>CM059604.1:67742783-70205283 GCA_030412105.1 Cyclura pinguis
TGACCCCTGGGGGAACTGAAGGGAAACGAACTCTGCGAAACTTCTCTAGGAAAGAGGGATGGGAACCTATCTTCAGCCTGCCCAAACAAAGTAACTTTAGTACACCCAAGCCCAGTTTCCCACCTCGACAGCGTTGGGGACCAAAGGACGAGGAAACGGTTCAGGGATAGAGAGGTCACCTAGACTCAGGGAACCCTCAGGAGTACTCCGCCTGCCTGAAGGGGGGAAACGAACGCTAAGGAACTTACTACGCTGCCTGACCAAGCAGCGGGGGAAAAGGACAAGGAACCAAAACCGAACCACCCTTAACTGGTTTTCTGGGTGAGGGGTACCTTCCTCTACCATGGGCCAAACCTCTAAACCCTAGGCTAGGTTGGGACTCACCACCCACACCTAGTCGGCTAGCCAATCGAGACGCACCTGAAATTACACAGCGGGACGCACCCACACTCTAACTCCTAACAAGGACAGGACACACCCATATACTACTCTGAGGGAGGGGGATTTCTTCCCTAAGTGCTATTTGTGCGTTACTGCTATAGCGTCGATCCCAACCCACGATAGACCCCAAGTTGGATGTGATTCCCGGGTCAGCTTGTGCTTGCTATCGGATGCTGGTTCACCGTAGAGAGCTAGTGACCACGCCGGGGCGGCTGACATACACAAACCAAGCAAGAAAGGGGGATAGATTCCAACCCCGATAGAGTAGCTCCTAGAGCTCACACACACAGAGTTCTCACACACACACGTGTTTCCTGCCTAATTGAATCTCTAGCAACCTGACCGGCCGTTCCCTAAGTCAGTGCCAGCCCGATTTGAGGAGGTCGTGACTCCTTCTCAAATTAAGGGTAACGGGGTTGCCCACGTTGCTCCACCACTCTGTTACCTTGTTTTCTGGGGGTCCCGGGAGGGACACCAAATTGCTATAAGTCGGGGAAATTAGTTCAGAGCAGAAGTTGGCAAAACGAGAGGCAGGATCTTGCAACCTATGGGGTCAGGCCAAGTCAAGAAGCAAACCGGTTGGAAAATAATGTTATGTTGTGCGCTTCAGATATCTGGGGTCAGACCCCGAGAGAGGATCCAGGGCTTATATTTCAACTTCTTAGTTACTTTAGATACTTACTTACTTTACATACTTATTTACTTGATTTACTTACTTTACTTACTTAGTTAGATACTTTGGATGCCCCTAGAGAGGATATTGTGGCAGTGATTTAATTACCAGGGTCTAGGGAAATCGATGTTTGTTTGGCTTCTGAACGGGCATACAGAGAGTTCTGGATGAAGTGCAAAATGGTGAAACGTTTGAGCCCAGAGTTGCTGACTGAATATGAGATGGTCCCGCTATTTAGGGGGGATACAAAGGTCTAACACAAGGAGCCCAAGAAGCAAAAGGCATGGAGCGATGAGGAATCAGGTGGTAGACCAGGAAAGTGAGCAAAGGAAAGCAAAAGGAAAGGGGGTGGGAAGTGGAGAGTCGGTGGTAGAGGGACAGGCGGTACTACTGTCGGGTGGGAGTCCTGAGGGCTTGCCTGAACAGATGGTGACAGAGATTGTGGTGGAGGAAACACTTGGCACAGAGTCGGTAGCTTCACCGCTGTTATTTTCAGAAGAAGCAGAAGTTCCTATGCGAGAACTTGATAACAGCTTGATCAGATCTCCCAATACTGAGTCACGTCTCTGTTTTTCCCCTCTGTTGCCGCCCCCTCCCTACCCCGGACCTCCTGATGCCCTCCCCTGTCCTCTTCCATCCCGCCCCCCTGACGCGGATGGCCCAGTTTCCACTTCACCATCCCTTCTTTTCCGATCCATTTCACCTCTGTCCCATATTAGTGAGACTACACCTTCGGGTTTGCCGGAGGAGGTAGAGAGAAGCCAGTTAGAACCAGTGAACCAGAGGGCCAAGGAGGCAAGAGAGTCAGAGAGGTTGGAGATTGAACTGGACTGAGCAGTTTTGGATGGAGTGGACTGTCCTGCTTTGGAAACTAACAAAATAATGATTTGGCATTACATTACACAATTGAATGAAGAGATGTTACTTCAAAACCAATCCTTGTTTGGGAGAGAAAATGAACCTGTTTTTAATAAGGTTATCTTTATTGTTAAGTTTGGAATTATTACTCGGTTCTTTGATAATTCAGAATCTAGATCCCTTTGCAAAAAGCAAAAAATAAAAAATGGTGTCCCTGAGAATTACCACCTGGAATGCGAGAGGCTTGAGGATGACCGAGAGACAAAAGGAGATTCTTCCCCTGCTGGCAATGATACCACATGATGTGGTGGTTTTACAAGAGACCCACCTGGTGAATGAACAGCAACGCTCCCAAGCGCAGAAATTGTGGACAAAAGGACCATCCATTTGGTCTTACGGGGAGGAAGGTCAGGCCGGCGTTGCGGTTTTGTTTAAAGCAAGACAGGACCTCCATGTCGAATTCGTCCTGGAGGCCTTGCCCGGTAGATTGTTGATTGTTGACTTTAGCCTGGTAGAGATTTTAAGGGATGGGAAGGAGGAAAAGAGGCCTTTTTGGCTTTGTGGCATTTACGCTCCCGTAGCTGCATTGCAGCAGAAAACTTTTTGGGCACATTTGAAGGGGTATTGTTCCACTTATAGACATTTGTTTATTGCAGGGGACTTTAATAATAGGAGCAAATTCTCAGGTTACTCTAATTCTGTGGCTAGGGAAAAAAGTGGGAAGAAATTGTCCATTTTAACACCTGAGGAGAGACTCCTTGTGAATTTATTGTTAGACTACAATCTCAAGGATAAAGCCTTGGAAGTGAACAATCAGCTGGGATTCTTTCCTCTCCCCTGCAAAAAGGCATTCTTCCATCAATACGGTCAACCGGAGAGCGGGAAGTTTATTTGCTACCAAAAAGGCAAAGCTAGTAGATTGGATAGGATTAGAGCCCCCGCAGAATTAAAGACTCTGCATTGTCAACTGTCAGTCACCCCTTGGTCAGATCACGTTTTGCTTCCTATGGAATTTGCTTTGGGTGAAATTCACCCCAGAGGGAAACCTCTGGGGAGGCTCCACCCAAAGACGATTCATAATGCCGCTTGTAAGGAAGAGATTGCGGGCGTCTTAGCAAACGTGCTGACTTTAGAGGATCTGTATTTTGGAGAATTGTCAAACTGGTGGGAGCGATCCAAAAAAGTCATCAGGAAAGTCTGTCAACATTATGAATACATCATCAATAGGAAGGATCTGCAGAATTATCAGGTAGCAGTACACCAATTTCTGAAATGTCACCAGAAGGTTAACCAGGGGCTCCCGGTAAATCAGGATAAGTTAGAGTGGTCTAGAGGAGTCATTAGAGATTTCCAAATCAGACAGAAACTGAAGAGGAAAAGTTATCGAGTTTCGAACTAAAGGGGCGGTGGTGGACATTGAAGAATGGGCTAGAGCCAGAAGTCCCCAACCTTCCACTGTTATGGGAGGACTGAGGCGCTGCCAGAAGGATTCGGTGAGGGTGGACCCAGCAGGAATGTTGAGTGTGATACAGGACTACTGTGGTGAATTCTATGAGGGCCAGAATATAGAGAGAGATGATATTGAGAGTTTTTTTGATAAGGTACCTGAAAACGTATTACAGAAGATGTATCAAGGGTTGTCTCAGCAGGACAGGGATGATCTGGTGGCCCCTGCGACGGAAAAGGAAGTTCAGGATGTCATTGCGGAAGGAAGGAGCAAATCCACTCCGGGTCTGGACGGACTCGGATGGAGCTTCTACAAGACTTTTGCTAGGTGGCTGGTTCTTCCGGTCACCCGAGTCCTAAATGAGCTCTTGTCCAGGGAAAGCCTGGCCGACTCTTTTTATGAAGGGATTTTGATTTTCTTTCCCAAACAAGGAGATTCGACTTTGCCTCAAAATTGGCGGCCCATCGTTTTAACCAATGTGGATTATAGAATACTGGCAAAGGTTTTAAACAACAGACTGACCAAGTTAGCCTCGAGAATTGTTTTGGCTTCCCAAACCAGCGCAGTTCTGGGATGTTCTATGTTGGATTCTCTGTGTTTGTTTAGAGAGGTGTTTGATTTGGCTCGAAAGGGAAAACGGGAAGGGAAAATATTGCTGTTAGATCAAAACAAGGCTTTTGATCGAGTTCACCATCCCTTTATGTGGGAAGCCCTGGCAAGAAAGGGGCCCCCTCTTGGTTTTGTTAGGTATCTCCAATTGTTGTATTCGAAGGCACAAGTGATTCCTCAGATCAATGGGCACCGAAGGCCTCCGATTAGGGTGAATTCAGGAGTCCTGCCCGTATTGCGTCTAAAGGGCCTCTACGTCTTGATTTTGGATTCTGTTCTCTGCCAAATTCAAGCCAAGGAAAGTATCCCAGGTTTGAGAGTTCCCCCTCCCAGCGGTGGAATCGTGTCTTTTTCCAGGGAGGTTTCGGTTAAGCAGGTGAAATATGCAGCCCACGCGGATGACGTTTCTCTGTTTGTCAACAATAGAGAAGAGGTTGTTTCAGTCCTGAATGTGTTTGAGGGCTACAAGCAAGCTTCAGGGGCTCAGATTAATTTACAGAAAAGCCATTTGATCTCTTTCTTTCGAGAGGAAGGAATCTTATTTCTATCTCCAGTGAACATTATAGCAATGAAACAAGAGACACAACGTGAAAATGAAAGACTAGAGAAATTAGAGGCGTATAAAATGTTAGGTACACAGCCTTTGGGTAAACATTCAATTTCCACGGTTTCCATTTGTCAAAATATTCCTTCATTTTCTCCAACCAAAGCTGCCAATTCTTTTCCCACCCAAAAGGTTTCATGGAGAACAATAAACCTAACATTTTATACTCCTCTAATTTCTCTAGTCTTTCTTTTTTCATTTTCACGTTGTATCTCTTGTTTCATTGCTATAATGTTCACTGGAGATAGAAATAAGATTCCTTCCTCTCGAAAGAAAGAGATCAAATGGCTTTTCTGTAAATTAATCTGAGCCCCTGAAGCTTGCTTGTAGCCCTCAAACACATTCAGGACTGAAACAACCTCTTCTCTATTGTTGACAAACAGAGAAACGTCATCCGCGTGGGCTGCATATTTCACCTGCTTAACCGAAACCTCCCTGGAAAAAGACACGATTCCACCGCTGGGAGGGGGAACTCTCAAACCTGGGATACTTTCCTTGGCTTGAATTTGGCAGAGAACAGAATCCAAAATCAAGACGTAGAGGCCCTTTAGACGCAATACGGGCAGGACTCCTGAATTCACCCTAATCGGAGGCCTTCGGTGCCCATTGATCTGAGGAATCACTTGTGCCTTCGAATACAACAATTGGAGATACCTAACAAAACCAAGAGGGGGCCCCTTTCTTGCCAGGGCTTCCCACATAAAGGGATGGTGAACTCGATCAAAAGCCTTGTTTTGATCTAACAGCAATATTTTCCCTTCCCGTTTTCCCTTTCGAGCCAAATCAAACACCTCTCTAAACAAACACAGAGAATCCAACATAGAACATCCCAGAACTGCGCTGGTTTGGGAAGCCAAAACAATTCTCGAGGCTAACTTGGTCAGTCTGTTGTTTAAAACCTTTGCCAGTATTCTATAATCCACATTGGTTAAAACGATGGGCCGCCAATTTTGAGGCAAAGTCGAATCTCCTTGTTTGGGAAAGAAAATCAAAATCCCTTCATAAAAAGAGTCGGCCAGGCTTTCCCTGGACAAGAGCTCATTTAGGACTCGGGTGACCGGAAGAACCAGCCACCTAGCAAAAGTCTTGTAGAAGCTCCATCCGAGTCCGTCCAGACCCGGAGTGGATTTGCTCCTTCCTTCCGCAATGACATCCTGAACTTCCTTTTCCGTCGCAGGGGCCACCAGATCATCCCTGTCCTGCTGAGACAACCCTTGATACATCTTCTGTAATACGTTTTCAGGTACCTTATCAAAAAAACTCTCAATATCATCTCTCTCTATATTCTGGCCCTCATAGAATTCACCACAGTAGTCCTGTATCACACTCAACATTCCTGCTGGGTCCACCCTCACCGAATCCTTCTGGCAGCGCCTCAGTCCTCCCATAACAGTGGAAGGTTGGGGACTTCTGGCTCTAGCCCATTCTTCAATGTCCACCACCGCCCCTTTAGTTCGAAACTCGATAACTTTTCCTCTTCAGTTTCTGTCTGATTTGGAAATCTCTAATGACTCCTCTAGACCACTCTAACTTATCCTGATTTACCGGGAGCCCCTGGTTAACCTTCTGGTGACATTTCAGAAATTGGTGTACTGCTACCTGATAATTCTGCAGATCCTTCCTATTGATGATGTATTCATAATGTTGACAGACTTTCCTGATGACTTTTTTGGATCGCTCCCACCAGTTTGACAATTCTCCAAAATACAGATCCTCTAAAGTCAGCACGTTTGCTAAGACGCCCGCAATCTCTTCCTTACAAGCGGCATTATGAATCGTCTTTGGGTGGAGCCTCCCCAGAGGTTTCCCTCTGGGGTGAATTTCACCCAAAGCAAATTCCATAGGAAGCATAACGTGATCTGACCAAGGGGTGACTGACAGTTGACAATGCAGAGTCTTTAATTCTGCGGGGGCTCTAATCCTATCCAATCTACTAGCTTTGCCTTTTTGGTAGCAAATAAACTTCCCGCTCTCCGGTTGACCGTATTGATGGAAGAATGCCTTTTTGCAGGGGAGAGGAAAGAATCCCAGCTGATTGTTCACTTCCAAGGCTTTATCCTTGAGATTGTAGTCTAACAATAAATTCACAAGGAGTCTCTCCTCAGGTGTTAAAATGGACAATTTCTTCCCACTTTTTTCCCTAGCCACAGAATTAGAGTAACCTGAGAATTTGCTCCTATTATTAAAGTCCCCTGCAATAAACAAATGTCTATAAGTGGAACAATACCCCTTCAAATGTGCCCAAAAAGTTTTCTGCTGCAATGCAGCTACGGGAGCGTAAATGCCACAAAGCCAAAAAGGCCTCTTTTCCTCCTTCCCATCCCTTAAAATCTCTACCAGGCTAAAGTCAACAATCAACAATCTACCGGGCAAGGCCTCCAGGACGAATTCGACATGGAGGTCCTGTCTTGCTTTAAACAAAACCGCAACGCCGGCCTGACCTTCCTCCCCGTAAGACCAAACGGATGGTCCTTTTGTCCACAATTTCTGCGCTTGGGAGCGTTGCTGTTCATTCACCAGGTGGGTCTCTTGTAAAACCACCACATCATGTGGTATCATTGCCAGCAGGGGAAGAATCTCCTTTTGTCTCTCGGTCATCCTCAAGCCTCTCGCATTCCAGGTGGTAATTCTCAGGGACACCATTTTTTATTTTTTGCTTTTTGCAAAGGGATCTAGATTCTGAATTATCAAAGAACCGAGTAATAATTCCAAACTTAACAATAAAGATAACCTTATTAAAAACAGGTTCATTTTCTCTCCCAAACAAGGATTGGTTTTGAAGTAACATCTCTTCATTCAATTGTGTAATGTAATGCCAAATCATTATTTTGTTAGTTTCCAAAGCAGGACAGTCCACTCCATCCAAAACTGCTCAGTCCAGTTCAATCTCCAACCTCTCTGACTCTCTTGCCTCCTTGGCCCTCTGGTTCACTGGTTCTAACTGGCTTCTCTCTACCTCCTCCGGCAAACCCGAAGGTGTAGTCTCACTAATATGGGACAGAGGTGAAATGGATCGGAAAAGAAGGGATGGTGAAGTGGAAACTGGGCCATCCGCGTCAGGGGGGCGGGATGGAAGAGGACAGGGGAGGGCATCAGGAGGTCCGGGGTAGGGAGGGGGCGGCAACAGAGGGGAAAAACAGAGACGTGACTCAGTATTGGGAGATCTGATCAAGCTGTTATCAAGTTCTCGCATAGGAACTTCTGCTTCTTCTGAAAATAACAGCGGTGAAGCTACCGACTCTGTGCCAAGTGTTTCCTCCACCACAATCTCTGTCACCATCTGCTCAGGCAAGCCCTCAGGACTCCCACCCGACAGTAGTACCGCCTGTCCCTCTACCACCGACTCTCCACTTCCCACCCCCTTTCCTTTTGCTTTCCTTTGCTCACTTTCCTGGTCTACCACCTGATTCCTCATCGCTCCATGCCTTTTGCTTCTTGGGCTCCTTGTGTTAGACCTTTGTATCCCCCCTAAATAGCGGGACCATCTCATATTCAGTCAGCAACTCTGGGCTCAAACGTTTCACCATTTTGCACTTCATCCAGAACTCTCTGTATGCCCGTTCAGAAGCCAAACAAACATCGATTTCCCTAGACCCTGGTAATTAAATCACTGCCACAATATCCTCTCTAGGGGCATCCAAAGTATCTAACTAAGTAAGTAAAGTAAGTAAATCAAGTAAATAAGTATGTAAAGTAAGTAAGTATCTAAAGTAACTAAGAAGTTGAAATATAAGCCCTGGATCCTCTCTCGGGGTCTGACCCCAGATATCTGAAGCGCACAACATAACATTATTTTCCAACCGGTTTGCTTCTTGACTTGGCCTGACCCCATAGGTTGCAAGATCCTGCCTCTCGTTTTGCCAACTTCTGCTCTGAACTAATTTCCCCGACTTATAGCAATTTGGTGTCCCTCCCGGGACCCCCAGAAAACAAGGTAACAGAGTGGTGGAGCAACGTGGGCAACCCCGTTACCCTTAATTTGAGAAGGAGTCACGAACCTCCTCAAATCGGGCTGGCACTGACTTAGGGAACGGCCGGTCAGGTTGCTAGAGATTCAATTAGGCAGGAACACGTGTGTGTGTGAGAACTCTGTGTGTGTGAGCTCTAGGAGCTACTCTATCGGGGTTGGAATCTATCCCCCTTTCTTGCTTGGTTTGTGTATGTCAGCCGCCCCGGCGTGGTCACTAGCTCTCTACGGTGAACCAGCATCCGATAGCAAGCACAAGCTGACCCGGGAATCACATCCAACTTGGGGTCTATCGTGGGTTGGGATCGACGCTATAGCAGTAACGCACAAATAGCACTTAGGGAAGAAATCCCCCTCCCTCAGAGTAGTATATGGGTGTGTCCTGTCCTTGTTAGGAGTTAGAGTGTGGGTGCGTCCCGCTGTGTAATTTCAGGTGCGTCTCGATTGGCTAGCCGACTAGGTGTGGGTGGTGAGTCCCAACCTAGCCTAGGGTTTAGAGGTTTGGCCCATGGTAGAGGAAGGTACCCCTCACCCAGAAAACCAGTTAAGGGTGGTTCGGTTTTGGTTCCTTGTCCTTTTCCCCCGCTGCTTGGTCAGGCAGCGTAGTAAGTTCCTTAGCGTTCGTTTCCCCCCTTCAGGCAGGCGGAGTACTCCTGAGGGTTCCCTGAGTCTAGGTGACCTCTCTATCCCTGAACCGTTTCCTCGTCCTTTGGTCCCCAACGCTGTCGAGGTGGGAAACTGGGCTTGGGTGTACTAAAGTTACTTTGTTTGGGCAGGCTGAAGATAGGTTCCCATCCCTCTTTCCTAGAGAAGTTTCGCAGAGTTCGTTTCCCTTCAGTTCCCCCAGGGGTCTAGGTGATCCTTCCTGTCACTCCAGGTCCTGGTCTCGTTCTTGTGTTAGAGAGTTTGGTAGAATAGGTGTAGTTTAAGGTCACCATCAAGGACCTCATGTTGGAGAAGGAGGTCCGAGGAAAATTAGAAAGGTGGGTGTTGAGCAAGGGGAAATGCCCCTGGAAGGACACCATCTACCAGACGGCCAATCCCTTTACCACACTCCGGGAAGCGTACACCCTAGCACGTAAATCAAAGAACCCATTCGGGCTGTCTAAGGACGCTTTGGCCGCTTGGGGACTTTGGCTTACGGCCAGAGACACTAGTAGTGCCCTGGTAGAGACCCGAGGGAAGCTAGCTGAAACTGAGAAAGAAAATGCCCGGCTTCATGCCGAGCATTGCCGAGCATGAAGGCACTGCAAGCGGACAAGGTAACGTTCGCGTCCGTAGTGCAGGCCTCCACCCAGAAGCTTAGCAACATCACTTTTGTGGCGCAAATGTGGGAAGAGATAGCCCACGCCTTAGAGGCTGAGCTGGATCATGCCCGGTTTGCGGCCAAGTTCATGGTGGGGCAAGTGAGAGAACAGCAGGAGGCTGTTAGTCATGTAGCTTGCCAGAAACAGATCGCTGCGCTGGAGAGTCAGCTCCAAACGCGCAAAGCCTTAATTTCGGCTGTGTGCCTGGAGCTGCTCTCAAAGTTTTCAGAGGGCTTTTTTGGGGAGACGCTGCCAGAGGATGCTCAGGCAACCGTTCCCCACAATCCCGATTGGAGTGACCCTAAGGTCCCAGTCAACCCAGTAGAGACACGGTCCATGACCAGATGGATCACCCCCCCTTGGAGAAGGCAAGAGACACAGGAGACGCAGGTCACCGAGACTAGGGTCCCCTGGCGAGCTACTGAGGCCAAAGCTATTGCGGAACAGTTGGGTCCATTGAATCGGGCCACCGGAATCATGCGGTTGAATGCGGTGATACACTCTCACCCGACAGCCAATGGTCAGGATCTGACCCAGTTGGCCCGGCTCTGTATGTCCCCTTCCGAGCTTCCTACTCTTGAATCAGCCATGGTGGCTCGAGGCTTGGTTAGGCTCGAGGCCCATGACTGGATGAGAGAGGTAGTAAGGATCTTGTGGCCCAGACAGAGTGCGAGCGTGCTCTATGTCATGGAGCAACAGGGTCCTTGAGAGAACCCTGAGGCTTACGTGGCACGGAAGCAGCTCCTCGCCATTCTGGCCGAGAAGGTCCCCTCGACGCCCCGTGGATATAACTTCAGCCATCTCGAGTTCAAGACGCTTCTTTACGGAGGTCTTAATCATGAGACTAAGATGGCTCTCGGTTTGGTGGATCCAGCTACCACCAACTGGGACAAGTTTGGGAATAACCTCCGGAGGGTCACTGGCCTGCTGCCAGACACACAGGAAGGACCCTGAGAATTGGGAACCCATAGCCGAGGTCATTTACTCGAATTATGGGCCCCATTCCCAGCAGAGAAAAAGGGCTCGGAATTCCATTCCGCGAGGGAATTGGAACTCGCGGCCGCCACCCAGACAGGACAACAGGCAGTGGCAGGGACGGGATCTCTGCAGCCAGACCGGCAAGGCAGGAAGTCCCCCACAACAGCCAACTGCCCCCAAACAGCCCTTTGACTCAAGCTTTCCCAGGGAGACGTCTGGTGAGTATGACCCCCATGGCCCAGACGTACTCCTCAGATCGAGTGAGAATCTGGGGCATGGGAGACCCACATCCAAGCTCCTGGATGCGCTAGACAGGCATCTACCACGGGGAAATAGCCAGCCCATGAATGCGGTGACCAACGGATATTACCCTGACTTAGAACTGTCAGGATGGGGGTGCCCTCGGTCCCGGGATCTCCCCCAGAGGGTTGTGGTTCAGCTGAAGCCCAACAGATGGGGTAGATCTCGGGTGAAGGCAGGCACTTGGTCCGATAGGGAAAAGACCCCTGCCACCCCTCCTGCAGACTCCGGAGCAGCGCCAAAAGTGCTGCTCCCTAACCTGAGAAGACAGGGTGAGTCCACCCCTGACGCTATCCGCTTGACCGGATATGGCGGGGGGGGGGACCCAACCTAAACCCTCCAGAGAACACAAACACCCAGGGCGCACTAGAAATAGACAGATTGCCCTTCCTCATGACACAGCCCCGAGTGCAAATCCAGACACCTTTGAGACCGAGAAGGATCGCACCAGTCTAAGGTTCAGGAGGAAGCCCCCACCAAGTTTGATAAGGCACAGGACATTGCCAGCACGTGTGAGAGCCAGGAAAGGGAAACCACGCAGCTAGGAGAAGCCAGCCCCAAGCTTTCCAAGCTCTCCATTGTCCCTGCTCTGAGCCCCCGGCTAGAAACCAGCAGTTTCCCCCGGGATTTCCTTGAAGCCTTGGCCAGGAGAGTCCTTCCTCTCCGTGCCATCTTTCAGGGGAATCTCAAAGGAGACTGGGGATTTAAACAGCAAGAGGTTCCTGCCCAGCCAGAGCACAGGCTAGCAAAGGCACCCTGGCACACCCTGCATGTACCGTGCACACTACCGTTAACCGTAGTACAGCAGGGTAGATTTCGATAACGGAGAGTTCTAAATGCCACACGGAGGCGGACATGGCTACTGCCTTCCCCTCCGCATGGCTGCTTTGGTGCCAGCGTGTCTTCACGCTTCGAGGCACCCAATTCATTGTGACACTGGTGATCACAAGCGGGGCCAAGCTAGTTTACGGCTCCATCTTGGTCACCAGGCAGTTTTCCAGGAGGCAGACGAGTCCAAGACCAGCCTCCTCTTTGCATTGAAAGCAAGGGTCCCAAACCAGGAGCAGGCGTTGCCGCTCTTGCCGGTAGTTCCAGAGACCCGGAAGAAGGATTGGAAAGGGAAACCCCCGGATGGGGACGCCCTTTCGATAGCACAACACCGTGACGGACGTGCTTTGCTTCCCTTCATGGGATGGCAACCCCCGTGAAGAGATGGTTGCTCCAGCTCCCCTCTCCTTCCCCCTTCCTTTGTAAATAGCCCTCGCGAGTTTATGGTCTTTGTTGTAACGGCGCCCCATCTCTGCATTCCCTACAGGGAGATGGAATGGGACCGTTCATGTTGCTCCTACTTGTTGAATTAGCGCTGGGGACCTCTCCTGAATATACTGCTACATAGCTAGTTGCCTGTTTTCCCAACGATGGGTCCATTGTTCTCAAAACATAGAGAGTTACCTTCACGGTAACACTTCAGAATATATGGTCACACCGGTTAACCGGTTAAACGGTGATGGCCCAACTCACTCAGGACTTCTGCTTAAGAACACCCTGTCCACAGTTAACTGTTTTACGGAGCGGGGCAAGCATAACCGTCAACCACAATGCCGGCAATCCCTGCTTTTGCAATAAGCATGTACAAGACTGCCATGAACAACACTTCTCTCTCCGGCGGGAGATAAGAGATTATATCCTGGAGACTGGCTACACGCCTCAGGAATCCGAATTAGTTGGATTCCACCTGGAAAACGAGATCCCCACATCTTTATGGCTAAGGAATCTCGCCCTGCCTATCTCAACGAGTAAAGAAGGTCTCGCACTCCCTCCATCAGATTACCCTGACTGTTAATCATTCCACCACGGTGATAGTCAGTACATCGGAAGATTTGGAATCCGCCGCTAAACAATCATGGTAGGATGTCTTTAGTTGGTCCTCCACAGGCCAGGCTATAGCACATTTCGCCCTCCACCCTTTAATCATCTTGGTGGTGTTTCAGATCGTCCTGGCAGTCAGTCTTGTTGGTTTAGTCTTTTGGGTAAAGAAGCAGATCCTCCTGTTACAAACCATCCATTTTTACTAAGGAAAGAGGTTCTCCCATTTGTAAATAGGTGTTTGTTGTAGAATATAGTTGGTATAGTGTGTTTGAGTCTATCCTTTACCTTTTAAGGGAGGAGGGTTTTGTTTTTGGAGAAGAAGGATCCATGGGATGGCTGTCCCAAGGTCCTCTTGTCCTTTGAGGTAGATCAGGCATACAGAGTCAGCCCTGATACTCTGAGGAAGGGAAACGGCTTAAGCCAGAATGTCGGTACTCCCCCAAGGCTGGGAGCACCACGTGCAATGACGTTCTGGTGGGGTTAGGGTGAGACTAACGGGGCCTCACGACCCTCTCAGGAGAACCAGGTCTGACTCCTGGTCTACTGCCCAGACATGCCCCGCATCACATCGAGGACCTCCTCCCCACTTCTCTCGCGAACCTTTAATGTTAGGGTGACCATGGTCTGTAGAGGCCTTAACATCGCCCCTCCTGGTTTGGCTTGAAGCTCTACCACCATACATTGTCCAGCATTTGTCCCCGGTATGCTAACCTTCAACCAGATTTCATCCCAGTAGGCTTTGAGCCGGCAATTTACATTTATGGTATATATTGGCTACTAATCATGTCAGTTCTGTTAAAACTCTAATAGGTTAATTGATCTGGAGGACTGGGAAGATCCCGAGGTCGTACCATCACCCCCGAGTACCGTGGGGGGGAGTGACGAAGAAAGTTGCTGCTCTATCTGATGGCCGGTGCTTGGAGATTCCTGGTTCCTTGACAACCCCTGAGACCGTGAGGTAAGGTGACCAAGCAGCCTCCCGATTGCAAAAACGGACTTTTTGCCATTCCTGCAACCGTTTGCTGACCTGAGAAGCCAAATGGACTGTTCCAGGCTCCAACTCTGCAAAGCCTCACCATTCCTAAACTTGCAGCAAGCCGGCTAAGCTGCACCAACTTGGACATTGTGTTGCTGTTCCTGCTCCGTTGCCTGGCCGGACTTATGTTTTGCTCATTCGCTCCAGCTAAAAGACTTTTCTTGTTGCAAGGGGAGGGTGCCAAGACTTTTGCTTGCACCTTTCCTCCCCCCCGGACTACGAACTTTCCTCCACATTGAACTGTTTACTCATTGGATTGCCTTTATTGGACTTACAGTATTCCATTGATTATTCCTTTCATTGATTGCATTTGCTATTTTACTGCCATTGCTCATTCTTCGACAGCTCCCTATTGGCAGGACAGTTGGATATTGGTTGACTGCTAATTGTTGTTTAATTGACATTTGTGTGCTTGTGCTTAGGTTTAGGTTTTAGTTAGGAATGTTGTTATAAGATAGGAATCTTTTGCTTTTCCCCAAAATTCCCTTGCCTGCAGAGTGATACGGCTACCTACCTGCAAGCCCCTATTCGGCTCTAAATTGATTTTTGATTTTTAATTGGAAAATGTCCGATATTGTCCCCAACATCGCCCATTTTCGGGGGGGGGGATTGTTACTGCCCTGGCTAGCCTGAGCTTTGGGGATATAAAAAAAGATATCCATTGATATCAATAATTTGGCTTCACATATCCCTTCCACGTGCTTGCGAGGCCCCCGGACAAGCACGCATACAGGCTCGGCCAATTATCGCTGTAATATTCCTAGACAATACAGGCAGGCCAGAAACAGCCGACTCGCTGCTTTAGGAGGCCTCAAGGCAAGTACTCTCATTAGGTATGCACGCAACCTACAAAAGATTCTCTGCCCCGCGCTGGCAACTTGATGAGCTATACAACGCTCAAGTATTCCGCGTTTGCATACCGGCTACTCTATTGATAAATTTGGCTCTGATTCAATCATTCACATTCTGACCTTTTGGAGGCTTTGTCTCCAACTCCAAATCTATTGTTTCCCCCTAAGTCCGACCTAGCCTGCAGTCACAATTCTCCCCTTGATTCCGAGACCTTCCTCGGATCGCTCCCGAGTTCTGTGCCTCGGGTTTCGTATCACCCGAACCAACTATCCCTCTAAAAACCCCGCTATCTTACTCAGACCTTTATTTTCCTTAGGTATCTGTGTGTTTGTGTTGCATACATTGTGTGCCTGTGTTTAATAAAGATCATTCATTATTTTCCAACCGGTTTGCTTCTTGACTTGGCCTGACCCTGTAGACATTGGGTTGCAAGATCCTGCTGAGTTACCCTGCCTCTCGTTTTGCCAACTTGTGCTCTGAACTAATTTCCCCAACTTATAGCAATTTGGTGTCCCTCCCGGGACCCCCAAAACACGGGGTAACACCTCTCTGATCAAATCCACCACCAAGTATGCTCTGTTTTGCATTTCTCGCCAATGAAAGTCCCTCTGCAAAAATTCTGTGGCTTCCTCTGGCTCTGTGAAAACACTCTCCAATTCAAACTCTTTGGTACATTCCTCCAACAGCCCTAAAAACTTTCCCAGTCTTTCTGTATTCAAACAGTATGTTTCTCTATACTGATCAAAGTCAAAGAAATCCTGTAAAAAGTTTTCAGCAGTAGCCAGACCCAGGGTTTTTCCTCCCCCCTCCTCTGTGCCTGTTTCCATGGCTACAGCAGGCTTTAGCAGTCCAGAGTTTACTTTCAGTTTTGCTTGCTGAGTTTGTATGTTTGCTAAATGGCTGCCTGCCTCTTTTTGCAGCTAAAAGGTGGTTCCTTGGGGCTTTTGAATGTATTCTTTTTTCTGAATGTCCTTCTGGAGCCCAGAATCCACTTTTAATTCTCCTTGAAGTAAGTTTGTGCTGCCTTTCCGGGCAGTGTCTGTTTCTGCCATGGCTGCCACACCCTTGTTACCCTGTTTTCTGGGGCTCCCGGGAGGGACACCAAATTGCTCTCAAAAATACACAAGTTGGGGAAATTAGTCAAAGAGCACAAGTTGACAGTGCTAGAGGCAGGGTAACGTAGCGAGATCTTGTACCCAACGTCTACGGGGTCCGGCCGAGTCAAGAAGCAAACCGGAGTGAAATAACAAATGTGATTTTTTATTAAAAATACAATTAATCAGTGTATGCAACACAAAAACACAGAGAAACTATAGAAATAAAGGTTGGAGTGAGATAGAGGGATTTTTAGAGGAATTGTTGGTTTGGGTAATACTTCACCTGTCCTGAAGCCCGGTTCGAAGCAGAGAAGCTGGGGAGCGTGGATCTCAGCACATGGGGCTGAGGGGAAGGCTCGCTTGGACAAAGAGACAGCAAGGCGGGACGGAAGCCAAGAGCGATCCGAAGAAGCGCTCAAAATCAGGGGTTTTTATAAGGAGGCTAGTTCGGACTTAGTTCGGATTTGGGAGTGGAGACAAAGCCTTCAAAAGGTCGACATTCGAATGATTGAATTATAGCCAAATTGTCAATAGGATAGCCAGTATGCAAACGCAGAGTGCTTGAGTGTTGTATAGTCCGATCCTGCTGATGGTATATTTACCCAAGTTGAAGAAGCTTATATACAACAGTCCTTCTCCATAGCTGTTCACATTTTTGGCATTGTCTCTATCATCTTTATTTGCCTATAATTTGGAACTCACAGCTGAAATGCTAAAGTGGTGAGCAGAGGCTTGAGGTTGTATCACTGACCTGTTGGCTGGATAAAGAGGAGGAGGAAGGGAGGATATAGAACCTTCTACCATTTACCATCTACCATTCTATGAAGGTCTGATTGACGAAGTGGGGCAGCAAGCTGTGAACTGCGAACTGTTTATTATCCCTCTGTTTGAGGGTTCTTCAGCGTTTGGTAGAGAAGAGAGTGAATTAGCAGTGAATGTTGACAATAATAAACGCTGATAACCCCTGCTTTTGAGTATGAGGAATTACCTTTGGGGAGTTCTGATGAAACTTTGATAAAGCCTGAGAACAAAGACGAAAGAAGAGTCCAAACAGCTGCTGCCTACAACAGTCTGGATGCAGACCTGAGTTCAAGACGTGCACTCTGGGCTCTATATGCTACCCAGCCTATTTGCTTCAGGATTGTAAAATTGAACTGCACTGCCTTCTTTGTGAAAACAGCATTTTTTTAGACTCCATTTCTTTTGTTCGTGTCTTTTAGACTTTCAGATATATATTGATCATATGTTTCTATTTTTATAGTCATATATCTGTTTAGCTATTTAATTATTTAGTTATTTAATTATTTAGCTTATTAAGTATTACTTTCTAGTGGGAAGCTAATTAATATGACTTCCAGAAAGAGAGTTCGGGGAAGTCCTACTTATTCTTCTCCCCCTAGATTTAAGCAGCCCAAGACTGATGAGTTTTTTAAACCTGACAGGCAGCCATTAGATGTTTTTAAACTTGCAATTCCTACCTCTAATAGGTTTGATGTTCTAGAAGAGGAAAGCTTAGAGCCCCAGTATTTACAAGGCAGAAACAATATAATTAAAAGCAACCTAGTAGATGGGAGTAGACATGATGACTTTCAGGAGATTATTTCTTCTTCTAATGATAGGATGCTTTTAGAAAAACAATATAATCTGGTGGCGGTAACTGTAAAAAGTATTTATGGTGAATTAAGAAATATCTCGGACAAACTAGACTGCCTTACCTCCACTATAAAAAGGGAAAGTCATACATTTCCTTCAAAAATGACCACTAAGAAGCAGGATGGTATTAAAGTTACAAATACCATTCCTACAAGCCAGCTTCCTTCACTCCCTGTAGCTAAGAGCTTTCTAAAGGATATGAATCTCTCCCTTCAGGTTAATCAGGTTGCTTTAAGTATATTCCCTTATAGACAATCTATTCCTCGGCGGAATACAATGAGCTGTGCTAGGAAGCATATCAGTGCTATATTACATTTACCAATTAAGGCAGTTGATCTTTCATCTATCAATTTTTTATATACCCCTTCTCAAATGCAAAAATTTATCTTAGTATTTAGGTCAGCTAGAGTACCTTCCCTCTTTATGAAGAGGAAAGTTTCTGTTTCTAGGCTGGGTGTGGTACCTACCCGAGTGTTTCTGGATATAGTGAGGAAACCTTTATTATCTCATTCAGTCGTGAATAATTCCAAGGTTTGGGGAGAACATGGGGCTAAATCAACTTTTAAGTTTGGAAATTGTAGTTTAAAAGTTTCACCCTCGCCCTCTCCTAATAAAGGATTCCACTGTATGCAGCAACACCCTGTATTGACAAACTCTTTTGAGAAAGGCTGCCCACAAGACCCATTTAATATCTCTAGGGTCAGTGAAGAAGAGCAGTTAATAGACTCTTATAAATCTTTACCCCTGACTGAAAAAAAAGCGATTATAACAAGATTGGGCGTCTTAAGAGAAAGGCTAACTGTGATGAGTAGGGAAGAATTGGATTTAGCTTCAGCTCCTATGGAACAGAATGATTTGATAATGTTTGAACCCCCCCCCCCCCAGTAACAGAAATATCATCTCTAGTCAAGCACGTCAAACAACAGCGAATTGGTTAGAGATGAGGAAGTTGGAGTCTCCTGAATTAGATGAAAGGAAGACTAAAAACAAAGATATTATATTTGCAGATATACGTCAAGTACATTGTAACCCTTATTCACAAATAAATGGGTCAGTGGTAATTTCAGGGGAAACCAATGAAATCCAGGTTTTGACGCAACAATGACAATCAATATATTCGACATCTGGACTTTCCTGTTTGTCCTGGAATTTAGCAGGCTGGAGGAACAAACTAGAGGATTGTGACTTTCTAGATTATATAAAGCAGTTTCAGGTCCTGCTGTTCCAAGAAACCTGGCTAAAGCATGGTATTTGGCTTCCTGGATATGTGGGCTACTCAGATACCGCACATTCTTCTTCTAAAGGTGGTAGACCGAGTGGTGGCCTGGCTATATTGATATCCATTTCTCTTTCAGTTTCAATTATTCCTCTTAAAGGATTAGCTTCGTGCGCCATGGCCATTTTTATTAAAAACGTACACCACTCTTATATTTTTGTTAACATCTATGTTCCCCCCCGCACCTCACCATATTATGATCCAAATTACTGGTATAAGTTAGAAGAATATCTATGCGAGTTAGAGTATGAATTCCCTTTAGTTCCATTGGTAATTGCCGGCGACTTTAATGCACGCATAGGTTCATCTAACCAAGATATTGCTAGGGCTTTAGGAGGCCCAACTGAGTTGTGGGAAGGTTTGGAAATTCGAAAGTCTAAAGATAAGAAGATTAATGATTTTGGCCGCATTTTTTTTACTTTACTGACAAAATTAAATCTAGTTTTAATAAATGGTTCCCATCTTGATAATTCTAAGGGAGAGTTTACTTTTATAAATAACTCTAGAGCAAGCACAGTTGACTATGTGTTAATGATCGTCGATCCTTGTTTCTCTCTTTTACAGTTGATCCAGTTGCTGGTAGTGATCACCAGCCACTTAGATTTTCCTTGCAGTGGTTTAACAGTACTATTATAAATACTGCTCACCACCTTAATTCTGAACAAGCCCAATTAACTTCTGAAAAAAGGATCAAATGGAATCCCCTGTTGCAATTAGATTTGCAACAGAGACTTTACTCTGAGGAATTTATGAAATTAAGGAAAGATCTGATTCAAGCATCCAAAGTCGAGTCTGCAAATCAGTTGTATACACAATTAACAAACTCCCTCGGACCCCTTTTTGTAAAAAAGGTATCCCGCTCATAAAATTGCCAAACCAAAAGCAATAATGCTTGGTTTGACAAAGATTGCAGGAATCTAAAAAGGCAAATGGGAAAAACCATCAAATTATACCGATCCACTAACTAACACTAACTGAAATTCCCTCATATTTTTATGATCTTCCTAAAAAATATAAAAGATTAATTAGTGAGAAAAAAAGGATATATTACAGGGAACAGTGGAAGGAACTAAGCCTAGCACTCCTGCAAAAGAATCCTTCAAAATTCTGGGATACAATTGCAAAGCTTGAAAAAAGGTCATCTCCAATTTTAGAAGGAACTATTTCTAAAAACAACTGGGAAAGCTATTTTGGAAAGCTATTTAATGATCCAGACCATCTTAAGATTATTCCCCCGGACTATACTGGACCTAGATGGGAACATAGCTGGGAAAATATTTCTATAGATAGATTAATACTAAGACGGCTTTCCATCAGACTTTTATATTGCATTTTCAGACTGGTGGGCTCCAATTTTTGCTTCATTATTTTCTTTAATTAATAATGTAGGAGTTACACCACCTAATTGGTCATCTGCTATTGTAGTTCCAATCTACAAAAAAGGTCCTAGAAATGATCCAGGAAATTATAGGCCCATTAGTCTCTTGGATGTTTCTGGGAAAATCTATGCCAGGTCTCTTCTAGACACATTGGAGGATTGGGTGGAAGAGCATGCATTGCTGGCTCCAGAACAGGCTGGCTTCCGTTCAGGCAGGTCAACTTTGGATAATTGTTTTATGTTGAAATATGTTATTGATAAATACTTGGCAGGAATTGTAAAGCATATTTTTGTAGCATTCATTGATTTGAAGGCTGCTTTTGACTCTATTTCACGGGAACGTCTTTGGGTTAAATTACAAACTATGGGTATTGATAAGAATCTTCTAAAATGTATAATATCCCTTTATTCAAATACATCCTTGAAAGTCAGAGTTGATGATACACACCTATCAGACTCGATACCTGTCTCTAAAAGAGTAAGACAAGGGTGTTTGCTTGCTCCCCTTCTTTTCAATTTGTTTATAAACAATGTAGTTGAGTTCTTAAAAGGTGACCAATTTTTCCCAGTTAAAATTGGAAATAGGAAATATTCGATCCTATTGTATGCAGATGATGCTATCCTGATTTCCTATACTCAAGTAGGCCTGCGTAGATTCAGTTTAGTTTATATTGTAAGAATGAACAACTTTCCATCAACTACCAAAAAACAAAAGTGATGGTATTCGGCAAATCCAAAAAAATTTATAATTGGCTACTTGACGGGAATAAATTGGAACAAGTCCTCTCCTTTAAATATCTCGGTGTGGTCTTTCACTGGACTGGTAATTGGTCTTCACAGGTTCAATCAAGTACCCTGTTAGCTGAAAGAACATTAAATGGATTATTAAGATTCTATCGCACAAAAGGGGGCAATATGATCCAACCCACTTTAGAGTCCTGCCTAAACTGCTGTTTGGAGCACCGCTGTGGGCTCTGGCCAATTTAGATATGTTAGAAAGAGCACAAAATAAATTTCTGCGCAGACTTTTGGCAGTTCCCGTTTCCACAAAATTAGCATTGCTCCGTGCAGAGTTAGGTATAATGCCAATTAAATCAGAGGCTCTTAGATTAGCCCTTCTTTTCTGGTTGAAAATTATTTTTAAGCGGGTATCTGAGCCCCTTTTGATGTCCTTTGAAGAGCCTGGTCCAAATTCATGGATGCATAAAATGCAATTGGCTGTCATGAAGTTGGGGTTCTCTGTTCCTTTTTTTCTGACTCAAGGGTATGATAAAGCAAAATTACTTATTCTCCAAAGACTTAAGGATATAGCAATGCAATCCCAGATGACAGAGATTAAGTCCTGCCAATCTAAAACATTTTTTGCTTCTTACATTCCACTGAATTCACCCCTTCCTCATTGATCTTCCAACTTATAAAATGAAGTTAGCCTTTCTGCATGCTAGATTGAATGTTCTCCCACTGGCAATTCGGATGGGCAGGTACAATAATGTTCCTATGAAGGACAGAGTATGTGCTTGCAACTCTGTTTTAATAGAAGATTTAATTCATGTTCTACTTGAGTGCCCTATTTATAATGATCTTAGGAGCAAGTATATTTTTCCTTTATTGAAGTCTTTTAAGGGAAATTCCTCCTTTGCGAAAGTTTGTTTTCTGCTATCTGATACTGTGAAATATGTGTCTTTCAGAACATCTAAATTTCTTGTTAGGACCTTACAATTACGTGCTATAAAGAACAAGGAGGGGTATGGAAAGTGATTCATTTATTGCTGATTACGACATGTAAATTGTAAACTGTAAACATGTAAACTGACATGTAAATTGGCTGGATTATCCTTTCTCATTTTATCTTTTCATTTTCGTGCAATGGCTGGCTGCTAAAATACAATAAACTTGACTTGACTTGACTTGACTTGTATAGTCTGATCATCAAACTGCTGGCACGGGGCAGAGGATCTTTTGAAAGTTGTGCGCATACATAATTGTATGCCTTGAGGTCTCCTGAAGCCGCGAGTCAGCTATTTCTGGCCTGTCTGTATTGTGTTTGAATATTACAGCAATCATCGGCCGAGCCTGTGTGCGTGCTTGTCTGGGGGCCTCGTAAGCACGTGGAGGGGAATGGATACGTGAAGCCAAATTATTGATATCAAAAGATATCTTTTTAATACCCCAAGCTCGGGCTAGCCAGGGCAGTGACACCCTGTTCTTTCAGAGCTGACTCAAACATTTTATCCCCTGCTTCTTCTCTCTGGTTTTCTCCTTGTAAAACCTCCTTCCCTGGAGTTTCTAAGATTTCCTTGGCACTACTAGAAGCCAGTCTAGCCCCAAAGCCCTTCTTAGTTCCCAAATCCACAGTACTCACGGTCTTTTTGGTGTCACTGGCCAGTTTCAAAGACTCTTCAGTTTCTTTCTCTTTCTCTTTCTCTTTCCCTTCCTGGGAAGCCATTGCTTTCTGTAAAGTCTCTCAAATTTTCTTGGGGGCTGAGTTTGATCTGCCCCAAACCCCTCAAAATTCTTCTTTTGAGGTTCCATTCTTGACTCCCCTGATGCCTGAAGGGTTCCACTGCCTACCCCAGTCAGTGAGGTTGCAGCATTTTCACTGGATTCAGGAGAATCCATTGTTTTGCTGAAAGGTGTTGAGGAGCTGTGAAAAACACAACCTCCTCCTTTGAAAACAGGGTTGAGGGTAGGGCTAGGGCTAGGTTAGGTCTAGGGCTAGGTTAGGGCTAGGGCTAGGGTGAAGGTAGGCCTAGAGTTAGGTTAGGGCTAGGGTTAGGGCTAGGATTAGGGCTAGGGTTTGGGCTGGGGCTGGGGCTAGGGTTAGAGTTATGGTTATGTTTAGGGCTAGGGCTAGGGCTAGGGCTAGAACAAGGTTTGGGGCTGGGCTAGGTTTAGGACTAGTTTAGGGCTAGGGCTAGGGTTATGGGTAGGGCCAGTATTAGGGCTAGCTTTGGGCTAGGGCTAGGGTAGGGTTAGGGTTAGGGCTTGGGTTAGGGCTAGGGCTAGGACTAGAGTTTGAGCTGGGGCAGGTTTAGGGCTAGTTTAAGGCTAGGGCTCGGGTTATGGATAGAGCTATGATTAGGGCTACGTTAGGACAAGGGCTAGGGGAGGATTTGGGTTAGCGTTAGGGTTAGGGATATGATTAGGGCTAGGGCTAGAGCTCGGCCTAGGGCTAGGGTTAGCCCTAGGGTTACAGCTGGGACTAGGGTTTGGGTAAGGTTAGGGCTAAGACTTGGGCTAGAACTAGGGTTAAGGCTCCGGCTAGGGTTAGGGTTAGGGCTAGGGCTAGGTTAGAACTGGGTCTAGGCTTAGGTTAGGGCTAGGTTAGAGATAGGTTAGGGCTACAGCTTAGGGTAAGGTTTAGGGGTAGTGTCAGTATCAGATTCATACACAACAAGTAAACATGCAAAAGCAGGATTTATTGAGAGTACAGACTTGCAGACGTTAGTGAACCAGAATGGCAATTTTTCCCAGGCTAACATACTATGCTAGGCAGGTTCACACAGAGATAATGATGTGTTACTTCCAGATCAGGATGACCCTGTGTTGCTATGGTTACTATCAGTTTACACTTGGAATGTCTCGAGACACAGGGAAAGGAATGCAATAACAAGGTGCAGCTGCAGCAGCAATTAGCTATACGAGAATATGGCAATGGGGTATTACAAATCCCATGTAACTAGTCTCCCATACATATATGGAGGGCAACCCTGACAGGTAGGATTAGGGTTCGGGCTCGGGCTAGGGTTGGGCTAGTGTTAGGGCTACCATTAGGGATAGGGATAGAGTTAGGGCTAGGGCTAGGTTAGGGCTAGGTTTGAGAGAGGGTTACGGCCAGGGGTAAGATTAGGGCTAGGGTCAGGAATAAGGGCTAAGGCTAAGGTAATGGCTAGGGTTAGGGCTAGGATTAGGGCTCGGGTCAGGGCTAGAGTTAGGGTTAGGGATGTTGCGAGATTCCAGGGGTCACGCTGAACACCAACATAACCCACAGAATGCCTGTGCTTCAACCACAACCAACGCAAAAACCAGCATAGGTTTAAAAACAGACAGAAGCCAGAGTTGAGGCTAAAAACTAAACTAGGCTTTATTGCAAAACAGCTTAAGTAACATAAAGAAGTCAAAAGCTGGGTGAAATCCATCGTGCGTCTCTCTCCTCGTCCAGCATTACAGAGAGACACATGCTAGTTTAACAGAAAGCAAAGAGGGAGTGAATCAAAGAGAGAGGAAGAGCTGTGGGAAAGTCCTAACAGCAGATTTGGCTACTGTAAGATTGTTTTCCAAAGGAACTGAAACAAACCAGACACCTCTTATCGCAGCCAGCCTGCATGTTACCATGATCACGAGCGCAGCAGAACAAGCCTCAAAGTTTAACCCTTTAGGCAGGGTTCTGGAAGCCTAATACTTAAGAAGGGATAGGGATAGGGATAAGGTTAGGACTAGTTTAGGGATAGGGTTAGGGCTCAGACTAGGGTTAGTGCTAGGGCTAGGGTTCAGCTAGGGCTAGGGCTAGGGCTAGGGATAAGGATAGGGTTGGGACTAGGGCTAGGGCTAGAGATAGGGAAAGGGTTAGAGCTGGATCTAGGCTTAGATCTAGGGCTAGGTTAGGACTAGGTTAGGGCTCGGGCTTAGGGTAAGTTTTAGGGGTAGGGGTAGGGTTAGGACTAGGGCTAGGGTTGGGCTAGTTTTAGGGCTACAGTTAGGGTTAGGGCTAAAGTTAGGGTTATGTCTAAGGCTAGGGTTAGGGCTACAGTTAGGGCTGGGTTTAGAACTAGGTTAGGCCTAGGGCTATTATTAGGCCTAGGGCTAAGGCTAGGGCTATGTTAGGGTTAGGGTTAGTCTTAGTGTTAGGATTAGGGCTAGGGTTAGCACTAGGGTTAAAGCTAGGCTTAGGGCTAGGGCTAGGGTTAGGATTAGGGCTAAGGGTAGGGATAAGGATAGGGCTAGGTTTAGGACTGGATCTAGGCTTAGGTCTAGGGCTAGGTTAGGGCTAGGTTAGGGTGAGGGCTTAGGGTAAGGTTTAGGGGTAGGATTGCAGTGAGGCCTTAGGGCTAGGGTTGGGCTGTGTTAGGGCTACGGTTAGGGCTAGGGATAGAATTAGGGCTAGGGCTACGTTAGTTCAAGGTTCGAGTTAGGGTTACGGCTAGGGCCAGGGTTATGGCTAGGTTTAGGGCTAGGTTTAGGGCTTAGGGCTAGTGCTAGTGTAAGGCCTAGGGTTAGGTGTAGGGCTATGGTTAGGGTTAGTGCTAGGGCTAGGGCTAGGATTAGGGTTAGAGTTGGGCTAGAGCTATAGTTAGGGTTAGGGCTAGGGCTAAGGCTAGGTCTATGGCTAGGTTTAGGGCTAGGGTTAGGGCTAGTGCTAGTGCTGGGCTAGGACTAGGTTTAGGGCAAGGGTTAGGGAGAGGGTTTGTGCTAGGGTTAGGGCTAGGATTGGGCTAGGGCTAGGTTTAGGGCTCGGGTTAGGGCTAGGGTTCAGGCCAGGGCTAGGGATAGGAATAGGGATAGGTATAGGGACAGGGCTACGGTTAGGGCTAGGGCTAGGTTTAGTTTTCGAGTTAGAGTAGGGTTAGCACTAGGGCTTGGCCTAGCGCTAGAGCCAGGACTAGGACTCGGTTTAAGGCTAGGGCTAGGGTTAGGGCTATGGCTGGGTTTAGGGCTAGGGCTAGGTTCGGGTTCGGGTTAGTGCTCCAGTTATAGCTAGGGCTAGTTTTAGGGTTAGGTATAGGTTAGGGTTAGGGCTAGTGATAGGACTAGGTTTAGGGGTAGGGCTTTGGGCTTCGGGCTAAGGCTAGGGCTAGGGTTAGAGCTAGGGCTAGGGCTAGGGCTACGTTTAGTGTTAGGGCTAGGTTAGGCTTAGGGCTAGGGCTAGGGCTAGGGGCAGGTTTAGTGTTAGGGCTAGGTTAGGCTGAGGGCTAGGGCTATGGCTAAGGCTAGGGATAGGGTTAGGGCTATGGTTTGGTCTAGGGTTAGGGATAGGGTTGGGCTAGGGCTAGAGCTAGGGTTGGGGCTAGTGCTAGGGCTAGGGCTAGGACTAGGATTAGGGCTAGGTTTAGGGATAGTGCTAGTGCTAGGGCTAGGGCTTAGGTATTAGGGCTAGGGCTAGGGCTAGTGTTATTGCAAGGGCAAGGGCTAGGGCTAGGGCTTAGGGCTAGGGCTAAGGTTCGGACAACGGTTAGGGCTACGGATAGGGTTAGGACTAAGGCTAGGGTTAGGGCTAGGGCTAGGGTTAGGGTTAGGGCTAGGGCTAGGGCTAGGGCTAGGGTTAGGGCTAGGGCTAGGGTTAGGGCTAGGTTTAGGTTTAGTGCCAGGTCTAGGGTTATGTTTAGGGCTAGGATTACAGCCAGGGCTAGGGTTAGCGCTAGGTTTCGGTCTTGGGCTAGGGTTAGGGCTAGGGCTAGAATTACTGCTCGGGTTAGGGCTAGGGTTCCAGCCAAGGCTTGGGTTAGGGCGAGGGCTAGAGTTAGGGTTAGGGTTAGGGCTTTGGGTTAGGGCTAGGGTTAGGGCTAGGTAAGGGTGAGTGCTAGCGTTAGGGATAGGGTTAGGGCTAGAGTTACAGCTCATTCTAGGGCTTGGGCTAGGGTTAGGGCTAGGGCTAGAGTTACGGCTCGGGTTAGGGCTAGGGTTCCGGCCAAGGCTTGGGTTAGGGTTAAGGATAGGGTTAGGGCTCAGATTAGGGCTCCGTTTAGGATTAAGGCTAGGGTTAGGGGTTTGGCCTAGGGCTAGGGTTATGGCTAGGTTAGGGTAAGTGCTAGGGTTAGGGCTAGGGTTAGGGCTAGAGTTACAGCTCATTCTAGGGCTAGGGTTAGGGTTAGGGCTAGGGCTAGGGCTTTGGTTAGGGCTAGATTTAGGGTTAGGTTTTCAGTTAGGGTTGGGGTTAAGCCTCGTGCTAGGCCTAGGGCTATGGCTAGGGTTAGTTCTGGGGCTAGGGCCAGGGCTAGGCTTAGGTTTACGGCTAGGCCTATGGTTAGGTCTAGCGCTAGAGTTAGGGTTAGGGTTAGGGCTAGGGCTAGGGTTTGGGTTAGTGTTTGTGTTAGGGTTAGGGTTAGGGCTAGGGCTAGGGCTTATGTCTTATGGCTAGGGCTAGGGCTAGGCATATTTCTAGGGCTAGAACTAGGATTACGGTTATGGCTCGGGTTAGGACTAGGGCTCGGCCAGGGCTAGGTTTAGGTCTAGGGCTAGGGTTAGGGCTAGGGCCACGGTTGGTTCTAGAGGTAAGGCTAGAGTTAGGGCTAGTGTTAGGGTTAGGGCTAGGATATACAGGGTTAAGGCAAGGTTAGGGTTAGGACTAGGGCTAGGGCTAGGATTAGGCCTTAGGGCTTAGGGCTAGGCCAGGGCTAGGATTACGGTTAAGGCTCGGGCTAGGGTTAGGACTAGGACTCAATTTAGGGTTAGGGTTAGGGTTAGGGTTAGGTCTAGGTGTAGCTTTAGGGTTAGGGCTAGCGCTAGTATTAAGTCTAGGGTTAGGGCTAAGGCTTGGGCTAGGTTTAGGGCTAGAGTTGGGCCAGGGCTAGAGCTAGCGTTAGGGCTTGGTTTAGGGCTCTTTTAGAGCTACAACTATGGCTAGAGTTAGGGTTAGGGCTAGGATTTAGGGTTAGGCAAGGTTAGGGTTACGGCCAGGGCTAGGCTTAGGGCTAAGTTTAGGATTAGGGTTCAGGCTAAGGTTAAGGTTAGTGTTAGGCTTAGGTTTATGGCTAGGGTTAGGTCTAGAGCTAGGGTTAGGGCTAGGGTTAGGGCTAGAGTTACAGCTAGGGTTAGGGTGAGGGCTAAGGCTAGGGCTAGGGCTAGGCTTGGGTCTACAGCTAGACCTATGGTTAGGTCTAGCGCGAGAGTTAGGGTTAGGGTTAGCGCTAGGGTTTGGGATTGTGTTTGTGTTAGGGTTAGGGTTAGGACTAGAGCTAGGGCTTATGTCTTATGGCTAGGACTAGGGCTAGGGTTATGGTTAGGGTTCGGGTTAGGGCTAAGGCTAGGGCTAGGACTAGGCTTAGGTCTAGCGCTAGAGTTAGGGTTACAGTTAGGGCTAGGGTTTGGGTTAGTGTTCGTGTTAGGGTTAGGGTTAGGGGTTGGGGCTTCCACTAGGGTTATGTCTTCTGGCTAGGGCTAGGGCTGGGCATATTTCTGGGGCTAGGGCTAGGGTTACGGTTAGGGTTTGGGTTAGGGCTAAGGCTAGGTTTGGGGTTAGGTTATGGTTTGGCTAGGTTTAGGGTTAGGGCTATGACTAGGGTTAGGGCTAGGGTTAGGGCTCGTTTCAGGGCTAGGATTACGACCAGGGCTTGGGTTAGGGACAGGGTTAGGACTAGGGTTAGAGCTAGGGCTTGGGCTAGGCTTAGGGCTGGAGCTAGAGTTAGGGCTAAATTTAGTGTTAGCCCTATGGCTATGGTTAGGGCTAGGGTTAGAGTTTGGGTTAGGGCAAGGGTTACGGCTAGGTTAGGGCTTGGGCTACGGCTAGGGCTAGGGCTACGGCTGGGTTGGGGCTATGTTTCGGTTTAGGGCTACGGCTAGCGTTAGGGCTGAGACTAATCTTATAACTAGGGCTAGGGCTAGGCTTAAGTGCTGGGGCTCGGGTTATGTCTAGGTTAAGGCTAGGGCTAGTCCTAGAGCTTGGATTAAGGCCAGGGCTAGGGTTAGGGCTACATTCAGGGTCAGGGCTAGGGCTAAGGTTTTGTCCAGGGTGAGGGCAAGGTTTGGGCTAGGGCTAGAGCTAGCGTTAGGGCTAGGTTTAGGGCTAGTGTTAGGGCTAGGACTATGGCTAGGTTTAGCGCTAGGTCTAGGATATATAGGGTTAGGGCAAAGTTAGGTTTAGGGCTAGGGCTAGGGTAAGGTCTAGAGTTGGGGCAAGGGTAGGGCTAGGTTTAGAGCTAGAGTTAGGCCTAGGGCTATGGCTAGGGTTAGGGCTAGGTTTAAGGCCAGGTTTAGGACTAGGGCTAAGCTTAGGGACTGGGCTAGGGCTTCTGTCTTACGGCTAGGGCTAGGGCTAGGCATATTTCTAGGGCTAGGGTTACGGTTAGAGTTCGGGTTAGGGCTAAGGCTTAGGGTTTAGGGTTAGGTTAGGGTTTGGCCTAGGTTTCGGGTTAGGGATATGACGAGGGTTAGGGCTATGGTTAGGGCTCGGTTCAGTGTTACGATTACGACCAGGGCTTGGGTTAGGGCCAGGGTTAGGACTAGGGTTAGGGCTAGGGCTTGGGCTAGGTCAAGGGCTAGGGCTGGGTTAGGGCTAGGTTTCGGTTTAGGACTAGGGCTAGCGTTAGGGCTAAGATTAGGGCTTAGCGCTGGGGCTCAGGTTATGGCTAGGTTAGGGCTAGGGCTAGTGCTAGGGCTAGGGTTAAGGCTAGGGCTGCAGTTAGGGTTATGTTTAGGGTTAGGGCTAGGGCTAGGATTAGTTCTAGAGTTAGGGCTAGGGCTAGGGCTAAGTTTAGGAGTAGGGTTAGGGCTAGGTTTAGGGCTTAGGGCTTAGGGCTAGGACTAGTTTTAGGGTTCGGGCAAGGTTAGGGTTACACCTAGGGCTAGGGCTAAGGCTGGGCTTAAGGCTAGGCTTAGGGCTAGGGCTAGGGCTAGAGCTACGGCTAGGGTTACATTTCAGGCTCGGGTTAGAACTAGGGCTCAGGCCCGGGCTAGGTTTAGGGCTAGGGCTAGGGTTAGCGTTAGGGCCACGGTTGGATCTAGGGGTAAGGCTAGAGTTACGGCTAGGGCTAGGCCTAGGGCTAGGGGTAGTGCTAGTGATAGGGCTAGGTTTAGGGCTAAGGTTTGCGCTAGAGTTATGGCTAGGGTTGGGCTAGGGCTCGAACTAGGGTTAGGACTACGGTTACGGCTAGTGTTAGGGCTAGGACTATGGCTAGGGTTAGGGCTAGGGCTAGGATATATCGGGTTAGGGCAAGTTTAGTGTTAGGGCTAGTGCTAGGGCTAGGGTTATTCCTTAGGGCTTAGGGCTAGGGTTAGGGCTAGGGCTAGGACTAGGTTTAAGGCTAGGTTTAGGGCTCCAATTACGACCAGGGCTTCTTTTAGGTCCAGGGTTATGGCTCGGCTTAGGGCTAGGCTTAGGGCTTGGGTAGGGCTAGGGCTAGGGCTCAGGTTAGGACTAGGGCTCGGGCCAGCGCTAGGTTTAGGGCTAGAGCTAGGGTTAGGTGTAGAGTTGGGGCAAGGCTAGGGCTAGGGTTAGAGATAGAGTTAGGGCTAGGGCTAGGGCTAGGGCTAGGGCTAGGGCTAGGGCTTATGTCTTATAGCTAGGGCTAGGGCTAGGCATATTTCTAGGGCTAGGGCTAGGGTTACGGTTAGGGTTCGGGTTAGGGCTAAGGCTAGGGTTAGGGTTAGGTTACGGTTTCAGCTAGGATTAGGGTTAGGGATATTATAAGGGTTAGGGCTACGGTTAGGGCTCGGTTCAGGGCTGGGATTATGAGCAGGCCAAGGGTTAGGGCCCGGGTTAGGACTAGGGTTCTGGCCAAGGCTAGGGTTAGGGCTAGGGCTAGGGTTAGGGTTAGGGCTAGGGCTAGGGTCACAGTTAGGACAAGATTTAGGGTTATGGCTAGGGTTAGGGTTAGGGCTAGGTTTAGGGTTAGGGTTAGGGTTAGGGCTAGGGCTAAGGCTAGGATTAGGGTTAAGGCTAGGGCTAAGGTTAGGACAAGGACTGGATTTAGGGTTATGGCTAGGGTTAGGGTTAGGATTAGGGCTAGGTTTACGGTTAGGGTTAGGGCTAGGGCTCGTATTAAGTCTAGGGTTAGGGCTAAGGCTTGGGCTAGGGTTAGGGCTAGGGTTGGGCAAGGGCTAGAGCATTACGGCTAGGTTTAGGGCATTATGGCTAGGTTTAGGGCTCTTTTAGGGCTAAGACTATGGCTAGAGTTAGGGCTAGGGTTAGGATTTAGGGTTAGGGCAAGGGTAGGGTTACGGCTAAGTCTAGGCTTAGGGTTAGAGCTAGGGCTAGGCTTAGGGCTAAGTTTAGGATTAGGGTTCAGGCTAAGGTTAGGGTTAGGGTTAGGGTTAGGTTTACGGCTAGGGTTATGGCTACGACTAGGTTTAAGTAATTTTTTTTTTTAGGTTTAAGTAATTTTATTAAAATTTTAACATCCTACAAACACATTTGCCTACAGTACAATAGTACAAATTCACAGATAGAATTACATAATACATAATACATAATACATAATATTACATAATAAAGTTATAAGGACAGCAATATAAAAAAAATTACACTTCTTCAAGAAAGTACCCAAAGTTAATAAAACAGTTTCAAAATTACACGTATCTTTATAGAAGCATTATAATTTTTGATAGAATTATTTATTTTTACCACTATTCCTAGTCCTGTTTCCCTGTCAAACTTTCTTACATATTATGCATTTATATGTAAAGAACCAAGAACAGTATTTTTCAAATTACAAATAAAATTTAAAATATAATTAAAATAGAAATTAAAAAAGAAATTGGTTTCCTTTTAAGTAATCGATTTGATGGTAAAATCTCCATCGAATGTCCCACAGGCCGAAGGGGATCTTCCGGTCCGTGAAACATTCGATGTTCCTAGGCACTTCTTCTAAATATCGAGACAAATGGTCCTTCTTTGCATTTTTTTTCTCGAATCGTGGCTGAAAGAATACCAAGCCCACCAAATCCCAGTATACGAAACGCTTCAAGTCTCGTATAGTTCCCCCTTTGGTCTGAAACCACTCCGCCAAGACCCCGTTTTGCTGAATCTGCCCATAGACCTCCCTGAGGAAGTCAGGGCCAGCAAGTCTCATCGTGGCTGTCACCCAGAAAGGCACAGGTTCTCTCTCCACCACTTTTCAGCCCAGCACTCAATATTTTGTTGGCTTTCAAACCAGGACAGTCCACTCCATCCAAAACTACTCAATCCAGTTCAATCTCCAACCTTCCTGACTCTCGAGCCTCCCTGGCCCTCTGGTTCACTGGTTCTAACTGGCTCCTCTCTACCTCCTCCAGCAAACCCGAAGGTGTAGTCTCACTAATATGGGATAGGGGCGGAATGAACGGGGAAAGAAGGGATGTTGAAGTGGACACCGGGCCATCCGGGTCAGCAGGGCGGGCTGGAAGAGGACAGGGGAGGGCATCAGGAGGTCCGGGGTAGGGAGGGGGCGGCAACGGAAGGGGAAAACAGAGACCCGACTCAGCATCGGGAAGACTCACCAATCTGTTATCAGGTTCTTGCATAAGAACTTCTCCTTCTTCTGAAAATAACAGCGGTGAAGCTACCGACTGCACCAAGTGTTCCCTCCATCACAATCTCTCTCACCATCTCTTCAGGCAAGCCCTCAGGACTCCCACCCGACAGTAGCACCGCCTGTCCCTCTACCACCGACTCTCCACTTCCCACCCCCTTTCCTTTCGCTTTGCTTCCCTCAGTTTCCTGGTCTACCACCTGATTCCTCATCGCTCCATGCCTTTTGCTCCTTAAACTCCTTGGGCTCCTTTGTGCCTTTGCTTCTCCTGCCTGTTTAGGTTGTCTGTCTCCCGCCCCCTTGACAGCCACCAAAACTTCTCTATCACTGAATTCCTTAGGGACTGACCCACTCTCTTCCTCAACTCTTCTCTCCTCTTCTGCAAGAACAGGGAACCTATTATGACCCCTAACTGCCTCTTCCCTCACTTTCTCCTTTCTCTGCGGTTTTCCATCTTTTCTTCCCGCACCCCTCCCCGGTATTACGTTCCGTTCGGCATCTTTTCCTTCTTTTACTGCCTCCTGCTGTCTGTTCTCCAATAGAGGTCCCGGACCATGGTTTCTCTCTCTGTTTTCCCGCCTCTCCACAGAGAGCAACTCCTCTCCCCTGGCTCTCAAGACATCCCTCAGGACCCTTGTCTGTTCCTTGGACTGAGCTCTTTCTTTCCCCGTTCTGGCTACTTGTTGGGCCTTCTCCAAGACTTTGGCATCTTGCTGATTGTAATAGGCCTGGGGACAACAAAAATAAGTGTGTCCCAATTCACCACAAAAGTTGCACCTGAGACAGGCCACCGTCGGATGGCCCCTGGCGCCACAGCGGGAGCACAAGGGAGTGGTGCACAAACGTCTCTGATGATCCTAAGACCCGCAGTGGAAACAAGCCTGAGGCTGGCCGCTGTACCTGGTGATCCCCCTATCGGCCCCCAGGAAAAAGGACTTGGGTATCTTTCCATGCCTATATTCAGGGTCCTCGTTCTTAAAAGATACCACACACCTATATTCTCCTGTCCAATAACCCTGTCCGTCTTCCTTCTTATGGGGCCCCGACAAAATGGTAGCATATTTAGACACCCACCGTGCTACATCCTGAGCGGGGATGGTCGTGGTTCTGAAACTTACGGTCAAGACCTCTGTATAGCCCCTAAATAGAGGGACCATCTCATATTCAGTCAGCAACGCTGGGCTCAAACGTTTCACCATTTTGCACTTCATCCAGAACTCTCTGTAGACCTTTTCAGAAGCCAAACAAACATCGATTTCCCTAGACCCTGTTATTTGAATCACTGCCACAATATCCTCTCTAGGGGCATCCAAAGTATCTCTAAGGAGCCTCTTTGAAATATAAGCTCTGGATCCTCTCTCAGGGTGCGATCCCAGATATCTGAAGCGCACCACATAGCGTGTCCTAGGGTTCCTGACATCTGAAGCTTGATGAAAAAAAGTGTCTAAGTATTCCTCTTCCTCTTCCGTCAAGCCTGAAATATTGGAGGGTCCAGCAGCGCCAGTGCCCCGTCCGGCTATACTAGCATACGTCCTCCTGTCTTTTCTTTGCTCCCGAGGTTTGCCACCAGTCCTCCCACCGGTCGGTCCGGGAGGCAAAGCAGAAGCTCCACCAGGTGCTTCCCCTTGAGTGTCATTGCCACGTGTATCATCTCCCTCCCTCCCCTTTCTAGATCTGTCTGGCGGAGGGTTTAGACTTACACTTTTTCCCTTCCATGCCACGTTAGTTGCAGAGTCCATTCTAGGCCTTGTCAGAAATCGGCCGTTACCAGAAGCATCCGCGTCTTCCAATAACCTCTTCGGCAGTGCCCCCGGCTCCCTAGTTCTCGTTTCGCTCATCCAAAGGGGGTTGTTCTGTTCTCCCTGAGAGAAAGAAACACCCAAACCGGCAGCATCTTGCACTGATGTTCCCCCAGCCCCTCCATCCAGACCAAGCCCTTCTGTTTGCTCTCCCACGCCAGAACCATTTCCACCCTCTCCAGCCGCCAAACCCACTTCTGTATCCACCCGATCTCCCCAAGCCTGCTCCCCTCTCGGTTTCTTGCTCGCTCTATCAGAGACTCCCGAGTTAGGGTCGGAATCGCTGATGTCGCTCAAAGTCCCTCTACGTCCTAAATTTCCCGCACCTTCCCCTTGCACGTTGCTCCCCATCCTCTGCACCTCCCTCCTCCCTCTCGCCTCTCTCAGATCCTCACCGGTTGCTGGGGGCGGAACCGTAGCACGAGCCCCCAGGCTGGAACTCAGGGCCGCACGACCCACAGGGCTCCTCTCTAGCTGCGCCGCCAGGTCTGTTTCTTTCCAATTCCTCAACTTCTCCCTGATTTTCTCTGGTCCGGTTCCCTTAGCCTTTTCTTCCGTCGGATCAAAACCTGACTGCTTAGCAATCTTTCTGCGCTGTCGTAAGTCTGCCGTGACCATTAAGAGCCACTCCATCCAGGCTTCTCCGCTCACCATCTTGGACGTATTGTCCATTTGTGTCCACACCAAAGGAGTCTGATTCTCTGGGGCACATTCCCAGCTCCTATGGATCTCTTGAAAGGTCTTCATCAAACGGTCCTCCCTCAGCCAGTCTGGCAGAACGATAACAGATGTCTTTGGCTTCCTTCCCAGTAGCAAATAGTAGTTCTTCTCTAGGACACTCCAAAGTTTATCTCTACTGTACTTTTTGAAATTGGGTAAGCCCGGGAGGGCAACGTGTGCCACCGTGTAGCCCCAGAATTTCAGCGTGTCGTACTTGTCAAAGTCTTTTGGCAAAATAATATCGGTCGCTTTGTTCAAAGGAGTGTGGAGACATGAGTTTGTTTGTTTGCTAAATGGCTGCCTGCCTCTTTTTGCAGCAAAAAGGTGGTTCCTTGGGGCTTTTGAATGTATTCTTTTTCCTGAATGTCCTTCTGGGGTCCAGAATATACTTTTAATTCTCCTTGCAGTAAGTTGGTGCTGCCTTTCCAGGCAGTTTCTGTTTCTGCCATGGCTGCCACGCCCTGTTCTTTCAGAGCTGGCTCAAACCTTTTCTCCCCTGCTTCTTCTCTCTGGCTTTCTCCTCGTAAAACCTCCTTCCCTGGAGTTTCTAAGATTTCCTTGGTACTACTAGAAGCCAGTCTAGCCCCAAAGCCCTTCTCAGTTCCCAAATCCACAGTACTCACAGTCTGTTTGCTCTGGCTTGCCACTTTCAAACACTCTTCAGTTTCTTTCTTTCCTGGGAAGCCATTGTTTTCTGTAAAGTCTCTGCGAGTTTTCTTGTGGGCTGAGTTTGATCTGCCCCTAGCCCCTCAAAATCTTGCTTTTGAGGATCCATTCTTGACTCCTCTGATGCCTGAAGGGTTCCACTGCCTACCCCAGTCAGTGAGGTTGCAGCATTTTCACTGGATTCAGGAGAATCCACTGTTTTGCTGAAAGGTATTGAGAAGCTGTGAAAAACACAACCTCCTCCTTTGAAAGCAAGGTTAGGGCTAGGGCTAGGTTAGGTTTAGGAATTTTTAAGGTTTAAGCAATTTTATTAAAATTTTAACATCCTACAAACACATTTGCCTACAGTACAATAGTACAAATTCACATATGGAATTACATAATAAAGTTATCAGAAGAACAATATAACAAAATATTACACTTCTTCAAAAAAGTACCCAAAGTTATAAAAAATTTTTCAAAATTTCACGTATCTTTATAGAAGCGTTATAATTTTTGATACAGTTATTTACTTTTACCACTATTCCTAGTCCTGTTTCCCTGTCAAGCTTTCTTACATATTATGCACGTTCATATTTAAAGAACCAATTTTGCCATTAAAATTTAACCTATAATTAAAATAGAAATTAAAATAGAAATTAAATTAAAATAGACACTAAAATAGAAATTAAAATTAATTAATTTATTAATTAATAAAATTAATGACATATTTATGTCTATTACCTATAACTGTATAAACTACACCTCAAGTTATGCCAGATGTTGTTTCTGCCAGCCTTGGCCTGAACTCCTTTGAAAACATCTTGCCTCTCTCTGTTCCACTTAAAGTTTTTATTTTGTTCACTACAAAACGAACAGCAACGTTAACATCCGCTTGTGTCTGTGTAACTAACTCTTTTTTTCTCTGGAAAACCAAAGCCAGCAAAACGTACAAGTTAAGCAGTCTTAAGGTTGACCAGGAAACAACCCAGAACAAATCGACAGGCCTCCCGTTATGTCCTCTCTTTCTTTTTCCCCCCAGGTGTCCACGTGGTCCTCTGACTCTGCTTTCCGGCTCCAATCCGGACGCCACCGCCTCCCAAGACTGGCCTGGCAAGTCCGGCCAGTCGAGGGCGGCAGCTATCTTCTTCCAAGTGTCCGTGGCCGACGGCCAGTTCTTTATAACGTGCTCCGTAGTCTCCTTGGCTTGACTTCTGCTAGCAGAGGCTTGTCTCTGACAGAAAAGTCTAGGACATATTTGTTCTGCTTCCTTCAGCCACGGTTGGTTTCCTTTTAAACAATAGATTTGATGGTAAAATCTGATGGTAAAAAGATAGGGTTACGGCTAGGGTCAGGGTTAGGTCTTGGTCAAGGGTAAGGGCTAGGGATATGGTTAGGGAGAATATTAGGTCTAGGGCCAGGGGTAGGCCTAGGGCTAGGGCTAGGGTCAGGGTTAACGCTAGGGTTAGGGTTAGGGTTACAGCTAGGGTTAGGGCCAGGGTTAGGACTAGGGCTAGGGTTAGGTTTAGGTTTAGGTTTAGTGTTAGGGTAAGGGCTAGGGTTAGGGCTAGGTTTAGGGCTAGGACTAGGGTTAGGGCCAGGGCTAGGGTTAGGGCTAGGGCTAAATTGAGGTTTAGTGCAAGTTCAAGGTAAGGGCTAGGGCTAGGTTTAGGGTTAGGGTAAGGGCTAGGGCTGGGGTTAGGGTTAGGGCTAGCGCTAGCGCTACGACCAGAGTTAGGGATAGGTTTAGGGTTAGGGTTGGGCCAGGGCTAGCGCTAGAGCTAGAGCTAGAGGAATGGCTAGGTTTAGAGCTAGGGCTAGGCCTAGAGTTAGGTCAGGGCTAGGGCTAGGGTTAGGGTTAGGGTTAGTTCTAGGATTAGGGTTAGGGTTAGGGTTAGGGTGAGCGCTAAGTTTAGGGTTCGGGCTATGGCTAGGGCTTATCGCTAGGCTTATGGCTAGGACTACGGCTTCGGTTAGGGCTTAGTTTAGGGTTAAGTCTAAGTTTATGGCTAGAGTTAGGGTTAGGGCTAGGGCTAGGGTTACAGCTAGGTTAGGGTTAGGGCTAGGGCTAGGTTTAGGGTTCTAGTGTTAGGGCTAGGGCTAGGTTTAGGGCTTGGGTTAGGGTTAGGGTTAGGGTTAGAACTATGTTTGTGGTTAGGGCTAGGGCTACGATTACGGCTCTGGTTAGAGCTAGGACTTGATCCAGGCTAGGGTTAGGGCAAGGGCTAGTGCTAGGTTTAGGGCTAAGGTTTGGGCTACGGTTAGGGCTAGAACTAGGCCAAGGTTTAGGTATGGGGCTAGGGTTAGGGTTAAGGCTAGAGCTAGGGTTAGTGCTATGGTTCAGGCTTATGGCGAGGGGTAGGGTTAGACCTAGGGTTAGACCTAGCATTATGGATAGGTTAGGGCTAGTGCTAGTGCTAGGGCTAGGGTTTGGGCTACGGCTAGATTTAGGGCTAGGTTTAGTGTTAGGGCTCGGGCTAAGTTTAAGGTTAGGGTTAGGGCTAGATTTAAGGTTAGGGCTACGTTTAAAGCCAGGGTAAGGGTTAGGCCTAGGGCTAGGGGTAGGGGTAGGGTTAGGGCTAGAGTTACGGCTAGGGGTAGGGCTAGGGCTAGGCTGGCACTAGGGTTAGGTCTAAGGCTAGGTTTAGGGCTCAGGTTTTGGCTAGGTTTAGGGTAGGGTTCGGCTACAGCTAGAACTAGGATTAGAGCTAATTAGAGTTAGGTCTAGTGTTAGGCTAGGGCTATAGCTAGGGTTAGGGCTAGTGCTAGGATATAGGGTTAGGGCAAGGTTAGGGTTATGGCTAGGGCTAGGGTTAGGGCTAGGGCTAGATTTAGTGTTAGGACTAGTGTTGGGGTTAGGGTTAGAGTTAGACCAAGGATTACAGCTACGTTAGGGCTAGGGTTAGGGCTAGTGGTAGGGTTAGGGCTAGGGTTAGGGTTAGGGTTAGTGGTAGGGCTAGGACTAGGTTTAGGGTTTAGGGCTAGGGCTAGGTTTATGGCTAGAGTTAGGGCTAGGGCTTGGGCTTGGGTTAGGGTTAGGGCTAGAGCTAGGGATAAGACTAGAGTTAGGGCTACAAGTAATGCCAGGGTTCGGGTAAGTCTAAAGTTAGGGTTAAGGTTAGGGTTAGGGTTAGTGCTAGGGCTATGGCTAGGGCCAGGGCTAGGATTACGGTTAAGGCTTGGGGCTAGTGTTAGAGCTAGGACTAGGTTTTGGGTTTGGACTAGGTTAGAGTTACAGCTAGGACTAGGGCTAGGATTTGGGTTAAGGCTAGGACTAGGTTTCGGGCCGAGATTTAGGGTTAGGGTACGGTTAAGGTTAGGGTTAATTTTAGGTTTATGGCTAGGGTTTTGGCTAGAGCTAGGACTTCGGCTTGGTCTAGGTTTAGGATTAGGGTTTAGGGCTAGGGTTAGGGTAAGGGCTATGGCTAGGGTTAGGGCTACGGGTAGGGTTAGGGTTAGGTTAGGGCTAGAGCTAGTCTTAGGGCTAGGGTTTGGGTAGGGCTAGGGCTATTATAAGGCCTATGTTTAGCGTTTGGGCTTGGACCAGGTTTAGGGCTAGGGCTAGGGCTAGGGCTAGGGCTAGGGTTGGGCCAGGGCTAGGGCTTGGGTTAGGCCTCGGGTTCTGGCCAAGGCTAGAGTTAGGGCTAGGGCTAGGGTTACAGTTAGGGTTAGGGCTAGGTTTAGGGTTAGGGCTAAGGCTAAGGCTAGGTTTACAGGTTAGGGCTAGGTCTAGGGTTATGGCTACATTAGGGTAAGTGCTAGGGTTAGGGTTAGGGCTAGGGCTAGGGCTCGGTTTAGCACTAGGGCTGGGTTTAGGGCAAGAGTTACAGCTAGTTCTAGGGCTAGGGCTAGGGTGAGGGTTAGGGCTAGGTTTATCAGGATTAGTGCTAGGGCTAGGGCTTCGGTTAGGGCTAGATTTAGGATTAGATTTTCAGTTAGGATTAGGGTTAAGACTCGTGGTAGGGCTAGGGCTAGGGCTAGGGCTAGGTTTAGGGCTAGAATTATGACCAGGGCTTGTTTTAGGTCCAGGGTTATGCCTAGGCTTAGGGCTAGTGCTAGGGTTAGGGTTAGAGTTATGGCTAGGGTTAGGGTTAGGGCTAGGGCTAGGGTTAGAGCCAGGGCTATGGTTAGGGCTAGGGGTAGGGCTAGAGTTACGGCTAGGGTTAGGGCTGGGGATAGGGCTAGGGATAGGGATAGGTCTACGTTTAGGGCTAAGGCTTGGGCTAGGGTTGCGCTAGGGCTACAACTAGTGTTAGGGCTAGGGCTATGGCTAGGCGTAGGGCTAGGGTTAGGCCTTCGGGCTCAGGGCTACGGCCAGGGCTAGGATTACGGTTAAGGCAGGGGCTAGTGTTAGGGCTAGGGCTAGGTTTAGGGTTATGGCTAGGGTTAGGTTTACGGCTCGGGTTTTGGCTAGAGCGAGGGCTTCGGTTAGGTCTAGGTTTAGGGTTAGGACTAAGTTTAGGGCTAGGTTTAGGGCTAGTTTAGGGCTTAGGGTTAGGGGTAGGGTTATGGGTAGGTTAGGGCGATAGTGCTAGTGCTAGGGCTAGAGTTAGGGCTAGGTTTAGCATTGGGGCTTGGGTTAAGGTTAAGGTTAGGGTTAGGGTTAGGTTTATGGTTTGGGTTTTGTCTAGAGCTAGGGTTTCAGTTAGGTTTAGGGTTAGGGTTAGGACTAATTTTATGGCTATGGGTATGGCTAGGTCTTGGGCTAGGGCTAGGTTTAGGGCTAGGTTTGGGCCAGGGCTACGGCTAGGGTTAGGTTTAGAGTTGGGCGAAGGCTAGGGCTATGGCTAGGGTTAGGGCTAGGTTTAAGGCTAGGGTTAGGGCTAGGACTAGGGTTAGGGCTCGGGTTAGGGTTAGGGTTCCGGCCAAGGCTAGGGTTTGGGCTAGGGCTAGAGCCGGTTTTAGTGCTAAGGTTAGGGATAGGATAAGGATAGGGATAGGGTTAGGGATAGGGATAGGGCTGGGTTTAGGGCTAGGGATAGGGCTAGGGCGAGTTTTCGAGCTAGGATTACGGCCAGGGCTACGTTTAGGGCTCGGGTTAGCGCTAGGGCTCGGGCCAGGGCTAGGGTTAGGGTTTGGGCTTGGGCTAGGTTAGGGTTAGGGCTAGGTTTGGGGCTAGAGCTAGGGTTAGGACTTAAGGCTAGGGTTACGGCTAGGGCTAGGGTTAGAGCTAGGATTAGGGCTAGGCCTTAGTTTATGGCTAGGGTTAGGGCTAGGACTGGGGCTTCGGTTAGCGCTAGATTTAGGGTTAGGGTTAAGGTTAGGGTTCGGGCGAGTGCTTGGGCTAGGGCTATGGCTCGGGTTAGGGTTAGGGCTAGGGCTAGGGCTAGGGCTCGGTTTAGCACTAGGATTACGACCAGGGCTTTGGTTAGGGCCAGGTTTAGGGCTTGGGTTACGGCTAGGGCTTGGGCTAGGGTTAGGGTTAGGGCTAGGGTTAAGTCTAGGGCTAAGATTAGGCTAAGGCTGGGGCTAGGGCTATGGTAAGCCTAAGGGTTAGGTCTAGGGTTAGCGGTAGTTCTAGGTTTAGGGCTAGGACTAGGGCTCAAGCTAGGGCTTGGGTCTTAGGGGAAGGGCTAAGGTTAGGGCTAGGATTACAGCTAGGTTTAGGTTTAGCGCTAAGGCTAGGGCTATGTTTAGGGCTAGGATTACAGCCTGGACTAGGGTTAGCGCTAGGTTTAGGGCTTGGGCTAGGGTTAGGGCTCGGGTTAGGGCTAGGGTTCCAGCCAAGACTAGAGTTAGGGCTAGGGCTAGGTTTAGGGTTAGGTTTAGGGCTAGGTTTAGGGTTAGGGCTAGGGCTAAGGCTAGGGTTAGGGGTTAGGGCTAGGTCTAGGGTTATGGCTAGGTTAGAGTAAGTGGTAGGGTTAGGGTTAGGGTTAGGGCTAGGGCTAGGGTTAGGCCTAGGGCTTGCGTTAGGGCTACGGTTAGATTAAGGGTTAGGGCTAGTGTTAGAGTTAGGGTGCGGGCTAGTTTTAGGTTTAGGGCTATGGTTAAGATTAGGGATAGGGTTATGGCTAGGTTAGGGATAGGGTTAGTGTTAGGGTTAGGGCTAGTGTTAGGGATTGGTTTAGGGCTAGGTATAGGGTGAGGGCGAGCTTTAGTGAGCTTCGCCCTGGGGCTGGGTTAAGGCTAGGGTTAGGATTAGGGCTCTGTTTAGGGTTAGGGGTAGGGCTAGTGTTAGGGCCAGGGCTAGGGCTAAGTTTAGAGCTAAGGTTATGACTAAGGTTAGGGTTAGGGCTAGGATTAGAGTTAGGGTTAGGGCAAGGGTTATGGCTAGGTTAGGGCTAGTCCTGGTGCTAGGGTAAGGGCTAGGGCTGGGTTAAGGCTAGGTTTTGGTTTAGGGCTAGGGCTAGCGTTATGGCTAAGATTAGGGTTTCACCCTGGGGCTCAGGTTAAGGCTAGGGCTAGGGTTAGGGCTCTGTTTAGGGCTAGGGCTAGGGCTAGGGCTAGGGCTAGGGCTAAGTTTAGAGCTAGGGTTAGGCCTAGGGTTAGGCCTAGGCCTAGGGCTAAGTTTAGGGCTGAGGTTTTGGCCAGGGTGAGGGCAGGGTTTGGGCTAGGGCTAGAGCTAGGTTTAGGGGTAGTGTTAGGGCTTGTGCTAGGGCTAGGGCTATGGTTAGGGTTAGGGCCACATCTAGGGCTAAGGTTAGGGCTGGGATTAGGGCTAGGTTAGGGTTAGGATTAGGGTTAGGGTTAGGGCTGGGTTTAGAGCTAAGGCTAGGGTCAGGGTTAGGCTGAGGACTAGAGTTACGGCTAGGGCTAGGGCTAAGGTTAGGGCTAGGGCTAGGAATAGGGTTAGGGCTAGGTTTAGGGCCAGCGGTAGGGGTAGGGGTAGGGGTAGGGGTAGGTTTAGGGCTAGGGTAGGGGCAGGGCTATGGCTGGGGTTAGGAGTAAAGTTACAGCTAGGGGTAGGGCTAAGGCTAGGGCTTGGAATAGGGTTAGGGCTAGGGCTAGCTTTAGGGCTAGGGTTGGGTTAGGATTAGGGCTAGGGTTAGGACTAGAGTTACGGCTGGGGGTAGGGCTAAGGCTAGGGCTAGGAATCGGGTTAGGGTTAGGGCTAGCTTTAGGACTAGGGTTGGGCCAGGGCTAGGGCTAGGTTTAAGTCTAGCGTTGGGCCAGGGCTAGGGCTCGGGTTAGAGCTAGGGTTAGGACTTAGGGCTAGAGTTACGGCTAGGGCTAGGGTTAGGGCTCGGATTAGGGCTAATATTACCACCAAGGTTTGGGTTAGGGCCGGGGTTAGGGCTAGGGCTAGGGCTAGGGCTAGGGCTAAGGCTAGGGCTAGGGCTATGATAAGTCTAAGGTTAGGGTTAGGGTTAGGTTTACGATTAGCATTAGTGCAAGGTTTAGGGCTAGGGCTAGGCTTAGAGCCAGGGCTACGGTTAGGGTTAGTCGTAGGGCTAGAGTTATGGCTAGAGTTAGAGCTAGGGGGAGGGCTAGGGCTAGGGTTAGAGCTAGGGCTACGGTTAGGGCTAGGGTTAGGGCTAGAGTTATGGCTAGGGTTAGGGCTAGGGGTGGGGATAGGGATAGGGTTATGTTTAGGGCTAAGGTTTGGGCTAGGGTTTGGGCTAGGGTTGCGCTAGGGCTAGAACTAGTGTTAGGGCTAGGGCTGTGGCTAGGGGCAGGGCTAGGGTTAGGCCTTTGTTCTTAGGGCTAGTGCCAGGGCTGGGATTACGGTTAAGGCTGGGGCTAGGGATAGGGCTAGGACTAGTTTTAGGGTCCAGACAAGGTTAGGATTATGACTAGGGTTAGGGTTAGGACTAGGATTAGGGTTAAGGCTAGGACTAGGTTTAGGGCTAGGCCTAGATTTAGGGATAGGGATAGGGATAGGGATACGTTTAGGGCTAAGGTTTGGGTAGGGTTTGGGCTAGGGTTGCGCTAGGGCTAGAACTAGTGTTAGGGCTAGGGCTATGGCTAGGGTATGGCTAAAGTTAGGCTTTAGGGCTTAGGGCTAGGGCTAGAGCTAGGATTACGGCTAAGGCAGGGGCTAGGGTTAGGGCTAGGACTAGGGTTAGGGCTTGTGTTAGGGCTGGTGTTCCGCCCAAGGCTAGGGTTAGGGCTAGGGCTAGAGTTATGGCTAGGTTAAGGTAAGTGCTAGTGTTAGGGCTAGGGTTAGGGTTAGAGCTAGGTTTTGGGCTAGAGTTACAGCTAGTTCTAGGGCTAAGGTAAGGGTTAGAGTTAGGTTTATCTGTAGGGTTAGTGCTAGGACTAGGACTTTGGTTAGGGCTAGATTTAGGGTTAGGTTTTCAGTTAGGATTAGCGTTAAGCATCGTGCTAGGGCTAGGGCAATGACTAGGGTTAGGGCTAGGGCTAGGTTTAAGGCTATGTTTAGGGCCAGAATTAGGACCAGGGTCAGTCCAGGGTTATGGTTAGGCTTAGGGCTAGGCTTAGGGCTAGTACTAGGGTTAGGGTTAGGGTTAGGGCTAGAGTTCGAGCTCATTCTAGGGCTAGGGCTAGGGCTAGGGCTAGGGTTAGGGCTAGGTTTATCCGTAGGTTTAGGGGTAGGGCTTCCCTTAGCGCTAGATTTAGCGTTTGGTTTTTAGTTAGGGTTAGGGTTAAGCCTCGTGCTAGGGCTAGGGCTATGGCTAGGGTTAGGGTTAGGGCTAGAATTACGACCAGGACTTGTTTTAGGTCCAGGGTTATGGCTAGGCTTAGGGCTAGGCTTAGGGCTAGGCTTAGGTCTAGGGTTAGAGCTAGGACTACGGTTAGGGCTAGGTTTAGCTTAGAGTTAGGTTTAGGGCTAGGTTAGGGTTAGTTCTAGGGCTAGAGCTATGGGTAGGGTTAGGGCCAGGTCCAGGGCTACAGTTAGTGTAAGGGTTAGGCCTGGCGTTAGGTCTAGTGCTAGGGTTAGGGTTACGGCTAGTGTTAGAGTTACGGCTAGGGTTAGGGATAGGGATAGGGATAGGAATAGGGCTATGTTTATGGTTAAGGTTTGGCCTAGGGTTCAGGCTAGGGTTGCGCTAGGGCTAGAGCTAGTGTTAGGGCTAGGGCTATCGCTCGGGGTAGGGGTAGGGCCTAGGGCCTAGGGTTAGGGACAGGGCTAGGATTACCATTATGGGTGGGGCTACAGTTAGGGCTAGGACGAGGTTTAGGGTTCGGACAAGGTTAGGGTTACGGCTAGGGCTAGGGCTACAGCTAGGATTGGGGTTAGGGCTAGGGCTAGGTTTAGGGCTAAACTTAACTAAGTTTAGGGCTAGGGTTAGAGTTGGGGCTATGGCTAGGGTTAGGGCTAGGTTAGGGCTTAGGGCTAGGAGTAGAGTTAGGGCTAGGTTAGGGCTAGATCCAGTGCTAGTGCCAGGGTCTGGGTAGGGCTAGGGCTAGGGCTAGGGCTAGGGTTAGGGTTAGGGTTAGGTTTAGGGTTGGGCCAGGGCTTGGGCTAGGGTTAGGTCTAGAGTTGTGCCGGGCTAGGGCTAGGGCTCGAGCTAGGATTAGGGCTAGTGCTAGGCTTAAATCTAAGGCTTGGTTTAGGGCTTAGGTTTGGGATAATTTTATTGTAGGGTTGGGCTAGGGCTTGAACTAGGGTTAGCGCTACGGTTAAGGCTTGTGTTAGGGCTAGGGCTATCGCTAGGGTTAGGGTTAGGGCTAGGATATATAGGGTTAGGGCAAGGTTAGGGTTAGGGCTAGGGTTAGGCCTTGGGTTTAGGGCTAGGGCAGGGCTAGGATTATGGTTAAGGTTAGGGTTAGGTTTATGGCTAGGGCTAGGACTATGGCTAGGGCTTAGGTATTAGGGTTAGGGCTAAGGTTAGGGCTAGGTTTTGGTTTAGGGCTAGGGCTAGCGTTAGGGCTAAGATTAGGCCTTAGCGCTGGGGCTCGGGTTATGGCTAGGTTAGGGCTAGGGCTAGTGCTACGGCTAGGGTTAATGCTAGGGCTAGGGTTAGGTCTATGCCTACGGCTAAGTTTAGGGCTAAGGTTTTGGCCAGGGTTAGGGCAAGGTTTGGGCTAGGGCTAGAGCTAGGGTTAGGGCTAGTCATAGGGCTAGTTCTAGGGCTAGGGCTATGGTTAGCGCTAGGACTAGGGTTAGTGCTAGGGTTAGTGTGAGGGTTAGGATTAGGGCTGGGGTTACGGCTAGGGCTAGGGACAGGGCTAGCGTTAGGACTAGAGTTACGGCTAGTGGTAGGGCTAGGGGTAGGGCTAGGTCTAGGAATAGGGTTAGGGCTAGGGCTAGGTTTAGGGCTAGGGCCCAAAAAGTTTTCTGCTGCGATGCCGCTATGGGGGCGTAAAGGTCACAAAGCCGAAAAGGACTCTTTCTCCTTCCCGTCGCTTAAAATCTCTACCAGGCTAAAGTCAACACTCAACAACCTGCCGGGCAAGGCCTCCAGGACGAATTCGACAGGGAGGTCCTGTCTTGCTTTAAACAAAACCCCGCCACGCCGGCCTGACCTTCCTCCCTGTAAGACCAAATGGATGGTTCTTTTGTCCACCCTTTCTGTGCTTGGGAGTGTTGATGTTCGTTTACTAGGAGGGTCTCTTGTAAAACCACCACATCGTGAGGCGTCATTGACAGCAAGGGAAGAATCTCTTTTCATCTCCCAGCCATCCTCAGGCCTCTCACATTCCAGGTGGTAATTCTCAGGAACACCCTTTTTTTTGTTTTTTGTTTTTTTGTTTGTTTTTTTTGTAAATAGATCTAGATTCTAAACTATCAAAGAACTAGGTGATAATTCCAAGATTAACAATAAAAATAACCTTATTAAAAACAACCTGATTAAAAATAACCTTATTAAAAACAGATTGATTTTCTCTCCCAAACAGGGATTGGTTTTGAACTAACATCTCTTAATTCAATGGTATAATGTAATGCCAAGATATAATTTTGTTAGCTTCCAAACCAGCACAGTCCACTCCATCAAAAACTACTCAGTCCAATTTAATCTCCAGTAACCTCTTCGGCCATGTCCCCAGCTCCCTAGTTCTCGTCTCGTTCATCAAAAGGTGAATTGAATTGAATTGAATAAATCTTTATTGCTTAGCTAAAAGCCATTGCAACTCAGCACAGTCAGACAAAATACATCTAAGTAACAGAATAGGACATTACAAATGGTAAGAAGCTCATATAAAAGCTAACACACAAGAACAACGTATAAGAAATAAACGATCAATGTAACGATTTTAAAAAAATCAGAGCAATGTAAAATATAAAATATGTCTCTAAGATGATATAACGAGGTCCAATGTAAAATTCAGTATAAAATTATATCATATTATATAAAATATACAATTTAAAATTGCACATGTATTTTATAAGTCCAGGATCAATTACTTTTATCACCTCTGTATTATTTGTTAGGATAATTTTGATATCTAGATCTTATCTTACTTGCAGCTAATGCAAAATTTGCAACCATAACAGTGACATCGGGGTGGTTATCAGCTAATAGTCCACAAATCTGCTCAAGAGGTGGTCTATTGGAAAGGGGAGAGGAGTGGAGGCAGCAGTTAAGGAACTTTTGCCTGGGAGATGTATATAGAGGGCAATATAAAAGGTAACGTTTCATGTCCTCTACATCCCCGTTCTCACAGATGCAGAGTCTTTGGTGGACAGGGATATTATCATATCTTCCCTTCAAATAGGCAGATGGCATACACTGAAAGCGTAAAGCTGTGAATGCTTTTCTAAGTGGAGCGAAGATAAGGTTTAAAAGATATTGCTCCATTCCAAAATATGTTTTATATAAAGGAATATGCTGTTCAGGAGAGGAAATGTAGGTCACCCCATTTAGATTTTTTCTTTAACCAGTTGTTTAATTTTTTTGGAAGAATAGGTGGGTAAGGCTTCTAAACTGATCTCAAAATAGAGGAGTATAGGCCTTACGGAATTTGTCCGTGAATTTTGGAAGGGGGACTGTAATTGCTCTAGAAAGTATTTTCTGGGAAGCCTATTGTTGTTCATACTGGTCAGCTTCAGCCAGTATAAAGGTAAAACTACCTGTACTACAGTTTGTAATGAGGCTAACCCAGTTTCCGCTCTTAAGAGAGAGACCTTTTGGCGCGGTCAACAAAGATTTCAAAAGAGCATTCTGAACTGTTTCTAAAGGAAAAGAGTTATCATATCCCTAGATCTCTGCACCATACAATAATTGGGGAACAATTTTATTTTGGAAGACCTCAACAGTGGGAGCAACCAAATTCCCCCCGTAAAATTTATGAAATCTCAGTAGAGAATTAATAGAATGAGAAGCTTTCAGCTTAACTGCCTGGAAATGCGTTTTCCATGACAGTTTTGAGTTAAAACCCAAACACAGATATTTAAAATAAGTTTGCTGTTCTATGGAGTTTCCATTAAGTCTCCAACTATGTATTTTTTTCTTCTTCCCAAAAACCACCACTTTGGTTTTAGTAAAATTTACTATTAATCGCTATTTTAAACAAAAAGTATTCAACTTCTTTAGTAGTCTCCGCATCCCAATCAGAGTGGTAGCCATCAAAACTATGTCATCAGCATATAGGAGAATCGAGAGTTTAAATCTTGAATGGAAACTGGAAAACATTCTGGGTCACTCATCTCTGACAATATCGCTTATAAAAAAATTAAATAAGGCGCCAGAAGGCATCCCTGACGAACTCCTCTGTCTGTAGGGATATTATCAGACAAAAGTCCATTTGCTTCAAGTCTAACCCTAAGGGAGGTATTAGTATGTAACAACTGGATTAGAAAAAGCAGTCTTCTGTCGATATTAGTGTCACCTAACTTTTGCCAAAGGTGATTTCTATGAATAAGATGAAAAGCAGAGCTGAGCTCCACAAAAGCAGTGAAAAGTTCATTTCTACCTCATAAAAAGGGGATTGTTCTGTTCTCCCTGAGAGAAAGAAAAACCCAAACCGGCAGCATCTTTCATTGAGGTTCCTCCAGCCCCTCCATCCAGACCAAGCCCTTGTCTTTGCTCTCCCACACCAAAACCATTTCCACCCTCTCCAGCCGCCAAACCCACTTCTCTATCCAACCGATTTCCCGAAGCCTGCTCCTGTCTCGGTTTCTTGCTCACTCTATCAGAGACCCCCCGGTCAAGGTGGGAATCGCTGACGTCGCTCAAAGTCCGTCTACGTCCTATATTTCCCGCACCTTCCCATTGTACGTTGCTGCCCATCCTCTGCACCTCCCTCCTCCCTCTCGCCTCTCTCAGATCCTCACCGGTTGCTGGGGGCCACACGTCCTGCAGGGCTCCTCTCAAGCTGCGCCGCCGAGTCTGTTTCTTTCCAATTCCTCAACTTCTCCCTGATTTTCTCTTGTCCGGTTCCCTTAGCCTTTTCTTCCGTCGGATCAAAACCTGACTGCTGAGCAATCTTTCTGCACTGTCGTAAGTCCGCCGTGACCATTAAGAGCCACTCCATCCAGGCTTCTCTGTTCACCATCTTGGACGTATTGTCCATTTGTGTCCACACCAAAGGAGTCTGGTTCTCTGGGGCACATTCCCAGCTCCTATGGATCTCTTGAAAGGTCTTCACCAAACGGTCCTCCCTCAACCAGTCCGGCAGAATGATAACAGATGTCTTGGGCTTCCTGCCCAGTAGCAAATACTCCACAATCTCCAAGGCTAAAGTCCTGGCGTAGGACACCTGCTCCTGAGACTGTTCCACCCACAATCCTGACAGCACCGATTTCAGCAAAGGAAAGTTCTTCTCTAGGATACACCAATGTTTATCACTACTGTACTTTTTGAAATTGGGCAAGCGTTCTTTAGAGCCCCTCCAGTCTCTCCACTCCCTCACTTTCAGATTCATTTGAAGGTTCGATTGGGTTAAAAGGTGCAGTCCCTGCAAGCTGCCCAGCACAAGTCTCTTCTGGCTTGCCAGGCTGCTCGTGCTTTCTTTTGTAGAGGGTCATAGGACACAGTTCTTCTTCTGAAGAGTTCCCTGGTTTGAGCGGGGAGCGATCCCTACTTGTATTCAAAGCCTCTTCGGCTAAGAACTTTCTACTGTCAAGCTTTGGCTCCCTCTCTCCTCTGATCTTTGTTTTTTCCTTGCTTTTCTCCTCTTTGCTTTTCAAAGCAAATTGCTTTAAGAAAAATCCTCTCCTCTCTTCATAAGCCTTCAGATCTTTCCTAACTTCTTCATTCCACTCATTGATGCTAGTTACAGAATGTAAAAGGGATTCATACTCCTCTTGCTTGCTTTCCCCCACTGGCTTTCCCAACAGGCTCCTGCCATAATCATTTAACTCTTGGAGGACCTCTCTAATCGAATCCACCCCCAAATATGCTCTGTTTTGCATTTCTCTCAAATGGAAGTCCCTCTGCAAAAATTCTGTGGCTACCTCTGGTTCTGTGAAAACACTCTGGTTTTCTCCTCGTAAAACCTCCTTCCCTGGAGTTTCTAAGATTTCCTTGACACTACCAGAAGCCAGTCTAGCCCCAGAACCCTTCTTAGTTCCCAAATCCACAGTACTCACAGTCTGTTTGTTCTGGCTTGCCACTTTCAAACACTCTTCAGTTTCTTTCTCTTCCCCTTCCTGGGAAGCCATTGTTTTCTGTAAAGTCTCTGCCAGTTTTCTTGGCGGCTGAGTTTGATCTGCCCCAGCCCCTCCAAATCTTGCTTTTGAGGTTCCATTCTTGACTCCCCTGATGCCTGAAGGGTTCCACTGCCTACTCCACTCAGTGAGGTTGCAGCATTTTCACTGGATTCAGGAGAATCCACTGTTTTGCTGAAAGGTATTGAGGAGCAGTAAAAAACACAACCTCCTACGCTAGAGTTAAGGCTAAGGTTAGGGAAGGGCTAGGGTTAGTGTTAGGGTTAAGGCTAGGGTTAGGGTTAGGGATATGGCTAGGATTAGGGCTAGGGCTAGCGCTAGGGTTAGGGAAGGGCTAGGGCTAGGTTTAGGGTTAGGGCAAAGTTCCTGTTAGTGCTAAGTCTAGGGCTAGAGCTTAGGTATTATTTCTTAGGGCTAGGGCTCGGGTTAGGGCTCGGGTTAGGGTAGGGTTAGGGTGAGGGTTAGGGCTCGGATTAGTGCTACGGCTAGGGTTAGGGCCAGGGCTAGGATTAGGGCTAGGGCTAGGATTAGTGCTACGGCTAGGGTTAGGGTTATCGCTAGGGCTAAGGTTACAGTTACGGAAGGTTTAGGGTTAGCGCAAAGTTCCTGTTAGGGCTAAGTCTGGGACTAGGGCTAGGGCTAGGGCTTAGGTATTATGTCTTTAGGGCTAGGGTTAGGGCTAGGGCTTAGGTCTTAGGGCTAGAGCTAGGGTTAGGGTTAGGGCTAGGGTTCAGCTAGGGTTTGAGTAGGCTAGGGTTAGGGTTAGGGTTAGGGTTAGGGTTAGGGCTAGGGCTAGCTTCAGGTCTAGACCTAGGGCTAGGGTCAGGTTTGGGCTAGGTTAGGGTTAATTTTAGGGTTAGTGCTAGGGCTATGGCTCATGCAGGCGTTAGGGCTAGGGCTAGGGTTAGGGCTAGGGCTAGGGCTAGGGTTAGGGCCAGGTTTAGGGCTCTGGTTAGGACTAGGGCTCGGGCCAGATCTAGGGATCGGGCTAGGGCTAGGGCTAGGTTTAGGGCTAAGGCTAATGCTAGGGCTAGGGTAGGGTTAGGGTTAGGGTTAGGGCTAGGGCTAGGGCTACGTTTAGGGCTAGGATTAGGGTTAGGGCTAGTGCTAGTGTTAGGGCTAGGGCTAGGTTTAGAGTTAAGGCTAGGTTAGAGCTAGCGCTCCCATTAGGACTAGGACTAGGGTTAGAGTTAGTGTTAGGGTTAGGGCTAGAGTTAGGCCTATGTTGGCTTTAGGGCTAGGTCTATCGTTAGGGCGAATGTTAGGTCTACGGCCAGGGCTAGGGTTAGGGCTTGGCTTATGGCTAGGGACAGGGCTAGGGTTAGGGTTAAGGCTAGGGTTAGGGGCAGGGCTAGGGTTACAGCTAGATCTATGCTAGGGTTAGTGCTAGGACTAGGGCTAGGATTAGGGCTAGGGCTAGGTTCAGGGCTCGGGTCAGGGATAGACATAGGGATAGGGATAGGGATAGGGATAGTTTTAGGGCTAAGGCTAATGCTAGGCCTACGGTAAGGTTTGGGTTAGGGTTAGGGTTAGCGCTAGGGCTCCGTTTAGGGCTAGGGTTAGCTTTAGACTTACGGCTAGGTTAGGGTTAGAGCTAGCGCTGCTGTTAGGACTAGGACTAGGTGTAGGATTAGGATTAGGGTTAGGGCTAGGGTTAGCGCTAGTGCTAGGGCTAGGACTAGGTTCAGGTCTAAGGTTAGGCCTATGTTGGGTTTAGGGCGAGGCTATCGTTAGGGCAAATGTTAGGTCCAAGGCAAGGGCTAGGGTTAGGGCTCAACTTAGGGCTAGGGCTAGGGCTAGTGATAGGGTTAGGGTGAGGGCTAGGGCTAGGGCTCGGTTTAGGACTAGGGTTGGGCTAGTGTTAGGGTAGGCTAGGGTTAGGGTTAGGGTTAGGGTGAGGGCTAGGGCTAGCTTGAGGGCTAGACCTAGGGCTGGGGTAGGGTCTGGGCTAGGTTAGGTTAGGGCTAGTTTTATCGTTAGGACTAGGTTTAGCCCTGGGGTTAGGGTTAGGGTTAGGGTTTATGGCTAGGGCTAGAGTTAGGGCTAACGCTAGGATTAGGGATATGGCTAGGATTAGGGCTAGGGCTAGCACTCGGGTTAGGGAAGGGCTAGGGCTAGGTTTAGGATTAGGGCAAAGTTACTGTTAGGGCTAAGTCTAGGAGTAGGGTTAGGGCTTAGGTATTATGTTTTAGGGCTAGGGCTAGGGCTAGGGCTTAGGTCTTAGGGCTAGACCTAGGGTTAGGGCTAGGGTTCGGCTAGGGTTTGGGTAACCTAGGGTTAGGGTTAGGGCTAGGGCTAGCTTTAGGGCTAGACCTAGGGCTAGGGTCAGGTTTGAGCTAGGTTAGGGTTAATTTTAGGATTAGGGCTAGGTTTAGCGCTGGGGCTAGGGTTAGGGCTAGGGTTATGGCTCGTGCAGGGGTTAGGGCTAGGGCTAGGGTTACGGCTAGGGCTAGTGCTAGGGTTAGGGCCAGGTTTAGGGCTCTGGTTAGGACTAGGGCTCGGGCCAGATCTAGGGCTAGGTTTAGGGCTAAGGCTAGGGCTAGAGTAGGGTTAGGGTTAGGGCTAGGGTTCCGGCTAGGGTTAGGGCTAGTGCTTTGGTTATTGCTAGGGCTAGGGTTAGGTCTACACCTAGGGTTAGGGGGAGGGCTTGGGTTAGGGCTAGTGCTTTGGCTAGGGTTAGGGCTTGGTCTAGGGATAGGGATAGGGATAGGGATAGGGCTATAGCTTGGGCTAGGCGTAGGTTTACATCTAGTGCTAGGTTTAGGGCTAGGGTTAGTGCTAGTGCTAGGCCTAGGGCTAGGGCTAGGTTTAGGGCTAAGGTTTGGGCTACGGTCAGAGCTAGGGTTGGGCTAGGGCTAGAGCTAGGGTTAGTGCTAGGTCTAGGGCTAGTGTTAGGGCTAGGTTTAGGGTTAGGTCTAGGTTTAGGGCTAGCATTACGGCCGGGGCTAGGTTTACGGCTCTGGTTAGGGCTACCGCTCGGGCCAGGGCTAGGGTTAGGGCTAGGGCTAGGGCTAGGTTTAGGGCTAGGCTTACGGCCAGGGCTACGTTTAGGGCTCGGGCGAGGGCTAGGGTTAGGGCAAGGGCTAGGGTTAGGGTTAGGGCCTGGGTTAGGGCTTGTTGTATGTCTAGGGCTAGCGCTAGGGTTAGGACTGTGGCTAGGGTTAGGGCTAAGTGTACGGCTATGCTTAGGGTTAGGTTTATTGTTAGAGCTAGGGTTAGGGCTACCATTACGGCCAGAGTTAGGTTTAGGGCTAGGGTTATGGTTAGTGCTAGGCCTAGGTCTAGTGCTAGGTTTAGAGCTAAGGTTTAGGCTATGGTTAGGGTTAGGGTTAGGGCTAGGGCTAGCGTTAGGGCTCAGGTTAGGGTTAGGGTTAGGGTTAGGGTTAGGGTTAGGGTTAGGGTTAGGGTTAGGGTTATGGCTTGGGTTAGGGCTTGGGTGAGAGCTTCGGTTAGGGCTAGATTTAGAGTTAGGGTTTCAGTTAGGTTTAGGGTTAAGCCTAGTCCTAGGGCTAGGGCTATGGCTAGCATTAGGTCTAGGGCTAGAGTGAGGGCTTGGTCAAGGCTAGCGTTAGGGCTCAGGTTAGGGCTAGGTTAGTTTTAGGGCTAGTTCTAGGGCTAGGGGTTAGGGCTAGGGCTACGGCTAGGACTTGGTTTATGGCTAGGATTAGGGCTAGGTCTAGAGCTAGGTTGAGGGCTAAGGCTAGGTTTAGGCTAGGATTACAGCCGGCGCTAGGTTTAGGGCTCGGGTTAGTGCTAGGGCTCAGGCGAGGGCTAGGGTTAGGGCAAGGGCTAGGTTAGGGTTAGGGCTAGGGTTGGAGCTAGAGCTAGGGTTAGAACTTATGGCTAGAGTTACGGCTAGGGCTAATGTTAGGGTTAGGGCTGTGGCCAGGGTTAGGGCTATGTTTTAGGGTTAGAGCTAGGGTTAGGGCTAGCATTACGGCCAGGGCGAGGTTTAGGGCTTGAGTTAGGACTTGTACTTGTACCAGGCTAGGATTCGGACTAGGTCTAGGGCTAGATTTAGGGCTAGCTTTAGGGCTAGGGCTAGGTTTAGAGCTAGAATTACGGGCAGGGCTGGGTTTAGAGCTTGGGCTAGGTTAGGGTTAGGGCTAGTGTTGGGGGTAGAACTAGGGTTAGGACTTAGGTCCCGAGTTAAGGGTATGGGTAGTGCTAGGGTTAGGGCTAGGACTAGGGCTTCGGTTAGGGCTAGATTTAGGGTTAGGTTTAGGGTTACGGTTAAGGCTAGTACTTGGGCAAGGGCTATGGCTAGGGTTAGGGCTTGGGTTAGGGCCAGGGTTACAGCTCGGGTTAGGGCTAGGGCTTGGGCTAGGGTTAGGACTAGGGCTAGAGTTAGGGCTAGGGCTAGGATTAGGGTTAGGGCTAGGGCTAGGGTTGGGGCTATAGCTAGGCTTAGGACTTAGGGCCAGAGTTATGCCTAGGGCTGGTGTCATTGTTAGGGTTAAGCTAGGGCTAGGGTTACGGCTTGTGTTACGGCTGGGGTTAGTGCTAGGGCTAGGGCTAGGGCTAGGCCTAGGCCTAGGTTTAGGTCTACTGCTAGAGTTAGGGCTAAGGGTGCGCTGGGGCTCAGGCTAGGTTTAGGGCTAGAGTCAGGGCTAGTGCTAGGCCTAGGGCTAGGGCTAGGTTTAGGGTTAAGGTTTGGGCTAGGGTTAAGGCTAGGGTTAGGGTTAGTGTTTAGGGTTAGGGCTATGGTTAGGGTTAGGGTTAGGGCTAGGGCTAGGGTTAGGGCTGGGGCTAGGGTTAGGGCTGGGGTTATGGCTAGGGCTACGGCTAGCGTTAGGGTTAGGGATAAGGATTGTTTTATGGCTTGGGTTAGGGCTTGGGTGAGAGCTTCGGTTAGGGCTAGATTTAGAGTTAGGGTTTCAGTTAGGTTTAGGGTTAAGCCTAGTCCTAGGGCTAGGGCTATGGCTAGCATTAGGTCTAGGGCTAGAGTGAGGGCTTGGTCAAGGTTAAGGGCTAGGGCTAAGGTTAGGGAGAATGTTAGGTCTACGGCCAGGGCTTTGGTTAGGGCGGACGGTAAGGGCTAGGCTCATGGCTAGGGTTCGGGTTAGGGCTAGGGCTAGGGCTAGGATTTGGATTAAGGTATAGGCTAGGGAAAGGGCTAGGGTTAGGGCTAGGACCTGGCTAGAGTTAGGATTAAGCCATAGGCTAGGGGTAGGGCTAGGGCTAGGTTTCGGGCCAAGGCTAAGGCTAGGGTTAGGGCTAGGGTTAGGGGTAGGGGTAGGGGTAGGGTTAGGGCTCTGGTTAGGGCTATGGCTCGAGCCAGGCTAGGGTTAGGGCTAGGGCTAGGGCTAGGTTTAGGGCTCTGGTTAGGGCTCTGGCTCAGGCAAGGGCTAGTGCTGGGCTAGGGTTAGGCTAGGCTTAGGTTTAGGGTTAATTGTAGGGTTAGCGCTAGGCCTAGGGTTAGGGTTTGGGCTAGGGCTGTGGTTAGGGCTAGAGGTAGCGTTAGGCCTAGTGTTAGGGTTAGGGTTAGGGTTAGGGATATGGCAAGGGGTAGGGCTAGCGATAGGGATAGGGTTACAGCGAGGGCCAGGGTTAGGTCTTGGTCAAGGGTAACGGCTAGGGCTATGGTTAGGGAGAATGTTAGGTCTAGGGCCAGGGTTAGGCCAGAGCTAGGGCTAGGGCTAGGGCTAGGGTTAGGGTTAGGGTTAAGGCTAGGGTTAGGGTTAGGGTTAGGGTTACAGCTAGGGTTACGGCTAGGGCCAGGGTTAGGGTTAGGGTTACAGCTAGGGTTAGGGCCAGGGCTAGGGTTAGGGCTAGGGCTAGGTTGAGGGTTAGTGCAGGTTTAGGGTTAGATCTAGGGCTAGGTTTAGGGCCAGGCTAAGTGCAAGTGCTAGGGTTAGGGCTAGGGCTAGCGTTATGGCCAAGGTTAAGGATAGGCTTTGGGTTAGGGTTAGGGTTGGGCCAGGGCTAGAGCTAGAGGTAGGGTTTAGGTTTAGAGCTAGGGCTAGGCCTAGGATTAGGTCAGGCCTAGGGTTAGTGTTGGGGCTAGGGTTAAGGCTAGGGCTAGGGTTAAGGCTCCATTTAGGGTTAGGGCTAGGGCTAGTGTTAGGGCTAGGGTGAGGACTAGTTCTAGGGCTAAGTTTAGGGCTAAAGTTTTGTCTAGGGTGAGGGCAAGGTTTGGGCTAGGGCTAGGGCTAGGGTTAGGGCTGGGGTTAGGGCTAGTTCTAGGGCTAGGGCTATGGTTAGGGTTAGGGCCAGGTCTAGTGCTAGGGTTAGGGCTAGGTTTAAGGCTAGGTTTAGGGCTAGAATTACGAACAGGGCTTTTTTCTTTTTTTTAAATCATTTTATTCAAAATTCTCATTATGAAAAACATACATATTCAAGTGTCAGCTTCATTAGAAATATATCTGATCTTCCACGTTGATCTAGATTCCATTTTCCAGATTTCTACGAACTTAAGGTACTGTACAACATTATACTGTTAGTTTATCTGATAGTTCTTACATTTCATTCTTCATATTTCCGCTTCATGATATATACCTGTCGCCCACACGTAATATAACTTTAACCATGAATTACGTATTCCCAACTGTTAAAACCCAGCAATTACCCGTTATAATTTGCCATTCTTTCTGTATCTCATCATCTTATTTCCCCTTTAGTCTCTGGGAGACCATGTCCGCATTTTTATTTTCAATAAATGTAGCCCACCATTGTTCTATTGTAGGTGTTTGCTGAGTTTTCCATAACTTTGCATATTCAATACGAGCTGTTGTTATCATATACAGTGATATTCTCCAATGGTTCTTTATACCAGCACCCTCTATTATATCAATCATATTTAACAAATACAATTCAGGTGTCTTAGCAAACCGACCTTTCACTAATGTACAAATCACATTATGTACTCCATTCCAATATTTCTTAGCTTTTGAGCATGTCCACCACATACGATATATCGTACCGACCTCCTTCTGACATTTCCAACACTGTCCAGTACCTGTATTATAAATCCTTCTCAGTTTATCTGGTGTCATCTACCATCTGTGAAATAGTTTGTGACAGTTCTCTCTCAAATTCTGGGCTACTGTAAATTTCTGTGTTTTTTTCCAACTCTGCTCCCAAGACTCTAATTGAATTGAATGACCAATATTTTGAGCCCATAAAATCATTGTTTCCTTTATTGTTTCTTCTTGTCTCTCCTGCTGTAATATCTCTTGATGGATTTGAGCGAGAAGGTGAGGCGGATTTTCAAAGAGCCATTGAACTACTCCAACTTTCTCTTTTAGTTCAATTCCGCAAGTTTTTATGTCCATATGAAACCTTTCGGTTAATTGTCTGTAAGGGAACCAACTCAGTCTTATTCCCTCCTGTTCTAGTTTTTCCCTTGTTTTCATCTTAAAATTATTAGATGCTGATCTCTCAATTATATCCTCATACCGCAACCACTTATCTGTATCAGTCCATCTACCAAACAAAGCCTCTTGCGGTGAGACCCATGTGGGGAGCTGCCTCATGTTTTTGACTTTATAATCATCCCAGATTTTCAAAAGCGATTTTCTGATATAGTGATGTGAGAAATCTTTATCTATTCTTGCTTTATCATAAAACATATAGGCATGCCACCCCATCCTCAAGTCTGCGCCTTCCAATGCCAGTGTTTTCATATCTTGAAGGTCTATCCAGTCTTTTAACCACATAAAAGCCGCTGCTCTGTAATATAATTGCAAGTCTGGTAGGCCCATTCCTCCTCTACTTTTTATATCTGTCATAATGTTCCATTTTATCCTAGGCTTCTTCCCCTGCCATATAAATTTAGTTAACTCTCTCTTCCATTGTAAGAAAGGTTTCATATTTGTTATTATAGGCAGGTTTTGGAACAGAAAGTTCATTTTTGGCAAAACATTCATCTTAACTGCTGCAATTCTCCCCATCAACGAGAGCCGCAAAGAAGACCAATTTTGTAGATCTTTTGTTATTTCCTTCCATTTTTTCTCGTAATTATTTTGAAATAACTCATTATTTCTTTTAGCTATCCAAATTCCTAGATATTTTACCTTTAGTCCTGTTTTAAATCCTGTTTTTTGTACTAGTTCCCTCTCTTCTCTTTCAGACATGTTTTTGGCTAAAAGAACTGTTTTATCCTTATTAATTTTAAAACCAGAGAATTGTCCATATTCTTGCATTGTAGAATTCAATTTTTCTATAGATTTGCATGGATCGTCCAAACAGAGGACCAAGTCATCTGCGAAAGCTTTCAATTTATAATGATAATTCTTAATTTGAACTCCTGTTATTTCTTTGTCTTTTCTTATAGCATTGTTAAGTATTTCCATTGCCACGATAAACAGCAAAGGTGACAAGGGGCATCCTTGTCTCGTCCCTCTATGGAGTTCTATCTTTTGTGTTCTTTCGCCGTTGATAACCAATCGAGCTTGTTGTTGTCTATATATTTCTTCAATCCATGCAATAAATTTCTCTCCTGCCTGCATCTGTTTAACCACTGTCTTCATAAATGGCCAACTAATCATATCGAAAGCTTTCTCCGCATCAACAAAAACCATGGCCAATTTCCGTTCATTATGTTTTTCATAATATTCACTTATGTTTAGAACTGTTCTAATATTATTTCTCAAAGATCTTTTAGGTAGGAAGCCATTCTGATCTTCGTCAATTATCTCTGATAAGACTTTCTCGAGCCTCTCTGCTAATATTGTAGCGAAGGTCTTATAGTCTGTATTCAAAAGTGAGATTGGTCTATAATTCTTAACATCTGTCAAGTCTCTTCCTTCCTTCGGAATCAAAACCACATTGGCTTCCCTCCAGGTCTCTGGTATTCCATCATTCATTATTTCATTTATAGTACTTTGCAGAGGCATTGAAATTTCATGTTCCAAAATCTTATAATATCTTGCAGTAAACCCATGAGGTCCAGGAGTTTTATCGTTCTTCAAGTTCCTAATAGCCTCAACAACTTCCATCATGGTAATGGGATTATTCAAAATTAATCTCTGGTCCTCATTAAATCTCATTCTGTTCATCTTCTTCAGATATTCTTCCATTTCTTGCTGATTCTTCTCTTTTGGGATCTTGCTCATCAGTTTCACATAATATTTATGAAATACTTGTTTCAATCTCTCTTGTTTTGTAATTTTTTCTTCTCCTATTCTAATCTCAGTTACGACATTCCGAGCCCTTCTTTTACGCAACATTCCTGCCAACAGTTTGGACGGTTTGCTAGCTTGTTCAAAAAACTTATATTTCATTCTCCTTATCTGTTGCTCTATTTCTTCCGAGTTAAGTTGATTTAACCGAGCTTGCTGTATCTTCATCTGTAATCTAATCTGTTTATCTGACGGATTTTGTCTCAGCTGGCGTTCAGTTTCTTTCATCTTTTCCAAAATTTGCTGTTCAGTATTTCTCTTTTCTTTCCTGATTTCTGCCATCCATCTGATAAAGTTACCGCGCATAACAGCTTTACTTGCATCCCAGATAGTTTTCATCGAAAGTTCCGTCGTTAAATTCTCATTAAAATAGTTAGTTATCTCTGTTTTTGCTTTTATTATATATTCCTCCTTATTCCAAATCACATCATTCAATCTCCATGTTCTTTCTCTGTCGTTAATCTTTATCTTTAGTTGTATTGGATTATGATCAGAACATGGATTAGGAAGTATATCCATATCTGTAATCTTCATCAGAAGTTGTTTAGATGCCAACATCATGTCTATCCTTGACACAGACCTGTGTCGATCCGAATAGAATGTATGTCCATCCAACTGTCCATTGTTGTATCTCCAAGTGTCATATAAATTTGAAGTGTCCATCATATTAAAGAAGCTCTTGGGTAGTTTGCCATTGTTTCGGGGAGATGACTTTTGCATTGTCCTGTCAACCTGAGGATTAATTACGCCATTAAAATCCCCAAGAACAATCATGTTAGAGTTTCCAGTTTCATTAAGATATTTCAATCTCTCTTCCTGTAGTGTAGGGAAAAATTCACCTTTGGCTCCATTTGGTGCATATATCCCGACGATTAATATTTTGTCTTGTTTCAGAGTGACTTCTACTCCTATGTAGCGACCATTTATGGCCTGAAATATTTGCTTTATACCAAATTTTGAATTTACATATATCAAGACTCCCCTCTTCTTTTTATCAATCGTAGCTGCGAAGCGGCTACCTAATCTCGGATTCCTAACATATTTCAGGTCTTGAGTCCAAATTCGAGCTTCTTGTAGACATATCATATCAATATTCTGTTTCTCTAAATGGTGAAATATTTGTCTTCTTTTGTATTCAGAGTTAAATCCCTTAATGTTCCAAGAGTAAATCTTCAAATCCATTTTGCTAATTATATTAATTTTTTATTAATGTCATTTATCTTATTTCAACAGTTCTTCATCTACCTCCCCTTCTTCTTGTTCCCCAGTTGCTTCCTCTTGTTCACCATCTTCTTCTTCTCCCTGTAATTGTCCTCTTTCCTCCTCCTGAAGCAACTGTTCTTGTTCTTTCTCTCCTTCAGAGGTATCCTTCTGTAAGTCCTTCTTCAGTCTCTCCATCATTTCTTTAGCCTTGTGTATTGAATTAATTCTGTATCTCTGCTGTCTATAAATGAAAGACAAACCTTCAACCCTTTCCCATCGATAATTAATCTGGCATTTCATCAAAAGATTGGCCAATGGTTTATATTCTTGTCTTTTCTTTAGGATTTGATAAGGTATGTCTTTAACAATTCTCACATCTTTATCTTCAATCTTCAATAGTCCATCTATCTTCATAGTTCTCTGTATTATTTTGTCTCTAATCATAGTCCTCGTAAATGTTATAATAATGTCTCTTGGTAGTTTCCTCTCTCTCGCAACTCTAGAGGAAACTCTGAACATTCTATTGACCAGGGCTTTTTTTAGGTCCAGGGTTATGGCTAGGCTTAGGGTTAGGCTTAGGGCTAGGGCTAGGGCCACGGTTGGTTCTAGGGATAAGGCTAGAGTTACGGCTAGGGTTAGGCCTAGAGCTAGGGGTAGTGCTAGGGATAGGGCTAAGGTTTGCACTAGGGTAGGGCTAGAACTAGGGTTAGGTCTAGTGTTAGGGCTAGGGTTATGGCCAGGTCTAGGGCTAGGGTTAGCGCTACGGTTAGGGCTGGGTTTAAGGCTAGGTTTAGGGCTAGAATTACAACCAGGGCTTGTTTTAGGTCCAGGGTTGTGGCTAGGCTTAGGGCTAGGCTTAGGGCTTGGGCCAGGGCTAGGGTTAGGGCTAGGGCTAGGGTTAGGGCTAGGGTCACGGTTGGTTCTAGGGGTAAGGCTAGAGTTTCGGCTAGGGTTAGGCCTAGGGCTAGGGGTAGTGCTAGTGATAGGGCTAGTTTTAGGGCTAAGGTTTGGCTAGGGTTATGGCTAGGATTGGGATAGGGCTAGAACTAGTGTTAGGGCTAGATCTATATATATAGGGTTAGGGCAAGGTTAGGGCTAGGGCTAGGGCTAGGGCTAGGGCTAGGGTTAGGGCTAGGTTTAGCATTGGGGCTTGGGCTAAGGTTAAGGTTAGGGTTAGGGTTAGGTTAATGGCTAGGGTTTTGTCTAGACCTAGGGCTTCGGTTAGGTCTAGGTTTAAGGTTAGGACTAGTTTTACGGCTAGGGTTAGGGCTAGGGCTAGGGCTATGGCTACGAATTAGGGCTAGGGCTAGGATATATAGGGTTAGGGCAAGTTTACGGTTAGGGCTAGGGCTAGGGCTATGGTATGTCTAAGGTTAGGGTTACGGTTATGTCTAGGGTTAGCTCTAGTGCTAGGTTTAGGGCTAGGGTTAGGGCTCGAGCCAGGGCTTTGGTCTTAGGGCTAGGGATAAGGTTAGGGCAAGGGTTACGGCTAGGTTTAGGTTTAGCGCTAGGGCTAGGGCTATGTTTAGGGCTAGGATTACTGCCAGGGCTAGGGTTAGGGCTAGGGTTAGGGCTAGGGTTCCTGCCAAGGCTACGGTTAGGGCTATGGCTAGGGGTTAGGGCTCGGGTTCAGGCTAGGTTTGGGGTTAGGGCTATGGCTAAGGCTAAGGCTAGGATTAGGGGTTAGGGCTAGGGCTAGGGTTATGGCTAGGTTAGGGTAAGTGCTAGGGTTAGGGCTAGGGTGAGGGTTAGGGCTAGGGTTAGGGCTAGAGTTACAGCTAGTTCTACAGCTGGGGCTAGGGTTAGCGCTAGGGCTAGGTTTATCGGTATCGTTAGGGCTAGGGCTAGGGCTAGGGCTTCGGTTAGGGCTAGATTTAGGGTTAGGTTTTCAGTTACGGTTAGGCTTAAGCCTCATGCTAGGGTTAGGGCTAGGGCTAGGGTTAGGGCTAGGTCTAGGTTTAAGGCTAGGTTTAGGGCTAGAATTACGATCAGGGCTTATTTTAGGTCCAGGGTTATGGCTAGGCTTAGGGCTCGGGCTAGAGCTAGGGCTACGGCTAGGGCTAGGTTTAGGGCTCGGGTTAGGACTAGGGCTCGGGCCAGGGCTAGGTTTAGGTCTAGGGCTAGGGTTAGGGCTAGGGCCACGGTTGGTTCTAGCCGTAAGGCTTGAGTTACGGCTAGGGTTAGGCCTAGGGCTAGGGGTATTGCTAGGGATAGGGATAGGTTTAGGGCTAAGGTATTCGCTAGGGTTATGGCTAGGGTTGGGCCAGGGCTAGAACTAGGGTTAGGGCTAGTGTTAGGGTAGGACTATGGCTAGGTTTAGGGCTAGGGCTAGAATATATAGGGTTAGGGCAAGTTTAGGGTTAGGGCTATTGCTAGGGCTAGGATTAGGCCTTAGGGTTTAAGGCTAGGGCAGGGCTAGGAGTACGGTTGAGGCTAGGGCTAGGATTATCGCTAGGGCTAGGTTTAGGGTTCGGGCAAGTTTAGGGTTAAGGCTATTGCTAGGGTTAGGCCTTAGAGCTTAGGGCTAGGGCTAAGGCTAGGATTAGGGTGAAGGCTAGAGCTAGGGTTAGGACTAGGACTAGATTTAAGGTTAGGTCTAGCGATAGGGTAAGGGTTAGGGCCAGAGTTTGGGTTAGTGTTTGTGTTAGGGTTAGGGTTAAGTTTAGGGCTAGGTCTAGGTCTTATGTCTTATGGCTAGGGCTACGGCTAGGTATATTTCTAGGGCTAGGGATAGGGATAGGGTTACGGTTAGGGTTCGAGTTAGGGCTAAGGCTAGGGTTAGGGTTAGGTTAGGGTTAGGGCTAGGTTTAGGGTTAGGGATATGACTAGGTTTTAGGGCTAAGGTTAGAGTTAGGGTTAGGGCTAGGGTTAAGGCTAGGTTAGGGCTATGGCTAGGGCTAGGGCTGGAACTAGGGCTTAGGGCTAGGGCTAGGTCTAAGGTCTAAGGCTAGGGTTAGGAGTTAGGGCTAGGTTAGGGTAAGTGCTAGGGTTAGGGTTAGAGTTGCGGCTAAAGTTACAGCTCGTTCTAGGGCTGGGGCTAGGGTTAGGGCTAGGGCTCTGTTTATCACTAGGGTTCGGGCTAGGGCTTCGGTTAGGGCTAGATTTAGGGTTAGGTTTTCAGTTAGGGTTAGGGTTAAGCCTCGTGCTATGGCTAGGTTTAGGGCTAGGGCTAGGGCTAGGTTTAAGTAATTTTTTTTTTTTTAGGTTTAAGTAATTTTATTAAAATTTTAACATCCTACAAACACATTTGCCTACAGTACAAAAGTACAAATTCACAAATAGAATTACATAATAAAGTTATCAGAACAACAATATGACAAAATATTACACTTCTTCAAAAAAGTACCCAAAGTTATTAAAACAGTTTGGAAATTACATGTATCTTTAGAGAAGCATTATAATTTTTGATACAATTATTTATTTTTACCACTATTCCTAGTCCTGTTTCCCTGTCAAACTTTCTTACATATTATGCATTTATATGTAAAGAACCAAGAACAGTATTGTTCAAATTACAATTAAAATTTAAAATATAATTAAAATAGAAATTAAAATAGAAATTGGTTTCCTTTTAAGTAATCGATTTGATGGTAAAATCTCCATCCAATGTCCCACAGGCCGAAGGGGATCTTCCGGTCCGTGAAACATTCGATGTTCCTAGGCACTTCTTTTAAATATCCAGACAAATGGTCCTTCTTTGCATTTTTTTTTCCGAACCGTGGCTGAAAGAACACCAAGCCCACCAAATCCCAGCATACGAAACGCTTCAAGTCTCGTATAGTTCCCCCTTTGGTCTGAAACCACTCCGCCAAGACCCCGTTTTGCTGAATCTGCCCATAGACCTCCCTGAGGAAGTCAGGGCCGGCGTGTCTCATCGTGGCTGTCACCCAGAAAGGCACAGGTTCTCTCTCCACCACTTTTCAGCCCAGCTCTCAATATTTTGTTAGCTTTCAAACCAGGACAGTCCACTCCATCCAAAACTACTCATTCCAGTTCAATCTCCAACCTTCCTGACTCTCGAGCCTCCCTGGCCCTCTGGTTCACTGGTTCTAACTGGCTCCTCTCTACCTCCTCCAGCAAACCCGAAGGTGTAGTCTCACTAATATGGGATAGGGGCGGAATGAACGGGGAAAGAAGGGATGTTGAAGTGGACACCGGGCCATCCGGGTCAGCAGGGCGGGCTGGAAGAGGACAGGGGAGGGCATCAGGAGGTCCGGGGTAGGGAGGGGGCGGCAACGGAAGGGGAAAACAGAGACCCGACTCAGCATCGGGAGGACTCACCAATCTGTTATCAGGTTCTTGCATAAGAACTTCTCCTTCTTCTGAAAATAACAGCGGTGAAGCTACCGACTCTGCGCCAAGTGTTCCCTCCATCACAATCTCTCTCACCATCTCTTCAGGCAAGCCCTCAGGACTCCCACCCGACAGTAGCACCGCCTGTCCCTCTACCACCGACTCTCCACTACCCACCCCCTTTCCTTTCGCTTTGCTTCCCTCAGTTTCCTGGTCTACCACCTGATTCCTCATCGCTCCATGCCTTTTGCTCCTTAAACTCCTTGGGCTCCTTTGTCCCTTTGCTTCTCCTGCCTGTTTAGGTTGTCTGTCTCCCGCCCCCTTGACAGCCACCAATACTTCTCTATCACTGAATTCCTTAGGGACTGACCCACTCTCTTCCTCAACTCTTCTCTCCTCTTCTGCAAGAACAGGGAACCTATTATGACCCCTAACTGCCTCTTCCCTCACTTTCTCCTTTCTCTGCGGGTTTCCATCTTTTCTTCCCGCACCCCTCCCCGGTATTACGTTCCGTTCGGTATCTTTTCCTTCTTTTACTGCCTCCTGCTGTCTGTTCTCCAATAGAGGTCCCGGACCATGGTTTCTCTCTCTGTTTTCCCGCCTCTCCACAGGGAGCAACTCCTCTCCCCTGGCTCTTAAGGCGTCCCTCAGGACCCTTGTCTGTTCCTTGGACTGAGCTCTTTCTTTCCCCGTTCTGGCTACCTGTTGGGCCTTCTCCAAGACTTTGGCATCTTGCTGATTGTAATAGGCCTGGGGACAACAAAAATAAATGTGTCCCAATTCACCACAAAAGTTGCACCTGATGCTGCTGCGACAGGCCACCGTCGGATGGCCCCTGGCGCCACAGCGGGAGCACAAGGGAGTGGTGCACAAACGTCTCTGATGATCCTAAGACCCGCAGTGGAAACAAGCCTGAGGCTGGCCGCTGTACCTGGTGATCCCCCTATCGGCCCCCAGGAAAAAGGACTTGGGTATCTTTCCATGCCTTCCATTCAGGGTCCTCGTTCTTAAAAGATACCACACACCTATATTCTCCTGTCCAATAACCCTGTTCGTCTTCCTTCTTATGGGGCCCCGACAAAATGGTAGCATATTTAGACACCCACCGTGCTACATCCTGAGCGGGGATGGTCGTGGTTCTGAAACTTACGGTCAAGACCTTTGTAATCCCCCTAAATAGAGGGACCATCTCATATTCAGTCAGCAACTCTGGGCTAAAACGTTTCACCGTTTTGCACTTCATCCAGAACTCTCTGTAGACCTTTTCAGAAGCCAAACAAACATCGATTTCCCTAGACCCTGTTAGTTGAATCACTGCCACAATATCCTCTCTAGGGGCATCCAAAGTATCTCTAAGGAGCCTCTTTGAAATATAAGCTCTGGATCCTCTCACAGGGTGCGATCCCAGATATCTGAAGCGCACAACATAGTGCGTCCTAGGGTTCCTGACATCTGAAGCTTGATGAAAAAAAGTGTCTAAGTATTCCTCTTCCATCAAGCCTGAAATATTGGAGGGTCCAGCAGCGCGAGTGCCCCATCCTGCTATACTAGCGTACGTCCTCCTGTCTTTTCTTTGCTCCTGAGGTTTGCAAGCAGTCCTCCCACCGGGAGGCCATGCCCCCGGTTCCCTGTTTCTCATTTCGCTCATCAAAAGAGGGTTGTTCTGTTCTCCCTGAGAGAAAGAAACACCCAAACCGGCAGCATCTTGCACTGAGGTTCCCCCAGCCCCTCCATCCAGACCAAGCCCTTCTGTTTGCTCTCCCACGCCAAAACCATTTCCACCCTCTCCACCCGCCAAACCCACTTCTGTATCCACCCGATCTCCCCAAGCCTGCTCCCCTCTCGGTTTCTTGCTCGCTCGATCAGAGACTCCCGGGTCAGGGTCGGAATCGCTGATGTCGCTCAAAGTCCCTCTACGTTCTGAATTTCCCGCACCTTCCCCTTGCACGTTGCTCCCCATCCTCTGCACCTCCCTCCTCCCTCTCGCCTCTCTCAGATCCTCACCGGTTGCTGGGGGCGGAACCGTAGCACGAGCCCCCAGGCTGGAACTCAGGGCCGCACGTCCCGCAGGGCTCCTCTCCAGCTGCGACGCCGGGTCTGTTTCTTTCCAATTCCTCAACTTCTCCCTGATTTTCTCTCGTCTGGTTCCCTTAGCCTTTTCTTCCATCAGATCAAAACCTGACTGCTTAGCAATCTTTCTGTGCTGTCGTAAGTCTGCCGTGACCATTAAGAGCCACTCCATCCAGGCTTCTCTGCTCACCATTTTGGACGTATTGTCCATTTGTGTCCACACCAAAGGAGTCTGATTCTCTGGGGCACATTCTCAGCTCCTATGGATCTCTTGAAAGGTCTTCATCAAACGGTCCTCCCTCAGCCAGTGCGGCAGAACGATAACAGATGTCTTGGGCTTCCTGCCCAGTAGCAAATACTCCACAACCTCCAAGGCTAAAGTCCTGGTGTAGGACACCTGCTCCTGAGACTGTTCCACCCGCAATCCTGACAGCACCGATTTCAGCAAAGGAAAGTTCTTCTCTAGAATACTCCAAAGTTTATCTCTACTGTACTTTTTGAAATTGGGCAAGCGTTCTTTAGAGCCCGGGAGGGCAACGTGTGCCACCGTGTAGCCCCACAGTTTCAGCGTGTCGTACTTGTCAAAGTCTTTTGGCAAAATAATATCGGTCGCTTTGTTCCAAGGAGTGTGGAGACTTTCCGTCCAGGCTGCCTTTCCGGGGAAAGGATTGTATTTTTGGAACCTTCCGAAAGAGTTCCCTCCCACTCTGCCCCTTCTCCCTCTTCCACATTTTGGAAATCCGTGTCATATTGGCGAATTAGATATTCCTTTGTAACTTTTTTTCCTGGGGGGAGACCTTTTCCTCCTTCCTTTGTTTTCCTCTTGGCTCTTTTCTTTTGGGCTTCACCCCTGGCGCCTTCCTCCTCCATCATCTCCTCCTCACTGCTGCTTTCCACAGAGCTCTCGCTGCTAGCAAGCAGAGAAGAAATGCCAGAACACTCCATGCCGCTCTCCCTTCGCTCTTGGAACGAGGGCCCCTCCAATCTCTCCACTCCCTCACTTTCAGATTCATTTGGAGGTTCGATCGGGTTAAAAGGTGCCGTCCCTGCAAGCTGCCCAGCACAAGCCTCCTTCTCTGTCTCTTCTGCTTTGCCAGGCTGCTGTGCTTTCTTTTGTAGAGGGTCATAGGATACAGTTCTTCTTCTGAAGAGTTCCCTGGTTTCAGCGGGGAGCCATCCCTATTTGTATTCAAAGCCTCTTCGGCTAAGAACTTTCTACTGTCAAGCTTTGGCTCCCTCTCTCCTCTGATCTTTGTTTTTTCCTTGCTTTTCTCCTCTTTGCTTTTCAAAGCAAATTGCTTTAAGAAAAATCCTCTCCTCTCTTCATAAGCCTGCAGATCTTTCCTAACTTCTTCATTCCACTCATTGATGCTAGTTACAGAATGTAAAAGGGATTCATACTCCTCTTGCTTGCTTTCCCCCACTGGCTTTCCCAACAGGCTCCTGCCATAATCATTTAACTCTTGGATGACCTCTCTAATCGAATCCACCCCCAAATATGCTCTGTTTTGCATTTCTCTCAAATGAAAGTCCCTCTGCAAAAATTCTGTGGCTTCCTCTGGCTCTGTGAAAACACTCTCCAATTCAAACTCTTTGGTAGATTCCTCCAACAGCCCTAAAAGCTTTCCCGGTTTTTCTCTATTCAAACAGTATGTTTCTCTATACTGATCAAAGTCAAAGAAATCCTGTAAAAAGTTTTCAGCAGTAGCCAGACCCAGGGTTTTTCCTCCCCCCTCCTCTGTGCCTGTTTCCATGGTTGCAGCAGGCTTTAGCAGTCCAGAGTTTACTTTCAGTTTTGCTGGCTGAGTTTGTTTGCTAAATGGCTGCCTGCCTCTTTTTGCAGCTAAAAGGTGGTTCCTTGGGGCTTTTGAATGTATTCTTTTTCCTGAATGTCCTTCTCGAGTCCTGAATATACTCTTAATTCTCCTTGTAGCAAGTTTGTGCTGCCTTTCCAGGCAGTTTCTGTTTCTGCCATGGCTGCCACGTCCTGTTCTTTCAGAGCTGGGTCAAACCTTTTATCCCCTGCTTCTTCTCCCTGGCTTTCTCCTTGTAAAACCTCCTTCCCTGGATTTTCTAAGATTTCCTTGACACTACCAGAAGCCAGTCTAGCCCCAGAGCCCTTCTCAGTTCCCAAATCCACAGTACTCACAGTCTGTTTGTTCTTGCTTGCCACTTTCAAACACTCTTCAGTTTCTTCCTCTTTCCCTTTTCTGGAAGCCATTGTTTTCTGTAAAGTCTCTGCCAGTTTTCTTGGCGGCTGAGTTTGATCTGCCCCTAGCCCCTCAAAATCTTGCTTTTGAGGTTCCATTCTTGACTCCCCTGATGCCTGAAGGGTTCCACTGCCTACCCCAGTCAGTGAGGTTGCAGCATTTTCACTGGATTCAGGAGAATCCACTGTTTTGCTGAAAGGTATTGAGGAGCTGTGAAAAACACAACCTCCTTCTTTGAAAACAGGGTTAGAGCTAGGGTTAGGGCTAGGTTTAGGTTTAGGCCTAGGTTTAGGGTTAGGGCTAGGTCAGGGTTAGGGCTAGGTTAGGGTTAGGGCTAGGTTTAGGGTTAGGCTTTGGGCCAGGTTTAGGGTGAGGGCTAGGTTAGTGTTAGGGCTAGGGTTAGGTTTAGGGTTAGGGTTAGGGCTAGGTTAGGGTTAGGGTTAGGGCTAGGTTTTGGGCCAGGCTAGGGCTAGGGTTAGGGTTAGGGTTAGGGCTAGGGCTAGGGCTTGGGCTATGTTTATTGCTAGGGTTAGGGCTAGGTTTAGGGCTAGGGTTATGACTAGTGTTAGGGCTAGGGTTAGAGTTAGGGTTAGGGCTTGGGTTATGGCTAACTTAGGGCTAGGGCTAGGGCTACGGCTGGAGCTAGGGCTTGGGTCTTAGGGCTAAGGCTAATGTTCGTGCTAGGGTTACGTCTAGGTTTACTTTTAGCACCAGGGCTAGGGCTATGTTTAGGGTAGCATTACAACCAGGGCTAGGGTTAGCATTAGGGGTAGGGTTACAGGTTGGGATATCGCTAGGGTTCCAGCCAAGGCTAGGGTTAGGGCTAGGGCTAGGATTAGGATTAGGGTTGGGGCTACGCTAGGGTTAAGGCTAGGGTTAGGGGTTAGGGCTAGGGCTACAGTTATGGCCAGGTTACGGTAAGTAATAGGGTTACGGCTAGGGTTAGTGCTAGAGTTACAGCTCGTTCTAGGGCTGGGGCTAGGGCTTCAGTTAGGGCTAGGGCTAGAGTTAGGGCTCGGGCTATACTTAGGGCTAACGCTAGGGCTATGGTAAGTCTAAGGTTAGGGTTCTGGCCAAGGCTAGGGTTAGGGCTAGGGCTAGGGCTAGTGTTACGGTTAGGGCTAGGGTTAGGGTTAGGGCTAAGGCTAGGGCTAAGGCTAGGGTTAGGGGTTATGGCTAGGGTTAGGGTTATGGCTAGGTTAGGGCAAGTGCTTGGGTTAGGGCTAGGGTTCTGGTTAGGTCTAGGGTTAGGGCTAGAGTTACAGCTAGTCCTAGGGCTATGGCTAGGTTTAGTGCTAGGGTTTTGGTTAGGGTTAGATTTAGGGTTAGGTTTTCAGTTAGGGTTAGGGTTAAGCCTTGTGGTAGGGCTAGGGCTATGGCTAGGGTTAGGGCTGGGGCTAGGGCTAGGTTTGAGGCTAGGTTCAGGGCTAAAATTGCAACCAAGGCTTGTTTTAGGTCCAGGGTTATGGCTAGGCTTAGGGTTAGGGCTAGAGCTAGGGCTAGGGCTAGGGCTACGGCTAGGGCTAGGGCTAGCGCTAGGTTCAGGGCTCAGGTTAGGACTAGGGCTCGGGCCAGGGCTAGGTTTAGGGCTAGGGCTAGGGTTAGGGATAAGGCCACGGTTGGTTTTACGGCTAGGGTAGTGCTAGGGATACGGCTAGGTTTAGGGCTAAGGTTTGCGCTAGGGTTATGGCTAGGGTTGGGTCAGGGCTAGAACTAGGGTTAGGGCTAGATTTAGGGCTAGTGTTAGGGCTAGGACTATGGCTAGGGTTAGAGCTAGCTCTAGGATATATAGGTTTAGGGCAAGGTTAGGGTTAGGGCTAGGGTTAGGGCCAGGGTTACGTGTTAGGGCTTAGGGCTAGGGCAGGGCTAGGATTACAGTTAAGGATAGGGCTAGGATTATTACTAGGGCTAGTTTTAGGGTTCGGGCAAGGTTAGGATTTATAGCTAGGGTTGGGCCTTAGAGCTTAGGGCTAGGGCTAAGGCTAGGTTTAGGGTTAATGCTAGGGCTAGTGTTAGGACTAGGACTAGATTTAGAGTTAGGGTTAGGGTTAAGGTTAGGGTTAGGGCCATGCCTTGGGTTACAGCTAGGTTAGCGCTAGGGTTAGGGTTAGGGTTAGGGCTAGGGCTAGGGCTTCGGTTAGGGCTAGATTTAGGGTTAGGTTTTCAGTTAGGGTTAGGGTTAAGCCTCATGCTAGGACTAGGGCTATGGCTAGGGTTAGGGCTGGGGCTAGGGCCAGGGCTAGGTTTAAGGCTAGGTTTAGGGCTAGAATTACGACCAGGGCTTGTTTTAGGTCCAGGGTTATGGCTAGGCTTAGGGTTAGGCTTAGGGCTAGGGCTAGAGCTAGGGCTAGGGCTAGGGTTAGGGCTAGGTTTAGGGCTCGGGTTAGGACTAGGGCTCGGCGAGGGCGAAGTTAAGGGCTAGGGCTAGGGTTAGGCCTTGGGTCACGTTTGGTTCTAGGGATAGGTTTAGGGCTAAGGTAGTCGCTAGGGTTATGGTTAGGGTTGGGCTAGGGCTAGAACTAGGGTTAGGGCTATTCTTAGGGCTAGGACTATGGCTAGGTTTAGGGCTAGGGCTAGGATATAGAGCGTTAGGGCAAGTTTAGGTTTAGGGCTAGGGCTAGGGCTAGGGCTAGGATTACAGTTAAGGCTAGGGCTAGGATTATGGCTAGGGCTAGGTTTAGGGTTCGAGCAAGGTTAGGGTTAAGGCGATTGCTAGGGTTAGGCCTTAGAGCTTAGGGCTAGGGTTAAGGCTAGGATTAGGGTTAAGGCCAGGGCTAGGGTTAGCACTAGGACTGGAATTAGGGTTATGGCTAGGGTTAGGGTTAGGGCTAGGTTTACGGTTAGGGTTAGGGCTAGGGCTCGTATTAAGTCTGGGGTTAGGGCTAAGGTTGGGCCAGAGCGAGAGCTAGCATTACAGCTAGGTTTAGGGCTCATTTAGGGCTACGACTATGGCTAGATTTAGGACTAGGGCTAGGCTTAGGGTTAGGGTTAGGGCTAGGGTTAGGGCTATGTTTAGGATTAGGGTTCAGGCTAAGGTTAGGGTTAGGGTTAGGGTTAGGGTTAGGTTTATGGATAGGGTTATGGTTGGAACTAAGGCTTCGGTTAGGGCTAGATTTCGGGTTAGGGCTAAGTTTATGGCTAGAGTTAGGCCTAGAGCTAGGGTTAGAGCTAGGGCTAAGGTTAGGGCTTGGGCTAGGGCTTATGTCTTATGGCTAGGGCTAGGGCTATACATATTTCTAGGGCTAGGGCTAGGGTTAGGGATAAGACAAGGGTTAGGGCTAGGGTTAGGGCTCGGTTCAGGGCTAGGATTACGACCAGGGCTTGGGTTAGGGCCAGGGTTAGGACTAGGGTTAGGGCTAGGGCTTGGGCTATGGCAAGGGCTAGGGTTGGGTTACGGCTAGCTTTCGGTTTAGGGCTAGGGCTAGCGTTAGGGCTAAGATTAGAGCTTAGCGCTGGGGCTCGGGTTATGGCTAGGTTAGGGGTAGGGGTAGTGCTAGGGCTAGACTTAAGGCTAGGGCTAGGGTTATTGCTACATTTAGGGTTAGGGCTAGGGCTAATGTTAGTTCTAGTGTTAGGGCTAGGGCTAGGGCTAAGTTTAGAGCCAGGGTTAGGGCTAAGTTTAGGCCTAGGTCTAGGGCTAGGGCTAGCGTTAGGGCTAGTTCTAGGGCTAGGGCTATGTTTCGGATTAGGGCCAGGTCTCGGGCTAAGGTTAGCTTAGGGTTAGTGTTAGGATTAGGATTAGGGCTGGGGTTAGGGCTAGGGCTACGGTCAGGGCTAGGGTTAGGACTAGAGTTATGGCTAAGGGTAGGGCTAGGGCTAGGGCTAGGTTTAAGTCTAGCGCTGGGCCAGGGAGAGGGCTCGGGTTAGAGCTAGGGCTAGAGTTACTGCTAGGGCTAGGGTTAGGGCTAGGATTAGTGCTAGGTCTGACTTTATGCCTAGGGTTAGGGCTAGCACCAGGGCTTCGATTAGGGCTAGATTTAGGGTTAGGGTTAGGGTTAGGGTTAGGGTTCGGGCAAGTGCTTGGGTTAGGGCTATGGCTAGGGTTAGGGCTACGGTTAGGGCTCGATTTAGGGTTAGCATTACGACCAGGGCTTGGGTTAGGGCCAGGGTTAGGGTTAGGGTTAGGGCTAGGGCTAGGGCTAGGGTTAGGGCTAGAGCCACAGTTGGTTCTAGGGGTAAGGCTAGATTTACGGCTAGGGTTAGGCCTAGGGCTAGGGGTAGTGCTAGGGATAGGGATAGGTTTAGGGCTAAGATTTGCACTAGGGTTATGGCTAGGGTTGGGCTAGGGCTAGAACTAGTATAAGGGTTTGGACTAGGGTATATAGGGTTAGGGCAAGCTTAGGGTTAGGGCTGGGGCTAGGGCTAGGATTAGGCCTTAGGGCTTAGGGCTAGGGCAGGGTTAGGATTACGGTTAAGGCTAAGGCTAGGATTATGGCTAGGGCTAGGTTTAGGGTTCGGGTAAGGTTAGGGTTAAGGCTATTCCTAGGGTTAGGCCTTAGAGCTTAGGGGCTAGGGTTAGGGCTAGGAATAGGGCTAAAGCTAGGGCTAGGGTTAGGACTAGGACTGGATTTAGGGTTATGGCTAGAGTTAGGGTTAAGGTTAGGGCTAGGTTTAGGGTTAGGGTTAGGGCTAGGGCTCGTATTAAGTCTAGGGTTAGGGTTACGTTTGGGCCAGGGCGAGAGCTAGCGTTAGGGCTAGGTTTAGGTCTCTTTTAGGGCTACGACTATGGCTAGAGTTAGGGCTAGGGCTAGGATTTAGGGTTAGGGCAAGGTTAGGGTTACGGCTAGGTCTAGGATTAAGGTTAGGGCTAGGGCTAGGCTTAGGGCTATGTTTAGGATTAGGGTTCAGGCTAAGGTTAAGGTTAGTGTTAGGCTTAGGTTTATGGCTAGGGTTATAGCTACGACTAAGGCTTCGGTTAGGGCTAGATTTCGGGTTAGGGCTAAATTTATGGCTAGCGTTAGGTCTAAAGCTAGGGTTAGGGCTAGAGTTACGGCTAGGGTTAGGGTTAGGGCTAAGGCTAGGGCTAGGGCTAGGCTTAGGCCTACGGTTAGGCCTATGGTTAGGTCTAGGGCTAGAGTTAGGGTTAGGGTTAGGGCTAGAGTTTGGATTAGTGTTTGTGTTAGGGTTAGGGTTAGGGTTAGGACTAGGGCTAGGGCTTATGTCTTATGGTTAGGGCTTGGGCTAGGCATATTTCTAGGGCTAGGGCTAGGGTAACGGTTAGGGTTTGGGTTAGGGCTAAGGCTAGGGTTAGGGTGAGGTTAGGGTTTGGGCTAGGTTTAGGGTTAGTGATATGACGAGGGTTAGGGCTAGGGTTAGGGCTCGGTTGAGGGCTAGGATCTCGACCAGGGCTTGGGTTAGGGACAGGGTTAGGGTTAGGGCTTGGGCTAGGGCTAGGGCTAGGGCTAGAGTTAGGGCTAGAGTTAGTGTTAGGGCTGTGACTATGGTTAGGGCTAGGGTTAGAGTTAGGGTTAGGGCAAGGGTTACAGCTAGTTTAGGGCCTGGGCTAGGGCTAGGGCAAGGGCTAGGGCTGGGTTAGGGCTATCTTTCGGTTTAGGGCTAGGGCTAGCGTTAGGGCTAAGATTAGCGCTTAGCGCTGGGGTTCGGATTACGGCTAGGTTAGGGCTAGTGCTAGTGCTAGGGCTAGCGTTAAGGCTAGGGCTAGGGTTAGAGCTACATTTAGGGTTAGGGCTAGGGCTACTGTTAGGGCTAGGGTTAGGGCTAAGGCTAGGGCTTAGTTTAGAGCTAGGGTTAGGTCTAGGCTTAGGCCTAGGTCTAGGGCTAAGTTTAGGGCTAAGGTTTTGTCCAGGGTGAGGGTAAGGTTTGGGCTAGGGATAGAGCTAGGTTTAGGGCTAGTTCTAGGGCTAGGGCTATGGTTAGGCTTAGGGCCACGTCTAGGGCTAGTGTTAGGGCTAAGTTTAGGATTAGGGTTCAGGCTAAGTTAGGGTTATGGTTAGGGTTAGGTTTATTGCTAGGGTTATGGCTAGCACTAGGGCTTCGGTTAGGGCTAGATTTCGGGTTAGGGCTAAGTTTATGGCTAGGGTTAGACCTAGAGCTAGGGTTAGAGCTAGGGTTAGTGCTAGAGTTACAGCTCATTCTTGGGCTCGGGCTAGGGTTAGGGTTAATGCTAGGTCTATCGGTAGGGTTAGGGCTAGGGCTAGGGCTTTGGTTAGGGCTAGATTTAGGGTTAGGTTTTCAATTAGGGTTAGGGTTAAGCCTCGTGCTAGGGCTATGGCTAGGGTTAGGGCTAGGGCTAGTGCTAGGTTTAAGGCTAGGTTTAGGGTTGGAATTATGACCACATCTTGTTTTTGGTCCAGAGTTACGGCTAGGCTAAGGGCTAGGCTTAGTTCTAGGGCTAGAGCTAGGGCTAGGGCTAATGCTAGGTTTAGGGCTCGGGTTAGGGCTAGGGCTCAGCCAGGGCTAGGTTTACGGCTAGGGTTTGGGCTAGGGCCACGGTTGGTTCTAGGGGTAAGGCTAGAGTTACGGCTAGGGTTAGGCCTAGGGCTCGGGGTAGTGCTAGGGATAGGGCTAGCTTTAGGGCTAAGGTTTGCGCTAGGGTTATGGTTAGCGTTTGGGCTAGGGCTAGAACTAGTGTTAGGGCTAGGTCTTGGATATATAGGGTTAGGGCAAGATTAGGGTTAGGGCTAGGGCTAGGGTTAGGGCTAGGGCTAGGGTTAGGGCTAGGTTTAGCATTGGTGCTTGATCTAAGGTTCAGGTTAGCGTTAGGGTTAGCTTTACGGCTAGGGTTTTGTCTAGAGCTAGGGCTTCGGTTAGGTTTAGAGTTAGGACTAATTTTACGGCTAGGGCTAGGGCTAGGGCTAGGGTTATGACTACAGTTAGGGCTAGGGCTAGGATATACAGGGTTAGGACAAGTTTAGGTTTAGGGCTAGGGCTATGGTAAGTCTAAGGTTAGGGTTACGGTTAGGTCTAGGGTTAGCGCTAGTGCTAGGTTTAGGACTAGGGCTAGGGCTTCAGCCAGGGCTTGGATCTTAGGTCTAGGGCTAAGGTTAGGGCAAGGGTTATGGCTAGGTTTAGGTTTAGTGCTAGGGCTAGGGTTATGTTTAGGGCTAGGATTACATCCAGGGCTCGGGTTAGCCCTAGGTTTAGGGCTTGGGCTAGGGTTACGGCTAGGGTTAGGGCTAGGGTTCCGGCCAAGGCTAGGGTTAGGGCTAGGGCTAGGGTTAGGGCTCGGGTTCGGGCTAGGTTTAGGGTTAGGGCTAGGTCTAGGGCTAAGGCTAGGATTAGGTGATAGGGCTAGGTGTAGGGTTATGGCTAGCTTAGGGTAAGTGCTAGGGTAAGGGCCAGGGTGAGGGTTAGGGCAATGGCTAGGATTAGGCCTTAGGGCTTAGGACTAGGGCAGGGCTAGGATTACGGTTAAGGCTAGGGCAAGGATTGTGGCTAGGGCTAGGTTTAGTGTTCGGGCAAGGTTAGGGTTAAGGCGATTGCTAGGGTTAGGCCTTAGAGCTTAGGGCTAGGGCTAAGGCTAGGATTAGAGTTAAGGCTAATGCTAGGGTTAGGGTTAGGGTTAGGGTTAGGCTTAAGGGATACAGTAGGACCAGGCCTAGAGCTAGCATTGCGGCTAGGTTTAGGGCTCTTTTAGGGCTACGACTATGGCTAGAGTTAGGGCTAGGGCTAGGATTTAGGGTTAGGGCAAGGTTAAGTTTAGGGCTAGGGCTTGGATTAATGTTAGGCCTAGGGTTAGGGCTAATTTTAGGATTAGGGTTTAGGTTAAGGTTAGGGTTAGGGTTAGGTTTATGGCTAGGGTTATGGCTAGGACTAAGGCTTCGGTTAGGGCTAGATTTCGGGTTAGAGCTAAGTTTATAGCTAGGGTTAGACTTAGAGCTAGGGTTAGGGCTAGGGTTAGGGCTAAAGTTACGGCTAGGGTTAAGATTAGGGCTAAGGCTTGGGCTAGGGCTAAGGCTAGGGTTAGGTCTTATGTCTCATGGCTAGGGCTACAGCTAGGCATATTTCTAGGGCTTGGGATAGGGTTACGGTTAGGGTTCCAGTTAGGGCTAAGGCTAGGGTTAGGGTTAGGTTAGGGCTAGGGTTAGGGCTAGGGCTAGGGTTAGGGCTTGGGTTAGGGTTCCGTTTAGGGTTAAGGCTAGGGTTAGGGGTTTGGCCTAGAGCTAGGATTATGGCTAGGTTAGGGTAAGTGCTAGTGTTAGGGCTAGAGTTACAGCTCGTTCTAGGGCTAGGGCTAGGGTTAGGGTAAGGGCTAGGGCTAGGGCTTCGGTTAGGGTTAGATTTAGGGTTAGGTTTTCAGTTAGGTTTGGGGTTAAGCGTCGTGCTAGGGCTAGGGCTAGAGATAGGTTTAAGGCTAGGTTTAGGGCTAGAATTACAACCAGGGCTTGTTTTAGGTCCAGGGTTATGGCTAGGGTTAGGGCTAGATTTAGTGTTAGGGCTATGACTATGGTTAGGGCGAGGGTTAGAGTTAGGGTTAAGGCAAGGGTTACGGCTAGGTTAGGGCCTGGGCTAGTGCTAGGACAAGGGCTAGGGCTGGGTCTAGGGCTAGGGTTAGGGCTAAGGATGGGCCAGAGCTAGGGTTAGGGTTAGGTCTAGAGTTGGGCCAAGGTTAGGGCTAGGGTGAGAGCTAGAGTTAGGCCTAGGGCTATGGCTAGGGTTAGGGCTAGGTTTAAGGCTGGGGTTAGGGCTAGGGCTAAGGCTAGGGCTAAGGCTAGGGTTAGGGGTTATGGCTAGGGTTAGGGTTATGGCTAGGTTAGGGCAAGTGCTTGGGTTAGGGCTAGGGTTCTGGTTAGGTCTAGGGTTAGGGCTAGAGTTACAGCTAGTCCTAGGGCTATGGCTAGGTTTAGTGCTAGGGTTTTGGTTAGGGTTAGATTTAGGGTTAGGTTTTCAGTTAGGGTTAGGGTTAAGCCTTGTGGTAGGGCTAGGGCTATGGCTAGGGTTAGGGCTGGGGCTAGGGCTAGGTTTGAGGCTAGGTTCAGGGCTAAAATTGCAACCAAGGCTTGTTTTAGGTCCAGGGTTATGGCTAGGCTTAGGGTTAGGGCTAGAGCTAGGGCTAGGGCTAGGGCTACGGCTAGGGCTAGGGCTAGCGCTAGGTTCAGGGCTCAGGTTAGGACTAGGGCTCGGGCCAGGGCTAGCTTTAGGGCTAGGGCTAGGGTTAGGGATAAGGCCACGGTTGGTTTTACGGCTAGGGTAGTGCTAGGGATACGGCTAGGTTTAGGGCTAAGGTTTGCGCTAGGGTTATGGCTAGGGTTGGGTCAGGGCTAGAACTAGGGTTAGGGCTAGATTTAGGGCTAGTGTTAGGGCTAGGACTATGGCTAGGGTTAGACCTAGCTCTAGGATATATAGGTTTAGGGCAAGGTTAGGGTTAGGGCTAGGGTTAGGGCCAGGGTTACGTGTTAGGGCTTAGGGCTAGGGCAGGGCTAGGATTACAGTTAAGGATAGGGCTAGGATTATTACTAGGGCTAGTTTTAGGGTTCGGGCAAGGTTAGGATTTATAGCTAGGGTTGGGCCTTAGAGCTTAGGCCTAGGGCTAAGGCTAGGTTTAGGGTTAATGCTAGGGCTAGTGTTAGGACTAGGACTAGATTTAGAGTTAGGGTTAGGGTTAAGGTTAGGGTTAGGGCCATGCCTTGGGTTACAGCTAGGTTAGCGCTAGGGTTAGGGTTAGGGTTAGGGCTAGGGCTAGGGTTTCGGTTAGGGCTAGATTTAGGGTTAGGTTTTCAGTTAGGGTTAGGGTTAAGCCTCATGCTAGGACTAGGGCTATGGCTAGGGTTAGGGCTGGGGCTAGGGCCAGGGCTAGGTTTAAGGCTAGGTTTAGGGCTAGAATTACGACCAGGGCTTGTTTTAGGTCCAGGGTTATGGCTAGGCTTAGGGTTAGGCTTAGGGCTAGGGCTAGAGCTAGGGCTAGGGCTAGGGTTAGGGCTAGGTTTAGGGCTCGGGTTAGGACTAGGGCTCGGCGAGGGCGAAGTTAAGGGCTAGGGCTAGGGTTAGGCCTTGGGTCACGTTTGGTTCTAGGGATAGGTTTAGGGCTAAGGTAGTCGCTAGGGTTATGGTTAGGGTTGGGCTAGGGCTAGAACTAGGGTTAGGGCTATTCTTAGGGCTAGGACTATGGCTAGGTTTAGGGCTAGGGCTAGGATATAGAGCGTTAGGGCAAGTTTAGGTTTAGGGCTAGGGCTAGGGCTAGGGCTAGGATTACAGTTAAGGCTAGGGCTAGGATTATGGCTAGGGCTAGGTTTAGGGTTCGAGCAAGGTTAGGGTTAAGGCGATTGCTAGGGTTAGGCCTTAGAGCTTAGGGCTAGGGCTAAGGCTAGGATTAGGGTTAAGGCCAGGGCTAGGGTTAGCACTAGGACTGGAATTAGGGTTATGGCTAGGGTTAGGGTTAGGGCTAGGTTTACGGTTAGGGTTAGGGCTAGGGCTCGTATTAAGTCTGGGGTTAGGGCTAAGGTTGGGCCAGAGCGAGAGCTAGCATTACAGCTAGGTTTAGGGCTCATTTAGGGCTACGACTATGGCTAGATTTAGGACTAGGGCTAGGTTTAGGGTTAGGGTTAGGGCTAGGGTTAGGGCTATGTTTAGGATTAGGGTTCAGGCTAAGGTTAGGGTTAGGGTTAGGGTTAGGGTTAGGTTTATGGATAGGGTTATGGTTGGAACTAAGGCTTCGGTTAGGGCTAGATTTCGGGTTAGGGCTAAGTTTATGGCTAGAGTTAGGCCTAGAGCTAGGGTTAGAGCTAGGGCTAAGGTTAGGGCTTGGGCTAGGGCTTATGTCTTATGGCTAGGGCTAGGGCTATACATATTTCTAGGGCTAGGGCTAGGGTTAGGGATAAGACAAGGGTTAGGGCTAGGGTTAGGGCTCGGTTCAGGGCTAGGATTACGACCAGGGCTTGGGTTAGGGCCAGGGTTAGGACTAGGGTTAGGGCTAGGGCTTGGGCTATGGCAAGGGCTAGGGTTGGGTTACGGCTAGCTTTCGGTTTAGGGCTAGGGCTAGCGTTAGGGCTAAGATTAGAGCTTAGCGCTGGGGCTCGGGTTATGGCTAGGTTAGGGGTAGGGGTAGTGCTAGGGCTAGACTTAAGGCTAGGGCTAGGGTTATTGCTACATTTAGGGTTAGGGCTAGGGCTAATGTTAGTTCTAGTGTTAGGGCTAGGGCTAGGGCTAAGTTTAGAGCCAGGGTTAGGGCTAAGTTTAGGCCTAGGTCTAGGGCTAGGGCTAGCGTTAGGGCTAGTTCTAGGGCTAGGGCTATGTTTCGGATTAGGGCCAGGTCTCGGGCTAAGGTTAGCTTAGGGTTAGTGTTAGGATTAGGATTAGGGCTGGGGTTAGGGCTAGGGCTACGGTCAGGGCTAGGGTTAGGACTAGAGTTATGGCTAAGGGTAGGGCTAGGGCTAGGGCTAGGTTTAAGTCTAGCGCTGGGCCAGGGAGAGGGCTCGGGTTAGAGCTAGGGCTAGAGTTACTGCTAGGGCTAGGGTTAGGGCTAGGATTAGTGCTAGGTCTGACTTTATGCCTAGGGTTAGGGCTAGCACCAGGGCTTCGATTAGGGCTAGATTTAGGGTTAGGGTTAGGGTTAGGGTTAGGGTTCGGGCAAGTGCTTGGGCTAGGGCTATGGCTAGGGTTAGGGCTACGGTTAGGGCTCGATTTAGGGTTAGCATTACGACCAGGGCTTGGGTTAGGGCCAGGGTTAGGGTTAGGGTTAGGGCTAGGGCTAGGGCTAGGGTTAGGGCTAGAGCCACAGTTGGTTCTAGGGGTAAGGCTAGATTTACGGCTAGGGTTAGGCCTAGGGCTAGGGGTAGTGCTAGGGATAGGGATAGGTTTAGGGCTAAGATTTGCACTAGGGTTATGGCTAGGGTTGGGCTAGGGCTAGAACTAGTATAAGGGTTTGGACTAGGGTATATAGGGTTAGGGCAAGCTTAGGGTTAGGGCTGGGGCTAGGGCTAGGATTAGGCCTTAGGGCTTAGGGCTAGGGCAGGGTTAGGATTACGGTTAAGGTTAAGGCTAGGATTATGGCTAGGGCTAGGTTTAGGGTTCGGGTAAGGTTAGGGTTAAGGCTATTCCTAGGGTTAGGCCTTAGAGCTTAGGGGCTAGGGTTAGGGCTAGGAATAGGGCTAAAGCTAGGGCTAGGGTTAGGACTAGGACTGGATTTAGGGTTATGGCTAGAGTTAGAGTTAAGGTTAGGGCTAGGTTTAGGGTTAGGGTTAGGGCTAGGGCTCGTATTAAGTCTAGGGTTAGGGTTACGTTTGGGCCAGGGCGAGAGCTAGCGTTAGGGCTAGGTTTAGGTCTCTTTTAGGGCTACGACTATGGCTAGAGTTAGGGCTAGGGCTAGGATTTAGGGTTAGGGCAAGGTTAGGGTTACGGCTAGGTCTAGGATTAAGGTTAGGGCTAGGGCTAGGCTTAGGGCTATGTTTAGGATTAGGGTTCAGGCTAAGGTTAAGGTTAGTGTTAGGCTTAGGTTTATGGCTAGGGTTATAGCTACGACTAAGGCTTCGGTTAGGGCTAGATTTCGGGTTAGGGCTAAATTTATGGCTAGCGTTAGGTCTAAAGCTAGGGTTAGGGCTAGAGTTACGGCTAGGGTTAGGGTTAGGGCTAAGGCTAGGGCTAGGGCTAGGCTTAGGCCTACGGTTAGGCCTATGGTTAGGTCTAGGGCTAGAGTTAGGGTTAGGGTTAGGGCTAGAGTTTGGATTAGTGTTTGTGTTAGGGTTAGGGTTAGGGTTAGGACTAGGGCTAGGGCTTATGTCTTATGGTTAGGGCTTGGGCTAGGCATATTTCTAGGGCTAGGGCTAGGGTAACGGTTAGGGTTTGGGTTAGGGCTAAGGCTAGGGTTAGGGTGAGGTTAGGGTTTGGGCTAGGTTTAGGGTTAGTGATATGACGAGGGTTAGGGCTAGGGTTAGGGCTCGGTTGAGGGCTAGGATCTCGACCAGGGCTTGGGTTAGGGACAGGGTTAGGGTTAGGGCTTGGGCTAGGGCTAGGGCTAGGGCTAGAGTTAGGGCTAGAGTTAGTGTTAGGGCTGTGACTATGGTTAGGGCTAGGGTTAGAGTTAGGGTTAGGGCAAGGGTTACAGCTAGTTTAGGGCCTGGGCTAGGGCTAGGGCAAGGGCTAGGGCTGGGTTAGGGCTATCTTTCGGTTTAGGGCTAGGGCTAGCGTTAGGGCTAAGATTAGCGCTTAGCGCTGGGGTTCGGATTACGGCTAGGTTAGGGCTAGTGCTAGTGCTAGGGCTAGCGTTAAGGCTAGGGCTAGGGTTAGAGCTACATTTAGGGTTAGGGCTAGGGCTACTGTTAGGGCTAGGGTTAGGGCTAAGGCTAGGGCTTAGTTTAGAGCTAGGGTTAGGTCTAGGCTTAGGCCTAGGTCTAGGGCTAAGTTTAGGGCTAAGGTTTTGTCCAGGGTGAGGGTAAGGTTTGGGCTAGGGATAGAGCTAGGTTTAGGGCTAGTTCTAGGGCTAGGGCTATGGTTAGGCTTAGGGCCACGTCTAGGGCTAGTGTTAGGGCTAAGTTTAGGATTAGGGTTCAGGCTAAGTTAGGGTTATGGTTAGGGTTAGGTTTATTGCTAGGGTTATGGCTAGCACTAGGGCTTCGGTTAGGGCTAGATTTCGGGTTAGGGCTAAGTTTATGGCTAGGGTTAGACCTAGAGCTAGGGTTAGAGCTAGGGTTAGTGCTAGAGTTACAGCTCATTCTTGGGCTCGGGTTAGGGTTAGGGTTAATGCTAGGTCTATCGGTAGGGTTAGGGCTAGGGCTAGGGCTTTGGTTAGGGCTAGATTTAGGGTTAGGTTTTCAATTAGGGTTAGGGTTAAGCCTCGTGCTAGGGCTATGGCTAGGGTTAGGGCTAGGGCTAGTGCTAGGTTTAAGGCTAGGTTTAGGGTTGGAATTATGACCACATCTTGTTTTTGGTCCAGAGTTACGGCTAGGCTAAGGGCTAGGCTTAGTTCTAGGGCTAGAGCTAGGGCTAGGGCTAATGCTAGGTTTAGGGCTCGGGTTAGGGCTAGGGCTCAGCCAGGGCTAGGTTTACGGCTAGGGTTTGGGCTAGGGCCACGGTTGGTTCTAGGGGTAAGGCTAGAGTTACGGCTAGGGTTAGGCCTAGGGCTCGGGGTAGTGCTAGGGATAGGGCTAGCTTTAGGGCTAAGGTTTGCGCTAGGGTTATGGTTAGCGTTTGGGCTAGGGCTAGAACTAGTGTTAGGGCTAGGTCTTGGATATATAGGGTTAGGGCAAGATTAGGGTTAGGGCTAGGGCTAGGGTTAGGGCTAGGGCTAGGGTTAGGGCTAGGTTTAGCATTGGTGCTTGATCTAAGGTTCAGGTTAGCGTTAGGGTTAGCTTTACGGCTAGGGTTTTGTCTAGAGCTAGGGCTTCGGTTAGGTTTAGAGTTAGGACTAATTTTACGGCTAGGGCTAGGGCTAGGGCTAGGGTTATGACTACAGTTAGGGCTAGGGCTAGGATATACAGGGTTAGGACAAGTTTAGGTTTAGGGCTAGGGCTATGGTAAGTCTAAGGTTAGGGTTACGGTTAGGTCTAGGGTTAGCGCTAGTGCTAGGTTTAGGACTAGGGCTAGGGCTTCAGCCAGGGCTTGGATCTTAGGTCTAGGGCTAAGGTTAGGGCAAGGGTTATGGCTAGGTTTAGGTTTAGTGCTAGGGCTAGGGTTATGTTTAGGGCTAGGATTACATCCAGGGCTCGGGTTAGCCCTAGGTTTAGGGCTTGGGCTAGGGTTACGGCTAGGGTTAGGGCTAGGGTTCCGGCCAAGGCTAGGGTTAGGGCTAGGGCTAGGGTTAGGGCTCGGGTTCGGGCTAGGTTTAGGGTTAGGGCTAGGTCTAGGGCTAAGGCTAGGATTAGGTGATAGGGCTAGGTGTAGGGTTATGGCTAGCTTAGGGTAAGTGCTAGGGTAAGGGCCAGGGTGAGGGTTAGGGCAATGGCTAGGATTAGGCCTTAGGGCTTAGGACTAGGGCAGGGCTAGGATTACGGTTAAGGCTAGGGCAAGGATTGTGGCTAGGGCTAGGTTTAGTGTTCGGGCAAGGTTAGGGTTAAGGCGATTGCTAGGGTTAGGCCTTAGAGCTTAGGGCTAGGGCTAAGGCTAGGATTAGAGTTAAGGCTAATGCTAGGGTTAGGGTTAGGGTTAGGGTTAGGCTTAAGGGATACAGTAGGACCAGGCCTAGAGCTAGCATTGCGGCTAGGTTTAGGGCTCTTTTAGGGCTACGACTATGGCTAGAGTTAGGGCTAGGGCTAGGATTTAGGGTTAGGGCAAGGTTAAGTTTAGGGCTAGGGCTTGGATTAATGTTAGGCCTAGGGTTAGGGCTAATTTTAGGATTAGGGTTTAGGTTAAGGTTAGGGTTAGGGTTAGGTTTATGGCTAGGGTTATGGCTAGGACTAAGGCTTCGGTTAGGGCTAGATTTCGGGTTAGAGCTAAGTTTATAGCTAGGGTTAGACTTAGAGCTAGGGTTAGGGCTAGGGTTAGGGCTAAAGTTACGGCTAGGGTTAAGATTAGGGCTAAGGCTTGGGCTAGGGCTAAGGCTAGGGTTAGGTCTTATGTCTCATGGCTAGGGCTACAGCTAGGCATATTTCTAGGGCTTGGGATAGGGTTACGGTTAGGGTTCCAGTTAGGGCTAAGGCTAGGGTTAGGGTTAGGTTAGGGCTAGGGTTAGGGCTAGGGCTAGGGTTAGGGCTTGGGTTAGGGTTCCGTTTAGGGTTAAGGCTAGGGTTAGGGGTTTGGCCTAGAGCTAGGATTATGGCTAGGTTAGGGTAAGTGCTAGTGTTAGGGCTAGAGTTACAGCTCGTTCTAGGGCTAGGGCTAGGGTTAGGGTAAGGGCTAGGGCTAGGGCTTCGGTTAGGGTTAGATTTAGGGTTAGGTTTTCAGTTAGGTTTGGGGTTAAGCGTCGTGCTAGGGCTAGGGCTAGAGATAGGTTTAAGGCTAGGTTTAGGGCTAGAATTACAACCAGGGCTTGTTTTAGGTCCAGGGTTATGGCTAGGGTTAGGGCTAGATTTAGTGTTAGGGCTATGACTATGGTTAGGGCGAGGGTTAGAGTTAGGGTTAAGGCAAGGGTTACGGCTAGGTTAGGGCCTGGGCTAGTGCTAGGACAAGGGCTAGGGCTGGGTCTAGGGCTAGGGTTAGGGCTAAGGATGGGCCAGAGCTAGGGCTAGGGTTAGGTCTAGAGTTGGGCCAAGGTTAGGGCTAGGGTGAGAGCTAGAGTTAGGCCTAGGGCTATGGCTAGGGTTAGGGCTAGGTTTAAGGCTGGGGTTAGGGCTAGGGCTAAGGCTAGGGCTAAGGCTAGGGTTAGGGGTTATGGCTAGGGTTAGGGTTATGGCTAGGTTAGGGCAAGTGCTTGGGTTAGGGCTAGGGTTCTGGTTAGGTCTAGGGTTAGGGCTAGAGTTACAGCTAGTCCTAGGGCTATGGCTAGGTTTAGTGCTAGGGTTTTGGTTAGGGTTAGATTTAGGGTTAGGTTTTCAGTTAGGGTTAGGGTTAAGCCTTGTGGTAGGGCTAGGGCTATGGCTAGGGTTAGGGCTGGGGCTAGGGCTAGGTTTGAGGCTAGGTTCAGGGCTAAAATTGCAACCAAGGCTTGTTTTAGGTCCAGGGTTATGGCTAGGCTTAGGGTTAGGGCTAGAGCTAGGGCTAGGGCTAGGGCTACGGCTAGGGCTAGGGCTAGCGCTAGGTTCAGGGCTCAGGTTAGGACTAGGGCTCGGGCCAGGGCTAGGTTTAGGGCTAGGGCTAGGGTTAGGGATAAGGCCACGGTTGGTTTTACGGCTAGGGTAGTGCTAGGGATACGGCTAGGTTTAGGGCTAAGGTTTGCGCTAGGGTTATGGCTAGGGTTGGGTCAGGGCTAGAACTAGGGTTAGGGCTAGATTTAGGGCTAGTGTTAGGGCTAGGACTATGGCTAGGGTTAGACCTAGCTCTAGGATATATAGGTTTAGGGCAAGGTTAGGGTTAGGGCTAGGGTTAGGGCCAGGGTTACGTGTTAGGGCTTAGGGCTAGGGCAGGGCTAGGATTACAGTTAAGGATAGGGCTAGGATTATTACTAGGGCTAGTTTTAGGGTTCGGGCAAGGTTAGGATTTATAGCTAGGGTTGGGCCTTAGAGCTTAGGCCTAGGGCTAAGGCTAGGTTTAGGGTTAATGCTAGGGCTAGTGTTAGGACTAGGACTAGATTTAGAGTTAGGGTTAGGGTTAAGGTTAGGGTTAGGGCCATGCCTTGGGTTACAGCTAGGTTAGCGCTAGGGTTAGGGTTAGGGTTAGGGCTAGGGCTAGGGTTTCGGTTAGGGCTAGATTTAGGGTTAGGTTTTCAGTTAGGGTTAGGGTTAAGCCTCATGCTAGGACTAGGGCTATGGCTAGGGTTAGGGCTGGGGCTAGGGCCAGGGCTAGGTTTAAGGCTAGGTTTAGGGCTAGAATTACGACCAGGGCTTGTTTTAGGTCCAGGGTTATGGCTAGGCTTAGGGTTAGGCTTAGGGCTAGGGCTAGAGCTAGGGCTAGGGCTAGGGTTAGGGCTAGGTTTAGGGCTCGGGTTAGGACTAGGGCTCGGCGAGGGCGAAGTTAAGGGCTAGGGCTAGGGTTAGGGCTTGGGTCACGTTTGGTTCTAGGGATAGGTTTAGGGCTAAGGTAGTCGCTAGGGTTATGGTTAGGGTTGGGCTAGGGCTAGAACTAGGGTTAGGGCTATTCTTAGGGCTAGGACTATGGCTAGGTTTAGGGCTAGGGCTAGGATATAGAGCGTTAGGGCAAGTTTAGGTTTAGGGCTAGGGCTAGGGCTAGGGCTAGGATTACAGTTAAGGCTAGGGCTAGGATTATGGCTAGGGCTAGGTTTAGGGTTCGAGCAAGGTTAGGGTTAAGGCGATTGCTAGGGTTAGGCCTTAGAGCTTAGGGCTAGGGCTAAGGCTAGGATTAGGGTTAAGGCCAGGGCTAGGGTTAGCACTAGGACTGGAATTAGGGTTATGGCTAGGGTTAGGGTTAGGGCTAGGTTTACGGTTAGGGTTAGGGCTAGGGCTCGTATTAAGTCTGGGGTTAGGGCTAAGGTTGGGCCAGAGCGAGAGCTAGCATTACAGCTAGGTTTAGGGCTCATTTAGGGCTACGACTATGGCTAGATTTAGGACTAGGGCTAGGTTTAGGGTTAGGGTTAGGGCTAGGGTTAGGGCTATGTTTAGGATTAGGGTTCAGGCTAAGGTTAGGGTTAGGGTTAGGGTTAGGGTTAGGTTTATGGATAGGGTTATGGTTGGAACTAAGGCTTCGGTTAGGGCTAGATTTCGGGTTAGGGCTAAATTTATGGCTAGAGTTAGGCCTAGAGCTAGGGTTAGAGCTAGGGCTAAGGTTAGGGCTTGGGCTAGGGCTTATGTCTTATGGCTAGGGCTAGGGCTATACATATTTCTAGGGCTAGGGCTAGGGTTAGGGATAAGACAAGGGTTAGGGCTAGGGTTAGGGCTCGGTTCAGGGCTAGGATTACGACCAGGGCTTGGGTTAGGGCCAGGGTTAGGACTAGGGTTAGGGCTAGGGCTTGGGCTATGGCAAGGGCTAGGGTTGGGTTACGGCTAGCTTTCGGTTTAGGGCTAGGGCTAGCGTTAGGGCTAAGATTAGAGCTTAGCGCTGGGGCTCGGGTTATGGCTAGGTTAGGGGTAGGGGTAGTGCTAGGGCTAGACTTAAGGCTAGGGCTAGGGTTATTGCTACATTTAGGGTTAGGGCTAGGGCTAATGTTAGTTCTAGTGTTAGGGCTAGGGCTAGGGCTAAGTTTAGAGCCAGGGTTAGGGCTAAGTTTAGGCCTAGGTCTAGGGCTAGGGCTAGCGTTAGGGCTAGTTCTAGGGCTAGGGCTATGTTTCGGATTAGGGCCAGGTCTCGGGCTAAGGTTAGCTTAGGGTTAGTGTTAGGATTAGGATTAGGGCTGGGGTTAGGGCTAGGGCTACGGTCAGGGCTAGGGTTAGGACTAGAGTTATGGCTAAGGGTAGGGCTAGGGCTAGGGCTAGGTTTAAGTCTAGCGCTGGGCCAGGGAGAGGGCTCGGGTTAGAGCTAGGGCTAGAGTTACTGCTAGGGCTAGGGTTAGGGCTAGGATTAGTGCTAGGTCTGACTTTATGCCTAGGGTTAGGGCTAGCACCAGGGCTTCGATTAGGGCTAGATTTAGGGTTAGGGTTAGGGTTAGGGTTAGGGTTCGGGCAAGTGCTTGGGCTAGGGCTATGGCTAGGGTTAGGGCTACGGTTAGGGCTCGATTTAGGGTTAGCATTACGACCAGGGCTTGGGTTAGGGCCAGGGTTAGGGTTAGGGTTAGGGCTAGGGCTAGGGCTAGGGTTAGGGCTAGAGCCACAGTTGGTTCTAGGGGTAAGGCTAGATTTACGGCTAGGGTTAGGCCTAGGGCTAGGGGTAGTGCTAGGGATAGGGATAGGTTTAGGGCTAAGATTTGCACTAGGGTTATGGCTAGGGTTGGGCTAGGGCTAGAACTAGTATAAGGGTTTGGACTAGGGTATATAGGGTTAGGGCAAGCTTAGGGTTAGGGCTGGGGCTAGGGCTAGGATTAGGCCTTAGGGCTTAGGGCTAGGGCAGGGTTAGGATTACGGTTAAGGCTAAGGCTAGGATTATGGCTAGGGTTAGGTTTAGGGTTCGGGTAAGGTTAGGGTTAAGGCTATTCCTAGGGTTAGGCCTTAGAGCTTAGGGGCTAGGGTTAGGGCTAGGAATAGGGCTAAAGCTAGGGCTAGGGTTAGGACTAGGACTGGATTTAGGGTTATGGCTAGAGTTAGGGTTAAGGTTAGGGCTAGGTTTAGGGTTAGGGTTAGGGCTAGGGCTCGTATTAAGTCTAGGGTTAGGGTTACGTTTGGGCCAGGGCGAGAGCTAGCGTTAGGGCTAGGTTTAGGTCTCTTTTAGGGCTACGACTATGGCTAGAGTTAGGGCTAGGGCTAGGATTTAGGGTTAGGGCAAGGTTAGGGTTACGGCTAGGTCTAGGATTAAGGTTAGGGCTAGGGCTAGGCTTAGGGCTATGTTTAGGATTAGGGTTCAGGCTAAGGTTAAGGTTAGTGTTAGGCTTAGGTTTATGGCTAGGGTTATAGCTACGACTAAGGCTTCGGTTAGGGCTAGATTTCGGGTTAGGGCTAAATTTATGGCTAGCGTTAGGTCTAAAGCTAGGGTTAGGGCTAGAGTTACGGCTAGGGTTAGGGTTAGGGCTAAGGCTAGGGCTAGGGCTAGGCTTAGGCCTACGGTTAGGCCTATGGTTAGGTCTAGGGCTAGAGTTAGGGTTAGGGTTAGGGCTAGAGTTTGGATTAGTGTTTGTGTTAGGGTTAGGGTTAGGGTTAGGACTAGGGCTAGGGCTTATGTCTTATGGTTAGGGCTTGGGCTAGGCATATTTCTAGGGCTAGGGCTAGGGTAACGGTTAGGGTTTGGGTTAGGGCTAAGGCTAGGGTTAGGGTGAGGTTAGGGTTTGGGCTAGGTTTAGGGTTAGTGATATGACGAGGGTTAGGGCTAGGGTTAGGGCTCGGTTGAGGGCTAGGATCTCGACCAGGGCTTGGGTTAGGGACAGGGTTAGGGTTAGGGCTTGGGCTAGGGCTAGGGCTAGGGCTAGAGTTAGGGCTAGAGTTAGTGTTAGGGCTGTGACTATGGTTAGGGCTAGGGTTAGAGTTAGGGTTAGGGCAAGGGTTACAGCTAGTTTAGGGCCTGGGCTAGGGCTAGGGCAAGGGCTAGGGCTGGGTTAGGGCTATCTTTCGGTTTAGGGCTAGGGCTAGCGTTAGGGCTAAGATTAGCGCTTAGCGCTGGGGTTCGGATTACGGCTAGGTTAGGGCTAGTGCTAGTGCTAGGGCTAGCGTTAAGGCTAGGGCTAGGGTTAGAGCTACATTTAGGGTTAGGGCTAGGGCTACTGTTAGGGCTAGGGTTAGGGCTAAGGCTAGGGCTTAGTTTAGAGCTAGGGTTAGGTCTAGGCTTAGGCCTAGGTCTAGGGCTAAGTTTAGGGCTAAGGTTTTGTCCAGGGTGAGGGTAAGGTTTGGGCTAGGGATAGAGCTAGGTTTAGGGCTAGTTCTAGGGCTAGGGCTATGGTTAGGCTTAGGGCCACGTCTAGGGCTAGTGTTAGGGCTAAGTTTAGGATTAGGGTTCAGGCTAAGTTAGGGTTATGGTTAGGGTTAGGTTTATTGCTAGGGTTATGGCTAGCACTAGGGCTTCGGTTAGGGCTAGATTTCGGGTTAGGGCTAAGTTTATGGCTAGGGTTAGACCTAGAGCTAGGGTTAGAGCTAGGGTTAGTGCTAGAGTTACAGCTCATTCTTGGGCTCGGGCTAGGGTTAGGGTTAATGCTAGGTCTATCGGTAGGGTTAGGGCTAGGGCTAGGGCTTTGGTTAGGGCTAGATTTAGGGTTAGGTTTTCAATTAGGGTTAGGGTTAAGCCTCGTGCTAGGGCTATGGCTAGGGTTAGGGCTAGGGCTAGTGCTAGGTTTAAGGCTAGGTTTAGGGTTGGAATTATGACCACATCTTGTTTTTGGTCCAGAGTTACGGCTAGGCTAAGGGCTAGGCTTAGTTCTAGGGCTAGAGCTAGGGCTAGGGCTAATGCTAGGTTTAGGGCTCGGGTTAGGGCTAGGGCTCAGCCAGGGCTAGGTTTACGGCTAGGGTTTGGGCTAGGGCCACGGTTGGTTCTAGGGGTAAGGCTAGAGTTACGGCTAGGGTTAGGCCTAGGGCTCGGGGTAGTGCTAGGGATAGGGCTAGCTTTAGGGCTAAGGTTTGCGCTAGGGTTATGGTTAGCGTTTGGGCTAGGGCTAGAACTAGTGTTAGGGCTAGGTCTTGGATATATAGGGTTAGGGCAAGATTAGGGTTAGGGCTAGGGCTAGGGTTAGGGCTAGGGCTAGGGTTAGGGCTAGGTTTAGCATTGGTGCTTGATCTAAGGTTCAGGTTAGCGTTAGGGTTAGCTTTACGGCTAGGGTTTTGTCTAGAGCTAGGGCTTCGGTTAGGTTTAGAGTTAGGACTAATTTTACGGCTAGGGCTAGGGCTAGGGCTAGGGTTATGACTACAGTTAGGGCTAGGGCTAGGATATACAGGGTTAGGACAAGTTTAGGTTTAGGGCTAGGGCTATGGTAAGTCTAAGGTTAGGGTTACGGTTAGGTCTAGGGTTAGCGCTAGTGCTAGGTTTAGGACTAGGGCTAGGGCTTCAGCCAGGGCTTGGATCTTAGGTCTAGGGCTAAGGTTAGGGCAAGGGTTATGGCTAGGTTTAGGTTTAGTGCTAGGGCTAGGGTTATGTTTAGGGCTAGGATTACATCCAGGGCTCGGGTTAGCCCTAGGTTTAGGGCTTGGGCTAGGGTTACGGCTAGGGTTAGGGCTAGGGTTCCGGCCAAGGCTAGGGTTAGGGCTAGGGCTAGGGTTAGGGCTCGGGTTCGGGCTAGGTTTAGGGTTAGGGCTAGGTCTAGGGCTAAGGCTAGGATTAGGTGATAGGGCTAGGTGTAGGGTTATGGCTAGCTTAGGGTAAGGGCCAGGGTGAGGGTTAGGGCAATGGCTAGGATTAGGCCTTAGGGCTTAGGACTAGGGCAGGGCTAGGATTACGGTTAAGGCTAGGGCAAGGATTGTGGCTAGGGCTAGGTTTAGTGTTCGGGCAAGGTTAGGGTTAAGGCGATTGCTAGGGTTAGGCCTTAGAGCTTAGGGCTAGGGCTAAGGCTAGGATTAGAGTTAAGGCTAATGCTAGGGTTAGGGTTAGGGTTAGGGTTAGGTTTAAGGGATACAGTAGGACCAGACCTAGAGCTAGCATTGCGGCTAGGTTTAGGGCTCTTTTAGGGCTACGACTATGGCTAGAGTTAGGGCTAGGGCTAGGATTTAGGGTTAGGGCAAGGTTAGGTTTAGGGCTAGGGCTTGGATTAATGTTAGGCCTAGGGTTAGGGCTAATTTTAGGATTAGGGTTTAGGTTAAGGTTAGCGTTAGGGTTAGGTTTATGGCTAGGGTTATGGCTAGGACTAAGGCTTCGGTTAGGGCTAGATTTTGGGTTAGAGCTAAGTTTATAGCTAGGGTTAGACTTAGAGCTAGGGTTAGGGCTAGGGTTAGGGCTAAAGTTACGGCTAGGGTTAAGATTAGGGCTAAGGCTTGGGCTAGGGCTAAGGCTAGGGTTAGGTCTTATGTCTCATGGCTAGGGCTACAGCTAGGCATATTTCTAGGGCTTGGGATAGGGTTACGGTTAGGGTTCCAGTTAGGGCTAAGGCTAGGGTTAGGGCTAGGTTAGGGCTAGGGTTAGGGCTAGGGCTAGGGCTAGGGCTTGGGTTAGGGTTCCGTTTAGGGTTAAGGCTAGGGTTAGGAGTTTGGCCTAGAGCTAGGATTATGGCTAGGTTAGGGTAAGTGCTAGTGTTAGGGCTAGAGTTACAGCTCGTTCTAGGGCTAGGGCTAGGGTTAGGGTTAGGGCTAGGGCTAGGGCTTCGGTTAGGGCTAGATTTAGGGTTAGGTTTTCAGTTAGGTTTGGGGTTAAGCGTCGTGCTAGGGCTAGGGCTAGAGATAGGTTTAAGGCTAGGTTTAGGGCTAGAATTACAACCAGGGCTTGTTTTAGGTCCAGGGTTATGGCTAGGGTTAGGGCTAGATTTAGTGTTAGGGCTATGACTATGGTTAGGGCTAGGGTTAGAGTTAGGGTTAGGGCAAGGGTTACGGCTAGGTTAGGGCCTGGGCTAGTGCTAGGACAAGGGCTAGGGCTGGGTCTAGGGCTAGGGTTAGGGCTAAGGTTGGGCCAGAGCTAGGGCTAGGGTTAGGTCTAGAGTTGGGCCAAGGTTAGGGCTAGGGTGAGAGCTAGAGTTAGACCTAGGGCTATGGCTAGGGTTAGGGCTAGGTTTAAGGCTGGGGTTAGGGCTAGGGCTAAGGTTAGGGCTTGGGCTAGGGCTTATGTCTTATAGCTAGGGCTAGGGCTATACATATTTCTAGGGCTAGGGCTAGGGTTATGGTTAGGGTTCGGTTTAGGGCTAAGGCTAGGGTTAGGGTTAGGTTAGGGTGTGGGCTAGGTTTAGGGTTAGGGATAAGATGAGGGTTAGGGCTAGGGTTAGGGCTCGGTTCAGGGCTAGGATTACGACCAGGGCTTGGGTTAGGGCCAGGGTTAGGACTAGGGTTAGGGCTAGGGCTTGGGCTAGGGCAAAGGCTAGTGCTGGGTTACGGTTAGCTTTCGGTTTAGGGCTAGGGCTAGCGTTAGGGCTATCAGGGCTTAGCACTGTAGCTCGGGTTATGGCTAGGTTAGGGGTAGGGTTAGTGCTAGGGCTAGGGTTATTGGTACGTTTAGGGTTAGGGCTAGGGCTAATGTTAGTTCTAGTGTTAGGGCTAGGGCTAGGGCTAAGTTTAGGGGTAGGGGTAGGGCCAGGTCTAGGGCTAAGGTTAGGCCTAGGTCTAGGTCTAAGTTTAGGGGTCAGGTTTTGGCTAGGGTGAGGGCAAGGTTTGGGCTAGGGCTAGGGCTAGGGTTAGGACTAGCGTTAGAGCTAGTTCTGGGTTTAAGTAATTTCAAGTTTAACTAATTTTATTAAAATTTTAACATCCTACAAACACATTTGCCTGCAGCAGAATAGTACAAATTCACAAACGGAATTACATAATAAAGTTATCAAAACAACAATATAACAAAATATAACATTTCTTCAAAAAAGTACCCAAAGTTATTAAAAAATTTTCAAAATTGCACCTATGTTTGTATAAGCATTATAATTTTCGATACAATTATTTATTTTTATGACTATTCCTAGTCCTGCATCCCTGTCAAACTTTCTTATGCACATTTATATATAAAACACAAAGAAAAGTATTGTTCAAATTACACTTAAAATTTAAACTATAATTAAAATAAAAATTAAAATAGACATTAAAATAGAAACTAAACTAAAATAGACGTTGAAATAGAAATTTAAATAAAATAAATAAATAAATAAAGAAATAACATACTTATAACATACTTATCTCTATTACCTATAAGTGTATAAGCTGCACCTGAAGTTATGCCAGGTGTTGTTTCTGCCAGCCATGGCCAGAACTCCTTCCATCTCTTTGAGGACATCCTGCCTCTCTCTGTTTCACTTAGAGTTTTTATTTTGTTCACTACAAAACGAACAGCAACGTTAACATCCGCTTGTGTCTGTGTAACTAACTCTTTTTTCCTCTGGAAAACCAAAGCCAGCAAAACGTACAAGTTAACCAGTCTTACGGTAGACCAGGGAACAACCCAGAACAAATGAACAGGCCTCCCGTTATGTCCTCTCTTTCTTTTCTTTTTTTTTGTTCTGTTTCCTTCAGCCACGGTTGGTTTCCTTTTAAATAATAGATTTGATGGTAAAATCTCCATCGAATGTCCCACAGGCCGAAGGGGATCCTCCGGTCCGTGAAACATTCGATGTTCCTGGGCACTTCTTTTAAATATCCAGACAAATGGTCTTTCTTTGTATTTTTTTCCAACTGCTGCTGAAAAAACACCACCTCCACCATTTCCCAGTATATGCAAGGCTTCAAGTCTGGTACAGATCCCCCTTTGGTCTGAAACCACTCCGCCAAGACCCCGTTTTGCTGAATCTGCCCAGAGACCTCCCTGAGGAAGTCAGGGCCGGCGTGTCTCATCGTGACTGTCACCCGGAAAGGCACCAGTTTCTCTCTCCACCACTTTTCAGCCCAGCTCTCCTTCACCCAATGTTCTGCAAAAAGAGCAACCCACCCCTCTAGTCCTGCCTGCCGACGAAACCACTGGCTAAACTTTCCAAAGTTCTGGCTCAGAAAAGTAGCCAGAAAGTTTAGGCGCAAGGCGGGCAAGTTAAGGCCTCCCTGTTCCGTTTCCCTAAAGGCCACCGCCCGAGGCAGGGGAAAAGCGACCGTTCCCCAGAGGAATCGGAAAACCAGTTTTTGAGCTTCCTTCAGCAAGTTTTGCGAGGGTGGGTAAACTGCGGCCAAATTCAAGGCCAGAGGCATGAGGTAAGTTTTGACGTACACCGCCTTTGGGTAAACACTCAATTTCCATGGTTTCCATTTGTCAAAATATGCCTTCATTTTCTCTAACCAAAGCTGCCAATTCTTTTCCCACCCAAAAGGTTTCATGGAGAACAATAAACCTAACATTTTATACTCCTCTAATTTCTCTAGTCTTTCATTTTCACGTTGTGTCTCTTGTTTCATTGCTACAATGTTCACTGGAGATAGAAATAAGATTTCTTCCTCCCGAAAGAAAGAGATCAAATGGCTTTTCTGTAAATTAATCTGAGCCCCTGAAGCCCGCTCATAGCCTTCAAACACATTCAGAACTGAAACGATCTCTTCTCGATTGTTGACAAACAGAGAAACGTCATCCACGTGGGCTGCATATTTCACCGGCTTAACCGAAACCTCCCTGGAAAAAGACACGATTCCCCCGCTGGGAGGGGGAACTCTCAAACCTGGGATATTTTGCTCGGCTTGAATTTGGCAGAGAACTGAATCCAAAATCAGGACGCAGAGGAGGGGGCTTAAAGGACAGCCCTGCCTGACTCCTGAATTCACCCTAATCGGAGCCCCTCTGTGCCCCTTGATCTGAGGAATCACTCGTGCCTTCAAATACAACAATTGAACATACCTAACAAAATCAAGGGGGAGTCCCTTTCTTACCAGAGCTTCCCACATAAAGGGATGGTGAACTCGATCAAAAGCCTTGGTTTGATCTAACAACAATATTTTCCCTTCCCATTTTCCTTTCCGGGCCAAATGAAATACCTCTCTAAACAAACACAGAGAATCCAACATAGAACGTCCTGGAACTGCGCTGGTTTGGGAAACCAAAACAATTCTCGAGGCTAACTTGGTCAGTCTGTTGTTTAAAACCTTTGCTAGTATTCTATAATCCACACTGGTTAAAACGACGGGCCGCTAATTTTGAGGCAAAGTCGAATCTCCTTGTTTGGGAAAGAAAATCAAAATCCCTTCATAAAAAGAGTCGGTCAGGCTTTCCCTGGACAAGAGCTCATTTAGGACTCGGGTGAGCGGAGGAACCAGCCACCTAGCAAAAGTCTTGTAGAAGCTCCATCCGAGTCCGTCCCGACCCGGAGCGGATTTGCTCCTTCCTTGCTCTAGGACATCCTGAACTTCCTTTTCCGTCACAGGGGCCACCAGATCATCCCTGTCCTGCTGAGACAACCCTTGATACATCTTCTGTAACACAGTTTCAGGTACCCTATCAAAAAAGCCCTCAATATCGTCTCTCCTTATATTCTGGCCCTCATACAATTCCCCATAGAAGTCCTGCATCACGCTCAACATTCCTGCTGGTTCCGACCTCACCGAGTCCTTCTCGCAACGTCTCAATCCTCCCATAACAATGGGAGGTTGGGGACTTTTGGCTCTAGCCCATTCTTCAATGTCCACCACCGCCCCTTTAGTTCGAAACTTGATAATTTTTTTTCTTCAGTTTCTGTCTGATTTGGACATCTCTAATGACTGCTCTAGACCACTCCAACAAATTCTGATTTACCGGGAGTCCCTGGTTAACCTTCTGGTGATAATTCAGAAATTGGTGTACTGCTACCTGATAATTCGGCAGATCCTTCCTATTGATCACGTATTCGTAACGTTGACAGGTTTTCCTGATGACTTTTTTGGATCGCTCCCACCAGTTTGACAATTCTCCAAAATACAGATCCTCTAAAGTCAGCACGTTTGCTAAGACGGCCGCAATTTCTTCCTTACAAGCGGCGTTATGAATCGTCTTTGGGCAAAGCCTCCACAGAGGTTTCCCTCTGGGGTGAATTTCACCCAAAGCGAATTCCATATCAAGCATTACATGATCTGACCAAGGGGTGACTGACAGTAGACAATGCAGAGTCTTTAATTCTGCGGGGGCTCTAATCCTATCCAATCTACTAGCTCTGTCTTTTTGGTAACAAGTAAACTTCACGCTTCCCGGTTGACCGTATTGATCGAAGAATGCCTTTTTGCAGGGGAGAGGAAATAATCACAGCTGATTGTTCATTTTCAAGGCCTTATCCTTGAGATTGTAGTCTAACCAGAAATTCTCAAGGAATCTTTCCTCAGGCGTTAAAATGGGTGATTTCTTCCCACTTTTCTCCCTAACCACATAATTGGAGTAATCAGATAATTTGCTCCTATTATTAAAGTCCCCTGCAATTAATAAATGTCTATAGGTGGAACAATGACCCTTCAAATGTGCCCAAAAAGTTTTCTGTCGCGATGCCGCTACGGGAGCCTAAAGGCCACAGAGCCGAAAAGGACTCTTTTTCTCCTTCCCATCCCTTAAAATCTATACCAGGCTAAAGTCAACAATCAGCAACCTGCCGGGCAAGGCCTCCAGGACGAATTCGACATGGAGGTCCTGCCTTGCTTTAAACAAAACCGCCACGCCGGCCTGACCTTCCTCCCCGTAAGACCAAACGGATGGTCCTTTTGTCCACAATTTCAGCGCTTGGGAGCGTTGCTGTTCATTCACCAGGTGGGTCTCTTGTAAAACCACCACATCGTGCGGCATCATTGCCAGCAGGGGAAGAATCTCCTTTGGTCTCTCAGCCATCCTCAGGCCTCTCACATTCCAGGTGGCAATTCTCAGGGACACCATTTTTTGTTTTTCGTTTTTTTCTCTCTCTTTTTTTTTTGCAAAGAAATCTAGATTCTAAACTATCAAAGAACTAGGCGATAATTCCAAGATTAACAATAAAAACAACCTTATTAAAAACAACCTGATTAAAAACAACCTGATTAAAAAGAGGTTGATTTTCTCTCCCAAACAAGGATTGGTTTTGAAGTAACATCTCTTAATTTATTGATATAATGTAATGCCAAAATATAATTTTGTTAGCTTCCAAACCAGCACTGTCCACTCCATCGAAAACTACTCAGTCCAGTTGAATCTCCAACCTCTCCGTCTCTCTGGCCTCCCTGTCCCTCCGGTTCACTGGTTCTAACTGGTTCCTCTCTACCACCTCCTCCTCAAGTTCTTCTACTTCTGAAAATTACAGCGGTGAAGCTACCGACTCTGTGCCAAGTGTTTCCTCCATCACAATCTCTGTCACCATCTCTTCAGGCAAGCCCTCAGGACTCCCACCCGACAGTAGCACCGCCTGTCCCTCTACCACAGACTCTCCACTTCCCACTCCCTTTCCTTTCGCTTTAATTTCCTCAGTTTCCTGGTCTACCACCTGATTCCTTATCGCTCCATGCCTTTTGCTCCTTGGACTCCTTGGGCTCCTTTGTCCCTTTGCCTCTCCTGCCTGTTTAGGTTGTCTGTCTCCTGCCCCCTTGACAGCCACCAAAACTTCTCTATCACTGAATTCCTTAGGGACTGACCCACTCTCTTCCTCAACCCTTCTCTCCTCTTCTGCAAGAACATGGAACCTATTATGACCCCTAACTGCCTCTTCCTTCACTTTCTCCTTTCTCTGCGGGTTTCCATCTTTTCTTCCCGCACCCCTCCCCGGTACTACGTTCCATTCGGCATCTTTTCATTCTTTTACTGCCTCGTGCTGTCTGTTCTCCAATAGAGATCCCGGACCATGGTTTCTCTCTCTGTTTTCCCGCCTCTCCACAGGGAGCAACTCCTCTCCCCTGGCTCTTAAGGCGTCCCTCAGGACCCTTGCCTGTTCCTTGGACTGAGCTCTTTCTTTCCCCGTTCTGGCTACTTGGGCCTCCTCCGAGACTTTGGCATCTTGCTGATTGTAATAGGTCTGGGGACACCAAAACTAAGTGTGTCCCAATTCACCACAAAAGTTGCACCTGATGCTGCTGGGACAGGCCACCGTCGGATGGCCCCTGGCGCCACAGCGGGAGCACAAGGGAGTGGTGCACAAACGTCTCTGGTGATCGTAAGACCCGCAGTGGAAACAAGCCTGAGGCTGGCCGCTGTACCTGGTGATCCCCCTATCGGCCCCCAGGAAAAAGGACTTGGGTATCTTTCCATGCCTATATTCAGGGTCCTCATTCTTAAAAGAAACCACACACCTATATTCTCCTGTCCAATAACCCTGTTCGTCTTCCTTCTTATCAGACCCCGACAAAATGGTAGCGTATTTAGACACCCACCGTGCTACATCCTGAGCGGGGATGGTCGTGGTCCTGAAACTTACAGTCAAGACCTTTGTATCCCTCCTACATAGCAGGACCATCTCATATTCAGTCAGCAACTCTGGGTTCAAACGTTTCACCGTTTTGCACTTCATCAAGAATTCTCTGTAGACCTTTTCAGAAGCCAAAAAAACATCGATTTCCCTAGACCCTGTTAGTTGAATCACTGCCATAATAGGGGCATCCAAAGTATCTCTAAGGAACCTCTTTGAAATATAAGCCCTGGATCCTCCTTCAGGGTCTGATCCCAGATATGTGAGGCGCAACACATAGCGCGTCCTAGGGTTCCTGACATCTGAAGCTTGATGAAAAAATGTGTCTAAGTATTCCTCTTCCTCTTCCGTCAAGCCTGAAATATTGGAGGATCCAGCAGCGCCAGTGCCCCGTCCTGCTATACTAGCGTACATCCTCCTGTCTTTTCTTTGCTCCTGAGGTTTGCCACCAGTCCTCCCACCGGGCGGTCCGGGCGGCAAAGCAGAAGCTCCACCAGGTGTTTCCCCTTAGGTGTCAGTGCCACGTGTATCATCTCCCTCCCTCCCTTTTCTAGATCTGTCTGGCAGACGGTTTAGACTTACACTTTTTCCCTTCCATGCCACGTTAGTTTCAGAGTCCATTCTAGGCCTTGTCAGAAATCGACCGTCACCGGAGGCATCCCCGTCTTCCAATAACGTCTTCAGCCGTACCCCTGGCTCCCTAGTTCTCATTTCGCTCCTCAAAAGGGGTTTGTTCTGTTCTCCCTGAGAGAAAGAAACACCCAAACCGGCAGCATCTTGCATTGAGGTTCCCCCAGCCCCTCCATCCGGACCAAGCCCTTCTGTTTGCTCTCCCACGCCAAAACCATTTCCACCCTCTCCACCCGCCAAACCCACTTCTGTATCCACCCGATCTCCCCAAGCCTGCTCCCCTCAGAGAAGGAGGCTTTTGCGGGGCAGCTTGCGGGGACTGCACCTTTTAACACGATTGAACCTCCAAATGAATCTGAAAGTGAGGGAGTGGAGAGACTGGAGGGGCTCTAAAGAACGCTTGCCCAATTTCAAAAAGTACAGTAGAGATAAACTTTGGAGTATCCTAGAGAAGAACTTTCCTTTGCTAAAATTGGTGCTGTCAGGATTGCGGGTGGAACAGTCTCAGGAGCAGGTGTCCTACGCCAGGACTTTAGCCTGGGATATTGTCCAGTATTTGCTACTGGGCAGGAAGCCCAAGACATCTGTTATCATTCTGTCGGACTGGCTGAGGGAGGACCGTTTGATGAAGACCTTTCAAGAGATCCATAGGAGCTGGGAAAGTGCCCCAGAGAACCAGACTCCTTTGGTGTGGACACAAATGGACAATACGTCCAAGATGGTGAGCAGAGAAGCCTGGATGGAGTGGTTCTTAATGGTCACGGCAGACTTAAGACAGAGCAGAAAGATTGCTAAGCAGGCAGGTTTTGATCTGACGGAAGAAAAGGCTAAGGGAACCAGACGAGAGAAAATCAGGGAGAAGTTGAGGAATTGGAAAGAAACAGACCCGGCGGTGCAGCTGGAGAGGAGCCCTGCGGGACGTGCGGCCCTGAGTTCCAGCCTGGGGGCTCGTGCTACGGTTCCGCCCCCAGCAACCGGTGAGGATCTGAGAGAGGCGGGAGGGAGGAGGGAAGTGCAGAGGATGGGGAGCAACGTGCAAGGGGAAGGTGCGGGAAATTTAGGACGTAGAGGGACTTTGAGCGACATCAGCGATTCCGACCTTGACCCGGGAGTCTCTGACAGAGCGAGCAAGAAACCGAGAGGGGAGCAGGCTTGGGGAGATCGGGTGGATACAGAAGTGGGTATGGCGGCTGGAGAGGGTGGAAATGGTTTTGGCGTGGGAGAAGAAACAGAAGGGCTTCGTCCGGATGGAGGGGCTGGGGGAACCTCAATGCAAGATGCTGCCGGTTTGGGTGTTTCTTTCTCTCAGGGAGAACAGAACAACCCCCTTTGGATGAGCGAAACGAGAACTAGGGAGCCGGGGGCACGGCTGAAGAGGTTATTGGAAGGCGCGGATGCCTCCGGTAACGGCCGATTTCTGACAAGGCCTAGCATGGACTCTGAAACTAACGTGGCAAGAAACCGAGAGGGGAGGAGGCTTGGGGAGATCGGGTGGATACAGAAGTAGGTTTAGTGGCTCGATGGTGAATTGGGTGAATTGGGACACAGTGAGTCGGGTCTCTGTTTCCCCCCTCCATTGCCACCCCTCCCTACCCTGGACCTCCTGACGCCCTACTCTGCCCTCTTCCATCCTGCCATTCTGACCCGGATGGCCCGGTGTCTACATCCCTTTTTTCTCTGTCCATTCCACCCCATCCCATATTAGTGAGACTTACACCTTCAGGTTTACCAGAGGAGGTAGAGAGGAGCCAGTTAGAACCAGTGAACTGGAGGGATGGGGAGGCCAGAGAGACGGAGAGGTTGTAGATAGAACTTGACTGAGTAGTTTTCGATGGAGTGGACTGTGCTGGTTTGGAAGCTAACAGAATTATATTTTGGCATTACATTATATCATTAAATTAAGAGATGTTACTTCAAAACCAATCCTTGTTTGGGAGAGAAAATCAACCTCTTTTTAATTAGGTTGTTTTTAATCAGGTTGTTTTTAATAAGGTTATTTTTATTGTTAATCTTGGAATTATCACCTAGTTCTTTGATAGTTTAGAATCTAGATTTCTTTGCAAAAAAAAGAGAAAAACAAAACAAAAACAAAAAACAAAAAATGGTGTCCCTGAGAATTGCCACCTGGAATGTGAGAGGTCTGAGGATGGCTGAGAGACGAAAGGAGATTCCTCCCCTGCTGGCAATGATACCTCACGATGTGGTGGTTTTACAAGAGACCCACCTGGTGAATGAACAGCAACGCTTCCAAGCGCAGAAATTGTCGACAAAAGGACCATCCCTTTGGTCTTACGGGGAGGAAGGTCAGGCCGGCGTGGCGGTTTTGTTTAAAGCAAGACAGTACCTCCATGTCGAATTGATCCTGGAGGCCTTGCCCGGCAGGTTGCTGATTGTTGCCTTTAGCCTGGGAGAGATTTTAAGAGATGGGAAGGAGAAAAAGAGTCCTTTTCGGCTTTGAGGCCTTTACGCTCCCGCAGCGGCATCGGCACATTTGAAGGGTTATTGTTCCACTTATAGACATTTTTTAATTGCAGGGGACTTCAATAACAGGAGCAAATTATCTGATTACTCCAATTATGTGGTTAGGGAGAAAAGTGGGAAGAAATCACCCATGTTAACGCTTGAGGAAAGATTCCTTGAGAATTTCTTGTTAGACTACAATCTCAAGGATAAGACCTTGGAAGTGAATAATCAGCTGGGATTCTTTCCTCTCCCTTGCAAAAAGGCATTCTTCCATCAATACGGTCAACCGGGAAGCAGGAAGTTTACTTGTTACCAAAAAGACAGAGCTAGTAGATTGGATAGGATTAGAGCCCCCGCAGAATTAAAGACTCTGCATTGTCTACTGTCAGTCACCCCTTGGTCAGATCATGTAATGCTTGATATGGAATTCGCTTTGGGTGAAATTCGCCCCAGAGGGAAACCTCTGTGGAGGCTTTGCCCAAAGACGATTCATAACGCCGCTTGTAAAGAAGAAATTGTTGCCGTCTTAGCAAACGTGCTGATGTTAGAGGATCTGTACTTTGGAGAATTGTCAAACCGGTGGGAGCGATCCAAAAAAGTCATCAGGAAAACCAGTGAAAGTTATGAATACGTGATCAATAGGAAGGATCTGCAGAATTATCAGGTAGCAGTACACCAATTCCTGAAATGTCACCAGAAGGTTAACGAGGGACTCCCGGTAAATCAGGATTTGTTGGAGTGGTCTAGAGGAGTCATTAGAGATTTCCAAATCAGACAGAAACTGAAGAAAAAAAATTATCAAGAGTTTCGAACTAAAGGGACGGTGGTGGACATTGAAGAATGGGCTAGAGCCAAAAGTCCCCAGCCTTCCATTGTTATGGGAGGATTGAGACGTTGCGAGAAGGACTCGGTGAGGTCGGATCCAGCAGGAAAGTTGAGCGTGATGCAGGACTTCTATGGGAAATTGTATGAGGGCCAGAATATAGGGAGAGATGAGGTTGAGGGCTTTCTTCATAGGGTACCTGAAACTGTGTTACAGAAGATGTATCAAGGGTTGTCTCAGCAGAACAGGGATGATCTGATGGCCCCTGTGACGGAAAAGGAAGTTCAGGATGTCCTAGCGCAAGGAAGGAGCAAATCCGCTCTGGGTCGGGACAGACTCGGATGGAGCTTCTACAAGACTTTTGCTAGGTGGCTGGTTCCTCCGCTCACCCGAGTCCTAAATGAGCTCTTGTCCAGGGAAAGCCTGACTGACTCTTTTTATGGAGGGGTTTTGATTTTGATCACAGGTTTGAGTGTTCCCCCTCCCAGTGGGGGAATCGTGTCTTTTTCCAGGGAGGTTTCGGTTAAGCAGGTGAAATATGCAGCCCACGTGGATAACGTTTCTCTGTTTGTCAACAATCGAGAAGAGATTGTTTCAGTTCTGAATGTGTTTGAAGGGTATAAGCGGGCTTCAGGGGCTCAGATTAATTTACAGAAAAGCCATTTGATCTCTTTCTTTAGAGAGGAAGAAATCTTATTTCTATCTCCAGTGAACATTGTAACAATGAAACAAGAGACACAACGTGAAAATGAAAGACTAGAGAAATTAGAGGAGTATAAAATGTTAGGTTTATTGTTCTCCATGAAACCTTTTGGGTGGGAAAAGAATTGGCAGCTTTGGTTAGAGAAAATGAAGGCATATTTTGACAAATGGAAACCATGGGAATTGAATGTTTACCCAAAGGCGGTGTACGTCAAAACTTACCTCATGCCTCTGGCCTTGAATTTGGCCGCAGTTTACCCACCCCCGCAAAGCTTGCTGAAGGAAGCTGAAAAACTGGTTTTCCGATTCCTCTGGGGAACGGCCGCTTTTCCCCTGCCTCGGGCGGTGGCCTTTAGGAAAACGGAAGAGGGAGGCCTTAACCTCCCCGCATTGCGCCTAAAGTTTCTGGCTACTTTTCTCAGCCAAACTTTGGAAAGTTTAGCCAGTGGTTTCGTTGGCCGGCAAGACTAGAGGGGTGGGTTGCTCTTTTTGCAGAACATTGGGTGAAGGAGAGCTGGGCTGAGAAGTGGTGGAGAGAGGAACCGGTGCCTTTCCGGGTGACAGCCATGATGAGACATGCCGGCTCTGATTTCCTCAGGGAGGTCTCTGGGCAGATTCAGCAAAACGGGGTCTTGGCGGAGTGGTTTCAGACCAAAGGGGGATCTATGCGAGACTTGAAGTGTTGCGTATACTGGGAAATGGTGGAGGTGGTGTTTTTTCAGCCGCAGTTGGAAAAAAATGCAAAGAAGGACCATTTGTCTGGATATTTGAAAGAAGTGCCCAGGAACATCGAATGTTTCACGGACCGGAGGATCCCCTTCGGCCTGTGGGACATTCGATGGAGATTTTACCATCAAATCTATTATCTAAAAGGAAACCAACCGTGGCTGAAGGAAGCAGAACAAATATGTCCTAGACTTTTGTGTCAGAGACAAGCCTCTGCTAGCAGAAGTCAAGCCAAGGAGACTACAGAGCATGTTACAAAGTACTGACCGTCGGCCACGGACACTTGGAAGAAGATAGCTGCCGCCCTCGACTGGTTGGACCTGGTACGCCAGTCTTGGGAGGCAGTGGCATCTGGATTGGAGCCGGAAAGCAGAGCCAGAGGACCACGTCGACACCTGGGGGGAAAAAGAAAGAGAGGACATAACGGGAGGCCTTTTGATTTGTTCTGGGTTGTTCCCTGGTCAACGATACGACTGGTTAACTTGTACGTTTTGCTGGCTTTGGTTTTCCAGAGGAAAAAAGAGTTAGTTACACAGACACAAGCAGATATTAACGTTGCTGTTCGTTTTGTAGTGAACAAAATAAAAACTCTAAGAGAAACAGAGAGAGGCAGGATGTCTTCAAAGAGATGGAAGGAGTTCTGGCCATGGCTGGCAGAAACAACACCTGGCATAACTTGATGTGTAGCTTATACACTTATAGGTAATAGACATAGGTATGTCATTAATTGTTTAATTAATTAATTAATTAATTTTATTTTAATTTGTATTTTAGTGTCTATTTTAATTTAATTTCTATTTTAATTTCTACTTTAATTATAGTTTAAATTTTAATTGTAATTTGAACAATACTGTTCTTTGTTTTTTATATATAAATGCATAATATGTAATAAAGTTTGATAGGAAAACAGGACTAGGAATAGTGGCAAAAATAAATAATTGTATAGAAAATTATACTGCTTGTATAAAGATAGGTGTAATTTTGAAAATGTTTTAATAACTTTAGGTACTTTTTTGAAGAAGTGTAATATTTTGCTATATTGTTGTTCTGATAATTTTATTATGTAATTCCATTTGTCAATTTGTACTGCTGTACTCTAGGCAAATGTGTTTGTAGGATGTTAAAATTTTAATAAAATTACTTAAAACTAAAAATTACTTAAACGTAACCCTAGCCCTAAATTTAGCCATAGCCCTAACCGTAACCCTAACCTTATCCTAGACCTAGCATTAGCCTTAGCCCTAAACTTAGCCTTATCACTAGCCCTATCCCTAGCCCTGGCTGGAGCCCTGACCCTAGCCCTAGCCCTAAACCTAGCACTAGCCCAAGACCTAAGCTTAGCCCTAACCCTGGCCCCAATCCTAGTCCTGGCCGTAAACCTAGCCCTAAACCTAGCCGTAGTCCTAGTCCGAGTCCTAACCCTGGCTGTAGCCCTAGCCCTAGCCCTGGACCGAGCCCTAGTTTTAACCAGAGCCCTAAACCTAGCCCTAGCACTAGCCCTAGCCCTAACCCTAGACCTAGCGCTAACACTAAATATAGACCTAGCCCTAATCCTATCCCTATCCCTATCACTAACCCTACCATAGCCCTAGCTGTAACCCTAACCCTGCCCCTAATCCTAGCCTTAACCCTAACAATAGCCCTAGCCCTAACCCTAGCCCTAAACCTAGCCCTAGCCCTAGCACTAGCCCTAACCCTAACCCTAGCCCTAAATGTACCCCTTGTACCTAACCCTAACCCTAAACTTACCCTAGCCCTAGCATTAGCCTTAGCCCTAAACCAAGCCCAAGCCCTATCCCTATCCCTATCCCTGGCCCGAGCCCTGACCCTAGCCCTAGCCCTAACCCCAGCCCTAGGCCTAAACCTGACACTAGCTCAAGACCTAACCCTAGCCCTAACCTTGGCCCTAATCCTAGCCCTGGCCATAATCCTAGCCCTAAACCTAGCCCTAACCCTAGTCTGAACCCTAGCCCTAGCCGTAGCCCTAGCCCTAGCCCTAAACCTAGCCCTAGCCCTAGCTCTAACCCTAAACCTACCCTAGTCCTAGCATTAGCCTTAGCCCTAAACCTAGGCCCAGCCCTAAACCTAGCCCTGGCCGTAGACTTAACATTCGCCCTAACGATAGCCCTAGCCATAAACCCAACATAGGCCTAACCCTAGCCCTGAACCTGAACCAGAACCTAACCATATCACTAGCTATAACCCTAAGCTTAACCCTAAACCTAACCCTAGCCCTAATCCTAGTCCTAACGGGAGCGCTAGCAATAACCTTAACCTAGCTGTAACCCTAAACCTAGCTCTAGCCCTAAGACTAGCACTAGCCCTAAGCCTAAACCTAGCCCTAAATGTAGCCCTAGCCTTAACCCTAACCCCAACCCTACCCTAGCCCTAGCATTAGCCTTAGCCCTAAACCTAGCCCTAACCCTAGCCCCAGGGCTAAACCTAGCCCTAACCATTAAATTAACCCTAACCTAGCCCAAACCTAACCCTAGCCCTAGGTCTAGCCCTGAAGCTAGCCCTAGGCCTAACCTTAGCCCTAACCCGAACACAAACATTAACCCAAACCCTAGCCCTAACCGTAACCCTAACTCTAGCGCTAGACCTAACCGTAGGCTGAGTCGTAGGCCTAAGCCTAGCCCTAGCTCTAGCCTTAGCCCTAACCCTAACCCTAGCCGTAACTCTAGCCCTAACCCTGGCCCTGAACCTAGCTCTAGACCTAACCCTAGCCATAAATTTAGCCCCAACCCGAAATCTAGCACTAACCGAAGACCTAATCATAGCCATAACCGTAGCCATAAACCTAACCCTAACACTAACCTTACCCTGAACCCTAATCCTAAACTTAGCCCTAAGCCTAGCCTTAGCCCTAAGCCTAAATCCTAGCCCTAGCCCTAACTCTAGCCATAGTCGTAGCCCTAAAAGAGCCCTAAACCTAGCCCTAACGCTAGCTCTAGCCCTGGCCCAACCGTAACCCTAACCCTAGCCCAAGCCTTAGCTCTAAGCCTAGACTTAATACGAGCCCTAACCCTAACCCTAACCCTAGCCCTAACGCTAACCCTAGCCATAACCCTAAATCCAGTCCTAGTCCTAACTCTAGTCGCCTTAACCCTAACCTTGCCCGAAGCCTAAACCTAGCCCTAGCCGTAATCCAAGCCCTAGCACTAATTGTAATCCTAGCCCTTCCCTAGCCCTAAGCCCTAAGGCCTAATCCTAGCCCTAGCCCTAGCCCTAGCCCTAGCCCTAAACTTCCCCTAACCTTTTATATCCTAACCCTAGCAATAAGGTTAGCCATAGTCCTAGTCCTAACACTAGCCCTAGCCCTAGTTCTAGCCCTAGCCCAACCCTAGCCATAACCCTAGCGACTACCTTAGCCCTAAACCTGGCCCTATCCCTAGCAATACCCCTAGCCCTAGGCCTAACTGTAACCATAACTCTAGCCTAACCCGTAGAACCCAGGGTGGCCCTAGCCCTAACCCTATCCCTAGACCTAAACCTAGCCCTGGCCCGAACCCTAGTCCTAACCCGAGCCCTAAACCTAGCCCTATCCCTAGCAATACCCCTAGCCCTAGCCCTAACCCTAGCCGTAACTCTAGCCTTACCCCTAGAACTAACCGTGGCCCTAGTCCTAACCCGAGCCCTAAACGTAGCCCTATCCCTAGCCCTAGCTCTAGCCCTATCCCTAAGCCTAGCTCTAAGCCTAGCCATAACCCTGGAACTAAAACAGGCCCTGGTCGTAATTCTAGCCCTAAACCAAGCTGCAAACCGAGCCCTAACCCTAGCCCTAGACGTGGCCCTAAGCCTAACCATAGCCCTAGCCCTAGAACTAGCCCTAACACTAGCCCTAACCCTAGCTCTAGCCCCAACCCAAACTTTGCCCTCACCCTGGCCAAAACCTTAGCCCTAGACCTAGGCCTAGGCCTAACCCTAGCTCCAAATTTAACCCTAACCCTAGCCCAAACAGTAGCCCTAGCCCTAACCCTAAACGTAGCTATAACCCTAGCCCTAGCGTTAACCCTAGCCCTAGGCCTAACCTAGCCATAACCCGAGCCCCAGAGCTAAGCCCTAATCTTAGCCCTAACGCTAGCCCTAGCCCTAAACTGAAACCTAGCCATAACCCAGCCCTAGCCCTAGCCCCAGCCCTAGCCCTAGCCCTAGCCCAAGCCCCAACCTAGCCGTAACCCTTGCCCTAACCCGAACTCTAATCCTAGCCCTAACCATAGCCAGAGAGCTAACGCTAAATCTAGCCCTAACTCTAGCGCTAGCCCTAACCCTAGCCCAAGCCCTAGATCTAAGCCTAATCCTAACCCTGTCCCTAACCCAAGCCCTGGTCGTAATCCTAGCCGTGAACCGAGCCCTAACCCTAGCCCTAACCCTAGTCATAGCCCTAACCCTAAACCTAGCACAAACCCTAACCTAACCCAAACCCTAGCCTGAGCCCTAACCCGAACTCTAACCGTAACCCTAGCCCTAGCCCTAGAAATATGCCTAGGCATAGCCCTAGCCATAAGCCCTAGCCTTAGCTCTAACTCTAACCCTAACACAAACACTAACCCAAACTCTAACCCTAACCTTAATTCTAGCCCTAGACCTAACCATAGGCCTAGCCATAGGCCTAAGCCTAGCCCTAGCTCTAGCCTTAGCCCTAACCCTAACCCTAGCCGTAACTGTAGCCCTAACCCTAGCCCTGACCCCAGCTCTAGACTTAATCCTAGCCATAAACCTAAGCCTAACACTAACCTTAACCTTAACCTGAACCCTAATCCTAAACTTAGCCCTAAGCCTAGCCCTAGCCTAACCCTAAACCTAGATCTAGCCGTAACCCTAACCTTGCCCTAACCGTAAATCCTAGCCCTAGCCTTAACTCTAGACATAGTCGTAGCCTAAAAGAGTCCTAAACCTAGCCCTAACACTAGTACTAGACCTGGCCCAACCCTAGCCCTAATCCTAGCTGAAACCTAAGCCCTAACCTTAGACTTAATACTAGCCCTAGCTCTAACCCTAAACCTAAAGCTAGACCTAACCCTAAACCTAACCCTAGTCCTAACCCTAAATCTAGTCCTAGTCCTAACCCTAGGCCTAGCCCTAGCCCTAGCCCTAACCCTAAACCTAGCCCTAACTCTAACCCTTACCCTAACCATAACCCTAAATCCAGTCCTAGTCCTAACCCTAGGCCTAGCCTTAACCCTAATTCTAGCCTTAGCCCTAGCCCTAAGCTCTAAGGCCTAACCCTAGCAATCGCCTTAACCCTAACCTTGCCCAAACCCTAAACCTAGCCCTAGCCATAATCTTAGCCCTAGCCTTAACCGTAATTGTAGCCCTAGCCCTAGCCCTAACCCTAAACTTGCCCTAACCCTATATATCCTAGCCCTAGCCCTAAACCTAGCCATAGTCCTAGCCCTAACACTAGCCCTAACCCTAGTTCTAGCCGTAGCCCAACCCTAGCCATAACCCTAGTGACTACCTTAGCCCTAAACCTAGCCCTATCCCTAGCACTACCCCCAGCCCTAGGCCTAACCCGAGCCGTAACTCTAGCCTTACCCCTAGAACCAACTGTGGCCCTAGTCCTAACCCGAGCCCTAAACGTAGCCCTAGCCCTGACCCTAGCCCTAACCCTAGCCCTAACCCCAGCCCTAGCCCTAAACCTACCACTAGCCCAAGACCTAAGCATAACCCTAACCCTGGCCCTAATCCTAGCCCTGGCCCCAGAGCTAAATCTAGCCCTAGCCCTAGCCCTATCCTTAGCCCTAACCCTAACCCCAGCCCGAGCCATAGCCCTAGCCCTAACCCTAGCCCCAGGGCTAAACCTAGCCCTAACCCTAAAATTAATCCTAACCTAGCCCAAAACTGACCCTAGCCCTAGTTCTAGCCCTGAAGCTAGCCTTAGCCCTAGCCCTAACCCTAACCCTAGCCTACCCAAACCCTAGCCCAACCCTAGCCCTAACCCTAGCTCTAGCCCTAAGACCTAAACCCTAGGCCTAGCCCTAGCCCTAAGACATAATACCTAAGCCCTACCCCTAGTCCTAGACTTAGCCCTAACAGGAACTTTGCGCTAACACTAAACCTTCCGTAACCCTAACCCTAGCCGTAGCACTAATCCTAGCCCTAACCCTAATCCTAGCCCTAGCCCTAACCCTAGCCGTAGCACTAATCCTAGCACTAGCCCTCACCCTAACACTAGCCCTAACTCTAGCCCTAGCCCTAAGACATAAGCCTTAGCCCCAGCACTAGCCCTAGTCCTAGCCCTAAGAGATAATACCTAAGCCCTTGCGCTAGTCCTAGACTTAGCCCTAACAGTAACTTTACCCTAACCCTAAACCTAGCTCTAGCCCTTTCCTAACGCTAACGCTAACCCTAGCCCTAATCCTAGCCATATCCCTAATCCTAGCATTAGCCCTAACCCTAGCCATCACCTTAGCCCTAACCCAAACTCTAGCCCCAGGGCTAAACCTAGCCCTAACCATAAAACTAACCCTAGCCTACCCTAACTCTAGCCAAACCCGAGCCGTAAACCAAGCCCTAGCCCTAGCCCTCACCCTAACCCTAACCCTAACACTAACCCTAGCCCTTCCCTAACCCTAGCCCTAACCCTAGCCCTAGCCCTAACCCTAGTCATAGCCCTAATCCTAGCCCTATCCCTCATCGTAGCCCTAGCCCTAATCCTAGCCCTAGCTCTAACCCTAAAAAGAACCCTAGCCCTACCACTAATGCTAAACCTAGCCCTAGCCCTAACCCTAGCCCTAACGCTAACCTTAGCTAGCCATAACGCTACCCCTAGCCATAAGCCCTAACCCTAACCCTAGCCCTTCCCTAAGCCTAGCCCTAACCCTAGCCCTTCCCTAAGCCTAGCCCTAACCCTAGCCATAGCCCTAACCCTAGCCCTAGCCCTAATCGTAGCTCTAGCCCTAACATTAACTCTAGCCCTAGTTCTAGCCCTAGCCCTGACCCTAGCCTTAGCCCTAAACCTAGCACTAGCCCAGGACCTAACCCTAGCCCTAACCCTAGCCCTAACCCTAGCCGTAGCCCTAGCTCTAGTCCTAAACCTAGCCCTAGCCCTAGCCCTAACCCTAACCCTAACCCTAACCCTAGCCCTAGCCCTAACCCTAACCCTACCGTAGTTCTAGTATTAGCCACAGCCTTAAACCTAGCCCTAGCCCTAGCCGTAGCACTAGTCCTAGTCCTAGCCCTAACCCTAACACTAGTCCAAACCCTAGCCCTAGTCCTAGACTTAGCCCTAACAGTAACTTTGCCCTAACCTTAACCCTAGCCCTAGCCCTTCCCTAACCCGAGTGCTAACCCTAGCCCTAATCCTAGCCATAGCCCTAATCCTAGCGTTAGCCCTAACTCTAGCCCTAGCCATAAGCCCTAACCCTAACCCTAGCCCCAGGGCTAAACCTAGCCCTAACGATAAAACTAACCCAGCCCAAACCCTATCCTAGTCCTAGGTCTAGCCCTCAAACTAGCCCTATCCCTAACCCTATCCCTAACCCTAGCCTACCCTAACCCTAGCCCAACCCTAACCCTAAACCGAGCCCTAGCCCTAGCCCTAGCCCTAGCCCTCACCCTAATCCTAACCCTAACATTAGCCCTAACCTTTCCCTAACCCTAGCCTGAGACCTAGCCCTAACCTTAACACTAACCCTAACCCTAACCTCAGCCCTAGCCCTAAATCTAGCACTAGCCCAAGACCTAAGCCTAGCCCTAACCCTGGCCCTAATCCCAGCCCTAGCCGTAATCCTAGCGCTAAACCTACCCTAACCCTAGTCCGAGACCTAAACTTAGCCATAGCCCTAGACTTGCCCTAACCCTAACCCTAACCCTAACCCTACCCTAGTCCATAAGGCCATAGCCTTAAACCTAGCCCTAACCCTAGCCCTAGCCCTAGCCCTGGACTGAATCCTAGTTTTAACCAGAGCCTGAAACCTAGCCCTATCCCTAGCGCTAACACTAAACCTAGCCCTAGCCCTTCCCTGACCCTAGGCCTAGCCCTAACCCCAACCCTAGCCCTAGCCCTAAAACATAATACCTAAGCCCTAGCCCTAGTCCTAGACTTAGCCCTGACAGAAAGTTTGTGCTAACCCTAAACCTTCCGTAACCATAGCCCTAACCCTAGCCCTAAACCTAGCCGTAGCCCTAACCCTAGCCATAGCCCTAACCCTAGCCCTAGCCCTAGCCCTAACCCTAGCTGTAGCCCTAACCCTAGCCCTAGCCCTAGCCCTAACCCAAGCCCTAGCCCTAAGACATAAGCCCTAGCCCTAGCCCTAGCCCTAACCCTAGCCCTAGCCCTTAGACATAATAACTAAGCCCTAGTCCTGGTCCTAGACTTAGCCCTAACAGTAACTTTGCCCTAACCCTAACCTAAACCTAACCCTAGCTCTTTCCTAACCCTAGCGCTAGCCCTAGCCCTAACCCTAGCCCTATCCCCAGGGCTAAATCTAGCCCTAGCCCTAAACGGAACCCTAGCGCTAACCCTAACCCTAAGCCTAACCCTAAATTTATCGTAGCCCTAGCAGCCTCGCAAGCCAGAAGAGACAGAGAAGGAGGTTTGTGCTGGGCAGCTTGCAGGGACGGCACCTTTTAACCCGATCGAACCTCCAAATGAATCTGAAAGTGAGGGAGTGGAGAGACTGGAGGGGCCCTCCTTCCAAGAGCGAAGGGAGAGTGGCATGGAGTGTTCTGGCATTTCTTCTCTGCTTGCTAGCAGCGAGAGCTCTGTGGAAAGCAGCAGTGAGGAGGAGAAGATGGTGGAGGAAGGCGCCGGGGGTGATGCCCAAAAGAAAAGAGCCAAGAGGAAAACAAAGGAAGGAGGAAAAGGTCTCTCCCCAGGAAAAAAAGTTACAAAGGAATATTTAATTCGCCAATATGGCACGGATTTCCAAAGTGTGTAAGAGGGAGAAGGGGCAGAGCGGGAGAGAACTCTTTCGGAAGGTTCCAAAAATGCAATCCTTTCCCGGGAAAGGCAGATCTCAGCAGCCTGGACGGAATGTCTCCACACTCCTTTGGAACAAAGCGACCGATATTATTTTGCCAAAAGACTTTGACAAGTACGACACGCGGAAACTCTGGGGCTGCACGGTGGCACACGCTGCCCTCCCGGGCTCTAAAGAATGCTTGCCCAATTTCAAAAAGTACAGTAGAGACAAACTTTGGAGTATCCTAGAGAAGAACGTTCTTTTGCTGAAATCGGTGCTGTCAGGATTGCGGGTGGAACAGTCTCAGGAGCAGGTGTCCTACGCCAGGACTTTAGCTTTGGAGATTGTGGAGTATATGCTACTGGGCAGGAAGCCCAAGACATCTGTTATCGTTCTGCCGGACTGGCTGAGGGAGGACCGTTTGATGAAGACCTTTCAAGAGATCCATAGGACCTGGGAATGTGCCCCAGAGAACTAGACTCCTTTGGTGTGGACCCAAACGGACAACCTAGCACTAGCCCAAGACCAAAGCCTAGCCCTAACTCTGGCCCTAATCCTAGCCCTGGCCGTAATCCTAGCCCTAAACCTAGCCCTTACCCTAGTCTGAGCCCTATCCCTAGCCGTAGCCCTAGCCCTAGCCCTAGCCCTAACCCTAACCCTAGTCCTAGCATTAGCCATAGCCTTAAACCTAGCCCTTGCCCTAGCCCTAGCCCTGGACCGAACCCTAGTTTTAACCAGAGCCCTAAACCTTGCCCTAGTCCTAGCACTAACCCTAGCCCTAACCCTAGCCCTAACCCTAACCCCAGCCCGAGCCGTAGCCCTAGCCCTAACCATAGCCTCAGGGCTAAACCTAACCCTAATCATTAAATTAACCCTAACCTAGCCCAAACCTGACCTTAGCCCTAGGTCTAGCCCTGAGGCTAGCCCTAGCCCTAACCCTAACCTTAACCCTAACCCTAGCCTACCCAAACCCTAGCCCAACCCTAGCCCTAACCCCAGCCCTAGCCCTAGCTCTTGCCCTAACACTAGCCCTAACCCTAACCCTAGACCTAGCCCTAAGCCCTAAGCCCTAGCCCTAGCCATAGCCCTAAGACATAACACCTAAGCCCTAGTCCTACTCCTAGACTTAGCCCTAACAGTAACTTTGCCCTAACCCTAACCCTAGCTCTAGCCCTTCCCTAACCCAAGTGCTAGTCCTAACCCTAATCCTAGCGTTAGCCCTAACACTAACCCTAGCCATAAATCCTAACCGTAATCCATGCCCCAGGGCTAAACCAAGCCCTAACGATAAAACTAACCGTAACCTAACCTAGCCCAAATCCTACCCTAGCCCTAGGTCTAGCCCTGAAACTAGCCCTAGCCCTAACCCTAGCCCTAACCCTAACACTAATCCTAGCCTACACTAGCCCTAACCCTAGTCCTAACCCTAGCCCGAGACCTAGCCCTAGCCATAGCCCTGACACTAACCCTAGCCCTAACCCTGGCCCTAAGCCCTAGCCCTAGCCCTAACCCTAGCCCTAACCCTAGCCCTAGCCATAACCCTAGCCTTAACCTTAGCCCTAGCCCTAGCCCTAGCCCTAGCCCTAACCCTAGCCCTAACCCTAAGCCCTAGCCCTAACCCTAGCCCTAGCCCGAGCCCGAGCCCTAGCCCTAGCCCTAGCCCTAGCCCTTGCCCTAGCCCTAACCCTAGCCTTAACCCTAGCCCTAGCCCTAACCCTAGCCCTAAACCTAGCCCTAACCCTAAGCCGTAGCCCTAACCCTAGCCTTAACCCTAGCCCTAGCCCTAACCCTAGCCCTAAACCTAGCCCTAACCCTAAGCCGTAGCCCTAACCCTGGCCCTAGCTATAGCCCTAGCTATAGCCCTAGCCCGAACCCTAGCCCTAACCCTAGCCCTAACCCTAGCCCGAGCCCTAACCCTAGCCCTAGCCCTAGCCCTAGCCCTAACCCTAGTCCTAACCCTAGCCCTAACCCTGTTTTCAAAGGAGGAGGTTGTGTTTTTTACAGCTCCTCAATAACTTTCAGCAAAACAGTGGATTCTCCTGAATCCAGTGAAAATGTTGCAACCTCACTGACTGGGGAAGGCAGTGGAACCCTTCAGGCATCAGGGGAGTCAAGAATGGAACCTGAAAAGCAAGATTTTGAGGAGCTAGGGGCAGATCAAACTCAGCCCCTAGGAAAACTTGCAGAGACTTTACAGAAAACAATGGTTTCCCAGGAAGACAAAGAGAAAGAAACTGAAGAGTGTTTGAAAGTGGCAAGCCAGAACAAACAGACTGTGAGTACTGTGGATTTGGAAACTGAGAAGGGCTTTGGGGCTAGACTGGCTTCTAGTAGTGCCAAGGAAATCTTAGAAACTCCAGGGAAGGAGGTTTTACGAGGAGAAAGCCAGAGAGAAGAAGCAGGGGAGAAAAGGTTTGAGCCAGCTCTGAAAGAACAGGGCGTGGTAGCCATGGCAGAAACAGAAACTGCCTGGAAAGGCAGCACAAACTTACTGCAAGGAGAATTAAAAGTGGATTCTGGGCTCCAGAAGGACATTCAGGAAAAAGAATACATTCAAAAGCCCCAAGGAACCACCTTTTTGCTGCAAAAAGAGGCAGGCAGCCATTTAGCAAACAAACTCAGCCAGCAAAACTGAAAGTAAACGCTGGACTGCTAAAGCCTGCTGTAACCATGGAAACAGGCACAGAGGAGGGGGGAGGAAAATCCTTGGGTCTGGCTATTGCTGAAAACTTTTTACAGGATTTCTTTGACTTTGATCAGTATAGAGAAACATACTGTTTGAATAGAGAAAAACCGGGAAAGCTTTTAGGGCTGTTGGAGGAATCTACCAAAGAGTTTGAATTGGAGAATTGGAGAGAGCCAGAGGAAGCCACAGAATGTTTGCACAGGGACTTTCATTTGAGAGAAATGCAAAACAGAGCATATTTGGGGGTGGATTCGATTAGAGAGATCCTCCAAGAGTTAAATGATTATGGCAGGAGCCTGTTGGAAAGCCAGTGGGGGAAAGCAAGCAAGAGGAGTATGAATCCCTTTTACATTCTGTAACTAGCATCAATGAGTGGAATGAAGAAGTTAGGAAAGATCTGAAGGCTTATGAAGAGAGGAGAGGATTTTTCTTAAAGCAATTTGCTTTGAAAAGCAAAGAGGAGAAAAGCAAGGAAAACACAAAGACCAGAGGAGAGAGGGAGTCAAAGCTTGACAGTAGAAAGTTCTTAACCGAAGAGGCTTTGAATACAAGTAGGGATCGCTCCCCGCTCAAACCAGGGAACTCTTCAGAAGAAGAACTGTATCCTATGACCCTCTACAAAAGAAAGCACGAGCAGCCTGGCAAGCCAGAAGAGACAGAGACGGAGGTTTGTGCTGGGCAGCTTGCAGGGACTGCACCTTTTAACCTGATCGAACCTCCAAATGAATCTGAAAGTGAGGGAGTGGAGAGACTGGAGGGGCCCTCCTTCCAAGAGCGAAGGGAGAGTGGCATGGAGTGTTCTGGCAGGAAGCCAAAGACATCTGTTATCGTTCTGCCGGACTGGCTGAGGGAGGAACGTTTGATGAAGACCTTTCAAGAGATCCATAGGAGCTGGGAATGTGCTCCAGAGAACCAGACTCCTTTGGTGTGGACACAAATGGACAATACGTCCAAGATGGTGAGCGGAGAAACCTGGATGGAGTGGCTCTTAATGGTCACGGCAGACTTAAGACAGCGCAGAAAGATTGCTAAGCAGTCAGGTTTTGATCCGACGGAAGAAAAGGCTAAGGGAACCAGATGAGAGAAAATCAGGGAGAAGTTGAGGAATTGGAAAGAAACAGACCCGGCGGCACAGCTGGAGAGGAGCCCTGCGGGACGTGTGGCCCTGAGTTCCAGCCTGGGGGCTCGTGCTACGGTCTCGCCCCCAGCAACCGGTGAGGATCTGAGAGAGGCGAGAGGGAGGAGGGAGGTGCAGAGGATGGGGAGCAACGTGCAAGGGGAAGGTGCGGGAAATTTAGGACGTAGAGGGACTTTGAGCGACATCAGCGATTCCGACCTTGACCCGGGAGTCTCTGATAGAGGGAGCAAGAAACCGAGAGGGGAGCAGGCTTGGGGAGATCGGGTGGATACAGAAGTGGGTTTGGCGGGTGGAGAGGGTGGAAATGGTTTTGGCGTGGGAGAAGAAACAGAAGGGCTTGGTCTGGATGGAGGGGCTGGGGGAACGTCAGTGAAAGATGCTGCCGGTTTGGGTGTTTCTTTCTCCCAGGGAGAACAGAACAACCCCCTTTTGATGAGCAAAACGAGAACTAGGGAGCCGGGGGCACGGCTGAAGAGGTTATTGGAAGACGCGGATGCCTCCGGTAACGGCCGATTTCTGACAAGGCCTAGAATGGACTCTGCAACTAATGTGGCATCAAAGGGAAAAAGTGTAAGTCTAAACCCTCCGCCAGACAGATCTAGAAAGGGGAGGGGAGGATGATACACGTGGCACTGACACCCAAGGGGAAGCACCTGGTGGAGCTTCTGCTTTGCCGCCCGGGCCGCCCGGTTGGAGGACTGGTGGCAAACCTCACGAGCAAAGAAAAGACAGGAGGACGTACGCTAGTATAGCAGGATGGGGCACTGGCACTGCTGGACCCTCCAATATTTCAGGCTTGACGGAAGAGGAAGAGGAATACTTAGACACATTTTTTCATCAAGCTTCAGATGTCAGGAACCCTAGGACGCGCTATGTGGTGCGCTTCAGATATCTGGGATCGGACCCTGTGAGAGGATCCAGAGCTTATATTTCAAAGAGGCTCCTTTCAAAGAGGATACTTTGGATGCCCCTAGAGAGGATATTGTGGCAGTGATTCAACTAACAGGGTCTAGGGAAATTGATGTTTGTTTGGCTTCTGAAAAGGTCTACAGAGAGTTCTGAATGAAGTGCAAAACGTTGAAACGTTTGAGCCCAGAGTTGCTGACTGAATATGAGATGGTCCCGCTATTTAGGGGGGATACAAAGGTCTTGACCATAAGTTTCAGAACCACGACCATCTCTGCTCAGGATGTAGCACGGTGGGTGTCTAAATATGCTACCATTTTGTTGGGGCCTGATAAGAAGGAAGATGAACAGGGTTATTGGACAGGAGAATATAGGTGCGTGGTATCTTTTAAGAACGAGGACCCTGAATATAGGCATGGAAAGATACCCAAGTCCTTTTTCCTGGGGGCCGATAGGGGGATCACCAGGTACAGCGGCCAGCCTCAGGCTTGTTTCCACTGCGGGTCTTACGATCATCAGAGACGTTTGTGCACCTCTCACTTGTGCTCCCGCTGTGGTGCCAGGGGCCATCCGACGGTGGCCTGTCGCAGCAGCATCAGGTGCAACTTTTGTGGTGAATTGGGACACACTTATTTTTGGTGTCCCCAGGCCTATTACAATCAGCAAGATGCCAAAGTCTTGGAGAAGGCCCAACAGGTAGCCAGAACGGGGAAAGAAAGAGCTCAGTCCAAGGAACAGACAAGGGTCCTGAGGGACGCCTTAAGAGCCAGGGGAGAGGAGTTGCTCCCTGTGGAGAGGCGGGAAAACAGAGAGAGAAACCATGGTCCAGGACCTCTATTGGAGAACAGACAGCAGGGGGCAGTAAAAGAAGGAAAAGATACCGAACGGAACGTAATACTGGGGAGGGATGCGGGAAGAAAAGATGGAAAACCGCAGAAAAAGAGAAAGTGAGGGAAGAGGCAGTTAGGGGTCATAATAGGTTCCATGTTCTTGCAGAAGAGGAGAGAAGAGTTGAGGAAGAGAGTGGGTCAGTCCCTAAGGAATTCAGTGATAGAGAAGTTTTGGTGGCTGTCAAGGGGGCGGGAGACAGACAACCTAAACAGGCAGGAGAAGCAAAGGGACAAAGGAGCCCAAGGAGTTTAAGGAGCAAAAGGCATGGAGCGATGAGGAATCAGGTGGTAGACCAGGAAACTGAGGGAAGCAAAGCAAAAGGAAAGGGAGTGGGAAGTGGAGAGTCGGTGGTAGAGGGACAGGCGGTTCTATTGTCGGGTGGGAGTCCTGAGGGCTTGCCTGAAGAGATGGTGACAGAGATTGTGATGGAGGGAACACTTGGCGCAGAGTCGGTAGCTTCACCGCTGTTATTTTCAGAAGAAGTAGAAGTTCTTATGCAAGAACCTGATAACAGATTGGTGAGTCCTCCCGATGCTGAGTCGGGTCTCTGTTTTCCCCCTCCGTTACTGCCCCCTCCCTACCCCGGACCTCCTGATGCCCTCCCCTGTCCTCTTCCAGCTCGCCCTGCTGACCCGGATGGCCCGGTGTCCACTTCAACATCCCTTCTTTCCCCGTTCATTCCGCCCCTATCCCATATTAGTGAGACTACACCTTCGGGTTTGCTGGAGGAGGTAGAGAGGAGCCAGTTAGAACCAGTGAACCAGAGGGCCAGGGAGGCTCGAGAGTCAGGAAGGTTGGAGATTGAACTGGATTGAGTAGTTTTGGATGGAGTGGACTGTCCTGGTTTGAAAACTAACAAAATAATGAGAGCTGGGCTGAAAAGTGGTGGAGAGAGAACCTGTGCCTTTCTGGGTGACAGCCATGATGAGACATGGTGGCCCAGACTTCCTCAGGGAGGTCTATGGGCAGATTCAGCAAAACGGGGTCTTGGCGGAGTGGTTTCAGACCAAAGGGGGAACTATACGAGACTTGAAGCGTTTCGTATGCTGGGATTTGGTGGGCTTGGTATTCTTTCAGCCACGGTTCGGAAAAAAAAATGCAAAGAAGGACCATTTGTCTGGATATTTAAAAGAAGTGCCTAGGAACATCGAATGTTTCACGGACCGGAAGATCCCCTTCTGCCTGTGGGACACTGGATGGAGATTTTACCATCAAATCGATTATTTAAAAGGAAACCAATTTCTATTTTAATTTCTATTTTAATTATATTTTAAATTTTAATTGTAATTTGAACAATACTGTTCTTGGTTCTTTACATATAAATGCATAATATCTAATAAAGTTTGACAGGGAAACAGGACTAGGAATAGTGGTAAAAATAAATAATTGTATCAAAAATTATAACGTTTCTATAAAGATACGTATAATTTACAAACTGTTTTAATAACTTTGGGTACTTTTTTGAAGAAGTGTAATATTTGTCATATTGTTGTTCTGATAACTTTATTATCTAATTCTATTTGTGAATTTGTACTTTTGTACTGTAGGCAAATGTGTTTGTAGGATGTTAAAATTTTAATAACATTACTTAAAATTATTTAAACCTAGCCCTAAACCTATTCCTAACCCTAGTCCTAACCGTAGCCCAAGAGCAAGCCCTAAACTTACCGATAACCCTAGGTCGAGCCCTAATCTTAACCGTAACCCTTGCACTAGCCGTAGCCCTGACCCTAGCCCTAGCCCTAACCCCAGCCCTAGCCCTAAACCTAGCATTAGCCCAAGACCTAACCCTAGCCCTAACCCTGGCCCTAATCCTCGCCCTTGCCGTAATCCTAGCCCTAAACCTAGCCCTAACCTTAGTCCGAGCCCTAAACCTAGCCGTAGCCCGAGCCCTAGCCCTAAACCTACCCCTATCCCTAACCCTAGCCCTAACCCTAACCCTACCCTAGTGCTAGCATTAGCCTTAGCCCTAAACCTAGCCCTAGCCCTAGCCCTAACCCTAACCCTAGCACGAACATTAAACCTAGCCCTAGCCCTAATCCTAGCCCTAGTCCTAGCACTAACTCTACCGTAGTCCCAGCTGTAACCCTAACCCCACCCCTAACCCTAGCCTTAACCCTAACACTAGCCCTAGCCCTAGCCCTAAGCCGATCCCTAACCCTAGCCCTGGCCGTAGACCTAACATTCGCCCTAACGATAGCCCTTGCCCTAAACCCAACATAGGCCTAACCCTAGACCTGAACCTAGCCCTAGCCCTAACCCTAGCCCTAGCCCTAGTCCTAACGGGAGCGCTAGCTCTAACCCTAACCTAGCCTTAACCCTAAACCTAGCCCTAGCCCTAACACTAGCACTAGCCCTAACCCTAACGCTAACCCTACTCTAGCCCTAGCATTAGCCTTAGCCCGAAACCTAGCCCTAGCCCTAGCCCTATCCCTAGATCTGGCCTGAGCCCTAGTCCTAACCAGAGCTCTAAACCTGGCCCTAACACTAGCACTAGGCCTAGCCCTAACCCTAGCTCTTGCCCTAACCCCTGCACGAGCTATAGACCTAGCCCTAACCCTAGCCCCAGGGCTAAACCTAGCCCTAACCCTAAAATTAACCCTAAACTAGCTCAAACCTGACCCTAGCCCTAGGTCTAGCCCTGAAGCTAGCCCTAGCCCTAACACTAAAGCTAACCCTAACCCTAGGCTACCCAAACCCTTGCCCAACCCTAGCCCTAACCCTAGGTCTGGCCCTAAGACCTAAGCCCTAGCACAGCCCTAGCCCTAAAACATAATACCTACGCCCTAGCCCTACTCCTAGACTTAGCCCTAACAGTAACTTTGCCCTAACCCTAACTGTAGCTCTAGCCCTTCCCTAACCCGAGTGCTAATCCTCGCCCTAATCCTAGCGTTAGCCCTAACTCTAGCCCTAGCCATAAGCCCTAACCCTAAGCCTAGCCCCAGGGCTAAACATAGTAATAACAATAAAACTAACCCTAACCTAAACTAGCCCAGACCCTACCCTAGTCCTAGGTCTAGCCCTCAAGCTAGACCTAGCCCTAGCCCTAACCCTAACCCTAACCCTAGTCTACCCTAACCCTAGCCCAACCCTAGTCCTAAACCGAACCCTAGCCCTAGCCCTCACCCTCACCCTTGCCCTAACCCTAACACTAGCCCTAACCCTTCTCTAACCCTAGCCCTCACACTCACCCTAACCCTAACACTAGTCCTAACCCTAGTCCTAACCCTAGCCCGAGACCTAGCCTTAACTTTAACACTAACCCTAGCCCTAACCTTAACCCTAATCCTAGCCCTAGCCATAGCCCTGACCCTAGCCCTAGCCCTAACCCCAGTCCTAGTCCTAAACCTAGCACTAACCCAAGATCTAAGCCTAGCCCTAACCCTGGCCCTAAACCTAGCCCTAACCTTAGTCCGAGCCCTAACCCTAGCAGTAGCCCTAGTCCTAAACCTAGCCCTAGCCCTAGCCCTAACCCTAACCCTACCCTAGTGCTAGCATTAGCCTTAACCCTAAACCTAGCCCTAGCCCTAGCACAAACACTAAACCTAGTCCTAGCCCTAATCCTAGCCCTAACCCTAGCACTAGCCCTATCATAGTCCTAGCTGTAACCCTAACCCCGCCCCTAACCCTAGCCTTAACCCTAACACTAGCCCTAGCCCTAGCCCTAAGCCGAGCCCTAAGCCTAGCCCTTGCCATAGACCTAACATTTGCCCTAACGATAGCCCTTGCCCTAAACCCAACATAGGCCTAACCCTAGCACTAGCGCTAGCCCTAGCCCTAACCCTAACCCTAATCCTAGACCTAGTCCTAGTCCTAACAGGAGCGCTAGCTCTAACTCTAACCTAGCTGTAAGCCTAAAGCTAGCCCTAGCCCTAAACGGAGCCCTAGCGCTAACCCTAACCCTAACCCTAACCCAAACCTTACCGTAGCCCTAGCATTAGCCTTAGCCCTAAACCTATCCCTATCCCTATCCCTGGCCCAAGCCCTGAACCTAGCCCTAACCCTAATCCTAGCCCTAGCCCTAGCACTAACCCTAGCATAGCTCTCGCTGTAAACCTAGCCCTGCCCCTAACCCTAGCCTTAACCCTAACCCTAGCCCTAGCCCTAGCCCTAAACCAAGCCCTAACCCTAGCCCTGGCCGTAGACCTAACATTCACCCTAACGATAGCCCTAGCCCTAAAGCCAACATAGGCCTAACTCTAGCCCTAACCCTAACCCTAACCCTAGCCCTAGCCCTAGTCCTAACAGGAGCGCTAGCTCTAACGCTAACCTAGCCTTAACCATAAACCTAGCCCTAGCCCAAACACTAGCACTAGCCCTAACCCTAACCCTAGCCCTAAACCTAACCCTAGCCCTAACCCTAGATCTGGCCCAAGCCCTAGTCCTAACCAGAGCCCTAAACCTGGCCCTAACCCTAGCACTTGCCCTAGCCCTAACCCTAGCCCTAGCCCTAACCACTGCACGAGCCGTAGACCTAGGCCTAACCCTAAAATTAACCCTAACCTAGCCCAAACCTGACCCTAGCCCTAGGTCTAGCCCTGAAGCTAGCCCTAGCCCTAACCCTAACCCTAACCCTAGCCTACCCAAGACCTAGCCGAACCCTAGCCCTAACCCTAACCCTAGTCCTAGCCCTAGCCCTAAGATCTAAGCCCTAGCCCTAGCCCTAAAGACATAATACCTAAGCCCTAGCCCTAGTCCCAGACTTAGCCCTAACAGGAACTTTGCGCTAACCCTAAACCTTCCGTAACCGTAGCCTTAGCCCTAGCGATAACCCTATCCCTATCCCTAACAGTAGCTGTAGCACTAATCCTAGCCCTAGCCCTAATCCTAGCCCTGGCCCTAACCCTAGCCGTAGCACTAATCCGAGCCCTAGCCCTCACCCTAACCCTAGCCCTAACCCGAGCCCTAGCCCTAAGAAATAATACCTAAGCTCTAGCCCTAGACTTAGCACTAACAGGAACTTTGCCCTAACCCTAAACCTAGCCCTAGCCCTTCCCTAACCCTAGCGCTAGCCCTAGCCCTAATCCTAGCCATATCCCTAACCCTAACCCTAATCCTAGCCTTAACCCTAACACTAACCCTAGCCCTTCCTTAACCTTAGCCTTAACCCTAGCCTAGGAGGTTGTGTTTTTTACAGCTCCTCAATACCTTTCAGCAAAACAGTGGATTCTCCTGAATCCAGTGAAAATGCTGCAACCTCACTGACTGGGGTAGGCAGTGGAACCCTTCAGGCATCAGGGGAGTCAAGAATGGAACCTCAAAAGCAAGATTTGGAGGGGCTAGGGGCAGATCAAACTCAGCCGCCAAGAAAACTGGCAGAGACTTTACAGAAAACAATGGCTTCCCAGGAAGGCAAAGAGAAAGAAACTGAAGAGTGTTTGAAAGTGGCAAGCCAGAACAAACAGACTGTGAGTACTGTGGATTTGGGAACTAAGAAGGGCTCTGGGGCTAGACTGGCTTCTGGTAGTGTCAAGGAAATCTTAGAAACTCCAGGGAAGGAGGTTTTACAAGGAGAAAGCCAGAGAGAAGAAGCAGGGGAGAAAAGGTTTGAGCCAGCTCTGAAAGAACAGGGCGTGGTAGCCATGGCAGAAACAGAAACTGCCTGGAAAGGCAGCACAAACTTACTGCAAGGAGAATTAAAAGTAGATTCTGGACTCCAGAAGGACATTCAGGAAAAAGAATACATTCAAAAGCCCCAAGGAACCACCTTTTTGCTGCAAAAAGAGGCAGGCAGCTATTTAGCAAACAAACAAACTCAGCAAGCAAAACTGAAAGTAAACTCTGGACTGCTAAAGCCTGCTGTAACCATGGAAACAGGCACAAAGGAGGGGGGAGGAAAAACCCTGGGTCTGGCTACTGCTGAAACCTTTTTAGAGGATTTCTTTGACTTTGATCAGTATAGAGAAACATACTGTTTGAATAGAGAAAAACCGGGAAAGCTTTTAGGGCTGTTGGAGGAATCTACCAAAGAGTTTGAATTGGAGAGTGTTTTCACAGAGCCAGAAGAAGCCACAGAATTTTTGCAGAGGGACTTCCATTTCAGAGAAATGCAAAACAGAGGGGGTGGATTCGATTAGAGAGGTCCTCCAAGAGTTAAATGATTATGGCAGGAGCCTGTTGGGAAAGCCAGTGGGGGAAAGAAAGCAAGAGGAGTATGAATCCCTTTTACATTCTGTAACTAGCATCAATGAGTGGAATGAAGAAGTTAGGAAAGATCTGCAGGCTTATGAAGAGAGGAGAGGATTTTTCTTAAAGCAATTTGCTTTGAAAAGCAAAGAGGAGAAAAGCAAGGAAAAAACAAAGATCAGAGGAGAGAGGGAGCCAAAGCTTGACAGTAGAAAGTTCTTAGCCGAAGAGGCTTTGAATACAAGTAGGGATCGCTCCCCGCTCAAACCAGGGAACTCTTCAGAAGAAGAACTGTGTCCTATGACCCTCTACAAAAGAAAGCACGAGCAGCCTGGCAAGCCAGAAGAGACTTGTGCTGGGCAGCTTGCAGGGACTGCACCTTTTAACCCGATCGAACCTCCAAATGAATCTGAAAGTGAGGGAGTGGAGAGACTGGAGGGGCTCTAAAGAACGCTTGCCCAATTTCAAAAAGTACAGTAGTGATAAACTTTGGAGTATCCTAGAGAAGAACTTTCCTTTGCTGAAATCGGTGCTGTCAGGATTGCGGGTGGAACAGTCTCAGGAGCAGGTGTCCTACGCCAGGACTTTAGCCTTGGAGATTGTGGAGTATTTGCTACTGGGCAGGAAGCCCAAGACATCTGTTATCATTCTGCTGGATTGGCTGAGGGAGGACCGTTTGATGAAGACCTTTCAAGAGATCCATAGGAGCTGGGAATGTGCCCCAGAGAACCAGACGCCTTTGGTGTGGACACAAATGGACAATACGTCCAAGATGGTGAACAGAGAAGCCTGGATGGAGTGGCTCTTAATGGTCACGGCAGACTTACGACAGCGTAGAAAGATTGCTCAGCAGTCAGGTTTTGATCCGACGGAAGAAAAGGCTAAGGGAACCGGACAAGAGAAAATCAGGGAGAAGTTGAGGAACTGGAAAGAAACAGACTCGGCGGCGCAGCTTGAGAGGAGCCCTGCAGGACGTGCGGCCCCCAGCAACCGGTGAGGATCTGAGAGAGGCGAGAGGGAGGAGGGAGGTGCAGAGGATGGGCAGCAACGTACAATGGGAAGGTGTGGGAAATATAGGACGTAGACGGACTTTGAGCGACGTCAGCGATTCCCACCTTGACCGGGGGGTCTCTGATAGAGTGAGCAAGAAACCGAGACAGGAGCAGGCTTCGGGAAATCGGTTGGATAGAGAAGTGGGTTTGGCGGCTGGAGAGGGTGGAAATGGTTTTGGTGTGGGAGAGCAAAGACAAGGGCTTGGTCTGGATGGAGGGGCTGGGGGAACCTCAATGAAAGATGCTGCCGGTTTGGGTTTTTCTTTCTCTCAGGGAGAACAGAACAATCCCCTTTTTATGAGGTAGAAATGAACTTTTCACTGCTTTTGTGGAGCTCAGCTCTGCTTTTCATCTTATTCATAGAAATCACCTTTGGCAAAAGTTAGGTGACACTAATATCGACAGAAGACTGCTTTTTCTAATCCAGTTGTTACATACTAATACCTCCCTTAGGGTTAGACTTGAAGCAAATGGACTTTTGTCTGATAATATCCCTACAGACAGAGGAGTTCGTCAGGGATGCCTTCTGGCGCCCTATTTAATTTTTTTATAAGCGATATTGTCAGAGAGATGAGTGGCCCAGAATGTTTTCCAGTTTCCATTCAAGATTTAAACTCTCGATTCTCCTATATGCTGATGACATAGTTTTGATGGCTACCACTCTGATTGGGATGCGGAGACTACTAAAGAAGTTGAATGCTTTTTGTTTAAAATAGCGATTAATAGTAAATTTTACTAAAACCAAAGTGGTGGTTTTTGGGAAGAAGAAAAAAATACATAGTTGGAGACTTAATGGAAACTCCATAGAACAGCAAACTTATTTTAAATATCTGTGTTTGGGTTTTAACTCAAAACTGTCATGGAAAACGCATTTCCAGGCAGTTAAGCTGAAAGCTTCTCATTCTATTAATTCTCTACTGAGATTTCATAAATTTTACGGGGTGAATTTGGTTGCTCCCACTGTTGAGGTCTTCCAAAATAAAATTGTTCCTCAATTATTGTATGGTGCAGAGATCTGGGGATATGATAACTCTTTTCCTTTAGAAACAGTTCAGAATGCTCTTTTGAAATCTTTGTTGACCGCGCCAAAAGGTCTCTCTCTTAAGAGCGGAAACTGGGTTAGCCTCATTACAAACTGTAGTGCAGGTGGCTTTACCTTTATACTGGCTGAAGCTGACCAGTATGAACAACAATAGGCTTCCCAGAAAATGCTTTCTAGAGCAATTACAGTCCCCCTTCCAAAATTCACGGACAAATTCCGTAAGGCCTATACTCCTCTATTTTGAGATCAGTTTAGAAGCCTTACCCACCTATTCTTCCAAAAAAATTAAACAACTGGTTAAAGAAAAAATCTAAATGGGGTGACCTACATTTCCTCTCCTGAACAGCATATTCCTTTATATAAAACATATTTTGGAATGGAGCAATATCTTTTAAACCTTATCTTCGCTCCACTTAGAAAAGCATTCACAGCTTTACGCTTTCAGTGTATGCCATCTGCCTATTTGAAGGGAAGATATGATAATATCCCTGTCCACCAAAGACTCTGCATCTGTGAGAACGGGGATGTAGAGGACATGAAACGTTACCTTTTATATTGCCCTCTATATACATCTCCCAGGCAAAAGTTCCTTAATTGCTTCCTCCACTCCTCTCCCCTTTCCAATAGACCACCTCTTGAGCAGATTTGTGGACTATTAGCTGATAACCACCCCGATGTCACTGTTATGGTTGCAAATTTTGCGTTAGCTGCAAGTAAGATAAGATCTAGATATCAAAACTATCCTAACAAATAATACAGAGGTGATAAAAGTAATTGATCCTGGACTTATAGAATACATAAGTGTAATTTTAAATTGTATATTTTATATAATATGATATAATTTTATACTGAATTTTACATTGGACCTCATTATATCATCTTAGAGACATATTTTATATTTTACATTGCTCCGATTTTTTTAAAATCGTTACATTGATCGTTTATTTCTTGTACGTTGTTCTTGTGTGTTAGCTTTTATATGAGCTTCTTACCATTTGTAATGTCCTATTCTGTTACTTAGATGTATTTTGTCTGACTGTGCTGAGTTGCAATGGCTTTTAGCTGAGCAATAAAGATTTATTCAATTCAATTGAATTCCTCTTTTGATGAACGAGACGAGAACTAGGGAGCAGGGGACACGGCCGAAGAGGTTACTGGAAGATGCGGATGCCTCCGGTAACGGGCGATTTCTGACAAGGCCTAGAATGGACTCTGAAACTAACGTGGCATCGAAAGGAAAAAGTGTAAGTCTAAATCCTCCGCCAGACAGATCTAGAAAGGGGAGGGAGGGAGATGATACACGTGGCAATGACACCCAAGGGGAAGCACCTGGTGGAGCTTCTGCTTTGCCGCCCGGACCGCCCGGTTGGAGGACTGGTGGCAACCCTCAGGAGCAAAGAAAAGACAGGAGAACGTATGCTAGTATAGCAGGACGGGGCACTGGCGCTGCTTGACCCTCCAATATTTCAGGCTCGACAGAAGAGGAAGAGGAATACTTACTTTTTTTCATCAGGCTTCAGATGTCAGGAACCCTAGGAGGCACTTTGTTGTGCGCTTCAGATAACTGGGATCGGACCCTGTGAGAGGATCCAGAGCTTATATTTCAAAGAGGCTCCTTAGGGATACTTTGGATGCCCCTAGAGAGGATACTGTGGCAGTGATTCAACTAACATGGTCTAGGGAAATCGATATTTGTTTGGCTTCTGAAAAGGTCTACAGAGAGTTCTGGATGAAGTGCAAAACGGTGAAACGTTTGAGCCCAGAGTTTCTGACTGAATATGAGATGGTCCCGCTATTTAGGGGGGGATACAAAGATCTTGACCGTAAGTTTCAGAACCACGACCATCCCCGCTCAGGATGTAGCACGGTTGGTGTCTAAATACGCTACCATTTTGTCGGGGCCTGATAAGAAGGAAGACGAACAGGGTTATTGGACAGGAGAATATAGGTGCGTGGTATCTTTTAAGAACGAGAACCCTGAATATAGGCATGGAAAGATACCCAAGTCCTTTTTCCTGGGGGCCGATAGGGAGATTACCAGGTACAGCGGCCAGCCTCAGGCTTGTTTCCACTGCGGGTCTTACGATCATCAGAGATGTTTGTGCACCACTCCCTTGTGCTCCCGCTGTGGCGCTAGGGGCCATCTGATGGTGGCCTGTCGCAGCAGCATCAGGTGCACCTTTTGTGGTGAATTGGGACACACTTATTTTTGGTTTCTCCAGGCCTATTACAATCAGCAAGATGCCAAAGTCTTGGAGAAGGCCCAACAAGTAGCCAGAACGGGGAAAGAAAGAGCTCAGTCCAAGGAACAGGCAAGGGTCCTGAGGGATGCCTTAAGAGCCAGGGGAGAGGAGTTGCTCCCTGTGGAGAGGCGAGAGAGAAACCATGGTCTGGGACCTCTATTGGAGAACAGACAGCATGAGGCAGTGAAAGAAGGAAAAGATGCCGAATGGAACGCCGTACCAGGGAGGGGTGCAGGAAGAAAAGATGGAAACCCTCAGAGAAAGGAGGAAGTGAGGGAAGAGGCAGTTAGGGGTCATAATAGGTTCCCTGTTCTTGCAGAAGAAGAGAGAAGAGTTGAGGAAGAGAGTGGGTCAGTCCCTAAGGAATTCAGTGTTAGAGAAGTTTTGGTGGCTGTCAAGGGGGCGGGAGACAGACAACCTAAACAGGCGGGAGAAGCAAAGGGACAAAGGAGCCCAAGGAGTTTAAGGAGCAAAAGGCATGGAGCGATGAGGAATCAGGAGGTAGACCAGGAAACTGAGGAAAGTAAAGCGAAAGGACCTTGGGTGGGAAGAGTGGGAAGTGGAGAGTCGGTGGTAGAGGGACAGGCGGTGCTGCTGTCAGGTGGGAGTCCTGAGGGCTTGCCTGAAGAGATGGTGACAGAGATTGTGATGGAGGAAACACTTGGCGCAGAGTCGGAAGCTTCACCGCTGTTATTTTCAGAAGCAGTTCTTATGCAAGAACTTGATAACGGATTGGTGAGTCCTCCCGATGCTGAGTCGGGTCTCTGTTTTCCCCCTCCGTTGCCGCCCCTCCCCATCCTGAACCTCCTGATGCCCTCCCCTGCCCTCTTCCATCCCGCCCTCCTGACCCAGATGGCCCGGTGTCCACTTCACCGTCCCTTCTTTCCCCGTCCATTCTGTCCCTATCCCATATTAGTTAGACTACACCTTCGGGTTTGCAGGAGGAAGTAGAGAGGAGCCAGTTAGTACCAGTGAAACAGAGGGACAGGGAGGCCAGAGAGACGGAGAGGTTGGAGATTAAATTGGACTGAGTAGTTTTCGATGAAGTGGACTGTGCTGGTTTGGAAGCTAACAAAATTATATCTTGGCATTACATTATACCATTGAATTAAGAGATGTTAGTTCAAAACCAATCCCTGTTTGGGAGAGAAAATCAATCTGTTTTTAATAAGGTTATTTTTAATCAGGTTGTTTTTAATAAGGTTATTTTTATTGTTAATCTTGGAATTATCACCTAGTTCTTTGATAGTTTAGAATCTAGATCTATTTACAAAAAAAAAAAAACAAAAAAACAAAAAACAAAAAAAAGGGTGTTCCTGAGAATTACCACCTGGAATGTGAGAGGCCTGAGGATGGCTGGGAGATGAAAAGAGATTCTTCCCTTGCTGTCAATGACGCCTCACGATGTGGTGGTTTTACAAGAGACCCTCCTAGTAAACGAACATCAACACTCCCAAGCACAGAAAGGGTGGACAAAAGAACCATCCATTTGGTCTTACAGGGAGGAAGGTCAGGCTGGCGTGGCGGGGTTTTGTTTAAAGCAAGACAGGACCTCCCTGTCGAATTCGTCCTGGAGGCCTTGCCCGGCAGGTTGTTGATTGTTGACTAGCCTGGTAGAGATTTTAAGCGACGGGAAGGAGAAAGAGTCCTTTTCGGCTTTGTGGCCTTTACGCCCCCATAGCGGCATCGCAGTAGAAAACTTTTTGGGCCCTAGCCCTAAACCTAGCCCTAGCCCTAACCCTATTCCTAGACCTAGCCCTACCACTAGCCGTAACTCTAGTCCTAACGCTAGCCCTGTCCCTAGCCCTAGCCGTAACCCCAGTCCTAATCCTAACCCTCACACTAACCCTAGCACTAATCCTAGTCCTAGTGCTAACCATAGCCCTAACCCTAGAACTAGCCCTATGACTAGCCCTAACCCTAGCTCTAGCCCTAGCCCAAACCTTGCCCTAACCCTGGCCAAAACCTTAGCCCTAAACTTAACCGTAGGCATAGACCTAACCCTAGCCCTAGCATTAACCCTAGCCGTAGCACTAGCCCTAGCCCTAACTTAGCCATAACCCGAGCCCCAGCGCTAAGGCCTAATCTTAGCCCTAACGCTAACCCTAGCCCTAAACCAAAACCTAGCCCTAACCTTAGCCCAAACCCTAATACCTAAGCCCTAGCCATAGTCCTAGCCCTAGCCGTAAACCTAACCCTAGCCTTAACCATAATCCTAGCCCTGCCCTAGCCCTAAGCCCAAGGCCTAACCCTAGCCCTAACCCTAACCTTGCCCTAACCCTATATATCCTAGCCCTAGCCCTAACCCTAGCGATAGCCCTAGCCCTAACACAAGCCTTAATCGTAGCGCTAACCCTAGTTCAAGCCCTAGCCCAACCCTACAATAAAGCTATCCCAAACCTAAGCCCTAAACCAAGCCTTAGATTTAAGCCTAGCACTAGCCCTAATCCTAGCTCGAGCCCTAGCCCTAGCCCGGCACAACTCTAGACCTAACCCTAGCCCAAGCCCTGGCCCAACCCTACCCTAACCCTAACCCGAGTCCTAACGCTAAACATAGCCCTTACAATAGCCCTAGCCCTAGCCCTAGCCCTAGCCCTACCCAAACCCTGGCCCTAGCACTGGATCTAGCCCTAACCTAGCCCTAACTCTACTCCTAGCCCTAAGCCCTAACCTAGCCCTAACCCTAGCCATAGCCCCAACCCTAACCCTGGCCCTAAACTTAGTTAAGTTTACCCCTAAACCTAGCCCTAGCCCTAACCCCAATCCTAGCTGTAGCCCTAGCCCTAGCCGTAACCCTAACCTTGTCCGAACCCTAAACCTAGTCCTAGCCCTAACTCTAGCCCCACCCTTAACGGTAATCCTAACCCTGTCCCTAACCCTAGGCCCTAAGGCCTAACCCTAACCCTATCCCAAGTGATAGCCCTAGTTCTAGCCCTAGCGCAACCCTAGTCTGAATCCTAGGCCAAACCTTAACCATAAACATAGCCCTATTCCTATCCCTATCCCTATCCCTATCCCTAACCCTAGCCGTAACTCTAACACTAGCCGTAACCCTAACCCTAGCACTAGACCTAACTCCAGGCCTAACCCTAACGCTAACTGTAGCCCTGGACCTGGTCCTAACCCTAACCATAGCCCTAGCCCTAGAACTAGCCCTAACCTAGCCCTAAACCTAACTCTAAGCTAAACCTAGCCCTAACCGTAGCCCTAGCTCTAACCCTAGACCTAAGCCTAGGCCTAAGCCTAGCCATAACCCTGGACCTAAAACAAGTCCTTGTTGTAATTCTAGCCCTAAACCTAGCCTTAAACATAGCCCTAGCCCTAACCCTAACCCTAGTCCTAGCCATAGCCCTAGCCCTAGCACGAGGCTTAACCCTAACCCTAACTGAAAACCAAACGCTAAATCTAGCCCTAACGGAAGCCCTACCCCTAAACCTACGGATAAACCTAGCCCTAACCCTAGCCCTAACCCTAACCCTAACCCTAGTACTAGCCCTAAGCCTAGCCCTAAGCCTAGCCATAACCCTGGACTGGCCCTGGTCCTAATTCTGGCCCTAAACATAGCCTTAAACCTAGCCCTAGCCCTAACCCTAGTCATAGCCCTAGCCCTAGCATGATGCTTAACCCTAATCCTAACTGAAAACCTAACCCTACATATAGCCCTAACCAAAGTCCTAGCTCTAGCACTAATCCTACAGAAAAACCTAGCTCTAACCCTTACCTTAGCCCTAGAACTAGCCATAACTCTAGCCCAAAACCTAGCTCTAGCCCTAACCCTAGCCCTAACACTAGCACTTACCTTAACCTAACCATAACCCTAGACCTAGTCCTAACCCTTAACCCTAGCCTTAGCTCTAGCCCTAGCCCTAGCCCTAATACTAAACCTAACCTTAACCCTCACCCTAACCCTAGCCCTAGCCCTAACCCTAGCCCCTGCTTTAACCATAATCCTAGCTCTAGCCCTAGCCCTAAACCCTAAAGCCTAACTTTAGCCATACCCCTAGCCATACCCCTAGCCCTAACACTAGTTCTAGCCCTAGCGCAACCCTAGCCCAAACCCTACCCAAACCTTAGCCCTAAACGTAGCCCTATCCCTATCCCTAAATCTAGGCCTAGCCCTAAACCTAGTCCTAGCCTTAACCCTAATCCTAGTCCTAGCCCTATCCCTAGCCCCAGCCTTAACCGTAATCCCAGCCCTGGCACTAGCCCTAAGAACAAAGGCCTAACCCTAGCCCTACCCCTAGCCATAGCCCTAGCCCTAACACTAGTTCTAGCCCTAGCGCAACCCTAGCCCGAACCCTAGCCCAAACCTTAGCCCTAAACATAGCCCTATCCCTATCCCCACCCCTAGCCCTAACCCTAGCCGTAACTCTAGCCATAACCCTAACCCTAACCGTAGTCCTAGCTCTAACCCTAGTCCTAGCCCTACCCCTAGCTCTAACTCTAGCCATAACTCTAGCCCTACGACTAGCCCTAACCGTAGCCCTAGCTCTAACCCTAGCCCTAGCTCTAAGCCTAGCCCTAGCCCTAAACCTTGCACTAACGCTAATCGTAAACCTAACCCTAACCCTAACCTTAGACTTACCATAGCCCTGCCCCTACCCTAGCCCTAAACCTACCCCTACCCCTACCCCTAACCCTACCGCTGGCACTAAACCTAGCCCTAACCCTAGACCTAACCCTATTCCTAGCCCTAGCCCTAACCTTAGCCCTAGCCCTAGCCGTAACTCTAGTCCTCAGCCTAACCCTGACCCTAGCCTTAGCTCTAAACCCAGCCCTAACCCTAACCCTAATCCTAACCCTAACCTAGCCCTAATCCCAGCCCTAACCTTAGCCCTAGATGTGGCCCTAACCCTAACCATAGCCCTAGCCCTAGAACAAGCACTAACACTACCCCTAAACCTAGCTCTAGCCCTAGCCCAAACCCTGCCCTCACCCCGGCCAAAACCTCAGCCCTAAACTTAGCCCTAGCCCTAGCCCTAGCCCTAGCCCTAACCCTAAACAGAGCCCTAACCCTAGCCCTAGCCTTAACCTGAGCCCCAGGGTGAAGCCCTAATCTTAGCCATAATGCTAGCCCTAGTCCAAAACCAAAACCTAGCCTTAACCCAGCCCTAGCCCTTACCCTAGCACCAGGACTAGCCCTAACCTAGCCGTAACCCTTGACCTAACCCTAACTCTAATCCTAGCCCTAACCCTAACCTTAGTCATAACCCTAGCTCTAAACTTAGCCCTAGCCCTGGCCCTAACACTAGCCCTAGCCCTAACCCTAAACAGAGCCCTAATCCTAGCCCTAGCCTTAACCCGAGCCCCAGGGCGAAGCTCACTAAAGCTCGCCCTCACCCTATACCTAGCCCTAAACCAATCCCTAACACTAGCCCTAACCCTAACCCTAACCCTAACCCTAGCCCTAACCCTACCACTTACTCTAACCTAGCCATAACCCTAGACCTAGCCCTAATCCCTAACCCTAGCCTTAGCCCTAGCCCTAACCCTAAACCTAGCCCTAAACCTAACCCTAAACCTAGCCCTAGCCCTAGCCCTAACCCTAGCCTTGGCTGGAACCCTAGCCCTAACCCAAGCCCTAACCCTAGCGCGAGCGCTAACCTTAGCCCAAGCCCTAAACCTAGCGCTAACCCTAGTCCAGGCTGTAATCCTAGCCCTAAACATAGCCCTAGCCTTAGCGCTAAACCTAAACCTAGCTGTAACCCTAGCCCTAACCTTAGCCCTTCCCCTAAGACCCAAGCCCTAGCTCGAGCCCTAGCCGTAGCTCTAAACCTAGAACTAGCGCTAACCCTAGACCTAACCCTTAGGCTTACCATAGCCCTAGCCCCAGCCTTAGCCTAATCTTAGCCCTAGACTTAACCCTAGCCCTAGCCCTAACCCTAGCCCAAGCCCTAACCGTAACCCAAGCCCTAAACCTGGCCCTAACCAAAGCCCTGGTCGTAATCCTAGCGCTAAACCAAGCCCTAACCCTAGCCCTAGCCCTAGCCCTAGCTCTAACCCTAGCCATAGCCCTAGCCCAAGCACTCGCCCGAACCCTAACCTTAACTCTAACCCTAAATCTAGCGCTAACCGAAGCCCCAGTCCTAGCCCTAACCCTAGCCATAAACTAAGGCCTAGCCCTAATCCTAGCCCTAACCCTAGCCCTAGCCGTAACCCTAGCCTTAAGTCCTAACCCTAGCTCTAGCCCCAAACCTAGCCCTAACCCTAACCTAGCCCAAACCCTAACCCTAGCCCTGGCCCGAGCCCTAGCGCTAACCCGAGCCCTAAACGTAGCCCTGGCCGTAATTCTAGCTCGAAAACTCACCCTATCCCTATCCCTATCCCTAAACCCAGCCCTATCCCTATCCCTAACCCTATCCCTATCCTTATCCTATCCCTAACCTTAGCACTAAAACCGGCTCTAGCCCTAACCCAAACCCTAGCCTTGGCCGGAACCCTAGCCCTAACCCGAACCCTAAACCTAGTCCTAGCCCTAACCCTAACCTTAAACCTAGCCCTAACACTAGCCATAGCCCTAGCCTTCACCCAACTCTAAACCTAACCCTAGCCCTAGCCCTAGCCCTAGCCCTAACCCTAAGCCTAGCCCTAGCCCTAGCCCTAACCCTAGCCCTAGCCCTTGCCGTAACCCTAGCCCTAATGCTAGGCTTAATCCTAGCCCTGGCCCTAATCCTAGCCCTAAACTTAGCCCTAGCCCTAGCCCTAATCCTAACCCTAGCCCGAAACCTAGCTGTAAACCCTAACCCTAGCTGTAACCCCAGCCCTAGTATTAACCTTAACCATAGTCCTAGCCATAACCCTAGCCAAAAACCTAACCCTAACCCTAGTTCTAGCCCTAGCTGAACACTACCGTAACCCCTGTCCTAACATTAGCCCTAAACCTAAACCTAGCCCTAACCCTAATCCTAGCCCTAACCCTAGCCCTAGCCATAACCCTAAACCTAGCCCTAGCACTAACCCTAGTCCTAACCTTAACCCTAACTTTAGACTTACCCGGACCCTGGCGTTACTTGTAGTCCTAACTCTAGCCTTATTCCTAGCTCTAGCCCTAACCCTAACCCAAGCCCAAGCCCTAGCCCTAACTCTAGCCATAAACCTAGCCCTAGCCCTAAACCCTAAACCTAGTCCTAGCCCTACCACTAACCCTAACCCTAACCCTAGCCCTAACCCTACCACTAGCCCTAACCCTAGCCCTAACGTAGCTGTAATCCTTGGTCTAACTCTAACCCTAACCCCAACACTAGTCCTAACACTAAATCTAGCCCTAGCCCTAACCCTAGCCCTAGCCATAACCCTAACCTTGCCCTAACCCTATATCCTAGCACTAGCCCTAACCCTAGCTATAGCCCTAGCCTAACACTAGACCTAACTCTAATTAGCTCTAATCCTAGTTCTAGCTGTAGCCGAACCCTACCCTAAACCTAGCCAAAACCTGAGCCCTAAACCTAGCCTTAGACCTAACCCTAGTGCCAGCCTAGCCCTAGCCCTACCCCTAGCCGTAACTCTAGCCCTAACCCTACCCCTACCCCAGCCCAAGGCCTAACCCTAACCCTGGCTTTAAACGTAGCCCTAACCTTAAATCTAACCCTAACCCTAACCTTAAACTTAGCCCGAACCCTAACACTAAACCTAGCCCTAAACCTAGCCGTAGCCCAAACCCTAGCCCTAGCACTAGCACTAGCCCTAACCTATCCATAATGCTAGGTCTAACCCTAGGTCTAACCCTACCCCTCGCCATAAGCCTGAACCATAGCACTAACCCTAGCTCTAGCCTTAACCCTAACCCTAGCCCCATACCTAAACCTTGGCCTAGTTCTAGCCCTAACCCTAGCCCAAACCTTAGCCCTAAACCTAGCACTAGCCCTTGCCCTAACCCTAGCCTGGATCAAGTCCTAGCTCTAACCAGAGCCGTAATCGTAGCCCTAGCCCTAACCACAAACATAGTTCTAACCCTAACCCTAACCCTAACCCAAGCCCTAATCCTAGCCCTAGCCCTAGTACTAGCCCTAGCCCTAGCCTTAAACCTAGCCCTAGCCCTAGCCCTAACCCTAGAACCCTAAACCTAGCCCTAGCCCTAACCTTAACCTAGCTGTAACCCTAGCCCTAGCCCTAACCCTAACTCTAGCCATAAACTTAGACTTAACCCTAAACTAAGCCCTAACCGAAGCCATAGTCCTAGCCATAAGCCTAGCGCTAAGCCCTAGTCATAGCCCAAACCCTAAACTTAGCACTCACCCTAACCCTAACCCTAACCCTAATCCTAGAACTAACCCTAACCCTAACCCTAGCCCTAGCCCTGACCTAACTCTAGGCCTAGCCCTAGCTCTAAACCTAGCCATTCCTCTACGCTCTAGCTCTAGCCCTGGCTCAACCCTAACCCTAACTCTATCCCTAACTCTGGCAGTAGCGCTAGCCCTAGCCCTAACCCCAGCCCTAGCCCTTACCCTAGCCCTAAACCTAGCCCTAGCCCTTACCTTGAACTTGCACTAAACCTCAATCTAGCCCTAGCCCTAACCCTAGCCCTGGCCCTAACCCTAGTCCTAGCCCTAAACCTAGCCCTAACCCTAGTCCTAACCCTGGCCCTAACCCTAGCTGTAACCCTAACCCTAACCCTAGCGTTAGCCCTAACCCTAGCCCTAGCCCTAGGCCTACCCCTGGCCCTAGACCTAATATTCTCCCTAACCATATCCCTAGCCCTTACCCTTGACCAAGACCTAACCCTGACCCTAACCGTAACCCTATCTTTTTACCATCAGATTTTACCATCAAATCTATTGTTTAAAAGGAAACCAACCGTGGCTGAAGGAAGCAGAACAAATATGTCCTAGACTTTTCTGTCAGAGACAAGCCTCTGCTAGCAGAAGTCAAGCCAAGGAGACTACGGAGCACGTTATAAAGAATTGGCCGTCGGCCACGGACACTTGGAAGAAGATAGCTGCCGCTCTCGACTGGCCGGACTTGCCACGCCAGTCTTGGGAGGCGGTGGCGTCCGGATTGGAGCCGGAAAGCAGTCAGAGGACCACGTGGACACCTGGGGGAAAAAAGAAAGAGAGGACATAACGGGAGGCCTGTCGATTTGTTCTGGTTTGTTTCCTGGTCAACCTTAAGACTGCTTAACTTGTACGTTTTGCTGGCTTTGGTTTTCCAGAGACAAAAAGAGTTATTTACACAGACACAAGCGGATGTTAACGTTGCTGTTCGTTTTGTAGTGAACAAAATAAAAACTTTAAGTGAAACAGAGAGAGGCAAGATGTCTTCAAAGGAGTTCAGACCAAGGCTGGCAGAAACAACATCTGGTATAACTTGAAATGTAGTTTATACAGTTATAGGTAATAGACATAAATATGTCATTAATTTTGTTAATTTTATTAATTAATAAATTAATTAATTTTAATTTCTATTTTAGTGTCTATTTTAATTTCATTTCTATTTTAATTTCTATTTTAATTATAGGTTAAATTTTAATGGTAAGATTGGTTCTTTAAATATGAACGTGCATAATATGTAAGAAAGTTTGACAGGGAAACAGGACTAGGAATAGTGGTAAAAATAAATAACTGTATCAAAAATTATAACGTTTCTATAAAGATATGTGTAATTTTGAAAATTTTTTAATCACTTTGTGTACTTTTTTGAAGAAGTGTAATATTTTGTTATATTGTTCTTCTGATAACTTTATTATGTAATTCCATATATGAATTTGTACTATTGTACTGTAGGCAAATGTGTTTGTAGGATGTTAAAATTTTGATAAAATTACTTAAACCTTAAAAATTCCTAAACCTAACCTAGCCCTAGCCCTAACCTTGCTTTCAAAGGAGGAGGTTGTGTTTTTCACAGCTCCTCAATACCTTTCAGCAAAACAGTGGATTCTCCTGAATCCAGTGAAAATGCTGCAACCTCACTGACTGGGGTAGGCAGTGGAACCCTTCAGGTATCAGGGGAGTCAAGAATGGAACCTCAAAAGCAAGATTTTGAGGAGCTAGGGGCAGATCAAACTCAGCCCCTAGGAAAACTTGCAGAGACTTTACAGAAAACAATGGCTTCCCAGGAAGGGGAAGAGAAAGAGAAAGAAACTGAAGAGTGTTTGAAACTGGCAAGCGAGACCAAAAAGACTGTGAGTATTGTTGATTTGGGAAATGAGAAGGGATTTGGGGCTAGACTGGCTTCTAGTAGTACCAAGGAAATCTTAGAAACTCCAGGGAAGGAGGTTTTACGAGGAGAAAGCCAGAGAGAAGAAGCAAGGGATAAAAGGTTTGAGCCAGCTCTGAAAGACAAGGCGTGGCAGCCATGGCAGAAACAGAAACTGCCTGGAAAGGCAGCACCAACTTACTGCAAGGAGAATTAAAAGTAGATTCTGGACTCCAGAAGGACATTCAGGAAAAAGAATACATTCAAAAGGCCCAAGGAATCACCTTTTTGCTGCAAAAAGAGGCAGGCAGCCATTTAGCAAACAAACAAACTCAGCAAGCAAAACTGAAAGTAAACTCTGGACTGCTAAAGCCTGCTGTAACCATGGAAACAGGCACAGAGGAGGGGGGAGGAAAAACCCTGGGTCTGGCTACTGCTGAAACCTTTTTAGAGGATTTCTTTGACTTTGATCAGTATAGAGAAACCTATTGTTTGAATAGAGAAAAACTGGAAAAGTTTTTAGGGCTGTTGGAGGAATCTACCAAAGAGTTTGAATTGGAGAGTGTTTTCAGAGAACCGGAGGAAGCCACAGAATGTTTGCAGAGGGACTTCCATTTGAGAGAAATGCAAAACGGAGCATACTTGGGGTTGGATTCGATTAGAGTTAAATGATTAACTCCAAGAGTTAAATGATTATGGCAGGAGTCTGTTGAGGAAGCCAGTGGAAGAAAGAAAGCAAGAGGAGTATGAATCCCTTTTACATACTGTAACTGACATCAGTGAGTGGAATGAAGGAGTTAGGAAAGATCTGCAGGCTTATAAAGAGAGGAAAGGGTTTCTATTAGAGCAATTTGCTTTGACAAGCAAAGAGGAGAAAAGCAAAACAAAACAAAGATTAGAGCAGACAGGGAGCCAAAGCTTTCCAGTAGAAAGTTATTAGCTGAAGAGGCTTTGAATACAAGTAGTGATCGCTCCCCGCTGAAACCAGGAAACTCTTCAGAAGAAGAACTGTATACTGTGACCATCTACAAAAGAAAGCACGTGCAGCCTGGCAAACCAGAAGAGACAGAGAAGGAGGCTTGTGCTGGGCAGCTTGCGGGGAACGCACCCTTTAACCCAATGAAACTTACAAATGGATGTGAAAGTGAGGGAGTGGAGAGACTGGAGGGGCCCTCCCAAGAGCGAAGAGAGAGTGATATGGAGTGTTCTGGGATTTCTTCTCTGCTTGCTAGCAGTGAGAGCTCTGTGGAAAGCAGCAGTGAGGAGAAGATGGTGGAGGAAGGCACTGGGGGTGAAGCCCAAAAGAAAAGAACCAAGAGGAAAACAAAGGAAGGAGGACAAGGTCTCTCCCTAGGAAAGAAAGTCACAAAGGAATATTTAATTCGCCAATATGTAACGGATTTCCAAAGTGTGGAAGAGGGAGAAGGGGCAGAGCAGGAGGGAACTCTTTCGGAAGGTTCCAAAAATACAATCCTTTCCTGGGAAAGGCAGATCTCAGCAGCCTGACCGGAACGTCTCTACACTCCTTGGAACAAAGTGACCGATATTATTTTGCCAAAAGACTTTGACAAGTACGGCACGCTGAAACTCTGTGGCTACACGGTGGAACACGCTGCCCTCCCGGACTCTAAAGAACGCTTGCCCAGTTTCAAAAAGTACAGTAGGGATAAACTTTGGAGTGTCCTAGAGAAGAACTTTCCTTTGCTGAAATCGGTGCTGTCAGGATTGCGGGTGGAACAGTCTCAGGAGAAGGTATCCTATACCAGGACTTTAGCCTGGGAGATTGTCGAGTATTTGTTACTTTGTTACTGGGCAGGAAGCCAAAGACATCTGTTATCATTCTGCCGGACTGGCTGAGGGAGGACCATTTGATGAAGTCCTTTCAAGAGATCCATAGGAGCTGGGAATGTGCCCCAGAGAACCAGACTCCTTTGGTGTGGACACAAATGGACAATACGTCCAAGATGGTGAACGGAAAAGCCTGGATGGAGTGGCTCTTAATGGTCATGGCAGACTTAAGACAGCGCAGAAAGATTGCTAAGCAGTCAGGCTTTTATCCGACGGAAGAAAAGGCTAAGGGAACCGGACAAGAGAAAAGCAGGGAGTTGAGGAATTGGAAAGAAACAGACCCGGCAGCGCAGCTGGAGAGGAGCCCTGCGGGATGTGCGGCCCTGAGTTCCAGCCTGGGGGCTCGTGCTACAGTTCTGCCCCCAGCAACCGGTGAGGATCTGAGAGAGACGAGAGGGAGGAGGGAGGTGCAGGAGCAACGTAGAATGGGAAGGTGTGGGAAATACAGGACGTAGAGGGACTTTGAGCGACATCAACGATTCCCACCTTGACCAGGAGGTCTCTGATAGAGCGAGCAAGAAACCGAGACGGAAGCAGGCTTGGGGAGATCAGGTGGATACAGAAGTGGGTTTGGCGGCTGGAGAGGGTGGAAATGGTTTTGGCGTGGGAGAGCAAACAGAAGGGCTTGGTCCGGATGGAGGGGCTGGGGGAACCTCAATGCAAGATGCTGCCGGTTTGGGCGTTTCTTTCTCTCAGGGAGAACAGAACGATCCCCTTTATTGAACGAGATGAGAACTAGGGAGCCGGGGGCACGGCCGAAGAGGTTATTGGAAGATGCGGATGCCTCCGGTAATGGCCGATTCCTGAGAAGACCTAGAATGGACTCTGAAACTAACGTGGCATCAAAGGGAAAAAGTGTAAGTCTAAACCCTCCACCAGACAGATGTAGAAAGGGGAGGGAGGGAGATGATACACGTGGCAATGACATCCAAGAGGAATCACCTGGTGGAGCTTCTGCTTTGCCGCCTGGTCCGCCCAGTGGGAGGACTGGTTGGAAATCTCAGGAGCAAAGAAAAGACAGGAGAACGTACGCTAGTATAGCAGGACGGGGCACTGGCGCTGCTTGACCCTCCAATATTTCAGGCTTGACGGAAGAGGAAGAGGAATACTTAGACACTTTTTTTCATCAAGCTTCAGATGTCAGGAACCCTAGGACGCGCTATGTTGTGCGCTTCAGATATCTGGGATCAGACCATGAGAGAGGATCCAGAGCTTATATTTCAAAGAGGCTCCTTAGGGATTCTTTGGATGCCCCTAGAGAGGATATTGTGGCAGTGATTCAACTAACAGGGTCTACGGAAATCGATGTTTGTTTGGCTTCTGAAAAGGTCTACAGAGAGTTCTGGATGAAGTGCAAAATGGTGAAACGTTTGAGCCCAAGTTGCTGACAGAATATGAGATGGTCCCGCTATTTAGGGGGGATACAAAGGTCTTGACTGTAAGTTTCAGGACCACGACCATCCCCGCTCAGGATGTAACACGGTGGGTGTCTAAATACGCTACGTTTTTGTCGGGACCTGAAAAGATGGAAGACGAACAGGGTTATTGGACAGGAGAATATAGGTGTGTGGTTTCTTTTAAGAATGAGGACCCTGAATATAGGCATGGAAAGATACCCAAGTCCTTTTTCCTGGGGGCCGATAGGGGGATCACCAGGTACAGCAGCCAGCCTCAGGCTTGTTTCCACTGCGGGTCTTAGGATCATCAGAGACGTTTGTGCACCACTCCCTTGTGCTCCCGCTATGGCTCCAAGGGCCATCCGACGGTGGCCTGTCGCAGCAGCATCAGGTGCAACTTTTGTGGTGAATTGGGACACACTTATTTTTGGTGTCCCCAGGCCTATTACAATCAGCAAGATGCCAAAGTCTTGGAGAAGGCCCAACAAGTAGCCAGAACGGGGAAAGAAAGAGCTCAGTCCAAGGAACAGACAAGGGTCCTGAGGGACGCCTTAAGAGCCAGGGGAGAGGAGTTGCTACCTGTGAAGAGGCGGGAAAACAGAGAGAGAAGTCATGGTCCGGGACCTCTATTGGAGAACAGGCAGCACAAGGCACTGAAAGAAGAAAAAGATGGAAGTAGAAGTTTCTTATGCAAGAACTTGGTAACAGATTGTTGAGTCCTCCCGATGCTGAATCGGGTCTCTGTTTTCCCCCTCCGTTGCTGCCCCCTCCCTACCCCGGACGTCCTGATGTCCTCCCCTGCCGTCTTCCATCCCGCCCTCCTGACCCGGATGGCCCGGTGTCCACTTCAACATCCCTTCTTTCCCCGTCCATTCTGCCTCTATCCCATATTAGTGAGACTATACCTTCTGGTTTGCTGGGGGAGGTAGAGAGGAGCCAGTTAGAACCAATGAACTGGAGGGACAGGGAGGCCAGAGAGACGGAGAGGTTGGAGATTGAACTGGACTGAGTAGTTTTCGATAGAGTGGACTGTGCTGGTTTGGAAGCTAACAAAATTATATTTTGCCATTAGATTATACCATTGAATTAAGAGATGTTAGTTCAAAACCAATCTTTGTTTGGGAGAGAAAATCAACCTGTTTTTAATAAGGTTGTTTTTAATCGGTTTGTTTTTAATCAGGTTTATTTTTATTGCTAATCTTGGAATTATTACCTAGTTTTTTGATAGTTTAGATCTCTTTCCAAAAAAAAAAAAAAAAAAAAATGGTGTCCCTGAGAATTACCACGGAATGTGAGAGGCCTGAGGATGGCTGAGAGATGAAAGGAGATTCTTCCCCTGCTGGCAATGATGTCTCACGATGTGGTGGTTTTACAAGAGACCCACCTGTGAATGAACAGCAACGCTCCCAAGTGCAGAAATTGTGGACAAAAGGACCATCCCTTTGGTCTTATGGGGAGGAAGGTCAGGCCGGCGTGGCGGTTTTGTTTAAAGCAAGACAGGACCTCCCTGTCGAATTCGTCCTGGAGGCCTTGCCCGGCAGGTTGCTGATTGTTGACTTTAGCCTGGTAGAGATTTTAAGGGATGGGAAGGAGAAAAAGAGTCCTTTTCGGCATTGTGGCCTTTACGCTCCCGTAGTGGCATCGCAGAGGAAAACTTTTTGGTCACATTTGAAAGGGTATCTGCATGGTCAACTGTCGGTCACCCCTTGGTCAGATCATATTATGCTTGATATGGAATTCGCTTTGGGTGAAATTCACCCCAGAGGGAAACCTCTGGGGAGGCTTCGCCCAAAAACAATTCATAATGATGCTTGTAAGGAAGAAATTGCGGCCGTCTTAGCAAACATGCTGACGTTAGGGGATCTGTATTTTGGAGAATTGTCAAACTGGTGGGAGCGATCCAAAAGAGTCATCGGGAAAACCAGTGAACGTTACGAATACGTCATCAATAGGAAGGATCTGCAGAATTATCAGGTAGCAGTACACCAATTTCTGAAATGTCGCCAGAAGGTTAACCAGGGGCTCCCGGTAAATCAGGATTTGTTGGAGTGGTCTAGAGGAGTCATTAGAGATTTCCAAATCAGACAGAAACTGAAAAGAAAAAATTATCAAGAGTTTCGAACTAAAGGGACGGTGGTGGACATTGAAGAATGGGCTAGAGCCAAAAATCCCCAACCTTTCATTGTTATGAAAGGATTGAGACGTTGCGGGAAGGACTCGGTGAGGTCGGATCCAGCAGGAATGTTGAGCGTGATGCAGGACCTATGGGGAATTGTATGAGGGCCAGAATATAAGGAGAGACGATATTGAGGGCTTTCTTGATAGGGTACCTGAAACTGTGTTACAGAAGATGTATCAAGGGTTGTCTCAGCAGGACAGGGATGATCCGGTGGCCCCTGTGATGGAAAAGGAAGTTCAGGATGTCCTAGCTCAAGGAAGGAGCAAATCCGCTCCAGGTCCGGACGGACTCGGATGGAGCTTCTACAAGACTTTTGCTAGGTGGCTGGTTCCTCCGCTCACCCGAGTCCTAAATGAGCTCTTGTCCAGGGAAAGCCTGACTGACTCTTTTTATGGAGGGGTTTTGATTTTGATCACAGGTTTGAGTGTTCCCCCTCCCAGTGGGGGAATCGTGTCTTTTTCCAGGGAGGTTTCGGTTAAGCAGGTGAAATATGCAGCCCACGTGGATAACGTTTCTCTGTTTGTCAACAATCGAGAAGAGATTGTTTCAGTTCTGAATGTGTTTGAAGGGTATAAGCGGGCTTCAGGGGCTCAGATTAATTTACAGAAAAGCCATTTGATCTCTTTCTTTAGAGAGGAAGAAATCTTATTTCTATCTCCAGTGAACATTGTAACAATGAAACAAGAGACACAACGTGAAAATGAAAGACTAGAGAAATTAGAGGAGTATAAAATGTTAGGTTTATTGTTCTCCATGAAACCTTTTGGGTGGGAAAAGAATTGGCAGCTTTGGTTAGAGAAAATGAAGGCATATTTTGACAAATGGAAACCATGGAAATTGAATGTTTACCCAAAGGCGGTGTACGTCAAAACTTACCTCATGCCTCTGGCCTTGAATTTGGCCGCAGTTTACCCACCCCCGCAAAGCTTGCTGAAGGAAGCTGAAAAACTGGTTTTCCGATTCCTCTGGGGAACGGCCGCTTTTCCCCTGCCTCGGGCGGTGGCCTTTAGGAAAACGGAAGAGGGAGGCCTTAACCTCCCCGCATTGCGCCTAAAGTTTCTGGCTACTTTTCTCAGCCAAACTTTGGAAAGTTTAGCCAGTGGTTTCGTTGGCCGGCAGGACCAGAGGGATGGGTTGCTCTTTTTGCAGAACATTGGGTGAAGGAGAGCTGGGCTGAGAAGTGGTGGAGAGAGGAACCGGTGCCTTTCCGGGTGACAGCCATGATGAGACATGCCGGCTCTGATTTCCTCAGGGAGGTCTCTGGGCAGATTCAGCAAAACGGGGTCTTGGCGGAGTGGTTTCAGACCAAAGGGGGATCTATGCGAGACTTGAAGCGTTGTGTATACTGGGAAATGGTGGAGGTGGTGTTTTTTCAGCCGCAGTTGGAAAAAAATACAAAGAAGGACCATTTGTCTGGATATTTGAAAGAAGTGCCCAGGAACATCGAATGTTTCACGGACCGGAGGATCCCCTTCGGCCTGTGGGACATTCGATGGAGATTTTACCATCAAATCTATTGTTTAAAAGGAAACCAACCGTGGCTGAAGGAAGCAGAACAAATATGTCCTAGATTTTTGTGTCAGAGACAAGCCTCTGCTAGCAGAAGTCAAGCCAAGGAGACTACGGAGCACGTTATAAAGGACTGCCCGTCGGCCACGGACACTTGCAAGAAGATAGCTGCCGCCCTCGACTGGCCTGACTTGCCACGCCAGTCTGGGGAGGCGGTGGCATCCGGATTGGAGCCGGAAAGCAGTCAGAGGACCACGTGGACACCTGGGGAAAAAAAGAAAGAGAGGACATAACGGGAGGCCTGTCGATTTGTTCTGGTTTGTTTCCTGGTCAACCATACGACTGCTTAACTTGTACGTTTTGCTGGCTTTGGTTTTCCAGAGAAAAAAAGAGTTAGTTACACAGACACAAGGGGATGTTAATGTTTCTGTTCGTTTTGTAGTGAACAAAATAAAAACTTTAAGTGAAACAGAGAGAGGCAAGATGTCTTCAACGGAGTTCAGGCCAAGGCTGGCAGAAACAACATCTGGCATAACTTGAGCTGTAGTTTATACACTTATTCATTTGTTCGTTCATTTGTTTATTTCATTTTCATTTCTATTTTAGTGTCTATTTTAATTTAACTTCTATTTTAATTTCTATTTAAATTTCCACTTTAATTTCTATTTTAATTATAGTTTAAATTTTAATTGTAATTTGAACAATACTGCTCTTTGTCGTTTATATATAAATGTGCATAATATGTAACAAAGTATGACAGGGAAACAGGACTCGGAATAGTGGTAAAAAAAAATAATTGTATTGAAAATCATACTGCTTCTATAAAGATAGGTGTAATTTTGAATAATTTTTCTTAACTTTGTGTACTTTTTTGAAGAAGTGTAATATTTTGTAATATTTTGCTATATTGTTGTTCTGATAACATTATTATGTAATTAAATTTGTGAATTTGTACTGTAGTACTGTAGGCAAATGTGTTTGTAGGATGTTAAAATTTAATAAAATTACTTATACATTAAAAAAATAATCCTAGCCCCACGTCTTACCCTAGCCCTAAACTTAGCCCTAGCCCTAACCCTAAACTTGCACTAAACCTCAACCTAGTTCTAGCCCTAACCTTAGTCCTAGCCCTGACCCTAGCCCTAGCCCTAACACTAGCCTTAACCCTAGCTGTAACCCTAACCCTAACCCTTACCCAAAACCTCACCATAGCCCTAGACCTAACCCTGGCCCTAGACCTAACATTCTTCCTGACCATAGCCCTTACCTTTGACCAAGACCTAACCCTGGCCCTAGCCGTATCCCTAGCACTAGCCCTACCCCTTCCAGTATCCCTAACCCTAACCCTAACCCTGACCTAACCCTAAGCCTAGCCCTAGCTCTAAACCTAGCCCTGCAATATCCCTAATCCCAGGCCATAGTGCTAGCCCTAGCCCTAACCCTAGCCTATGGCTTAATCCTAACTCTAGCCTGGTCCTAGCCCTAACCCTAGCTCTGGTCTTATCCTATGCCTTAACCCTAACCCTAGCCCTAGCCCTAACCCTAGCCATGAGCCTAGCCCTTACCGTCACCCTAACCGAAGCCCTGGCCCTAGACCTAGCATTCTCCCTAACCAAAGCCCTAGCCCTTAACCTTGACCAAGACCTAACTCTGGCCCTACCCTAACCCCATCCCTATCGCTAGCCCTATTCCTTGCCATATCCCTAACCCTAACCCTAACCCTAGGCCTAAACCCTATCCTTAACTCTAATCCCAGACCTAGCCCTAGCCCTAAGCCCTGAGGACTAATCCAAGCCCTAGCCCTAACCCTAACGCTAGCCCTGACCCTAACCCTAGCCCTAGCCCTAGCCCTAGTCCCAACCTAGCTGTAACCCTAGGCCTAACCACAACCCTAACCCTAACCTAGCCCTAACCCTAAATCTAGCTCTAGATCTAATGGTAGACTAAACCCTAACCCTAACCCTAGCCCTAACCCTGACCCTAGACCTAACAGTCTCCCTGACCATAGCCCTAGCCCTAACCCATGCGATAACCCTGGCCCTAACCCTAGCCATAGCCCTAATCCTACCCATGAGCCTAGGCCCTTACCGTCAGCCTTACCGAAGCCCTGGGCCTCCCTATCGCTAGTGCCACCCCCTGCAATATCCCTAACCCTAACCCTAACCCTAACCCTAACCCCATCCCTATCGCTAGCCCTAGTCCTTGCCATATCCCTAACCCTAACCCTAACCCTAGGCCTAACCCTAGCCCTAACAGTAAATCTAGCCCTAGCCGTAACCCTGGCTCTAGCCATAACCCTGTCCCTAGCGCTAGAGCTACCCCTTCCCATATCCCTAACCCTAATCCTGACCTAACCCTAGGTCTAGCCCTAGCTCTAAACCTAGCACTACCTCTGGCTCTAGCCCTGGCCCAACCCTAGTCCTAACCCAAAGGCTATCCCTAACCCTGGCCGTAGGGCTAACCCTAGCCCTAACCCTAGCCCTTGCACTTACCCTAGCCCTAAATCTAGCCTTAGCCCTAACCCTAAACATGCATTAACCCTTAACCTAGCCCTAGCCCTAACCCTGAACTTGAACTAACCCTGACCCTATTCCTAACCCTAGCCCTGTCCCTAACCCTAGCCATAGCCCTAACCGTAACCCTAACCCTAGCCTTAACCCTAAACCTAATCTTAGCCCTAGTCCTAGTCCTAGCCCTAGGCCTAACCCTGGCCCTAGACCTAACATTCTCCCCAACCATAGCCCTAGCCCTTACCCTTGACCAGGACCTAACGCTGGCCCTAGCCGTAATCCTATCCATATTGCTAGTGCTACCCCCTGCAATATCCCTAATCTTAACCCTAACCCTAACACTAGGCCTAACCCTAGCCCTAGCCCTGACCACAGCCCTAGCCCAATCCCTAACTCTAGGCCTAGCACAAACCCTAGAATTAACCCTAATCCTAGCCTAACCCTATCCCTAACACTAGCCCTGGCCTGAGCCATAGCCCTAACCAGAGCCCTAAACCTAACCCTAGCCCTAGCCCTAACCCTAGCCTTAGCCTTGGACCGAAACCTAGCCCTAATCCTACCCCAGCCTATGGCTTAATCCTAACACTAACCTGGTGCTAGCCCTAACCCTAGCCCTTTCCCTAGCCTATGCCTTAATCCAAATCTTAGCCCTAGCCCTAACCCTAATCCTAGCCATAACCCCAACCCTAACTCTAGCCTTAGCTCTTACCCTAGCCCTAACCCTAGCCCTGACCTAACCCTAGGTCGAGCCCTAGCTCTAAACCTAGCGCTACCTCTAGTTCTAGCTTTGGCCAACCCTAACCCTAAGCCTAACCCTATCCCTAACCCAGGCCATAGCACTAGCCCTAGCCCTAACCCTAGCCTATGGCTTAATCCTAACTCTAGCCTGGTCCTAGCCCTAACCCTAGCCCTGGCCTTATCCTATGCCTTAACCCTAACCCTAGCCCTAGCACTAGCCCTAGCCCTAACCCTAGCCATGAGCCTAGCCCTTACCGTCACCCTAACCAAAGCCCTGGCCCTAGACCTAACATTCTCCCTAGCCCTAGCCCTTAATCTTGACCAAGACCTAACTCTGGCCCTAGCCGTAACCCCATCCCTATCGCTAGCCCTAGTCCTTGCCATATCCCTATCCTTAACTCTAATCCCATACCTAGCCCTAACCTTAAGCCCTGAGGCCTAAGCCAAGCCCTAGCCCTAACCCTAAACATAGCCCTGACCCTAACCCTAACACTAGCCCTAACCCTAGCCCTAACCTAGCTGTAACCCTAGGCCTAACCACAACCCTAACCCTAACCTTAGCCCTAACCCTAGCCCTAGACCTAGCACTCTCCCTGACCATAGCCTTAGCCCTAACCCATGCGATAACCCTGACCCTAACCCTAGCCATAGCCCTAATCCTACCCATGAGCCTAGCCCTTACCATCGCCCTAACCGAAGCCCTGGGCCTCCCTATCACTAGCGCTACCCCCTGCAATATCCCTAATCCTAACTCTAACCCTAACCCCATCCCTATCGCTAGCCCTAGTCCCTGCCATATCCCTAACCCTAACCCTAACCCTAGGCCTAACCCTAGCCCTAACACTAAATCTAGCCCTAGCCGTAACCCTGGCTCTAGCCATAACCCTGTCCCTAGCGCTAGAGCTACCCCTTCCCATATCCCTAACCCTAACCCTAATCCTGACCTAACCCTAGGTCTAGCCCTAGCTCTAAACCTAGCACTACTCCTAGCTCTAGCCCTGGCCCAACCCTAGTCCTAACCCAAAGGCTATCCCTAACCCTGGTTGTAGGGCTAGCCCTAGCCCTAACCCTAGCCCTTGCACTTACCCTAGCCCTAAATCTAGCCTTAGCCCTAACCCTAAACATGCACTAACCCTCAACCTAGCCCTAGCCCTAACCCTGAACTTGAACTAACCCTAACCCTAATCCTAACCCTAGCCCTGTCCCTAATCCTAGCCATAACCCTAACCCTAACCCTAGCCTTAACCCTAAACTTAACACTAGCCCTAGCCCTAGCCCTAGGTCTAACCCTGGTGCTAGACCTAACATTCTCCCTAAACATAACCCTAGTGCTTAACCTTGACCAAGACCTAACTCTGGCCCCAGCCGTAACTCCATTCCTATCGCTAGCCCTAGTCCTTGCCATATCCCTAACCCTAACCCTAGGCCTAAGCCTAGCCCTATCCTTAACTCTAATCCCAGATCTATCCCTAGCCCTAAGCCCTGAGGCCTAATCCAAACCCTAGCCCTAACCCTAAACCTAGCCCTGAACCTAGCCCTAGCCCTAGCCCTAACCTAGCTGTAACCCTAGGCCTAACCACAACCCTAACCCTAACCCTAGCCCTAACCCTGGCCCTAGACCTAACAGTCTCCCTGACCATAGCCCTAGCCCTAACCCATGCGATAACCCTGGCCCTAACCCTAGCCATAGCCCTAATCCTACCCATGAGCCTAGCCCTTACCGTCGCCCTAACCGAAGCCCTAACATTCTCCCGAACCATAGCCCTAGCCCTTAACCTTGACCAAGACCTAATTCTGGCCCTAGACGTAACCCTATCCTTATCGCTAGCCCTACCCCTTGCCATATCCCTAAGCCTAACCCTAACCCTAACACCAGGCCTAACCCTAACCCCAGCCCTAACCACAGCCCTAGCCCAAGTCCTAACCCTAGGCCTAGCGCTAACCCTAGAATTAACCGTAACCCTAATCTGAGCCTAACCCTAGCCCTAACCCTAGCCCTGGCCTGAGCCATAGTCCTAACCAGAGCCCTAAACCTAGCCCTAGCCATAGCCCTAATCCTAGCCTGGCTCGAGGCATAACCCTAACCACAGCCCTAACCCGAACCCTACTCCTAGACCTAGCCCTAACCCTCGAATTAACCTTGGCCCGAAACATAGCCCTAGCCCTACCCCCAGCCTGTGGCTTAATCCTAACTCTAGCCTGGTCTTAGGCCTAACCCTAGCCCTTTCCCTAGCCTATGCTTTAATCCAAACCCTAGCTCTAGCCCTAGACCTAACCGTAGCCATGAGCCTAGCCCTTACCGTTGCCCTAACCGAAGCCCTGGCCCTAGACCTAGCATTCTCCCTAACCATAGCCCTAGCCCTTAAGCTTGACCAAGCCCTAACTCTGGCCCTAGCCGTAATCCCATCCTTATCGCTAGCCCTAGTCCTTGCCATATCCCTAACCCTAATCCTAGGCCTTACTCTAGCCCTATGCTTAACTCTAATCCCAGACCTAGCCCTGGCCCTAACTCTAAACCTAGCCCTGACCCTAACCCTAACACTAGCCCTAGCCCTAACCTAGCTGTAACCTTAGGCCTAACCATGACCCTAACCCTAACCTTGCCTGAACCCTAAACCTAGCCTTAGCACTAACCCTAGCCTTATCCTTAACCCTAACGAGCCATAGCCCTAACCCTAAGCCCTAAGGCCTAATCCTAGCTCTACCCTAGTCCTAATCCTAGCCCTAACCCTGGGCTAACCCTATACCCTAGCAGTAGCCCCAACCCTAGCCCTAGCCGTAGCCCTAACACTAGACCTAACCCTAGCTCAAAGCCTAGTTCTAGCCCTAGCCCAACCCTACCCTAAACCTAGCCCAAACCTTAGCATTAAACCTAACCCTAAACCTAGGGCTAAGCACTAGCCCTAACCCTAGCTCTAACCCTTCCCCTAACCCTGGCCCAACCCTGGGCGTAACCCTAGCACTAGCCCTGGCCCAAACATAGCCCTAAATCTAGCCCTAGCCCTAATGCTAGCCTTAGTCCTAACCCTAACCTAGTCGTAACCCTAACCTTAGCCCTAGTGCGAACCCTGAATCTAGCCCTGACCCAGCCCTAACACTAGCCGTAGCCCTAGCCGTAGCCCTAGCCCTAGCCCTAACCTAGCTGTAACCCTAGGCCTAACCACAAACCTAACCCTAAACCGAGCCCTAGCCCTAAATCTAGCCCTAGACCTAACGGTAAACTTAACCTTAACCCTAACCCTAGCCCTAACCCTGTTCCTAGACCTAACACTCTCCCTGACCATAGCCCTAGCCCTAACCCAAGCAATAACCCTGGCCCTAACCCTAGCCCTGGACCTAACTCTAGCTCTAGTCCTAATCCTAGACCTAACCCTAACCCTTACCCTAACACTAAACCTAACCCTAACCCTAGCCTTAGCCCTAGCCCTAGCCCTGACCCTTACTCTTGACCAAGACCTAACCCTGGCCCTAACCGTAACCCTGTCCCTATCGCTATACCTAGCCCTTGCCATATCCCTAACCCTAACCCCAACTGTAACCTTAACCCGAGCCCTAACCCTAAATCTGGCCCTAACCCTAACCCTAGCCCTAGCCTTAACTTGAATCCCAGACCTAGCCCTAGCCCTAAGCCCTAAGCCCTAAACCCTAAGCCCTAAGCCCTAAACCCTAAGCCCTAACCTTAACTTAGTTGTAACCCTAGGCCTAACAATAATCATAACCCTAACCTTGCCCGAACCCTAAACCTAGCTCTAGCACTAACCCTAGCCTTAGCCTCAACCCTAATGCTAGCCTTAACCCTAACCTTAAGCCCTAAGGCCTAATCCTAGCCCTACCCTAGTCCTAACCCTAACCTTGCCCTAACACTAATCCTAGCTCTAGCCCTAGCCCTAACCCTAACCCTAACCCTAACCATAACCCTAACCCTAGCCCTAGCTCTTAAACTAGCCTTAAACCTAGCCCTAGCCCTAACCCTAAACTTGCACTAAATCTCAAGTTAGCCCTAGCCCTAATGCTAGTCCTAGCTCTAACCCTAGCCCTAGCCCTAACCTTAGCCCTAGCCCTAACCCTAGCCCTAACCCTAGCTGTAACCCTAACCCCAAGCGTAGCCCTACACCTAACCATAGCCGTAGCCCTAAACCTAACCCTGGCCCTAGAACTAACTTTCTCCCTGACCATAGCCCTAGCCCTTACCCTTGACCAAGACCTAACCCTGGCCCTAGCCGTAACTCTATCCCTAGTGCTAGAGCTACCCATTCCCATATCCCGAACCTTAACCCTGAGCTAACCCTAGGCCTAGCCCTAGCTCTAAACCTAGCCCTACCTCTAGCTCTAGCCCTGACCCAACCCTAACCCTAACTCACAGCTTATCCCTAACCATGGCTGTAGCAATAGCCTTAACACTAGCTCTAGCCCTAACCCTTGCCCTAAGCCCTAAGGCCTAATCCTAGCCCTACCCTAGTCCTAACCCTAACCTTGCCCTAACACTAATCCTAGCCCTAGCCCTAGCCATAACTCTAATGCTAGTCCTAGCTCTTCTGCAAGACCTGACAAAACCCCAGGCCGAGCCCTAGCTCTAACCCTAGCCCTACCTCTAGCTCTAGCTCTCGCCCAACCCTAACCCTAAGCATAACCCTATCCCTAACCCTGGCCGTAGCGCTAGCCCTAGCCCTAACCCTATGCCCAGCTGTTACCCTAGCCCTAAACCTAGCCCTAGCCCTAACCCTAAACTTGCACTAAACCTCAACCTAGCCCTAGCCCTAACCCTAGTCCTAGCTCTAACCCTAGCCCTAGCCCTAACCCTAGCCCTAACCCTAGCTGTAAACGTAATCCTAACCTTAACCCTAACCCTAGCCCTGGCCCTGGCCTAACCCTGGCCCTAGACCTAACATTCTCCCTGACCATAGCCGTAGCCCTTACCCTTGACCAAGACCTAACCCTGGCCCTAGCTGTAACCCTATCCCTAGTTCTAGAGCTACCCCTTCTCATATCCCTAACCTTGAGCTAACCCTAGGCCTAGCCCTAGCTCTAAACCTAGCCCTACATCTAGCTCTAGCCCTGGCCCAACCCTAACCCTAACCCAAAGCATATCCCTAAACCTGGCCGTAGGGTTAGTCTTAGCCCTAACTCTAGCCCTTGCACTTACCCTAGCCCTAAACCAAGCCCTAGCCCTAAAACTAAACTTGCACTAACCCTCAAACTAGATCTAGCCTTAACCCTAAATTTGAACTAATCCTCAACCTAGTCCTAGCCCTAACTCTAGCCCTGGCCCTAACCCTAGCTGTAACCCTAACCCTAACCCTAAGCCTAGCCCTGACCCTAAACATAGCCCTAGCCCTAACCCTAGCCTTGACTCTAGCTGTAACCCTAACCCTAACCCTAGCCCTAGCCCTAGCCCTAGCCCTAATCCTAGCCCTAGCCCTAACCCTAGCCCTACCCCTAGCCCTAACCCTAGCCCTAGCCCTAACCCTAGCCCTAGCCCTAGCCCTAGCCCTAGCCCTAACCCTACCCTAGCCCTAAACCTAGCCCTAACCTAGCCCTAGCCCTAACCTAGCCCTAGCCCTAACCCTGTTTTCAAAGGAGGTGGATTCTCCTGAATCCAGTGAAAATGCTGCAACCTCACTGACTGGGGTAGGCAGTGGAACCCTTCAGGTATCAGGGGAGTCAAGAATGGAACCTCAAAAGCAAGATTTGGAGGGGCTAGGGGCAGATCAAACTCAGCCCCCAAGAAAATTCACAGAGACTTTACAGAAAACAATGGCTTCCCAGGAAGACAAAGAGAAAGAAACTGAAGAGTGTTTGAAAGAAGCAATCCAGAACAAACAGACTGTGAGTACTGTGGATTTGGGAACTGAGAAGGGCTTTGGGGCTAGACTGGCTTCTGGTAGTGCCAAGGAAATCTTAGAAACTCCAGGGAAGGAGGTTTTACAAGGAGAAAGCCAGAGAGAAGAAGCAGGGGAGAAAAGGTTTGAGCCAGCTCTGAAAGAACAGGGCGTGGTAGCCATGGCAGAAACAGAAACTGCCTGGAAAGGTAGCACCAACTTACTGCAAGGAGAATGAAAAGTAGATTCTGGACTCCAGAAGGACATTCAGGAAAAAGAATACATTCAAAAGGCCCAAGGAACCACCTTTTTGCTGCAAAAAGAGGCAGGCAGCCATTTAGCAAACAAACAAACTCAGCAAGCAAAACTGAAAGTAAACTCTGGACCGCTAAAGCCTGCTGTAACCACGGAAACAGGCACAGAGGAGGGGAGAGGAAAATCCTTGGGTCTGGCTACTGCTGAAAACTTTTTACAGGATTTCTTTGACTTTGATCAGTATAGAGAAACATACTGTTTGAATAGAGAAAAACTGGGAAAGTTTTTAGGGCTGTTGGAGGAATCTACCAAAGAGTTTGAATTGGAGAGTGTTTTCACAGAGCCAGAGGAAGCCACAGAATGTTTGCAGAGGGACTTTCATTTGAGAGAAATGCAAAACAGAGCATATTTGGGGGTGGATTCGATTAGAGAGGTCCTCTAAGAGTTAAATGATTATGGCAGGAGCCAGTTGGGAAAGCCAGTGGGGGAAAGCAAGCAAGAGGAGTATGAATCCCTTTTACATTCTGTAACTAGCATCAATGAGTGGAATGAAGAAGTTAGGAAAGATCTGCAGGCTTATGAAGAGAGGAGAGGATTTTTCTTAAAGCAATTTGCTTTGAAAAGCAAAGAGGAGAAAAGCAAGGAAAAAACAAAGATCAGAGGAGAGAGGGAGCCAAAGCTTGACAGTAGAAAGTTCTTAACCGAAGAGGCTTTGAATACAAGTAGGGATCGCTCCCCGCTCAAACCAGGGAACTCTTCAGAAGAAGGACTGTATCCTATGACCCTCTACAAAAGAAAGCACGCGCAGCCTGGCAAGCCAGAAGAGACAGAGAAGGAGGCTTGCGCTGGGCAGCTTGCAGGGACTGCACCTTTTAACCCGATAGAACCTCCAAATGAATCTGAAAGTGAGGGAGTGGAGAGATTGGAGGGGTCCTCCTTCCAAGAGCGAAGGGAGAGTGGCACGGAGTGTTCTGGCATTTCTTCTCTGCTTGCTAGCAGCGAGAGCTCTGTGGAAAGCAGCAGTGAGGAGGAGAAGATGGAGGAGGAAGGCGCCGGGGGTGGAGCCCAAAAGAAAAGAAAAACAAAGGAAGGAGGAAAAGGTCTCTCCCCAGGAAAAAAAGTTACAAAGGAATATTTAATATGCCAATATGTCACGGATTTCGAAAGTGTGTAAGAGGGAGAAGGGGCAGAGCGGGAGAGAACTCTTTCAGAAGGTTCCAAAAATACAATCCTTTACCGGGAAAGGCAGATCTCAGCAGCCTGGGCGGAATGTCTCCACACTCCTTGGAACAAAGCCACCGATATTATTTTGCCAAAAGACTTTGACAAGTACGACACGCTGAAACTCTGGGGTTACACGGTGGCACACGTTGCCCTCCTGGGCTCTAAAGAACGCTTGCCCAATTTCAAAAAGTACAGTAGAGATAAACTTTGGAGTGTCCTAGAGAAGAACTTTCCTTTGCTGAAATCGGTGCTGTCAACCCTAGCTGCAACCCTGAACCTAACCCTAACCCTAGCCCAAGCCCTGGCCTAACCCTGATCCTAGACCTAACATTCTCCCTGACCATAGCCCTAGCCCTTACCCTTGACCAAGACCTAACCCTGGCCCTAGCCGTAACCCTATCCCTAGCTCTAGAGGTACCCCTTCTCATATCCCTAACCCTAACCCTAACCTTGAGCTAACCCTAGGCCTAACCCTAGCTCTAACCCTAGCCCTACATCTAGCTCTAGCCCTGGCCCAACCCTAACCCTAACCCAAAGCCTATCCCTAACCCTGGCCGTAGGGTTGGCCTTAGACCTAACCCTAGCACTTGCACTTACCCTAGCCCTAAACCTAGCCCTAGCCCTAGCATTAAACTTGCACTAAACCTAACCCTAAACTTGCACTAACCCTCAACCTAGTCCTAGCCCTAACTGTAGCCCTGGCCCTAACCCTAGCTGTAACCCTAACCCTAGCCCTATCCCTGACCCTAACCCTAGCCCTAGCCCTAATCCTAGCACTAACCCTAGCCCTTACCTAACACTAAACCTAAACCTAACCCTAGCACTAGCCCTGGCCTAACCCTGGCCATAGACCTAACATTCTCCCTAACCATAGCCTTAACCCTTACCCTTGACCAAGACCTAACCCTGGCCCTAGCCGTAACCCTATCCCTATCGCTAGCCCTAGCCCTTGCCACATCCCTAACCCTAACCCTAACCCTAACCCTAGCCCTAACCCTAAACCTAGCCCTAGCTCTTCCCCTAGCCCTAAACCTAGCCATAACCCTAGCCCTGACCTAACCCTAGGCCGAGCCCTAGGTCTAACCCTAGCCCTACCTCTAGCTCTGGCCCAACCCTAACCCTAACCCTAACCCTATCCCTAACCCTGGTCGTAGCACTAGCCCTAGCCCTAACCCTAGCCCCAGCTCTTACCCTAGCGCTAAACATAGCCCTAGACCTAACCCTAAACTTTCACTAACCCTCAACCTAGGCCTAGCCCTAACCCTAGCCCTGGCCCTAACCTTAGCTGTAACCCTAACACTAATCCTAACCCTAACCCTAACCCTGGCCCTAGCCCTAACCCTAGCTGTAACCTTACCCTATCCCTAACCCTATCCCTAACCCTACCCCTAGCCCTAGCCCTAGGCCTAACCCTGGCAGTAGACCTCACATTCTCCCTAATCATAGCCCTAGCCCTTACCCTTGACCAAGACCTAACCCTGGCCCTAGCCGTAGCCCTATCCTTATCGCTAGCCCTACCCCTTGCCATACCCCATACCCTAACCCTAACCCTGGCACTAGCACTAACCACAGACCTAGCCCAAGCCCTAACCCTAGGCCTAGCGCTAACCCTAGACTTAACCCTAACCCTAGCCTAACCCTAGTCCTAACATAGCCCTGGCCTGAGCCATACCCCTAACCAGTGAACTAAACCTAGCCCTAATCCTAGCACTAACCCTAGCCTGGCTCGAGCCATAGCCCTAACCAGAGCCCTAACCCTAACCCTAACCCTAAACCTAGCCCTAACCTAGCCCTAACCCTAAACCTAGCCCTAACCCTAACCTAGCCCTAACCCTAACCTAGCCCTAACCCTAGCCCAGGACCTAAACCTAGCCCTGGTCAAACCCTAGTACTAACCCGAGCCCTAAACCTAGTGCTAACCTTAGCCCTAGCTCTAGCCCTAGCCCTAAGCCTAGCCCTAAACCTAGCCCTAACCCTGGACCTAAAACAAGCCCTGGTCGTAATTCTAGCCCTAAACCTAGCCTTAAACCTAGCCCTACCCCTAGCCCTAACCCTAACCCTGTTTTCAAAGGAAGAGGTTGTGTTTTTTACAGCTCCTCAAAAACTTTCAGCAAAACAGTGGATTCTCCTGAATCCAGTGAAAATGCTGCAACCTCACTGACTGGGGTAGGCAGTGGAACCCTTCAGGCATCAGGGGAGTCAAGAATGGAACCTCAAAAGCAAGATTTTGAGGGGCTAGGGGCAGATCAAACTCAGCCCCCAAGAAAACTGGCAGAGACTTTACAGAAAACAATGGCTTCCAGAAAAGGGAAAGAGGAAGAAACTGAAGAGTGTTTGAAAGTGGCAAGCAAGAACAAACAGACTGTGAGTACTGTGGATTTGGGAACTAAGAAGGGCTCTGGGGCTAGACTGGCTTCTGGTAGTGTCAAGGAAATCTTAGAAACTCCAGGGAAGGAGGTTTTACAAGGAGAAAGCCAGAAAGAGGAAGCAGGGGATAAAAGGTTTGAGCCAGCTCTGAAAGAACAGGGCGTGGTAGCCATGGCAGAAACAGAAACTGCCTGGAAAGGCAGCACCAACTTACTGCAAGGAGAATGAAAAGTAGATTCTGGACTCCAGAAGGACATTCAGGAAAAAGAATACATTCAAAAGGCCCAAGGAACCACCTTTTTGCTGCAAAAAGAGGCAGGCAGCCATTTAGCAAACAAACAAACTCAGCAAGCAAAACTGAAAGTAAACTCTGGACTGCTAAAGCCTGCTGTAACCATGGAAACAGGCACAGAGGAGGGGAGAGGAAAACCCCTGGGTCTGGCCACTGCTGAAAACTTTTTACAGGATTTCTTTGACTTTGATCAGTATAGAGAAACATACTGTTTGAATAGAGAAAAACCGGGAAAGTTTTTAGGGCTGTTGGAGGAATCTACCAAAGAGTTTGAATTGGAGAGTGTTTTCACAGAGCCAGAGGAAGCCACAGAATGTTTGCAGAGGGACTTCCATTTGAGAGAAATGCAAAACAGAGCATATTTGGGGGTGGATTCGATTAGAGAGGTCCTCCAAGAGTTAAATGATTATGGCAGGAGCCTGTTGGGAAAGCCGGTGGGGGAAAGAAAGCAAGAGGAGTATGAATCCCTTTTACATTCTGTAACTAGCATCAATGAGTGGAATGAAGAAGTTAGGAAAGATCTGCAGGCTTATGAAGAGAGGAGAGGATTTTTCTTAAAGCAATTTGCTTTGAAAAGCAAAGAGGAGAAAAGCAAGGAAAAAACAAAGATCAGAGGAGAGAGGGAGCCAAAGCTTGACAGTAGAAAGTTCTTAACCGAAGAGGCTTTGAATACAAGTAGGGATCGCTCCCCGCTCAAACCAGGGAACTCTTCAGAAGAAGAACTGTGTCCTATGACCCTCTACAAAAGAAAGCACGAGCAGCCTGGCAAGCCAGAAGAGACAGAGAAGGAGGCTTGCGCTGGGCAGCTTGCAGGGACTGCACCTTTTAACCCGATCGAACCTCCAAATGAATCTGAAAGTGAGGGAGTGGAGAGACTGGAGGGGCCCTCCTTCCAAGAGCGAAGGGAGAGTGGCATGGAGTGTTCTGGTATTTCTTCTCTGCTTGCTAGCAGCGAGAGCTCTGTGGAAAGCAGCAGTGAGGAGGAGGAGATGGAGGAGGAAGGCGCCAGGGGGGAAGCCCAAAAGAAAAGAACCAAGAGGAAAACAAAGGAAGGAGGAAAAGGTCTCTCCCTAGGAAAAAAAGTTACAAAGGAATATCTAATTCGCCAATATGACACGGATTTCCAAAGTGTGGAAGAAGGAGAAGGGGCAGAGCGGGAGGGAACTCTTTCGGAAGGTTCCAAAAATGCAATCCTTTCCCGGGAAAGGCAGATCTCAGCAGCCTGGACGGAATGTCCCCACACTCCTTGGAACAAAGCGACCGATATTATTTTGCCAAAAGACTTTGACAAGTACGACACGCTGAAACTCTGGGGCTACACGGTGGCACGCGTTGCCCTCCCGGGCTCTAAAGAACGCTTGCCCAATTTCAAAAAGTACAGTAGTGATAAACTTTGGAGTATCCTAGAGAAGAACTTTCCTTTGCTGAAATCGGTGCTGTCAGGATTGAGGGTGGAACAGTCTCAGGAGCAGGTGTCCTACGCCAGGACTTTAGCCTTGGAGATTGTGGAATATTTGCTACTGGGCAGGAAGCCCAAGATATCTGTTATCGTTCTGCCGGACTGGCTGAGGGAGGACCGTTTGATGAAGACCTTTCAAGAGATCCATAGGAGCTGGGAAAGTGCCCCAGAGAACCAGACTCCTTTGGTGTGGACACAAATGGACAATATGTCCAAGATGGTGAGCGGAGAAGCCTGGATGGAGTGGCTCTTAATGGTCACGGCAGACTTAAGACAGCGCAGAAAGATTGCTAAGCAGTCAGGTTTTGATCCGATGGAAGAAAAGGCTAAGGGAACCAGACGAGAGAAAATCAGGGAGAAGTTGAGGAATTGGAAAGAAACGGACCCGGCGTCGCAGCTGGAGAGGAGCCCTGTGGGTCGTGCGGCCCTGAGTTCCAGCCTGGGGGCTCGTGCTACGGTTCCGCCCCCAGCAACCGGTGAGGATCTGAGAGAGGCGGGAGGGAGGAGGGAGGTGCAGAGGATGGGGAGCAACGTGCAAGGGGAAGGTGCGGGAAATTTAGGACGTAGAGGGACTTTGAGCGACATCAGCGATTCCGACCTTGACCCGGGAGTCTCTGACAGAGCGAGCAAGAAACCGAGAGGGGAGCAGGCTTGGGGAGATCGGGTGGATACAGAAGTGGGTTTGGCAGGTGGAGAGGGTGGAAATGGTTTTGGCGTGGGAGAGCAAACAGAAGGGCTTGGTCCGGATGGAGGGGCTGGGGGAACCTCAATGCAACATGCTGCCGGTTTGGGTGTTTCTTTCTCTCAGGGAGAACGGAACAACCCCCTTTGGATGAGCGAAACGAGAACTAGGGAGCCGGGGGCACGGCCAAAGAGGTTATTGGAAGGCGCGGATGCCTCCGGTAACGACCGATTTCTGACAAGGCCTAGAATGGACTCTGAAACTAACTTGGCATGGAAGGGAAAAAGTGTAAGTCTAAACCCTCCGCCAGACAGATGTAGAAAGGGGAGGGAGGGAGATGATACACGTGGCAATGACACCCAAGGGGAAGCACCTGGTGGAGCTTCTGCTTTGCCGCCCGGACCGACCGGTGGGAGGACTGGTGGCAACCCTCAGGAGCAAAGAAAAGACAGGAGGACGTACGCTAGTATAGCAGGACGGGGCACTGGCGCTGCTGGACCCTCCAATATTTCAGGCTTGACGAAAGAGGAAGAGGAATACTTAGACACTTTTTTTCATCAAGCTTCAGATGTCAGGAACCCTAGGACACGCTATGTTGTACGCTTCAGATATCTGGGATCGGACCCTGAGAGAGGATCCAGAGCTTATATTTCAAAGAGGCTCCTTAGAGATACTTTGGATGCCCCTAGAGAGGATATTGTGGTAGTGATTGAACTAACAGGGTCTAGGGAAATCGATGTTTGTTTGGCTTCTGAAAAGGTCTACAGAGAGTTCTGGATGAAGTGCAAAACGGTGAAACGTTTGAGCCCAGAGTTGCTGACTGAATATGAGATGGTCCCGCTATTTAGGGGGGATACAATGGTCTTGACCTTAAGTTTCAGAACCACGACCATCCCCGCTCATGATGTAGCACAGTGGGTGTCTAAATACGCTACCATTTTGTCGGGGCCCCATAAGAAGGAAGACGAACAGGGTTATTGGACAGGAGAATATAGGTGCGTGGTATCTTTTAAGAACGAGAACCCTGAATATAGGCATGGAAAGATACCCAAGTCCTTTTTCCTGGGGGCCGATAGGGGGATCACCAGGTACAGCGGCCAGCCTCAGGCTTGTTTCCACTGCGGGTCTTACGATCATCAGAGACGTTTGTGCACCACTCCCTTGTGCTCCCGCTGTGGCGCCAGGGGCCATCCGACGGTGGCCTGTCCCAGCAGCATCAGGTGCAACTTTTGTGGTGAATTGGGACACACTTATTTTTGGTTTCCCTAGGCCTATTACAATCAGCAAGATGCCAAAGTCTTGGAGAAGGCCCAACAAGTAGCCAGAACGGGGAAAGAAAGAGCTCAGTCCAAGGAACAGACAAGGGTCCTGAGGGATGCCTTAAGAGCCAGGGGAGAGGAGTTGCTCCCTGTGGAGAGGCGGGAAAACAGAGAGAGAAACCATGGTCTGGGACATCTATTGGAGAACGGAAAGCAGGAGGCAGTAAAAGAAGGAAAAGATGCCGAACGGAACGTAATACCGGGGAGGGGTGCGGGAAGAAAAGATGGAAACCCGCAGAGAAAGGAGAAAGTGAGGGAAGAGGCAGTTAGGGGTCATAATAGGTTCCCTGTTCTTGCAGAAGAGGAGAGAAGAGTTGAGGAAGAGAGTGGGTCAGTCCCTAAGGAATTCAGTGATAGAGAAGTTTTGGTGGCTGTCAAGGGGGCGGGAGACAGACAACCTAAACAGGCAGGAGAAGCAAAGGGACAAAGGAGCCCAAGGAGTTTAAGCAGCAAAAGGCATGGAGCGATGAGGAATCAGGTGGTAGACCAGGAAACTGAGGGAAGCAAAGCAAAAGGAAAGGGAGTGGGAAGTGGAGAGTCGGTGGTAGAGGGTCAGGCGGTGCTATTGTTGGGTGGGAGTCCTGAGGGCTTGCCTGAAGAGATGGTGAGAGAGATTGTGATGGAGGGAACACTTGGCGCAGAGTCGGTAGCTTCACCGCTGTTATTTTCAGAAGAAGGAGAAGTTCTTATGCAAGAACCTGATAACAGATTGGTGAGTCCTCCCGATGCTGAGTCGGGTCTCTGTTTTCCCCCTCCGTTGCCGCCCCCTCCCTACCCCGGACCTCCTGATGCCCTCCCCTGTCCTCTTCCAGCTCGCCTTCCTCACCCGGATGGCCCGGTGTCCACTTCAACATCCCTTCTTTCCCCGTTCATTCCGCCCCTATCCCATATTAGTGAGACTACACCTTCGGGTTTGCTGGAGGAGGTAGAGAGGAGCCAGTTAGAACCAGTGAACCAGAGGGCCAGGGAGGCTCGAGAGTCAGGAAGGTTGGAGATTGAACTGGATTGAGTAGTTTTGGATGGAGTGGACTGTCCTGGTTTGAAAGCTAACAAAATATTGAGAGCTGGGCTGAAAAGTGGTGGAGAGAGAACCTGTGCCTTTCTGGGTGACAGCCACGATGAGACACGCCGGCCCTGACTTCCTCAGGGAGGTCTATGGGCAGATTCAGCAAAACGGGGTCTTGGCGGAGTGGTTTCAGACCAAAGGGGGAACCATACGAGACTTGAAGCGTTTCGTATGCTGGGATTTGGTGGGCTTGGTGTTCTTTCAGCCACGGTTCGGAAAAAAAAATGCAAAGAAGGACCATTTGTCTGGATATTTAAAAGAAGTGCCTAGGAACATCGAATGTTTCACGGACCGGAAGATCCCCTTCGGCCTGTGGGACATTGGATGGAGATTTTACCATCAAATCGATTACTTAAAAGGAAACCAATTTCTATTTTAATTTCTATTTTAATTATATTTTAAATTTTAATTGTAATTTGAACAATACTGTTCTTGGTTCTTTACATATAAATGCATAATATGGTAGAAAGTTTGACAGGGAAACAGGACTAGGAACAGTGGTAAAAATAAATAATTATATCAAAAATTATAATGCTTCTATAAAGATACGTGTAATTTTGAAATTGCTTTAATAACTTTGGGTACTTTTTTGAAGAAGTGTAATATTTTGTTATATTGTTGTTCTGATAACTTTATTATGTAATTCTATTTGTGAATTTATACTTTTGTACTGTAGGCAGATGTGTTTGTAGGATGTTAAAATTTTTATAAAATTACTTAAACCTAAAAAAAAAAAAATTACTTAAACCTAACCGCTAACCCTAGCCTTAGACCTAACCCTAGCCCTAACCCTAAACCTAGCCCTAAGCCTAACCCTAACCCTAGCCCTAAGACCCAAGCCCTAGTTCCAGCCCTAGCCCTAGCCCTAGCCCTAACCTAGCCTTAACCCTAGCCCTAACCCTAACTCTAACCTTAGCCCTAAACCTAGTCATATCCCTAACCCTAAACCTAGCCCTAACCCTAACCTAACCCTAACCCTAGCCTTTGCCTTAACCCTAACCCGAACCCGAACCCTAACCGTAACCTTATCCCTATCCCTAGAAATATACCTAGCCGTAGCCCTAGCCATAAGACATGAGACCTAGGCCTAGCCCTAACCTTAACCCTAACCCTAACACAAACACTAACCCAAACCCTAGCCCTAGACCTAACCGTAGGCCTAGCTGTACGCCTAACCCTAGCCCTAGCCCTAGCCTTAGCCCTAACCCTAACTCTAGCCCTAACTCTAGCCCTAACCCTAGCTCTGGACCTAACCCTAGACATAAACTTAGCCCTAACCGGAAATCTAGCCCTAACCGAAGCCCTAGTCGTAGGCATAACCCTAGCCATAAACCTAACCCAAACCTTAGCCTGAACTCTAATCCTAGCCATAACCCTAACCTAGCCCTAACCCTAAATCCTAGCCCTAGCCCTAACTCTAGCTATAATCGTAGCCCTAAAAGAGCCCTAAACCTATCCCTAACGCTAGCTCTAGCCCTGGCCCAACCGTAGCCCTAACCCTAGCCCAAGCCTTAGCCCTAACCCTAGACTTAATACGAGCCCTAGCCCTAACCCTAACCCTAAACTTAGCCCGAACCCTAACCCTAATCCTAGCCATAACCCTAAATCCAGTCCTAGTCCAAAACCTAGCCCTAGCCTTGACCCTAATCCTAGCCTTAGCCCTAGCCCTAAGCTCTAAGGCCTAACCCTAGCAATAGCCTTAACCCTAACCTTGCCTGAACCCTAAACCTAGCCCTAGCCATAATCCTAGCCCTAACTTTAACCGTAATCCTAGCTCTGCCCTAAGCCCTAAGCCCTAAGCCCTAAGCCCTAATCCTAGCCCTAGCCCTAACCCTAAACTGTCAGGGATTCCAGGCAGGGAACCCTGGGAAAATGATCAGCCCACTGCAAAGATGTTGCATCATGCCCCAGCTGTGGATAATTGCTAGGTTACATAAGAAACTGGGGTTGTGTGCAGATGGTAGAGGGAGGTGTGCAAACCTCTACCTGATTGGTTGTAAATATGTATATAAGAAAACAATCCCTGGTATGTATTTATCTGTTGACCAAACCAGTGTCTGGCGCAAGCCTTTGTCCGTCTGTTCCATGTTGTGTACATAATGAAACTTTGTAGCAAGATAAAGTGCCTCCTGTTTGGAAGAAACTCCTCTGCGTGTGCGTATCTTTACTGGGGAACAAGGCTGCTGCTGTTGGCTCGCTGACCTCTGGCTTTTCCACTGCATTTCTGTGGGGCTGAAACTCCTATCATCCCCCAACAGTGGTTATGGGCCCAGACCCAGAGTGAACAGCATCCACAGCGCACCTGTAGTTGTTTTCCCCTGGATATTGGGACTGTTTTTGACTGTTTGCCTGGCTCTCCGGTGCCTTGGGAGTCTGTGTTTTGGCAGAGAGACAGTTAATCTCCAGTCCGGAGCTCATCAAGGTCACTGCGGCCAGCTGTTTTGTTTGTTGAATTTTACTTACAGAGGCAGCAGCAGGGCTGAAGGAGGTTATCTGCGTTTTGAAAAGTTGACCGCCGCTAATTATCAAAGCTGGCAAATTTATGTGAGAGCCACTTTGACGAAGGAGAACTTGTGGAACATTTTGGAAAATGAGGGACAGCCCCCAGAAGGAGCAACTGCTGCTCAAATAGCTGCGTTCAGGGTTGCTGACAAAAAAGCCAAAGCAGTTATATTGCTTACTTTAAGTCCTTCCCAGTTGATTCACACTGCTGCTGTGGACATAGCATATCAGCTCTGGCAGGCTTTGAAGCGTGTGCATCAACCTTCCTCATGTTTGTCCAAAATGCTATGGACGAAAAGACTGTATAACACAAAGTTATGTCCTGGAGGCTGTGTGAGAGAGCACCTCATGCTGATGAAACAGTTATGTCAAGAGACAGCCGCTAGGGGGGTAAATATTCCAGAAACGCAGAAAAGTTTTATTCTGCTGGGAAGCCTCACTAAGGAGTGGGACTTTTTGATGTACAACCTGCAGGGTGTGCGTGAGGAAGAGCTGACTGTAGACCTGGTAGCCGGGAGGATCCTGGAGGAAGTTCAACGTAAGCAGTTCGACTCCAGACTGCAGTCGGAGGGGAGAAAAGCCAGCCGCCAAGAGGAGGAGGCATCTGACCTGGGGGAAGAAGGAGTATGCAGCTATGCCAGACGCTGCTACAGATGCAAGAGAGTCGGCCATCTCCAGAAGGACTGCAGAATGCTAGTGCCGAGCAGAGGGAAGAAGACAGCCCAGAAGCGGAGGGGCGTGTCGTCACAGGCTGAAGGTCATGTGTTTGTGGCAAAAGAACAGTCTGAAAGTGGTGTGTGGTTGCTAGACAGTGGTGCAGCTCACCACATGGTGAACAATTTAAAGCTGTTGAATGATGTTACAAATGCAAATATAACAGCAATTTCCCTTGCAGATGGGGCACCAAGCAAGGTGCAGAAGATGGGTACTGCATATGTGCCATGCTTTGGTAAATCATTCAATAATGTGTTGTGTGTTACCAACCTGCAGAATTGTATTTTGAGTGTCTCCCAACTGACCAGTGAGGGTTACAAAGTGGTGTTTGAAGGGGAGAAATGTACAATAACTGAAAATGATATGTCTTGTGCAAAAGAGGTGAAAAAGCAGGGGTTGTACCACATGTTGCCCAAAGGAAAAGTGGCAAACGTTAACCCACTGTGTAACAAACCTCTACATGACAAGTGTGTACATTATCTCCACTGAGTGATGGGACATGCGAGCTACAAAAGTTTGCAGGAGTTGGCAAAGGTATGCCCTGAGTTACAAGTCAGAAATTGCCCTAAGTTTCTAGATTGCTCTGTATGCAAAAAGGTTAAGGTAAAGGTTTACCCCATTGCCAAGAAAAGCAAGTGTGTCACCCAACGTCCTTTTGAGGTTGTACAGCAGATTTGGCTGGGCCATTCAAGCCAACTGAAGGGCAAAATAAGTATGTCCTGGTAATTGTAGACAGACACACCAGGTACTCCTATGTCTATCTACTGAAAGAGAAAGGTCAAGCAGCTGAAAAGTTCCAAGAGTGGGTGAATGCTGTTGAGAGGGAATTTCCTTATAAAGTGGCCAGTCTTGTATCAGACAGAGGGGGAGAACCTGTCCAATAGCCTGCAAGCCTGGATGCGTAAGAAAGGCATAAGGCATAAAACCACCAACCCCGCATCCTCCGGGGAGGGTGGTCTCGCAGAAAGAAGAATTGGGCTGTTAAAACAAATGAAGAACTGTATGATGGAGGATGCCCAAGCCCCAGCAGGACTTTGGGGAGAAGCAATAGTGACAGCAAACTACCACATAAACAGGATGTAGAGCTCAAGTGTGAAGCAAACTCCATATTACCTATTGTATGGTAGAGCGCCAAACATGAAGCATCTATGTGTTTGGGGTCAGTTTGCTAGTGTGTATATTCTCCCAAGTTTCAGAAAGTCTGGAGAGGAGAAATCTAGACGGTTACGCTTTGTGCGATATGAAGGTAACAGATATAGATTTCTACACCATGCTGGCAAAATAGTGTATTCCAGGAGTGCAAACTTCGAAATCCATTCAGGATGGGATAGACCGCACCGTAACCAAGAGGTTTTGATTCCCCTGGATAAAAGTGTGAAAAGTGTGAAAAGACTGCACTGTAATCAAGAGGTTTTAATTCCCCTGGGTAAAAGTGTGAAAAGTGTTCCCGAAATTCCTGAAAATGGAGGGGCAGTGATGTCTGATGAGGAAAAGGACAGTGTCCCGGATACACTTGAAAGCTCTGAAGATGGAGGGGCAGTGATGGCTGATGATGAAGAAGGAAGTACTGAGGAAAGTACTGAGGAGGAGAAGCCAGAAGTCTCACTCGACGTCACACCAAAGAGTTCAACACCGCTACCTAGTGCTGAACCTGCGTTTAGGGTCAAGCAAGAGCCTCGCGCTGAGACCAGCGCTAGTTCTAGAAGTGGTTCCAGTAAAAGTGGGTCAGGAAGTACCCAACTTGCTGAGTCAGGAAGTAAAGTTATGCTTATCTCTAAAAGGTCAGGAGGAGGGTATTTTGTTGTCGCGTGTGACTGAAGCAGAAAACTTACAGTGTAGGATTACATTGGGGTATACTATCAAAATGTGAGGCAACTGATCCAGGATGGGATTTTGTGCTTGCAGTATTGTCCATCTGTGGATCTGCTCACAAAGGCACTTCCAGTAGTAGGCCATGAGAACTTGGCAGGTGAACTGGGCCTTGCCACCTGAGTGTAAGGTGGAAGATGAGTTGTACCCTTGAATGTATGTACTGTATGTATCATATAATATGTATTGCATGACATGTATGGATTATGAAAATGTCCTACACAGTGGCCTGACCATTTTGGAGGGGATTGTCAGGGATTCCAGGCAGGGAACCCTGGGAAAAAATAAGCCCACTGCAAAGATGTTGCATCATGCCCCAGCTGTGGATAATTGCTAGGTTGCATAAGAAACTGGGGTCGTGTGCAGATGGTAGAGGGAGGTGTGCAAACCTCTACCTGATTGGTTGTAAATATGTATATAAGAAAGCAATCCCCAGTATGTATTTGTCTGTTGACCAAACCGGTGTCTGGCGCAAGCCTTTGTCCGTCTGTTCCATGTTGTGTACATAACGAAACTTTGTAGCAAGATACAGTGCCTCCTGTTTGGAAGAAACTCCTCTGCGTGTGCGTATCCTTACTGGGGAACAAGGCTGCTGCTGTTGGCTCGCTGACCTCTGGCTTTTCCACTGCATTTCTGTGGGGCTGAAACTCCTATCATCCCCCAATATAAACTTGCCCTAACCCTATATATTCTAGCCCTAGCCCTAAACATAGCCATATTCATAGCCCTAATACTAGCCCTAACCCTAGTTCTAGCCCTAGCCCAAGCCCAATCCTAGCCATAACCCTAGCAAATACTTTAGCCCTAAACCTATCCCTATCCCTAGCACTACCCCTAGCCCTAGGCCTAACCCTAGCCGTAACTCTAGCCTTACGCCTAGAACCAACCGTGACCCTAGCCCTAGACCTAAACTAGCCATGGCCCGAGCCCTAGTCCTAACCCTAGCCCTAGCCCTAGCACGAGGCTTAAGCCTAACCCTAACTGAAAACCTAAATCTAGCCCCAACCGAAGCCCTAGCCCTAGCCCTAACGCTACTGATAAACCTAGCCCTAGCGCTCATCCTAGCCCTAGCCCTAGAACTAGCTGTAACTCTAGCCCTAACCCTAGCCTTAACCCTCACCGTAGCCCTAACCCTAGCACTTACCCTAACCTAGCCATAACCCTAGCCCTAGCCCTAACCCCTAATCCTAGCTTTAGCCGTAGCCCTAGCCCTAACCCTAAACCTAGCTCGAACCTGAGCCCTAATCCTAGCTGTAGCCCTAACTGTAGCCTTGGCCGGAACCCTAGCCCTAACCCTAGCCATTACCCTAGCCCAAGCCCTAAACCTAGAGCTAACCCTAGCCCTGGCCGTAATCGTAGCCCTAAACATAGCCCTAGCCTTAGCGCTAAACCTAAACCTAGACCTAGCTGTAACCCTAACCTTGCCCTAACCCTAAATCCTAGCCCTAGCCCTAACTCTAGCCATAGTCGCAGCCCTAAAAGAGCCCTAAACCTAGCCCTAATGCTAGCTCTAGCCCTGGCCCAACCCTAGCCCTAAGCCTAGCCCAAACTTTAGCCCTAACCTAGACTTAATATTAGCTCTAGTCCAAACCCTAAACCTAAACCTAGCCCTATCCCTAGCAATACCTCTAGCCCTAGGCCTAACCCTAGCCACAAATCTAGCCTTACCCCTAGAACCAGCCATGGCCCTAGCCCTAACCCTAGCCCTAGACCTAAACCTAGCCCTGGCTGAGCCCTAGTTCTAGCCCTAGCCCTAAGCCTAGCCATAACCCTGGGCCTAAAACAAGCCCTGGTTGTAATTGTAGCCCTAACCCTAGCCTTAAGCATAGCCCTAGCCCTAGCCCTAACCCAAGCCATAGCCCTAGCCCTAGCAAGAGGCTTAACCCTAACCCTAACTGAAAACCTAACCCTAAATCTAGCCCTAACCGAAACCCTAGCCCTAACCCTAACCCTAACCCTAGCCCTTGCCCTAGAACGAGTTGTAACTCTAGCCCTAAACATAGACCTAACCCTAGCACTTACCCTAACCTAGCCATAACCGTAGCCCTAGCCCAAACCCCTAACCCTAGCATTAACCCTAAACAGAGCCCTAACCCGAGCCCTAACCCTAGCCTTGGCCGGAACCCTAGCCCTAACCCAAGCCCTAATTCTAGCCCTAGCCCTAACCCCAGGCCAAGCCTGAAACCTAGCGCTAACCCTAGCCCTGGCTGTAATCCTAGTCCTAAACATAGCCATAACCCTGGCGCTAAACCTAAACCTAGCCGTAACCCTAGCCCTAACCTTAGCACTAGCCCTAAGACCCAAGCCCTAGCTCCAACCCTAGCCCTAGCCCTAACCCTACCCCTAGCCCTAACCTAGCCGTAACCCTAGCCCTAACCCTAACCCTAGCCCTAACCCTAGTCATAGCCCTAACTCTAAACCTAACCATAACCATAGCCATAGCCCTAGCTCTAGCACGAGGCTTAACCTAAACCCTAACTGAAAACCTAACCCTAAATCTAGCCCTAACTGAAGCCCTAGCCCTAGCCCTAACCCTACTGATAAACCTAGCCCTAGCCCTATAATGAGCTGTAACTCTAGTCCTAACCCTAGTCCTTACAATAACCGAGCCATAACCCTAGCCATAGCCCTAGCCCTAACCCCTAACCCTAGCCTTAGACCTAAACCTAGCCCAAACGCTAAACCTAGCCCTAACCCTAACCCTAACCCTAGCCCTAAGACCCAATCCCTAACTGAAGATCTAGCCCTAGCCCTTACCTAGCTGTAACCCTAGCCCTAACCCTAACCCTAGCCCTAACCCTAGTTATAGCCCTAACCCTAAACCGAGCTCTAACTCTAACCTAACCCTAACCCAAGCCTTAGCTCTAACCCGAACTCTAACTGTAACCCTATCCCTAGCACTACAAATATGCCTAGCCGTAGCCCTAGCTATAAGACATAAGACCTAGCCCTAGCCCTAACCTTAACCCTAACACAAACACTAACCCAAACCCTAGCCCTGGAGCTAACCATGGGCCTAGCCCTAGCCCTAGACTTAGCCCTAACCCTAACCCTAGTCATAAGTCTAGCCCTAACCGTAACTCTAGGCTTAACCCTAGCCATAAACTTAGCCCTAACCCAAAATCTATCCCTAACCGAAGCCCTAGTCGTAGTCATAACCCTAGCGATAAACCTAACCCTAACCCTAACCTTAGCCTGAACCCTAATCCTAAACTTAGCCCTAACTAGCCCTAGCCCTAACCCGAAGCCTAGACCTAGTTGTAATCCTAACCTTGCCCTAACCCTAATTCTAGCCCTAGACCTAACCATAGGCCTAGCCATAGGCTTAAGCCTAGCCCTAGCCCTAGCCTTAGCCCTAACCCTAACCCTAGCCGTAACTGTAGCCCTAACCCTAGCCCTGACCCTAGCTCTAGACCTAATCCTAGCCATAAATTTAGCCCTAACCTGAAATCTAGCCCTAACCGAAACCCTAGTCGTAGCCATAACCCTAGCCATAAACCTAACCCTAACACTAACCTTAACCTTAGCCTGAACCCTAATCCTAAACATAGCCCTAAGCCTAGCCCTAGCCTAACCCTAAACCTAGCCCTAGCCGTAACCCTAACCTTGCCCTAACCGTAAATCCTAGCCCTAGCCTTAACTCTAGACATAGTCATAGCCCTAAAAGAGCCCTAAACCTAGCCCTAACGCTAGCTCTAGACCTGGCCCAACCCTAACCCTAAGCCTAGCCGAAACCTAAGCCCTAACCTTAGACTTAATACTAGCCCTAGCTCTAACCCTAAACCTAAAGCTAGACCTAACCCTAAACCTAACCCTAAATCTAGTCCTAGTCCTAACCCTAGGCCTAGCCCTAGCCCTAGCCCTAACCCTAAACCTAGCCCTAACTCTAACCCTTACCCTAGCCATAACCCTAAATCCAGTCCTAGTCCTAACCCTAGGCCTAGCCTTAACCCTAATTCTAGCCTTAGCCCTAGCCCTAAGCTCTAAGGCCTAACCCTAGCAATCGCCTTAACCCTAACCTTGCCCGAACCTTAAACCTAGCCCTAGCCATAATCCTAGCCCTAGCCTTAACCGTAATTGTAGCCCTAGTCCTAGCCCTAGCCCTAACCCTAAACTTGCCACAACCCTACATATCCTAGCCCTAGCCCTAAACCTAGCCATAGTCCTAGCCCTAACACTAGCCCTAACCCTAGTTCTAGCCGTAGCCCAACCCTAGCCATAACCCTAGTGACTACCTTAGCCCTAAACCTAGCCCTATCCCTAGCACTACCCCTAGCCCTAGGCCTAACCCGAGCCGTAACTCTAGCCTTACCCCTAGAACCAACCATGGCCCTAGTCCTAACCCGAGCCCTAAACGTAGCCCTAGCCCTGACCCTAGCCCTAACCCTAGCCCTAACCCCAGCCCTGGCCCTAAACCTACCACTAGCCCAAGACCTAAGCATAGCCCTAACCCTGGCCCTAATCCTAGCCCTGGCCCCAGAGCTAAATCTAGCCCTAGCCCTAGCCCTATCCTTAGCCCTAACCCTAACCCCAGCCCGAGCCATAGCCCTAGCCCTAACCCTAGCCCCAGGGCTAAACCTAGCCCTAACCCTAAAATTAATCCTAACCTAGCCCAAAACTGACCCTAGCCCTAGTTCTAGCCCTGAAGCTAGCCCTAGCCCTAACCCTAACCCTAATCCTAGCCTACCCAAACCCTAGCCCAACCCTAGCCCTAACCCTAGCTCTAGCCCTAAGACCTAAACCCTAGGCCTAGCCCTAGCCCTAAGACATAATACCTAAGCCCTACCCCTAGTCCTAGACTTAGCCCTAACAGGAACTTTGCGCTAACACTAAACCTTCCGTAACCCTAGCCCTAGCCGTAGCACTAATCCTAGCCCTAACCCTAATCCTAGCCCTGGCCCTAACCCTAGCCGTAGCACTAATCCTAGCACTAGCCCTCACCCTAACACTAGCCCTAACTCTAGCTCTAGCTCTAAGACATAAACCCTAGCCCCAGCACTAGCCCTAGTCCCAGCCCTAAGAGATAATACCTAAGCCCTTGCGCTAGTCCTAGACTTAGCCCTAACAGTAACTTTGCCCTAACCCTAAACCTAGCTCTAGCCCTTTCCTAACGCTAACGCTAGCCCTAGGCCTAATCCTAGCCATATCCCTAATCCTAGCGTTAGCCCTAACCCTAGCCATCACCTTAGCCCTAGCCCTAACCCTAGCCCCAGGGCTAAACCTAGCCCTAACCATAAAACTAACCCTAACTTAAACTAGCCGAAAGCCTACTCTAGCCCTAGGTCTAGCCCTCAAGTTAGACCTAACCCTAACCCTAACCCTAACCCTAGCCCTAGCCTACCCTAACCCTAGCCAAACCCGAGCCGTAAACCAAGCCCTAGCCCTAACCCTCACCCTAACACTAATCCTAGCCCTTCCCTAGCCCTAGCCCTAACCCTAGCCCTAGCCCTAACCCTAGTCATAGCCCTAATTCTAGCCCTAGCCCTCATCGTAGCCCTAGCCCTAACCCTAGCCCTAGCTCTAACCCTAAACAGAACCCTAACCCTACCACTAACGCTAACCCTAGCCCTAACCCTAGCCCTAGCCTTAGCTAGCCATAACGCTACCCCTAGCCATAAGCCCTAACCCTAACCCTAGCCCTTCCCTAAGCCTAGCCCTAACCCTAACCATAGCCCTAATCCTAGCCTTAGCCCTTAACGTACCCCTAGCGCTAACCGTAGCATAACCTAGCCCTGAACCTAGCTGTAGCCCTAGTCCTAGCCTTAACCGTACTCCTAGCCCTGGCCCGAGAACTAATATTCACCCTAACCATAACCTTAGCCCTAATGCTTTACCTAGACCTAACACTAGCCCTAGACTTAACCCTATCCCTAGTGCTACCCCTAGTCTTACCCTAACCCTAGCCCTAGCCCTAGCTCTAACATTAACTCTAGCCCTAGCTCTAGCCCTAACCCTGACCCTAGCCCTAGCCCTAAACCTAGCCCTAACCCTAGTCCGAGCCCTAACCCTAGCCGTAGCCCTAGCCCTAGCCCTAAACCTAGCCCTAGCCCTAGCCCTAGCACTAACCCTAACCCTACCGTAGTCCTAGCATTAGCCACAGCCTTAAACCTAGCCCTAGCCCTAGCCATAGCACTAATCCTAGCTGTAGCCCTAGTCCTAGTCCTAGCCCTAACCCTAAACCTAGCCCAAACCCTAGCCCTAGCCCTAAGACATAAGCTCTAGCCCTAGCCCTAGCCCTAACCCGAGCCCTAGCCCTAAGAAATAATACCTAAGCTCTAGCCCTAGTCCTAGACTTAGCCCTAACTGTAACTTTGCCATAACCTTAATCCTAGCCCTAGCCCTTCCCTAACCCTAGCGCTAACCCTAGACCTAATCCTAGCCGTATCCCTAATCCTAGCTTTAGCCCTAACCCTAGCCATCGCCTTAGCCCTAATCCTAATCCTAGTCCTAACCCTAACACTAACCCTAGCCCTAGCCCTAACCCTAGCCATAGCCCTAATCCTAGCCCTAGCCCCAATCGTAGCCCTAGCCCTTACCCTAGCCCTAGCCCTAACCCTAACCTTAACCCTACCAAACCCCTAGCCTTACCGTACCCCTAGCGCTAACCGTAGCATAACCTAGCCCTAAACCTAGCCGTAGCCCTAGTCCTAGCCTTAAGCCTAACCCTACCCCTAGCCCTGGCCCAAACCGTGGCCCTAGACCTAATATTTTCCCTAACCATAGCCCTAGCCCTAACGCTCTACCTAGACCTAACACTAGCCTAGCCTTAACCCTATCCCTAATGCTAGCCCTAGCCCTTTCCCTAGTCTTACCCTAACCCTCACCCTAGTCCTAGCCCTAAACCTATTCCTAACTCTAGTCCTAACCCTAGCCCAAGAGCTAGCCCTAAACTTACCAATAACCCGAGCCCTAACCTTAACCCTAACCCTAGCACTAGGCCTAGCCCTGACCCTAGCTCTAGCCCTAGCCCTAGCCCTAAACCTAGCACTAGCCCAAGACCTAACTCTGGCCCTAATCCTAGCCCTGGCTGTAATCCTAGCTCTAAACCTAGCTCTTACCCTTGTCTGAGCCCTAACCCTAGCCCTAGCCCTAACCCTAACCCTAGTCCTAGCATTAGCCATAGCCTTAAACCTAGCCCTAGCCCTAGTCCTAGCCCTAGACCTGGACCGAACCCTAGTTTTAACCAGAGCCCTAAACCTCGCCCTAGCCCTAGCACTAGCCCTAGCCCTAGCCCTAACCCTAGCCCTAACCCTAACCCCAGTCCGAGCCGTAGCCCTAGCCCTAACCCGAGCCGCAGGGCTAAACCTAGTCCTAATCATTAAATTAACCCTAACCCAGACGAAACCTGACCCTAGCCCTAGGTCTAGCCCTGAAGCTAGCCCTAGTCCTAACCCTAACCCTAACCCTAACCCTAATCCTAGCCTACACTAACCCTAGCCCAACCCTAGCCGTAAACCGAGGCCTAGCACTAGCCGTCACCCTAACCCTAACACTAGCCCTAACCCTTCCCTAACCCTAGCCCTAACCCTAGCCCTCAACCTCACCCTAACCCTAACACTAGCCCTAACCCTACTCCTAGCCCTAGCCCGAGACCTAGCCCTAGCTGTAGCCCTGACCCTAACCCTAGCCCTAGCCCTAGCCCTAGTCCTAAGCCCTAGACCTAACCCTAGCCCTAGCCCTTGCCCTAGCCCTAACCCTAGCCCTAGCCCTAGCCCTAACCCTAAGCCCTAGCCCTAGCCCTAGCCCTAGCCCTAGCCCTAACCCTAGCCGTAGCCATAACCCTAGCCCTAGCCCTAGCCTAGCCCTAGCCCTAGCCCGAGCCCTAGCCCGAGCCCTAGCCCTAGCCCTAAACCTAGCCCTAACTCTAGCCCTAACCCTGTTTTCAAAGGAGGAGGTTGTGTTTTTTACAGCTCCTCAATACCTTTCAGCAAAACAGTGGATTCTCCTGAATCCAGTGAAAATGCTGCAACCTCACTGACTGGGGTAGGCAGTGGAACCCTTCAGGCATCAGGGGAGTCAAGAATGGAACCTCAAAAGCAAGATTTTGAGGGGCTAGGGGCAGATCAAACTCAGCCGCCAAGAAAACTGGCAGAGACTTTAGAGAAAACAATGGTTTCCCAGGAAGGCAAAGAGAAAGAAACTGAAGAGCGCTTGAAAGTAGCAAACCAGAACAAACAGACTGTGAGTACTGTGGATTTGGGAACTAAGAAGGGCTCTGGGGCTAGACTGGCTTCTGGTAGTGTCAAGGAAATCTTAGAAACTCCAGGGAAGGAGGTTTTACAAGGAGAAAGCCAGAGAGAAGAAGCAGGGGAGAAAAGGTTTGAGCCAGCTCTGAAAGAACAGGGCATGGCAGCCATGGCAGAAACAGAAACTGCCTGGAAAGGCAGCACAAACTTACTGCAAGGAGAATTAAAAGTAGATTCTGGACTCCAGAAGGACATTCAGGAAAAAGAATACATTCAAAAGCCCCAAGGAAGCACCTTTTTGCTGCAAAAAGAGGCAGGCAGCTATTTAGCAAACAAACAAACTCAGCAAGCAAAACTGAAAGTAAACTCTGGACTGCTAAAGCCTGCTGTAACCATGGAAACAGGCGCAGAAGAGGGGAGAGGAAAAACCCTGGGTCTGGCCACTGCTGAAAACTTTTTACAGGATTTCGTTGACTTTGATCAGTATAGAGAAACATACTGTTTGAATAGAGAAAAACTGGGAAAGTTTTTAGGGCTGTTGGAGGAATCTACCAAAGAGTTTGAATTGGAGAGTGTTTTCACAGAGCCAGAGGAAGCCACAGAATGTTTACAGAGGGACTTCCATTTCAGAGAAATGCAAAACAGAGCATATTTGGGGGTGGATTCGATTAGAGAGGTCCTCCAAGAGTTAAATGATTATGGCAGGAGCCTGTTGGGAAAGCCGGTGGGGGAAAGAAAGCAAGAGGAGTATGAATCCCTTTTACATTCTGTAACTAGCATCAATGAGTGGAATGAAGAAGTTAGGAAAGATCTGCAGGCTTATGAAGAGAGGAGAGGATTTTTCTTAAAGCAATTTGCTTTGAAAAGCAAAGAGGAGAAAAGCAAGGAAAAAACAAAGATCAGAGGAGAGAGGGAGCCAAAGCTTGACAGTAGAAAGTTCTTAGCCGAAGAGGCTTTGAATACAAGTAGGGATCGCTCCCCGCTCAAATCAGGGAACTCTTCAGAAGAAGAACTGTATCCTATGACCCTCTACAAAAGAAAGCACGCGCAGCCTGGCAAGCCAGAAGAGACAGAGAAGGAGGCTTGTGCTGGGCAGCTTGCAGGGACTGCACCTTTTAACCCGATGGAACCTCCAAATGAATCTGAAAGTGAGGGAGTGGAGAGACTGGAGGGGCCCTCCTTCCAAGAGCGAAGGGAGAGTGGCATGGAGTGTTCTGGCATTTCTTCTCTGCTTGCTAGCAGCGAGAGCTCTGTGGAAAGCAGCAGTGAGGAGGAGAAGATGGAGGAGGAAGGCGCCGGGGGTGAAGCCCAAAAGAAAAGAACCAAGAGGAAAACAAAGGAAGGAGGAAAAGGTCTCTCCCCAGGAAAAAAAGTTACAAAGGAATATCTAATTCGCCAATATGACACGGATTTCCAAAGTGTGGAAGAAGGAGAAGGGGCAGAGCGGGAGGGAACTCTTTCGGAAGGTTCCAAAAATGCAATCCTTTCCCGGGAAAGGCAGATCTCAGCAGCCTGGGCGGAATGTCTCCACACTCCTTGGAACAAAGCGACCGATATTATTTTGCCAAAAGACTTTGACAAGTACGACACGCTGAAACTCTGGGGCTACACGGTGGCACACGTTGCCCTCCCGGGCTCTAAAGAACGCTTGCCCAACTTCAAAAAGTACAGTAGAGATAAACTTCAGAACCACGACCATCTCCGCTCAGGATGTAGCACGGTGGGTGTCTAAATAGGCTACCATTTTGTCGGGGCCCCATAAGAAGGAAGACAAACAGGGTTATTGGACAGGAGAATATAGGTGCGTGGTATCTTTTAAGAACGAGGACCCTGAATATAGGCATGGAAAGATACCCAAGTCCTTTTTCCTGGGGGCCGATAGGGGGATCACCAGGTACAGCGGCCAGCCTCAGGCTTGTTTCCACTGCGGGTCTTACGATCATCAGAGACGTTTGTGCACCACTCCCTTGTGTTCCCGCTGTGGCGCCAGGGGCCATCCGACGGTGGCCTGTCCCAGCAGCATCAGGTGCAACTTTTGTGGTGAATTGGGACACACTTATTTCTGGTGTCCCCAGGCCTATTACAATCAGCAAGATGCCAAAGTCTTGGAGAAGGCCCAACAAGTAGCCAGAACGGGGAAAGAAAGAGCTCAGTCCAAGGAACAGACAAGGGTCCTGAGGGACGCCTTAAGAGCCAGGGGAGAGGAGTTGCTACCTGTGGAGAGGTGGGAAAACAGAGAGAGAAACCATGGTCTGGGACATCTATTGGAGAACGGAAAGCAGGAGGCAGTAAAAGAAGGAAAAGATGCCGAACGGAACGTAATACCGGGGAGGGGTGCGGGAAGAAAAGATGGAAACCCGCAGAGAAAGGAGAAAGTGAGGGAAGAGGCAGTTAGGGGTCATAATAGGTTCCATGTTCTTGCAGAAGAGGAGAGAAGAGTTGAGGAAGAGAGTGGGTCAGTCCCTAAGGAATTCAGTGATAGAGAAGTTTTGGTGGCTGTCAAGGGGGCGGGAGACAGACAACCTAAACAGGCAGGAGAAGCAAAGGCACAAAGGAGCCCAAGGAGTTTAAGCAGCAAAAGGCATGGAGCAATGAGGAATCAGGTGGTAGACCAGGAAACTGAGGGAAGCAAAGCAAAAGGAAAGGGAGTGGGAAGTGGAGTCGGTGGTAGAGGGACAGGCGGTGCTACTGTCGGGTGGGAGTCCTGAGGGCTTGCCTGAAGAGATGGTGAGAGAGATTGTGATGGAGGGAACACTTGGCGCAGAGTCGGTAGCTTCACCGCTGTTATTTTCAGAAGAAGTAGAAGTTCTTATGCAAGAACCTGATAACAGATTGGTGAGTCCTCCCGATGCTGAGTCGGGTCTCTGTTTTCCCCTTCCGTTGCCGCCCCCTCCCTACCCCGGACCTCCTGATGCCCTCCCCTGTCCTCTTCCAGCCCGCCCTGCTGACCCGGATGGCCCGGTGTCCACTTCAACATCCCTTCTTTCCCCGTTCATTCCGCCCCTATCCCATATTAGTGAGACTACACCTTCGGGTTTGCTGGAGGAGGTAGAGAGGAGCCAGTTAGAACCAGTGAACCAGAGGGCCAGGGAGGCTCGAGAGTCAGGAAGGTTGGAGATTGAACTGGAATGAGTAGTTTTGGATGGAGTGGACTGTCCTGGTTTGAAAGCTAACAAAATATTGAGAGCTGAGCTGAAAAGTGGTGGAGAGAGAACCTGTGCCTTTCTGGGTGACAGCCACGATGAGACTTGCTGGCCCTGACTTCCTCAGGGAGGTCTATGGGCAGATTCAGCAAAACGGGGTCTTGGTGGAGTGGTTTCAGACCAAAGGGGGAACTATACGAGACTTGAAGCATTTCGTATGCTGGGATTTGGTGGGCTTGGTGTTCTTTCAGCCACGGTTCGGAAAAAAAAATGCAAAGAAGGACCATTTGTCTGGATATTTAAAAGAAGTGCCTAGGAACATCGAATGTTTCACGGACCGGAAGATCCCCTTCTGCCTGTGGGACACTGGATGGAGATTTTACCATCAAATCGATTACTTAAAAGGAAACCAATTTCTATTTTAATTTCTATTTTAATTATATTTTAAATTTTAATTGTAATTTGAACAATACTGTTCTTGGTTCTTTACATACAAATGCATAATATGTAAGAAAGTTTGACAGGGAATCAGGACTAGGAATAGTGGTAAAAATAAATAATTGTATCAAAAATTATAATGCTTCTCTAAAGATACATGTAATTTCCAAACTGTTTTAATAACTTTGGGTACTTTTTTGAAGAAGTGTAATATTTTGTCATATTGTTGTTCTGATAACTTTATTATGTAATTCTATTTGTGAATTTGTACTTTTGTACTGTAGGCAAATGTGTTTGTAGGATGTTAAAATTTTAATAAAATTACTTAAACCTAAAAAAAAAAAAATTACTTAAACCTAGCTCTAGCCCTAGCCCTAAACCTAGCCATAGCACGAGGCTTAACCCTAACCCTAACTGAAAACCTAACCCTAAATCTAGCCCTAACCGAAGCCCTAGCCCGAACCCTAGTGATAAACAGAGCCCTAGCCCTAACCCTAGCCCCAGCCCTAGAACGAGCTGTAACTTTAGCCGCAACTCTAACCCTAACCCTAGCACTTACCCTAACCTAGCCCTAACCCCTAACCCTAGCCTTAGACCTTAGACCTAGCCCTAGCCCTAAGCCCTAGTTCCAGCCCTAGCCCTAGCCATAGCCCTAACCTAGCCTTAACCCTAGCCCTAACCCTAACTCTAACCTTAGCCCTAAAACCTAGTCATATCCCTAACCCTAAACCTAGCCCTAACCCTAACCTAACCCTAACCCTAGCCTTAGCCCTAACTCGAACCCTAACCGTAACCCTATCCCTATCCCTAGCCCTAGAAATATACCTAGCCGTAGCCCTAGCCATAAGACATAAGACCTAGACCTAGCCCTAAACTTAACCCTAACCCTAACACAAACACTAACCCAAACTCTGGCCCTAACCCTAACCCTATCGCTAGACCTAACCTTAAATCTAGTCCTAGTCCTAACCCTAGCTCTAACCTTCACCCTAATCCTAGCCTTAGCCCTAGCCCTAAGCTCTAAGGCCTAACCCTAGCAATAGCCTTAACCCTAAACTTGCCCGAACCCTAAACCTAGCCCTAGCGATAATCCTAGCCCTAGCCTCAACCGTACTCCTAGCCCTGCCCTAGCCTTAAACCCTAAGGCCTAATCCTAGCCCTAGCAATAGCCCTAACCCTAAACTTGCCCTAACCCTATATATTCTAGCCCTAGCCCTAAACCTAGCCATAGTCCTACCCTAACACTAGCCCTAACCCTAGTTCTAGCCCTGGCCCAACCCTAGCCATAACCCTAGCGAATACCTTAGCCCTAAACCTATCCCTATCCCTAGCAATACCCCTAGCCCTAGGCCTAACCCTAGCCGTAACTCAAGCCTTACGGCTAGAACCAACCGTGGCCCTAGCCCTAACCCTAGCCCTAGACCTAAACCTAGCCCTGGCCCGAGCCCTAGTCCTAACCCGAGCCCTAAACCTAGCCCTAGCCGTAGCCCTAGCTCTAGCCCGAACCCTAAGCCTAGCCCTAAGCCTAGCCATAACCCTGGACCTAAAATAAGCCCTGATCGTAATTCTAGCCCTAAACCTAGCCTTAAACCTAGACCTAGCCCTAACCCTAGCCCTAGCCCTAACCCTAGCATGAGGCTTAAGCCTAACCGTAACTGAAAACCTAACCCTAAATCTAGCCCTAACCGAAGCCCTAGCCCTAGCCCTAGCCCTAACGATACCGATAAACCTAGCCCTAGCGCTAACCCTAGCCCCAGCTGTAGAACTAGCTGTAACTCTAGCCCTAACCCTAGCCCTAACCCTCACCCTAGCCCTAACCCTAGCACTTACCCTAACCTAGCCATAACCCTAGCCCTAGCCCTAACCCCTAATCCTAGCCTTAGCCTTAGCCATAGCCCTAACCCCAAACCTAGCCTGAACCCGAGCCCTAACCCCTAGCCATAGCCCTAACCGTAGCCTTGGCAGGAACCCTAGCCCTAACCCTAGCCCTAACCCTAGCCCTGGCAGTAATCCTAGCCCTAAACATAGCCCTAGCCCTAGCGCTAAACCTAAACCTAGCCGTAACCCTTGCCCTAACCTTATCCCTAGCCCTAAGACCAAAGCCCTGGCTCGAGCCCTAACCCTAGCCCTAAACCTAGCACTAGAGCTAACCCTAGACATAACCGTAACCCTAACCTTAGACATACCATAGCCCTAGCCCTAGCCCTAACCGTAAACTTGCCCTAACCCTATATATCCTAGCCCTAGCCCTAATTCGTAGCCATAGCCCTAGCCCTAGCCCTAACCCTAGCCGTAAAACTAGTCCTAACCTTAAACCTAGACCTAACCGAAGCCCTAGGTCTAGACAAAACCCTAGCCATTAACCTAACCCTAACCCTAACCTTAACCTTAGCCCAAGCCCCAATGCTAAACCTAGCCCTAACCCTAGCCCTAGCCCTAGCCCTAGCCCTAGCCCTAACCTTGCCCTAACCTTGCCCTAACCCTATATATATAGATCTAGCCCTAACACTAGTTCTAGCCCTATCCCAATCCTAGCCATAACCCTAGCCAAACCTTAGCCCTAAAACTAGCCCTATCACTAGCACTACCCCTAGCCCTAGGCCTAACCCTAGCCGAAACTCTAGCCTTACCCCTAGAACCAACCGTGACCCTAGCCCTAACCCTAGCCCTAGCCCTAACCCTAGCCCTGGCCCGAGCCCTAAGCCTAACCCTAAGCCTAGCCACAACCCTGGACCTAAAACAAGCCCTGGTTGTAATTCTAGCCCTAAACCTAGCCTTAAACCCAGCCCTAACCGTAGCGCTAACCCTAGCCCTAGACCTGGCCATAACCCTAGCCCTAACACTAGACCTAACCCTAGTTCTAGCCCTACCCTAGTGCAAACCTTAGCCCTATCCCTAGCACTACCCCTAGCTCTAGGCCTAACCCTAGCCGTAACTCTAGCCTTATCCCTAGAACCAACCGTGGCCCTAGCCCTAGCCCTAAGCCTAGCCATAACCCTGGACCTAAAAAAAGCCCTGGTCAATAGAATGTTCAGAGTTTCCTCTAGAGTTGCGAGAGAGAGGAAACTACCAAGAGACATTATTATAACATTTACGAGGACTATGATTAGAGACAAAATAATACAGAGAAGGTACGATGGACTATTGAAGATTGAAGATAAAGATGTGAGAATTGTTAAAGACATACCTTATCAAATCCTAAAGAAAAGACAAGAATATAAACCATTGGCCAATCTTTTGATGAAATGCCAGATTAATTATCGATGGGAAAGGGTTGAAGGTTTGTCTTTCATTTATAGACAGCAGAGATACAGAATTAATTCAATACACAAGGCTAAAGAAATGATGGAGAGACTGAAGAAGGACTTACAGAAGGATACCTCTGAAGGAGAGAAAGAACAAGAACAGTTGCTTCAGGAGGAGGAAAGAGGACAATTACAGGGAGAAGAAGAAGATGGTGAACAAGAGGAAGCAACTGGGGAACAAGAAGAAGGGGAGGTAGATGAAGAACTGTTGAAATAAGATAAATGACATTAATAAAAAATTAATATAATTAGCAAAATGGATTTGAAGATTTACTCTTGGAACATTAAGGGATTTAACTCTGAATACAAAAGAAGACAAATATTTCACCATTTAGAGAAACAGAATATTGATATGATATGTCTACAAGAAGCTCGAATTTGGACTCAAGACCTGAAATATGTTAGGAATCCGAGATTAGGTAGCCGCTTCGCAGCTACGATTGATAAAAAGAAGAGGGGAGTCTTGATATATGTAAATTCAAAATTTGGTATAAAGCAAATATTTCAGGCCATAAATGGTCGCTACATAGGAGTAGAAGTCACTCTGAAACAAGACAAAATATTAATCGTCGGGATATATGCACCAAATGGAGCCAAAGGTGAATTTTTCCCTACACTACAGGAAGAGAGATTGAAATATCTTAATGAAACTGGAAACTCTAACATGATTGTTCTTGGGGATTTTAATGGCGTAATTAATCCTCAGGTTGACAGGACAATGCAAAAGTCATCTCCCCGAAACAATGGCAAACTACCCAAGAGCTTCTTTAATATGATGGACACTTTAAATTTATATGACACTTGGAGATACAAGAATGGACAGTTGGATGGACATACATTCTATTCGGATCGACACAGGTCTGTGTCAAGGATAGACATGATGTTGGCATCTAAACAACTTCTGATGAAGATTACAGATATGGATATACTTCCTAATCCATGTTCTGATCATAATCCAATACAACTAAAGATAAAGATTAACGACAGAGAAAGAACATGGAGATTGAATGATGTGATTTGGAATAAGGAGGAATATATAATAAAAGCAAAAACAGAGATAACTAACTATTTTAATGAGAATTTAACGACGGAACTTTCGATGAAAACTATCTGGGATGCAAGTAAAGCTGTTATGCGCGGTAACTTTATCAGATGGATGGCAGAAATCAGGAAAGAAAAGAGAAATACTGAACAGCAAATTTTGGAAAAGATGAAAGAAACTGAACGCCAGCTGAGACAAAATCCGTCAGATAAACAGATTAGATTACAGATGAAGATACAGCAAGCTCGGTTAAATCAACTTAACTCGGAAGAAATAGAGCAACAGATAAGGAGAATGAAATATAAGTTTTTTGAACAAGCTAGCAAACCGTCCAAACTGTTGGCAGGAATGTTGCGTAAAAGAAGGGCTCGGAATGTCGTAACTGAGATTAGAATAGGAGAAGAAAAAATTACAAAACAAGAGAGATTGAAACAAGTATTTCATAAATATTATGTGAAACTGATGAGCAAGATCCCAAAAGAGAAGAATCAGCAAGAAATGGAAGAATATCTGAAGAAGATGAACAGAATGAGATTTAATGAGGACCAGAGATTAATTTTGAATAATCCCATTACCATGATGGAAGTTGTTGAGGCTATTAGGAACTTGAAGAACGATAAAACTCCTGGACCTCATGGGTTTACTGCAAGATATTATAAGATTTTGGAACATGAAATTTCAATGCCTCTGCAAAGTACTATAAATGAAATAATGAATGATGGAATACCAGAGACCTGGAGGGAAGCCAATGTGGTTTTGATTCCGAAGGAAGGAAGAGACTTGACAGATGTTAAGAATTATAGACCAATCTCACTTTTGAATACAGACTATAAGACCTTCGCTACAATATTAGCAGAGAGGCTCGAGAAAGTCTTATCAGAGATAATTGACGAAGATCAGAATGGCTTCCTACCTAAAAGATCTTTGAGAAATAATATTAGAACAGTTCTAAACATAAGTGAATATTATGAAAAACATAATGAACGGAAATTGGCCATGGTTTTTGTTGATGCGGAGAAAGCTTTCGATATGATTAGTTGGCCATTTATGAAGACAGTGGTTAAACAGATGCAGGCAGGAGAGAAATTTATTGCATGGATTGAAGAAATATATAGACAACAACAAGCTCGATTGGTTATCAACGGCGAAAGAACACAAAAGATAGAACTCCATAGAGGGACGAGACAAGGATGCCCCTTGTCACCTTTGCTGTTTATCGTGGCAATGGAAATACTTAACAATGCTATAACAAAAGACAAAGAAATAACAGGAGTTCAAATTAAGAATTATCATTATAAATTGAAAGCTTTCGCAGATGACTTGGTCCTCTGTTTGGACGATCCATGCAAATCTATAGAAAAATTGAATTCTACAATGCAAGAATATGGACAATTCTCTGGTTTTAAAATTAATAAGGATAAAACAGTTCTTTTAGCCAAAAACATGTCTGAAAGAGAAGAGAGGGAACTAGTACAAAAAACAGGATTTAAAACAGGACTAAAGGTAAAATATCTAGGAATTTGGATAGCTAAAAGAAATAATGAGTTATTTCAAAATAATTACGAGAAAAAATGGAAGGAAATAACAAAAGATCTACAAAATTGGTCTTCTTTGCGGCTCTCGTTGATGGGGAGAATTGCAGCAGTTAAGATGAATGTTTTGCCAAAAATGAACTTTCTGTTCCAAAACCTGCCTATAATAACAAATATGAAACCTTTCTTACAATGGAAGAGAGAGTTAACTAAATTTATATGGCAGGGGAAGAAGCCTAGGATAAAATGGAACATTATGACAGATATAAAAAGTAGAGGAGGAATGGGCCTACCAGACTTGCAATTATATTACAGAGCAGCGGCTTTTATGTGGTTAAAAGACTGGATAGACCTTCAAGATATGAAAACACTGGCATTGGAAGGCGCAGACTTGAGGATGGGGTGGCATGCCTATATGTTTTATGATAAAGCAAGAATAGATAAAGATTTCTCACATCACTATATCAGAAAATCGCTTTTGAAAATCTGGGATGATTATAAAGTCAAAAACATGAGGCAGCTCCCCACATGGGTCTCACCGCAAGAGGCTTTGTTTGGTAGATGGACTGATACAGATAAGTGGTTGCGGTATGAGGATATAATTGAGAGATCAGCATCTAATAATTTTAAGATGAAAACAAGGGAAAAACTAGAACAGGAGGGAATAAGACTGAGTTGGTTCCCTTACAGACAATTAACCGAAAGGTTTCATATGGACATAAAAACTTGCGGAATTGAACTAAAAGAGAAAGTTGGAGTAGTTCAATGGCTCTTTGAAAATCCGCCTCACCTTCTCGCTCAAATCCATCAAGAGATATTACAGCAGGAGAGACAAGAAGAAACAATAAAGGAAACAATGATTTTATGGGCTCAAAATATTGGTCATTCAATTCAATTAGAGTCTTGGGAGCAGAGTTGGAAAAAAACACAGAAATTTACAGTAGCCCAGAATTTGAGAGAGAACTGTCACAAACTATTTCACAGATGGTAGATGACACCAGATAAACTGAGAAGGATTTATAATACAGGTACTGGACAGTGTTGGAAATGTCAGAAGGAGGTCGGTACGATATATCGTATGTGGTGGACATGCTCAAAAGCTAAGAAATATTGGAATGGAGTACATAATGTGATTTGTACATTAGTGAAAGGTCGGTTTGCTAAGACACCTGAATTGTATTTGTTAAATATGATTGATATAATAGAGGGTGCTGGTATAAAGAACCATTGGAGAATATCACTGTATATGATAACAACAGCTCGTATTGAATATGCAAAGTTATGGAAAACTCAGCAAACACCTACAATAGAACAATGGTGGGCTACATTTATTGAAAATAAAAATGCGGACATGGTCTCCCAGAGACTAAAGGGGAAATAAGATGATGAGATACAGAAAGAATGGCAAATTATAACGGGTAATTGCTGGGTTTTAACAGTTGGGAATACGTAATTCATGGTTAAAGTTATATTACGTGTGGGCGACAGGTATATATCATGAAGCGGAAATATGAAGAATGAAATGTAAGAACTATCAGATAAACTAACAGTATAATGTTGTACAGTACCTTAAGTTCGTAGAAATCTGGAAAATGGAATCTAGATCAACGTGGAAGATCAGATATATTTCTAATGAAGCTGACACTTGAATATGTATGTTTTTCATAATGAGAATTTTGAATAAAATGATTTAAAAAAAAGAAAAAAGCCCTGTTCGTAATTCTAGCCCTAAACCTAGCCTTAAACCTAGCCCTAACCCTAGCACTAGACCTGGCCCTAACCCTAACCATAGCCCTAGCCCTAGAACTAGCCCTAACCCCAGCCCTAACCCTAGCCCTAGCCCTAGCCCAAACCTTGCCCTCACCCTAGACAAAACTTTAGCCCTAAACTTAGCCCTAGAACTAGTCCTCACCCTAGCCCTAACACTAGCCCTAGCCCTAACCCTAAATGGAGCCTTAACCCTAGCCCTAGCCTTAACCCTAGCCCCAACACTAACCCTAGGCCTGACCTAATCCTAGGCCTAGCCCTAGCTCTAAACCTAAACCCTACCTCTAGCTCTAGCCCTGGCCCAACCCTAACCCTAACCCAAAGCCTATCCTTAACCTTGGCCATAACGCTAGCCCTAGCCCTAACCCTAGCACTTGCACTTAGCCTGGCCCTAAACCTAGCCCTAGATCTAACCCTAAACCTGCACTAACCCTCAACCTAGCCCTAGCCCTAACCCTAGCCCTGGCCCTAACCCTAGCTGTAACCCTAACCCTAACCCTGGCCCTAGCCGTAACCCTAGCTGTAACCCTAACCCTAACCCTAACCCTAGCCTTAACCCTAACCCTAACCCTAGCCCTAGCCCTAGCCCTAGCTCTGGCCTAACCCTGGCCCTAGACCTAACATTCTCCCTAACCATAGCCCTAGCCGTTACCCTTGACCAAGACCTAACCCTGGCCCTCGCTGTAACCCTATCCCTATCGCTAGCCCTACCCCTTGCCATATCCCTAACCCTAACCCTAACCCTAACACTAGGCCTAACGCTACCTCTAGCCCTAACCACAGCCCTAGCCCAAACCCTAACCCTAGGCCTAGCGCTAACCCTACAATTAACCCTAAACCTAAGCCTAGCCTAACCCTAGCCCAGCACTAGCCCTTGCCTGAGCCAGAGCCCTAACCAGAGCCCTAAACCTAGCCCTAGCCCTAGCCCTAACCCTAGCCTGGCTCGAGCCATAGCCCTAACCAGAGCCCTAACCCTACCCCTACCCCTACCCCTAGCCCTAACCCTAGCCTTAGCCTTGGCCCGAAACCTAGCCCTAGCCCTACCCCTAGCCTATGGCTTAATCCTAACTCTAGCCAGGTCCTAGCCCTAACCCTAGCCCTTTCCCTAGCCTATACCTTAATCCAAATCCTAGCCCTAGCCCTAGCCCTAACCCGAACCCTAGCCATGAGCCTAGCCCTTACCGTCCACCCTAACCAAAGCCCTGGCCGTAGACCTAACATTCTCCCTAACCTTAGCCCTAGCCCTTAACCTTGACCAAGCCCTCACTCTAGCCCTAGACCTAATGCTAGCCATAGCCCTAGCCCTAGGACTAGGCTTAACCCTAAACCTAACTGAAACCCTAACTCTAAATCTAGCCCTAACCGAAGCTCTCACCCAAGCCCTAACCCAAGCCATAAAACAATCCTTATCCCTAACCCTAGCGCTAGCCGTAGCACTAGCCATAACTCCAGCTCTAACACTAGCCCTAACCCTAGCCCTAGCCCTAACCCTAACCCTAACCATAGCCCTAACCCTAAACACTAACCCTAACTCTAGCTTTAACCCTAGCCCAAACCTTAACCCTAAACCTAGCCCTAGACCTAGGCCTAGCACTAGCCCTGACTCTAGCCCTAAACCTAGCCTGAGCCCCAGTGCACCCTTAGCCCTAACTCTAGCAGTAGACCTAAACCTAGGCCTAGGCCTAGCCCTAGCCCTAGCCCTAGCACTAACCCCAGCCGTAACACAAGCCGTAACCCTAGCCCTAGCTTAACCCTAACAATGACACCAGCCCTAGGCATAACTCTGGCCCTAAGTCCTAAGCCTAGCTATAGCCCCAACCCTAGCCCTAGCCCTAACCCTAATCCTAGCCCTAGCCCTAACACTAGCCCTAGCCCTAACTCTAGCCCTAGTCCTAACCCTAGCCCAAGCCCTAGCCCTAACCCGAGCTGTAACCCTGGCCCTAACCCAAGCCCTAACCCTAGCCATAGCCCTTGCCCAAGTACTAGCCTTAACCGTAACCCTAAACCTAACCCTAAATCTAGCCCTAACCGAAGCCCTAGTCCTAGCCCTAACCCTAGCACTACCCATACCCTTAACTCGGGACCTAAGTCCTAACCCTAGTTCTACCCCCAACACTAGCCCTAACCCTAACCTAGCCCAAGCTCTAAACCCAGCCCTGCCCGTAATTCTAGCTCTAAACCTAGCCCTAGCCCTAAAGCTAGCCCTAAATCTAGCCCTAGACCTAGTCCGAATCCTAGCCTGGTACAAGTACAAGTCCTAACTCAAGCCCTAAACCTCGCCCTGGCCGTAATGCTAGCCCTAACCCTAGCTCTAACCCTAAAACATAGCCCTAACCCTGGCCACAGCCCTAACCCTAACATTAGCCCTAGCCGTAACTCTAGCCATAAGTTCTAACCCTAGCTCTAGCTCCAACCCTAGCCCTAACCCTAACCTAGCCCTTGCCCTAACCCTAGCCCTCGCCTGAGCCCTAGCACTAACCCGAGCCCTAAACCTAGCCCCGGCTGTAATCCTAGCCTAAACCTAGCCTTAGCCCTCAACCTAGCTCTAGACCTAACCCTAACCCTAGCCATAAACCAAGTCCTAGCCGTAGCCCTAGCCCTAACCCCTAGCCCTAGAACTAGCCCTAAAACTAACCTAGCCCTAACCTGAGCCCTAACGCTAGCCCTAGCCCTAACCCTAACCCTAACCATAGCCTAAACCTTAGCTCTAAACCTAGCACTAGACCTAGGCTTAGCACTAACCATAACCCTAGCCCTAAACCTAGCTCTGGCCGTAATGGTAGCCCTAACCCTAGCTCTAACAATAAACCTAACCCTAAGCATAGCCGTACACTTAGCCCTAACCCTAGCCACAGTCCTAACCCTAGCGCTAGCCCTAGACATACAACAAGCCCTAACCCAGGCCCTAACCCTAACCCTAGCCCTTGCCCTAACCCTAGCCCTCGCCCGAGCCCTAAACGTAGCCCTGGCCGTAAGCCTAGCCCTAAACCTAGCCCTAGCCCTAGCCCTAACCCTAGCCCTGGCCCGAGCGGTAGCCCTAACCAGAGCCGTAAACCTAGCCCCGGCCGTAATGCTAGCCCTAAACCTAGACCTAACCCTAAACCTAGCCCTAACACTAGCCCTAGACCTAGCACTAACCCTAGCTCTAGCCCTAGCCCAACCCTAGCTCTGACCGTAGCCCAAACCTTAGCCCTAAACCTAGCCCTAGCCCTAGGCCTAGCACTAGCACTAACCCTAGCCCTAAACCTAGCACTAGATGTAAACCTACGCCTAGCCCAAGCTATAGCCCTATCCCTATCCCTATCCCTATCCCTAGACCAAGCCCTAACCCTAGCCAAAGCACTAGCCCTAACCCAAGCCCTCCCCCTAACCCTAGGTGTAGACCTAACCCTAGCCCTAGCAATAACCAAAGCACTAGCCCTAACCCTAGCCGGAACCCTAGCCCTAACCCTAACCCTACTCTAGCCCTAGCCTTAGCCCTAAACCCAGCCCTAGCCCTAGCCCTAGCCCTAGCCCTAGATCTGGCCCGAGCCCTAGTCCTAACCAGAGCCCTAAACCTGGCCCTAACCCTAGCACTAGCCCTAGCCGTAACCCTAGCCCTAGCCCTAACCCCTGCACGAGCCATAGCCCTAGCCCTAACCCTAGCCCCAGCGCTAAACCTAGCCCTAATCCTAAAATTAACCCTAACCTAGCTCAAACCTGACCCTAGCCCTAGGTCTAGCCCTAAAGCTAGCCCTAGCCCTAACCCTAACCCTAGGCTACCCAAACCCTAGCCGAACCCTAGCCCTAACCCTAGGTCTAGCCCTAAGACCTAAGCCCTAGCCCTAGCCCTAGCCCTAAAACATAATACCTAAGCCCTAACCCTACTCCTAGACTTAGCCCTAGCAGTAACTTTGCCCTAATCCTAAACCTAGCCCTAGCCCTTCCCTAACCCGAGTGCTAGCCCTAGCCCTAATCCTAGCCATATCCCTAATCCTAGCGTTAGCCCTAACTCTAGCCCTAGCCATAAGCCCTAACCCTAACCCTAACCCCAGGGCTAAACCTAGTCCTAACGATAAAACTAGCCCTAACCTAACCTAGCCCAGACCCTACCCCAGCCCTAGGTCTAGCCCTCAAGCTAGCCCTAGCCCTAACCCTAACCCTAACCCTAACCCTAGCCTACCCTAACACTAGCCCAACCCTAGTCCTAAACCGAGCCCTAGCCCTAGCCCTCACCCTAACCCTAACCCTAACACTAGCCCTAACCCTTCCCTAACCCTAGCGATCACCCTCACCCTAACCCTAACACTAGCCCTAACCCTAGTCCTAACCCTAGCCTGAGACCCAGCCTTAACCTTAACACTAACCCTAGCCCTAACCCCAGCTCTAGCCCTAAACCTAGCACTAACCCAAGACCTAAGCCTAGCCCTAACCCTGGCCCTAAACCTAGCCCTAACCCTAGTCCGAGCCCTAACCCTAGCAGTAGCCCTAGCCCTAGCCCTAAACCTAGCTCTAGCCCTAACCCTAACCGTAACCCTACCCTAGTGCTAGCATTAGCCTTAGCCCTAAACCTAGCCCTAGCCCTAGCATGAACAATAAACCTAGCCCTAGCCCTAATCCTAGCCCTAGCACTAGCCTTATCATAGTCCTAGCTGTAACCCTAACCCTGCCCCTAACCCTAGCCTTAACCCTATCACTAGCCCTAGCCCTAGCCCTAGCCCTAAGTTGAGCCCTAACCCTAGCCCTTGCCTTGGACCTAACATTTGCCCTAACGATAGCCTCGCCCTAAACCCAACATAGGCCTAACCTTAGACCTGAACCTAGTCCTAGCCCTAGCACTAGCGCTAACCCTAGCCCTAACCCTAACCCTAATCCTACACCTAGTCCTAGTCCTAACAGCAGCGCTAGCTCTAACCCTAACCTAGCCGTAAGTCTAAAGCTAACCCTAGCCCTAAACGGAGCCCTAGCGCTAACCCTAACCCTAACCCAAACCTTACCGTAGGCCTAGCATTAGCCTTAGCCCTAAAACTATCCCTATCCCTATCCCTATCCCTATGTCTATCCCTGACCCGAGCCCTGAACCTAGCCCTAGCCCTAATCCTAGCCCTAGTCCTAGCACTAACCCTAGCATAGATCTAGCTGTAACCCTAGCCCTGCCCCTAACCCTAGCCTTAACCCTAACCCTAGCCCTGGCCCTAGCCATAAGCCAAGCTCTAACCCTAGCCCTGGCCGTAGACCTAACATTCGCCCTAACGATAGACCTAGCCCTAAAGCCAACATAGGCCTAACTCTAGCCCTAACCCTAACACTAACTCTAACCCTAGTCCTAGTCCTAATGGGAGCGCTAGCTCTAACCTAGCCTTAACTCTAAACCTAGCCCTAGCCCTAACACTAGCACTAGCCCTAACCCTAATCCTAGCCCTAAACGTAGCCCTAGCCCTAGCCCTAACCCTAACCCTAACCCTACCCTAGCCCTAGCATTAGCCTTAGCCCTAAACCTAGCCCTAGCCCTAGCCCGATCCCTAGATCTGGCCCGAGCCCTAGTCCTAACCAGAGCCCTAAACCTGGCCCTAACCCTAGCCCTAGCCCTAGCCCTAACCCTAGCCCTAGCCCTAACGCCTGCATGAGCCATAGCCCTAGCACTAACCCTAAAATTAACCCTAACCTAGCCCAAACCTGACCCTAGCCCTAGGTCTAGACCTGAAGCTAGCCCTAGCCCTAACCCTAACCCTAACCCTAACCCTAACCCTAGCCTACTCAAACCCTAGCTGAACCCTAGCCCTAACCCTAACCCTAGCTCTAGCCCTAAGACCTAAGCCCTAGCCCTAACCCTAGCCCTAAAGACATAATACCTAAGCCCTAGCCCTAGTCCCAGACTTAGCCCTAACAGGAACTTTGCGCTAACCCTAAACCTTCCGTAACTGTAACCTTAGCCCTAGCGATAACCCTAACCCTAGCCGTAGCACTAATCCTAGCCCTAGCCCTAATCCTAGCCCTGGCCTTAACCCTAGCCATAGCACTAATCCGAGCCCTAGCCCTCACCCTAACCCTAGCCCTAACCCTAACCCGAGCCCTAACCCGAGCCCTAGCCCTAAGAAATAATACCTAAGCTCTAGCCCTAGACTTAGCACTAACAGGAACTTTGCCCTAACCCTAAACCTAGCCCTAGCCCTTCCCTAACCCTAGCGCTAGCCCTAGCCCTAATCCTAGCCATATCCCTAACCCTAACCCTAGCCTTAACCCTAACACTAACCCTAGCCCTTCCCTAACCTTAGCCTTAACTCTAGCCTAGGAGGTTGTGTTTTTTACAGCTCCTCAATACCTTTCAGCAAAACAGTGGATTCTCCTGAATCCAGTGAAAATGCTGCAACCTCACTGAGTGGAGTAGGCAGTGGAACCCTTCAGGCATCAGGGGAGTCAAGAATGGAACCTCAAAAGCAAGATTTGGAGGGGCTAGGGGCAGATCAAACTCAGCCGCCAAGAAAACTGGCAGAGACTTTACAGAAAACAATGGCTTCCCAGGAAGGCAAAGAGAAAGAAACTGAAGAGTGTTTGAAAGTGGCAAGCCAGAACAAACAGACTGTGAGTACTGTGGATTTGGGAACTAAGAAGGGCTCTGGGGCTAGACTGGCTTCTGGTAGTGTCAAGGAAATCTTAGAAACTCCAGGGAAGGAGGTTTTACGAGGAGAAAACCAGAGTGTTTTCACAGAACCAGAGGTAGCCACAGAATTTTTGCAGAGGGACTTCCATTTGAGAGAAATGCAAAACAGAGCATATTTGGGGGTGGATTCGATTAGAGAGGTCCTCCAAGAGTTAAATGATTATGGTAGGAGCCTGTTGGGAAAGCCAGTGGGGGAAAGCAAGCAAGAGGAGTATGAATCCCTTTTACATTCTGTAACTAGCATCAATGAGTGGAATGAAGAAGTTAGGAAAGATCTGCAGGCTTATGAAGAGAGGAGAGGATTTTTCTTAAAGCAATTTGCTTTGAAAAGCAAAGAGGAGAAAAGCAAGGAAAAAACAAAGATCAGAGGAGAGAGGGAGCCAAAGCTTGACAGTAGAAAGTTCTTAGCCGAAGAGGCTTTGAATACAAGTAGGGATCGCTCCCCGCTCAAACCAGGGAACTCTTCAGAAGAAGAACTGTGTCCTATGACCCTCTACAAAAGAAAGCACGAGCAGCCTGGCAAGCCAGAAGAGACTTGTGCTGGGCAGCTTGCAGGGACTGCACCTTTTAACCCGATCGAACCTTCAAATGAATCTGAAAGTGAGGGAGTGGAGAGACTGGAGGGGTTCTAAAGAACGCTTGCCCAATTTCAAAAAGTACAGTAGTGATAAACATTGGAGTATCCTAGAGAAGAACTTTCTTTTGCTGAAATCTGTTATCATTCTGCCGGATTGGTTGAGGGAGGACCGTCTGGTGAAGACCTTTCAAGAGATCCATAGGAGCTGGGAATGTGCCCCAGAGAACCAGACTCCTTTGGTGTGGACACAAATGGACAATACGTCCAAGATCGTGAGCGGAGAAGCCTGGATGGAGTGGCTCTTAATGGTCACGGCGGACTTACGACAGTGCAGAAAGATTGCTCAGCAGTCAGGTTTTGATCCGACGGAAGAAAAGGCTAAGGGAACCGGACAAGAGAAAATCAGGGAGAAGTTGAGGAATTGGAAAGAAACAGACTCGGCGGCGCAGCTTGAGAGGAGCCCTGCAGGACGTGCGGCCCCCAGCAACCGGTGAGGATCTGAGAGAGGCGAGAGGGAGGAGGGAGGTGCAGAGGATGGGCAGCAACGTACAATGGGAAGGTGCGGGAAATATAGGACGTAGACGGACTTTGAGCGACGTCAGCGATTCCCACCTTGACCGGGGGGTCTCTGATAGAGTGAGCAAGAAACCGAGACAGGAGCAGGCTTCGGGAAATCGGTTGGATAGAGAAGTGGGTTTGGCGGCTGGAGAGGGTGGAAATGGTTTTGGTGTGGGAGAGCAAAGACAAGGGCTTGGTCTGGATGGAGGGGCTGGAGGAACCTCAATGAAAGATGCTGCCGGTTTGGGTTTTTCTTTCTCTCAGGGAGAACAGAACAATCCCCTTTTTATGAGGTAGAAATGAACTTTTCACTGCTTTTGTGGAGCTCAGCTCTGCTTTTCATCTTATTCATAGAAATCACCTTTGGCAAAAGTTAGGTGACACTAATATCGACAGAAGACTGCTTTTTCTAATCCAGTTGTTACATACTAATACCTCCCTTAGGGTTAGACTTGAAGCAAATGGACTTTTGTCTGATAATATCCCTACAGACAGAGGAGTTCGTCAGGGATGCCTTCTGGCGCCCTATTTAATTTTTTTATAAGCGATATTGTCAGAGAGATGAGTGGCCCAGAATGTTTTCCAGTTTCCATTCAAGATTTAAACTCTCGATTCTCCTATATGCTGATGACATAGTTTTGATGGCTACCACTCTGATTGGGATGCGGAGACTACTAAAGAAGTTCAATGTTTTTTGTTTAAAATAGCGATTAATAGTAAATTTTACTAAAACCAAAGTGGTGGTTTTTGGGAAGAAGAAAAAAATACATAGTTGGAGACTTAATGGAAACTCCATAGAACAGCAAACTTATTTTAAATATCTGTGTTTGGGTTTTAACTCAAAACTGTCATGGAAAACGCATTTCCAGGCAGTTAAGCTGAAAGCTTCTCATTCTATTAATTCTCTACTGAGATTTCATAAATTTTACGGGGTGAATTTGGTTGCTCCCACTGTTGAGGTCTTCCAAAATAAAATTGTTCCCCAATTATTGTATGGTGCAGAGATCTGGGGATATGATAACTCTTTTCCTTTAGAAACAGTTCAGAATGCTCTTTTGAAATCTTTGTTGACCGCGCCAAAAGGTCTCTCTCTTAAGAGCGGAAACTGGGTTAGCCTCATTACAAACTGTAGTGCAGGTGGCTTTACCTTTATACTGGCTGAAGCTGACCAGTATGAACAACAATAGGCTTCCCAGAAAATGCTTTCTAGAGCAATTACAGTCCCCCTTCCAAAATTCACGGACAAATTCCGTAAGGCCTATACTCCTCTATTTTGAGATCAGTTTAGAAGCCTTACCCACCTATTCTTCCAAAAAAATTAAACAACTGGTTAAAGAAAAAATCTAAATGGGGTGACCTACATTTCCTCTCCTGAACAGCATATTCCTTTATATAAAACATATTTTGGAATGGAGCAATATCTTTTAAACCTTATCTTCGCTCCACTTAGAAAAGCATTCACAGCTTTACGCTTTCAGTGTATGCCATCTGCCTATTTGAAGGGAAGATATGATAATATCCCTGTCCACCAAAGACTCTGCATCTGTGAGAATGGGGATGTAGAGGACATGAAACGTTACCTTTTATATTGCCCTCTATATACATCTCCCAGGCAAAAGTTCCTTAATTGCTTCCTCCACTCCTCTCCCCTTTCCAATAGACCACCTCTTGAGTAGATTTGTGGACTATTAGCTGATAACCACCCCGATGTCACTGTTATGGTTGCAAATTTTGCGTTAGCTGCAAGTAAGATAAGATCTAGATATCAAAACTATCCTAACAAATAATACAGAGGTGATAAAAGTAATTGATCCTGGACTTATAGAATACATAAGTGTAATTTTAAATTGTATATTTTATATAATATGATATAATTTTATACTAAATTTTACATTGGACCTCATTATATCATCTTAGAGACATATTTTATATTTTACATTGCTCCGATTTTTTTAAAATCGTTACATTGATCGTTTATTTCTTGTACGTTGTTCTTGTGTGTTAGCTTTTATATGAGCTTCTTACCATTTGTAATGTCCTATTCTGTTACTTAGATGTATTTTGTCTGACTGTGCTGAGTTGCAATGGCTTTTAGCTAAGCAATAAAGATTTATTCAATTCAATTCAATTCCCCTTTTGATGAACGAGACGAGAACTAGGGAGCTGGGGACATGGCCGAAGAGGTTACTGGAGATTAAATTGGACTGAGTAGTTTTTGATGGAGTGGACTGTGCTGGTTTGGAAGCTAACAAAATTATATCTTGGCATTACATTATACCATTGAATTAAGAGATGTTAGTTCAAAACCAATCCCTGTTTGGGAGAGAAAATCAATCTGTTTTTAATAAGGTTATTTTTAATCAGGTTGTTTTTAATAAGGTTATTTTTATTGTTAATCTTGGAATTATCATCTAGTTCTTTGATAGTTTAGAATCTAGATCTATTTACAAAAAAAACAAACAAAAAAACAAAAAACAAAAAAAAGGGTGTTCCTGAGAATTACCACCTGGAATGTGAGAGGCCTGAGGATGGCTGGGAGATGAAAAGAGATTCTTCCCTTGCTGTCAATGACGCCTCACGATGTGGTGGTTTTACAAGAGACCCTCCTAGTAAACGAACATCAACACTCCCAAGCACAGAAAGGGTGGACAAAAGAACCATCCATTTGGTCTTACAGGGAGGAAGGTCAGGCCGGCGTGGCGGGGTTTTGTTTAAAGCAAGACAGGACCTCCCTGTCGAATTCGTCCTGGAGGCCTTGCCCGGCAGGTTGTTGATTGTTGACTTTAGCCTGGTAGAGATTTTAAGCGACGGGAAGGAGAAAGAGTCCTTTTCGGCTTTGTGGCCTTTACGCCCCCATAGCGGCATCGCAGCAGAAAACTTTTTGGGCCCTAGCCCTAAACCTAGCCCTAGCCCTAACCCTATTCCTAGACCTAGCCCTACCCCTAGCCCTACCACTAGCCGTAACTCTAGTCCTAACGCTAGCCCTGTCCCTAGCCCTAGCCGTAACCCCAGCCCTAATCCTAACCCTCACACTAACCCTAGCACTAACCCTAGTCCTAGCGCTAACCATAGCCCTAGCCCTAGAACTAGCCCTATGACTAGCCCTAACCCTAGCTCTAGCCCTAGCCCAAACCTTGCCCTAACCCTGGCCAAAACCTTAGCCCTAAACTTAGCCGTAGGCATAGACCTAACCCTAGCCCTAGCATTAACCCTAGCCGTAGCACTAGCCCTAGCCCTAACCTAGCCATAACCCGAGCCCCAGCGCTAAGGCCTAATCTTAGCCCTAACGCTAGCCCTAGCCCTAAACCAAAACCTAGCCCTAACCTTAGCCCTAACCCTAATACCTAAGCCCTAGCCATAGTCCTAGCCCTAGCCGTAAACCTAACCCTAGCCTTAACCATAATCCTAGCCCTGCCCTAGCCCTAAGCCCAAGGCCTAACCCTAGCCCTAACCCTAACCTTGCCCTAACCCTATATATCCTAGCCCTAGCCCTAACCCTAGCGATAGCCCTAGCCCTAACACAAGCCTTAACCGTAGCGCTAACCCTAGTTCAAGCCCTAGCCCAATCCTACAATAAAATTATCCCAAACCTAAGCCCTAAACCAAGCCTTAGATTTAAGCCTAGCGCTAGCCCTAATCCTAGCTCGAGCCCTAGCCCTAGCCCGGCACAACTCTAGACCTAACCCTAGCCCAAGCTCTGGCCCAACCCTAACCCTAACCCTAACCCTAGCCCTAGCCCTAGCCCTACCCAGACGCTGGCACTAGCACTGGATCTAGCCCTAACCTAGCCCTAACTCTACTCCTAGCCCTAAGCCCTAACCTAGCCCTAACCCTAGCCATAGCCCCAACTCTAACCCTAGCCCTAAACTTAGTTAAGTTTAGCCCTAAACCTAGCCCTAGCCCTAACCCCAATCCTAGCTGTAGCCCTAGCCCTAGCCGTAACCCTAACCTTGTCCGAACCCTAAACCTAGTCCTAGCCCTAACTGTAGCCCCACCCATAATGGTAATCCTAGCCCTGTCCCTAACCCTAGGCCCTAAGGCCTAACCCTACCCCTACCCCGAGCGATAAAACCCTAGCCCTAACACTAGCTCTAGCCCTAGCGCAACCCTAGCCTGAACCCTAGGCCAAACCTTAACCATAAACATAGCCCTATTCCTATCCCTATCCCTATCCCTATCCCTAACCCTAGCCGTAACTCTAACACTAGCCGTAACCCTAACCCTAGCACTAGACCTAACGCCAGGCCTAACCCTTACACTAACTGTAGCCCTGGACCTGGCCCTAACCCTACCCATAGCTCTAGCCCTAGAACTAACCCTAACCTAGCCCTAAACCTAACTCTAAGCTAAACCTAGCCCTAACCATAGTCCTAGCTCTAACCCTAGACCTAAGCCTAGCCCTAAGCCTAGCCATAACCCTGGACCTAAAACAAGTCCTGGTCGTAATTCTAGCCCTAACCCTAACCCTAGCCATAGCCCTAGCCCTAACACGAGGCTTAACCCGAACCATAACTAAAAACCAAACGCTAAATCTAGCGCTAAGGGAAGCCCTACCTCTAAACCTACGGATAAACCTAGCCCTAACCCTAGCCGTAGCCCTAGCCCTAGCCCTAGAATGAGCTCGAACTCTAGCCCTAACCCTAACCCTAACCCTAGTACTAGCCCTAAGCCTAGCCATAACCCTGGACTGACCCTGGTCCTAATTCTGGCCCTAAACATAGCCTTAAACCTAGCCCTAGCCCTAACCCTAGTCATAGCCCTAGCCCTAGCACGATGCTTAACGCTAATCCTAACTGAAAACCTAACCCTAAATCTAGCCCTAACCAAAGTCCTAGTCCTAGCACTAACCCTACAGATAAACCTAACTCTAACCCTTACCTTAGCCCTAGAACTAGCTGTAACTCTAGCCCAAAACCTAGCTCTAACCCTAACCCTAGCCCTAACACTAGCACTTACCTTAACCTAGCCATAACTCTAGCCCTAGCCCTAACCCTAGCCTTGGGCGGAACACCAGCCCTAACACAAGCCCTAACCTAGTCCTAGCCCTAACCCTAGCCCCTGCCTTAGCCGTAATCCTAGCTCTAGCCCTAGCCCTAAGCCCTAAAGCCTAACTTTAGCCATACCCTAGCCATAGCCCTAGCCCTAACACTAGTTCTAGCCCTAGCGCAACCCTAGCCCAAACCCTACCCAAACCTTAGCCCTAAACGTATCCCTATCCCTATCCCTATCCCTAAATCTAGGCCTAGCCCTAAACCTAGTCCTAGCCTTAACCCTAATCTTAGTCCTAACCCTAGTCATAATCCTAACCTTGTCTGGACCCTAAAACTAGTCCTAGCCCTATCCCTAGCCCCAACCTTAACCGTAATCCCAGCCCTGGCACTAGCCCTAAGAACAAAGGCCTAACCCTAACCCTGCCCCTAGCCATAGCCCTAGCCCTAACACTAGAACCCTAAACCTAGCCCTAGCCCTAACCTTAACCTAGCTGTAACCCTAGCCCTAGCCCTAACCCTAACTCTAGCCATAAACTTAGACTTAACCCTAAACTAAGCCCTAACCGAAGCCGTAGTCCTAGCCATAAGCCTAGCGATAAGCCCTAGCCATAGCCCGAACCCTAAACTTAGCGCTCACCCTAACCCTAACCCTAACCCTAACCCTAATCCTAGAACTAACCCTAACCCTAACCCTAGCACTAGCCCTGACCTAACTCTAGGCCTAGCCCTAGCTCTAAACCTAGCCATTCCTCTAGCTCTAGTTCTAGTGCTAGCCCTGGCCCAACCCTAACCCTAAACCTATCCCTAACTCTGGTCGTAGCGCTAGCCCTAACCCTATCCCCAGCCCTAGCCCTTACCCTAGCCCTAAACCTAGCCCTAGCCTTTACCTTGAACTTACACTAAACCTCAATCTAGCCCTAGCCCTAACCCTAGCCCTGGCCCTATCCCTAGTCCTAGCCCTAAACCTGGCCCTAACCCTAGCCCTTACCCTAACACTAAACCTAAACCTAAACCTAACCCTAGCCCTAGTCCTAACCCTGGCCCTAACCCTAGCTGTAACCCTAACCCTAACCCTAGCGTTAACCCTGACCCTAGCCCTAGCCCTAGGCCTACCCCTGGCCCTAGACCTAATATTCTCCCTAACCATATCCCTAGCCCTTACCCTTGACCAAGACCTAACCCTGACCCTAGCCGTAACCCTATCTTTTTACCATCAGATTTTACCATCAAATCTATTGTTTAAAAGGAAACCAACCGTGGCTGAAGGAAGCAGAACAAATATGTCCTAGACTTTTGTGTCAGAGACAAGCCTCTGCTAGCAGAAGTCAAGCCAAGGAGACTACGGAGCACGTTATAAAGAACTGGCCGTCGGCCATGGACACTTGGAAGAAGATAGCTCCCGCTCTCGACTGGCCGGACTTGCCACGCCAGTCTTGGGAGGCGGTGGCGTCCGGATTGGAGCTGGAAAGCAGTCAGAGGACCACGTGGACACCTGGGGAAAAAAAGAAAGAGAGGACATAACGGGAGGCCTGTCGATTTGTTCTGGTTTGTTTCCTGGTCAACCTTAAGACTGCTTAACTTGTACGTTTTGCTGGCTTTGGTTTTCCAGAGACAAAAAGAGTTATTTACACAGACACAAGCGGATGTTAACGTTGCTGTTCGTTTTGTAGTGAACAAAATAAAAACTTTAAGTGAAACAGAGAGAGACAAGATGTTTTCAGAGGAGTTCAGGCCAAGGCTGGCAGAAACAACATCTGGCATAACTTGAGGTGTAGTTTATACAGTTATAAGTAATAGACATAAATATGTCATTAATTTTGTTAATTTTATTAATTAATAAATTAATTAATTTTAATTTCTATTTTAGTGTCTATTTTAATTTCATTTCTATTTTAATTTCTATTTTAATTATAGGTTAAATTTTAATGGTAAAATTGGTTCTTTAAATATGAACGTGCATAATATGTAAGAAAGTTTGACAGGGAAACAGGACTAGGAATAGTGGTAAAAATAAATAACTGTATCAAAAATTATAACGCTTCTATAAAGATACGTGTAATTTTGAAAATTTTTTAATCACTTTGTGTACTTTTTTGAAGAAGTGTAATATTTTGTTATATTGTTCTTCTGATAACTTTATTATGTAATTCCATATGTGAATTTGTACTATTGTACTGTAGGCAAATGTGTTTGTAGGATGTTAAAATTTTAATAAAATTGCTTAAACCTTAAAAATTCCTAAACCTAACCTAGCCCTAGCCCTAACCTTGCTTTCAAAGGAGGAGGTTGTGTTTTTCACAGCTCCTCAATACCTTTCAGCAAAACAGTGGATTCTCCTGAATCCAGTGAAAATGCTGCAACCTCACTGACTGGGGTAGGCAATGGAACCCTTCAGGCATCAGGGGAGTCAAGAATGGAACCTCAAAAGCAAGATTTTGAGGGGCTAGGGGCAGATCAAACTCAGCCCCTAGGAAAACTTGCAGAGACTTTACAGAAAACAATGGCTTCCCAGGAAGGGGAAGAGAAAGAGAAAGAAACTGAAGAGTGTTTGAAACTGGCAAGCGAGACCAAAAAGACTGTGAGTAATGTTGATTTGGGAAATGAGAAGGGATTTGGGGCTAGACTGGCTTCTAGTAGTGCCAAGGAAATCTTAGAAACTCCAGGGAGGGAGGTTTTACGAGGAGAAAGCCAGAGAGAAGAAGCAAGGGATAAAAGATTTGAGCCAGCTCTGAAAGAACAGGGCGTGGCAGCCGTGGCAGAAACAGAAACTGCCTGGAAAGGCAGCACAAACTTGCTGCAAGGAGAATGAAAAGTAGATTCTGGACTCCAGAAGGACATTCAGGAAAAAGAACACAGTCAAAAGCCCCAAGGAACCACCCTTTTGCTGCAAAAAGAGGCAGGCAGCCATTTAGCAATCAAACAAACTCAGCAAGCAAAAGTGAAAGTAAACTCTGGACTGCTAAAGCCTGCTGTAGCCATGGAAACAGGCACAGAGGAGGGAGGAGGAAAAATCCTGGGTCTGGCTACTGCTGAAAACTTTTTACAGGATTTCTTTGACTTTGATCAGTATAGAGAAACCTATTGTTTGAATAGAGAAAAACTGGGAAAGTTTTTAGGGCTGTTGGAGGAATCTACTAAAGAGTTTGAATTGGGGAGTGTTTTCAGATAACCGGAGGAAGCCACAGAATGTTTGCAGAGGGACTTCCATTTGAGAGAAATGCAAAACAGAGCATATTTGGGGGTGGATTCGATTAGAGTTAAATGATTAACTCCAAGAGTTAAATGATTATGGCAGGAGTCTGTTGAGGAAGCCAGTGGAAGAAAGCAAGCAAGAGGAGTATGAATCCCTTTTACATACTGTAACTGACATCAGTGAGTGGAATGAAGGAGTTAGGAAAGATCTGCAGGCTTATAAAGAGAGGAAAGGGTTTCTATTAGAGCAATTTGCTTTGACAAGCAAGGAGGAGAAAAGCAAAACAAAACAAAGATTAGAGCAGACAGGGAGCCAAAGCTTTCCAGTAGAAAGTTATTAGCTGAAGAGGCTTTGAATACAAGTAGGGATCGCTCCCCGCTGAAACCAGGAAACTCTTCAGAAGAAGAACTGTATCCTGTGACCCTCTACAAAAGAAAGCACGAGCAGCCTCGCAAGCCAGAAGAGACAGAGAAGGAGGCTTGTGCTGGGCAGCTTGCGGGGACTGCACCCTTTAATCCAATAAAACTTACAAATGGATCTGAAAGTGAGGGAGAGGACAGACTGGAGGGGCCCTCCCAAGAGCGAAGAGAGAGTGATATGGAGTGTTCTGGGATTTCTTCTCTGCTTGCTAGCAGCGAGAGCTCTGTGGAAAGCAGCAGTGAGGAGAAGATGGTGGAGGAAGGCACTGGGGGTGAAGCCCAAAAGAAAAGAACCAAGTGGAAAACAAAGGAAGGAGGAAAAGGTCTCTCCCCAGGAAAAAAAGTTACAAAGGAATATCTAATTCGCCAATATGACACAGATTTCCAAAGTGTGGAAGAAGGAGAAGGGGCAGAGCGGGAGGGAACTCTTTCGGAAGGTTCCAAAAATACAATCCTTTCCTGGTAAAGGCAGATCTCAGCAGCCTGGACGGAACGTCTCTATACTCCTTGGAACAAAGCAACCGATATTATTTTGCCAAAAGACTTTGACAAGTACGACACGCTGAAACTGTGGGGCTACACGGTGGCACACGTTGCCCTCCCGGGCTCTAAAGAACGCTTGCCCAGTTTCAAAAAGTACAGTAGGGATAAACTTTGGAGTATCCTAGAGAGGAACTTTCCTTTGCTGAAATCGGTGCTGTCAGGATTGCGGGTGGAACAGTCTCAGGAGTAGGTATCCTACACTAGGACTTTAGCCTTGGAGATTGTGGAGTATTTGTCACTTGGTTATTGGGCAGGAAGCCCAAGATATCTGTTATCGTTCTACCGGACTGGCTGAGGGAGGACCGTTTGATGAAGACCTTTCAAGAGATCCATAGGAGCTGGGAATGTGTCCTAGAGAACCAGACTCCTTTGGTGTGGACACAAATGGACAATACATCCAAGATCGTGAGCAGAGAAGACTGGATGGAGTGGCTCTTAATGGTCACGGCAGACTTATGACAGCACAGAAAGATTGCTAGGCAGTCAGGTTTTGATCCGACGGAAGAAAAGGCTAAGGGAACCGGACAAGAGAAAATCAGGGAAAAGTTGAGGAATTGGAAAGAAACAGACCCGGCGTCGCAGCTGGAGAGGAGCCCTGCGGGACGTGCGGCCCTGAGTTCCAGCCTGGGGGTTCGTGCTACGGTTCCGCCCCCAGCAACCGGTGAGGATCTGAGAGAGGCGGGAGGGAGGAGGGAGGTGCAGAGGATGGGGAGCAACGTGCAAGGGGAAGGTGCGGGAAATACAGGACGTAGATGGACTTTGAGCGACGTCAGAGATTCCGACCTTGACCAGGGGGTCTCTGATAGAGCGAGCAAGAAACCGAGAGGGGAGCAGGCTTGGGGAGATCGGGTGGATAGAGAAGTGGGTTTGGCGGCTGGAGAGGGTAGAAATGGTTTTGGTGTGGGAGAGCAAACAGAAGGGCTTGGTCCGGATGGAGGGGCTGGGGGAACCCCAACGCAAGATGCTGCCGGTTTGGGTGTTTCTTTCTCTCAGGGAGAACAGAACGATCCCCTTTAGTGAACGAGACGAGAACTAGGGAGCCGGGGGCACGGCCGAAGAGGTTATTGGAAGATGCGGATGCCTCCGGTAACGGTCGATTCCTGACAAGGCCTAGAATGGACTCTGAAACTAATGTGGCAGCTAAGGGAAAAAGTGTAAGTCTAAACCCTCCACCAGACAGATCTAGAAAGGGGAGGGAGGGAGATGATACACGTGACACTGACACCCAAGAGGAAGCACCTTGTGGAGCTTCTGCTTTGCCTCCCGGACCTCCCGGTGGGAGGACTGGTTTGAAACCTCAAGAGCAAAGAAAAGACAGGAGGACGTACGCTAGTATAGCAGGACGGGGCACTGGCACTGCTGGACCCTCCAATATCTCAGGCTTGACGGAAGAGGAAGAGGAATACTTAGACACTTTTTTTCATCCAGCTTCACATGTCAGGAACCCTAGGACGCGCTATGTGGTGCACTTCAGATATCTGGGATCAGACCCTGAGAGAGGATCCAGGGCTTATATTTCAAAGAGGCTCCTTAGGGATTATTTGGATGCCCCTAGAGAGGATATTGTGGCGGTGATTGAACTAACAGGGTCTAGGGAAATCAATGTTTGTTTGGCTTCTGAAAAGGTCTACAGAGAGTTCTGGATGAAGTGCAAAACGATGAAACGTTTCAGCCCAAGTTGCTGACTGAATATGAGATGGTCCCGCTATTTAGGGGGGATACAAAGGTCTTGACCGTAAGTTTCAGAACCACGACCATCTCCGCTCAGGATGGAGCGTGGTGGGTGTCTAAATACGCTACCATTTTGTCGGGGCCTGATAAGAGGGAAGACGAACAGGGTTATAGGACAGGAGAATTGAGGTGTGTGGTATCTTTTAAGAATGAGGACCCTGAATATAGGCATGGAAAGATACCCAAGTCCTTTTTCCTGGGGGCCGATAGGGGGATCACCAGGTACAGCGGCCAGCCTCAGGCTTGTTTCCACTGCGGGTCTTACGATCATCAGAGACGTTTGTGCACCACTCCCTTGTGCTCCCGCTGTGGCGCCAGGGGCCATCCGACGGTGGCCTGTCGCAGCAGCATCAGGTGCAACTTTTGTGGTGAATTGGGACACACTTATTTTTGGTGTCCCCAGGCCTATTACAATCAGCAAGATGCCAAAGTCTCGGAGAAGGCCCAACAAGTAGTCAGAATGGGGAAAGAAAGAGCTCAGTCCAAGGAACAGGCAAGGGTCCTGAGGGACGCCTTAAGAGCCAGGGGAGAGGAGTTGCTCCCTGTGGAGAGGCGGGAAAACAGAGAGAGAAGCCATGGTCCGGGACCTCTATTGGAGAACAGTCAGCACGAGGCACTGAAAGAAGGAAAAGATGAAAGTAGAAGTTTCTTATGGAAGAACTTGGTAACAGATTGGTGAGTCCTCCCGATGCTGAGTCAGGTCTCTGTTTTCCCCCTCCGTTGCTGCCCCCTCCCTACCCTGGACCTCCTGATGCCCTCCCCTGCCCTCTTCCAACCCCCCCTCCTGACCCGGATGGCCCAGTGTCCACTTCACCATCCCTTCTTTCCCCGTCCATTCCGCCTCTATCCCATATTAGTGAGACTATACCTTCGGGTTTGCTGGAGGAGGTAGAGAGGAGCCAGTTAGAACCAGTGAACCGGAGGGACAGGGAGGCCAGAGAGACGGAGAGGTTGGAGATCGAAGTGGACTGAGTAGTTTTGGATGGAGTGGACTGTGCTGGTTTGGAAGCTAACAAAATTATATTTTGCCATTACATTATACCATTGAATTAAGAGATGTTAGTTCAAAACCAATCCTCGTTTGGGAGAGAAAATCAACCTGCTTTTAATAAGGTTGTTTTTAATCGGTTTGTTTTTAATCATGTTTATTTTTATTGTTAATCTTGGAATTATTACCTAGTTTTTTGATAGTTTAGATCTCTTTCCAAAAAAAAAAAAAAAAAATGGTGTCCCTGAGAATTACCACCTGGAATGTGAGAGGCCTGAGGATGGTTGAGAGACGAAAGGCGATTCTTCCCCTGCTGGCAATGATGCCTCACGATGTGGTGGTTTTACAAGAGACCCACCTGTGAATGAACAGCAACGCTCCCAAGCACAGAAATTGTGGGCAAAAGGACCATCCATTTGGTCTTACGGGGAGGAAGGTCAGACCGGCGTGGCGATTTTGTTTAAAGCAAGACAGGACCTCCCTGTCGAATTCGTCCTGGAGGCCTTGCCCGGCAGGTTGTTGATTGTTGACTTTAGCCTGGTAGAGATTTTAAGGGATGGGAAGGAGAAAAAGAGACCTTTTCGGCTTTGTGGCCTTTACGCTCCCGTAGTGGCATCGCAGAAGAAAACTTTTTGAGCACATTTGAAGGGGTGTCTGCATGGTCAACTGTCAGTCTCCCCTTGGTCAGATCATGTTATGCTTGATATGGAATTCGCTTTGGGTGAAATTCACCCCAGAGGGAAACCTCTGTGGAGGCTTCACCCAAAAACGATTCATAATGCCGCTTGTAAGGAAGAAATTGCGGTCATCTTAGCAAACGTGCTGACGTTAGAGGATCTGTATTTTGGAGAATTGTCAAACTGGTGGGAGCGAGCCAAAAAAGTCATCAGGAAAACCTGTCAACGTTACGAATACGTGATCAATAGGAAGGATCTGCAGAATTATCAGGTAGCAGTACACCAATTTTTGAATTGTCACCAGAAGGTTAACCAGGGGCTCCCGGTAAATCAGGATTTGTTGGAGTGGTCTAGAGGAGTCATTAGAGATTTCCAAATCAGACAGAAACTGAAAAGAAAAAATTATCAAGAGTTTCGAACTAAAGGGACGGTGGTGGACATTGAAGAATGGGCTAGAGCCAAAAATCCCCAACCTTTCATTGTTATGAAAGGATTGAGACGTTGCGGGAAGGACTCGGTGAGGTCAGATCCAGCAGGAACGTTGAGCGTGATGCAGGACCTATGGGGAATTGTATGAGGGCCAGATTATAGGGAGAGACGATATTGAGGGCTTTCTTGATAGGGTACCTGAAACTGTGTTACAGAAGATGTATCAAGGGTTGTCTCAGCAGGACAGGGATGATCTGGTGGCCCCTGTGACGGAAAAGGAAGTTCAAGATGTCATAGCGCAAGGAAGGAGCAAATCCGCTCCAGGTCTGGACGGACTCGGATGGAGCTTCTACACGACTTTTGCTAGGTGGCTGGTTCCTCCGCTCACCGGAGTCCTAAATGAGCTCTTGTCCAGGGAAAGCCTGACTGACTCTTTTTATGGAGGGGTTTTGATTTTGATCACAGGTTTGAGTGTTCCCCCTCCCAGTGGGGGAATCGTGTCTTTTTCCAGGGAGGTTTTGGTTAAGCAGGTGAAATATGCAGCCCACGTGGATAACGTTTCTCTGTTTGTCAACAATCGAGAAGAGATTGTTTCAGTTCTGAATGTGTTTGAAGGGTATAAGCGGGCTTCAGGGGCTCAGATTAATTTACAGAAAAGCCATTTGATCTCTTTCCTTAGAGAGGAAGAAATCTTATTTCTATCTCCAGTGAACATTGTAGCAATGAAACAAGAGACCCAACGTGAAAATGAAAGACTAGAGAAATTAGAGGAGTATAAAATGTTAGGTTTATTGTTCTCCATGTAACCTTTTGGGTGGGAAAAGAATTGGCAGCTTTGGTTAGAGAAAATGAAGGCATATTTTGACAAATGGAAACCGTGGAAATTGAATGTTTACCCAAAGGCGGTGTACGTCAAAACTTACCTCATGCCTCTGGCCTTGAATTTGGCCGCAGTTTACCCACCCCCGCAAAGCCTGCTGAAAGAAGCTGGAAAACTGGTTTTCCGATTCCTCTGGGGAACGGCCGCTTTTCCCCTGCCTCGGGCGGTGGCCTTTAGGAAAACGGAACAGGGAGGCCTTAACCTCCCCGCATTGTGCCTAAAGTTTCTGGCTACTTTTCTCAGCCAGAACTTTGGAAAGTTTAGCCAGTGGTTTCGTCGGTAGGCAGGACTAGAGGGGTGGGTTGCTCTTTTTGCAGAACATTGGGTGAAGGAGAGCTGGGCTGAGAAGTGGTGGAGAGAGGAACCGGTGCCTTTCCGGGTGACAGCCACGATGAGACATGCCGGCCCTGACTTCCTCAGGGAGGTCTCTGGGCAGATTCAGCAAAACGGGATTTTGGCGGAGTGGTTTCAGACCAAAGGGGGATCTATGCGAGACTTGAAGCGTTGCATATACTGGGAAATGGTGGAGGTGGTGTTTTTTCAGCCGCAGTTGGAAAAAAATGCAAAGAAGGACCATTTGTCTGGATATTTAAAAGAAGTGCCTAGGAATATCGAATGTTTCACCGACCGGAGGATTCCCTTCGGCCTGTGGGACATTCGATGGAGATTTTACCATCAAATCTATTGTTTAAAAGGAAACCAACCGTGGCTGAAGGAAGCAGAACAAATATGTCCTAGACTTTTGTGTCAGAGACAGGCCTCTGCTAGCAGAAGTCAAGCCAAGGAGACTACAGAGCATGTTATAAAGGACTTCCCATCGGCCACGGACACTTGGAAGAAGATAGCTCCCGCCCTCGACTGGCTGGACTTGCCACGCCAGCCTTGGGAGGCGGTGGCGTCTGGATTGGAGCCGGAAAGCAGTCAGAGAAACACGTGGACACCTGGGGAAAAAAAGAAAGAGAGGACATAACGGGAGGCCTGTCGATTTGTTCTGGGTTGTTTCCTGGTCAACCTTAAGACTGGTTAACTTGTACGTTTTTCTGGCTTTGGTTTTCCAGAGACAAAAAGAGTTAGTTACACAGACACAAGGGGATGTTAAAGTGAAATATACACAGACAAGACGTCTTCAAAGGAGTTCAGGTCATGGCTGGCAGAAAGAACACCTGGCATAACTTGAGCTGTAGTTTATACACTTATTTGTTTGTTTGTTTGTTTATTTCATTTTAATTTCTATTTTAGTGTCTATTTTAATTTAACTTCTATTTTAATTTCTATTTAAATTTCCACTTTAATTTCTATCTTAATTATAGTTTAAATTTTAATTGTAATTTGAACAATACTGCTCTTTGTTGTTTACATATAAATGTGCATAATATGTAACAAAGTATGACAGGGAAACAGGACTTGGAATAGTGGTAAAAATAAATAATTGTATCGAAAATCATACTGCTTCTATAAAGATAGGTGTAATTTCGAATAATTTTTTTAACTTTGTGTACTTTTTTGAAGAAGTGTAATATTTTGTAATATTTTGCTGTATTGTTGTTCTGATAACATTATTATGTAATTAAATTTGTGAATTTGTACTGTAGTACTGTAGGCAAATGTGTTTGTAGGATGTTAAAATTTTAATAAAATTACTTAAACATAAAAAAAATAATCCTAGCTCCACCTCTTACCCTAGCCCTAAACTTAGCCCTAGCCCTAACCCTAAACTTGCACTAAACCTCAACCTAGCTCTAGCCCTAACCTTAGTCCTAGCCCTGACCCTAGCCCTAGCCCTAACACTAGCCTTAACCCTAGCTGTAACCCTAACCCTAACCCTTACCCAAAACCTCACCATAGCCCTAGACCTAACCCTGGCCCTAGACCTAACATTCTTCCTGACCATAGCCCTTACCCTTGGCCAAGACCTAACCCTGGTCCTAGCCGTATCCCTATCCCTAGCACTAGCCCTACCCCTTCCAGTATCCCTAACCCTAACCCTAACCCTGACCTAACCCTAAGCCTAGCCCTAGCTCTAAACCTAGCCCTGCAATATCCCTAATCCCAGGCCGTAGTGCTAGCCCTAGCCCTAACCCTAGCCTATGGCTTAATCCTAACTCTAGCCTGGTCCTAACCGTAACCCTAGCCCTGGCGTTATCCTATGCCTTAACCCTAACCCTATCCCTAGCACTAGCCCTAGCCCTAACCCTAGCCATGGGCCTAGCCCTTACCGTCACCCTAACCGAAGCCCTGGCCCTAGACCTAGCATTCTCCCTAACCAAAGCCCTAGCCCTTAACCTTGACCAAGACCTAACTCTGGCCCTACCCTAACCCCATCCCTATCGCTAGCCCTATTCCTTGCCATATCCCTAACCCTAACCCTAACCCTAGGCCTAAACCCTATCCTTAACTCTAATCCCAGACCTAGCCCTAGCCCTAAGCCCTGAGGCCTAATCCAAACCCTAGCCCTAACCCTAAACCTAGCCCTGACCCTAACCCTAGCCCTAGCCCTAGCCCTAGCCCTAACCTAGCTGTAACCCTAGGCCTAACCACAACCCTAACCCTAACCTAGCCCTAACCCTAAATCTGGCTCCAGATCTAACGGTAGACTAAACCCTAACCCTAACCCTAGCCCTAACCCTGGCCCTAGACCTAACAGTCTCCCTGACCATAGCCCTAGCCCTAACCCATGCGATAACCCTGGCCCTAACCCTAGCCATAGCCCTAATCCTACCCATGAGCCTAGCCCTTACCGTCGCCCTAACCGAAGCCCTGGGCCTAGACCTAACATTCTCCCGAACCATAGCCCTAGCCCTTAACCTTGACTAAGACCTAGTTCTGGCCCTAGACGTAACCCTATCCTTATCGCTAGCCCTACCCCTTGCCATATCCCTAAGCCTAACTCTAACCCTAACACCAGGCCTAACCCTAACCCCAGCCCTAACCCCAGCCCTAGCCCAAGTCCTAACCCTAGGCCTAGCGCTAACCCTAGAATTAACCGTAACCCTAATCCGAGCCTAACCCTAGCCCTAACCCTAGCCCTGGCCTGAGCCATAGTCCTAACCAGAGCCCTAAACTTAGCCCTAGCCCTAGCCCTAATCCTAGCCTGGCTCGAGCCATAGCCCTAACCACAGCCCTAACCTGAACCCTACTCCTAGACCTAGCCCTAACCCTCGAATTAGCCTTGGCCCGAAACATAGCCCTAGCCCTACCCCCAGCCTGTGGCTTAATCCTAACTCTAGCCTGGTCTTAGGCCTAACCCTAGCCCTTTCCCTAGCCTATGCTTTAATCCAAACCCTAGCTCTAGCCCTAGACCTAACTGTAGCCATGAGCCTAGCCCTTACCGTTGCCCTAACCGAAGCCCTGGCCCTAGACCTAGCATTCTCCCTAACCATAGCCCTAGCCTTTAAGCTTGACCAAGCCCTAACTCTGGCCTTAGCTGTAACGCCATCCTTATCGCTAGCCCTAGTCCTTGCCATATCCCTAACCCTAATCCTAGGCCTTACTCTAGCCCTATGCTTAACTCTAATCCCAGACCTAGCCCTGGCCCTAACCCTAAACCTAGCCCTGACCCTAACCCTAACACTAGCCCTAGCCCTAACCTAGCTGTAACCCTAGGCCTAACCATGACCCTAACCCTAACCTTGCCCGAACCCTAAACCTAGCCTTAGCACTAACCCTAGCCTTATCCTTAACCCTAACTAGCCCTAGCCCTAACCCTAAGCCCTAAGGCCTAATCCTAGCCCTACCCTAGTCCTAATCCTAGCCCTAACCCTGGGCTAACCCTATACCCTAGCAGTAGCCCCAACCCTAGCCCTAGCCGTAGCCCTAACACTAGACCTAACCCTAGCTCAAAGCCTAGTTCTAGCCCTAGCCCAACCCTACCCTAAACCTAGCCCAAACCTTAGCGTTAAACCTAACCCTAGACCTAGGGCTAAGCACTAGCCCTAACCCTAGCTCTAACCCTTCCCCTAACCCTGGCCCAACCCTGGGCATAACCCTAGCACTAGCCCTGGCCCAAACATAGCCCTAAATCTAGCCGTAGCCCTAATGCTAGCCTTAGTCCTAACCCTAACCTAGTTGTAACCCTAACCTTAGCCCTAGCGCTAACCCTAAATCTAGCCCTGACCCAGCCCTAACACTAGCCCTAGCCCTAGCCCTAGCCCTAACCTAGCTGTAACCCTAGGCCTAACCACAAACCTAACCCTAAACCGAGCCCTAGCCCTAAATCTAGCCCTAGACCTAATGGTAGACTTAGCCCTAACCCTAACCCTAGCCCTAACCCTGTTCCTAGACCTAACACTCTCCCTGACCATAGCCCTAGCCCTAACCCAAGCAATAACCCTGGCCCTAACCCTAGCCCTGGACCTAACTCTAGCTCTAGCCCTAATCCTAGACCTAACCCTAGCCCTTACCCTAACACTAAACCTAACCCTAACCCTAGCCCTAGCCCTGACCCTAACTCTTGACCAAGACCTAACCCTGGCCCTAGCCGTAACCCTGTCCCTATCGCTATACCTAGCCCTTGCCATATCCCTAACCCTAACCCCAACTGTAACCTTAACCCGAGCCCTAACCCTAAATCTGGCCCTAACCCTAACCCTAGCCCTAGCCTTAACTCGAATCCCAGACCTAACCCTAGCCCTAAGCCCTAAGCCCTAAGCCCTAAGCCCTAAGCCCTAAGCCCTAAGCCCTAACCTTAACTTAGTTGTAACCCTAGGCCTAACAATAATCATAACCCTAACCTTGCCCGAACCCTAAACCTAGCTCTAGCACTAACCCTAGCCTTAGCCTCAACCCTAATGCTAGCCTTAACCCTAACCTTAAGCCCTAAGGCCTAATCCTAGCCCTACCCTAGTCCTAACCCTAACCTTGCCCTAAAACTAATCTTAGCTCTAGCCCTAGCCCTAACCCTAACCCTAACCCTAACCATAACCCTAACCCTAGCCCTAGCTCTTAAACTAGCCCTAAACCTAGCCCTAGCCCTAACCCTAAACTTGCACTAAATCTCAAGTTAGCCCTAGCCCTAATGCTAGTCCTAGCTCTAACCCTAGCCCTAGCCCTAACCTTAGCCCTAGCCCTAACCCTAGCTGTAACCCTAACCCCAAGCGTAGCCCTACACCTAACCGTAGCCGTAGCCCTAAACCTAACCCTGGCCCTAGAACTAACTTTCTCCCTGACCATAGCCCTAGCCCTTACCCTTGACCAAGACCTAACCCTGGCCCTAGCCGTAACTCTATCCCTAGTGCTAGAGCTACCCATTCCCATATCCCGAACCTTAACCCTGAGCTAACCCTAGGCCTAGCCCTAGCTCTAAACCTAGCCCTACCTCTAGCTCTAGCCCTGACCCAACCCTAACCCTAACTCACAGCTTATCCCTAACCATGGCTGTAGCAATAACCTTAACACTAGCTCTAGCCCTAACCCTTGCCCTAAGCCCTAAGGCCTAATCCTAGCCCTACCCTAGTCCTAACCCTAACCTTGCCCTAACACTAATCCTAGCCCTAGCCCTAGCCCTAACCCTAACCATAGCCATAACTCTAATGCTAGTCCTAGCTCTTCTGCAAGGCCTGACAAAACCCCAGGCCGAGCCCTAGCTCTAACCCTAGCCCTACCTCTAGCTCTAGCTCTCGCCCAACTCTAACCCTAAGCATAACCCTATCCCTAACCCTGGCCGTAGCGCTAGCCCTAGCCCTAACCCTATGCCCCGCTGTTACCCTAGCCCTAAACCTAACCCTAGCCCTAACCCTAAACTTGCACTAAACCTCAACCTAGCCCCAGCCCTAACCCTAGTCTTAGCTCTAACCCTAGCCCTCGCTATCCCTAGTCCTTGCCATATCCCTAACCCTAACCCTTGGCCTAAACCTAGCCCTATTCTTAACTCTAATTCCAGACCTAGCCCTAGCCCCAAGTCCTAAGGCCTAACCCAAGCCCTAGCCCTAACCCTAAACCTAGCCCTGACCCTAACCCTAACACTAGCCCTAGCCCTAGCGCTAACCTAGCTGTAACCCTAGGCCTAAATATGACCCTAACCTTACCCTTGCTGGAACCCTAAACCTAGCCCTAGCACTAACCCTAGCCTTATCCTTAACCCTAATTCTAGGCCTAGCCCTAAGCCTAACGCGAGCCCTAGCCCTAGCCCTAACCCTAGCCCTAGCCTTAGCCCTAACCCTAGCCCTAGCCCTAGCCCTAGCCCTGACCCTAGCCCTAGCCCTAGACCTAGCCATAGCCCTAACCCTAGCCCTAACCCTAACCCTAGCACTAACCTTAGCGCTCGGCCTAACCCTAGACCTAACCCTAGCCCTAGTCCTAACCCTAGCCCTAACCCTAGCCCTAGCCCTAGCCCTAGCCCTAGCCCTAACCCTAAACCTAGTCCTAACCTAGCCCTAGCCCTAACCTAGCCCTAGCCCTAACCCTGTTTTCAAAGGAGGTGGATTCTCCTGAATCCAGTGAAAATGCTGCAACCTCACTGATTGGGGTAGGCAGTGGAACCCTTCAGGCATCAGGGGAGTCAAGAATGGAACCTCAAAAGCAAGATTTTGATTGGCTAGGGGCAGATCAAACTCAGCCCCCAAGAAAACTCGCAGAGACTTTACAGAAAACAATGGCTTCCCAGGAAGAGAAAGAGAAAGAAACTGAAGAGTGTTTGAAAGTAGCAATCCAGAACAAACAGACTGTGAGTACTGTGGATTTGGGAACTGAAGGGCTTTGGGGCTAGACTGGTTTCTAGTAGTGCCAAGGAAATCTTAGAAACTCCAGGGAAGGAGGTTTTACAAGGAGAAAGCCAGAGAGAAGAAGCAAGGGATAAAAGGTTTGAGCCAGCTCTGAAAGAACAGGGCGTGGCAGCCATGGCAGAAACAGAAACTGCCTGGAAAGGCAGCACAAACTTACTGCAAGGAGAATTAAAAGTAGATTCTGGACTCCAGAAGGACATTCAGGAAAAAGAACACATTCAAAAGGCCCAAGGAACCACCTTTTTGCTGCAAAAAGAGGCAGGCAGCCATTTAGCAAACAAACAAACTCAGCCAGCAAAACTGAAAGTAAACTCTGGACTGCTAAAGCCTGCTGTAACCATGGAAACAGGCACAGAGGAGGGGAGAGGAAAACCCCTGGGTCTGGCCACTGCTGAAAACTTTTTAGAGGATTTCTTTGAGTTTGATCAGTATAGAGAAACATACTGTTTGAATAGAGAAAAACCGGGAAAGTTTTTAGGGCTGTTGGAGGAATCTACCAAAGAGTTTGAATTGGAGAGTGTTTTCACAGAGCCAGAGGAAGCCACAGAATGTTTGCAGAGGGACTTTCATTTGAGAGAAATGCAAAAGAGAGCACATTTGGGGGTGGATTCGATTAGAGAGGTCCTCCAAGAGTTAAATGATTATGGCAGGAGCCTGTTGGGAAAGCCAGTGGGGGAAAGAAAGCAAGAGGAGTATGAATCCCTTTTACATACTGTAACTGACATCAGTGAGTGGAATGAAGGAGTTAGGAAAGATCTGCAGGCTTATAAAGAGAGGAAAGGGTTTCTATTAGAGCAATTTGCTTTGACAAGCAAGGAGGAGAAAAGCAAAACAAAATGAAGATAAGAGCAGACAGGGAGCCAAAGCTTTCCAGTAGAAAGTTATTAGCTGAAGAGCCTTTGAATACAAGTAGGGATCGCTCCCCGCTCAAACCAGGAAACTCTTCAGAAGAAGAACTGTATCCTGTGACCCTCTACAAAAGAAAGCACGCACAGCCTGGCAAGCCAGAAGAGACAGAGAAGGAGGCTTGTGCTGGGCAGCTTGCAGGGACTGCACCTTTTAACCCGATCGAACCTCCAAATGAATCTGAAAGTGAGGGAGTGGAGAGATTGGAGGGGTCCTCCTTCCAAGAGCGAAGGGAGAGTGGCATGGAGTGTTCTGGCATTTCTTCTCTGCTTGTTAGCAGCAAGAGCTCTGTGGAAAGCAGCAGTGAGGAGGAGAAGATGGAGGAGGAAGGCGCCGGGGGTGAAGCCCAAAAGAAAAGAGCCAAGAGGAAAACAAAGGAAGGAGGAAAAGGTCTCTCCCTAGAAAAAAAGTTACAAAGGAATATTTAATTCACCAATATGTCACGGATTTCCAAAGTGTGGAAGAGGGAGAAGGGGCAGAGCGGGAGGGAACTCTTTCGGAAGGTTCCAAAAATACAATCCTTTCCTGGTAAAGGCAGATCTCAGCAGCCTGGCCAGAATGTTTCCACACTCCTTGGAACAAAGCGACCGATATTATTTTGCCAAAAGACTTTGACAAGTATGACACGCTGAAACTGTGGGGCTACACGGTGGCACACGTTGCCCTCCCGGGCTCTAAAGAACGCTTGCCCAATTTCAAAAAGTACAGTAGAGATAAACTTTGGAGTGTCCTAGAGAAGAACTTTCCTTTGCTGAAATCGGTGCTGTCAGGATTGCGGGTGGAGCAGTCTCAGGAGCAGGTGTCCTACGCCAGGACTTTAGCCTTGGAGATTGTGGAATATTTGCTACGGGGCAGGAAGCCCAAGACATCTGTTATCATTCTGCCGGACTGGCTGAGGGAGGACCGTTTGATGAAGACCTTTCAAGAGATCCATAGGAGCTGGGAATGTGCCCCAGAGAACCAGACTCCTTTGGTGTGGACGCAAATGGACAATACGTCCAAGATGGTGAGCAGAGAAGCCTGGATGGAGTGGCTCTTAATGGTCACGGCAGACTTACGACAGTGCAGAAAGATTGCTAGGCAGTCAGGTTTTGATCCGATGGAAGAAAAGGCTAAGGGAACCAGACGAGAGAAAATCAGGGAGAAGTTGAGGAATTGGAAAGAAACAGACCCGGCGTCGCAGCTGGAGAGGAGCCCTGCGGGACGTGCGACCCTGAGTTCCAGCCTGGGGGCTCGTGCTACGGTTCCGCCCCCAGCAACCGGTGAGGATCTGAGAGAGGCGAGAGGGAGGAGGGAGGTGCAGAGGATGGGGAGCAACGTGCAAGGGGAAGGTGCGGGAAATTCAGGACGTAGAGGGACTTTGAGCGACATCAGCGATTCCGACCTTGACCCGGGAGTCTCTGATCGAGCGAGCAAGAAACCGAGAGGGGAGCAGGCTTGGGGAGATCGGGTGGATACAGAAGTGGGTTTGGCGGGTGGAGAGGGTGGAAATGGTTTTGGTGTGGGAGAGCACAGAGAAGGGCTTGGTCTGGATGGAGGGGCTGGGGGAACCTCAATGCAAAATGCTGCCGGTTTGGGTGTTTCTTTCTCTCAGGGAAAACAGAACAACCCCCTTTTGATGAGCAAAACAAGAACTAGGGAGCCCGGGGCATGACTGAAGAGCTTATTGGAAGACGTGGATGCCTCCGGTAACGGCCGATTCCTGACAAGGCCTAGAATGGACTCTGAAACTAACGTGGCATGGAAGGGAAAAAGTGTAAGTCTAAACCCTCCGCCAGACAGATCTAGAAAGGGGAGGGAGGGAGATGATACACGTGGCAATGACACCCAAGGGGAAGCACCTGGTGGAGCTTCTGCTTTGCCTCCCGGACCACCCGGTGGGAGGACTGCTTGCAAACCTCAGGAGCAAAGAAAAGACAGGAGGACGTATGCTAGTATAGCAGGACAGGGCACTGGCACTGCTGGACCCTCCAATATTTCAGGCTTGACGGAAGAGGAAGAGGAATACTTAGACACATTTTTTCATCAAGCTTCAGATGTCAGGAAGCGCTATGTGGTGCGCTTCAGATATCTGGGATCGGACCCTGAGAGAGGATCCAGGGCTTATATTTCAAAGAGGCTCCTTAGAGTTGCTTTGGATGCTCCTAGAGAGGATATTGTGGCAGTGATTGAACTAACAGGGTCTAGGGAAATTGATGTTTGTTTGGCTTCTGAAAAGGTCTACAGAGAGTTCTGGATTAAGTGCAAAATGGTGAAACGTTTGAGCCCAGAGTTGCTGACTGAATATGAGATGGTCCCGCTAGTTAGGGGAGATACAAAGGTCTTGACTGTAAGTTTCAGAACCACGACCATCTCCGCTCAGGATGGAGCGTGGTGGGTGTCTAAATACGCTACCATTTTGTCGGGGCCTGATAAGAGGGAAGACGAACAGGGTTATAGGACAGGAGAATTGAGGTGTGTGGTATCTTTTAAGAATGAGGACCCTGAATATAGGCATGGAAAGATACCCAAGTCCTTTTTCCTGGGGGCCGATAGGGGGATCACCAGGTACAGCGGCCAGCCTCAGGCTTGTTTCCACTGTGGGTCTTACGATCATCAGAGACACTTGTGCACCACTCCCTTGTGCTCCCGCTGTGGCACCAGGGGCCATCCGACGGTGGCCTGTCGCAGCAGCATCAGGTGCAACTTTTGTGGTGAATTGGGACACACTTATTTTTGGTGTCCCCAGGCCTATTACAATCAGCAAGATGCCAAAGTCTCGGAGAAGGCCCAACAAGTAGTCAGAATGGGGAAAGAAAGAGCTCAGTCCAAGGAACAGACAAGGGTCCTGAGGGACACCTTAAGAGCCAGGGGAGAGGAGTTGCTCCCTGTGGAGAGGCGGGAAAACAGAGGGAGAAACCATGGTCCGGGACCTCTATTGGAGAACAGACAGCAGGAGGCAGTGAAAGAAGGAAAAGATGCCGAATGGAACGTAGTATCGGGGAGGGATGCGGGAAGAAAAGATGGAAACCCGCAGAGAAAGGAGAAAGTGAGGGAAGAGGCAGTTAGGGGTCATAATAGGTTCCCTGTTCTTGCAGAAGAGGAGAGAAGGGTTGAGGAAGAGAGTGGATCAGTCACTAAGGAATTCAGTGATAGAGAAGTTTTGGTGGCTGTCAAGGGGGCGGGAGACAGACAACCTAAACAGGCAGGAGAAGCAAAGGGACAAAGGAGCCCAAGGAGTACAAGGAGCAAAAGGCACGGAACGATAAGGAATCAGGTGGTAGACCAGGAAACTGAGGAAATTAAAGCGAAAGAAAAGGAGGTGTGAAGTGGAGAGTCGGTGGTAGAGGGACAGGCGGTGCTACTGTCGGGTGGCAGTCTTGAAGGCTTGCCTGAAGAGATGGTGACAGAGATTGTGATGGAGGAAACACTTGGCGCAGAGTCGGTAGCTTCACCGTTGTTATTTTCAGACGTAGAAGTTCTTATGCAAGAACTTGATAACGGATTAGTGAGTCCTCCCGATGCTGAATCGGGTCTCTGTTTTACTCCCTGTTGCCACCCCCTCCCTACCCCGGACCTCCTGACGCCCTCCCCTCCCCTCTTCCATCCTGCCTTTCTGACCCGGATGGCCCGGTGTCTATTTCACCATCCCTTTTTTCCCTGTCCATTCCGCCCCTATCCCATATTAGTGAGACTACACCTTCGGGTTTGCTGGAGGAGGTAGAGAGGAGCCAGTTAGAACCAGTGAACCGGAGGGACAGGGAGGCCAGAGAGACGGAGAGGTTGGAGATTGAACTGGACTGAGAAGTTTTCGACGGAGTGGACTGTGCTGGTTTGGAAGCTAACAAAATTATATTTTGGCATTACGTTATATCATTAAGTTAAGAGATGTTACTTCAAAACCAATCCTTGTTTGGGAGAGAAAATCAACCTGTTTTTAATCAGGTTATTTTTAATCAGGTTGTTTTTAATAAGGTTATTTTTATTGTTAATTTTGGAATTATTGCCTAGCTCTTTGATAGTTTAGAATCTAGATTTCTTTGCCAAAAAAAAAAAAAAAAGAGAGAGAGAGAGAGAAAGAAACAAAAAAAGAAAAACAAAAAATGGTGTCCCTGAGAATTACCACCTGGAATGTGAGAGGCCTGAGGATGGCTGAGAGACCAAAGGAGATTCTTCCCCTGCTGGCAATGATGTCTTACGATGTGGTGGTTTTACAAGAGACCCACCTGGTGAATGAACAGCAACGCTTCCAAACGCAGAAATTGTCGACAAAAGGATCATCCCTTTGGTCTTACAGGGAGGAAGGTCAGGCCGGTGTGGCGGTTTTGTTTAAAGCAAGACAGGACCTCCATGTCGATATTCGTCCTGGAGGCCTTGCCCGGCAGGTTGCTGATTGTTGACTTTAGCCTGGGAGAGATTATAAGGGATGGGAAGGAGAAAAAGAGACCTTTTCGGCTTTATGGCCTTTACGCTCCCGTAGCGGCATTGCAGCGGAAAACTTTTTGGGCACATTTGAAGGGTTATTGTTCCACTTATAGACATTTATTAATTGCAGGGAACTTTAATAATAGGAGCAAATTATCTGATTACTCCAATTATATGGTTAGGGAGAAAAGTGGGAAGAAATCACCCATTTTAACGCCTGAGGAAAGATTCTTTGAGAATTTCTTGTCAGACTAAAATCCCAAGGATAAGGCCTTGGAAGTGTACAATCAGCTGGGACTCTTTCCTCTCCCCTGCAAAAAGGCATTCTTCTATCAATACGGTCAACCGGGAAGCGGGAAGTTTACTTGTTACCAAAAAGGCAGAGCTAGTAGATTGGATAGGATTAGAGCCCCCCAGAATTAAAGACTCTGCATTGTCAACTGTTGGTCACTCCTTGGTCAGATCATGTTATGTTTGATATGGAATTCGCTTTGGGTGAAATTCACCCCAGAGGGAAACCTCTGTGGAGGCTTCGCCCAAAGACGATTCATAACACCGCTTGTAAAGAAGAAATTGCGACCGTCTTAGCAAACATGCTGACGTTAGAGGATCTGTATTTTGGAGAACTGTCAACCTGGTGGGAGCGAGCCAAAAAGGTCATCAGGAAAACCTGTCAACGTTACGAATACGTGATCAATAGGAAGGATCTGCAGAATTATCAGGTAGCAGTACACCAATTTCTGAAATGTCACCAGAAGGTTAACCAGGGGCTCCCGGTAAATCAGGATTTGTTGGAGTGGTCTAGAGGAGTCATTAGAGATTTCCAAATCAGACAGAAACGGAAAAAAAAAATTATCAAGAGTTTCGAACTAAAGGGACGGTGGTGGACATTGAAGAATGGGCTAGAACCAAAAGTCCCCAGCCTCCCATTGTTATGGGAGGATTGAGACGTTGCGAGAAGGACTCGGTGAGGTCGGATCCAGCAGGAATGTTGAGCGTGATGCAGAACTTCTATGGGGATTTGTATGAGGGCCAGAATATAGGGAGAAAAGATATTGTGGCCTTTTTTGATAGGGTATCTGAAACTGTGTTACAGAAGATGTATCAAGGGTTGTCTCAGCAGGACAGGGATGATCTGATGGCCCCTGTGATGGAAAAGGAAGTTCAGGATGTCCTAGCGCAAGGAAGGAGCAAATCCGCTCCGGGTCGGGACGGACTCGGATGGAGCTTCTACAAGGCTTTTGCTAGGTGGCTGGTTCCTCCGCTCACCCGAGTCCTAAATGAGCTCTTGTCCAGGGAAAGCCTGGCCGACTCTTTTTATGAAGGGATTTTGATTTTCTTTCCCAAACAAGGAGATTCGACTTTGCCTCAAAATTGGCGGCCCGTCGTTTTAACCAATGTGGATTATAGAATACTAGCAAAGGTTTTAAACAACAGACTGACCGAGTTAGCCTCGAGAATTGTTTTGGCTTCCCAAACCAGCGCAGTTCCAGGACGTTCTATGTTGGATTCTCTGTGTTTGTTTAGAGAGGTATTTCATTTGGCCCGAAAAGGAAAATGGGAAGGGAAAATATTGTTGTTAGATCAAACCAAGGCTTTTGATCGAGTTCACCATCCCTTTATGTGGGAAGCTCTGGCAAGAAAGGGACTCCCCCTTGATTTTGTTAGGTATGTTCAATTGTTGTATTTGAAGGCACGAGTGATTCCTCAGATCAAGGGGCACAGAGGGGCTCAGATTAGAGTGAATTCAGGAGTCAGGCAGGGCTGTCCTTTAAGCCCTCTCCTCTACATCCTGATTTTGGATTCAGTTCTCTGCCAAATTCAAGCCAAGGAAAGTATCCCAGGTTTGAGAGTTCCCCCTCCCAGCGGGGGAGTCGTGTCTTTTTCCAGGGAGGTTTCGGTTAAGCCGGTGAAATATCCAGCCCACGCGGATGACGTTTCTCTGTTTGTCAACAATCGAGAAGAGATCGTTTCAGTTCTGAATGTGTTTGAAGGCTATGAGCGGGCTTCAGGGGCTCAGATTAATTTACAGAAAAGCCATCTGATCTCTTTCTTTCGAGAGGAAGAAATCTTATTTCTATCTCCAGTGAACATTGTAGCAATGAAACAAGAAACACAACGTGAAAATGAAAGACTAGAGAAATTAGAGGAGTATAAAATGTTAGGTTTATTGTTCTCCATGTAACCTTTTGGGTGGGAAAAGAATTGGCAGCTTTGGTTAGAGAAAATGAAGGCATATTTTGACAAATGGAAACCGTGGAAATTGAATGTTTACCCAAAGGCGGTGTACGTCAAAACTTACCTCATGCCTCTGGCCTTGAATTTGGCCGCAGTTTACCCACCCCCGCAAAGCCTGCTGAAAGAAGCTGGAAAACTGGTTTTCCGATTCCTCTGGGGAACGGCCGCTTTTCCCCTGCCTCGGGCGGTGGCCTTTAGGAAAACGGAACAGGGAGGCCTCTCTCCACCACTTCTCAGCCCAGCTCTCCTTCACCCATGATGAGACATGCCAGCCCTGACTTCCTCAGGGAGGTCTCTGGGCAGATTCAACAAAACGGGGTCTTGGCGGAGTGGTTTCAGACCAAAGGGGCATCTATGTGAGACTTGAAGCGTTGCGTATACTGGGAAATGGTGGAGGTGGTGTTTTTTCAGCCGCAGTTGGAAAAAAATGCAAAGAAGGACCATTTGTGTGGATATTTCAAAGAAGTTCCCAGGAACATCGAATGTTTCACGGACCGGAGGATCCCCTTCGGCCTGTGGGACATTCGATGGAGATTTTACCATCAAATCTATTATTTAAAAGGAAACCAACCATGGCTGAAGGAAGCAGAAGAAATATGTCCTAGACTTTTGTGTCAGAGACAAGCCTCTGCTAGCAGAAGTCAAGTCAAAGATACTACAGAGTACTTTATAAAGGACTCCCCGTCGGCCATGGACACTTGGAAGAAGATAGCTGCCGCCCTCGACTGGCAGGACTTGGCTCGCCAGCCTTGGGAGGCGGTGGTGTCTGGATTAGAGCCGGAAAGCAGAGTCAGAGGACCACGTCGACGCCTGGGGGAAAAAAGAAAAAGAGAACATAACGGAAGGCCTGTTGATTTATTCTGGGTTGTTCCCTGGTCAACCTTAAGACTGGTTAACTTGTACATTTTGCTGGCTTTGGTTTTCCAGAGAAAAAAAGAGTTAGTTACACAGACACAAGCGGATGTTAACGTTGCTGTTCGTTTTGTAGTGAACAAAATAAAAACTCTAAGTGAAACAGAGAGAGGCGAGATGTCTTCAAAGAGATGGAAGGAGTTCTGGCCATGGCTGGCAGAAACAACACCTGGTATAACTTGAGGTGTAGCTTATACATTTATTGGTAATAGATATAAGTATGTTATTAATTTTATTTATTTATTTATTTATTTTAATTTGTATTTTAGTGTATAATTTAATTTCTATTTTCATTTTTATTTTAATTATAATTTAAATTTTAATTGTAATTTGAACAATACCTTTCCTTGTTCTTTGTTCTTTGTTCCTTATTTTTTGTTCTTTATATATAAATCTGTAGAATATGTAAGAATGTCTGACAAGGAAACAGGACTAGGAATAGAGGTAAACATAAATAATTGTATTGAAAATTATAATTAAAATAATGATAGGTGTAATTTTCAAATTTTTTTAACAATTTGGGTACTTTTTTGAAGAAGTGGAACATTTTGTTAGTTTGTTATATTGCTGTTCTGACAACTTTATTCTGTAATTTCATTTGTGAATTTGTACTATTGTATTATAGGCAAATGTGTTTGTAGGATGTTAAAATTTTAATAAAATTACTTAAACCTAAAAAAAAAAATTACTTAAACCTAACTGTAGCCCTAGCCCTAAACCTAACTCTCGCCCTAGCCATAACTCTATCCCTAGCACTAGAGCTACCCCTTCCCAAATCCCTAACCCTAACCCTAACCCTGACCTAACCCTAGGCCTAGACCTAGCTCTAAACCTAGCCCTACCTCTAGCTCTAGCCCTGGCCCAACCCTAACCCTAACTCACAGTCTATCCCTAACCATGGCCGTAGCAATAGCCTTAACACTAGCTCTAGCCCTAACTCTTGCGCTAGCTCTAGCCCTAACCCTAGCCCTAAGCCCTAAGGACTAATCCTAGCCCTACCCTAGTCCTAACCCTAACCTTGCCCTAACACTAGTCCTGACAAAAACCTAGGCCGAGCCCTAGCTCTAACCCTAGCCCTAGCCCTAGCTCTAGCTCTAGCTCTGGCCCAACCCTAACCCTAAGCCTAACCCTATCCCTAACCCTGGCCGTAGCGCTAGCCCTAACCCTAACCCTAGCCCCAGCTCTTACCCTAGCCCTAAATCGAGCCCTAACCCTGACCCTAAACTTTCACTAACCCTCAACATAGCTCTAGCCCTAACCCTAAACTTGCACTAAACCTCAACTTAGTCCTAGCCCTAACCCTCGTCCTGGCCCTAACCCTGGCCCTAGCCCTAACCCTAGCCTTTAACCTAACAGTAAACCGAAACCTAAACCTAACCCTAGCCCTTGCACTTACCCTAGCCCTAAATTTAGCCCTAGCCCTAACCCTAAACTAGCACTAACCCGAAACCTATCCCTATCCCTAACCCTAGCCCTGACCCTAACCATAGCTGTAACCCTAACCCTAACCTTAACCCTAGCCCTAACCATAACCCTGGCCCTAGACCTAACATTCTCCCTACCCATATCCCTAGCCCTTACCCTTGACCAAGACCGAACCCTGGCCCTAGCCGTAACCCTATCCCTATCGCTAGCCCTAGCCCTTGACATATCCCTAACCCTAACCCTAACCCCAGCCTTAACCCTAACCCCATCCATAACCCTGGCCCTAATAAAAGCCCTGGTCATAATTCAAGACCCAAACCAAGCCCTAACCCTAGCCCTTACGCCAACACTAAACCTAAACCTAAACCTAAGACTAGCCCTAGCCATAACCCTAGCCCTAACCCTAACCATAAACTTAGATCTAACTCTAAATTTAGCCCTACCCGACGCCCTAGACTTAGCCATAAGCCTAGCCCTAAGCTCTAACCCTAACCCTAACCCTAGCCTTAGTCCTTTCCTAGCAATAGCCCTAGCCCTAATCTGAGCCCTAAACCTAGCCCTGGCTGTAATCCTAGCATTAAACCTAGCCTTAGCCCTAACCCTAGCCCTAGACCTGACCCTTACCCTACCCCTAGAACTAGCCCTAACACTAGCCCTAACCCTAGGTCTAGCCCTAGCCCAAACCTATCCCTCACCTTAGACAAATTCTTAGCCCTAAACCTAGTCCTAGCCCTAGCCCTAACGCTACCCCTAACTCTAGCCCTAACCCCAGCCATAGCCCAAACCCTAAACTTAGCCCGGACCCTAGCCCTAACTCTAGCACTAACACTAAATCTAACCCTAGCCCTAACGCAAGCTCTGGCCCTAACCTAGCCCTAGCCCTAGAACTAATCCTAACCCTAACACTAACCCTAGCCCTAGCCCTGACCTAACCCTAGGCCTAGCCCTAGCTCTAAACCTAGCCCTACCTCTAGCTCTAGCTCCGGCCCAACCCTAACTCTAAGCCTATCGCTGACCCTGGTCGTAGCACTAGCCCTAGCCCTAGCCCTAACCCTTACCCTAACACTAAACCTAAACCTATACCTAAACCTAACCCTAGCCCTTGCACTTGCCCTAGCCCTAAACCCAGCTCTAGCCCTAACCCTAAACTTGCACTAATCCTCAACCTATCCCTATCCCTAACCCTAGCCCTGGCCCTAACCCTAGCCCTAGCCTTAGCTCTAGCCCTAACCCTGGCTCTAGACCTAACATTCTCCCTAACCATATCCCTAGCCCTTACCCTTGACCAAGACCAAACCCTGGCCCTACCCGTAACCCTATCCCTATCGCTAGCCCTAGCCCTTGCCATATCCCTAACCCTAAATCTAACCCTAGCCCTCACCCTAGCCCTAGCCTTAGCCCTAACCCCATCCATAACCCTGGCCCTAACAAAAGCCCTTGTTGTAATTCTAGACCTAAACCAAGCCCTAACTCTAGCCCTAGACCTAACGCTAGCCATAGCCCTAGCCCAAGAACTAGGCTTAACCCTAAACCTAACTGAAACCCTAAGCCTAAATCTAGCCCTAACCGAAGCTCTCACCCAAGCCCTAACCCAAGCCATAAAACAATCCCTATCCCTATCCCTAGCGCTAACCGTAGCCCTAGCCATAATTCTAGCTTTAACACTAGCCCTTACCCTAGCCCTAGCCCTAACACTAGCCCGTACCCTAACCTAGCCATAAGCCTGGCCCTAACCCTAACCCCAGCCCTAACCCTAGGCCTAGCCCTAACCCTAAACCTAGCCCTAACCCTAAATGTAGCCCTAGCCCTAACGCTAGCCTTAGCCCTAACCCTAAACCTAGTCCTAGCCCTAACCCTAGCCATAACTGTAGCCCTAATCCTAGCCTTAATCCTAGCCCTGGGCCTAACCCCAGCCCGAACCCTAGCCCTAGCCCTAACCCTAACCCTAATCTAGCCCTAAGCCTAAAACTAACCCTAACCCTAACCCTATCCCTATCTCTATCCCTAACTTTAGGACTAACACTAGCCCTCGCCCTAACCCTAACCCTATGTTTGGCCCAAACCCTAGCCCTAACCCGATCCCTAAACTTATCCCTAACCCTGGCCCTAGCTTTGGCCGTAACATGAGCCCTAACCCTAACCCTAGCCCTAGCCCTAGCCCTAGCCCTAACACTAACCCTAGCCCTAACTCTAGCCCTAGTCCTAACCCTAGCCCAAGCACTAGCCTTAACCGTACCCCTAAACCTAACCCTAAATCTAGCCCTAACCGAAGCCCTAGTCCTAGCCCTAACCCTAGCACTACCCATACCCTTAACTCGGGACTTAAGTCCTAACCCTAGTTCTACCCCCAACACTAGCCCTAACCCTAACCTAGCCAAAGCCCTAAACCCAGCCCTGCCTGTAATTCTAGCTCTAAACCTAGCCGTAGCCCTAAATCTAGCCCTAAAGCTAGCCCTAGCCCTAGCCCGAATCATAGCCCGGCCCAAGCCCAAGCCCTAACCCGAGCCCTAAACCTCGCCCTGGCCGTAATGCTAGCCCTAAACCTAGCCCTGGCCGTAATGGTAGCCCTAACCCTAGCTCTAACCCTAAACCTAGCCTAGCCTTAAACTTAGCCCTAACCCTAGCCACAGCCCTAACCCTCGCCCTAGCTCTAGCCGTAACACAAGCCCTAAACCTAGCCCTAACCCTAACACTAGCCCTAGATGTAACGCTAGCCATAAGTCCTAACCCTAGCTCTAGCTCCAACCCTAGCCCTAACCCAAACCTAGTCCTAACCCTAGCTGTAACCCTAACCCTAACCCTAACCCTAGCCCTAGCTCTGTCCCTAGCCCTGGTTGTAATCCTAGCCTAAACCTAGCCCTAGCCCTAAACCTAGCCCTAACCCGAGCCCTAATCCTAGCCATAAACCAAGTCCAAGCCCTAGCCCTAGCCCTTGCCCTAACCCTAGCCCTAGCCCTAACCCCTAGCCTTAGAACTAACCTAGCCATAACCCGAGCCCTAGCACTAAGCCCTAATCTGAGCCCTAACGCTAGCCCTAGCCCTAACCCTAACCCTAACCCTAACCATAACCCAATCCTTAGGCCTAAACCTAGCACTAGACCTAGGCCTGGCACTAGCCATAACCCTAGCCCTGAACCTAGCCCTGGCAGTAATGGTAGCCCTAACCATAGCTCTAACAATACACCTAGCCCTAAGGCTAGCCGTACACTTAGCCCTAGGTACACTTAGCCCACAGCCCTAACCCTAGCACTAGCCATACAACAAGCCCTAACCCTGACCCTGACCCTAACCCTAACCCTAGCCCTAGCCATAACTCTAGCCCTAGCCCTAACACTAGCACTGGCCCAAGCCCTAGCGCTAACCCGAGCCCTAAACCTAGCCCTGGCCGTAATCCTAGCCCTAAACCTGGCCCTAGCCCTAACCCTAGCCCTGGCCTGAGCCCTAGCCCTAACCAGAGCCGTAAACCTAGCCCCGGTCATAATGCTAGCCCTAAACCTAGCCCTAGCCCTAAACCTAGCCCTCACACTAGCCCTAGACCTAGCACTAACCCTAGCTCTAGCCCTAGCCCAACCCTAGCTCTAACCCTAGCCCAAACCTGAGCCCTAAACCTAGCCCTAGACCTCGGCCTAGCACTAGCACTAACTCTAGCCCTAAACCTAGCACTAGACGTAAACCTAGGCCTAGTCCTAGCTCCAGCCCTAACCCTAACCCTATCCCTATCCCTATCCCTATCCCTAGGCTTAACCCAAGCCAAAGCACTAGCACTAACCCAAGCCCTCACCCTAACCCTATCCCTAGACTTAACCCTATCCCTAGCAATAACCAAAGCACTAGCCCTAACCCTAGCCAGAACCCTAGCCCTAACTCAAACCCTAACCCCTAGCCCTAGCATTAGCCTTAGCCCTAAACCTAGCCCTAGCCCTAGCCCTGGTCAGAGCCCTAGCCTTAACCAAAGCCTTAAATCTAGCCATAGCCATAGCCCTAGCACTTGCCCTATCCCTATCCCTAACCCTAACCCTAACCCAAGCTCTGGCCCTAGACCTAACAGTCACCCTAACCATAGAACTAGCCCTACCTTGGCCTAGACCTAAGCCTAGCCCTAGCCTTAACCCTAGCGCTAGCGCTAGCCTTAGCCCTCGCCCAAGCCTTACCCTAACCCTAGCCCTAACCCTAGCCCTAACCCTAACCCTAATCCTAACCCTAGCCCTAGCTCTAACTGTAGCCCTAGTTCTAACCCAAGCCCTAGCCCTAACCCTAGCACTAGCCCTAGCCCAAATCTATCCATAACCCTAGCCCTAGCACTAAACCCTAACTCTAGCCATAACCCTAGCCCTAGTCCTAACGCTAGCCCCAGCCCTAGTCCAAACCCTAGACCTGGACCTAGCCCTAGCCCTAACCCTAACCCTAGCTCTAGCGCTAACACTAACCCTTGTCTGAACCCGAGCCCTAACCCTAACCCTAACCCTACGCATAAACTTGCACTAAACCTCAAGCTAGCCCTAGCCCTTGCCCTAACTCTAGCTCTAAGCCTAGCCCTAGCCCTAGCCCTAGCCCTAACCCTAACCCTACCCTACCCTATCCCTAGCCTTAACCTTAGCCCTAAACCTAGCCCTAGCCCTTGCCCTAACTCTAGCCAAAGCACTAACCATAGCCCTAACCCTAACCCAAACCCTAACCCCTAGCCCTAGCATTAGCCTTAGCCCTAAACCTAGGCCTAGTGCTAGCCCTAGCCCTAACCTTAACCCTAGCCCTAACCCTAGCTCTAGCCCTAACCCTAGCCCTAACACTAGCCCTAGACCTAACCCTAAGCCTAGTGTTACCCTGTGAACTGGGGATCCCGGGAGGGATACCAAAATGTGCTCAACTAAAGGTGGGGAAAATTAGCTCAGAGGACTGCTTAGCATTATGAGAGGCAGGGTAATGTAACGAGATCTTGAACTCTATGTCTACGGGGTTGGGTTGAGTCAAGGAGAACACAGAACTTGAAATAATAAATGATGTTTATTAAATACAAGCAGAACAGTGTATGCGACACACTCACACAAGATAACTAAAGAAAATAAAGGTTGGAGTGGTATAGAGGGATTTTTAGAAGGATTGTTGGTTTGGGTGATACTTCACCTGTCCTGAAGCCCGGAAAAATAGAGAGCGAAGCTGGGGTGTGATGTAACTCAGCACGTGGAGCTGAGGAGAGGCTCGCCAAGCAAAGCGGCAGCAAGGCGGGATGAAACTCGGGAGCGATCCGAGGAAGGTCTCGGAATCAAGGGTTTTTATAAAGAGAATTGTGACTGCAGGCTATGCCGTACTTGGGGGAAAACAATAGATTTGGAGCCTCCGAAAGGTGAGAATCTGAATTACTGAGTTATCGTAGCGGTTCTGAACAGAGTAGCCAGTATGCAAACGCAGAGTACTTGGGTATTGCATAGTTTACCCATCAAGCTGCCATCGCGGGGCAGAGGCTCTTTTGTAAGCGGCGTGCATACTTTATTAGAGTACTTGCCTGGAGGTCTCCTAAAGCAGTCAGTCAGCTATTTTTGGCCTGCCTGTATTGTAGTTCGAATATTACGGCTGTTGACAGCCGAGCTTGTTTACGTGTTTGTCCGGTGGCCTCGCAAGCACGTGGAAAGGAATAGAGAAGTGCAGCCGAATTATGATATCAAGGGATATCTTTTAATATCCCCAAAGCTCGGACAAGCCAGGGCAGTAACAATACCCCCCCAAAAATGGGCGATGTTGGGGACAATATCGGACATTTTCCAATTAAAAGCAAAAATTAATTTAGAGCCAAACAGGGCTTACAGGTAGGTTAGCCATATCACTCCTCAGGGAAGGGAATTCGGGAAGAGCAAAGGATTACTATTTTATTCCTGACTAAAACCTAAACCTAAACACACAAACACACCAATGTAAACAAGAGCGCAATAATAAACAATTAAACAATAAACAATAAACAATGTCCCGTCAATAGGGAACTGTCGAAACATGAGCAATGGCAGTAAAATAGCAAATGCAAAATGAAGCAATCAATGGAATACAGTAAGTCCAATGCATGGTCTGGCAATGAAGGCAATCCAAGAAACAAACAGTTCAATGTGGAATGAAAGTTCGTAGTCCGGGGGAGGTGAGGTGCAAGCAAAAGTCTTGGCACGCCCCCTCACAACAGGAAAAAGTCTTTTAGCTAGAGCGGGCGAGCAAAACATAAGTCCATCCGGGTAACAGAGCAGGAACAACAACCAAAATGTCCAAGTCAGTGCAGCTTCGCTTGCTGCAAGTTCAGGAGCAAAAGAGTTTTTGCAGAATTTGGAGCCTGGAATAGTCCATAGGTTTTCTTCGGGTCCGCAAACAGTAGCAGGAATGGCAAAGGTTCGTCGTGGCACGCGGAAGGCTGCATGGTCACCTTCTCTTACAGTCACAGGTGTCGTCGAAGCACCAGGAATCTCCAAGCCTCAGCCATCAGATGGAGCGGCAACTTTCTTTGTCACCCCCCCCATCGTACTCGGGGGCGATGGTACGACCTTGTGATCTTCCCAACCTTCTGGATCAATTAACCTATTAGAATTTTAACAGAAGAACTGACATGGTTATTATCCAATGTATACCATAAATGCAAATGGCTGGCTCAAAACCTACTGGGAATTCGAATTGGAACTGGGTCATTTTGCTCACTATGATCTGAAAGGGTCGGTGGGAGCGAGGACTTAAATAGCTCCCAAGTCTGAAGCGGTTTTGGCCGTAGGAAGGCCGAGAAGGGAGAGAGAGGCTGTGCATTCACAACCCGGTCGGCCCTGGCAAGGTCTAATAACCCAGCACCACGAGAGGAACTTGGGTGAAGTTCCCATTCGCGCGCTGGTCCTGAGACGGGGTCACCCAGAGTCGTCCCAGACTGAGGCCGGATTGAGATATCCAAAGTCATTCCAGAACAAGATGGGCTTCCAGTTGGCAGACAAATAACCAAAGTCATTCCTGACTTGGCGGTTTGCCGAGGTCCCCGCATCGCTCAAGCCTAGAGCCTGACTCCAAGAAGGCTTCGGGGTCTGCAGGAGCGGTGCCGGTGGTTAGATGTAGGTTCTGAATGCACAACTTCCCTACCTCAAGAAAGCTGGATTCCGAGGCAGGCCTGAAAGATGGTTGCCTTCGGATAGGCTTTTGCAACCAGACGAGACATTTACCTTGAAACAGTTCACAACAACAACAACAACACTATTACAACTATTTACATAGCGCAACTATTTACAGTATCGGGATCCAGCGGGGTCACCACTCCGCCTCTATTCCCTTCAGACAACCGTTCAACCGTTATCAAACGCCCCGTAGATTGAGGCAAGTGTCTTGGGCCAATTAATGGCTGGCACTTCCTTGCAACTCAAGGAAGTCTGGCAAATCATGGAGCTCACATTGGGTCTTTGGGCACTGGGATCTTCTGGCTCGGGGATGACCACTGATGCGGGATCAACCGGCTGACCTTTCCATTCTTTTTGCAGGGTCTCCGGAATTTCCAGCAGGAGCGGCGGCGCCTGCTCCTGGTTTGGGACCCCGTTCTCCAAGTCATGGAGGAGGCTGGTCTTGGACTCGTATGCCTCCTGGAAAACTGCCTCTCCAGGTATGATGGTGACCAAGATGGAGCCCTAAACTAGCTTGGCCCTATTCACGATCACCACAGTCACAGTCGATTGGGTGCCTCGAAGCGTGAAGACATGCTGGCACCAAAGCAGCCACGCGGAGGGGAGGGCAGTAGCCATGTCTGCCTCCGTGTGGCATTTAGAACTCTCCGTTATTGAAATCTCCCCAGATGGACTGCAGCAAAAGGGAGTATGTATGGTCACGTCAGGGTGTGCCAGTGTGAGTGCTTGTGCTATCCTGTGCTCTGGCTGGGCAGGAACCTCCGGCCGTTCAAATCCCCAGTCTCCTTTGAGATTCCCCTGAAAGATGGCACGGAGTGGAAGAACTCTCCGGGCCACAGCCTCAAGGAAATCTCGGGATAAACTGCTGGGTTCCAGCCAGGGGCTCAGAGCAGGGACAATGGAGAGCTTGGGATGCTTGGGGCTGGCTTCCCCTTGCTGTGTGTTCTCCCGTTCCTGGCTCTCACACATGCTGGCAATATCTGGTGCCTGGTCAAGTTTGGTGGGGGCTTCCCCCGAACCTTAGCCTGGTGTGATCCTTCTAGGTGCTCTGAAAGCATCACTGTCTCAGAGATGGTTGGACTCGCACTCGGGGCTGTGTCATGAAGAGGGGCAATCTGTCTATTTCTAGTGCGCCCTGGGCGCTTGTGTTCTCTGGAGGGCTTAGGTTGGGTTCCCCCCCGCCATATCCGGTCAAGCGGATAGTGTCAGGGGTGGGCTCACCCTGTCTTCTCAGGTTAGGGAGCAGCACTTTTGGCACTGCTCCGGAGTCTGCAGGAGGGGTGGCAGGGGTCTTTTTCCTATCGGTCCTAGTGGCTGCCTTCACCCAAGATCTACCCCATCTGTTGGGCTTCAGCTGAGCCACAACCCTCTGGGGGAGATCCCGGGACCGAGGGCACCCCCATCCTGACAGCTCTAAGTCAGTGTAATATCCAGCTGGAGGGGGACCGTTGGTTCATGGGCTGGCTATTTCCCAGTGGTAGATGCCTGTCTAGCGCATCCAGGAGCTCGGATGTGGGTCTTCCATCGAACTGGCTCATGTCCAGTCCGAGCTGTCTTAATATGCCCCAGATTCTTACTCTGTCCAAGGAGTACGTCTGCGCCATGGGATCATACCTACCAGACGTCTCCTGAGGAGAGCCTGAGTCAGAGAGCTGTTTGGGGGCAGTGGGTTGCTGTGGGGGACTTCCTGCCTTGCTGGGCTGGCCGTGGAAATCTCTTCCCTGCCGCTGCCTGTTGTCCGGCCTGGGAGCTGTGTGGAGTCCAGTTCCCTCGGGGAACAGAATTTGGCGCAGTTTTCCGGTGTTGGGAATGGGGTCCATAGTTCAAGTAGGTAACCTGGGCTGTAGGTTCCCAATTCCCGGTGTCCTTCCTGTGTGTCTCGGGGGGAGGTCTTAGGGATCCTGCCTCGCGCAGCAGGTCGGAGACCCCCCGGAGGTTGTTCCCGAACTCTTCCCAGTTGGTGGTGGCTGGATCCACCAAACCTAATGCCATCTTGGTCTTGTGATTAAGACCTCTGTACAGGAGCATCTTGAATTCGAGATGGTAAAAGTTATACCCACGGGGCGTCAAGGGGACCTTCTCGGCCAGAATGGCAAGGAGCTGCTTCCGTGCCACGTAAGCTTCAGAGCACACCTGCACTCTGTCCGGGCCACAAAATCCTCACTACCTCTCTCATCCACTCGTGAGCCTCGAGCCTAACCAGGCCTCGAGCCACCACAGCTGACTCAAGAGTAGGGAGTTCGGAGGGGGATATGCAAAGTCGGGCCAATTGGGTCAGGTCTTGACCATTGGCTGTCGGGTGAGAATGTATCACCGCGTTTAGCCACATGATCCTGGTGGACAGGTTTAAAGGACACAGCTGGTCTGCAATTGCTTTGGCCTCAGTAGCACGCCAGGGGACACTAGTCTCGGTGACCTGCGTCCCCTGCGTCTCTTGCCTATCAGAACTGCCTTCTCCAAGGGGGGTGGTCTGTCTAGCCATAGACCTTGTCTCTTCCGGGTGGACTGGGACCTTAGGGTCGCTCCAGTCTGGATTGTGGGGAACGGTTGCCTGAGCATCCTCTGGCAGTGCCTCCCCGGAAAAGTCCTCTGCAAACGTTGGGAGCAGCTCCAGCACACAGCCGAAATTAAGGCTTTGCGTGTTCAGAGCTGGCTATCCAGTGCAGCTATCTGTTTCTGGCAAGCTACCTGGCTAACAGCCTCCTGCTGTTCCCTCACTTGCCCCACCATAAACTTGGCCGCAGACCGGGCATGATCCAGCTCAGCCTCTAAGGCGTGGGCTTTCTCTTCCCATGTTTGCGCCACTACTGTGATGTTACTCAGCTTCTGGGCGGACGCCTGCGCTACGGACGCAAAAGTTACTTTGTCCGCACGCAACGTCTCGACCTCGGCTTGAAGATGGGCATTCTCTTTCTCCACACTAGCTAACTTTTCTCTGGTCACTACCAGGGCACTACTTACATCTCTGGCCATAAGCAAAGTCCCCAAGCAGCCAAAGCATCCTTAGATGGCCCGAAAGGGTTCTTTGATTTACGCGCCAGGGTATACGCTTCCCAGAGTGTGGTAAAGGGATCGGACGTCTGGAAGATGGTGTCCTTCCAGGGGCATTTCCCCTTACTCGACAGCCACCTTTCTAGTTTACCTCTGACCTCTTCCTCCAACATGAGGTCCTTGATGGTGACCTTGCTACTCTCTGCCATTTTCCGCACAAACCACAACTATCTCTAACACTACCTACAAGCTACAAACTATGAACCACAAACTACAAACGGGACCAGGAACTGGAGTGACAAGAAGGATCACCTAGACCCCTGGGGGACTGTAGGGAAACGAACTCTACGGAACTTCTCTAGGAAAGAGGGATGGGAACCTATCTCCAGCCTGCCCAAACAAAGTCACTTTGGTACTCCCAAGCCCGGTTTTCCACCTCGACAGCACTGGGGACCAAAGGACGAGGAAACGGTTCAGGGACAGGGAAGTCACCTAGACCCAGGGAACCCTCAGGAGTACTCCGCCTGCCTGAAGGGGGGAAACGAACCCAGTGGAACTTACAGCGCTGCCTGGCCAAGCAGCAGGGAAAAAGGGGCAAGGAACCAAAACCGAACCGTCCCTAACTGGTTTTCTGGGTGAGGGGTACCTTCCTCTACCACGGGCAAAACCTCTAAACCCTAGGCCAGGCTGGGAATCACGACCCACACCTAGTCGGCTAGCCAATCGGGACGCACCTGAAATTACACAGCGGGATGCACCCGCACTCTAACAACTGCCAGTGGGACGCACCCACACTCTCAAAGCTACACAACAACGACTGACGGGACGCACCCGTATACTACTCTGACGGGGGGGATTTCTTCCCTAAGTGCTATCTTGCCTTGCCACTATGGTGTTGGATGAGTGTAGACTGTCCCTACCATGCTAACACTCTAACACTTCGGAGCCCAGCCCACGATAGACCCCAAGTTAGGGATGTGATTCCCAAGACAGCTTGCTATCGGATGATGGTTCACAGGCTAGTGCTAGTGACCACACCGGGGCGGCTGCCATACACAAACCAAGCAAGAAAGGGGAACAGATTTCCACCCAGATAGAATAGCGTTAGAGCTCAAACACACAGAATTCTCACACACACGTGTTCCTGCCTGACTACACTCTAACGACTTGACCAACAGTCACCTAAGTCAGTACCAGCCTGATTTGACTCCTTCCCAAATTAGGGGTACCGGGGCTGCCCGCATTGCTCCACCACTCTGTTACCCTGTGAACTGAGGGTCCCGGGAGGGATACCAAAATGTGCTCAACCAAAGGTGGGGAAAATTAGCTCAGAGGACTGCTTAGCATTACGAGAGGCAGTGTAACGTAGCGAGATATTGAACCCTATGTCTACGGGGTCGGGTCGAGTCAAGTAGCACACAGAAGTTGAAATAATAAATGATGTTTATTAAATACAAGCAGAACAGTGTATGCGACACACTCACACAAGATAACTAAAGAAAATAAAGGTTGGAGTGGTATAGAGGGATTTTTAGAAGGATTGTTGGTTTGGGTGATGCTTCACCTGTCCTGAAGCCCGGAAAAATAGAGAGCGAAGCTGGGGTGTGATGTAACTCAGCACGTGGAGCTGAGGAGAGGCTCGCCAAGCAAAGCGGCAGCAAGGTGGGATGAAACTTGGGAGCGATCCGAGGAAGGTCTCGGAATCAAGGGTTTTTATAAAGAGAATTGTGACTGCAGGCTATGCGGTACTTGGGGGAAAATAATACATTTGGAGTTGGAGACAAAACTTCCGAAAGATGAGAAACTGAATGATTGCGTTATCGTAGCGGTTCTCAATAGAGTAGCCAGTATGCAGAGTACTTGATATTGCATAGTTTACCCATTAAGCTGCCATCGTGGGGCAGAGGCTCTTTTGTGAGTGGCGTGCATACTTAATTAGAGTACTTGCCTGGAGGTCTCCTAAAGCAGTGAGTCAGCTATTTCTGGCCTGCCTGTATTGTAGTTCGAATATTATGGCTATTGACGGCCGAGCTTCTTTACGTGCTTGTCCGGTGGCCTCGCAAGCACGTGGAAAGGAATAGACAAGTGCAGCCGAATTGTAATATCAAGGGATATCTTTTAATATCCCCAAAGCTCGGACTAGCCAGGGCAGTAACACTAGCCCTAACCCTAGCCCTAGCCCTAATCCTAGCCCTAGCACTAGCCCTAGTCCCAACCTAGCCATAACCTGAGAGCTAGCGGTAAGCCCTAATCTTAGTTCTAACGCTAGCCCTAGCCCTAACCCTAACACTCGCCCTAACCATAAATCTAGCCTTAGTTCTAACCCTAGCACTAGCCTGAACCCTAACCATAGCCCTAACCCTATCCCTATCCCTATCCCGAACCCTAGAACTGGCCCGAGCACTAGCCCTAACCTGAGCCCTAGCCCTAGCCCTAACCCTAAACATAACTCTAGCCCTACCCCTAGCCTTAACCGTAGCCCTAGCCCTAAAACTAGCCATAGCCCTTGCCCTCGCCCTAGCCGTAACTCTAGCCATGTCCTAACCCTAGCTCTAGCCCAAACCCTAGCCCTAGCCCTTACCCTAGCCCTTCCCTGAGCCCTAGCGCTATCCCGAGCACTAAACCTAGCCTTGGCTGAAATCCTAGCCCTAAACTAAGCCCTAGCCCTAAACCTAGCTGTAGCTCTAACTCTAGCAGCAGCCCTGGCCTGAGCCCTACCCAAACCCGAGCCATAAACCTAGCCCTGGCCGTAATCCTAGCCCCAACCCTAGCCTTAGCCCTAGCCCTAGCCCTAGCTCTAACCTAGTTTTCAAAGGAGGAGGCTGTGTTTTTCACAGCTCTTCAATACCTTTCAGGAAAACAGTGGATTCTCCTGAATCCAGTGAAAATGCTGCAACCTCACTGACTGCGATAGGCAGTGGAACCCTTCAGGCATCAGGGGAGTCAAGAATGGAACCTCAAAAGCAGATCAAACTCAGCCCCCAAGAAAACTTGCAGAGACTTTACAAAAAATAATGGCTTCCAGAAAAGGGAAAGAGAAAGAGAGAGAAACTGAAGAGTGTTTGAAACTGGCAAGCAAGACCAAAAAGACTGTGAGTACTGTGGATTTGGGAACTGAGAAGGGCTTTGGGGCTAGACTGGCTTCTAGTAGTGCCAAGGAAATCTTAGAAACTCCAGGGAAGGAGGTTTTACGAGGAGAAAGCCAGAGAGAAGAAGCAGGGGAGAAAAGGTTTGAGCCAGCTCTGAAAGAACAGGGCGTGGCAGCCATGGCAGAAACAGGAACTGCCTGGAAAGGCAGCACCAACTTACTGCAAGGAGAATTAAAAGTAGATTCTGGACTCCAGAAGGACATTCAGGAAAAAGAATACATTCAAAAGCCCCAAGGAAGCACCTTTTTGCTGCAAAAAGAGGCAGGCAGCCATTTAGCAAACAAACAAACTCAGCCAGCAAAACTGAAAGTAAACTCTGGACTGCTAAAGCCTGCTGTAACCATGGAAACAGGCACAGAGGAGGGGGGAGGAAAAACCCTGGGTCTGGCTACTGCTGAAAACTTTTTAGAGGATTTCTTTGACTTTGATCAGTATAGAGAAACGTATCGTTGCTAGCAGCGAGAGCTCGGTGGAAAGCAGCAGTGAGGAGGAGAAGATGGAGGAGGAAGGCGCTGGGGTTAAGCCCTGAAGAAAAGAGGCAAGAGAAAAATAAAGGAAGGAGGGAAAGGTCTCTCCCCTGGAAAAAAAGTCACAAAGGAATATTTAATTAGCCAATATGACACGGATTTCCAAAGTGTGGAGGAGGGAGAAGGGGCAGAGTAGGAGGGAACTCTTTCGGAAAGTTCCAAAAATACAATCCTTTCCCGGAAAAGGCAGATCTCAGCAGCCTGGACGGAATGCCTCTACACTCCTTGGAACAAAGTGACCAATATTATTTTGCCAAAAGACTTTGACAAGTACGACACGCTGAAACTGTGGGGCTACACGGTGGCACACGTTGCCCTCCCGGGCTCTAAAGAACACTTGCCCAGTTTCAAAAAGTACAGTAGAGATAAACTTTGGGGCATCCTGGAGAAGAGCTTTCCTTTGCTGAAATCGGTGCTGTCAGGATTGCAGGTGGAGCAGTCTCAGGAGCACGTGTCCTACGCCAGGACTTTAGCCTTGGAGATTGAGGAGTATTTGCTACTGGGCAGGAAGCCAAAGGCACTGGAGACTGCCAGACTGGCTGAGGGACGACCGATAGATGAAGACCTTTCAAGAGATCCACAGGACCTGGGAATGTGCCCCAGAGAACCAGACTCCTTTGGTGTGGACGCAAATGGACAATACGTCCAAAATGGTGAGCAGAGAAGCCTGGATGGAGTGGCTCTTAATGGTCACGGCAGACTTACGACAGCGCAGAAAGATTGCTAAGCAGTCAGGTTTTGATCCGACAGAAGAAAAGGCTAAGGGAACCGGACAAGAGAAAATCAGGGAGAAGTTGAGGAATTGGAAAGAAGTGGACCCGGTGGCGCAGCTTGAGAGGAGCCCTGAGGGACATGCGGCCCTGAGTTCCAGCCTGGGGGCGTGTGCCACGGTGTCACCCCCAGCAACCAATGGGGATCTGAGAGAGGCGAGAGGGAGGAGGGAGGTGCAGAGGATGGGGAGCAATGTGCAAGGGGAAGGTGCGGGAAATGTAGGACGTAGAGGGACTCTGAGTGACATCAGCGATTCAGACCTTGACCGGGGGGTCTTTGATAGAGCGAGCAAGTAACCGAGATGGGAGCAGGCTTGGGGAGATAGGGTGGATACAGAATTGGGATTGGTGGCTGGAGAGTGTGGAAATAGCTTTGGTGTGGGAGAGGAAAGAGAAGGGCTTGGTCTGGATGGAGGGGCTGGAGGGCCCTCAATGGAAGATGCTGCCAGTTTGGGTGTTTCTTTCTCTCAGGGAGAACAGAACAACCCGCTTTTGATGACTGAGACAAGAACTAAGGAGCCAGGGGCACGGCCGAAGAGGTTATTGGAAGATACGGATGCCTCCAGTAACTGCCGATTTCTGACAAGGTCTAGAATGGACTCTGAAACTAACGTGGCATCAAAGGGAAAAAGTGTAAGTCTAAAGCCTCCGCCAGACAGACACAGAAAGGGGAGGGAGGTAGAGTATAAACGTGGAAATGAGACCCAAAGGGAAGCACCTGGTGGAGCTTCTGCTTTGCCGCCCGGACCACCCGCTGGGAGGACCGGCGGCAAACCTCAGGAGCAAAGAAAAGACAACAGGATGTATGCTAGTATAGCAGGACACTGCTGGCATTGCTGGACCCTCCAATATTTCAGGCTTGACGGAAGAGGAAGAGGAATACTTAGACACATTTTTTCATCAAGCTTCAGATGTCAGGAACCCCAGCACACGTTATGTGGTGCGCTTCAGATATCTGGGGTCAGATCCTGAAAGAGGATCCAGGGCTTACATTTCAAAGAGGCTTCTTAAAGGATACTTTGGATGTCCCTAGAGAGGATATTGTGGCAGTGATTCATTTACCAGGGTCTAGGGAAATCGATGTTTGTTTGGCTTCTGAAACGTATACAGGGAGTTCTGGATGAAGTGCAAAATGGTGAAAGGTTGATCCCAGCATTGCTGACTGAATATGAGATGGTCCCGCTATTTAGGGGAGAAACAAAGGTCTTGACCATAAGTTTCAGAACCACGACCATCTCCGCTCAGGATGTAGCACGGTGGGTGTCTAAATACGCTACCTTTTTGTTGGGGCCTGATAAGAAGGAAGACGAATAGTGTTATTGGACAGGAGAATATAGGTGTGTGGTTTCTTTTAAAAATGAGGACCCTGAATATAGGCATGGAAAGATACCCAAGTCCTTTTTCCTGGGGGCCGATAGGGGGATCACCAGGTACAGCGGCCAGCCTCAGGCTTGTTTCCACTGCGGGTCTTACGATCATCAGAGACGTTTGTGCACCACTCCCTTGTGCTCCCGCTGTGGTGCCAGGGGCCATCCGACGGTGGCCTGTCGCAGCAGCATCAGGTGCAATTTTTGTGGTGAATTGGGACACACTTATTTTTGGTGTCCCCAGGCCTATTACAATCAGCAAGATGCCAAAGTCTTGGAGAAGGCCCAACAAATAGCCAGAACGGGGAAAGAAAAAGCTCAGTCCAAGGAACAGACAAGGGTCCTGAGGGACGTCTTGAGAGCCAAGGGAGAGGAGTTACTCCCTGTGGAGAGGCGGGAAAACAGAGAGAGAAGCCATGGTCCAGGACGTCTATTGGAGAACAGACAGCAGGAGGCAGTGAAAGAAGGAAAAGATGCCGAATGGAACGTAGTACTGGGGAGGGATGCGGGAAGAAAAGATGGAAACCCGCAGGAAAGGAGAAAGTGAGGGAAGAGGCAGTTAGGGGTCATAATAGGTTCCACGTTCTTGCAGAAGAGGAGAGAAGAGTTGAGGAAGAGAGTGGGTCAGTCCCTAAGGAATTCAGTGATAGAGAATTGTTGGTGGCTGTCGAGGGTGAGAGAGTCAGACAATCTGAACAGGCAGGAGAAGCAAAGGGACAAAGGAGCCCAAGGAGTCCAAGGGGCAAAAGGCATGGAGTGATGAGGAATCATGTGGTAGACAAGGAAAGTGAGCAAAGTAAAGCAAAAGGAAAGGGGGTGGGAAGTGGAGTCGGTGGTAGAGGGACAGGCGGTACTACTGTCGGGTGGCAGTCCTGAGAGCTTCCTTGAAGAGATGGTGAGAGAGATTGTGGTGGAGGAAACACTTGGCGCAGAGTCATTAGCTTCACCACTGTTATTTTCAGAAGAAGCAGAAGTTCCTATGCGAGAACTTGATAACAGATTGATCAGGCCTCCCGATGCTGAGTCAGGCCTCTGTTTTTCCCCTCCGTTGCCACCCCCTCCCTACCCTGGACCTCCTGATGCCCTCCCCTGCTCTCTTGCATTCCGCCCTCCTGACCCGGATGGCCCCGTTTCCACTTCAACATCCCTTCTTTTCCCATCCATTCTGCCCCTATCCCATATTAGTGAGACTACACCTTTGGGTCTGCCGGAGGAGGTAGAGAGGAGCCAGTTAGAACCAGTGAACCAGAGGGCCAGGGTGGCCCGAGAGTCAGAGAGGTTGGAGATTGAACTGGATTGAGTAGTTTTGGTTGGAGTGGACTGTACTGGTTTGGAAGCTAACAAAATATTGAGAGCGGGGCTGAAAAGTGGTGGAGAGAGGAGCCGGTGCTTTTCCGGGTGACAGCCACGATGAGACATGCCGGCCCTGACTTCCTGAGGGAGGTCTATGGGCAGATTCAGCAAAACGGGGTCTTGGCGGAGTGGTTTCAGACCAAAGGGGGAACGATACGAGACTTGAAGCGTTGCGTATACTGGGCTTAGTATTTTTTCAGCCACGGTTGGAAAAAAATGCAAAGAAGGACCATTTGTCTGGATATTTAAAAGAAGTGCCCAGGAACATCGAAAGTTTCACGGACGGGAGGATCCCCTTCGGTCTGTGGGACATTAGATGGAGATTTTACCATCAAATATATTATTTAAATGGAAACCAACCGTGGCTGAAAGAAGCAGAACAAATATGTCCTGGACTTCTGTGTCAGAGACAAGCCTCTGTTAGCAGAAGTCAAGCCAAGGAGACTACGGCACACTTTCTAAAGGACTTCCCGGTCGACCACGGACACTTGGAAGAAGATAGCTGCCACCCTCGACTGGCGGGACTTGGTACGCCAGCCTTTGGGGGCGGTGGCATCTGGATTGGAGCCAGAAAGCAGAGTCAGTGGACTGCGTCGACACCTGGGGAAAAAAAGAAAGAATGGTCATAACGGGAGGACTGTTGCTTCGTTCTGGGTTGTTCCCTGGTCAGCCGTAAGACTGGTTAACTTGTATGTTTTGCTGGCTTTGGTTTTCCAGAGAAAGGAAGAGTTAGTTACACAAACACAAGCGGATGTTAACATTGCTGTTCGTTTTGTAGTGAACAAAATAAAAACTCTAAGTGAAACAGAAAGAGGCAGGATGTCTTCAAAGAGATGGAAGGAGTTCTGGCCATGGCTGTCAGAAACGACACCTGGCATAACTTGAGCTGTAGGTTTTGCAGTTACAGGTTATGGACATGAGTATGTTATTAATTTTAATTTTAATTTTAATAATTAATTTTAGTAATTGATTTTAATTTTAATAATTTTATTTTAAGATGTATTTTAATTTTAATTTGAACAATATTGTTATTTGTTCTTTATATATAAATGGGCATAATATGTGAGAAACTTTGATAGGGATACAGGACTCAGAATAGTGGTAATAAATAATTGTAATGGAAATTGTAATGTTTGTATATTGAAAGGTACAATTTTAAAAATTTTCAAAACTTTCCGTACTTCTTTGAAGAATTGTAATATTTTGATATATTGTTGTTTTGATAACTTTATTTTCTTATTCCATTTGTTACCTTGTACATTTATTTTATTATGGGCAAACAAGTTTGTAGGATGTTAAAATTCTAATAAAATTACTGGACATCCGGTCGCATGGCGCACGCGAGTGGTCGCACGGAGTGAGCTCTGCAAATTCGTGCTATCTCCCGCTGGAATCCAGCCCCTTGTTTTTCATCAGGTAAGTGGCTAGACCCCCCCCGGTAAAGGCTGTGCAGAAGTGCTCGAAGGGGGCTCCGTAACTGGTGCCGAGCTCCTTCTGACAAGAGGGAGCGAGAGGCTTCAGGGGGGCCGAAGGGCTACGACGGATCCAGCAGGGACGCCGTGTTTGCGGCACAAGCGCCGCCGCCGACTTTTTAAAAAAGAAGACATGATTTTGAGACAGTAAGCAGCTGATCTAGTTTTTATTTCATTGATACTTCAACAATTTGGAACTTGCAGCGGTGAACAGGAGTGGCAATACGTAGTGACCCAGCTGACTGTGAGTATGTAATGGTGGAGAAATTTTTTTTAGAAAATTACAACTTCTCAAGATAGACTGTATATTAAGAATGTAATGGATTTCACTAGCGGATTTGATTAAAAGAGCATAAGTGGAGAGTTTCAGAGACGGGACCGAAGTTTGTGCTTTTTTTGCCTCTGCTTGCTATGAAGAGACTGGTCTGGATTGAGAATACGGTTACCCTTGGTTTAAATTTAAGTTTTTGCCTTTCTGGTTTTGACCTCCTTTTGATTGAACTGACTTGGAATTTTGGAATCATGGTACATATTGGATCTGTGTTTGTTTGGGACCTTACATCTCTGTTTTCGGGAGTATAGGATTTAAGACGTGGCTGCCGAACTCTTGTGGATTATAGTACTTTTTTGGTGATGAGAAGGGACAATTGCCTTTTGGATTTTTTTTTCTTTCTTTTTTTGGTCTTTTGGTCTATTGAACAACGTTGAACATTTGGAACAATGAACATGGAATATTGATATTTGGAACTGTGACATTTGGACTGTGGTTTGATTTTTAAAATTGGGGACTTTGCTTTGCAACTGTGTCGTTTCTTTTATTTTTTGTCCGTTTGGCTTTTGAGATCAGAGGATTTAAAATTATTCATAAGGGAGTGTTTTTTGAGGCTGGACGGGAAGACAGAGAGACTTTTGCCCCCACGCAGCGGAGCAGCTCAGATTTCTGTTATCAACATTGGAAGGAGAAGAAGTTCTCACAGGCAAGGTCTGGGAGCAGTTCCAGAAGAGAGAGGAGATTCAGCATCCGCTGGGAGGGGGAAGTGACAGAATTGGGCCTAGGCACAGCCCACTGATTATATTGAATGAACTTACTGTATGATTCTATTGAATGAATTTGATGAATGAATCCAATACAATGTGCTAGATTTTAAAATAAGTGGTCTTTTCTATATCTATATACATATCTATATATCTATATAAATTCTACATATATAAATTGATGCATAAGATACTTGCATAATCTACATATAATCTACATAATCTACATATATACAGTTATTTTTATTTCTTTTTTATTGATATAGTGACTGGGTAGCAGTGTTAATTTCAATTTAAAGTAATTAGTTCAAGTTAAGGATATATGTGATTGGATTTGAAATTACAAGGTTATAAATAGTAATTTTTTTCTGTGCTAACTGTAAAAAATATAGGTATAAGGAATTGATTTTTACATTGAATATTGATTAAGGTAACAAAAAGCAAAAGCAACTTGTATTAGGTACTAAAAAAAAAAGAAAGAGAAGAGAGGGGAAAAATATCAAAAATGGACCAAAGGACAAGAAGAGGAGCGGCGGCAGCTGCAACAACAATAACTTCCCAGGCAACCGGACGGACATCGGTGGATATGCCCCAGAAACCTCAAGATTTCATGTTACAGATGATGGAAGAGTTTAAAAGAATGAAAGAAGATCTAAGAAGTGAAATAAAAGAAACAAGGAAAGAGATGAGAGCTGACATGAAACAAGAAATAGACAAACTGGGGAAGAAATTGGAAAATATAACAAAGGAAGTGACAAAGCTAAAGACAGAAACAAAGGAGATAAAACAACAAAAGTCGAAAAGGAAATGACTGAGATGAAGGGGAAGCAACAAGAAGATGAATTTCAAATTACCCAGCAGGGGTTATGATATTGGGAAAGATGCCTTCGATTTAGAGGTGTTCCAGAAGCTTCAGCAGAGAATCTGTACGAAAAAATTGTACCGGCTTTGGCAGAATTCATTGACATGGAAGAAGAAAAGGTGGAGACATATATTGACAGAATGTTCAGAGTTTCCTCCAGAGTAGCGAGACATTACCAAGAGACAATATTATAACGTTCACGAGGACTATGGTTAGAGACAAAATATTACAGCGAAGCTACGATGGACTACTGAAGATTGAAGACGAAGACGTCAGAATTTTTATATACCTTACCAAATTCTAAAGAAAAGACAAGAATATAAACCGTTGGCCAACCTTCTGCAAAAGTGTCAGATTAATTATCGATGGGAAAAGGTTGAAGGTTTGTCCTTTACTTATAAACAGCAGAGATATAGGATTAATTCAATACACAAAGCAAAAGAAATGATGGATCGATTGAAGAAAGATTTACAAAAGGACACCTCTGAAGGAGCGAAAGATCATGAACAGTTACCTCTAGAGGAGGAAAGAGAACAACTACAAGGAGAAGAAGACAGAGAACAAGAGAAAGTAATAGAAGCAGCGCAAGGAACAAGAAGAAGGGGAGGTAGACGAAGATATATTGAAGGAATAAGCTAAACTTCAGTAACAAAATACTAATATAACCTGCAAAATGGATTTGAAGATTTATTGTTGGAACATTAAGGGGTTTAACTCTGAATACAAAAGAAGACAAATTTTTCACCATCTAGAGAAACAGAATATAGATATAATGTCTGCAAGAAGCTTGAATTAGAACTCAAGATTTGAGATATGTCAGGAATTTGAAATTAGGCAGCTGTTTCGCAGCTACGATTGATAAAAAGAAGAGGGGGTTTTTGATATATGTAAATTCAAAATTTGGTGCAAAGCAAATCTTTCAGGATAGCAAGGGTCGTTATATAGGAGTTGAAGTTACTTTGAAACAGGACAGAATATTAATAGTTGGAATATATGCGCCAAACAGAGCTAAAGGTGAATTCTTCCCTACAATACAGGAATAGCTGACGATTTGGTCTTATTATTGGATGACCCAGGGAAACGTATTGAAAAATTGACTACTACAGTGCAAGAATATGGACAATTCTCTGGTTTTAAAGTTAATAAGGAAAAAACAGTCTTCTTAACCAAAAATATGACTGAAAGAGAAGAGATGGAATTAGTAGAAAAAACAGGATTTAAAACAGGACAAAAGATAAAATATCTAGGTATTTGGATAGCCAAAAGAAACAATGTTATTCCAAAATAATTATGAAAAAAAAATGGAAAGAAATAACAAAAGATTTGGAAAACTGGGCTTCCGTGCGTTTGTCAATGATGGGGAAGATAGCTGCAATAAAGATGAATGTTTTGCCAAAAATGAACTTTTTGTTCCAAAATCTTCCCATAATAACGAACATGAAACCTTTCATGCAATGGAAGAGAGAACTAACCAAGTTTATATGGCAAGGGAAAAAACCTAGGATAAAATGGAATACCATGACAGATCTAAAAAGCAGAGGAGGAATGGGACTACCAAATATACTATAAGGCAGCGGCTTTTACGTGGATAAAAGACTGGATAGACCTTCAAGATGCAAGAACGTTGGCACTGGAAGGTGCTGACTTGAGGATGGGGTGGCATGCCTATATGTTTTGTGATAAAGCAAAAATAGATAAAGACTTTACACATCACTATTTCAGAAAATCGCTTTTGAAAATCTGGGACGATTATAAAACTAAAAACATAAGGCAGCTCCCCACCTGGGTCTCACCGCAAGAGGCTTTTTTCTGCAGATGGACTGATACAGATAAATGGTTGCGATATGATGATATAATTGAGAGGTCAACGTCCAACAATCTTAAGATTAAAACAAGGGGAAAATTAGAACAAGAAGGAACAACATTAAGTTGGTTCCCTTACAGACAATTAGCAGAAAGGTTTCAGATGGATATAAAAACATATGGAATTGAACTAAAAGAGAAAACTGGAGTAATTAAATGGCTGTTTGAAAATCCGCCTCATTTACTAGCCCAAATACATCAAGAACTATTACATCAGGAGAGGCAAGAAGAAACAGTAAAGGCAACAATGATTTCATGGGCTCAAAACATCGGGCATTCAATTCAATTAGAGTCTTGGGAGCAGAGTTGGAAAAACACAAAGAAATTTACAGTAGCTCAGAATTTGAAAGAGAACTATTATAAGCTATCTCATAGATGGTACATGACACCAGACAAATTAAAAAAGATTTATAATACAGGTACCGGACACTGTTGGAAATGTCAGAATGAGGTCGGTAGGATATATCATGTGTGGTGGACATGTCCAAAAGCTAAGAAATATTGGACTGGAATACATAATAAAATTTGTGCATTAATGAAAGCAGTTTGCTAAGACACCAGAATTGTATTTGTTAAATATGATTGATATATTAGAAGGTACTGGTATAAAGAAGCATTGGAGAATATTACTGTATATGATAACAACAGCTCGTATTGAATATGCAAAGATGAGAAAAACTCAGCAAATACCCACAGTAGAACAATGGTGGGGTACACTTATTGAAAACAAAAATGCCGATATGGTCTCTCAGAGATTAAAAGGGAAATCAGACAATGAGATACAGAAAGAATGGCAAATTGTAACGGGTAATTGCTGGGTTCTATCAGATGGAAATCTGTTGTTCATGATTTGAGATAAAATATGAGGGGGCTACAGGATATATATCATGAAGCGGGAATATGGAGATTGAAATGCAAGAATCAACAAGTAATATTAGCAGTAAAATGTTGTACAATATTCTAAGCATTAAGAAATCTTGATAATGAAATCTAGATCAGTGCGGAAGAGCAGAAATATTTCAATTAAGCTGACAGTTATAATTGTTTGTTTTATATGTGAATTTTGAATAAAATGATTATTAAAAACATTTTTTTAATAAAATTACTGAAACCTAAAAAAAAAAAACCTTAAACCTAACCCTAGCCCTATGTCAGGACCCTGGAGCTCCAGGACTCAAACTCTGAGTCGGAGCCCGAGACCCTGGATACTGCTGCCTCAGACACAGAGCCCTTGTCTCCAGAAGCCCCAGCAACAGAGCCAGGGGTTGCCTCAGACCCAGCCAAGCCAGAAGAGTCAGATAGTGAGGTGCAAGAGCAGGTACCTACTTACCAGCAGCATCGGGAGCAAAAGAGTGCTCTCAGGAGGTCAGAGTGTTTAAATAGGAAACGCCAGGCAATCAGGGTCCAGCTGAGAAAACACCTGGAGGAGTGATCTGGCTATAAAAGCACGCGCTCAGCCTTGGGTCGTTGTTGGCTCACAACCGTCCCGTTTGGGGAGAGTTACGTGTTGGGTCTCCTAAATCCCTGCCTTGCCTCCTGGAACGCTGCCCGACCCGCTGGAACCTCACCCCCTTTTGGACCTCGGACCGGTTCTGGTAACTTCTCTTACTTGAACTGTTCACTGAGAACTCGGTTGTGAAGTAAAAGCCAGAGGGTCTCCTTGCTGCTAGAAGCTCTTTTATTTATTGCTGCCTTATCTCCTCATTTGGGTTCACCTGGAAAGCTCTTTGATTTAGTACCTTAGTTACGATAGACTTGCTAACCGGCTCTTGGGCTGCCTGCCAAGCCTAGGAGCAGACACCCTAGCCCTAGCCCTAACCCTAGCCCTGGCCTGAGCCCGAGCCCTAACCCGAGCCCTAACCTAGGGCTAACCTAACCTAACCTAACCTAACCCTAACCTAACCTAGCCCTAGGCCTAACCCTAACCCTAACCCTAACCCTAGCCCTAGCTCTAACCCTAGCTCTAGCCCTAACCCTAGCCCTAACCCTAGCCCTAACCCAAGCCCTAACCCTAGCCTAAGCCTTAGCCCTAACACTAGCCTTAGCCCTAACTCTTGCCCTAACCATAGCCCTAACCCTAGCCCTAACCCTAGCCCTAACCCAAGCTCTAACCCTAGCCCTAGCCCTAACCCTAGCCCTAACCCTAGCCCTAACCCTAGCCCTAACCCAAGCCCTAACCCTAGCCTCAGCCTTAGCCCTAGCCATAAACCTAACCCTAGCCCTAGCTCTAGCCCTAACACTAGCCCTAGCCCTAACTCTTGCCCTAGCCCTAGCCCTAACCCTAGCCCTATCTCTAACCCTAGCTCTAGCCCTAGCCCTAACCTAAGCCCTAACCCTAACCCTAGCTCTAGACCTAACCCTACCATTAGCAATAACCCTAGCACTAGCCATAACACTAGCCCTAGCCCTAACCCTAGCCCTAGCCCTAACCCTAAATTTAGCCTTAAAAATTAAATTAAAACTAACCCTAGCCCTACCCTAACCCTAGCCCTAGCCGTGGCCCTAATCCTAGCCCTAGGACAAGACCTAACCCTAACCCTAGCCTTAGCCTTACTCTAACCATAGCCCTAAACATAGACCTAGCCCTTGCTGTAACCCTAGTCCTAACCCTAGCTCTAGCCCCAAACCTAGGCCTAACCCTAACCTATCCCTATCCCTATCCCTAACCCTATCCCTATCCCTATCCCTATCCTTATCCTTATTCCTATCCCTAACCTTAGCAGTAAAACCAGTCCTAGCCTTGGCCGGAACCCTAGCGCTAACCCGAGCCCTAAACATAGCCCTGGCCATAATCCTAGCCCGAAACCTCGCCCTAGAACTATACCTAGCCCTAAACCCAGCCCTATCCCTAACCCTATCCCTATCCTTATTCCTATCCCTAACCTTAGCACTAAAACCAGCTCCAGCCCTAGCCCTAACCCTAGCCTTGGCGGGAATCCTAGCCCTATCTCAAGCCCTAAACCTAGCCCTAGGACTAACCTTAGCCCAAGCCCTAAACCTAGCACTAATCCTAGCCCTGGCTGTAATCCTAGCCCTAAACATAGCCCTAGCCTTAGCGCTAAACCTAAACCTAGCCGTAACCCCAACCTAAGCCCTAGCCCTAAGCTAGACCTAACCATAGTCCTAACCGTAGACCTAAGCCTAGCCTTGGCCCTAGCATTAGCCCTAATCCTAACCCTAGCCGTAACTCTAGCCCTAACCCTAGCCGTAACCCTAGCTCTAGAACTAACCCTAGCCATAAATTTAGCCCTAACCCAAAATCTAGCCCTAACCGAAGTCCTAGTCGTAGCCATAACCCTAGCCATAAACCTAACCCTAACACTAACGTTAACCTTAGCCTGAACCCCAATATTAAACTTAGCCCTAATCCTAGCCCTAGCCTAACCCTAAGCCTAGACCTAACCGTAAGCCTAGCCTTGCCCTAACCCTAAATCCTAGCCCTAGCCCTAACTCTAGCCATAGTCATAGCCCTAAAAGAGCCCTAAACATAGCCCTGGCCCAACCCTAGCCCTAAGCCTAGCCCAAGCCTTAGCCATAACACTAGACTTAATACAAGCCCTAGCCCAAACCCTAAACCTAAACCTAGCCCTACCCGTAGCACTACCTCTAGCCCTAGGCCTAACCCTAGCCGCAAATCTAGCCTTACCCCTAGAACCAACCATGGCCCTAGCCCTAACCCTAGCCCTAGACCTAAACCTAGCCCTGGCTGAGCCCTACTTCTAGCCCTAGCCCTAAGCCTAGCCCTAAGCCTAGCCATAACCCTGGGCCTAAAACAAGCCCTGGTTGTAATTGTAGCCCTAACCCTAGCCTTAAATGTAGGCCTAGCCCAAGCCCTAACCCAAACCATAGCCCTAGCCCTAGCACGAGGCTTAATCCTAACCGTAACTGAAAACCTAACCCTAAACCTAGCCCTAACCGAAGCCCTAGCCCGAACCCTAGTGATAAACTGAGCCCTAGCCCTAACCATAGCCCTAACCCTAACCTAGCCCTAACCCTAACCTAGCCCTAACCCTAACCCTAACCCTAAACCTAGTCCTAACCTAGCCCTAACCCTAACCTAGCCTTAACCCTAACCTAGCCCTAACCCTAGCCCTAACTCTAAACCTAGCCCTAACCTAGCCCTAACCCTAAACCTAGCCCTAACCCTAACCTAGCCCTAACCCTAGCCCAAGACCTAAACCTAGCCCTGGTCAAACCCTAGTACTAACCCGAGCCCTAAACCTAGTGCTAACCTTAGCCCTAGCTCTAGCCCTAGCCCTAAGCCTAGCCCTAAACCTAGCCATAACCCTGGACCTAAAACAAGCCCTGGTCATAATTCTAGCCCTAAACCTAGCCTTAAACCTAGCCCTACCCCTAGCCCTAACCCTAACCCTGTTTTCAAAGGGGGAGGTTGTGTTTTTTACAGCTCCTCAAAAACTTTCAGCAAAACAGTGGATTCTCCTGAATCCAGTGAAAATGCTGCAAACTCACTGACTGGGGTAGGCAGTGGAACCCTTCAGGCATCAGGGGAGTCAAGAATGGAACCTCAAAAGCAAGATTTTGAGGGGCTAGGGGCAGATCAAACTCAGCCCCCAAGAAAACTGGCAGAGACTTTACAGAAAACAATGGCTTCCAGAAAAGGGAAAGAGGAAGAAACTGAAGAGTGTTTGAAAGTGGCAAGCAAGAACAAACAGACTGTGAGTACTGTGGATTTGGGAACTAAGAAGGGCTCTGGGGCTAGACTGGCTTCTGGTAGTGTCAAGGAAATCTTAGAAACTCCAGGGAAGGAGGTTTTACAAGGAGAAAGCCAGAAAGAGGAAGCAGGGGAGAAAAGGTTTGAGCCAGCTCTGAAAGAACAGGGCATGGCAGCCATGGCAGAAACAGAAACTGCCTGGAAAGGCAGCACCAACTTACTGCAAGGAGAATTAAAAGTAGATTCTGGACTCCAGAAGGACATTCAGGAAAAAGAATACATTCAAAAGGCCCAAGGAACCACCTTTTTGCTGCAAAAAGAGGCAGGCAGCCATTTAGCAAACAAACAAACTCAGCCAGCAAAACTGAAAGTAAACTCTGGACTGCTAAAGCCTGCTGTAACCATGGAAACAGGCACAGAGGAGGGGAGAGGAAAACCCCTGGGTCTGGCCACTGCTGAAAACTTTTTACAGGATTTCGTTGACTTTGATCAGTATAGAGAAACATACTGTTTGAATAGAGAAAAACCGGGAAAGTTTTTAGGGCTGTTGGAGGAATCTACCAAAGAGTTTGAATTGGAGAGTGTTTTCGCAGAGCCAGAGGAAGCCACAGAATGTTTGCAGAGGGACTTCCATTTGAGAGAAATGCAAAACAGAGCATATTTGGGGGTGGATTCGATCAGAGAGGTCCTCCAAGAGTTAAATGATTATGGCAGGAGCCTGTTGGGAAAGCCGGTGGGGGAAAGAAAGCAAGAGGAGTATGAATCCCTTTTACATTCTGTAACTAGCATCAATGAGTGGAATGAAGAAGTTAGGAAAGATCTGCAGGCTTATGAAGAGAGGAGAGGATTTTTCTTAAAGCAATTTGCTTTGAAAAGCAAAGAGGAGAAAAGCAAGGAAAAAACAAAGATCAGAGGAGAGAGGGAGCCAAAGCTTGACAGTAGAAAGTTCTTAGCCGAAGAGGCTTTGAATACAAGTAGGGATGGCTCCCCACTCAAACCAGGGAACTCTTCAGAAGAAGAACTGTATCCTATGACCCTCTACAAAAGAAAGCACGCGCAGCCTGGCAAGCCAGAAGAGACAGAGAAGGAGGCTTGTGCTGGGCAGCTTGCAGGGACTGCAACTTTTAACCCGATCAAACCTCCAAATGAATCTGAAAGTGAGGGAGTGGAGAGACTGGAGGGGCCCTCCTTCCAAGAGCGAAGGGAGAGTGGCATGGAGTGTTCTGGCATTTCTTCTCTGCTTGCTAGCAGCGAGAGCTCTGTGGAAAGCAGCAGTGAGGAGGAGAAGATGGAGGAGGAAGGCGCCGGGGGTGAAGCCCAAAAGAAAAGAACCAAGAGGAAAACAAAGGAAGGAGGAAAAGGTCTCTCCCCAGGAAAAAAAGTTACAAAGGAATATCTAATTCGCCAATATGACACGGATTTCCAAAGTGTGTAAGAAGGAGAAGGGGCAGAGCGGGAGGGAACTCTTTCGGAAGGTTCCAAAAATGCAATCCTTTCCCGGGAAAGGCAGATCTCAGCAGCCTGGACGGAATGTCTCCACACTCCTTGGAACAAAGCGACCGATATTATTTTGCCAAAAGACTTTGACAAGTACGACACGCTGAAACTGTGGGGCTACACGGTGGCACACGTTGCCCTCCCGGGCTCTAAAGAACACTTGCCCAATTTCAAAAAGTACAGTAGAGATAAACTTTGGAGTATCCTAGAGAAGAACTTTCCTTTGCTGAAATCGGTGCTGTCAGGATTGAGGGTGGAACAGTCTCAGGAGCAGGTGTCCTACGCCAGGACTTTAGCCTTGGAGATTGTGGAATATTTGCTACTGGGCAGGAAGCCCAAGACATCTGTTATCGTTCTGCCGGACTGGCTGAGGGAGGACCGTTTGATGAAGACCTTTCAAGAGATCCATAGGAGCTGGGAATGTGCCCCAGAGAACCAGACTCCTTTGGTGTGGACACAAATGGACAATACGTCCAAGATCGTGAGCGGAGAAGCCTGGATGGAGTGGCTCTTAATGGTCACAGCAGACTTAAGACAGCGCAGAAAGATTGCTAAGCAGTCAGGTTTTGATCTGACGGAAGAAAAGGCTAAGGGAACCAGACGAGAGAAAATCAGGGAGAAGTTGAGGAATTGGAAAGAAACGGACCCGGCATCGCAGCTGGAGAGGAGCCCTGCGGGACGTGCGGCCCTGAGTTCCAGCCTGGGGGCTCGTGCTACGGTTCCGCCCCCAGCAACCGGTGAGGATCTGAGAGAGGCGGGAGGGAGGAGGGAGGTGCAGAGGATGGGGAGCAACGTGCAAGGGGAAGGTGCGGGAAATTTAGGACGTAGAGGGACTTTGAGCGACATCAGCGATTCCGACCTTGACCCGGGAGTCTCTGACAGAGCGAGCAAGAAACCGAGAGGGGAGCAGGCTTGGGGAGATCGGGTGGATACAGAAGTGGGTTTGGCGGCTGGAGAGGGTGGAAATGGTTTTGGCGTGGGAGAGCAAACAGAAGGGCTTGGTCCGGATGGAGGGGCTGGGGGAACCTCAATGCAAGATGCTGCCGGTTTGGGTGTTTCTTTCTCTCAGGGAGAACAGAACAACCCCCTTTGGATGAGCGAAACGAGAACTAGGGAGCCGGGGGCACGGCCAAAGAGGTTATTGGAAGGCGCGGATGCCTCCGGTAATGGCCGATTTCTGACAAGGCCTAGAATGGACTCTGAAACTAACGTGGCATGGAAGGGAAAAAGTGTAAGTCTAAACCCTCCGCCAGACAGATGTAGAAAGGGGAGGGAGGGAGATGATACACGTGGCAATGACACCCAAGGGGAAGCACCTGGTGGAGCTTCTGCTTTGCCGCCCGGACCGCCCGGTGGGAGGACTGGTGGCAAACCTCAGGAGCAAAGAAAAGACAGGAGGACGTATGCTAGTATAGCCGTACAGGGCACTGGCGCTGCTGGACCCTCCAATATTTCAGGCTTGACGGAAGAGGAAGAGGAATACTTAGACACATTTTTTCATCAAGCTTCAGATGTCAGGAAGCCTAGGACGCGCTATGTTGTGCGCTTCAGATATCTGGGATCAGACCCTGAGATTTAGGGAACCCTGAGATCCAGGGCTCATATTTCAAAGAGGCTCCTTAGAGATACTTTGGATGCCCCTAGAGAGGATATTGTGGTAGTGATTGAACTAACAGGGTCTAGGGAAATCGATGTTTGTTTGGCTTCTGAAAAGGTCTACAGAGAGTTCTGGATGAAGTGCAAAACGGTGAAACGTTTGAGCCCAGAGTTGCTGACTGAATATGAGATGGTCCCGCTATTTAGGGGGGATACAAAGATCTTGACTGTAAGTTTCAGAACCACGACCATCCCCGCTCAGGATGGAGCACGGTGGGTGTCTAAATATGCTACCATTTTGTCGGGGCCTGATAAGAAGGAAGACGAACAGGGTTATCGGACAGGAGAATATAGGCGTGTGGTTTCTTTTAAGAACGAGGACCCTGAATATAGGCATGGAAAGATACCCAAGTCCTTTTTCCTGGGGGCCGATAGGGGGATCACCAGGTACAGCGGCCAGCCTCAGGCTTGTTTCCACTGCGGGTCTTACGATCACCAGAGACGTTTGTGCACCACTCCCTTGTGCTCCCGCTGTGGCGCCAGGGGCCATCCGACGGTGGCGTGTCACAGCAGCATCAGGTGCAACTTTTGTGATGAATTGGGACACACTTATTTTTGTTGTCCCCAGGCCTATTACAATCAGCAAGATGCCAAAGTCTTGGAGAAGGCCCAACAAGTAGCCAGAACGGGGAAAGAAAAAGCTCAGTCCAAGGAACAGACAAGGGTCCTGAGGGATGCCTTAAGAGCCAGGGGAGAGGAGTTGCTCCCTGTGGAGAGGCGGGAAAACAGAGAGAGAAACCATGGTCCGGGACATCTATTGGAGAACGGACAGCAGGAAGCAGTAAAAGAAGGAAAAGATGCCGAATGGAACATAGTATCGGGGAGGGATGCGGGAAGAAAGGATGGAAACCCGCAGAGAAAGGAGAAAGTGAGGGAAGAGGCAGTTAGGGGTCATAATAGGTTCCCTGTTCTTGCAGAAGAGGAGAGAAGGGTTGAGGAAGAGAGTGGATCAGTCCCTAAGGAATTCAGTGATAGAGAAGTTTTGGTGGCTGTCAAGGGGGCGGGAGACAGACAACCTAAACAGGCAGGAGAAGCAAAGGGACAAAGGAGCCCAAGGAGTTTAAGGAGCAAAAGGCATGGAACGATAAGGAATCAGGTAGTAGACCAGGAAACTAAGGAAAGTAAAGCGAAAGGAAAGAGAGTGGGAAGTGGAGAGTCAGTGTTCGAGGGACAGGCGGTGCTACTGTCAGGTGGGAGTCCTGAGGGCTTGCCTGAAGAGATGGTGACAGAAATTGTGACAGAGATTGTGATGGAGGAAACACTTGGCGCCGAGTTGGTAGCTTCACCGCTGTTATTTTCTGAAGAAGTAGAAGTTCTTATGCAAGAACTTGATAACGGATTGGTGAGTCCTCCCAATGCTGAGTCGGGTCTCTGTTTTCCCCCTCCGTTGCCGCCCCCTCCCTACCCCGGACCTCCTGATGCCCTCCCCTCCCCTCTTCCATCCTGCCCTCCTGACCTGCATGGCCCGGTGTCCATTTTAACATCCCTTCTTTCCCCGTTCATTCTGCCCCATCCCATATTAGTTAGACTACACCTTCGGGTTTGCTGGAGGAGGTAGAGAGGAGCCAGTTAGAACCAGTGAACCAGAGGGTCAGGGAGGCTCGAGAGACAGGAAGGTTGGAGATTGAACTGGACTGAGTAGTTTTGGATGGAGAGGACTGTCCTGGTTTCAAAGCTAACAAAATATTGAGAGCTGGGCTGAAAAGTGGTGGAGAGAGGAGCCGGTGCCTTTCCGGGTGACAGCCACGATGAGACATGCCGGCCCTGACTTCCTCAGGGAGGTCTATGGGCAGATTCAGCAAAACGGGGTCTTGGCGGAGTGGTTTCAGACCAAAGGGGGAACTATACGAGACTTGAAGGGTTTCGTATACTGGGAATTGGTGGGTTTGGTGTTCTTTCAGCCACGGTTGGAAAAAAATGCAAAGAAGGACTATTTGTTTAAAAACAATTTTTTTTTGTTTTTAAACAAACATATTTAAAAGAAGTGCCCAGGAACATCGAATGTTTCACGGACCGGAGGATCCCCTTTATTATTTAAAAGGAAACCAATTTCTATTTTAATTTCTATTTTAATTATAGTTTACATTTTAATTGTAATTTGAACAATACCGTTCTTGGTTCTTTACATATAAGTGCATAATATGTAAGAAAGTTTTACAGGGAAACAGGACTAGGAATAGTGGTAAAAATAAATAATTGTATCAAAAATTATAATGCTTCTATAAAGATACGTGTAATTTTGAAATTGCTTTAATAACTTTGGGTACTTTTTTGAAGAAGTGTAATATTTTGTTATATTGTTGTTCTGATAACTTTATTATGTAATTCCATTTGTGAATTTGTATTATTGTACTGTAGGCAAATGTGTTTGTAGGATGTTAAAATTTTAATAAAATTACTTAAACCTAAAATTACTTAAACCTAACTCTAAACCTAGCCCTATCCCTAACCCTATCCCTAACCCTAACCCTTGCCCTACATCTAACCCTAGCCCTAACCCTAACAGTAACCCTAACCCTAACCTAGCCCTAGCCCTAGCCCTAGCCCTAGCCCTAGGACCTGAGCCATGGCTCTAGCCCTAACTTTAGCCCTAACTCTAACCTAGCCCTAGTCCTACCCTAACCCTAGCCCTAACCCTAGCCCTAGCCCTAACCTAGCTGTAACCCTAGGCTTAACCAATATCCTAACCCTAACCCTAGCACTAACCCTAAATCTATCCCTAGCCCTAACTCTATCCCTAGCCCTAACTCTAGCCCTAGCCTTAACCCTAAAGCCTAACCCTAGCCCTACCCCTAAACCTAGCCCTGACCCTAACCTTACCGCTAGCCCTAGCCCTAGCCCTAACCTAGCTGTAACTCTAGACCTAACCATAACCCTAACCCTACCCCTAGCCTTAACCCTAATCCTAGACCTAGCCCTAGGCCTAAACCCTAAGGCCTAACCCTAGGACTAGCCCTAGCCCTAACCCTAACCTTGCCCTAAACGTGTATCCTAGCCCGAGCCGTAACCGTAGCCATACCCCTAGCTGTAACACTGGCCCTAACTCTAGCCCTAAACCTAACCCTAGACCTAGGCCTAGTACTAGAACTAACCCTAGCAGTAACCCTACCCCTAGCCCTGGCCCAAACCTAGACCTACCCCAAGCAGTAGCCCTGGCCCAACCCTACCCAAACCCTAGCCCTAGCCCTAACCCTAGCCTAGCCCTAACACTAACCTTAGCCCTAACCCTAACCAAGCCCTAACTCTAAACCGAGCCCTAGCCCTAACCCTAGCCCTAGCCTTAACCCTAACCGTATCGCTATCCCTATCCCTAACCTTGCTCTAACCTCATATCCAACCCCTAGTCATAACCCTAGCCATACCCCTAGCTGTAACCCTAGCCCTAACAAAAGCTCTAGCCCTAGCAGAATCCTAGCCCTACCCCTAGCCGTATCCCAGCCGTAACTCTAGCCCTGATGCTGAGTTGGGTCTCTGTTTTCCCCCTCCGTTGCCGCCCCCTCCCTACCCCGGACCTCCTGATGCCCTCCCCTGCTCTCTTAAATCCCGCCCTTCTGACCCGGATGGCCCGGTGTCTACTTCACCATCCCTTCTTTCCCCGTCCATTCCGCCCCATCCCATATTAGTGAGACTACCCCTTTGGGTTTACCAGAGGAGGTAGAGAGGAGCCAGTTAGAATCAGTGAACTGGAGGGACAGGGAGGCCAGGGAGACGGAGAGGTTGGAGATTGAACTGGACTGAGTAGTTTTCGACTGTGCTGGTTTGGAAGCTAACAAGATTATATTGTGGCATTACATTATATCATTAAATTAAGAGATGTTACTTCAAAACCAATCCTTGTTTGGGAGAGAAAATCAACCTGTTTTTAATCAGGTTGTTTTTAATCAGGTTGTTTTTAATAAGGTTATTTTTGTTTTTAATCTTCCGGTGGAGGAGAGGGACTTCCGGTGGAGGAGAGAGGACTTCCGGTGGAGGAGAGACAGTGAAAGGTAGGAAATTCACGAGGTTGTGGAATTCCAATCCGACGTGGTCGGGAATTTTCTCGAAAATAAAATCAAATTGGAGGAAATTGACCCCTGGAGGAAGGAGATCACGGAGGAGGCTCGTTGGGGGTGCATTGCCACCCAGAGTGTGAAATTGAGAAGGAGAAATAACAAGGCACGGCTGGGTGGAAGGACTGTGGAGCCGCCATTACCACGTCGGAGAGCCTGGACAGGCTAGCTGTCTCACCACCGGTTTATAGGAAGCTGTACTAAAATTAGAAAATAGCAGTAAGAACCATTGGTAAGTTACCCTAACGGACTTTTACTGGGGTTAAGAAGAAGTAACTTCTTACCTGAACGAGAGCAGTATCTCCCTGGTGCTGTGGTGCCCGGGACGGGTAGTGGGACGAGGAAGCGAAGAAACGAAGAGGCGATCAGATTATCCCCCCACTCAGAGCGATACAATTTCTAACAGCCATAAGAGACTATAATCTTTACAAGCACTGCTTAATGGTGGATTGGGAGCGCAGTGCCTTTATACTTTTTGGAGTTTTTTTTTAAGCCTCTCTAATAGGTTTTTTTGGAGTGAGCACTAGATTTGAGTTGGAGCGTGCGAAGGATCGCCATTTTGTCTAGTGCCTGCTGCACCAGTAGTGTCTTCAGTGTATTGATAAAATAGCTGCGGTTGGTCTCCCTTGATTCTTCTGCCTCCCTTCCTCGTTTGTGAGCTGGGAAGTTGGGTTGAAGTTGGAAAACTTGGAAAGTTATAGTCCTACCCCCTCAGAGATTGAATTGTGATTGGATTGAAAAGGGGGAGAAGTGGAGAAAGGGAGGGTGAAGTGGATGAGATGAGATCGTGACGGAGAAGAGAGAGTGGATGGAATGACGGAGTGACAGAGAAGAGAAGAGTGGCTGGAACGATAGAGTAAAGCAGAGCAGAGCAGAGCAGAGTAAAGTAGAGAGAGAGGACAGAGTGACGGAGAGACAGAGAGGAGAGGGTGAATGGAGTGACAGAGAAAGAAGAGTGGACGGAGCGACGAGCGACAGAGACGTGGACGGAGTGACAGAGAAGATAGAGTAGGAGAAGCAACGGAAGAGAGAGGGTGGACGTTGTGACGGAGAAGAGAGAGTGGACGGAGTAATAGGGAAGAGAGAGCGGGAGTGACGGAGAAGAGAGGGCAGACAAACCAACGAACTGACGAGGCGAAGAGTGACAGAGAAGAGAGGGGGTGGAGTGACGGAAAAGAGAGGGTGGACGGAGCGACGAGTGACAGAGAAAGAGAGACAGAGTTAGAGACAGAGTGGCAGAGAAGAGAGAGAGGACGGAGGGACGGAGAAGAGAGGGCGGACAGAGTGACAGTGTGACGGAGAAGAGAGAACAGAAGTTGGAGAAAGAGGAAGACAACTGTGGGAATAGAAAGTAGAAGGGGGGGTAGAGGTCTTAATAAAGGCTTGTTCAACTGTAAGTAAACTGTTATATTGGGTCATATAGGAGCGGGTTGAGGGAGGAGGAGTAATTTCAAGGAAATATTTATATTAGAATCTAACTCTTATATATAGAATTCATATATTATAATTGGGAATTTCTATATTTATAATCATTATTCATTAGTGGAGCAGTAACCCTTGGGGTCATTATCAGAATCTCAGAGTGTAAGTGACTAGAATCGGAAGGGGAAACTGGTTTAAGTAAGCAGAACCAGAATTGGGATTATAGAAATTGTTGATTTAACCAAGGAACAAAACTTTGAGCAATATTGTGTAATATTGCAGATATTAAATTGTGGGAGAAGTGCATTAAGATAAAAGGGTAGGCTCTGTAATAATATATGTGTGTGTGTGTGTGTGTGTGTGTGTAGAGATAAGAAAACATACATATACACGTATTAAAAAAAAGAAAACAATAATAATAATAAAAGAGTGTAAGTGAAATAATAAAACAAATAAAATAAATAGTTTAGTTAAATAACTAAACAGATAAGTAGGCAATAAATATTTAAATTAGAGGAACCAGAAATTGGAAGAACCTACAGTTAACTTAGGTAGAGAAGAGGTAAGAAGACAGAGTGAAATTGGCAAGATGATGGCAGCGGGGAAAAGGAAGGCAGGAACAGGAGCCCAAACCCAAGCCCAATCACTTCCGCAAAGGAGAGCTTCCGTAGAAATTAAGATTCTACGGGGGGTACAACAACTACAGAAATTCAAGGCGCGAACCAAAGTATTGGAATAGATCTAATGGGGGAGCTACGGAAACTAATGACGACCTTCAAAAACGAAATGAAAGAAGTCAGAATGGATATGAAACATATGAGGATGGAAATAAAAACAGAAATCAAAAAAGAGTTGGAGATATTTAATATGAAACTAGATAACATAAGCACAGAAATAAGACAAGTTAATGAGAAGATTGTACAGGTGGAAGAAAGAACTACAAAGCTTGAGACTCAGATAACAAATAATGTTGAAAGAACAGATCAATTGGAGCACTCAACTCTGCTGATGGATATAAGGTATAGAAATAAATTAATAAAGATCAGAGGGTTGAGCGAGGTTGCTCAAGAAGATTTGTATCAGAGACTGGTCGTACCCTTAGCAAGATTTATAGATTGGGAACCGGAACAGTTAGATTTGGAAATTGACAGAGCCTTTCGAGTAAATTCTGCAGTAGCAAAACGTAGAAATATACCACGAGACATCGTGGTATATTTCTTAAGAGAGAGGGTGAAAGATTTGGTGTTACAACGTAACTATTCGAAGAAGTTGATAATAGAAGAAAATTTTCAAAGATATTCATCCGGTTCTACTAAAGAAGAGAAGGGATTATGTCTTTATAACTCAAAGATTAAGAGATTTCGGAATAAGATATACCTGGGAGAAATCGGAAGGTATATCTTTTATATGGAAACAGAAGAGAGTGGTTTTGAATACAATTGTGAAGGCACAAGAGTTTTGGAAAAAATACAAAGAAGAGCTTATTAGAACTGAGGAATCGATACGAGACCAAGAAAAAGATATACGGAAAGAAAATATACAAAGAGACCAAGGATTAGAGAAAAGGATAAGAAAAGAACAGATGAAACAAGAACTGGGGAGAATAAGGAAAGAAGAAGAATTAGAAAAGAGACAGGAGGAAGAGGAGGAAGAGGAAGAAGGAGGAGAAGTAGAAGCAGGAGAAGAAGGAGAGGAAGATACACCATCAATACAAGATTTGGAATTAGAAGGATTGGGAGAAGAAGGCTCAGAAGAAATCAATTAGGTAAAAAGAATAGCGTAAGATTAGTTCTATTTAAGTGTTGATTTAAAATGAATCAAAAGTTATTATCTTGGAACGTTCATGGTATGAATGCTCCATATAAAAGAAAATGTATTTTTCATTATTTAGAAAAATTGAAGCTTGACGTGATAGCTATTCAAGAAACCCACATCAGAGATAAAAATTTAAAATATATCATAAATCCCAAATTAGGATATAGTTTCTCATCTGTAATAAATAAAAAGAAAAAAGGGGTGACAGTATATGTAAGTAATAAATTTGAATCGGAATTAATATATAGTGATGAAAAGGGACACTTTTTAATTGTAGAAGTTAAGACGCCAGATTTAAGATTTGTAGTGGTAGCAGTATAGTGACCGCTGGACAATAAGAGTAAATTTTATCAAAATTTATCAGGAAGATTAATGGATTTGGAGAATCATAAAGTGATATTGATGGGGGATTGGAATGGGGTTCTAAATTCACAAACAGATAGAACAGGAAAGGATAGATCAAAGAAAAAAATTACTCAGGGTAAATTACCGAAATCCTTTTTTGATTTATTAGATTATTTGTCCCTAAAAGAGGTAGATAATAAAGTAAACAGAAAAGAAGAACACTTTACGTATTATTCTGATTGTCATAAGACATGGTCAAGGTTGGACAGATTTTTTATACCTTTGGAGATGATAAAAAATATAAAGAAAATAGAAACCCTTCCGAGAACCCTATCAGATCACTGTCCAATTTTATTAAAGTTAAAACTTGGTGAAAGTAGAAGAGATTGGAGATTAAATGACAATTTGTTAAAAAATGATGATATATTGGCAAAGGCGAAAGCAGAATTAAAATCCTTTTGGGAAAATAATCTTGGACAAGAACAATCAATTCATGTAGTTTGGGACACTAGTAAAGCTGTGATGAGGGTTTTTTTTATAGGCCAACAGGCTTGGTTAAACAAATGTAGAAAAGAAAAGGAAAGATATATTGTAAATAAATTACGGGAGAAGGAATATCAATTAAAGATAAACCCTAAGGATATGAAGATTTATGATGAAAATAAAATGTGGAGGAAACAATTATCCCTTTTGATGATGGAACAATTAGAACGAAAATTGAAATATTTAAAACGGAAACAATTTGAATATGCAAACAAACCAGGCAGGTGGTTGGCATATAAACTGAAGAAAGAAAGAGATAAAAATATCATAACGGAAATAAGGGAAGGACAGATTATCCATCAACAACAAGAAAAGATTAAAAATGTATTAGTAAATTATTTTGACGAATTATTTAAAGAAAGAAGTCAATCCCAAGGACGGAATTATAGTATTATTAAGTATTTACAAGAGATGGATATTGTCAGATTGTCGGAGATACAAAGAGAGGAATTAGATAAGGAGATAACCTTGCGGGAAGTACAAGATGCTATTATGGTAACATTCTGGTAAAGGAGTTCTGACCATGGCTGGCAGAAACAACACCTGGCATAACTTGAGGTGTAGCTTATACACTTATAGGTAATAGACATAAGTATGTTATCTATTTATTTATTTTATTTTATTTTATTTTAATTTCTATTTTAGTGTCTATTTTAATTTAATTTCTATTTTAATTTCTATTTTAATTATAGTTTAAATTTTAAGTGTAATTTGAACAATACTGTTCTTTGTGTTCTATATATAAATGTGTATAATATGTAAGAAAGTATGACAGGGAAACAGGACTAGGAATAGTGGTAAAAATAAATAATTGTATCGAAAATTATAATGCTTATATAAAGATAGGTATAATTTTGAAAATTTTTTAATAACTTTGGGTACTTTTTTGAAGAAATGTAATATTTTGTTATATTGTTGTTTTGATAACTTTATTCTGTAAATCGATTTGTGAATTTGTACTATTGTACTATAGGCAAATGTGTTTGTAGGATGTTAAAATTTTAATAAAATTACTTAAACCTAAAACAAAAAAAATTTACTAAAACCTCTCCCTAGCACTAGCCGTAGCCCTCGCCCAAGCCTTATCCTAACCCAAGCCCTAGCCCTAACCATAGCACGAGCCCTAGCCCAAACCTATCCATAACCCCAGCCCTAGCCCTAACCTTAAACATTGTTCTAACCCTAACCCTAACCCTAGCCCGAACCCTAGCCTAACCAAAAACTTGCACTAAACCTAAACCCAGACCTAGCCCTAACCCTAGTACTAGCTCTAAGCCTAGCCCTAGCCCTAGCCCTAGCCATAACGCAAGCCCTAACCCTAACCCTAACCCTACTGTATCCCTAGCATTAGCCTTAGCCCTAGCCCTAGCCCTAACCCTAGCCCTAGCCCTAGCCCTAACCCTAGCCCTAGCCCTAGCCCTAGCCCTAACCGTAGCCCTAGCCCTAGCCCCAACCTAGCCCTAACCTTGCTGTCAAAGGCGGAGGTTGTGTTTTTTACAGCTCCTCAATAACTTTCAGCAAAACAGTGGATTCTCCTGAATCCAGTGAAAATGCTGCAAACTCACTGACTGGGGTAGGCAGTGGAACCCTTCAGGCATCAGGGGAGTCAAGAATGGAACCTCAAAAGCAAGATTTGGAGGGGCTAGGGGCAGATCAAACTCAGCCCCCAAGAAAACTGGCAGAGACTTTACAGAAAACAATGGCTTCCGAGGAAGAGAAAGAGAAAGAAACTGAAGAGTGTTTGAAAGTGGCAAGCCAGAACAAACAGACTGTGAGTACTGTGGATTTGGGAATTAACAAGGGCTCTGGGGCTAGACTGGCTTCTGGTAGTGTCAAGGAAATCTTAGAAACTCCAGGGAAGGAGGTTTTACAAGGAGAAAGCCAGAGAGAAGAAGCAGGGGAGAAAAGGTTTGAGCCAGCTCTGAAAGAACAGGGCATGGCAGCCATGGTAGAAACAGAAACTGCCTGGAAAGGCAGCACAAACTTACTGCAAAGGGAATTAAAAGTAGATTCTGGACTCCAGAAGGACATTCAGGAAAAAGAATACATTCAAAAGGCCCAAGGAACCACCTTTTTGCTGCAAAAAGAGGCAGGCAGCCATTTAGCAAACAAACAAACTCAGCCAGAAAAAGTGAAAGTAAACGCTGGACTGCTAAAGCCTGCTGTAACCATGGAAACAGGTACAGAGGAGGGGGGAGGAAAAACCCTGGGACTGGCTACTGCTGAAAACTTTTTACAGGATTTCTTTGACTTTGATCAGTATAGAGAAACATACTGTTTGAATAGAGAAAAACTGGGAAAGCTTTTAGGGCTGCTGGAGGAATCTACCAAAGAGTTTGAATTGGAGAGTGTTTTCACAGAACCAGAGGAAGCCACAGAATTTTTGCAGAGGGACTTTCATTTGAGAGAAATGCAAAACAGAGCATATTTGGGGGTGGATTCGATTAGAGAGGTCCTCCAAGAGTTAAATGATTATGGCAGGAGCCTGTTGGGAAAGCCGGTGGGGGAAAGCAAGCAAGAGGAGTATGAATCCCTTTTACATTCTGTAACTAGCATCAATGAGTGGAATGAAGAAGTTAGGAAAGATCTGCAGGCTTATGAAGAGAGGAGAGGATTTTTCTTAAAGCAATTTGCTTTGAAAAGCAAAGAGGAGAAAAGCAAGGAAAAAACAAAGATCAGAGGAGAGAGGGAGCCAAAGCTTGACAGTAGAAAGTTCTTAGCCGAAGAGGCTTTGAATACAAGTAGGGATCGCTCCCCGCTCAAACCAGGGAACTCTTCAGAAGAAGAACTGTATCCTCTGACCCTCTACAAAAGAAAGCACGCGCAGCCTGGCAAGCCAGAAGAGACAGAGAAGGAGGCTTGTGCTGGGCAGCTTGCAGGGACTGCACCTTTTAACCCGATAGAACCTCCAAATGAATTTGAAAGTGAGGGAGTGGAGAGACCGGAGAGGTCCTCCTTCCAAGAGCGAAGGGAGAGTGGCATGGAGTGTTCTGGCATTTCTTCTCTGCTTGCTAGCAGCGAGAGCTCTGTGGAAATCAGCAGTGAGGAGGAGAAGATGGAGGAGGAAGGCGCCGGGGGTGGAGTCCAAAAGAAAAGAACCAAGAGGAAAACAAAGGAAGGAGGAACAAACCTGGCCCTAGGTAGGCCCTAGCCCTACCCTAACCCTAGCCCTAGCTGTTGCCCTAATCCTGCCCTAGGCCAAGACCTAGCCCTAACCCTAGCCTTAGCCTTAGCCTTAACCGTTGCCCTAAACCTAGACCTAGCCCTTGCTGTAACCCTAGCCCTAACCCTAGCCCTAGCCCTAACCCAATCCCTCGCCCCTACCCTAGCCCTAGCCCTAGCCCTAGCCCTAGCCCTAGCCCTAGCAGTAACCCAAGCACTAGCCCTAACACTAGCCCTAGCCCTAGCCCGAGCCCTAATCCTGATCCCATCCCTAGTCGTAATCCTAGCTCTTGCCCTAACTCTAGATCTAACCCTATCCCTAGCCCTAACGCTAGCCCTAGCCCTAACGCTAGCCCTAGCCCTAAACCTAAAACTAGCCCTAACCCTAACCATAGCCCTAACCCAAGCCCTGGCCCTAGCCCTAGCCCTAACCCAAGCCCTGGCCCTAGACCTAACATTCACCCTAACCATAGAACTAGCCCTAACCCTTGACCTAGACCTAAGCCTAGCCCTAGCCTTAACCCTATCCCTAGCGCTAGCCCTAGCCCTTGCCCTAGCCTTACCCTCGCCCTCACCCTAGCCCTAGCCCTAGCCCTAATCCTAATGCTAGGCCTAACCCTAACTCTAGCCCTAGTCCTAACCCAAGCCCTAGCCCTGACTCTAGCCCTACCTCTAGCCATAGCCCTAGCCCTAACACTAGTTCTAGCCCTAGCGCAACCCTAGCCCGAACCCTAGCCCAAACCTTAGTGTTAAACGTAGCCCTATCCCTATCCCTATCCCTAACCCTAGCCGTAACTCTAGCCCTACCCCTACCCCTAACCCTAACACTTACTCTAACCCTAGCCCTAGCCTGAACCCTAGCCATAACTCTAACCCTAACCCTAACCCTAACCCTAACCCTAACTAGAGCCCTAAACCAAGCCCTAGCCCTAACCCTAAGCTAGCACTAAACCTGAACCTAGCACTAGCCCTAACCCTAGCCCTAGCTCTAACCCTAGTTCTAGCCCTAACCCTAGCCCTAACCCTAGCCCTAACCCTAGCCCTAACCCAAACCCTAACCCTAGCCTGAGCCTTAGCCCTAACACTAGCCCTAGCCCTAACTCTTGACCTAACCATAGCCCTAACCATAGCCCTAACCATAGCCCTAACCATAGCCCTAACCCAAACTCTAACCCTAGCCCTAGCCCTAGCCCTTCAACTAGCCCTAGCCCTAACCCTAGCCCTAACCCTAGCCCTAACCCAAGCCCTAACTCTAACCTGAGCCTTAGCCCTAGCAGTAAACCTAACCCTAGCCCTAGCTCTAGCCCTAACTCTTGCCCTAGCCCTAACCCTAACCCTAGCCCTATCTCTAACTCTAGCCCTAGCCCTAGCCCTAACCTAAGCCCTAGCCCTAATCCTAGCTCTAGACCTAACCCTACCATTAGCAATAACCCTAGCACTAGCCATAACACTAGCCCTAACCCTAAATTTAGCCTTAAAAATTAAATTAAAACTAACCCTAGCCCTACCCTAACCCTAGCCCTAGCCGTGGCCCTAATCCTAGCCCTAGGACAAGACCTAACCCTAACCCTAGCCTTAGCCTTACTCTAACCATAGCCCTTGCTGTAACCCTAGTCCTAACCCTAGCTCTAGCCCCAAACCTAGGCCTAACCCTAACCTATCCCTATCCCTATCCCTAACCCTATCCCTATCCCTATCCTTATCCTTATTCCTATCCCTAACCTTAGCAGTAAAACCAGCCCTAGCCTTGGCCGGAACCCTAGCGCTAACCCGAGCCCTAAACATAGCCCTGGCCATAATCCTAGCCCGAAACCTCGCCCTAGAACTATACCTAGCCCTAAACCCAGCCCTATCCCTAACCCTATCCCTATCCTTATTCCTATCCCTAACCTTAGCACTAAAACCAGCTCCAGCCCTAGCCCTAACCCTAGCCTTGGCCGGAATCCTAGCCCTAACCCAAGCCCTAAACCTAGCCCTAGGACTAACCCTAGCCCAAGCCCTAAACCTAGTGCTAATCCTAGCCCTGGCTGTAATCTTAGCCCTAAACATAGCCCTAGCCTTAGCGCTAAACCTAAACCTAGCCGTAACCCTAACCTAAGCCCTAGCCCTAAGACCCAAGCCCTGGCTCGAGCCCTAGCCCTAGCCCTAAACCTAGCACTAGCGCTAACCCTAGACCTAACCCTAACCCTAACCTTAGATTTACTATAGCCCTAGCCCTAGCCCTAACCCTAACAAAAACATTAACTCAAACTCTAGCCCTAACCGTAACCCAAACTCTAGAGCTAGACCTAACCGTAGTCCTAGCTGTAGACCTAAGCCTTGCCCTAGCCCTAGCATTAGCCCTAATCCTAACCCTAGCCGTAACTCTAGCCCTAACCCTAGCCCTAATCCTAGCTCTAGACCTGACCCTAGACATAAACTTAGCCCTAACCTGAATTCTAGCCCTAACCAAAGCCCTAGTGGTAGCCATAACCTTAGCCATAAACCTAATCCTAACACTAACGTTAACCTTAGCCAGAACCCTAATATTAAACTTAGCCCTAAGCCTAGCTCTAGCCCTAACCCTAAGCCTAGACCTAGCTGTAACCCTAGCCTTGCCCTTACCCTAAATCCTAGCCCTAGCCCTAACTCTAGCCATAGTCGTAGCCCTAAAAGAGCCCTAAACCTAGCCCTGGCCCAACCCTAGCTCTAAGCCTAGCCCAAGCCTTAGCCCTAACACTAGACTTAATACTAGCCCTAGCCCAAACCCTAAACCTAAACCTAGCCCTACCCGTAGCACTACCTCTAGCCCTAGGCCTAACCCTAGCCGCAAATCTAGCCTTACCCCTAGAACCAACCATGGCCCTAGCCCTAACCCTAGCCCTAGACCTAAACCTAGCCCTGGTTGAGCCCTAATTCTAGACCGAGCCCTAAGCCTAGCCCTAAGCCTAGCCATAACCCTGGGCCTAAAACAAGCCCAGGTCATAATTGTAGCCCTAACCCTAGCCTAAAACGTAGCCCTAGCCCTAGCCCTAACCCAAGCCATAGCCCTAGCCCTACCACGAGGCTTAACCCTAACCCTAATTGAAAACCTAACCCTAAATCTAGCCCTAACCGAAGCCCTAGCCCGAACCCTAGTGATAAACCGAGCCCTAGCCCTAACCCTAGCCCTAGAATGAGCTGTAACTCTAGCCGCAACTCTAGCCCTAGCCCTAGCCCTAACATTAACCTAGCCCTAACCCTAACCCTAACCCTAACCCTAACCCTAGCCTAGCCCTAACCCTAGCCCTAACCCTAACCTAGCCCTAACCCTAACCCTAAACCTAGCCCTAACCTAGCCCTAACCCTAGCCCTAACCCTAACCCTAGCCCTAACCCTGTTTTCAAAGGAGGAGGTTGTGTTTTTTACAGCTCCCCAATAACTTTCAGCAAAACAGTGGATTCTCCTGAATCCAGTGAAAATGCTGCAACCTCACTGACTGGGGTAGGCAGTGGAACCCTTCAGGCATCAGGGGAGTCAAGAATGGAACCTCAAAAGCAAGATTTGGAGGGGCTAGGGGCAGATCAAACTCAGCCCCCAAGAAAACTGGCAGAGACTTTACAGAAAACAATGGCTTCCCAAGAAGGCAAAGAGAAAGAAACTGAAGAGTGTTTGAAAGTGGCAAGGAAGAACAAACAGACTGTGAGTACTGTGGATTTGGGAACTGAGAAGGGCTCTGGGGCTAGACTGGCTTCTGGTAGTGTCAAGGAAATCTTAGAAACTCCAGGGAAGGGGTTTTACAAGGAGAAAGCCAGAGAGAAGAAACAGGGGAGAAAAGGTTTGAGCCAGCTGTGAAAGAACAGGGCGTGGCAACCATGGCAGAAACAGAAGCTGCCTGGAAAGGCAGCACAAACTTACTGCAAGGAGAATTAAGAGTAGATTCTGGACTCCAGAAGGACATTCAGGAAAAAGAATACATTCAAAAGCCCCAAGGAACCACCTTTTTGCTGCAAAAAGAGGCAGGCAGCCATTTAGCAAACAAACAAACTCAGCCAGCAAAACTGAAAGTAAACTCTGGACTGCTAAAGCCTGCTGTAACCATGGAAACAGGCACAGAGGAGGGAGGGAGGAAAAACCCTGGGTCTGGCTACTGCTGAAAACTTTTTACAGGATTTCTTTGACTTTGATCAGTATAGAGAAACATACTGTTTGAATAGAGAAAAACCGGGAAAGCTTTTAGGGCTGTTGGAGGAATCTACCAAAGAGTTTGAAATGGAGAGTGTTTTCACAGAGCCAGAGGAAGCCACAGAATTTTTGCAGAGGGACTTTCATTTGAGAGAAATGCAAAACAGAGCGTATTTGGGGGTGGATTCGATCAGAGAGTTCATCCAAGAGTTAAATGATTATGGCAGGAACCTGTTGGGAAAGCCAGTGGGGGAAAGAAAGCAAGAGGAGTATGAATCCCTTTTACATTCTGTAACTAGCATCAATGAGTGGAATGAAGAAGTTAGGAAAGATCTGCAGGCTTATGAAGAGAGGAGAGGATTTTTCTTAAAGCAATTTGCTTTGAAAAGCAAAGAGGAGAAAAGCAAGGAAAAAACAAAGATCAGAGGAGAGAGGGAGCCAAAGCTTGACAGTAGAAAGTTCTTAGCCGAAGAGGCTTTGAATACAAGTAGGGATGGCTCCCCACTCAAACCAGGGAACTCTTCAGAAGAAGAACTGTATCCTCTGACCCTCTACAAAAGAAAGCACGCGCAGCCTGGCAAGCCAGAAGAGACAGAGAAGGAGGCTTGTGCTGGGCAGCTTGCAGGGACTGCACCTTTTAACCCGATCGAACCTCCAAATGAATCTGAAAGTGAGGGAGTGGAGAGACTGGAGGGGCCCTCCTTCCAAGAGCGAAGGGAGAGCAGCATGGAGTGTTCTGGCATTTCTTCTCTGCTTACTAGCAGCGAGAGCTCTGTGGAAAGCAGCAGTGAGGAGGAGAAGATGGAGGAGGAAGGCGCCAGGGGTGAAGCCCAAAAGAAAACCAAGAGGAAAACAAAGGAAGGAGGAAAAGGTCTCACCCCAGGAAAAAAGGTTACAAAGGAATATCTAATTCGCCAATATGACACGGATTTCCAAAGTGTGTAAGAGGGAGAAGGGGCAGAGCGGGAGGGAACTCTTTCGGAAGGTTCCAAAAATGCAATCCTTTCCCGGGAAAGGCAGATCTCAGCAGCCTGGACGGAATGTCTCCACACTCCTTGGAACAAAGCGACCGATATTATTTTGCCAAAAGACTTTGACAAGTACGACGCGTTGAAACTGTGGGGCTACACGGTGGCACACGTTGCCCTCCCGGGCTCTAAAGAACGCTTGCCCAATTTCAAAAAGTACAGTAGAGATAAACTTTGGAGTATCCAAGAGAAGAACTTTCCTTTGCTGAAATCGGTGCTGTCAGGGTTGTGGGTGGAACAGTCTCAGGAGCAGGTGTCCTACGCCAGGACTTTAGCCTTGGAGATTGTGGAGTATTTGCTACTGGGCAGGAAGCCCAAGACATCTATTATCGTTCTGCCGGACTGGCTGAGGGAGGACCGTTTGATGAAGACCTTTCAAGAGATCCATAGGAGCTGGGAATGTGCCCCAGAGAACCAGACTCCTTTGGTGTGGACACAAATGGACAATACGTCCAAGATGGTGAGCAGAGAAGCCTGGATGGAGTGGCTCTTAATGGTCACGGTAGACTTAAGACAGCGCAGAAAGATTGCTAAGCAGTCAGGTTTTGATCCGACGGAACAAAAGGCTAAGGGAACCAGACAAGAAAAAATCAGGGAGAAGTTGAGGAACTGGAAAGAAACAGATCCGGCGTCGCAGCTGGAGAGGAGCCCTGCGGGACGTGCGGCCCTGAGTTTCAACCTGGGGGCTCGTGCTACGGTTCTGCCCCCAGCAACCGGTGAGGATCTGAGAGAGGCGAGAGGGAGGAGGGAGGTGCAGAGGATGGGGAGCAACGTGCAAGGGGAAGGTGCGGGAAATTTAGGATGTAGAGGGACTTTGAGCGATAAGGAATCAGGTGGTAGACCAGGAAACTGAGAGAAGTAAAGTGAAAGGAAAGGGGGTGGGAAGTGGAGAGTTGGTGGTAGAGAGACAGGCGGTGCTACTGTTGGGTGGGAGTCCTGAAGGCTTGCCTGAAGAGATGGTGAGAGAGATTGTGATGGAGGAAACACTTGGCGCAGAGTTGGTAGCTTCACCGCTGTTATTTTCAGAAGTAGAAGTTCTTATGCAAGAACTTGATAACGGATTAGTGAGTCCTCCCGATGCTGATTCGGGTCTCTGTTTTCCCCCTCCATTGCCGCCCTTTCCCTACCCCGGACCTCCTGACGCCCTACTCTGCCCTCTTCCATCCCGCCCTTCTGACCCGGATGGCCCGGTGTCTCCTACACCATCCCTTCTTTCCCCGTCCATTCCGCCCTTATCCCATATTAGTGATACCACACCTTCGGGTTTGCCGGAGGAGGTAGAGAGGAGCCAGTTAGAACCAGTGAACCGGAGGGACAGGGAGGCCAGAGAGACGGAGAGGTTGGAGATTCAACTGGACTGAGTAGTTTTCGATGGAGTGGACAGTGCTGGTTTGGAAGCTAACAAAATTATATTTTGGCATTACATTATATCAATAAATTAAGAGATGTTACTTCAAAACCAATCCTTGTTTGGGAGAGAAAATCAACCTCTTTTTAATTAGGTTGTTTTTAATCAGGTTGTTTTTAATAAGGTTGTTTTTATTGTTAACCTTGGAATTATCGCCTAGTTCTTTAATAGTTTAGAATCTAGATTTCTTTGCAAAAAAAAAAGAGAGAGAAAAAACGAAAAACAAAAAATGGTGTCCCTGAGAATTACCACCTGGAATGTGAGAGGCCTGAGGATGGCTGAGAGACCAAAGGAGATTCTTCCCCTGCTGGCAATGATGCCGCACGATGTGGTGGTTTTACAAGAGACCCACCTGGTGAATGAACAGCAACGCTCCCAAGCGCAGAAATTGTGGACAAAAGGACCATCCGTTTGGTCTTACGGGGAGGAAGGTCAGGCCGGCGTGGCGGTTTTGTTTAAAGCAAGACAGGACCTCCATGTCGATATTCGTCCTGGAGGCCTTGCCCGGCAGGTTGTTGATTGTTGACTTTAGCCTGGTATAGATTTTAAGGAATGGGAAGGAGAAAAAGAGTCCTTTTCGGCTCTGTGGCCTTTACACTCCAGTAGCGGTATTGCGACGGAAAACTTTTTGGGCACATTTGAAGGGTTATTGTTCCACTTATAGACATTTATTAATTGCAGGGGACTTTAATAATAGGAGCAAATTATCTGATTACTCCAATTATGTGGTTAGGGAGAAAAGTGGGAAGAAATCACCCATTTTAACGCCTGAGGAAAGATTCCTTGAGAATTTCTTGTCAGACTGCAATCTCAAGGATAAGGCCTTGGAAGTGAACAATCAGCTGGGATTCTTTCCTCTCCCCTGCAAAAAGGTATTCTTCGATCAATACGGTCAACCGGGAAGCATGAAGTTTACTTGTTACCAAAAAGACAGAGCTAGTAGATTGGATAGGATTACATCCCCCCCAGAATTAAAGACTCTGCATTGTCAACTGTCAGTCACCCCTTGGTCAGATCATGTAATGCTTGATATGGAATTCGCTTTGGGTGAAATTCACCCCAGAGGGAAACCTCTGTGGAGGCTTCGCCCAAAGACGATTCATAACGCCGCTTGTAAGGAAGAAATTGCGACCGTCTTAAGCAAACGTACTGATGTTAGAGGATCTGTATTTTGGAGAATTGTCAAACTGGTGGGAGCGATCCAAAAAAGTCATCAGGAAAACCTGTCAACGTTACGAATACGTGATCAATAGGAAGGATCTGCAGAATTATCAGGTAGCAGTACACCAATTTCTGAAATGTCACCAGAAGGTTAACCAGGGGCTCCCGGTAAATCAGGATTTGTTGGAGTGGTCTAGAGGAGTCATTAGAGATTTCCAAATCAGACAGAAATGGAAAAAAAAATTATCAGGAGTTTTGAAGTAAAGGGGCGGTGGTGGACATTGAGGAATGGGCTAGAGCCAAAAGTCCCCAGCCTTCCATTGTTATGGGAGGATTGAGACGTTGCGAGAAGGACTCGGTGAGGTCGGATCCAGCAGGAATGTTGAGCGTGATGCAGAACTTCTATGGGGAATTGTATGAGGGCCAGAATATAGGGAGAGAAGATATTGAGGGCTTTTTTGATAGGGTACCTGAAACTGTGTTAGAGAAGATGTATCAAGGGTTGTCTCAGCAGGACAGGGATGATCTGATGGCCCCTGTGACGGAAAAGGAAGTTCAGGATGTCATAGCGCAAGGAAGGAGCAAATCCGCTCCGGGTCCGGACAGACTCGGATGGAGCTTCTACACAACTTTTGCTAGGTGGCTGGTTCCTCCGCTCACCCGAGTCCTAAATGAGCTCTTGTCCAGGGAAAGCCTGGCCGACTCTTTTTATGAAGGGATTTTGATTTTCTTTCCCAAACAAGGAGATTCGACTTTGCCTCAAAATTGGTGGCCCATCGTTTTAACCAATGTGGATTATAGAATGCTAGCAAAGGTTTTAAACAACAGACTGACCAAGTTAGCCTCGAGAATTGTTTTGGCTTCCCAAACCAGCGCAGTTCCAGGACGTTCTATGTTGGATTCCCTGTGTTTGTTTAGAGAGGTATTTCATTTGGCCCGAAAAGGAAAGGGAAAATATTGTTGTTAGATCAAACCAAGGCTTTTGATCGAGTTCACCATCCCTTTATGTGGGAAGCTCTGGCAAGAAAGGGACTCCCCCTTGATTTTGTTAGGTATGTTCAATTGTTGTATTTGAAGGCACGAGTGATTCTGCAGATCAATGGACACAGAGGGGCTCCGATTAGGGTGAATTCAGGAGTCAGGCAGGGCTGTCCTTTAAACCCTCTCCTCTACATCCTGATTTTGGATTCAGTTCTCTGCCAGATTCAAGCCGAGGAAAATATCCCAGGTTTGAGAGTTCCCCCTCCCAGCGGGGGAATCGTGTCTTTTTCCAGGGAGGTTTTGGTTAAGCCGGTGAAATATGCAGCCCACGCGGATGACGTTTCTCTGTCAACAATCGAGAAGAGATTGTTTCAGTTCTGAATGTGTTTGAAGGCTATGAGTGGGCTTCAGGGGCTCAGATTAATTTACAGAAAAACCATCTGATCTCTTTCTTTCGAGAGGAAGAAATCTTATTTCTATCTCCAGTGAACATTGTAGCAATGAAACAAGAGACACAACGTGAAAATGAAAGACTAGAGAAATTAGAGGAGTACAAAATGTTAGGTTTATTGTTCTCCATGTAACCTTTTGGGTGGGAAAAGAATTGGCAGCTTTGGTTAGAGAAAATGAAGGCATATTTTGACAAATGGAAACCGTGGAAATTGAATGTTTACCAGAAGGCGGTGTACGTCAAAACTTACCTCATGCCTCTGGCCTTGAATTTGGCCGCAGTTTACCCACCCCCGCAAAGCCTGCTGAAAGAAGCACTTTATAAAGGACTTCCTGTCGGCCACGGACATTGGAAGAAGATAGCTGCTGCCCTCGACTGGCCGGACTTGGCACGCCAGCCTTGGGAGGCGGTAGCATCTGGATTGGAGCCGGAAAGCAGAGTCAGAGGACCACGTCGACACCTGGGGGAAAAAAGAAAGAGAGTACATAAGGGGAGACCTTTTGATTTGTTCTGGGTTGTTCCCTGGTCGACCATAAGACTGCTTAACTTGTACGTTTTGCTGGCTTTGGTTTTCCAGAGAAAAAAAGAGTTAGGTTACACAGAGAGGAGCGGATGTTAACGTTGCTGTTCATTTTGTAGTGAACAAAATAAAAACTCTAAGTGAAACAGAGAGAGGAAGGATGTCCTCAAAGAGATGGAAGGAGTTCTGGCCATGGCTGGCAGAAACAACACCTGGCATAACTTGAGGTGTAGCTTATACACTTATAGGTAATAGAGATAAGTATGTTATAAGTATGTTATTTATTTATTTATTTATTTTATTTTATTTAAATTTCTATTTTAATGTCTATTTTAATTTAATTTCTATTTTAAATTCTATTTTAATTTCTATTTTAATTATAGTTTAAATTTTAAATGTAATTTGAACAATACTGTTCTTTGTGTTTTATATTTAAATGTGCATAATATGTAAGAAAGTTTGACAGGGAAACAGGACTAGGAATAATAGTAAAATAGGTGTAATTTTGAAAATTTTTTAATAACTTTGGGTACTTTTTTGAAGAAATGTTATATTTTGTTATATTGTTATATTGTTATATTTTGTTATATTGTTGTTTTGATAACTTTATTATGTAGTTCCATTTGTGAATTTGTACTATTCTGCTGTAGGCAAATGTGTTTGTAGGATGTTAAAATTTTAATAAAATTACTTAAACCTAAAAAAAAAATTACTTAAACCTAGCGCTAACCCTAGAATTAACCCTAAACCTAAGCCTAGCCTAACCCTAGCCCTAACACTAGCCCTGGCCTGAGCCATAGCCCTAACCAGAGCCCTAAACCTAGCCCTAGCCCTAACCCTAACCCTAGCCTGGCTCGAGCCATAGCCCTAACCAGAGCCCTAACCCTAACCCTACCCTAGCCCTAGCCCTAGCCGTACCCCTAGCCTATGGCTTAATCCTAACCCTAGCCCTAGCCCTAGCCCAAGCCCTAACCCTAGCAATGAGCCTAGCCCTTACCGTCGCCCTAACCGAAGCCCTGGCCCTAGACCTAACATTCTCCCGAACCATAGCCCTAGCCCTTAACCTTGACCAAGACCTAACTGTGGCCCTAGTCGTAACCCCATCCCTATCGCTCGCCCTAGTCCTTGCCATATCCCCAACCCTAACCCTAACCCTAGGACTAACCCTAGCCCTATTATTAACTCTAATCCCAGACCTAGCCCAAGCCCTAAGCCCTAAGGCCTAACCCAAGCCCTAGCCCTAACCTTAAACCTAGCCCTGACCCTAACCCTAACAATAGCCCTAGCCCTAGGCCTAACCTAGCTGTAACCCTAGGCCTAACCATGACCCTAACCCTAACCTTGCCTGAACCCTAATTCTAGCCCTAGCCCTAGCCCTAAGCCCTAAGACCTAACCCAAGCCCTAGCCCTAACCTTAAACCTAGCCCTGACCCTACCCCTAACACTAGCCCTAGCCCAAGGCCTAACCTAGCTGTAACCCTAGGCCTAACCATGACCCTAACCCTAACCTTGCCTGAACCCTAATTCTAGCCCTAGCCCTAGCCCTAAGCCCTAAGGCCTAATCCTAGCCCTACCCTAGTCCTAACCCTAGCCCTAACCCTGGGCTAACCCTATATCCTAGCACTAGCCCTAACCCTAGCCCTAGCCCTAACACTAGACTTAACCCTAGCCCTAACCCCAGTTCTATACCTAGTCCAACCCTACCCTAAACCTAGCCCAAACCTTAGCGCTAAATCTAGCCCAAGACCTAGGGCTAGCATTAGCCCTAACCCTAGCTCTAACCCTTGCCCTAACCCTGGCCCAATCCTAGGCGTAACCCTAGCCCTAGCCCTGGCCCAAATATAGCTCTAAATCTAGCCCTGCCCTAATGCTAGCCTTAGCCCTAACCCTAACTTAGCCTTAACCCTAACCCTAGGCCTAGCCCTAACCCTAAATCTAGCCCTGACCCTAACCCTAACACTAGCCCTAGCATTAGCCCTAACCTAGCTGTAACCGTAGGCCTAACCACAACCCTAACCCTAAACCTAGCCCTAACCCTAAATCTAGCCCTAGACCTAATGGTAGACTTAGCCCTAACCCTAACCCTAGCCCTAACCCTGGCCCTAGACCTAACACTCTCCCTGACCATAGTCCTAGCCCTAACCCGAGGAATAACCCTCGCCCTAATCCTAGCCCTAGCCCTAATCCTAGCCCTAACCTTACACTAAACTTAAACCTAAACCTAAACCTAAACCTAGCCCTAGCCATAACCCTAGCCCTAGCCCTAGCCCTAACCCTGGCCCTAGACCTAACATTCTCCCTAACCATATCCCTAGCCCTTACCCTTGTCCAAGAACTAACCCTGGCCCTAGCTGTAGCCCTATCCCTATCGCTAGCCCTAGCCCTTGCCATATCCCTAATCCTAACCCTAGCCCTAACACTAGGCCTAACCCTAACCCTAGCCCTAGCCGTAACCACAGCCCTAGCCCAAGCCCTAACCCTAGGCCTAGCGCTAACCCTAGCCTTAGCCTTAACCCTAACCATAACCATAACCCTAACCCTGCTCGAACCCTAAACCTAGCCCTAACACTAACCCTAACCTTAGCCTTAACCCTAATGCTAGCCCTAACCCTAGCCCTAAGCCCTAAGGCCTAATCCTAGCCCTACCCTAGTCCTAACCCTAACCTTGCCCTAACACTAATCCTAGCCCTAAACCTAGTCCTAACCGTAACCCTAAACCTAGCCCTAGCTCTTACGCTAGCCATAAACCTAGCCCTAAACCTAGCCCTAGGCTGAACCCTAGCTCTAACCCTAGCCCTACCTCTAGCTCTACATCTGGCCCAACCTTAACCGTAAGCCTAACCCTATCCCTAACCCTGGCCTTAGCGCTAGCCCTATCCCTATCCCTAGCCCCAGCTCTTACCCTAGCCCTAAACCTAGCCCCAGCCCTAACCTTGCACTAAACATCAACCTAGCCCTAGCCCTAACCCTAGCCCTAATCCTAGCTGTAGCCCTAACCCTAAGCCTAACCCTACACCTAACCCTAGCCCTAGCCCTAAACCTAACCCTGGCCCTAGACCTAACATTCTCCCTGACCATAGCCCTAGCCCTTACCCTTGACCAAGACCTAACCCTGGCCCTAGCCGTAACACTATCCCTAGCTCTAGAGCTACCCCTTCCCATATCCCTATCCCTATCCATAACCCTGAGTTAACCCTAGGGCTAGCCGTAGCTCTAAACTTAGCCCTACCTGTAGCTCTAGTCCTGGCCCAACCCGAACCCTAACAGCTTTGGTTAAAGTTCCTCTTAAGGAGACTACCCTGGTATTCCATGAAATAGGAAAGTCTGCAAAATTGGTGTTTATTCCCACTAAAGTCTGTCTGGCAGTATGTAAATACAGAGGAATTGTCCCCGCCTGGAACACTGTACAGCTTGCTAAGAGGCATTTGCAAGCTTTGCTAAAGATGGAAGTGAAACATTTAGATCTTCATACAGTGGAAATGCTGACTTTTGGCGGTGACCAAGCAAGAGTTATATTAAGTTTTTACTCAGACTGTATACCTACAAGGCTTTTGCGCTCGAGAGCCAAATTAGCTACCAAAGGCATTTTTCCAAGTCGTATGTTCCACAATGAGGCTATACTACCTCTAGTTTCAAGAGTAAAACAGCTGCAGCTGAACGCAGGAAGTTTAAAGGGGCATGTCACAGAAATACAAAACCAGACTATGGAATACAAACATAAGGACAATTTTTTAGCTCCCTCTGTGCTAGAGCAACAGGCAACTCCCAAAAGCCTGGATCTGCAGTTGAATTGCAACTTGTCTACGAGTAAAAGATGCCAGTCTGAGATTCCTCAGTTTATACAGGGTTTAAGTGACTCTCTGGACAAAGAAGTTTTTTCCAACTCAGCCCCATTGTCATCTAAAGAGATCATCCTTACGGAAGGATCCCCCCAGAGAACATGTCAAGCGTTGAGCGCTGAGTGTCCTTGCGAAATAGAGCTGGATCCATATCCTGTTAGAGTACCACCTTACGAACTATATAGTGAGGCGGTAGGGAAAACATGGGCCCAGGAGTTGGCTGAGTTAGTCCAAAGAACAGACTCAACCCCCGCGAAGGCTCTGAATAGATGTGGCCCTATATCGGGTAGAACAGAGTCTAGACAAAGTAGCAGTTTGGGGAATAATGGTTGTATTTGTATTGAACACTCGGGTCAATTGAACGAAATCACATTAGACTGACTAAGCGAGTGCACTGGGCCTGAGAGTAATATCCGTTTCTTGACCTGGAATATAGCAGGATGGAGAAATAGAGTTGCCAATGGCAACTTGATTGATCTTTTGACTAAATTTCATATAATAGCACTTCAAGAAACATGGCTCACTGTGGCAGATGAGCAGGTAAATCTACCAGGATTTAAATCCTGGTCCAGGACAGCGAGAAAAGATAAAAATAAAGGGAGGGCTTCAGGGGGCTTGAGTGTATTAGTGAATGAGACCCTGGGTTGGCAGAGTGAGGAGTTAACCTTGGATTCAGCTCCGCATCATATATTAGTGGTAAAACTTCAGTTTAAATCACTGCACATAATATGTTTGAACGTATACCTGGCCCCAATTACTTCGCCTTCTTTTACTGGTGACTTGTGGGATGGTCTGGAAAATTTAATTTTAGAATTAAATTTAAAATATCCTAGGTCCATTAAAATCCTGCTGGGGGATTTCAATGCCAGAGTAGGGTCTTCTTTTCAAGAGTTTGTTCACAAGGGGCTCATCCCAGCACATTACCTCCAAAATGAGACATCTTGGCATTCTCGAGATTTGATAAGGAACCAAGCAGGCTCCTGGTTTCTTTCCTTAGTGTATAACTGTAATCTCCAGATATTGGGTGGCAGAACAGACAGCTTTGTTTACCCGTTTACATTTCACTCCAGAGCATCCAGCAGTGTTTTGGACTATATCTGTGTCTCTTCTGAAAATACTGGATTATTCTCAGATATTAAAGTGTACGTGAGGGAGGACAGTGATCACCAACCTGTTACTGTTACTTTTCAAGGTTATTCAGACCTCAGACCTAGCAGTCCTGGGGTAGAAAACCTGTTGGCTAATCTGGAAGTCGATCATGACAGGAGGCTCAAATGGAGCAAAGTTGATACCAAGTCAATTGCCAAGTTTCTGACCTCTGTGCAGAATATGCCAGAATACAGAACAATAATGTTAGGCAGTGTAGATAGAGATGAACCCCTTCTTGGTTTTACTAATCTCTGTTCCCAATTAAGGAAGTTTCTAATTGATGAGTCTCCACACAGCAAGCCCCAGATTACAAGATCTACCTGGTTCGATTATGACTGTGTTAGGGCCAGGAAACGCTTAAGATCTGTCATGCGTCAGACCCAATACCACCCTTCTTTAGCTAATCACTCAAGGATGCTAGCTCTTAGACGTGACTATAAGAAGCTTCTGTCACAAAAGAAGGCTAATTCTACAGTCAGGGTATGGGCGGATCTGGAATTATCTGCCATGGGACCGAATTCAGCCTTCTTTTGGAACACAGTAAATGCGCTGTTGAAAGAACGAAGATTTTCTTCAGATGTCCCCATCCCAGTCTTAGTTTGGGAGGATTTTTTCTCAAGACTTTTCCAAGATCCCAATCAAGGACTCACAGACAATCTAACAAATAACCACTTACTTTTAGCAGAGTTCCCCCAGTGGTCTCCAGTGGCTGAAACTGCAAATATTATACAGTCCCTGAAATCAAATAAAGCTCCAGGTGAAGATTTACTTCCTCCAGAAATGTTTAAGACATATGTGGATTGGTGGGCGCCTATCCTGGCCGGTCTGTTCACCTTTATTGATAACACAGGCCATTTTCCATCTGGATGGAAACTTTCCATCATTGTGCCCATATATAAAAAAGGTGACAAAGGAGACCCTAAAAACTACAGACCTGTAAGCCTTATTGACGTTGTGGCCAAAATGTATACAAAACATCTGTTAGGCAAAATTGAGGATTGGATTGTTGATAAAAACTTGTTAGTGGAAGAACAAGCAGGTTTTAGATCAGGAAGATCCACAATGGATAATTGTTTTATTTTACACCACCTTATTACAAAGTATATGTCTTAAGGAAAACAACTCTTCACAGCGTTTATAGATCTCAGAGCAGTGGTTGATACAATTAACAGGGATATTCTTTGGAGCAAATTGGCAGATTTGAATATGGAGCCAAGACTCCTTTATTTGCTCAAGGCCCTCCATACAGATACTTGTTTCAAAGTGCGTATTGGAGCCAATGGGGCGCTGACCAAGAAAGTTAATGTGCATAAAGGAGTTAGACAGGGATGTATTTTAGCTCCAACTTTATTTAACTTATATATTAATGACATCCCAGATTTTCTTTCTTCAACAACGGCCCATACACCCAAGATAGGCAACACATTTCTCAATGTCCTCCTCTATGCCGATGTCATGGTTCTGATCGCCCGTTCGCAGGTTGGTTTGAGACGGCTTTTACAGAACCTAGCTAATTACTGTTCCCATAATGACTTAGCCATTAACAAAGATAAATCTAAGGTGGTGGTATTCGGGAAAAGGTCCAAAAAATACAGTTGGTTCCTGGAAGGAGTCCCAATTGAACAAGTCAGCTCCTATTTATATCTAGGGTTGTCTTTTTCAAACACAGGGAAATGGACAAATCATTTTAGAAGAAACAAACAGAGAGCTATGGTCAACTCTAATATACTCTATAAATTGATAAACTATAACCACCCCTCCAGTATATCCCCTATTCTAAAAGTTTATAAGGCTAAAATCATGCCTATTCTGTCCTATGGGGCCGAATTGTGGGGTCAAACGAAAGTTCCACTTTTGGAGCAGGCACAGAGCTGCTTCTTAAGGAGGATACTAGGAACAGATAAGAACACTCCGGCTCAAGCGGTGAGAGCAGAATTAGGGGCACATTCTATTCAGTGCCAGGTTTTGATAAAAGTTTTTAATTACTGGCTAAGGATCCTCAAAATGGACCCAAGAAGACTCCCTAAACTTTGCTTAGATGAACAGTTGGATCTCCAGCGTTCAAATTCCTGGATATGCCAACTGTTCCAACTAATGCACCAGCTTGGCTTTTCCCCGTCTTATTTATTATCTTGTGGACACTCAGCACAGGAAATATTAAAACAAAGAATTTTGGACATCAGTGCCCAAACAGACATAGCTCTGCTGGTTCTAAGTCTCTAAATTGGTTAGGCAAAAATAAATCTATATTTGGTCTAGAAAAGTATCTTAGGCTGAACCTAACACAGAGACAGAGAATAGCTTTCACCAGAGCTAGATTTGAACAACTTAATTCTATGGTAAGAATAGGACGGTTTCGAAAAATTCCATACCACGAAACAACATGTATCTGTGGTGCATCAGCCATAGAGGATATTGCGCACATCCTGTTTGATTGCTGTATATATACCAAGGTGAGATCCCAATACTTACAACCACTTCTGGTTAGAACGACCAATTGGGATCCAGCTGTTAAATTGACCTATTTTCTTTCCGGAGAGAATTCACACTCAGTCCGCAGGATTGCAAAATTTATTACAAAAGCTGCCTACCTGAGAGATCTTTTTATCACACAAAATGGGGTCCCCTGTCATGGTGACGAGCTTATTTAAATGTTATGACTGAATTTTTATACTCGTCATTTTATCTTTTTTGTTTATCACGTATTTTACTTCTTATATTAAACTCACTATTTATTAAGCTTAAGTTTATATATTTTAATTATTTTAGTAATTTTATATGGGTTGAGTCCATTTGTGTATGTAATTTCTGTATTTGTATTTTTGTATTATGTATTTTTATTGTTGATATGGTCAGTTGACTAATCAATAAACGATGTTGTTGTTGTAGATGATGATGATGATGATGATGATGAGTGGAATGAAGAAGTTAGGAAAGATCTGAAGGCTTATGAAGAGAGGAAAGGATTTCTATTAAAGCAATCTGCTTTGAAAAGCAAAGAGGAGAAAAGCAAGGAAAAAATAAAGACCAGAGGAGAGAGGGAGCCAAAGCTTCACAGTAGAAAGTTCTTAGCCGAAGAGGCTTTGAATACAAGTAGGGATCGCTCCCCGCTCAAACCAGGGAACTCTTCAGAAGAAGAACTGTATCTTCCCCCCCTTCCGGTCGCATGGCGGGCGCGAGTGGCAGCTCGGAATGAAGCTGCGCAATGGCGCGGCTCCGAGCAGCCACCCACTGGATTCCAGCCGCTTCTTTTACCATTGTAGAGGCAGCTAAACACCCCTCCATTACAAGGGGTGCGGAACGGGTCCGAAGGGGAAACCACAACCGGCGTTTGGTTCTGCCCGGCTGGGGGAGTAGAAAGCGCCAGGGGGTTCGAAGGACCATGACGGAGCCAGCGGGATCGCCGCTTGAGCGGCACAAGCGCCGCCGTCAGCTTTTAAAATAAGAAATCAAGTAACAGCTAAGAATTTAACAAGAAATCATGTAACCTGTTCTGGTCCCTATTCTGGGAATATCGCAGCAGTTCTGGCAGGCAACGGAGCACAGGAGCGAAGGTGGAGGGGACCCAGAAGCAAAGTGAGTTCGTTATGGCTGAAAGTTCCTCTTAAAGGGGTGGTGTGAATTTAAAGAAAAAGCTAGTTGGATTTTCTGCTTTCTCACAGGGACTGAATTTAATACTGTTTAATGAATAAAGAAAGATTTTTGGACTTATAATTGGGACTTATACTATTAGATGTCAAATGACTGAACATGTGGACTGATGGATTATATAAGAGTTATAATCTCCATTTGGACATTGAAATCTTTATACTATATTACTTTAATATTTTGGTGGAGCTGAGAAGATTGGGTATTTGGCTTATTGACTTTGGATTTTGGAATTTTGAGGAATACTTCGGAAGCAAAAGTTATGGAGTTGCACGTTTCCTTTTTTTTTTTACTCTTGTGGTGAGATTCTTATTTCCTGACTTTTTTGGATTGTTGAGACTGCTGAGACTGTGCTGCAAGGTCATCTGAGCTAAACATCCTCATTCCCATGGATGGAGCAGCTTGGAATTTAATCGACTACGAGAGTACAGTGAATCTTCAGAAATGAACTCCAGGCAGCTCCAAGAGGGGAGAGGGGAAGAGAAGGCGGATAAAGGCACAGGGCTCTAAATTTGACAAGGGAAATGTACTTCAGCAATGTCAATTAAGCTTACTATTAGATTGATATATTGTCATTAATATAATCAATGTGATGTCAAGGGATGGAGGGGACTATGAGACTGGGGTGCCTGTGATGGAAGTGATTTGACTGGAAGACCCCCACCCGCCATGGACTGAGTGCTTGGATCTTAAGCGACGATGAGAATACAGACAATTTTCAGATAGATTCTGGGCAGCAAAGTCCAGGATGGGAGGGGGGTGGAAGGGATAAGCATAGGTGAATGTCAGTAGTCTTAAGAGTGTTATATGGAGACTGTGAGATTGTGATAGAAGATAGTTAAGTAAATACCCTCACTCTTTTGGACGGAGCAGCTCGGATTTAAAGCGACTTTGAGAATACAGGAAACTTTCAGAAATGGATCTCGGGCAGCAAAGTCCAAGAGGGGAGGGGGGAACAGGAGGTGGATATAGTCACAGGACTCTGATTTGACAAGTGAATAAATATTGGGATACTGTTTAAGGGGGGTGTGCCTGTGAGGGAGATTATTCAGGTAAAATACCCTCACTCTCAGGGACGGAGCAGCTGGGAATATAAGCGACTATAAGAATACAGAGAATTTTCAAATGAATTTCCAGGCTGCAAAGCCCCTAATGAGAGAGGGGAACGGGTTGTGGATGAAAACACAGGGCTCTGAACTATATAAATTGATCTTTACTTTGGCATTGTCAATTAAGTTTGCAATTGATGATATATCGATATATTTTTATGAATATGAACATGAGATATTGTTGAAGGGATGAAGGGGAATGAGTAGGACTAAAATAGAAGAGGGAAACAAGACATTTTAATATAATGGAATTTAAGGGTAAGAAGATGAGGAATCGTTGCAGTAATAATAGTACAGATTGCCAGATATACAGTGACAGATATATTTAAAAATTATAAGATTTTGGGGCACAGGTAATGTAGAGCTAAAAAATAAATGAGGAGATAGTAGAAGTTTAATGAGATAAGATAAACGAGAATATTTTGAAACAAGACGATTTGAGTAAAAGCAGAAGGGAGTGATGGTTGGGAACTGACTAGCTAGAACGACTCTATTATGATTGTGTAGGAGAGGGAAATGTCTGTTCGAGCAGTTGAGAAAATCTTTGTATTGTGATGCATTAATGAAATATGTGGAGTAAACTGGGGGAAACGTCGACCAGAACAGTGTGGAAGATCAGAAATAATTCATGTAATAAGAACAAGTTAAAGAATTCTTTTTTATTCGTGAAATTTAATAAAATTATATATATATATAAAAAAGAAGAAGAACTGTATCCTATGACCCTCTACAAAAGAAAACACGCGCAGCCTGGCAAGCCAGAAGAGACAGAGAAGGAGCCTTGTGCTGGGCAGCTTGCAGGGACTGCACCTTTTAACCCGATCGAACCTCCAAATGAATCTGAAAGTGAGGGAGTGGAGAGACTGGAGGGGCCCTCCTTCCAAGAGCGAAGGGAGAGTGGCATGGAGTGTTCTGGCATTTCTTCTCTGCTTGCTAGCAGCGAGAGCTCTGTGGAAATCAGCAGTGAAGATGAGAAGATGGAGGAGGAAGGCGCCAGGGGTGGAGTCCAAAAGAAAAGAACCAAGAGGAAAACAAAGGAAGGAGGAACAAACCTGGCCCTAGGTAGGCCCTAGCCCTACCCTAACCCTAGCCCTAGCTGTTGCCCTAATCCTACCCTAGGCCAAGACCTAGCCCTAACCCTAGCCTTAGCCTTAGCCCTAACCGTTGCCCTAAACCTAGACCTAGCCCTTGCTGTAACCCTAGCCCTAACCCTAGCCCTAGCCCTAACCCAATCCCTCGCCCTTACCCTAGCCCTAGCCCTAGCCCTAGCCCTAGCCCTAGCCCTAGCAATGACCCAAGCACTAGCCCTAGCCCTAGCCCTAGCAGTAACCCAAGCACTAGCCCTAACACTAGCCCTAGCCCTAGCCCGAGCCCTAATCCTGATCCCATCCCTAGTCGTAATCCTAGCTCTTGCCCTAACTCTAGATCTAACCCTATCCCTATCCCTAAACCTAAAACTAGCCCTAACCCTAACCATAGCCCTAACCCAAGCCCTGGCCCTAGCCCTAGCCCTAACCCAAGCCCTGGCCCTAGACCTAACATTCACCCTAACCATAGAACTAGCCCTAACCCTTGACCTAGACCTAAGCCTAGCCCTAGCCTTAACCCTATCCCTAGCGCTAGCCCTAGCCCTTGCCCTAGCCTTACCCTCGCCCTCACCCTAGCCCTAGCCCTAGCCCTAGCCCTAGCCCTAATCCTAATGCTAGGCCTAACCCTAACTCTAGCCCTAGTCCTAACCCAAGCCCTAGCCCTGACTCTAGCCCTACCTCTAGCCATAGCCCTAGCCCTAACACTAGTTCTAGCCCTAGCGCAACCCTAGCCCGAACCCTAGCCCAAACCTTAGTGCTAAACGTAGCCCTATCCCTATCCCTATCCCTAACCCTAGCCGTAACTCTAGCCCTACCCCTAGCCCTAACGCTAATGCTTACTCTAACCCTAGCCCTAGTCTGAACCCTAGCCATAACTCTAACCTTAACCCTAACCCTAGCACTAGCCCTAACCCCAGCATTAACCCTAACCCTAACCCTAATCCTAGCCCTAGACTTGACCCTAACCCTAACTATAGTCCTAGCCCTAGAACTAGCCCTAACACTAGCCCTAGCCCTAGCTATAGCCCTAGCCAAAACATAACACTCACCCTAGCCAAAACCTTAGCCCTAAACCTAACCCTAGACCTAAGCCTAACCCTAGCCCTAACTCAAGCTCTAAACCTAGCCCTAGCCCTAGCCCTAACCCTAGCCCTAATACTAGCCCTAGCCCTAACCTAGCCATAACCCTACCCCTAGCGCTAAGCCCTAACCCTAGCACTAACCTTATCCATAGCCCTAAACCTAAACCTAGCCCAGACCCTAACCCTAACACTAGCCCTAATCCTAAATCTAACCCTAGCCCTAACCCTAACCCTAACCCTAACCCTAGCCCTAGACCTAACCCTAGGCCTGGCCCCAGCACTAACCCTAGTCCTACCTCCAGCTCTAGCCCTGGCCCAACCCTAACCCTAACCCTAGCCCAAACTTTAGCCGTGAACCTAGCCCTAGACCTAGGCCTAGCACTAGCCCTAACCCTAGGTCTAACCCGAGCCCTAGCCCTGGTTCAACACTAGACTTAACCCTAGCCCTAGCCCTGGCCCAACCCTAGCCGTAAACCTAGCTGTAGACCTGACCTAACCCTAGCCCTAGCCCTAGCCCTAGCCCTACCCCTAGCCATAACTCTAGTCCTAACACTAGCCCTGACCCTAGCCCTAGCCCTAGCCCTAACCCCAGCCCTAACCCTAACCCTAACCCTAGCCCTAGACCTCGCCCTAACCCTAACCATAGCCCTAGCCCTAGAACTAGCCCTAACATTAGCCCTAACCCTAGCTCTAGCCCTAGCCCAAACCTTGCCCTCACCCTGGCCAAAACCTTAGCCCTAAACTTAGCCCTAGACCTTGGCCCAACCCTAGCCCCAGCCTCAACCGTCATTCTAGCCCTGGCCCTAGCCCTAAACCCTAAGGCCTAACCCTAGCCCTGCCCCTAGCCATAGCCCTAGCCCTAACACTAGTTCTAGCCCTAGCGCAACCCTAGCCCGAACCCTAGCCCAAACCTTAGCGCCAAACGTAGCGTCCCTATCCCAATCCCTAACCCTAGCCGTAACTCTAGCCCTACCCCAGCCCTAACCCTAATGCTAAACCTAACCCTAGCCCTAACCCGAACCCTAGCCCTAACCCTAACTCTAGCCATAACTCTAACCCTAATCCTAACCCTAGCACTAGCCCTAACCCCAGCCCTAACCCTAACTCTAGACCTGGTCCTAACCCTAACCATAGCCCCAGCCCTAGAACTAGCCCTAACACTAGCCCTAACCCTAGCTATAGCCCTAGCCAAAACATAGCACTCACTCTAGCCAAAACCTTAGCCCTAAACCTAACCCTAGACCTAAGTCTAACCCTAGCCCTAACTCAAGCTCTAAACCTAGACCTAGCCCTAGCTCTAACCCTAGCCCTAACACTAGCCCTAGCCCTAACCCTAACCCTAGCCCTAGCCCTAGCCCTAGCCCTAGCCCTAGCCCTAACTGTAGCCCTAGCCCTAGCCCTAACTGTAGCCCTAGCCCTAGCCCTAACCTAGCCCTAACCTTGCTTTCAAAGGAGGAGGTTGTGTTTTTCACAACTCCTCAATACCTTTCAGCAAAACAGTGGATTCTCCTGAATCCAGTAAAAATGCTGCAAACTCACTGACTGGGGTAGGCAGTGGAACCCTTCAGGCATCAGGGGAGTCAGGAATGGAACCTCAAAAGCAAGATTTTGAGGGGCTAGGGGCAGATCAAACTTAGCCCCTAGGAACACTTGCAGAGACTTTACAGAAAACAATGGCTTCCCAGGAAGGGAAAGAGAAAGAGAAAGAAACTGAAGAGTGTTTGAAACTGGCAAGTGAGACCAAAAAGACTGTGAGTACTGTTGATTTGGAAACTGAGAAGGGTTTTGGGGCTAGACTGGCTTCTAGTAGTGTCAAGGAAATCTTAGAAACTCCAGGGAAGGAGGTTTTACAAGGAGAAAGCCAGAGAGAAGAAGCAGGGGAGAAAAGGTTTGAGCCAGCTCTGAAAGAACAGGGTGTGGCAGCCATGGTAGAAACAGAAACTGCCTGGAAAGGCAGCACAAACTTACTGCAAGGAGAATTAAAAGTAGATTCTGGACTCCAGAAGGACATTCAGGAAAAAGAATACATTCAAAAGGCCCAAGGAACCACCGTTTTGCTGCAAAAAGAGGCAGGCAGCCATTTAGCAAACAAACAAACTCAGCCAGAAAAAGTGAAAGTAAACTCTGGACTGCTAAAGCCTGCTGTAACCATGGAAACAGGCACAGAGGAGGGGGGAGGAAAAACCCTGGGACTGGCTACTGCTGAAAACTTTTTGCAGCATTTCTTTGACTTTGATCAGTATAGAGAAACATACTGTTTGAATAGAGAAAAACTGGGAAAGCTTTTAGGGCTGTTGGAGGAATCTACCAAAGAGTTTGAATTGGAGAGTGTTTTCACAGAACCAAAGGAAGCCACAGAATTTTTGCAGAGGGACTTTCATTTGAGAGAAATGCAAAACAGAGCATATTTGGGGGTGGATTCGATCAGAGAGGTCCTCCAAGAGTTAAATGATTATGATAGGAGCCTGTTGGGAAAGCCAGTGGGGGAAAGAAAGCAAGAGGAGTATGAATCCCTTTTACATTCTGTAACTAGCATCAAAGAGTGGAATGAAGAAGTTAGGAAAGATCTGCAGGCTTATAAAGAGAGGAAAGGGTTTCTATTAGAGCAGTTAGCTTTGAAAAGCAAAGAGGAGAAAAGCAAGGAAAAAACAAAGATCAGAGGAGAGAGGGAGCCAAAGTTTGACAGCAGAAAGTTCTTAGCCGAAGAGGCTTTGAATACAAGTAGGGATCGCTCCCCGCTCAAACCAGGGAACTCTTCAGAAGAAGAACTGTATCCTATGACCCTCTACAAAAGAAAGCACAGCAGCCTGGCAAGCCAGAAGAGACAGAGAAGGAGGTTTGTGCTGGGCAGCTTGCAGGGACTGCACCTTTTAACCCGATCGAACCTCCAAATGAATCTGAAAGTGAGGGAGTGGAGAGACTGGAGGGTCCCTCCTTCCAAAAACGAAGGGAGTGCTCTGGCATTTCTTCTCTGCTTGCTAGCAGCGAGAGCTCTGTGGAAAGCAGCAGTGAGGAGGAGAAGATGAAGGAGGAAGGCGCTGGGGGTGAATCCCTGAGGAAAAGAGCCAAGAGGAAAATAAAGGAAGGAGGGAAAGGTCTCTCCCCCGGAAAAAAAGTCACAAAGGAATATCTAATTCGCCAATATGACACGGATTTCCAAAGTGTGGAAGAGGGAGAAGGGGCGGAGCGGGAGGGAACTCTTTCGGAAGGTTCCAAAAATGCAATCCTTTCCCGGGAAAGGCAGATCTCAGCAGCCTGGACGGAATGTCTCCACACTCCTTGGAACAAAGCGACCGATATTATTTTGCCAAAAGACTTTGACAAGTACGACACGCTGAAACTGTGGGGCTACACGGTGGCACACGTTGCCCTCCCGGGCTCTAAAGAACGCTTGCCCAATTTCAAAAAGTACAGTAGAGATAAACTTTGGAGTATCCTAGAGAAGAACTTTCCTTTGCTGAAATTGGTGCTGTCAGGATTGCGGGTGGAACAGTCTCAGGAGCAGGTGTCCTACACCAGGACTTTAGCCTTGGAAATTGTGGAGTATTTGCTACTGGGAGGGAAGCCAAAGACATCTGTTATCGTTCTGCCGGACTGGCTGAGGGAGGACCGTTTGATGAAGACCTTTCAAGAGATCCATAGGTCCTGGGAATGTGCCCCGAGAACCAGACTCTTTTGGTGTGGACACAAATGGACAATACGTCCAAGATGGTGAACAGAGAAGCCTGGATGGAGTGGCTCTAAACTTAGTCCTAACCCTAACCCTAGCCCTAGCCCTAAATCTAGGCCTAGCCCTAAACCTAGTCCTAGCCCTAACCCTAGCCACAGCCTTAACCGTAATCCTAGCCCTGGCCCTAGCCCTAAGACCTAAGGTCTAACCCTAGCCCTACCCCTAGCCCTCATCATCATCATCATCATCATCATCATCATCATCATCATTGTTTATTGATTAGTCAACTGACCATATCAACAATAAAAATATAATACATAATAAAAAGTACAAATACAGAAATTACATACACAAATGGACTCAACCCATATTAAATTACTAAAATAATTAAAACATATAAACTTAAACTTAATAAATAGTGAGTTTAATATAAGAGGTAAAATACGTGATAAACAGAAAAGATAAAATGACGGGTATAAAAATTCAGTCATAACATTTAAATAAACTCATCACCATGACAGGGGATCCCATTTTGTGTGATAAAAAGATCTCTCAGGTAGGCAGCTTTTGTAATAAATTTTGCAATCCTGCGGACTGAGTGTGAATTCTCTCCGGAAAGAAAATAGGTCAATTTAACAGTTGGATCCCAATTGGTCGTTCTAACCAGAAGTGGTTGTAAGTATTGGGATCTCACCTTGGTATATATACAGCAATCAAACAGGATGTGCGCAATATCCTCTATGGCTGATGCACCACAGATACATGTTGTTTCGTGGTATGGAATTTTTCGAAACCGTCCTATTCTTACCATAGAATTAAGTTGTTCAAATCTAGCTCTGGTGAAAGCTATTCTCTGTCTCTGTGTTAGGTTCAGCCTAAGATACTTTTCTAGACCAAATATAGATTTATTTTTGCCTAACCAATTTAGAGACTTAGAACCGGCCAGCAGAGCTATGTCTGTTTGGGCACTAATGTCCAACATTCTTTGTTTTAATATTTCCTGTGCTGAGTGTCCACAAGATAATAAATAAGACGGGGAAAAGCCAAGCTGGTGCATTAGTTGGAACAGTTGGCATATCCAGGAATTTGAACGCTGGAGATCCAACTGTTCATCTAAGCAAAGTTTAGGGAGTCTTCTTGGGTCCATTTTGAGGATCCTTAGCCAGTAATTAAAAACTTTTATCAAAACCTGGCACTGAATAGAATGTGCCCCTAATTCTGCTCTCACCGCTTGAGTCGGAGTGTTCTTATCTGTTCCTAGTATCCTCCTTAAGAAGCAGCTCTGTGCCTGCTCCAAAAGTGGTACTTTCATTTGACCCCACAATTCGGCCCCATAGGACAGAATAGGCATGATTTTAGCCTTATAAACTTTTAGAATAGGGGATGTACTGGAGGGGTGGTTATAGTTTATCAATTTATAGAGTATATTAGAGTTGACCATAGCTCTCTGTTTGTTTCTTCTAAAATGATTTGTCCATTTCCCTGTGTTTGAAAAGGACAACCCTAGATAAAAATAGGAGCTGACTTGTTCAATTGGGACTCCTTCCAGGAACCAATTGTATTTTTTGGACCTTTTCCCGAATACCACCACCTTAGATTTATCTTTGTTAATGGCTAAGTCGTTATGGGAACAGTAATTAGCTAGGTTCTGTAAAAGCCGTCTCAAACCAACCTGCGAACGGGCGATCAGAACCATGACATCGGCATAGAGGAGGACATTGAGAAATGTGTTGCCTATCTTGGGTGTATGGGCCGTTGTTGAAGAAAGGAAATCTGGGATGTCATTAATATATAAGTTAAATAAAGTTGGAGCTAAAATATATCCCTGTCTAACTCCTTTATGCACATTAACTTTCTTGGTCAGCGTCCCATTGGCTCCAATACGCACTTTGAGACAAGTATCTGTATGGAAGGCCTTGAGCAAATAAAGGAGTCTTGGCTCCATATTCAAATCTGCCAGTTTGCTCCAAAGAATATCCCTGTTAATTGTATCAACCACTGCTCTGAGATCTATAAACGCTGTGAAGAGTTGTTTTCCTTAAGACATATACTTTGTAATAAGGTGGTGTAAAATAAAACAATTATCCGTTGTGGATCTTCCTGATCTAAAACCTGCTTGTTCTTCCACTAACAAGTTTTTATCAACAATCCAATCCTCAATTTTGCCTAACAGATGTTTTGTATACATTTTGGCCACAACGTCAATAAGGCTTATAGGTCTGTAGTTTTTAGGGTCTCCTTTGTCACCTTTTTTATATATGGGCACAATGATGGAAAGTTTCCATCCAGATGGAAAATAGCCTGTGTTATCAATAAAGGTGAACAGACCAGCCAGGATAGGCACCCACCAATCCACATATGTCTTAAACATTTCTGGAGGAAGTAAATCTTCACCTGGAGCTTTATTTGATTTCAGGGACTGTATAATATTTGTAGTTTCAGCCACTGTAACTGGAGACCACTGGGGGAACTCTGCTAAAAGTAAGTGGTTATTTGTTAGATTGTCTGTGAGTCCTTGATTGGGATCTTGGAAAAGTCTTGAGAAAAAATCCTCCCAAACTAAGGCTGGGATGGGGACATCTGAAGAAAATCTTTGTTCTTTCAACAGCACATTTACTGTGTTCCAAAAGAAGGCTGAATTCGGTCCCATGGCAGATAATTCCAGATCCGCCCATACCCTGACTGTAGAATTAGCCTTCTTTTGTGACAGAAGCTTCTTATAGTCACGTCTAAGAGCTAGCATCCTTGAGTGATTAGCTAAAGAAGGGTGGTATTGGGTCTGACGCATGACAGATCTTAAGCGTTTCCTGGCCCTAACACAGTCATAATCGAACCAGGTAGATCTTGTAATCTGGGGCTTGCTGTGTGGAGACTCATCAATTAGAAACTTCCTTAACTGGGAACAGAGATTAGTAAAACCAAGAAGGGGTTCATCTCTATCTACACTGCCTAAGATTATTGTTCTATATTCTGGCATATTCTACACAGAGGTCAGAAACTTGGCAATTGACTTGGTATCAACTTTGCTCCATTTGAGCCTCCTATCATGATCGACTTCCAGATTAGCCAACAGGTTTTCTACCCCAGGACTGCTAGGTCTGAGGTCTGAATAACCTTGAAAAGTAACAGTAACAGGTTGGTGATCACTGTCCTCCCTCACGTACACTTTAATATCTGAGAATAATCCAGTATTTTCAGAAGAGACACAGATATAGTCCAAAACACTGCTGGATGCTCTGGAGTGAAATGTAAACGGGTAAACAAAGCTGTCTGTTCTGCCACCCAATATCTGGAGATTACAGTTATACACTAAGGAAAGAAACCAGGAGCCTGCTTGGTTCCTTATCAAATCTCGAGAATGCCAAGATGTCTCATTTTGGAGGTAATGTGCTGGGATGAGCCCCTTGTGAATAAACTCTTGAAAAGAAGACCCTACTCTGGCATTGAAATCCCCCAGCAGGATTTTAATGGACCTAGGATATTTTAAATTTAATTCTAAAATTAAATTTTCCAGACCATCCCACAAGTCACCAGTAAAAGAAGGCGAAGTAATTGGGGCCAGGTATACGTTCAAACATATTATGTGCAGTGATTTAAACTGGAGTTTTACCACTAATATATGATGCGGAGCTGAATCCAAGGTTAACTCCTCACTCTGCCAACCCAGGGTCTCATTCACTAGTACACTCAAGCCCCCTGAAGCCCTCCCTTTATTTTTATCTTTTCTCGCTGTCCTGGACCAGGATTTAAATCCTGGTAGATTTACCTGCTCATCTGCCACAGTGAGCCATGTTTCTTGAAGTGCTATTATATGAAATTTAGTCAGGAAATCAATCAAGTTGCCATTGGCAACTCTATTTCTCCATCCTGCTATATTCCAGGTCAAGAAACGGATATTACTCTCAGGCCCAGTGCACTCGCTTAGTCAGTCTAATGTGATTTCGTTCAATTGACCCGAGTGTTCAATATAAATACAACCATTATTCCCCAAACTGCTACTTTGTCTAGACTCTGTTCTACCCGATATAGGGCCACATCTATTCAGAGCCTTCGCGGGGGTTGAGTCTGTTCTTTGGACTAACTCAGCCAACTCCTGGGCCCATGTTTTCCCTACCGCCTCACTATATAGTTCGTAAGGTGGTACTCTAACAGGATATGGATCCAGCTCTATTTCGCAAGGACACTCAGCGCTCAACGCTTGACATGTTCTCTGGGGGGATCCTTCCATAAGGATGATCTCTTTAGACGACAATGGGGCTGAGTTGGAAAAAACTTCTTTGTCCAGAGAGTCACTTAAACCCTGTATAAACTGAGGAATCTCAGACTGGCATCTTTTACTCGTAGACAAGTTGCAATTCAACTGCAGATCCAGGCTTTTGGGAGTTGCCTGTTGCTCTAGCACAGAGGGAGCTAAAAAATTGTCCTTATGTTTGTGTTCCATAGTCTGGTTTTGTATTTCTGTGACATGCCCTTTTAAACTTCCTGCGTTCAGCTGCAGCTGTTTTACTCTTGAAACTAGAGGTAGTATAGCCTCATTGTGGAACATACGACTTGGAAAAATGCCTTTGGTAGCTAATTTGGCTCTCGAGCGCAAAAGCCTTGTAGGTATACAGTCTGAGTAAAAACTTAATATAACTCTTGCTTGGTCACTGCCAAAAGTCAGCATTTCCACTGTATGAAGATCTACATGTTTCACTTCCATCTTTAGCAAAGCTTGCAAATGCCTCTTAGCAAGTTGTACAGTGTTCCAGGCGGGGACAATTCCACTGTATTTACATACTGCCAGACAGACTTTAGTGGGAGTAAGCACCAATTTTGCAGACTTTCCTATTTCATGGAATACCAGGGTAGTCTCCTTAAGAGGAACTTTAACCAAAACTGTTTGGCCTTTAGTCTGCTTCGTCAGCCTCTTTTCTTCCTGTTCTTTAATACTAGAGTCCATTTTACAGTTGAGTAACCTTAATTCCTTATATATATGCTCAACTGTTATAGCAATAAGTTGTAATATATTAGAACAGTCAGACTGATCCAGCAGTTCGGTAACCTCCACACCTTTCTCTTTACTGGTGCTATATGAGTCTTCCGTGTTATTTACGTTTCCACAAGGTCGTTCGTCTGCCTTATCTTTCTCACTTTCCTCGCTTTCATTTTTATTTCCAACTAAAGCTGAAAAACGATTTGCAGTGGGAGCTTGAATATTACAAAATATTACAAAATATTACAAAATATTACAAAAGTAAGCAATTTTGGGTTGTTTGGCTGTTGATTGAGAGTTTGCCTCCGCGTCTCTCTGGCACTTCCTTCGCCCCATAATTGACCACTTAAATGTTTCTTATCTACAGCACTGAGTATTTAATTAATTAGTTTGTTCCAGCACAAAAAGAAAACTTTTAGCTTTGGGTTTAGATAAAGAAAGTTATCTGGCCTTAAGCGGAGCTCCTTGCTGTGCTGCCTCCTCCATGCCGACCGGAAACTGGAATCCCTAGCCCTAACACTAGTTTTAGCCCTAGCGCAACCCTAGCCCGAACACTAGCACAAACCTTAGTGCTAAACGAAGCCCTATCCCTAGCGTTAGCCCTATCCCTATCCCTATCCCTAACCCTAGCCGTAATTCTAGCCCTAACCCCAGCCCTAACCCTAACCCTAACTCTAGCCCTAGCCCTAGAACTAGCCCTAACACTAGCCCTAACCCTAGCTACAGCCCTAGCCCTGACCCTAGCCCTAGCCCTAGCCCCAGCCCTAAGCCTAACCCTAGCCCTAGCCCTAGCCCTAGCCCTAACCCTAGCCCTAGACCTGGCCCTAACCCTAACCATAGCCCTAGCCCTAGCCCTAGCCCTAACCCTAACACTAGCCCTAACCTCACCCTAGCCAAAACATTAGCCCTAAACCTAGCCCTAGACCTAAGCCTAACCCTAGCCCTAACTCAAGCTCTAAACCTAGCCCTAGCCCTAACCCTAGCCCTAACACTAGCCCTAGCCCTAACCTAGCCATAACCCTACCCCTAGCGCTAAGCCTTAACCCTAGCCCTAACCTTAGCTATAGCCCTAACCCTAAACCTAGCCTGGACCCTAACCCTAACACTAGCCCTAACCCTAAATCTAACCCTAACCCTAATGCAAGCCCTAGCCCTAACCCTAGCCCTAGCCCTAACCGTAACCCTAGCTCAAACCCTAGCCCTAGCCCTAATCCTAGGCCTAGCCCTAGCTCTAACCCTAGCCCTCCCTCTAGCTCTAGCCCTGGCCCAACACTAACCCTAACCCTAGCCCAAACCTTAGCCCTAAACCTAACCCTAGACCTAGGCCTAGCACTAGCCCTAACCCTAGCCCTAACCCGAGCCCTAACCCTGGCCCAACCCTAGCCCTAAACCTCGCCGTAAACCTAACCATAGCCCTAGCCCTAGCCCTAACCCTAGCCCTAGCTGTAACTCTAGTCCTAACCCTAGCCCTGACCCTAGCCCTAGCCCTAGCCCCAGCCCTAAGCCTAACCCTAGCCCTAGCCCTAGCCCTAGCCCTATCCCTAACCCTAGCCCTAGACCTGGCCCTAGCCCTAGCCCTAACCCTAACACTAGCCCTAACCTTAGCTCTAGCCCTAGCCCAAACCTTGCCCTCACCCTGGCCAAAACCTTAGCCCTAAACTTAACCCTAGACCTAGGACTAACCCTAGCCCTAACCCTAAATGTAGCCCTAACCCTAGCCCTAGCCATAACCCGAGCCCCACCGCTAATCCCTAATCTTAGTCCTAACGCTAGCCCTAGCAATAATCCAAACACTAGCCCTAACACTAGCCCTAGCCCTAACCAGAGCCCTAATCCTAATCCCATCCCTAGTCCTAATCCTAGCCCTAGCCCTAACTCTAGATCTAACCCTAGCCCTAACCCTAACGCTAGCCCTAGCCCTAAACCTAAAACTGGCCCTAACCCTAACCATAACCCTAACCCAAGCCCTGGCCCTAGCCCTAGTCCTAACCCAAGCCCTGGCCCTAGACCTAACATTCACCCTAACCATAGAAGTAGCCCTAACCCTTGACCTAGACCTAAGCCTAGCCCTAGCCTTAACCCTATCCCTAGTGCTAGCCCTTGCGCTTGCCCTAGCCTTACCCTAACCCTAGCCCTAGACCTGGCCCTAACCCTAACCATAGCCCTAGCCCTAGAACTAGCCCTAACATTAGCCCTAACCCTAGCTCTAGCCGTAGCCCAAACCTTGTCCTCACCCTGGCGAAATCTTAGCCCTAAACTTAGCCCTAGACCTAGGCCTAACCCTAACCCTAACCCTAGCCCTAACCCTAAAAGTAGCCCTTAACCTAGCCCTAGCCATATCCCGAGCCCCAGCGCTAAGCCCTAATCTTAGCCCTAACGCTAACCCTAGCCCTAAACCGAAACCTAGCCCTAACCCAGCCCTAGCCCTAACCTAGCCGTAACCCTAGCCCTAACCCTAACTCTAACCCTAGCCCTAACCCTAGTCATAGCCCTAACCCTGAACCTAGCCCTAACCCTAGCTCTAAACTTAGCCCTAGCCCTAGCCCTAACCCTAGCCCTAACCCTAAACGTAGCCCTTAACCTAGCCCTAGCCATATCCCAAGCCCCAGTGCTAAGCCCTAATCTTAGCCCTAACGCTAGCCCTAGCCCTAAACCGAAACCTAGCCCTAACTCAGCCCTAGCCCTAGCCCTAGCCCTAACCTAGCCGTAACCCTAGCCCTAACCCTAAATCTAACCCTAACCCTAACCCTAGTCATAACCCTAACCCTGAACCTAGCCCTAACCCTAGCTCCAAACTTAGCCCTAGCCCTAGCCCTAACCCTAGCCCTAATACTAGCCCTAGCCCTAACCCTAAACATATCCCTAACCCTAGCCCTAGCCTTAAACCCAGCCCTAGCCCTAGCCCTAACTCTAACCCTAGCCATAGCCCTAAGCCTGAACCTAACCCTAACCCTAACCTGACCCTAAGCCTAGCCTTAGTCCTAACCCGAACCCTAACCATAACCCTAGCCCCAACCCTAGAAATATGTTGGAAAATGCAGGGGGGCATGCTGTAGATCGCTAGCATGATCCACAGTTTAACTGTCCTTAAAAGCAAGACAAAATATTTGCTCAGTCCCATAAAGCTGCCAGTGAATGAGGCCAGCTGGTTTGGCTAAAAACTACTCAGTTTATTGAAGGAAGCGTGAGTACATGTTCAGCAGGTCTAAGTAAAATCCATGTCTGGACAGAGACATCAGTAGCAAAGAGAATACACACTGCCTGTTTTCAGGCTGCCCTTAAGTAGTAGCTTGTCAACAATTCTTCACACCATGGGTTGAACGAGGGACAGGGAACTTTGTTAGTCAAAACACTACCTTTGTTATGTGAAGCGAAGGCTGAAGAGACTCTCAGGGAAAACCCTTATCTGTTTTGTGTGCTGGGAACTGCTGGGCTTCTGCTAGCAGAGAGGACAGTGCAGTAAACAAGAACACAGTTAACCCTTAACATAGGAACAGACAGAGCCATCTTGGACTGCTAATGTCAACACTCCCTTTCTTGTTTCGTAGCTGTCCTGCACACTGGAAACTGCAGGACCCATCAGCCCCAACTTATTTAGCATTTGAGTATGATTGACAGCAGAAAGCGGTTTTGTAAAAACATCAGCAATGTTCTCCTGTGAAGAACAATAAATCAGACTTATAACCTTGCTTTGCACTGGCTGTTTTACATTCTGATGCTTGATGTCTACATGCTTTGTCCTGGACTTCACCCTGTCACTTACAGCAGTTTGAATACACGCTTGGGAATCACAGAACACTTTCACAGGCGTGTTTACATGTATGTTCAGGTCCTTCACCACCTGCAAGAACCACACCAATTCATTACACAGAGAAGACAAACTGGCATACTCAGCTTCAGCAGTGGAAGTTGCCAGATTACTTTGTTTTTTCACTTTCCAGTCAATCAGATCCCCACTGTATTTTACAACATAACCAGAAGTGCTTTTGCGGTCTGATACATCTTCTGCAAAATCACTATCAGAATAGCACACAATTTCTGGTATTTGAACAGGAGTGATACACAACCAGTGATCCATGGTACCTTTTAGGTATCTCAACACCCTTTTTACACCTTGCCAGTGATATTGAGTGGGCTGAGAACTTTCCCTCCCCAACATGTTTACACTCAGGGCAATGTCAGGCCGACAGGACTCGGCTAGATAGAGAAGACTCCCAATTACAGACTGATACAGCTTTTTGTCTTGAAACATTACATCATCAACGTTTTTACAAAAATCTGGTACCATCGGTGTTTTCACACTTTTACAATCAACCATGTTACACTTTTCCAGCAATTTTACAATCTTCTGTTTCTGACTCAGCAGGAAACCACCCTTGGTTTTTTGTATTTCTACCCCAAGGTAATTTTGAACTGGCCCCAGATTTTTGATCTGAAATTTCTTGCCCAGTTCATTGGAAAACACTTGCACCTGTTTTTGTGTGTCACAGATCAAGCACAAGTCATCCACATACGCCAAAAGTATTTCTAGACTCTTTCCTGTACCTCGGACATATACACAGGGGTGAGCAACACTCTGTTTGAACCCACGCTCTTGCAAAGCCTTGTCTAAACACAGGTTCCAACAACGAGCTGACTGTCTCAGTCCATACAAAGCCTTATTAAGTTTCCAGACTACATTTTTCCTTCCCTGGACAACAAATCCATCAGGCTGTTTTAGGTAAATTTCCTCTGGCAGGTCTGCATTGAGATAAGCAGTGGTGATGTCAAAGTGTGTGACTAGGGATCTCCGCTGTGCTACAATGACAAGCGCCAGCCTTATGGACTGCATTTTGACTGTTGGTGCAAAAACCTCATCATATGTTTGCTCATCTTGGTTGTACCCACGAGCTACCAACCGAGCCTTGTGTTTGACTTGCACATCAGCAGTGGTCTTTAACTTATAGACCCACCGGCAATCAACAGGATTGACCCCTGTTGGTAATTCACACAGGGAATATACTTTGTGCTGAGTGATGGAGTCAATTTCACTCTGCATCACCTCCCACTAGAACTTTGCCTGCTCTTTAGGCATGTTTTCTACATCAGCAAAGCTAGCAGGCTCACAATTTACCAGACAGGCACGCACTGTCAGTGAAGAATATGGGGAATATCTTTTTGTAGGCTTCCCTTTTGTTTTCCTCTCTGACCTCCTGGGAACTGGCTGGTCTGCCTGACTGCCATTACCATCATCCAAACTGCAAGACCTTTTTGCAGCTCGCTTCTGTTCCTCCTCCATGTGAGGAGCCGCTTCTCCCCTCGCAGCCCTCCCCCTCTGTGCTGGCTCAGGCTCAGGCTCAGATTTAACCCCTGAGGGACCAGGAACTGAGGCGGCAGGCTGCTCCGGGCTAGCACGGGGCTCACGAGAGACAGGAAGAAAAACTTCAGAAGCTGCTTGAACATGCGACCAGTTTGCATGTTCCTCAAAAGTTGCATTTCTTGACACTATACAGAATTGTCCTCTAGCATGGAAGGTATAGCCCTTGCAATTTGCTTGGTACCCTAGAAACCTCAAACGCTGAGCTTTTGCCTCTCCCTTTATCCTTTGGTTTTTGGGAATGTGAACCCAAGCAAAACTGCCAAACACTTTCATGTGAGCAATGGAAGGCTGTTTGCCAAACAAACGCTCATAAGGAGTGGTCTGAAAGACTGAACTCCAAAGCCTGTTGTGTATGTAACTGGCAGTCAGGATTGCCTCTCCCCACAAATTCAGAGGCAAATCTGCATCACAGAGCAGGCTGTGCATGAGAGTCTGCAACACCCCAGTGGTTCTCTCGGTTATCCCATTCTGGAAACTTGAATGAGAGGCAGTGGTCCTGTGCACAATGCCTTTGCTTTTGAACCACTGTTGCAAACTCTCAGCCACAAATTCTCCTCCACGGTTTGTTTGGAACGCTTTCACCTTAGAATCAAACTGTCTCTCAACATGAGCACACCAGTTCTTAATTATCTGACACACTTCAGACTTCTGTTTCAGCAGATAACAAAATATATACCTGCTATAGTCATCTACTAATGCTAAGAAATATTTAGCTCCCCCCAAACTGTTTTGAGACATCGGACCAACCACATCAGCATGTACCAGTTGGAAAGGAGCAGTAGGAACTCGTGAACTGGTTCTGGGAGCAGGAAGCTGCATGGATTTAGACTGTTTGCAAACAGCACAGTCAAGAAAAGTATCACAGGATTTCAGAGAACATCCCTTGCAGCTGTCTGCTAACTTTTTCAACACAGGAAAGCTAGCATGTCCCATCCTTCTATATAACAAATGAATGCGTTCATCATGCTGTGGTTTGTTATCATACATGGCACAAACATTGTGGTGAGGCTTAAGTTTGTACAATTTCTCAGTCAACTCTGCTACAGCACAAACAGCCCCATCTTTCAGTACTTTGCCCTCACGCTTAGTGAACAACACCTCAAACCCATTTTGAGTCAACTCTGACACAGAGAGCAGACAGAAATCAAGTGAAGGCACATACAACACATTGTCAAGATACAGGTCTAAAGCAGGAACGTAAGCAGATCCCGCACCCCTGACCTTAGCTTTAGTCCCATCAGCCATGGCAACAGTGGCAACACTGGCTGGATTCTGTCCAGCAGCCAAGAAACTTCATCAGTGTCCTGGGAGTTCTCAGAAAACACACAGTCTGTTGCAACGGCAACTCGTGGATGACTCCCATGAATGGGGGTCATTAGCGTCTCAAATATGCAACAGCTGGTCATCTTCCACAGCTAGGAAAAGAAGCGACATGGCCCTTTGCCTCATCTTAGCTGCTTCGGCTGCATCTCTTGGGAGGTCCAGGGGGTCAGTAAACGCTCCCCAGACACCTTCTCCTCGGAGAAACATTTCCATTTTTACTGACCACGCAAGGTAATTAGTTCCGTTCAGCCTCGTTAGAGGCAGGCTACTAATTAACCTCTGCTCCATGGCTGTGCAACCCCAGGCAGCAGCCGCAACACAAACCTTGAAAAAACACACCGGTAGACAGGCGTCATCAATCAAAAACTGGCCTCAAAAACACTCCGGCCCCTGGCACCACCAGGACGTGCAGCGCGAGCGTAGGCTGTGGCCCATAACCTGTTGGAAAATGCAGGGGGGGGCATGCTGTAGATCGCTAGCATGATCCACAGTTTAACTGTCCTTAAAAGCAAGACAAAATATTTGCTCAGTCCCATAAAGCTGCCAGTGAATGAGGCCAGCTGGTTTGGCTAAAAACTACTCAGTTTATTGAAGGAAGCGTGAGTACATGTTCAGCAGGTCTAAGTAAAATCCATGTCTGGACAGAGACATCAGTAGCAAAGAGAATACACACTGCCTGTTTTCAGGCTGCCCTTAAGTAGTAGCTTGTCAACAATTCTTCACACCATGGGTTGAATGAGGGACAGGGAACTTTGTTAGTCAAAACACTACCTTTGTTATGTGAAGCGAAGGCTGAAGAGACTCTCAGGGAAAACCCTTATCTGTTTTGTGTGCTGGGAACTGCTGGGCTTCTGCTAGCAGAGAGGACAGTGCAGTAAACAAGAACACAGTTAACCCTTAACATAGGAACATACAGAGCCGTCTTGGACTGCAAATGTCAACAAAATATGCCTAGCCCTAGCCCTAGACATAAGACATAAGCCCTAGCCCTAGCCTTAACCCTAACCCTAACCCTAGCCTTAACACTAGCCCTAACCCTAACCCTAACCCTAACCCTAACCCTAGCCCTAAACTTAACCCTAACCCTAGCCCTAGCCCTAGCCCTAACCTAGCGGTAACCCTAGGCCTAACCCTAATCCCAACCCTAGCCCTAACCCTAAATCTAGTCCTAGTCCTAACCCTAGCCCTAGCCTTAACTCTCATGCTAGTCTTAGCCCTAGCCCTAAGCTCTAAGGCCTAACCCTAGCCCTAGCCCTAACCCTAACCTTGCCCGAACCCTAAACCTAGCCCTAGCCATAACCTTAGCCCTAGCCTTAACCATAATACTAGCCCTACCCTAGCCCTAAGCCCTAAGGCCTAACCCTAGCCCTAGCCCTAATCCTAGCCTTAACCCTAGCCCTAGCCCTAACCCTAACCTTGCCCGAACCCTAAACCTAGCCCTAGCCATAACCTTAGCCCTAGCCTTAACCATAATACTAGCCCTACCCTAGCCCTAAGCCCTAAGGCCTAACCCTAGCCTTAGCCCTAATCCTAGCCTTAACCCTAGCCCTAACCCTAACCCTAGCCTTAACCCTAGCTCTAACCCTAGCTCTAACCCCAGCCCTAGCCCTGACCCAACTCTAGACCTAGCCCTGACCCAACCCTATTCCTAACCCTAGCCCTAGCCCTGGTCCAACCCTAGCCCTAAACCTATCCCTACCCCTAGTTGTAAAAATTAGTCCTAATCCTTAACCTAGACCTAACCGAAGCCCTAGCTCTACACAAAACCGTAGCCATAAACCTAACCCTAATCCTAACCCTAGCCCTAGCCCTAACCCTAACCCTCACCCTAGGCATAACTCTAACCTTAACCCTAACCCTAACCCTAACCCTAACCCTAGCACTAGCCTCTGCCCGCGCTGGCAGCTTGATGGGTAACCTATACAATATCCAAGTACTCTGCGTTTGCATACTGGCTACTCTATTGAGAACCGCTATGATAACGCAATCATTCAGATTCTGACCTTTCGGAGGCTTTGTCTCCAACTCCAAATCTATTGTTTTCTCCCAAGTATGACATAGCCTGCAGTCACAATTCTTCTTATAAAAACCCTTGATTCCGAGACCTTCCTCGGATCGCTCCTGAGTTTCATCCCGCCTTGCTGCCGCTTTGCTTGGCGAGCCTCCCCTCAGCTCCACATGCTGAGTTACATCGCACCCCAGCTTCACTCTCTATTTTTCCGGGCTTCAGGACAGGTGAAGTATGTGCTCAGGATTGAAGGAGATTGGTGTTGCCTCACCTTGTGCAACACAGAGAGAGAAAAACCAGTAATACAGACTAAAGAAAAGACTGAGCCTTGGCTGCATTGGCCAATTCACCAAGAGTTGTCAATGTTAGGAGTTGGCAGCTCATCCAATATGCTAAAGAAGCAAGACAGAAAACTAACAAAATTTGAAATACCAGAATGACACTGTGTTGTTCAAGTTTGGAGCCATGTTGCCTTTGTTGCAAAAGGGGAAGAAGTTTTAAATCTACAGTTTCAACTAATCACTAACACAAACTATATACACAAAAAGGGGAAAACTTTGTTGGACTGTATCTCTACAGGGTGGCTGCCATCCCATGAAGGGAATTAAGACAGTTGGCTCGTTCCTCTGCTGCTCCACAAAAGAGGGGGCTGCCCAGGCTGGAGGCTTTCCTTTCCAATCTTTAGAAGTTGCTTTGCAGTGTGCTTCTCGCAAGGAGGATTAAGAGGTCTTTAAACTAAGTTCCGCTGGGGAGGGAGACAATATTATTCAGGGCAAGGACTCGGCGAGCGCAGGGGGAAAAGGCCCAAATGATATTGGACAAGTAGTACAAGCGGCCAGTGGCAGGAGGAGTAGAAACTATAGTACAGGACTTGCAGGAAGGGCCCGGGGACTTAAGTGTCTCTACACTAATGCACGGAGTAGGGGAATCAAGCAAGATGAACTTGAACTCCTAGTACAACAAAATAAATATGATTTGATAGGCATCACTGAGACCTGATGGGAGAGTCTCATGATTGGAATGTAGGAATAGAGGGGTATAGCCTATTTTGTAAAAATAGACCAAACAAGAAAGGAGGAGGAGTAGCCTTGCATGTCAAGGATGTTTTCACCTGTGAAGAGATCCCTGACTTAAACCCAGAAAGCCAGGTCGAAAGCATCTGGGTAAAAATTAAGGAAGCGAGAAACCATAGGGATATTCTGGTGGGGGTTTACTACAGACCTCCAACCCAGACTGAGGACTTTGATGACGCCTTCCTCAACCAAATGACTGCACATTCAAAAAGGAGAGATACAGTAATAATAGGAGATTTCAATTACCCGGATATATGTTGACAGTCAAACTCTGCCAAGACAGCAAAGTCCAGCAAGTTTCTTGCTTGTTTTGCAGACAATATCATGGTCCAGAAGATGGAAGAGACCACAAGAGAATCAAATATTCTAGATCTGATCCTGACCAACAGGGATAACCTTGTTAATGAGGTAGAAGTGGTTGGATCTTTAGTGGGGAGTGACCATGCCCTATTGGAATTTGGCATTCAGTGGGAAGGAGAAGATAAGGGTAGCCAGACACTCATCTCAGATTTTAAAAAAGCGGACTTCTGTAAACTTAGGAAGCTGCTGGCTGGAATTCCGTGGTCAAGAATAGTGAAAGGGAAAGGAGTTCAGGAAGCATGGGAGTTCCTTAAAAGGGAGATACTGAAGGCACAGGCTGAAATTGTGCCAATAAGGAGGAAAAATGGAAGGCATCTGAAGAAACCAGAGTGGTTGACTAAAGAACTCTCAGTTGAGCTAAGTGTTAAGAGAAACATGTACAGGAAATGGAAGAAGGGGGAAACCACCAAAGAAGAATTGAAGCAAGTAGCCAGGAGATGTAGGGAGGAGGTCAGAAAGGCTAAAGCACAGAATGAACTTAGGCTGGACAGAGATATTCAAAACAATAAAAAGGGCTTTTATAAATATGTCCGTAGCAAAAGGAAAAAGAAGGAGACGACAGGGTCGCTGCACAGGGAAGATGGAGAATTACTAACAGGGGGAAGAGAAAAGGCAGAACTAGTTAACATCTTCTTTGCCTCAGTTTTTCCCAGAAGGGATACAAGCACTCAACCTGGTGGTTGGGGAGCAGGTGAGGAAGTAGGGGAAATGAGGCACATAATAGTTAGAGAGGTGATACAGGAATACCTGGCCACACTGGATGAATTCAAGTCTCCAGGGCCAGATGAATTGCATCGTAGGATATTAAAAGAACTGGCAGAGGTCATTTCGGAACCGCTTGCTATAATCTTTGAGAAATCTTGGAGGACAGGAGAAGTTCCAGCAGACTGGAAGAGGGCAAATGTTGTCCCCATCTTCAAGAAGGGAAAAAAAGAGGACCCAAATAATTATCGCCCAGTCAGCCTGACATCAGTACCCGGAAAGATTCTGGAGCAGATCATTAAGCAGTCAGTTTCTAATCACTTAGAAAGCAAGGCGGTAATCACGAGAAGTCAACATGGATTTCTCAAAAATAAGTCATGCCAGACTAATCTGATCTCTTTTTATGATAGAGTTACTAGCTTGATAGATGAAGGGAATACTGTGGGTGTAGCATATCTCGATTTCAGTAAGGCCTTTGACAAAGTTCCACATGACATTCTTGCAAAGAAGCTAGTAAAATGCAGGCTGGACAGGGCTACTGTTAGTTGGATTTGTAATTGGTTGACTGACCGAACCCAAAGGGTGATCACGAATGGCTGCTTTTCATCCTGGAGAGAAGTGACTAGTGGGGTGCCACAGGGTTCTGTCCTGGGCCCAGTGCTCTTCAATATCTTCATCAACGACGTGGATGAAGGAATAGAGGGCATGCTGATCAAATTTGCAGATGACACCAAAGTGGGAGGGGTTGCTAATACGCCAGAGGACACGATCAAAATTCAAAATGACCTGGATAGATTGGAGAGCTGGGCCAAAGCTAACAAAATGAAATTCAACAGAGAGAAGTGTAAGGCCCTACACTTAGGTAGAAAAAAATGGAATACAGAAATATAGGACGGTGGACACGTGGCTGGATAGCAGTACGTGTGAAAGGGATCTAGGAGTCTTAATAGACCACAAGCTGAACATGAGTCAGCAGTGTGATGCGGCAGCCAAGAAAGCCAACGCAATTCTCAGCATCAATAGGAGTATGGTGTCTAGATCGAGGGAGGTACTGGTACCACTCTACTCTGCTTTGGTTAGACCTCATCTTGAATACTGTGTCCAGTTCTGGGCACCCCAATTCAAGAAGGACCTGGTCAGGCTAGAGCAAGTCCAGAGGAGGGCAACCAAGATGGTGAGAGGCCTGGAAGCCATGCCCTATGAGGATAGACTAAGAGAGCTGGGTATGTTTAGTCTGCAGAAGAGAAGGTTAAGAGGGGACTTGATAGCCATGTTTAAATATTTGAAGGGATGCCATGTAGAGGAAGGAGAGGGTTTGTTTTCTGCTGCTCCAGAGACCAGGACAAGGAGCAATGGATTCAAGGTGCAGGAAAGGAGATTCCGCCTGAACCTCAGGAAGAACTTCCTGACAGTCAGGGCTGTCCGGCAGTGGAATATGCTGCCTCGGAGTGCGGTGGAGTCTCTTTCTTTGGAGGTTTTAAGCAGAGGCTAGATGGCCATCTGTTGGGAGTGCTTTGAAGGTGTTCCTGCATGGCAGGGGGTTGGACTGGATGGCCCTTGTGGTCTCTTCCAACTCTACATTTCTATGATTCTATGATTCTATGATTCTGAAATTGCTGGTATGAGTGACCATGCTCACTCATGGCTTGTGACATTTGTGGCCAAATCTAAGACCCAAGTGCCTTCTGAAGTAATATCTTTTCTCTTGGCATGATGGTGACTCAGACAGAGCTGTGGACTGTCTTGGATCCTCTCAAGATCACCAATATAAAAATATATTGGTGGCCACAGAACATGAATGCAATTTGGCACCAGTACAGTTCTGTGGAGGGAAAGGCAGCAGTCAATTCCAACTCACTGTGGTGTTTGGAGCCTGCAGTTCTGGTTGTTGAAATCTCTCTCAATGGGGAAATCTCTCTCATCAAGGGGAGTGTGTAGTGTCAAGTCGCGGTGTGCCAGGGTGAGTGCCTTCACTGACCTGTGCTCTGGTTGGGCAGGAGCATTCTGCTGCTTGGATCTCCAGTCCCACAGGAAATTCCCTTGAAAGAGGGCATGGAGAAGGTGGACTCTCTCTGCCAAGGATTCAAGGAAATCCCGGGAGAAACTGCAAGTTTCTAAAAGGCAACTCAGAGAGGTAACAATGGCAAGTTCTGGAAGCTTGGGGTTAGCTTCCAATCACTGCGTGTTATTACCCTGATTTCTGGGGGTCCCATGGAGGACCCTTCACTGTGCTCAATATAATGGAGGAATGGGAATTAGCCAGAGCACAAGCTATAACACACAAGAGGCAGGGTAATGTAGCGAGATATTAAAGCCCAATTTTTATGGGGTCAAACCAAACCAAAGACCACTCCAAATTGTTAAAGAAATGATTTTTATTTTATTTTTATTAAAAATCAGTCACTGAGCACGTTCGCACTTACACACTCACTCACCCAAAAGCTAAAAAGAAATGAAAGAGAGGAAAATTGATAGGGGATTTTAGAGAGATGTTTTCGGGCTATACTGCACCTGGTCCCGAAGATTGAAGTCGGAGACAGCAGCGGAGCAAGAGGAGGAACTCGGCACGTGGAGGGCTGAGAGGATTGCCGGACGGAGTAGAAAGGAAACCCGAGTGATCCGAGGAACTGCTTCAAAACCGGGTCTTTTTATAGGGAACAATGTACCTGGAGGCTAGTCCTTTCCCGGGGAAAACAATAGGTGGGGGAGCTAAAATAAAGCTCCAAAATGTGTATGATTTGGAGCACAAAGCTCCGAAATGTTAGAGTGCATAATTTGATTAGATTTGCCAGGGTTCGTCAAAAGCCATGGCAGTATGTAAATTGCTCTCGCTTGGCAGGCTGTTTGTCAGGCTGTTACACCCCAGAGTAACCCTAAGAGAGGGCACCTAAAATTGGCATGACTTCCCCCATATTGAATATTGGCTAGCAGAGGTCAGTTGCAAGTAAAAATTGGTTTTGAATTAGATTCTTAAGACCAACAACACCCTTTTCTACTGTATGGGAACGTAGACAACGTCCTTTAGGCTAAAAGACAACGACCTATTGTTCCAAGTCACGTATCTCTAGGCAGCCACAATAGACTCTCTCCTTGATTAATAAAAAGGCTGTCTCAGCCCCAAGCCACACTGATGAACCTGCGAGGATAGACAATCAAAGTCTATCAATTCGGAATTTTAAACCTATTACGTACCCGGACTTTCCCAGGAGAAACAATACCAAGGAGAGGTCGTGATATTTGCCTAACACTATATTCCGCAATCATCGCCCATTAACGCCACTTTGCTAACCTATACACAGCCTGAGGACAGAAATTGGCTATAAAACCCTCACTTGCTGAGCCTCTTTGGAGAGCCTCCCAGACCGGACAAGGGCCCATTTCGCTGTTACCGAGGTGTCCCACTCAAGCCTCTCAGACGCTGCTGAGAGCTAAACACGACTCGCATATCTGACCCACCGCGAAACCCTGCTGCTTCCATTCTTCCAGCCCTGGGATCCAGCTTCCCCTTGGTGCTTTATACTGAGCCTTCGCTAATCTTCTCCTTCTACAGGACGCCTAGACTAAGGTCCATATGCCCTCTCTCCCAACTGTCTCTTATTTTCAACTTCATTCCTGTAGCCCTGGTGTGATTGTAGGATTATTTGTTAACGTGTCTTGCGACCTTCTCTGTTTGTTTTAACTGTAGACTTTTCCTCTGACTTTTGCATGGTACTGACCCCGTAGGCATAGGGTTAAAGATCCCTTGCCCTAACCTCTCGCAAGCTTTAAGTTTCTCTGTTAATTCCCTTAATTTGAAGTCTGTTTGGGTGTCCTCGAGATACCCCCAGTTTTCAGGGTAACAAGGCTTGCTAATCCTGTCAAGCTAGCTTCTCGGGGCAGAGAACTCTTTGTTTAATTTTGAGGTGTGCATGTCTGGAGGGCTCCTGGGGCTACATGACAGATCAATTACTGGCCAGACTGGGTTTTTCCTGATTGCGGCCATTCGGCCATGCCTGCCTGCCTGCTTGTCTGGAGGACCCTCCCAAGGACGTGGAGATATATTTAATATTGATATTAATAAATTGTAGACCCTGGGAGAGGGCTAACTACCACAGTAACAGAGTTCTCCTCTTCCTGGCTCTCACACATGCTGGCAATGTTTTGTGCCTTGTCTGATTCTATGGAGGTTTCTTCCTGAATCTTAGCTTTGCACAAGCCTTCTCTGTGTTCTGAAGGCACCATGTCTCAGGGCTGGTGGGATTTGCACTCATGGCTAGGTCAGGGTGAGGGACAACTTGCTTTGCTCCAGTGCCCACTAGGAACTTAGAAGGAGGTTCTGCCTGTGAGGTCTGGATGCCCGATCTAACCATCTACCTTCCCTGGCTGTTGGACTTTGTGTGAGCCACGAATCTTCAGAGAAGTGCTTTGGACCTCGGGCATCCCTAACATGTCATGTCTGTGTTCTGTGTATAGCTTGGTAGGACTGCATCCACTGGCTCTGTGCTTCCAACAGAGCCTCCCTGCAGCTTCAGGAGTGCATCTATCAACTCAGTGGTTGGTCTCATGTGGAACTGAGACCTGTCGGCTCTGGCTGTCTTTAGCAGCTCCCATACATGCCTTCATTCCTTACTATAAACCAACTGCTGAGGATCATAACTTCCAAACTGCTGCCTAGGATTTGCAGTCTGTCTCAGGTTTCCTAGTCCTTGCTGTTGCATGGGGACAGAAGAAGCATTGCCTCGGCCATGGCTGTTGCCAGAAATGGAGTTACCATGCTGGTCTCTCCAATTCTGACTACTGGCACCACTACTGGAGCATTTGTCCTTCCCTCCACCAGCTACCATGAGGAGCTGAGTTTCCTGGACTTTCTGTTGTGCTGTGTGTGTGAGCCATGATTGCTATCGGTCACTGTTTGGATGGGCTCCCAAGAGTCTGTACCTTTCCAGCTGACCTTCGTGTTCCTTACAGTGCCAGACACTCTAAGGAGATCAGACACTTTCCTGATCTGTCTTGCCAACTCTGCCCATGTGAGTGTGTCGGTGTGGATGGGACCTACAGTCATTTTGGTCTGGGAGTTAAAGCTTCCATAAAGGAGAGTTTTAAACTTGTCAGTGTTGAAATTGAATGTGCCTAACCTTGGAGAGGGGTGACCTTCCCAGCTAGGATAGCCAAGAACTTCTTCCTAGCAACATAAGCCTCTGGGTTTTCTCCTGGATCCTGTCTCTCAACAACAAACAGTGCATTTGCAGTCTGCCCTGGCCACAAGATCTGGATGATCTCTTTCATCCAGTCATGGTTGTCCAAAGCAACCAGTTCACGTGCTGCCACTGTGGACTCTAAGGTGGGCAGGTCTGCAGGGACATACAAAGTCTGGCTAACTGGGTCCTGACCATTAGCTATGGGGTAGAAATGGGCAACAGCATTCAGCCACATGATACCTGTATCTTTACTTAAGGGCCCTAGCTGGTCAGCAATGGCCTTGGCTTCAGTGGCTTTCCAGGGGACATGAACTGTTGTCACTTCCTGCACGTCATTACTATCATTAGAGGCTTCAGCCTTGTGCCTCGTCATGGACCTGGTCTCAACTGGTTGGAGCGGCATGGGCTCTTCCCAGTCAGGATTAAAGGGAGTCTGGGGGTATGCATCCTCAGGAAGAGATTCTTCCAAAGCATGCACTGGGACAGGGGGAACTGCCTTGGGACACACTGTGGAGATTACAGCTTCCCTAGCAGCGAGTCTTTGGGTTACTTCGGTGAGCTTGTGCTCACAAGACTCATCGCTAACCTTTTCTTGATTTGTTTTTGCCTGGTTAGCTAGAAATTAAGCTGCATACTGTGCCTTGGTGAGATCACACTCCAGGGTGGCAACTTGTGCCCTGAGAGTCTGATTTTCTATCATGGCAGTATCCAATTTTGCATGGGCCTCTTGGGCTGAGGCAGAAAAGGTCAATTTATCTGCCTGATTTGCATTTGATTTTGGGCTTTTACAGTGTCCAATTCTTTTGCCAGATTGTCAGCCATCCTACGGAGATCCTTAATTAAATGGGTGGCATCATACATAGCCATCCAGAATCCCCATGCTGCCATGGAATCTTTAGTTGGCCCAACAAGTGATTTTTTTCTACTTTTCATGCAGTAAACTTCCTGCAGGATTTGGAAGTTATTGTCAGTGTTGAAGGACCCTTCCTTCCATGGGTTATTGCCTGTTTTATTAACCCACTTTTCCAACCTGTCTTTCTTGTCCTCATGACGGAACATGATAACAATTCAAAAATACCGATTCAAAAACACTGAATCAAAAGTTTGCCAATTCAAACTGCCAATTCAAAAAAAGAAGCAAGGGTGCATTCTAACGTGCTTGCTAAACAGAAAAGCAAACAAGAGTTGAGTTCAAAAACACTTCCAATTAACTCAAGGACACCCACCCATGCTTCCCTCAAGCCCACTGGCCAGGACACACCCGTGGAACCGGCAGTAAACAGAGGACCAGGCACTCAAGGATGGGAAGGTCACGTGTGACTCTTTTGGGGAGATCCTTGGTGGTAACCACACACAGCGCTTGCCAAGGGGGAAAACAAACCCAGAAAATGGAACCTAACACTATTTGGCCAACCAGCCGCGGGAAAAGGAATCAGGAATGCAACTGAGCCCTGTCTGTATGCTTTTTCAAGGGAGGGATTTCCTACTGCTCAGGATAAAGCCTTAACCTAGGGTCAGTGGCAGCCCCACACGGTGTTGCACACTGCCCAACTATTGGTCACCACCACACACGGTGCACAGACCACAATTTCCCCTGAGACTCACACAAGGGATTGAGACTTCCTACCCACCCTAACAATTACAAAGGCACACAGGCCTGTCTGAAGTGGCACACAGACCACACAAACAGAGACACTAGTGATTTTGATGGGTGTGTGTGTGTGTGTTCTTAATGTGGTTCCTAGCCCTAACACTCTGGATCCCACACCAATAGACCCAAGTTAGGGAGTGGTTCCCGGGACAGCCACATGTCCAACCCTTGAGTTCTACCATGAGATAGGAGCGGCTGCGAGACATGGACCAAGATAGAAAGGGGAGAAATGTTCCCAACCCAACAGTAGCCCTTCGGCTCAAACACACAGATTCTCATTCACATACGTTCCTAGCTGGCTGAGATTCCTACGGTTGCCTCTGTCTGCACTTCCTTTGCCAAGTGTGTCAACTTCACAGGGCAAGGATGTAGGGTAGTGCCCACATTTCTCCACCAATCTTGTTGCCCCAAAACGTGAGTGCCACAAGGGCCACCCCATGATGCCAGCACCTCTATGCAAAAGTGGGCAATAATTAACTCAAAGAGGAGGCTTGCAAGAGGGGTGTAACTTAATGAGACCTTTTCTACCAATGTTTACGGGCTCAAGCAGGAAAAGAACCAGCCAAAAATTCAAAAGTAAGTTCAAAGTGTGCTTTTATTGGGGGGGTGGAATTCACTCATGTGCACATTCACACAAGAGGGAATTGAAGGATAAAGGCATGAAAAATTATATGTAGAGAGAAAGGCTAAGGGTTTGGGGTTATATAGTTACCATTCCAGAAGAGTGGTGAAGAGCTTGAAATGTGGCTTACTTAGGTAGAAACTAAAGAGACTTCTCATTCAGGAGCCAGACGGACAGAGTGACAGGTAGACCTTCAAGAGACTGCACTGGACACCCTGAAATCAGGGGTATTTGAATCCAAAAAATAGCCTGTGGCAGTGGAGGATATATGCAGTTCCAGGTGTGGAACAATGGGAGTTGCAGTACAGACAATGGACTATCAACCCACTAATGTTTGGAGTGTTTGGATGACAAAGACACAATGTGTGTTGTAATAGCTATCTATTGTGGGTGCTTTGAGGCAAGAGGAAGGAGTCCAGGTGCACAGGGGATGGGCATCTGTCAAGCAATGTCCTGGTGGGCTTCTCAAAATTGCAGTTCTGTGGGAAATTCCAGTTTCTATTTAAGACTATTATTCTCTGGAATGGCAGTGGTTTACCTGATAAATGACCCAGGTTATACCAAGAGGATGTTTTAGGCTTAGCTGCCTGTGACCTCGTGTTTACAGTCAGGTTTCTTCCTCTTTCTGGCTTGACCTCCCGGTCACCTTCAGATTTGATTTTGATATCAGTGCCAATTAAAGTGTGTGCCAATTATATATGGTGCCAAGTAGATATGGTACCCATCCAAACCATTCTGATATCGGGGACCCCCAAAGTGGGGCCTTACAAGGTTACAAAGACATAAGGAAAAAGAAATATTACTACCCCCCCGTTCATCTATTATGCTGTTACCCTGTTTAATGGGGGTCCCGTGAGGGACACCAAAATGTGCTCAACAATAGGTGGGGAGGATTAGCTCTGAGCACTGCTTTAGCATTACGAGAGGCAGGGTAACTTAGCAGAATCTTGAACCCTATGTCTACGGGGTCAGGCCAAGTCAAGGAGCACACAGAAGTTGAAATAATAAATATGGTGTTATTAAAAACACAATCAAACAGTGTATGCGGCACACTCACACAAGATAACTAAAGAAATAAAGGTTGGAGTGGCATAGAGGGGTTTTTAGAGGAGTTGTTGGTTTGGGTGATACTTCACCTGTCCTGAAGCCCAGTTGGAATGGGGAGCATGGATCTCAGCACGTGGAGCTGAGGGGAGGCTCGCCAAGTAAAGCGGCAGCAAGGCGGTATGGAACTCCGGGAGCGATCCGAGGAAGCGCTCAAAGTCAGGGGTTTTTATAAGGAGAATTGTGACTGCAGGCTAGGTCGGACTTGGGGAAAACAATCAGTTTGGGGCTGGAGACAAAGCCTCCGAAAGGTCAGAATTTGAATGATTGAGTTAGAGCCAAATTGTCAATAGGATAGCCGGTATGCAAACGCGGAGTACTTGAGCGTTGTATAGTCAGATCATCAAGCTGCCAGCGTGGGGCAGAGGATCTTTTGAAAGCTGCATGCATCCTTAATGAAGGTACTTGCCTTGAGGTCTCCCAAAGCTGCGAGTCGGCTATTTCTGGCCTGCCCATAATGTGGTGGAATATTACGACGATTATTGGCCGAGCCTGTGTGTGTGCTTGTCTGGGGGCCTTGCAAGCACGTGGAAGAGAATGGGTATGTGAGGCCGAATTATTGATATCAATAGATATCTTTTTATATCCTCCAAAGCTCGGGCTAGCCAGGGCAGTAACAATGCCAACCTATAAATATAGATGTAGACTACATAAATGCTAATATAGATATATTAAAATGACGTGCTCTTCTGCTGCTGCTGTAAGTTCCAAAGTTAATTGTATTCCATTATATCCTTACATGTATTCTCCATTTTATTCTGTTCTCTACCCACAATATACCTATCCCATTTTACATATCGAATCCTATAATTGCTAAGTCTCCATTTTTACTCCTTATGTGGTTTGTGAAAAGGTTTGCAAGTTTTCAAATATAAATCTATTGCTTTCCCATTCAATACAGTTGTAAGCTTATCCATCTTGGTCAATTCTATAAGTTTATTAATCCATTCACTTAGTTTCAGTATCTTATTATTCTTCCATTGTTTTGCATATGTAATTCTTGCTGCTGTTATCATGTATCTTATCAAATTCTTATGCCTTCTTTTCCCTCCGTCATTCTTATTTATCAATCAATCAATATAGTTTAAGGCCAATGGCCATATCCAACAACAAAAAAGGAGATTATACATTATCCAACAACATTGCATAAAAAAACATAAAGCTGGAATATAAATATGTAAGTATAAATATAAACCATAAAGGTATTATATAACATCTCAATTATAAAATATAACTTATAAAACATAAAATGGGGACAATAAAATCACATGTTGTTAGAGAAAATAGCAAAGTTATAAACTTTTTTTTAAATTTTTATTTTTTAAAAAAACTTTATTTTCTTAAAATAACAACTACAACACAAAACCTTATACTAATACAAAAATTAAATAAAAAAAAGACAAAATGTAACGTACAAACACTTAACAAAAATCATCATGACTTATACGAAGACAAAACTATCTCATTCACATCCTAATACATACAATGCTTTCCCTTGCTCTTTCTTTGTTGTTATTCCAACATACTTTAGACTTCGGCCTTAGAGATTGATTTATTTTATAGTTATCATTCTTGGTCTTACCAATTCTTCTGTATCTCTTCATCCTAATTCTTTTCAAAATTCTATCTTAACCATGTCACTGTCATACCATGAATTCCTAAAGTATTGTAATGTTTTTTCCCATTGTTTTATATATTTCTCTTTACTTTCCCCACTCAAGACACATGTTAGTTTATCCATGTGGATTACATCAAATAATTTCATTTCCCATTCTTCTATTGAAGGCATTCTATTTCCTTTCCATCTATACGCTAAAACCATTCTTGCCGCAGCTGTCATATAAAATAATTGTCTACCCACTTTTTTTTCTAGATCTTTTTCCAACATTGATAACAAATATACTTTCGGGGTCATACTGAATCTTATATCTAATGTCTTTTCAATTCGATTATGAATATTTTTCCAAAACCCCTTCACTATTTTGCATGTCCACCACAAATGATAAAAAGAGCCTATCTCTTCCCCACATTTCCAACACTTGTTAGAATATCCATTTGTCATCTTCGCCAATTTTTGGGGAGTAAAATACTACCGAAAATACATTTTGTAAAGATTTTCTCTGATATCCTGGCATGCTGTAAACTTTATAGTTTTTAACCAAAATTTTTCCCATTGTTCCATCGAGATAGAATGGGAGAAATTCTGGGCCCATTTTAGCATTGGTATTTTTACAGTTTCATCCTCTGTATGCCATTTTAATAAAATCTTATAGATAGAGGAGATAACTTTAGGTTTATCCAAGCATAATATCATATTCAATTCCGCTTCTTTCTTTTGATAATCATTAAACTTAATATCATTCTTTAATTTTTCTCTTATCTGCCTAAATAAAAGCCAATGACATTTTATCCCCTTTTCCTCCATTTCTGCTTGTGTTTTGATTTTAATTTGTTCTCGTTGTATTTCCACCATATTCTCATACCTAATCCATTTATCAAACAAAATGTTTTCCTTTTTATAAAAAGCCTCATGCGGGGATACCCATTTCGGGGTTTTAATACAAGCTCTTTTACTGTATTTTCTCCATATTTTCATTAAGGCTGATCTTAAATAATGTCGATTAAAATCTCTATTATTTTTCCCTTTATTAAACCATAAATAGTAATGCCAACCTGATCCTAATCCATCCCCTTCTATATTCAATAATTTCGTATTATCTAATTTAATCCATTCCTGAATCCAATTCAATCCAGAAGCATGATAATATAAAATTAAATTTGGTACAGTTAGACCACCTGTTTCTTTAGCATCCTCCAACAATTTCATTTTAACCCTCGGTTTTTTACCCCCCCATATAAATTTAACTATCTCTTTTTGCCAAACCTTAATAACCTTCTCCTTTTGGATAATGGGGATAGTCTGAAATAAATATAACATCTTTGGGAGTACAGCCATTTTAATTGTTGTAATCCTACCCAACCAGGATAGATTTAAATTATTCCAATTTTTTAAATCTTTTGAGATAGATTTCCATATGTACAAATAATTATTTTTAAATAGTTCAGAAATCTTATTTGTAAGTGTAATTCCAAGATATTTGACCTTTGAAACCAGCGTAAAACCTGTGGTTTGAGCTACTATATTTCTTTCAGATTCTGTCATATTTTTCGTCAAAATCGTGGTTTTGTCTTTATTGATTTTCAGACCCGAATTTTTGCCAAAATTATTAAGAATACTTTTCAAAACATTTATATCTCCCTCTGGGTATTCTAATGTGATCGCTAAATCGTCTGCGAATGCTCTTATCTTATATTCTTTATCTCGTACCTTGATTCCTTTAATTCTCTCATAACTTTTTATCTTTCTTATCAAAACTTCAATGACTAATAGAAATAGTAATGGAGACAATGGGCAGCCTTGACGTGTTCCTCTTTGAATGTTAAATTTTCCAGCTTTTTGACCATTGATAATCGCTTGTGCATATTGCATTGAGTAAATAGATTTTATCCAGTTTATAAAATTTGGTCCCAAACTCATCTTTTGACACAACTTGATTAAAAACCCCCAATTCACCGTATCAAAAGCTTTTTCAATATCTAGAAATAAGGCTATCAATTTTTTCTGGTGATGGTTTTCACATAATTCTAGTATATTAATTATATTACGCATATTATCTTTTATTTGTCTACCAGGGAGAAATCCCGCTTGGTCCTCTGAAATTATTTCCCTTAATACATCTTTTAATCTATTTGCTAGTATGGCTGTAAATAATTTATAGTCAGAGTTCAGTAGTGAAATTGGACGATAATTTTTAATGTCCAGCGGGTCTTTCCCTTCTTTATGTAACAAGGTTATGTCAGCCTCTCTCCATGTATCGGGGATCTTTCCTTTCAATGCTTCATTCATAACTGTTTGAAGAATAGGAGCTAGTTCACTTTGGAAAGTTTTATAGAATTGACTTGTAAATCCATCTGGACCTGGTGCCTTCCCTTTTTTTGCTTTTTGAATTGCTTCTATTACTTCTGTTAATGAAATTGGTTTATTTAATTTGTCCCGCTGTTCCTCTGTTAATCTTATTAGATCTTGTTTCACTAAATATGCTTCTATCGTCTCCTCTTGAAGTTCTTGACCTTTATATAGCATTCTATAGAAATTTGTCACTATTTTCTTTATTTGTTGGGAATCTGTATATATTGTCTCCCCGCTTTTGAGTTTGTTAATCAGTGTCTTTTCCTTCTTATTTTTTAATCTAAGTGATAACCATTTTCCTGATTTATTTGCCCATTCAAAGTAGTACTGCCTAGTGTAAATCATTTTCTCATTAATTTCCATTTCTATTTGTGTCTCTATTTGCTTCCGTAATATTTTAATTTCTCTCTGCATTCTCCTGTTATCAGGATCGTCGCTAAGGCTTTCTTCTCTCTTTTTAAGATCGTCATTCAGCTTTTGAAAATTCTCTCTTTTCTTCTTATTTATTATCGCATTATATTGTATAATATACCCCCTAATCACCACTTTGGCAGCATCCCATACCGTCATTAAATTTACTCCTTTATTGAGATTCTCATCAAAGTAAATTTTAATCTGATTCTTAATTTTCTGTACAAATTCTTCTTCTAACAATAGTTTCTCTTTTAATTTCCAATGAAATAATTCCTCCGATCTATGTCCTAATGACAATAAAATTGGATTATGATCTGAGAAATTTCGGGGTAGTGTCTCTTGTTTAATAATCATATGGGCTAAGGAATTTGATACCAAAAACATGTCAATTCTTGATAATGAAGCATGGGGTTCCGAATAAAATGTAAAATCTTTAATCGCCCCATATTTGTATCTCCATGTATCAATTAAATCTAAATTGACCATCATATTCTCAAATGATCCAGGAAGTTTCCCTTGTTTTTCTTTTATTTTCTTCTTTGATTTCCTATCCAATTTTGGGTTGATTACCCCGTTCCAATCACCTAGAAATATAAAATAATTGTAGTCCAAGTCTATAATTTTCCTATTCAGTTCTTTATAGAAATTTTCTTGTTTCCTATGCGGGCCATATATTCCAATTATTAAAATTCTTTGGTTTTGCCAATTAATTTCAACTGCCACATAACGCCCAGCTTCATCTTTTAGTATTTCTTTAGAGTAGAGTTTTGAACTTACATATAACACTACCCCTCTTTTTTTTGTACTCGACGTAGACACATATTCACTTCCCAACTTCTTATTACGAATCAAATGAGTTTTCTCAGATTGTATGCGAATTTCTTGAAGACAAATTATATCTAATTTTTTCCTTTCAATAAAATGAAACATTTTCCTTCCTTTCTGGGGGGTTGCAATGCCTTTTATGTTCCAAGAGAGAATTTTCAAATTCATGCTTTGCATATTTATAATTCAATTGCTCTTAATTATTTTCTTCCACTGACTCCACACTCTCCTCTCCTTCTGACTCGTTCCCTGTAGCTTCCTCTTCTTCAGCCCCTTTTCGCTCTTGGATATCTTCCTTTTTGTTTTCTGATTGAAGCTCTCCTCTTTCTTCTTCATGTTGTGATTTCTGTCTCCATTGTTCTTTACCATACCTGTTCATGAATATTTTGGCTTCCTGTACCGTTTCAATCTTGAATTGCTTCCCCCGATGCCTAAAGTTGAGGCCTTCTAATTTTCCCCACCGGTATGTTATGTTTTGGTGTTTCAAAAAAATTGTAAGAAATCTGTACTCGTTTCTTTTTCTGAGAATTCGTGGCGGTATGTCTTTATAAATCAATACTCTAGCTTTATCAATTATCAAGTCTGTCTCCAAACTTTTCTGAATTATTTCGTCTCTCGTTTTTTTCCGCAATAGTCGTACCATCACGTCCCGTGGGAGTTTTCTCTCTTTTGCTACCTTGGACTCTATCCTATATATTTTATCAATCTCCCATTCCATCTTGTCCACCGAGATGTTCAGATATTCTGCTAGTGGAGGAATCAGCCTCTCATACAGGTTTTCATCTCTCTGCTCCATCAATACTCTTATTTTTATAAAATTTTCTCTTGCTTTCAACTCCATCAACGCTTTTTCATCTAACACTCGCTCTTGTTGTCTTCCCAAATTCTCCATTGTTTCTTCTGCTTCCTTTGTTTTCAGTTCCAAAACTTCAACCCAATTTTGTGTAGACTTTAAGTCTTCTTGTAGACCTCCTAACGCCATCTTTATTCCTTTCAATTCATTTTTGAAGTCTTGTTTTATCTCACTTCTCAAATCTTTCATTTCTTGCCTTATATCTAATTTGATATTTCTTATCTCTTCCAATAGTGTCATTTGGTATTGCTCTGCTTTACTCTGTTCAGGCTTCAGTACTGGTTCCAGTGATAATTTCCGTTGTCCTATAGAAGTTGTCATCTTGGGTGCCTTGGATGTCTTCCTAGTATTCATTAAGCTTTCCCACGTCGGTAAAGCTGTTATTGGTAATTTGATGGGGTTCAGCAATTCTTTAATCATAAATTATTAATTACACGCTACCTTAAAGAAGTCAGCTATTTTTACTTCAAACTCTTAACTCACTCAAAATATATTATATACCCCTTTTTATCAATAATCTTATCTATTTTTGTAATAACTTATTAGTTTCTCCAATTACTATGATATCCAAATGCAAGTATTATCAATTTAACCAAGATATGGCCTCTCCTAGAAGCTTAAAATAGACGAAAATATCAATTTATATTTCAGTAATAACTTAATTCCAATTAAGTCCTTATGTCCGTGTTAAATCAAGCATTAATTCATCCAAATTACTTTATCTTTCCAAGTAATATCTTTCAAGCAATAAATTCTTATCAATACTAAAAACTCAAATAAACAATCTATACCATCAAGTATTAAATATCAAATCATCAAAATCAAATTAAATAGCAGTTCATCAAACCTCTTATACAAACATCAATTCATCAAATCACTTAAACAATCTGAATCTATCAAGTCATTAGAGTGAGATATAAACCTTATTAGCAATAATCTGAATTTATTCTACATATAAACTATTGTATCTTACAATATTAATCAATGTTAAATCTTAGTTATTGCACTGTTTGCTTTGCTGCGGTCTTAACTCGATATTAATGTCGATCTTCACTTCTCTCTCTCCTTGCCAGTTTCTTCCCCGTCTCTCTCTACCTGCTCTCTCTTATGCTGTACTGCACTATCTTTCCTTTCGCGTCTTCCAACCTCGGTTTTCAGTCCACCTTTATTTTCACAATCAGCGCTTTCCTTTTCCTTCTTTCTCTCCTTATTTTTGCCTTCTATCAGTCCTAAATAGATGAATCCCCTTAATTTTAAAGTTTGAATTTGTAATCCACTGGCTACAGTTTACTCAGAGTCTCGTTTCCCCTGCTGCCATTAAAGTCTCTATATCCCGTCCTTGCTTCTTAAGCACCCGCCGTCTTAGTCTCTCTCCAAATACTATTCTGATTACAGAGGTTCAGATCTTCCAAATGCCGGTTTAATCACTGGGAAGCTGAGATTCAATATGAAGAACTTAACTTTTAAGTCTTGATTTTTGGTGGGGTATTTTAAAAGTCCAAGATTTTACTTGCTAGCTGACTCTCTATTAGTAGCTCCCCACGCACATGGCTCCCTGAGCACGTGTTCTCTCCGTCAGCGTTTATGAAATCCAACCCACCTATCGGTATCCCAACAGTTTAGCTGCTATTAGAGTACTCCTCCGAATTCCTTACCCACGAAAACCTTTGACGGTTTTAAATCTCTCTCAGGGTGAAATTGAAAGACCTTAAGGTTCTCTCCTCTGCCGAGTCTTAAAACAGCTTGCAGGTGTCGCTTGTATGCCCAAGCGCTGGCAGATGGCCGTGGCTGCTCTGATCTTCTCCGTCCCGTCCACTACCGTCCTGCACGATCGCGCTGGATGGAAGCTAGGAGACGCGTCCCGATCTCAGGAGCCCCTTTTCGACCTCTCTATTCCAAGAGAGATCTTTTGGCTGGCTTGTTAGAATCGCCAGCTGTCTTCTGCCATCTGCCAAAGGATCCCCTTGCACGGAGCTTTACGAGGAGCCTTCCCACGACGCCATAACCAAACCGGAAGTCTCGCAAAGTTATAAACTTAAACATGCAATTTAACCTTTTGTTTGTGGATTTTGACTGCAGCACCACAAAATTTTGCTGTCTCAAACAACATAACTGTAGCACGGTTTAACTCTGTTGACATGCCTGTATCTTGTCCTGATAACAATAAAAGAGTATAAAAAGCCTCTGAAAGCCCAGTAAATAGTTTTGTATAAGGTTCAATAAAAAGTTCCCAAATTTCACAGTAATACGGGCAGGGGAGAATAAAACGAGTTATTGTTCAATTTTACCAGTATTACAAGGGCATTCACGTTGGAAGTACGAGATCTTTTCAAACTTTCCTTCTAATAATGCTGATGGCAAAGCATTAAATCAAACAAGAATAAAGGCTTTACGATGATCTGAGACTGTGAGTAAATAAAAATAATTACCAGACTTGAAAGGTATCAATGCAGTATCAGTTAAAATATTGTTTGAGGTTGTCCCTAGGTCTAGTTGTCTCTCTACCTCCTTAATTTGTTGACTGAGGGCTCAGCTTGCTGCTTCAAATCCTATATAGAGAAGATGCTCCTCAGAGAAGCCATATAGTTTAAGTTTGGCAGGTATTTCATAGAATCATAGAATCAGAGAGTTGGAAGAGACCACAGGGACCACTGTTACCCTGATTTCTGGGGTCCTGTGAGGGACACCTCAATGTGCTCAAAATAATGGGGAATGGGAATTAGAAAGAGCACAAGCTAAGCAATGCAAGAGGCAGGGCAACCGAGCGAGATCTTGTTTACGGGGTCAGGCCGAGTCAATAATCAAACAGAAGTAAATAATAATTGTTTTCCTTTATTTTGAAACACAGTCAATATGTATATATGCAACCACTCACACAGACCTAATGAAAGCAAGGTAGGAGTTGGATAGAGGATTTTAAGAGGGATTTTTCAGGGGAAATACTACACCTGATCCTGAAGCCCGGTTTATCAGAAGAAAAGTCCATTTTATTGGAGATTCTCAGCATGTGGGAGCTGAGGGGAAGGCTCGTCGGATGGAGCGACAGCAAGGTGGGATGGAAGTCAGAGCGATCCGAAGAGACGCTCAAAATCAGGGGGTTTTATAGGGGAACATGTGCCTGTAGGCTAGTCTATTCCCATGGAAAACAATGGATTTCGGGCTGGAGACAAAGCCTCTGAAAGGTCAGTATTTTGGATGATTGGATTATGACAGTGTTCTCAATAGCGTAGACAGTATGCAAATGCGGAGTGCTTGAGAGTTGGATATTTGGCTCATCAAGCTGCCTACTCGAGGCAGGGGATCTTTTGTAAGCTGCGTGCATACATAATGTGATCTTAAGAGGATACTTGCCTGGAGGTCTCCTAAAGCTGCAGTCTGGCAATTACTGGCCTGCCTTGATCTGTTTTGAATAGTTCAGCTATTTTTGGCCATGTCCATGTGTATGCTTGTCCGGGGGCCTCGCAAGCACATGGAGAGGAATGGGTAGTGATGTCAGGACCCTGGAGCTCCAGGACTCAAACTCTGAGTCGGAGCCCGAGACCCTGGATACTGCTGCCCCAGACACAGAGCCCTTGGCCCCAGTAGCCCCTGCAACAGAGCCAGGGGTTGCCTCAGACCCAGCCAAGCCAGAAGAGTCAGATAGTGAGGTGCAAGAGCAGGTACCTACTTACCAGCAGCATCGGGAGCAAAAGAGTGCTCTCAGGAGGTCAGAGCGTTTAAATAGGAAACGCCAGGCAATCAAGGTCCAGCTGAGAAAACACCTGGAGGAGTGATCTGGTTATAAAAGCACGCACTCAGCCTGGGGTCATTGTTGGTTCACAACCGTCCCGTTTGGGGAGAGTTACGTGTTGGGTCTCCTAAATCCCTGCCTTGCCTCCTGGAACGCTACCCGACCCGCTGGAACCTCAACCCCCCTTTTTGGACTTCGGACTGGTTCTGGTAATTTCTCTTACTTGGACTGTTCACTGAGAACTCTGGCCGTGACGTAACTGCCAGAGGGTCTCCTTGCTGCTGAAAGCTCTTGATTTATTGCCTTAGACTTGTTAACCGGCTCTTGGCTGCCTGCCAAGCCTTGGAGCGGACAAGTGAAGGCCAAATTCTTGAAATCAAATGATATCTAATATACCTCAAGTTCAGACTAGAAACTACAGTAACACCCCCCCCCCAAATGGGCGATTTGGGGACAATAACGAACATTTTCCAATTAAAAGCAAAAATAGTCTTAGAGCCTAATAGGTCTTAAGGCACAGCGGTAGTATTTCTCCATAGGGAAGGGGGAACCTTGGGGAAAAACAAAGGATTTTTTATCTTCAAAATACATACCTAACTATAACTAAACACATTCACACAAAATGTACATGAGTAATAACCAATAAGAAAATCTGGTAGCAGCGGCAAATGACATAATACATAATAGAAGTAAAAGTGTGCCTACCAATAAGGCACTGCAAATCTGAGCAAGGAAAAATGACAATGGTTACAATGTATCAAGATTTGCAAACTAGCTGACAGTTGCTTGCTGACTATTAGCTGCTTGCATCTTGCAGATCTTGGGTTGTGGAATAGTCCGTATGGAGCTTCTTCGGTGATCAAGATAGCCATGCTCTTTTAAACTGAGTCTTTGGGTCAAAAGGTCTTTTATCTCTGTTGGGAGGTGTCTGGGTCAGCCCCCCCCCCACATGGTCCCACAGCTACTTCAGAGGAATCAGGCATCTCCTTGGACCAGCTCCCGAATGGAGCTGCAATTTTCTTCTTCACCCCCCCCCACGATACCCGGGGGAGATGGTCAGGTCCAGGGGAATCCTCCCGGTTCTACGGAGTTGTCGACCTATAGCTATTTTCCAACAGATCTGACAACAAGATTATGCAATGCATAGATAAAACGCAAATTACCAGCTCAGTGCCTGATGGGAGTTCAAGTGAAACTATAAAAATCTTGGCTCGCTGTGATCTGAAAGTTTATGGGGGAGTGAGGATATAAATAGCTCCCCAGAATAGAGCAATACTGGCCTTAGCAGGGTCTATTCAGGTAGTGAGGCTGTGAATTCAGAACCCGCATCAAGCCGCCGTTCCTGAGGCTGCCTTTGCCATGTCACTCTGCACCCTGAAAGCCAGGATCCAGTTAGCAGACAGGTACCCAAAGTCATCCCAGAACAGGATGGGATTCCACTTGGCAGATGGCTCGCCAAGGTCCCCTCTCGCTCAGACCCAGAGTTTGGCTCCAAGCCTCATGATGTATCCCAGAGGGCTTGGGGTGATGCTGCATGGAGATGGTGGTTAGATGTAAGTTCTTAGGGCACATCTTCCCCACCTCAAGAAAGCTGGAGTCCGGAGCAGGCCTGAAGATTGGTCGACCGGATAGGCTTTTTGCAAACGGACAAAACATCACAATCAAAACTATTTAAACTAACAATAAACTATGTACAAATTACAAACCTCGGATCTCTCAATTCTCAGCAAAACTGGCCAGCTTGTGGCTGGAAAATTTGTTTCTTGACCCACAGTGCGAGGCCAATTAAGCATAGGGCTAGTATGACCTGGAAGACTACCAGTATGATTAAAGGGTGCAAGGCGAAGTGGGCTATCGCTTGCCAGGTGGAGGACCAACTGAAGGTGTCCCACCATGAGTGTTGGGAGTCTGCTTCCAAATCCTTGGATGATTCGACAATCACCTTGGCAGAATAGTTAACTATCACAGCAATTTGATGGAGGGAGTGCGATACCTCCAGTACTCTGTGTGCTAGGTGGGTGAGATTCCATAGCCATGTAGACATGGGGATCTCATCCTCGAGGTGGAATCCGACTAGTTCGGACTCCGCGGGCACGTATCTAGTCTCTAAGACACAATCTTTCATCTCTTGCCTGAGATAAAAGTTCTGCCCAAAACAATCCTGAACGTGCTGCGCACAAAAGCAAGGGTTGCCGGTGGTGCGGTTAATTACTACGGTAGCACCACTAGGCAATACTGTAATGTGTGGACAAGGGGTCTTTAAACAAAAGCACTCATTATTGATCTGAGCCATTACTGTATAATTGACCAGGATTGCAATATATTCAGAAGTGTTATCATAACAGAAACTGTCTATATTTCGAAAGCACTGTACCCAATGTTGATGGAACAAATGTTACTGCCCTGGCTAGTCCGAGCTTTGGGGATATTAAAAGATATCCTTTTGATATCATAATTCGGCTTCACTTATCTATTCCCCTCCATGTGCTTGCGAGGCCACCGGGCAATCACGCAACCAAGCTCGGCCGTTAATTGCCGTAATATTCTACCAACAATACAGGCAGGCCAGGAATAGCTGACTCGCTGCTTTAGGAGACCTCCAGGCAAGTACTCTGATCAGGTATGCACACAACTCACAAGAGATCCTCTGCCCTGCTCTGGCAGTTTGATGAGTAAACTATGCAATACCCAAGTACTCTGCGTTTGCATACTGGCTACTCTATTGAGAACCTGTGTGATAACTCGATCATTCAGATTCTGACCTTTCGGAGGCTTTGTCTCCAACTCCAAATCTATTGTTTTCCTACAAGTACGGCATAGCCTGCAGTCACATTCTCCTTATAAAAACCTTTGATTTTGAGACCTTCCTCAGATCGCTCCCAAGTTTCATCCCGCCTTGCTGCTGCTTTGCTTGGCGAGCCTCCCCTCAGCTCCACGTGCTGAGCTACATCGCACCCCAGCTTCGCTCTCTATTTTTCCGGGCTTCAGGACAGGTGAAGTATCACCCAAACCAGCAACCCCTCTAAAAATCCCTCTATACCACTCAAACCTTTATTTCTTTAGTTATCTTGTGTGAGTGTGCCGCATACACTATTTTGCTTGTGTTTTTAATAAAACATCATTATTGCTTCAACTTCTGTGTGTTCCTTAACTTGACCCGACCCCGTAGATATAGGGTTCAAGATCTTGCTACGTTACCCTGCATCTCGTAATGCTAAGCAGTGCTCTGAGCTAATTTTCCCCACCTTTAGTTGAGCACATTTTGGTGTCCCTCCTGGGACCCCCAGTACACAGGGTAACAGAGTGGTGGAGTAACGCGGGCAGCTCTGGTACCCCTAATTTGAGAAGGAGTCGCGAACCTCCTCAAATCAGGCTGGTTCTGACATAGGTGACGGTCAGTCAAGTCGTTAGAGTGCAGTCAGGCAGGAACACGTGTGTGTGAGAATTCTGTGCATTTGCGCTCTAGAGCTATTCTATCTGGGTGGAAATCTGTTCCCCTTTCTTGCTTGGTTTGAGTATGTCAGCTGCCCCAGCGTGGTCACTGGCACTAGGCGGTGAACCATTGTCCGATAACAAGCGGTGTGCACAAGCTGCCCTGGGAATCACATCCCTAACTTGGGGTCTATCATGGGCTGGGATCTGAAGTGTTAGAGTGTTAGCACGGTAGGAGCAGTCTACAGTTATCCAACACCATAGCAGTAAGGCACCAATAGCACTTAGGGGAGACATTACCCCCCTTAGAGTAGTACATGGCTGCGTCCCGTCCTCGTTAGGAGTTAGAGTGCAGGTGCGTCCCGCTGGTAGTTGTGAAAAGCGTGGGTGCGTCCAGCTGTGTAATTTCGGGTGCATCCCGATTGGCTAGCCGACTAGGTGTGGGTGGTGAGTCCCAACCTAGTCTAGGGTTTAGAGGTTTGGCCCGTGGTAGAGGAAGGTACCCCTCACCCAGAAAACCAGTTAGGGATGGTTCAGTTTTGGTTCCTTGCCCTTTTCCCCCGCTGCTTGGCCAGGCAGCATAGTAAGTTCCACTGGGTTCATTTCCCCCCTTCAGGCAGGCAGAGTACTCCTGAGGGTTCCCTGGGTCTAGGTGACCTCCCTGTCCCTGAACCGTTTCCTCTTCCTTTGGTCCCCAACGCTGTCGAGGTGGAAAACCGGGCTTGGGAGTACCAAAATGACTTTGTTTGGGCAGGCTGGAGATAGGTTCCTATCCCTCTTTCCTAGAATAGTTCCACAGAGTTGGTTTCCCTTCAGTCCCCCAGTGGTCTAGGTGATCCTTCCCGTCACTCCAGTTCCTGGTCCTGTTTGTGGTTTGTAGTTTGTAGCTTGTAGGTAGTGTTAGAGATAGTTGTGGTTTGTGTGTAAAATGGCAGAGAGTAGTAAGATCACCATCAAGGACCTCATGTTGGAGGAAGAGGTCAGAGGTAAACTAGAGAGATGGGTGTTGAGTAAGGGGAAATGCCCCTGGAAGGACTCCATCTCCAGAAGGCCGATCACTTTGCCACACTCCACGAAGCAAACACCCTGGCACGGAAGTCAAAGAACCCATTCTAAGGACGTTTTGGCCGCTTGGGGACTTTGGCTCATGGCCAGAGATGCTAGTAGTGCCCTGGTAGAGACCAGAGAGAAATTAGTGAATGTAGAAAAGGAGAATGCCCGGCTTCAGGCTGAGGTCAAGACGCTGCGCGTGGACAAGGTAACTTTTGCGTCCGTAGCGCAGGCGTTAGCACAAAAGCTTAGCAACATCACGGTAGTGGTTCAAATGTGGGAGGAGAAAGCCCACGCCTTAGAGACTGAGCTGGATCATGCCCGGTCTGCGGCCAAGTTCATGGTGGGGCAAGTAAGAGAACAGCAGGAGGCTGTTAGTCATGTAGCTTGCCAGAAACATATAGCTGCGCTGGACAGCCAGCTCCAAACGCGCAAAGCCTTAATTTCGGCTGTGTGCTGGAGCTGCTCCCAACGTTTGCGGAGGGCTTTTCTGGGGAGACGCTGCCGGAGGACGCTCAGGCAACCGTTCCCCACAATCCCGACTGGAGTGACCCTAAGGTCCCAGTCAACCCTGTAGAGACACGGTCCATGATGAGACGGACCACCCCCCTTGGAGAGGGCAGTTCTGATAGGCAAGAGATGAAGGAGACACAGGTCACCGAGACTAGGGTCCCCTGGCGTGCTACTGAGGCCAAAACCATAGCAGACCAGTTAGGTCCTTTGAACAGAACCACCGAGACCATGTGGTTCAACGTGGTGATACAATCTCACCCGACAGCCAATGGTCAGGACCTGACTCAACTGGTTGGGCTTTGTATGTCCCCCTCCAAGCTCCTGACTCTTGAATCAGCCGTGGCGGCTCGAGGTTTGGTTAGGCTCGAGGCTCACGACTGGATGACAGAGGTAGTGAGGATTTTGTGGCCCGGACAGAGTGCAAGTGTGCTTTACATCATGGAGCAACAGGGTCCTCGTGAGAACCCTGAGGCTTACGTGGTACAGAAGCAGCTCCTCACCATTCTGGCTGAGAAGGTCCCCTTGATGCCCCGTGGATATGACTTTAACGGCCTTGAGTTTAAGACGCTCTTGTACGGAGGTCTTAATCACAAGACAAAGATGGCCCTTGATTTGGTGGATCCAGCCACCACCAACTGGGAGGAATTTGGGAATAACCTCCGGCAGGTCGCTGACCTGCTGCGCGAGTCAGTATCCCTAAGACGTCCCCCCAAGATGCATAGGAAGGACACCGGGAATTGAGAACCTATAGCTGAGGTTACCTACTCGAACTATGGGCCCCATTCCCAGCATAGGAAAACGGCTCTGAATTCCATTCCATGAGGGAATTGGAACTCGTGACCACCACCCAGACAGGACAACAGGCAGTGGCAGGGACGGGATTTCCACAGCCAGCCCGGCAAGACAGGAAGTCCCCCCAGCAGCCAACTGCCCCCAAACAGCCCTCTGACTCGGGCTTTCACCGGGAGAAATCTGGCAGGTACGATCCCACAGCCCAGACGTACTCCTCAGACAGAGTAAGGGTCTGGGGCATGCTCAGAAGGTTTAGGCTGGATATGAGCCAGTTCTAGAAGTGGCCAACATCGGAGCTTTTGAAAGCTCTAGAGAAGCAGCTTCAGGAGGGAGGTAAACAGCCGGTCCAGGCCATGACCGACGGTCCACCGATGGCTGGATACTGCCCTAACCTGGAACGGCAAGCATAGTGGTGCCCTCAGTCCAGGAAGCTTCCCCGCAATGTGGTGGCTAGGTTGAAGCCAGACAGGTGGGGAAGGTTCTGGGTGAAGGTAGGCATAGGGACTGAGAGGGATAAGACTCCTGCCACCCTTCTTGTAGACTCTGGTGCAGCAGTAAACGTGCTGCACCCCAAACTTGTGAGGTACGGTAAACCCACGCCCGAGCATGTCCAGCTTTCTGGACATGGTGTGGGGGGGTCACCAAGCTAGGGCATGAACAGGCATCTCAATATCTATAGAGACGTTTCATTTTCAGTTGTGGGCGTGCGAGAACCGGGGAGAAGACGACGTCCTTTTGGGCACCGAGTTTCTCCGGAAAAACAAGCTCACAGTTGATTACGCAAACGGGTTTCTATGGCAGCTAGATCAGGGACCAGTAGAGATTTCGACAGTGCACCGCTGTGCCGCCATTAAAGCTCCTGCCCCAATCCCGGTAGCAAATGAGCGACATGTATGTTCCCACCTGGAGGTGAATTTAGCTACCATCTCACCCTCCGTGCAGACACTCTGGTGCCACCTTGTCCCCGAGGGCCATGGCAACGTCTTGATTGTGACTCTGCTAATTGTAAAAGGGGCCACAGCTAGCTACGGCTCCATCGCAGTTACCATCTGGACTAGGGAGAAAGGTTCCCCGGAGGCACATGGGTCCAGGATCAGCCTCCATACCAAATTGAAGGTGTGGGTCCCAAACCAGGAGCAAGCGTTGTTGTTCTTGCCGGTAGTTCCGGAGACCCAAAAGAAGGATTGGAAAGGGAAAGCCCCAGATGGGGATGCCCTTTTGTTAGCACGACAACGTGGTGGATGGGCTTTGCTTCCCTTCATTTTATGGCAACCCCCATGAAGAGGTGGTTGCTCCAGCTCCCCTCTCCTTCCCCCCTTCCCTTGTAAATAAACCCTTCAGCATAGTAGCTTTTATAGTAACGGAGCCCCCATCTCTGTGCTCCCTACAGGGGGACAGAATCGGACCGTTCATGAGGATTGCAGTTTTGTTTTTCGGGATTGGATACGCCCTTGGAACCTCGCCCGAATACAGCCAAGTTTACACAGATTGGCAGTTCAATGTACAGGCAGTGTGCTATTGGAACCCCTATCCAGAAGTAGAAGCCTTGTTGAAGCTGCTCCCCTGGTTCCAGAAAAGTACCCCTTCGAGTTGTCCAGGACTTTCCATATCCACTCTAGAAATAGACTGAGTGCAGTGTTAAGGATGGCCGTTGCCGGCAAAGAGGTTAAACTCAACCCCAGCATGGCCACAGCAGCCGCTCCCATAATCGCCAGAGTGGTCCGGGGCGATCACCACTATGCAGCCCTACTAGTGCTGAGCTTCACTTTTGAAGACTGCCACCCTACATGGGTATGGAAGACATACATGTTTCATTGCCAGAATGTCACCTTGACCCCGACAGATTGTAAGTTCTCCTGCGGGAAGATGCGGTGCCCCGATTCCGATATCCACACCCGTCCTCCTCCTGAACCTCACCCAGCTATGTACGTGGGTAGTTCCGTAGTTCGCAAGGATATAGAAATGGTCGCTTAGTCGAACGTCCAACCCATAATAACTAAAATGATACTAAATTTCACGGTTGTCAATATATCTAGAGTAATTCCAACTCTTCAGTGGAGCAAAAAAACAGTTCTGAAGACTCATTAGGTAGGCTCAGAGCTTATTAGTTTATTTAAGCACACTGAGGTTAAGATAAAGCAGCAAGCTGCATACCAGAGAGCAATCAATATAGCAGTAAATCAGCAAATAAACCAGCAGCATGCCAGAAAGCAAAGCATATATCTCTCAGCTGAGCAACATGACCAGTTAGGAGAAAAACCTAAAAAGTGATGTATTCAGAAAACTCAAGGATTTTTGAGGGCTTACTACCACCCCGGACCTTGTGGGGTGATCCAATCACTTTCCCCTTGGCAACCTTCACTTGGTGATGAGACAACAGACTTTCTGGGTCTGGCTAGCCATAACAACCTTGCACCGATATCCAAGGCCACATCACCCCACTCCTGCCGTCTACTTAGAAAACAATGCCTGCATTCACCTTGAATATCTTCACAGATATGCTATGTCCATAGTATTCCCTTCATCTATCAGGCTTGTAACTCTATCGTAAAAAGAGATAAGATTAGTCTGGCACGACTTATTTCTGAGAAATCCATGTTGACTTTTAATGATTACAGCATTCCTTTCTAAGTAATTACAAACTGACTGTTTAATGATCTGCTCTAAGATCTTTCCTGGTATTGATGTCAGGTTGACCGGTCGATAATTATTTGGGTCCTCTTTTTTTCCCTTTTTGAAGATGAGGGCGACATTTGCCCTTCTCCAGTCTTCTGGGACTTCTCCTGTTCTCCAAGAGTTCTCAAAAATTATTGCGAGCAGTTCTGAAATGACTTCTGCCAGTTCTTTTACTATCTCTGGATCCAATTCATCTGGCCCTGGAGACTTGAATCCATCTAGTTTAGCCAGGTATTCCTGGACTACTTCTCTACCTATTCTGTGCTGCATTTCCTCCCCCTCCTCCCCTCCAGGTTGAGTACTTCTATCCTTTTGGGAGAAAACTGAGGCAAAGAAGGTGCTGGGTAGTTCTGCTTTTTCTCTTCCCTCTGTTAGCAATTGGCCATCCTCTCTGCTTAGCGATCCTATCACTTCCTTGTTTTTCTTTTTGCTGTGGACATATCTAAAAAAGCCCTTTTATTTTTAATCTCTGACAAGCCCATGTTCATTCTGTGCTTTAGCTTTTCTGACCTTCTCCCTATATATCCTGCCTATTTGCTTGAATTCCTCTTTGGTGGTTTTACCATTCTTCCATTTCCTGTACATGTTTCTTTTAACACTTGGCTCAGCTGAGAGTTCTTTAGTCAGTCTAAGAGAGTTGCTGGCAGAGCGGCCATTGACAAATCCAGGAAAAATTATGTAAACAAGCAGTCTGAGATTTCCAAAACAACAAAAAGGGAGAGAAGACAATGTAGCACCCCATTAAAGTGCAATAGCCAGCTTATGAAGAAACATGACCAAAAGGAAAAGAAAAAAAATATCAGAGCTCATTAGAGCACTTCCTATCATGTCTGTGCCATTTTCCTTCCCCCTCAATTTCCTTTTTGCTTTGTGGACTACTCAAATAAACAAGCTCACATTCTGACTGTTTCAGCAGTCACTCCAGGTCAAAAATAGGCTGAGCACATCCAGTCTCTTCAAGATTATATCAGTTCAGATGGCTTCTCTGATAGTCAAGCTTTTGTATAGGTAGACTTCTTCCTGTATAGGTAGACTTCTTCCTGCAGGAAAGCTGATCTCCATCCTACCCCAGTAAAAATTTACATCCAAGTCTCAGTCAAATTCATCCTTTTCTCTAATTTCTTTTCCTCCCTCACCATCCCCTCCTCTACATCTTTGTAGTAAAATAACTAATTTGTTTCAACAGTGAAGATTTTAGAATAAACATTAGTCACTTCAGCTTCCAGCACCAAGAAAGTAACTCCTCCAAATACTGAGGCAGGCTAACTTGAAGGTTTATCTTTGTCAAACTCCTAATTAATTGTAGTTTTTTCCCCCCTTTTGGTTTAGTTTAGCTTAGTTATTTGTGTTAGTTTAAGTATGCTTTGAACTGTGTTGAATAATTATAGAGATGTATGTAATTCATTAGTTCAATTAGTTTGACTTTTTTATTTTTTGTTGATATGTATTTTTATTGATTTTTTTTTAGAAACTCCTATCCATCATAAAGTCCTTTCTCTTTTAGTATGCCTGACGATGGGATGGTACCTAATATTTCTGTAAGTCTACTGAAATCAGCTTTCTTAAGGTCTCTTTAACGGAGGAGGGTTTTTGTCTTGGAGGAGACGGATCCAAGGGATGGCTGTCCCAAGGTCCTCTTGTCCTCTGAGGTAGACCAGCCTACAGAGTCAGCCCTGATACTCTGAGGAAGGGAAACGGCTTAAGCCAGAACGTCAGTACTCCCCCGAGGTCGGGAGCGCCGCGTGCAATGACGTTCTGGTGGGGTTAGGACGAGATGAATGGGGCCTCACGACCCTCTCAGGAGAACCAGGTCTGACTCTGGACTCCCAGTCTACCGCCCAGATGTGCCCCTCACCACATCGAGGACCTCCTCCCCACTTCTTTCGTGTGCTTGGATTGTTAGGGTGAGAACAATCGGCACCGCTATTTCGCTTGTTACTCCATGCAGTTTTGATATCACTAATTTAGAACCACTCTCCGACACCCCATGAGGGCCGGAGACCCATGCAATTGGCCTGACGCCCGGCCCCGGTGCATTGTGTCTCATTTGCATATGTTAGGGGGACATTTGCGTACGTACGTCCAACCATCCTGACCAATCACCGAGGGAGTCAGCGTCCGCTCTGGCAATGAGCAAGCGTACACTCGCTTGTCTCTGATTTGGTTTATTCTGTCCTTTTCACCAGTGTTGGGGAGCCCCGCTGCCAGGAAGAGCAAAAAAAAAAAAGGGGGGTCAGAGCCTAACCTGGTTCAGTCTGAGCATGTGTGTACCACTGCCATTGCAGATGGGGCTTCAGCAGGGGCAACTTATGTGTGGCTGTTTGAAACAAAGCGCCGACCTCGGTTGGTCCATCTGACCCCTGAACTTTGCAGGCCCGGTCATGCTCAGAGTGCACTACAGTTGGGTACTCGACTCCCCAAGCTCTGGCAGACGTGCCACCAGCCTAGGGTGACCATGAAATGCAGTGGACTTAACATTGCCTCTCCTGGTATGGTTTTAAGATCTGATCCCATCCAGTGTCCACCAGTGGCCTCCAGTAGCTCCATCTTCAAACAGATCTCATTCCCAGTAGGCTTTGAGCTGGTCATTTGCATTTATAGTATACATTGGATAATGATCCTGTCAGTTCTTCTGTTAAAGCTATAATAGGTCAATTGATGCAGAAGACTGGGAAGATCCCGAGGTTGTACCATCGCCCCCGAGTACCGTGTGGGGGGGTGACGAAGAAAGTTGCCGCTCCATCTGATGGCCAAAGCTTGGAGATTCCTGGTTCTTCGACGACACCTGTGATGGCCACGCAGCCTTCCGATTGCAAAGACGGACTTTTTGCCATTCCTACTACTGTTTGCTGACCCGAGGAAACCTATGGACTATTCCAGGTTCCAAACTCTGCAAAGATTCTTTGCTCCTGAACTTGCAGGGAGCCAGGCTGCACTGGCTTGGACATTTTGTTGTTGCTCCTGCTCCATTGCCTGGATGAACTTATGCTTTGCTCGCCTGATCCAGCTAAAAGACTTCTCCTGTTGCAAGGGGGAGGGTGCCAAGACTTTTGCTTGCACCTCACCTCCCCTGGACTACGAACTTTCATTCTACATTGAACGGTTTGCTCATTGGATTGCCTTCATTGCCAGACCATGCATTGGACTTACCATATTTCATTGAATTGCATTTGCTATTTTTCTACCATTGCTCATTCTTCGACAGTTCCCTATTGACGGGACATTGGACATTGTTTATTGTGTAATTGTTTATTATTGCATTACTGGTGTGTGGGTGTTTAGGTTTAGGTTTTAGTTAGGACTGTCTTTATAAGATAGAAATCCTTTGCTTTTCCCCAAAATTCCCTTTCCTGAGGAGTGATACGGCTACCTACCTGCAAGCCCCTATTCGGCTCTAAATTGACTTTTGATTTTTAATTGGAAAATGTCCGATATTGTCCCCGATATTGCCCATTTTTGGGGGGGATTGTTACTGCCCTGGCTAGTCTGAGCTTTGGGGATATTAAAAGATATCCTTTTGATATCACAATTCGGCGTCACTTCTCTATTCCCCTCCATGTGCTTGCGAGACCACCGGACAAGCATGTAAACAAGCTCGGCTGTTAATCGCCGTAATATTCCTAAGACAATACAGGCAGGCCAGAAAATAGCTGACTCGCTGCTTTAGGAGACCTCCAGGCAAGTACTCTAATTAGGTATGCACACAACCTACAAAAGAGCCTCTGCCTCAAGATGGCAGCTTGATGGGTTAACTATACAGTACCCAAGTACTCTGCGTTTGCATACTGGCTACTCTATTGAGAACCTCTGCAATAACTCAATCATTCAGATTCTGACCTTTCGGAGACTTTGTCTCCAACTCCAAATCTATTGTTTTCCCCCAAGTACGGCATAGCCCGCAGTCACTTTCTCCTTATAAAAACCCTTGATTCCGAGACCTTCCTCGGATCGCTCCCGAGTTTCATCCCGCCTTGCTGCCGCTTTGCTTGGCGAGCCTCCCCTCAGCTCCACGTGCTGAGCTACATTGCACCCCAGCCTCGCTCTCTATTTTACTGGGCTTCAGAACAGGTGAAGTATCACCCAAACCAGCAACCCCTCTAAAAATCCCTCTATACTACTCCAACCTTTATTTTCTTTAGTTATCTTGTGTGAATGTGTCGCATACACTGTTTTGCTTGTGTATGTAATAAAACATCATTTATTGCTTCAACTTCTGTGTGCTCCTTGACTCGACCGGACCCCGTAGACATAGGGTTCAAGATCTTGCTAAGTTACCCTGCCTCTCGTAACGCTAAGCAGTGCTCTGAGCTAATTTTCACCACCTTTAGTTAAGCACATTTTGGTGTCCCTCCCGGGACCCCCAGGGTAACAGATCCTCTATATCTGAAGAGGCAAGACTCTCTGTTGGAGCTGGCAGTGTCCCCTGTTCTGTTTCCGGTACTATAACCTCCTTCTGTACAGCAGGCCCTGGCATGCCTTCTGTTTCAGCCTCTGGTGTGCCCTCTGTTTCAAACTCTGAGTCAGAGTCCATGCTCTGGAAGCAGAGCATGACACCCCTTTTCTGAAGGAATGACTACTGAACTTGAGCAGTGGCAGTCCCAGAGAATGGAGAGCAGGCCTGAAGACTGCCACCAACTGGAATCTGGAAAGCAGTGACCCATCCTGGTTGGTGAAAAGATACTCAGGGCCGGGTGGGCACACTCTCAAGTATCTGCACACCGCCCTGACCAAGCAAGGGCCTGATGAACCAGAGGTCCTACGTTGAATGATGCCCCCCCAGCCAAGGCGGTCACACTCGGACCACCTGACCCAAGCTGACAGCTTCATCCGAGACATGGACATCACCAACCTGAAGCACCTGGCCTGACCTGTCAACCTTGGATCCAGCTACTAGCTCACTGGCCCAAAATATGCCACTGTGATTGCAGCCCTAAAAAGGATGTCCTCCTCCTTGTCTCTGCATGAGGCAGGCAATTGCTGGATGAACTGCCTGAGAAGGCCAAAAGTGACAGGCCGCCTGCAATCAACTCTCCTGGGTGCTAACCTCCTCCACCCTCTACTGTCTTCCTGATGAGAAAAGAACTACAAGGATCAGCGAAACTTTTGACTTTGCTGAAAAAGGATATTCCCACTAAGTGGAGCAATGTAGAATGCAGGGACAAGCTTAACTCCCTGCACAATGAACTGCAGGACCTGCTGTTCTGAAAGTGACCAACCCAACCAGGTCCCACTCTTCCTGCAGAAGGCCAAGAACCTGTCCACAGCGCTAGAATAAGCCCAGAAGGTGGCTGGGGCCACTAAATTAATAACGCCTTGCACTATGCTTTGCTCTCACCATTCCAGAGCTCCTCCAGGAAGGCTGTCGGTTGTAGGTCTGCCTCTGGTGCCAACTGCCAAAACCTCTCCACCTGAAATCAAGACAAAGAGTCTGCAATGCCACTGTCCAAGCCTGGAACATAGCAAGCTGAGAATTTAATGTTAGTGTGCAAACAAGTCAAAACAAGCCTGTGAACAAGTTGCATAACCCTCTCCGACTTGAGAGATTGTCTGCTAACAACTGCCACAACTGCCTGGTTGTCACACCAAAAACAAACCCTCTTGTTGCTGAAAAGGTGACTCCAAGATGACCACTGTCACCACAGTGGGCCACCTCTGAGTGCACCAATGCCCAGCATAGAACCCACTAAACCCAACACCGCCAGCTGCATCGGACTGGACCTGCAGCTTGGCCCCAGGCTTGAGGGCATCTTAGCAGAGGGAAACCCCATTACAACTGTCAAAAAAAATTGCCCAGATGGCTAGGTCCTCCTTAAAAGTGTGTGTGATGCGTATCCTATGGTGGAAAGCCCTGATACCTGCTGTGATTCTGGCCAGCTGAGTGCAGAAGACTCTGCCCAGTGAAACAACCCAGCGGGCAAAGTTAAGATGGCCCAGCAGGACCTGGACCTCCTTGAGGGTGGCTTTTTTTACATGACAGCAGGCAGAGAAGACACTTCTGGAGACCCTGCAACTTATCAGGGGCAGACATGACAAACCGTGAACTGAGCCCCGCATAATGCCTAGGTAGACCAGGGAACTAGAGGGGCCCTCTACCTTGCCTTCCACCAAGGGAACACCCAAGCTCCAGGGCCAGGGCCTGAAAGACCTCCAGTAGCCTGGTACACTCCCCTGAATTGACTTTCCATGCCATAAGAAAGTCATCTAAGTCATGGGTGATAAAGGGAGACCCGGTCCTAACCTTTATGGCCCATTCCAGGAAAGTGGTGAAGGTCTCAAAGATGGAACAACTGATCAAACATCCCATTGGCATGGCCTTGTCATAGCAGTATGACCCATTGAATTTGAAGCCTAGCAAGCAGGAACTGGGAGTAGCTGCCTGGATGTCTCATTTTGCCATGAGAGCTCCAATACTACATGCCCTAACCAAGCAGACAGCCTGATCAAAGGATGTGTAGTGCACAGAGCAGAGTTCTGGGGGGATGGCATCCTTAACGGATGCACCTATAGAGTGGGAGAGGTGATGAATGAGCCAGGATTCCCCTGGGGTCTTCTTTGGGATGACCCCCCAGGGGAGAAACCATCAGGTTAGCAAAGGGTCCTCCCTTTGCAGAGAAAAGCCTAGCCACCCTTCCTGCCTTGCAGTCCTTAGCAATCTTGCCTACTATCACGTGAGGGAGGTCACAAGCTGACTTTAGGTTGTTGGACTCATAGGCCCTGTGAGGGCCCACTGCGGGAATCCTGAAGCCCTGGGAAAAAACCAGCCTAATGAAATCCTCAGCTACTTTGTTGGGGTAAAGCTCTAGGAGGGGCAACAGTGTGGAGAGCTGCATTGGGGTGACAGCCAAGGATACCCCCCTGAACAGGGTGTGGTGCTAACTCCTGAGTCCCCCACTGGCAGGCCCAGTGATGGTGGAAGACCTACTGTCTTTCTTGCCCCTGGAAGACCCACTGGGGCAACCAGGGCAAAAGGATTGCAGACTGCTGCCCAGCTTGGGGCAAGATGACTTAGCATGGGGCCTCAAGCAGGACTCACAGCAATGATCAAATTTGCAATGTGCCCACTGACACTTGTCAAGATTGAACCCCCAACACACACAGCACCTAGAGTCTTTCCTCCCAGCCCAGCAAGCAATATTGGAACCTGCACCCTTGCCCTTAATGTGAGGTCCCAAAGCTTATCGTTTATCAAGTTCCAGTGAGCATGCTCACTTTGAGATGTCCACTTGTGAAAAGTAGAGTCATATTCAATGGCTGCTGTATCACTAGGTAGTTCCCGTGATTTCAGCTCAATACCCCTGACAAGGGCTTTTCCCCAGTGAGACAGCTCTGATGGGCAACAGTTGCCCAAAAAGACCAGTGGCTAGGGTTGCAGCTCCCCAGGCCCACCTCTGAAGGAGGAAGAGGGGTTGGTGCAGCATGACAGCACTTATAAGGGTTTTGGCAATGAAACCAGCTCTTGGCGGACAGAGGCTGCCTGCAGATGTCCCTGGCTGCCCGCCACCTTTCAACCTCCTTGCCTTGAAGCTGCTGCTGCTGCTTGCCACTCCTGCTGTCTCCATTTTGCTGATCCTCTCTGAAGAGACACCTGGAATGAAGTGAGAGCTGGCAGGAGGCCCAGCTTATAAAGCCCTTTCCCTGACCGGAGGGAAAACTGCAGCTGCCTCTGGCCAAGGAAGGAGTCAGCCAATGAGTTTAAACCTGAGGTTTAAACTCATTGGCTGCCACAGGTTTAAACTTATTGGCTGCTAGGGAAGATACCTGGATGTAGCCAGCCCCAAAGCACGCTGGGAAGGAGGAAGCTGGAGGAGGTGATACAGCTGCCAGAGTTCCCTAAGCTGCAATGTCGCCACCTGGTAAGTTGGGCAGCAACCAATATAGTGGCTTGTGATGGTTGGTTTGAGTCCTTGACCTGACCACAATATCTCTAATGTTTTTAGTCCTTTAAAAAGAGAATTGTGGCTTTTTCTTACACTCTGGAATGTTATTAAGTAAAAACCAGAGGTTTTTTTAATGAACTTCTGTATGTTTTTTGTTATATGATTGTATGTAAGAGACTGATGGAGGTGGTTGGGCAGCAGTCTGTGTTGTTTTTGTAGTAATTCAGATCGAGGTCTGCCAACTGCAAACCCTTGGGATATTACATTTTGTGGATAGCCCCTTTCCAAAAGCTGTTAGGATAATATGTAAGACTCCTATTTAAAAAATTCCTCACTGTGTCAATTGCATTTAAGCTGGCAGAGAAACTGACCATAAGGGAGATTGACTCTCATAGCCCTTGGATGTGAGTTGTCAAATTTAAGGTATGTGTTGGCATCTGTAGGTTTTCTGTATAGGGAAGTGATGAGTTGATCTCCTGCCTTGGGAACTGTCACGTCCAAGGTCAAATTGTATATGAATTGTACTGAGGAATAATGTGAGATGTGCCTCATCATCTTTTCAGATGCACAACACATCATCCAGGAATCTTGCCCAGAATATTAATTTGTTGTTAAATTCCCCATTAGGATTGGTGACTTGTTTTTCAAAATTTGCCATGAATGCATTGGCTACCTCAGGGCCCATAAGAGATCCCATGGTTACATCCGTGACCTGCCAATAAAATTTATCAAACATGAAGTAATTTTTTGTTAGACCTATCTCTGCAAAGGAGAGTAAAGTTAGAAGGAGAATATTTCTCTACTCTTCTTACCAGAGTAGATAGCAAAATGGCAAGAGCTTCTTCCTGGGGTATATTGGTGTAAAATAACCTCACATCCATAGTGGAAAGTCTCCCTCCTCCAGTCTACAAGGTGTTATTTTGTTTATAAAATCTGTGGAGTCCCTTGTGTAAGATGGAATTGAGGGTATAAATGGTGTTTAAAAATGGTCCACAAATTGTACGAGTGATTCTAAGACTAAGCTATACTCTGATACTACTGGGAGACCTTTCAGTATTTTGGGGAGTGTTTAAAAAAAGGAGGGGTTCTGGAATTTGATTCTAATAAAAAAGATTTTTCTTTCTCTGTAATATAGCCCTCCTCTACCACAATATTGGTGATTTGTATAATGCCTTCTAGTGGATAGTCTGTAAGCTGATCTATCTGCAAGCTGACAAAATGCTTCATTTTTGTAGTCTGTGCTGTCCTGCACTACAATTATCCCTCCCTTATTGGCTTCATTGATGATAATGGAGGAATCTGCTACCAGTCTGTGGAGGACTTGACTCTCTCTGTGTTTCATGTTGTTCCATATTTTCTTGGGCTCATTTTCTAGTTTTGTAACTCTTGGGAAATAAGTCTTTCAAAAATTGCTATCATTGGATAGCTGGGGGTGGCATAAATTTAGAAGGAATCTTGAAACTTGTAATATTTGAAATCTGTGTATTTTCACTGAAGTACTGTTGCAATCTAATATTCTGGAAAAATCAGAACAAATCCAAACTAACCTGTACAGGGTCATGTCTGGTGGGGGGGGGGGGGACAAATGAGAAACCTTTTTTAAATACCTGTTCTTCTTTATCAGTAAGTGTCCTTTTTGACAAATTTACTATCATCTCTTTCTCTGGGATTGTCTGGAGACAGTTTTGTTTTCCTCCCTCATTTCTTTCTCATATTGACTCTTCCCCTCAAAAGACATGGATCATTGTAAAGATGTCTCTGATTCAGTACTGTGAGTCTTTGGTTGTTCCCAATCTGTTTCAGAACCCTGTGTATTATCATGTAAGGAACAAGAACTCTTCTTGGGTTTCTTATATTGCCATGGATAATTTTTTCCTGCTTTATAATCCATATCAACCCTGAGGAATTTTTTGTATTTATAGGATTTAAGTTCATCATTATTTTTTTAAAAATCTGACTCCATAGAGGCCAATTTTTCTTCCGTATGTCCATTGTATTGTTTTCTCAATGTTGTCTACTCATTCTTTCAAAGAGGATTTCAATTCAGAATTAATTTTGGTAGGTGTTTCTATAAGTGGAATAATCAAATCTTGGAAACACTTATTCAAAATAGAACTCCACTTATGCATGAATTCCTCATTGTCTTTAAACATGCCTGGTTCCTTTAAAATTCTAAGACCTAATTGCTTGAGTATACTGTTTAAAGTGAAATTTTAAATACATTGGGAACAATGAATTAAGCTGAATTAAGCTGAATTAAGCTGAATTAAGCTGAATTAAGCTGAATTAAGCTGAATTAAGGTAATTGCTATATTAGTTACAAATTCATACTGTTTTGTGTGTATTGATGCATTGAGTGTATTGAAAAATATTGAACATATTGAAAACTGGTCATATTAGATTTGAAACCCAAACAGAACTTACATCTAAAGAAAAAAAACTGGAGAATGACCCTACTGACAAAAAATTAAGAGACGAAATTAAACTTCTGCAAGAGCAACTTAAAAAGGCATACTCCCAAGAAACTGAGAAGATTAAGATAGGTAAATTGAATTACCTCGAATCTTCTAATAAACCTGGCAAGTGGCTTTCATATAAATTAAGAAAAGATAAAGAGAAAAAGCAAGTTCTTCGGCTCAAACTTGCAGGTAATATATACACAAATCAGGATTCTATCAAGGAAATATTTCATAAATACTTTTCAGAGTTATAAAGAGGATCCAGGACAAAAAGCTAATGAACAGCAGATGCAATCCTTTCTGGATCAACAGGATATAATGAGAATATCACAAGAACAGAAGCAAATATTAAATGCACCAATTACAAAGATAGAAATTTCTACAGCCATCAAAAAACCAAAAAGTTCAAAAGCACCCAGATCAGATGGCTTCACAACTAAGTATTTTAAAGTCTTTGAAGAAGAACTTATCCAACCTTTATATAATACTCTAAATCAAATTCTAACAGAAGGAATTCCAAAATCCTGGATAGAAGCAAATATTGCTTAATACCAAAAGAGGGAAAAGATCTAACATCTAACAATTATAGACCAATTTCTTTATTAAATACTGACTACAAGATATTTACAAGTATACTGGCAGAAAGACTGAAGAAAGTTAAGAAATCTATAATCCATGAAGATCAAAATGGCTTTCTGCCAAATAGAATATTGAGAAATAATGTAAGAACAGTGATAAATATTATAGGACATTCTGAGAGGCATAATGAAAAAGAAATGGCAATGATCTTCTTAGATGCTGAGAAAGCATTTGATAAGGTGAAATGGACATTTTTAATTGTGGCCCTAGGAAAAATGGATTTGGGTGATAACTATGTAAAATAGATTCAAGAAATATATTCACATCAAACAGCTCGAGTCATAGTAAATGGAGAAAAAACAAGAGAAATTAATATTAAGAACGGAACATGACAGGGCTGCCCTCTATCTCCTTTTCTGTTTATCCTGATATTAGAAATACTAAATAGAAAAATTCATTCTGATCCAGGTATTAAAGGGGTAAGAATTAAAGAACAGACATATAAATTACAAGCCTATGCTGATGCCCTCATAATTTTTCTGGAAGAACCACTAGAGAGTATAGATAAGTTCCTAAAGATCATTTCAGAGTTTGGAGAAAATGTGGGATTTAAAATAAAGATAGATATATATATATATATATATATATATATATATATATATATAAAATTATATAATGCTTTAGCCATAGGCCATTTACATGCATATCACCAAGATCAATAATAGAATTAAAATACAAATAAAGTAGATTTAAAACATTAAAATATTACAACACATCATCTATTAAAAACATATAAAATACAATGGATGCCTAGTACAATAAATTATGGACATTTAGGATTGTATAATATATAAAATATAAAACTATAAATCCAAAAGATATATTAGAATAAACATTAGTGCTAAAATTAATAGAATCAATGAAGATCAGTAGAGGTCATCCCCAGCACAGTCAACTGCCATATCCTTGATGAAACTAGTCCTGATTTTCATAGCTGCAAGCGCATAAAGAGAGACCTTGCGAGTTACCGCCGAATCGGTGTCGGACAGCAGGTAAAAAATCTTTTCGGATATGGTATTTGCACGTAAAGAAGACAAAATAGCCCCCAAGAACTTTGTTCTTGGTTCATCGTACAAAGAACAAGAAAACAGATAATGCGGCAGGTCCTCTATTTCTGGGGCCCTGCAAATACATGTACGAAGCGCCAATGGGACGTGCAAGTATCTGCCATCAATCATGGCTGTGGGCATAGTTTGGAATCGGAGGGCTGTAAAAGCCTGGCGAAGATTTGGATATGTAAGCCTCATCAGGTATACAGCCCTTTGGTGATCAAATTTAAATAATTTGTACCATTTTGAAAATTTAGAATGGTTAATGTCCTGTCTGTCAAATTGGACACCGTAATCAAAGATGTAATTGCGAAGTTTCTCTTTTGAATTCAGGGTATATAAATTATCACCAAGGGTAGGGTACATTTTCAATAGTCTATCAAAACCTGCACTCCAGGTTTTACAATGTATTAACTGTTCAAAACAAATCTTGGGGAAGACTCTAACATTGGAGTCTTTTACGGTTCTCCAATAATTAAACATGGTATAATGCACACGCGATTTGATCAGAGGCAAACCAACCTCAGCTCGGACCAGCGCCGCAGGGCTGCCAGGTGGGAGTCTTAATAGTTTTTTTAAAAAAACATTTTGGATAGTTTCCAATTTGGCTAACAAGGAACTATCCCATCCCCAAACTGCGGCACCATACAGCATCTGGGCTATAACTTTACTCTGAAAAATTTTGGGGGCTGGGACAATCTGATGACCCCCTGCGGAGTTATAGAATCTAAGGATTGCTCCAATTGATCTCAGAGCAGATGCTCTGATAGCTTCAATGTGGGGCTTCCAGGAAAGATTTTCTGTAAAATGAATTCCTAGGTACTTAAATTCCCGACATTGCTCGATTTGTTGACCATTAATAGACCATTGAAAGGAAGAGTGCCTTTTACCAAATACCATCACCTTTGTTTTAGTATAATTGATGTTCAACATTTCATTGGAACAATATACATTAAGCTTAGCCAGCAACCTTTTCAGTCCTATACGGGTCAAAGAAATTAAAACCATATCATCAGCATATAAAAGGATGGAAACCTTCTTTGACCCTAAAGAAGGCAGAAAAAATTCTGATCCGGATAATGCTGGAATTATGTCATTCAAGTATAAGTTGAAAAGTGCTGGTGCCAGTAAGCAGCCCTGTTTGACTCCCCTATTAGTGGGAATCGGGTCAGTTAGTGAGCCAGAGATGCCCACTCTTATTCTGGCTGATGTATTAGAATAAAGTTCCTTAATGAGCAGCAGTAGGCGATTGTCTATATTGATGTTATTCAGTTTATGCCACAGCAAATTTCTGTCAGTTGAATCAAAAGCTGCTGCTAAGTCGACAAAGGCAACAAATAGGTGTTTGGTTGGTCCCAAAATTCCTTGTTGAGCTAAAAAATAAAGAGTCAAGCAGTGGTCGATGGTACACTGTCCTCTCCTAAAGCCAGCCTGTTCGGGATAAATGATGTGGTTAATAGATTCCCACTCCTCTAGTTTATTTAACAGGTGTTTGCTGTATAACTTGGAATCAATATCCAAAAGACTAATTGGTCGATAGTTACCAGGGTCTTGCTTATCACGCTTCTTATAAATGGGGACAACTATACTCTGTTTCCAACCTTCCGGCATCCTGCCTGTTTTGTTAATTTGCGTAAATACTTTGGCCAGTATTGGCGCCCACCACTCTGAGAAGTGTATGAATATTTCTGGGGGCATCATGTTTTCTCCTGGAGCCTTGTTCAAAGCGAGTGATGCAATCAGTTTCTTTAACTCGGCTGTTGATACTGATGGCCAACATGGTAGTTCGTCAAATTTGATAACCGGGATGTATTGATGACCTGAAGATGTTGCTCCATAAAGCCTATTATAGTGGTTAAACCACTGAGATAATGGAATATATCCAACTATTACTGGTCTAACCGTACGCATGCAGGAAGAAATGACATCCCAGAACAACTTCTCGTTCTTTTCCGTTATAGTTTGGGCCAATTGTTTCCACTGTGTTCTAATATACGTATGTTTTTTTTGCTTTAAAAATGCCTTATAAGATCTTCTCATATAAGCTAGGGTACCGGGAGCGACAGCCTCCCTATTGCTAGCTACCTGGCGTGAACACGTCATTAGTGCTTTCCGGGCGACTCTACACTCAGAATCGAACCATCCATTTTGTGCCATTCTGTTGGGATTAAAATACTTATCACTAACCAAATTGGGTCTAAGATTCAGAATCATGTTATGATAAGCAAGTAGGCTGTCTGAGTCTGAGTGTAGAATGGCCTGGGAAAGAGATTTAAAAGTGGGGCTTGCAAATAAATGCGAGACTGAGGCCCCAAGGTTGGTTGACCATCGTATTCTCCTTTCCCCTACATACATCCTATTTATGTTCGTATTTTGAGGGAACTGAGGAAAGTAGGATGATTCGAGATGGAAATGCAATAAGAGAGGAAAATGATCACTCTCGACCCTGCAGTCAACTTCAAACCTGTAAATCTTAGACAACAGATTAGCGGAGACTGCTATATAGTGTATTGTGCTGGCTCCCCTGTTAGTAATATAGGTATAAGTACCCAGTGTTGTGTCGCATTGAGATCCATGGAGACATTGCAAATGATGCAGAGACAAAACTTCTAGAAGTCTCAGGCCTGGCTTGTTTATACAAGTATCCTGAGATACCCTAATGGGTGATGTAGCTTGGAAATGTTGACCGTAGTTAGAAGACACCACCTGTTTTGGGCCAATCCCAATTCTAGCATTAAAGTCTCCACAGAGCAAAAGCCTTGTGGGGGAATACTTATCCTCTAAAACTGTAAGGGTTTCAGATAGGCTATCCCAAATACCGTTGGGTCCTACATTTTTTGATAAACTAGGAGGAAAGTAAACGTTTATACAAATGAGAGAGCCACTATTTTTACTCTTAATAAGAAGTGCCTGAGTATAATGCGGATTGGAAGTAGCCAGTGGTTCAACTTCAGCTTGCAAGTCCACTGAAACAAGTATGGAAAGGTCGCCACTGCCACGACCTTTAAAACTTATTCTAATAGCTGGGACAGAAAATGCTTGAAATCCATAAAGTGATGGTAAATTAGCTTCAGTAGCCCATGTTTCCTGAAGACAAATAATTTTAAATTTTTGTAGGTAGGTCGCAAAATCTGCATCATAAAATTTATTTGCCCAGCCTGTAACATTCCATGAGAGTAACTGTAATTGTCAGACTGGTATTGCAGGGTTTGTAACTTCGCAAATATCCGGAGGTTCATTTTGGACAAGAGTTTTTTGTACTGAAAGCTCTTCAGATGGAGCGAGTATATTGTTAGCCCTCTTAGATTCCAAGGGTAGTTGAGATTCAAAATCCAAAGGCAGTGGAGATTTAATCTGAGCCGGGGCTTTCTGTGTAGAGAGCTCTTTTGACAGAACGGGTGTGTTTTTAATCCTCTTTGATACCGTAGGTTGAAGAGGCATAGTGGTTATCAACACATCCTCGTTCATGGCTAATAATGCGTCAATGGAGTCCCCAGCATGATCATTCTCCTCTTGAATAGATACATCTGTGGCTACTATGTCTACCAATGGTTCAGCTAAGTCTTCAATAGTAAATAACATAGTCTTGAGGTCCTCGAGTCTACTGGCGATATCTTTTTGTTCATCATTAAAGGTTAATTCCCTTAGATCTATGTACTGCTTCTTGGCCTCAGGTGTTTTTACAGTACCAGGCTGTGGAACCATGTTGGAGGATATTTCTGTAGCGACTGGCAAACCGGAACTCTTTTCCTCCTTAAGCGTTCCACTGTTATGCTTGAAGATAACTAAGGGGGTAATGACTGTATCTCGAAAGACGCGCATTGGTGTTATTTGAAAACTAGACAAGAAGCACCTCATTTTCAACAACATGGAGGGAATTATGGGCTGCTCAAATGTTGCCATAATTCTCAAGTGTGCTGCTGTACTAGGAAGCCATTCCACAGCAGCCAAATCAACTTGGTGAGGATGTATATGCAACAGTTGGCTCAAAGAGTATTTCAAAGCTTTGAATGACCTCCATCTACCATTGTTTATTCTATTAAAGGCAATCTGTAGCGTAACTTGATTTGTCTGCAGAATCCTATTGCAGCTACCCTTCCCCAGAGCCTCTACAGCTGCTACTGAGCAGCCCCTATAATTCATTGTAGTATTTTCACTGTGTCTCAAATTTTCCTCTTTTTTTGATCTTGTATTGATACCTTGAGCTGGTCTCCCCTCCTGTGCTGCAAAACTCTGTATGAAGGTATCAAAGGAATGCTTGACCAAGTGAAGTTCTTTAACGATTAATTCTAGTCGTTCATAGATTGAAATAACAGTGTGAGCTGTTAAAAGACACTGTTTTGTTATAAAATCTGGGGGATAGAGTTGTTGCTTAGTAAATTGTTTCTTTCCATTAGTGGACAAATGTTTGGGGACTGATTCATCTACCCCATTCACTACTGGGGACACTCCTACTTGATGCGAGTCCAGACTATTGTCCGGGTTTTCCAGAAGCTCAGAAGCAGACTCATTATCTGTGTCTAAGGCTGAAAAACAGTTGGCGGTAGGAACTGTAAACACTATGTTTGTATTAGAGTTTGAATTACTCACAGTTTCCTCACAGATAAGCAGCTCGTCAATCTTCAACTGTTTAGAGGCCTTATTATGTTTTGCTGCCCCAGGACTTGATCTGGCTCGTTTTTTACTCCCCATTGAAAATGCAGGCCTCCCTTATAAATTTCCAGAGAAAGTGAGATTGTAAATCCTCAAAACGAATCCTCCACCTTCATTCGTAGAGAAAAATCGGCTTAATATGGTGACTCAAGGTACAACCTTCTTATCGAAAGCAGTACGTAAAAACAAAATCAGTAAGAAGGCAACAGCAGATAAAAAGAATAAACAAAGGGAAAAATATTTTCAAAAGAGCTCTTCACGGCAGCTGCTGCCTTGTCGCCATCTTGGATCCCCTTCCGTCCCCTAACAGATACAAGTGCCAAAATGGAGAGCTGCTCAAACCAAGACAAATTCTGTCCATACTGTTCCAACGATCTGCTAAGTAAGTGGCTCTAAAGCAGAGACAAGTATAAGATTTATTGTGGAAACCTAAAATAAAGAGAAAACTGAAATTCTAACAAAGAATATGTACCTTAGGAAAGAAGAACAACTTATTAAAAAATCCAGATTTCAGATTCAAAAGAATCTAAAATATTAAGCATCTGGGTTACAAGGCAAAATACAGAGCTGTTCAGCAACAATTATTTACGAATGTGGACAGAAATAAAGAAAGATTTAGAAAAATGGAATAAATTACATTTATCCCTTCTCGGCAGAATTGTGACAGTGAAAATGATTGTCCTTCCCAAAATGATTTTTCTTTTTCAAAACCTGCCAATAATCAAAAATGATAAACCATTCTGAGAATGACAAAAAGACCTTTCAAGATTTATTTGGGAAGTGAAAAAACCAAGGATAAACTGTAAAAACTTAACAGATCAAAAAGAAATATGCTGATGCAGTTTACCAGACCTTAAATTATGTTATTATACATGTGAGTTAACTTGGATAGCAGAATGGCTCAAGTTACAGAACAAAAGAATATTAACACTAGAAAGAGTCAATAACAGAATGGGCTGGCATGCCTATCTCTGGTACAATAAGGCAAAAATAGATAGAGATTTTACAAACCACTTTATAAGAGGATCTTTATTGAGAATTTGGATGCAAATAAAGAAAAAAAATTACAACAAAATCCCAGCTTGGATATCTCCCCAGGAAGCATTTTTTGGGAGATGGGTTGGTACCCAAGAAAAATGGTTGACGTATAAAGATCTACTAGAATTAGATGAATCACTTACACCACAGATAAGAACAAGAGAAAAACTGGAATAAATAGGCTTCAAGCTCCCATGGTTTCCATACAGGCAACTCCATGAGAGATACAACATAGATTCAAGGTTGGAAGGATTCAATCTGAAACAAACATCTATTGAATTAGAGAAGATTATATTCAGTCCATCAAACCACGTAATATTGAAACTTTATAAATGTTTATTAAATTACAAATTGGAAGAAGACGGTCAAAGATATTATGATATCTTGGGCCAATAGCCTAGACCACACAATTGAATTAGAATACTGGGAAACATCTTGGAAATTAACCCATAGATTTACATTATCTCAAGACCTTAAAGAAAACTACATGAAGATGTTCTATAAATGGTACCTAACACTGGCCAAATTGGATAAAATGTACAACACACATCAGAATAAATGTTGGAAATGTGAAGAGAAAATTGGAACTTTCATAAACATGTAGTGGAGTTGCCAAAAAATTTAAAAAATTTGGGAGCAGTTGAGTATAGCTTTAACGGAACTATTCGAAACTCAGATACCTCTTATACCAGAATTTTTCTTATTAAATATGGTATAAAATATAGATTCAAAAATTTCAAAGAAATATTGGAGAGTTTTATTGTATCTTGTTACCACTTCTAGAATATTAATAGCCAAATGCTGGAAAACTAAAGAAATCTCCACTTTAGATCAATGGATGATTAAAACATTGGAGATGAAGGAAAATGATCAGCTTACCTGTAAAATTAAGGGGAAATCTGATAAAATATTGAAGGATTGGGATCCAGTTACCATGTTTCTCCATAAGAAATGGGGTAATTTAATTATTGAATGAAACAAATTAAATAAATCAAATGAGCTTGAATAAACCCAAGAGAGATTTAAAAACACCTTAGGGAGATTAAAAAACAAATAAGCAAACAAATAAACATGGGAAATGCAGTGACCTATATGGAGATTATTATTTAGATCTGATATAGATATTTTGGTAAAACTGCAACATATGTGTACATAACAATGTCTGTATGTGTGTATATATGTGTGTAATATACATGTGTATATATTGTATATGTAAATATTGGCATATAGGAGGAACAAAATCAACTAGCACAGAGAAAACACAGGAAGAGGAGAGGAAGTTTAGGTAATAGGTAGTAAATTTATGTTATTTCTCAAGAAGAGGTAACAGTCCAAACAAATGGAAGTTGTGTTAATATTTATTTATTTATTTATTTATTTATTTATTTATTTATTGTGGTTATCAACGCAATCATATGTAACTTCAGAAAATATCTCTTGCTGTTAATATTCAATGATCATTATTAGAGGATATTTGCTGATTGGGAATAACCCTGTTACCATGTATTTTTTGTTCGAGTTTTTAATACGATTTTAATTTATTAATAAAAGAAAGAAAGTGGAAAAAAATAAAATTCTAAGACCTCTAGGAATCCTCTGTATTCCAACAAAGTGAAGGCATGTAGTTCACTTGTTATCATTTGTTTATGTTCTTTCATAATTTGTTCCCAATCTATTTCAGCTTCTTCAGTTTTATTTTCAAAAATGGAAGGTTGGGTCAGTAACTTATCCAGATATTCCTTAGAGTAGCTGTGTGTGTTATCTGATACCATCATGTACAGCAATAACAAAGGCAGGAGCAGGAATAAATACTAGAAAGCACATAGAATGAAACAGCAGAAAAGGAGACTAGGTTCCACGTGCTTATCATTTTCGTCTCCCCACTAGCACTGCTCCAACCTGGCATCAGCCTAGGTGATCTGACTGGCATACTGGTCTATTTTTTGCTGCATTAAACACAGAAACCAATATTAGAATAAAATATTCTGAGCATCTACAGTAAGTTCTAAATATACCTGAACATGCCCTTTAAAAGTCACAAATCTTGAAAAGTAACTAGAAAAGGTTACTGATTACAGTGACATTCTATCCCACTTACTACATTACTTTTGAAATGTAGTTTTATTTTGCTTTCATTATGCCCCCAGAAAAATATGTTTCAGATCTACAAGTAGATAGGTAGTTGCATCTTTTTGATCAACCAGTCCTTTGGTGCTTGCTGTGAGTGCATGCGTTGCTCTACAAAAGGGAAAGGAAAAGTTTAAATATAATAAATATAATCATAATAATAATACCTATAATATTTAGCCTAATTTGACATATCATAGAACATATCTACACCCTTTTTACTTCTTCCCTTCATTTCCAATCATTCTTCTTCCTCAGTGGCTCTTCCTAATTAAGTGTGAATTGTTTCCTAGGTATGTATGTATGCGTTACTTTACAAGAATTTTATGTTAGAAATATTTTTAAAAATAATAATAATAATAAAAAAAGGGAAAGGCGGTAGCTTTGCACAAAGTCACTTTGGTGTGAAATATAGAAACACTGGTGATGTCCCAAAAAAACTGATATGGTTTAATTGGCAAATATTATTTAATTGGCACTACATTAATTGGCATTGTATAAAATGAAACCTGAGATTACTGGAAGGTTGATCTGCAAAGAGGAAAATTACTGACTGTAAATGTGAGGTTGCAAGGCACGTCAGACATACCCCATCCTAGGAGAAACCAAAGTCATTGTCAGGCAGATTGCAAGGCAACTCTACAGACAATAGGCTTGTGCTAAAAGCTGGACATCTCTGTGCAGAAAAGGGAAGTCTTCACCAAACTGTGATTGTTCTAACCCTTATCCCTCACACCTGAATGTGTCCCTGCTTCATCTTCCCAACTTCTCCACAATGCAGAGCTATTACAACAGCCATTTTCCGTTGGTCACCTAAACACTATGATCATTAACTCTGTTGAACCTCATTGTTTGTGTTGCAACTCCCATTGTCCATTCAGCTGGGAGAGTGATTCTGACTAAGAAGAAGCAAACTGCCACAAGATGAGATTGAGGCAATAGCTAAAAAGTAGGGATGGAAAGAATATTTGAAAATATTAAATAAATGGTTGAAAAACATATTTGTTCAGCTTTACTAAACACTAACACATGACACACTATTAATACAGCAATAACACAGCATCAGGATCACATGTAGTATGGCAGTAACTTAGCTCAAGACGGTAACATACATGATCCTATATTCTAGAAGCAAGAATTGTAAGGCCCTGCTTTGGGGGTCCCTGATATTAGTATGGTTTGGATGGGCAACATACCTAATTGGTGTCGTATGTAATTGGAAACAAATTTTATTGGCTCTGATATCAAATTCAAGCCTGAGAGGTGACAGAGAGGTCAAACTGAGCAAGGGAAAGAATTTAACTGTAAATATGAGAAAGATAGGTCAACTCAAAACTTCCTCCAGGTAAGACTGAGTCATTTGTCAAGGCAAATACACACCATTCCTGTGGATAATAGGCTTAAATAGAAGCTGGAATTTTCCAGGGAATCCAACTGTGAGGAGCCCACCAGGATACTGATTGACAGATATCCATCCCTGGTACACTTGGATTCTTTCTTCTTTCCTCACAGCACCCACAATAGACAGCTATTACAACACTCATCATGTCTTTGTCAATCAAGCACTAAGCCCATCAACAGGCGAGAGACTCATTGTCCACAACAGGTTCCCTTTATCTTGCATCTGGAAACTTCACTGCCACAGGCTATTTTCAGGGTACAAATACTCCTGATTTGAGGATGCCCAGTGCAGTCTCTTGAAGGTCTACCTGTCACTCTGTCGGTCTGGCTCCTGAATGAGAACTGCCCTTAGATCCTACCTAAGCCAAAACACATTTCTGCTCTTCACTACTCTTCTGAACTGGTAATTATAAATCACCCAAACCCCTCAGCCTCTCTATGATTTTTTTTACCTTTCTCTTTCAGTTAGCTCTTGTGTGAATGTGTGATTGTGTGTAGCTTGTGTGCATGCATGAGTGAATTCCCCTCAATAAAACACATTTTTAGCTTACTTCTGAATCTCTGGCTGGTTCTTTTCCTGCGTGTGCCTGTAAACACTGGTAGAAAAGATCTCGCTAAGTTGCCCCCCTCTCGCATTGTTACCCTGATTTCTGGGGTCCCGTGGGGGGCACCTCAATGTGCTCCAAATAATGGGGAATGGGAATTAGCCAGAGCACAAGCTGTAGCACTACAAGAGGCAGGGTAACCTAGCGAGATCTTTTACCCAATGTTTACAGGGTCAGGCCGAGTCAAGACCACGACACAATAAAGTTCTAATTTTGTTCTTTTATTTGCAAAGTCACAGCGCACTTGCATGCTCACTCACACAGAACTAAGAAATACTGTGCACATGTGTACTCACACACACAGACCTAAGGAAATAAAGGGAGGAAAGTAGATAGGGGATTTTGAGAAGGACTTTTCAGGGGGGATACTACACCTGATCCTGTAGCCCGGGTAGCCTGCAGAAAGTCAGTTGGAGCGGAGATTCTCAGCACTTGGAAGCTGAGGGGAAGGCTTGGCAAATGGAGCGGCAGCAAGGCGGGATGGAAGCCAAGAGCGATCCGAAGAAGCACTCAAAACCAGGGGTTCTTATAGGAAGAAATGTGCCTGTAAAGTAGTCCGTTCCTGGGGAAAACAATGAGTTTCGGGTTATAGACAAAGCCTCCGAAAGGTCAGTACTTTAAATGATTGGATTTTGATGGAGTTGTCAATAACGTAGACAGTATGCAAATGGAGAGTGCTTGACAGTTGAGTAGACAGAAGAGCTAATCTTGTCAAGCTGCCTGTTTGGGCCAGAGATTCTTTTGTACGCTTGGTGCATACGTAATTTAGGTTTAAAGTGTACTTGCCTGGAGGTCTTCTGAAGCTGCATGCCGGAAAATTACTGGCCTGCCTGGATTTATTTTGTATTTTTCAGCTTGTTCAGTCATGTCCATGTGCGTGCTTGTCCGGGGGCCTCGCAAGCACATGGAGGGGAGCAGTTTGGAATGGCCAATTCTTTGATATAAAATTATATTTAGTAGACCTCGGGCTCAGACTATGCACCACAGTAACAGCATCCTCCTGATTCTGAGCTCATTAATTCCCCACTTTTTCAAGGAGATATTTGGCATTGTAGGGTGGCCCTTGTGGCACCTACATTTTGGGGTAACAGTACGATATATTTCTACATACATAGCTCATGTAACATATAACAAAGCTCTAAAGATATCAGCTATAGCAGAATTCTATATAAAAGCAATAAGAATACAATAATCTTTATCTAGCATACTGTGACAAAAGACTTATGTCCCATTGCACACTCACAACAATCATTTAGCTTATACTTGAGGTGTAACATATAGTGACATGTAACACATGATGATAATCCGAGCCTTTGGTTATTCCAAGATGACCACTCACTACAACAATGGTTTATATCAGCCTACAATATTGGAAAGCATAGCATAATCAACAAGCATTATCATAATGGCTGAATCACATGATTAATCATGGCATTGAGTGAAGCTGACGTGACACCTACTCCAGAAGAGAAGTATTTGTTTTTCCTCCGGGCTAAGGAAACTGCACTATGCTTAGAGGAAGAAGGAACAATACATAAAAGAAAAAATAAAGATGTAGAGAAAAAGAGAAAATTAAACTGACAATTGAATCCAGAGGACAAGAGTTGGTTTGGCTGAAGGAAAAAGAGAAGCAACATCAGGGAACTGGAGAAAAAAGAGAAAGAGAACAAGAGAATCTTCTTTTTAAAATTATTATTCTATTATTTATATTGCAAGACCAATCGCTGTTAAACATAATACAAAAATAATTCATGTAAGAGAGGAGATTGTAATACATTATATTATTTAATTGGCACTGTTAATTGGCATTGATATAAATTATAAATTGATGTAAATTATGTCTGAGGTGACTGGAAGGTCACACTGGAAGAGGCAGATTACTGCCTGTAAACATGAGATAGCAAGAAAGGTCAGCTACATGCACCTCTTAGGCAGAAACTAAGTCATTTTCAGACTAATAGCACATACCCTTTTGAGACACTGGGCTTAAAGATAATGAGCTGGACATCTCAGAGCTGAAAGAGGAAATCCCCGCCAAATTGGGATTGTCTTAACTCTGACCCTGAACACCTAAATATTAAGACCATTAGCTCTGTCTAGACTTCATCACTTGTATTGCAACTCCCATTGTCCTCTTGGCTGGGAGAGCGATTCACACTCACACCTGAGGGATATTTTTCGGGTATGAGAAACCCTCTTTTCAAGCTGTTGGGTGCAATCTTTCACTTTTATGAATTTCATAATGTCCATTTGATTCCTTAATGAGAAGTGTCCTTAGGTGCCTACCTAAGCCATGTCAATGCTTTCTTTGCTGCTCTCCAGACTGGTAACTATTGCCTCATCCCTGAAAGTCCTCTATCCACAATTTCCTTCCTTTTCCTTCAGTTTGCTCTTGTACGCATGAGTGAGCGTTTGGATCTTTGTGTGCTTGTGTGAATTTTTTTCAATAGAAAGAGATGCACTGACATTACTGGTGGGTCTTTGTGGCACCCACATTTTGTGGTAACAATGTAGAGTAATATTTTAGTATGTTTCCTCAAAATTTGATCATCTACGACATTTAACATTTCATTGGAAATTTCACATTGAGAATGTCAGTTATTATCAGATGGATTCATCCCCAATATTTTCTAGCTTTGTTGCAAAGCCGCCACATGTGATAGAAGGTTCCTTTTTTTTTTCTTGACATTTGCAACATTTGTTGTTCGTTCCCTTTTCCATTTTAGTTATTCTTTCAGGCATTAGATAACACCTGTAAAACATTTTATAATGATTTTCTCTCGAATTATAATTTTTGATAAATTTTACTTTTATATTCTATGTTCTTGTCCAATGTTCCAACTGAACTATAAGTCCAAAATTCTGTATGCAATCACATATTTTTTACTATTTCTTATTCCATTTCCTTTTTTTTAATCATTTTATTCAATTTCACATTATAAAAAACATACATAGTAACTGACAGTTTACTTGACATATTTCTGATCTTCCACAGAGATCTAGTTTTACATACTATTTTTCAGACATATAATACTGTACTACATTTTACAGCTATTTTTACTCACTGATTCTTGCCTTTCCCTCCCATATTCCCTCATCATGATATATACCCTGCCGCCCACTCATATCTTATCTTACATCATGAATAACAAATCTCCATCTGTATACCCAGCAATTACCCACTTCCATTTATCATTTGCCATTCTCTTTGTATCTCTTCGTCTGATTTCCCTTGTAGTCTCTGAGAGACCGTATCAGCATTTTTATTTTCTATAAGTGTACCCCACCGTTGTTCCACTGTGGGTATTTGATGAGTTTTCCACAACTTAGCATATTCAATCCGAGCAGTTGTTATCATATAAAGCAATATTCTCCATTGTTTCTTTACATCAACATCTTCTATTATATCAGTCATATTTAACAGTTACAGTTCTGGTGTCCTAACAAGTTGAATTTTCAATAATGCACAAATTTTATTATGTATTACATTCCAATACTTCTTAGCTTTTGGGTACGTCCACCACATGTGGTAGATCGTACCAACTTCTTTCTGACACTTCCAACAGTGCCCATTACCTGTTTTGTAAATCTTTTTCAATTTGTCTGGTGTCATATACCATCTATAAAAAAGCTTATAATAGTTCTCTTTCAAATTTTGAGCTGTTGTAAATTTCTGTGTTTTTTGCCAGCGCCTTTCCCAAGACTCTAATTGAATTGTATGTCCAATATTCTGAGCCCATAAAATCATTGTTGTCTTCACTGTTTCTTCCTGCCTCTCCTGTTGTAATATTTCTTGATACGCTTGAGCTAATAAGTGAGGAGGATTTTCAAACAACCATTTAATTACTCCAGTTTTCTCCTTATGTTCTATTCCATATGTTTTAGTGTCCATCTGGAACCTTTCAACTAATTGTCTGTAGGGGAACCAATTCAATGCTATTCCCTCTTGTTCTAATTTTTCTCTTGTTTTTACCTTTAAATTATTAGACGCTGATCTCTCCGTTATGTCTTCGTATCGCAGCCATTTATCTGAATCTGTCCATCGTCCAAAAAAAGCCTCTTGAGGTGAAACCCAAGTGGGGAGCTGCCGTATGTTTTTAGTTTTATAATCTTCCCAAATTTTTAAAGGCGCTTTCCTGATATAGTGATGTGAAAAGTCTTTATCTATTTTTGCTTTATCATAAAACATATAGGCATGCCAGCCCATTCTCAGGTCTGCTCCCTCCAATGCCAGCGTTCTCTTATCTTGTAGGTCTACTCAGTCTTTTATCCACGTAAATGCCGCAGCCTTGTAATATATTTGAAAGTCTGGTAGTCCCATTCCTCCTCTATTTTTACTATTTCTTATTCCATTTCTAATTTTAATAGAAATTTATGAAGTTTGGTAATCACATGATTTTCTCCTTAACATACAATCTCTTCAAATTCTCTTTTGTTATATTCTAGGCTGTCAGAGTCTGAATTGATTTTAAATCTTGCTGACAATTGTTTGTACAGTAGCCATGAACAGTTAGTTCCTTCTATTAATAATTATTCATTTCTTTTTAACTGTCATTTTTCCTCTATTTGTTTAATCAAATCTTTATAAGTTAGCCATTTATCTTGGGGATTTTTTTCATTTCTTTGAGATGCTTCATGAGAGGAGAGCCAGCATGGTATTCTAGTATATAATTTGTCTCTATATCTCAGCCAAAGCTTGAGTAGGGGTTTTCTTATTTGATGGTTATTAAATTCTTTCACTTTATTTTTCTGCAACCATAGAAATGCATGCTATCCCATTTGTAATTTAGAAGCTTCGAGTTGTAATATTCTTTTGTTCTGGAGTGAAATCCAGTCTAATGCCCCTGATTAAGTGCATGCATGATGGTATAATCTTAGATCAGGAAGTCCTAACCCAGCTCTATTTTTGGCATTCTATATCACTTTCCATCTCATTCTGGGCTTCTTTCCAGCCCAACCAATGAAATTTAGACATGTATTTATTCCATGTTTTAAAAGTGGATTCATTTGTTATACTTGGTGCATTTTGGAAAATGAAAATCATTTTTGGGCAACATGTTCCTTTTAATCGCTGAGATTCTTCCTAAGAGTGATAGACTTATTTTTTTCCCATTGTTGAAAATCTTTTTTTAAATTTCATTTCAAGTTTTTTGTTTTGTTTTGTTTTGGGTTTTGTTGTTGTTGTTGTTGTTGTTGTTTGTAATTATGATCAAATAATTTTGAGCTTTTCTTGGTAAAATATATGCCCATATAGCTTTTTTTCTACTTTAAAATTAGATTTTTAAATTAATTCAGATTCTTCTTTATGTCTTATATTTCTTTGCTATCATCATTTTTCTCTATTTTTAGTGCTACTATTTTGTTGTATTCTTTGATTATTTCTAGTAATCTCTCTATACTTTTTAGAGGATTGTCCACTGAAATTCTAAATCATCAACAAAAGCTCAGACTTTGTACATTTGGCCTTTAACATATATGCCTTTTATTCCCAGATCATTTCTGATCTTATTACATAGAATACATACCTGGACCCTCATCGCCATGCCAGTGAGGGGGAGGACAGTAGTTGCTGCCCGCTCCAGAAAAGACCATGATGTCCTGAGTCTGGTGGGGAGTGCCAGAACATATCATGTGATGGAGGCAAGCAAGAGGCCGTATAAGGCCAGCTCACCCTCCATATGGTCTCAGTTGCTGCAGCACTTCACAGAGATGTCGTTGGATCTAAGGAGACGTTTGGAGTAGAGGGGAAAGTAGGAAGTAGGCGTGGCTGGGAGAGCAGGGCTGGAAAGGAGGCAAATTGCAACTGCCAGGGCAAAGAGCATCTGGGGACTACAAAGTAAGGAAGTAGTAGGTCCTCAATGATTGTCAGGGGCCGCATGAGGATGGCCCCCCCCCACTAGCTATCTGAAAATGGATTCAGCTTCTTGATGACTTGCCAGTGCTCTGTTACCACTATAAGCATCAGACTGCTCCCACTCTACATTTGGAGCAGGCATTTGGGTGGCGGTGGAGCACCATTGCAGGGAACAGCAGTAGCCAAGGAATAATGCCTCAGAGTGAGCACAGGTGCACATTTTCCCCTCCTGCCAGCTCACCAAGTACATGCGCCAGCAGCCAGCTTTTTAGATTCCCCCCCAAGGATTGTGACCATTAGACATCACTCCCCCCTCCAGATCAACTGTGGAGCAGTGAACAGCTTGGCAGTGATATGGGGTGAGCAGAGGTTGATTGCTGGCTTCTCAGGTCAGCACACGGGAAAGGGAAATCCCCCTACTACTATCTAGCTAGCAAAATAAGGATGTTACTGGTTGATGACCCCTCTCCACAACTACTACCCAGATCTGCATCTCTCTGGAAATGTGGTATTTGGGTAACTGGGTTTGTGCCCACTCCATTGTACGTTTATTTGACCAGGGGGTTTTTTTGTTTATTTTTTTATTTTGTTTTGTTTGTTTGTTTTGTCTGTGTTTGTTAATTGTGAGTGCTTGAGCATGGGCATGGTTCTAGTTTTGGGATACAGTGGCAGGGCAATAAGTAAGTAAGTAAAAAATACAAAATAAATAAATAAATATAAAATAAAATAAGAATGAGAATACTTTTTTAAAATTCGTGAAGGGATTGCACACTCTCAGCAAAGAAAAGCATAGGCCAGCTCAATCAATCAATCAATATGAAGTAATAATAACAACAACAGAAGGGAGGATTAATGGTGCTTAGCAGTGAGACCCCTACTACTGAAGAGTGAATACCCAATCCTGCAATGTCTGTACTCCAATACTTTAAGGTGTGCTCCTGCTGGTAGGAGAAAGACTTGAGGGACCATTCACTGATTCTGTGTCCAGCAAAACAGGCCTTAGGTACCTCAGCTGTTAACCAGGCTGGATATGGCCCCAAAGAAGGGTGGAGGGACATCCTAAGGGAAAACCCCTGCTAAGAAAAAGACCTGCCAAAAGGCCACCCTGGTGTTGCCAACTTCGTCGGAGGACAAGAGTGAAAGGATGGAGAGGGCAGTCATCTTAGCAAAGTTACACGAGCTGGAGAAAAGCAGTGTGCAACCTAGAACAATGGCAAGGTCCGAAAAGGAAAGTCAGAATGCATTTGACCAGATGGTTCTCTTTTGCTTAGAAGCACTTGACAAAATCTTTCAAGTGGATGGGGTGAAGCAGCTGTTACTGTAGTTTCTAGTCCGAACTTATGGTATATTAGATATCATTTGATATCAAGAATTTGGCCTTCACTACCCATTCCTCTCCATGTGCTTGCGAGGCCCCTGGAAAAGCACACACACGGGCATGACCGAAAATAGCTGAACTATTCAAAACAAATCCAGGCAGGCCAGTAATTGCTGGACTGCAGCTTCAGGAGACCTCCAGGCAAGTACCCTCTTAAGATCACATTATGTATGCACACCATTTACAAAAGATCCCCTGCCCCGAGCAGGCAGCTTGACTGTCAATATCCAACTGTCAAGCACTTCGCGTTTGCATACTGTCTACGCTATTGACAACGCCGTCATAATCCAATCATCTAAAGTACTGACCTTTCCGAGGCTTTGTCTGCAACCCGAAACCCATTGTTTTCCACAGGAACGGACTAGCCTACAGGCACATTTTCCCCTATAAGACACCCTGATTTTGAGCATCTCCTCAGAACGCTCTGACTTCCATCCCGCCTTGCTGTCGCTCCATTTGACGAGTCTTCTGTTACCGCTGTTTCTAGCCCGAGCTTGTGGGATATTAAGATATCATTTGATATCAATAATTCTGCCTTCTCTACCCATTCCTCTCCACGTACTTGCGAGGCCCCCGGACAAGCAGGCACACAGGCGAGGCCGACAATAGCCAAACAAACCGAACCAACCCGATCCAGGCAGACCAGTCCTTGCTGAATGCAGCTTCAGGAGACCTCAAGGCAAGTACCACATTATGTATGCACGCCATTTACAAAAGATCCCCTGCCCCGAGCAGGCAGCTTGACGAGCCGAATATCCAACTGTCAAGCACTTCATGTTTGTATACTGCCTACGCTATTGACAACGCTATCATAATTCAATCATCTAAAGTACTGACCTTTAGGAGGCTTTGCCTCCAGCCCCAAACTCTTTGTTTTCCCCAAGTATGGACTAGCCTGCGGCCACAATTTTCCCTATGAGAACCCCTGACTTTGAACGCTCCTCAGATTGCTCTTGGCTTCCATCCCGCCTTGGTGTTGCTTTGTCCAGCGAGCCTTCCCCTCAGCCCCATGTGCTGAGAATCCACGCTCCCCAGCTTCTTTGCTTCTTACTGGGCTTCAGGACAGGTATAGTATTGCCCATACCAAACCTCCTCTCAAAATCCCACTATCCGCTCCTACCTTTGTTTCTGTAGTTCCTTGTGTGAGTGTGTTGCATACATGTGTTTGTGGTTCAATAAAATAATTATTATTATTTCAACATCTGCCTTATTATTGACTCGGCCTGACCCCATAGACATAGGGTTCAAGATCTCGCTACGTTACCCTGCCTCTTGCATTGCCAACTTGTGCTCTGTGCTAATTCCCTCCCCATTGTTGTGAGCACATTTAGGTGTCCCTCCCGGGACCCCCAGAAATCAGGGCAATAGAGTGGTTGAGAATGCGGGCAGCCCCTGTGTCATGGACCGCTATTTTTGGTCCTTTTTAATCCAGAGAGAAATTCAGCCACCCCAGACTATAGGATTCCCAACAAAAGACACACAGGAAATCAGATCTGGATTTTAAACACTATTCATGTAACATTTATTAAGACATAAAATACGAAATCACATTTGTATCAAGAGCTCTTGCACACACACATTCACACGACATACTCACAAACAGTCCTTTCACCGAACGTTGACCAGGCGTCCTCGAAAGGATGGATGACTCTTAGCCGGTATCGGAGCCATAAAAAAGGAGCTGAAAATCTTCCACTCCTTATACCCATGTTTCTCACTTCTTGGGGGGGGGGGACATGTTCTGACGGTTGCCAGGGTTCCAGGGCTTTCATTGCGTAAAAGCAATCAAGCAATTAAAAGACCAGTTCATATCATTTTGTACCGTACTGATAAAAGGTTGCTTGCAGAAGAAGTGATCATATATCATGTTGTCAGGAAATGTAGGAGTACGCCCTGTTTGTACCAAGTTCTTATCGTGTTGCAAACTATCTTCTCCGGCCAAATCAGCATTCTTGGAATTCTCCCGTCACAGCTCAAGGAATCCTTGCTCCACAGTTCCAAGTAATGCAATGCGTGCAGCCACTTTCTTTGGCTCAGGACTGTACTTTCAACTGGAACCCATTCGTTCATCACATACACCCCCTCTTGATACTTAATTAATTCATAATTGAGTATCACAAATGTAAAGATTAAATATGATTGAAAATAAGATTATATGAACAGATTATTTAGAGACTAATACAAATCTAAAGCAGCAAATTACTATATCAATCACGATCCATCCCAATCAACAAAGGTCAATCAACCATAAGTCATTTTATCATTTTAATTCTCATCCTTTTGATACCTCATCTTTTAATTTCTCAAAGTCCCTTTGGAATCTTTTCACTCACCTAATTAAATATAATAACCATATGATTATACATATCATAATCAATATTAACCATACAATTGGGTGAATCATTACATGTAAAAATGCAGTTGCTTTTGGAGAATATCCTTTAAATATATCATACCAATGGTGTTCAGTCAATTTACTTTCTTCATCTGCAATCCTTTGAAATTCTCCGTTCTCATATTGTATCCTTACAAACTCTTTTTTGGAGTTCCATGCATGTTCCTGTAAATGCTTCCTAATTTGTTTATTATATTTCAATAATTGATCTAACTTTTCCCAATCTATCCCTATGTGCACTCTATATTTGATATCATTCATATCTAAAGTAACCTCAGTGTTTCTAGTTTCCATAGCATATACTAATTTTCCCGTATTCACACTTTGTACGTAAGTGACATTACATTTGCATCTCATTTCCCCATCTTCTTGATACTCCCCGTCTGACCAAAACAGAGGTGTAGGTGATATCCCACACAAGCACCCCAGTCCGTTATCAAAAATCAATGTTCGCTTAGGCGTTCTCTGTAATCTACGTATTCCATCGGATAGTTCAAAAGCACAGGGTTCAATTTGTTTTATTTCTTGTGGACATACATATCCAACTTCCCACTTTTCACATCGGTCTAAATCTACGGTTTCATTTACCCTTATTATATTTGTCTTCATACAGATTGCATGGTTCGACAATAAATAGGGTTTCCAATAATTTTCTCCCATATTCAATGGTAAGGATTGAATATCACAAATCCAATTCTCCTCAGTCTTGTGGGCCTTTTCTAATGTCATCAATTTTATCTGCCACATTGATTCTTTTATTTTATAATCCAAAATTTTATACCATGACGGAAAATCTGTATGAATCCACGGTTCTAGTCTTCCTATTTTTACAAACAGGTGTCCATGATTCCCATATAGGGCTGATAACATTTGATCCCTCCAACCCGACAAAGTGGTCTGTATTATTAAACAGGACAAAACGTCGGAGACAGCTTCCAAAGTTTGACTGCCAGTCCCCTTAAGGGCATACAGTGTCTTATTTAAATGTTCAAAAGTCCCTAATTGTAAACTAGTAGCTATGTCATGCAACCTAAAAGTTGACTGCCAGTCCCCTTAAGGGCATACAGTGTCTTATTTAAATGTTCACAAGTCCCTAATTGTAAACTAGCAGCTATGTCATGCAGCCTAAAAGTTGATACTAAATCGTCCCCAGCCGTGTGTAGGACTTTCCACTGTAATCCTCCTAAAGCAGATAGTTTATTAGCTTGTTTCTCAATATCCCAGGAATTTGCTGCACCAACTCCTGTTCCTATTCCACCCAATATGGTGTCTAACAAATCTCTTTTATTTCGTTTCCACAATTTTTCTTTTTTCTCGGCAAATTCCAAATAAGTATTCACATATTTACTGCATTCTGGTCTCAATTTTGTTACATTAAACATAGTAACATTTAACCTAATATTCCATTGGTGTAAATTTGGTCCAATCACAACAGGAGTGGGTGTATGCCATTGTTTCATTACGGTGGTTATATTTTCTTTCACAGTTTCACTGGTAACATTTGACAATTGGAAATAGGCATATGCTAGCAACCTACTTATTTTTGGTTTTGGATCCTCACACCACCCTTTTGTCGTGTTCTTCAAAAGACCTTGAACTATCACTACTTGTACTCTTGAACAATTAAATTCGATATGACACATCTGGGTACAACTTTTATTGTCAGTCCTCAACCATTGTTGCCATCGTTCCAGTTGACTGTCTTCAAAGTGGCCTGAACATTTTGTGACATACAACAAACCCTGGAGTTTCTCCGTCTTGTTAAACCAAAGAGGTCCTTTATATACATCCAAAGGTTTATTCCACACGATCAACAATCTGACATCCCCTATATAATGACCCCCATGATGCCACAACACAGTCTCCTTACCTGCAAGAGTATTATTGGTACAATTTGTCACACTATAAAAACCTGTTATTGAATATTTCCCCGAATATCGGTTTTTCTCCCAGAGAGTTTGCTTCTCTGGTCTCGGTTCAATTGTTCCTAAAAGAATACTAACAATGACAAACCGTATCCACCACCCCTTCATTTTCTTGGGTGTCTCCATCTAATCTGCAGCTTCCCTCTACTTTCTGGGGGATCCCTAACCCAACGCAACTTGAACAAGTTCGAATTCTGTGGGTCCCAATTAATATACCACCTCAAATTCTTCCCTTCAATTATATATATAAAAACAGGATACAACTTAGCTAACACAGCAGCCTGTAAAATGTAATCATATTGATTAGATCCTGGAGGGGCCAGATCCAACTTCCCTCGTGGTGGTTTTCCCATCCGTTTGTCCTAAAGAAAAATAAACATATTTTCGCATTCATTATATTTTTGCTCTGTTCCTTTTAACAATCTGCTCGCATATGCAATAGGCTGGTATTGTCCCTCTATATTTTTCTGATATAACCCAGCTGACATAGTTTCTCAGGTCCATCCTGGTCTAACATAAAAAGATTACCCTTCCCTTGGCTGCCATAGCTTTATTCGTCTCTGAATCCAAAGTTTTAACAAATCCAAACTATTCTGACATTCCTTAGACCATTCCCAAGGCTCGTTTTTCTTTAACAACTTATACATTGGCCTGATTAAAAGCGCATACTGTGGCACGTAAGATCTAACAAAGCCAAAAGCTCCCAACAACATTCTCAATTGTTTTATATTCTCTGGTGGATTTATAGCACTCAAGGATTTTATACGATTTTCCTCTATTACCCGCCCTCCGCTCTGAAGGGTAATTCCAAAGTATTTTACTTTAGTCCTAACCAATTGTGCCTTTTCTAGGTTTACTTTGAATCCTGTATCTCTTATAAGTTCTAAAACTCGAATAGTCCTCTGTCTTGTTTCTTCTTCTGTTTTCCCTATCACTAAAATATCATCAACATAAGAAATCACGGTTTCCTGATCTTCTGCATTTAAATTTCTTTTCTCTCCTGTTCTTTTTTTTTCTATCAAAACTTCTTTTAAAAGTTTAACCTTTTGATTAGCTAATTTTGTCTCTTCCTCCCTGTCTTCCAATTCCCTAGTATTTATTTCTAATAATTTATTTTCTTTCCTTAGGGCATGGTTTTCATCTTGTAAATTAATATTCTCTTGCATTCTACTAATATTCTGAAGTGTCAATGCTCCATTTGTTTGTTTCTCTTCCTCAAGTTTTTTCTTTAATTCAATTGTCTGCGTGTGGCACTGACCTATTCCCTCTAAAGCCAAAAGTGCCATCACCCTGGTCTGTTCCCAACTTCCCGCATTATCTGCCTCCTGACAAAACAAAGCCACAGCTTTGAAAAGTTTTTCTTCACTCTGCCCCATATCTTTATTTAATTGCTCCTTAAAATACTGCACCGATTTTTTCCATGCTTCCTCAGTCTTCCTATTAATTACTATAGTTCTTTGCAAATTTATTCTCCAGTCCCCTGCCTTATCTCCACAATCTTCATTTAAAGGGGCTTTCAGTACATTTCCCTCCACAGAGCAGAAAGGGTTTCCGTAAACGAGTCCATTTTCCTCCTCATTTCCCTTTCTGTTCTTTCTTTTTGCAAAAAGAGCCATATTTCCTTCTGACCCTTTATAACCAGTTATTCAGAGGCATCCCTCTGTTTCCCACTTTCCAACCTTAACGCCGTCAAAATGTTCCGAAGATCTACACCCTCTTCCCAACTATGTCCTTCGTTGGAGAGTGTTAGTTACAGATCTCAGAACAAGTGACAAGCAAAAAGGCAGGAGAGACCAAATTTGGTTTTCAATTCTTATTCAATTCCCAGTGTCTCTATTGAGTCATCCTTCACCAAGGTGAGACCAAATTCTCCTGGATATCCTGCCGACTACACCAATTATGTCATGGACTGCTATTTTTGGTCCTTTTTAATCCAGAGAGAAATTCAGCCACCCCAGACTATAGGATTCCCAACAAAAGACACACAGGAAATCAGATCTGGATTTTAAACACTATTCATGTAACATTTATTAAGACATAAAATACGAAATCACATTTGTATCAAGAGCTCTTGCACACACACATTCACACGACATACTCACAAACAGTCCTTTCACCGAACGTTGACCAGGCGTCCTCGAAAGGATGGATGACTCTTAGCCAGTATCGGAGCCATAAAAAAGGAGCTGAAAATCTTCCGCTCCTTATACCCATGTTTCTCACTTCTTGGGGGGGGGGACATGTTCTGACGGTTGCCAGGGTTCCAGGGTTTTCATTGCGTAAAAGCAATCAAGCAATTAAAAGACCAGTTCATATCATTTTGTACCGTACTGATAAAAGGTTGCTTGCAGAAGAAGTGATCATATATCATGTTGTCAGGAAATGTAGGAGTACGCTCTGTTTGTACCAAGTTCTTATCATGTTGCAAACTATCTTCTCCGGCCAAATCAGCATTCCTGGAATTCTCCCGTCACAGCTCAAGGAATCCTTGCTCCACAGTTCCAAGTAATGCAATGCGTGCAGCCACTTTCTTTGGCTCAGGACTGTACTTTCAACTGGAACCCATTCGTTCATCACACCTGTACCTCTAATTTGAGTGGGAGTCGCGAACCTTCTCAAATCAGGCTGGTATGGACTTAAACAACAGCCGTAGTCATCTTAAGGTGATTTTAGGAACACGTGTGCGTGAACTCTGTGTGCTTGAGCTCCAGGAGCTACTCTATCTGGGCTGGAAATCTGTCCCCCTTTCTTGCTTGGCTTGTGTATGTCAGCTGCCCTGGCTTGGTCACTAGCTCTCGGGCAGTGAATCAAGACTGATAGTAAGGGGTGTGCACAAGCTGTCCTGGGAATCACATCCCTAACTTGGGGTCTATCGTGGGCTGGGATCCTGACGCCCTAGCACTTGGAGACCCATTAGGAACAGTCTGCATGCATGCAACACTTAAGGCAAGGCAAAAGCACTTAGGGAAGAAATCCTCCCCCCCCCAAAGTAACACGGGTGCATCCCATCCTTAGTTTGAAACACGGGTGTGTCCCGTTTGTAGGTTAGAGAGCGTGGGTACATCCCAGCTGAATCTGAATTCCGGTGCGTCCCGAACGCTAGCGAAGTAGGTGCGGGTGGTGAATCCCGACCTAGAATAGGGTTTCAGAAGGTTTTACCCGAGGTGTAGGAAGGCGCCCCTCACCCAAAAAACTGTTAGGGGCAGTTCAGTTTTGGTTCCTCGCCCCTTTTTCCCCGCTGCTTGGCCAGGCAGCGCTGTAAGTTCCACTGGGTTCGTTTCCCCCCTTCATTGGCAGGCAGAGTACTCGTGAAGGTTTCCCCGGAGTCTAGGTGACTCTCCCTGTCCCTGAACCATTTCCTCGTCCTTTTGTCCCTAAGCTGTCGAGGTGGAAGGCCGGGCTTAGTCAGACAAAAATGACTTTTTCTGGGCAGGCTGGAGTCAGGTTTCCAAACCTCTTCCCTTGCTAAGTTCCGCCTAGAGTTCGTTTCCCTAAAATCCTCCAGGGGTCTCAGTGATCCTACCCGTCCCTCCAGATCCTGGTCCCTTGTGTGTTAGTGTAAAACGGCTGAGAGTAGCAAGGTAACAGTGAAAGACCTCATGCTCGAGAGGGAGGTCAGAGGAAAGTTGGAGAAATGGGTGCTGAGCAAGGGGAAATGCCCCTGGAAGGAGAATAGCTTCAAGACGGCAGATCCCTTTACCATGTTAAGGGAGGCGTATGCTCAGGCGCGCCAGTCAAAGAACCCGTTCAGGCCATCAAAGGATGCTTTGGCTGCATGGGGACTTTGGCTGATGGCCATAGGTGCCTTAAGGACCCTGGTAGAGACCAGAGATAAGCTTAGTGAGTCCAAGAAGGAGAATGCCTGGCTTCATGCCGAGATGGAGGCTCTGCACACGGACAAAGTAACGTTCGCGTCTGTCACGCAGGCCACCGCACAGAAATTGAGTGCTGCTACTCTGCAAGCTCAGGCTTGGGAGGAGAGAACTCGTGCTCTAGAAGCCGAGCTAGCTCATGCCAGGTCTGCCGCCAAGTTTATGGTAGGGCAGGTCAAAGAGCAGCAAGAGGCTGTTAGTCATGCGGCTTGCCAGAAACAGATTGAGGCGTTGGAGAGCCAGCTTAACACCCGAAGGGCATTGATCTCTGCGGTCTGCCCTGAACTGCTCCCATCATTCTCCCTTGAAGAGCTGCTGCCAGAGGATGCTCTGGCCACTCTTCCCCACAACCCAGACTGGAGCGACCACAGGGCCCCAGTCCAGCCCGTGGAGACCTGTTCAATGACCAAAAGGATTGCCCCTTCGGGAGAAGGAGGTTTAGATAGGGTGGAGGTGCAGGAGACCCAAGGAATTGAGACCCAGGTCACCTGGAGAGCCACCAAAGCCAAAGCCATCGCGGACCAGCTTGGTCCTCTGAATAAGTCCACAGGGATCATGTGACTTAATGCAGTGATCCACTCCCACCCCACAGCCAATGGCCAGGACTCCACCCAGCTGGCTCGGCTGTGCATGTCCCCATCTGAGCTCCCCACATTGGAGTCTGCCGTGGAGGCTCGAGGCTTAGTAAAGCTTGAGGTCCATGAGTGGGTGAGGGAGATAATACAGGTTTTGTGGCCTGGGCAGAGCACTAGCGTTCTGTACGTCATGGAGCAACAGGGTCCCCAAGAGAACCCTGAAGCTTACATGGCGCGGAAGCAGCTTCTGGCCATCTTAGCTGATAAGGTCCCCCTGGCCACAAGAGGGTACAATTTTAATCAGGTGGAGTTTAAGAGTCTCCTTTACAGAGGTCTTAACTAAGAAACCAAAATGGCCCTGGGATTGGTGGACCCCGCAACAACTGGATGGGAGGAATTTGGGAACAACCTCCGGCGGGTTGCTGACCTGCTGTGCGAGGCCAGTTCTTTGAAGCCCCCTCCCAAACCTCATAAACATGATGCCGGGAACTGGGAGCCCATAAAGGAGGCTACCTATTCCAACTATGGACCCCATTCACAACACAGGAAGACGGCTCCGAATTCCGTTCCCAAGGGGAATTGGAACTCGCGCCCTCCTCCCAGGCAGGACAACAGGCAGTGGCAGGCTAGGGATTCCCGCAGCCAGCCCAACAGGACAGAGAACTCCTCTCAGCCTCCCGTAGCCCCAAAGCAGACCCCGGACCTTGGTGCCCCTAAGGAGACGTCCGGTGGTTATGACCCCACATCCCAGACTTACTCTTCAGACAGAGTAAAGATCTGGGGCATGCTTAGAAAGTTTGGACTGGACATGAGCCAGTTCGATAGGAGACCCACGATCAATCTCCTTGATTCCCTAGAAAGGCATTTACCGCTGGGAAGTAGCCAACCAGTGAATGCGGTGACCAACTGTCCCCCTCCGGCTGGATACTACCCAGACTTAGAGCTGTCAGGATAGGGGTGACCTCGGTCCCGGGATCTCCCCCAAAGGGTTGGGACTCGACTGAAGCCCAACAAATGGGGTAGATCTAGGGTGAAAGCAGGCATCAGGACCGATAGGGAAAAGACCCCTGCCACCCCTCCTGCAGACTCCGGCGCAGCGCTGAAAGTGCTGCACCCTAACCTGATGAGACAGGATGAGCCCACCCCAGACACTATCCGGTTGACCGGATACGGCCGGGGGGGACCCAATCCAAGTCCCTCAGAGGACATGAGTGCACCCTAAAACTAAGCAAATTGCCCCTCCTCCTGACATAGCCCCAAGTGCGAATCCAACTTCTTCCGAGACCATAGTGCTTTCAGAGCACCAAGAAGGATCGCGCCAGGCTAAGGTTCAGGAGGAAACCCCCACCAAATTTGACCAGGCACAAGATGTTGCCAGCCCGTGTGAGAGCCAGGAAGAGGAGAGCACACAGCCAGGGGAAGCCAGCCCCAAGCTTCCAAAGGTCGCCATTGTCCCTGCTCTGAGTCCCCTGTTAGAGACCTGCAGTTTCCCCCGAGATTTTCTTGAAACCTTGGCAGATAAAGTCCTCCCTCTCCATGCCCTCTTTCAAGAGAATTTCCTGTGGGACTGGGGATTCAAGCAGCAAACTGCTCCTGGCCAGCCAGAGCACAGGTTAGCAAAGGCACTCACCCTGGCACACCCTGTATTGACACTGCACACTCCTTTTGACTGCATTGACGGAAGTCAGGGGAGATTTCAATGACTGTGAGTCCCAAATACCACACGGAGGTAGATGTGGCTACTGCCTTCACCTCCATAGAGCTATACTGGTGCCAGCTTACATTCATATTCAGTGGCACCCAATACCTTTTTACTCTGGTGATCTTGAGAAGAGCCAAGGCAGTCCATGGCTTTGTCTCAGTCACCATGATGCCAAGAGAAAAATTATTCCACGTCTCCCAACTTAAAGAATGGAAAGGTCAGCCTGTTGATCCCGCCTCAGTGGTAATTCCCGAGCTGGAAGATCCAGGCGCCCAAAAGCCTAATGTGAGCCCAGTGATTTGCCAGACTTCTATGAATTGCAAGAAATGCCAGCCATTAATTTGTCTGAGATGTTTGTCTCAATCTACAAGGCCTTTGACAATGGGTAAATGAACATTGTCTGAACAGGACAGAGAGGAGTGGCGCCCCCTCTGGCTTTCCCGTTTCTGTAAATAGCTCTTGTACATAGTTCTAGTAGGGACAGACTCCCGTATCTGTCTTCCCTACAGGGAGACAGAATGGGACCGTTCACGTGGATTGCAGTACTATTTTCGTTAGTTAAATGTGTCCTCGGAGCCTCGCCCAAATACTCCACCCAATTCACCACCAATTGACAATACAACATGCAGGTGATCTGCCATTGGAATCCTTACCAGGAGGCAGAAGCCCTGCTACGAAATTTGCAACCCTTACCTTGGTTTCAAAAGAGGAACCCGTTTGAATTATTTTCCCAGATACAGGTACGCCTCTGAGGGAGGCTTAGCTCAGAGTTACGAATGTCTGTGGATGGCAGCGAAGCTAAGGTCTACACTGAAATGGCCATTGCCCCGTCTCTGTTGACCATCAAAATGGTCCGGAGCCGGCACCACAATGCCTCCCTGTTTGTGATTAGGTTCACCTATGATGATTGTCACCCGGCATGGGAGTGGAAAACCTTTCTATTCATGTGTCGTAACCTCACCCGTACCCCGACTGGTTGCAAATTCTCAAGTGGCAAAATGTGGTGCCCAGATTCCCCTACTTATACTCCTCCTTCCACTAGTTCCCTTACCATGTACGTGGGGAGCACCCTAACACGTAAGGATATAGAGGTAGTCGCGTACTCGAACTCCCAACCTGTTGTCACCACCATGGTTCTAAATTTCACTGTGGTCAATATTTCAAAGGTCGTTCCTGCCTGCCAGCCTTATCTAAAGTTAGCATGGACACAGTGGGAGCACTGGGAAAAGCGGCGGCTGTCGTTTTCCCACTCACACACTCGTCCTAAGCGAAGCGTCCTAGAGACCGTCTTAGGAGGAATGGGAACTGGTGGCGCAATAATTAACGTTATGGATAATGAGCTATTGGCAAATAAATTAGGCATGATTGGCTCCAAGACTAAAGAAATTGGTATATCCTCTGCCGCTAGTCTAACTAACCTGGCGTGAGGAATGGATTTGATCAGTCAATTGTTACCGCAGTGAGTTGGTGCAGAGAGAGATATAGTGTCTGACCTCGGTCGTGTTTTAAAAACCACGACACACAACATGTCAGTTGCTATTCAGTGTACGCCACTGCAAAGCAACATAATCACCTTTGCCGCTCAGGTAATTCAGGCCAGCTTCATGGGATTAATACACCCGGAGATCCTGAGCCTGCTGAGAGAGCGCTACCCGGAGTCCCTAGAACACCCCGCCGCTTTGGCGCAGATACGGCATGCCACTTGGGAGAGCCTAACTCTCAAGGTGGGAGTCGTAGACCAGAGGATTCTGGACCCAGTAATTTTACATCCATTATCCCATCTAGGACTACCCTTAATAGCTGCTAATGCCACCTTACTTCCCCAACAAATGTACCATTGGTCCAACGGTACACACTCATTTGATTTATCCGGTTGTTTATTTCACCTACATTGGGTACAGTGTTTTCGCAATACTAATAGTTTTAGTCATAGCAATGTTTCTGAATATGTAGTAGTACTGGTAAACTATACAGTCATGGAACAGATTAATAAGGAGTGCTTCTGCTTAAGAACCTCGTGTTCAAATGTGATAGTATTGCCTAGTGGTGCGACAGTAAGCCTCAACCGCACTACTGACAACCCATGCTTTTACTCACAACAAGTACAGGATTGCTTTGGGAACAACTTCTATCTCAGTCGGGAGATAAAAGATTATGTCTTAGAAACTGGATACATGCCCACGGAGTCCGAACTAGTCGGATTCCACATCGAGGATGAGATTCCCATGTCTACATGGCTACAGAATCTCACCCGCCTCGCCAATAGAGTACTGGAGGTATCGCATTCCCTCCATCAGATTGTATTAACAGTCAATCACTCCGCCAAAATAATTGTTGAGTCATCCGAAGATTTGGAGTCAACCTCACAAGAGCCACGGTGGGACACCTTCAACTGGTTGTCCACGGGGCAAGCGATCGCCCACTTCGCTTTGCACCCTTTAATAATTTTGGTTGCCTTTCAGATTATACTAGCCATATGCTTAATTGGCGTCGCACTGTGGGTCAAGAAACAAATTTTCCAGCTACAAGCTGGCCGGTTTTATTGAGAGCTCCAAGGCTCGTAGTTTGTAAATAGTTAATTGTTAGTGTGAATTGTTTTGAACTGAATGTCCCATCTGGTTTCAAAAGCCTATCCAAAGGTGACCGTCTCTCAGACCTGCCTCGGAATCCAGCTTTCTTGAGGTAGGGAAGTTGTGCACTCAGAACCTACATCTAGCTACCAGCACCATACCTGCAGGCCCTGAAGTATACATCATCAGGCTTGGAGTCAGGCTCTAGGCTTGAGCGATGGGGGCACTTCGGCGAACTGCCAAGTGAGATCTCATCTTGTATGGGATGACTTTGGCTATTTGTGTGCTAACTGGAACCAGACCGTGTTCCAGAATGATTTGGATATCTCAATCCAACCTTGTTCTGGAATGACTTTGGCTAATCCGGCCTGAGGTCCGGGGGATTGATGTGAGTTCTGAATCCACAACTTCACTCCCTTCTCAGCCTTCCTACGACCAAAACAGCTCTATACTTGGGAGCTATTTAAATCCTCTCTCCCACATGCACTTTCAGCTCACAGTGAGCAAAAAATTGTTTCAACTTGAACTCCCATCAGGCGCTGAGCTGGTAATTTGTGTTTTATCTGTGTATTGGATAACCTTGTTGTCAGTTCTGTTGCCAAAATAGCTATAGGTCAACAGCTCCAGAGAGCCGGGAAGACCCTCCGGACCTGACCATCTCCCCCGGGCATCGAGGGGGGTTGTGAAGAAGAAAATTGCAGCTCCAATCGGGAGTCAGTCCAAGGAGATGCCCAAGCCCTCTGTAGCAGCTGTGGGACCATGGGGGGGGGGTGACTGAAACACCTCCTGACAGAGACAAAGGACTTTGGACTTAAAACTCCATTTTTGAAAGACTTTTGCCTTCTTGTTCACCGAAGAAGCTCTTCATGGACTATTCCTTTCTCCAAGATCTGCAAGATGCAAGCAGCTAATAGTCAGCTTGTGATTGTTAGCTAGTTTTGCAAAATTGGATACATTGTAACCGCTACCACTTTCTCCTTGCTCAAGACTTGCAGTGCTTCATTGGAAGGCACGCTTTGCTTCAAAGACTCAACTGCTTTGCACTTTGCCATTTGCCTCAACTGCTCATTTACTGCCATTTCCCAATTGTCGGGATGATTTATTGTTGTTTATTGCTTATTATTGCTATGCATTTGTGTGAATGTGTTTAGGTTTTAGTTAGGAATGTTTTTATAAGATAGGAACCCTTTGTGTTTCCCAAAAATTCCCTTTTCCAATGGAAATCTGTAGACCCCTATTTGGCTCTAAAGCTATTTTTGATTTTTGATTGGAAAATGATCAATATTGTCCCCAACATTGCCTATTTTTGGTGGGGGGATTGTTACCGCTGTTTCTAGCCCAAGCTTGTGGGATATTAAGATATCATTTGATATCAATAATTTGGCCTTCTCTACCCATTCCTCTCCATGTACTTGGGAGGCCCCTGGACAAGCACGCACACAGGCGTGGCCGACAATAGCCGAACCATTCACATCCCGATCCAGGCAGGCCAGTCCTTGCTGAATGCAGCTTCAGGAGACCTCAAGGCAAGTACCACATTATGTATGCATGCTACTTACAAAAAGATCCCCTGCCCGTGCAGGCAGCTTGATGAGCGGACTATACAACTCTCAAGCACTCCATGTTTGCATACTGGCTACTCTATTGGCCATCTGGCTATAACTCAATCATCTAAAGTACGGACCTTTCGGAGGCTTTGTCTCCAGCCCAAAACTCTTTGTTTTCGCCAAGTATGGACCAACCTGCGGCCACAATTTTCCCTATAAGAACCCCTGACTTTGAGCGCTTCCTCAGATCGCTCTTGGCTTCCATCCCGCCTTGTTGTCGCTTTGTCCAGCAAGCCTTCCCCTCAGCCCCACGTGCTGAGAATCCATGCTCCCCAGCTTCTTCGCTTTTACCGGGCTTCAGGACAGGTATAGTATTTCCCATACCAAACCTCCTCTCAAAATCCCACTATCCTCTCCTATCTTTGTTTCTATAATTCCTTGTGTGAGTGTGTTGCATACACATGTTTGATTGTGGTTCAATAAAATAATTATTACTATTTCAACATCTGCCTTATTATTGACTCGGCCTGACCCCATAGACATAGGGTTCAAGATCTCGCTACGTTACGCTGCCTCTCGCATTGCCAACTTGTACTCTGTGCTAATTCCCTCTCCATTTTTGTGAGCACATTTAGGTGTCCCTCCCGGGACCCCCAGAAATCAGGGTAACACTTCCCCTCAGCTCCCACGTGCTGCGAATCTCCGATACAATGGACTTTTCTTCTGATAAACCGGGCTTCAGGATCAGGTGTAGTATTTCCCCTGAAAAATCCCTCTTAAAAAGTCCTCTATCCAAGTCCTACCTTTCTTTCATTAGGCCTGTGTGAGTGGTTGCATACATACGTATTGACTGTGTTTCAAAATAAAGGAAAACAATTATTATTTACTTCTGTTTGATTATTGACTTGGCCTGACCCTGTAAATATTGGGTTCAAGACCTCGCTAGGTTGCCCTGCCTCTTGCATTGCTTAGCTTGTGCTCTTGTTAATTCCCATTCTCCAGTATTTTGAGCACACCTCACGGGACCCCAGAAATCAGGGTAACAGAGTGGTGAAGTAACGCGGGCAACCCCTGTACCCCTAATTAGAGTGGGAGTTGCGAACCTACTGAAATCAGGCTGGTGCAGATGTAGGCAACGGCCATAGTCAAGTCTTAAGGTGATAGGGACACGTGTGAGTGAACTCTGTGTGTTTGAGCTCCTGGAACTATTCTATCTGGGAGGGAAATCTGCACCCCTTTCTCTCTTGGTTTATGTGTGGTAGCCACCCCGCCTTGGTCACTGCTGGCCCTCGGGCAGTGAATCACAGTCCGATAGCAAGGGTTATGCACAAACTGTCCTGGGAATCACATCCTTAACTTGGGTACTATCGCGGGCTGGGATCCAAAGTGCTAGGGCGTTAGGAACAGTCCATGCACACAATACACACATGGCAAGGCAAGACAGCACTTAGGGAAGAATTCCCCCCCCCAGAGGTAACACGGGGCATCCCATTTAGAGTGAAAACACAGGTGCGCCCCGTTCAGAGAGTGTAAAGCACTGGTGAGTCCCGTCAGAATTAGAACTCGGGTGCGTCCCGATTTGTAGTAAATTAGGTGTGGGTGGTGAGTCCCAACCTAGGTAAGGGTTTTAGAAGGTTTACCCAAGGTCAAAGGAAGGTGCCCCTCACCAAAAAGCTGTTAGGGACGGTTCAGTTTGGTTCCTTTCCCTTTGTCCCTGCTGCTTGGCCAGACAGCATAGTAGGTTCCTGAGAGTTCGTTTTCCCCCTTCATTGTTCGGCGGAGTCCCAGTGAAGGTTCCCCCCAGAATCTAGGTGATTCTCCCTGTCTCTGAACCGTGCCCTCGTCCTTTTGCCCCTAAGCTATCAAGGTGGAAGGCTGGGCTTAGACAGGCAAAAGTGACCTTTTCTGGGCAGGCTGGAATTAGGTTCCCAAACCTCTTCGCTAGTTAGGTTCCACTGAGTTCGTCTCCCTGATACTCCCCCAAAGGGATCTCGGTGATCCTTCCAGTCCCTCCACATCCTGGTCCCATTTGAAGACTAGTTTGATGGTAAAATGGAAGTGAAGGACCTCATGCTAGAAAAGGAGGTCAAGGGGAAATTAGGGAAATGGGTTTTGAGTAAAGGACAATGCCACTGGAAGGAAACGAGCTTCCAGACGGCAGACCTCTTTGCTACCTTACATGAAGCATATCCGCATAAGTCTAAGAACCCGTTTGGGCCATCCAAAGATGTGTTGGCCACATGGGGACTTTGGCTTATGGCCAGAGATGCGTCCCGCACCCTGGTAGAGACCAGAGCCAAACTTGTAGATTTTGATAAGGAAATTGCCTGGCTTCATGCCAAGATGGAGGCTCTGCAGGCGGACAAGGTAATGTTTGCATCTATCGCGCAGGCCACCTCACAAAAGCTTAGTACTGCCACCCTTCAGGCTCAGACTTGGGAGGAAAGGGCCCACTCTCTAGAGGCAGAGTTAGCCCAAGCCAGGTCTGCAGCCAAGTTCATGGTTGGGCAAGTCAAGGAGCAGCAGGAGGCTGTCAGCCACGCGGCTTGCCATAAGCAAATCAAGGCGTTGGAGAACCAGCTCCACACGCACAGGGCATTAATTTCGGCTGTCTGCCCGGAGCTTCTCCCCTCGTTTCCCCTTGATGCCCCCGGGGAGCCGCTGCCAGAAGACGCTTTGGCCACCCTTCCCCACAACCCGGACTGGAGTGACCACAGGGTCCCAGTCCAACCAGTGGAAACAAGGTCCATGATTAAAATTATCACCCCTTTGGGAGAAGGAGGCTTAGACACGGCAGAGGAGACTCAAGAAATAGAGACCCGAGTCTCGTGGAGAGCCACCGAAGCCAAAGCTATTGCGGACCAGCTTGGTCATCAGAATAAGTCAACTGGCATCATGTGGCTTAATGCCGTGATCCATTCACACCCCACAGCCAATGGCCAAGATTTAACACAGCTGGCCCGGTTGTGTATGTCCCCAGCAGAACTCCCCACTTTGGAATCTGCCGTGGCAGCTCGAGGCTTAGTGAGACTCGAGGCCCACAACTGGATGAGGAAGGTCATTAGGATTCTGTGGCCAGGGCAGAGCACTAGCGTTCTGTACATCATGGAACAGCAGGGTCCAAAAGAAAACCCAGAGGCATACGTGGCTCGGAAGCAGCTTCTGGCCATTCTAGCGGAGAAGGTCCCCTTGGCTCCAGGAGGGTACAACTTTAATCATGTGGAGTTCAAGACTCTTCTTTACGGAGGTCTGAACCATGAGACAAAGATGGCCCTAGGCTTGGTGGACCCCGCAACTACAGGTTGCGAGGAGTTTGGGAACAACCTCCGGCGGGTCGCTGACCTGCTGCACGAGGTTGGATCCCTGAAGCCACCTCCTAAGTCGCACAGACGAGACACAGGGAATTGGGAGCCCATACAGGAGGTGACGTACTCCAACTATGGACAATATTCCCAACATAGGAAGACAGTTCCGAATTCTGTCACGAAGGGGAACTGGAATTCGCTTCCCCCTCCCCGACAGGACAACAGATATAGGCAGGAGCATTGGCAGGGTAGGAACTCCTGCAGTCAGCCCAGTAAGGCAGGGAATTCTACTTCTCCGCCTTCAGCTCCAGAACAGGCCACGGACAATGGTGCTCCTAGGGAGACATCTGGCGGCTACGACCCAACTTACTCGTCCAATCGAGTAAAGATCTGGGGAATGTTGAGGAAACTCGGACTGGACATGAGCCAAGTCGATGGGAGACCCACGATCAAGCTCCTAGATGCCCTAGAAAGGCATTTACAGTTGGGAAATAGCCAGCTGGTGAATGCAGTGACCAACAGTCCCCCTCCGGCTGGATACTATCTCAACCTGGATTTGCAGGAATAGGGGTGCCCCCGGTCCAGGAAGCTTCCTCGCAATGTCGTGGCTCGGCTGAAGCCAGACAAATGGGGTAGATCTAGGGTGAAGGCAGGCATCAGGACCGATAGGGAAAAGACCCCTGCCACCCCTCTTGCAGACTCCAGTGCAGCACTAAAAGTGCTGCGCCCTAACCTGATAAGATAGGGTCAGCCCACTCCAGATGCTATACGTTTGACCGTGTACGGCGGGGGGGAACCCAATCTAAGTCCTTCAGAGGACATTAGCACTCAGTGCACACTAAAACAAGGCAGATTGCCCCTCCTCCTGACATAGTCCCGAGTGCGAATCCAACCACATCTGAGACAGTGGTGCTTTCTGAGCACCGAGAAGGATCACGCCAGGCTAAGGTTCAGGAGGAAGCCCCCACCAAATTTAACAAGGCACAGAACATTGCCAACATGTGTAAGAGCCAGGAAAAGGGGAACACAAGTCAAGTGGGAGCTAACCCCAAGCTTCCAGAACTTGCCATTGTTCCCTCTCTGAGTCCCCTGTTAGAGACCTGCAGTTTCCCCCGAGATTTTCTTGAAACCTTAGCGGAGAGAGTCCTCCCTCTCCATGCCCTCTTTCAAGAGAATTTCCTGTGGGACTGGGGATTCAAGCAGCAAAATGCTCCTGGCCAGCCAGAGCACAGGTTAGCAAAGGTACTCACCCTGGCACACCCTGATTTGACACTACATACTCCCCCTAAGTGCATTCCATCAGGGGAGACTTCAACAACTATAACTGTGAGTTCCAAATACCACACGGAGGTAGATGTGGCTACTGCCTTCCCCTCTACAGAGCTATACTGGTGCCAGCTTACATTCATATTCAGCGGCACCCAATACCTTTTTACTCTGGTGATCTTGAGAAGGGCCAAGACAGTCCATGGCTCTGTCTTGATCACCACTCTGTCACGAAATGCAGTACTTCAGGAAGCACTTGAGTCAGATACTAGACTCCACTCTGATTTGGCCAAAAGGTTCTAAAGCTATAAGTGGGCTCTGCCACTCTTGCAAGTAATTTCAGAGATCCACCAGCCAGCACAATCAAAGGACTGGAAGGGAAAGCCCCCAGACTGGGCAACCCCCTCCTTTGTGCAGCAGAGGAGCGAGGAAACTGCCTTACTTCCCTTCGTGGGTTGGCAGCCACCTTGAAGAGACACACTCAAGCAAGGTTTCCCCTTTTTTTGTGTATATAGTTTGTCTTAGTCATAGTTGTAGTTGTAGATTTTAGATTTCTTTTCCTTTTGCCACAAAGGCAACATAGCTCCAATCTCGAACAACACAGTGTCATTCTGGGATCTGAAACTTTGTTAGTTTTCTATCTTGCTGGTTTAGTACACATTCCTTTGATTTATCTCGTTGTTTGTGTTACCCTGTGTACTGAGGGTCCCGGGAGGGACACCAAAATGTGCTCAACTAAAGGTGGGGAAAATCAGCTCAGAGCACTGCTTAGCGTTACGAGAGGCAGGGTATCGTAGCAAGATCTTGAACCCTATGTCTACGGGGTCGGGTCGAGTCAAGGAGCACACAGAAGTTGAAGCAATAAATGATGTTTTATTAAAAACACAAGCAAAATAATGTATGCGGCACACTCACACAAGATAACTAAAGAAATAAAGGTTTGAGTGGTATAGAGGGATTTATAGAGGGGTTGCTGGTTTGGGTGATACTTCACCTGTCCTGAAGCCCGGAAAAATAGAGAGCGAGGCTGGGGTGCGATGTAGCTCAGCACGTGGAGCTGAGAGGAGGCTCGCCAAGCAAAGCGGCAGCAAGGCGGGATGAAACTTGGGAGCTACCCGAGGAAGGTCTCGGAATCAAGGGTTTTTATAAGGAGAATGTGACTGCAGGCTATGCCGTACTTGGGGGAAAACAATAGATTTGGAGTTGGAGACAAAGCCTCCGAAAGGTCAGAATCTGAATGATTGAGTTATCACACAGGTTCTCAGTAGAGTAGCCAGTATGCAAATGCAGAGTACTTGGGTATTGCATAGTTTACCCATCAAGCTGCCAGCGCGGGGCAGAGGATCTTTTGCAAGTTGTGTGCATACCTAATCAGAGTACTTGCCTGGAGGTCACCTAAAGCAGTGAGTCAGCTATTCCTGGCCTGCCTGTATTGTTGTTTGAATATTATGGCAATTAACGACCGAGCTTGGTTGCGAGCTTGTCCGGTGGCCTCGCAAGCATGTGGAGGGGAATGGATAAGTGAAGCCGAATTATGATATCAAAAGGATATCTTTTAATATCCCCAAAGCTCGGACTACCCAGGGCAGTAACAATCCCCCCCCAAAAATGGGCGATGTTGGACACAATATCTGACATTTTCCAATCAAAAAGCAAAATTCAATTTAGAGCCAAATAGGGGCTTGCAGGTTGGTAGCCGTATAACGTCTTAGGAAAGGGAATTCCGGGAAGAGCAAACGATTACTATCTTATAAAGATGGTCCTAACTAAAACCTAAACCTAAACACACACACACACCAATAACACAATAATAAGCAATTAAACAATAAACAATGTCCAATGTCCCGTCAATAGGGAACTTTCGAAGAATGAGCAATGGCAGTAAATAGCAAATGCAATTAATGAAATAATCAATGAAAGACGGTAAATCCAATGCATGGTCTGGCAATGAAGGCAATCCGATGAGCAATCAGTTCAGTGTGGATGAAAGTTCGTAGTCCGGGGAAGGTGAGGTGCAAACAACAGTCTTGGCACCCCCCCTCTTGCAACAGGAAAAGTTATGTAGTTGGAGCGGGTGAGCAAAACATAAGTCCATCCACGCAACGGAGCAGGAACAGCAACACAATGTCCAAGTTGGTGCAGCTTGGCTCGCTGCGAGTTCAGGAGCAATGAGTCTTTGCAGAGTTTGGAGCCTGGAATAGTCCATAGGTTTTCTCGGGTGAGTAAATGGTAGCAGGAATGGTAAAAGTTCATCGTGGCACTCGGAAGGCCGCATGATCACCTTCCCTCACGGTCACAGGTGTCATCAAGGAACCAGGAATCTCCAAGTATCGGCCATCAGATGGAGCGGCAACTTTTCTTTGTCACCCCCCCCCCACAGTACTCGGGGCGATGGTACGACCTCGGGATCTTCCCAGTCTTCTGCATCAATTGACCTATTATAGCTTCAACAGAAGAACTGACAGGATCATTATCCAATGTATACCATAAATGCAAATGGCCAGCTCAAAGCCTACTGGGAATGAGATCTGTTTGAAAATGGAGCTACTGGGGGCAACTGATGGACATTGGATGGGATCAGATCTTAACGCCATACCAGGAGAGGCGATGTTAAGGCCACTGCAGACCATGGTCACCCTAGGCAGGTGGCAAGTCTGCCAGAGCTTGGGGAGTCGAGTTCCCAACCATAGTTCACTCTGAGTATGACCGGGCCTGCAAAGCTCAGGGATCAGATGGACGACCTGAGGTTGGTCTGGCAAATTTTGCTCCATCCAGTATTTCGCTGGATGAGTGGTGGGCTGTGGATCATACCAGCAGGGCACTTTGTTTCAAACAGCCACACATAAGTTGCCCCTGCTGAAGCCCCGTCTGCAATAGTAGCGGTACACACATGCTCAGACTGAACCAGGTTAGGCTCTGAGCCCTTTCTTTTCTTTTCTTTTCTTTTTTGCTCTGCCTGGTAGCGGGGCTCCCAACACTGGTGAAAAGGACAGAATAAACCAAATCAGAGACAAGCGAGTGTACGCTTGCTCATTGCCAGAGCGGACGCTGACTCCTTCGGTGATTGGTCAGGATGGTTGGACGTACGTACGCAAATGTCCCCCTAACATATGCAAATGAGACACAATGCACCGGGGCCGGGCGTCAGGCCAATTGCGTGGGTCTCCGGCCCTCATGGGGTGTCGGAGAGTGGTTCTAAATTAGTGATATCAAAACTGCATGGAGTAACAAGTGAAATAGCGGTGCCGATTGTTCTCACCCTAACAATCCAAGCACACGAAAGAAGTGGGGAGGAGGTCCTCGATGTGGTGAGGGGCACATCTGGGCAGTAGACTGGGAGTCCAGAGTCAGACCTGGTTCTCCTGAGAGGGTCGTGAGGCCCCATTCATCTCGTCCTAACCCCACCAGAACGTCATTGCACGCGGCGCTCCCGACCTCGGGGGAGTACTGACGTTCTGGCTTAAGCCGTTTCCCTTCCTCAGAGTATCAGGGCTGACTCTGTAGGCTGGTCTACCTCAGAGGACAAGAGGACCTTGGGACAGCCATCCCTTGGATCCGTCTCCTCCAAGACAAAAACCCTCCTCCGTTAAAGAGACCTTAAGAAAGCTGATTTCAGTAGACTTACAGAAATATTAGGTACCATCCCATCGTCAGGCATACTAAAAGAGAAAGGACTTTATGATGGATAGGAGTTTCTAAAAAAAAATCAATAAAAATACATATCAACAAAAAATAAAAAAGTCAAACTAATTGAACTAATGAATTACATACATCTCTATAATTATTCAACACAGTTCAAAGCATACTTAAACTAACACAAATAACTAAGCTAAACTAAACCAAAAGGGGGGAAAAAACTACAATTAATTAGGAGTTTGACAAAGATAAACCTTCAAGTTAGCCTGCCTCAGTATTTGGAGGAGTTACTTTCTTGGTGCTGGAAGCTGAAGTGACTAATGTTTATTCTAAAATCTTCACTGTTGAAACAAATTAGTTATTTTACTACAAAGATGTAGAGGAGGGGATGGTGAGGGAGGAAAAGAAATTAGAGAAAAGGATGAATTTGACTGAGACTTGGATGTAAATTTTTACTGGGGTAGGATGGAGATCAGCTTTCCTGCAGGAAGAAGTCTACCTATACAGGAAGAAGTCTACCTATGCAAAAGCTTGACTATCAGAGAAGCCATCTGAACTGATATAATCTTGAAGAGACTGGATGTGCTCAACCTATTTTTGACCTGGAGTGACTGCTGAAACAGTCAGAATGTGAGCTTGTTTATTTGAGTAGTCCACAAAGCAAAAAGGAAATTGAGGGGGAAGGAAAATGGCACAGACATGATAGGAAGTGCTCTAATGAGCTCTGATATTTTTTTTCTTTTCCTTTTGGTCATGTTTCTTCATAAGCTGGCTATTGCACTTTAATGGGGTGCTACATTGTCTTCTCTCCCTTTTTGTTGTTTTGGAAATCTCAGACTGCTTGTTTACATAATTTTTCCCGGATTTGTCAATGGCCGCTCTGCCAGCAACTCTCTTAGACTGACTAAAGAACTCTCAGCTGAGCCAAGTGTTAAAAGAAACATGTACAGGAAATGGAAGAATGGTAAAACCACCAAAGAGGAATTCAAGCAAATAGGCAGGATATATAGGGAGAAGGTCAGAAAAGCTAAAGCACAGAATGAACATGGGCTTGTCAGAGATTAAAAATAAAAGGGCTTTTTTAGATATGTCCACAGCAAAAAGAAAAACAAGGAAGTGATAGGATCGCTAAGCAGAGAGGATGGCCAATTGCTAACAGAGGGAAGAGAAAAAGCAGAACTACCCAGCACCTTCTTTGCCTCAGTTTTCTCCCAAAAGGATAGAAGTACTCAACCTGGAGGGGAGGAGGGGGAGGAAATGCAGCACAGAATAGGTAGAGAAGTAGTCCAGGAATACCTGGCTAAACTAGATGGATTCAAGTCTCCAGGGCCAGATGAATTGGATCCAGAGATAGTAAAAGAACTGGCAGAAGTCATTTCAGAACTGCTCGCAATAATTTTTGAGAACTCTTGGAGAACAGGAGAAGTCCCAGAAGACTGGAGAAGGGCAAATGTCGCCCCCATCTTCAAAAAGGGAAAAAAAGAGGACCCAAATAATTATCGACCGGTCAACCTGACATCAATACCAGGAAAGATCTTAGAGCAGATCATTAAACAGTCAGTTTGTAACTACTTAGAAAGGAATGCTGTAATCATTAAAAGTCAACATGGATTTCTCAGAAATAAGTCGTGCCAGACTAATCTTATCTCTTTTTACGATAGAGTTACAAGCCTGATAGATGAAGGGAATACTATGGACATAGCATATCTGTGAAGATATTCAAGGTGAATGCAGGCATTGTTTTCTAAGTAGACGGCAGGAGTGGGGTGATGTGGCCTTGGATATCGGTGCAAGGTTGTTATGGCTAGCCAGACCCAGAAAGTCTGTTGTCTCATCACCAAGTGAAGGTTGCCAAGGGGAAAGTGATTGGATCACCCCACAAGGTCCGGGGTGGTAGTAAGCCCTCAAAAATCCTTGAGTTTTCTGAATACATCACTTTTTAGGTTTTTCTCCTAACTGGTCATGTTGCTCAGCTGAGAGATATATGCTTTGCTTTCTGGCATGCTGCTGGTTTATTTGCTGATTTACTGCTATGTTGATTGCTCTCTGGTATGCAGCTTGCTGCTTTATCTTAAACTCAGTGTGCTTAAATAAACTAATAAGCTCTGAGCCTACCTAATGAGTCTTCAGAACTGTTTTTTTGCTATACTGAAGTTGGCTGGTTGCAGCAAAGTGACACTTCCCTGTTAGAATCATAGAATCATAGAAATGTAGAGTTGGAAGAGACCACACAGGCCATTCAGTCCAACCCCCTGCCATGCAGGAACACCCTCACAGCACTCCTGACAGATGGCCATCCAGCCTCTGCTTAAAAACCTCCAAAGAAGGAGACACCACCACACTCCGAGGCAGCATATTCCACTTCTGGACAGCCTGACTGTCAGGAAGTTCTGCCTGAGGTTCAGGTGGAATCTCTTTTCCTGCAGCTTGAATCCATTGCTCCTTGTCCTGGTCTCTGGAGCAGCAGAAAACAAGCCCTCTCCTTCCTCTACATGGCATCCCTTCAAATATTTAAACATGGTTATCAAGTCCCCTCTTAACCTTCTCTTCTGCAGACTAAACATACCCAGCTCTCTAAGTCTATCCTCATAGGGCATGGCTTCCAGGCCTCTCACCATTTTGGTTGCCGTCCTCTGGACCTGCTCTAGCCTGACCATGTCCTTCTTGAATTGGGTTGCCCAGAACTGGACACATTATTCAAGATGAGGTCTAACCAAAGCAGAGTAGAGTGGTACCAGTGCCTCCCTCGATCTAGACACCATACTCCTATTGATGCTGAGAATTGCGTTGGCTTTCTTGGCTGCTGCATCACACTGCTGACTCATGTTCAGCTTGTGGTCTATTAAGACTCCTAGATCCCTTTCGCACGTACTGCTATCCAGCCATGTGTCCCCCATCCTATATTTCTGCATTCTATTTTTTCTACCTAAGTGTAGGACCTTACACTTCTCTTTGTTGAATTTCATTTTGTTAGCTTTGGCCCAGCTCTCCAATCTATCCAGGTCATTTTGAATTTTGATCCTGTCCTCTGGTATATTAGCAACCCCTCCCAATTTGGTGTCATCTGCAAATTTGTTAGAACTCCTTGTGTGCTCTAAGGAGCTGTTTCACACAAACCCTGACAGGCTATGGGTCCAGCTTTACACCCTACAGCACCACATAAGCAAGTGGAGTGCCAGTTCCAGTCTGCAGCTGCCTGGTGAGAGCCTGCTTGAAGAACATCTCTAGTGAGTGAGAGTCCTGCATAGGAAGGGCCTGAAAGGTGGGAGAGGCTGCAGTGATGGCATCCTCGGTAAGTGGGAACGTTCCCCTGGACAGACTAAATGAGAGAAATTACCTGACATGGGTGGTGAAGATGGAAATGTATCTTCACAGAGAGGGTTTTTGAAAGGTGCTTGCTGATTCCCCAATGCCTCCTCTCGGTGCAGCAGATGCCAGATTAGAAGAAAAAGCACTTGGCAGTATTTTTTTAGCCTTGGAAGACAGCCAGAGAAATCACATTAGACACCTCCTCACAGCATGGGCATGCTGGGATGCTTTGTGGGCTATCTACATCTGCCCAGCAGCAGGGAGTAAGCTGTCCTTGATAAAGAAGCTGTACAGAGCACAGTTGCAGCCTGGTGAGAGTGTGAGTGATCATCTTCAGCACCTAACCTCCCTGTTTGTTGCTTTGCATGAAAGGGGGAAAGACTTTTGTGAAGCAGATAAGGTGTACTGTATCCTTAACTCATTAGATCCCAGTTGGGATATTCTTGTAGCCAGTGTGGAAGGAATCTGGGAGGATGATCTCACTGTGCAGTACATTTCCAGACACTTGCTGGAGCAGGAGGAACGACGTGCTCAGAGAGAGCAGCTGAGTTTGTTGCCAGCAGCAGCAGTAGAACGACTGTTAAAGACTCTGAGCTTCAATGGATTGAGGCTACTGAGAGAATCAACGCTGTTAAAAAGATGTTTCAAGTGTGGGTCTATGAAACATCTGAGGAGAGACTGTCCTGTCAGTGTGCCCAACACTCCGAGGAAAGGCTCCAAGGACAAAGGGAGTCACCAGCCATTTTCTGCTGTGGTTAGTGACTGTAATCCCCAAGATGCTGTCTGGTTGCTAGACAGTGGGTGTTCACAGTATCTGGTCAATAGCGCAGGTGTGCTTGTGTCTCTGGGCAAGGCAAACATTGATGCTGTATCCCTTGCAAATGGGTCTTGGTATGAGGTAGAAGATATGGGGAAAGCATATGTTCCTGCTCTGAGGAAGTGTTTGGAAGATGTCCTTTATGTGCCCAAACTAGAGTTCTGTCTACTATCAATGCCTGGGTTGGCACAGAGTGGGCATGAGATCCTATTTACAAACTCTGTCTGCAAAGTGATCAGAGATGGGGTGGTGTGTGCAGTTGGTGGACTCAGAGACTGGCTGTACAAGCTCTTGCCAAAGGAGAACACACACATGGCGTATGGTAATAAGCCCCAGCATGACAAATGTATCCATTTGCTCCATAGAAGGTTGGGTCATATCAGCTTCAAGGTTCTAAGTAAGCTGCCTGGGGTCTGTAGGGACTGCAAAGTCAATCCATGTGATGCCTTTTTTTGATTGTGCTGTCTGTAAGCAGTCCAAGTCAAAAGCTCTTCCAGTTCCCAAACGGAGTAAGAGAGTGTCAAAACAGCCATTTGAACTGGTTCACTCAGATCTGATGGGTCCTTTTCCAAAATCCCAGGGTGGGGCTCATTTTGCAATGATCCTGGTGGGTGACTACGGCAGGTATACCTTTTGTTACCTCCTCAGGCGGAAATCTGAGTTCTGTGAGGTATTTAAAAACTGGTGTGCTTATGCAGAGCATCAGTTTGCTCTCAAAGTGAAAGCACTCCAGACTGACAGGGGGGAGAGTACCTGACTGAGAATTTGCAGCATTGGTTGATGGGCATTGCTCAGACAAAAAGGAACCCCTATTCCCTGACAATATCTAGATTTCAGTAAGGCCTTTGACAAAGTTCCCCATGACAGTCTTGCAAAGAAACTAGTAGAATGTGGGCTGGACAGGGCTATTGTTAGGTGGATTGTGTTACTGTGGTAGTTAGCCCTCTCCTGGGGTCTACAAGTTATTAATATCAAATATAGCTCCACATGCTTGAGAGGGTCCCCCGGATGAGCACGCAGGCAGGCACGGCCAAACTGCTGCAATCTGGAAAAACCCGGTCTGGCCAGTAAACAATCTGTCATGTAGCCCCAGGAGCCCTCCAGACATACACACATTAAAATATACAAAGGGTCCTCTGCCCCGAGAAGCCAGCTTGACAGGATTAGCAATCCGGACAAACACCCCATCAAGCACAGACAATTTGCATATAGCTGCGGCTTTTGACGACCCCGGCAAAAACCAATCAGGCAAGGAACTTTGATATTTTGGAGCTTTGTTCTCCTAATTATGTACATTTTGGAGCTTTGTTTTAGCTCCTCAACCTATTGTTCTCCCCGGGAAAGGGTTAGCCCTCCAGGTACATTTTCCCCTATAAAAAGACCAGATTTTTCAGCGGTTCCTCGGATCACTCCAGTTTACTCTCGGCTCCATGTCATGCTGAGCCTCTTCTCTCTCGCTCCACAGCTATCTCTGACTCCAGACTTCAGGACCAGGTGCAGTATACCCAGACAATAACCCTCCAAAATCCCCTATCAATTTTCCTCTCTTTTGTTTCTCGCTAGGGTCTGTGTGAGTGAGTGCGTAAGTGCGAACGTGCCCAAGGACTTATTTTTAAATAAAAATGATTTAATTAGCAATTTAGTGTGGTTTTTGGCTTGGCCTGACCCAGTAAAAATTGGGTTTAAAGATCTCGCTAGGTTACCCTGCCTCTTGTATTGCTGCAGCTTGTGCTCTGGCTAGTTCTCATTCCCCATTGATTGGAGCACATTGAGGTGTCCCTCATGGGACCCCAGAAATCAGGGGAAAATTGGTAATTGGTTGACCGACCAAACCCAAAAGGTGCTCACCAAGGGCTGTTTTTCATCCTGGACAGAAGTAACTAGTGGGGTGCCACAGGGTTCTGTCCTGGGCCCAGTGCTATTCAACATCTTCATCAGTGACTTGGATGAAGGAGTAGAGCGCATGCTGATCAAACTCGCAGATGACACCAAATCGGGAGGACTTGCTAATACACCAGAGGACAGGATCAAATTTCAAAATGACCTTGACAGATTGAAGAGCTAGCCAAAGCTAGCAAAATGAATTTCAACAGAGAGAAATTTAAAGTCCTACACTTAGGCAGAAAAAATGGAATGCAGAAATATAGGATGGGGGACACATGGCTGGATAACAGTATGTGTGAAAGGGATCTAGAAGTCTTGGTAGATCACAAGCTGAACATGAGTCAGCAGTGTGATGAGGCAGCCAAGGAAACCAATGTGATTCTTGGTTGCATCATTAGGAATATGGTGTCTAGATCAAGGGAGGTAATGGTACCATTCTATTCTGCATTGGTTAGGCCTCGTTTGGAATAGTGTGTCCAATTCTGGGCGCCTTGAACCAAGAAGGATATTGACAAGCAGGAGCATGTCCAGAGGAGGGTGTCCAAAATGGTGAAGGGTCTGGAAGCCATGCCTTATGAGGAATGGCTTATGGAGCTGGGTATGTTTAGTCTGCAGAAGAGGAGGTTAAGAGGGGACATAATAGCCATGTTTAAATATTTGAAGGGATGTCATGTTGAGGAGTGAGCGGGCTTGTTTTCCACTGCTTCAGAGACTAGGACAAAGAGCAATGGATTCAAACTGCAGGAAAGTAGATTCCACTTGAATCTCAGGAAGAAATTCCTGACGGTCAGAACTGTCTGGCAGTGGAATACGCTGCCTCAGAGTCTGGTGGAGATTCCTTCTTTGGAGGTTTTTAAGCAGAGGCTGGGTGGCCATGTTACCCTGTGGACAGATCCCCATCCTGGGAAGTATGATTTTGATCTTAAAATGCATCTGAAACAGAGGTGGCTGGGTTAGTACATAGACAGTCAGGCTAGCAATCGGGCAAAAGGTCAAAGACTTGTAACTTCCCCATGCCACATCTCCATAGGAAACCTCAGAAAGGCATGTAGGCACAGGTAATTGGCCATCAGCATGGTAATACTTTGCAGAGATTGCCTGATTCCCCCTGGAATGCTTGGAACAAAGCAAGGCATATCAAAGCAAGGTACAGTTACCTGGTGCGACTATCACATAGCCATCAGGCAGATGTCATGCAGCCATCAGGAGGACATCACACCTCCATCATCCTTCTGTTTCGGTCATTGTTCTTTCCAGGAAGAGGGTCTGCCCCCAAGGCATGTTTGGCCCTATAACTATACCCTTTTTCGACTCCATTTTGGAGTTCTCCAAGACTTGACTGGCAGCCTGTCACTCTGCCAGTTGAGGCTCCCCCCAGTCCCTCCTCTATGCTGAGTTTTGCTCTCCACTTGTCTTTTTCCCAGCTGAAGGCTTCTGGACTGGTACAGTATTACCCTCTCTTCTCATTCCCTCCAATTTTCCCCTATCCATTTTCACCTCTTTCCATTTCAATAGTCCTTGTGTGAGTGTTTGATGCTGAGTGAGTATGATTAAATATATTTCTAATAAAATATCTTGAGTGAACTTATAGCCTAGTTCTTTCTTGATCTGACTCCATAGACATTGTGTTAAACGATCTCGCTAGGTGTTGCCCTGCCCTCCATGTTGTTAAAAGTCTACTAATTTCCCCAATTTTGGCATTTTAGAGTAAATCTGGGTGTCCTCTAAGGACTACCCCCAGCAGTCAGGGTAACAGCCATCTGTTGGGAATGCTTTGATGGGTGTTCCTGCATAGCAAGGGGTTGGCTGTGATGGCCCCTGTGGTCTCTTCCAACTCTATGATTCTATGACAAAAGAAACTAAGAACTGCAAACCTATGGGAATATATCACTTCACAGCTTTGAACTTTTTTCCTCACCTGGGTCAATTAGTAATAATTCCTAAACAGGGAATAAAAAACACAACAGAACCAGCCCAAGAACAGCTAGGCTTCCAAACAGCTCAAGATAGATGACTTGCTTATCTGTGAGGAATCTATGAGTATCCCAAACTCAAACCCAGTGTTTGCAATTCCTATTGCTAATCATTTCTCAGCTTTGGACATAGAAAATGAGCCTTTATCTGAACCTTTGGAAAATTCTGAAAATAGTTTGGTTTCTTATCAGGAAGCAGTGTCCTTGGGATCTAATTGGGTAGATGAACCAGTTCTCGAGAATTTGCTTACTACTGAAAAGAAAAAAAGTTAAGCAACAATCCTACCCTCCAGACTTTGTGACAAAACAGTGCCTCTTAACAGGCCATACTGTTATCTCAATTTATGAATGCTTAGAAAAAATTGTTAAACAACTTGGGCTCCTCAAGCTCTCCTTTGACATATTTATGCAGAAACATGTAGCTCTAGAAGAGAGTTCAGTTCAAGATCCAAAAAGGAGGAAAATTGGAGCAGTAATAAAAACACCATAAAGAGTCCCAGGGGTGGTTCATTAGTAACTCTAAAGGAGTTGGAGAAAGGAAGCTACAACAGGATTCTGCAAACAAACCAAGCCATGCTACAGATTGTCTACAACAAAATAAACAAGGGCAGACGGAGGTCATTTAAAACTACGAAACTTTCTCTGAGTCAGCTTTCACATATACACCCTCATAGTATGGACTAGCTTGTTGTAGAATGGATTCCCAGTGTAGTGCCATATACGAGAATTTGAACAACCTGCAATCCCTTCCATGTTGATGAAAATGAATCTTTTCTTGTCCAGCTTTCAAATAACACCAATGCAAGTTTTGCTGAGATTTAGCTAGTACCCTTTTAATTACTTTTAAGCATAGCAGTGGAGTACCTACAGAGGAAAGGAGTACCTGTTTGTCAGTCTTCAAAGAAACTGCTAGCAATACCATGCTGCAGTCTAGTCCAGCTAGAACTTCTGACATTGAAACAGAGAAACAGATTATGGGCTCAAGTGAGTTAATTACCAAGGAAGAACAAAAAGATATTACCTGTAGACTTGAGGATCACAAGAACATGCTGTTTGCCATCAAGGACTTGGCTGAACCACTGGTGAACATAGCATCCGCTGATGAGATCTCCCATGCTGAGAGGGATCAGGAGGGGAACTCTATTTATGCTTTACTGGCCATGAACGAGGAGGTTTTGATAACTGCAATTTCCAAACAACCTTTGGAACCAAAGATAGTTAATTATATACCTTCTCTGCTTGAGATGTCTCCCAAACATAAAGTCCTCATTTAAACAGAATTTTTGGCTACTTGTGATGATATAGACCTGATCACACAAGTTTGACAATTATAGTTACTATCCTGGAATATTATGGGCTTGGCAAACAAATTCCATGATGCAGATTTTGTGATCTATTTCAAAAATTTAGAATTCTCTCTTTGCAAGAAACATGGGCTCCTGAAACTAATCTATCATTGCTCCATGGATTTCGATTATTTTCTGTTCCAGCTATCAAAACATGTACTAGAGGCCATAGTAGCAGTGGCCTTACTGTTTGTTTCAGTGGATTCAACCATTGGTTAGTTTTTGTCTGCAATATATATAGGTCCTCTCCATCAAGAGCAAATATTGTGGTTCTCTTAATTGTATAATTGTTTACTTTCCACCTAGCTTATCAAAAAACTAGGGATGGGACAAATCCAGAATTTTCCAGATCAGGATCCAAATCCCTGGAAGGTTCTGAGAATCCACAAATCTCATGAATCTTGAATCTTCTGAATCTTTTTTTAAAAAAGGGTTTAAAAAGCAAGGGAAAGAAGGATAATCTTGGGCAAGATACACTCTCTCAGCCTAGGCAAAGGCAAACCTCCGTGTGAAGAAATCTGGCCAGGACAATTGTCATAGTTTTGCCCCAGGATCTCCCGAGATTGAAAGTGACATGAAGGCCCTTTCTACGCAGGCAGGAAAATGTGGATTAATCCCACATTTTCCTGCCTGTGTAACAGGGCCACATACTACAGTACAGAAATAATCCAGGTCAAAACTGGCTTTTCTTTGTATAGCTTCTTATGGCATCCTGGGGTTTGTAGTTTGACGATGCACCAGCATGCTTTGGCAGAGTAGGCTGTGACACCTTGTAAAACTACAAACCCCAGAATTGTGTATGAAAGAGCTTTGCAAGGGAGCTATGCAAAAGAACCCTTCAGCTGTCCTTGAAATGTCAAGAAGACTGTACCTTCCAGTCAAGCCTCTACTCCAGTCTCAGTTCTTTACCCTGTAGTCTCAAGTCAAGTCTTGAGTCCTTCAACAAGGAAGGCACTTAAACACCAGCCTCAAGTCCAGTCTCAATTCTGCACCCCGCACCCTCAAGTCAAGTCTCAAGTCCTTCAACAAGGTACTTAAAAAAAAAAAGCCTTTAATCCAGCCTCAATTCTCTACCCTCAAGTCCTGTAAGGGACTTTCAAGTCAAGTCTCTAGTCCAGTCTCAATAATTCCCAATCCCTACCCTCCAGTCTCAAGTCAAAAGAGAGATTTTTTTTTATTACCTTGCAGAGGGAGGCAGCTATGGGGACAGGCAAAACGAGCAGACACAGGCAGCACAACCAGCAGAGGCAGCCCAGTGGGCACAGGAAGCTTAGCAGGCACAGGTAGACAGCCCCAGTAAGCACAGGAAGCCTAGTGAGCACGGGCAGCATGAGTCAGCACAGACAGACCCAGGAACAGGCAGCCTCGGTGCGCGAGCAGCTATACACCTTGATTTTTGGCCGCCAAGGGCCCCACTGGCCAATCGGACCTTTGGCAGGCCCTGGAGGTGCCAATTTTCAATAAAAACAAACTTGGTACCTCTGGGGCCCACCAAATTGGCACCTCCATGGCCGCCAAAGGCGCCACTCCCCTACCGGCTGGCCCCCACATGATCGTGCTCAGGGCAGTTGGCAGAAAGATGCAGGGAGCATGATCTCATGCTCCTTGTTCTTCCCCCGGCCCCCGTCTGCATGGCCGTGCCCAAATCCACCAAGCAGGCCATCTGCACGTCGAGGGCCTACTTGGTGGATTTGAAAGTTTTCATTGGCCTATTTTGGTGGAGGGATTCGGATCTACGAATCTCGAATCCTTGCCAGGATCCGAGGATTCGGCTGGCCCATCCCTACAAAGAACATAGGTTCCAATAGTTTATCTGAAACTCTTACTGCCTTGGAATGTAAATATCCCTCCACGAGGCTCCTTCTATGTGAAGATTTTAATGTGAGAGTTGGGGCTGGTTTGAAACAAGTGGAGGGTACTAATTTTGGACAAGATGCTCAAATTACACCTGTTGATACAGTCTCCCAAGCTGAGCAAGGTCTGAGGCTTTTAGAGGTCTTCTTTTTGCACCATTTGTAATGTCTTAACAGAACCCACCAAGACACAACGCTGGGTGGCTATACCCATAGTACCAGCAGGGGAGCTGGATTATAGATAGATTATAGATTATATGGCAGTTTCTGCCAAACTGCTTCCTGGCATTCATAGATTTCAAGTTAACAGAGTTGAAAGTGATCATTTCCCTTGCTCATTGCTATTTCACTTTGAAACTCTCTATTCTTTTTGTCCTTCCCAAAATATAAATATAAATGAATTCATGTGGGAGAACAGAGAATACAGTGGTCAATCAACCTTGGGGTCTCTGTTTCTCACATATTTGAGAGTTCTACCTTTAAATCTCTTTGTTAGGTCATCTTAGACTCTTATTCAGATAGCTTGTATACTTATCATATCATTATTCAGAATCTTAGACCTAATTTGGTCTGTAACAAACAATTTAATCCTAATAGAGTAGTATGCAATAGATGGTTTGACTCTGAATGCAGAGATGCCTTTAAAGCATTAATGGCGCACTCTCAGTAGGCACTCAGAAATAAGGTTTCTTCTGACATTCTAGTCTCCATGAGGAAATCTTATAAGATACTCTTAAAAAAAGATGCATACTTCAGAACACAATGGAATCAATTAGCCCAAGCCATGATGGAAAAGAATGAGAAGCAGTTTGGGGATGTCATTTTTATTGGTATGCTTACAGTCAGACTGGTAACTGTTGGACAAATTCCATCACATCAATGGTTTAATCATTACAGTAGGCTTTATGGAGCTACACCTTTAGGGAACCACTCTTCTATGGTTTCCAAAATTAATGGTTTGCCTTATTGGCCTTCTGTGTCAGTATCTGAGATAAAGAAGCTGATTGCAACTTTTGCCCTGAGTAAAGCCCTTGTAGAAAACATGATGCCTCCAAAAATATTTAAATACTTCCCTGAGTGATAGGCACCAATATTAGCTAAAATATTCACTCAAATTAATGACACAGGTATGATTCTAGAGGGCTGGAAATAGTGTGTAGTTGTCTCTATTTATAAGAAGGGTGATAAGCAAGATCCCAGCAATTATCGGCCTATTAGTCTCTTGGATATTGACTCTAAGTTATATATCTGTTAAACAAATTGGAGGACTGGGAATCCATTAATCACATCATTCATCCTGAACAGGCTGGGTTTAGGAAAGGGCAGAGTATTGTTGACCATTGCTTGACTCTTTATTTTTTAGCCCAACAAGGAATTGTGAGTCCTACTAAACACTTATTTGTAGCCTTTGTTGATCTAACAGCAGCTTTTGATTCAATCGATAAAAATCTGTTGTGGTATAAACTGGCCAACACTAATATAGATAATCACTTGTTTCTAATCAAGGAACCTTATTCCAATACAACTGCTAGAGTAAGAGTTGGCATTTCTGGCTCATTAACTGATCTGATTCCCACAAATAAGGGAATCAAACAGGGATGTTTGCTGGCACAAGCACTCCTCAGTTTATACTTGAATAAGGACAAGCTGATCAAATTTGCAGATGATACCAAATTGGGGGGGGGGGGGTGCTAATATGCCAGAGGACAAGATAAAAATTCAAAATGACCTTGACAGATTGCAGAGCTGAGCCAAAGCTAACAAAATGAATTTCAACAGGGAGAAATATAAGGTCCTACTCTTAGGCAGAAAAAATAGAATGCACAAATATGGGATGAGAGACTCATGGATGGATAACTGTACAGTGAAGGAGATCTAGGAGTCTTGGTGGACCACAAGCTGAACACAAGTCAGCAATGTGATGTGGCAGCCAAGAAAGACAACGTGATTCTTGGTTACCTCAATAGGAGTATGGTGGAAGTAATAGTACCACAAGGGAAGGAATAGTACCACACTATTCTGCTTTGGTTAAACCTCATCTGCAATACTGTGTACAGTTTTGGGCACCTCATTTCAAGAAGGATATTGACAAGCTGGAGCATGTCCAGAGGAGTGCAACCAAAATGGTGAAGGGTCTGGAAGCAATGCCCTATGAGGAGCAGCTTAGGGAGCTCGGTATGTTTAGTTTGCAGAAGAGAGGGTTAAGAGAGGACATAATAGGAGACATAATAGCCATGTTTAAAGTATCCTACTTTATGTGACAATTCACCTATCTTGAACCCAAAGAGAAACTTTGTGAATATTTTTCTGACCATGGTATCCAACTGGATAGGCAGGCTATTAAGTAATCTAAATTTTCCAAATTGTATAGACTGCATAAATTTGACCACCAAAGGACTGCTTACTTGACAAAGCTTACATACTTAAAATTTACATAAGCTTTTACAGCTCTTCAGTTTCAAACTATGCCAACAGCCATGATTAATGGCAGATATTTTTATATCCCATTGACCCTTCGTTTATAGATTTGTGGGGCATGAGAAATTGAGGATTTGCTGTTCTCTTGTTCGCTATATTCTGAACCAAGAACCAAGTTTCTGGGAGCTGTTCCATTTTCATTATGTGAAAATACAATTTCACAAAAGATCTTTTGTCTCCTGTCTGACATTGACTCTATGGTAACCCTGCAAGGTTTCTCTTTTTGCCCTGGCAGCAATGAAAATTAGGGCAAGATTCATTGCTGATATTGCAGTTGATTACTCTGGAGATGCTCTTCTCTAATTTTTTTTTTTTTGAAAAAATATTTTTATTAAAAATTTCAGTGCATAAAAAACAGAGTGGATATACCCTGCTGACAGATATATCACACCCTCCCCCCCTCCATACTATTTTTCTCCAGTTGAGTCTTCTTTGCTTCCATTTACCGATAACAACAACAACAACAACAACAACAATTACATTTCCATTTACAGAAGAGAAAAGCAATTACATTATCTCTTTCTTTGGATAAAAACATAAAGGTACATGAAACCAATCTAAAACTCCTTTCCATTCCCTTTCAAAGTTCTGGATAGGTTTATTTTTCAATGAAAATGCTAACTTTTCTGTCTCTACCATATCTAGAACTTTTAATTTCCACTCTCCTAAATCAATATCTTTCTTTTCTTTCCAATGTTGCGCATATATCAACCTGCAGCTGTTATCAAATGTAACAATATCTTCTGGTGAGTTCTAATCTCCCTTTGTTGTCCTAACATACTTAACAAATAAAATTCCGGTATCATTTCAAAGTTCATTTTACAAATTCTTTGAATTTTGTCATGGATCCCATTCTAGAACTTTTTTGCCCTTCCACAAGTCCACCACATATGAAAAAAGGACCCAATCTTTTCATCACACTTCCAACATTTTGCATTCCCATTTTTAGTTATTTTTTGTATAAATTTGTCTTTGTGGGATTGTATACTATCTATGTAAAATTTTGCAAAAATTTTCTCTTAAATTTAAGTTTGGTATAAATTTTATATCAGTTTTCCATGCTTTCTCCCAAACTTCTAGTTCGATTGGGTGTCCCACATTCTGAGCCCATTTTATCATTGTATCTTTAACTACTTCTGGTTCCATTTCTCTTTTCAACAATAGTTTATAGAGTTTCAAAATTCTCTTCTTTTGATTTCCCTTCATCAGTAAATCCAATTTATTATCTTTTCTCTCAAATCCGTACAGTTTTTGATCCATTTTAAACCTTTCTTTTAGTTGTTGCCATGGGAAGCAATTTAACTCGTATCCATCAGCCTTTAATTCTTCTACTGTACACATTCTTGGTTTAACCCCTTCCCATTTCAGTATGTCTTGATATGTTAACACATTTCCTTGTTTTGTTGGAGCAATTTTATACACTTCTTGTGGTGAAGTCCATGTTGGAAGTTTTGTATAATATTTCCACTTTATTTGTAGCCAAACCTTTAACAGTGCCTTCCGGAAGCAATGATTGTTGAACTCTTTATTCATTGCTAATCTATCATAACATAAATATCCATGCCATCCGAATCTATTATTTATTTCTTCCAAATCTTTTGTGGTTGTTCTCTCTAGTTGAATCCAGTCTTTAATCCAATCTAGACAGCATGCATAATAAATTTTCAATGATAGAAGATCAAATCCTCCTCTTTCTTTTGCATCCTGAAGCATTTTAAATCTTATCCTTGGCTTTTTCCCTTGCCAGATAAACTTTTGAAGATCCTTTTCTCATTCTTTAAATACTTTCTTTCTCCCTATTATTGGTAAATTCTGAAACAGGAACATGAGTTTTGGTAGTAAGGACATTTTGAAAGCATTTATTCTTCCCAGAAGAGATAGATTTAAGTTTTTCCATTTTCCCATATCATTTTTAATCTCTTTCCATGTCTTCAAATAATTGTTGTCGAATAATGCTTGATTCCTTTTCGTTAACATAATTCCTATGTATCTTGTTTTCTTAGTTGACATCCAGATCTACACTCCAGATCAGCTTGCTCTTTTTTAGTCATAGTCAATGTCATTATCATTGTATTTTCCTTATTTATCGTATATCCTGCCACTTATCCATATCTTTGCAAAGTTTCCATCAGCATCTGAATTGATTCTTGTGGATCCTCTAAAAATATAACTACATAATCTGCGAAAGCTTTTAATTTCAGTTCCTTTTTCCTTATTTTCAGGCCTCTTATCTGTGAATCCTTGCTTATTATATTCAACAGTACTTCCAAAACAGCTATAAATAATAATGGTGATAATGGGCACCATTGCTGTACCACTTTGTTCATTACAAAGCTTGGTGAAATATCTCCATTAATTATTGATCTCACAGATTGTTCTTGATAGATTATCTCAATCCATTCACAAAAATCTTCTCCCTTGTCATATTCTCTCAATACCCGATGTACGAAAGCCCAGGAAACATTATCAAATGCCTTCTCTGCATCCAAAAAAATAAGTGCTGCTTTCTTCCCTGAGTTATTATCATAGTATTCAATTACATCTAGGATTGTCCTTATGTTGCTTCTCATACCTGGGAGAAAGCCTGTTTGATCTTCTTGGATTATACTTTGTAATATCTGTCTCAACCATTTTGCCAACACTGCTGCAAAAATTTTATAATCTACATTCAACAGGGAGATTGGTCTATAATTCTTAACTTCTTTTTTATCTTTACCCTCTTTGGGTATCAATACAATGTTAGATTCTCCCCAGGATTTCGGATTACCATATTTCTCTGTTTCCTTCAGAGTTGCTTGAATTGGTTGAGTTAATTCTTTTATGAATCTCTTATAATATAGTCTGGTGAACCCATCTGGTCCTGGTGCCTTATCCACTTTGACATCCTTTATAGCCTCTTCAATTTCAGTAATTGTTATTGATTTATTCAACTGTTTTTGTGCTTCCAACAATATTTTTGAGATCTTCACTTTTTGAAAAAATTTGGATAGTTTTTTCTCATATTGATGAGGGGATTTTGTTTCATGGAATAGTTTTCCAATATATTCTTCAAATTTCTGTTTTATCTTTTCTTGTTGAGTAACCAACTTCTTTCCACATTTCAACTCACGAATTATATTCCTCTCTTTGTTCTTCTTAAGTTTATATGCTAACCATTTCCCAATTTTATTAGCATGTTCCAATGGAGTTAATTTCATCTGTTTCATCTTTTTCTCTATATCTTCAGTTGTTATTATCACCATCTCCTTCTGTATTTTCTTAATCTCCTGCTGTAGTGATTGTTGCAATGGATTTTTTTTAAAGTTCTTTTTCTTTCTCTTGGAGTTTGGTCAATAACACTTGATATTTCTCCTGTCTTTTTTTTTTATTCTGAATTTGTCATTGCTGTATAAAAAAACCTCTCATTACTGCCTTTGATGCATCCCAAACCATTGTCATTTCCACGTCTTCTTTTATACCACGTCTTCTTTTATATTTTCTTTAAAATAGTTTTTTAACACCTCTTTCTCTTGTTTAACTACCTCTTCATCATTCAATTAAACTGTCATTCAATCACCATTGAAATTGTTTAGTCTTCTCTTGGATTTGCAACATTACCGGATGATGATCAGAGATGACCTTTGGCAATATTTCTGTTTCTTTATCTCTAGTAACAGACGTTTAGAAACAAGGATCATATCTATTCAGGACCAAGATTGATGAATTCAGAGAAAAAAATAAAATCTTTGACATTTGGATAAATAGTTCTCCATACGTCTAAAACAGATAATTCTTCACACATCTCAAAGAAGTCTTTTGGCAATCTCCCTCTCGTTGCTTGATCTTCTTTATTCTGAGAGATTGTTTTATCTATTTTAATATCCAAAACTCCATTCCAATCACCAATCATTCATACTTATGTGCTGATAATTTTCCTCTCAATTTCTTATAAAATTCTTCTTTATTTTCATTTGGGGCGTAAACACTAACTAATATTTTTTTTTTAACCTTTTTTTTGTATTTCAACACCCAATATTCTTCCTTCTTCATCTTCAAAAATTTGTTTTGCTTAAAGGTCTTTTTCAATATAAATTGCAACTCCTCTTTTCTTCTTTACATATGAAGAGGCAAAACACTGACCAAATTTAGAGTTATATAAATACTTTTCTTGGGTGTTCTTTATATGAGTCTCTAATAATACCTCAGTTTGAGGTCTTAATCTTTCTAAATGATGAAAAATCTGTCTTCTCTTTGATTGTGAATTTATTTCTCGTACACTCCATGAAATTATCTTCATATTTACTGTTCTTCTTTACTTCCCTTTTTTCTTTTTCTCTTCTGGTTCTACTGTTTCCACCTCTTCTTCTGACATTGGACTAGCTTCGTCTGCTGCTGCTGCTCCTGTCTATATTTGGATCCCCTGTTTTTTCTAATTTCCTGTCTTCAGTCTTTGCTGTTTTAGAACCAGTTTTCAGATAACCGTCTTGAAATTCCATTGCTTGCTGCACAGAGTTTATCCTCCTTCTTCTACCTTCAAAGAAAAAGGAAAGCCCTTCTGGTAACTCCCATCTATATCTTATTTCCCTTGATTGGAGAATCTGTTGGATAAAAAATGCAATGACATTTGCTCCAGTGGAAAATATCTTTGATGAACATGTGAAACACTTGGGGAATGATTAAGCAAGTGATGACATATTTCCTAGGGGACATGCAGTAAGGGCTGAGTCATGCTACTGCAATCATGGCAAGGTGATGCATCATGCTAATGGCCCTGACTGATGACCTGTAAGCAGGTGTGCATAAAAGAGAAGCGTGGATGTTTGCTCTCTCTCTGTCTCTGCTTGAATCTCTGCTTGCTTGAATCTCTGCCTGTGTCTCTGCTATTGATCTGCGTATCCTGTATATAGTTGTACTTATTGCAACTGAGAAGATTAAAGCCTCCAGGTATTTTGGATGACAAACTCTGTGTCTGTGAGTAACTAACCTGTGGGTAGAGTGGTCAGAGCAATAATGTATCTTTTGTTCTAGTTGTACTCTGCTGCACATGCTTTTTCCTGTTTTTGAAACTCTGCTATATAAGATTGCCTCTGAGGCAATGTGCCCAGAGATCATCAGGTTTGGAGATTATTTTGTCTTCATGCTTTAAATCATCTCCCAACAGAATCTTTACCAGGAATGCATACTCTCTTCTACTCCTCATCACACTTGGCAGTACATCCTTAAAAATTTTAGTTTCATTCTCATCCACTATTAATTTTCCTTTATAATTTTGTTCAGTAATTAAATCCCAGATCTTTTCCCTGGTAAAATAGACCACAACATCTTGAGGTAAATCCCTCCACTTTGCCATTGCTGATTCAATTCTGAAAACGTTATCTATTTCATGCTCAAATCTCGCTCTTCTTTGGCTTATATGTGGTGCCAAAATATCTGTTACTCTTTGGTGTAAATTTTCCTCTTTTTGTTCAGGGAGGCCCCTTAACTTCAGACATCTGTTTTGTTGGCAAATTTCCAGTCTCATTATAGTTTCTTTATCTCTTTGCTGCTCTTTCTTCAGCTCTTCTCTAATTTTAGAATTGTTGTTTATATTTAATGTATATATATTTAATGTATCTTAATCATATTGGATACCTCTTCTTCTTATAATATGTAAGACTTATATGTTGTCTATTTTATGTTGCATTTTTACACTGTTGTGTTTTTATTGCTGTATTTTGAGACTGTATTTATTGGTTTTATTACTATGTATGCCACTGGCCTATTGCGTAAGCATTAATAAAACTATTACTAGTCCACAAAACTTTTAAACTAATGGGGGTGGAAGCTTGTATAGAATTTTTGTATTTTGGCAAACTTAATATCTTAAGATATATTATTGAAATTTATTTCCTGATATTCTTAAAAGCTTATGCATTAAGATGTACCATAATGGAGGACTAAACCATTTGTTTTATATATTCTTAGTATCTCAATATGACCTCTACTTGGCCTCAGCATAGAAAAACTACCACTCAAAATATGCTACCCATCTTAGACCCTTTCCACAGCTTACCTTCTCATGCTGCTGGGGTGTGGGCCTTGCGTGAAAGGCCTGGGCAGGCAGGCTTTCAAAAGCCTCCTGCTTCCCTGCTGCTTGGGCTCTGCAGCTCCTTCCTGCTCGAGCGAGAGCCCCACCCCTTCCTTCCACAGTGCAGTCTGGGAGTTGTAGGCTGCACCAAGGAGAGGACACATGACGGGCCCAGCTCCAGGGGCTCTGCACTGCAGGTGAGTGTGGCCCAGGCCTGTGAGCCTTGCACAAGTGCGGCTTATTTTTGGCTAAAAGCCGAAAATAAGAAAATGAGTATTTGCTGTGCTAGTGGGCTTGAGCGTGGCAGAAATGGGAGTGCATCATGCAGACCACTCCTCAAGGGGCCCTTTCGCTTGTACACTGCCATGAGAAAAGGGCCTTAGTTCAGAAATCAATATTAGAATATCATGACTTGGCTAATGATGAAAAGAAACCTAAAGTAAAAGAGCTGTAGCTGAATCAAGAGATCATAACTCTGCCTCTGATGGATACTCCTAGTTTTGTAAAAAATGTTTGTGCAACAGCTGAAGAAAGAAATAAATGAAGTGGAGGCAGGAAGCTCATCTTTACATTCTTCTAATGAAAGTGGTACAAATTGGTCTCTTGACCCAGGTGTGGCTGAAGCAATCTTTTTACCATCAATGCAAATGCAATTATCTACACATAAATAGTAAATACATTTAAAGAAAAGATTAATAAATCTGACCCAGTAGCAACAGAGCATGAAACCTCTTCACTATATGGCTTTTTATAAGATCAATGTTTCCTACCTGAACAAACAGTAGAAAAATTTTGTTATACAATGAGAAATTTGCAAAAGGAAGTTTCTGGCCTGAAAGCTATTATTGGAACATTAGTTGCTTTGGTAGAACTTGGGATCTTGACTGCAGCACCTCTGACAAGTCTCTCTAACTAAACAGAAGACAATGTTGGACTTAGAAATCATCAGGATAAGGATAAATCAGAAGCAGTCAAGTCAGCCACAAACTCAGTAACCAAGAAACTAAATGATATTATGGAGGACTGGAATGTGATCTGTGAAACTTATCCTCAAGTTAGTAAAAATGACTATAGTACTGAAAAGACTCTAGTACTGGAAAAAAAAAAAAATCCTCAGTCTCCTTCTGACCCAAGGTTCCAGATAGAAAATGAGTGTTCAGAAGATTATTTAGCCATCAATCCCCCCTCTGTACAAGAGAAATACAATAACAGTCTATTAAATACTGTACTATAAAATCCCAATAGGTTATCTGAAAGTAAGGCTTTGAATTTTTCAAGTTGGCTCTCTAACTATTCCATCCTGTAACACAGACTGAGGTACTTGCCAGAGAGCAGAGGAGATGTATCCCATATGTCAAAAAAATATTGGTGAATACACAATTAGCCCCTAAATATGGCCAGCATGGGAAGAGACCTTTGGGTGAATTACAAGTGGTTATACGTAACTGGATAGTGAAGGCATCAGGTGGAGCAATGATAGCTACAAAAAAGCAATTAGCAGAAATTCAATCTACTCTGAGTGATCATCTGGATTTAAGTAATGCTGTCTTCTGTAAATGTCTGACCCCATACAGACAAGAGGTAACATAGAATTAACGTTCCCAGTGTAAATTTTGGTCCCTATTGCATATATTCCCCAAGAAAGACCTACTATTTGAACTAAAACAGAAAAAATAAATAAATAAACACAATCAATGGTATTGTTACTGCCCTGGCTAGTCCGAGCTCTGGGGATATTAAAAGATATCCTTTTGATATCACAATTCGGCTTCACTTCTCTATTCCCCTCCACGTGCTTGTGAGGCCACCGGACAAGCACGCAAACAAGCTCGGCCATTAATCGCCGTAATATTCCTGGACAACACAGATAGGCCAGAGAATAGCTGACTCACTGCTTTAGGAGACCTCCAAGCAAGTACTCTAATTAGGTATACACACAACCTACAAAAGAGCTGTTGGGGATGATAGGAGTTTCAGCCCCACGGAAACGCAGCGGAAAAACCAGAGTTCAGCGAGCCAACAGCAGCAGCCTTATTCCCCAGTAAGGATACTCACACACAGAGGAGTTTCTTCCAAAACAGGAGGCACTTTATCTTGCAGCAAAGTTCCGTTATATACAAAACATAGAACAGACAGACAAAAGCTTGCGCCAGACACCGGTTTTGATCAACAGACAAATACATACTGGCGTTGCTTTGTTATAACAAATATATATCTACAACCAATCAGGTAGAGGTTTGCACACCTCCCTCTACCATCTGCACAAGACCCCAGTTTCCTAAGTTCCTAAGACAAGAAAGCTGAACACATTACATCTCAGTGGCAGGACCTGAACCTTGTGGTAACACAACGGAAAGGAAATAAATTTTGGGAACTTGTTACTCAAGGTCTAAAAAGGGTAAGACACACATAGGAAGTTTCAATAACCCTCTCTTCATGGATTAAATTCTTCTCCAAAATTGTTTGTGTTTAAATCAAGTCTTTTGGAAGAGTCTGGGATGGATAAATATTTCTTTAATCTAGTTGAGTAGCAACCAGTCACTGGCAATGAGAATAAAGTTTTTAATTGCATCTTTGAAATCTAAGAAAGCACCTGGAGAAGATATGTTTCCTCCAGAACTCTTCAAAGAACATCTTGAGTAGTGGCACCCCATTCTGGTGGGCCTATGTACCACAATAAACAATACCAGACAAATGCCTCGTGGGTGGAAAACAAGCATTGTATTTCCTATTCATAAGAAATGGGACAGGAATGATCCACAAAATTACCAGCAAATCAGCTTGCTTGACATCAGTTCAAAGCTATATGCTCAATACTTGTTGCATAAAGGAACAGGGCTACAAGAAAAGCAAATCATATATGAAGAGCAGCCAGGATTTAGAAGTGGTTATAGCACTATAGATCAATGGTTTACATTAAATCACATCATAAGGAAATATACTAAAGAAAATAAGAAACATATTTACACTGCTTTCATTGATCTTTCTGCTGCTTTTGACTCAATAGAATTCAACTATGGGAAAAATTACAGAGTTCTGACATTGCAGACTATTAAGAGTGATACAAGAACTATATAGCCACACAGAAATGAGGGTTAGAATTGGCTTAAATGGCTCTCTGACTGAAGCTTTCACAACTACATGGGGAATGAAACAGGGATGCCTATCGACCCCCACCCTTAACATTTATGAGAATGATCTGGTGCCTTGCCTAGCTCAAGTTGATTCTCCTTCTCAGTAATCAGGAACAAGAAGGTTTTCATTCTGATATATGCAGATGATTTACTACTCATCTCCCTCTCTAGTTTGGGCTTCAAAAATCTTTTGAATGCATTTTGTGTTTATTGCCAACAAAAATAATTGTCTATAAATTATTCCAAAACTGAAGTAATGTTCTTTGGCAGAAATAGTTGAAGACACAAATGGAAGTTAGACCAAGATATTATAGGACAAACCCACCCATTCAGATACCTGGGTATTGTTTTCAGTGAGTCTCTTCGTTGGAAATGACATAAGAAGGCAGTGAAGCTAAAGACTGAGAAAACGATAGGAGATCTAATGAAATTTTATTACAACCAAGGTGGTCAGTTGTTTGAACCTATCTTAAAAAATTTTAGTAGTAAAGTAATTGTACAAATGGAGGGGAAATTTAGGGACCAGATAGTAATACTTGCAAAATCTTGGAAAAACTTACAGAATAAATTTCCTTAAAAATTTTACTATCTTCCAACTGGAACTCCTGCAGCTTTTTTGTGTACTGAATCTGGCTGACCATCAGTTAAAATGAGAGTAGACTGTTTCCAGTTAAGATACTTCAAACAAATTGCCATTTTATCAATTGCCTGCCTGCCTTCCAGCATTGTGATACATGAAATATTGCCCCAAAAAGTAGATGACCCAGGGGTCCACTCATGATGCCAATACCTCCATGTGATGATGGGGAATTAATTAGCTCAATTAGGAGGCCTGTGAGAGGGGTTAGCCTAATGAGCTCTTCCACCAATGTTTATGGGGTCCTAGCAGAAAAGAACCAGCCAAATATTCCAAATAAGCCAAAATGTGTTTTATTGAAAAGTTCACTTACACATTCAAAAGATTCAAGCACTCACACACTTGAACAAGAGCTGGCAGAAGGAAAAAGGGAGGAAAGCTGTTGATAGCGAAGTTTAGGGAATGGGCCATAATTACCGATCTGGAGAGCAGTGAAGAAAGCAGCAACGTGGATTAGACTTGCACCTAAGGACAGTACTCAGTTGGAAACAGAAGCAACAGCGTGGTGTTCAGCAAGTAAGATATGGCTTCTGACTGCCCAAAACTGAGAATTTTGTACCCAAAATCTGCCTGGAGGGCAAGGGTATAAATGGCTTTCTGGTTGAGTAAGCAGTGGAGGTTGCAGCATGGACAATGGGGTCTGGACTGTGTTATGGTCTTAGTGTTAGGAGACAAAGAGTTAATGGTTCTTGTAATAGCTCTGTAACAGTATAAAAGTGAAGAGAAAATGAAGAGAAATGTCCAGGTGCTATGTAGGAGAACTGAAACAATCATGGTTTGGTGGGGAACTTCCCATTGCTATTGTCTGACAGCAGAGATGTTACAGTTTAGTTTAAGCCTATTATCTTCAGTGTCTAGAAGAGATCTCTGACCTATTTTGCAGCACACGAGTTGAGCCAGTGTTTTCTCTCTGCTCAGCCTGGCCTTGCAGTCATATCAGGATCCATTTTATATCAATTAAATGATATTTCTCCAATTAAATCATATCAAATCTGAGGGATGTGCTGGTCGGTAACAGAAATGAGTAACAATCTGTATTGGAAATCATACTTACAAGGGATTTCCACTTTAGACGATACCGTAATCACTAAAAGTCAACATGGATTTCTCAGAAATAAGTCATGCCAGACTAACCTTATCTCTTTCTATGATAGGGTTACAAGCTTGATAGATGAAAGGAATGCTGTAGATCCCCATGATATTCTTGCAAATAAGCTAGTAAAATGTGGGCTGGACGGGGCTACTGTTAGGTGGATTGGTAATTGGTTGACTGACCAAACCCAAAGGGTGATCACCAATGGCTGCTTTTCATCCTGGAGAGAAGTGACTAATGGGGTGCTGCAGGGTTCTGTCCTGGGCCCAGTGCTATTCAACATCTTCATCAATGACTTGGATGAAGGAGTAGAGGGCATGCTGATCAAATTTGCAGATGACACCAAATTGAGAAGGTTTACTAATACACCAGAGGACAGGATCAAATTTCAAAAAGACTTTAACAGATTGGAGAGCTGGACCAAAGCTAACAAAATGAATTTCAACAGAGAGAAATGTAAAGTCCTACACTTAGGCAGAAAAAATGGAACACACAAATATAGGATGGGGGATGCATGGCTGGATAGCAATACATATGAAAAGAACCTAGGAGTCTTGGTAGATCACAGGCTGAACATGAGTCAGCAGTGTGCTGAGGCAGCTAAGAAAGCCAATGGGATTCTTGGTTGCATCATTAGGAATATGGTGTCTAGATCGAGGGAGATAATGGTATCATTCTATTCTGCACTGGTTAGGCCTCATCTGTGTTTCTGTGGTCTATAGTCAGAGCCCAGGGCTTACTAAATATAATTCAATATCAAAAGATCGGCCATTCCAAACTGTTCCTCTCCACATGCTTGGGAGGTTCCTGGATAAGCACGCATACGGACATGGCTGAACGGCTGAAAAATATCCTAGGCAGGCCCGTAATTTTCCGGCATGCAGCTTCAGGAGACCTCCAGGCAAGTACACATTTAAACCAAATTAAGTATGCACGAGCATACAAAAGAATCTCTGCCCCGAACCGCCAGCTTGACAAGATTAGCGCTTCTGGATACTCAACTGTCAAGTATTCCCATTTGCATACTGTCTGCGCTATTGACAACTACACTTGAATCCAATCAGTGCAAATGCTGACCTTTTGGAGGCTTTGTCTCCAACCCGAAACCTGTTGTTTTCCCCAGGAAAGGACTAGCCTACAGGCACATTTTCCCCTATAAGAGCCCCTGCTTTTGAGCGCTTCTTCGGATTGCTCACTGTTGTCATCCCGCCTTGCTGCCGCTCCGTTTGCCGAGCCTTCCCCTCAGCTTCCACGTGCTGAGAATCTCTGCTTCAGACTTACTGAATTTCTTCTGGCTACCCCGGCTACAGGATCAGGTGTCTTATTTCCCCAAAAATCCTTCTTAAAATCCACTACCTACTTTCCTCCCTTTATTTTCTTAGGTCTGTGTGTGTGACTACGCAAGTGTGCAGTGTTTCTTAGTTCTGTGTGAGTGAGTATGCAGGTGCACTGTGACTTTACAAATAAAAGAACATAATTATAACTTTATTGTGTTGTGGTCCTGACTCGGCCTTACCCCGTAAACATTGGGTTTAAGATCTCACTAGGTTACCCTGCCTCTTGTAGTGCTGCAGCTTGTGCTCTGGCTAATTCCCATTCCCCATTATTTGGAGCACGTTGAGGTATCCCCCACAGGACCCCAGAAATCAGGGTAACATTTGGAATACTGTGTCCAGTTCTGGGTGCCTCAGTTGAAGAAGGATATCGACAAGCTGGAGCGTGTCCAGAGGAGAGCGTACAAAATGGTAAAGGGTCTGGAAGCCATGCCCTATGAGGAATGGTTTACGGAGCTGGGTATGTTTTTTCTGCAGAAGAGAAGGTTAAGAGGGGACATGACAGCCATGTTTAAATATTTGAAGGGATGTCATGTTGAAGAGGGAGCGGTCTTGTTTTCTGCTGTTCCAGAGACTAGGACAAGGAGCAATGGATTCAAGCTGCAGGAAAGAAGATTCCATTTACACCCCAGGAAGAACTTCCTGATGGTCAGAGCTGTCCGGCAGTGGAATATGCTGCCTCGGAGTGTGGTAGCGTCTCCTTCTTTGGAGGTTTTTAAACAGAGGCTGGATGGCCATCTGTTGGGAATGCTTTGATGGATGTTCCTGCATAGCAGGGGGTTGGACTCGATGGCCCCTGGGGTCTCTTCCAGGTCTATGATTCTATTGGCTGAGGTCTGATCATGTTGACTCAGCAACTGCAACAATAAGACCCCAACTGTGATGGCAAAGTGGGTTGGGAAGTCTCCCTAGTGAGCTTTTTTGATACCCAGGACATAGAGGTGGCTATTGTCTCCATGATTTTTGCTGCATGATTGAGCTAGTGATCAAGCCACCTGGACCAGGAGACGATCACGGAGCTAGCAGGATGGATAATATTGGCAGCCATCATTTGGTGAGTGAAGGGAGAAAGGCTTTCCTCCTGATAATGATCTTAGCTATCTTACTTCTTGAAGGAATAGCTAATTAAGCAAGCTGTTTTAACATCAAGAAGCTCATTCTATTTGCAATGAAATTGCCCTCAGTTAGCGTTTGAGAGGAAATAATGTATCTTCTTTAACCTTTTGTTACAAGCTGATAGCCTAAGTTTCTCCAAAAAGGAACTGATATTCGTCAATTCTATTGTGGATGCAGTAAAGGAAAGGGGACTGAGTGTATGTAATTACTTTTTTAAAAATTTTTTTCTTAAACTTTCACTTTGTTTTATTGGGATATATCTTTTCTGAGTATCTGAATATCTGATTTTTGTGCCAATTTCTATTTGTTATTAATTATTCTCAGTCCCTTCCCTTCATCTGTGTATTTCGGCACTTAACTTATTTATTTTTGTTGTAGAAGGAAGGAAAGGTTGCCTTGAGGCAACATTGATTCTTTTTGCCATCTGATAAAAAGGAATTTAATTGTACTTACTTTTAAGTCCTCCTTTTTGTACTTCTTGAGTAACTTATCTAAACTGAAATCTCCATTTTCATGAGGCTCAGTGTTTAAAACACTTATTTGAATCTCCCTCATTTACTTTCACTTATTTTGTTTTATTGTGTTCTGTGTATTTTTAGATTTTTGGTTTTTGGACTTTATAAGAGAAGATTGTGGGGATTCTATTAAGGACAAGTGGGAGAACTACTAAGAGCTTATCTGCAAAGACCTGACCTTGAAAATGCATACTGGGAGATAACTGCACTCCCTGTGTGCACTTATCTAAAGCTAGCAGAAGAAAAGGAGAAGGAAAAAAAGGAAAAAAATAAATTGCATTTGAAGATTTGAAGTGAGGGAAGGGAAAGAAAGAAAGCAATAAGAAATGGCTACAGGTCTATGACTGGGGACAAAATTCTATGAGACTCATCATATTCAACAAAGAAGAGGATCAGCAGAAGAGGGTACCCCTCATTATACGTTGGCCTCCATGGAGGAAAAGAGACAGTTCAGAAAAGAGACTGGGAATAGGCTGGATGATGTGAATTTTAAATTCAAGATATTGTGATTCAAGTAGACAGGAGAACATAGAGAGGAGATCCAGCATTTTAAGAATGCTACTCAGGTCTTAAATGCTGAATTGGATAGGCAACTCGATCATCTAGCTTTAGCTAAACAAAGAGAAAAAGAAGCATGGTGTTGTATCCTGCTACTCTGTGTCTCTCAAAAAATACATACACTTCCCATGATGTTCACTGGAAAACAAGAGGGCAGTTAACAACTGTTGCTGGAGTCAATCATCTACATCACTCATCTAGTTATATAGTGAAACACAATAGTTCATTACCCTCCATACATGATGCCCGTTGGTAGCTTCTCCAGGTTTATGCTCCTCTTAAATTCTAGATAATTTCTCTTTTGTTGAAATTGCTCCTCTCTATTGCTTTGATCCCGCAAATTTCCTGCCGTCCTTTGATATTCTACTTACCATCCCTAACCTAGTAACCTACAATCTAATCCTACAATCCTATTGATTGCTGCCCCTAAACACAAACAAAAGTTTCTCAGCTGGGCTAGGTAAATGCTATTTACTAATAAACAATGCTGACCATTTGGCAACATCTTGTGTCTCTAAGAATTTTCCTCTTCATCTTTTTCCACATCTTACATACATACACATTTTCTACATCCTATATACATACACATTTTCCACATATACATGCCTACACATTTTCCACATATATATACATACATATTTTCCACATCCTACATGCTAAGGTCTCATGGAATATCAGAACAAACTAACGAGAAAACTTAAAGTAGATTAATTAAAGAATTCCTCTTTGCTTTGGAATTAAAAGATTACCTAGAGAACTGGATTGACTAGATTGACCAAGTGTATAGAGTTAATACACTGGTTGCAAAGATGTTATAGTCCAATTTGCTAAAAAAAAAAAAAAGAGCTTTAGGGATTTTGTCTTCGAGACCCATTTTAATAAGGGTATTAAGATTGATGGAAAAGTTGTGATTATTTTGAAAGAAATTCCAGTGCGCCTACTAAATAAAAAGGAAGGATAACACTTTCTTAGTTGACAACTTTAAAAGATAGAGTATTCCATTTTGTTGGAATAAATTGGAAGGTGTTAATTTTTCATATAAAAAAAGATAGATTTAGGATTAATACAGTGGAAAAGGCCTGAGAATTCATAAGAAAAGCAAGAAAAGACTTTGAAAATCCCCAAGAGGACAATAATGAAGAAGAAACTTCTGATCATACTGAAATTTTGGATCAGCAAGACAACCCAGGAAGAATTAATAAGAAGAAAAAGAAAAGAAAATGAAAGAAAAAAATTAAAAGGCCTGACTGATGACAAAGAAGTGAGCTTGTTGGATTTGGACATTTCAGACAGTGAATTACAAAAGTAGGGAGGAACAAGTGTTACAATAAGGGCTAAGGGGGGAAATGTTAAGGGATTTCAAATTTCTTATGTGGAATGTTAAGGGCCTGAATACGCATAAGAAAAGGGATTTTCATATTTCATTATTTGCAAAAATTAAAAGCTGACCTTTTATGCCTGCAAGGAATTAGAGTAAAGACAAAAAAAAAAAAGTGAACTAACTTAGCTTCAAACATCTGGGTGATGAGTTTATCTTGGCTGTAGGTGTAAGTAAAAATGTTGTGGTGATATATGTCAAATCAGCATTGACTGCAAAATTGATTTTTGATTATGAAAAAGGTTGTAATGTAGGTGTGGGGAAATATATCAACAATTACAAAAATATTGATTGTAGGTATTTATGTACCTGTTAATGAAAAAAAAAATAAAGTACTGAAGAAGAAATTGGTTCATTACGATTACCAAAACTGGTGAATGCTAGTTGATTTTAATGGAATGATAAAGCCCCAATTGACAGAGTCTCAAGTAAAAAGATAAGAAAGAATGAGGGCAAGCTGCCAAAAGACTTCTTTGATATTGTGGAAGAGTTAGAATTGATAGAAACCTGGAAGAACAATGGAAAAGAACAAGAAAGAATTTACATTCTTCTCTGATGTCCATATGTCTCATTCAAGAATTGACTTAGTTCTAATCTCAAGAGACCTAGTCAGCTTAATTAGTAAAGTGAATATTCTACCTGGGACTTTACTAATCACAGCACAGTATATTGTGCTACGCTCTACCCTGGGGACCCTGACAGTGAGGAGAAGGATTCTGAATTTGAGGCAGAAGTCTTCCCAGAAGTTTGTTCAGTGGAAAATAACAAGCAAGAGTAGAGGGAACAAATATCAGAAGAAGAAACAGCACAGACTCTTACCTTGTGAGAGAGACAATGCCAGAAAGAAGGCCTCAGGCATTCAGCTCATTTCAGTGGCAAACAGACTTTAATGGAGGGAACATCTGTGGCCACACCATTAGCTATAAAAGGCAAACAGCTGGCCCATCTCCTCTCAGGGTTGACAATTCATATTCTCAGTGGTTCAGGCTCTGTGCCTTGTCCCCCTGAACCTCTTGGATTTCTGCTTGCCTGACACTGATTTGGATTTGCCTTTGTGGATTTGTTTACTTTGGGACTTTTGCTTCTTGATTTGAACTTTGTTTAGACCATTCCTGCTGTTGTTGCTGTGAGTAAGCTGTGCCCTGCTGGTTGTTAGTTGTCTCCCTGGCCTGCTTGAGACATAATTGTCATTAAAGAAAAAGTCAATTCACCTTAGATGAAAGTTAAATGAATCATCACTGCATAAAGATGAAGTGATTAAAAGGAGTGAAAAATATGAAAAGAATGGTTAGCGTTGAATTTAGATAAATAAACCAAAATTCAAAACATGTGGGATGCCGGTAAAACAGTTATTAGAGGCCATTTTATAAAACTAAATGTGGAAAATAAGAGGTTGCAACAACAAAAATGGCAGAAATTGTCAGAGGAGATTAAAGAAAAAGAGCTAAAAGCCTCTTGTATTAATAGGAAAATCAATGCTCACAAAAGGTTTCTACAAGAGCAGATTTCAATGCTAATGGTTGAAGAAATGAAAAAAAAATGGATTTGTGAAACAAAGTGATTTTGAATTTGCCAACAAGCCTGGGAGGTGGTTAGCTTAGAAATTAAAGACAAAAGAATGTGATACTGAAATTAAAAGAAGGAAATAGGATCATAACTAAAGAAGAAGAAATCAATAAACTGTTTTATAATTACGTTATGATGCTGTAGAAGGAAAAGAAAATCTCAAAGGAAGAAATGCAGGAATATATCTCCAAGTAGAATATAATAAAATTAATAGAAGTGAGAAATTAAATAAACCAGTCAATATCAAAGAAATAGAAGAAGCAATCAGTAAACTTAAAATAGGAAAATCTCCTGGTCCAGATGGCCCTCCTGCTATATAAAGAGAAGAGCTGGTTATACCTCTTCATAGAGTTATAAATTATATATTACAGAATTATCAGATACTTGACAGCTGGAAGGAGGCACATATTTCATTGATTCCAAAAGAAGATAAAGATCCTACCATAATTAAAAATTATAGACCAATTCCAATCTTTACAAAATTTTTCTATTATATTAGCCAACACACTGAAAGAATTCAGACAGACGCTTTATATCAGTTATTGACCAAGAAAATGATACAGTCATAGAAACTGGTAACAAAACAGATAACACAGATAATTTTTGATAACTCACATCGACTACTATTAACCGTTTGAGGATGTATCTTACACATAATACAAACATTTTCTGCAACTTTAAGTATGACAGTTTTTTACTGATTATCCAGATAACGTAAGTAGAAAACATTGGAATGCCCTGGGAATTGGGTTAGCAGGAGAGTAATCAGCTGTTGGTGAATGTCCCTGCAAAACTGACAGTACAAGAGTAGATGGGCTATAGTTTCTATAGCATCAGTGTTGCAAAGGCAAAATCAGATCTCATAGGGAATTTTCCCATATTTCCCTTCCAATTCTTGAAAGTTTACATACATCAAGATCAAAATGCTTTTCTCCCTGCAAGGCAAATTAAGAACAATATTAGAACTGTGATCAACATTACTGAATATTTGAGCTATCATACAGAAGTAAAAGGAGCCTTAATTTTTCTGGCTGGGGAGAAAGCATTCAGTAATTTGAATTGGACTTTCTTATCAAAAATTTTAGAAGAGATGAAGGTGGGTGACAACTTTAGTACTAGGATACAAGCAATCTATGCTTTCCAAAAGGCAAAATTATTAATAAAAGGTAATTTGATGAACTCCATCAAGATAGAAAAGGGCACAAGACAAAGATGCCTGTTATCCCTACTTTTGTTTATTATGGTCTTGGAAATTCTTAATAGAGATATACATTCTAATAAAAATATAAGGGGGATAATGATCCAGAGGGAAGAGTTAAAGTGAAAGCTTTCACTGATTATGTTGTCATCACCATAGAAGATTCTTTAAATGGAATAGACTACCTAACAGAAAAGCTAAAAGGATATGGAAGATTGGCAGGCTTTAAATTAAATTAAATAAAACTAAATTTATGACAAAAAATATGAATAATTTAGAAAAAGCAGAATTGGTTAAATGACATGTTTTGAAGTGGTAAAGAAGATAAACTGTTTAGGAATCAGCCTGACACTAAAAATGGGCAGTTGTTTGAGAATAACTATACAAAGGTCTAGAACAGTATAAAGCAAGATCTAAAAAAAAATTGGCAGTCTTTAGATCTGTCCCTGATGGGCAGAATCTCTGTAATTAAGATGAATGTTCTTCTGAAATAAATGTTTCTTTTCCAGATGATCCCAGTAATTTTCTCTACTATGCCACTTACCTCATGGCAGAAGGGAGTTAATAAATTGATATTGTCGTGTAAGAAACCAAGGATAAAATGCAGATTATTGACTGATGCAAAAGAAAGAGGAGAACTAGAGTTACCTGATTTAAAGTTATATTATGAATGTTGCTCCATTGTTGGATAAAGGAATGGATAACATTAGAAAATAGAAGACTGTTAGAACTGGAAGGCCATGAGCTGCATTTTGGCTGGCATGGATATTTATGGTATGGGAAGGAAAAGGTCAACACTGCTTTCAACTACCATGCAATTAGATGGAATTTACTTCAAATTTGAAAAAAAAATATAAAGAAGGATTCTACATAACAATACCAAGGTGGTTATCACCACAGGAGGTATTTTATAGACATGAATTAGGCACTATGCAGGACTGGATGAAATATAGAGATCTTCTTATAGAAGACCATGGTGATTCGAGATGTAAAGAAATCCAAGAATTGGAGAGATAAGGCTATAAAATTAAATGGCTGACTTACTATCAGATCAGAATAAGGTGAAAAGAGAATATGAAGGACTATAGATAGAATAAAGATGAATCTGAATTTGAGAAATTGCTAGATTCCAGTCATGTTAAAGTTATTTTCAAAAGTTTACGAACTGTTTCTAAAATTAAGTACTAAGGAGGAATTGATAAAGAATTGTATGGTCAAATGGGCAAAAAAATGTAGGCTTTAATATTTAGTTAAGACAATGGTAAATTATCTGGACTAGGGCTCATAAATTTACTTGCTGTTCTGCTTTAAAGGAATATATGTATAAAATAACTTATACAAAATGTATAAAGATGTGAATAGCGCATGCTGGAAGTATATGAAATGTATAGGTTCTTTTTACCACATCTGATGGACATGCACTAAAGCAAGGAAATTTTTGATGAAATTAATTTGGTTATAGGAAGAATTTTGAAACAAAAATGAAGGCACAGACCAGAACTATTTTTGTTAAGTATATTGGACTATGAGGTTAAAGTGGAAAAAGATAATGATGTATTACTGTATTTTATGATTACTGCTGCAAGGTTGATATATGCCAAAAAAATGGAAAAGTAGAAACTGTCCTATGATGGATGAGTAGTTAGGAAAATTATTGGAAAAATCTGAATTAGATAAACTGACATATATGTTAGGGGTAAAACTATAGAATCATATTTGGCAAAATTTCATAGAGTTCAGAAGGACAAAAAAGAGGAGAAACTGCAATTATAGGTTTTGATTAGATTATCGAACTCGTTTTAGGTGTTAAATATTAAAGTTAGAATGATAATTTTATACTGGAAAGAAAATAGCAAAAGGTGATTGTGTGAGAAGTAATAACAATTGTATTGATACATTTACTGTATCTATTGTATGCAAATAGAATGATGTGTGAAATCATTTTAACCTTTTGTAAATATTAAAAATTGTAATAAATATATTTTTTAAAAATCTTCTCCACAGTTATTACTTCCTTGAGTTGAATTCTGCCTTGGATATGAATAAAAGGCAATTAAGAGACTGGCTATTTGGATAGATTCAAGAAGGGATCTTGAATCTTGAATTAGGACTTCAAGATTTTCACCTTGGTTTGCCTTTCTGAAAACACAACATTTTAGAGCCAGATATAGAATCATAGAGTTCAAAGAGACCACAGGGGCCATAGAGTCCAACCCCCAGCCATGCAGGAACATCCATCAAAGCATTCCCAACAGATGGCCATCCAGCCTCTGCTTAAAAACCTCCAAAGAATGAGACTCTACCACACTCCGAGGCAGCATATTCCACTGCCGGACAGCTCTGATCGTCAGGAAGTTCTTCCTGGGGTGTAAATGGAATCTCCTTTCCTACAGCTTGAATCTATTGCTCCTTGTCCTAGTCTCTTGTGTTTGTGTTTGCACCCTCACTTCTCTTACTAGGTGATTGGCCGTTTAATTGGCATTTTTAATTGGTATCATGTTCAAAGAGCAAAATAAAATGGATAAGCTTGAGAAATGGATTGTTAAAACAGGCAGGAACTCTTGGAAGGAGGGATTCTTCAAAACCATCAATCCTTTTAGCACCTTGAGCAATGCTTATCATGTGCAGCGCAGGGAGAAGTCACTTCTTGGCCATTCAAAGATGCAATGCAGCTTGGGGCTTCTGGAGGGCCTTAAGTGAAGCCACTGGCATCATCCAGGATTTCACCAAAATGGCTCAGATTGTTCTGTATGGGCTTTAAACCAGATGCTGCTGGAAGATAAATCAATCTTTTCTGCCACAGCACAAGAGGCCCACACCAAATTGGATCATGCCTGTGTAGAAATCCAGACCCTCTGGGACAAGTTGAATACCCTGCTGCCCAATACCTTGCCAGCCAGGTGAAGGTCCAACATAAGGTGAGTCATGAGACTTGTGAATGCAAGATCTCAGAGCTCAAGCAGAGGCTAGGCATCAGAAGGCAGTGATCTCCACTGTTTGTCTGGAAGTTTTGCCACTGCACCCATGCATTCTCTTGAGGAGTCTCTCCCAGAGGATGCATACCCCCACACTCCCTACAATCCTGACTGGGAAGAGCCAACACTGCTCAATCCTGTTGAGACCCAATCAGTGACATGAAGAAAGGAGGATCCCTCCAATGGAATGGTTGAAAAGATCAAAGGGATAAAAATGCAGATCTGTTGAAAAGCAACAGAAGCAAAAGCCATTGCTGACCAGCTAGGCCCCAAACAAAGGCAAGGGCATAATGTGGCTGAATGCCATTGCCCACTCTTATCCAATGGCCAACAGGTAAGATTTGATCCAGCTCACTTGTCTCTACATGTCTCACTCAGATCTGTCAGCACTGGAGTCACCAGTGGCAGCTTGTGATTTGGTCCTGCTGGACAGTCACTCTTGGATGCAAGAGATTGTTCAGATCTTGTGGCCAGGTCAGAGGCCAACATTCTCTCTGTGGTGGAGCAGCAAACCCCAGGAGAAAACCCCAAGGCCTATGCGACCAGGAAGAAGCTGTTGGCTATCCCAGCTGAGAAGGCTCAGTTCTCTCCAACACAGGGAACCTTCAACTACGACAGAACAGAGTTCAAAACTCTCCTTTAATGGAGGCTTGAACTCCAAGACCTAAATGGCCTTAGGTCCAGTGAATGCCGGGACACTCACTTGGGCAAATATTTCTGACCAAATATGGAGGGTATCTGATCTCCTTCAGGAGCAGTCAAAAAAACACAGGTGTCCATAAGGGTATGGATCCCAAATCATGGGAACCCATTCAGATGGTGACCTATAGCAATCACATTTGACACACCCAGTACAACAGGGTGGGTGGATCAGACAAACAGGCTCCTTTGCAGTGGCTGGTGGAGGGGAGAGACAATTGTTCCAGCAATGGCAGTAGTTGGAAGGGCCTTTGCAGTAACTCCCTTCCCAGCAATGGCCATGGCTGAGGCAGCACTTCTTCATACCCCGGACAATGGCAGACCTGAGCTAGCCTGAATCCAACCTCAAGCTCAGCAGATGAGAGGACTAGATCCTCAATGTCCAGGCCAGGTGAAGAGCAATGGCATGTATGGGAGCTGCTAAGGAAAGCTGGAGCTTGTGTATTGTAGTTCCATCTGCACACTACAATCGAGCTGATTGATGCCCTTATCAAACTGCAGAGTGGCTGTGCTGCTCTGGCACAGCCTGTGGATGCAATTATGCCACCACTCAACACCAACACAATATGTTAGGGAAGCCCACAATTCACTGAGTTTTCCCAAGGTGCTGTGGCTCACCTGGAGCCTGATACGTGGGGGTGCCCAATGGTCAGGGTGGGCATTGCAACTGCACAGGCAGAAACACCTCCCACACCCCTGGTTGACACAAGAGCCTCTCAGAATGTCCTACACCCAGATTTCAGATGTCAATATCCTTCTTGAATTGTGGTGCCCATAACTGGACACAGTATTCCAGGTGAGGTCTAACCAAAGCAGAATAGAATGGTATTATTACTTCTTTTGATCTTGACACTATATTCCTATTGATGCAGTCTAGAACTGACAAGTTAATAAGTTTAGTAAAGCTAATACAAAATGACAGAAATTAGGTGTTTATCATGGAATATAAAAGGAATGAATGCACCACAGAAAATAAGAAAAACACTATTTAAAGAACTATCATTATGAGATAATATGTTTATATGAAACACATATAAATAAAACAGAAGAAAAATATTTGCACTATCCCAAATTAGGACAAGATAAAAAGAAAAGAGGCATTGTAATGTACATTAAATTGATTTTGAGTCCAGAATTGAAATTCATAGACCCACAAGGAAGATATATTGGAATTCAAATTTATTGGCAACCTGCAAAAAAATTACTAGTAGGAGTATATTCCCCAAATGAAAATAAAGTGAATTTTTTTGAGAAATTAGAAAAACAAATTTTAGACTGTCTTTGACTGTGATTTTGATAATTATATTTTTATGGGTAACTGAATTGGCGTGAAGACTTCTGTCTTCACCAACTGAAGACAAAAACTCAGAGAATAAAATAATCTCACAAGGGAATCTTCCAGGGACTTTCTTTAATATGATTGATCAATTTGGCTTATTAGATCCTTGGCGATTACAACATGGAAATATGACTGAATTCACATTTTTTCAGAATATTATAAGTCTTTTCCAAGATTAGATATGTTCTTCATTTTAAAAATCTCTTGCCAATCATGTTAAAAAAAATCTACCAAGAATCTGGTCTGATCGTAATCAAATAACAACGAATCTTAAAGGAAAGAAAAAGTGCATCAGTTACAGACTAGATGAGACATTGTTAAAGAACACATCTGTAGTAAATATGTTTAAGAAATAAATTAAAGATTACTTTGAGAACAACTTAAATGGAGTAGTTGGAATTAGCACAGTATGTGTGGCATAACGTTTCTTTAAGTTAATTGTAGTTTTACTCCAGCTGCATGGTATTTAAGGAGCTGAAGCTGCTGAATCCTCAGCTGGAGTCTGTGAAGGAAATAAAGGTTATCTTACCTGTTTTGGACCTTCAGTGGTGTGTGAGTTTATCCTTGCAACAGTGGACATTACATGGTGTCAGAAGTTGGGAGTTTGTTTGTTCTAATATCTTGTTGAAGATACAGACTCAGTCAGACCTCCACCTTCTCTTGTTATGCAAGGTAATCTGGCTGAGAATTGGAGGCATTGGGAACAGGCTTTCCAATTGTACCTTACTGCAGCAGGATTTGAAAATGTTGCAAAGAAACACCAAATAGCTATTTTGTTACATTGTTTAGGAGAAGAAGGAATTTCTTTATATAATACTTTTACCTTCCCTGAGGAAGGTCTAAAAGATGTTTCAGAGGTTCTAACAAAATTTAGAAGCTTTTCTCTACCTTGTAAAAACATTGTTTCTGAAAGATTTTGTTTTTGGAACTATGTGCAGAGTCAAGGAGTCACCATTGACCAATTTGTTGCTGAGCTTAAAATGAAAGCTGCTGGTTGTGAATTTGGAACTGCAATGAATGACATACCGAGAGATAAAATCTTGTTTAGCATGAAGGAAGAGAGGTTGAAAGAAAGGCTTTTGAAGAAACCTGACCTTATTCTAGAGAAAGTTGTGGAAATATGTTGTGTTGATGAGATAACAAGAACTCAGCTGCAGACAATGGCAACTGCAAACAAGGAGTTATATGAGCTACAAGAGGCTTATAAAGATAACATAGAAATTTCAGTTCAAGCTCTTGCAGCTGAAGAGATACAGCAGCAGCACAGACATAATTCGAAGAAAGATAATAAGTGTCATTTTTGTGGTACAGTTCACAAACCTCAAAGATGCTCAGCATTTGGGAAGACATGTAATAATTGTGGAAAGAAAAATCATTATGCTAGACTATGTAATGTAACACGGTTAAACTCTGAAAGTATACAATATCGACAACAGATTCATGAGCTTAATGTAAGCAGTCTAGTAATAGGAAAGTTGGATCAGGAGGTGAATGGTGAAACTGTATGTAAAAGTGCTGGATGGTATGCTGACATTATTATATGAGGATGTTCAGTTAATTTTAAGTTAGATACAGGAGATGAAGCAGATGTTTCACCATTCACTGTGCTCTGTAAGATACCAGGCAAGAAGGTGATGACTAAGAGTGATATTGTTCTTGTGACTTATTGTGGTGCAAGAATACAACCATTGGGAACTTTTGTCCTTGAATGTTGCACTCCAAAAGGAATGGCTAAATTATTGTTTTACGTAACAGATCACTCAGTAATTCCATTATTAGGTATTTTAGCATGTGAGCTGTTGGATTTAGTGCATCAGGTTGATAATATACACATGGGTGAATCTCTAACTCAGGAAAAACTCAGGCCTGGCATGTCAAATTATGTTGAGACAGTTATTGGAAATTGTTCTGTTTGTGCTCATTTTGCTCCAAGTAATCAAAAGGAGCTGTTTAAACCACTTGAGATTCCTGAAATACCATGGGAGAAGGTGGGTATAGATCTCTTTGAACAGGGTAACTCTTCTTTTCTTTTGGTGGTTCATTATTTTTCAAAATATCCAGAAGTACTAAGTTTACCTAATAAGACTGCAAGAACTGTGATTAGTAGGCTTAAATCAGTGTTTGCTCACCATGGAATACCTAGGACAGTTGTGAGTGATCATATGTGTTTTGCTAGTCAGGAATTTCAAATGTTTGCTAAACAGTAGGCGTTTGTGCATATCCTGGAGTACTGAAACATTGATCAATCTAACAGAATGCTAGAATGAACAACTCAGTCTATAAAACAGCTTATAAAGAAGGAAGGAGATGCACACATACATCTGAATTTGGCATTGTTAGAATATCGAAACACACCAGTTACAGGGATGCCATATTCACCTGCATAAATGTTAATGGGTAGGATGTTATGAAGTAAACTTTCAGTAACTACCAATTTATTATGTCCCAAGATTGCAACTAGTGTATATCACGACCCTCAGAGAATCCAGAATAGGCAAATTGTTGAGCTCTTTGATGATCCTTTGAGTAACATAGGAGAGACCAATAAGGAAAAGGATCGATCCTATGAGATACATACCTTGGTGTCAAGGTCTGGGACCCAGGCAGAGAGCCGGAGAAGGGAGTGAGAGAGATAACAGAGTCAAGCCAGAATGTGTCAAGCAGGGAATTAACCATAGAAAGTCCATTTACCAAAGCCAGCATGACAAGCAAAGCCAAAGTCAGAGACCAAAATCCAGGTGTCAGGAGCCAAGAGTTCCATCCAAGATATCAGGAGCCAGGCACTGGAAGCAAGGAACAGGCAAGGAGAGAGCTTGTAGAAGGTTTGCCACAAGCAAAGGAAAGCTTCCAAGCAGGCAGCTAATATAGCCAAGGCACAGGTGTGGCCAGTCACCACATCTTAATCAAGGAAGCTTCCCTTTGCTCTCTTAAACCTCTGCCTTGATTGTGGGCTGTTTGGAGCAGGCTCAAAAGTGTCTTTAGGATCACTGTCGGAACCCTGTTCCTTTAAAGGAGCAGGCAGAGGAACGTCCGAGCCTGCTTGGTCCACGGCAGAAGGGGGAGCTCTTGAGCTGCAGTATTCATCTCCAGCCTAAGCAACAGGGACCAACAGCTGTTGCTCGTCATCAGCAGCTTCATCAGCAGCTTCACCAGGAGCTTCAACCATCACACTCAGCATCATTAGATAGGCATCCAGAATATGTGACATCTTGAGGTAGACTTGTGTTTCTGCCAGAAAGATATATTCCTTGAGGAACGATGTTGGTAAATACTGTTCTTAACGCTGTGCCAAATATTGGTGACCTACGGCTCCCTAGTGATAGGTTTAATTATTTATAATGTTTTTAAAAATTCTATACTGAAATGGATATGTATGAGAATTATATTCTCTATACTATGTTGATATGAGATTTAATATGTATACCATGTTGAAATGTGTTATGATATGACATGTATATCGATTCGTAGTTTTCTTTATTTTATAGAAGGGAGATGTGGTATAATGTCTCTGTAAGTTAATTGCAGTTTTACTCCAGCTGCATGGTATTTAAAGAGCTGAAGCTTCTGTGTTTGTTTGACCTTGTATTGAATCCTTGGCTGGAGCCTGTGGAGGAAATGTACCTTATCTTATCTGTTCTGGACCTTCAGTGGCATGTGAGATGCCACTTATCCTTGCAAGAGTGGTCACTACAGATAGATCTCTATCTCATTTCTTAAAGGGGGCTTTTTTTGTTCAACAAAAAGCAATAATAATAATAACAAAAAAAAAAAGAAATCAGAACATTATCAACAGATTACGGAAGAAATTGGAAAAAGAAAAAGAACAAAAAAGAGAAAGAACTTCAGAATTCACCAACAGAATTAAAGTTTCAAAGACAAATTAAAATCTTACCAAAACAATCTATGCTAGCCACAGAAAAAATAGAAAAGAAGTTGAAATTCATAAGATATAATAGTTTTGAATTGGCAAACAAGCCAGGGAAGTGGTTTTCACATAGATCAAGAAAAGAAAAAGAAAAAAGACAGATTATGAAGATCCAGGATGGAAATTGATTGATTGGAGACAATTACAAGATACTAAAAGTACTGCACACCTATTTTACAAATCTATATAAGGAAGAAGGTATTCCAAAACATAAACTTGGCATGTATCTGAAAAACAAAACTTACCAAAAATCTCTGCTAATTAGCAAAATGAAAAAAAAAACAGCTCTGAATGCCTCCATTACTCTACAGAAAATCTTAGTGGCAATTAAAAAAAACAAAAACTAGCAAATCGCCAAGGCCAGATGGATTTCTCTCAAGTTATTATAAACTTCTTGAAGAAGAATTATGTATCCACATGAAAAATATCTAGAACAGTGTTTTATAGACTAAAAAAAAAAATCCAAAAATCTTGGGAAATGGCCCTGATAACCTTAATATCTAAAGAAGGTAAAGATTTCATCAAACTGAATAAATATTGGCCATTTCACTTTTAAATACAGAATTCAAAATATTTACTTCAATTTTGGTAGAGAGATTTAAATTTCTTTTACAATTTTACAAGAGATTATACATGAAGACCAAGCAGATTTCCAGCCTAAAAGACGACTCTTTGGTCGTGCCAAATAGCCAAAAATTACTGGAGGAAAATTCATGACAGCATCATAAAGATCCTTGATGTCAAACATGACATGACCCCTGAAATATATTTATTGAATATGATTGAAAGGAACAACCAAATGAAAGCAAAAAAATATATATTTTTTTAAATTTAGTCACTGCAGCAAGATTGTTGTTACTGCCCTGGCTAGTCTGAGCTTTGGAGATATTAAAAGATATCCCTTGATATCACAATTCGGCTGCGCTTCTCTATTTCTCTACACATGCTTGCGAGGCCACCGGACAAGCACATAAACAAGCTCGGCCGTTAATAGCCGTAATATTCAAACTACAATACAGGCAGGCCAGAAATAGCTGACTCAATGCTTTAGGAGACCTCCAGGCAAGTACTCTAATTAAGTATGCATGCTGCTTACAAAAGAGCCTCTGCCCTGTGATGGCAGCTTGATGGGTAAACTATGCAATACCCAAGTACTCTGTGTCTGCATACTGGCTACTCTATTGAGAATCGCTACGATAACTCAATCATTCAGATTCTGACCTTTCGGAGGCTTTGTCTCCAACTCCAAATCTATTGTTTTCCCCCAAGTACGGCATAGCCTGCAGTCACAATTCTCCTTATAAAAACCCTTGATTCTGAGACCTTCCTCGGAACGCTCCCGAGTGTCATCCCGCCTCGCTGCCGCTTTGCTTGACGAGCCTCCCCTCAGCTCCACGTGCTGAGCTACATCGCACCCCAGCTTCGCTCTCTATTTTTCCTGGGCTTCAGGACAGGTGAAGTATCACCCAAACCAGCAATCCCTCTAAAAATCCCTCTATACCACTCAAACCTTTATTTTCTTTAGTTATGTTGCGTGACTGTGTCGCATACACTGTTTTGCTTGTATTTAATAAACATCATTTATTATTTCAACTTTGGTGTTCTCCTTTACTTGACTCGACCCCGTAGACATAGGGTTCAAGATCTCGCTAAGTTACCCTGCCTCTCGTAATGCTAAGCAGTGCTCTGAGGTAATTTTCCCCACCTTTAGTTGAGCACATTTTGGTGTCCCTCCCGGGACCCCCAGTTCACAGGGTAACATTGTGTTATGCAATGCATTGGAAAGAAGAAACAGAACACCCCCTGGAATAATGGAAAATCAAAGTGATGGATATTACAGAAATGGAAAAACTGACTAATACATTGAAAGAAAAATCAATTCAACAGTTTGAAAAGCAATGGAACTCAATAATCAAATGGGTGAAAGAGAACTAGACACTAAATAAGAAAGGAGAGTAGATTTAATATGGTAACTTCTTTTTTTATTAAGGGTGGAGCTTAGAGAAAATAATTAAATGGAAAACTATGGTAGTAGGAAGTTAAAATATCATTTTAATCAAAATTCTCATTATAAAACATACATATTTGATTGTCAGCTTCATTGAAATATATCTGATCTTCCACATTGATCTAGATTTCATTTTCCAGATTTCTACAAGCTTTAGGTACTGTACAACATTTTACTGTTAGTTTATCTGATAGTTCTTACATTTCATTCTTCATATTTCTGCTTCATGATATATATCCTGTCGCCCCCATGTAATATAACTTTGATCATGAATTACGTATTTCCAGCTGTTAAAACCCAGCAATTACCCGTTACAATTTGCCATTCTTTGTGTATCTCATCGTCTGATTTCCCCTTTAATCTCTGGGAGACCATGTCCGCATTTTTATTTTCAATAAGTGTAGCCCACCATTGTTCTATTGTGGGTATTTGCTGAGTTTTCCATAACTTTGCATATTCAATACGAGCTGTTGTTATCATGTACAATAATATTCTCCAATGCTTCTTTATACCAATACCCTCTAGTGTATCAGTCGTATTTAACAAATACAATTCAGGTGTCTTAGCAAACTGGCCTTTCACTAATGTACAAATTACATTATGTACTCCATTCCAATACTTCTTAGCTTTTGAGCATGTCCACCACATATGATATATCATACCAACCTCCTTCTGACATTTCCAGCACTGTCCGGTACCTGTATTATAAATCCTTTTCAGTTTATCTGGTGTCATATACCATCTGTGAAATAGTTTGTAATAGTTCTCTCTCAAATTCTGGGCTACTGTAAATTTCTGCGTTTTTTTCCAACTCTGCTCCCAAGACTCTAATTGAATTGAATGTCCAATATTCTGAGCCCATAAAATCATTGTTTCCTTTACTGTTTCTTCTTGTCTCTCCTGCTGTAATATCTCTTGATGGATTTGAGCAAGAAGGTGAGGCGGATTTTCAAAAAGCCATTTAATTACTCCAACTTTCTCTTTTGGTTCAATTTCGTAAGTTTTTATGTCCATATGTTAAGATTAGAAGGAAACACAACAACAAAAAGATAATTCACATTAAGGAGGTTTAGACAAAGACAAAGACAAGACAGAGATTGGATTTGGAGAAAACACATAATAAGGATTGTAGAAGGGGAGGGAAGGGGGAGGGAAGAAGGAAGGGAAGTAATAAATTGATGGATTACAAAACACTGACAGTAATGATCAGGGATTCCAAAGATGAGGAGGGAGTGGGGAAGACGTATATGGGTGTATAAAAATGTACTTTTGTAAAGCAAAGTGATTTTATTTAAGATGGAAAATTCATAACTTTGTCCACGAGAGTTGGTTCATTAACATTTTTACGGTGGATTGGTTTGTAAAAATTAAATAAAAAATGAAAGACAACTCAGAAACAATGTAAGATATGCAATTAATGTCACTGAATATCTGAGTAATCACACACAAAAAAGAGAAAGTAGCGTTAACATTTCTCGATGCCAAGAAGGCATTTGATAACGTGAACTGGGATTATATGATAGCAATACTGGAAAAAATGGGAATGGGCATGAATATATGGACATGGATTAAAGATTCATAATTCACAGAATGTTAAGATCTTGGCAGATGGAGAGATGACAAAAGCATGTAACGTGAAGAGAGGAATAAGGCAGGGATGTCCTCTTTCTCCACTCCTATTTATACTAATTCTGGAAACTCTACTAGAGAAAATAAGAGAAGAAAGGGATATTAAAGGGCTGAAAGTTAAAAAATTCAATCTTCAGAGTTAAGGCTTTGTGTATGATCTTTTGATTATTCTGGAAGATCCTTTAAGTAGTAAGTCTTTGTTAAAAATATTAGAAGAATATATTGAAGTAGAGGGCTTCAAAATCAATAAGACTAAAACAAAAATGTTGAGAATAAATGTGACAAGACAAGAAGAAATAAAATGAGAAGAAATTTCAGAATTTTCAATGGAGAAGAAAGTAAAATATCTGGGCATAACTATTTCAAACAGAACTGCATCACTATTTCAAGAAAATTATGAAAAAATCTGAAAGGAAATAAGTTTAGAATTGGAAAGGTGGAAAAAATTAAAACTCTCACTATTAGGGAGAATATTGGCTATCAAAATGAACATCTTTCTCAAATTGTTTTCATTATTCCAGACTATGCCAATTAAAAGGAACAACAAAGCCTTTAAGAAATGAGATAGAGATCCATCTAAGTTTGTACGGCAAAACAAAAAACCAAGAATTAGATGGAAGGTGTTACAAGATGAGAAGACATGTGGAAAGCTGGGTTCAACAAACTTGAAGTTATACTCTGCAGCGTACACCCTAGTCTGGATGAGAGAATGGATTATATTGAAAAATCTCAAATTGTTACAACTCGAAGGCCATGATCTGAAGTATAGATGGCACGCATACATGTGGTACACCACAAATAAAGAAAATGAGTTCAATAATCATATTACACAGCAGGCTTTATTAAGAATTTGGAAGAAATATAAAAACATTCTATATAACCAAACTCCATTATAGATATAGCACAAGAAGCCTTTTTCAAAATTCAAAAGAAAAAATTCTGACTGTCTGACTTATAAAGACTTACTATGCACACAAAATCAACAATATACTATTAAAAAATTAAAAGAAATGGAAAACCTAAGATGGTGGCTACATTGGTTTGAATATAGACAATTTAAAGGAAAATTTTTAAAAGACAAGAAGGCAAATAGATCTGAAAGAGAGACCTCACAATTTGAAATAGAGCTATCCAGAGAAGAAGACTACCTTACTGCCAAAATGTATAAAATGATTCTAGCAGTAGAAATGGAACCTGAAGTGATCAAAAATAATATGATAAGATGGGCACAAGACATAGTTCACATAATTGAACTAGAGAAATGGAAATGGCTATGGACCAAAGGGCTAAAAGAAAATGATCTGCTATGATCTAAAAGAAAATGTGTACAATTTAGGTGGCACTTAACACTAACAAAACTATCGAAGATTTATAAAAACTCTGGAACAGTTTGTTGGAAATGCGGAGAACAGGCAGGTATCCTATACTGCATGTGGTGGACATGTTCTTGTGCGAAGCATTTCTGGAAAGAGTTTCAAAAATGGTTGCAGGAAATTTTTAAAATTAAGATGCACCTAACATCTGAACTAGTTTTCCTGGGAATCCTAACAAAGATCATAAATTGTGCAACTATAAAATGCTAAATACATGATTATTGCAGTGAGAACTATATATTCCCAAAAATAGAAAAGCCCAGATATTCCATCCAAAGAAACATGGATTTCAAAAATATTAGACATTGTGGAAATGAACAAACTTTCAATGTAATTGAAAGGAAAAACAATAGAGCAATTTCTAAAAGCCTTTATTTAAATTTTTGGAAAAAGAAGAAGGAATTATAGTGTTGGGAAGATTTGTAGTTTAAGAATGTAATAGAAGTGCATGTAAGTATGATATAAGTGTAAACAAGAAATATTTATGACATTAAAATGGGGAATCCAAAGAAAGAGAATGATAACATAAATACTGGGACAAATAATACTCTTTATATTTGTATATAGAAAATTAAATGTAAAATAAATAGTCTACCATACTATAGGTGTAGAGGAAACCAAGGAGAAGATATAAAGAGTTAGAATACGAATTACAGAAAGGAAGATTCAATGAATTTCTTATAATAAATAATGAAACTTAGGTTGTTTAGCATAATGTAAGTTTAATAAAAAGAAAATGTACATATTAGAGACTTACGGTAAAAGAATATTGTATTGTATGTTTTAAATTTTAAATTATATGTATATTTAGATTTATATATTATATTGGAAATATATTTATAACTGATAAAAATTATCTGAACAAAATAAAACAGACGCTATATGGTCATCTCTCAGGAGTGCTTTGATAGTGTATTTCTGCTTGGCAGGGAATTAGACTGGATGGTCCTTGTGGTCTCTTCTAACTCTATGATTCTGTGAACCCAAGACAAGTGCCTCATTAAAGGGAATGAGTGATAGAATCAAATGGCTGATGTAACCTGATGGAAGGCAGCCAAGAGCCAAGGGTACCCAGTGTATTATGTCACCACTAAGATGGAGACTAACTGGTTACTCAAAAGGTGTTGTAAGTATCTTTTTTCTTATTGAAGAAGATATGTCAGTTGATAGGCTAGGAAAGATATAAAATAGGCTGAGAAGAGATAGAAGAGAGGCAAACCAGCCTCTCCCATATGAAAACAGCTGTGGGATAAACAGCTATGCTGCTCCCAGCTGATAACTGCCCAGACCATGATGATAAAGACAGACTATGCTGGTAAGAAAGTATCTCTGCTTTCAGATAAACTAGATATGCTTTAGATCTGAATAGATATATGCCCATTAGAAAAGTGATGGATGCCCATTACAGTTGTTTACAAATATATAACAGATGATGCTATAAGTATATAGCAATGCCTGTGTGTTCCTTCCACGGATGCCTGTTTAGAGACGTATAGTTCCTCATCAGATAAAATTGTACTCCTTAGTGGATAAATGGCTGAAATTACATCATTTTAAGATGGCAATGTTCCCCTGTGTACAGAGAAGACTGCTAGAGAGTAGTAGAGGATATAAAGGTTCAGTCTTTAGGAAAGCATGTACTGAAATGTAATGAATGCATGTTGCCTTTCATGCAATGTAATGTAATAAAGATAAAGTGCCTTAGACACTGAAATGTCTACGTTTCTCTCTAAGAGGACTGTATATGTCTGTATGTTATGTCCATTTCTGCACTACACCGTTATAGTATTATTCTTCCACTTTCAACATCCTGTGGAATTCTGGGGTTTGTAGTTTACTGAAGCCAAAGAGCTCTCTGGCTGAGAATTCTAAAAGCCCCTCTCTAAACTTGCAACATACACCATTATCTCTCACATTCCTCAACAATGTCAAGCTGCTTCTTTCTAAGATATATGTGTGTGTATATACAGACAGACACACACACACAATTCTCTCACACTACTAAATCCAAAATGACCCATTGTAATCATTATTTTTAGGTCCCTCACCAAATCATTTGTATATTAGCATACTCTATTTTTAGGGCAAGTTTCTAATTAGATCATAAAAATGAGAACTACAACTGAACACTGAAGATCTATACTTAAATCAAGATAAATATTTGCAGAAATGCCTGAAAACTTCACGAATATTATTTTATTTCTGTCCCACTCCCTAGGTTTGAATTCATTCATCCAGCCATCCCTTTAAAGCATTTGTACCCTGCCCTTCAACCAAAATAACTCCCAGAGCTGGTTGTTGTTGTGTGCCTTCAAATAGTTTCCAACTTATGGCAACCCTAAGGTGAACCTATCACAGGGTTTTCTGGAGATAAGAGTATGGGATGCACCAAGGGTCACCAGTGGTTTTCTACAGCTGAGCAGGGAATTGAATCCTGGTCTCCAGGGTTGTAATTCAACAATCAAACCACTGTGCTACTATGGCTCTCCCAGTGTGGGTTACAAATCATTATTTGGCAGTCTTTGCCCTCAGACTTACAATCCAGTTAGATAGAACACACAAAGGAAGGGGATGGCACAGCAGGAGGAGATTAAGTCCAGCAGATGCTGGCTGCTTTTGTTTCCAAATGGCATTTGGAAAACAGGAAGATCCTCTCACCAGCTGCTGAGACCAAAGAATGACAGAGCTGTGACTGGATGCTGTTCTCTCTCTTAGAGGTTATTTGTGATCTTGTGTTTCCATTTTCTAGAGACAAAATCCCTTCAGAAAGGAAACTGCCCTCTTGTGTCACCAAATGCCTTTCAAATAAAGTTGACAGATGACCTTTCTCCTACTTACTTAGAATATTTAAAGTGCTATGGACCTACAGGTTGACTAGCTAATCAGGATTAGAATGGGGAAAAATAGAACTTAACCTTATAGAGCTGTGTAGTGCATTTCTGTCTGAAGGATAAGACACAGCATCTCTAGTAAATGGCTAATCTTGAAAGTAAGCTGCAAATTGGCCATGGACTAAAATCTCCATGGCATCATGACAGAGGAAGAGAGGGACGTTGGGATCTAACACATAGAGTTTAACATCTAGAAAGTTTTATGCTTCAATATGCGGATCTCATTAGATCCAGAACATTTCAGGGAACCCACTAACCTGAGAACTACTGCCCGATAGTAATTTTGCTGATTCCTGTCTACCCCCTTCCATGTCACCCTACCTCCCTTAGACACTCCAGCCTTTCCTTCTAAAACAGCCCTGGCAACAGTGAGGAAGAAGAACAGCTGCATTTGCTGGTCATCTGTACTGTCATGTTTACTCTGACAACAGTGAGTCCCATAATAGCCAAGCCACCCAGAACATTTGTTTCCATGTGGTTCTGTTGCCCGGGGCTGAATTAATTAGATATTATTGATAGTCAGTTATAAGTTATAGTAAGACTGTATTACTAGTAAGGAACATAAAGCTTTTAAGATAAATATTTAGAACAATTTCTCAACTACTAGAATCAATTATAATATACATCTAATCAATATCATTATTTAGACTTGAAATTAACTTGGATATTGATAGAAACTCCACAGCAACTTATTTTGTTGTATTGATTGGAAGATATTGTATTGTATTGTTGCACTGATTGGAACATATTATCTAGGAAAGAAAAATTATTTATGATGAAGGAACTACTGAAGCCTATCAATTTTCCAATTTCTTCCATCTGGGAAAGCTACATGGCTATCAGAAAAACCACTAAAGCAGCAAAAATGGCCTCGTCCTCTACTCTCTCTACCCAATGGAAACTATCATTGGAACCATTGCTGAAATTGGACCAGTCCAAATCTGATCAATATCAATATGCTCTTTTAGAGGAGATCAGAAACATAAAATTGGAAATAAAAAAAGAAATGAAAGATCTCAGAAGTGAGCTGAAACAAGATTTCAAAGATTCAAAGATTTCATTAAAAGGAATTAAAACTGCTTTGGGAGGACTGCAAGAAGATTTAAAGACTACTAAAAATCGCGTGACAACATTAGAAACCAAAACGAAAGAGACAGAAGAAAGTACAGAAAATTTGACACGTCAGCAAGAATGCCTTCTGGATGAAAAAGCATTATTTGACCTGAAGTTAAGAGAGGTTTGTTTAAAAATGAGAGGTCTGATGGAACGGAAAGAAGAAAATTTGTACGAGAGGTTGATTCCACCTTTAGCTGATTATTTAAATATATCTTGTCAAAGAATGGAATGGGAAATTGATAAAATGTATGGAATAGAATCGAGAATCACCAGGGAAAGAAAATTGCCTTGGGATATTATGGTACATTTGACTCAAAAGAAAACTAGAGAAGAAATAATTGGAAGGAGTTTAGAAGCTGATCTTATAACTGATAAAATGAAAGTTCATATATATAAAGATATACCACCGAGAATTTTGCAGAAGAGGAATGAATATACATTTTTAATGACTTTTCTAAAGCATCAAAACATACTATATAGATGGGGGAAATTGGAAGATCTTAGCTCTCGTTTCAGAGAGAAACAGTTTAAAATTGATATGATCCAGGAAGCAAAGATCTTCATGAAGAGATACTGGAAAGATTAATGGAAACACAAGCCCCAAGAAGAAGAAGAAGGAAAACAAGAAGTACAAATTGATGTAAACCATTGGAAAGCTCCAGATTGAGAGGAAGAAGAGGAGGAAGAAGTAACTGGATATGAGACAGAGAATGAAGATAGAGAAGACTTAGAAGAAGAAAAGAACTAATAACCAGATCAACTTGCAACTTTAAGAAATATATCTGAAGATCCTATCCTGGAACGTTAAAGGAATTATTACCCCCCAAAAAAGGAAAAAGATATTCCATTATATAGAGAAGAAAACACGAGATGTGGTATGTCTCCTGGAAATTTGAGCGCAACTTTCAAGAATTCATCTAATTCGAAATAAAATATTAGGCAATGAATTTCCTTCTGTTCCAAATAGAAAGAAATGAGGTGTAGTTTTATATGTGAATCCAAGAATAAATTCTAAGGAAATCTTCAAGGACAAGGCAGGACATTATATAGCAGTTGAAATAAATTGGCAAAATCAACAAATCTTATTAATATAATATCTAATAATATAATTAACATAATAAACAAGAATTTTTTTTATAAAGAATTAAATAAGAAAATCTCTGATCTAGCATACAGTAAGATAATTCTTTTCGGTGACTGGAATGGGGTGATTAATCCAAGTTTGGATAGAAAATCAGAAAAAAGGATAAAGAAAAAGCAAGGAAAGCTTCCTTTATCATTCCACTCGATGATAGATAACCTTGAGTTAATCGACCCATGGCAATATCTATATGGCTCAGCAAAAGACCACACATTTTACTTTGAACCTCATGCTTCACTTTCGAGACTAGATATGTTTCTAGTCTCTAACTCTATGATTCATACCGTTCTTAAGCAAGAGATATTACCGCAAAATCTTTTCAGACCATAACCCAATATTACTAACCTTATAGAAAAGATTAACTTAAGACTAAATGAGAAATTCTTATTAGAAAACAAGTTAATAACTAAAATGAAGGATCAAATAAAATTATATTTTGAGGAAAATCTTAATAAAGGTACTAATCTTGAGACTGTATGGTATGCGGGAAAAGCAGCCATCCGAGGCTATCTTATCCAACACAGTGCAGAGATTAATAAAAGAAGGAGAGAGAATATTCAGAAAATTAATGAAAAAATGAATCAATAAAAGCATATTTATCTCAGCAAACTGTGAAGACTTTAACAGAAGAACAGAGGAAGATACTGAATAGTCCAATCACAATGGCAGAAGTGACAGAAGCAATTTGAAAAGCAAAAAAAGGGAAGTCTCCTGGTCCAGATAGGTGCATGATATGGTTTAATTGGCAAATATTTAATTGGCATGAAATATAAATTCTATCCTGCTATGTCTGAATACTTCATGAATATTATTTTATTCTGTCCCACTCCCTAGGTTTGAATTCATTCATCCATACATCCATTTAGAGCATTTGTACCCTACCCTTCAGCCAAAATAGGTCCCAGAGCAGGTTGTTGCTGGCAAAGAGGGACTGGCTTCACAAGTGTGTTGCAAAACTAGATCAGAACCGGACCTCAGGGCATGGCTAGGTCAGAGTTAGGGAGACTCCAGTGACAATAGACTTGCAAATGTCCCTCAACAACTCAACTTTCAGAAATAATAGTGCCCGAAACTGCTTCCACGGAATGATTGTCTTCAAACCTCTTCCTCCATCCATTGAAACTCTCCTTTTGTCCCCACACCTGTCCTGCTATTAAGGAGCTGTCATGATTCCTATCAGTCCTTTGTCACTGAATGCTAAGGCCATTGACTTGTTCTGGACCCCATTGTTTACTCTGTCAGAGAGCCATTAACACCTTCCTGCTCAGTGCAGAAAAAGTGTATTTAAAGCCTGGCTCTGAGCCAGATAATACCGTAGTACTCTGGATGTAGTCCATCACTCTGTTGCTCCGGTTCTCATTCTGATACTAACCTCAGACTCTTAGTCTAGGCCACATTGCTCTGTCTCTTCTCTCCAGATAGGAAAACATCACTGACTACACCTTAACTTCTTGCTATCCAATTTTCCCTCCCATTCTTTCAGTTAGCCTTATGTGATTGAGAGATTGCTTGGATCTTGTGTGCATGTGATTACTTAATCTCCCCCAATAAAACAAATATTCTTTGAATCTCTGACTGATGTCCTGGCATTAGTGCTGGTATACACATGTGGAAAAGATTCTGTTAGGTTATCCCCTCTCACAGGTCTGCCCTTTGAGCCAATATTCCTCACTGTTTCACAGAGGCACTGCCATCGCAGGTAGATCTCTTAGTCTTCCACATTTTGGGGTATAATCCTGCCACACATCTTTTGACATTTGTGGTATTTCGCTGAAGGGGTTGTACATTAACTGCTTGTGCTAATACTAGTAAAATTTAGGTCACCACTGATTAGTTTTAATAAATATGTCATATTAATATAGTGTTTTGTAATGGATATAGTGCCACAGACAAACACAAGTAATCTGAAACTTACTGCTAATGCAAACTAGACAGAATTTTCACCAAAGGAAAAAAATACAGACAATGTGCTAGGTTGTATGCCTATCAGCTTCCATACAGCCATTTCAACTTTCAGTTTCATATTGGAAATTTCAGGCTGGGTGTGATTTCAGCCTTTTTCTATTTCATGTAAGGAACACCCCCTTCCCAGCTGAATTATATGCCACATAGAAGAGAAGGATTAACAGTATACAGGAGGTTGTTACCCTGATTTCTGGGGGTCCTGAGAGGAACTCTTTTATATGCCACAATTAATGGGGAATGGGAATTAGCTAGAGCACAAGCTGTGGCAACAAGAGGCAGGGTAACCTAGCGAGATCTTTTCAACTCAATGTTTACGGGGTCAAGCCGAGCCAAAAACCACACCAAATTGCTAATTTCATTATTTTTATTTAAAAGTCTGTCCTTGCGCACGTTCGCACTTACGCACTCACTCACACAGACCCTAGAGAAAAATAAAAAGAGAGGAAAATGGTAGGGGATTTTGAGAGGGTATTTTCGGGGTATACTGCACCTGGTCCTGAAGACTGAAGTCGGAAACAGCAGCAGAGTGAGAGGAGAAACTCAGCATGTGGAGGGCTGAGGGGATTGCCGGACAGAGAGTCAAGAGGAAACTGGAGCGATCCAAGAAATCGCTTGAAAACTGGGTCTTTTTATAGGGGAAAATGTACCTGGAGGGCTAATCCTTTCCCAGGGAGAACAATGGGTTGAGGAGCTAAAACAAAGTTCGAAAATGTGCATGATTAAGAGGACAAAGCCTCAAAATGTCAGAGTTCTTAGGCTGATGGGTTTTAGCTGGGCTTGTCAAAAGCCATGGCAGTATGCAAATTGTTCTCGCTTGACGGACTGTTTGGCAGGATTGCTAATCTTGTCAAGCTAGCTTCTCGGGTCAGAGAACTCTTTGGATATTTTGATGAGTGCATGTCTGGAGGGCTCCTGGGGCTACGTGACAGATCGTATACTGGCCAGACCAGGTTTTTCTAGATCGAGGCTGTATGGCCATGCCTGCCTGCGTGCTCGTTCAGGGGACCCTCTCAAGCACGTGGAGATGGTTTTAATATTTGATCTTAATAAATTGTAGACCCCTGGAGAGGGCTAACCACCACAGTAACAAGGTCTTTAAGCAGAGGTTGATGGGTAGCTTTCAGGATTGCCATAATAGCATATTCCTGCATGGCAGGAGATTGGACTAGATGGCTCTTGTGGCCATTTCTACCTCTAAAGTTCTATGATTCTGTACCTTAATCCCTCACTAACCCACCCACCTTCTTCTTCTTCTTTTTTTTAAAAAAGCAACATCATGCTGTACATTGCTTACAGTGAGAGCAGTTGCTACACCACAATTGTTAGCTAAATTTGGTAACTGCTAGAATAAACAAAATATCACTGCCTTTTAAAAGCAGGTTACTGTTGCCCTCAACATGCAGCAATTCTCAAAGATAAATCTTCCACTCAAAAATAGGAATGAATCTTAGAGTTTTGGGGAATTTGTAAGGGGACCCAAATTAAGAGGTGCACTTACTTTTGACAAGCAGCAGCAGTAACCGAATTAAACCTTTTTAAGAATATTGCTTCTTTTACTGTCAGTTGGAAAATTATTACTTCAATATTATTACCTTCAATTCTTTAGATGTGGATTTCCTTCATCAACAGGTGTTTTGATTAAGTAGTCCTTGGGATCCCTCCCAAATATTTATTTCTATGACTTGGGGAAACATGTAAGGTGGCTGCCAGGTGGCAGTTTTTGCATGAAATGGTAACAGTAGCAGAAATAGAAAATGCATTTACAGAGAGACCCACAGTGGCATTAGCCATCCTCCAATGTCTTTCCTGGCAAACATTCTTCCCACCCCCACCCCCACCATTCACTCTGTCTAGTCTAACTATAGTTGCCACATCTCATTTTTTTCTTTCCATCACAGGATCTTTGAGGGAAGGGCTAAAATGTCAAAGTGAAAGGCCAAAATCAAGAAAACTGGCAACCTTCAACTTGTCCTGAGAGTTTTTGTTGTCAACTCTGACCCCATAATGAAGCATGAACTCACATTCTTAACCCCCGCTGGTTTACAAGACAGCATCCCTTACCTATCAGGAGAACTAGTTCTAGTTGTTGGTGAAAAGTCTTCTGCTCCCTTCCTTGGGGTAACAGGAAAAGGAAAGTGTCAGTTATAACTTGGATTCCTTAAATAGAAAGGTAAAAGTGAATCAGAACACAAATCAGTTCCAGCTGTACAAGAACATTATGCTTTATGTCAAAACTATTCTTTTTTAAAAATTGCAAGTACTTACACTACAGATAGATTCTCCTTTGCAAAGTACTTTTCTAAAGAACGGAAAGAAACAAGTTTTTTCATCTCTTGTAAGCACAAAGACATGTTGGTTTATATTGACTCCATCATACACCCACACACTTAGAAAGGAGGAAGGAAGAATGAGGCAAGATAAGAATTAAGCTACTTCTAAGCTGTTATCACTAGCTCATTTTTTCTTAGTAAAAATAAGGACTAAAGTAAAACGGAATTATGTGGATTTGAGCAAATTCTTCTGGTGGATTGGAATATTCTGAAAGACAAATTAACAAATATACCAGATGAGATCCAACAAAAGCTTCTTTGGATGTATGGAAAAATATCTAAGAAATATGGAGTTCACAGGAATAAAGCTGTGCTGGAACCTTCAAAGGAAGGTGTTGTTTCAGCTTGAGATTTAAGCTTAAAATAGAACAAGCAGCATATGTGCAGCTAATTTGACCTAATTAGTTGTTACTATTTCCAGGAATCACAATAAAGAATCTCATTATGTGGGACTAGGTATAGGAGAGATAGAACCTTTGGTGAAGATCAAATGCAATATTAGGAAAATATTTTATACATCTTCATCTGAAGTCCTCACCTGATCCTTCTTTTATCTAAAGGTTATCACAGTCATAATTACAATGAATCAAAAACATCATAGCCTAGTAGAATGATAGAAATCTTAGATACGGAAGGCTGAGAGCATTATATTAAACACTGATCTTTAATGGTGACAAATTTAAAATGTGGCTTTTTAACTGGTGTTTAATTGCAATTGGCCTCTGCAAAATAATATTTGAGCTTGATGGCACAGTAATGTTTTATGTACATCTCTTTATTTAGCACGCAGCGCCTTTAAGATTGTTGGGACCCAATTGATTTGTAAAGGCGAGATGAATATTTCTTAATTATCAATATTCTCAGGACAGCTATATGCACACATACATGTTACCCTGATTTCTGGGGTCCCTTGGGGGACACCTCAATGTGCTCCATGTGATGGGGAATGGAAACTAGCCAGAGCATGAGCAATAGCAATGCAAGAGGCAAGGTAACCTAGCAGGGTCTTTTACCCAGTTTTTACAGGGTCAGGCCAAGCCAAAAACCAAAAAAAAAAAAAAAAAAAAAAGTCCAATGAAATGATTTTATTGAATGAAAGTCTCACGCATCAACACAATCACTCACACACTCACGCAAGACCTATTAAAAAGCAAAAGAGAGGAAACTGGATAGGGAGAGTATTGAAGGGATTGTAGCTGGGGTAATACTGCACCTTTTCCTGAAGTCCTTGCTCTGGGAAAGACAGTGAAGAAGTAGAGCTCAGCAAAGAGAGGGCTGAGGGGATTACTCAATGGACAGAGAAACAGTCTGCTGGGATGACCAGGAGTGATCCAAAGAACCACTCAAAAACTGGGACTATTTGTAGGGGGAAAAGTACCTGGAGGGTTAATCCTTTCCCGGGGAGAACAATGGGTGTTGCAACGAGAAAGAAGCTTCACAATGGTAACTTCCTTTGCGTGATGAGATTACAAGTTATTGCCGAAGTCTCAGGATCTTTGGCTGCATTGGGTTGTGGTGTGACTTCATGTAAATGGTCCTTGCCTGGTAGGATTTTATTGCTATCAGTGCTCAACTTGGGGCAAACAGGCTAATCCCCTCAAGTCGGCTTCAGAGGGGCTGAAGACCCTTTGTCTACTGTGGGTTTGCACAGCTTGAGGTCTCCTGGGGCTACATAACGGGGGAGTGACCTGGTTTTCGATCGTTTGACCATTGCTGCCTACGTGCTCATCCGAGCGACCTCTCAGGCACATGGAATCATATTTTAATATCAAAATTGTAGACCTCGGGACAGGGTTTACCAGTGAGGTAACATACACACACTTACACATGCTTCCCGCCCAGTTGCTTTCAAAGCTTAAGGCTACTTTCAATATGTAAAATCAAGGACACAGTAATTAAAAACTGAATCGACTCAAAAATAATTTAAATAGCTATTGAGAATCAGTCTAAAGAAAAAATATCTACAATATTTCCCACAGACTTGCTTTTATGATTTTTGGGGAAAAAGCTTCTTTGGATGCTCTGGTGGATGATTTACTCTGTGGAACTGAAGGAGTCCAAACCTGTGTATTTTCCCATACTTCTCAGTGACTTTTAGTACTCTGTATCTTCCTGCAAATACTGAACTTGATCAAGTTGGGATTAGGAAGTACAAATGTTTTGATGGATCATGTCCTCCTTGGAAATTTGTTTCGAGAGGGGTATGCTAGGGTCTTCTGTTTTATTCATTCTATGGTTGCTGGCATATGGGAATGCCTCAAGTTTCTATTTTGTGCCATTTGTTATTAAACATCTATTTGAAATTATTGGGAGAAAACTTTCAGAGCTTTAGGATCAGTTTTGGATGGAGCTCCACTCTTCCTGAAATATTACACCAGACCCAATTTTACCTGTGGAAGCACCAGTGGTAGTCTTTAACCAAAATATGTCATCTCTATTGACATGGAACTCCTCATGCCTCAGTTGCCCATGCATTAGGTACATCAAACAGCTGATTAAAAATGCATCTTCTTGATAATGAGGTTACAGATTAGCACATAACATCAATATTTGTTTATTAATTGTTTCTTCTGAAACAGGCACGATTATCCATTCCTGTCTGTTAGATTGAGGTATTGAGAGTCTTTGCCACTTGTCAGCTAATTCTGGTTCTGTCTGGGGTTAACTTTATCAACTTCTGATCAAAGATCCCAACTCATGATAGTGGTTAAACCAGAAAGACTAGGTTAACATCAACACTCTAAAACATTTTTAAGTTTGGGAGTTTCAGGATATATACATGGGAATAAGCAGGTTCTTTTGGTACTCATTTCAGGCTCTTCATTATATACACATAGATATTCCCCTCAAGGAGAAACACAGACATAGCAATGTTGGGCACTTCAGTTCTGTTACATTCCATGACCTTACAGGTAAGGCATCATTCCTTTCCATTCCATTATATTGCCTCTAAGGCATCTTTGTCTATTACGTCATATTACCTTCGAGGTGTTCATTAGGACATTTCATCTTAACACTGTAACTTATCCAATTATCTCTGACAGAATATAATTGGATAGTTTGAGGAACCATATATCTCTAAAGAGGTTTCTCTGATTATATGGGCTCAAGAATTATTCTCCTTGCTAACTCTTAACAAGAGTTGTAACAACATAAGCACATGTACATTCTTAGTATAGCCTGGATGTCCATCTTATCTCAATACCTATATAAGTCAGCATCACAGGGCAGAATATCAGAGTTACCGAGAACTTCATACCTGGAAAGCTGCATTATTTCCTTTTTTTTCTGAACTGGAGGCACGCTGAAAACCTGACTGATTTATGGGCCCTGACTTAGCTCTTTTACTCTCTGCTAACATCTAGTCAGTGCATCAGTTATTCAATCACAAGCCCTAAATCTTATCTTTGTGTCTGGTACACTAGGGAGCTTTATCTAGTGATTATTGTGCTTTTAGAAAACTTTCTACTACCTGCCATCAGGTGTCATCTAACGTACAAACTCAAGGGGTCACCTCCAGTCAGCCTTTATTTCTTTGTTTATATTTCTGAATGGAACATCTGTCACTTTTCCCAGACTGAAATTTAAACAAGCTTTTTCCTTTTGTTACAAAAGGAAGTAGGCAGACACTGTCACAGATCTTAGGCTCTATATAAGCAGGCTGAGAAGATGCCAACTGAAATACATCCAGCCTGTAACAGTTGTAGATATCACATCCAATTTGTCCATTAGTCACATTGTTAAAATGCCATTGCTACTAAATTGTTTAGATTGTATAGATTTTGTACAACTATGTTGTACCAGCCACACTACTTGTTGAGGCATTTCTGGACCCATTTCAACCTGCTGGTATTTCCCCCGTCCAAACCTGCAAAAACCTTGACATCAGCCTTATAAGCCTTCATCTGGTAAGAGCAATTGGTTTGTCAGGCTATGAGGGACAAGGTCTTCCTAGGTCATTCCCATGCTACACTGTTATGGTGCTGTTACTGCCCTGGCTAGACCGAGCTTTGGGGGATATAAAAAGATATCTATTGATATCACTAATTCGGCCTCACCTGCCCATTCCCCTCCACGTGCTTGTGAGGCCCCCGGATAAGCACGCATACAGACTCGGCCGATAATCGCCGTAATATTCCAAAACAATACAAGTAGGCCAGAAATAGCTGACTCGCAGCTTTAGGAGACCTCAAGGCAAGTACCTCCATTAGGTATGCACGCAACTTTCAAAAGATCCTCTGCCCAGCGCTGGCAGCTTGATGATCTGACTATACAATGCTCAAGAACTCCGCGTTTGCATACCGGCTACTCTATTGATAAATTTGGCCGTAATTCAATCATTCAAATTCTGACCTTTCGGAGGTTTTGTCTCCAGCCCCAACTCTACTGTTTTCCCCCAAGTATGGCATAGCCTGCAGTCACATCTCTCCCTATAAGAGCCCTTGATTCCGAGACCTTCCTCGGATCGCTCCAGAGTTCCATACCGCCTTGCTGCCTCTTTGCTTGGCGAGCCTCCCCTCAGCTCCACATGCTGAGTCACATCGAACCCCAGCATTGCTCTCAATTTTTCCAGGCTTCAGGACAGGTGAAGTATCACCCAAACCAGCAATTCCTCTAAAACCCCTCTATCCCACTCCAACCTTTATTTCTTTAGTTATCTTGTGTGAGTGTGCCGCATACACTGTTTTGCTTGTGTTTTTAATAAACCATCATTTATTGTTTCAACTTCTGTGTGCTCCTTGACTCGGCCTGACCCCGTAGACATAGGGTTCAAGATCCTGCTAAGTTACCCTGCCTCTCGTAACGCTAAAGCAGTGCTCAGAGCTAATTTTCCCCACCTATTGTTGAGCACATTTCGGTGTCCCTCTTGGGACCCCCAGTAAACAGGGTAACAGTGCTATTATTCCATTTCCAACATCCTGTGGAATCCTGGGATTTGTAGTTTACTGAAGTCAAAGAGCTCTCTGGCTGAGAATTCTAAATGCCCCTTCCTAAACTACAAACCCCAGGATTCCATAGGAGGTTGAACGTGGAATAATAGCACTATAGCAGTGTAGTGAGGAAATGACCTTAGTTGTGGCTCCACGCTTATGGAATTCTACCTTGACTGAAAAGGTATGCTGTCATTAATTTAAACCTTTGAGTGGGCTTGAAAGACACATTTTCCTTAAGACAGAAATGGGTGCTAACAAGTGAAAATAGCTTTCAACTATTGTTTATGTTGTGTTGGGCTGGCATTTTACTGAAAATCTTATTTCAGTTATTTGGTTAAATAAATAATTTGTTGCTCTTCATTATTTTTATAGTGTTTAAGGATGTTTTATGATATTTTCATGTGCTCTGATGGTGTGTTGTGATTCAGATGTTGACTTCAAGGTGTCCTAAAAAAAATTCAAATAAATAATAATTATTGATTTAATATTGCAAATAGTGGCCTCTGGTGTGACCTGATTACATTTCCTCATAACACATAGATTACCACAATATTGAGGTGTAGAAATGTTCAACATGATGATACCACATCACATTTTTGCTTATGATAATGTTTGGTGGTAGCCAGATCCTTGCATGTACAACCTGGGAACAATAATGTAACCTTATTTTACATTATTGTTGTTGTAAGCATCCTTGCCTGAGAAAATTCATGTACAATACTCTGGATGTCCAAAAGCGCTCTGCAACCTGCTAAGTATTACACTGTGTGAAGAAACTGCTATAATAATCTCTTTGATTAATACCATTTTGATCTCTAGTGCCTGTGGCCATCAGATCAGAGAAGGGAACTATAGAACAGCTTGAACAGTTTAGTTGACAAGCCTTCTGCATTATTTATGGAATTTGTTCCTCCTCTTACTAAATGTTTAATTAGTATTCTGTCCTGAGAATAACAGGCTGTAAGGCTGTCAGAAACAGTGCATTTTAGAAATTGAACATAACCTTACTTTCTGAGGAGAATGGGTGCGTGCATATGTCCACTGCTTAGATGTGCATTTGTGTCAGAGCTAAGCACTAGTGGCTTTGAATTAACATGATTAATGAACCACATCATATCACCTTAAATGCTTGCCTTATTTAATGTCCATAGATTTCAAAGCCTGACCTCGAGTTCTTTACATTCTCTATGGATTGTTTGTTGTTTGGGTTATATGTTGGAGACCTAATTGAAGCTGATGGCAGCAATGTTTCTATTGGCTTTGTAATTTTGACAATGAAACTACATAATATTCCTTTTAAAGAAAAAGAAGAATGTTATGTCCAAGAAGATGCTAAATATGAACTTAACACTTGATGACATTAGGCAATGGTATATGAAAGCTGGTAGTCCTACAGGCTTTCCCTTGTAATCCCACTTTTCTGGCACAAGTTCTGACAAGGGTCATTGGTGTCAGTTGCCAGTGCCAAAAGTCTGGCCTCCTGAGGTAGCCACTCAGCAGATTTTGAAGTGAACATGATAGAAACATATGACAAGTTGAATAATTCTGTCACAAAGATACAAAACAGATTTTTTAAAAATAGAAAATATAAACTTCCAAAGTACATTTTCAAGCATGCAGTTTCCATCCTTCCAGCTTAAATAGCAATGCCATTATGTCAAATACTACGTCATGGTAAACCAACTCTCCTACAGTGTAGGCCTCTTGCTTATTTTGATGAACGTAGACTTCTGCCTTAAAGTCCTTCTCTGATATCACTGCTCTGTGATATTTCTGAGACTTTCTCACAGCAGAAAGAAAATTGTGAAAAGTACTAATTGCTTCCTTCAAGAAACAAATTTATGAAGAATTATATCACTAGTGGAAACAGCCATTTACTAAGTCAAAACTTCCCTTGATGTATTGACTGTTTTGGTTTTTTTTTTTTAATAATCACAAGCAACTGGCATCATCCTGTAGAACTTGTAAACTATATCTTATCAGTTGTAAAGATCTCCTGGTTAGCAGGCTAAAAGCAGATTGAACACACTTACTGGCCCCTTAAGCACCATTATGGGTATCTCCTCAAGAGGAGTATTACAAAAAAGAGAATATTCTTTTAGATAAGTGGATTAGATATAAAGATTTGGTAGAATTTCGTAAGGACAAGATTTAAATAAGGACATAAGAAGAACTTAAAGAATTAGGGATAAATTGTCATTGGTTATTATATAGACAGATTAGGGAAAAACTGAAACTGGACCTAAAATTGAATGGTTTATTAGAAAAAGAAGGACCGCTTAATGCAGTATTATTTTCAGAAAATACTAAAGTTATTCCTAAATTATGTAAGATACTATTATTATGGGAAACAGAGGATGAATTAGTTAAGGACTGTATGATTAAATGGTCTCAGAATATTGGCCACCCAATAAGTTTAGAGCAATGGGCAAAAACTTGGACTAAAAGGATGAAATATGCAGCTTGTCAAGATATTAAAGAAAACTTATACAAAATGCAATATAGGTGGTACCTAACCCAGGATAAGTTATGTAAAATGTATAAGAAATATAATAATAAATATTGGAAAAGCAATTCTGAGGTAGGTACATTTTTTCACTTATGGTGGTCTTGTAAAAAAGTTAGTAAGTTCTGGAAGACAATTCATGTACAAATTGAAAAAATGTTGGGTCTACATTTTGCAATGTCACCTGAGTTATACTTATTGTCCATCATGGACGATGACTTGGGAAAAAAAATTGGTAAAATATTATGTTATTTTACAGCAGTAGCGAGAATAATCCTAATACAAAAGTGGAGGCAAAGTACTCTTCCAACTATAGATGATTGGATTCAGAAAATATTAGATATAATTTATATGGATCAACTCACACTTCATTTGAGAGGGGAGAAATATGGTAAATTTATTAAGGATTGGGATATAATAATTGCATGTTTTAAGAACATGTGGGGAAATCTGAAAGAGGTTAATTTAGAATTTTGAGAACGCTATACTTTAAGGAGAAAGTGTTAGTACTATGAATAGATGAAAACATCAAATTACTAGTATTTACAGTTTATAGATTGAATAAATTAGATTAGATAATATATGTTATCATAGAAATCATAGCTATGCTGAAAATGGGAGGAAGCTTAAGAATGTATCTAAATGGTGAGATAGTAGATATTTTAGGTACTATAAGTTTATTTATATACGTGTGTGTGTGTGTGTGTGTGTGTATATATATATGTGATATGGGTGTCTATGTATGTATATATATGTGTGTGTGTGTGTGTGTCTGGGTGAATAGGTAGACACACACACACACACACACACACACACACATAGTGCTTTAACCGTACACATTGGAATTTATATTCCTGTCTTTCTGTTTTCTCTTTTTCCTTCTTTTCATATTTCTAATTTTTTTTCTTTCTTAACCTCTCTTTATTTTATATTTTTCTTTCCTCTCTCTTCCTTAGTTGTATGAAATTATTTTTAAACTTTAAGATGAATACTGGAGGATTTGTATGTTTGTATGTAAATTTTAACTTTCATTCTTAATAAAAAATAAAATATAAAAAATAAAATAATAAAATGAGAAGAAGAAGAAGAAGGAGAAGAACAAGAACAAGAACAACAACAAGAAGAACACACTTACTGGTGATTAAGTCTCATTGAACACAATGATACTCAAATCTGAGTAAATTTAAAATCCATTTTATTATTTAAAATCCAAATTCTAGTTTAAAATATTCTATAAAAATGTGATCAGCTATAGGGACATGCAAAATTCTGACAACCTCTTTGAAACTAACAAGCTACTTGAAAATTTGATTTAAATTTCAATACATGGTGATTTGGGTTGTAATGTAGAATGCCACTGAATAACCTTATGAAATTTCTAAGCAGTCCTTCTTTATTAGTTTCCAGGTAAAAAAAATAAAATAAAGAGTGCTGTGATAATCTTTTTTTTTAAATATTTCTAACACTAGCTAACACAGTACTACACAACCGAAATTAACTACCACTATCCAACTACCACCCCCAGCAAAAACACAAACTACAAATACAAAAACCACACATAATATAAAATTGGTTTCCAACTCACCCAACATAGGCTATATGTTGAAATTACTATATCTTCTGTTAATCAAAAACTTTCTAAAGTGTAACTTCCACTACTTATTTTAACAATACATTAATTTTCAAAACCAATAAAACTAATATTCAAAACCAATAACTGATAAGTTTTTCTCTTTGTCTTGCAAAAGCTGCATCAACAGTTCCCAGTCCTTCACAAAAACCACAAGTTATTTTTCTCTCATCAAGAATGTTAATTTATCCATCTCTGCTAAATCCATCAATTTAACCAAACAGTCTTCTTTAGTTTGGATCTCATTATTCTTTCACTTCTGCTTGTATATGGCATTCTTTTCACTGTTATCATAGATTGAAGAATTCTGCAAAATTTCTTGTCCATTAAATGAGTCCTAACAAATACACTTCTGGTTCTTTTGGAAAATTTGATCTGATTACAGAATTTTTTGGCTTTATCCCATATCTACCACATGTGACAGAAATGTTACTGCCCTGGCTAGACTGAGCTTTGGGGGATATAAAAAGATATCTATTGATATCAATAATTCGGCCTTCTATCCCCTCCACATACTTGCGAGGCCCCCGGACAAGCACGCATACAGGCTCGGCCAATAATCGCCGTAATATTCTGAAACAATACAGGTAGGCCAGAAATAGCTGACTCGCAGCTTTAGGAGACCTCAAGGCAAGTACCTCCATTAGGTATGCACGCAACTTTCAAAAGATCCTCTGCCCAGCGCTGGCAGCTTGATGATCTGACTATACAATGCTCAAGAACTCCGCGTTTGCATACCGGCTACTCTATTGATAAATTTGGCCGTAATTCAATCATTCAAATTCTGACCTTTCGGAGGTTTTGTCTCCAGCCCCAACTCTACTGTTTTCCCCCAAGTATGGTATAGCCTGCAGTCACATCTCTCCCTATAAGAGCCCTTGATTCCGAGACCTTCCTCGGATCGCTCCAGAGTTCCATACCGCCTTGCTGCCGCTTTGCTTGGCGAACCTTCCCTCAGCTCCACATGCTGAGTTGCATCGAACCCCAGCATCACTCGCTATTTTTCCGGGCTTCAGGACAGGTGAAGTATCACCCAAACCAGCAATTCCTCTAAAACCCCTCTATCCCACTCCAACCTTTATTTCTTTAGTTATCTTGTGTGAGTGTGCCGCATACACTGTTTTGCTTGTGTTTTTAATAAAACATCATTTATTGTTTCAACTTCTGTGTGCTCCTTGACTCGGCCTGACCCCGTAGACATAGGGTTCAAGATCCTGCTAAGTTACCCTGCCTCTCGTAACGCTAAAGCAGTGCTCAGAGCTAATTTTCCCCACCTACTGTTGAGCACATTTCGGTGTCCCTCTCGGGACCCCCAGTAAACAGGGTAACAGAAAATTGTCACATGCTGATCACCTTTCCAAAGTTTAAAATTTAAAATACCATTATGCATCTTGGTCATTTCCTCTGGAGTCAAACATCATATATATCTTCTTATAAAAGTTCTTTTTAATGTTATAGAGTTACCCTTGCTTCTGGGGGTCCCATGGGGGACAACTTGATTCACTCCAAGTTTTAAAGGTTGGGGAAATTAGCGGAGCACTGGCATTAGCAAAATGAAGGGCAGGATAATCCAGCAGGATCTTTTACCCAACTTTACGGGGTCAGGCCAAGCCAAAAAGCCAGACAAATGTATCGAATAAATGGATTTTATTGAATGAAAATATTCTCATGCACCAATGCACACACTCACTCACTCACTCACTCACTTACACAAGGCCTGTTGAGAAGGAAGAGAGGTGAAAAATGGATAGGGGATATAGCAAAGGGATTGTAGAGATGGTGTGATACTGCACCTATCCTGAAGTCTTCGGTCCAGGAAGCAGTGAAAAGAACAGAGCTCAGCAAAGAGACAGCTGAGGGGATCACTCAACTAACAGAGTGCCGGTCTGCTAGCATGGTGGGGAGTTCTACAAAGAGACCCTCAAAAACTAGGACTACTTATAGGGTGGAACGTACCTTGAGGGCAGGCCCTCTCCCAGGAAGAACAAAGGCCAAAACAAAGGAAGGAATGCCATACAATGGCAAGTGGTTTGCAATCAAGTCAGGTTGCAATATTGATTTAGGACTTTTAGTCAAAGTTGCTCAAACTGGGGAAAACACATTAATCCCCTCAAGTTGGCTATTCTTGGCTGAGGACCCTTTATCTATGTAGATGTGTATTGCCTGAGGTCTCCTTGGGCTACGTGACTGGGGATTTTTCTGGACTTGACCTGTTTTCAGTTGTTCAACCTCTTTGCCTATGTGCCCATCTGGTCAACCTCTCTGGCATGGTGGGCATATCTGATACCAAATTTATAGTCCCCAGAATAGGGTATGCCAGTGGGGTAATACATGAGTCACCAACGTTTTGAGGTAACAGTTAGTTTCTGGGCACAATTCAGAGTGCTGGTATAAAGCCCTGTACAGTCCAGACTTTCCCTGTGCAAACCTGCTAGAGCACTAAGATACCAAAGAAGGTTTTTCCTCAATCCCATCACTGTCCCAGACTCACCTGGAGAGGACATGGGAAAGAGCCTTCTCAGTCGCTGCTCCCATCCAGTGGAACACTCTTCGAAAGGAGGCTAGGCTGGCCCCCTCCCTGTTCTACTTTCACCAGCAGACAAAAACATTTCTCTTTGAGCAGGCTTTTATGTGAGCTTGGGAGGGTTTTTTTTAACTAACCTTTTTTCAAATTCCACATTATTATAGGTTTTTTTTTATTATTTTATATATTTTTAATGTTTTTAATTGTTTTAAATGTTTTTAACTTATTTTTGGAAGCTGCCTTGGGTCCTATTCTGGGAGAAAAGGTGACATACATGTATAACAAATAAATAGAAATGCATACATGCTGAAAGGGAGCCATCACTGACCAGAATGATCTCTGAGGCTGTGCTGGTGGGGCTGACTGGTTAAATCATTGACAGGTGAGATAAACTCATACCATGTTTTTGTAGACGGACTGAATGCCAGGGGCACACCAGTAGCTGATTAAGAAGTGAATTAGGGTATCTTTTCCGTAGTGAACCCAATGGTGATGATACCATCTGACCAGTGGATAGTATGCAGAATATGGGAGGCAAGCCTGTCTATCCAGAGAACCTAGAGATCCCCCAGGAGAGATACCCCCTCCCATCTGTTCTCAGTTGTAAATGTCTCTGACAATGTAATTCATTGCCTGGGAGTTTGGATCAAAACTTGTGGTAATGGCTGCCAGAAGTGGGACCCCAAGTGTTTCTTTGGCAGCGAACTTAGCAGCAGCATCTGCAAAGGTAGTTTCTTGGCCTTCAGGGGTCTTATGTTTGGTGTATGCTTGGCAGTGGACTTCTGTCAGCTCTTTGGGAAAAATTAAAGCCTCTAACACTCATGGGATGAGAGCCAAATGTTTACTAAGTTTTCCTGTTGCTGTTTTGAAACCCTGAAACCGCCGGAGATGGATATAACAGTGCACCACTGCAAAAGCATAATGGCCATTGATGTGTATAGTAATCCTTTTGGCTTGTGTCAAGTGGCAGGCTCTGATCTGCGCATACAGTTCAGCTGCTTGCACTCCTCATGACCAGAGGGTGGCCATTGCTTCCAATACCTTCCACTCAATGGGACTGCATATCTTGTCACTCTCCTACCCTCTAAGTAGTATGAACTTCCATCAGTAAAAAGATTCAGATTTGCATTTTGTGTTTTTTAATTTTTTTTTAATTTAACACAAAAAGTTCATATATATTTAAAAAACACACATAAGGGTCTATTACAAAAAGAAGTACATCAATAAACATACATTTAACAACAAAACAACAACAACAACAACACACACACACACAAAACCCTACATAAAATCAACTACAAAAATACAAAACTAAATTATGACTAAACACAAAACTGGGGATAATAATAATTTAAACTTCCAACCCCTAAGTTGATGGTTGAAATTTCAAATGTAAAACCAATTTCTTCGAAGTTAAAAAAATGACTATTACAGAGAATACGGAATATACAAATTGCTTAACACTATTTTAAACAATTAAGATATATACTTCTGCTACCCATGTCTAAGATTTTACCTTTACAATCAGTTAACATGCCTTACCTCTGTTTCTATTTAATTTGTAATTCTGAAAGAACCTCCCCAAACTTTTTTAGCAAATTTTTTTTCAATTCTTTTTATATTCAGGCATAAGAGTATCTTTAGCATTATATTTAGTTTATCTAGTTTCAATAAATCCAAGAACTTCATCATCCATCTTCTTGCATTGGAATTTCTACATCCTTCCACTTCTTTGCAAACAGGAATCTCATTGCTATAGTCATATACTGCAAAAGTCTCTAATCACAAACATCCATTTTATCATCAGTCATGCCAAGTAAGCACAACTCTGGTGTAAATTTCAACTTGGTTTTCAAAATGTACTCCATCAGGGGGTTCTGTTCCTGTTTCTATTCCTAATGGCCAGTGTGATTTAGACTCAGTCTGGTAAAGGTGGGCAACATCATCTGCTCCGAAGCTCAGTTTTTGACAGGAGCCGATCCTCCTGTCAAAAAAAGAGTTTCCCAACTTTCTGGGAACCTGAAGATCTTCGCAGTGGTCAATTGGGGACTGTCAGGGAGCTGCTTGAGAATGGAGTGGTGGCAGCAGAGACCCCGGACTGCAGAAGACAATTGTGGACTTCAGTGGAGACAGGGGCTTTTCTCCCTTCTTACTGGACACTACATTGGGATTTGCTGGATTCCCTGGTATATGTAATTGGATTTTCATTTTATTCTATTTTATTCCATGGGTATACCCCCACACCCCTCCAAAACTGGCATGATTTAATTCACGAATAATACTAGATTGGCATCACATTAATTGGTTTTGATATAAATTATACCTCAGGTGATGGCAAGGTCATGTTGGAAGAGGGAAATGTCTGACCTCAAACATGACATGACAAGGAAGGTCAGCCTCTCTAGGCAAGAGACCCAGTCAATTCAGGACAATAGTGTGGCTGCTTGGAATACAATAGGCATGAAATGTCCAGCTATATTCTCAGAGCTAATGTTACTATGATGAAGCAGCCCGAGCCCGGGGTCTACAATTTGATATTAACAAAATTGACTATCAGAAAAATACATATATCTCTCCATGTGCTTGCAAGGCCCCTGGATGAGCACACAGAAAGGCACGGCCGAGCGGCCGAAAAATAAAGAAAAAACCCCTGGTCAGGCCAGCAATTTCCCGTCATGTTGCCCCATGAGACCTCCAGGCATGCCCATCAAAAGTACATTAAGCCCACAAAAGGTACTCTGCCCCTAATCGCTGGCTTGACAGGATTAGCGCTCCAGACCATTGAAACGTCAAGCGCGAGCAATTAGCGTATTGTCAAAGCCATTGACATCCCTGTCAGAAACCCATCAGTTTAAGTGCTGACCTTTCGGAGGCTTTGTTTCAGCTCTGAAACCTATTGTTCTCCCCAGGACATTTCCCCCTATAACTACCCCTGGTTTTTGAGGGCTTCTTTGGATCCCTCCCGGCTTCTTTCCTGCTTGCCGTCACTCTGTCCACCGAGCGCTCCCCTCAGCCTCCATGTGCTGAGATCTGTCTTCGCTCCTCCCGCTGACATCTCGGACGTCTGGACCAGGTGCAATATCTCCCGCTAAATCCCCCTGAAAACTCCCCTATAAATTTTCCTCCCTTTTAATTTCTTTTAGCTCTTTCGTGAGTGAGTGCGAATGTGCGTAAGTGCTCATTGACTGACTTTTAATAAAAATAAAATAAAAATCATTTATTACACAATTCGGCTTGGCTTTTGGTTGGGCCTGACCTGGTATACATAGGGCTCTAAGATCCTGCCTAATTACCCTGCCTCTCACTTTGCCAGTGTGTGCTCAAGCTAATTCCCATATCTTTGATTACATCGAGCACAGTGACCGGGACCCCCGGAAATCAGGGTAACACTAAAATGGGGAAATTCTCACCAAATTGTGATTGACTTAACCCTGGTGCACCTATCATTTTCCTATTGGTTCCCCCCCTCCAGAAAATCCAGCTATTCTGACAACTATTATCACCTTGTCACTCAAACACAAAGTCCATCAACTCCATACAGACTTTATTGTTTGTGTTGAAGCTCTCATTGTTCATGTAGCTGAGAGGGTGAGTCACAATCATAACCTTTGGACATTTTTTGGGTACAAATACCCCTGATTTAAGGCTTCTGAGTGCAGTCTCTCACTGATCCAAACACCACTCTGTCCATCCAGTTCCTGAATGAGAACTGCTCAAGCCATGTTGCTACTTCCTCTGCTTCTCTCTGGGCTGGTAAATATTGCTAGAATCTCTCAAAGTCCTCTATCCCATTTTCTTTCCTTATCTTCAGTTAGCCTTGTGCAAGTGAGTGTGTGCTTGATCTTTTATGCGTGTGACTGAATTTATTTCAATCAAACACATTTTTAGCTTACATTTTACTCTTTGGCTGGTTCTTTTCCTGTGTGAGCCCATAAACACTAGTAATCAGATCTTGCTAGGTTACCCCATCTCACAAGCCTTTGAACTTTGAGCTAATTAATTCCCCACTTTTGCACAGAGGTATTGGCCTTGAAGGGTGGCCCTTGTGGCACCTACATTTTAGGGTAACACTACCTCTGGACCTAGGAGCCCCAGACTATCAACTTCTGAATAGACTGACTAACTGCTCGTTGTTTGCATGGATAGCTGATTGAAAGAAACAGTACCTTGCTTTGCTTTTTCATTTTTAGCTATTTATGAGACTCAAATATATGAACCCTTTTAATCTGTATTGTTCTATATTCTTGGAAAAATACTCTCCTTTAAAGGCTATATTCAGTTGGATTTGGATTTTCTGACCACCTAATTGAAATAACATGGTTTTGATCTTTTTTATTGTTTTAAAGAAGTGGAATACTTAAAAGGACATCTGTGTAATTTTTAAAAAAAATATATTTGGATTGGTATCTTTATAGACTATGTTTTATATATGCTTAAGCTCTTAAGTTTGTTTTTAATGTATTTTTTAAAATGCCACACTGATTATTTAGTTTTCTTTCTTTTTTCTTTTTTTTACTGTGAGAACTCATTGTTTAACTTTACTAGGACAGTTTATTACTTTTAGTTTCATGCTTGGCGCACTGCTAATCTGTTTTTTACAGAGACTGCTATTTTTTCCCCTGGTACTTGGCCTACTGCCAAATCAGTTTGAGACATTGCCAAAGTACTGTTTTGAGAACCTCCGATTATTAAGAATGTGCCAAGACTGTTTTGGAAATTGGAAAAAATAGCATCAATAGTGTCTTTATCTTGGAATGGATTCTGATCAATGGATTTTATATTAGAAGATTATCACTTGAGGGCATGAAATGACTACCTTTTCTTAAAATAGAATTTAAGTGTGGCACCATCCTTTTTTACTCTATTGGATTGGAAGACTGAATTGGATATTGGAAAATTTTCTTTTTTGATTCTTTTGGAATTGATGTGGAATCTTGAACTAATTGAATTATTTTAGAATTTTTAAACATTCCTTTTTTGGATTTTACTGGTGCCTGCTATCCTCTTTTGCATCTATTTATTTTTTGTGTGCCTTTCTTTATTTCCTCTTGTTGGAGTCAAACTTGGTTATTTTATTATAGCTCAAAAAAATAGAACGACACTCAGGAAAGATTCAGGCAAGTTTCCTGACTATGTTGCTAGGTTCCTGGCTGAATTTAGACAGAAAATAGATGCTGTTAAGGAAAAAGTGGATTCAGTTGTAGATAAGTTAAACAAGAATTGCAACAAGTTATAGGAGAAGTCATGAAGATTCAATAGATGCTGCAAAAGACAACTACAAAAGTGCAAAAGAATAGAAAAGCAATAGGGATTTTGACTCACAATGCTCAAGATTTGGAGAAAAGGACCACACAGGTGGAAGAAAGGACCCTACAGGTGGAGATGAAGACACAACAAGAATTGGAGAAACACTTGGATAAGATGGCATTAATAAAATTAAGAGATAAAGAACATTATATGAGGATTAGAGAGTTGCCATAAGAGAAAGAAGGAAATTCTTAAAATGTGATGAAGACATAATAGAACTGAACATCACAGCTTCTTACTTATGCTAGAAGAATGAAAGTACCTAGAGATGTGTTTTCATCTAGTTTTCATCTAGAAAATGGAGAAATCGTGTACTGGAATGATGGATTGTACAAGGGATCTGGTTGATACTGACAAAAAAGACCACTTCCAGAATCTTAAAGAAGATAAAGATATATAATCCTTTCATGAATATACTCAAAAGAAAGAATATTCCTTTTACTCGGGACCATTTGAAAGGTGTGATTTACACTTATAAAAATAAAAGATTTCATTTAAACTCAGATGAGAAAATGAATAACTTTGTAAGAACCCCCAAGAATGAATTTAGAGAAGAACAGGCTAAAGAAACAGCAGAATTACAGAAACCAGGAGAGGCATCAACGAGAAGGCTACTGTCAGGAATCTCTCCCTGTTGAGTTGCAGCCAGCAAGGGAGGTCAGGAATACTTGGAGAGTCCGAATATACCAAAACACCAGGAAAACACAAGTAGAGCCAGGTCAAGGTCCAGTCCAAAGGTTCAGGAGGCAGAGATCCGTCCAGAGGATTCCATGGAGCAGGAGACACGAAGGTCATGAGGGCTTGCTAATAATTTGCTGCAAGCAAGGAGCAGCCACACCAGCAGACTTAAACAGCCCCTGTGAGCAGGTGCTGCTTGTTATTGTTTCCTCAGCCTAGTCCATGCAGCCTCCCTCTCAGCAGCCTGTTTCAGCCTTCTGTGTGATTGAGGGCTGATGGGCACAGCTGGCTGCAACTCCTCTGCATCACTGCTGGTTCCCTCTCCGTCAAGAGCTGGCTGGGGCCACTCTGTCTCTGTTTGACCTTCCAGTGCAGGGCATGTTTGCAGGTTGACTTGCTCACTCCCTGGCTCAACTCCATGCACAATCAGTTGCTCCTCAATCACCACAGCATCATCTATCACAGCTATGGATTTAAAGCAACAAGGAGACATATTATTGACTTTGGCAAGTGTTCAATTGGCAGAAGATGGGCAAGAAGATTTAGGACTACAGTCACTTGAAACTGAGACTAATTTAGACTTTTCTTAATCTGAAGCTTAAAAATGGATTACAAATTCTTGACTTGGAATATTAATGAGGTGAACATCCCCCAAAGAAAAACAAAATCTTTCATTATCTGAAAAAAAAAATCTGGATGTAATTTGTTTGCAAGAAATTCACATGTGCAGGAGGCATCAAAAATTGTTAGTTCAGAAAAAACTGGGGGGGGATTTATTTCTACCAGAATGTCAAAGAAAAATGGTGTAGTTTTATATGTAAGAGCTAACTTATCACTGAAATTGATTATTTTGGATGATGAGGGCAGATATGTGGCAGTTGAAATCACTATAAATGGGGAAAAATTAATCGTGGGTGTATACGTATTTGTTTTACAGAAGTCAATTTCAGTTCAAAAATTGAATGATTTAATATCTGAAATGTGTTATGAAAAGTAGTATTTAACTGGAGTTTGGAAGAGGGTTGTTTCCCCACAAATAGTTAGACCATCACTGAAGGAGTTTAAGAAATCTCAAGGTCAAGTACCAAAATAATTTTTTGATTTAATGGACAATTTACAAACTGTTGATATTTGGAGATTGAAGCATCCAAATGAAAAAGATTATACCTTTTTCTCTGAAAAACACAAATCATTTCCAAGATTGGATATGATATCATTATCAAAGGTTTAGACTGACAAGATACAGAGAGAAGATCTTACCTAAGACTATCACAGACCATAAACCAGTAATGACACATATAAGAAATTCAACTAAAGAATTTAAATGAAGACTGAATGAATCATTGATGATTAAAAAAGACATAGTCCAGGATATGAAGATTTTTTTTTTAGATTTTAGTATTTTTTGTGAGAAATTTAAACAAAGGTGTAAATGTCAAAATGGTGTGGGTAGCAAGTAAAGCTTATATGAGAGGATACTTTATTTGAATTAATAGAGAACTTAAAAGGAAACAAATGGAGAAAATACAGAAAATTTTTGATGATATTAAAATTCAAGAAAGAAATTAAAGAAATCATTGAAAGGTGAAGATATTCAGACAAAAATAGGACTACAGAGAAACCAATTATCAATGTTGATGTCAAAAGCAATAGAAAATAAACTGAAGTTTTTAAAGCAAAAGAATTTTGAATATGCAAATAAGCCTGGTAAATGGTTAGCTTATAGACTAAGAAAGGAGATACAGAAGAGAATGATTATGAAATTGAAGAAGGTAACAAAAAATATACTAAAGACAAAGATTTACCAAGGATTTTTATGAATATTTTTGAAACTATATTAAGATACCAATATTGAAGTTACTAAGATTGAAGAATATTTGTAGAGACAACATTTACCTCAGTTGATAGAAGAAAAAAAAGAACATATTAACCAAAAGATTATGGAGATACAACAAGCTGTTACAAAATTAAAAATGGGGAAAACACCAGGATTTGATGGATTTGGTATCGCCTATTGTAAATGTCTGAAATAATAATTACTGTTTCCTTTGCAAATGGTAATGAATGGGGTTTTGGAAAATGAGCTTATTTTTCACTCTTGGAAAGAAGCTACTATCTCATTTATTGGGAAAGAAGGACAGGATTTAACATTACCAAGGAATTATAGACCATTTTCACTGCTCAATAATAATTATAAGACTTTTTCCTTTAATGTTAGCTGAAAGATGAAAAAATTTATTGAATATCAGATCAGAGTGATTTCTTACCAGACCAACAGATGAATGATAACATGAGAATTGTGATAGATGTGACTGAATACTTTGAAAGTCACAATGAGAAACAAGGTGCATTAATTTTCTTAGACACTGAAAAAAGATTTGATAAATTGGAACTTTCTTTTTTAAGGTTATCAAGTGTATAAATTTTGGTTTGAATTTTATATCTTGGATTAAACCATCAGGTCAATTGGCAAAAATAATAGTTAATGTAGATACAACTAATTTTTTTTCCAATTTATAGAAGGACACAAGCAAGGATGTCCATTGTCTCCACTTCTATTTATTTTGGTGATGAAGGTTATGAACTCTGCAATCAGGAAAGATGTTGAGGTCACTGGAATTAGAATTACAAAAGCAGAATTTAAACTAAGAACTTTTATAGGTGACTTGGTAATAATACTTCAGAACCCTCTTAAACCAATACTGAAAGTACAAGGAAAAATGAAAGAATTTGGGAAATTGGCTGGTTTGAAAATAAATAAGGAGAAGACTAAAGTATTGGTTAAAAATATGACTACACAGGACAAGAATAAGTTACAGTTAAAAACCAGCTTTAAAACTGAAAAGAAAGTCAAATACTTAGGTATTAATTTAACTGGAAATACCAGTCAATTATATGATAATTATATTAAGACTTGGAGAGAAATTAAGGCTCATATGGAAAAATGACAGAAGTTAAAACTTATCTCTACTGCATAGAATTTCTACAGTAAAGATGAATATTCTCCTGAAGATGATGCTTCTTTTTCCAATGACCCTAGCCCTAACTATTGAAGCACCATTTCAAATATGGCAAAAGGATATTTCAAAGTTTCTTTGAGGATTAAAAAAAACCATAACAAGATTTAAGATTCTGCTGGATGCTAAAGAATGAGGTGGTCCAGGACTGACGGTAAATGATTTACAGCACCAGCACAAAATCCTCCCTGGAACCGCTACTCTCTGGACAAAAACAGTGTCTCACAGAGGCAAGCATAAACATAGCAGAGCTTCAGAACAGCAACAAGTGTGTGGAGCAGAGTACAACTATAGAGGCAGCACTGATCCCTCTACCCACTGGTTAGTAAACTCATGGACACAGAGTTTGTCATCCAAAATACCTAAAGGCTTTAATCTTCACTGTTGCAATATTTACATCTGTACACAGGATACGCAGATCCACAGGCAGAGATTCAGCATCAGAGATTCAGGAGCAGAGTCAGAGATTCAGGATCAGAGAGAGAGCAAACATTCATGCCCCTCTTTTATACACATCTGCTTCCATGTCATCACTCAGGACCATTTGCATGATACAACCTCTTGCCATGATTTCACTATCATGACTCAGCCCTTTACTCCATGTTCACTAGGGAATGAGTCATACTTTGCCCAGTCATTCCCCAGGTGTCCCATGACATGCTCATCAAATGTATTTTCATCTGGGGCAAATGTCACCGCATTTTTAATCCAACATGGACTACCTAATTTTACCATTTATTTTGTGGCTGAATGTATGACTTGAATTTTTAAAAAGAATAATCTATAAAGACAACAAACTTGAATTTTGAAGGACCTGACTTAAGATTTGGATGGCATGCATAACTATGGTACTAAAAAGTTAATGTCAACGTGGAGTTTAATAATAATTGTATAAGGTGTACTTTATTTTAAAAATGGACTAGATATAAATTGAGATTATGTCCAAAGACACCACTTTGGATTTCACCACAAGAAGCTTTCTATAGAACAGAAATGAGAACTGTTCAATCATGGTTAACCTACTAAGTTCTATTAAGGAAGAGTGTCAGGTTTGAAGGAACCACAGTCACAAGGCTTCTCAGTAATGCATTGTTTATTGGAACTGCAGTACACTCAGCTAACTTCAGTGCTCAGACTGAAAGGACAGGAGAGAACAAAGCCGTTTAGGCCCCAAACCCTCCCACACATTCTTCACAGGCTGAAGATCTCTCATCTCTCTGAAGATGTTTTCCCAGACCTTGGTGCTATGGCTACTCTAATTCCCACACTAGTGGTGGGCACTGCTAACTGCCCAACAAAGAGAGACCAACATTGTGAGATGAAATCAATACAACAACTGCAAGTGGAGAGTCATAAAATAAAATGGCTCTCACACAGCCAATATTATATAAGATTACTGGAAGACAAAAAGAATAAAGACTTTGAAAAGACCAAATTGGATTTTAAAACTTTGTAATGTGATAATGATGAAAATATGATTGCCAAATTGTATAATCATTTGTTGAAAATGGAGACAGATGTTACCCTGTGTACTGGGGGTCCCGGGAGGGACACCAAAACGTGCTCAACTCAAGGTGGGGAAAATTAGCTCAGAGCACTGCTTAGCATTATGAGAGGTAGGGTAACGTAGCAAGATCTTGAACCCTATGTCTACGGGGTCAGGCCTAGTCAAGGAGCACACAGAAGTTGAAACAATAAATGATATTTTATTAAATACAAGCAAAACAGTGTATGTGACACATTCAAAGAAGATAACTAAAGGAAATAAAGGTTTGAGTGGTATAGAGGGATTTTTAGAGGGGTTGCTGGTTTGGGTGATACTTCACCTGTCCTGAAGCCCAGGAAAAATAGAGAGCGAGGCTTGGGTGTGATGTAGCTCAGCATGTGGAGCTGAGGGGAGGCTCGCCAAGCGAAGTGGCAGCAAGGCAGGATGAAACTCGGGAAGGATCCGAGGAAGGTCCCGGAATCAAGGGTTTTTATAAGGAGAATTGTGACTGCAGGCTATGCCGTACTTGGGGGAAAACAATAGATTTGGAGTTGGAGACAAAGCCTCCGAAAGGTCAGAATCTGAATGATTGAGTTATCGTAGAGGTTCTCAATAGAGTAGCCAGTATGCAAACGCAGAGTACTTGGGTATTGTATAATTCACCCATCAAGCTGCCAGAGTGGGGTAGAGGCTTCTTTTGCAGGTTGCGTGCATACCTAATTAGAGTACTTGCCTGAAGGTCTCCTAAAGCAGCGAGTCAGTTATTTCTGGTCTGCCTGTATTGTTGTTTGAATATTACGGCAATTAATTGCTGAGCTTGTTTGCGTGCTTGTCCGGTGGCCTCGCAAGCACGTGGAGGGGAATAGAGAAGTGAAGCTGAATTGTGATATCAAAAAGGATATCTTTTAATATCCCCAAAGCTTGGACTAGCCAGGGCAGTAACACAGAAGATGAGCAGATGAAAAAATCTATGATTAACTGGACAAAAAAATTTGGATATTCCTTATCCATGAATCAGTGGAAAAGACTATGGCCAAAAGAAATTAAAAACGTACTTTGCTACAACTTACAAGAAATTTACTATAAAATGATGTCACACTGGTATCTTACACCAGAAAGAGTTTCTAAGATGCACAGAGAGATGAATAATTGATGTTGGAAGTGTCAGGATCATACTGAACCCAAAGGGTGCTCACCAATGGCTGCTTTTCATCCTGGAGTGAAGTGACTAGTGGGGTGCCACAGGGTTCTATCCTGGGCCCAGTGCTATTCAACATCTTCATCAATGACTTGGATGAAGGAGTAGAGGGCATGCTGATGAAATTTGCAGATGACATCAAATTGGGAGGGGTTGCTAATATCCCAGACGACAGGATCAAATTTCAAAATTATCATCACAGATTGGAGAGCTGGGCCTAAGCCAACAAAATGAATGTCAACAGAGAGAAATGTAAGGTCCTACACTGAGGCAGAAAAATGGAATACACACATGGATGGGGGATACGTGGCTGGATAACAATACGTGTGAAAGGGATCTAGGAGTCTTGGTAGATCACAAGTTGAACCTGAGTCAGCAGTGTGATGCAGCAGCCAAGAAAGCCAAGGCAATTCTTGGTTGCATCAATAGGAGTATGGTGTCTAGACCAAGGAAGGTAATGGTACCACTCTATTCTGCTTTGGTTAGACTTCATCTGGAATACTGTGTCAAGTTCTGGGCACCTCAGTTGAAGAAGGATATCGACAAGCTGGAGCACGGCCAGAGGAGGGTGAAGGGTCTGGAAGCCATTGTGACCCTGTGTACTGGGGGTCCCGGGAGGGACACCAAAATGTGCTCAACTAAAGGTGGAGAAAATTAGCTCAGAGCACTGCTTAGCATTACGAGAGGCAGGGTAATGTAGTGAGATCTTGAACCCTATGTCTATGGGGTCGGGTCGAGTCAAGGAGTACACAAAAGTTGAAATAATAAATGATGTTTTATTAAACACAAGCAAAATAGTGTATGCGATGCACTCACACAAGATCACTAAAGAAAATAAAGGTTGGAATGGTATAGGGGGATTTTTAGAGGAGTTGCTGATTTGGGTGATACTTCACCTGTCCTGAAGCCCGGAAAAATAGAGAGCGAGGCTGGGGTGCGATGTAGCTCAGCATGTGGAGCTGAGGGGAGGCTCGCTGAGCAAAGTGGCAGCAAGGTGGGATGAAACTTGGGAGCGACCCGAGGAAGGTCTTAGAATCAAGGGTTTTTATAAGGAGAATTCGTCCCCCAGTGGCGGGGGGAGACACCTTTGCTGCCCTCCCATGAGGAGGAGGTCACACAAGCACTGTGCGACATGGGTCGCACAGTGGGATGGGAAGGGGGCGGGGTCTACTGATCTCCCTTTTAAGGCCGCACCGCCCCTTTCTTAACCTCTTCATCGACGGTGAGGCTGACGACTGGGATTGCTGCTGCTGGCCTTGAAAGCCAGCCACGTGGCAGCCTTTGAGGCCTTGACTAAGGCAGCGGGGTGGTTGTTGTTGCGGCGGCGGCGGCGGCGGTGACGGGATCACTTCATCTGGGGGGGAGGCTTTTGTTTCCGCCCCCAACGTGGCGGCCCTCGCCGCGTCCCCGTTCTGCTCGCCCGAGCTGTGCCGGCAGCCTCCGCTGCTTTGGCCGTGGCAAGTTTTCCCCTCGCCCCCTCTCTCTCTGTCCGTTGGCGAGGTTGTCGGAGGCGGTTGTTTGTGCAGGCCCTGTAGGCCAGCCATGTGGTGGCCTGAGGGCCTTGGTTAAGGCAGCGGGGCGGTTGCTGTCGCGGCGGCGGCGATAGGGTCGCTGCGTCAGTGGGGGGGAGGCTTTTGTTTCTGCCCCCGGTGCGGCGGCCCTCGCCGCGTCCCCGTTCCGCTCAACCAAGCCGAGCGGCGGCCTCCGCTGCATCGGCAGCAGCAGGCTTTCCCCCTCACCCCCTCTCTACCCCATTTTTGGGGGAAAGAAGAAGGAGGAAAAAACAAAAACAAAAACAAAAAGAAAAGAAAAGAAAAGAAAAGAAAAGAAAAGAAAAGAAAAGAAAAGAAAAGAAAGTCTTTGGCAGCGGCAGGGTTGCCGTGGGCCCACTAGGCCCTGTGGAAGGCCGCTGGTGTGGCGGCGGCAGCGGCAACAGAAGTTCAAAGCAGCCCATTCTGGGGTTCTTGGGCATTTGGGGAACTATTTGAGGAGAGCAGCTGTTTTGGCTTTCCCTGCCCCCCCTAACTTTTAGTTATATACATTATATTATTATATTGGGGGAAGGTCCCCCGTTTGCAGGTTTGCCACATCTAGGCTGTGGGAGAGTGTACAGTGGACCTTGGTGGGCTGAGAGAGTGTGATCATTTATTAGGTCAGCCAGTGGTGCTGATGGCTCCCAAATGAGCTTCATCAGCATCCAAGGGCAAACAGCCCACCAAGAAGGCCACGCCAACCAAAGGGGCCATGCCTGCCAAAGTGGCCCTGCCAGCCAAAAGGTCCACACCAGCCAGGGCCAGCTGTCCCAATGTCAGTGTCCTCATCATTGGATGAGGGCGGGGGAGCAGATGTGGCGGCCACCATTTTGGCTAAGCTTCGGGCCATTGAGAGTTGTCAGCAGCCTGTGGGGCAGCACAGAGGAAGGGAGGAGCAAACAGTCTCCATGCCAGTGAGTGTTATTAACCAGATTTTGGTTCGGCTAGATGCCATTGAGAAGGACAGAGTGGGTGAGAATCGGACAGAATTGCCTCCAGGGAGGGGGGAACAAGCATCCTCATCACAACATGTCAGTTGGGAGGCCAGGCCCTCAGGAGAGTCAGAAGCAGCAGGAGCAGCACTGGGTGAGTCTATTGGCCACGAGGAAGGTAATTCGTCTGTAGCATGGCCCTGGAGTTTCATTACACCACCGAGGAATATGGTATGGGCTGTGCCAGCAGGTTTACCAGAGTTATCATTTTCTTCCTCACCTTCTTCCTCTGGGGAGCAAATGTCACCCTCTCAGCTGCCATCAAGGGTGACGCCGCATTCCCACGATGTTTCGCGGGAGTCAAGCAAGGACGCAGGCCTTGATGAGAATGCAGGTGGGCAGTCAGGGGTATTGGACGAGCACCTGACCTCAACCACTATTGAAAAGATACTGAAGGGAGAATACGTGGACCTATTCTCCCTTTTGTATAGTGAGCTTGATAAGAAAGAGAAGGAGGATTTGGACGCAGGCGAGAGGGAAAAATTGAAAAAACGCAGGATTGACAGGAACTGGACTAATTGGCTTATAGGTTATCTCATTACATGGATGTCATAGTTAAGGCCCAGCCCTCCAGGGCTCCCTCCCTGATGGTATATTTGAACACGATTTTCAGGGCTCATGCAGATTTCGCTGGGTCTGGTTGGCTGCAATACAATGAGAAGTTTAGGATGAGGGCAGCAAAGCAGCCAAGCCTGCGATGGGATAGTATACACCCTGAATTGTGGATGCAGACTTTGACCCCGGCTCGCCCTATTTTCGGTGAGAGGTCCCACTCCGGTCATCTGGTGCAGTTCAATAAATCCGGAGGGCCTCCCCGCACTCAGGGCTCGCAGGAGCAACAGCAAACACAGCTCTGTTGGGAATTTGGGATGCAGAGGATTTGTGCCTGTCGTCCTTGCAAATACAAGCACCTATGTGGGATCTGCTGGGGCCCTCACTCCATTTGCAACTGCAACAAGGGGAGAGGGGGAGGGACAAGCCTCAAGGATGGAGGTGGCAAGCGGGGGCCAGGAAATCAGCCACCACTTCACAAAGGAGCCCAGTCCAATTAATGTGGAGAGGCTGCTGGCTTGGCTCCGCTTGTACCCGGACCGAGCCGCAGCTCTATATTTGGGGGAGGGATTTACTCAAGGGTTCAGGATTCCAAGTAGGGGATCTCGGCAGTTTTTTATGGTCAATAACCTGAAATCAGTAATAGGCAAAGAGCATGTAGTGAGGGAAAAGATTAGGAAGGAGGTTGCTGAAGGCAGGGTATTAGGTCCATTTGACCAGCCTCCCATTCCCAATGTTAGAATTTCCCCATTAGGAGTTGTCCCTAAGAAAGCCCCAGGTGAATTCAGGTTAATCCACCATTTGTCTTACCCCAAGGGCGAATCTGTTAATGATGCCATTCCGGCTGAGTTATGTTCGGTTAAGTATACTTCGTTCGATGCAGCTGTACGGGTGGCGCGCAGGCATGGTGTTGGGGCCGAGCTGGCCAAATCTGATATCAAGTCAGCCTTTCGCCTGTTGCCTGTTCATCCATCTGACTTTGAACTTTTGGGATTCGCTTTTGAGGGCAAATTCTATTTGGATCGCTCCCTCCCCATGGGATGTTCTGTGTCTTGCTCTGCTTTCGAGACGTTCAGCACCTTTCTGGAATGGGCCATCAAAAGTAAATCAGGCCTTAAAGGCATTATACATTATTTGGATGATTTCTTATTCGTAGGACGCTGCGGTTCTGGGCAGTGGGCATTCCTCTTGGCAGAATTCACATCTCTTACGGGGGAGTTAGGCGTGCCCTTGGCACATGAGAAAACTGAGGGCCCCACACAGCAGCTTACATTTCTGGGTATTGAATTGGAGACAGTCAACCAGGCTTGTACACTGCCATCAGCTAAGATTCAGGATCTCAGGTCAATGGTGGCTTCCTTCATGAGTAGGCGCAAGGCTACACTTAGGGAATTTCAGGAGATTGTGGGGCACCTGAATTTTGCCTGCCGGGTCGTGGCAGGGCTTTCCTTCAGCGCTTGTGCGACGCCATGAAGGGCATCACCAAACCGTATTACAGAATTAGGATTACCAGAGGGATTAAACTGGACTTAGGAGTGTGGCAGGAGTTTCTGGCCGATTTCAATGGTGTCTCTTTCTGGCGGGACGAAATCAAGGTTAGGGATGCACTGAAAATATCATCGGATGCAGCAGGATCCATCGGTTTTGGTGTCTTTTTCAGGGCCAGGTGGAGTGCACAGAGATGGCCCGAGAGTTGGGCAGAGGCGGGCATCACAGCTGACCTTACATTTTTGGAATTTTTTCCAATAGTAGTGGCAGTTCACATATGGGCACGTGAATTAGCAAACGCTTCAGTCCACTTTTGGTGTGACAACTTGGCCACAGTCAGAGTGATTAACTCTCTCTCCTCCAGGTCGCAGCGCGTCATGCGCTTGGTGCGGGTTTTCACGCTTCAGTGTCTCCGTTTTAACATAGTCTTTACAGCTGTACATGTTCCTGGTGTGGATAATTCCTTGGCTGATTCTCTCTCCCGTATGCAGATGAAACGTTTCAGAGAGCTGGCACCAGATGCTGCCGTCCTCCCAGAACCGATGCCCATCGATCTGTGGAAGCTTGGCGGGATGAGGTAGCACAAATCATCGGTATGTTAATTGCGCCCAGCACCAGAAAGAGTTACAGTAAAGCCACTAAAGAATTCACTAGCTTTCAGAAATCTAAAGGGTTACATGACACATGGCCACTCCATGTGGACCATATTTTGCAGTTCTGCTTGTCACTTAAGGAAGCAGGCCTCTCCCCTCAATCCATTAGATCCCGCATGTCCGCCTTGGCCTTTTGGTCCAAGGCAAGAGGCTTCCCTGATCCCACCAGCGATTTCAGGATACGCAAATTTATCGAAGGGTGGGTCAGGCAAAAAGGGATGGCCCGAGATGACAGGCAACCACTTTCTCCTGGCATTCTGAAGGGTTTGGGCGGCACATGGGAAGTCTCGTGCTCTTCTGCATATGAGGCTCTCTTGTTTCACTCGGCGGCACTCACTGCATTTTTTGGTGCATTGAGGCTAAGTGAGTTGGTGGTTCAGAGTAAGGGAGACAGGTCTGGCAAGGCCCTAGAGTTTAAGGACCTGATCTGGGGCGAGCGGCATGTATGCCTTCACATAAGGGGATCGAAAACTGACCAGGCCAGGCGGGGCACTTTGGTTACTTTGCAAGAATGTTCTGATGCAGCTTTATGCCCGGTCAGGGCACTGAGGGCTTATATAGCCAGTCAGGGGACACATTCGGGGCCTCTGTTTTGTCATGCTGACACAACTCCGCTCACTAGGTATCAATTCTGGGCCATCACGAAAAAGGCTTTGACTTCTCTGGGCCTACAAGGCACTAAATTTGGTAAGCATTCATTTCGCATAGGCGCAGCTTCCACTGCAGCTTTGATGGGCATGAATGCTGACGACATCCAGAGGATTGGGAGATGGAAGTCCAGGGCGTACCGGAGCTATGTCAGGCCGATTCACCTGTTATAACGTTTCTGGTTCATTTCAGATCATCCTGTTCTGGCTGGGAGGAAGCGAGTGCTGATCTGTGGTCACAGTTTCATCTTTTGGGCAGAGCAGTAGGCTCGTGATGGCCATTTTGGCCCGCATTTGGGATTGGGTGACCGAGCCTCGCTTCAATGGCTGGGCAAGAGAGGCCTTCGCTGGCATGGCTTGTTGCCTATGCTCTTTGAGGAGTGCCGTGGGCCTCCGCCTGATGTGTTGGTCATTCACCTGGGTGGTAATGACCTTGGACTTTTAAAAGGAAAGGCCTTGATCATACAGGCCATTCATGATATGCGGCTTATTCTCAATACTTGGCCAGGCACCTGCATTGCTTGGTCAGCAATGATCCAAAGAAAAGTGTGGGGTGGGGGAGGGGATCCTTGACCCTTGGAGTTCACTCGTAAGCGAGCGAACAGAGAAATTCGCAATGCTTTGAGACAGGGCTTGGGTTACTATATTCCTCACTGTGACATTGTCTTTAATAAACCGGAGCTGTATAGGCCCGATGGGGTACACTTGTCATCCGAGGGCAATGAAATCTTTCTCCCTTATTTGAAATGGGGGCTTGAAGCTATCCTGAGTGGGAGTTGGGGGGATAAGGACTAAGCAGACGCTTGCCCTTATCCATGGCTGGTAGGGGGCGGTCTAAGGGTTTTGGTGAGTACCTATGGCACCCTTTGGTGTGGGATAAATGCTGTCCTTGAGGAGGGCCTGGGACTTGCCCCTACCGTCATGAGATGGGGGGGTTGCGGTTTGCGGGCTCGCCTTCCAGAAAAGGGCCGGCCAAGGTTTTAATCCAGTCTCATGGTTGGCTTTGGAGCCCGGTACATCATCCAAGGAGGGCTGGGGAAGAGGTCTGGAGCTGACCCTTGCCTTAGCCTACCCATGCTGTTGACCCCCCCTTTCAGGCCATAAGTTCAAGTTCACGGTCAAGTTTAAATTCGCACGTTCAAGGTCAAGTTCATTTAAGATTTATGTTAATTAGGCATACATTAATAAATTGCCCTAGTTTAACCCAAGCCCTGTGTGTGGTCTCTTCATTTCGTGGGTTGGGCAGCAATTGTGACTGCAGGCTGTGCCGTACTTGGGGGAAAACAATAGATTTGGAGTTGGAGACAAAGCCTCCGAAAGGTCAGAATCTGAATGATTGAGTTATTGCAGAGGTTCTCAATAAAGTAGCCAGTATGCAAACGCAGAGTACTTGGGTATTGCATAGTTTACCCATCAAGCTGCCAGTGCGGGGCAGAGGCTCTTTTGTAAGTTGCGTGCATACCTAATTAGAGTACTTGCCTGGAGTTCTCCTAAAGCAGCGAGTTAGCTATTTTCTGGCCTGCCTGTATTGTCCAGGAATATTACGGCGATTAACGGCCTAGCTTGTATGCGTGCTTGTCCAGTGGCCTCGCAAGCACGTGGAGGGGAATAGAGAAGTGCAGCTGAATTGTGACATCAAAAGGATATCTTTTAATATCCCCAAAGCTCAGACTAGCCAGGGCAGTAACACCATACCCTATAAGGAACGGTTTAGGGAACTGGGTATGTTTAGTCTGCAGAAGAGAAAGTCAAGAGGTGACATGATAACCATGTTTAAATATCTGAAGGGATGTCATGTCGAGGAGTCAGTGGACTTGTTTTCCACTGCTCCAAAGACTAGGACAAGGAGCAATGATTCAAGCTGCAGGAAAGGAGATTCTACCTGAACCTCAGGAAGAAATTTCTGATGGTCAGAGCTGTCTGGCAGTGGAATATGCTGCCTTGGAGTGTGGTGGAGGTTTTTTGGTGGGAGGGCTAAGTAGAGGCTCAATGGCCATCTGTTGGGAGTACTTTGATGTGTGTTCCTTCATGGCAGGGGGTTGGACTGGGTGGCCCCTGGGGTCTCTTCCAACTCTATGATTCTATATTGGGTCTTTATGCCATATGTGGTGGACTTGTGATAAGGCTAAGCAGTTTTGGAAGATGATACAGAATATAATTCAAAAAATCACTAAGTCCCCAGAATTATTTTTGTTGGGAATTTGGCAAGAATTTGCTATCTATAACAAACAACAAATAATGTTTCAATATATGTTTTTACCACCTAGATTGGTTTATGCAAAGTATTGGAAGAAAATAGAAATTCCCTAAATGAACGAATGGCTTAGCAGAGTTATGGTAATTGTGGAAATGGATAGACTGACAGATAAAAGGTATTCCTGAACAGGCTTTTGTAAGAAATCTGCAATTATTGATTAAATACCTGAGGGAAAATGAGGATGAAATTATGGTTTTGAGGTTCCGAACTTGCTATTGCTATTTTGCTTTGTTTTGATAAGATGATTATTTACTGTGATATCATGAAAATGAATTAAATAAAATTACAGATGATCTTAATTTGTTGTTACACTAAGTTCTCTCTCTCTCTCTAGTATCTTTAATTAGATAACTAAGAGTTCAGAGATAACAAATTAAAAAGTAGAATGATTCTAATATGAATGCTAAAAGTATTTTATTCTGCTTAATATTTATAATAAGGAGAATAAGTAGATATATAGACATAGGCCATTTTCACACTACACTGTTATGGTGCTATTATTCCATTTTCAACATCCTATGGAATCCTGGGGTTTGCAGTTTAGGGAGTGGCATTTACAATTCTCAGCCAGAGAGCTGTTTGGCCTCAGTATACTACAAACCCCAGAATTCCACAGAATGTTGGAAGTGGAATAACAGTGTGGTGTGGAAATGGCCACAGATACTAATTTACTATTTTAATTATTCCATATTATAGAATTAAGATTAAGCAACAAAGGTTAGATATAGTGAAATTTCTTGAATTACTATACAGTACAACCTCCATATCCACAGAGGATTGGTTCCAGCCCCCACCTCTGCGGATACGGAAATCTGTGGATAGTACCGAATGCCTCGGGCCCAATTGCGGTGGGCCCTGGGCCTGTGGCAGGAGATGGGAAAACAGAGAGGAGTGTGACCCTATGCTGCCCGCTGTTTTCCTGCCAGTCGCCATGGCAATCAGGCCCTGGGCCTACAGCTGGAGACTCAACCGCGGATAACTGAATCTGCGGATTATGAATCCGTGGATATGGGGCTTGTACTGTACTAGTGCTTTTCTAGAGTTATTCTGGGCAGTTGGTAGAAGGAATTGCAACCACTTTTTAATTTTCTATATTTATTTGTTTTCATAGTTTAAATGGATTAATTAATTAGTTTGGATAAGTTAGTATAGGTTAGCATAGAATGTTAATACTTTTGTTGCTTTTGTGGTTATTTTTACTAAGTATTATATATCAGATTTTAGATATCTTATAAATGTATGGGGTTTTGTATTATTTTTATTATTTTATCTGCATTTGTCTTATTGATTTATGTTTGTTTTGTTTTGTGTTTTTATATACTTAATGAAAAAATATTTCAGAAAAGAAAAAATTCCCTCTTAAGTCATAACTCAACATAAATTTCAGACTCTTTGTCCATTTATTTTCCCACTGTTTTAAGTTAATATTGTGTCCCCTATTTTGAGCCTATTTAATCATACACTATTTAATTTGTTCATCTTCTGTTCAAAGTTTCAAGAGCTATTATCCTACATTAAGAGGAGGATTGGGACTACCGGACTTACAGATATATTACAAGGCAGCAGCAATGACCTGGATAAAAGAATGGATTAATTTACAAAACATGAGAATGCTGGCACTTGAAGGAGCGGACTTAAGAATGGGGTGGCATGCCTATATGTTCTATGATAAAACAGTGATCAAAAAGATTTTTCACATCATTTTTTGAGAAAATCATTATTGAAGATATGGAACAAATACAAGACTAAAAACATTAGGCAGCTCCCCTCATGGGTGTCCCCTCAAGAGGCTTTTTTTGGAAGATGGATCAAAACAGAAAAATGGCTACGATACGAGGATATAATAGAAAAACACCTCCAAATTTAATAAAGATCAAGACAAGAGAGAAATTGGAAGAAGAGGGAATAATATTGAACTGGTTCCCTTATAGACAACTAACTGAAAGATTTCAGATGGATTTAAAAACCTACGGAACTGAACAAAAGGAGAGAGTAGGAGTGATTAAACGGTTATTTGAAAATCCCCCACATTTACTATCTCATATATATCAGGAAATATTACAACAAGAGAGAGAAGAGGAAACAATAAAGAATACAATGATTTTATGGGCTCAAAATATAGGACATTCAATTCAGTTAGAGTTTTGGGAACAGAGTTGGAAAAGAACACAGAAATTTACAGTAGCCGAGAATTTAAAAGAAAACTATTATAAAATGTTTCATAGATGGTACATGACACCAGAAAAATTGATGAAAATTTATAAAACAGGAACAGGGCAATGTTGGAAATGTCAAAAGGAGGTCGGTATGATGTTTCATATGTGGTGGTCATGTAATAGAGCAAAGAAATATTGGGGGGAAATACATAATAAGATCTGTACAATGTTGAAGATGCAATTTGATAAGACACCTGAAATGTATTTGTTAAATATGACACATATGTTGGATGGTACTGTGTTAAAGAAATATTGGCAGATAATATTGTATATGGTCACGACAGCTCGTATAGAATTTGCTAGATTATGGAAAAACCAGCAAATACCTACAGTTGACCAATGATGGGTAACTTTTATTGAAAACAGGAATGCAGATATAGTATCTCAGAGATTAAAGGGCAAATCTGATGAAGAGATAAAAAAGAATGGAGAATAGTGTCGGATAATTGCTGGGTACTTTCAGATAACAATGCTTGATATAAATGTATAATTATTGTCAAAAGGATGTGATCAGATGAATAATATGACATATAATTTAGTACGGATTTATTGTAGGAGCTATCATGAAATATTAGCATATATTAGTGTGGTACATTTAATTTTAACATGCTGATTAAATTGAAAAACATGAAATCTAGGGAGAAGAGGAAGACTATCAGAAATATTTCAGTGAATTGTACAATTATATATATGTGTGTTTTATGTGATGAAATTTTAATAAAATTATATATAAAAAAAGTTTCAAGAGTTATTTATAAATTTTACCAATTAAATTATCATCATCTGTACATAATCATGTTTCAAATTTTGATTTGGGTGTTTCAAAACCCAGTAAGTTTTTGTCCATCTTAAACCATTCAGATAATTTTCTGAAAGCAAACCAACTAATATTTATTTCTTCATTTCTCAAAGTAGCACATGCCATTATGCCTTTTCTAATGTCAATATATCTTTATAAATAATTCATTTATCCACAGACATGACTTCTCTTTCAAATATTACTTCATGAGGAGAAACCCATGAAGGTGTTCTTGAACAAAACCTAGCCTTATAATTATTCAAAAGTCTTAGTATAAACTTTCTCAAATAATGATTATTAAAAATCTAATCATACCAGAAAAAGTGTTCCATCAAAATCTCAAATCAAAACCTTCTAGTTGCAAAATTCTTTCATTTTTAATATTATCCAGTCTTTAAGCCAAGATAAACATGATGCATAAAAATGCAATCTCAAAGCTGGATGGCCTAAACTGCCTCTTTGCCTAACATCTTGTAAAATTTTGAACCATTACCAATTTGTAAAATGTTGAATCTCACTTTTCCTTGCCAAATAAATTTTGAAATCTCTTGATGCCATTTTAAAAATATATCACTGGTAACTATTGGAATCATTTGAAATAAAAACATTTTAAGCAAAACATTCATTTTTATAGTTGAAATTCTACCGAACAATGAAAATTTTATACTTGACCATTTCTGTAAATCTTGTTTTATCTCATTCCAGACTTTCAATTAATTATTTTTAAATAATTTTGAATTCTGGTTCTCAAAGTTCATGCCCAAGCATCTTACTTTCTTTTCAATCACAAAATAGTTTTTCACTTAATAACTTTTGTTTTTCTTTTGTCATAATTTTGTCAACATTACTGTCTTTTTAAAATTAATCTTAAAACCTGCCATACTACCATCTTCCTTCAACAAACTCAAGAATAAACCTGCTGATTCTTTAGGATCTTACAAAAAAATCAGTAGGTCATTTGAAAAACCACTCAGTTGAATTTTTTTTTTTACTTTTACACCTTTAATTTTTTCTTCTTATCTAAAGTTAGATTAAATAACGAGGGTGACAATGGACACCCCTGTCTTTAATAGCACAAGGTCTTGTACTGTCTCCCTTGATAAGAATTTGTACTTCTTGGTGTAACTAAATCGCTTTAATCCAAGTTATAATTTTTATGAAAATTCATTTTTCCAAAAGTTCTATCATAAAAAAACTCATATTATTAAATGCTTTTTCTCCATAAAAGAATTAATACCACTTGTTTTTCATTCTGTGTATCTAAGTATTCCAAAATATCTGTTAGACGTCTTGTAAGACATCTTATCTGCCTCTTGGTTAAAAATTCACTCCAGTCTTCATGTATTACATCCACTAGCACTCTCTTCACTCTATCTGCCAGAATTTGTGTAAATATCTTAAAATCATTATTTAGAAGTGAAATCAGTCAAAAAATTTTAGGATTTGTTGTTGGTAGGCCATAAACCCCACACTTTGATATGGCTTAAATGAAAAAAAAAATGATTTAATTGTCAGAATATATTAATTGTCATAAATATAAATTATACCCTGCTGTGGCTGCATGGCCATGCTGACCAAGAAGAAAAAGGTGGCTACACATGTGCATTGCAAAATCAGGTCAGCAAAGATCTCAAGCCATAGCCAAGTCATAGTCAGGAAATCACCAGGAAATGTCAGATATTACAGATTTGTAGTTAGCCTCTATGACTCAAATTTTAAGAGACAATAGTGTCCAGGACGTTCCTACAAGATGGCTGATTGTCTTAACTCCTCTCTTTCTGACCAAGCAAGCTTTCCTTTTGTCCCCACATGTGTCCAACAATTACAGAGCTACCAAGACAACCATTAGCCTTTTGTCACCTAACGTTAAGTCCATTAGCTCATTCTGGACTCCATTGTCCACTCTCTGGACTCTACTGTTTACTTTGCTAAAGAGCCATTAACACCTTAACCCTCCAGGCAGTAATAGAGTATTTAAACCCCAGTTTTTGGCCAATCAACTCACAGTACAGTGATTGCTGGTAGCCACTCTGCTGTTCTGATTTCTGATTGTGTACTGCCCTTAGACTCATGTCTAAGTCATGTCACTTCTTCTTTGCTGCTCTTTTGTATTGGTAAATATTACCCACTTCGCCCTAAATCTCACTGTTCAAAACTTTCCTCCTTTTTCCTGCAGTTAGCCTTGTGTAACTGCATGACTGGATCTTATGTTATGATCCGCTTCCGGCTATAAGTAATGGTATGGTTTGGATGGGCACCATATCTAACTGGCATCACATTTAATTGGCAATATGTTTTAATTGGCACTGATATAAAAATCAAACCTGAAAGATGACTGAGAGGTCAAACCCTCTTATGGAGAATTCTGACTGTGAATGTGAGGAAGACAGGTAGGTCAACCTAAACACCTTCCAGGTAAGACTAAGTCATTTGTCAGGCCAATAAATGCTATTCCTGTGGATAATAAGCTTAGGCCGAAGCTGGAGTTTTCCCAGAGAATGCAATAGTGGGAAGCTCAGCAGAACACTGATTGACAGATACCCATCCTCTGTGCACCTGGACTCCAAACCCTCAGCCTCTCTATCCATAATTTTTCCTCCCTTTATCCTTCAGTTAACTCTTGTGTGAATGTTTGACTGTTTGTATCTTGTATGCATGGATGAGTGAATTCTCCTCAATAAAACACATTTTTAATTTACTTTTGAATCTCTGGCTCGTTCTTTCCTGCATAAACCCATAAACATTGGTAGAAAGGTCTTGCTAAGTTGCCCCCCTCTTGTTAGCCTCCTGATTTTGAGCTAATTCATTCCTTAGTTTTGCAAGGAGGTATTGACATCGCAGGGAGGCCCTTGCGGCATCTACATTTTGGGGTAACATTTGTCTGTGTGAGATTGCAATTCCCCCAATAAAACACAACTAAGCTTACTTTTGGATATTTGGCTGGTTCTTCCCTGCACTAGTATTTGTAAACATAGGTATAAAAGATCTTGTAAGATTGCCTCCCTCTCCTATTTGAGCTAATATTCCCCACCTTTTCAGAGAGATACTGGCACCATGAGTGGACCCTTGAGTCACCCACATTTTGGGGTAACACTGTCATACCCTTATCTTCTTTCAGAATTAGTGTCATATTTGCCATACACCAGCTATCAAGGATCTTCCCTGATGATAAAATCATATTTATAACTGGTTGTAATGGCAAAGAAAGCTGATCCTCCAATACTTTGTAATATAATACAGTATTGCGATCTGGACCTAGAGATTTTCCAACCTTAATTTTCCATGTGGCCTCTACTATTTCAGACATTGTTACTTTACTATTTAATATCTTCCTCAGATCTTCTGATATCTCTGATATCTGGATCTTGCCAGGACTGATTTTGTGACCTGCTGAATGGAGACAGAAGAGCAGGTCCCTTACTGTTCTGCTGGAGTGACTGATCTTCTTGATTTGCCAATAGGATGTCATTCAGATATAACATGATCCACATGTTGGCTAGAACTGCTTCAAATCCTTTTGGAAGCATTGTGTAAAGATACTTGGCAAATCCCAGAAACCCATGGGGAGTCTAGTCCATGAGTAACTTTGCCTCTCCCATGAACATGAGAAGAGGTACCTGGTGTCTGGATACAGCAGGATGCTGGAAAATGCAGACTTCAAATCTGCAACCAAATACCACTCTGCTTCCCAAGGCATTCAACTTACAACAGTGGCTGGGTTTGGTACAATGGGGTGCATGGGACCACATACTGGTTAATAGCTCTTGCGTCCTGTACAAATCTCCACTTCACTAGGTCCCCTTCTTTCTTAGTTCCGTCCTGCCACAGGAAGCAATGGTGTCTTGCACGGAGGAGGTTGAGCAATCACCAACTCTTGCTTTATGAATTTCTCCACAATTGGATGAATTCCTTCCATTGCCTCTTGAGAAAGAAAATACTGTGGGATGGAAGGTGATAGAAGGCAAGTTTTTACCTGGATCTTTACAGATTCCACAGAAAGTGGGAGTCCAACTTCAGTGTCAGTTATACCACATAAGAAGTCAGGCAAATCCATCAAGTCTGGATGAGGGTGCAAATCAGGCTACTTACTACTAAGAAGAGGTTCCCCAAGAAGTACCATCAGCAAAACCTCCCCTGTCAGGACCCTGGAACTCCAGGACACAAGCTCTGAGTCTGAGCCAGAGGCCCTGGAGCCTGCTGCACCAACACAGCCCATCCCAGAGGCTGCCCCAGACACAGAGCCCTTGGCCCCAGTAGCCCCAACAACAAAGCCAGGGGTTGCCTCAGACCCAGCCAAGCCAGAAGAGTCAGATAGTGAGATGCAAGAGCAGGTACCTACTTACCAGTGGCATCGGGAGCGAAAGAGTGCTCTCAGGAGGTCAGAGTGTTTAAATAGAAAACGCCAGGCAATCAGGGTCCAGCTGAGAGAACACCTGGAGGAGTGATCTGCCTATAAAAGCACTCACTCAGCCTTAGGTCGTTGTTGGCTCACAACTGTCCCGTTTGGGGGGAGTTACGTGTTGGGGATCTTGAAGCCCTGCCTTGCCTTCTGGAACGCTACCCGACCCGCTGGAACATCGCCTCCTTTGGATCTCGGACTGGCCCTGGTAACTTCTCTTGCTTGAGCTAACTCAGACTGTTCACTGAGAACCCGGCTGTGACATAACAGCCAGGGAGTCTCCTTGCTGCCAGAAGCTCTTTTATTTACTGCTGCCTTATCAATTCATTTGCCGTTTGCCTGGAAAGCTCTTTGATTTATTGCCTTATTTGTGAGAGACTTGTTAACCGGCTCTAGGCTGCCTGCCAGGCCTAGGAGCGGACATCCCCATAAGAAGTGCAAGTCAAACTGGCCTCCAGTTTACAAAGAAGATTTCTTCCCATGAGAAAAAGAGGAGCTTATGAATAATACAGGAAAAGGTGTTGCAGAGTGTGAAATTGGTAAGTGACCTGTAATAGTATAATGAAAGACAATATTAGCGTGTGACCACCCATTCCTGTAACAATCTGTGCATGAGAGGACATCCATTTTGGCTTAATGTTACTTAATAGAGAAAAAGTGGCACTAAAGAGAATAAGGGGGATTTTCAATGTGCAAAGGAACCATTGATTCTTTTGTTTTTAATAACAGATCAGCAAGATACATTAACATTAAGAGATCAGGATTTGATTTACCTTTTCCCCTGATGCACCCTTAGGCAGTGGGTGTGATAACTGAAGCCCCTGTCAGAGCTGCTGATGACAAGCAGCAGCTGTTGGTCCCTGTGGCTCTGGCTGGAGATGAGTCCTGCAGCTCAAGAGCTCACCCTGCTGTCATGGACCAAGCAGGCGCGGACATCCCTCTACCTGCTCCTTTAGAGCAACAGGGATCAGATTCTATGCCTGCTCCTTTGGAGCAACAGGGATCCAATTCTGAAGAGGCTCTGGAGCCTGGTTCAATAAGCCCCCAATCAAGGCAGAGACTCAAGAGGGCTGTGCAAAGGGACGCTTCCTTGGTTAAGTTTAAGAAGCGGTGACCGGACACACCTGTACCTGGGGCTATATAACTGCCTGCCTGGAAGCTTCCCTTTGCTTGTGGCAAACTTCATACAAGCCCTCCTTTTGCCTGTACGTTGCTCCCAGCACCTGGTTTCTGATACCTTGAATTGATCTCTGGACTCTTGACCCTTGGCTTTGGAACTCTGACTACGGCTTTGCTTGGCACTCTGGTCAATGAACTTCCTTGAGTAAGTGCTTGCTTGTTGTCTCTTGGCTGGACTTTGCTGACTTTCCCACTCTCTTCTCTGGGCTGGATTGCTGCCCAGGTCTCTAATCTTGACAGTGGGTTGCCACTATTGTGGTCATTGGGCATGCCTTTTATTGACAGCTTTGCTTGGCAGACCCCGGGTTTGTTTTGCAGTGAAGGGGTTTGTTTGTGTAGTAGCGGTCTGAAGAATTTGTTGGGAGCCCCATGGGGTTGACTGACAGTGGTCTCTCATATTTTCCAAATACATTAAACTACAAGGGCACTCTTCCTGGAATGCCTCACCTGGCCTCAATAAAAATATGAGAATTCCTGCCTCCCTGTTCTATATCCTGACTTTCCTTTCGGTGCAAGCCTCTGCCCCTTTCACCAGGACAGTCTCAAGCTGGTCTCCAGTTCTCTATCTTATTCTTCAAGTGCCATAGCAGCCATTACCTTTCCAGATTCTTTTTTGCCTTTCCCTTCTTTTCCCTGCTTCTGTCCCACAAAAAGCCAGAAGCCTGCAAAATTTCATCCACAGACGTGCCACTTCAACCAGGAATCCGATTTTTGAAATAATCAGAAATAAATTTAAGGTATTGGATGACAGAACTAGAAGTCAGAGCTTTCTGGTTTGCCACCTGTCCAGAACTCCAATTTGTATCCTGCCTGACCTTCTCAGCAAGCTGGTACTAAAATTGTCTGGATGTTTTAGCGGCTTTCTGTCTCATATTATAACATTTGGCAAAATCTTGGCACTCTTGAACCATCTCTCTCAAATGGGCAAGAAACCTGCCCTTGTTGGTGCTCTGCTTTGGTCAGATCCCACTGGAACACTGTGTCCAGTTCTGAGCAGCACAGTTCAGAAGGGTATTGACAAGCTGGAATGTGTACAGAGCAAGGCAACAAAAATGGTAGAAGGCCTGGAAACCATATGTCATATGGATGTCATATGGAGGATGGAACAAGCCTGTTTTCTGCTGCTCCAGAGACTAGGATGCAGAGCAATGGCTTCAAACTTCAGGAAAAGAGATTCCATCTAAACACTGGGAAGAGCTTCTTGACAGAAAGATCAGTTTGACAGTGGAATGTACTGTCTCAGAGTGTGGTGGAGTCTCCTTCTTTAGAGGTTTTTAAACAGAAGCTGGATGGCCATCTGTCCGGAGTGTTTTGATGGTGTATTCCTACATGGCAAGGGGTTGGGCTCGATGGCCCTTGTGGTCTCCTCCAACTCTATAATTCTATGAGCCTATTAACAGCCAGCAATGCCCTTTCAGCTTCAATTAATTTGGCTCTACCCACTATTCTCTGATCTCCACTCTTTCTCCCAACTATTCCAAGTCTCATCCCCCTCTGTCCAACTGTGTTCTAGTGACCAAAGCTTGGCCCTCTCTTCTCCAGTCAACATCCTTACCAAGACTTGCTCCACATTGGCATATGTAGGATCATAACTTATGAACAACCTATCCAACTATTCCAAACTCCTATGGGGCTCTATGGCAGAAGTGCCTTTGAGCTTCCTCCACTCCATCAAATCCCATTCTGCCCACAGATGGTATTTCACCACAGTCTCTGTCACCACTGTCCCATATGCCTTCCAGTAGGATAGTGCCCAGGTGGTCAAAGGACACAACCTCTCAGCTTCCACATCAATGACAGGATTGTCCTTCTCCCCTAGATTCACTGACTGGTGGACCCAAGGAGGATCTCATCTCTTTTTAACCACTTCCCTGGAATGCAATTCATACTTCCTTGTTGATCCAAAAGGGTCCACTTTTGAATTCCACTCATTCTCAAGCTCTCCTAACATTCATCCTAGAGTCACTATCTCCTGCTGCAGTGTCTTAAGGGCCACAAACTCGTGAGCCTTCATTCTTCCCTTCCCCTCTGACAACTCTGGAATGGCCAGTTCCAAAGGTGTGGATGCACTAAATGGGACTGCAGCTTGGCAGGGACAATCCAACACAGGGGAGGCACTGTCTCTAACATCTCCAATCACTGATTCTACCACCTCTTCAGTCCACACCCTCACAGGAGTCAAGTGACTTTCTGAAGGGGAGGAGACCTCCAACACTTTGAAGATTGGACCTGTTGTAAAGCCTGTGAAGTAGCAATCCAAGGCAAAGAATGGACAAGTTCAGCAGCAGCAGAAGGAACAGAAACAGGGGTCAGAGGCAGTTGGGATGATAGGAATGGGAAGTAGGTAAGTGGTGGAGCTCCTGGGACTTCATGGGATTTAATTTTGGGTTGGAATCCCAGGGTACAGACAATCCCCCACACCAGGAACAAAGTTGCTCTCTATCACACTGCTGCCCCCTCCCCCAGGTCCAGGTACTCTAATTGTTTCAGTACCAAAGGACTAATGCAGCGGATGCTCTCTGTACCCACCCATTTCCATAACTGGACCCCTATTTCCAAAATAGATCCCTCCCCAGGACCCTGTCTCAGGAAGTTGCTAAGACAACTTACCCCAGTCTTTGCACCCCCTTGCACACTGGAAAGTGTCCCAAAGAGGTTCATTGCAAGGGCAATCGTGCAGGTTTGTACAGTTCTCCTGGACAGGACTCAAAAATTCTATGGACCACCTATCACCCCAGGGGAATAGACTATTTGAGGGTGAACTTGAAATGACTCCAACACTTTGATCAAAGTAGTCCTCCTCAACTCAAGAATGACACAGCCAGACTGCTTCTTTGATGAATGCAGAGGAACACTTTATTGTTAAAATGAGGGGTTTTTCTAAGTTTGGGGGGAAATGATCTCATAAAGCATACAGCAAATGTGCAAAATCATGTAAAAATCAACACTTTTCCAGGACTAGTGTTATACATTGTTGTTAATTATATCCCTTGATTAATAATCAACAATACCCTAATTGTATGTGTGTTACATTTCTTCAGCAGTGAAGTACAGGAATATTGTTACAGGGAAAAACAGACCACAATAAAGTGCTGTGAAGCAGGGCAGCAGCTTTCACAGTTAAGAGTCAGCACAAATTTTAAGTAAGACAAAGAGTTGTTGACAGGAATAACCTTTAAAGCTGATTAAAATCAAAATGGAGGGACATTGGCTAAGGAAAATGCTGAGCGATTTCCTTTCAGATAGCTTGGACACTTAAACAGGGAATGCTTCTGTGAACTCTCCAGGCTACTGAACCTCAATTAGTCCTGCAGAGCTGGCTGGGAAAAGCACTGTCCAGCAACATGAAGAATATGTACTGGACTCCATAAATTTCACTCGGAGATAGACAGTTGTTAGCAGCCATATGCTTCCGTGCTCCTAGACATGGTGAGGTCATAGTCAGGAAATCATCAGGAAAATCCAAAGATAATAGACTGCTGCTAGCCTTAATGACTCTACTTACTTAAACAATGGTGACTGAGAGATTCCCACCAGACCACTAAGTGTCTTAAGTCCTCTTCCTTCACCCTACAAGCTATCCCATTATCCTCAGACCTGCCCACAAACGCTGAGCTATCGGACAATCATTAGCCCCTTCTTCACTTACTGCTAAAATCATCAGCTCATTCCAGACCTCATTGTCTACTCTGCAAAGTCCATCGTTTACTCAGCCAGAAAGCCATTTGCACTTATGCCCTCCAGGCAGAAATTGTGTATAAAAACTTCCAGTTTTCAGCAGCTAGCTTGCAGAACATTGGTTGCTGAATGTCACTCTGATTCCCGATTGTGTTACCTCACTGGAAAACCCTGTCCCAGAGTCTACAATTTTGATATTAAAATATGGTTCAATGTGCCTGAGAGGTCACCGGGATGAATGTGTAGGCAGCAACGGTTGAACGATCGAAAACCAGGTCAGGCCAGTACACTCCCCCATCACGTAGCCCCAGGAGACCTCAAGCTGTGCAAACCCACAGTAGACAAAGGGTCCTCAGCCCCTGAGAAGCCGACTTGGGGGGGTTAGCATGTTTGCCCCAAGTTGAGCATTGAATAACCGTAAGATCATATCAGGCAAAGACTATTTACATAAATTCACACCACAACCCAATGCAACCGAAGCTCCTGAAACTTTGACAACACCTCGTAATCCCATCATGCAAAGGAAGTTGCCATTGTGGAGCTTCTTTCTCGTTGCAACACTCATTGTTCTTCCTGGGAAAGGATTAGCCCTCCAGGTACTTTTCCCCCCTACAAACAGTCCCTGTTTTTGAGTGGTTCTTTGGCTCACTCCTGGTCATCCCAGCAGACCGTTTCTCCATCCGTTGAGTAATCCCCTCAGTCCTCTCTGTGCTGAGCTCTACTTCTTTGCTGTTTTTCCTGGACCAAGGACTTCATGAAAGGTGCAGTATTACCCCAGCTACAATCCCTTCAATATTTCCCCTACCCAGTTTCCTCTCTTTTGCTTCTTAATAGGTCTTGAGTGAGTGTGTGAGTAATTGTGTTGGTGCGTGAGACTTTCATTCAATAAAATCATCTATTAGACATTTTCTTTTGGTTTTTGGCTTGGCCTAACTCCATAAAAACTGGGTAAAAAGACCCCGCTAGGTTACCCTGCCTCTCGCATTGCTATTGCTCATGCTCTGGTTAGTTTCCATTCCCTACCATGTGGAGCACATTGAGGTGTCCCCCATGGGACGACAGAAATCAGGGTAACAATTGTACCATCCTTAGACACAAATCTAAACCACATCAGTGTTACTTCGCAGCTCCTCTGGATTAGTAAATATCACCCACTCCCTGAAGTCTATCAATCTTTCCTCTCTCTACCTTGAGTTAGCCTTTTGTGAGTGTGTGACTGTTTGGATCTTGTGTGTGAGTGATTGAATTTCTTTTAATAAACACGTATTAGTTCACTTTTGAATCTTTGGCTTGTTCTTCCCTGCAGAAGACCCCATCAAGATTGGTGTCAAAGATGTCGTTATGTTACCCCCCCTCTTTCAGGCCTCCTAATTTGGGATAATAATTCCCCACTTTTGAATGGAGGTACTGGAATTGTGTGTGGACCACTGAGTTAGCCACATTTTGAGGTAACAAGATTGGTGGAATAACGTAGGCAACACCCTGTAATCCTGTCTTGTGAGTTGATGCATGCAGTTCAGGAAAGGCAGACATAGGGAATCCCTGAAGGCTGAGATCCCAGCCAGTTTAGGAACACATATGAGTGTGAATCTGTGTGCTTGAGCCAAAGGGCTACTGTTGGGTTAGGAATCTGTCTCTCTTTTCCATCTTGGTCCACATCTGGCAGACGCATCTATCTAGAATCATAGAAACATAGAGTTGGAAGAGACCACAATGGCCATCGAGTCCAATCCCCTGCCACACAGGAACAAACATACAAAGCACTTCCAGAGAATGGCCATCCAGCCTCTGATTAAAAACCTCCAAAGAAGGTGACTCTGCATACTCCAAGGCAGCATATTCCACTGTCAAATGGTTCTGACTATCAGGAAGTTCTTCCTGAGGTTTAGGTGAAATCTCTTTTCCCGTAGTTTGAATCCATTGCTCTGTGTCCTAGTTTCTGAAGCAGCGGAGAACAAGCTTGGTCCATCTTCAACATGATATCCCTTCAAATATTTGAACATGACTTTCATGTCTCCTCTTAACCTTCTTTTTGTTAGGCTGAACATACCTAGCTCCCTGAGCCTCTCCTTATAGGGCACGGTTTTCAGACCCTTCACCACTTTGTTTACCCTCCTCTGGACACATTCCAGCTTGTCAATATCCTTCTTGAACTGTTGCCATGTGCACCATCTATGACCCAAGGTAGAATGCAAGGGCTGGGCATGTAGCTGTACTGTTACTGAGGTACTTAGCCCTCTCCTGGGGTCTACAATTTAATATCAAAATTATTAAAACCATCTCCACGTGCTTGAGAGGGTCCCTCAGACAAGCACGCAGGCTGAGATCAGGAAAAACCCGATCAGACCAGTAATTAATCTGTCCTGTAGCCCCAGGAGCCCTCTAGACTTGCACACATTAAATTATACAAAGAGTCCTCTGCCCCGAGAAGCCAGCTTGACAGGATTAGTGATCCTGACAAACAGCCTGTTGAGCGAGAGCAATTTGCATACTGCTGCGGCTTTTGACAAGCCCGGCAAAAACCCATCAAACTAAGAACTTTGACATTTTGGAGCTTTGTCCTCCTAATCATGCACATTTTGGAGCTTTGTTTTAGCTCCTTTACCTTTTGTTCTCCCTGGGAAAGGATTAGCCCTCCAGGTACATTTTCCCCTATAAAAAGACCCGATTTTGAGCGGTTCCTTGGATCGCTCTCGGCTCCACGTCACTCCGTCCGGCTATCCCCTCAGCCCTCCACGTGCTGAGTCTCTTCTCTCGCTCTACTGCTGTCTCAGACTCTGGACTTCGGGATCAGGTGCGGTATATCCCGAAAATACCTCTCCAAAATCCCCTATCAATTTTCCTCTCTTTTATTTCTAATTAGATCTTGAGTGAGTGAGTGCATAAGTGTGAACATGCACAAGGACTTATTTTTAAATAAAAATAATTTAATTAGCAATTTGGTGTCATTTTTGGCTTGGCTCGACCCCGTAAACATTGGGTTGAAAAGATCTCGCTAGGTTACCCTGCCTCTTGTAGTGCTACAGCTCGTGCTCTGGCTAATTTTAATTCCCCATTGATCAAGGTATATTAAGGTGTCCCCCAAGGGACCCCCAGAAATCAGGGTAATAATACTGGGAATCAGTTCCTAACTTGGAGTCTATTGGTGTGGATCCAGAGAGCTAAGGCAAAACAATGTTAGGAACACACAGAATGCTAGCATTTATGGCTATGGAGGGAAGTAAAAAGTAGAACCTCCTAACCTCCATTTTGTGTGGGCTGCTTGCTACCTCTTGTTAGGTCAGTGTACCTGTCAGGAACAGAATCCACACAGAAATAGTACAATGCCTAAAGTACTATTTATTTGGAGTGAAGTATATTTAATGACTTCAGTGCGAAGACTGAAGGAAAGCGAAAGTGATTGAACTTAAGATGCTCCCAGACCCCTCCCTCATCTGCAGTCCCTGGGAATCTGGCTGCTGTTATTAGTGCATTCCATTCCTGTGCCAGGTACTGTTTACCTAACAGCTGTCAGGTACATCTACTACATACTACATAGCCCATTAACATATCATGGAGGGTAAACCAACAGGACCTTTTGTTAGGGAAGGTAGGAAGCCCCAATCCCTCATGTGTTGGATCTCTGCAGGGTAGTTCTCTAAGAGACTTACAGTCAGCGTGTTGTGTGTGGTGGTGACCAATTGTTTGGGCAGCTTCTGCATTGTGTGTGGTGACAGTTTCAGTGCTTTGCCAGTACTTGGAGGAAGCCCCCCCCCCAGTCTGAAAAAGCAGCAGTAAGACAGGACTCAGATCCCTCAATCCTCCATTGCTTGGCCAAGCAGCGGCACTTCCTCAGAGTTTGTTTTTCCCTCTTAGCAGCTCTGCTCAGTGTAAACACTAAGGAATTGGCCAAGGACTTCTGTGGTCTTCCTGTCCCTGAGTGCCTGGCCTCTATCCCCAGTTTCGAGGGAGTTTCCTGGCCAGTGGAGCTCAAGGAAACATGTGTGGGTACTCTCAATCTAGTTTGAAAACCACGGAAGGCATCAGCATTTACATTTATACATGTATGCAAGCATGTTAGGAGTTGCAGAGAAACTTTAATTGGCAAATTTAATTTGGTTCCATGTTTGAGGAACAAAACAAACTGGACAAATTGGACAAATGGGTTGTTGGAAAAGGAAGCAACCTCTGGAAAGAAGGATCCTTTAAAACTTTGGATCTGTTTGGTACCCTGTGAGATGCATATCACATGCAGTGTAAGGAGAGATCTCTTTTCTGGTCCCTGCAAAGAAGCAATGGCAGCTTGGTGTTTCTGGATGATCCTACGTGAGACCTTGAGCACCATCCAGGGACTCAGTAAAATGGCCAAGAGGCAGGGCAAGGATTTAGATTCACTTTGGGTACAAAACAGCACCCTGCTGGCAGACAAATTGGTGTTTTTGCCTACTGCAGAGAAGGCCTGATCCAAATTACAAATGCCTTGTTGCAGATACAGGCACTCCAGGATAGAGTGACCACACTTGAGGAGGAGCGTGCTAAAGTACAGCATGCTGGTCAGTATTTAGCCAGTCAGGTAAAGGTGCAGCAGAAGAGTGTAAGCCATGAGGCTTGCAATTGCAGGATTGCTGAACTAAGGTCCTTTTCGCATGGCTTTTTTAAAGTGCATTAGGCACACTTCCTTCCCACTTCTGGAGCCGCCGTACTGCATGATGTTGTGGCCAACCAGATGCTATCACGGCCACAGGTAGTGCTGATGTCGCGTTTTCTCATTTTCACCTGAAAGGCGAAAATAACCTCCCTTTCACGCATCAGTCATGTGACCAGAGGGCTTGTGGAGCTGTCATCCGGTGTCCTTCCAGGAAGGACCCAGGAGTGGGTGGGATGTGGGCAGTCCCTGCTGCCTGTTCCTCATGCAGCAACTCCCAGGGGAAGCTCCTCCCAGCAGCAGGGCAGCTGCTGCCCCCATCTCAGCAGGAGACACTGCACTACACTTCACAGCGAGAGGCTACCCTGGGGTTGCGTCGCCACTCACACTTGAGATGACAGCAGGCCCCAGTATCTGGCTGAATGGCAATTTTTTTTAAAAAAAACCCCGGCACTATCGTTATCATGTTAGCACGTTACCACCATAGCATGAAGCAGCGTGCCCTGAGGGCTGAGGGCCAGCCCAGTTTCCACAGTAGAGTGAAAATCCCACCACCACCCCACCATTCCTATGGCCATCACCCAAACAGCCAAATACCTCCAACCTCGCTAAACATGGTGGACACGTTGGGGAGGCCAGCCAACATGCCCAGCACATTTGTCCTCAACAAGAAATGCAGTAACCCACACGTCAGCAGGATGAATGGACTGCACACATACAGGATGGGTAACACCTGGCTGGGAAGCACAGCATGTGAAAGGCACCCGGGGACCTAGCAGTCCACAGGCTGGAAGGGACGCCATACTGGGTGGGATACGGCCACTGAAAAGGCCACTGTGAGTCCGGACAGAACCCACGGGACCATATCGTACACACCTAGGAATGCAGTGGCACCACTGTAGTCTGTCGTGGGGACACCCCACTGGGATACCATGTGTAGTTTGGGGGCACAGGAAAGGAAGAATGACAGCATACACACTGGAATGTGTGCGGAGCTGGGAGACAGAACGGATGAACGGTCCGTAAAACCAGACTCCTGTGAGGAAAGCCTCAGGAAGCCTGGGACCTCTAGCCCAATGGAAACCAGGTCGACAGCAGACAGGAGAACCATGCCAGCAGATTCCAGGGGACATCACAGTGTCCACAGAGCTAACCCTTTTCCCACTGGCACAGAAGCCTGGACTAGGCACAATAGTGCCAAATGTCAGGCAAGCAGATTGCGACCAAAGCTCAGGGAGAATCCTCAGAGGGAACACCCCCCTGACGGTGCAATGTGCTGCCTCACAATGTGGTGGGTTCACCTTCCGTTCCAAGAGCGGCGCACATAGAGCTCGTATAGTCTCCCAGCAGGAGTCATCGTGCAGGGCAAGAGGTTGCATGCTCTGGCCAGTGTACACCCTCTCGGCCGTAAGATGTGAAATCCTATGACCCGAGGGGCCTAGCCCACTGTCCCCAGCACAGCACACAGCAGCTGTGCGTTGGGATAATAAGGAGCATTCCCCTCCTCCCATCCTGTTTCCAGAGCAAGTAGGCATAGCTACCATAGGGCTCCCTTCCTCCTTTGCATACCAAAGCTCTACCATTTGCCATTCTGTCATACGATCCTCTGAGCACCACTTCTTGTGGTAGTCAGGCAAGCACATCATGTGCCCCAAGACACTTGGGAATGCAACAAACCCTTCCACAGCTCTCCCCCCCCTTGTTGCCTTTGCCATCCACCTCTCTGACCATGTTTCGCAGGTGCATCAGAAGATGGCGAGGGAAGAACAAGGCTACAAGGATCGAATAGCTAGTTAGGATGTACACTCCCCAACACCCCGGAGCTGCCCGCATTCGTTGCTGTGCTTCACATAGTTCCTGGGGCAGATCAGGTGGATGGAATGAAAAGCTGACAGCAACAAAAGTGGATTTCTGTGGCCCATATAATCTCAGAGCTTGGGAAAGTTAATTTGTTTGGACAATGGCTTCCAGAATCACAGCATGACATGGCAAGTGGCCTTCATTCCCTAAAAGTAGCATTGCCAGATTTTGCATAACTGCCCAACCTCCCCTGGCTGCTACATGCACTATGGAAAGTGTTTTGATCAGTTTTAAAGTGATGAAGCTATTGATGAACTATGCAATCTATTGTGGATCTGTTGAAATCAGTATCACCATTCATTGTTTTCAGTTGGTTTTATTGTAAGCCACTCGAAGATCTTCAGATATGGGGTGGGACATAAATATTTTGATGAATGAATGAAAGAGATGTTGTGGGGAGCACCAGGACTGTGAGTCTCAAGTGGTGGGTCATTGCATAATGGAGGTAGTGAATTCCTCCCTCTGTAATGACTACAAAAAGACATACACTGGCATCAAGCCAGCATATGTCACTAAGCCTGCACCCGAGAACCCAAACAGTGAGGGACCCAGAACCAGATCTGTAACTATTCATGACACTCACTGTGTGACTCTCAATAGATCAGCCCTAAGGTACCTCACAGAATCGATAATGATCAAGATCCCTCACAGTGGTCTTTGGAAAGATCTCATTACCCACTCGGAAGATACTCACCAATAATATATGCTGGCTTCAATCCGACATCCCTTCAGTATAATGTGAATGTGCACACATTGGAGCTATAACACAATGAGCCATACATGGCCTCCAACCAACTGTACAAGACCAGAAGCCATGACATGTAGCCATTTCATGCTTTGCAGCAAGCAGGTAGAATCGGAGAAGGATTTTCTTCACAGAGTTGGGGGGCTGAACAGCCATATCTAAATGTACACATGCCTTTTCTGTGACTCCACTACAGGGAGCCTGAGTCTCCACGTTGCCAGCTCCCACAGGCTTTCTGTACAAGGCCAACACCCTGGAGAACCCACATGTCCCATACCGTCCCACCTCCCACCCCGAACAACCCCTCCCCCACCCCACACAAGGAACCACACACTGCTATGAAACAAGAAGGATTTATTATACAGACAGATGAAGGCATGACAGACAACACATGGTAGACAACAAGGAGGTATTCAGGACAAAGAAACATACAATCACACAAACAAGCAAATAAACAGTCAGGCAGAAAACTATATACAAGGGCCACCGCCAGCGACGGTTCACCAGTGCCCCATGAACTGCTCTTTCCACTGGAGCAGCTGAGCCATGTTCTGCTCCAGTGCAGCCAGGCGAAGCTGAACCATTGCCACTGTCATGCTCTCCAGGCCAGGAGGGCAGTGATTTTGTTCCCATACAGCTGTATGGCCAGTGTCCCAAGGAGCTCTGTCTGGTCAGGCTCCATCGCGGGTCATGGGGGTGGTGGAGAGGGCTGCAGCTCCAGCTGGGTCACAGCTGCAATCTGTCCTGCCAGTCCCTGCCTTTTCTGGAGCAGCCTGTTACCGGGGGGGGGGCTCTTGCTGTCGGTCTGCCCTTGGGGCTACTGTGATCGCCTGTTGGCAGGATCCATCGTGCTAATGTTAGTACAATAGCTGGCAAAAAAAAATGACCAATCAGGGGCGGTGGGGCAGGGACAGGGTGGGACCTGGGTGTGGCCCAGGACGCTGACATGAGGAAAAGGCACCAGACGGGGACCGGTGCTCTCTCGCGAATGCCTTGCTGTGTGCGAACTGCAAGGGGCTCTCTATTGGGCCTCTTGCGATATTTGCAATATCGTGAGGGCTCTAGTTTGTCGTGCTATCAAGGTAAGGTGCGGAAAGGCCATAAGTCAAAGACTAGCTACTAAGGAGGCAGAGATAGTGACAGTCTGTCCTGAGGTCCTTCCCTCACTCTCTGTGTATTCTCTAGAGGAGTCACCGCTGGAGGATGTATTTGCCTATGTGCTCTACAATCCTGACTGGGAAGAACCGGTTCCACTCCACTGAGTCAAGACTAAGTCAGTGACAACCAAAAAGGGGGCTTCAGTAGGACAGTTTCAGACACCCAAGAAATTGTAGAGAAGGTTCCCTGGACTGGCATGGAGGTGAAAGACATCTCAGAACAGTTAGGCCCCCTCAATAAGGACACAGGGATAATGTGGCTCAATGTTGTTGCCCACACTTATTCTACTGCAAATGGACATGACTTTAACATGGCTAGCAATGCTTTGTATGCCTGAAGCAAATGTGCCAGCCCTCAAATCAGTGGTGGCCACTCACGATCCGATCAAACTAGATAAGCACCTTTGGATGAGAGAGATTGTCCAGATTCTCTGGCCAGGTCAGACATCCAAGTCATTGTTTGTGATGAAGCTGCAGGTTCCAGGAGAGAATCTTGAGGCTTATATAGCCAGGAAGAAGCTGCTCATTATCTTGGTTCGGAAGGTTCTGTTCTCCTTGGCCCTAAATGCCCATGACTATGACACCGATGAGTTTAAAACACTCCTTTATGGAGGTTTTAATTCCCAAACAAAAATGGCTCTGGGCCCCACGGACATTTGACATATTTTCATGGAGATATTTAGTACAGCAAATCTGACTGGTAGCAGATCTTCTCAGGTAATCAGGTGCCTTTAAGAACCCCAAGGTTCCCCGGATGAATGTGGAACCCAGGTCTTCGGAGCCCATTCAGTTGTAACACATAGTAATCATGGCCCCCAGATGCAGTACAACAGAGCATGCAGTCCAGGAAACCTAGCTCCACATGGTAGCTGCTGGGGAGGGGGGGGGGACAAACACTCCAGTGGCAGCAGTGGTCAGAATTTGAGAGATCAGCATGGTTGCCCTTCCTGGAAATAGCAATGGCCAAGGCAGTGCTTCTTTGACCCCTGGGCAATGGCAAGGTCTGGACCAAGTGAACCAAGACTCAAACAATCATCAGCAGTGTGAAGGCTACAATCCTTGGAGATCAACTTATGGCGAGGAATGAAAGCATGCATGGGAGCTGCTAAAGAAAGCATAAAGCATAAAGAAAGCATAAAGCATAAAGCACTTCTTCGTAGCAAGGCCCCAGCTTTGGCTAGAGGGAACCAAGAGCTAACCATGCTTTCTCAGTTTTCCTTCTGAAAATTGACTTTGCTATGGACTCCAAAACCACCCAAAAGATGTTGGCCTGGTTCTCCACCCAGAAGAGAGCAGTTAGCTGCTGGTGTACACTGATTTCACATGCAAGGTAACCAGAAAGCTCCCCCCCCGCAAAAGCTGCCCCACTCATCTCCAGGGCACTCCGATCATCCTGGATACTGGAGAGTGTCAAACCCTCACCCCACCTCTCCAAACACACCAAGGACTATTTCCCATGAACTCTTTTGGACTCAAGCAGAGGAGGAATCTCCTCTCCACCTGATATCTATATATATATGTCAGATTTCTGTGAATTCAGAACCAATGGAGATTGCCATGTTTTCCCTAAGCTGGACTTTTCCCCATTGTTTCTATTGAAGGAGCACTACCCATTTGAACATTGCTATTTCTCTGAAGTATTTGACATTTTGAATTTGAATTTTGAAGCTCCAATTGTTGGAGCGGTATTTGCATATTATGTTGTATCCTGGTATGTGTGTTTTCCCCTATTTCTCCTTCTTCTGGAAAAGACATATATCTATCGAATTGGGCACACTTTTGCTAAATTAACCCAAAACAAGTGATTAGATGACAAAACTAGTGGCAGTGAGATAGCTCCCACCCTGATTTGATTTCCCATGTGTTCATTCCTTGTAACCCAGTGTCTCCCATCCTCTGAAACCCTATAAATTGTAGCTGTGCAGCACCTTCCAGGAAGAAAATGAAATGCCATGGCTCAACCATAGAAGTTGCATCTTTGGGGAGGGGGGGATTGTTAGCAGCCATACACCCTCATGCTTTGATATGTTTCAGTTGGCATATATTGAGATAAAATATAAAACAGACCCTGCTATGGCTGCATAGCTGGCCAGGCTGGCCAAGAGAAAAGCTGGCCGAACATGTGTGTTATGAAATCAGACCAGAAAAACAACCTACTATGCATGATGAGGTCATAGTCATAGAATCATAGAATCATAGGGTTGGAAGAGACTACAAGGGCCATCTAGTCCAACCCCCTGCTAAGCAGGAACACACATCAAGGCACTCTCAACAGATGGCCATCCAGCGTCTGCTTAAAAACCTCCAAAGAAGGAGACTCCACCACACTCCAAGGCAGCATATTCCACAGCTGGACAGCTCTGACTGTCAGGTAGAATCTCTTTTCCTGCAGCTTGACTCCATTGGTCCTTGTCCTAGTCTCTGGAGCAGCGGAAAACAAGGCCACTCTCTCCTCAATGTGACATCCCTTCAAATATTTAAACATGGCTACTATCATTTCTTGGCGGCTGCATCACACTGCTGACTCAGGTTCAGCTTGTGATCTACCAAGACTCTTAGATCCCTTTCACATGTACTGTTATCCAGCCACGTGTCCTCCATTCTATATCTGCATAATTCCATTTTTTCTGCCTCAGTGTAGGACCTTGCATTTCTCTCTGTTGAGATTCAGTTTGTTAGCTTTGGCCCAGCTCTCCATTCTTTCAAGGTCATTTTGAATTTTGATCTTGTCCTCTGGGGTATTAGCAACCCATCCCAATTTGGTATCATCTGCTAATTTGGTAACCTCTGCTAACTTCTGCATGCGCTCTACTCCTTCATCCAAGTCATTGATGAAGATGTTGAATAGCACTGGGCCCAGGACAGAACCCTGCAGCACCCCACTAGTCACTTCTCTCTAGGATGAAAAGCAGCCATTGGTGAGCACCCTTTGGGTTTGGTCAGTCAACCAATTACAAATCCACCTAACATCAGCACTGTCCGGCCCACATATTACTAGCTTCTTTGCAAGAATGTCATGGGGAACTTTGTCAAAGGCCTTACTGAAATCAGGAAATGTTATGTCCACAGCATTCATTTCTTCTATCAAGCTTGTAACCCTATCATGAAAAGAGATAAGGTTAGTCTGGCATGACTTATTTTTGAGAAATCCAAGTTGACTTTTAGTGATTACGGCCTTGCTTTCTAAGTAATTACAAACTGACTGTTAATGATCTGCTTTAGGATCTTTCCCGGTATTGATGTCAGGCTGACTGGTCAATAATTATTTGGGTCCTCTTTTTTCCCCTTCTTGAAGATGGAGACATCATTTGCCTTCCTCCAGTCTGCTGGGACTTCTCCTGATCTCCGAGTTGCTTTTCTTTTTTTTATAATCATTTTATTCAAATTCACATATAAAACAAACAATTATAACTGTCAGCTTAATTGAAATATTTTTGACCTTCCACACTGATCTAGATTTCATTATCAATATTTCTTAACATGCTTATAATATTGTACTACATTTTACTGCTAATATTACTTGTTGATTCTTGCATTTCCATCTCCATATTCCCACTTCATGATATATATCCTGTAGCCCCCTCATAATTTATCTTAAACCATGAATTACAGATTTCCATCTGATAGTACCCAGCAATTACCCGTTACAATTTGCCATTCTTTTTGTATCTCATCGTCTGATTTCCCTTTTAATCTCTGAGAGACCATGTCAGCATTTTTGTTTTCAATAAGTGTACCCCACCATTGTTCTAATGTGGGTATTTGCTGAGTTTTCTACAACTTTGCATATTCAATACGAGCTGTTGTTATCATGTACAGTAGTATTCTCCAATACTTCTTTATACCAGCACCTTCTAATCTATCAGTTATATTTAACAAATACAATTCCGGTATCTTAGCAAACTGAACTTTCATTAATGCACAAATTTTATTATGTATTTCACTTCAGTATTTCTTAACTTTTGGACATGTCCCCCACATATGATATATCGTACCGACCTCTTTCTGACATTTCCAACAATGTCCAGTACCTGTATTATAAATCTTTTTTAATTTATCTGGTGTCATGTACCATCTATGAAATAACTTATAACAGTTCTCTTTCAGATTCAGAGCTACTGTAAATTTCTGTGTTTTTTTCCAGCTCTGCTCCCAAGACTCTAGTTGAATTGGATGTCCGATATTTTGAGCCCATGAAATCATTGTTGCCTTTACTGTTTCTTCTTGCCTCTCCTGGTGTAATATTTCTTCATGCATATGGGTTAGTAGATGAGGCAGATTTTCGAACAGCCATTTTCCCAGAAGGATACAAGTACTCAACCTGGCGGCTGGGGAGCAGGGGAAGAAGCAGGGGAAATGCGGCACATAATAGGTAGAGAGGTGGTACAAGAATACCTGGCCACACTGGATGAATTCAAGTCTCCAGGGCCAGATGAATTGCATCCTAGGATATTAAAAGAACTGGCAGAGGTCATTTCGGAACCACTTGCTATAACCTTTGAGAAATCTTGGAGGACAGGAGAAGTTCCAGCAGACTGGAAGAGGGCAAATGTTGTCCCCATCTTCAAGAAGGGAAAAAAAGAGGACCTAAATAATTATCGCCCAGTCAGCCTGACGTCAGTACCTGGAAAGATCCTGGAGCAGATCGTTAAGCAGTCAGTTTCTAATCACTTAGAAAGCAATGCGGTAATCACGAGAAGTCAACATGGATTTCTCAAAAATAAGTTATGCCAGACTAATCTTATTTCTTTTTATGATAGAGTTACTAGCTTGATAGATGAAGCGAATGCTGTGGATGTAGCATATCTCGATTTCAGTAAGGCCTTTGACAAAGTTCCCCATGACATTCTTGCAAAGAAGCTAGTAAAATGTGGGCTGGACAGAGCTACTGTCAGGTGGATCTGTAACTGGTTGACTGACCGTTCCCAAAGGGTGCTCACCAATGGCTGCTTTTCATCCTGGAGAGAAGTGACTAGCGGGGTGCCACAGGGTTCTGTCCTGGGCCCAGTGCTCTTCAATATCTTCATCAACGACTTGGATGAAGGAATAGAGGGCATGCTGATCAAATTTGCAGATGACACCAAATTGGGAGGGGTTGCTAATACGCCAGAGGACAGGATCAAAATTCAAAATGACCTGGATTGATTGGAGAGCTGGGTCAAAGCTAACAAAATGAAATTCAACAGAGAGAAGTGTAAGGTCCTACACTTAGGTAGAAAAAATGGAATACAGAAATATAGGATGGGGGACACGTGGCTGGATGGCAGTACGTGTGAAAGGGATCTAGGAGTCTTAATAGACCACAAGCTGAACATGAGTCAGCAGTGTGATGCGGCAGCCAAGAAAGCCAATGCAATTCTCGGCTGCATCAATAGGAGTATGGTGTCTAGATCGAGGGAGGCACTGGTACCACTCTACTCTGCTTTGGTTAGACCTCATCTTGAATACTGTGTCCAGTTCTGGGCAACCCAATTCAAGAAGGACATGGTCAAGCTGGAGCAGGTCCAGAGGAGGGCGACCAAAATGGTGAAGGGCCTGGAAGCCAAGCCCTACGAGGATAGACTTAGAGAGCTGGGTATGTTCAGTCTGCAGAAGAGAAAGTTAAGAGGGGATATGATAGCCATGTTTAAATATTTGAAGGGATGCCATGTAGAGGAGGGAGAGGACTTGTTTTCTGCCGCTCCAGAGACCAGGACAAGGAGGAATGGATTCAAGCTGCAGGAAAGGAGATTCCACCTGAACCTCAGGCACAACTTCCTGACAGTCAGGGCTGTCCGGCAGTGGAATATGCTGCCTCGGAGTGTAGTGGAGTCTCCTTCCTTGGAGGTTTTTAAGCAGACGCTGGATGGCCATCTGTCGGGAGTGCTTTGAGGGTATTCCTGCATGCTAGAGGGTTGGACTGGATGGCCCGTGTGGTCTCTTCCAACTCTACATTTCTATGATTCTATGAATTTCTCCAGTTTTCTCTTTTAGTTCAATTCCGTATGTTTTTAAGTCCATCTGAAACCTTTCTGTTAACTGTCTGTAAGGGAACCAGCTTAATTTTATTCCCTCTTGTTCTAATTTTTCTCTTGTTTTAATCTTAAGATTGTTGGACGTTGATCTCTCAATTATATCATCATATCGCAACCATTTATCTGTTTCTGTCCATCTGCAAAAAAATGCCTCTTGTAGTGAGACCCAAGTGGGGAGCTGCCGTATGTTTTTAGTTTTATAATCATCCCAAATTTTCAAAAGCGATTTTCTGATATAATGATGTGTAAAGTCTTTATCTATTTTTGCTTTATCATAAAACATATAGGCATGCCACCCCATCCTCAGGTCTGCTCCCTCCAATGCCAACATTCTCGTATCTTGTAGGTCTACCCAATCTTTTACCCACGTAAAAACTGCTGTCTTATAGTATGTTTGAAAGTCTGGTAGTCCCATTCCTCCTCTACTTTTTAAGTCTGTCATAGTACTCCATTTTATCCTAGGTTTTTTCCCTTGCCATATAAACTTGGTTAGTTCTCTCTTCCATTGTATGAAAGGTTTCATGTTGGTTATAATGGGAAGATTTTGGAACAAAAAGTTCATTTTTGGCAGAATGTTCATCTTTATTGCAGTTATCCTCCCCATCATTGACAAACGCATAGAAGTCCAGCTTTCCAAGTCTTTTGTTATTTCTTTCCATTTTTTTTCATAATTATTTTGAAATAACTCATTGTTTCTTTTAGCTATCCAAATACCTAGATATTTTACCTTTTATCCTCTATTAAATCCTATTTTTTGTACTAGTTCCATCTCTTCTCTTTCAGTCATATTTTTAGTTAAGAAGACTGTTTTTTCCTCATTAACTTTAAAACCAGAGAATTCTCCATATTCTTGAACTATAGTAATCAATTTTTCAATACATCTCCCTGGGTCATCCAATAATAAGACCAAATCATCAGCGAAAACTTTTAACTTCTATTGATATTTCTTAATTTGGACTCCTCTTATATCTTTATCTTCTCTTATAGCATTGTTAAATATTTCCATTGTCGTGATAAACAGCAGAGGAGACAAGGGACACCCTTGTCTCATCCCTCTGTGCAGTTCTGTCATTTGTGTTCTTTCACTGTTTACGACCAATCGAGCTTGTTGTTAGCTATAGATTGCTTCAATCCATGAAACAAATTTTTCTCCTGCCTGTATCTGTTTAACCGCTGTCTTCATAAATGGCTAACTGATCATGTCAAAAGCTTTCTCCGCATCTACAAATATCATAGCCATTTTCCGTTCATTATGCTTTTCATAGTATTCGATTATATTTAGAACCGTTCTGATGTTATTTCTCACAGATCTTTTTGGTAGAAAGCCATTCTGGTCCTCATCAGTTACCTCTAACAGCACTTTTTTTAAGTCTTCGCTGCTAGGATTGAAGCAAAAATCTTATAGTCTGTGTTCAAAAGTGATATTGGTCTATAATTCTTTACACCTCTCAGATCTCTTCCTTCTTTCGGAATCAGCACAACATTAGCTTCTTTCCAGGTATCTGGTATTCCTTCCTTTATTATTTCATTTATAGTACTTTGCAAAGGTATTGAAATCTCATGTTCTATAATCTTGTAATATCTTGCAGTAAAGCTGTCGGGTCCTGGAGCTTTGTCATTCTTCAAATTCCTAATAGCCTCAACTACTTCCATCATAGAAATAGATTTGTTCAAGATTGATCTTTGGTCTTCATGGAATCTCATTTTATTCATTTTCTCCAAATATTCTTCCACTTCTTGCTGTTTTTTCACCTTTGAGATCTTGCTCATCAGCTTCACGTAGTAATTATAAAAAGCTTGCTTTATTCCCTCTTGTTTTGTAATTCTTTCTTCTCCTGTTCTAATCCTGGTTATGATATTTCTGGCCCTTCTTTTATGCCGCAAACCAGCCAAAAGCTTTGAAGGTTTATTAGCTTGTTCAAAGAAATTATATTTTGTTCTCCTTATCTGTTCCTCTATTTCTTCCAAATTAAGTTGATTTAATTCAGCTTGCTGTACCTTCATCTTGAATCTAATCTGTTTATCCGACGGGTTTTGTCTCATCTGTCGTTCAATTTCTTCCATCTTTTCCAAAATTCGCTGCTCAGTATTTCTGTTTTCTTTTCTAATCTCTGCGGACCATCTGATAAAGTTACCACGCATCACAGCTTTGCTTGCGTCCCAAATGGTTTTCATTGACAGCTCCGAACTCAAATTCTCGTTAAAATAGTTAATTATCTCTGTTTTTGCTTTTGCTATGTACTTCTCCTTATTGCAAATCTCATCATTCATTCTCCATGTTCTTTCTCTGTCTTTGATCCTTATCTTTAGTTGTATCGGGTTATGATCAGAGCATAAATTGGGAAGAATATCCATATCTGTAGTTTTCAACAATAGTTGTTTGGATACCAACATCATATCAATCCTTGACATTGACCTATGTTGATCTGAAGAGTTTCAAAGATTATTGTGAGTGGTTCTGAAATGACTTCTGTCAGTTCTTTTAGTATCCTTGGATGTAATTCATCTGGTCCTGGAGACTTGAATTCATCCAGTGTGGCCAGGTATTCTTCTACTACTTCTCTACTCATTCTGTGCTGCATTTCCCTTCTTTCCCACTTGCTCCCCCTCCCCAGGTTGAGTACTTCTATCCTTTTGAGAGAAAACTGAGGCCAAGAAGGTATTGAGTAGTTCCGCCTTTTCCCTTCCCCCTGTTAGTAATTGGCCATCTTCTTAAAGCAGCGACCCTATCATTTCCTTGTTTTTCCTTTTGCTGTGGACATATCTAAAAAAGCCCTTTTTATTGTTTTTAATGTCTCTGGCAAGCCTATGTGTCTGGCTACACTTGGTTTCTGCTTCCCACTGAATGACAAATTGCAATAGAGCATGATCACTTCCCCCTAAGGATCCCATCACCTCCACGGGATCATTCCTCTTGGTCAGGATCAGATGGTTAATCCCCTTGTCACCTCTTCCACCTTCTGGACCATGAAATTATCTGTAAGGCAAATGAAGAACCTGTTGGACCTTGTGGTCTTGGCAGAGTTTGACTGCTAACATATATCAGGTTAGTTGAAATCTCCCATTACTACTGCATCTCTCCTTTTTGAATGTGTGGCCATCTGCTCCAGGAAGTCATCATGCAAGTCCTCAGGCTGGTCTGGAGGCCTGTAGCAAACCCTCACAATAACATCCCTATCGTTTCTCGCTCCCTTAATTCTTACCCAGATGCTCTTGACCTGGCTTCCTGGAATTAAATCATGGATCTCTTCAAAGGTGAAAATATCCTTGACATATAAGGCTACTCCTCCTCCTTTCTTGTTTGGTCTATTTCTACAAAATTGGTTATACCCCTCCTTACTACTTTGTAATCATGAGACTCATCACACTAGGTTTCAGTGATGTCTATTAAATCATATTTATTTTGTTGTATTAAGAATTCAAGTTCATCTTGCTTATTTCCCATGCTCTGTGCATTAGTGTAGAGACATTTAAGACCATGTGCCCTTCCCGCAAGTCCTGTACTAAATCCTTGCCCTGAATAATACTGTGTCCCTCCCCAGCTGAAGTCAGTTTAAGGACCCCTTGATCTGCTTTGCGAGACTGTTAACAAAACAGTCAGGAAATCATCAGGAAAATCCAAAGATGATAGGCTGCTGCTAGCCTTAAGAACTCTACTTTCACTCTGCTAGTGACTAGAAGATTTCTACCAGAGTGCTGATTGTCTCAAGCCCCCTTTCCTTCACCCTGCAATCCTCAGACCCATCCACAAACAATGAGCTATCAAACAACCATCAGCTCTAGTTAGTCACCTAATGCTAAAACTATCAGCTCATTCCAGACCTCATTGTCCACTCTGCAAACTCCATTGTATACTCAACCAGAGAGCCATTTGCACTCATGCTCTCCATGCAGAAATTGTATATAAAAAAAACCAGTTTTGAGCAGTTGGCTTGCAGTACATTGGTTGCTGAATGTTACTCTGTCACTCTGATTTCCGATTGTGCTGTCCTTAGACTGAAGTATAAGCCATATCACTGCTTCTTTTTTGCTCTTCTAGATTGGTAACTATAACCCACTCCCTGAAGCCTCTATATTATCTGTTCTGCTTTTTTTCTTTCAGTTAGCCTTGTGTGAATGCATGACTGTTTGACTCTTGTGTGTGAGTGTGAATTTCCCTCAATAAAACACACTTTAGTTTTCTTTTGAATCTCTGGATGATTCTTCCCTGCAAGAGATCCCTTAAACATTGGTGAAAAAGATCTTGCTAGGTTGCCCCCTCTTGCAGGCCTCTTAATTTTGAGCTAATAATTCCACACCTTTGTATGGAGGTACTGGAATTGCAGGTGGACCCCTGAATCACCTAGAGTTAACAGGAGACATCATGGGGCTCATTTCTTGAGTTGTCAGCTTGTGTTAGTTTTTCCTTGGGAGCAAGAGATCACAGCTTCTCATGCCAACAGTCCAAAGTTAAACTGTGTTGGAACAATCATCATATGAGCTGCTAGGAAAAAAAATGATACTTTTTTTCCCTAACATGTTACTGCGGTAGATAACCTTATCCCAGGGTCTACAATTTAATATTAAAAATATTTCCACATGCTTGAGAGGTCCCCCGAACGAGCACACAGGCAGGCATGGTCGAATGGCCAAAAACAAGAAAAACTCGGTCAGGTCAGTAAATCCATAGTCACGTAGCCCCAGGAGACCTCCAGACATGTAAAACTTAAAATACAAAAAAGGTCCTCAGCCCCGAGGAACCAGCTTGAAGGGATTAACGCATCTGACATACGGCCCATCAAGCGAGGATGATTTGCATACAGTCGAGGCTTTGACAACCCCGGCAAAATCCAATCATGCAAAGCGTTGACATTTTGGAGCTTTGTTCTAGCTCCTCCATCTATTGTTCTCCCCAGGAAAGGATTAGCCCTCCAGGTACCTTTTCCCCCATAAATAGACCCGGTTTTTCAGGGGTTCTTTGTATCGCTTCTGGCTTCCCAGCAGACCATCACTCCATCTGTTGAGCTATCCCCTCAGCACTCCACATGCTGAGTCTCATCTCTCTCTCCGCTGCTGTCTCGGACCTCCGAACTTCAGGATCAGGTGCAGTATTCCCCAATTACAACCCTCCAAAGACCCCCTATCCAATTTCTTCTCTTTTTATTTCTCGCTACGTCTTGAGTGAGTGAGTGCGTGAATGCGTACGTGCGCAAGTCTTTATTTTTAATAAAATCATTTATTAGACAATTTTGTTTGATTTTTGGCTTGGCCTGACCCCGTAAACACTGGGTAAAAAGACCCCGCTAGGTTACCTGCCTCTTGCATTGCTATTGCTTTTGCTGTGGCTAGTTTCCATTCCCCATCACATGGAGCACATTGAGGTGTCCCCCAAGGGTCCCGAGAAATCAGGGTAACAAACAAGTCTGTTTTTCTTCTTAAATGAAGAGGGAAATCCAGTGTTAGTGAAAGTATATTTTTAATGTGTTTTTCCCTCTCCATTTCATTGAAAACCTCCAGCAAAATCTTTGGACTTTGTGACACCACCACATGTGAAGGAAAGATCTGCAGCATTACAATTTCTACAACACCTATATTTGCTTATGTATATAACTCAGTTTCAGCAGAGTACTGTATATCATTTTCATAGAATCATAGAGTTGGAACAGACCACAGGGATCATCTAGTCCAACCCTCAGCCATGCAGGGACACATCAAGGGACTCCCAATAGATGGCCATCCAGCCTCTGCTTAAAAACCTCCAAAGATGGAGACACCACCACATTCTGAGGCAGCATATTCCACTGCCAAACAGCTTTGAGTGTCAGCAAGTTCTTCCTGAGGTTTAGGTGGAATATCTTTTCCTGTAGCTTGAATCCTTTGCTCTTTGTCCTAGTTTCTGGAGCAGCATAAAACAAGCCTGCTCCCTCATCAACATGTCATCTCTTCAAATATTTAAACATGGCTATCATGTCCCCTCTTAACCTTCTCTTCTGCAGACTAAATATACCAGGCTTCCTAAGCTGCTCTTCATAGAGCATGGCTTACCTACATTGTTCATGTATTTTAGCTGAAAATGGTTTTAATGAAGAGATTTTCCATAATAAGGATCATACATCATCTTGCGTTATCAAATTTAGATCCTTTTTCCAAACCAGGTTTCAACCCATTCCAGTCCCATAGGTCTCATAAATATTGTCAGTAAAGACAGAGTAGATTTTTGATGTTACTCCAGCAGTTCTAGAACTATAGGTTGTTGTTACTGCAGTTTTCTAGTCTGAACTTGTGGGATATTAGATATCATTTGATATCAAGAATTTGACCTTCACTACCCATTCCTCTCCACGTGCTTGCGAGGCCCCTGGACAAGCACGCACACAGGCGCAGCCGAAAATAGCTGAACCATTCAAATCACAATCCAGGCAGGCCAGTAATTGCCGAATGCAGCTTTAGGAGACCTCCAGGCAAGTACCTTTTAAGATCACATTATGTATGCACACTGTTTACAAAGGATCCCCCGTCCCAAGCAGGCAGCTTGATGAGTGGACTATCCAACTCTCAAGCTCTCCGCATTTGCATATTGTCTACGGTGTTGACAACACTGTCATAATTCAATCATCTAAAGTACTGACCTTTCGGAGGCTTTGTCTCCAGACCAAAATCCATTGTTTTCCCCAGGAACGGACTAGCCTGCAAGGACATTTTCCCCTAGAAGAACCCCTGACTTTGAGCGTCTCGTTGGATCGCTCGTCACTTGCCTCCCGACTTGCTGCCTCTCCATTTGACGAGCCTTCCCTCAGCTTCCACGTGCTGAGAACCTACGCTCCCCAGCTTCTTTCCTTTTACCGGGCTACAGGATCAGGTGTAGTATTTCCCCAAAACATCCTCCGAAAATCCTCTATTTATTTTCCTCTCTTTATTTCTTTAGGACTGTGTGCATGGCTGTGCAATTGTGCAGTTTTTCTTAATTTTCTGAGTGAGTGTGTACGTTTGCTGTGATTTATAAATAAAGAAACACCATTATTCTTAACTTCTGTTTGAAGTTCTACTCGGCCTGACCCTGTAGACATTGGGTTCAAGATCTCGCTACGTTGCCCTACCTCTCGCATTGCTAACTGGTGCTCTAGCTAATTCCCATTCCCCATTATTTTAAGCACATTGAGGTGCCCCTCCAGGGACCCCGAGAAATCAGGGTAACATTGTTGTGGGTTTTCTGGGCTTTGAGGTCGTGTTCTATTAGTATTTTCTCCTGACGTTTCACCTGCATCTGTGGCTGGCATCTTCAGATGCAGGCCAAACGTCAGGACAAAATACTAATAGAACATGGTCTCAAAGCTCGGAAAACCCACAACAACCTATGGATTCTGGCCATGAAAGTCTTTGACTTTACAATTCTAGAACTGTTTTGAAATAGCAGTGATTCAAATTTAGTTAATGAACAATTCATTATAAGCTTTATTTCAGGATGGGATATAAAATGTAAAATCAGTTAATTTGAACCCATGATGCAAAGACATTATCCAGTTTATAAGTTTTTGGTTTCCCAGTTGTTAATTCAAGAAAATTTGTCTTCGTCTAGTAATATAGGATGGCACAAGAATGGTAAAAGTAGTGATAGAAATAGGACAAAACATTTTTGCCCCCTTTTCCACATTTGAAATGTATTTTTCAAAAAAGAATTGTTTAAACATTGCAAATTTTTTAGGTTTAATGGATATAAATGGAAGCCCTCTGACCCAACCTGGGTGTTGGTCATTTAGCTCTAGTAAAAACATGGTATCCATACTGAAAATAAGTATAAATCTCACCATTTGTCTCAACTGGAACACTTCATAGTTTTTTTTTCCCATGACAATAAAATATGTTCTTGAATGTTCAGTGGTACTGTTTGAAAGAGGTAACGTAGGCAGAAAGTTCATTTTAAATAATACAGTTCTATTAAACCTAGATAAACTTAGTTTTGCCCAGTTCTTTAGTTTATACATTTCATTAAATGTTTGTAATTAAGTGAAATTCTCCTTCCTAAAAAAACTTTGAATTATGATGCCCAGATATACTACACTTGATTTACTTGTCTGAAAACCTGTCATTCTAGAAAAAAACTACCTAAAGCCAGTATTCATATTTAAACTTAAGATTTTGTATTTATTTTTGTTATTACCATTTGCTAGCCCGACCTTGGGGGGTGTTAGATATCATTTTGATATCAATAATTCAGCCTTGTTTTACCACCCTACGCCAAGTGTTTGTGAGGCCCCCGGACGAGCACAGAACTAGGCACAGCCACTGATTGCTGAACATTCCATTCTCCAACCAGGCAGGCCAGAAATAGCCAGATCGTAGCTTTAGGAGACCTCAAAGGCAAACGCTATATTATGTATGCACGCTGCTTACAAAGAACTCCCTGCCCCGAGCAGGCGACTTGACAGGCTGGATACTTAACTGTCAAGTACTCTGCGGTTGCATACTGGCTATCCCATTGTTGATTCGGACCTAACTCAATCATGCTAAATTCTGACCTTTCAGAGGCTTTGTCTCCAGCCCCAAACTCATTGTTCTTCCCCAAGTACAGACTAGCCTACGGTCATATTTTCCCTATAAAAACCCCTGGGGATTGAGAGCTTCCTTGGATCACTCCGAACTTCCATCCAGCCTTGCTGCCGCTTTATCCAGCGAGCTTTCCCCTCAGTCTCATATACTGAAATTGTGCACCTACGAACTTCTGCAGTGATCTACCCTGGCTTCAGGACAGGTGTAGTATCACCCAAACCAACAACCTCCTCTTAAAATTCCCTCTATCCCACTCCAACCTTTATTTTTCTATAGTTATCTGTGTGAGTGTGCTGCATACGTTGTTTGTCTGTATTTAATATAGATCACAATTATTCTTAAACTCCGGTGTGCTTCTTGGCTTGGCCTGACCCTGTAGCCATAGGGTTCAAGATCCCGCTAAGTTACCCTGCCTCTCGTAATGCTAAAGCAGTGCTCTGAGCTAATTTTCCCCACCTATAGTTGAGAACATTTTGATGTCCCTCCCAGGACCCCCAGTAAACAGGGTAACATTTTTTATCTATTACCAAACCTGACATTGCTCCTGCAGACTGTAAAACTGATTATTATTTTTGGAAGTTCTTGAGTTGGTTTGCAAACTGTCATGGCTACGTCATCTGCAAAAGGAAAGAAGATGTACCTTGTGTTTTTACAGGGTGAGGTTTTTTTTTTCTTTTTTTGGGTTGGGAAACATTTTAAACTGAATGGACTAGTAATGGTGGTGCTGGTGCTAATAATCACCCACAAGGGTGTGTGCATGCTTTAACAACTTTGAATCTCCTGAAGTGGTGTGTGTAAAGAAGGGACAGGTGATATGTTTATCCTTGACCCGAACCCTCCCCCAAATTATATGCAACATTCCTACAGTCTTATCTTCCAGAGTACCCACCTAGCCCTGAACTTAAATATTATCAGGCAACTACATATCATGCTAGACTACTGAGATTCAGGAATTGGTGAGCTGGATGGTATTCTTGTTTCTGAAGAGCTCATTGTTATAACCTGGTAAGGCTAATTACAAACTATTTATCCTCCCTGCACTCATTACAGGTCTCCAGCTATTGATATTCATTTGAGGAATATACAGCATTGTGGCAATATACATGGACTAGTATTTTTCTTTGTTTGCTTGTTGTTTAATAGGCTAGAAGCATACTAATGTGTGTGTAGTACTTAACATTTGATGGAAGGCGAAGATTTGCCCTGTAATTTGTTCAGAATGGAAGATGGCTTTAGATCAGTGTTTCCCAACCTTTCTTTACTTGTGTTCCTGTTGGCAGCCCATTTCCATAAATTGTACCCCACCACCACCACGTCCTTTCTTTGAGAGAAAAAATACCTATCAGAAAGCTTCTGTGAACTCTGAAGAGACATCCCCAAACCCACAAAAGTAAAGGCAGTGTTACCGCTGTTTCTAGCCGGAGCTTGTGGGATATTAAGATATCATTTGATATCAATAATTTGGCCTTCTCTACCCATTCCTCTCCACGTACCCGCGAGGCCCCCAGACAAGCATGCACACAGGTGCGGCCGACAATAGCCGAACCATTCACATCCCGATCTAGGCAGGCCAGTCATTGCCGAATGCAGTTTCAGGAGACCTCAAGGCAAGTACCACATTATGTATGCATGCTACTTACAAAAGATCCCCTGCCCCGCGCAGGCAGCTTGATGAGCGGACTATACAACTCTTAAGCATTCCGCATTTGCATACTGGCTACTCTATTGACAATCTGGCTATAACTCAATCATCTAAAGTACTGACTTTTTGGAGGCTTTGTTTTCCCCAAGTACGGACCAGCCTGCAGCCACAATTTTCCCTATAAGAACCCCTGACTTTGAGCGCTTTCTCGGATCACTCTTGGTTTCCATCCCGCCTTGCTGTTGCTTTGTTCAGTGAGCCTTCCCCTCAACTCCACGTGCTGAGAATCCACGCTCCCCAGCTTCTTTGCTTTTAATCAGGCTTCAGGACAGGTATAGTATATCCCATATCAAACCTCCTCTAAAAACCCCTCTATCTGCTCATACCTTTATTTATATAGTTTCTCTGTGTGTTTGTGTTGCATACACTGATTGATTGTATTTTTAATAAAATTCACATTTGTTATTTCACTCCGGTTTGCTTCTTGACTCGGCCTCACCCCATAGACATTGATGGAAGCCAAGAGCGATCCGAAGAAGCGCTCAAAATCAGGGGTTTTTATAAGGAGAATTGTGACCGCAGGCTAGTTCGGACTTGAGGAAAACAATAGATTTGGGGCTGGAGACAAAGCCTCCAAAAGGTCAGAATTTGAATGATTAAATTATAGCCGAATTTATCAATAGAGTAGGCAGTATGCAAACGCAGAGTACTTAAGCGTTGTATAGTCCGATTGTCAAACTGCCGGCGTGGGGCAGAGGATCTTTTGAAAATTGCGTGCATACATAATTGCGTACTTGCCTTGAGGTCTCCTGAAACTGCGAGTCGGCTATTTCTGGTCTGCCTGTATTGTGTTAAAATATTACAGTGCATCGGCTGAGCCTGTATGCGTGCTTGTCCGGGGGCCTCGCAAGCACGTGGAGAGGAAAGGGTATGTGAGGCCGAATTACTGATATCAAGAGATATCTTTTAATACTCCCCACGCTCGGGCTAGCCAGGGCAGTAACAATTGACTCAGCCTGACCCCGTGGACATAGGGTTCAAGATCTTGCTATGTTACCCTGCCTCTTGCATTGCCAACTTGTGCTCTGTGCTAATTCCCTCCCCATTGTTTGAGCACATTTAGGTGTCCCTCCCGGGAACCCCAGAAATCAGGGTAACAGCAGGGTGTCAGGCCAGTCACTCTGCCTGGGCCACTCCATCCCATTGTGCCCTATTACCTACCTAGACGCTCTCCATGGTCTCAAGATCTGGTTTGCTCCCAGAAAACCAGTCATGGAAGAGCAATTGCTGCTGTGTGTCCCTCCCTCAGATGGATCTGGGATGGAGCTGTATGTCTCTACTGGGTATACTCTCTCCTTGTGAAGAATTACATAAGGAAGAGGAAGAGAAGATTGTGTGCATGCAAGGCTCAAGAAGCCGCCTAGTGCAAGTGGAGCTAGGGTCATGGCAACTTGAATAGAAGGTTATGTGCAAATATGCATGTGAAAATGACTATTTTTTAAAAGTTTGTGGCCCAATGGCAGCCAGGAATAGAAAGGTAATAAAACACTGAGATTGAACCACTTCTGTTGCTTAGAATTACGGCACATTATCCCTGGGTAGTATTGATGGGAGACCACCAACAAATGCTAGGTGCAGTGGGTTATATTTCAGAGGAAGGAACTGGCAAAATCACCTCTGAGTATTCCTTGCTTAAGGAAACCATATGAAATTCATGGGACACCATAAGCTGACAGGAGACTAGAAGACACAAATATTTTGAAGGCACACACACACACACACAAATAATGTTGCATTTTATTCTGCTTAGAATGAGGAAGTAGAACCATCTCCTTAGCAGATAAAATTAAAATATGTAGGAGGGAGTTTTGCAGATCAGAAGAAAACTTCAGTAAGACCCATCTTGGTTTCAATTACTCTCCTCTCTCTCAAACTAACCACTCACAACCAACTTTTACTTAAAAAAAATGTCTTTAAAAAAGATTTTTCTCTTCCGCGTCCCCCTTCCTCAGTAGTTTCCAACTCCCTCTGGTCGTCAGCCCGTTTGCTGTTAACTGCCAGCAATATGGCATCTCCATTCTAATAGGTTTGCAAGGAGGCATGACAGATTTAAAAAAAAAAGAGAGAGTCAAGCATTCTTTAGCAGTGGGAGAGTGGATGGGTTCATCGTTGTGGGTAAAGTGGGAAGGCAAGGTGGGTGCGAGAGGAAAGGTAAGATACCCTGATGACCAGAAACTCTAATGCAGTCCTCTTATTAAATCCTACTCCCCCTCCCCTCTCATTCCAGTCAGATTGGGGAGACGTGTCCGCTTCTCAAGCAAAAACAGTGCGCAGGCGCAGGCCATTTATCCTGGGTGAAAACGCTTGTGGACGTATGAAGGGGATCACCCTGTCTTTCCTCGTCTCTGTAGTCCCCCTCCTTGACGTTTTTATTTCAACCTTGTCGTTTCCTCGTCCTCTCTGGAATCTCTTCACAGTGCAGCCCTGCCGTCACCCTCCACCTTTTAATCTCTTATTCATGAGAAGGCTGAAGTGGTTGCGGCTTCTTATTCCCTAGGAAACCACGCGTGTCTCCCTCCCACCATGCCAAGCTTCCAAATTTCCTCCCCTGAGGCCAGCCCAGCCTCTTGATTGAATCCTTTCCTCATCCCTCCCGCCTTTTTTTTTTTTTTATAGCTTTCTAGCCTTTGGATGGACAGAGACTTTGGGAGGCATTAGGAGACTACAGTTCTTTGAAGCTCCATTCCTAGAGGAGTGTATTGTTTGAGCGTCTGCGGTGGAAGAGATACAGAGAGTCGCAGAGGAGAAGGATGAGGAAGAAGATGATTTTTAAAAACCCGACAACTAATGCATCTCGAACCATTTCACTGTGTTCTCCTCCTCGTTGCTAGCTGTCAGACAGAGACAGTCCTCTCTTTTGAGGGGAATCTCTCAAGCGGACTTCTCTGCTGCGTGTGGTGAGGGCTTCTCTGGTGGGTTGCCTCAGGTTACTGCTGCTCTCTTTTTTGGCTAGCTTTTATAGTGGAGAGAGCTGCTACTGCTTTTCTGCTGCTGCCGCTGTGGCACTTTCCCGCGTTCGTAAAAAAAGGAAAAAAAAAGCCGCCGCCGCTGCTGCCGCCGCCACCGCCGCCACCTCCCCCCCACCGCACTCCCCGGTTCACCTTCTTTCTCTCATGATCAGAGCGAGAGGAACAACAGCGGCAGAGCCGGCAGCGGAGGAGCTTTTCTTCTCTGGGATTTATGAATGGCCCTGACATGGAGGAAATACCGTTCCAGAAAGTCAAGAAGAGCAAGAAGACGAGGAAGAAGTGCTGTCGCTATTGTTGCTGCTCCTCCTCTCCTGGACCGCCGGCACAGTCGGCGCCGCCGCCACCACCAGCGCCGGCCGCGGGCAGTAGCAGCAGTGCCTCCGGAGCGAATGCGGCTGAAGCAGGCGGAGGCGGCGGGGGAGCGTTCGGCGGAGGGGCTGCTGCAGCTCGGCGGAAGCTGCTGGACGCCGTCGCTTGCGAGGACCAGTTCGACTGCAAGGAGCTGGAGTCGCTGTTCCAGAACTATAACCTGAAGCTGGAGCAGACGTCGACGCTTAAGGCGCTGGCTGTGCTCATCGTGCTTACCGCCAGCCTCGCGCTGATGGAGCTGCTGTCGGGCCCAAGCTTGACCATCTCCAAAGGCTCCCACCCGGTGCACTGCATCGTCTTCCTCTCTCTCTTCATCGTGACCAACGTCAAGTACCTGCAGGTCACCCAGCTGCAGCAGATCGTTAAGCTCACATTGCTCTTCAGCTTCACCTTCGCCTTCCTCTGTTGCCCCTTTTCTCTGGGTGCCTATGGCATGGAGCCCCCCAGTGCCCCCGAGCAGGGCATGTGGCAGCTCATGCTAGTCACCTTTGTCTCATATTCTCTCCTTCCTGTCCGAACACTTCTGGCCGTCATCTTCGGCTTGGTAGTGGCTGTCTGCCATCTCATTGTGACTGCCACCTCGGTCAGTGCCAAGAGGCAACCCCTATGGAGGACGGTAAGTGGTATCCCCTGCCCCAATTCCTTCACTGTATTGTAATGCCCCAAACCCTAAATGGAATAAGGGGAATGTATAGTCAAACACTGGCCTAGCAGGGGCTGCTTAAATTTGGGGCAAGGAAATGGAGCATGTTTTAACAATTGTGAGATTAGCAGAGAATAATAAGATTATTAAAGCAAATTGTTTATGGATTTCTTGTATGTCCCTTGTTTCAAGGACCCAGAAAGTTCTTAGACCTACAGTTCTGCAGCTATGCATGTGGTAAACTTCTGCTAAAAGGAAGGTTTTTGGTTTTAAATGAAGTATTATAGCACCCCTGCAACTGTAAGATTTGGGAATACATCACATGGATGACGATCTTACAGTTTAAGCTGGTATCTGAGACAAAGTGTGTTTTTCTGTGGCACTGCTTTTGTGTAAGGACATTTTCTATGTTTTGAGTGGAAGTTATATAGGCTATAGAGGGTAGGGTGTGCCATTAGAGCACATGTTAGTAGATGATATATTGTGCTGTATGTGTAACTGCTTAGTGTATGCTGTCTAATCTAATATCTAATGCATACAATTTTTAACTGTACACTATAGTGCATACATTGTAAACTAGTACACTGAAGAATGTGCCTTTCTGAAGATGGTTCTTGCATCATGTGCTTGCTCTGGGGAAAAACTGTATTTTTAAAAATTCATGGTTGATCGGGTGCTTGTGTTGAAGATCTGAAAATCGCCTGTAACTACTACATTATGCTTTGTGTATAGTGTTCAGAGAAGGGTATAGTTACAGTCCTCACAGAGAACAAAGTGTGAACAAGACAGGTGCTTAGCTTACATACCCATGAATCATTATGATAAATAAGTTAGGTGTACAGTTTGGACATGATTAAGGTTGTCAATGAAGTACTGGGAAGAGTTGTTGACAATGAAGAAGCATTTCTTTTTCTTAGTCATACACAGAGACTCATTTCATCATCACATAGGCATGATGAAATAATTATTATACCACAATAATGCAAAACTGTTGTGTTCTAAGTTCAAGGTCAGAATATGTATCTCAGTCCTGTAATAAATACTGTACACTGCTCACACTTTAGGGAATCTTTCTACTTCTACCCTTCCTAATTTCAAATTCAAATTGCTGTTTCTTTAATCCCCCTCATCTCTTGAGCCTCAGACCCAATGGGAAATCCCTCCCAACCTCCTCCAGGTGTTCATCACATCCCTAATCCATATTTCTAGTGGCAGCAGTTATTTCTTTCATCTCTGTCTTCACACATGATATTTAGTATTTAGTAAGTGCTGTAGGCTATATTTCAGACAAACAACCTTTCTTGCCTGAGAAAATCTTGTGAAATTTATGGGGGTCACCATAAGAAGACATACACCCAAGGACACGTCATTGGACTTTCTGTCCTCCACCCCCCCCCCATTAATGTTGTAGGGAAGCTTCACTGCAGCATCTTGAGGAATGTGCTGTTGAAAATTCCTCTTTTCCTTCCCACTCAAGAGTAGCTAATTATAGTCCTGTCCTGCAGGGGGCTTCCTCAGGTGCCCATAAGCTTATAGAGTTGTACTGGAAATAAGGGAAGAAAGATGGGAAGATTGGAGACTACTGAGACAGTTTATGAACAGGGCTATCTTTTAGCTTCACGTCCATTATGAATCTGAGCTGATTAGGAATGGGAAGAGACTGGACATCTGTGTTTTTGTCTGTGCGTGTTGAGGGAGTGTTATTTAATTGCTGTGTATTAGCAGTGTGCAGTTTGGGTTTTTGAAAGTTGAATAGCAGTTGGCTTTGGGAAAATCAGATTATGAATGCAGAATAACACAGGAGAATAAGAGTTGCTTCCCTCTGTCTTTGCTTTCTGAGGTTATTTTTTCTGGTTGAATATTGGCTAAATAAGACTGTTGTAACACACAAATATGAGCAGCCTGCCATAGCCACAAACACAATTTATGAGTGTAAGCATGAAATTGTTTTATATGTTTAGATTCATCTGGATTTTTGAATACAGTGTCATTTAAGTGTGCACATAACAGATACCCAGGGAAACATATGTAGGCAAACAAGGGGTGGGTTTACAGGGACATACAGGATTACTCTTGGCTCACTGCTGCTGAGCTCGTGGACAGAATAAATTGTGTGTTTTGAGGAGAGCGAGGGAGGGAGGGGGAGGGGGAGAGAGAGAGAGATAAGCTGAGCTTTATGATTTACCCAGATAATCTGGTAGTCTATTTTTAAGTGCATGATTTAGAGATTCAGCAAGAAAGGAGAATATGTGAACAGCTGAAATTTAGAGAATAGTGAAAGCCCTTTTGAGTGAAAGCATCATCTCTGCCAGAGATGCCACACTAAATGCCCAGTATTCACTGTAATATTAGCATATTCAAGAAATCCCTAAATATTTCATTTCCAAATCAGATGAGAAAAATCTGCATTCTTGAGTACAGTACCTACTGTGTTTTTTGTTTGTTTGTAAAATTCATAATGAAACAAACTTTCTCTAAGTTTTTTGGGGGTAGAAATAGATGCATGGTATCATCTTGAAAAGATGGATTTCCCAACTCTTTTGCCTATATGTTGGCTTCTCTTGTTGTTGTGTATCTTCAAGGTGCTTCCAATTTATGGCCAAGCTATTGTGGGTTTTTCTGGGGCTGAGTGTGTGTAATGTACCCGGTGTCACCCAGTGGGTTTCCATGGCCCATTGGGAATCAAACCCTGGTCTCCAGTATTGTAGTCCAACTCTCAAACCACTAGACCACTTAACGGGGGGAAATGCAAATGCCTGAAAGGAGATGTGCATAAGGATTAGGAAGCAGTAAAGCAGCAAATCCAGTGATTCATGACAGAGTCCTCTTGTAAAAAGGTGTGGGTGTGTGAATGGGGTAATTATTTTGCCACAACTTTTAGCTGAACAGACATTTTATCTAATTCACCCCTCCACTGAAAATGATTGAGGAAAAATTAGTAATGGGCAAGATCCAGTGCTAGACTTTTGTTTGCAGGGCAGTGGGATCCTGTTCTCTCTTTGCATCTCCAAAACCTGTTCCAATGGGTTGAAGACACTCTGAAGCTAGTATTCTGGCTGTTCTGAGGTTTATGGAGATAACGTCATGATGGTAGATTTAGGCTGATGTCAGCTCCAGACTGTAGTAATTCAGGGTTCCAATCCAGACATTCTTGGGGAATGAAGGGCTTTGGATCAGTCATATCCAAAGCTGACTCTGGCTTGTCATGTCCTTAGAGAGTAGTTTTGGGGGCTTTTGCTTATTTTACTTTTGCTTTTGAAGGACTACTCCCAGCAGTAGCTAGCAGAGTCTATAGATTTTTTTGCCATGGAACTGAGCTGCTCTCCCTGCTGGCTGAGCTTTTTTGTCCCAGTGTAATCCCACAGCCAGAAGATATGGAGGTGAGGATTGTTCTGACAGTGAGCAGTTAATCTCCAATGACTTCAGTAGGATTTAAGCCGCCTAATTTTGTTCTGGATAACAGTTGTAGGCTTCCTTCCTTAGCAAACTTACTTGAAAGCCATTTAAATCAGTGCAATTTACTTCTCCATAAACATATTTATCAGGGGTTTTAAAGCTCTCAACAGAGGGCAGTATTTCATGTATAAATATTATGCTTGTTCAGAATGCAGATTTCTGGGGGCTCCTGGTATGTTAGCATTTCTCTGATAACATAAGGCAGAAAGAAAAAACTGAAATAAGCCAATAAAAAACAGCTAGATGAGTAAATTGAAATGAAGATAGGCTTTGCCTGTCTATCTAAAAACAAACAGGTGTGTTTCTGTGTGGGTGTGTTGATGAAAGGTGAAGTGAGGCAAATTCTGATATTCATAGGTGTCAAGATATCCACTTCCGCAGTTCTTCCAGTCTTTCAATTCTGTGTTCACTTAATTACTTTGCTGCTGTGTAGAGGACTGCAGCATTGTGTGTTTGTTACATAGCTGACCTTCTTGTTTAAAGGTCAAGAAACATGTGTGCAAAATATACCATTTGACCTAATGCTAAAGGGATGAATGAGTGGTTTATGTTACATATAAAAAAATATTTTTATTAAGAGTTATTAAATAAAAATGAACCACAGCTCTAATAGATTTCTTTTTAAAAAGATCAGAATAGTTTGACAGACAGCAGAGGCAAAAAAGAAATCTATGACGTGTGTGTCCATTATCTGTATTTATATCCAAAATGAGGCAGACATCCAAATATAATCTCTAATGCAATAATAAGTCATGAATTACAAATATACCAGTGCTGCCTCCAGGATTTTAGAGGCTCTTAGACAAAATAGTCCCATTTTAACTGAAAGATATAAGTTATGTAGACTGAGAAGTGTCTTGTGGGGTCTTTGTACACAAGGGGGATGGAATCTTCTTTGGTGAGGTGAGTTCTTTGTTCATTTTGGAGTCTCAGTTTGAGGCATTTGGTTAAATATGGTTATGAAGAATACTCTAATATTTTTAAAGAAAAGGGTAGAGAGCTGGTAGACAAGTGGATAAATGGTAGGAAATATAGGGAGAAATGATCGGAGAGCAGGCACTAGTCCAAGAATAGGCAGGGAATATGTATCTCACTGAGGAAATCTCTTGGCTGCAAGAGCGTGACAGAGTAAAGATGTCCAAATGAGTTTTCTGTTCATTGTCAAGAGGCATAGGCTCTGTATTAAAATGAGTTCTGGAATTCTTTGGTGGACTTCCATTTTTACATTTTGTATCTTAGACACTTGGATTGGAGGATTAATAGCTTGCCAGGGAACTGCGTTGGGTAGGGAAACAAAGGCATGGGTGCCTTCCACCTCATAATGAACAGAAACATCTTGTTTTTGAACTGAACTGGCAGTGACTGACCATAAAGAATTCTGGGATTGTAGTAGACGCCTCAGTGAAAATGTCAACCCATCATGCAGCTCCTTTTTTGTTTGTTTGTTTTTTTAAAAAAGCAAATTCAGTTGTGAGCATGACTGGGAAAGGAATTGAAACTAAAACTCCCAATATCATTTGGTATAAGCAAAATTCTGGTGTGATCACTGTTGGGCTACCATATATAGTTCTGATCACTACTTCTGAAAAATGATACTGTGGAACAAGAAAATATGAAGAAAATCAAAAGCAAAATGGTCAATGGATAGGAACAACTCTGCAGTTAGGAAGGTTTACAAAACTTGGTGCTATTTGGCTTAGAAAAAATGTGAGACACATGATATAGATGTACAAAATTATGTGAAATGTGAAGAAAGTATAATGCAGATAAGATGAAACTTGTATCCCCTTCTAAAACTAGAAACTGGGGGCGTCCTCTGAAGCAGAACGGTGAGAGATTCAGGACAAAAAAAAACACAGCACTTAATTAAACTTACTGCCACAATATATAGTGACAGCTGCTGACTTGAATGGTTTTAAAGGGAGATTGGATAAAATCAGTTATGTAGGACCATCAATGTATACTACTCAATATAGCTATATCTCTCCTCCAGTATCACAAGCAGAACATCTGTGTATATCAATGTAATGGGCAATACAAAGTGCAGGGTATATTTGAGCCCATCATGCTGGTAGACATTCTGTTAGAAAATGGTTGACTGCAGTGGGAATGGGATGCTGGGTTAGACAGCCCTTTGGTGAGATCCAGCATGGTTCTTCTTTTGTTTTTATAACATATGTTCAGCAGTGCTCATTGCTTTTGATGAGACCTGTTTAGAGGCCTCAACAACACAATGAGAGAGTAAAGGGTAAAGTCTGTGTAAAGAGTAAAGTCTGAATAGAGTCTGTGATGAACCTGGGGGGGCTTGACAACAGAGCCTCCTTAGAGACCAAGAGTGTTTAAAAGTGATTGGCTGTTGAAAGAGAACTCCAGATAGCCAAGGGAAGGGGCTAGATGGGGAGAGGAGGAAGAATAATGGATTTTAACTGAAAAACAGAGTGTGTGGAGGTTAAGGTCAGAGTTGAAGACGGAGTTGAAAATAGTATTGGTGTAGAGTTGGTGTGGAGAGAGAGAAATGTTGTGCTAAGTTATGAATCCTTAATTACAAAAAAGTTTTACCTTGACAGTATATTTGATAAAGATTTGTTTATCTCTTGTTATAAAAGCTGCCTCAAGAAAGTATTATTTCTCTGGACTGGATTATACATGCTACCATAGTAGCAATAGTATCACATTCGTTTAAGAGATAAATCTTGCTTGTCCTTATATCTGAAAAGGGGCAGATTTAGGAAAGCAGTAAAGGGAGGTACCTCTGGAAGGAGAAGCGAAGCGGGGGGGGGGCAAGAGTGAGAAAGGTGCTGCATTCTCAGGATGGGAGAATAGAAGTAGACCTATTTGTCATAGCCCTGGCTTGATCCAGAAATCTTCCCAACTGTTCAGACCTGGACATAAAGAGGTGTCAGGCTGGGCAGGACTTGGGTGTCTCATATATTGTAAAATGTGATCACATGCTGAAGACTGGTAGCCTTTAGAAGTTGCTGGAAATGAGAAGATACATATTCTGCTACTGAACGTACTTACAGCAGTAAAATAACGATCTGTGATAAAATGAAGTCATTCTTTCCTTTTCTCCCAGCTAGACGCCTTTTTTTTTAACCAGGGAAAAGCATTGCAAAAGGAAAGAAATTGCATAATTGAGCACCAATGCTACTTTAAATATCCTTCTGTTTTGGGGAAGGGGGAAATTAGGGGCTAAAATGGCTGTGGATCTAGGAGATCCCTGTACGGTTCTTCACTCACAACTGCATCACCAAAATGCCAAAGTCAGAACATTGTCAAAGATCAAAGCAGGGATTTCTGCTCCTTGGGACTTTGTTCCAGGACCATAGGATTACTCTGTTAATATTACATAATATGATTATTTCATGTGATGTTTTATTGATTAGCTTAGCTGCTGTGCCTTTATGTTTCATATGATAAGATCAAAAATAGTTCATAATAATTAATAATAATGAGAAGTATCCTGCTTTTTCCCAAAATTATGATTCAAAGCAGGTAAATACTGATCAGATATCACTCAAGTATCAATTGATTCTTAACATTAGCTTAGAAAACCCCAAAATTAAAGTCTGTTAACGTCTATGAAGTCGTGTGGTAAAATTTATTTATCACACTTTACAGCAAGTTTTTCATATCTGGTCATTGTAAACAATTTCGTAAGCACAAAGTTTACATAATATTAAAAATAGGGCTGCTAATCGATTAAAGCATTTTGACCAACTAAAACATGCCCTGTTTAACAGTATAGCAGGGTTTTTGTTTCTTGCTTTGTTTTGTTACTTCCTATAAGAACTGCTTTTTTTCCCCAAACAAAAGAACATTTTTTCCTAGATGTTGCGTGCTATGTTTTTGCCATAAAAAATAAATATGTGCTTTTTCCTTCTGAACATGTGTTATTAATTTGGAAATTGAAAAAGTCAGTTAATTAACTAAAACGCAGATGATTAATCTTTAAGATGTATTATCAAAAGAGGCCCATAACATTGTGCGCAAGCCTAGCATTCTTCCTGTTTCACAATTTAAATAGCGTGCATACATAATCTAGAATCAAGTATGGTTCATCCCTAAATTCTGGCCATGTAAAAATGTTTCAGATGGCCTGTTCATCTTTTAGGAATTCATTGTAGTGTGACATGTCATGTATTTTCTCTCTATTCATCTGTCTTTTTAGTAGTTTTTTTTAATAGCATGAAAATTCTTTGAGGACTGAAGCATAAGTGCCATGACAACCAGTCTGTGCTAATGATACACAAAAAATGTTGCAGATCTGTAGAACAGTTTGTGGTTGTTATTTTAAAAGCAGCTTGATTCTGGAGAGAAAAGGAAGATCTGGACTGACTGCAGTAAAGGCACTTCTAAATAAGCCCAGGTGCTTATACTGAAGTTCTTTTAATCTTCTAGTTGTTCCCAGAAGACAAAGACCAGTTCTTCACTGCAAGATTTCTCACAGAATAAAAAAATAAAAAATAAGCATGCCTCTTGGCCGTCACTGCCTACAGCTTGTGGATAGTGAAGCCAACAGATATGTTTTATTCTTAGTGGTCCAATTATTCCAGGGGTGGAAAACTGTGGAAGATGGAAAACTGTGGAACTGCTACTAATAGTAAGAAAAAAAAGTACTTCAAAACAAGAGCTTTAAAAAAAATCAGAAAATTTTTTTTGAAAGAACTTTTACATTGGCCACTCAAAAAGACAGTGTTGAAATGCATCTTGCCCTTGTTTTACTGAAGGTTTCTTTAGATGCTTGGTCATCAAAAAATCTTTCTCCTGTGCCCCTAACCCTATGTCTATATCTATATCTATATATCTGTGTGTGCATGTGTGTTTGTGTGTATGGGGCATTGATTTTTTTGGTAGATCTATTGTAACTTTTTAATATTTGTTTAATACATATTTATTAATGTATACTTGCCTTGTTTGCATTTGGCTGGCTTCTTGAGCGTGGTCTCATATCTCTCCCTCCCTCCCTCCGTCCCTCCCTCCTTTTCTTTCTTTTTATCTATACTGTCTCATACAAATGAGAAAATGCAGATAGAGGAATATTGGTTGGTATTTTAGAAAGGCAGAATGGTCTGCTTGAGCTTTCTAGCCCATTTATTTGAAAATATGGTCGAGGAACAGTCAGGGTGTAATGGTGGTGATGTTGGAACATAATGTAAGTCTTACATTAAATCTACCTCATTTGTAGAATTCTGGTAAAAGTTACATTCCCCTGCTCAATATTTTTAGTTATTACTGCAATATGTCTTTGGTTACCTGGCTAAACTAGATGAATTCAAGTCTCCAGGGCCAGATGAATTACATCCAAGGATATTAAAAGAACTGACAGAAGTAACAAACAAAACAAAACAAAAAAAAACAAACAAAAAAAGAGGACCCAAATAATTATCGACCAGTCAGCCTGACCTCAATTCCAGGAAAAATCGTAGAGCAGATCATTAAACAATCAGTTTGTAATTACTTAGAAAGCAACTCCGTAATCACCTAAAATCCCCATGGATTTCTCAAAAATAAGTCATGCTAGACTAATTTTATCTCTTTTTAAGATAGAGTTACAAGCTTGATAGGTGAAGGGAATGCTGTGGATGTAGCATATCTTGATTTCAGAAAGGCCTTTGACAAAGTTCCCCATGACATTCTTGCAAAGAAGCTAGTAAAATGAGGCCTGGAGAGTGCTACTGTTAGGTGGATTTGTAATTGGTTGACTGACCAAACCCAAAGGGCGCTCACCAATGGCTGCTTTTCATCCTGGAGAGAAGTGACTAGTGGGGTGCTACAGGGTTCTGTCCTGGGCCCAGTGCTATTCAACATCTTCATCAATGACTTGGATGAAGGAGTAGAGGGCACACTGATCAAATTTGCAGATGATACCAAATTGGGATGGGTTGCTAATACCCTAGAGGACAGGATCAAAATTCAAAATGATCTTGACAGATTAGAGAGCTGGGCCCAAGCCAAAAAATTAATTTCAAAAGAGAAAAATGTAAGGTCCTGCACTTAGGCAGAAAAAAATGGAATGGACCAATATAGGATGGGGGGGGGGGCACATGGCTGGATAACAGTATGTGTGAAAGTGATCCAGGAGTCTTGGTAGACCACAAGCTGAACATGAGTCAGCAGTGTGATGTAACAGCCAAGAAAGCCAACAGAATTCTTGGTTGCATCAATAGGAGAATGGTATCTAGAACAAGGGAAGTAATAGTACCACTCTATTCTGCCTTGGTTAGACTTCAACTGGAATACTGTGTCCAGTTGTGGGCACCTCAATTCAAGAAGGATATTGATAAGCTGGGGCATGTCCAGAGGAGGGTGACCAAAATGGTGAAGGGTCTGGAAGCCATGCCCTGTGAGGAGTGGCTTAGGGAGCTGGGTATGTGTAGTCTGCAGAAGAGAAGGTTAAGAGGGGACATGATAGCCATATTTAAATATTTGAAGGGATGTCATGTTGAGGAGGGAACAGACTTGTTTTCTGCTGCTCCAGAGACTAGGACAAGGAGCAATGGATTCAAGCTGCAGGAAAGGAGATTCTATATGAACCTCAGGAAGAACTTCCTGATGGTCAGAGCTCTCCAGCAGTGGAATATGCCACTGCCTTGGAGTGTGGTGGAGTCTATCTCTTTGGAGGTTTTTAAGCAGAAGCTGGATTGCTATTTGTTGGGAGTGCTTTGATGTGTGTTCCTGAGTAGCCAGGGGTTGGACTGGATGGTCCCGGTGGTCTCTTCCAACTCTATGTTTCTATGATTTCCAACTTATGGCAATTTCAAGACAAACCTATCATGGGGTTTTCTGGGACTTTGTCCCAAGTTGCCCAGTGGGTTTCCATGGCTGAATCGGGGATTGAACTCTGGTGTTCAGGGTTGTAGTCAAAAACTCAGATTACTAAACCACTCTGGCTCTCCTGGATTTTATATATAGTTGGGTCTCCATATGCACAGAATTTGTATTCACAGATTCAAACAACCACAGCTTGAAATTTTTCAAATACTACATACATACTTCCAAAAAACAAACTTTGATTTTGCTGTTTTATTTAAGGGAACCATTTTACTACAGCATTGTACGTAATGGAACTTGAGCATTCACAAACTTTGGTATCCATAGGCGGTCCTGGTGCTAAATCCTAGTGGATACCAAAGGCCCACTGTACATAAGCAAAATGAAAATAATGGTGATAGCTGTATGTTAGCTGTTAAAAAGAAACTAGCAAGATACATGTTCAGAATCACATATGATCTAGACCAGCTCTTCTCAAACCTTTTACCTAGGAGGAACCCTTGATATAATTTTCAGGTCTCAGAGAACCCTTGCATAAAGATTATTATCTATAGCTCAAAAATATATATATTAATCGACCTTCACTCTGGGCAGCTCCAATCAGGCTGTATAGCCCTTTTAAAAAACCACCTCTGGTCCTCTTCCCCCAGCAGCTGCCTGGCCAACTGAGCACAGCTCACAGCCTGATTTGTTAGCATCACAGCCCTCTTCTTCCCACCCCCCTACATACACCCAAGAAGGAGATGGGTGAAAGAGAGGAAGTACAGGGCCATGTCAATCCACCTCTTTTCCTTCTCTTTTTCCTGACCTCGTTTGGACCCTGGGTATCTGTTCTTCCCACTATGCCTTGACCCTTCACACACACACACACACACACACACACACACACACACTTTGAGATGTGCAATTTTCCCACTTTTGCAGTGATCCTGTGCCTGTAACCCTAGCAAATGTGGAAAGATGATTGTACATTGTGTTACTTTTTGCAGCACTTATATTTTTGAAAAAAAATCTGTTCTCATCATTGAGTACCATATTCTACTCTTAAGTTCAAGATTTTGTAGCCTTAACTATATCCATTTCATGGCTTTCTTATGTCTTTCTTCTTTATTATTGTTTTATCTCAAATCCTTTTTGCTCTCTAAACTATTCCTTTGTGTCTCATTTGCTTGCTTTGGCTTTTTTTTTATTGGGATGCTTTTCTCTTGAGCTCCGTTTCCTTTTAATCTCCCAGAAACATCCTTGGAAAGCACATACTTCAGAATGCATATGCTTAGCTCATTATGCAGACTCTCCTCTTTTCCTTTCTCTTTAATTTTGCTATAAATTAGAATGCAAGTTTTTTGTTTCAGCCTTATATGTCAAAGATAGTATACGGAAGCTGGTTATTATGGACAATATGCAATAGATATTCAGTTTTTATTACAATTTGTGCTATAAAGTCTAATAGCCAATGCTAGAACCTTTTTTACAATTTAGCCATTTGCCATAATCATGTGGGCTATAAATACTCTATCAGTACTCTAAAGGCACCAGATCCTATCTGATCATGGAAGTTAAGTAGTATCAGTTCTGGTTAGTACTTGAATGAGAGACCACCGTTGAAATCAGGTGTTGTAGGCAGTATTTCAGAGGAAGGAACTAACAAAACCACCTCTGAGTATTCTTTGCCTGAGAAAACCCTGTGCAGTTCACGGGGTCGCCATAAGTCAACAGGTGACTTAAAGGCACACACACACACAAATGTTTTTGTGGAACAGTCTCCCACATTACAACATGAAAGGCAAAAAAAATTGCAACCTTTCTATGTGTTAAGAATATGATCTAGAAATCTATTTTTGAAAATGAAATAAATTGTTTTGATTTAGTAAGCATGAATTAAAATGAATTTAAAATAGCCATTCATATATTTCTTTTGGGTTTTTGTTTCATATGTTGTTTTCAGATATCTGTTGCTTGCAATATTTGTTACATTTACTTGAAGAGGGCAAGTAAGCAACAGTTCATAATGAACAGAAAAACTTGTTTCAATTGCTGGATACAGGTATTGAGTTCTCAAAAAAAACAAAACACCCATATAAATAATGAATTCCAAAATATAAATAAGTAAAATAATATAGAAATATAATAATCTTGCATTAAATAAATGTGAAGGAAATGTATAGAAAATAAGAAAATAAAGAAATATTCGTAAACTTGAAAAGATGGAAAATTTACAAATACACATTCCTATTACTTGTCTGTGGCAAAAACTGGAGATTCCCATGGGCAATTGAATCTCCTGGGCCTTATATTTTGACATTTTTTACACAGCCTCTTTCTGTTGCACAGAGATACTAATTGTATACACACAATATATACAATATATATGAAGTTTGAACGGCGCAAGGATGGAGAATTCCTGAGGAAGTGTACACATAGCCCTCCTGTGGCAAAAGTCCAAGGTCTTCCCAGGGATCTAACAATTTATTTGGCAAGTGTGGGAGGAGGGGGCACACATACAACAAAGACAGATGGTGCCCATAGAAACCTAGAATCCTAGAATTGTAGAATTGGAAGAGACCACAAGGGCCATCAAGTCCAATCTCTTGCATGCAGGTATACCCCATCAAAGGATTACTGACAGATGGCCATCCAACCTCTCTTTAAAAATTTACAAAGGAGGCTCCACCACACTCCGAGGCAGCACATTCCACTGTTGAACTGCTCTTACTGTCAGGAACTTCTTCCTCATGGTTAGATGGAATCTCTTTCTGAAATTTGAAGCCATTGCTCTGTGTCCTAGTCTTTGAAGTGGCAGAAAACAAGCTTTCTCCTTCCCCAATAGGACATCTCTTCAAAAACTTAAACATAGCTATCATGTCTCCTCTTAACCTTCTCGCCTCCAGGCTAAACATACTCAGCTCCTTAAGCTGCTCCTCATACAACATGGTTTCCAGGACTTTTGCCATTTTGGTCACCCTCTTCTGGACACATTCTAGCTGTCAATATTCTTCCTGAACTTTGGTGACCAAAACTGGACACAGTATTTCAGGTGGGGCCTAACCAAAACAAAATAGAGTGGTACTATCAGTTCCCTTAACCTCAACACTACTTCTATTGTTGCAGCCCAGAATCACATTGGTTTTTTTTAGCTGCGACATCATACTGCTGACTCATGTTCAGCTTGTGGTCTACTAAGACTCCTAAGTCCTTTTCACATGTGCTGTGGTCAGGCCAGGTGTCACCCCTTTTATTTCTGTGCATTTCATTTTTTCTGCTGAAGTGTAGTACCTTAGACTTCTCTATGTTGAAATTCATTTTGTTAATTTCTGGTCCAGCTCTCTAATCTGCTAAGATCATTTACCTAGTTTACTGTATAGGACATAATGTTGGGAAGCAGGAAATGGGAGCACAAATCCCATTTCCTGCTTATTGGGGAAAAGAAGATGAATCCAAAAAGAATCGCCTTTCACATGCTTAGCCAAAAGTTAGGTCAAGGATAAAAAAGAGAGAGATCGTAGGACGTAATACTACAAGCATACACTACAAAGCTGCAGTGGGAAGGCAGGAGAAAAAGAACAGGAATGGGAAAAACAAGCAAACAAACAAAAATAAAGTTGCATAGGGGATTAAGTTTTATGAATTCTGTATGTGCATGCAATTCAGCGTAGTGATTTTTAAAGAGAAGGAGAAGTGGACACCTCAGAATAAGGGAAGAATAAAGGAAAAGAAAAATCAAGATGAAAATAGTTTCTTGGAATGTTCATGGAATAAACTCACAATATAAAAGAAGGCAAGTGTTTCATCAGCTAGAAAAATTCAAAGCAGAAATTATATGCCTTCAAGAAACTCACATAGATGTCAAAAATGAAAAATACCTGAAGAATAGAAAACTAGGAGAATGTTTTACAACTCTTTATGAAAAGAAGAAGAGAGGAGTAGCAATATTCATTCACGAAAAGATTCCAACAAAACAAATATTTAAAGATGATGAGGGAAGGATCATTGCGATAGAGATATAGCTTAATGGGTGGAAAATATCGTTTGTGGGGGATATATGCCCCTAACAACAACAAAGATGAGTTCTACAAAAAATTAAACAACATGATTCAAGAATATGAGTACGAGAATCTGATCCTCACTGGAGATTGGAATGGTGTATTGGACACAGAAAAAGACAAACAAGCAACAAAGAAAAACAAGAAGAAAGCTCAAGGGAGATCACCAAGAACATTCTTCGAGATTACAGGAGACTTAATATTAACAGAGTCCTGGAGATACCTGCATCCAATGGACAAAGATTTTACCTTTTTCTCAGTCCCCCATCAATCATTAACAAGAATAGACATGATATTAATGTCTAAGAATTTATTGAAGGAAATAAAAAAAGTGGAGATTCTTCCAAAACTAATGTCAGGCTGCAACCCTGTATCTTTGATCTTTAAAGAAGTAAAAACAAAAACAAAAACAGCTTAATTGGAGATTAAATGATAACCTCTTAAAAGACGAAGAAATTCTAATAAAGGCAAAGGAAACTCTGAAACTCTTCTTTCAAGAAATTGTAAAGGAAGACATTAAAATGAGCACTATTTGGGACACAAGTATAGCAGTAATGTGAGGTTTCTTCTTACAACAACCATTTTTACAGAAAAAGAAAAATTTCAGAAGTTATCAATGGAGTTGCAAAAGAAACAAGAAGAATTAAAGAAGAACTCAGATAAGAAAACAATAAAATATGAAATTAAAATAATCCAAAAAGAAATTTCCCAATTGATGACAGAGGAAATAGAAAGAAAATTGTCATATTTGAAATGCTACCATTTTGAACAGGCTAATAGAATCGGAAAATGCCTTGCCTATAGATTGAAGAAAAAGAAAAAAAACAAATTTGATGACAGAGACAAAAGAAAGAAAGTGTACACAGAGCAGAGGAAGATCAAGCAGATATTTGTAAAATACTACAAGAACCTATTTCAAGAAAAAATGATAACTTCTCAACAAAAATACTGAATTGAGTCATACTTAAAAAGACAAATAATTAAGAAGATTATGGAGGCACATCATAAACATCTAAACTCTCCAATTGCAATTAGTGAGGTTATAGAGGCAATTAAAGATTTGAATGTAGGGAAATCCCCAGGTCCTGATGGATTCATAGCAATAGATTATAAGAAACTACAAGATGAGCTGGTATTACCACACCACCAGATGATAAAAACAATGCCAACACAGGAAAGACCCAGAACCTGGGGGGACTCAGATATAATTATAATCCCAAAAGAAAGGAAAGACCTTAAAGATGTCAGACACTTTAGACGAATTTCGTTATTGAATATCGACTATAAAATCTTCACAACAATACTAACTAAAAGATTGAAAATGATCCTTCAGGATTATATACATGAAGACCAAGCAGGCTTTTTACCTGGGAGGAGTTTCAAACAAAATATAAGAACAGTTACAAACTGTATAGAGTACTATGACAAAAATCCAGGGAAGAAGTTTGAGATGGCATTTTTGGACGCCAAGAAGGATTTCGCTAATATCTCCTGGTTGTTCATGTAAAATACTATAGAAGAGTATGGCTGTAGAGAGACATTTAAAGAATGGATAGACATCATCTATAGGGATCAAAAAGCCAACTTGATAATCAATGGGGAAAGATCCATCCAGTTTGAGATATCCAAACGGGTGAGACAGGGTTGCCCACTTTCACCCCTTCTTCTTATTATGACATTGGAAATACTGAAAACAATAAGATCAGAGAGACAAGCCAGATAAGAGAGGTTAAAATAAAGAAGAATGAGCACAAAATAAGAGCATTTGCTGATGACATGGTAGTATTTCTGGAAGAACCAAAACATACCCTTCCCAGACTTTTAGAAGAATTGAAAGATTATGGCTAAGTGGCCAGCTTCAGAATCAACAAAGATAAATCATCATTATTACTGGTGAATCTGTTCAAAAAAGAAGAGGAGGAGGAGATTTCAGGTTTTCATATTGACAAAAAAGTTAAATATTTAGGCATTTATATCACAAAGAAAAATCCAGAACTTTACAATAACAATTGTCAAAGAATTGGAACCAAATAAAGACCGATTTACAAAAATGGAATAAATTCAGTCTCTCACTACTAGGTCAAATAAATACAGTAAAGATGGCAGTGCTACCAAAATTCATGTTTTTATTTCAAACCCTTCCAATAATAAGTAACAAGAAGCCATTCACAATTTGGAATAAAGAACTATCAAAGTTTGTATGGGCAGGAAAAAAAACAAGAATTAAATCGAAAACACTACAAGATAGTAAGGAGAGATAAGGATTTAGATTACCCCATTTGAAAGTATATTACCAAGCATGTTGTTTAGATTGGATCAAAGATTAGATACAACTGGAAAATAGAAAACTACTGGAATTAGAAGGCTTCAATGTTAGATTTGGATGACATGGCTACCTTTGTTATAGGAAAACAGAAGTACACAGAGATTTTAGAGACCATTTTGTGAGGAGAGCGTTAATCAAAATGTGGCAGACCATCAATAGGAAATTTTATAACAAGTTACCAATTTGGACGTCACCTCAAGAAGCTTTCAAAATAACTGAAACTAAATCAGGAGAAATACAAAGTTATAAGGATCTAATAAAATGGGAAGGAAGAACTCCAGTGTTGAAGACCAGAGAAGATTTAAGTGACCAGAATTTCAAATTGAATTGGTTTCCATATAGACAACTAAAAGAAAGGTTCAAAATAGATATAAAAATTACTGGGCTGGAGAAAGAAGAGAACAAATAGATGAAATTCTTATGAAAGACCAGACAAAAACAATCTCAAAACTCTACAGAATCCTATTAGAGAGAGAGTTAGAGCAAGAATAAATGAAGGACTTTATGTTATAGTAGGCACAAAATATAGGTCATAAAATGGAGTTGGTAAAATGGGAAAGAACATGGAATGAAGACATACAATTTACTCAAAGTTTAAGTCTGAGAGATAATTTTTACAAGATAATCCACTGATGTTATATGACTCCTCAGAAATTGAAGAAGATAATGCATAAAGGGAACGACCAATGCTGGAAGTGTGGAAAAGCAACAGGAACTTATTTTCATATGTGGTGGTCATGCAAAGTAGCCAAGAAATATTGGAAAAAAATTTATGACAATATTACAAAGATTCTTGATGTTAAATATTAGATGACCCAAGAAACATATATATTAACTATGATAGAAGGGAATAACCAAATGAAAAGAAAAAAAAGATACTGCTAAATTTAATCACCACAGTGAGATTGTGCTACGCAAAGTACTGGAAAGAAGAAACAGAGCATCTCTTAAAAGAATGGAAGATCAAAATAATGGACATTCTAGAAATAGAAAAACTGACCAACATATTGAAAGGAAACTCAAACCAAAAGTTTGAAAAACAATGGAATCCAATTACTAAATGGATGAAGGAGAATTAGATATTAAAATATAGGAAAGAAGAATAGATTTGATGTAGTAACTTGTATATTAAGGGTAGAATGCAGAATGAGAAAATAACAAATGGAAAATATACGGTACTAGATAATAAAGCATTAGAGTAAGAATACCTGGCTACACTAGATGAATTCAAGTCTCCAGGACCAGATGAATTACATCCAAAGATATTAAAAGAACTGGCAGGAGTCATTTCTGAACCACTTGCAATAATCTTTGAGAACTCTTGGAGAACAGAAGAAGTCCCAGCAGACTGGAGGAGGGCAAATGTTGTCTCCAACTTCAAGAAGGGGAAAAAAGAAGAACCCAAATAATTATCGCCTGGTCAACCTAACATCAATACCAGGAAAGATCCTAGAGCAGATCATTAACAGTCAGTTTGTAATTACTTAGAAAGCAAGGCCATAATCACTAAAAGTCAACATGGATTTCTAAGAAATAAGTCATGCCAGACTAATCTTATCTCTTTTTACGATAGGGTTACAAGCTTGATAGATGAAGGGAATGCTGTAAACATAGCATATCTTGATTTCAGTAAGGCCTTTGACAAAGTTCCCTATCACATTCTTGCAAAGAAGCTAGTAAAGTGCAGGCTGGACAGGGCTACTGTTAGGTGGATTTGTAACTGGTTGACTGATCAAACCCAAAGGGCGCTCACCAATGGCCGCTTTTCATCCTAGAGAGAAGTGACTAGTGGGGTGCTGCAGGGTTCTGTCCTGGGCCCAGTGCTATTCAACATCTTCATCAATGACTTGGATGAAGGAGTAGAGGGCATGCTGATCAAATTTGCATATGATACCAAATTGAGAGGGATTGCTAATACGCCAGAGGACAGGATCAAAATTCAAAATGACCATGACAGATTAGAGAGCTGGGCCAAAGCTAACAAAATGAATTTTAACAGAGAGAAATCTAAGGTCCTACACTTCGGAAGAAAAAATGGAATGCACACATATAACATGGGGGACACATGGCTGGATAGCAGTACATGTGAAAGGAATCTAAGAGTCTTAGTAGATCACAAGCTGAACATGAGTAAGCAATGTGATGTGTCAGCCAAGAAAACCAATGTGATTCTTGGTTGCATCAATAGGAATATAGTGTCTAGATCGAGGGAGGTAATGGTACTACTCTATTCTGCTTTGGTTAGACTTCATCTGGAATACCGTGTCCAGTTGTGGGCACCTCAGTTCAAGAAGGACATTGACAAGCTGGAGCATGCCCAGAGGAGGGTGACCAAAATGGTGAAGGGTCTGGAAGCCATGGCCTATGAGGAATGGCTTAGGGAGCTGGGAATGTTTAGTCTATAGAAGAGAAGGTTAAGAGGGGACATGATAACCTATTTAAATATTTGAAGGGATGTCATGTCAAGGAGGGAGTGGGCTTGTTTTCCATTGCTCCAGCGACTAGGACAAGGAGCAATGGATTCAAGCTACAAGAAAGGAAATTCCACCTGAACCTCAGGAAGAACATCCTGACAGTCAGAGCTGTCTGGCAGTGGAATATGCTGCCTCGGAGTGTGGTGGAGTCTCCTTCTTGGAGGTTTTTAAGCAGAGGCTGGATGGCCATCTGTTGGGAGTGCTTTGATGTGTGTTCCTGCATAGCAGGCGGTTGTACTGGATGGCCCTTCCAACTCTATGATTCTATGACAACGAAAAGATACTTTACATTTAGGAGATTTAGTTTATGACAAACTCAAGATGGGATCTGGATTGGGGGAAAATGCACAATAAGGATAGTAGGGCAGGGAGAGAAGGGGAGGGAATGGAGAGGGAAGGAGGGATGGAAAGTGATGAATTGTATACAAAATACAGAATACTGTATTTAGGGATTCAAGGATTGGGAAGGGAAGTAGGAGGTGGGAAAATGTAATATGGGAATATACTAACTCTGCTTATGGAAGAAAACAATTATTTTATATTTTATGGAAACTTTTAAAAATTTTTGTGAGTGATATATTGGAAGGATATTGTCTATATGGGTGTTTGGTATGAAAAAATTAATTTAAAAAACAGAATCAATTTTATGAGTTTAGTATGTGCACGTAATTCAGCATAGTGATTTTAAAGGTCCACAGTTTTATCCCTATGTGAAATAAATGAATTGTATGCATTCTGCCATTATAATAAAAAGGAGTCAGTAGGTGTTGCAGCATATTTTTTTAGATACACTCTGTGGGTTGTTTTCAAATTTTGATAACGTTAAGACAGGTAACTTTGAGAATCATTTTTAAAAGTGAAATGTCAGGTTTGTTTTTTTTAAAAGTTTCCCTACATAAAGAGAACATATATAAGGAACCTAATCATTTATGTAGTTGACCTTTTACACTGCAGTATAAGGCACCTAGTCCATACAGTCCTTTTTATACTCTGATGACAGCATCCATTCTATCTGAGTATCTTGCAAAAGTTATCTAAATAATACTGTCTAGAGGACCTGAGAAAGCAGAAAGTGGAAAGAACCATCTGTCCAAAGGCCAGCTGGAGTCTAGTAAATTTTCAGGAAGAACCATGACAAAAAAAAAACAACAACTGAAAAATGCTCTGTTACATAGAATTTACAACCTGTGCTTTGTTCTCAAGGATAAGCACCACCAAAAAATGTGATTCTCCTTGTTTTGAAGCAATTTGTTTTTCATCCTGTTGGTGGCAGTTCAGAGTTTTTCAACCTTGGCATGCTGGACGACTGTCTACATTCACTAGTAACAAAGATACAACACAAATAGCAAAATCACAACTTTTGATGAGTGGCTCTGAGAATTAGGTATATTCTCAACAAAGAAGTACATGTATGTGAAGTTGACAACCAGTCAGTTTAACTTATCTAGCAATAATGCATCCTATTAAATGTTGCATTTGTATGATAAATGACATTGCATTTTCTTTTTTTATAATATTTTTATTAAAACTCCAATTTTAAATATATAAAATAACATAGAAAGAATATAAAAAGACAAACATCCCATATAGACAACAAACCTTAAACCACTACAAATAAACAAAATTAACCAACAACTACAACAAATCTAAATAAATACAACTAAATAAACTGAATAACCTAAATTAGGATTAGATAGATAAATATTTTTTAAGAAGATGACTTCCAGCCCTATGACTGTTGGTTGTAGGATAACATCTAGATCAGTCAGCCCTCAATTTTAATGAGTTTTACTTTTGCAAATTTGATTATTTGCAAAATTGTAGCTGCCTCCTCTGCTGGCTTCAAAGTCTTTGCTCCTCCTCATCCTAGGATAATGACATTGTTGCAAATATCATCTGGACAGAGGCAGCAGGGAGCAGATGCACCCAGTGAGTGGTGCACAGACTAAGGGAGGTAAACAGCAAGAGGGAAAGCAAGCAGATGGTCAGAAGCTGCTTCAGTTGCAGACCACATGCACCAGGGGCTGGATGGCACTGTTGACAAGAAAGAAAAGGAAGGAGAGCAGGATGAGCTGCCACTGCCATCACCAGCCCAGCCATGCTGTGGCTCTTGCAAAAATCTCCTTTAATGTTAGTGTTCTTTATTCTTCTTGAGAGAAAGACAATGACACTGAAGGAGATTTCTTCAGCAGTATATTCATCCTAAGAGGCAGAGGGAGGGAAGACTTGGAGATTGGTGGCAGAAGTGATAGAAGTGTAATGGAAATGGCCTGGGAGCAAGGTGGAGATTTTTGCAGCTTCTGAGTCTGTAGCATGCATGTTTTGGGAGTTCAAAACATTTGTGGTTTTTCCACTTTTGCAGGGATCCTGCACTTTTAACTCTTGTGAATGTTGAGGGCCATCTGTCCTTCTTCAATATTGAAACAGTAACAGCGGCTTCTGTCTGCTAAAAATAACAACTAATTATCAAAACCTAAGGTTGATGTCTTTCCCCAAAGAATTCTCAAATATGTTGTCTCGTTGTCCCAATCTTTTTAAAATTTACATCATGTTCCTTCTTTAATTAAAATAGTCAGTTTGTCCATTTCTGCCAAATTGAGCAACTTCAACTTCCTCTTGAGATGGGATAGTTGAATCCTTCCATTTTTGGACAAAGAGTAGTCTAGTAGCTTGTAATCATATAGTGGAAAACTGTCCCACAGTTCTTGTCTATCTTATCATCTATCAGTCCCAAAAGGAAAAGTTCAGTTTTCACTGCACCTAAGTTTTCAAAAAATACTCTATCAATTGATGCATCAAAACCCAAAGTTTGTCTGCTTTGTCACATGTCTACCACTAGTGAAATAAATTCACTTCTGTATGTTTTCTAATCTTAATACTAGACACTACTTGTTGACTTAACTATATGGTATTAATCTTCCTTACTTAAAATTGTCAGTTTTTTACATGTTGTATAACATCATTAAATTCAAATGTTTCTATGCCATTTCATTTTGTGGGATCCTTTAGACAGTATGTTACCAAACCCAATTTTCATGGACTTATAATTACAACCATGTGGTGGTGTTCATTGACTGTTATGTTGCAATCGGATTTTGAGTGTTGGAATGTAGACAAGTTGTTAAAATGGAACAGTTGTTTTTCTTATGGGAACAGTTGTTTTTGTCCCTATCCATTGTGAGAAAACCACCCTTCTTACGAATTCTAGTAACTTAATCCATAGACCAGGTCTCAATTTCCTGCTTGGCCATGGAAACCCACTGGGTGACCTTGGGTGTGTCACACTCCACCTCAGAAAACCCCATGATAGGATTGCCTTAGGGTCACCATAAGTTGGAAATGACTTGAAGACACACCGTAACAACAACAATATTTTAAATGTGTCACATGGCTCTTTTGTTAGGCAGACTTATCTGTGTGATTCTTTGAGAAAACAGAAGGAAGGTGAGGAAAGGGGAGAGAGAACTTTCTGGATTTCAAGTCAAATAGCTGGACTTGTAGAACGGAAGATCATCTAAGTTTGGGAGAGAAAAATGGAAAAGGAGAAAAACATGAGAATTGGAAGGAAACAGTGGTGGGAGGGACTGATCTGTTTTCTTTGCAGAAGGCCAAGGCCCTAAAGGAGCCAGGATCCTTTCAGGATATTCTTGTGTATGGAAGGATAGGAAATGTATGAGAAGAAATGTTTTGGAAGCTTTTGGGGAGGTGCATTACGACTCTCTTAAGTTCTCTTCTGATTAAGTCTTTACTTCAGTTAAAGTGCACTTACTCTGGGTAAGTGGGGTGGGGTTGCTTTAGCCACTTCTGCTTCGCCACTTCTAATAAGCCCGTTTCTCCCAGATGATCTAAGGAAATTCATGTGTTTCTGAGATATATTTATTTATTTATCAGTATGGTTTTTAGAGCTAAGATGAATTCATTCAAAATGAATGAGTTTAATTCATCTTGCAAAACAAGGTTGAGAGATTTTTAATATCTGGTGGTTGTAAGTAATGATGAAGTTGTTACATATATGGTCTTTTAAACTAGAGATGCTATGGATTAAATTTGGAATCCATGACTCTTGTATGCAAAATATGTGCTCTACTACGCTTTGGAGACTACCTTTTTTGTTTGGAAGTGGAGAGGGAGAAAGGATTTAGTTGTGCAGAAAAATGTTCTGCATACGCTTAAAGGCTCTCAAATAATTTCTGTTCCTAATTTGTCAGCATTGATTCAGTGACTTATGTAGCTAAACACTTACTGCATTTGAACAATGCTGTCTAACTGAAAGAAATCACTCCTTATCAGCCTGGAACAAACAAAACATTTGAAGAGTGAGTGAAGTGCCTATGTTGGTGCAGGTAGAAAGAAAAGAGAGCTGCTGATGAATGGCAAACTGAATTGAAGAGACTGCATGGTACAGTCTTTCCTGACCTGACAGTTGCCAAATATATTGGATTTCTCCATATTCATGCAACAGTCATATTATAGACTTTGTAATTAATGTGGGAGAAAAAAATCCAGCTTGGAGGCAGACAGCTTTAAAAGAAAAAGAGGTTTTTTGATGGAGCAAGTAAGAAAATGATCTCCCCTATGGTCAACATTAGAGCCAGTGTGGTGTTGTGATTTGAGCATTAGACTATGATCCTGAAGACCAGGGTTCAATTCCGCACTTGGACATGGAAACTCATTGGGTGATCTTGGGCATATCACTCATTCTCAGCCCCAGTAAATCCCATGATAGAATCTCCTTAGGGTTTGCCAAAAGTCAGAAACTACTTGAACGCTGACAGACAATGTCCATGCTATTATCTGTAAATCTCATGGTCTGGCACTTCTGTAACATCTTGATCAACAAGTTAAATAATGGTCTCGCACAGTTCAAAGATTTTAGTTGTTAGTGTTTATGGTATTGAATTAATTTTCCAATTTTTGATCTTTAACATTGTCAAATTAATGTTTGAACTTGACGTTCCAAACTCTACTTCAATACATAAAGCTGCATCTTAGAACTGGAGACAGGCAGAGGGGGTAGGGAGAGATAAAGCATGTAAAATGCTATCCGTGAAGTGTTTTATAGAAATGCATTGAATACCATACTGTTGGTTTCCAATACTAAGTTTTTCCATAACAAGGCTTTAGTGTTTATAACAGGCCTAAATTACCTAATTAATTGTTTGCATCTTGTAGTGATTTTATAGCAAATATAATACTCTCTTTTTCTTGATTGAATTGATTCAGTCTGAATTCATTCATGTTCTGTCATAGCAAAGGCTTATTCCAGACTTTGGTAATTCTATTTAGAAAGCTCTCTAAGAAGATACAAGTAATTATCTACCCACACAAATTTGTAAAATAAATGTAACAATGATAAACACATAAAAAGCTGTGCTTTAGACTTATATAAATTTAAGGCATGTGACTAGTCAGAGGGGAATATTGTGCTTGAGCAGCACTTGGTTCCTCACCTTGTCTGTTTGGTAGCTAAGGCTGGAAACTGTATCCTGAATTTATAATGTTTTGCGGTAACACTAGAACTATTAGATTATTTTGTGACCAATAATACCTTTGCTTTAGAAAGTGGTACAGAACAAAGAAAGGTTAAACGTTCTTGTTATATCATTATTGTATATTTGCATTTCATTATTTCTTACATTTATAAATTGCAAGCTGTTCTAGGACTTCCAGCTAGTATTGGTAGGTGGGAGCATATACTTAGAAATTAAAAAAAGGAACAGTTTCCTGAATGTCATATTACCCTAAGAAGTGGGGGACATTAGGGTCTACCCACAATGCCAGTGTGTCCTTAGAAGCTCAGAGGAAGCCTGCAAGAGGAGGGTAATAGCAAGATCTTTTCACCTGTGTATACTAGTACTAACAAAGTATTTTCTTTGGGTTTAACAAACACACAGGAAAATCAGACACTCTAAGAACCATACAAGGCTGTTAGAAAGCAAAGTGTGAAAGGCTGGATGGGAAAAGAAATTGGGTTGAAGAGGGTGATAATTACCAATCCTGAAGCAGAAGGTCAAAGCAGAGTGGCTCAGATAGTGTCTGAAGGTAGCAAAGATGAACAGCAGTCTGGGTGCCATATGCTATGCCCAAGTATTACAACTTGCTGGGGCAAATGCTAGGGTTTTACCCTATTTGCTGTTCTCAAGGGGATGAGTAAACAAAGTGGCAATGGCTTTCTCATGGGACTGAAAAAGGAGTCCAGATTGAGCTGATTGCCTTAACTCTAGGTGACAAAACATTAATGAGAGTCATGATAAGCAGATAGAGAGAAGATTTCCATAGGACAAGATCAAGGCTCTGATTGCTTCACCTGGGCAGTTTCACCTTCCATTGTTTTCAGGTATGCACAGAGCCTGAGGTGTTGAAAGGATTAACATAGACCTCTTAGCATCTGGATTTCTGACTGAATCCTCTCTAAATTTATGACTTGACAATGTCCCTGTCAGCCTGACGTGGCAACATGCTCTTTCAGCCAGCATGCCTTTGATCATGTTTTCCAGCCATAAATATGTTCAATTAGGAAAATAGCACACCCCACAGGATTCAGGTGTAGGGTAAGGTAACAGTCACTAGATTTTTTTTCTGATTTTTTTTTTTTTTTTAGTAAAAGGAAAAAAAGGCACTCTTGAATTCCAGGGAGGTCTGAGCACAGCAGAACAAAGTGGCATTACTGCTTCTCTCAGTTTGGACACTGTTTTCTTGCTGCACATCCAACCTGTTTAAAGACCTCCAAAAAGGGAAAGTCCACCTCCACCACCAAGACAGAGTATTCCACTGTCAAAGAGTTCTTACAGTAAATAAGTTCTTCCTAATATTTAAGTAAGAATCTATTTTCATTCTCATAAGGCTTGGTCATAAGGCTTTCATTCTCATAAGACCTTTGATCATCTTAGTTGCAATACAATACAAATCTTTATTATGGTCATAGATCAGGAGGGTAGGGTACAGTCAGTTAAAATCATAGAAGATAAAATATACATATACATTGTGTGTGTGTGTGTATACACACATATGCACATATACATATACATAAAGATGAAAGTAGGAGCATTAGATGGGTAGAGGGAAGCATTAAGGTTAATATGTTAAACACCATATCCATCAATTTAGAGCACTCCAATATACAAACTAGATGTTCATTAGGATTAATCTGTGGCACAGGTCATCATCTGAATTTTAAGTGCTCCTGCACAGAACCTCCCAACATTATATGCTGTGTCAGGATTAATATCTGAGAGCAGCAACAAAGTATAGAATTGTCCTGTGCACTCTGGATATTTATTCTGTAACGGTAAAAGGAGGCTGGTATGGATGTCTCTATAATGCAAACACTGGAGTAACACATGCTCCATTGTTTCTATGTGTCCAGAGTCAATGTCTTTCCAAGTAAGGAATCTTCCTGCCTTCAAGGACAGCTGAGGGGAGGGCATGACATCATGCCAGAGTAAAGGCCCTCTGGTATTTAGGTATTTCCAGATTATTTAAGTATGCCACAGGGGAGGTGAAATACCTGTTGTGTTCACTATCAATAAAGGTTGGGGCCCTGTCTAGAGCCAAAGGATGCTCTACATGCTGTTTAATGGCTGCTTTGGACTGATCGTATGCCGTGCTGAGCAGAAGATCTGGAGAAAAGCCCAGATATGAGATTTTAGTTGTCACTGCCTGTTTCTACATAGATTGAAAATCATCACTTATAGTTAATCAGGCAAAATGGGAATAAAGGATAGTCTGAGCCAACAGTTGAGTATGGTTACCCACGCTTTAGCTTCCACTTTCAAAAAGGCTGATTCTAGTCACAGGGTGGCATTAGAGACACATTTTGGAACTTGAAGGGCTGATCTTAGAAATTTGGATTATACAAGTTCTAAAGGTGCAAAGTTACATAAGGGACCCAACTGGGCACCATAAAGGAATTGTGCTATTGACTTGGCTTTGAATAATTAAAGTGCCACAGATATATAATGGCCTTCTCTTGTCTTAAGGAGTTTAAAGATGGCAGTTGAGCTCCTCTATGCATTATCAACAATGTAATCTCCATAAGCTTTCGTACTACCAATAGAATGAAAGACTAGTTCCAGATATTTGAAGCAGGAGACCTGCTTAGTCTTGTGGCCATCTATACTCCAGGAATGACTATTGGACCTTTTTACAAATGCCATGATTTTAGTTCTCTGATACTTAAGTTCTACCTTGTCCTCCTTGCAGTACTATGTTAGTGCTCTCAGTGCTTTTTTAAGGCCAGTAGGTGTTCTTGAAAGTATTGCTGCATTATCTGCATAGAACAGGACAGAAATACATCTTCCAGCTAGTTTTGGAGAGTGAAAGTTTGTGTTGTAGAGATGGTCCACCAAGAAGTTGGTATAAAAATTGAACAAGAGTGGAACCAATATGCAGCCTTGCTTGATGCCTTTCTCAGTTTCAGTGGCATTGATGGGATGGCCCTGGGTGTTACATCTCACTTTGAGTGATATTCCTTCATTTAAAAATACTTGTTAGATGGAGTAAACATTGGTCAATTGAGAAGGCCTCCAGTTTTTCCCAAAATTTAGCCCAAGATATATCTATAAAATCTATAAAAGCAGAATAAAGAGATGTTGTGTTGTGGGAAGAGTATTTTTCAAGGAGATGGTTAAGTAGTAGGCACTGGTCTATAGTGGATCAGCCTTCCCTAAAGTCAGCTTGTTCCTTGCAAGTATATTTTCTTGTTCCAGCCAACCCTGGAATTTCCATTGAAGGTGTCTAATATGAAGTTTGCTGATTGTATTGAGGAGGCTAATTAGTCTATAATTCCTAGGTTCATCCTTTCTTTCTTTTTTATATATAGGGACAATGATCACGAGCCCCCAATCCTTGGGGACTTGACCACAGGTATTGATATAGATAGAGAAAGAGGCCAAGACAGAAGTCCAGAATTCCAAGATGTTTTTAATGGCCTCTGGGAGGGGGGGAATAAATTTTCCCCTAGGGCCTTCCCTAGTCTTAGTGGAGCTATAAGATTCTTGATCTCTGTCACTGGCAGTCATGCCCACATTGTTAGATTTTCTATCATTTGGCTAAAGAATCCAGTTTTAACATAGGTTCCCTTGTAAAGTTCCTGAAAATATGCCTCCCAAGTTACTGGAGGGATGTGACAGTCCACCATTGTTTTGGGAGCTACATGCCAGAATAAGGCTGAGTCATTAGATTTAACTCCCTGAATAAGTTGTATCTAATTATTTTTCATGGCTTCCTTTTTCTTGTATGGCATTAACAGAGACCTTGTCAAATGATGGCTTGAAATAGTGCTGTTGTTGCCTTGAGTGTGTACTGTTAGAGTAGGTTAAATGTTGCTGTAACTATTGAGTAAGGATGTTATAATTCTCCAACAGTACATCAGGAGACTTAGCTAATGTCAAGACAGACCAAAAATATTGAGAGCAATCTGAAGCCAATAACTCAGCTACGATTTGATTTAAATGGGAGGCCCATTTAGCTTAACATTAAGTTCTTCCTACTGGCATTGATAGCAGTCCTCAGTACCTGTCTCTTGAGTGAAGACATTTAACTGTAGGAGAATTGGAAAATGGTTGCTGTTAAACTTAGGCATAACTTCTAGGTCCTTGGCATAAGGGAGAAGGTCCCTAGTAGTGATTATATAGTCAATAGTACTCATTCCAGATAGATAAGTGAATTTAGTTGGATAATCACTTTCTTGGGCACCATTTAAAATGTGGAGGTTTAATCTGAAGTTTGTTTGGGTTAGACTAAGACCTGCAAAGTCTGATTTCTGATCTGTTGAGCAATGGGTGAGGAGGACTCCAAGGCTGGGAAGGTAACATTGGTGCTGTGCACAGACAGTATGGTCATCAGGATCCACTCTAGCATTCAGGTCCCCCTCTCCCAGGACTATAAATACATTTGAATTCAACAGTATACAATCAGCTGCATAAGATTTCAGTTCAGTCCACAAGGCTCTGATCTGGAATTTTTTTCTCATTGGAGACATATAAACATTTATTATCAACAGGGCACAGAAGTTGAATTGAATTAGCACTGCCATGGCATATGTTTTAAATGGGGGGAAGGGTCTTGTTCTAAAGTAGAGTAGTGGAGACTAGCCCCCTCTTGCTCTTCCATGCTTTATCCCTGAACATGAATGAAATGAATCCCTGAACTGAATGGAATCCAATCATCAGCAATCCATATTTCTGCGAATCATAGAGTTGGAAGACAACATATGGGCCATCGAATCCAACCCCCTGCTATGCAGGCACACACATCAAATCACTCCCACTAGATGGCCATCCAGCTTCTGTTTAAAAACTTTCAAGGAAGAAGACTCCACCACACTCCGAGGCAGCATATTGCACTGCCGGACAGCTCTGACCCTCAGGAAGTTCTTCCTGAGGTTCAGGTGGAATCTTTTTTCCTGTAGCTTGAATCCATTGCTCCTTGTCCTAGTTTCTGGAGCAGTGGAAAACAAGCCCATTCTCTCTTCAATATGTTCAAATATTTGAACATGGCTGTTATGTCTCCTCTTAACCTACTTTTCAGCAGACTTGCAGGGCATGGCTTCCAGACCCCCCACCATTTTGGTTGCCCTCCTCTGGACACGTTTCAGCTTAGTATCTTTCTTGAAATGAAGTGCCCAGAGCGGGACAAAGTATTCCAGATGATGCCTGACCAAAGCAAAATAATGAGGTCTGAGGAAAGCAGAATAAATTGATTCCTGTTTCAGTATGGTATCATGATGGGAGAGGAAGTCAGTAAAGCAAGGATCTCTGGTAGATGAAAACTACCCAGCCACATTCCAAGTCAGAAGGGTTATCTTATACTGATCATTTGAATGTCAAATGCTTGCACTGCAAACCAAGGGCTGGTTGGATAATTTTTGCAATGACTGTTGCTTTGCATTAGCTGATGGCTGAGACAGTTGTAGCTGTATCTTCCTCTATAAAGAGAAGGATGGCATATCATCAAGTTTCTGCTCTTCCTTCTCTGGAAGAATCAGTGCAGCATGGGCAGCAAAATGTGGATTGCTAGGAAGCAGGGGTCCCACCTCTTTAGCAGGGGGAATACCCTATCTCTTGTCCAATGAAGGAAAAAGATAGGAAGCTGCTTTCATGTAAGATTCCCTCAGGGCCAAACAAGGCTCCTGTGATTTGGTAACAGAAACAGGTGCATCTCCAGATTGTAATTCTGTAGTGCTTAACTTAGGTTTATTTATTTATTTTGCAAAGCAGGTTTTTTGGTTTTTTTTTTTTTTTTGTATCTGTTACTTGGGATTGCATAGGTTCCCCAAATATTAATATCAAAGGAGTCACTGTCTGTGTCACTTCCACTGTTATTAGTGGAGAGGTCAGAGTAATGTGCTGACAATTTTCTGCATGTCCAAGAAACATTGACATTAGATGCTGTAATAGCTAAGCAACTCAGTAAGGCAAATGTATTAACTTGATGCTGGACTTCCCATCATCACCAGCCCTGGGAAAATGTGCCTGAATGGTGGCGCAGTGGTTAAATGCTGGTACTGCAGCCACAAGGTTGTGAGTTTGATCCTACTGGGCTCCAGGTTGACTCTGCCTTCCAGCCTTCTGCAGGTCAGTAAAATGAGTACCCAGCTTGTTGGGGACAATTAGCTAAAACACAATGTAAACCACTTAGAGAGCACTTAGCTGATAAGCAGTATAGAAATACACATGCTATTGCTATATCTGTAAGTCTTTTCCTCAGTTTAATGAGTTCTATTTTTATAGATTTAACTTCCTTACTTGAAGTATACTCTTGAAGTGGCTGGCAGATTTACTGCATTTAGAGCATAGGCTTTTATGGCTCTTATCTATGGGGTCATGACTATTTATCATTTCCCCAGTGATGAAGTCATAAAATAACTTATTCTTAACGACTTTGACAGTTTGCCTGTAATGAGTCTGCTATAGAAATTTACTCATTTGTGTGAGTCTGATAGGAAGACATGACTGATTAAAAGTCAGGAGTATGCATTTAACTTTTCTTGAGCTGGGTAAGTAGTAAAAATCAGATCAATTGTTCTATTCTGGCAGTTTAAGAACTGGGAAAAGTAGGTCACTAGAATCTTGCAGCTGTTCCATCTGTGGGCATTCTGATGGATTTCTAGGAGGAGGAGTTTTTTCTGTAGCACATAGCAGCAGTTGGCTACATCACTTGTTTCTGAGTGCCCAGTTGATGTAGGGCAGGCTACTGTGACACCAGCGTTGCCAGCTTCAGCTACCATTTTAACCCCTGGGTTGCAATGGAAGATTTGCAAATCAAAGGCTTCTTGAAACTATCCATCTTAACTGCAATATCATTTAGCCACTGCAGTATAAGGATCAAACTTTCTTCACAGAAAAGGGAAACCTCATGGAAAGGTTGAGTAATGTAATTATGGGGAGTGCAGCAATCTTGTTCCAGGAGGCTATCTCAACTACCTTCCTGCTCCGGAGAGTGACATAAGCTAAAGCTTTGAGTTGTGGATGGTGGGGCCTGTCTTCTTATTAACTTCTGTGATGTTTTTATTCTTTGGGAGTGAAAATTATCCTGAAGCTGTAGGTCTGCTACTCATGTTTTGCATTGTCTCTGCAATGGGAAGATATGAATAAATCCTCATCTGTTTCTCTGCTTTATTGGACGTATTGTTCCCAGTATCATTATTGGGGTTGGTCTGGCTTATTTTTTTGGATGGCATTTTCTTGGCATTTTTTTGCCTTTGAATAGCATTTTTAAACCTTATGGACAATCCAGAGGGAGTGAAACCAGTCATCAATCAGAAAGTTATTTCAGCAGCTGCTAGTTTGTTGCCATTTTGGCCCTTTGGCTGCAGTTTTCTGGATAAATTCCAGCTTGTCAATATTCTTCTTGAACTGTAGTGCCTGGAATTGGACACAGTATTCCAGGTGAGGTCTAACCAAGAAGAATAGAGTAACTACTACTTCCCTTGAGAGCCAGAGTGGTTTGAGCATTGTGGATTTTGGACCCTGAGACCAGAGTTTGATTCCCTGCTCAGTCATAGAAACCCAGTGGGTGACCTTGGGACCATCACACACTCTCAGAAAACAGCCCCAGAAAACACCATGAAAGACTTGCCTTAGGGCAAGTCATAGACAACTTAAAGGCACACAACAACAGCAACAGTAACAACAACAACAACTTCCTGTGAGCAGCCTAGAATTGCATTGGCTTTTTTGGCCTCTGCATCACGCTGTTGACTCAAGTTTAGCTTATGGTCTACTAAAGACCACTAGACCCTTTTCACATGTGCTGCTTTCAAGGCAGGTGTTGTACATCCTATATTTGTGTATTTCATTATTCCTGCCTAGGTGTAGTACCTTACATTTATCCCTACTGCTATTCATTTTGTTAGTTTTGGCCCAGCTCTCCAAACTGTCAAAGTCATTTTGAATTCTGATCCTGTCCTTACCTTCCCTCCATGTGATGTCACCAGCAAATTTGATAATCATGCTTTCTATTCTGTCATCTAAGCCATCTATAAAGATACTAAATAACACAAGGTACAGGACAGAACCCTGAGGCACCCCAATAGTCACTCCTCAACATGATGATGAGCAACCATTGGTAAACACTTTCTGGGTTCAATTCATTAACCAATTGCAAATCCACCCAAGCACTGTCTAGCTAACAGTTCATCATCTTGCCTTCAAGAATATCATGGGAGACCTTGTCAAGATATAGTTCATCCGCAGATTCTTTTGATCTACCAAGTACTCTATCAAAAACACGGATAAGATTAGTTTGGTATAATTTGTTTTTGACACATCCCTACTGGCTCTTAGTAATCATAGCTTTCATTTCTAACCACGCACAGACTGTTTTATGAGGTGTTCTAGAACCCTTCCTTGTATTGACATCAAGCTGACTAGCAAGTTGTGGCTTGGTTCCCCTATTTTCTCTTTTTAGAGATGGGAACAACATTTTCCCTCTTCCTGTTTGTTGAGACCTCTTGTCTTCCAAGAATGATCAAAGATCACTGATGGTAGTTGTGAGATTACAAATAGTATTCTTTAGTGTTCTTGGATGTAGTTCATCAGGCCCTGGAAATTAGAAGTTACTTAGAGAGTTACTTAGAGTAGGTAGGTATTCTTTTACTACATCTTTATTTTTTTTTTCTATTTTTACAAGTCAGAGCACTATTTTCCTTTTGGCAGAAGGCTAAGGCAAAGAAGGTATTGAACAGACTTGCCTTCTCTTTGTCCTCATTAGCATCTTTTCTGTGCAGTGGTCTTGCCATTTGCTTGTTCTTTCTTTTGCTCTGACCATAGCCACCACTCCCCTTTTATTATTTTTAACCTTTTTAATGAGTCTGAGCTTATTCAACCTTTAGCTTTTCTGACTTGACCCCTTACAAGTATTAGCTATTTCTTTGTATCCCTTTTTAGTGATCTCCCCCTTCTGCCATTTTTTATACGTGTGTCTGTATGTGTGACTTCAAGTTGCCTGATGACTTATGGTGACTCCATGTGTCACCCCAAAATGTGAGTGATTGAGCAGTCCACCCATGATGCCAGTACCTCCATGCAAGGTGGGAAATTATTAGCTCAAAATAGGAGGTCTGCAAGAGGGGGGATAACTAATGAGATCTTTTACACCTATGTTTACCGGTACTTCTGCAGGAAAGACCCAGCCAGAGATCCAAAAGAAAGCTTAACTGTGTTTTATTGGAGGAATTAATCACACACACAAGATCCAAGCAGTCACACAATCACACAAGGCTGTCTGAAGGAAAAAAGAAGAAAGTTTTGGATAGTGAGAGTTTAGGGTAAAGTGGGTGATATTTACCAATCCAGAAGAGTGGCAAAGAAGCAGCGATTTGGCTTAGATGCAAGTCTAAGGACAGCACACAATCAGGAATTGGAGCAGCAGAGAGGTGACCAGGAATCGGTGTGTTGCAAGTTGACTGTCCAAAAGCAGGGATTTAAATACCCAATTTCTGCCTGGAGGGCAAGGGTGTTAACAGCTGTGTGGAGTAAACAATGGTGTTCTCAGAGTGGACAGTGAGGTCCAGAATGGGCTAATGGTCTTAGCATTAGGTGACAAAGGGCTAATGGCTGCCCTGATAGCTTGGTATTTGTTGGATAAGTTCAAGGACAAAGGAGAGGTTTGCTTGGTCAAAGGAAAAAGAGTTAAGACAATCAGTGGTCTTGTGGGAATCTTCCAGATGCTATTGTTTAAGAGGCTGAGTCATTAAGGCGAACTGCAAGGCTGTTATCTCTGGAGCTTCCTGGTGATTTCCTGACTATGACCTAGCTATGCCTGGAGGCTTCTTCTGACCTAATTCACAGTTTAAATGTCTGGCCAGTCTTTTCCTCTTATCCAGCTTCATCATACAGCCATAGTAGGGCATATTTTATATTCATGCCAATCAAATCATATTTTGCCAATTAAACCATATCAAAGTATGGGGATGTATGGCTTGTTAACACATGAATTTTGTAGAGTTTTCTTGGGCAAGGAACACTCAAAGAAGGCTTTGCCAGTTCCCTCCCTACAGCACCTGGAATTTATTGGCAGTCTCCCATCCAAGCACTTATCAGAGCTGACCCTGCTTAGCTTTCAAGATCAGATGGGATCTGGTACCTTTAGGGTGTTTCTTTTTTAAATCTCAGCTCATCTGAAAGTTCTTTGTGCACCTACACTTGTTTCTTTAGACACTTCTCACCTTTCTTCCTCACTGAAATTGTTTGCAACTGTACCTTCAATATTTCACCTTTATGAAACATCCATGAATTGTAAGTACTCTTCTCTTTGAGTTTTTCTGACCATAGGATCTCACCCAGTATTTCCTAAAGCCTACTGAAATCAGCCTTTTTGAAGTCCAGTGTATGTGCTTGACTATATTTGGCTTCCCTCTTCCTCTATATAACAAAACTCAAGAGGAAATGGTCATTGCCACTCAAAGATCCTGTTATTCCACCCCATTGACCAGTTCATCACTGTTGGTTTGGATCAAGTCTGGGGAAGCAGATAAATGTTCATTCTACAACTAAAACTTTTAGAAATAGCATTGTCTTTTGTGTTCCTTATTGGCCTTGCTGCTGAAATTTGCTCAAAGACATCTAACACATTTTTTTCCTGTAAGCTAAAGAGACTAGAGAAATTAAGTGTTGATACTTTGATGCAGGTCTGCCATTTCTTCTTTCTATGTTAATTATGTTAATGCCACTGATGTGTAGTTCTTTTATCTGTCTTTCCTGCTTCTGCTTGCTTCTTTGTTAGCCCACCACAAATATGATTTTTTCCCCTGTTGGTATGACCTAACATTAGAATGGAACTATAAACATTGAAAAGGGTGGGTATATGTTTAGTAGAAGACATATTTCTACAGATCTGGTATCATAAGCATCAGTTAGGTCATGTAGCCCACATAGTAGTGATTGACAGCATCCTGCTGCATAAGCAGAATAATAGGACCATGAGCCTAAATTATTTTATGAGAAGTGAAATGATTATATCCTGATACACTCACTAAGAAGAGTTATTGGATACCGTGTGGCCGTCCTATATTTTGCAAGACACCAGTATCATAGAACCACAGAGCTAGAAGAGACCACAAAGGCCATCAAATCTAACCCTCTGCCATGCAGGAATACATAATCAAAATACTCGCAACATCCAGCTTCTGTTTAAAAACTTCCAAAGAAGGAGACTCTACCACACTTTGCGGCAGCATATTCCACTGTTGAACGACACTTACCATCAAGAAGTTCTTCCTAATATTTAGATGGAATCTCTTTTCCTGTAGTTTGAATTCATTGCTCCATGTCCTAGTCTCTGGACCTGCAGAAATCGAGCTTGCTCCATCTTCCATATTATCCTTTCAAATATTTAAACATAGCTATTCTGGCACCTCTTAACCTTCTCTTCTCCAAGCTAACATACCCAGGTCCCTAAATCACTCCTCATAGGACCTTTAAGCATAAATAAGTCATGGTTTTTCCACTTTCCCACGGTTCAGGACCATCCAAGATTGCCAAACAAATAGAATGCCTTTTGCACTAGAAATCTATATTTAGGAGATTTGCAAACAAAGTGTTTTGGAGGAAATGTATCTTTGAAAAAAGTATGCACAAACATTCCTTAATTCTTAAAAAAATTCCACAGGAAATAATAATTTTGAAAAATGAGAATAAGCCTTATGCATATATTTCAGTGCAACCTGATGTGAAAATAGGAACAGAGCAGAATGAGATGGCAAAATTTAAAAACTCAGTGAGAATGAGAGATATTTTCCTTTTAATCAGGGATCAGATTGGAAGTAATAAATTCTATACTGAAGAAGAGTGGGATTTCAGGACAATTCTTTAAAAGAGCTTAGCAAAAAATCTTATGAAAAAGATCAACACTTGACCTATATGACCTATACAACTTAAATTTTGCTTCAATTTACCTTTTACCATGAAAGTCTCTAAAGGTGTGGAGCACTATTTTTCCATACCATGACATATTGTTTACTTCCCCAGTAATATTTAACATTTCTGTCAGAGGCAGGCAAATTCTTGATGTGTGATAGTCCTTTGGGGCCTGTGCCTTCCTATACTACTGTTACCCTGTTTTCTGGGGGTCCCGGGAGGGACACCAAATTGCTATCAAAATTATACAAGTTGGGGAAATTAGTTCAGAGCACAAGTTGGCAAAACGAGATGCAGGGTAACTTAGCAGGATCTTGCAACCCAGTGTCTACGGGGTCAGGCCAAGTCAAGAAGCAGACTGGTTGGAAAATACTGAATGATCTTTATTAAATACAGGCACACAATGTATCCAACACAAGCACACAGATAACTAGGGAAAATAAAGGTGTGAGTAAGATAGCGGGATTTTTAGAGGGATAGTTGGTTCGGGTGATACGAGACCTGTCCTGAAGTCCAGAAGAAAATGGAGAGCGAAGCTGGGGTTTGATGTATCTCAGCACGTGGAGCTGAGGGGAAGCTCGCCAAGCAAAGTGGCAGCAAGGTGGTCTGGAACTCGGGAGCAATCCGAGAAAGGTCTCAGACTCAAGGGTTTTTATAAGGAGAATTGTGACCGCAGGCTAGGTCGGACTTTGGGAAAACAATCGATTTGGAGTTGGAGACAAAGCCTCCGAAAGGTCAGAATTTGAATGATTGAGTTAGAGCCGAATTTATCAATAGTGTAGCCGGTATGCAAACGCGGAGTTCTTGAGCATTGTATAGCTCGATCATCAAGCTGCCAGCATGGGGCAGAGAATCCTTTGGAGGTTGCATGCATACCTAATGGAGGTACTTGCCTGGAGGTCTCCTAAAGCGGCGAGTCGGCTGTTTCTGGCCTGCCTGTATTGTCTAGGAATATTACGGTGATTATCGGCTGAGCCTGTATGTGTGCTTGTCCGGGGGCCTCGCAAGCACGTGGAAGGAATATGTGAAGCTGAATTAGTGATATTAAAAGATATCTTTTTATATCCCCAAAGCTCGGGCTAGCCAGGGCAGTAACACTACCATAACAATTGCTGCCAGTGCAATTACTATTAAAACTGAGTGCCAGCTGTGGAAGCTGTATATTGTAGAAAGGCAACACCACGTTCTCTGGCATTGCTTGTCTCTGTGAAGCTAACATAATATAGCATTTCTCAAGAACTAAAGGATGAGCAGTGGTAGGAGAGAATGGATGGTTGTGTAGGTAAAAATGACTCTTGGTGGAATTTCTGGTGGTTCTGCTCAGGAAGCATGTTGCATAAAAGTAAAAAATGCTGCAGCAGCAATTTCAGAAGGTCTCTTGCAAGAGAGGGGACAAGCAGAGAAAATGGTTGATGCTTTTGATGGCTGCTATCTCATGGTGATGGTGTTCAGTTTAATGGGATCATTTATGGTGACAGGAGATTCAGCAGCATATATTGTAATGAAAGGCTACACTGACAAGGTTCAAGAGTTATGTACAGCTAGCTGAGGGAAATCATCTACAGATCTGAGCTGGCTTATTGTCTGCATGTGGATTACATCAACTCATTTCCTTCATCCAGTTCCAGGGAGGCAGTGTAAATTTTGAACCAGTGTTTACAGGCAGTTTTGAACTTGATCAAGGGGGACAAGCAGGGCTTCATCAAGCCAAGGCAGAGATGTTGCTGGCTGAGGGATTTATTTGTCTGAGTAAATTCACTGTTCAGGCTAAATGGGGTTGCTTTCCTACTAAGTAATGGGATTTAACTTGGGAGCATTCGAGGATCCAGGCCATCCTGGTATTTGAGTATCCAGGCTACGCTTGTGTGTTCAGATTGGGGGCAGAGACAGATTTGGGATTGGCAAGATACCTTTTACCAACTTCATCTTAACAACAGCTGTGTCTTTCTAGGGAGGGAGACACAGACCTATCTCTACCATTTATGCAGTAGCCATTGTATGGCCCCACTTTGGGGGTCCCCAATATCAGCATGGTTTGGATGGCCACCATACCTAATTGGCATCATATGTAATTGGCAACATGTTTTATTGGCTCTGATATCAAATCCAAGCCTGAGAAGTGACAGAGAGGTCAAACTGAGCGAGGGAAAGAATTTGACTGTAAATGTGAGAAGCGTAGGTCAACTTCAAAATTCTTCCAGGTAAGACTGAGTCACATGTCAGGCAAATACGCACCATTCCTGTGGATAATAGACTTAAATAGAAACTGGAGTTTTCCAGGGAATCCAACTGTGAGGAGCCCACCAGGACACTGATTGACAGATATCCATCCCTTGTACACCTAGATTCTTTCCTCTTTCTTCACAGCACCCACAATAGACAGCTGTTACAACACCAATCATGTCTTTGTCAATCAAAGTACTAAGCCCATCAACAGTTAAAAGACTCATTGTCCAGAAAAGGTTCCCTTTGTCTTGCATCTGGAACCTTCATAGCCACAAGCCATTTTCAGAGTACAAATACCCCTGATTTGAGGATGCCCAGTGCAGTTTCTTGAAGGTCTACCTGTCACTCTGTCCTTCTGGCTGCTGAATGAGAACTGTCCTTAGGTCCTACCTAAGCCAAAACACATTTCTGCTCTTCACTACTCTTCTGGACTGGTAATTATAAATCCCCCCAAATCCCTCAGCCTCTCAATAATTTTTCCTCCCTTTCTCTTTCAGCTAGCTCTTGTGTGAATGTGTGATTGTGTGTATCTTGTGTGCATGCATGAGTGAATTCCCCTCAATAAAATAATTTATTAGACAATTCTCCTTGGTTTTTGGCTTGGCCTGACCCCATAAAAATTGGGTTGAAAGATCTTGCTAGGTTACCCTGCCTCTCATAGTGCTACAGCTTGTGCTCTGGCTAATTCCCATTCCCCATCATTTGGAGCACATTGAGGTGTCCCCCATGGGACCCCAGAAATCAGGGTAACACCATTATCATAATGGTTACATAAAGACAATTCAAAAATTTCAGATGGTTGGCAGACTGAAAATTGGAGAGAGCTCCTATAACTTTTAACAGTTTAGGAGGAAGAATTTCAGCAGTTGCTACTTGTCATGCAACTAGGTGTCAAGCAACCCTTCTGAAATTCCCTCTTCTACATAGATTTAAAGGTGCAGGAACCATAGCCAAATTTCACTCTGGCAATTCTAGCTGTGGCTGCCAAGCTTTCCACTGGGAACAAGAGATCAAAACACATAACCTGAAAAATTTAAAAAATGTAATTAATCTATTTTTGGGATCATTTCAAGATGTTGGCCTTGAGTAAATTTCAGAATGGTGTGGGACCCAAGTACTCTGGAAGTACTTCCTTCCATACACATCTATCTGTTCAAGGCCTGATTCTGAGTATCCATACCGACTGCTTCCTGATTAAACATGCAGACCTTCTTTGTTTTGCCTTCTGGATTATGGAATGCTATTCTCAAGGAAGTATGTCCACCTCCATTACTGTATTAAAGAAATTTCATTCTTAATGACCTTTGAATTCAGTATTACTTTTCTTGTAATGAGTTAGATTCAGAAATACTATGAACAGAATTCTGCTCACTCTTGGTGTCAGGTTCGGATTCACACACACAAAATAAACATGCGAAGACAGGATTTATTCTAAGTATGAACAGACAACAGGCATCATGATTCAGACTGAGGAGAATCTTCTCAGTCAAGATACTATAACTATTCAAGCGTTCCCACAGAGCTCATTAGGGTTGACCTTGGCAGGTCAAGCTAACCGTGGTTGCCAAGATACCATCACCTGTAAGCTGGAATGTTATGAGAGCTATGGAAAGGAATGCAATAGCAAAGGAACATCTGCAGCTAGCAAACCAGATACATGAGCGTGAATATAACTCAGTACTACAATTCCCATCCAGCATGCCTCACCCTTATACATATGGAGGGTAACCCCGACACTTGGTCACAGAAACTTTGGGCAGAGAGAATGAGAGATTTCCTTTCATCCCTGCTAGCCTACTCTGGAAAATAAGAGGACCCTCCAGAATCTTGAGGGAGATCTTATGGAAACCTAAAGTGAGAAGGGGGACCCACACAATTTGTATCTTCTTCCTGTTGTATGAAAGGAAATCTCAGTTGGATACAGGTCTGTTCTGTGAATGGAAGAACCTCTACTAGAAAATTTGCTCTAAATCCAAGCCAAGTCCAGTTAGTTTAGTCATTTCTCTTAGTTTTATTTTTAATTTTGCTGTCACTTTGAAGCTGTGAACCTTGATTATAGTTCCTGTAGAAAGGTAGGAAGTAAATTACTGTAGTGAATGAGTAGAATAGCATATAATAATACTTAGACCATCCATTAATTCACACAAAGTTATTTTTATAAGTGACTAATATAAACGTTTTTTTTCAGGATATGTTTGTTTAAATATTATTAATGATTTTGATAGCACTTTTATATACACAAAGATTTAGAGTGGTTACTTTGCTCGCTTTCATAACTTTTTGCATTTTAGTGGGGACAGAATTTGAGAGGTGCATAGCCATTTGGCGGCTCTGGAGTTTGCAGGAATTTTAATCCAGTTCTTCTTTGTCCAACTCTCTTTGTCAAGGACAGCTTGTCAGCTGCAGTGAAAAACTGTTACCTTGTTTAAATTCAGAATTTGACTGGAGAGTAGAAGCAGGCCATGAAAAACATATGAGAGTAGAAAGAATAGAACAGGGAAATGAAGAAACAGAATTTTGGCATTACTAGGCAAGAATAAGTTTATTAATGGAAATTTACCCATGAAGTTTAATACAAAGTTTATTAATGAAAAGTGTTGTGCTGTGTGGACAGAAGCCTGACAGTAGTGATGGCTAAACAGTAAAGAATTCTCCATCAATACTCCTTAAAGGAAGGATGAGAAACCTGGGAAACTTCCTTGCCTGTCATAACAATTTGTTTCAGTGTTAAATTTTATGGTATAATGAGGAGGGAGCATTTCTATGGAATAGTTCTCATATATTCGGCTGCGTATTTCAAATAGTGACCACTTTTCTTTCAATCACTGTTTGTGCCACTTTATGGTTGATGAGAACCAGTATGGGGAAAGTTGGGGCAGGGCGGGGAATCCCAAGTTGTTCTTCTTCCATCTCCATTAAGAAGTTTGACTGTTTTCCCAATCTGACATTCAAGTGTACTTCTAAATGTGGTTTTCAGCTGCTTTGGTATCAAGGCCATCCTTGCATTTAAGAGGTGAAAAATCTTTCACCCCACTGAGTAAGTGCTAGGAGAGTGGCTTTAATTATGTTCCACCATTTTGGAAGCCTCAGTTTGTACTTTTGGGTTTTGCTCCTTACTTTCATCTTGGAGGATGTTTTTCTTGATTAGAAGTACAAATCTCTAGGGAACATGGGTAGTATACCCTATATTTTGAAATCATTTTTTTCCCCTGTAAGTAGTGATTTATTTGTTTTTACTTTCAGGTAAATCAGAGTGAACTTGCTTTCAACAGCTGTATACACTGTCCAAATTTAAAGCAGCATTAAAGACCAATCTCTTTTGGCAGATCCATTGAGATATTTTAAATTCCGGCAGGCCTGTCCAGATGATTTTAAATTGTTAATTTTAACAATGAATTGATTGTATTGATTGTTTTAATTAGATATTTGTATTATTTGTTCTTTTAAGCTGATATTATGCATTTTAACTATTGTTTTTAATTGATGTGCTGTTTTTAACTGATATATGTTAATCCAGTGGTTCTTAACCTTTTCTTTACAGGGGATCCCGTGCAAATACAATTTTTTGCCTGGGACCCGCAAGATTTAACTCAAGATTCAAATATTTAAATTTAGATTTAAATAGTCAAATATTTATTTCATTTTGCAAATATTTATTTATTTATTAAAGGCTTCTGGAGACTAGGGTCATTTCCACATTGTACCTCCTTCTGTTGCCCTCCCATTGTGGTCCCAGCAGTGCTTTTGCTGGGAAGGGAGTGAGGCACGAAAGCTCCCCTGTGCACCCATCTGGCTCCCTGTGGAAGGGAAAGCAAGTGACATATGCCTTCCTTCCACAGTGCAACCAGCCTCTTTCCCATGCTGTGCTGGGGAAGGAAGCACGCGATCATGCTTCTGGCACTTCCACATGGCCAGCGGTGATTGTGCAATTGCAGGCACGGATTTTTTTTCCATTATAAATGAACATCCCATGCTCATGATGGATGGGGACATGATGGCTGCGGGACCTCAATGATGTTGTGTGAAAGCACAATTCATGGACCACTGCCAAGCACATTACCATAACGCAACAGCAACACCATGCAGAAATGGCCTAGGATTCAAATCCCCATTTAGACATTGGTTGACAGTGGGCAGAAAAGTTTTCTCAGTCCCAGAGGAAGGCAAAGGCAAACCTGCTCTGAACAAGCCTTGCAAAAAACAAAAAAAACAAACAAAAAAACCCAAACCAAAACAAAAAACAAATCTGTAATAGGTTCACTTCAGCGTTGCCATAAGTCAGATATGACATGAAGGCACATAATGACAAAGTGCTACTGACAGGTTTCCCCTTTGAAAACTGACTTATGGCAACCCGAAGGCAAACCTATCATAAGGCTTTCTTGGCAAGATGTGTTGCCTTTGACTTTCTCTGAATCTGAGAGAATGGGATTTGCCTGAGATAACCCAGTGGGTTTCCTTGGCTGAGTGGGGATTCAAACTCTGTTCTCCAGAGTCATAGTTTCAGCAAGTGCATATGCCTGCCACCATGTCCCTTTCATCACTTCTTGGATAATGTTAAAACATAAAACCTTTCCGCATCTTACCTTTTCGTGGAGGTGGTGGGTGGCGGTCGCGTGAAAAGCCTCAGCAGAAACGCTGCCGCTTCCCTGCTGCTTGAGTTCTGCATCGGCTTCCTGGTTGTGCAAATGTCGCGCGAACGCCCCACCCCTTCCTACCGCAGCGCAACCTGGGAATTGCAGGCTAGCGCTGAGGCAGGAAGCATGACCAGCCCAGCTCCTGATGCACCGCACAGCAGGTAAGTGCATGCGGGCCCCGGGAGCATTGTGCGACTGCGCACCATTTTCGGCTTAGAGCCAAAAATAAAAAGGTGTGTGTCCGCTGTGCATCCGGCTCTTGAGTGTCGCGTAAATGGGAGTGCGTCGTACGGACCGCTCCTCCCATTTACGCGACGCTCAAGGGGCCCTTTCGCTTCAGAAACGGTGTGCGAAAAGGGCCGTTGAATAACTTAGTATTGTCCTAAGACATTTTGGACTAATTCCATTTTCTATGCCATAATGGTAAAACGTAATAGCAGAATTGAAAGTTTGTTGCCTTTTTAATGATACCACAAGAATCTGCCACTTGAAGTTCCTTAAACATGCCAAATCTTCCTGGAATTACTAATAGCAAGATTGTATAGTAATGTTTCTTGAGTTTTTACTTTTTACTGATGCCATTTTTTTTGTTTTGTTTTTACAAGCAACAAGGTTAGATGTGAATATTTGTGTATCTAATATATGCCATCACCCCATATAAATGATTTAAACTACAACTGCCACAATCCCTATTTGCTTGTTTTGGTTGATAGGAATTACTGTCCAAAATTACTGGAAAATCCCACATTGAGGAAAGCTCAGGCACAACTGTTGTATGTAAAAGATCTCAGGTCAGATTGTGTTGCATGTAAAAGGTCTCAGATTGTGTATTTTCCATTAGGCCAAGAAATTACCATATGTCATTTAAATGGCATTTTTGAAATTATTGTTGAGGGTTATGAGAATTTATTCCAAGACCTTAAGACTAGAGCTGCTTCTCAAAAAAGGGTATATGGTAGGCCTGTGGTGTTCACAATGTTCCAGGACATCTCGCAAATACCAAAACTTGTGCATGTACAAGTTCCTATCAAAATATAGTGCAGGTGCAGCAATCAAAGCTGCCATGTCCCTGCCAAAGCCTGAGGGAGGGGAGAAGCTTCCAGAAGAAGCTACTCCTCATCCTGCAATGGCTGACTGTAATGACAATTCTGATCCTGGTTACTCAGTCACTTGCAACTAGGATTATAATAAAGTCCTTGACCATCATAGCTTCCTGGAGGAAGCCATTTCCTACTCTGTGATGACTGGTAACAGTGGTTTTCCTGATGTCAGTTGCTTACTCACAGCCCTCAACCATCACAGGCCAGGCAACACCTTCACAAGGAAGCTACACCTCATCCTGTGACAGTTGGCAGCAGTGGTGGTTCCAATCCCAGTTGCTCATTTGCAAAGCAGCCAGGATCAGAATGAATCTCTCAACCGTCACAGGGCAGGCAGTATCTCCCAGAAAAAGCTATTCCCACTCTGTGATGGCTGGCAGCAGTGGTGGTCCTGATCCCCATTGCTTGCTTACAATCAGGATTGGAACAAAGCCCTTAACCATTGCAGGGTGGGCAGCACTTCTGGAAGGAAGCTACTCTCCACCCTGTGATGGCTGGTAGCAGCAGTGGTCCCAGTCCTGTTCCCTTGTAATGGTTGAGGGATTCATTCTGATCTTGGTTGTGAGGAAGTGACCAGAATCTGGATCGCAGTTTTCACCAGCCATTGCAGGATGGGGAGTAGCTCCCTCCCAGAGGTGCTGCCCACCCTGTAACATTCCTTTGTCCACCCCTTGGCCCTTCCTAGAGCAATCCAGTTATTTGGGTTGCTCCCCAGTGGCCTGAGAGGGAAAGGTAAACCCAGGAGGAACTCCAACCAGAGTCCCAGGACCCTGCAGTCAAGAGTCCAGTTCCTCGGTCAGCCTCAACAGAGCCTTTTTCTCCACCCCCTGGTTCACAAGACTTTAAAAAGACAGATTGAGAGCCCCACTCTACACTCTAAATGGGTGCCCAAGGCATTCACTGGAGCTTATATCTTTGCCCACTACCTGCAAAGGACAAGGGACAAACATCTGCTTAGCCCCTTTCCCCCACCAGGCTGGCCAAGACAGCCCCCACCCCTAGCTGCAGTTCCTCCAGGAACAGTCTAGTATCCTCGTCAAACAAGTGGATGCTATGTGCCTTGTAGAACTCTGGCTTTCAAAAAACAACTGCAGGATAGGAAAAGAAATGGCCCACAGTGCTCCATGGCCTTGCCCTTCAGCAAGCGTAGGTCATTACCACCAAGGTAAATGACCAGAACACCACCATGGTGAATGACTGAAGCATTCAGTAGAGACCAACGATGCTCAAGCAACAATGGCAACAGGCCACTCCATGATTTGTTGATGAAGCCACTCCTGAGTGGCTGACTCATTCAAAAAAGGCAAGCCTGTGTATTTATACATATGAAGTACCAATGTTAACAATATAGAAATGAATTTGCTCTACTGTTAACTATGATACTACACAGTTAACCACAGACATTAAAGGCACTGAAAATACAATACAACAATTATGGTAACACTGTGAAGATAAAAAAAAGATGGTACAAGGTTTCTAGATATCAACAAATACTGTAAATAACTAGGAAGGAATCCTATAATACTGCAGAGGATCCAGTATGTTGTAGGAAGGGCTTATAAAGTATATGTCAATTACTCCAACAATGGTCTATAAATTTTCAGCAGTAGATGCAATTTCTTGAATTGTTGATTATGAAGTATTGAATCCAATTGTATTCATAGAGAGTGTCCAATAGTAAATAGAAATTCTTAAATAGCTAAGTAGCCAGAGATTCTACCCAAATGTATAATGGCTAGGCATCCAATGAAGAGAAGATATTTTGAGGTCCCAAATTTAACAGCACAGCTAACACAGTGACAGTAAGGACCACAGTGTTTCCACTGTTTCACCTGGAGGCTTCTTCAGGCTTGGGAAATGTAAATGCCTCTGGCTTCTTCAGGCTTTACAACTGTAAATACTTCTACAGTGATTCAATAATAAGTTTGTCTGTTACAGATAGTCAGTGTACATGACAGAAAAGAATAACAATGTAAATGTCTGCATCTCCAAATAATTAAATGCATTCTTACCTCAGTTTCAGATAACCAGTGTACATTCTTTCAAAGTGTAGATAAATGTCGGCCTACTCTAAGCGTTTATATTCTAAATGATTTAATTAACTAAATGTGACAAATGTGAATGTAGCAGCTCACAACCAAACTGTTCCACATTTAGAAAATTCCAATACCTGGCACACATGCCTGACACCAACAATCCTGGGTACCGTTTCCCTGAAAAGCAAAGTTACATATGACTGGAGTAGCCTATGGTGGAGTCTATGTTTTTGCAAACAATCTCGCAAGGAGGATTCAGAGGTCTTTAAACTAAGTTCCGCTGGGGAGGGAGACAATATTATTCAAGGCCAGGACTTGGGAAGCGAAGGGGGAAAAGGCCCAAATGATATTGGACAAGTAGTACAAGTGGCCAGTGGCGGGAGGAGTAGACACTATAGTACGGGACTTGCAGGAAGGGCCCAGGGACTTAAGTGTCTCTACACTAATGCACGGAGTATGGGAAACAAGCAAGATGAACTTGAACTCCTAGTACAACAAAATAAATACGAATTGATAGGCATCACTGAGACCTGATGGGATGAGTCTCATGATTGGAATGTAGGAATAGAGGGGTATAGCCTATTTTGTAAAAATAGACCAAACAAGAAAGGAGGAAGAGTAGCCTTGCATGTCAATGATGTTTTCACCTGTGAAGAGATCTGTGACTTAAACCCAGAAAGCCAGGTTGAGAGCATCTGGGTAAGAATTAAGGGAGCGAGAAACCATAGGGATATTCTGGTGGGGGTTTACTACAGACCTCCAACCCAGACTGAGGACTTTGATGACGCCTTCCTCAACCAAATGACTGCACATTCAAAAAGGAGAGATACAGTAATAATAGGAGATTTCAATTACCCAGATATATGTTGACAGTCAAACTCTGCCAAGACAGCAAGGTCCAGCAAGTTTCTTGCTTGTCTTGCAGACAATTTCATGGTCCAGAAGGTGGAAGAGGCCACAAGGGGATCAAATATTCTAGATCTGATCCTGACCAAAAGGGATGACCTTGTTAATGAGGTAGAAGTGGTTGGATCTTTAGGGGGGAGTGACCATGCCCTATTGGAATTTGGCATTCAGTGGGAAGGAGAAGATAAATGTAGCCAGACACTCGTCTTAGATTTTAAAAAAGCGGACTTCTGTAAACTTAGGGAGCTGCTGGCTGGAATTCCGTGGTCAAGAATAGTGAAAGGGAAAGGAGTTCAGGAGGCATGGGAGTTCCTTAAAAGGGAGATACTGAAGGCACAGTCTAAAACTGTGCCAATAAGGAGGAAAAATGGAAGGCATCTGAAGAAACCAGAGTGGTTGACCAAAGAACTCTCAGTTGAGCTAAGTGTTAAGAGAAACATGTACAGGAAATGGAAGAAGGGGGAAACCACCAAAGAAGAATTTAAGCAAGTAGCTAGGAGATGTAGGGAGGAGGTCAGAAAGGCTAAAGCACAGAATGAACTTAGGCTGGCCAGAGACATCAAAAACAATAAAAAGGGCTTTTTTAAATACGGCTGTAGCAAAAGGAAAAAGAAGGAGACGATAGGGTCGCTGCGCAGAGAAGATGGAGAATTACTAACAGGGGGAAAAGAAAAGGCAGAACTACTTAACACCTTCTTTGCCTCAGTTTTTTCCCAGAAGGATACAAGCACTCAACCTGGCGGTTGTGGAGCAGGTGAGGAAGCAGGGGAAATGTAGCACATAATAGGTAGAGAGGTGGTACAGGAATACCTGGCCACACTGGATGAATTCAAGTCTCCAGGGCCAGATGAATTGCATCCTAGGATATTAAAAGAACTGGCAGAGGTCATTTTGGAACCGCTTGCTATAATCTTTGAGAAATCTTGGAGGACAGGAGAAGTTCCAGCAGACTGGAAGAGGGCAAATGTTGTCCCCATCTTCAAGAAGGGAAAAAAAGAGGATCCAAATAATTATTGCCCAGTCAGCCCGACATCAGTACCCGGAAAGATTCTGGAGCAGATCATTAAGCAGTCAGTTTCTAATCACTTAGAAAGCAACGCGGTAATCACGAGAAGTCAACATGGATTTCTCAAAACTAAGTCATGCCAGACTAATCTGATCTCTTTTTATGATAGAGTTACTAGCTTGATAGATGAAGGGAATGCTGTGGGTGTAGCATATCTCGATTTCAGTAAGGCCTTTGACAAAGTTCCCCATGACATTCTTGCAAAAAAGCTAGTAAAATGCGGGCTGGACAGGGCTACTGTTAGTTGGATTTGTAATTGGTTGACCGACCGAACCCAAAGGGTGATCACAAATGGCTGCTTTTTATCCTGGAGAGAAGTGACTAGCGGGGTGCCACAGGGTTCTATCCTGGGCCCAGTGCTGTTCAATATTTTCATCAATGACTTGGATGAAGGAATAGAGGGCATGCTGATCAAATTTGCAGATGACACCCAATTGGGAGGGGTTGCTAATACGCCAGAGGACAGGATCAAAATTCAAAATGACCTGGGTAGATTGGAGATCTGGGCCAAAGCTAACAAAATGAAATTCAACAGAGAGAAGTGTAAGGTCCTACACTTAGGTAGAAAAAATGGAATACAGAAATATAGGACGGGGGACACGTGGCTGGATAGCAGTACGTGTGAAAGGGATCTAGGAGTTTTAATAGACCACAAGCTGAACATGAGTCAGCAGTGTGATGTGGCAGCCAAGAAAGCCAATGCAATTCTCGGCTGCATCAATAGGAGTATGGTGTCTAGATCGAGGGAGGTACTGGTACCACTCTACTCTGCTTTGGTTAGACCTCATTTTGAATAATGTGTCCAGTTCTGGGCAACCCAATTCAAGAAGGACATGGTCAAGCTGGAGCAGGTCCAGAGGAGGGCGACCAAAATGGTGAGAGGCCTGGAAGCCAAGCCCTATGAGGATAGACTTAGAGAGCTAGGTATGTTTAGTCTGCAGAAGAGAAGGTTAAGAGGGGACTTGATAGCCATGTTTAAATGTTTCAAGGGATGCCATGTAGAGGAAGGAGAGGGCTTGTTTTCTGCTGCTCCAGAGACCAGAACAAGGAGCAATGGATTCAAGCTGCAGGAAAGGAGATTCCACCTGAACCTCAGGAAGAACTTCCTGACAGTCAGGGCTGTCCGGAAGTGGAATGTGCTGCCTGGGAGTGTAGTGGAGTCTCCTTCTTTTGAGGTTTTTAAGCAGAGGCTGGATGGCCATCTGTTGGGAGTACTTTGAGGGTATTCCTGCATGGCACGGGGTTGGACTGGATGGCCCATGTGGTCTCTTCCAACTCTACATTTCTATGATTCTATGACTCTATGCCACCCCTTCCCTGCTTCAAGCAAGCAATGTAGGCAGACCCCACCAGGGATGTTCAAAACTAAAGACCTTTTTGCACCTTACCCTTTCGTGGTGCTGGGCTCGCGCGAGCAGCCTCTGGAGGAAGGCTCTCGCATCTGGGGTCCTTCGGCTCTGCACGAGCTTCCTGCTCGCACGAGAGCCCCACTTCTTCCTTTCGCAGTGCATCCTGGGACCTTTCCAGGCTGCACTGGACAAGAAGCACAACTGGCCCGGCTCCCAAGGCTCAGCACGCAAGGTAAGTGTGTGCGGGGCCCCGGAGCAATGCACGACCGCGCAACATTTTTGGCTTCAAGCTGAAAATGAAAAAAATGCGTGCACAGTTCACATCAGGCCCTTGAGCGTCGCGAAAATGTGAGCGCATCATGTGGACCGCTCCTCACATTTATGCAACGCTCAAGGGGCCCTTTCGCATCGGAAATGCCATGCGGAAAGGGCCTAAGATGACCAACTAGCTCTTGCAACTCTTGTAGAGTGACTTTCCTTTAAGCTTTGTTAATTAACCCCTTCCTAACCTTTTTTCAGCTAGCTCTTGTGTGAGTGTGTGACTGTTTGAACCCTGCATACATACATGATGTAGAGGACCTGATAGGGTCCCTGTAGAACACACAGAAAAAACCACCGCCCGTCAGTGCTGAGTGTGAAGGACGCACCCAAGGCTCACACTCAAGGCCTGCCCAGCCTGACTCCTCTTTGTGTTCAGGTCTGAACAGCCAGGGAGATCTCTGAATCAGGCCAGGGCCAGGGCAAATGGGTCTGCCGCAGTTCTTCCTCTCTGAGAACGCAGTCCCTTCCTCACTCTTGTCCCCTCTTGGCTTCTTCCTTTCAGTACTCTCCCCCTTTACTGCCTTCCCTAAATCTGCCCTTCTTCCAGATGTAAGGATCAGCAATGATTTATATTTTCCAAGACTGTGGTACTGTTGGCACTAAGGTCGAGATGTTATTATTGGTAGCGTGTATATTCCAGAATTCAAAATAAGATTCTGTGACACTGTTTTAAGGAACACAGAACTTCAAACATTTATTGTAACACTGTTGCTTTAAATGTGTTTTGTATCTAAATGGTTATAAACAACACACCATTCTTCTCTCTCTCTCTCTTTCTTTCCATTCATTCACTATCTCTCGTACACCCAGTTTCTCAGTTCTCTCTCCAACAGAGCTCTTCAAATCTCCAACCTCTCCCAAACACACCACAAATCACACTCTCCTTCAAACACATTCCAGACAGTTAGAATCTGTTATTTTCCTCTTTCCACCAGCCCCTCCCCTGGGCTATCCAAGGTTCCATTTCACCAACCAATCAGCTTAAACATTCTCAGTTGCCAAGGAGGCTCTGTTGTCAAGACCCCCTCCCATCAGATTTGTCGCAGTCCCCTATGTTTGGATAACCAGAATTGGCAGAGGAACACTGGCAAACCTTGCCCTCCTGTCTCCATGAAGCCAACATACGTGGCTCAGGAAAACAGACATAGGGAAACTGTAGGAGTTGCAGTGAAGGGAAAACAGTGAAGGATAAATGCAGATTGATTGTGTAGATACTACATGTTATTCTTTTTAAAAAAGAGCTGCATTTCCTACCTAGTCTTGTCATTGGTGCAGTTTATCTACCAGACAGCATTAGTACAGTAATACAAAAGCTCTATAATCAGGACTATCAAGGGCCACTGCAACTTTTGCCAGAATTGATTTTTTCTAAGTATTTCTGCCTCTTCCTTTCCACCTGAAAAAAAAAAAAGACCAAATGGATGTGGACCCAAGATAAGATACAGTTTGGAAACTGGGCTGGTTTGACCTAGACTGCTTCATGTATGACCCACTCTACTTCATTTCCAAAGCTAAGCATCATTTTGGAAATCCAGGGCTTTGTTTGTGTGAACACGTTTCAGTGTACATTTGCATGATAGAGCCGTAATGGCTACCCTGGGTTGGAAATCTAACTCTTTTTCTGTCTTGGTCTGTGTCTATCCGAAGTGCCAGGGATTTGTGTCAGGAAAACATACACACAAACACACACACACCATGACATTAGCATGTAAAGTTACAAGGGCATAAGAAGCAGAACCTCATAACTTCACTCTGCAGGTTGAATGCTGCCATTTTAGGTCACTGTGCCTTCAAATTTCTTGGCTAGTCACTGTGCCTTTAAATTTCTTGGCTAGAAAATTCACAGGGTGGGAAGGTAGGACTCAGTTAGGACTGTAATCTTTCATCGCTCATTGCCTGACCAAACAATGTTAAGTTCCATAGAGTTCATTCAGTTTGGGTAATATTACATAGTGATTCGAATTAGAAACCTGCAGCCCTCAAAAAGATAAATTATATTTCTATGTAATACTAGGGTCTCCTCTTCTAATTCCTTTCCCTGGCATATAAATTTGATGTTCTGCAAAACACATTAAAATAACACCTGGCTGTTTCAGTCTCCAGGGATGGCTCTACCATTTGTCAGAGTGAGATGGTTACCTCAAGTGGTGGTGGCTAGGAAGGAAGGAAGATGGCAGCAAGATGTTGGAGGACAAAGCTGTGTGCCATCCCTATTCTACCCTGTTGACAGCAGAAGAGGGCATTATCACACCCACCAGTACTGAAGAAAAATTCATCTGGCAGACCAGTTGGCTTTTTACATGAAATGAGTGGTGTATATTCTTTGCCTCAGGTAACAATGTATCTTGAGCTGGCGTCATTAGTCCATGAGAAAATAAATCCAAAAGCCATAGTAGTGCAAACCTTTTTTCATTATAACTGTCCATAAAAAAGATCTCTTTTATATTGGAGATTGCAGTAAAGCAATGTAGAAAAGGTTGCTCTATGTGTGGTCACACTAGGAAATTATCCCTAAGGATCTCATGAAGTCTGACCTATGTTACCCTGTTTTCTGGGGGTCCCGGGAGGGACACCAAATTGTTATCAAAATTATACAAGTTGGGGAAATTAGTTCAGAGCACAAGTTGGCAAAACAAGAGGCAGGGTAACTTAGCAGGATCTTGCAACCCAGTGTCTACGGGGTCAAGCCCAGTCAAGAAGCTGGAAAATAATGAATGATCTTTATTAAATACAGACATGCAATGTAAGCAACACAAACACACAGATAACTAAGGAAAATAAAGGTGTGAATAAGATAGCGGGATTTTCAGAGGGATAGTTGGTTTGGGTGATACGAGACCTGTCCTGAAGTCCAGAAGAAAATGGAGAGTGAAGCTGGGGTTTGGTGTATCTCAGCACGTGGAGCTGAGGGGAGGCTTGCCAAGCAATGTGGCAGCAAGGCGGTCTGGAACTTGGGAGCGATCCAAGGAAGCGCTCAAAGTCAGGGGTTTTTATAAGGAGAATTGTGACCGCAGGCTAGGTCAGACTTAGGAGAAAACAATCGATTTGGAGTTGGAGACAAAGCCTCCGAAAGGTCAGAATTTGAATGATTGCATTAGAGCCGAATTTATCAATAGAGTAGCCAGTATGCAAACGCGGAGTACTTGAGCATTGCATAGTTAGATCATCAAGCTGCCAGCACGGGGCAGAGGATCTTTTGAGAGTTGCTCGCATACCTAATAGAGGTACTTGCCTGGAGGTCTCCTAAAGCAGCGAGTCGGCTGTTTTCTGGCCTGCCTGTATTGTCTAGGAATATTACGGCGATAATCGGCCGAGCCTGTATGTGTGCTTGTCTGGGGGCCTCACAAGCACGTGGAAGGGATATGTGAAGCCGAATTATTGATATCAATAGATATCTTTTATATATCCCCAAAGCTCGGGCTAGCCAGGGCAGTAACACCTGGCTGGAAGAGCAAAAGGGAATGTGTGTAGGCATCCTTGATCTAAATATGGCAGTTGTTGTTGTTGTTTTTTTGACATTTGTGTGCATGAGGGTGTTAAACTGCACTGTGGGAAGGTTCGTTTAAAACTGCAGACCTACTCCAAATTCTGTGTGCCACAGTTCACACTCAGTGCACATTGCTGTCCTCCTTCTCATCCGAGGACTCTGCAGACTCAAGTAGTGGCCATTTGACTTGCGATTTACCTTGCCATACGAGACACCCTCCATTGCTAGCCTAGCTAGCTAGCTAGCTATTCATTCGTTCGTTCATTCATTCATTCATTCATTCATTCATTCATTCATTCATTCTAATTAAACTCCCATAACCTAATTGATCTTTCCTGTATTCCTCTGATTACTTACAGGCTTAGATATTTCTTTTCTGCTATTCTTCTTCATCCTCATCATCCAGTGACCCTACAGACATCACTAGTGGGTGCTTGGAAGTAGGCTTCTTGGTGGGAGCCTTGTCCTTCAAGACGCTGTCTCCCTTTTCGGTGGGCATGCTGTCCCCTGTGCACTTCGTCTGTTGCGAGACAAGTGTTATTGTTATGTACTCCTTATTGTCATGTTTTTTTTAAAAAATATGTATTTTAAAATTTTATTTTATTTTATTTTTTATTTATTTATTTTATTTTATTTTACTTATTTCTATAAGTTTCTTCTTATAGTTTTTTAATATTATTATTATCATTATTATTAGAAATACTTACCCCGTCCCCTAGCTATCAGTTGCTGGCAAATTATTTTACTATATATGTATTCCTTTTTTATTTTTTAAAATAGGTATCTTGTGTTTTAGAGTTTTATTCTTTATTTAATATATTTATTTATTGCTTATAATCTGCCCTTAGTCAGAAGGGGGAGATGCAGCTTGCAGGAAAACCACCAACTGCTGAAGGAAATGCACAGTGCCCCCAAGGTAAACAAAGGGGGGAATTTAACCAGGCAGATTACGCAACAACAGTCAGCTGCTCCCCTCCCTGCACATATGTTTGACCTAATTGATTGAACAGAAAAGTTAGTATATATATATGCTAGCGTATTTATCCAGCATTGCCTGGGATTTTATTTTTCTTTTAAGAATTCAGCAAATTCTCTTCTCTATCTGTAACTTTTCCCTATAGTTTCCAATGCAGTCTGTATTCAGAGTTATTTACATACACAGTTCGGGGTGCTGAGGGAGTATACTGCCCTCTTCCTTGCTGCTAGGTCTTGTCTCCTTGTCTCTGTAGCAACTGACCTTTTCTAGTACCTGTAACTTTTCCCCATATTTCTCAATGCAATCTGTATTCAGAGTTGTTAACATAACAGAGGTTTGGTTTCTGAGGGAATACACTGCCCTTCTTGCTCCACTACCTTGCGCTTTACAAAAAAGAGACCATGTGTGGGGTTTGCAGAGGCTCAAACAGGCCATCATCCCACCCCCTTACATAATGCATCCAGGCACACTCTGCAATGGTTGCAGAACCAGGCAGCCTCTTCTGGGGACGGTTCCAAAATCTTCCCCTCTCAACACAGCAACAAAGCCACACATGTCTAGGCAAGCCTTATTGAGAAATATGTTTTAACAAGCCCAAAGGAATTTTATATGCAGGTTTTATTGACTTAAAAGCAATATTTGACTCAAACTCTTCGACAAGACATTGGGAGAAGAATGGTGTCAATATCTGTAAATAAAATACTATTTCTTCCTCATCAAAAGTCTGTATAGCAGCTTGCAGCTGAAGATAAAATGAGTGTTTGATGGTTTGCTCACAGACCCAGTGTCATCTACAAAAGCAAGGATATGTTCTGGCCTTGTCTTGTTTAATTTGTTCTTCAATGGTATTATTGATATTTTGATATTTTAATCACCTCCAACCTCCCATGAACTGTCATGTTGTACACAGGTGATGCAGTAATTTTTCTCACAGACAAAAGTGGGGTTGAAGAAATTATTATGGGTATATTCTAACTACTGTTAGAAAAACCTTATAGTGAGCAGAACTAAGATAATGTGTTTTTCTAGGTGCTGTAAACCTCAAAAGTGGTACTCATATGGACATGTTTTACAACAAGTTAAAGTGTTGAGACATCCTACAATAGTAGTCCTTTCTTTGAAGATGTGGGCTGATACTAGATAAAAATTACAGGAGTTGTCCAATCTAAACTTAATTTTTTCTTAGACATTTTTTTAATGCCAGTCTGTGTGCTTTGCAGCTTGAAACTGGCCTTCTTTCTTTTTATTCATGGGATTTGCTGAACATACACATTTACTGGTTGTGGTTGCATTTAGCTTCAATGGGTTTGCTTCCCTTAGTTCCAACAGACACTATCATGTGTCATCCTGCTGCATATTGCCAGTGCTCCCCTCTGCAGCCGCCCAGCTTCCTGTGGAAGGGAGCACAAGAGATGTGTCTCTTCCTTCTGCACTGCAGTCAGCTTTCTCATGCTGCAGTGGGGAAGGAAGCACGTGATTGATCTTCCAGCTCTTCTGCATGGCCAGCTGCGATGGAAGGCTCGATGGATGGGGTCACTGATGGAGTTTTTCTGTCATTGATATACCCCACGATTGTTCCGGCTGGTGACACGAGAAGGGTGGGATCATGATGACATCATGTGGAAGTGTTGTTGCAGTCCCGCTCCAATCATGTCCTCATGCTGGGATGACACCATCCTGCAGAAAGTACCTGAGCTGTTGGTTTGGGCAGAGCTTTTTTAGATTTTCTGATCACACGCCTTTCTATTTGCAACACTCAGTGGTGTTTGAAAGAAGACGTTAGATAAATTTTTGAAGAATCAGGGATATGTATATGGAGATGGAAACACTGAATATGTGGCCCATGTTCTTGTTATTTTATTCATTGTACAGAGATTCCTATGGAAAATTAATTGACTCTATATTGGTGTCTCACTCAGGGTACACACCTGGTTCTTAAGTGAAATTCCTCCTCGAAGACCATGATCCTGTGGTCACACTAAAATTTGCAACATGTTTAGGAATTACTAGTAAAATCTATGCTACAATCAAGTCTTAAGTTTTAAATTATACAATTTTTGAATGAGCCTATTGATTTTATCTACTTTTCATGACTTTTTGGTTCTAGTGTTTCTGTACAAGAATATATATTTGATTTATTATTGTTTTACTATCAGTATGCTTTTACAGCTTGTGTTTACTGTGGTATACTGGGCTTCTTTAAATTGTGGGAGCAATTTTGTGGGATGCAAACAAAGTTTGGCTTGATTTGATTTGGGTCTTGTGGGGAGTTGTTACTTGTATCCCAGCAGTCTGTAGCACACATAGATATGCTCAGATCGCATTCTTATTGTCTCTTGAAGGGTATTCCAGGGGTGATAGGATGTTTTGGGTCATCCTCTCCCGAGACAGAGAAGGAAGTGTAACATCAGAGAGAGTAATATTACATCACAACCTTCCTACCATTGTGAAATATCCAAGTGCTTGCCACTTCAGCAGAGGCAAAAAAGGAAGTATTCTATGGGAATACTGGAGAATAAAACAGAGAAGCGTTTATGTTCACAGGATCCACAGCTTTTCCATTTCCCTAGAATACCACTAGTATGGAGGGAAAATGTACAACAGCCCTGAAGCTGACATACGCAGTCTGCCTCTTCAAAGCTTCTCCAGCACATCCTATGGTCTCCCTTTAAAACTTACGGTTCCAGGAACCAAATTATTACCACTGTTGTCACTATATTCAATGATATTATAATGGGACCAATGCAAAATAGTCTTGAAATGTTTGTCTCCTATCTTGCAGACCTGCAGTCCCAAATCTTTTCTGTCTTAAATTTCTATTCACTATATAACACTGCAGCAAGTAGTGGGCTGCAATGGGAGGGAAATTGTAACACAAAACCACACCAAGCTTCCCTGACAAATTAAAAATAAAATAAAACCCCTTCCCCTTCTCCTTTCTGCACTGCTAGTACAAGCCATCAGGCTTTGGATAATGTAGTTTCTCTACCTTCAGATGTCATATGCACTCACCAGGCAATACAGTTGCTGTCCCACAAAGCATTCTGTCCAGTAAATATAAAAGCATTTTAGTGAATTCATTGCCCCAAGGGGCACTCATTATTGTGCAGATCTGAAAAGAGCATTCAGTTTCAAGAGCTGAACTAAATGTATGCATCTGAACATTGTGCGTGCATGAATGTAATATTTATGGGTCAAATTATGATGGCATTTCTGAGTTAACATTTTTAAAAGTAATGATGTCCAAACAGACAATACCCTGAAGGGTTTTCTACAGCTGTAATGTAATTGTAGCTTAACCCAGTTTGCTATGGAGCCCTTAGTATAACAGAATTAATTTGGCATTAATAGAAAGTACATAGTGACTTTTCTGACCAATTCCCTCTGAAAAAGAAGATATTATTAGAGGTTTTAAAAATCCCTAGTGCAGTATTATGCATACAAAAGAAAAGTCTTATCATCTGATTGCAATTAGTAAATGCTGAAAGCTTGCTTATATTTTCTGATTTATGGATGCATTTAGAAGCTATTGAATGGAAAATCATGTTTATAGGGCCAGAAACTCTGGTTACAGTCACTGAATATCTTCTTGTGCAGGTTTGCTAATGCACTTCAGTTCAGTCATCAGTTGCAACAGAATCCAACCCTAGAAATAAAAACTCATAGCTGTATGTCATTTTTGAGCTCTCTTGCATGGTCTAGGTTAATTCCAGTACTTTCAATAGGATTTACATGGCGTATGTGGCCTATGGTCTATATTTTAGACATCAAACTTTTTCACTAATCAAACAAATAGCAATTGGAAGGACTTAATCATTTTAAGTATCATTGGACTACCTCTTATACGCCCCTGCTTTATGCTTCAGAGATCTTCTGAGCCCTTTATGGTTTGTAAGGAATAAATTCTGTGGGTTAGTGACACCTGGAAGACAGTTTCATAATAGCAGTCCTGAGCCCATTACTTGCTGCAGTGTATTATAGTGAATAGAAAGACAGAGATCTGGGATTGCAGATCTGAGAGATGGGAGACGGAAACATTTCAAAACGATCTTGTCTCCATTCCATTGTAATGTCATTGAAACCAGTGATTAAAGCATTTGGGCCTTGAGACCATAGGATGTAAAGAGAAGCCATAGGATGTGCATGAGAAACTTTGAAGAGAAAGATACAGCCTCTCAACCTCTTTGCCAGCTCCTGTAGAAAATTTTCCGTGAGTCTTGTCTCTCTGATGTTGGTAAAGGAGAAAAGGGGGTTTATGCTGGAGGTGAGTCAAAGGAAAAATTGGACCCATGGGTTTCACTCCCTTCCTCTGACTCTTCCTTGGACTGATGAAAATGTCTGCCAGTGCTAGATCACTTTAGTCCATTCATCTTCAATTCAGAGCAGAACCGAATGACCAATGGCTGAGATCACCCAGAGCATTTCCATTCCTAAGTGGGAATTTGAACCCTGGTCTCTTGCATTCTTGGGCCAACATTCAAACCACTACACCATACTCTCAGTTTCAATTCTCCCCACCTAGAAATTGTCTATGTAGAAATTCCTAGAATAGCTTCCTGCTCAAGATGAAGATTCAAGTAGAAATTCTCCAGATTTTCCCTTGTGGAAAAAAGTGGTAAAACCTTTTTCCAGAGTTGCTTTTTCATTTGGCCAATCTGCTGTTTTTCCTTGTGAAATGAAAGATACAAAACATTTATAACATAACAGGCCTCAAGCTATACACATTAACTGCCTACCATTATATGATTATTTATTAAATCATTGCTTTACATAGTTTATTGTCTTCCTGAATAAAGGAAGACATGTCTTCACATTTCATTTAAATTGAGTAGAAGCATGAGTTTGACAAATTAGTAAATTTTTCTGTACAACACTTCAACCTAGGAAGTTGTTTTATCTTACCATAACATTAAATGAAAAAGAATTCTTAGTCTATATTTATCATGTTCTTATAGGAATGTGTAGCAAGTTTTTTTTTTCTCTTTATATGGCTGATCTTGCAATATCATTCATTATTTAAGCACATAAGGTATTCCTAGGTTATGTCAGACCAGTGGGAAGTGGCTCCTAAATCATGTCACCTTGTTTGACTTTATTTTTGTTTTCTGGTCCCTCCCTCCTTCCCTCTCTCCCTCCTCCTCCTCCTGCTTTATTTCTCCCACACTGTTAGTCTGAATGGGAATGTTAGGTATCTGAATAAGTCTCAAAATATAAATGTTACTGTGAATTGGGAGATAAAACATATGCAGAGGCCAGGCAAAGGCTTCATTTTTGCACTTATGTTTGCATTATAACCTCACAAATTTTAAATTATCGTCTAGGTTTTACCTCAAAAGGAGGATGACTCTGGTCCACCTGCAGTGCCAACACCTGCATGGAAAGGTGGGGAATTATCAGCTCAAAAAGAGAGGCCTGCGGTGGGTGGGTGGGGTAACTTCTGGGATCTATGTATACCCCTACTAATGCAGAAACACCAGTTGGAGGTGAAAAGAATGTTTTATTGGGGAAAATCACAAACCCACACAAGATTCAAGCAGTCTCACAACTATACAAGGCTAACCAAAGGAAAGGAAGAACATATTGGACAGCCGCTCGCACTGAGCAGCCACGCTACCACAGTTTACTAACAACACATTGACAACAATGTCTTTGAGGGCACCTTACCCAGGATCAGTCAACTCTTGGCACTCCAGCTGAGGCCCTCAGAAAAATCTCCCTTATGGATTGGGCAAATGGCTGTTCTTGACTCTGGTGATACTCACTCAACCTAAGGGCTCCCTCTGGGGAGCCCGGGGGTCTTGGGGCCTCCTCAAACTCAGTTAATGAAAAAATTGAGCCTTGGCTGACTTAGCCAATTCACCAAGGAACCTTTATTTGGATAGCTGGTAATGAATCCAATATTCCAAACCAGGTAAGCTGATCACTAATGGAATTCGGAATGCCAAAATTATAACAATTGGGTGTAACATTGCATTGAAGACTCCTGTTGCAGTAGGGGACAATCCAAGGAGGGATTCCCACCATAAATGGTACCCAGTGGAGGTGATCTCTTTGGAGAAATTCACTGTAGTTTCGCCCTTGTGAGGCACAAAATGACCTTGCTCCAACTGCCTTTACTTTTAGCAGTTGTTTTTTGAAGTTGCAGTGAGTGAGAAGCTGGTGCAGAATTTATAACTTCAATTCAAAGAACACAGGAGTGATGTAGCTGTATAGGGACAAGGATGTGACCATTTCTTCTTGGGTTTAAATCGGGACTGAGTTGTCAACCACGGATGGTTGCAACATTGTAAAAGCAGTGATTGATAATGGGCACCATGGACTGAATTTGGCAATAATGTATGGTGGATGGTATGGCAGGCTGTCCTTACACACACATACATACATGTGCACAGACAGACAGACAGACAGACAGACAGACAGACAGACAGACAGACAGACACCTTTCCTCTATAAAAAATAGCTGAATCAGTTTCCTGGGTAACTTTGTATGTACACTTAAGGAGCATCAGTCAAGGATGGTGGGTTTGCAGGGCTTGGCCCTCACAAACAATGCCCAGGTTTTCTCAGTGTCAGCACCCTTCAACATTAACGGTTGACATCTGGGGTCAGACATAGTTGTCCAATGGTTACAGTCCTTGGAATACAGTATGTCTCCTGAGACTGTCTGTATTCTGAGGGGGATGACTGGGTGTATGGGGAGTATAGTTTTCAATGTGACAGTGGCAATGAAAAGCTGAAATTAATTCCATTGGGGAATAGAAGTGGCATTCACAAATTTTCACCAAGCCTCCAATTGTACCGCGTCTTTTGTCAGTTTTGGCCTCAGTAGTTCTCTAATTTCCTTTGGAATGTGTCCATCATGGGCATGCCAAATTAAATCCCCAATCATCGTCAAATTGATCATGTGAATTTGTGTGCACTCAACAGCTATCAAAATGTTCCTTTCTACAAAATGCAAGTATTTGCAAGTATCAGAGTTTCTTTCTTTTGCCAGTTCCTAGCCAACACGTAATATGGTGATTGAATGTTGGACTTCAGACATGCTTTGGGCAGACTGCCTCATGGGCTCACTCATATTTGCCATCTTGATTGTTACACAGGATAATTTATTGGCTAGAACCTTCACATTGGCCATGTCTAACAAAGACATGCCTGCCCCTACAGGTGCTATCCAGTCCAACCATGCCCATTTCACTCTAGATAGCCTTCTTGGTGATCAGTCTCTGGGACAGCTCAGCAATGTTATGATTGGTGGCTTCATGGCTAACACTTTCATGCTGCACTTCACCTGGCTGGCCAGGTACTGAGCAGCATGCTGTGCCTGAGCATGCTCTTCCTCCAGGGTGGTTGGCCTGCACTGCAGCATCTGAATTTGCAATGAGGCATCCTCTAATTTGGATCAGGCCTCCTGCATGGCAGATGAGAACTCCAACTTGTCTGCCAATAGGGTGTGGTTTTCTGCCCATAGCTTGTCCAATTCTTTGGCCTGCCTTTCAGTCTTTTGTGTGAGCTCCTGGATGGTACTCGTGGTGTCACTTACTGCCATCCAGAACCCCCAGGCCACAATAGTTTCTTTGGAGGGGTCAAAAAGTGCCCTTTCCTTACACTGAATGCAAAATGTATCATGCAGGGTACTGAACAGTCTGCCATTTTAAAAAGACTCTTCCTTCCAAGGAGTATTCCCTTTGCTCTAAACCCACTTTTCCAGCTTATTTAGTTTATTTCATTCTTTGAACATGTTGTCAATTCCAATTTTAGCTTACTGGTTACATGAGGGTGTCTCACTAACATGCCTGCAATGCCTCTGTGGCTTCAAGATGCAAAGACAATGCAGAAAAGTGGGCCAGGCACTCTGTAATAGGGAGATCACAGTCCTTTGGGGAAAATCCCTAGCATCTGCACCAAGCAGAGCTGCAAGGGGTGAAAATGAACTCTATGGAACTAACCACTCTTGACCATGCAATGGGAGAAAGAGGGATCTGGGTCCTATCTAAGTCCAGCTGGTACCCTGACTTCTGGAGGTCCCTTGGGGGACACCTTGATTCGCTCCAAAAATGCAAAGATTGGGGAAATTAGCAGAGCACTGGCTATAGCAAAACAAGGAGCAGGGTAACCCAGCAGAATCTTTAACCCAATTTTACAGGGTCAGACCAAGCGAAAAGCCAGACAAATGTACCAATAACTGGATTTTATTAATAAATGTGTTCTCACACACCAACACACCCCCTCACTCACTCACCCACTCAAGGCCTATTGAGAAAGGAAAGAGTGAAAATTGATAGGGGATTCAATGGAGAGGGTGTAAAGGTGGTGATACTGCACCTATCCTGAAGTCTTCAGTCTGGGAAGTGGTGAGAAGAATGGACCTCAGTGAAGAGAAGCGGCTGAGGGGATCACTTGACTAACAGAGTGCTGGTCTGCTAGCGTGGCAGGGAGTTCTCTGAAGACACCCTCAAAAACTGGGACTATTTACAGGGCAAAACGTACCTCGAGCGCAGGCCCTCTCTCAGGAAGAACAATGGCCAAAATAAAGGGAGAAATGCCACACAATAGCAACTTGGTAGTTTGCGTGATTGGTTTATGCAGATGGACCTTGCAGTGCAAGGTTTACTAATATCAGAGTTGCTCAACCTGGGGAAGACCCAATAATCCACTCAGCTTGGCTATTCCTTGGCTGAGATCCCTTTGTCCGTGCGGACATGTTTAGCTTGAGATCTCCTAGGGAAACATGACTGGGGATTTTCCTGGCCTGACCTATTTTTGGTTGTTCTACCTCTTTGTCTGCGTACCCATTCGGGTAACCTCTCTGGCATGGCAGACATATTTAATATCAAATGTATAGTCCCTGGGATAGGGTATGCCAGCCGGGTAACACTGCCTAATTTGTTACTGCCCTGGCTAGCCTGAGTGTGGGGAGTATTAAAAGATATCTCTTGATATCAATAATTTGGCCTCACATACCCATTCCCCTCCACGTGCTTGGGAGGCCCCTGGACAAGCACGCATACAGGCTCGGCCGATGATCACCGTAATATTTTAACACAATACAGGCAGACCAGAAATAGCCGACTCGTGGCTTCAGGAGACCTCAAGGCAAGTACACAGTTATGTATGCACGCAACTTTCCAAAGATCCTCTGCCCCCCACCGGCAGTTTGACGGTTGGACTATACAACGCTCAAGCACTCCGCGTTTGCATACTGGCTATCCTATTGATAATTCAACTATAATTCATTCATTCAAATTCTGACCTTTTGGAGGCTTTGTCTCCAGCCCCAAATCCATTGTTTTCCCCAAGTCTGAACTAGCCTGCGGTCACAATTCTCCTTATAAAAACCCCTGACTTTGAGCGCTTCTTCGGATCGCTCTTGGCTTCCATCCTGCCTTGCTGTCGCTTTGTCCAGCGAGCCTTCCCCTCAGCTCCATGTGCTGAGATCCACGATCCCAAGCTTTTCCGCTTCTAACCGGGCTTCAGGACAGGTGAAGTATCACCCAAACCAACAACTCCTCTAAAAATCCCTCTCTCCCACTCCAACCTTTATTTCTATAGTTTCTCTGTGTGTTTGTATTGCATACACTGATTGATTGTATTTTTAATAAAATTCACATTTGTTATTTCACTCCGGTTTGCTTCTTGACTCAGCCTGACCCCATAGACATTGGGTAAAAGATCTCGCTACATTACCCTGCCTCTCGCACCGCCAACTTGTGTTCTTTGACTAATCTCCCCAACTTGTATAATATTGAGAGCAATTTGGTGTCCCTCCTGGGACCCCCAGAAAACAGGGTAACAAATTATTACTGCTTTTTTGGACTGAGGGGTACCACCTCTGCTTCCAGACAAAGAGCTTATACTCAACAGCTGCTTGTCACCACCTCTAATGCACAAACTGTTCATCATAAGGGGAGCTACCTTGCAGGGAAACTAGAAAGAGGGTTTGGGGCTCCTACCTGCTCTACCACCTTTCCTTGCCAGAATTTTAAAAAGCTTCTCTGACCTACCAAAAGGAAGTGGCATGCAGCCCATGCAAAATGAGATTATGAGGTTCACCCTCCATAACCTTAAGTGCTTGTATTGTGTGGTGTGTGTGTGTTCCTCACTGAAAATCCCCAACTCTTTGGATTCCACACCATGATAGACTGAGAAATAAGGAACGATTCCCAGTACAGTCACGTGCCAAGTCCTTGCAATCTACAGCAGCTCACAGATGGTGAACCAAATTCATGGCCATATAGGGGCAGCTGGCAGACACAGACCAAGACAGAAAAGGGAGGAGATTCTAATGCACAGTAGCCCTTATGGCTTCAATCACTCAGATTCGCATGGGGACAGTAAGACGAACCTAAGGGGAGCATAGTATCGGAGCCTCCTTAGCAACCAAAAGTATTTAAAAATGATTGGCTGGAGCAACTGGAACCCCGGATAGCCAAAGGGAGGGGCTAGATGGGGGAAAGGAATAACAGATTTTAACTGAAAACAGAGAGTGGAGGTTGAGAACAGAGTGGGTGTAGAGAACAGAGTGGGTGTAGAGAACAGAGAGAGTGGATGGAGATTACTGAACATTGGATTTAAGAGAGAGTGAAGTGCTGTGCTGGTTTATGAATCTTTAATTACGAAATATGTTTCACCTTGACAGTGTATTTAATAAAGATATGTTTTTCTCTTTTTATAAAAGCTCTTCAAGAAAGTGTCTCTTTAAGTTTCACTGGGTAACACATGCTACCATTAGTACCATCAGTACCACATTTGTTGAGGAGATAACTCACTGCCTGTCCTTATATCTGAAAAGGGGCAGATTTAGGGAAAGCAGTAGAGGGAGATAACCCTGGGAAGAGAAGCCAGTGAGAAGGGTGCTGCGTTCTCAGGAAGGGAGAATAGAAGCAGACCTATTTGTCATAGCCCTAGCTTTGCCCAAGAGATCTCCCTGGTTCTGCTTTTGGACATAAAGTGGTGTCTTGACATATATGTTCATACAAATCCAACTGGAACCCCTACAGTTTTCCCTATGTCCACTCTTTCCTGAGCTTTGTGTGTTGACTTTATCAGTCAGGGGGTGCAGGGTCATGCCTGTGCCACTAATCTTCTTGTCCCAAAAGGTGGGTGAGTCAAGGGTCTATCAGCAATGCCAATGCCTCCTAGAAAGGAAGGGAATTATCAGCTCAAAAAAGGGAGCCTGTGAGGGTGGGTAACTTCTGGGATCTTTTCAGCTGAGTATACCAATACGAATGCAGAGACATCACTTGAAAATCAAAAGAATGTTTTATTGGAGAAAATAACAAACACATGCAAGATTCAAGCAGTCTCACAACCATAAAAGGCTAACTGAAAGAAAGGATGGAAAAATTGGATAGTGAGGAGATAGTATGAAGTGGGTGATATTTACCAGTCGTGAAGGGAAAATGTCACAGTCAAATGGCTCAAGAGTGTGAGAGCAGCTCAGAGTATGAGTATTGGGGAGCAAATGGACGGAGTGGCATGCCTATGTGTGTCCAAAATGCTATGAATCATCAGGCATGGAGCCTGGGTTTCATAGAATCATAGAGTTGGAAGAGACCACAGGGGCCATCCAGCCCAACCCCCTGCTATGCAAGAACACACATCAAAGCACTCCCAACAGATGGCCATCCAGCATCTATTTAAAAACCTCAAAAGAAAGAGATTCCACCACACTCTGAGGCAGCATATTCCACTGCCAGACAGCTCTGACAGTCAGGAAGTTCTTCCTGAGGTTCAGGTGGAATCTCCTTTCTTGTAGCTTGAATCCATTGCTTCTTGTCCTAGTCTTTGGAACAGCGGAAAACAAGCCTGCTCCCTCCTCAACATGACATCCCTTCAAATATTTAAACATGGCTTACCCTGCTCCCTAAACTGCTCTTCACAGGGCATGGCTTCCAGACCCTTCACCATTTTGGTCGCCCTCCTCTGGACATGCTCCAGCTTGTTGATGTCCTTCTTGAACTGAGGTGCCCAGAACTGGACACAGCATTCCAGATTTGGTCTAACCAAAGCAGAATAGAGTGGTACCAATACCTCCCTTGATCTAGACACCATACTCCTATTGATGCAAACCAAGAATCGTGTTGGCTTTCTTGATTGCTGCATCACACTGCTGACTCATGTTCAGCTTGTGGTCTACCAAGACTCCTAGTTCCCTTTCACACATACTGTTATCCAGCCACATGTCTGCCATCCTATATTTGTGTATTCTATTTTTTTTGCCTAAGTGCAGGACCTTACATTTCTCTATTGAAATTCATTTTGTTACCTTGAGCCCAGCTCTCAAATCTGTCAAGGTCATTTTGAATTTTGATCCTGTCCTCTGGCGTATTAGCAGCCCCTACCAATTTGGTATCATCTACAAATTTGATCAGCATGCCCTCTACTCCTTCATCCAAGTCATTGATGAAGATGTTGAATAGCACTGGACCCAGGACAGAACCCTGTGGCACCCCACTAGTGACTTCTTTCCAGGATGAAAAGCAGCCATTGGTGAGCACCCTTTGGGTTTGATCAATCAACCAATTACAAATCCACCTAACAGTAGCACTCTCCAGGCCACGTTTTACTAGCTTCTTTGCAAGAATGTCATGGAGAACTTTGTCAAAGGCCTTACTGAAATCAAGATATGCTACATCCACAGCATTCCCTTCATCTATCAAGCTTGTAATTCTATCATAAAGAGAGATAAGATTAGTCTAGCATGACTTATTTTTGAGAAATCCATGTTGATTTTAGGTGATTACAGCATTGCTTTCTAAGTAATTACAAACTAACGGTTTAATGCTCTAGGATCTTTCCTGGAATTGAGGTCAGGCTGACCGGTCGATATTTATTTGGGTCCTCTTTTTTTCCCTTTTTGAAGATGGAGATGACCTTTGCCCTCCTCCAGTCTGCTGGGACTTCTTCTGTTCTCCAGGAGTTCTCAAAGATTATTGCCAGTCGTTCTGAAATTACTTCTTCCAATTCTTTTAATATCTTTGGAGGTAATTTATCTGGCCCTGGAGACTTGAATTCATCTAGTGTAGCCAGGTATTCCTGTACTATTTCTCTACCGATTCTCAGCTGCATTTCCCCCCTTCTGCACCTGCTCCGCACCCCCTAGGTTAAGTACCTTTATCTTTTTGGGAGAAAACTGAGGCAAAGAAGGTGTTGAGTAGTTCTGCCTTTTTTCTTCCCCCTGTTAGTAATTGGCCATCTTCTTCACACAGCGACCCTATCATTTCCTTGTTTTTCCTTTTGCTGCGGACACATCTAAAAAAGTCCTTTTTATTGTTTTTAATATCTCTGGTAAGCCTGAGTTCATTCTGTGCTTTAGCTTTTCTCACCTTCTCCCTGCATCTCCTGGCTAGTTCCTTGAATTCCGCTTTTGTGATTTCACCATTCTTCCATTTCTTGTACATGTTTCTTTTAACACTTAGCTCAGCTGAGATTTCTTTAGTCAACCATTCTGGTTGATGTAGATACCTGCCATTTTTCCTCCTCATTGGCACGGTTTTAAATTGTGCTTTCAGTATCTCAGTGTTAAGAAACTCCCATCTGTCATGAACTCCTTTCTCTTTCAGTATTCTTGACCACAGAATTTCAGCAAGTAACTCCCTAAGTTTACAGAAATCAGCTATTTTAAAGTCTAGAATGCGTGTCTGGCTACACTTAGCTTCCCCTTCCCACTGAATGACAAATTCCAATACAGCATTGTCATTCCCCCCAAAGATCCTACCACTTCCACCTCATTAACAAAGTCAGCCCTTTTGGTCAGGATCAGATCTAAAATGGTTGATCCCCTTGTCACCTCTTCCACCTTTTGGACCATGAAATTATCTGCAAGGCAATCAAGGAACCTGTTGGACCTTGTGGTCTTGGTAGAGTTTGACTGACAACATATATCAGGATAGTTGAAATCTCCCATTAGTATTGCATCTCTCCTTTTTGAACGTGTGGTCATCTCCTCCAGGAAGGCATCATCCAAATCATCAGGCTGGCTTGGGAGTCTGCAGTAGGCCCACACAATGTCATCTCTATTATTTCTCGCTGTCTTAATTCTTACCCAGATGTTCTCGACCTAGCTTCCTGGTTTTAAGTCATGGATCTCTTCACAGGTGAAAACATCCTTGACATATAAGGCTCCTCCTCCTTCTTCCTGCGAAATAGGTGATACCCCCCCCCCCAAGTACTACCTTCCAATCATGAGACTCATCCCACCAGGTTTCAGTGATGCCTAATAAATCATATTTATTTTGTTGTACTAAGAGTTTGAGTTCATCTTGCTTATTTCTCACTTTCTGTGCATTAATGTAGAGACACTTAAGACCATGTGCCCTTCTTGCGAGTCCTTTACTAAAGTTGCTTTTCCTCCCACTGTTGGTCTCTAGTACTACTTGGCCTGCTCTATCTATATCATTTGGGCTTTTTTGCCCAGTACTCTCTGAATCCTTGCCCTGAATATTACTGTCTCCCTCCTTGGCCGAACCCAGTTTAAAGACCTGATCCCCTTTGTGAGACTGTTAAGAAAAACATTCCTGCCAACGGTTGTGAGGTGGAGCCCATCCATTGCCAGAAGACCATCTTTGTGGAAATGCAGACCGTGGTCCAAAAACCCAAATCATTCCTGGTGGCACTATCTGCAGAGCCAGTTGTTCACCTCCACTATTCTTCTCTCCCTTCATGGGCCATGTCCTTCAACAGAGAGGAGAGATGAAATGACCACCTACTTACCGAGGTCCTTCAGCTTCCTACCCATAACCTCGTAACCCAAGTGATGTGCTGAAAGCTGCACCTTGCAGTGTCGTTGGTTCCCACATGAACCAAAATGAGAAGGTTATGGTCAGTGGGCTTGACCAGTCTTGTTAGCCTTTCCGTTACATCCTTGATTTTGGTCCCAGGGAGACAACACACCTCTTGATTCATCCTGTCTCATGATTCATCTCGTTTAAATACCCTTTTTCTGCCCTGAAGGGGAAGGTGTTAATGACTCTCTGGCAGAGCAAGGAAAGGGGTCCAGAGCTGGCTAGTGGTCTTAGCATTAGGTGACAAAGCATTGATGGGAGTGGAGATAACTTCTTAATGTCTGGACAGGTGAGGAAACAAAGTTCAGCAGGAAGGAGGTTAGAGGATGTTGGTCATTGTCACTTTGTCTGAAAGTTTCAGTGGCTATTGTCTTCTAGGTTTGGGCCATTGAGAGGATCATTTTGTCTCCTGGCCAACCTCTTCCCTTCTTACATCTCTCAAGTTTCTCAAGACTCAATGGGAAAGATGTTAATGTGGGGAAAGACTGAGATACCTCTTTATCTGATGCCTCAGGATCAAAGAATACAACACCACAGCTGCTTTTTGACTTTTTCCAACTTTTCCAATTTGATCCCCGCTTTTCTCATGCTAACCTAAATGGCTGAAGATGCATTACAGTTTCCTTTGTAGCACAGATGTTACCCTAAGAGGTGGGGGACTTTGAAGTCCAACCACACTTGCCAGCATCTCCTTAGAAATTGGGGAATTATTAGCTCAAAGGAGACCTGCGAGAGAGGTAACGGCAGGATCTTTTCACCTATGTATACCAGTACTAACTGTAGAGAGGACTCAATTTAAAAGTTAAAAGAGTATTTTATTGGAAATTAATAGACACACAAAAGAAATCAAGCTATCTCACGAACCATATGAGGCTATTGAATAGAAAGGTGACAAATGTTGAATAGGAAGGGTTTGGGGTTGAAGGTGTGATATTTACTGGTCCTGAAGCAGAAGATCGAAATGGAGTGGCTCAACACTCCATTGGTGCAGAGGTTGTAATTTCATCCCTCCTCCCTGTTGAAGGACATGGCCCACAAAGGGAGAGAAGAGAAGTGGAGGTGAACAACTAGCTCTGCAGATGGTGCCACCAGGAACTATTTGGCTTTTTGGACCATGGTCTGCATTTTCATAAAGATGGTCTTCTGGCAGAGGATGGGGTACACCTCACAGCTATTGGCATGAATGTTTTTGCTAAGAGTCTTGCAAATCTCATCATGAGAGCATTAAACTGACTTCTCAGGGGAGAGGGAAACAGTAGTATCCAGGGCAGGAGTTCAGCAAGTGCTGGGGAGAACAGCCCAAATGTTATAGAAAGAGTAAGGCAAGTAGTAGTAGAGACCAACAGTGGTAGGAAAAGCAACTCTGGTGAAGAGCTTGTGGGAAGGGCACGTGGTTTTAAATGTCTCTGCAGTAATGCACAGAGAATGGGAAATAAGCAAGACAAACTAGAACTCTTAATGCAACAGAATAAATATGATATAATTGGTATAACTGAAACCTGGTGGGATGAGTCTCGTGATTGGAATGTAGTAATCAGGGGTTTTCACCTATTTAGGAGAAATGGGCTAAACAAGAAAGGAGGAGGAGTAGCTTTATATGTCAAGGGTGTTTTCACCTGTGAAGAGATCCACGACTTAAATCCAGGAAGGCAGGTTGAGAGCATCTGGGTAAGAATTAAAGGGTCAAGAAACAATAGGGATGTCATTGTGGGGGTCTACTACAGACTCCCAAGTCAGCCTGAGGATTTGGATTATGTTTTCCTGGAGCAAATGACTACGCATTCAAAGAGGAGAGATGTAGTAGTAATGGGAGAGTTCAACTATCCTGATATATGTTGAAAGTCAAACTCCTCCAAGAGAATAAGTTCCAACAAATTCCTCATTTGCCTTGCAGACAATTTCATTGTCCAGATGGTGGAAGAGGCAACAAGGGGATCAACTATTTTATATCTGATCCTAACCAACAGGGATGATCTTTTTAATGGGGTGGAAGTGGCAGGTTCCTTTGAGGGGAGTGACCATCCTCTATTAGAATTTGTCATTCAGTGGGAAGGGGAAACCAAGTGTAGCTAGACGTGTTCTAGACTTTACGAAAGTCAATTTCTGTAAACTTAGGGAATTACTGGCTGAAATTCCATGGTCTAGAATACTGAAAGAGATGGGAGTTCATGATGGATGGGAGTTTTTTTTAAAAGTGAGATACTGAAGGAACAATTTAAAACTGTTCCATCATGGAGGAAAAATGGGAGATGTCTAAAGAAACCAGAATGGTTGATTAAGGAACTCTCAACTGAGCTAACTGTAAAAAGAAGCATGTACACAAAATGGAAGACTGGGGAAATCACCAAAGACAAATTTAAACAAATAGCCAGGATATGTATGAGGAAAGTCAGAAAAGTTAAAGCACAGAATGAACTCAGGCTTCCCAGAGAGACTAAAAACAATAAAAATCCCCTTTGGATTAGTAAATTAATGTATATATTTAATATCTATACCGTATCTGTAGTTTATAAAAACTAAACTATTTAATCAAGTTAGTATTTAATGTGAAATATATAATATATAGTTGTATACATTTATGAAAGAAACCAAAAAACAGTATAATATGTCAACAAAGAAGAGTCATCTATACAATTTTTAACTTATTTGCGTGGTTTTGTATTATGATATTCTCCACTGAAAACAGCAAAGTAACAACAGAAATTTCAGAGCCCTAAAATTATAACTTCTCCCACATTTTCTCTCTAAGTATTCAATCAATAATTTCCATTTTTTAATTTTTTTTACAAAATCCTGTTCTTGAGAGCCTTTTAATCTATCTGTCTATCCATTTCCATAATTGTCATCAGTCTATTGAGCTATTCATTCATTGTTGGGGTTTGTTTTCTTCCAGAACTTTGCATGGGTTAATGTTGCTGCTAGTAACATATATTGAATCATTCCTTGCTGTTGTGTGTTGTAGCTGGAATTTTCTTGCCAAATTCCTTGTAAAAATAGTTCTGAGGACTTAGTGGTCTGGGTTTTCAAAATCTTTTGAATTATATTCTGAATCATCTTCCAAAATTGTTTAGCCTTTTCACAAGTCTACCACATGTGGTGCAAAGATCCAACATGATCCAAACATTTCAAACATCTATTATTCATTCCTTTATGCATCTTGGAAAGTCTGTCTGGTGTGAGATACCAGTGTAACATCATTTATTAATAAGTTTCTTGTATGTCATAGCAAAGTACATTTTTGATTTCTTTTGTCCATAGTCTTTCCCGTAGATTCATTGATATTGTATGTCCAATAGTCTTTGCCTGCTTAATCATGTATTCCTTCACCTTCTCATCTGCCATCTCCACTTTCAGCAAAAGTTTATATACTCTGGCGATCAAATGTTCCACGTTGTCGCTTAAAACAGCCTCCAAGTTGGTTTTGGACTTTTTGAAGTATTTATTCTTTTTATCTTCTAAAAATCTTAACTAGTACTGTCTGTGTGTGAGCCATTGCATAGAGTAACCTTCCTCTTGAAGTTATTATAGTATTTTTTATTTATTATTATATAATGCTTTAGCCACAGGCCATTTGCATGCATATCACCAAAATCAATAACAGAGTTACAAATACAAATAAAATGGATTTAAAACATTGAAATATTACAACAAGTCATATATTAAAAAAAAAAACATATAAGATACGATAGGTGCCTAGTACAATAAAATATGGACTTTTAGAATTGTAAGATATATAAAGTATAAAAACTATATATCCATAAGATATATTAGGATAAACATTGGTGTTAAAATTGATAAAATCAATAAAAATCAATAGAGATCATCTCCGGCACAGTCAACTGCCATATCCTTGATGAGACTAGCCCTGATTTTCATAGCTGCAAGCGCATAAAGAGAGACCTTATGAGTTACTGCAGAATCGATGTCGGACAGCAGATAAAAAATCTTTTCGGATATCGTATTTGCACGTAAGGAAGACAAAATAGCCCCCAAGAACTTTGTTCTTGGTTCATCATACAGAGAACAAGAAAACAGATAATGCGGCAGGTCCTCTGTTTCTGGGGCCCTGCAAATACATGTACAAAGGGCCGATGGGATGTGCAGATATCTGCCATCAATCATGGCTGTGGGCATTGTTTGAAATCGAAGGGCTGTAAAAGCCTGGCGAAGATTTAGGTATGAAAGCGTCGTCAGGTATATAGCCCTTTGGTGATCAAATTTGAATAGTTTGTACCAATTTGAAAATTTAGAATGGTTCATGTCCTGTCTGTCAAATTGGATACCGTAATCAAAAAAATAATTGCGAAGTTTCTCTTTTGAGTTCAGGGTAGATAAATTATCACCAAGGGTAGGGTACATTTTCAATAATCTATCATAACCTGCACTCCAGGTTTTACAATGTGTTAACTGTTCCAGACAAAGCTTGGGGAAGACTCTAACATCGGAGTCTTTTACAGTTCTCCAATAATTAAACAGGGTATAATGCACACGCGATTTGATCGGGGGCAAACCAACCTCAGCTCGAACCAGCGCCGCAGGGCTGCCGGGTGGGAGTCTTAATAATTTTTTAAGAAAAACATTTTGAATGGTTTCCAATTTGGCTAACAAAGAACTATCCCATCCCCAAACTGCAGCACCGTACAACATCTGGGCTATAACTTTACTCTGGAAAATTTTAAGGGCTGGGGAAATCTGACGACCCCCTGCGGTATTGTAGAATCTAAGGATTGCTCCAATTGATCTCAGAGCGGATGCTCTGATAGCTTCAATGTGGGACTTCCAGGAAAGATTTTCTGTAAAATGAATTCCTAGGTACTTAAATTCCCGACATTGCTCGATTTGTTGACCATTAATAGACCATTGAAAGGAAGAGTGCCTTTTACCAAATACCATCACTTTTGTTTTACTGTAATTGATATTCAATATTTCATTGGAACAATATACATTAAGCTTAGCCAGCAACCTTTTCAGTCCTATACGGGTCAAAGAAATTAAGACCATATCATCAGCATATAAAAGAATGGAAATCTTCTTTGACCCTAAAGAAGGCGGAAAAAATTCTGGTCCTGATAATGCTGGAATTATATCATTCAGGTATAAATTGAAAAGTGCTGGTGCCAGTAAGCAGCCCTGTTTGACTCCCCTATTAGTGGGAATCGGGTCAGTGAACGAGCCAGAGATGCCCACTCTTATTCTAGCTGATGCATTAGAATAAAGTTCCTTAATAAGCAGCAGTAGGCGATTGTCTATATTGGTGTTATTCAGTTTATTCCACAGCAAATTTCTGTCAATTGAATCAAAAGCTACTGCCAAGTCAACAAAGGCAACAAATAGGTGTTTGGTTGGGCCCAAAATTCCTTGTTGAGCTAAGAAGTAAAGGGTCGAGCAATGGTCGATGGTACACTGTCCCCTCCTAAAGCCAGCCTGCTCGGGATAAATGATGTGATTAGTAGATTCCCACTCCTCTAATTTATTTAACAGGTCTTTGCTGTATAGCTTGGAGTCAATATCCAAAAGACTAATTGGTCGATAGTTACCAGGGTCTTGCTTGTCACCCTTCTTATATATGGGGACAACTATACTCTGTTTCCAACCTTCTGGCATCCTGCCTGTACTGTTAATTTGTGTAAATACTTTGGCCAATATTGGCGCCCACCACTCTGAGAAGTGTATGAATATTTCTGGGGGCATCATGTTTTCTCCCGGAGCCTTGTTCAGGGCGAGGGATGCAATCAATTTCTTTAACTCGGCTGTTGATACCGATGGCCAACATGGTAGTTCGTCGAATTTAATAGCCGGGGTATATTGATGACCTGAAGACGTTACTCCATAAAGCCTATTATAGTGGTTAAACCACTGAGATGATGAAATTTTCCCCGATGATTACTGGTCTAACTGTACGCATGCCGGAAGAAATGATATCCCAGAACAACTTCTCGTTCTTTTCCGTTACAGCTTGGGCCAATTGTTTCCATTGTGTTCTAGTATACATATCTTTTTTTTGCTTTAAAAATGCCTTATAAGATCTTCTCATAAAAGCTAGGGTGCCGGGGGTGACAGCCTCCCTATTTCTAGCTACCTGGCGTGAGCACGTCATTAGTGCTTTCCGGGCGGCTCTACACTCAGAGTCGAACCATCCATTTTGTGCCGTTCTGTTGGGATTAAAATACTTATCACTGACCAAATTAGGTCTAAGATTCGAAATGATATTATGGTAAACAGATAGGCTGTCCGAGTCTGAGTACAGAATGGCTCAGGAAAGAGATTTAAAAGTGGGACTTGCAAATAAATGGGAAACTGAGGCCCCAAGGTTGGTTGACCATCGTATTCTCCTTTCCCCTATATACGTCCCGTTTATGTTCGTATTTTGAGGCGACTGGGGAAAGTGGGATGATTCGAGATGGAAATGCAATAAAAGAGGGAAATGATCACTCTCGACCCTGCAGTCAACTTCAAATCTGTGGATGTTAGGCAACAGATTAGCAGAGACTGCTATATAGTCTATTGTGCTAGCTCCCCTGTTAGTAATATAGGTATAAGTACCCAGTGTTGTATCGCATTGAGATCCATTAAGACATTGCAAATGATGCAGAGACAAAACTTCTAGAAGTCTCAGGCCTGACTTATTTATACAAGTATCCTGAGATACCCTAATGGGTGGTGTAGCTTGAAAATGTTGTCCATAATTAGAAGACACCACCTGTTTTGGGCCAGTCCCAATTCTAGCATTAAAGTCTCCACAGAGCAAAAGCCTTGTGGGGGAATACTTATCCTCTAGAACTGTAAGGGTTTCAGATAGGCTGTCCCAAATACTGTTGGGACCTACATTTTTTGATAAACTAGGTGGAAGATAAACGTTTATACAGATGAAAGAGCCACTATTTTTACCCTTAATGAGAAGTGCCTGAATATAATGCGGACTGGAACTAGCCAGTGGTTCAACTTCAGCTTGCAAGTCCACTGAAACAAGTATGGAAAGGCCGCCACTGCCACGACCTTTATTACTTATTCTAATAGCTGGGACAGAAAATGCTTGGAATCCGTAGAGTGTTGGTAAGTTAGCTTCAGTAGCCCATGTTTCCTGAAGACAAATAATTTTAAATTTTTGTAGGTAAGTCGCAAAATCTGCATCATGAAATTTATTTGTACAGCCTGTAACATTCCATGAGAGTAACTGTAATTGTCAGACTGGTATTGCAGGGTTTGTAACTTCACAAGTATCCAGAGGTTCAATTTGAACAGGGGTTTTTTGTACTGGAAGCTCTTCATATGGAGCAAGTATGTTGTTAGCCCTCTTAGATTCCAAGAGTAGTTGGGATTTAAATTCCAAAGATAGTGGAGATTTAATCTGAGCCGGGGCTTTCTGTATAGAGAGCTCTTTAGACAGATCGGGTGTGTTTTTAATCCTCTTTGATACTGTGGGTTGGAGAGGCATAGTAGTTATCAACACATCCTCGTTCATGGCTAATAATGCATCAATGGAGTCCCCAGCATGATCATTCTCCACTTGGATAGACACGTCTGTAGCTACTAAGTCTACCAATGGTTCAGCTAAATCTTTAATAGTAGATAACGTAGTCTTGAGGTCCTCGAGTCTACTGGCGATATCTTTTTGTTCATCATTAAAGATTAATTCCCTTAGATCTATGTACTGCTTCTTAGCCTCAGATGTTTTGACAGTACCAGGCTGTGGAACCGTATTGGAGGATATTTCTGTGGGGACTGGCAAACTGGAACTCTTTTCCTCCTTAGGCGTTCCACTGTTATGCTTGAAGGTAACTAAGGGGGTGATTACTGTATCTCGAAAGACGTGTATTGGTGTTATTTGAAAACTAGACAAAAAGGACCTCATTTTCAACAACATGGCAGGAATTGTGGGCTGCTCAAATGTTACAATAATTCTCAAGTATGTAGCTGTACTAGGAAGCCATTCCACAGCAGCCAAATCAACGTAATGGGGATGTATATGCAGCAGCTGGCTCAAAGAATATTTGGAAGCTTTGAATGACCCCCATCTACCGTTGTTTATTCTGTTAAAAGCAATCTGTAGCGTGATTTGATTTGCTTGCAGAATCCTGTTGCAGCTACCCTTCCCCGGGGCCTCTACAGCTGCTACTGAGCAGCCCCTGTGATTCATTGTAATATTTTCACTGTGTCTCAGATTTTCCTCTTTTTTTGATCTTGTATTAATACCTTGAACTGGTCTCCCCTCCTGTGCTGCAAAACTCTGTATGAAGGTATCGAAGGAATGCTTAACCAAGTGGAGTTCTTTGACAATTAATTCTAGTCTTTCATAGATTGAAATAACAGTGTGAGCTGTTAAAAGACACTGTTTTGTTATAAAATCTGAGGAATAAAGTTGTTGCTTGGTATATTGTTTCTTTCCATTAGTGGACGAATATTTGGGGACTGATTCATCTACCCCATTAGATACTGGAGACACTCCTACTTGGTGCAAGTCCAGACTATTGTCCGGATTTTCCAGGAGCTCAGAAGCAGACTCATTATCTGTATCTAAGGCTGAAAAACAGTTGGCAGTAGAAACTGCAAACGCTATGTTTGTGTTAGAGTTTGAATTACTCACAGTTTCCTCGCAGGTAAGCAGCTCATCAATCTTCAGCTGTTTAGAGGCCTTATTGTGTTTTACTGCCCCAGGACTTGATCTGGCTCGTTTTTTGCTCCCCATTGAAGATGCAGGCCTTCCTTGCAAATTTCCAGAGATAGTGAGATTGTAAATCCTCAAAACAAGTCCTTGACCTTCATTCATGGAGAAAAGTCAGCTTAGTGTGGTAACCCAAAGTACAACCTTCTTATCGAAAGCAGTACATAAAAACGAAGTCAGTGAGAAGGCAACAGAGGATAAAAAGAATAAACAAAAAGGATAAAAAAAATACTTTCAAAGGAGCTCTTCACGGCAGCTGCTGCCTCGTCGCCATCTTGGCTCCTCCGAAGTTATTATAGTGTTTTCATCTCATAATCATGGTCTCTTCTTCTTTGGAAGTTAACCACGTCTGATCTGCTTGCATTTCTGTTCTATGTAAAGCTTATTGCAGTGAGATCCAAAGTGGGGTCTTTGGACATAGTCTCAATTTATATTTTGACCATACTTTTAGTAAGGCACGCTTTATACAGTGGTTGTAAAGAAGCTGCATTGACTTAAACTTTTTCATACCTTAAGTATAAATGCCATCCAAATCTTAGATCATATCCTTCTAGATTCAGAAGTTTATTGTATTTTAAAGTTATCCAATTTTTAATCCATATAAAACATGTTGCTGCAAAGTAAATTTTAAAATTAGGCAGTCCCAGACCACTTCATTCTTTGGCATCTTGCAAGATCTTAAATCTCACTCTAGGTTTCTTGCCACCCTGCATGAACTTTGAAATGTCCTTTTGCCTTATTTTAAATGGTGTTTCCTTGGTCAAAATTGGAGTCATTTGAAAAACAAATATCATCTTCAGTAATATATTCATCTTAACTGTGGAGTTTCTTCACAATAGGGACAAGTTTAACTTCTGCCATTTTTCCATAGTAGCTTTAATTTCTCTCCAAGTCTTAACATAATTATTTTCATATAGTTGGCTTGTATTTCCAATTAAGTTAATGCTTAGATATTTAACTTTCTTTTCAGTCTTAAAACCAGTCTTTAACTGTAACTCATTTTTGTCTTATACAGCCATGTTTTCGGTTAACACTTTAGTCTTCTCTTTATTTATGTTCAAGCAGGCCAAGCATCCATATTCCTTTATCTTCATTTGCACCTTCATAATTGCTTCAAGGGGGTTCTGGAGCGTGATTACCAAATCATCAACAAAGACTCTTACTTTAAATTCTGCTTTTCTAATTTTAATTCCCGTAATCTCGTTATATTTTCTAATTGAAGAATTCATAACTTCCATAACCAAAGTAAATAAAAGTGGAGACAAAGGACATCTTTGTCTTGTTCCTCTATGGATCAGAAAAAACTAAGTCTCTGTTGACTGTAATTTTTGCAAGTGGATTTGAATAAATGGCTTTAATCCACATCTGAAAGTTTGATGCAAAGTTCATATGTTCCAACACCTCAAAAAGAAAATTCCAGGGAAATTCCAAGGAAATAGGTTCCTTGGTAGTGTTGAGTCATGTCCTTCTTATGGGATCAATGGGATCATCACTTCTTTCCAAGAGTCAGGGATTAATCCAGTCTCTAAAATTCCATTCATTACCATTTGTAAGGGAAGGAGTAACTCTTCTTTCAAACATTTGTAGTATGGAGTATCAAATCCATCTATTCCTGGTGATTTTTCCATTTTTAATTTTTGGATCACTTGTTGTATCTCTGTAGCGTTAATCTTACGTTCGACATTAGGCAAATTTTGTTTCTTTAAATATTCTCCAATTTTCAGAACTTCAGCATCAGTACCTGAGTATAACTTAGGAAAGTAATCATAAAAAATCCTTCGTAGATCTTTATCTTTAGTATATTCTTTATTACCATCTTTCAGTTTCATAATCATTCTCTTCTGTCTTTCTTCTTCGGCAAGCTAACCATTTGCTCAGTTATTTGCACATTCAGAATTCTTTTGCTTCAAAAATTTCAGTTGATTTCTCAATGTTCCCAAGTTTTTTCCTCTACATTTACATTTTCAGGGGAATTCTTTAATTTCTCTTCTTGGTTTTTAATATCATCTAATATTTTCTTTGTTTTTCTCCATCTGTTGTTTCTGAAGTTCTCAGTTAATTCAGATAAAATATTGTCTCATATAAATGTTACTTGCATCCCATACAGTTCAAATATCAACTTCTTCATTTAGATTTCTTAAGAAAAAAATCTTTGATCTCCTTCCTTTCCTCTTGGACTATATGTTATTTAGTCATCAGAGATTCATTCAACATCCATTTGAATCTCTTGTTACCTTTCCTAACATGCATTATTATTGATTTATGATCAGAAATTATCTTTGGTAAAATCTCAACCTTTTGTATCTTGTCAGTCCAAGTCTTTGAAAGCCAGATCATATCTAGTCTTGAGAATGACTTATGTCTTTCAGAGAAAAAAGTAAAATCTTTTTCATTTTGGTGTTTCAATCTCCAAATATGTATTATCCATTAAATAAAAGAATTCTTTCAGTAGATGACCTTGTGATTTCTTAACTTCTTTCAGTGATTGTCTATCAATCTGTGGAAAGATAACTCCATTCCAATCCCCCATTAAACACTACTTATCATAAGACATGTCAGATAAAATACCATTCAACTTTTGAACTAAACTTGATCTCTGTAAGATAAGTACATATACACCACAATTAACATTTTTCTCCATTTACAGTGCTTTCAACAATCATATATCTACCCTCATCATCAGAAACAATCATTTTCAGAGACAAATTAGGTCTTACATATAAGACTACACCATTTTTCTTTGACTTCCAAGTAGAGATAAACTTTTCCCACAATTTCTTCTCAGTTAACAATTTTTGATCCCATCTGTCTCTATCCCGTTTGATTTTCTTGCAAACAAATGATATCCAAGTTAAGTTTTTTCAAATAAAGAAAGATCTTAGTCTTCTTTTGGGAGATATTAAACCCATCAATATTCCAAGTCAAAAATTTGTAATCCGTATTTAGGTTTCTGATGAAGAAAGCCTAAATTAGTCGCCTAAGAAAGCCTAAGTTAGTATCTATTCCATGTGCTTGTTCTACTGACTCTTCTTGGTCTTCTTCCTCCAGCACACTTACAGAAGCCAACAGTGTCACATGGATAGTCTGTACCTCCTAGATAGTCTGTGTCTGGGGGTTTCTTTTTAGTATCTTCTGATTTTGATAGTTTTGTTGATTCTTTGACCTCCTCTTCTTGAAGCTCTTGCTTATGCTTTCTTATAAAATCATTCATCTTCTCAACTGTGTTTAATCAAAACCATTCATTTCTATATGTGAAACACTTTCCAAATGGTCCCATGTAAAAGGGATGTTCTTCCTTCTAAGTATATTTACTTAGTTTCTTAGTATATGTGCTTATATCTTTACTAATATTAGTATATTTACTTATATATTCTTGAAAAGTATAACTTGAGTCTCCTTCATGAATAAAATTGGGCCACTTTTATTTTCCATAGTGTTTTACGATGAAGTTCCAGTATAAGATATCTCCATTTTCTGGATGAAAACTGAATTATCACATCTGAGTACTTTCATTCTTCTAGAGTACAAATGATAAGACCCTGTTATGTTCAGTTCTACAATGTCCTCATCCATTTCTAAAAAATTGGCTAGATTTTCAATTGTCTTGTGTTGCAAATTCTCCTCTTTCTCCTCTGGTAATGCTCTAATTTTCAAATAGTTTTCATTATCTCTTAACTCCACTAATGCCATCTTATCTAAATACTTTTCCAGTTCTTGTTGTGTCTTGCTTCCACTTGTAAAGTCTTTTCTTCTATCTGTGTGGTCTTTTCCTCCAATTCTTCAGTCTTGTAGGTCAAAATCCCTATTGCCTTTTTATTCTCTTGCTTTGAAATAGTTGTCTTTTGCAACATCTGTTGAATCTTCTTAATGTCACCTTTTACATGTTGCATTTCTTCTTTGAAGTCATCTGCCTTTGAATCCATTTTGTCATTGATTGCATCTAACTTCTGTCTAAATTCCACAAGAAACCTTGCAAAGTAATCAGGAACCTTGCCTTCTTCTAGAGTCCTTCCTCAGTGTCATTCTATCTTTCTTTTATCCTGAAGCTGTTGTAATATCTTCCAGTCAATCCCAATGAAGAAAACAAATTTAGACAGGCAAAAAAAAAAAAAAGAAAAAAAAGAAAAAAAAGAAAAAAAAATCCAATAATGAAATCCAGTTTAAATCCAAGGAGAGAAGGCAGGATCCAAAATTGTCCAAAATAGCATAATACTTCAAACTACTTAGAATTCAAAAAGGAGAAAAATTCTTTAAAATTCTTAAAAAAAATTTAAAATACCCAAAAATTCTCAAAAAAATTAAAAAAATTCTCAGAAATTCCCAAAAATTGTCAAATTTGTCTATAATAGAAAAGAAACAAAAGATGGGACCATGATAAAAGAGAAAATAGAGACAAAGGAAAAAAAGTAACCCTCATAAAATTAGGTTAGTAAGCTAACATTCCCTATTCCATAAAACACTTTAAAAAAAACACTGAAATATAAATTCCAAAATAATTCAAAATATAAAAATAAAAATGTAAAAGAGTCACACTATAATTTATTTATATATCTGAAAATTAGTCCTAGAGTGCCCTTCAGTGTTCAATATAATTTCCTTAAACAGTTTCTTCTCCAGAAATAGGGGACTGTTGATATTATACTTCCAAGTTTCAAAACAACCTTATGACAGTCAATATAGTTCAGAGTTCTCAAAACAGTGCTCTAACCAAGTCAGAAGCTGACTTGGCTGAAGTCCAAGTATTGCTAAACAGAGAAACAACCCCTTTGATACAACTTTAAGAAAATGCCAGGCTTCCAATTAAAAGCTACAAGGTGTCTTAATAAGTATTAAAAGTGTTTTAAAAATTGGTCAGAAATAAAAAAGAACAAAGAGCAAGTGTAACAATGTGGCATTCAATAATAAATTCTAAAGCTTTTAAAATAGTAAAGAAAAAGAAAAAAGAAAAAAGCTTGTTCCATAAAATTTTCTGCTAAACGTTCCCAAAAAATAAAGCTCACACAAAGCTCATTAAATAGAAAGGAAAATAAATCATATACTTATGTACTTTTATATTTACTTATATATACACTTATTTTAAAAGAGTATCCAAAACTATTAAGTCCATAAAAACCAAAGTTCAAAACCATATTTTTTTTACAATGTAGTCCTTCAAATGACGGAGTTCCAAACTTAAAATGTTTTTTAATCTAATGGGGTTCTTCAAAATCTATCATATGCAATCATAGAGTTGGAAGAGATCACAGAGGCCATCCAGTCCAGCCCCCTGCCATGGAGGAACACACATCGAAGCATTCTCAACAGATGGACATCCAGCCTCTGTTTAAAAACTTCCAAAGAAGGAGACTCCATCACACTCTGAGGCAGCATATTCCAATGCTGGACAGCTCTGACCATCAGCAAGTTCTTCCTGAGGTTCAGGTGGAATCTCTTCTCCTGTACCTTGTCCTAGTCTCTGCAGCAGCAGAAAACAAGCCCACTCCCTCCTTGACATGGCATCCCTTCAGATATTTAAATGTGACTATAGCAATAGCAATAGCATGTCGATTTCTATATTGCTTATCAACTAAGTGTTCTCTAAGCCGTTTACAATGTGTTAGCTATCATATCCCCTCTTAACCTTCTCTTCTGCAGACTACACATACCCAGCTCCCTAAGCCAATCCTCGTAGGGCATGGCTTCCAGACCCTTCACCATTTTGGTCGCCCTCTTCTGGACATGCTCCAGCTTGTCAATATCTTTTTTGAATTGAGGTGACCAGAACTGGACACAATATTCCAAACGAGGTCTAACCAAAGCAGAATAGAGTGGTACCAATGCCTCCCTTGATCTAGACACCATACTCCTATTGATGCAACCAAGAATCATGTTGGCTTTCTTGGCTGCCGCATCACACTACTGACTCATGTTCAACTTGTGATCTACCAAGATTCCTAGATCCCTTTCACACATATTGTTATCTAGCCACGCTTCCCCCATCCTATATTTGTGCATTCCATTTTTTCTGCCTAAGTGCAGGACCTTACATATCTCTCTGTTGAAATTCATTTTATTAGCTTTGGCCCAGCTCTCCAATCTGTCAAGGTCATTTTGAATTTTGATCCTGTCCTCTGGCGTATTAACAACCCCTCCCAATTTGGTGTCATCTGCAAATTTGATCAGCGTGCCCTCTACGCCTTCATCCAAGTAATTGATGAAGATGTTGAATAGCACTGGGCCCAGGACAGAACCCTGTGGCACCCCACTAGTGACTTCTTTCCAGGATGAAAAGCAGCCATTGGTGAGCACCCTTTGGGTTTGGTTGGTCAACCAAGTTTTGTTTTGGACTTCCTGGTTTGTAGCGACACTGCTCTCTTGTCAAAGCTCATATCTTGTCTATTAGGGGCCTTCCCAGAGCTATCAACCTTGGAAGCAGTCACAAATTCTTGCATCCTTGAGATACCAAAAAAGGCCAACGTGAAAGCTGCCGCAAAGAGCACAATGTCCTTTGGGCAACAACAGAACTTGGCAAGGACTCCCTACCATGGGATGCAGTAGGGTAATAGTTGTAGCCTCCTAGAAGAGTTAATGCCCAGGCACTAGAGGCCCTACATACAAAAATGGAATTGCATTCTTAAGGCAACTGAAAACCTGGCTGAAAAAGGCTACCACCATCATGTGTCGTGCAATTGTGCTGTGGGACAAGGCCTGAGATTTCAAGTCAGCCAAGTACTGGCATTTCTCTTTCACTTACCTGAGCTGCAAATGCCACAGAGTTCCTGAACATCCTAGTATATGTCCTGGGTTTGTAAGGGCCACTATGTTGAATACTTCCTCCATAATCATTTGCTCTCAAGCAGTCTTCTGGGAAGGGATCTGAGTGGGTCGATGCATGTTCTAGGCAGCGAAGTGTGAAACATCTCTTCCTGAAACTGTGACACCATGTCTACAATATTGTTTTCCAAACCTGGAATGTGGCACGCTGAGAAGGAGACGTTACAAGACCAATCTACACACTAAGCACATGACCATGTGACATATTTATTTTACAATTAATAATCCTCACAGCAATCAGATTATGCCATGAAAATTAAACTTTTGTTTTTTAATTGGCAAACCTCTTCTTACACATTACTACTGCCACCAGAATGGGAAAAAATTAGAGGAAACTGAGGTCCCTAGTTAACCTTGTAGTCATCCAAGAGACTGGCCATCACAAGTACTAGCTGACCCTGAAATAAATACTGTGGTCAATTTTCCATGAAGCATCAGATTGAATCTGGAGTTCCTGACCACCTTCTAAATCAGGTGTGGGCAACTGGCACTTCAGGAATTAAACAGGAAGCTGCTTCCTGTGTACTTGCTATTTTTTAAAAAGGGCTTTCCTATGTCTAAAATACTGGGGGGATGGGGTACAGAATTTGGCAAAAATGTCTCCCATGGCTCCTAGAGGTCATTTTGGGATACCTGGACAATCCATGCCTTAAATGGTCTTAGCATATAGTAATCAAAAAACATACCTCCAAATCTACAAGCCAGCCTTAATGTCCTTGGTAACCCAAGTGGTGATGGGAGATGTCACCTCAATCATGGTTCTTGGCAGACATATGCAAACCAAACCCTGCAGGCAAAATTGAGGTGCCTCAGCAATACTTGCAACTTTCTAAGAGGGTGCTTCTTTGCCACTAACGTGTGCTGCATTAGCCCCTTCAGTGTCTCAAGCTTATCTCAGGGAAAGCAGGACACATGCTAACTGAATCCAGCCATATGCCCAGATAAGTTAAGTATGCAGGCATCCCCTATGTTTTATCTTACGCAATTGAGATCTTCAGCTCCCAGCCATATCCTAGAATGCCATCAGCATGTCATACACTATCTACTCTTCGCTGGGCTTGTAAAGAGAAAATCATCCAGGTAATATATGACTGACAGCCAGCATTGTATAGTGGTTTGAGTGTGGAATTATGGAGTTGATCAGCAAAATATGACCGGGGTTCAGTTCCCTACTCAACCATGGAAGCCCACTGGGTGACCTTGGGTGTGTCACACACTCTCAGCCCCAGAAAAATCCTGTGATAGGTTCACCTTAGGGTCACCATAAGTCAGAAACAACTTGAAGGCACACAACAACAACAATTGTGTGACTAATTGGGAGTTTGCCTCTTTAACTGCTCACTCTAAGAAGGTGCAAAACACCTCACAGACAAGGAACACAGAGAGCACCCCATAGGCATGAATTTATTTACACATTATGCTCCTTGAAATGTGAAACCAAGAAAACAAAAATTTAGGGAAGCTACCAAGAGAAGTACTAAATGCTGATTGGTGTCACATTTTGCCATGAGGACTCTTAGGCCACAAGACATAATAAACTCAATAGCATGATCTAGTGTAGCGTATCCTATTGAACAGAATTCTGGAAATATTGCTATGTTAACCAAAGCACCCTTGGGGTATGACCAGTGATGAATTAACCTGAACTCTCCTGAAATCTTCTTTCATTCTACTCCTAGAGGAGAAACACTAATGTTGGGTAGAATAAGGATGCCACATAAGTCTGCTATTCGAACACCCTGACACTGCTTAGCTATGTTCTGCCACAATCATGGGCATTTCCTGTGCTGGCTTCAGGTTCCCTGAGTCCATGGGAACCCTAGGTTTTGTGAATCATACAATCATAAAGTTGGAAGCGACCACAATGGCCATTGAATCCAACACCCTGACATGTAGAAACACATACTCAAGGCACCCCCAGCAAATGGTCATCCAGCCTCTGTTTAAAACCCTATAAAAAAGATGACTCCACCACACTCAGAGGCAACATATTCCAATGTCAAACAGCTCTTACCACCAGGAAGTTCTTCCTGATTTTTTTTTAGGTGAAATCTCTTTTCTTGTCATTTGAATCCATTGCTCCATGTCCTGGTCTCTGGAGCACCAGAAAACAAGCTTGCTCCATCTTCATCCCTTCATCCCTTCAAATATTTAAACATGGCTGTTATGTCACCTGTTAACCTTCTTTTCGTCAGGGTAAACATAACTAGCTCCCTAAGCCGTTCGCATAGGATGTGGTTTCCAGAGCCTTCTCAGTTTTGGTCACCTTCTTCTGGACACATGCCAGCTTGTCTGTATCGTTCTTGAATTTTGGTGCCCAGAGCTGGACACAGTGTTCCAGGTGAGGTCTAACCAAAGCAGAATAGAGTGGTATTATTATTTCCCTTGATCTCGATACTATACTCCTGTTGATGCAGCCTAGAATCGCATTGGCTTTTTTAGCTGCCACATTACACTGTTGATGCATTTTCAGCTTGTGGTCAGCTAAGACTCTGAGATCCCTTTCACATGTACTGTTTTCAAGCCAGGTATCACCCATGCTATATCTGTGCATTTCATTCTTTCTTCCTAAGTGTAGTACCCTACATTTCTCCCTGTTAGTTTTGGCCCAGCTCTCTAATCTGTCAATGTCATTTTGAATTCTGATCCTGTGATTTGGGGTATTAGCTCTCCCTCCTAATTTGGTGTCATCTGCAAAGTTGATGAGCTTTCCCTCTGTTGCATCATCCAAGTCATTGACAGAGATGTTGAATAGCACTGGACCCAGGACGAAGGGGATATGGAAGCCCTTAGTGATTCCATCCTGATTGATTGCCTTGTTTGTTTAAACATTTAATAATGGTGAAAGAATCTCTAAAGAACTAGTGTAACTGCCACTGGGACCCTACTTCCTGGTAGATGTGGTAGGGATACTGAGTTAATCCCACCCACAATGTTCTGCTTAATGGTCCATTTAATGAGGTTCCTCAAAAGTGCTGCAAAATGCTTTAATTTCCTGGGCAAGATAGTTTGGGATGCAAACCCCAGCAATTATCACAATTGCATTCAAACATACAGTATGTTCTTTGGTACTACCCTGATTCTAGTCCCTGCAAACCCAGCATGATGGCTCCCTCTTTGTGGTCAGTTTAGCTTTATTATGAGCCTCTGATTTACCACTTATATGAGGGCCATCAATTACAAGCCAGAGCTTGTCACTGATCAGATTCTACTTAGCCCTTTTGCTATTGATGCTCTTTTTGTAAATGCAGAATCATATTCAGTAACTGCAGCTTCCTAAGCAATGGCCCAGGCCTTGAGGACATTACTTAGATTGTTTGACAGATGTGACCCCAACTCTGGGTATGCTGCCTGGACAACCCTCAAGAACACCGTAATCCCATGGTAGGTGCAATCCCATGGTAGGTGAGAAGGGGGGTGGCTACTGGAAGAATCCAATTTCTGTCTTGAAAGACTGACTTTTGGCAGCAGTGAACTTCACCGTGACACTTGGTGTACCACGTCTCTATGAGTAGACCATCTCTATCTCAGGTTCCACAAAGAGGAAGTACTCCTTTGACCAGATGCTTACTTTCTTTCAACAGTTGTCTCGATGTTTCACTTAAACCAGGTAATTATTTAAGCAAATTCCATCCTCTGAACTGAAGTGCAACCTTCACTGCCTTGACATTCATCATTGTATAGCCTTCTATGTGCCGTACACAGCTTTTTAAAAGAAATGTCAAAGACTCTCTTCCTTTGTTATTTGTCTGATGTGTAAGACATTTCAGTGTCCTCCCAGAGACTGTCTAGCTGGGTGGCGTTCACCATTTGCCTTGCTTCTGAACCTGGCTGGCAAGCCACCTCCTATCTAGAAGCCACTCCACCAGAGCTCTTGCTGCTTTTATAACCTTTCTGCAAAGGGTGCCATTCCAGGAGGCTTGCAGAGCTGTCACATAGTCGCAGCCTTCCACACTCATCTCTCTCTGCAGAATGGAGAATTGGTCAAGACATGATATTGTTTTGGGGAGAGCGATGCTGTTTCCCACAGTAGCATGACACTCCCTCCTCTTATAATTAGTAGCTTGCTAGTCTCCCTTTTGTGTGAGTGATAGAGACCATGAAGAAGTAGTACAGGTTGCTTACCTGTAACTGTGGTTCTTCAAGTGGTCATCTGTGAACTCACACAATCCTGCCCAAACTCCCCTCTTTTGTGTCCTGCTGTGTCCTTTCAGTCTCTTGGCAACCATGGAACCAAAAGCTTTTGTGGTAAGGTGACTCTATAGCCTCTGGAGAAAAGAGGTGGGGTCCCTGCCAAAATGCATGTCATAATGCTCTAGAATTTCCAAACTAGGCACTGCACAGGCTCAGATGACCCATTTGTGTGAGTTCACAGATAACCACTTGAAGAACCACAGTTACTGGTAAACAACCTGTTCTTTTATGAGATAGAAAAAGCCACCACAAAGGGAAGTCCCCTGTCACCTTTATTTTTTGTACTGACCTTGGAAGTACTATTGAGACAGATTAGACAAGAAATGAACATCAAAGAAAGTACAATTAAGAAGGCCACTTTTCATACAATCTTTATTCAACTTGTCTTCTGTCTCTACTTTTAATAAAAGTTTACATATTTTGCTGATCAAATGTTCATCATTTGTTTCTCAAAGTCAGATTTAGTCAGCTCAAAGTTATAACAGTTTTTTATCTGATCTGTATTTCTGTACTATCCGTTTATAAGAGAAACACTGAAAATCATAGTTTTCAGTTTTGAACTTCGTCTAGGTATCTGGCCCCTTCGAACAGGCGTCACGAGGTTTCAAAGGCTGTTTTAATTGCTAGGAGTTCCTCATCCCAGATGCTATAATTTTTCTCAGCTGTGTTGAGTTTCCAGGAATAACACCACAAGGGGAATAGAGAGGAGGACTGTTTGTTGGCCTGTGGCAACATTGCTCCTAAGGCTATGTCAGAGGCATCTGTTTCTATTACAAAAGGATGTGTTGGATCCAGGTGCCAGTGGATGGGATGAGAGGCAAGGGCAACCTTTAAGACATCTAAGGCCTTCTGAACCTTCTCATCCCAAATAAATGATACCTTCTGGTGGAGGTTGGTCAGTGATGCTGTAACTTCAGCAAAATGAGGGATGAAGGACTGATAGTAGTTTGCAAAGCCCAGCAGACATTGTAAAATCTTGGTTTTGCATGGGGGCTGCCACATCAGGATGTCCTCCACCTTACCAGGGTCCATGGCAGTGCCAGTGGCAAAAATAAGATGGCCTAGGAAGTCAGTTGTGGTTTTATTGAATTCACATTTGGAGAACCTAGCAAATAGGTGAAGAGAATATCAGGGTATCATCAAGATAAATAATGACTATGCAGTCCAGGAGATCACAGAAAACATCATGTGCAAAAAGCTAGAATACTGTGGGAGCATTTCTCAATCTGAAGGGTATGACCATGTATTCAAAGTGCACATACTGGGTGCAAAGTGCTGTCCTTCATTCATCATTCTTCCAGACATGTTCCGGGTTCTAGGTTCCACAGAGGTCCAGTCTAGTAAAGACTTGGGTACCTTGTAACCTGTCCAAGATCTCAAAAATTAGATGCAATGATTATTAATTGTGGTCTGGTTGACCTTGAGGTAGTTCATTTAATAGCTTCAGTTCTCCCAGTTTCTTCTTGATGATGAGGATGGGAGCAGTTGCAGATAAAGAAGAGGACCTTATGAAACCCCTCTTCAGATTATTTCAATAAAGTCCCACAAAACTGCTAGCTTAGGTCTCGAAAATGGGTAAATGTGTATTATTGGAATCTTGGCCTCAGGAACAAGTGTTACTGCCCTGGCTAGTCTGAGCTTTGGGGATATTAAAAGATATCCCTTGATATCATAATTCGGCTGCACTTCTCTATTCCTTTCCACGTGCTTGCGAGGCCACCAGACAAGCATGTAAACAAGCTCGGCCGTTAATAGCCGTAATATTCGAACTACAATATAGGCAGGCCAGAAATAGCTGACTCACTGCTTTAGGAGACCTCCAGGCAAGTACTCTAATTAAGTATGCACGCCACTTACAAAAGAGCCTCCGCCCCGCGATGGCAGCTTGATGGGTAAACTATGCAATACCCAAGTACTCTGCGTTTGCATACTGGCTACTCTATTGAGAACCGCTACGATAACTCATTCATTCAGATTCTGACCTTTCGGAGGCTTTGTCTCCAACTCCAAATCTATTGTTTTCCCCCAAGTACGGCATAGCCTGCAGTCGCAATTCTCTTTATAAAAACCCTTGATTCCGAGACCTTCCTCGGATCACTCCCGAGTTTCATCCCACCTTGCTGCCGCTTTGCTTGGCGAGCCTCCCCTCAGCTCCACGTGCTGAGCTACATCGCACCCCATCTTCACTCTCTATTTTTCCTGGGCTTCAGGACAGGTGAAGTATCACCCAAACCAGCAATCCCTCTAAAAATCCCTCTATACCACTCCAACCTTTATTTTCTTTAGTTATCTTGTATGAGTGTGTCTCATACACTGTTTTGCTTGTATTTAATAAACATCATTTATTATTTCAACTTCTGTGTTCTCCTTGACTTGACCCGACCCCGTAGACATAGGGTTCAAGATCTCGCTACTTTACCCTGCCTCTCGTAACGCTAAGCAGTGCTCTGAGCTAATTTTCCCCACCTTGAGTTGAGCACATTTTGGTGTCCCTCCCGGGACCCCCAGTTCACAGAGTAACACAAGATCAGTGTGATAGCTGGTGTTGTGGTAATTGTTTTGCCTAATTTACACTAATTCCATCTGAAAACTGTGTACTTCCTGGGCAGATCAGTGAGAGATTCCTTTTACATTTCAGCTGTGAGAGTTTCAGGTAACGTGTGGACATGGGACTTACAGCATTGGACTCTAAAGTTGATACTCTTTGTGGATCACCCAGGTCATGTGCTTTTCCCCATTCCAGCTGCAAGATTATGGGGAATTGGGATGCAGAGGCTAAATAGCATTCCACCTCTTCACAGTAGTTCCCTATCTGCATCTGCAGTTTCTCTGTAGCCCAGGCTACAGGTACAGAGATGACAAAGTCTGGCTGTTGGTGTTTCCACAACCAAGGGTGGTTGAATGGGATGTCTAGGAATCCCCTGCTTGTCAGTGAAGTTAATGTCCATTAAATTGGCAGTGGCTCCTGAATCTATCATGGCCGAAGTCTTCAAGGCAAGTTTCCCTGGTAGTTTCAACATTACCAATACCTTTAGGTGCTTGGGGGGGGGGGGTATGTGGTGTTTGGGACTGGGTAGAAAATATATGTCCCTGGTGGAGTTGGTCCTCTAAATCGTGCAGGTTCCCAGTGGTGTTGACATTCCCTTCTTAGCAGAACATGTGGCAGCTAGGTGTCCTTAATGCCCACAATACAAACATAAGTCCTTTCTGTGCCTCTATGCTTTTTCTGCCTTTGTTAGTTGAGGACAAGTACCCTCAACCTGCATAAGCTCTTCAAGAGGTGTTAGCTATTGAGCGGATATTGTCAGGGAATGCACAGGCTTCATTACAGGATGGCTACCTTGGAATATTGCCTTTCTGTGCTGCAGCCACCCATCAATATGCAGGTGCATCTGTGTCAGTGCCTGAAAGCTGCTTGTGCAAGCTAGTTCATCCAAAATATCATCTGCAAAACTGGAATTCCTGGAATTGATCTATAAATGCTGCTTCATTCCATACCAGAGTTTAAGCAATAAATTTAAAGGCATTTACATATTCAGCCACCAAGTGGCACTCTTGTTTTAGCTTCCAGATATGGCAATTAGATGTTTGGGCTTTTACATGGCATAAAGGTGCTGGTTGAATTCAGCAAAGTTATGGCCTCAACAATTCTCACTCACTGTAATAGGTGCATTCACTATCTGCTTTTGCAGTTCCAAAATCTTTGGGTGGTTTTGCTTGTCTAAATACTCATCTATCTTCTTTAGCAGAACCTGATGTTTTATATAGAGGGATGTATAATTGTGTTAAAACAACTTCCTAATATTAACATCATCACTGACTATCTCAATTCCTTTTTTTATCTTTATAATAAGCCTTTTCTCCCTTTTTTTCTCAACTGAAATGCCAACCACTTTCCAGGCTTGTTGGCAAACTCAAAGTTCTTCCACTTTATGTGACATTGAGAACATTCTGCTCAATTTCACCTGCTGTCATCATTGATAGCTGTTTCTGAAGTATCTTGATTTGGTTGAGCAGTACTTTGTTTATGGGTGACTTCTTCAACTCTTTTTCTTATTTCATTTAGCAGCACCTGCATTTTTGCCTCTTCTTTTTTCATTGTGTTCTTTATTGAATAAGGCACTATCTCATGAATGTTTAACAAGCATTCTGTACTACTGTAATATAAGTGCCCTTTTCCATATTGTTTTCAAAATAGTCTAGCAATATTTTTCTACATGTCTTTAAAACATTTTCATCTTGAAGCAAAGCTTCATTCAATCTCAAGCTCCTTCCCATTCTCTTCCCCCCTCAGAGTCACAAGATTATGATCTGAAAAAATCTTAGGTAGAGTATGAATTTTTGTCATATAAGTGGCCAGTGTCTTTGGAGGAAAAAACATATTAATACATGAAAAAGATTTATGTCTTTCTGGAAAAAAAAATAAAATCCTTGGCATTCTCATATTTAAATCTCCAAGCTTCTTCAACCACCAAATTATCCATCATATCAACAAAAGCTTTTGGGAGTTTTTCTTGTCTAATGTTAATGTTTCTCTCAGAAAATCTATCCTCCTGTGGAGAAATCATGCCATTCCAATCTCTGAGAAAAATGCAGCTCTCAAACTCAGCAGTTTGTCCATTAGCTGCCGCCGCCGCCGCCTCTTCTTCTTCTCCTCCTCCTCCTCCTCCTTCTTCCTCTTTTTTTTTTTTTTTAAAAAAACCCTTTATTGAAATAGGGATGCAAACCCTCACCACTAGTATTTTAGTCCCACAGTTATCAATTTGAACCTCTACATACCTACCCTCTTGGTCTTCAAATACAATGTCAGATGATAGACTGAGGTTTGAATAGATAACTCAATTTTTCTTATTAAATGATACTCTAATAAAATCCTCACCAAGTTTGGGATAGTGTAAATAAGAAGAAGAGCTCTTCTCTTCTTACAGGATTTTGTCAGAAATAAAACACATCTTGTTTCAACATTTTCAAGTAATGGAATAATGTACTCTTTTTGAGAGATGTATTTAAACCCTATACATTCCATGTCATGCATCTCAGATCCATATCAGGCAGATACTTTGAAAAAGTTCACATCTACTGCACCTATAGTTTCATCTTTTTCTCTATCCAATGTTTTCTCCTTATCCTTGGCTCTCTCCATCCGATGCAGATGGTTGAACTTCCTCCTCTGCTCACTCTGGGTTGCTCCAATTCTTTTTTTACATTTCTGTACAAATTGTTTAGCCTTTTGTACAGAATTCACTAAAAACCTTCTTCACATACGGTTAAAGGAGATGCCGTCCAGGCATTCTCACCTAAATAGGATCTTATTTTGTTTCCGTTTATCAATGGAAAAAAAAAAAGTACATTCTCTTCTCTTGCACAGAATCCTGGTAGGTAATCTCCTTAAATACCATTACCTCAATCTCATCAATCCTCATTCTGTTCTCAAAATGACATTCCAACACTTGGTCTCCTTACAAGCAAAGTCTACAGTCACATCTCTTGAAAAGTTTCTCTGCTTGGCAGTCAGTGAAAGAATGTGGTAGACATACTCTAATTCAGAATCCGTATCTTTCTTTTGTTTCGCCAACAGGTTTTTGTTGGCCTCCACCATATGTTCTCAAATATTTTCATTAGCTTGTTCAGGGATGGCCCTAAAACATAAACAGTTCTCTCTTTCCCATTATTCCCATTAAAGCAAAAGCTCTAGGTCATGTTCACATTTTCTGTCTAATCTCTCTGTTCTGAATTACAATTTATTTGTTTTCCATTCCAGAATAAATAATCCTTTGCTTTATTAGTTTCATATCCAATACTATCTGCAACATAAACTGATTAATTTCTCTAATCTCTGATTTCACTTCCTTCATTTCTGCTCTTATTTCCTTTTTGAATTCTGCCATCAAGTCTCTTCCCATCTGCAGCATCTTCATTCTCATTTTTGTCTTTAGGGACTGAAACTCTTTGGTATATTTTGGGGTATGTCTGTGGACTTAGACGATAGCTCCACAGATTCTCTTCTTTTTTCTCCTTTAACTTTAGATCTTGTGTTAGAGCTCACAGACATTATAATTCCAAATTACTAGAAGAAGAGAAAAAACAGTTTAAAAGGCATCTCCCTGCAAAATAAATAAATAAATAAAGGTTGCAATAGCTTTTCTTGGCCACCAGATATCACGCCTTAGTTGGCTTTTCTCTATGCATACCAAGAAGTACAAACAATCTTGCTGGATTTGACTTTAAGTTCTCAGGGCTGACCTTGCTGGTTATCCAGGGTAAATAAATACTGTTCTCATCAAAGGTCTATTTTAGAAAATCTCTGAACAACAGCTCAAGGTCTATATCTCTATATATCTATATTTCTTTAAATTCCAGTCTGTTCTTAAAAAGACTCAAGCCCTGCTTTTTGTGTTAGACTGTAAGCTAAAAAGCCTTTAAGAAAAATGTCCAAGTCAATAACTCATAGCACTTTGGTCTTGCAGGAAGGCAGTTGCTGCAGAAATAGCTGCAAGTGTCATCAACATTCATAAAGCTTCTTATAGGGTTCGCTTTTTAACTATACAAGTCCCATTTGCAAGGAAGAGGTTTCAACACAGCTTGTGACTTTGATAGCTGGAAGAACTTGAAGTGAGACTTGATAGAAACAGTGATCGCCTTCTTCTCCACCTGCAGTTAGTTACCACTTTCTTTTTATTGATAGAACAATATAATAAGAAGACATAGAATATATGATATATCAAATTTGATATAATACAAAACAAAATATCTAAATATTCACTATTAACATTTGATTCGGCAGGTTATCGTTTCGTATTTATCTCATATATAAAATAGTCTGATTCAATTCAATTTTCATCTATAAAATTCTCTACCGCTAGGTTACCCCATCTCTTTCTTAAATATTGTAACAGAGTGTCCCATGTTTTTATAACCGGTCCTAACCTTGTTCCTCTTACTAAGGCAGTTAACTTATCAGATACAGCCATACCCAAGAGTTTAAGTAACCATTCCTTTTCATTAGGAATATCAGATTGTTTCCAATTCTTGGCGTATATGATTCTAGCAGCAGTGGTTATATAAAATAACAGGTTTCCATATCCTCATCAGTCATATCCAACAAATACAATTCTGGTTCCATTCATACTTTTATACACAGAATTTTCTCTGTCTCCAAATGAATTATTTTCCAAAATTGTCTAGCCTTGGAACAATTCCACCACATATAGTAGAATGTTCCTTTTTCATCCTTACATTTCCAGCATTTATTGTCTACCTTTTTATACATTCTTGCCAATTTATCAGGAGGTAGATACCATCTTAGATACATTTTGTATACATTCTCTTTTGCATTTTGATTAGCAGTATATCCTATACTCTTTTTCCAAATTTTCTCCCATTTTGCATACTCAGTTGAGTGGCCTACATTTCATGCCCACTGAATCATAGAATCTTTAATAATTTCCTCCTCAGTCTCCCACCTAAGAAGCAATTTATATATTTTGGAGATCAATTTAACTTCAAATACTATCTGATCAAATTCTGTTCTTTCAATTTGAAACCCATTCGAATTCTTCTCAATGTTCCACTTTTCCTTTAATTGTCTGTGGAGCAGCCAGTGGCATTTTAATCCATCTTTACTAAGTTCTTCCTGTGTTTTGTACTCCACTTCCACTCCATTTATCTTTGTCAGGTCTTTAAATGTTATCCATCTTCCATAAAAAATATTTTCTTTTTTTGTAATAAGCTTCATGAGGTGAGAACCACATAGGTGTTTTAGGATATAATCTACATCTGTATTTCTTCCAAATCTTCAATAATGATTTCCTTGTATAATGGTTGTTAAATTCACTGTGAATTCTATCTTTATTGTATCCTAAAAAAGCATGCCACCCAAAAGCCAGTCCTTCTCCCTCCAACTTCAACAGTTTTTCTTTATCCAGCTTAATCCATTCTAAACAGCAGGAGTGGTAGTAGAGCTGTAAATTTGGGAGTCCCAAACCTCCCCTTTCTTTTATATCACACAATATTTTATACTTCACTCTGGGTTTTTTCCTTCCCAGATAAAATGAAGGATATCTTTTCTCCAACTGTTAAATACACTTTCATTAATAATCACTGGGATTGTCTGGAATAAAAATAGAAATTTTGGAAGGATTGACATTTTGATTATAGAAATTCGACCCAAAAAAGATAAATTCAGTTTTTTCCATCTCTGAAAATTATTCTTAATCTTTTTCCAATTTTTTTTGTAATTATTCTTAAATAAATCTGAGTTTTTCTTCATTAAATATATTCCCAAATATCTTACTTTTGTAGATATGACATAACCTGATTTTGGGGTCAATTCCTTCTCCTCTTCTTTATTCATATTCTTTATCAATACATTCGTTTTCTCTTCGTTTACTCTCAGTCGGGAGATTTCTTCAAACTCTTTTAGGAGTATTTTCAACTCTTCGATACTCTTAATCAGATCTTCAAGTATTATAGCTATGTCATGAGCAAAGGCTCTAATCTTGTACTCCTCGCCTTTTATTTTGACTCCTTAAATCTTATTATTCAATTTAACATTCATAATCAATATTTCTATGGGTACTAAAAATAGTAAAGGGGAAATTGGGCATCCTTGTTGAGTGCCTCTACTAATGCAGATTTTCTCGCTGTTTTCACCATTTATCAAGATTTGAGCCGTTTGATTCTGATATATCTTCTTTATGCTTATCATAAAATGGCATCCAACCTCCATTTTTGCTAAGACTTCAAACATAAAGTCCCAACTCAAGCTATCAAATGCTTTCTCAATATCCATAAATAACAATGCCATCTTTTCCCCTGGTTGTTTATCAAAATATTCTATAGTGTTCAAAATGTATCTCATGTTGTCTTTCAGATGTCTATTAGGTAGAAAACCTGCTTGTTCGTCATTGATAATTTCCTTCAAGATTTTCTTCATCCTCATCACCATTATTGATGTATATATCTCATAGTCCACATTAAGCAATGAAATCAGTCTGTAATTTTTAACCAAAAGGGGGTCTCTATCTTCCTTAGGAATCATAGTTATGTAGGCTTCACTCCATGATTTTGGAATTATTCCTTCAAAGATCACATTCATTGTTTACCATTCATTGTGGTAAAAGTAATTGATCTTGCAGTGCCTTGTAATACATTGTTGATAGACCATCTGGTTCTGGGGCTTTCTCTTTTTTTGCTGACTTTATAGGTTCCACAATTTCCATTAATGTGATAGGATGATTGAGACTTGTTCTCTGTTCTGCCGTTAATTTCTTAACTTCTAATTTCTCCATATAACGTTGCATATCTTTCAAATCCACCTTTTTACATTGATATAAATTGGAGTAATACTTAGAGAATGGCTTCTTAATTTTCCCCATATCTGTATGTATATTTTCACCAACCCTGATTTGTGTAATTATTCTTTCTTTCTTCTTCTTTAATCTATAGGCCAGCCATTTACCTGGCTTGTTAGCCCACTCAAAAAATGTTTGTTTCAGATAGACTAACTTCTTACTTATCTCTGTTGTTAATTCATTATCCAGTTGTTTCTGTAAGACCTTTATTTCCCTCTGAATAGATTTGTTAGTAGGTTTGTACTTTAACTCATTTTCCTTAATTTTTATCTGATCATTTATTTTCTGAATTTTTTCATTTCTCTTTCTAAGATTGAATTTTGTTGTATAAAGAAGCACCTTATTACTGCTTTACTGGCATCCCAAACATTACCGATGTCAGTTCCTTTATTTAAGTTTTCAGCAAAATATTTTTGTAGAGTTTGTCTTGCTTGATCCAGTATATTTTCATCCTGCAGTAATCTCTCATTTAATCTCCAAGTAAATTCTCTTCTTCTGTGTCTCAAATGTAAGAGAACTGCATTATGATCTGATAAATTCCTTGGAAGAATTTCCATTTCTTTTATGTTATTAGATAACATCTTGGAGATTAAAAACATGTCGAGTCTTGATAAAGATGAGTGCCTATCTGAATAGAATGTGTAATCTTTTGCCTTTCTGTATAAACACCGCCAGGTATCCAATAAATATAGATTATCCATTATCTCCTTGAATGATCTAGGGAGTTCCCCTTGATTCTTCTTGATGATCTTATCTGATTTCCGATCAATCATGGGATTTATCACTCCGTTCCAATCTCCAAGGAGAATTATTCCATTGTACCTCATTTCCATAATTTGTGCTTCCAAATTTTTATAGAATTTATTTTCCCATTATGGGGGCCATAGACTCCAACCAGAAGTATTCTTTGGTCTTGCCATTTAATTTCAACCCCAACATAATGTCCTTGTTCATCTTTAAAGATTTCTCGTGCTTCAATTCTATTATTCACATATATTACTACTCCATTTTTCTTCTTCTCCGTTACTGCTGCAAATTCTTTTCCTAATTTATTATTTCATATAGTTTTAGTCTCTTTCTCTTTATCCTTATCTCTTGCAAACAGATTACATCAAATTTGTTCTTTTCCAAATAATGGAATATCTTTCTCCTTTTTTCAAGTGTGTTAATCCCTTTAATATTCCAGGACAAAATTTTTATGTCCATTTCTCTTTTAATTTCTTAATTGTATATTTTTTATTACATCTTTTTCTTAACCTTCTTCCCTTTCCCTTCCTTCTCTGCTTCCAGATCTTCTACCTCTTCCATTCATGCAATTTCCTCCAATTTCTTATTAATTTCTTCTGATGTTGTTTCTTCCTCTGTGACTACTTCTTCTTCTTCCTCCTCTTCTTCTTCTCCCATTTCTTCCCAAGTAGCCTCTGCTTCTACCCAGCCACTTTCTGGTATTTCTTTATCTCTTTTTTTCCTTTTAAATTCTCTATATTCTCCTTGAGATGTGCCTTCAACTTTCTTCATAAAATCCTTTGCCTCCTGCACAGAGTTGATGAAAATTATCTTATCTTTAAATCTAAATGAGAGGCCTTCCAATTTTCCCCATCTATATGGAATTTCTTTTCTTCTTAAGTGGCTGGTCAAAAAATTATGTTCTTTTCTCTTTCGAAGTAATCTTGCAGGAATATCCTTAAATATCCAAACTGTATCTTCTCCCAACTTAAACCTCTTCTCCATATTTTGTTAAATCAGATTATCTCTTGTTCTTTTCTTCATAAATTCCACCACTACATCTCTAGGTACATTTCTTCCTTTTAACATCGAAGAACCAATCCTAAATATTCTATCAATCTCAGCTTCCATTTGATGTTTTGTCATATCCATATATTCAGCAAGTGGGGGTATGAAAATATCATACAAATGCTCACTCTTATATTCTTTCAGCTCTCTAAACTTCACACAGTTTTCTCGCAATTTGAATTCTAGGAGCGCCTTTTCATCCAAATCTTTTTCCTTTTCTTTCTCTGATTCTTCCATTTTTTCCTCTAGTTTTTTAACTTTATTTTCCATAGTCTCAGCTCTTTCCACTGTACCTTTTAGTTTTTCAGATAGTTTATCCAATGATTTTCTCACATCTTTCAATTCTATTTTAAAGTCTTCTTTTATATCTTCTCTTAATTCCTTCAGTTCTCGAGTCATATCTGACCTAATCCTCCTTATTTCTTCTAGAAGTGGGAGCTGGTTCAGTGCTAGTTCCACTGACTGCTTTCTCATCTGTTTTGCCATCTTATCTGTACGATTTCTTGTTTCCATCCAAAAAGATAGTTCAATATATCATATATCAATATATCAGTATACCATCATATCTGATTATTTGATTACCAATATCTAGATTTCAGTATATTTATCAAACGATATATAATTAGACCAGATTGTATAGCAAAATTTCAGTTATATATATCAATTATTATAATTCAACCACTTACACCTTATCTCTAAACATATATATATATATATATATATATATATATATAAAATATATATGTCTATATAGTATACTTAATTCTAATTCTATTCAATCAATCTTTCTTAATACGTTAACAATAGTTTCAATTCATTATTCAATTCCTTATTCAATTCGTCAATTCTCTTAAATTTTCTATTCACCTGAAGTCCAATATGCATACATTTAAAAAATTCAATATCAACAATAATTCATTTCCCCCCCCTTCCCCCTTACTTCAACATTCCAGCTAGTATAACAAACATAAATTCATTTATATAAGGGGAAGGTTACTCTGAAGTCAACACTGTCCAGTTGATATCTTCATCTTCCACCTTGTTGGCAAACTTCTTTTTCTGTCTCCTCTTCCCTTCCACTAATCAGTCCTTTTTCAAAATCTTCTTTCCATTGCCGTTACAAACACCTTCCACTGTACAATCTGTCCTTCAATGCAGTCCCTCAGTTCGTTCAGTCAGTTCAATCCCTTTCCAAAAAATAAATGTGCTTTTCCTTCTGCTTCCAATTTCACAGTTCAATTGAAGAAAAGAAATTAATCCAAAAGTCCAAAAGTTATTATAATCGACAAGAGATAAATCTCATGCCAGCAGCTAAACAGATCCCTTCTTCTTCTCTGCCATTCAGCAGGACATGCTTCTTCACAGATTTGTATTCACCACAAACTGTGCCAAAATGAATCACTCTAAATCGCAGTCTCTAAATCACAGTCCGTAAATGAAGGTTAACCTTCTTAGCAAAATGCTGCTTTAACAGTTCAGCAGTTCAACATCAATTTTAAACACCTCAGTACCAATCTTTCTTCTCAATTTCTCAGTTCTCACAACCTCTGCCACTCTGTTTCCATCTTCTTCACTGCCTTCCAAACAAGACACAGTCTGCCATTATTCACTCATCTTTGCAAAGCAAAACAGTCTTAATCTCAATTCATAAGTAGAGGCAAATTATTTCTTTCTCCTTTAGCAATTCTGAGCCTTAAATATTATTAAATTATTATCCTCTCAGCACCGATACTTTCAAACAGAAGTAGATTAACAGAAAGGTGCCAGTTATTTGTCACTATGGTCCCTAATAGAATTCACTCCTGAAGAAACGGGGCTTACCAGTCTATAGATGTTTAGTAAATCCGGTAGTTGATTTTAGAATGAAGTCTTTTTTCCTCCAATGATCTTTTACTCTCTTTTACGATCACCTGTCTTCTATAAAATTTGGCAGTGGAGTTTTGCTGAAAAAAAAAAATACAGCTCCGAACATGTGGCAGTGGCTGCTCCGCTTTGTCCTCTTCTTCTCCACCTCGACTCTTGCCAAGGCTTGAAGAAGGTATATATGGTCCTCCGGAGCCCCAAAATTTGCACCCCTATGCCAAGGAGGAAAATCCCGTACCTGGGTGTCCAAAAGAAAACAAACCCCAGGCTGACTGTCGCACGTTGTGGGTAACTTCTCAGCTAAGCTCTGAGAAGTACCTTCTTACCCCGCTATTGCCCAAAAAAAAAAAAAAAAAAAAGTTAGTTACCACTTTCATGGTGATCCAAATCACTAGCAGGAGATCCTGGGACTTGTTGATCCTCCATGTCCTGTTTTATCCAGGGGAAGTTTTCACCAATCCCTTTTGTTTAGGATCAGGAAACACCTTGTGACATGTCTCCTTCTCATCAGAGCCAAAAGAATTGTGACTAGTGGTCTGCCATCTTCCTCTGGAAGCTCTTGTCCAGCCTCTTTTTGAAGAAATCCAGAGAAGGAGACTGCATCATCTCTCTAGACAGTTGGTTCCATTGCCAAACTGCTTTCATTGTGAAGAATTTCCCTCCTATAACTTAAAAACATTACACCTAGTTCTACCCTCTGAGGCAGCAGAGAACAAGCCTGCCACTCCTCTTTATGGCAGCCTTTGAGTGACTTAAAAGAGTGCAATCACATTACCCCTCAATCTTCTCTTTATCAAACTGACCATGCCCACCTCCTTCAACCTTTCCTCATATGTTTTGTTCTCCATACCTCTCATCATCTTTGCTGTCTTTCTCTGAACTTGCTCCAACTTGTCTATATCCTTCTTAAAATGGGTGCCCTGAACTGTACACAATATTCCAGATAAGGCCTGACCATTAAAGAATATAATGGGGCTATTGCATCCCTTGACTTGGAAACTATCATAGAATCATAGAGGTGGAAGAGGCCACAAAAGCCATCAAGTCCAAGTCCCTGTCATGCAACATTACAGAATCAAAGCATTCCTGACAGATGGCCATACAGCCTTTAAAAACCTGTAACAAAGGAAATTCCATCACACTCCAAGGCTGCATATTTCATTGTTGAATTGCTCTCATCATCAGGAATTTCTTCCTAATGTTTAGATGGAGTTGCATTTCCTATACTTTGCAGACATTGCTTTGTGTCCTAGGGCCTTTCCACACTACCCTGTTATAGTGCCATTATTCTACTTTCAACATCCTGTGGAATCCTGAGGTTTGTAGTTTACTGAGGCCAAAGAGCCCTCTGACTGAGAATTCTAAATGCCCCCCCCCCTAAATTGCAAACCCTAGGATTCCATAGAATGTTGAAAGTGGAATAATAGTACTATAACAGTGTAGTGTGGAAAGGCCCTAGTTTCTGGAGCAGCAGAAAACAAGTTTGCTCCATCCTTCATATGATATCCCTTCAAATATTTATGCCTGGGTATTGTGTTGCCTCTTAACCTTCTCATTTCCAGACTAAATATATGCTCCTCTCTAAGCTGCTCCTCATAGGGCATGACTTCTTGGCCTTTTACCATTTTGGTTGCCCTCCTCTGGACACATTCTGGCTTTTCAATATTCTGCTTGAATTATGGTGCCCAGAATTGGACACAGTATTCCAGGCGGGTTCTGACCAAACAGAATAGAATGATATTATTACTTCCCTTGACCTATATCCATCCCTATAGGTCAAGGGAAATAATTTTGAGGGGTAAAGTGCAGCTATACCAAGTATTCTGACAACTGGACTTTCATTCATTATTCCAACAGGGAAAAAAAAAAAACAACTTCATCAGAGCATTTCCTCTCCAGTTTTTTTGTTTTGTTTTGTTTTCCAGCTGGAAAATTGGAGTGTGGGCAACCTTGGAGGTAAATGAAAGAATCCTCCTCTTATTTTTTTTTTTTAATTTTTCATCCAGGCTTTTCCTTGTCAGATAGTGACACAATTCTTGCTGTTTGGCAATGGACTCCTAACTCAGCAAGACAACAGCTGACTGAGCCAATATTAGGCTGCTGAAGCAGTCCTCTATCCAAACCTCAATCCTTTTAAGATAAGTGTGGGTCTGGCAGAGGGACTGGGACTCAAGAATTTTATTTTGGGTAAACTTATTTTGGGTTTCTATATGTTAGGAATAACCTAGGCCAACCTTAACCTTAGCCAAACTTTGTGCTGGCAGAGGGGATGTGTTTCTCGGTGTAATTTGGATGTTGTGTAAGTCTATTCCTTCCCCACTCTGCCCCTTCTCCACCCCCTTTTTGGCCCTTCAGCTGATCTTAGCCCTTGTGCTGGCTGATCTCTCAGCTGGCTGATCTCTGGGATCAGCTGGCACAAGAGGTTTATGCCTGCATATGGGTAGTTCAGCCAGCACAGGGCAATTTCAACTAGCACAAGCTACACCAAATCCTAACCCATCCCAGTTGGTCTAACTTTGAGCTAAGATTGCACCATGAATCTGCCAAGGTGTACATTTTAAAATTATTTTGACAATTTTTTTAAATACATAATTTATGTGAAAATAGGATGGAATGGAATTATAGGTTAAAAGACACAAAAGGTGCATGGTCCAGAAATAGATATTTTCATCAATTGCCACCCCTCCTCTCTTCCATGTGGCTGTGCAGTGTGCCAAGCTGCAAGCAGACCCAGGGAGATTCCGAAATTTCAGTAATCTTTGGGAAAACTTCATCTTCAAGGAGGTGCTTGAGATGAAGGGAGAAGGAAGAAAGCACCCTAACTTCCTTCTCTCCACTGTCATGGGTTGCTGCTGTCTCTAATAGATTGCCAACCAAGTAGGTAAGGTTTGTGGGAGGGAAGTTTGTGTGTGTGTGGGGAGGTGCCAAACAAGGCAAGAGGACTGGATGGTATGGAGTAGATAGATAGATATTGTTTATTACGGTCATAGACCAGAAAAGGTTACACCAAAACAGTACCACGGACAAAAAAACCTAAGTACTGATACAAGTGGTATGGAGTATGTTCAGTGTCCTGTCAGTATGGTGTCTGCTTTTGCACCCTTTTCTGATAACCTCACATTGGTTAATAGACATTTATTTCAGTGCAATTTTTTAGTAGGGGTTGCTTTTTGACTGACTCACTTCCAGATGGAAGGTTTTTGTTTGTCCTCTTGGTTATAAAGGTGCTTCAAAACTGATTTTTTCCATTGTCTTGAACCACCCTCAGTGACATAGCAGCTATGACTTGCAGGATTTGCAGCACTTTTAGAAGTGCCCAAACCTTCTGGAACCAGGTGGGAGACTAAGGAGGGAATGAAGGAGAGAGTTTGGTTGCCACAGCCCTTACTCACAGCTAACATAAGTCCCATTGATTTCAATGGACCCACTGTAGGTAGGACTAAAGTTGGATTTGCCCATGTGCAAATCCATGCATATTTATTAAATTAATCAATCTCATAAGGAGTTGGTTAAGATTTCTTTTACTGGGTGACAACAGAATGTATATCTCTTCTAGAAGGCTGATTTTAAACCAGCATTTTAGATTGAAAGATGCAGGCAGAGAGACTATGGTATATCTTTTCTTTTTGGACTTAAAAGGATCTCTTGCTCACTAATTTGTCTTAGGTAACTCAAAGTGATAATTTGTTTGACATCAAAACTCCACCCACATCTACATCTGATACATTCTGATTCCACGATACAGCTCTTATAACTATCTCCTGCTGAATGCTTCTTTGGGTAACTGCAGGAAATGAGCCTGGACCATGGAGATGGGGATTCAGGCCATGATAGCTTTTCAAAACTGTTGAATATGTATCCAAATTCACAGAAGTTTCCAATGACAAGTTCCTTAATCTCCTGGCTGAGATTATACATACTTATCCAGGTCTGCTTTTGCAAGAAAACATTATACGATGAATTATGTACCATAAAATCACACATTTGTTTTAAAATAAATAGATATTTGGTGATTAGTGGAAAGAACAGGTTTCCCCATTCCCCTCTCCCTGCTTTCAGTTTGCCTCAGTCTCTTATGAAACTCTTCTGAAAATCAGAGCTAGCAGTAAGTAGCTGTTTTCTCAGAATAACTAACAATTAGAGATATGTTGTGTTAAATTATTTACTTGCACAGAGAAAATGAATAATTTAATCATTTTTCTCCCTGTAGACAGTTGTCTTTGGCAACTATGCAGGTTTCAAAGAAGTTTCATGTAAGAAGAAATCCCCAGCAGTGCGGGGAGGGGAGAATGTCAGGTACTCTGGATGGAGTCTGAATATTAGTATGGTGTGGCTAGAGGTGTTTTTCTTGTGGGCGGGAGGAAGAGGTCAAAATGCCCTCGTTTTGTCCTTGGTAGTATCAGATGCAAGATTGTTATGTCTGTCTATCTGCTGTATTTTCCTGGTCTTTTGGGAAAGCTCTAAAACATGGGAACCATGTCACATGGTGTAGGTCAGAGAGTGGCTAACTCAGATTAAAAAGCTTACATCATGTGAAAGCCGTTCTCTTTGTTCTTTCTTTGCTTTGTTGTTTTTGCTTAAGTCACTGGCTTTTTATGCTTTATAGCAAACACTGTCTGAAGCAGTATGTATCCTGCAATGCTTCAAATAAACTTTAACTTAGCCTAGATGCACTTTGTGTGGCTGTTTTTCAGCCTGTGGCAACTGGCAATGATCCAGCACAGTTTCTTGTTTTTTTGCACTCTGCACATGCTCTAGCACCAGACCCTAGGTGCCCTGACAGTTATGGGCCCAGCCTTATGCCGTGGCTTGCACCCCACCTGGGCCAGTTTGTGCCAGTTTGCTCCAGTGAAGTTCCAGTTTCTGTCTGCAGCTGCCTCATGAATCCTGCCTTAGAAGAAGGTCTCGGTGAGTGAGAGTTCTTGCATAGGAGGGGCTTGGAAGGCTGCAGAGATGGCACTCACAGTTGGTGGAGGCATCTCGTTAGAGCGGTTGAATGAAAAAAACTATTTCTCCTGGTCTGTAAAGATGGAGATGTCTCTCTGGAGAGGGGGCTACTGGGAGGTGGTTTCTAACCCTCCTGGACCTCCTCTCAATGCAATGAATGCTCAGAATGAAGAAAAAGCTCATGGAAACATTGTTCTGGTGGTAGAAGACAGCCAGCTAAACTACATAAGACATCTGTGCACTGCAAAGGCCTGTTGGGATGCTCTCCATGCTATCTACATGAGCGCAACAGCTGGGAGCAAAATAACTTTGACCCAGAGGCTGTACCATGCGTGTTTAAGTCTAGATGTCAGCGTGTCAGTCCATCTGCAGGAGTTAAACTCCCTGTTCCTGCATGAGAGGGAGACAATTTTTTTTGAGGCAGACAAAGTATACGTCATCCTGAGTTCCCTCGATGACAGCTGGAATATCTTAATCTTTTCAACTGAATCCATGAATGAAGCGGATCTCACAGTTCACTATATCAGTGGTCATTTGCTGGAGGAAGAAGCTAAGCATGCAGAGAAAAAGCATCTGGCATCCATCACTGTCAGCAGTAGCTCAGCCAGCAATGAGTGGAATGTCAAGGATGCGACTCTCCAGTGTGAGATGGCTACAGAAAGAGTGTATGCAGAAAAGAAAAAATGTTTTAAATGTAGATCTTCCAAACACCTTAAGAAAGACTGTTCTGTTACCAAGGCCAGTGAGCCCAAGTTCCAGAAGAAAGACAGAGCGAATCGTCAGCTGTACTCTGCTGTGGGTCGTTACTGTGGTAATTCTGATGCAATTTGGCTGTTAGACAGTGGATGCTCACAACATCTTGCTAATAGTGAGGATAAGTTTGTTTCCCTGCAAAAAGCCAGTATATCTGATGTTACTTTGGCTAATGGGTCCAAATGTGCTGTTCAAGGAGTGGGGCAAGTGTTCTCTCCGTCGGGAAAAAGGCTTCAGAGTGTGCTGTATGTACCTACTCTTAATTTCTGTCTGTTGTCTGTTTCTGGCCTTGCTCAAACCAGGTGTGAGGTTCTGTTCACAGACATTGGTTGTAAGATTATCAAAGATGGGGTGGTGTGTGCCATTGGTGAACATAAACACAAACTTTATCTGCTCATATCTAGAGCTAACACTCAAATGGTTCTGGATAACAAGCCTTATCATGATCATTGTGTTTCTCTTCTCCATAGATATTTAGGGGGCACGCCAGTTTCAAAGTTCTGAAAAGGTTGCCTGAAATATGCAGAGATTGCAATGTAAAACAGTGCAATGTGTTCCTACATTGTGTAAGCAGTCAAAGTCTAAGGCTTACCCCATGCTCAAATGGAGTGATAAGAGTGTCTAAAAGACCTTTTGAACTTGTTCACATGGATTAGGTGGGTCCTTTCCCACAAACTTCTGAGGGAGGATCTCGTTTTAAGTTTTTATTAGTCAATGATTTTAGTAGGTACATATTTCTGTACCTGCTGAAGCAGAAATCTGAAGCCTTTGAAATTTTTAAATATTGGTATACCTGTGTTGAGCGCCAGTTTGGCCACAAGGTGGCAGCTGTGCAATCAGATCACAGTGGCAAATTTCTAGCTGAGAGTTTCCAGTGTTGGCTGAGAAAAAAGGGCATTTTTCACAGAAAGACAAACCCATTTACTCCTCAAGAGAATGGAGTGGTGGAGAGAAATTTGGGAGTGCTGCAGACTATGACCCTTTTCGCACCTTACCCTTTCGTGGTGCTGGGGTGCAGGGCTCGCGCAAGAAGCCTCCGGAGGAAGGCTCTCGCATCTAGGGTCCTTCGGGTCCGCACGAGCTTCCTGCTCACACAGGAGCCACACCTCTTCCTTTTGCAGTGCAGCCTCGGGGGACTTCCCAGCCTGCACTGGACAGGAAGTGTGACTGGCCCGGCTCCCAAGGCTCCGCACACAAGGTAAGTGCACGCGGGGCCCCAGAGCGATGCGTGACTGTGCACCATTTTTGGTTTCAAGCTGAAAATGAAAAAATGCGTGCACGGTCCACATCAGGCCCTTGAGCGTTGAGTGCGTCGTGTGGCCCGCTCCTCACATTTATGCGATGCTCAAGGGGCCCTTTTGCATCGGAAATGCTGTGCGAAAAGGGCCTACGATATGTTCTCTTTTAACTGATGCTGATATGCCCCAGAGGGCCTGGGGGGAGGCAATACTTACTGCAAATTACAGTCACAACAGGGTGTGGTCTTCTGTCATAGACCAGACTCACTACTACATGTTATTTGGAAAAAAGCCCTCAATTGCACACATGAGAGTGTTTGGGAGTTATGCCTGGGTTCACATACCTAAGGCGCAGAGAAGGAAGGGGCAACCAAAGGCTCAAAGGTTACTATTCATAGTATATCAAAATTGGGGCAAAGGCTACAGATTCTGCCTGGGGAAAGTATGGGTGGTGGTATCTAGAAGTGCTAATTTTGAAAAGCACAGTGGGTGGACAAGGGTGCATTCAAATCGAGAAGTCATCCTGCCGCTCAGTGAAAATGCTACTGCTAGCCAGCAGGCTTTACAGCCCCAAGGGTTAAACAGGAGGAGGAGGGGGAAAGCGAGCCTGGCAAAAACTCTCAGAGTGCCGAGCAGGCTGTTCAGGAGGAGGAGATGCCTGAGCAAAAGAGAGCCTGGCCTGGTAGTAGTAATGAAGAAATTCCTACTGTTCTCCCAAAATGATCAACCTGAAAAACCAAAGGTATTCCTCCTCAAAGTTTTGTGGTTCAGAACAGTGTAAGAGTTTGCCAAGTCACTTGTAAACATGAGACATTCAATGATATGTTAAAACTGCCGGATTCTGAGTCTGAAAACTGATTCAGAGCAATGGATGAAGAGATGCAATCAGTGGTAGAACATGGTGTGTTTTCTCTGACAAACTTACCAGAGGTGTTACCGCTGTTTCTAGCCCATGCCTGTGGGATATTAAGATATCTTTTGATATCAATAATTTGGCCTTCTTTACCCATTCCTCTCCACGTGCTTGCGAGGCCCCTGGACAAGCACGCGCACAGGTGTGGCCGACAATAGCCGAACCATTCAAATCCCAATCCAGGCAGGCCAGTCATTGATGAATGCAGCTTTAGGAGACCTCAAGGCAAGTACCACATTATGTATGCACGCTACTTACAAAAGATCCCCTGCCCCGTGCAGGCAGCTTGATGAGCGGACTATACAACTCTCAAGCACTCGTGTTTGCATACTGGCTACTCTATTGACAATCTGGTGATAACTCAATCATCTAAAGTACTGACCTTTCGGAGGCTTTGTCTCCAGCCCGAAACTCATTGTTATCCCCAAGTACAGACTAGCCTGTGGCCACCATTTTCCCTATAAGAACCCCTGACTTTGAGCGTCTCGTCGGATCGCTTGTGACTTGCCTCTCGACTTGCCGCTTCTCCATTTGATGAGCCTCCCCTCAGCCCCATGTGCTGAGAATCTATGCTCCCCAGCTTCTTTGCTTTTACTGGGCTTCAGGACAGGTGCAGTATTTCCCATACCAAACCCCCTCTCAAAATCCCTCTATCCAACTCCTACCTTTTATTTCTATAGTTCTTCATGTGAGTGTGTTGCATACACGTGTTTGACTGTATTTCAATAAAACAATTATTATTAGTAACTTCTGCTTGATCATTGACTCGGCCTGACCCTGTAGACATAGGGTTCAAGATCTTGCTACGTTGCCCTGCCTCTCGCATTGCGAACTAGTGCTCTTTGCTAATTCCCTCCCCATTGTTGTGAGCACATTTAGGTGTCCCTCCCGGGAACCCCAGAAATCAGGGTAACAGAGGGTGTGATTCCAGTAGGTTGCAGATGGGTGTACAAAGTGAAAACTCTGGGTACAGGTGATGTCAAATACAAATCTAGGCTGGTAGCCCAAAGTTTTTCGCAACTCAAATATGAATCTTATGATGAAACATTTGCTCCTACTGCCAAGAACAAGAGTATTAGGTTGGTGCTGTCTGTTGCAGCTCAAATAAATGCTTTGGTTCAACACTTTGATATAACTACTGCCTATCTGAATACTGATTTGCCTGAAACAATATACATGTCACAAGCACCTGGGTATGAGTCTGAGAATCATAACCAAGTGTACAAACTTAACAAAGCAATCTATGATTTAAAGCAGTCAGCACATTGTTGGAACAAATGTCTAGATGCTGCTTTGCAAGATTGGGGTTTCAAACAAAGTGTTGCTGATCCATGTGTGTACACAAAAGGTGCTGGGGAAAATTATGAAATTCTACTACCTTTTGTAGATGATTTGTATTTAGTGGCCAACACAAAAGAACAGGTGACAAAGTTTGCCAAAGAGCTGGGCAAGACATTTCAAATAAAGGATCTTGGTCAAGTGAAAAATTATCTTGGAATTGAAATACAAAGATCTGAAAAAGGTTTTTTGCTCATCCAGAAGCAGAAAATAACACAATGTTACACAGGTTTAACATGCAATATTGCAAAGGTGTACGAAGTCCTATGTTGCCTGAGTATGGTAAATCCACAAATGACACTTATTTCCAAGAAAAAGAATTGTATCAATCTGCTGTTGGGAGCTTTCTTTACCTAGCTGGGTGTTCTCGACTTGATATTTGTTTCGTTTTGTATTTGCTGGGTAGATTTTTGTGCAGATCCCACCCAGGAAACCTGGAAAGGTGTCAAAAGGGTTTTGAGGTACCTAAAGCATACTATTGACTACTGTTTGTATATTTCACCTGCTAATAAAGCTGAGTTGGTATCTTTCTGTAACAGTGATTTTGCTAATGACAAAGGAGATTGCAAATCAACTTCAGGAATAGTTGTGTTGTATGCAGGTACACTAGTAAAATGGAAAACAAAGAAACAAAGCTATGTTGCAACCTCAACAGCAGAGGCAGAATTTGGATGTCTGTCATATCTATATAAGAGTTGGTCTGATATACACAACTTGTAAAAGATCTGGGAATTTGCATACCTGAACTTGTAATTGTCTATGAAGACTCTCAAGTCTGTATTCAGATGGCTACATGTGAAAGGGTTAAATCTTGCACGAAACATGTGGATGTAAAATACCAAAATGTAAAACAAGCTGTTGAGAATGGGATAATTAAACCATGAGTCTGAAAACAACTTGGCTGATATATTGATGAAAGCACTGACAAGTAAAAAACATTGAGAAATGCTTCCTAAACTTGGAATGGTTGAACAAAAGCTGTAAAACTCCCATCCACTGAGAAAAAAGGAGGGCGGTCAGGTACTCTGCATGGAGTCTGAATGTTAGTGTGGTGTGGCTAGAGGTGTTTTTCTTGTGGGCAGGAGGAAGAGGTCAAAATGCCCTCGTTTTGTCCTTGGTAGTACCAGATGCAAGATTGTTATGTCTATCTATCTGCTGTATTTTCCTGGTCTTTTGGGAAAGCTCTAAATCATGGGAACCATGTCACATGGTGTAGGTCAGGGAGTGGCTAACTCAGTTTAGAAAGCTTACATCATGTGAAAGCTGTTCTCTTTGTTCTCTCTTTGCTTTGTTGTTTTTGCTTAAGTCACTGGCTTTTTATGCTTCATGGCAAATGCTGTCTGAAGCAATATGTATCCTGCAATGCTTCAAATAAACTTTAACTTAGGGCCTTTTCGCACCTTACCTTTTACTGCTGCTGGGTCGGGGTCCTCGCACAAGAGGGCTTAGAAGGAGCGCTGTTGCATCCCTCCTGCTTCGGCTCCACAGCTCGTTCCTAGTCGGGCGAACGCCCCGCCCCTTCCTTCTGCAGTGCAGCCTGGGAGTTAGAGGCTGTGCTGGGGCAGGAAGCACGACCGGCGTGGCTCAGGAGGCTTCGCATGGCAGGTGAGTGCGCATGAAGCCCTGGAGCGACGCACGAGCACGCAGCATTTTCGGCTTAGAGCCGAAAGTGAAAAAATCTGTGCGCACGCTGCGTCAGGCCCTTGAGCATCGCATAAATGTGAGTGTGTCATGCAGACCGCTCCTCACATTTACGTGACGCTCAAGGGGCCCTTTCGCTTCAAAAATGCCGTGCGAGAAGGGCCTTAGCCTAGATGCAATTTGTGTGGCTGTTTTTCAGCCTGTGGCAACTGGCAATCATCTAGCACAGTTTTTTGCACTCTGCACATGCTCTAGCACCAGACCGTAGGTGTCCTGACAGAGAGATCCTACAGGACATTGGGAAGATGTTGCCCCCCTCACCTGCTCCAAGTAACATGCGGGAGAGGGGTAGCCAAGTATTTGGAAAACTATAACCACCCTGTGTAAGATCAAGAGGGGAAGGGCACAGGCAACCTAAGATCTGGAAGGTTATAGCCCTACAGGATCCTTAGCTGCCTTTTTCCCTCACCCACTCCATGTGACACGGTCAGGGTGTGGTGGAAGGCAGACAAGGCTTGTGAAAGGATAGAGCCTTCAAGATCCTTGGCAGCCAAGGATCTGGAAGGCTCGATCCTTTCACAATCATTGTCTGCCTTCCCCTCTTCATCCACCCTACATGACATTGTGAGGGTAGAAGACACCCTGTAGCCTTCTAGAATTTTTTCCTGGCTCTTCCATGTCCTTTCATGGCATTGAGAGGTAAGTCTATTCAAGGACTGGCTGGGAAAAACTGAGAAAGGGACTTGGGGAGGTTTCTCCTTGTTGGGGTTTCAACAATTGAAAGGATCCTTCCAATCTTTCTCTTGCTTGCACTCTTGAATATTCTTTCCATCCCTACTAAAAATGCCTAATGTTAATTGCTTAGATCTTCTGAAAGAGAGGGGAATCCCTACTAACAATGTCTAATGTTAACTGCTTAGATATTCTGAAAGAGAGGAGAGTCTTTGGCTGGAATAGCCACAGGAGAGTAGGCATTGCTATTGAGTATTTTTAAAATGTTTGATTCTGGTTTTGCCTTCCTGGCAAAAATGCACACTTGGTGTTTTTTCAAATAACTTGCATGTAAAGCAATGTAAATCATTTAAAATAAAGAGAAGAGCACATTGTCCAGCTTCTGAAATGTGGAGAACATGTCTTTTTAGGAAACAGATTACATGTATTATGTGTGAACATTTGAGCCTTATATGTGCCTTAAAAGGAGTAATATAAATGTTGGTGAATCCTTAGCTCTACTCTGGCATTTAAGAAGTGTGTTGAATGCTGTGCACTAGTCATAGCACCATCATCACCACTTCCATTGTTCTCCTTCTGTGGAGTCCAGTGAGTTTGAAACAGACACCTTTTGCTGTGTATGGAGCCCTCTCATGCAATTGGGAAGATTATTTTTGGGAACCTGATTGCATACGACTCCATATACGGAGAACAATGGAATTGGAAATGGATGGGGTGAGGCTGGCAAACTCGACTCGTTTTCATGTGTTGGTTGAGCATTTGTTTAGTTTTATACCAGAATAGATTTTTAATTTGAGCAACTGCTTTCCAGCTTGTCTGCTAAGTCATGTAATCCTGACTTGGTGCAGGTTGTCCAACTTTTCTGATTGTTGCCATTACAATTCTACATGCTTGTTATCTTGTCTCTAAGGTATTTCTGCACTACACTGTTATAGTGCTATTATTCCACTTTTAATAGCCTGTAGAATCCTGGGATTTGTAGTTTAGGAAGGGGCATTTAGAATTCTCAGCCAAAGAGCTCTTTGACCTCAGTAAACTACAAATCCCAGAACTCCACAGGATGTTGAAAGTAGAATAATAGCACTGTAACAGTATAGTGAGGGGATGGGCTAAGATTCTTGCTTTGGATCCTGACCAGTTTTAACATCCCTTATGTTTAACATAAATGCTGGTATTTTGGATTTGACTCAGCATGGCCTTCAGTTTATGTCTGAAAAGGCTTTTAGGGTATAAACTTTAGCAAAACAGCAGTATATGATATGAGATGTTGCACTAGCCAAATGCTGCCTACCTCCTCAGATATCATGAAGACATGCCAAAAATGCTAGGAATTAAGTTTTACACACTGATGTTTTCGAGAACGAATAGTCCTGTAAAAAGCAGATCTTTTCCAAGAGAGATGAATGTTCAATTTCTTGCCCTGGATTTATTTTATCAGTTAACACTTCGGCTCAGGAAGCATGGTTTTCTGTCATTAACTATTACCAACAGACAGAATTAGGACTAGCCTCTAAGAATTATGGATTTGATACAGTTAGGCTGTAGCATCTAATTGATTTAGTTTATCAAAAAAATTTTTTAATAGTCTATTCTCCCCACCTCTGTTTTATCAGTCAGATTTTTAAAAAGTGTATGTATGTATGTATGTATTTAACACAAGGTTTATAAAAGTACAGGTGCCAACTATTGTTTTAGAAGTTGTGTTCCTCAGTCTTTTACATAGAAGAAACATTCTAAAGCATATAAGATATTACTTCAGGTGTGTTGGACTACAACCCCTATTATCCTTCCCCATTGACTGTTCTGCCTAAGACTGATGGAAATTGAATGCCAATAGCAGGTGGAGAGTCGAAATCACTATATTACTTGTTGCACACGTGCACTCCTCATCTAAAACCAATGTATTCTTTTTTTCTTCAGTGTTCATGCATTTCACTCCCGTAAAAATATATGCGGGCTTGCTCAGTTCGTTATTTGATTAATTGGTGATTAACATATCAGTCCATTTCATTCTGACCTAAATATATGGGAATTTACTTCTTATAAGCATTCACAGGATCAGTAATACATATAATTAACTGAGATTTCTTTAATTGGGAGCCAGTGCTAAATACAACATGCATGGCATATATCATAGGCCAGATTTGAAACTACAGCAAAGGCAAATGAGGTTATAATGTGATATGACATGAAAGTAGTCATGGTAGATGTAAATGGTAAATGTGTTACATGGAAAGCACGGGAAGGGAAGCAACCCAGGAAGCAGCCTGTTACCCTGTTTACTGGGGGTCCCGAGAGGGACACCAAAATGTGCTCAACAGTAGGTGGGGAAAATTAGCTCTGAGCACTTCTTTAGCGTTACGAGAGGCAGGGTAACTTAGCAGGATCTTGAACCCTATGTCTACGGGGTCAGGCCGAGTCAAGGAGCACACAGAAGTTGAAACAATAAATGATGTTTTATTAAAAACACAAGCAAAACAGTGTATGCGGCACACTCACACAAGATAACTAAAGAAATAAAGGTTGGAGTGGGATAGAGGGGTTTTAGAGGAATTGCTGGTTTGGGTGATACTTCACCTGTCCTGAAGCCCGGAAAAATAGCGAGTGATGCTGGGGTTTGATGTGACTCAGCACGTGGAGCTGAGGGGAGGCTCGCCAAGCAAAGCGGCAGCAAGGCGGTATGGAACTCGGGAGCGATCCGAGGAAGGTCTCGGAATCAAGGGCTCTTATAGGGAGAGATGTGACTGCAGGCTATGCCATACTTGGGGGAAAACAGTAGAGTTGGGGCTGGAGACAAAGCCTCCAAAAGGTCAGAATTTGAATAATTGAATTAGAGCCGAATTTATCAATAGGGTAGCCGGTATGCAAATGCAAAGTACTTGAGCGTTGTATAGTCAGATCATCAAGCTGCCAGCGTGGGGCAGAGGATCTTTTGAACGTTGCGTGCATACCTAATGAAGATACTTGCCTTGAGGTCTCCTAAAGCTGCGAGTCAGCTATTTCTGGCCTGCCTGTATTGTTTCGGAGTATTACGGCGATTATCAGGCGAGCCTGTACGCGTGCTTGTCTGGGAGGCTCGCAAGCACGTGGAGGAGATAGAAGGCCAAATTATTGATATCAAGGATATCTTTTTATATCCCCCAAACCTCGGTCTAGCCAGGGCAGTAACAAGCCATTACAACAATGATGGGTAGAGAGAAATATGGTGTGGGGAGATAGTCCTATTATCATGCTAGAAAGGACAGCCACAGGGTATTGGTTACCCCCAAGCTGTCCTCCAGTTCAAATAGTCTGGATAGCCTTGGGAGGCAGGCAAAATGGTGGTGTGAAAGGTTGAGCAGTAAGCACTTTGATGCAGGTCGACTGGCTTAGTGAGGATGAGCATGTGAACGTGGCTTGTCTTACTGAGAACTGGCTGGATGAAGCTGGTGTGTGTGTGTGTGTGTGTGTGTGAGAGAGAGATCTTCTCCCAATTTTTCCAGCTGGGTTCTCTGTATAGCAGCAGGTGAGGCCTGGAAGGTGGGGAAGTGAAGTAGCAGTAGTCTATCAGGACTCCATCTATCTTACCAGGTACCCTGTCCCTGAGTTTGAGTGTGTGTTTTTGAAGGAAGGTGGCTGGGACTGTTGGTGTACCACCCACCCTCTCAACAGTCTTTCTTCCTGACCTGGCTGAATTGGTCTTGGTGATGATATTGTTACCCCAAAACATGGGTGACTCAGGGGTCTACCTGCAATGTCAGTACCTGCATGTGATAACGGGGAATTAATTAGCTCAATTAGGAGGCCTGTGAGAGGGAGTAACCTAACAATATCTTCCCACCAATGTTTATGGGGTCTTGCAGGAAAGAACCAGCAGAGATTCCAAAATAAGCTAAAATGTGTTTTATTGAAAGTTCAGTCACACATGCAAAGATCCAAACACTCACACACTTGCACAAGAGCTAACTGAAGGATAAAGGGAGAAAGTTCTGGACAGAGGAGTTTTCAAGAAATGGGGAATAATTACTGATCTGGAGAGCAGTGAAGAAAGTGTTGATGGGGCTTAGACTTACCACTAAGGACAGTACTCAATCAGGAATTGGAGCAACAGTGTGGTGTTCAGCAAGCAAGATACTGCATTGAACTGCTCAAAATGAAGAGATTTTATGCTGAAACTGTCAGGAACAGAATCCACACACAAATAGTACAATGAATAAAGTACTATTTATTTGGAGTGAAGTACATGTGGTGACTTTAGTGTGAAGACTGAAGGAAAGCAAAAGTGATTGAGCTTAAGATCCCTTGAGAACCCTCACTCATTTACAGTCCCTGGGAATCTGGCTGCTGTTATCAGTGCATTGCATTCCAGTATCCAGGCAGTGTTTACTCAATTGTTCTCAGCTACATCTACTACAAACTACATAGTCCATTAACACATCATGGAGGGTAACCCAACATCCTGCCCCTCCTGAAAAAAAATATGTGTGAAACAGATGTGTGAGTGAAAGTTAGTATCAAGGCAAGAAAGGCTTAGTAGGGTGAGTTTTGTGATAAGAGGCAACAAGTTCAGGAGCAAAAATATTAGGTGCATAGACCATTCAGCCAACTGAGGCGGGAAGCTCTTCCAGAGAATCAGGTACTGAAGATGGCCCTTTTGGATCCTGGAATCGAGGATCTTGGATATTTTTGTGAGGCCAAAGTCAGTCGAAGAAGAGTCTGAAGAAGGGGCTGGTTTCAGTAAGTTGCAACAAAAAAAAAACCAAAAAAACCAAAACCCCCCCAGGGTGAATCAGTTTGTACTTAGAGGGCAATGAGAGTTGCAAGTTACATCATTCACAACTTTTTTGATAGGAAAGGGACCAACGAATTTAGGAGCAAGTTTTTTAGATGGGCCCTCTTGGTAGACAGGTAGACAAGATCTCCTGGTTTGTAGTGGGGGTTTTGTTGCCACTTTGCATCAGAGAACCGCTTGTGAAAAACTTTGGACAAGTGAATGTCAAAGTGCACAGAGTCCCAGGTACCAGAAATATGCTGGATCCAGTTGTTGAGAGAGTGGTGATATGTGTCAGAGGGAGCATTCGAAGGAAACTGTTTTGGCTCCATTCTGCAGACAACTTCAAAGGGCGATTTCCCAGTTAAGGCACGTGTAGCAGAGTTGTAGGTACCTCAATTCAAGAAGGATATTGACCAGCTGGAGCGTGTCGAGAGGAGGATGACCAAAATGGTGAAGGATCTGGAAGCCATGCCTTAGGAGGAGTGGCTTAGGGAGCTGGGTATGTTTAGTCTGCAGAAGAGAAGGTTAAAAGGGGACATGATAGCCATGTTTAATTATTTGAAGGGATGTGTTACCCTGATTTCTGGGGTCCCTTGGGGGACACCTCAATGTGCTCCACGTGATGGGGAATGGAAACTAGCCAGAGCACAAGCAATAGTAATGCAAGAGGCAGGGTAACCTAGCGGGGTCTTTTTACCCAGTTTTTATGGCATATTCAACTGCCAGATGGCTTCGACCATCAGGAAGCTGGGGTCAGGGCAAGCCAAAAACTAAGTGAAATTGTCTAATAAATGATTTTATTAAAAATAAAGGCTTGCGCACATACACACTTATGCACTGACTCACTCAAGACCTAGCGAGGAATAAAAAGAGAAGAAATTGGATAGGGGGGCTTTGGAGGGTTACAGCTGGGGAATACTGCACCTGATCCTGAAGTCCAGAGGTCTGAGACAGCAGTGGAGAGAGAGATAAGACTCAGCACGTGGAGGGCTGAGGGGATAGCTCAACGAGTGAAGTGACGGTCTGTTGGGAAGCCGGGAGCGATCCAATGAGCTACTCAAAAACCGGGTCTATTTTATGGGGGAAAAAGTACCTGGAGGGCTAATCCTTTCCTGGGGAGAACAATAGGTGGAGGAGCTAGAACAAAGCTCCAATATGTCAATGTCCTTTGCATGATTGGATTTTGCTGGGATTGTCAAAGCCTTGGCTGTGTGCAAATCGTCCTCGCTTGATGGGCTGTGTGTCAGATGCGCTAATCCCCTCATGCCGGTTCCTCAGGGCTGACGACCCTTTTTGTATTTTATGTTTTACATGTCTGGAGGTCTCCTGGGGCTATGTGACTATGGATTTGCTGGCCTGACCAGGTTTTTCCTGTTTTCAGCTGTTCGACCATGCCTGCCTACGTGCTCGTTCGGAGGACCTCTCAAGCATGTGGAGATATTTTTAATATTAAATTGTAGACCCCGGGATGGGGTGTATCTACTGCAGTAAGAGATGTCATGTCAAGGAGGGAGTGGGCTTTTTCCCCACTGCTACAGAGACTAGGATAAGAAGCAATGAATTCAAGTTACAGGAAAAGAGATTCCACCTGAACCTCAGGAAGAACTTCCTGATGGTCGAAGCTGTCTGGCTGTGGAATATGCTGCCTTGGAGTGTGTTAGAGTCTCCTTCTTTGGAGATTTTTAAGCAGAGGCTGGATGGCTATCTGTTGGAAATTCTTTGATGTGTGTTCCTGCACAGCAGGGGGTTGGACTGGATGATCCCCGTGGTCTGTTCCAACTTGATGTGTCCACCCACGCTCTATGATTCTATGAGTCTCTATCTGATATAATGCAGGAGGGTGTCCCATGGAGACGCCAAATGTGAGAGATAAACAATTGGACAAGTTTTTCTGCAGTAGGAACTTTCTTCAAAGGAATGAAGTGAAACTATTTGGAGAATTGGTCCATGAGCAGCTGGATGACGTGGCACCCCTGGCTATTTGGCAGTCCAACAATGAAGTCCTATGAAATAGTGTCCCAAAGCTTAGAAGGAGTTGGGAGTGGTCTCAAAAGTCCATGTGGTTTTGAATTCCTAAGCTTAGGGGTGACGCAGGTGGGACAATTTTTAATGTAGTCTTGTACGTCTTTGTGAAGGGCAGGCCAATAGAATTTATGTCTGATAGTATGTAGTGTCTTGAGAAAGCCAAAATGATCTGCAGATTTAAGGTTGTGATGCCGTTTGAGGACAGCTTTCCTGCATGGCGGCGAGACGTATAATTTGGAGCTGACAAAGGCAATTCTGTCCGTCAAAGTGGCTAGGTCAGGGTGTGATTTTAGCCACATGTCTGTGATGCAGTTGGTTTTCAGTGAAGTGAGAAAGTCAGTTTCAAAGGTTGTGGAGACAGTAGATTGAAGTTGTGCTGGAGCATGGGTGGACACATCAAGTCCAAGTGTGCTTGGTGTCTGTTGCTTGGGTTCAGGTGTATCTTCAGGTGCCTCGTGGTTAGGGAGTCATGAAAGCAGATCGGCAAGAGTGTTGGACTTTCCCGACTTGAAGATTATTTTGAAATTGAAGTGTTGAAAGAATTATGCCCAGCGTGCTTGTTTGGGGTTCAATTTTCTGGCATTTTTTAGGGTCTCAACGTTTCAGTGACTGCACCAAATTTCAAAAGGTAGTCTGGCACCTTTAAGGAAATGTTGCCAGATGTTGAGAACAAAATGTATCACTGATAAGTTCCCCCCCATATTAACCATTTGTGTTGGGTTGGAGTAAATTTCTGTGAGATGAACGCACATGGTTTCAGTTGTCTGTTGTGTTATGGGAGTGCTGCTCCAATTGCAAAATTGGAGGCATCTGTTTTCACAATGAATTTCTTCTCTGCATCAGGGAAAACGAGCAGCAGTTCAGTAGTGAACATGCATTTGAGTTCATCAAACGCAGTCTGGCATTCTTCAGTCCACACCAGTTTCTTTGGTGGTGGAGCTCTTTGGTTCTTTTTGATAGATGTGGTCTTTAAGAGGTTTGTTAGTGGCAGTGCGAGGGTGGCAAAATTGTAGATGAAATTGCGGTAGAAGTTAGCAAAGCCTAGGAACTGCTGAAGTTGTTTGCAGGTTTTCAGAACTGGCCAGTCTAAGATTGCTTGAATTTTGGAGAGGTCCATATTCAATGTATTGTTGCAAACTCTGTATCCAAGGTAGTCCAATGTCTGTGTGTGGAATTCACACTTAGACAACTTAACATACAGTTCGTTGTCAATAAGATTTTGCAACACTTTATGGACGAGCTCTACGTATTCTGGGAGAGTCTTGGAATAAATCAGTATGTCATCCAAATACACCACAACACCGTTGTAAGTAAATTCTTGCAGAACAGAGTTCAAAAACGTTTGAAACACTGCAGGCCCTGCGTGCAAACCAAGGGGAAGCACAGTCCGTTGTTAGTTACCAAGGGGGGTGGAAAAAGCAGTGAGCCGTTCATTTTCCAGGGCCATTTGCATCTGATGAAAAGCCTCCTGGAAATCCAGTTTTGTGAAATAGTTCCCTTGTACTAATTGTGCCATTATATCTGCCGTGAGCAGAATGGGATAGGCGTTGGGGATCAATGCATGCTTGCGAGTATAGTTTATGATGAGTCTCTAGTCCCACCTGTATCGTTTTTGTTGGAAGAATACTGGACTAGTGGTGGGGGAGGAGGATGGCTTAATGAAATCGTGTTGCAGGTTTTTGCTTTGGAACTTCTGCAATACTGCCAGTTCTTGTCTGCTCACAGGGTATATCTTGGCTTTTGGAATTTTAGCTCCTTTCAGAAGTCTCAATTTACAGTCAAAGTCTCTGTGAGATGGGAGCTTGTCAGCTTCGCACACTTTGAAAACTCTTTACAGGTCTCAGTATTGTTGGGGAGTTTTTTGCAGTTCCTTGGCACTAAGCTCCAGTTCCATAGCGTCTTTAGCTGCCTCTACGGAAGGGTCCGTGGGGTCCTACTGCCCTTCTGCCTGGGTCTTACAGAACCTTGGGACCAGTTAACTTTAGGGTTATGTAATTTTAACCAGTCAAACCCAAGGACCACCTTGAATCCGATTTTATCTGGCACTAAAAATCATAAGGGGTCTTGTATGTTTCCCATCCAGACCTCTATAGGCTTGGTGCGCTTATTGAGTGGTTTTCCCGCTATCAGAAGGCTGTTCATCTGAGTTAAATGAACGGCTCTTTTCATTGGTTCAAATTCAACAAGTAGTTCTTTGGCCACTAGTGGGTTTATTAAACTCATAATGCATCCTGAGTCAACTAAGGACTTGTAGTCCCTTAGTACCACATCGCTCCCTTGCAGCTGTACTGTAACAAAAACATGACGGGAGTTAGTGGTACTTACATTTACAGTCTGGTCTTGAGTCCACTCATCATTGTCGGAGTCAGAAGATGGCAGCTGACTTTCATTGTCTTTGTGAGCGCGTGTGGAGGATCCATCGCCCAAGCATTTGGCCTGCGGCTTTGGAGTCTCACTTTTGCAGTATGCTAGTTTGTGAGTAGGTGGAGGTCTCTTTTTCTTATCTGGTTGTTCCCCTTGCTCTGGCATTCTGTTGCAAAGTGTCCTCTTTTCCCACAGTTAAAACAAGCTCCCTTCCAAATTCATTCATCTTCTTCTCTCTTCGTTGTCCAGACCACCTAGTTTCTGGCCTCCGGTGGTCCTGCATCTTGTTTCTTGGGCTTGTCTCAGCCAAGCAAGTTGGACACTCTCAAGCATGCTCTCCACTTCCTCTGCAAACCTCATCCACCTCAGGAAGCTGGAGGGATTGCCTTGGGAAAGGCATCAAACCATCCTGGAAGAACTGCTTTAGGACTTCATCATTCCATTTGGGTCTTTAGCTGCTAGTCTTCTGAATTCATGAGCATACTCACCCACAGTCCCTTTCCCCTGGCACAGTTTCTTCAGTTGGTGTCTGATCTGTTCCTTATGAAGGGGTCTTCAAACCTCTCTATGAGTCAATTCATGAACAGTTGCAAATCTGCATTTTCCTCAGCTCTCATGTCAAACAAAGAAGTGACCCATTCTGAAGCCACTCCCTTCAGATGCTGGCTCAGATACTTTACTCTGGCTGCAATGTTGTTAAAGATGTTGCCATAGTCTGCCATATAGTTGGAGGCCATGTTAAGGAAGTAGTTGAGGGTCACTCCATCTCCATCATAAGTAGCTTCCATTTCCTTGAAGGGTCTTGGGCCCAGTTGGGGAAGGGGCCCTCCCTGTGGGACTACTGCCACAGCAGCTGCTTCTTGTTGCTGGAGTCTGCCTGGTTGGGACCCTAGATTCTGCCAGTTTGCCATCTGAGTGCACATTTTGGCCATCTTGGTGCGCATTTGCTCCACTTCATCTTCTTTAGCCAACAATTGTTTCATCAAAGAAGCCTTGCTCACTGTAGTGTCCCATACGGTGGCTCGACAGAGCTGTTGCCTTGCCATGTCAGGATGTTCTCCCCAGGCCCAGGTTTGCCCAGTGATAGAAGTGGTCGTGGGATTCGGCGGGAGCACCTTAGCTCTGACAGCTGATATAAAAATTGGAATAGCTTCAGCTTGTTCAACTCCTTCAGTCCCTACTGCTCCAGTGGCTCCCTCCTGCTGGGTATCTTCTTCAGTGTCTAGTGCTGTGTCTTGAAATATTTTGTAGTGTTGGATTATAGAATCATAGAAATGTAGAGTTGGAAGAGACCACACGGGCCATCCAGTCCAACCCCCTGCCATGCAGGAAAACCCTCAAAGCACTCCCGACAGATGGCCATCCAGCCTCTGCTTAAAAACCTCCAAAGAAGGAGACTCCACCACACTCCGAGGCAGCATATTCCACTGCCGGACAGCCCTGACTGTCAGGAAGTTCTTCCTGAGGTTCAGGTGGAATCTCCTTTCCTGCAGCTTGAATCCATTCCTCCTTGTCCTGGTCTCTGGAGCAGCAGAAAACAAGCCCTTTCCCTCCTCTACATGGCATCCCTTCAAATATTTAAACATAGCTATCATGTCCCCTCTTAACCTTCTCTTCTGCAGACTGAACATACCCAGCTCTCTAAGTCTATCCTCATAGGGCTTGGCTTCCAGGCCCTTCACCATTTTGGTCGCCCTCCTCTGGACCTGCTCCAGCTTGACCATGCCCTTCTTGAATTGGGTTGCCCAGAACTGGACACAATATTCAAGATGAGGTCTAACCAAAGCAGAGTAGAGTGGTACCAGTACCTCCCTCGATCTAGACACCATACTCCTATTGATGCAGCCGAGAATTGCATTGGCTTTCTTGGCTGCCGCATCACATTGCTGACTCATGTTCAGCTTGTGGTCTGTTAAAACTCCTAGATCCCTTTCACACGTACTGCTATCCAGCCACGTGTCCCCCATCCTATATTTCTGCATTCCATTTTTTCTAGCTAAGTGTAGGACCTTACACTTCTCTCTGTTGAATTTCATTTTGTTAGCCTTGGCCCAGCTCTCCAATCTGTCCAGGTCATTTTGAATTTTGATCCTGTCCTCTGGCGTATTAGCAACCCCTCTCAATTGGGTGTCATCTGCAAATTTGATGAGCATGCCCTCTATTCCTTCATCCAAATCGTTGATGAAAATATTGAACAGCACTGGGCCCAGGACAGAACCCTGTGGTACCCCGCTAGTCACTTCTCTCCAGGATGAAAAGCAGCCATTGGTGAGCACCCTTTGGGTTCGGTTGGTCAACCAGTTACAGATCCACCTGACAGTAGCCCTGTCCAGCCCACATTTTACTAGCTTCTTTGCAAGAATGTCATGGGGAACTTTGTCAAAGGCCTTACTGAAATCGAGATATGCTACATCCACAGCATTCCCTTCATCTATCAAGCTAGTAACTCTATCATAAAAAGAGATCAGATTAGTCTGGCATGACTTATTTTTGAGAAATCCATGTTGACTTCTCGTGATTACCGCGTTGCTTTCTAAGTGATTAGAAACTGACTGCTTAATGATCTGCTCCAGGATCTTTCCGGGTACTGACGTCAGGCTGACTGGGCGATAATTATTTGGATCCTCTTTTTTTCCCTTCTTGAAGATGGGGACAACATTTGCCCTCTTCCAGTCTGCTGGAACTTCTCCTGTTCTCCAAGATTTCTCAAAGATTATAGCAAGCGGTTCCAAAATGACCTCTGCCAGTTCTTTTAATATCCTAGGATGCAATTCATCTGGCCCCGGAGACTTGAATTCATCCAGTGTGGCCAGGTATTCTTGTACCACCTCTCTACCTATTATGTGCCGCATTTCCCCTGCTTCCTCACCTGCTCCCCAACCGCCAGGTTGAGTGCTTGTATCCTTCTGGGAAAAAACTGAGGCAAAGAAGGTGTTAAGTAGTTCTGCCTTTTCTCTTCCTCCTGTTAGTAATTCGCCATCTTCTCTGCACAGCGACCCTATCGTCTCCTTCTTTTTCCTTTTGCTGCGGACATATTTAAAAAACCCCTTTTTATTTTGTTTAATGTCTCTGGCCAGCCTAAGTTCATTCTGTGCTTTAGCCTTTCTGACCTTCTCCCTACATTTCCTGGCTACTTGCTTATATTCTTCTTTGGTGGTTTCCCCCCTGTTCCATTTCCTGTACACGTTTCTCTTAATGCTTAGCTCAGCTGAGAGTTCTTTACTCAACCATTCTGGTTTCTTCAGATGCCTTCCATTTTTCCTCCTTACTGGCACAGTTTTAGACTGTGCCTTCAGTATCTCCCTTTTAAGGAACTCCCATGCCTCCTGAACTCCTTTCTCTTTCACTATTCCTGACCACGGAATTTCAGCCAGCAGCTCCTTAAGTTTACAGAAGTCTGCTTTTTTAAAATCTGAGATGAGTGTCTGGCTACACTTATCCTCTCCCTCCCACTGAATGCCAAATTCCAATAGGGCATGGTCACTCCCCCCTAAAGATCCAACCACTTCTACCTCATTAACAAGGTCATCCCTATTGGTCAGGATCAGATCTAGAATGTTTGATCCCCTTGTGGCCTCTTCCACCTTCTGGACCATGAAATTGTCTGCAAGACAAGCAAGAAACTTGCTGGACCTTGCTGTCTTGGCAGAGTTTGACTGCCAATATATATCCGGGTAATTGAAATCTCCTATTATTACTGTATCTCTCCTTTTTGAATGCGTGGTCATTTGGTTGAGGAAGGCGTCATCAAGGTCCTCAGTCTGGGCTGGAGGTCTGTAGTAAATCCCCACCAAAATATCCCTATTGTTTCTCGCTCCCTTAATTCTTACCCAGATGCTCTCAACCTGGCTTTCTGGGTTTAAGTCATGGATCTCTTCACAGGTGAAAACATCCTTGACATACAAGGCTACTCCTCCTCCTTTCTTGTTTGGTCTATTTCTACAAAATAGGCTATACCCCTCTATTCCTACATTCCAATCCTGAGACTCATCCCACCAGGTCTCAGTGATACCTATCAATTCGTATTTATTTTGTTGTACTAGGAGTTCAAGTTCATCTTGCTTGTTTCCCATACTCTGCGCGTTAGTGTAGAGACACTTAAATCCCCGGGCCCTTCCTGCAAGTCCTGTACTATAGTTTCTACTCCTCCCACCATTGGACGCTTGTACTACTTGGTCAATATAATTTGGGCCTTTCCCCCTGCACTCGCCATGTCTTTGCCCTGAATAATATTGTCTCCCTCCCCAGCAGAACTTAGTTTAAAGACCTCTTAATCCTCCATGCAAGACTGTTTGCAAAAACATTCTTGCCAAGTTTCGTGAGGTGCAGCCCATCCCTTGCCAGAAGCCCACGTTCATGGAAATTCAGGCCGTGTTCCAAAAACCCAAACCGTTGCTGGTGGCACCATGTGCGGAGCCAGTTGTTGACCTCTGCTATTGCCCTTTCCCTTTGTGCACCATATCCTTGAACAGGGAGGAGAGATGAAATGACCACCTGCTCACCAAGATCCTTAAGCTTTGTCCACATAAGCTCGTAGTCCTTTGCAATGTGGTAAAAGCTGCGCCTCGCAGTGTCATTGGTTCCGACATGAACCACAATGAGGGGCTTATGGTCAGTGAGTTATGAGTCTTTGCACTCTGTCAGGAACAGAATCCACACGCAAATAGTATGATGCATAAAGTACTATTTATTTGGAATGAAATACATGTAATAACTTTAGTGTGAAGACTGAAGGAAAGTGAAAGTGATTGAGCTTAAGGTCCCCTGAGACTCCTCCCTAATCTGAAGTCCCTGGGAATCTGGATGCTGTTATCAGTGCATTCCATTCCAGTACCAGGCAGTGTTTACCTAACAGTTCTTAGCTACATCTACTACATACTACATAGCCCATCATGAAGGGTAACCTGACACAAAGTCTACCTTGAGGGCATGGGTGTGTATGTCTCTCTGGCTGAACAAATAATGGAGGTTGCCACAAGGACAACAGGGTTCGGATGGAGTTAATGGTCTTAGTGTTAAGTGACTAAGAAGTAATGGCTGTTGTAATAGCTCTGTAATTGGAGAGGTGCAGGAACAATGTAGGGAAATGTCCAGGTGTGAGGGAACAGGGCTGAAACAATGAGTGTTATGATGGGAACTTCCCTTTGTATTCTATCAGAGATGTTACAGCTTTAGCTTCAGCCAATTATCCATGGAGTTCCTTGGTTAATCTGCCCAACAATGACCTTGGCTATACCTAGATGGGATCTCCTGACCTATTTTGCAGTACACATGTTTAGTCAGTAATTTTTGTCTGCCCAACTTGACCTTCCAGTCACCTCTATTTTATAGCACAATTAATGTACTTTGTCAATTAAATCATATTTTCTCAATCAAACCACATCAAACCTAAGGGTGCATGGTCCTGTAACATTATTGCAATCCCCTTGTCTTGTTGGGGACAAGGGGTCTCAACATCTAGGCAGAAGCTGCTCTGTCAGGAGCAGTTCAGGCCTTCATGACCACCTTGAAAACCATGGGTCTGTCCCAAATAATATCTGGTGCCACCCATGCTGCAGGACACACTCTGGACATTATTTTCTGTTCTAGGCAAGATGACTGTGATCTGGGTGGGGAAGAACTTTCTGTAATTCTTTTGGTATGGCCTGATCACTATCTGGTGAGGTTCAGACTCACTGGGACTTGGAGCCTTTGCAGGGGTGGGAAGCCAATTAAGATGATTCTATTTCATCCTGGAGAGAAGTGACTAGCGGGGTGCCACAGGGTTCTGTCCTGGGCCCAGTGCTGTTCAATATTTTTATCAACGACTTGGATGAAGGAATAGAGGGCATGCTCATCAAATTTGCAGATGACACCAAATTGGGAGGGGTTGCTAATACGCCAGAGGACAGGATCAAAATTCAAAATGACCTGGATTGATTGGAGAGCTGGGCCAAAGCTAACAAAATGAAATTCAACAGAGAGAAGTGTAAGGTCCTACACTCAGGTAGAAAAAAATGGAATACAGAAATATAGGATGGGGGACACGTGGCTGGATAGCAGTACGTGTGAAAGGGATCTAGGAGTCTTAATAGACCACAAGCTGAACATCAGCAGTGTTATGCGGCAGCCAAGAAAGCCAATGCAATTCTCGGCTGCATCAATAGGAGTATGGTGTCTAGATCGAGGGAGGTACTGGTACCACTCTACTCTACTTTGGTTAGACCTCATCTTGAATATTGTGTCCAGTTCTGGGCAACCCAATTCAAGAAGGACATGGTCAAGCTGGAGCAAGTCCAGAGGAGGCCGACCAAAATGGTGAGAGGCCTGGAAGCCATGCCCTATGAGGACAGACTTAGAGAGCTGGGTATGCTTAGTCTGCAGAAGAGAAGGTTAAGAGGAGACATGATAGCCATGTTTAAATATTTGAAGGGATGCCATGTAGAGGAAGGAGAGGGCTTGTTTTCTGCTGCTCCAGAGACCAGGACAAGGAGGAATGGATTCAAGCTGCAGGAAAGGAGATTCCACCTGAACCTCAGGGAGAACTTCCTGACAGTCAGGGCTGTCCGGCAGTGGAATATGATGCCTTGGAGTGTGGTGGAGTCTCCTTCTTTGGAGGTTTTTAAGCAGAGGCTGGATGGCCATCTGTCGGGAGTACTTTGAGGGTGTTCCTGCATGGCAGGGGGTTGGAGTGGATGGCCCGTGTGGTCTCTTCCAACTCTACGTTTCTATGATTCTATTTCACCTCAGGCAGTTTATGGATCCAGATGGATTCCTGATGGCTCTTTTTTTTATTGCTTTACAGGTGATCCTGGCCAATCTGGGATAGAGAAATGGCCAGGTATCCTGTTTTTGTCAGCAATTGCCAAGAGTTCAGAAGCAGGGCTGATGTGCAGAAGCTGTCAGGTCATTATCCTGTCCCAGTCAATAACAAGGTGCCAAATAGTAATGAAGAGAGTAGTCAGTCAGTCCAGTTCTGTACCACCAGCAACAAAGAATTCAAAGTAACAAGCCAGCAGGGAGTCCAGAAGTAGCATTTGCTGAATGAAGCAAGATCCAGGTTCATGAAGTAACATGAAGCCAGAAAGGTTACTAATCAGACAGTTAAGTCAATTGTGAGCAGCAAATTCCCAGAGTCATGACAACAATTTATAGCTGGCTATTTTCACACAATTGGAATTTGATAGATTGGTTTCTTTTACTTTAGAACCACTGGGATCTCTGCATGCCCTCTTTAGCCCTCCTTAGCTCTATCAAGGTAGGTATGCTCTCAGCTTCTTCCTCCCCCTGCTGTGGAATATCCTCTTTTTTGGCCTGGTGGTCCACTCCTGCTTCACCCCCAGATACAGATGTTGCAATGTTTGTGTTTGTGTCTGACTCAGACTCAGAGGGGAGGCATGACACCAGCGTGGTGGATGTGATTGCCCCAAGTGTCCCTCCTGTGAAGTGGAGCCAAGTGAGCCCCCTGCTTTAACAGGGGCTGGTGGCAATGAAACGAGTGGAACAGAGACTACAGCAACATTAGGAGAAGGCTTGGCGCAAGTTCAACTGAACACAGACCAGAGCTCATTGGAAGGCCTATGCTGTGGTAATGTGGGCAGCAAAGAAACTATACTTCTCTGCCACCACTGAGTGTGCACGGTATTGTCCAGTGCACCTGTTTCAATTGGTCAGGGGCCTTTTACACTCTGACCCACAAGAAGCAAATGAAGACAACTTGATAGCAAACTGTGATGAATTTACAAGACATTTTGCAGACAAAATTGCTCAGATTCTCTCTGACTTGAATGCTGTAGCTGAGACAAGTTCAGTTGTGGATGTAATCTTGGCATCTGCTTATCCTCTATTATTGAATATGTTACCCTGTTTTCTGGGGGTCCGGGGAGGGACACCAAATTGCTCTCAAAATTACACAAGTTGGGGCAGTTAGTCAAGGAGCACAAGTTAGCTTGCGAGAGGCGGGGCAACGCAGCAAGATCTTTTACCCAATGTCTACGGGGTCAGACCGAGTCAAGAAGCAAACCGGAGTGAAATAAAATGTGATTTTTATTAAAAATGCAATCAATCAGTGCATGCAACACAAACACACAGAGAAACTATCGAAATAAAGGTTGGAGCAGTATAGAGGGGGTTTTAAGAGGAGTTGTTGGTTTGGGTGATACTCCACCTGTCCTGAAGCCCAGTTCGAATTGGAGATGCTGGGGATCCTGGATCTCAGTGTGTGGGGCTGAGGGGAAGGCTCGCTTGACAAAGCGGCAGCAAGGCGGGATGGAAGCCAGGAGCGATCCGAAGAAGCACTCAAAATCAGGGGTTTTTATAAGGAGAATTGTGACCGCGGGCTAGTTCAGACTTGGGAAAAACAATGGATTTGGGAGTGGAGACAAAGCCTTCGAAAGGTCAAAATTTGAATGATTGACTTATAGCCAAATTGTCAATAGAATAACCAGTATGCAAATGCAGAGTGCTTGAGGGTTGTATAGTCCGATCATCAAACTGCTGGCGCGGGGCAGAGGATCTTTTGACAGTTGTGTGCATACATAATTGTGTACCTGCCTTGAGGTCTCCTGAAGCCACGAGTCAGCTATTTCTGGCCTGCCTGTATTGTTTTGTACTATTATAGCGATCATCGGCCGAACCTGTATGCGTGCTTGTCCAGGGACCTCGCAAGCATGTGGAGGGGAATGGATAGATGAAGCCAAATTATTGATATCAAGAGATATCTTTTTAATACCCCCCCCCCCGGTTCGGACTAGCCAGGACAGTAACAGATATGTTTCAGTTTGTGCAGCCTGAGGATGTGGACATGATCCTTGGAGAAGTGAGAACTACCACATTTATACATGATCTCTGTTCCTCCTGGCTTCTGAAAGCAGCTAGGGTACTGGCTGTGTGGGTAAGGGGAGTAGTGAATGACTCACTGCAGGAAGCAAAATTTCCATGCTGCCTAAAAGAGGCTGTGGTGAGGCTGTTACTAAAAGAGGCCTTCCTGGATACTACCATTCTAAGTAATTGCTGATCAATCCCTTTTATTCCATTTTGGAGCAAGATTCCAGAGCGTATGATGGCCTCCCAGTTCCAAGGGTTTCTGGATGAGGCAGATTATCTAGATCCATTTCAATCTAGCTTCAGGTCTTGTTATGAGATGGAAACAGCTTTGGTTGCCTTGGTGGGTGACCTCCCCATGGAAATGGACAGGGGTAGCATGTCCCTGTTGGTTCTTTTTTAATTGCAGAAATAAATCTTTATAAATCCATATATGTCATAAGAAGCAATTAATGTGAAAAAGCATAACAAAACAATTACCCAATTCATAATACATGGCATACAATACACCATACAAAACAACATACAATACAAAATACCACATACCACCTAACATACAATAATCCTTCCACAATAAAAAAGAGGAAAGAAAGCAAAATAATATAATCTTAATTCTATTAAATATTAATTCTATTGCATCTATTAATTCTGTAGTCTTAGTTTCATTATAAGATTAAGAGCATCATGTTAATGTTAATCAAATTTCATAAATAATCTTGCTATTTATTTCTAGTATTATTATAAAGACTATTTACCAAATTAAATATTATGACTATTCAATAAAAATAAAACTTATGTCATTTCATTATATAGTGTGATATATCATAACATACCTTAATATTTTATATTATTGTCTTCAATAACAGCAGTCATACATTTATACTTATTACTGATATTTTACTCCATTTCCCTTTTAGATATGCAATTAAGCATTGCCAATCTTGCCTAAAATTGTCCAGAGTCTTGTTGTTTAATAATGTAGTTAGTTTGTCCATTTCCATCATGTCATAGATTTTAATTTGAAGGGGTTATTGACTCTCTCCATTTTTGTGTATATATGATTCTAGCTGAGGTGATCATATATAACAAATTTTTAGAATACTTTATCAAAGAATGGTTTTCAATAGTATTCAGCACTTTCACACAGCCACCAAATATGATAAAGGGTCACTTTTTTACTTTTACATTTCCAACATTTATCATTGGAGCCTTTGTTCATTTTTGCTTTGTGCGTGCGTGTGTGCGTGTGTGTGTTGGGTACCATCTATATAAATCTTATAATATTTTCTTATAGATCATAACATCTTGTTAATTTAAGATTTTGTGACATGATTTTATCCAATGATCCAATTGCAGGGGATGGCCTATATTCCAGGCCCTTTTAATTATACAGTCTCTAATTACATCTTGTTCTGTTTCCCATTTTAGAAGTAATTTATACAATTTAGCAGTAATGTGATCCTTATCAGAATTTACTATTTCAAAATCAGTCTTATTATTTTCAATTCCCTCTGATTTCATGTCAGTTTTAAATCTTTCCATCTTTTGTCTATAAAGAAACAAACTGTACATGATTCCTTCCAATCTTAATTCCTCCATCTTTTTCATTTCTAATCTCTCTCCTTGGTTTTTCAAAAAGTCATTGTAAGACAGCCGATCTTCTTGATTATGTTTTTCTTTACTGTGAAAGGCTTCTGATGGGGAAAGCCATAAAGGGATTTCTGGACAAACCTTTTATGTTTTGACCAAACTCTTACAAGAGATCTTCTTATATAATGTTTGTTAAGATCTCTATCTACTATCTTTTTGCCATATCCTATATAAACATGCTAGCCAAGTTTTAAGTTGACTTCTTCAAGCTGCAATAATCTTTTATTCTATAATCCAATCAAGTATCCATAATAAAGCACTGGTATGAAAATATAAATTTACATCTGATAAACCAATCTGCCTCTTTCTTCATCATTTTGTAACATCTTCCATCTAATTCTTGGTTTTTTTCCTGGACCATATTGTTGGGAGTTAAGTATTATCCAGGTGATTAGTAGTATGATAATTCTATATCAGCAGAGTTGCAGAGAAAAGTATTACCAGTTTAAGTGTGGCTTCTTAAAATGTGATGGCTGACTTGAAGGAGACAAGGCAGACAGCAAATTTCAAAATTTAAAAGAAAACATTTACTAAAAAAAATTATAATAATGCATCTATCTTCAATTAAACTCACCAACTAATTAGTTTAGGAGGAAAGCTTAGCATATTTGAGAAGTTACAGTTGAGATCAGTTGACAGCAGTAGTTAGATCAGTATAGTGTAGTGTAGTCAGGAATGAGTGCAGTAAAGACAGAACAATATTCTTAAAGACAGAGTGAGAAGCATGGTCTTCTAATCTAAGCCGATCACAGACTCTAGAGTATGAAGTCCAGATGCCTCAGCCAATAATTTTAAATATACACACAGACTGACAGTTTAGAGGCTGTAGTATCTAAAGAGGTGGGGAAAAGAGAATGCTCTTTTTTCCGACACATATAAATTCAGATGAGTCTTTACGGGATGGTTTGATTCATTTTTCATCATTTATAGTTGTTAAGTTTTTAAATTTAAAAAAAAAACCATCCTTGGAAGCACATTCATTTTGATAGCTGAAATTTCCCCAGCAATGAAAGTTTAATTTTATTCCATTTAAAAGATATTTTTTGGATTTCTTTCCAGACTTTCTTATAATTGTTACAAACAGTTCTGGGTTCTTCTTTGTAAGTATTACACCTAAGTATTTGACTTTTTTCTCTATTTTAAAATTAGTTATTTTTATTTATTCAGGTCTTCTGATTCAGATACTTTTTTGTGCGTATCACGGTTTTCTCTGTATTTATTTTGAAACCTGAAGATTCTCCAAATTCTTCTACTGCTTATAGTGTTGCTTGAATGCTTTGAGTAGGATCTTCTAGTAATATTGCCAAATCATCAACAAAAGCCTAAATTTTATAACTTTGCCTCTTTATGTCTGTGCCTTGAATTCTGCTATCATTCCTTATTTTCCTGTTTAAAATTTCTATAATCAACAAAAATAATCCTTGTCTGGTTCCTTTTTTTACTGTATATGGTTTGATCTTTTTTCCATTTGTTACGATTTGGCTGTTTGGTCTTTATATGTAGTTTGAATCTATTGGTTGCCAATTGATTAAAACTTCTGTCATAGATTTCCAATTTAGATTATTAAAGTCTTTCTTAGCATCTAGGAATATTAGCTTCTTCGATTTATTTTTCCCATAGTGTTCTACATTATCAATCATTGTTCTGATGTTGTAATATAAAAGTCTTTTTGGAAGAAATCCACTTTGATCGTCATTAATCCAATCATTCAGTACCTTCTTTTATCTTTCTGATAATAAATAGGTAAATATTTTATAGTCCAAATTTAATAATGAGATGAATCTGTAGTTTTTTTGTCTTGATTGGATATTTACCCTCTTGTAAAATCAGGACAACGTTTTGTGTTTCCTCAAGAGACAGGTTTTTTCCCTTAATTATTTGTTTAAATGTTTTATATAATAGAATAGTTAGTTCATCATTAAATGTTTTGTAACATAACGCTGTAAATCCCTCTGGGCCAGGAGCTTTTCCAGTCTTATATCTTTTGATTGCTTCTGAGATCTCCATGATAGAAATTGGTTGGTTTAAGATTTTACTTTGATCTTTGGATATTTGGGGTATATATTGGTTATCTAAATATTTCTGTAGTTTTTTTGTCCAATCCTTAGAGTTCTCCTGGACTTCTCAGTGGCTTTCTGTACCATCAACTATTGTATCCTTCTGGACCATTCTGGGTTGGGACTTGGAAGCACTGTTATGCAGTGGTTCTGGTTGTTCCTCAAGGGATGAACTGAGAACGTGGTGCTGGGAGACTCCTGTTTGGTGCTCTGGCTGTTGGCTTGTGAGGTCCCTCAGGGTTTCATTTTGTTCTCCATGCTGTTTATCAGTTACATGAAACCACTGGGAAGGGTCATCTGGAGTTTTGGGGTTTGTTGTCCCACCAATACTATGATCACATCCAACTTTACCTCTCCTTTTCATCTGATTCCAAAGAACCTGTTTCGGGACTGAACCAATATCTGTTGTCGGTAATGTACTGGATGAGGGCAGACAAACTAAAGCTTACACCAGGCAAAACAGAGGTGCTCCTGGTTAGCCAAAGACAGAACACGCAATAGGGACTCTGCCTGTACTGGGTGGAGTTACACTCCCCCTGAAGTTTCAGGCTTGCAACTGGGGTATTCTCCTGTACTCAGCTCTGAATCTGGCTACCCAGGCTTCAGCAGTGGCCAGGAGTATATTTGCACACCTAAAAGTTGTACGCTAGCTGCACAGATTCCTTGAGACATCAGATCTGGCTACAGTGACACATGCCTTAATTACATCTCAGTTGGACTACTATAGTGTGCTCTACATATGGCTCTACAAACGGTGCAGGTCTTTATATATTCTTGGACTTGTTTTGTGAGACCTGGCCAGTGGAAAAGTTTTCTGATGGAATGTAGAGTTTTAAAAAAGCCAAAATGTCCAGCAGGTTTGGAATCATGGTATCTTTTCAAAATTTCAATTCGGCAAGCTGATGGTATGTAGATTTTAGTTCCGATGAAAGCCAAATCTTTAACCCAGGTAATTGAGTCTTTGTGTGTTTGTAGCCAAGCGTCTGTCTGGTAGGCAGATTTCAGAGAGTGCTGGAAAGCAGAATCAAGTAGTGTTGAGGCTGATTCTCGGGCTCGCTGTTGTGCACGCGTAGTGACTTGTAATCCAAAATTGTTTGGGAAGAAAAGAGGTTTTTCCTTGGTTGGAAAAGAAAAGGAGGGAAGTTCATGGCAGGGTAGTCTTAAGAGCAGATCTGCCAAAGTGTTTCTTTTTCCAGGTTTGAAAACAATTTTGAATCTAAATTGCTGGAAAAATTCAGCCCAGCGTGCTTGTTTAGGGGTCAGTTTTTCAGCGGTTTTTAGTTCTGAGACTGCAGTGGTCAGTCCAGACTTGAAAAGGAAGTTTAGAACCTTCGAGGAGGTCTTGCCATGAGATGAGTGCAAAATGGATGGCCATGGCTCCCTTTTCCCAAATCGGCCAGTTGTGTTGTGTGGCAGAGAATTTTTTGGAGACGAAGGTGCATGGTTTTAGGTGGCTGTCTGTGTCGTGTTGATGAAGAACAGGTCCCATGGTGAAGTCAGAGGCATCGGTTTGAATTATGAATTCTTTGCTAGTATCAGGGAATAAGAGAAGCGGTTCAGAAGTAAATTTTTGTTTGAGGGTTTCGAATGCTGTTTGGCATTTTTCAGTCCAGAGGATGCGGTTGCATTGGTTAGTTTTGTTATCGGTTGTTTTCTTCAAGAGGTCGGTAAGAGGGAGAGCAATTGTGGCAAACCCCTTTATGAAGTTACGGTAGAACTTTGCAAAGCCAAGGAATTGTTGGAGTTGCTTTCTAGTTTTGGGGGTAGGCCAGTTCAAAATGCTGTCAATTTTGGCGGGGTCAATGTTTAGGGTACTCTGACAAATACGGTACCCTAAGTAGTCAAAAGTTTGAGCGTGAAATTCGCATTTTGAGAGTTTAACAACAAGTTCATTGTCTATGAGTCTTTGCAACACAGTACATATGAGTTCTGTGTGTTATTCAAGGGTTTCTGAGTAGATCAAAATGTCATCTAGGTAAACAACAACACCTTTGTAGAGGAGATCTTGTAATACAGAATTAAGAAACATTTGGAAGGCTGCGGGACCAGCTTGTAATCCAAAAGGGAGAACGGTCCATTGGTAGTTTCCCAGGGGGGTTGAGAAAGTAGTCAGCCACTCACTTTCAGGGTCCATGGGTATTCTGTGGAAAGCCTCCTTGAAGTCTAATTTGGTAAAGAATTTGCCTTTAATCAATTGATTTAGGATATCCTTAGTTAAAGGAATCGGGTACACATTAGGCAATACTGCCAGATTAATTAAATTATAGTTCACGATGAGCCTCGGTTCTCCTCCATCCTTTTTATTGTGGAAAAATATTGGACTGGCTGTGGGAGCAGATGAGGGTTTAATAAATCCATGTTGTAAGTTTTTGTTCAGGAATCTTTTTAGAGCCTCTAGTTCTTGGTTGTTCATTGGGTATATCTTGGGTTTGGGAATTTTAGCTCCATCTATCAATCTGAGTTTGCAATCACAGTCTCTGTGTGGGGGCAGTTTGTCTGCTTCATGATCTTCAAAAGCTTTCTGCAGGTCTCGGTATTCTAATGGGATTTTCTGCAGTTCCTCAATGCCGAGTTAGGGGGATTTGGTATGGGCACTAGAGTTACATCATGGTTATGCTTGAGTAAGCCTTGGGTCCAGTCAATTTGGGGATTGTGTTTGTTTAGCCAATCGTACTCAAGAGTTACTTGAAACCCGATTTTGGTGGGCACTAGGAAACGTAATTGCCCCTGAAAGTTTCCCACTTGAACAGGGATAGGTTTGGGCCTTTCCTGTACAGGGCCTCCTGCCATGGGTGAGCTGTCCATTTGAGATAACTTGATGGCCTTTTTTAGGGGTTCAAACTTTACTGCAAGTTCTTTTGCCACAGCGGGATTCAATAAACTTGTTGTGCAGCCAGAGTCAACTAAAGCCCTGTACATTCGTAATTCCCATCATTTCCTTGTAAGGTTACTGTAACATATACATGACGAGTTTTGGTTGTACTTACATTCGCGGACTGGTCAAGATCCCAGTCATCGCTATCTGAGTCGGACGTGGGCAGTAGGCTGTCCTCACCATCGCAAGTTCCAGCAGCAGTTCCGCCAGCGGGACGTTTGGTTGTCGGCTTCGGGATGTCAGCTTTGCGGGATACAGGTTGGGTTGTGGGGGTGCCTGACTTTTCTACAGTGGGTTTTTTCGACCCCTGGCATTCGCTGGCGATGTGGCCTTTTTCCCCACATTGGAAACAGGTGTCTTCTTTAAGTCATTTTTTCTTTTCCTCACTGCTCAGGAAAGTGGTTTTTCAGGGTTCCGGGGTTTGGCAACCGCTTTCTTGCGCTTGTCTTTGCCAGGCAAGCTGAACACTCTCCATGATGCTTTCCACTTCTCCAGCTAGTTTCATCCATCCCAGGAGACTGGCAGGATCCCCTTGGGTCAGGCAGCAATCTAAGATAGTGGAGTTTAATCCGTCTTGGAAAAATTGCTTGAGGATGTCATCTTTCCATTGTGGGACCTTAGTGGCTAACTTTCTGAATTCTCGGGCATATTCGCCAATGGTTCCTTTTCCTTGGCACAGTTTTCTTAGTTGTTGTCTGGCTTGTTCTTGGAAGAAAGGATCTTCGAACCTTTCTCTAAGTCGATGCATGAACAGCTGCAGGTCGGCTGTTTCTTCAGCTCGTGAGTCGAACAGGCTGGTGACCCACTCCGCTGCTTCTCCTTTGAGGTGCTGGCTCAGGTATCTGACTCTGGCAGCATCATCAGGGAAACTGTTCCCATAGTTGATCATATAATTAGAGGCCATGTTGAGAAAGTATGTCAGGGTAGCTCCATAGCCATTGTAAGCGGTCTTCAACTCTCAAAAAGACTGGGGCCCCCTTGTGGTGCCGGTATCCCGGGAGGTGCAGGTGCCTCAACCGCTGGAGCAGCGGCCGCTGCTGGAACCTGCGGTGGTGCTCGTCCAACCTGAGGCACCAGGAGTCTCCAGTCATGCAGCTGAGCTCTCAGTTTAGAAATTTCTTCTCGCTGCTTTTCCACTTCTTCTCTGGCTAAAAGTTGTTCCATTAAGCTGGTCTTGACGATTGATGTGTCCCATCTTGTAGCTCGGCGACGTTGGCACTGAGCAGTTTCTGGTCTCTCTCCCCAGGCCCAGGTTTGGCCTCCGGTCGGGGTGGATGGAGGAATCAAAGGCCATGTCTTGAGTCTCGCATCAGAGACCCGGCTGGGGACCATCTCGTCTCTTTCGGCAATTCTCTCACACAGAGCTTCAACAACTCTGCCGGATGCTCCCTTTTCTTCAAGCTCTTCTTCAGTTTTTTGATACATATTGTTAATATTTTTTACAGGAATTCACTCACTCTGTCAGGAACTGAATTCACACACACAAATATAACAGTGCATATACACTATTTATTAGGAGCGTGATGCATAGTACAGGACTTCAGTGAGTGAACTGGAGGCAATTAGCAAAATTCAAAACATTAAAGGCAAATAGTTTCTCATCCCACCCGCAAGAGACCTTGGAGTTCTGGTTTAGCCTGGCAGCACTTATCACTACATTCCTAGCTTTGTTTATCTAACGGTCTCTGGTTCTCATATCTTTTTATAAGCAAGCTGCTACTTAGCTCCTAGTATATATTCCATAACTAAAATATGGAGGGCTACCCAACAACTCCAGTTAAAAGAGTATTTTTACTGGAAATTGATAGACACGTAGAAAAAATCAAGCTATCTCACAAATCATACAAGATCATTGAAGGAAATGGTGGAAAGGGTTGGACAGAGAGAGATTTTTGGTGGAAGGGGTGATATTTACTGGTCCTGAAGAAGAAGATAAAAGAGGAGTGGCTCAAACAAGAATTTAAATGCAGCATGGAGGAGCTGCAGTCTGAGGTGCAATGCAGTACCCAAAGTGCTAGCAAATTACCTGGGCTGGAGCTGAGTTTTTTATGTTCTAGAAGGGTGTATTAATGGTTTTCTGGCAGAGCAAAAAAAAAAAAGAGTCCAGAACAGGCTGATTGTCTTAACTTTAGGTAGTAAAACATTGATAGGAATGCTGACAGCTTCTTAAATGTCTTGGTTGGGTAAAGTGAATGGGGAAGGTCTCTGTAGGAAATGCGCACAGCAAGGGTGCTTGCCTGCATCATCTGGGCAGTTTGATTTACTATTGTATTTGGAGGTCAGGTCATTGAAAGGATTATCCCAAACCCATTAATGTCAGGGGTTTCGTCTAATCCTCTTGAACTTATGACCTGGCCATGCTCTGACCTAGCACATGCTTACAGACAGTGTCCTGCTTAGCAAATGTTTCTCAGACATATGTGTCCAGTTCTGTCAAATAATATTTATTACCAATGTTGCCATTCTGTGGGATGGGAGTTATAAGGGGTGGTAACAACTTTTGGAGTTGTGATCAAAAGACATGGGGAGACAAGGATGGGGGGGGTAAAGATGAGAGACTGTCACACTTCCATCAATTCTGAAAAGGGCAATTTGATAATGGGGGATCCAATTAAAAGTATGGGCAGGGGTGAGAGAGAGAGAGAGCAAGAAAGAGAGAGAAGTGCATCTCACTATACAATATACAATGTACAAATGAGGTGACAGTGCTCCAACAATTGGAGTGGAGATCAATAAAAGGAACATATCACACAGATACAATAATTAAAATGGAAAATACCATGCAGGCAAATCAAGGCGCGGCATGAGTGGCTTTGTGTGTAAGCTGTATAAGTGTCCAGTGCATTGTGCAAAAAAGGGATTCCTCGGTCAGATCCATCAACAGGTTTCATAAACCCACTGTATTCAATGGGGCCTGTTGTCTCCAGCCAGGCTCTGGGACAACCTTGTCCAGATTTATCTAAGAGGCAGGTGGCTCTTTGGACTCCTGTTAAGTTTTCAGAGGAACCTACCTCTGTCCATCATGCGCAGGACAAAGGTTATTCTTGACTCTGGGAACAGCAACCTGTCTCTCCTGAGGGCTCCTCCATGGAGTCCTGAGGCCCCTCTGGGCTTCCAAAAATGCAAGTAGAGTGAACTTTGGCAATCTTGGCCAATTCACCAATAGCCAATAATTTGGAGATCTGGCAGCACACTCAATATACCAACCAGACAAACATATAACTAGGAGAATTTGGAAGGCCAGGATAACAACAATGGGATGTAGCATGACGTTGAAGACTCCTGTTGCATTGGAGGACCAACCAAGGAGGGAGTCCCACCACAAATGGTGCCTGGTGAAGGCAGTCTTTGGTGAGAGTGTTCCTAACATGGTTCCTAGTCCTGACACTCTGGGTCTCACACCAATTGAACCAAGTTAGGGAGTGATTCCCAGGACAGTTTGTGCACAGCCCTTGCATTCTGCCTTGATTCACTGATGGAGCTAGTTACCAAGTAAGTGTGCCTGCCAGTACACAAACCAAGACAGAAAGGGGAAAGATTCCCAACCCAACAGTAGCCCTTTGGCTCAGACACACAGATTCTCACTGCCATGTGTTCCTAGCTGGCTGGGATTCCTACAATTACCTACTCTGCACTTCCTGAGCCATGTGTGTTGACTCACAGGACAAGGGTGAAAGGTAATACCTACGTTACTCCACCAATCTTGTTACCCCGAAACATAGATTGGCATCTATGTGCCACCCCCATGCAAATACCTCTTTGCAAAAGTGGGAAATGAATTAGCTCAAAGAGGAGGTTTGCGAGAGGGGGTTAACTTAACAAGACCTTTTATACCAATGTTAATGGGCTCACACAGCAAAAGAACCACCAGAGATTGAACCGCCAGAGATTTGAACATAAGCTAAAAATGTGTTTTATTGAATTGAGGGGAAATTCACTCGTGCATGCACACAAGATACACACAGTCAAACTTTCATACAAGAGCTAACTGAAGGATAAAAGGGAGGAAAAATTATGTATAGAGAGGCTGAGGGTTGGAGTTATAATCACCAGTCCAGAAGAGTTAGTGAAGAGCTGAAATGTGGTTTGGCTTCAGTAGGACCTATGGACAGTTCTCATTCAGGAGCCAGACGGACAGAGTGATGGGTAGAGCTTCAAGAGACTACACTGGACATCCTGAAATCAGGGGTATTTGTACCCCAAAAATAGCCTGTGGCAGTGGAAGGTAAGTGCAGTTCCAGGTGTGGAACAATGGGAGTTGCAGCAATGGACTATCAACAATGATAGTCTGCAATGATAGTTGCAGCAATGGACTATCAACAACAACAGACAATGGACTATCAACCCCTTAATGTTCACAGTGTTTGGATGACAAAGACATAATGTGTGTTGTAGTAGCTCTCTATTGTGGGTGCTATGAGGCAAGAGGGAGGAGTCCAGGTGCACAGGGGATGGGTATCTGTTAATCAGTGTCCTGGTGGGCTTCTCACAATTGCACTCCCTGGGAAAACTCCGCTTCTGCTTAAGCCTGTTCTCCACTGGAACAGTGTTTATGTGCCTAACAAATGACTTAGTTTTATCTGGAGAGTATTTAGGTTGACCTGCCTCTCTTGTTTACAGTCAGGTTTTTTCCCTCGCTTGGTTTCACCTTTCGGTCACCTCTCAGTCTTGATTTTGATATCAAAGCCAATTAATACAGTTGCCAATCCAATATGGTACCCATCCAAACCATACTGATATCGGGGACCCTCAAAGTGGGGCCTTACAGCCCTGCTGACTAGAAGTACCCAATCCACCACTGCCACCCTCCGAAGCTTCGCTTGAGCTTGCTGCTTGGGACTCAAACTTCTCAAATTTTTCTGCCAGCTTCTCCAGGGTCTGAGATATGCCTTGCAGCAGGGAGGTGTTGTTCTGAATGCAATCGGAGTTATTTGCCTGTGCTGATCCATTTTCTGCAGCTCTGCTCCTGTCAGAACCCTGTGCCAACTCTTCCCAGGATCTCCGTGGCCACCCAGCCTGGCTGAGAGTTCTGGGCCCTTCTACCACAGTGGTCTGCTGTCCCTTCCTAGCTGGCATAGTGCCCCTCACCACTGTACCTAGATAAGGCCAAAATAATGACAAAAACCCCTCCTGAGTGATGCAGTGACAAAATGCCAACGAGTTAGGGGAGAGAAAGTCTCAGCCAAAATGGAGAGGAAAGAATATCCAGAAAAAATGAGACAGGGCTAGTGCACAGGAAGAATTGGCTGGCTGCTGGGGGGCAGGGCTCCCCTCCAGGAGGGGGAGGAAGTAGAAAGCTGCCTGCACAGAAAGGGAAAGACCCCAATTAAAAATAGAGGAGCAAGCCCCCTGTGCAACCAGAGTGGCTCCTGTGGCAGAGCAGGGCAAGAGAAAGCAAAGAAAAACAAAGAGGGACCTGGGTAAAGGAGGCTCCCCAGCAGCATGAGAAAGGCGCACTGACCCTAGGAGTGATATGCTGCACCAGTGCTCCACCCCACTAGACAAGGGGGGTTAGTGAGTGACACAGCTCCATAGCCCTTAGGAAGGATCTTGCTAAAGTGATACAGCTCTGGCAGACTGAATGCCTCCTCCTACGTTTGTCCCATGCTGCCCAACACCACCGCTGCTCTCTGTCCCTTGCTGCTGCTGGTCACCAGCCACCTCCTCTCCTGGTGTCCCTTACTGTCTGCTGCTGCCTCTGGACAGGCTTCTATGACCGTGCTGCTTTGGTGCCACTCTTCTGCATCCCATGATGCTCGCCACCACTCTTCTGTGTCCCTTGCTGCTCACTGCTTGCTTCTTGCTGTTCTTCGCTTATTGCTCACCGCTCTTCACTCACCGCTTGCCACTTGCTGGCTCCTCTCTGCTGGTCCTCGTTGTTGAGACACCCAGAATGAAGTGAAGGAACAGCCAGGGAGGGACAGCTTAAATAGCCCTCTCCCTGACCAGAGGGAAACTGCAGGAGCTTCTGGCCAGAGAAGGGAACAGAGAAAGCCAATGAGTTTAAAGTGCAGTTTAAACTCATTGGCTGCTGGAAAAGAACCCAGATACAGGGCTGGCCCAGAGCATTCTGGGAAGGACGAAGCGACAAGAGGAGACTGTAAGGCCAGGCAGCATTCCCTGAACTGCAGAATGCCACCTGGTAAGTCAAGTAGCGGTAAATACCATTGCAGAGTTTTTAAAAAAAATGACATGGGTTTGAAGTCCTAGTGTAGGGAGGTAAGTATGACTTTATAGATATAACATAGACTTGGTGAAATGACTTCCATGATTGGAATATTGAAATTCTAGAGTATAAGCTATTCAAAAAGAATAGATGGGGAATAAAAAGAGGGGGAGTAGCATTATATGTCAAAGACAAATTCACTTGTAACAGAAATCCATCAGATTTGACCAGTAGAGAGTATTTGAATTAAAAAAAAAAAGAGGAAGAAATAAAACAACATTGTGGTAGGAGTTTAATACAGGCCAACATGCCAAGAATCGGTGGTGGGTGATGCATTTCAGAAACAAATCTCAGAAATCTCTAAGAAGCAAGAACTGGTAGTTATGGGGAACTTAATCATCCTACATATCAGACATATAGACTGGAGCTGTTTAGAAAGAACTTGATGCCTCTTATGCAGTGTATTGACATGAGAGGTGTTCCACAGAATGTGATAGCTTCCATAGCCATGTTAGAATTTCTCCATAGAGTGGAGTTGACAGTTGTTACAGCTTCTGTGGCTACAAAGTATGGACAGAACAGTATCAACATGAAGGCATCAATATGAAAATGCCTGAAGGCAGTGGTGTAGCTTGGCATGAGCAGGGTAGGGGCAGGGGCTACAGTGTGTGTGTGTGGGGCTACAGCACATGTGGATAGGGCTATGGCACATGTGGGTGGGGCTACAGCTTGCAGAGGAGGGGCGATAGTGCATGTGGGAAGGGCAGTGGTGCATGAGGGGGTAGGCAAGGAGTGGTTGTGTCCCCAAAAATGTGCTGCCCAGGGCACACCACCCCCCTGGCCACCCCATCCCTACGCCACTGCTGGTTCAGTTTAGGAAGTGAGATGAGAAACTCAGGATAATTGTCCCAAACTATATGTGACAATTCTTTAGGAGCAGGTATAAGAGTAGAAGTACAGCAAGGTATAATAACTTTTTATAGTAACAGGAACTACTTTTGTCTAACTTACTTTCTCTTTTAACTGTGGTTCCTGATTGCAACTAATAATCAGCAAAAATTGGAGGGCAGCAGTTGATTACATAGTAGCAAAATCAGAATTATCCATCTGATGCTGACGTCATTTCCTGAAATGCATAAATTCATCTTACTAGTTCTGCTGGTGAAATAAGTTTTACAGGGTTTTTTGAAATAGTTTAAAAACCTTTTAATGAAACATTTGAACAGCACATTTTGACAAGAATTCTGGAAGTTTATGTAACAAAATAAAAATTAAAATCTTTAATCTCAGATTCCACAAAAATAGCATAACATATACATCCACCTTTCCACCTACACATACACTACTAAAAGCTAACCATGTAAATCTTCACTTATTTGATTCCCACATGAAAAAATGAACTGCAGCTTTTTTCTCCTGGCTTCATAAGAATACAAGAGTTTCTGTGCATTTTAGAAACACCATTGGGCAATATTTCTTTATCCAAAAGTCCATGATTTACATGCAACAGAAAATGTGTTTTGGAGTACAAAACATGTTTCTGGGGAGAAAATGCATTATTTTTGTGCAGGAATTGATGTGTTTTGCATGAAATACAGTCTCCTGTGGAAAAATACTGAGGTTGTTTGCGAATATTGTTTTTATGCTGAAAAATTGCACATGTGTATTCTATGCAGGAATCAGTAGATTTACATAAGCACTTTCCCCCTTTTAAGAGACATTCTTATTTCATGAAGGATGATAATTTTAGTAAATATCATCACATCCCTGCCTGAAACAATTTTTATCCCATTGGTAAGAAAAATAAAATCAAATTAATCAACTATATTATAGAAATGCAATTAAACTTCAGTAGAATATAGCAACAGTTTTGTGTTTTAATGTTATACTTATGATATCCTGATATCTTAATTTTCAACAATTCTGTCTTAACTTGTTTAGTATCAACCTCTGTTTCTTGCTTCTCAAATAGTTAATAGTACTTTATGTATGAATCTTTATTGCTCAGCTAAAAGCCATCGCAACTCACTACAATCAAATAAGTGCAACTGGACAAAACATCACAACAACAATAAATGCAAATAATGTACAGTCAATAAATAATACAAAAAGTAGAAAAAATAGAATAATATATAATTACGCTGATGTGTTCTAAAATGCCAGGATCGAGTACTTTCCTCAACCCTGTGTTGTTACTGCCCTGGCTAGCCCGAGCTTTGGGGATACATAAAAAATATCTATTGATATCAATAATTCGGCTTCATATATCCCTTCCATGTGCTTGCGAGGCCCCCGGACAAGCACGCATACAGGCTCAGCCGATAATCGCCGTAATATTCTTAGACAATACATGCAGGCCAGAACCAGCCGACTCGCTGCTTTAGGAGACCTCAAGGCAAGTACCTCCATTAGGTATGCAAGCAACTCTCAAAAGATCCTCTGCCTCACGCTGGCAGCTTGATGATCTAACTATACAACGTTCAAGTACTCCATGTTTGCATACCGGCTACTCTATTGATAAATTCGGCTCTAATTCAATCATTCGAATTCTGACCTTTCGGAGGCTTTGTCTCCAACTCCAAATCTATTGTTTTCCCCTAAGTCCGACCTAGCCTGCGGTCACAATTCTCCTTATAAAAACCGTTGATTCTGAGACCTTCCTCGGATCGCTTCCGCGTTCCAGACCGCCTTGCTACCGCATCACTTGGCGAGCTTCCCCTCAGCTCCACGTGCTGAGATACATCGAACCCCAGCTTCACTCTCCATTTTCTTCCGGACTTCAGGACAGGTTTCGTATCACCCAAACCAACTATCCCTCTGAAAATCCCGCTATCTTACTCACACCTTTATTTTCCTTAGTTATCTCTGTGTTTGTGTTGCTTACATTGTGTGCCTGTATTTAATAAAGATCACTCATTATTTTCCAACCGGTTTGCTTCTTGACTTGGCCTGACCGTAGACACCCGTAGACACTGGGTTGCAAGATCCTGCTAAGTTACCCTGCCTCTCGTTTTGCCAACTAGTGCTCTGAACTAATTTCCCCAACTTGTATAATTTTGATAGCAATTTGGTGTCCCTCCCGGGACCCCCAGAAAACAGGGTAACAGTGTGATTCTTGTGAATGGTTTTGAAGTCTGGATCTTATCTTACTTGCAGCCAAGGCAAATGCTGCAATCATAGCAGTGATATAAGCATCATTGCCAGCCAATAAAATATGAATCTGCTCAAGGTTAGATAGATTGGAAAACAAAAAGGAATGGAGAATGTAATTAAGAAACTTTTGCCTAGGAAATGTATATAGGGGACATTGGAGTCGATAGCGTCGGATGTCCTCCACTTCCCTGGACTCACAAATGCAAAGTCTTTAGTGGAGAGGGATATTATCATCTCTTCCCTTCAGATAGGCAGATGGCATACACTGAAAACATAAAGCTGTGAATGCTTTTCTGAGTCGTTTAATAACAAATAAATATTTACAATCAATTCATACTAGCAAGGGAAAATAAAGAAAGAGACAGCAATATCATAATAAGTTAATAAACTCTAAGGCATTAATCTTATTTATTAATTTAATCTTATTATTAATCCAAGATATTAATCTTAATTAACCTTATATCCTATGATTATACAATAACCAGGAATTAGCTTGAAATCAATTGTAGTGAGAAGCAATACAAAGAAAGAAAGGGACAGCCAACAGTATCTTTTTTCTTATCTTACTAACCCATATTACTAAATATAAAAAAGAAGTAGATAATATGTGTGTGTGTATCTTAAATAAATACATTTATATGACTATCTGGATTATTATTAACCTTTTTTTAAAAAAAGTTAAATCGGTACATGAAAAAAGATAAATTCTGTAATTTTACAACTATAGATTTTTGAAATGCTTTGAAATGGCTTAGTGAAATTTTATATGGCTTTTAAACAGTCAAGATCAAGATATTTATTTTTTTACTTAAGGAAACCACTGCCAATTGTCTTAGTTCCCGGTCTTCGGCCTTGAGCCCTCATCTGTTTTTGCTTATGTGACGTGGTCTGTTCACAGCCCAATCCAAGAAAAACTTCCTCTTTATAATTCCTATCTGCTCAGGTCTTTTCAGCTTATATTATTTGTGTATTGCAATTTTTATATACAATCACTTAAAAGATAATGTTTGATCATGCATGTTGCTTCAAGAGGCTTGTTAGAACATTTTACAATAAAAAAGTGAATCTGATACAATTGTTGAACTTTTACCTCATATGTCAATTATAAGCCCATTTAATTCATGATACATCTTAATATGTCTTCTCCCACAAATAAAATCTGCTTCTTAGTCTGATCACAATTCCCTCCTTTTTCATCCTACCTCTGAAATCTTGGAATTCATCTTTCTTAAGTTCTCTAATTCAGTCTCTTTGCATTTTGAGCTCTCAGTCAGACATTAAACTTCTTTCAGTCTTCCTCAGTCTTTTTGTTTCCTCAGTCTGTTTCAGTCTTTCAGTCTGTTTCAATTCTCTTCTGAGCTGGCTTTTGCCTACGTCATGTCTGCAAACTGCTTTTCTGATATCTTCATCAGCTGTTTTCTGTTCTCTGTGATCATTTCCCCTTGTCTAGAGTGTCAAAATCTGTCAACAAAACTTCTTTTGCTCAGTCCACATCCATGTTGGCGGTGTTAACAATGTATTGTTAGACTATTGCAACAAACCTTTGAGGAGGTTCAAGTATTCTGTCAGGAACCGAATACACACACACTAATGTAACAGTGCTAATACACTATTTATTAGGAGTGTGATGCATAGTACAGGACTTCAGTGAGTGAATTGAAGGCAATTAGCAAAATCCAAACATTAGAAGCAAATAGTTTCCCACTCCACCCGGAAGAGACCTTGAAGTGCTGGCTTCAGCTTGGCAGCACTTATCACTATATTCCTAGCTTTGTTTGCCTAACGGTCTCTGGTTCCCATACCTTGTTACAAGCAAGCAGTTAGTTAATTCCTACTACATGTCCCATAACTGAAAAATGGAGGGCTACCTGACATCCTGCCCATCCTGAAAGAAAAAAAAAGTTTAATGAACAGATGGCATAGTATGAATAATAGGGAAAAGGGAAAGGTAGAGGGGATTGGAAAAGAAAGGGGAAAATGGGAACACAACAAGCAAAGGAAAATGCAAATTGCAGTAGTTAAATGTGTATTGTTGAAGTCCGGGAGACAGGAACAGCAAATCAAGTAGGTTGCTTATTCTGTGAAGAGGAATTCGAAGGAGCAGGTTTCAGTAAGCTGGAACGAAAAACAGGGTGAACAAGTTTGTAAGTGTCAGGTAAAGAAAGTTCAAAGGTGACATCATTAATGGCACGTTTGATTGGGAAAGGACCAAGGTATTTGGGAGAAAGTTTTTCGGAGGGGCTAGTGGAGGAAATGTTTTTGGAGGAAAGGTAAACAAGATCCCCGGGTTTGTATGTAGGATTGGGTTATCACTTTTGGTCAGCAAAGTGTTTGTGAGAAGCTTTTGAGTCTTTGAGGGAGTCACGTACAGAGGTCCAAGTAGAAGAAATTTTTGTAATCCAAGAGTTAAGTGAGGCAGGCTGAGTGTTGGAGAGGGTGGCAGCTAGTGAAGGAAAAGGTTTTGGGGTGGTACCTAAGACAGCTTCAAAGGGAGTTTTGCCAGTAGAGGAATGCAATGCAGAGTTGTAAGCAAATTCGGCAAAGGGGAGGAGAAGAACCCAATTATTTTGGTTGAAATTGATGAAGCAGCATAAATATTGTTCAAGGGTTTGGTTGGTGCATTTGGTTTGGCCATCGGTTTGTGGATGATAGGAGCTGCTGAGTTTTTGGGAAATGCCCAGAGTTTTCAGGAGTGAAGTCCAGAATTTGGAAGTGAAGATAGGCTCTCTGTCAGAAATGATTGTGGAGGGAAGTCCATGGAGTCTCCAGATGTTGCTGATGAAGAGGTCAGCTAATTTCTCAGCGGTTGGTATTTTCTTCAGGGGAATGAAGTGAGATTGTTTGGAAAAATGATCAGGGACAACCCAAATAGTGTGGAAACTGCATGAGGTCGGTAGGCTTACAATAAAGTCCCATGAAATAACATCTCAAGGGACTTCCGGGTTTAATGGCAGAATGAAAGCCAGCTTAGTGACATTACTCACCACTAGCTGTCACCCCGCGCGGTTTAGCGGGCTCATTTTAAAACAAAAGAGCTGGCCAGCAACTCCCCCTGTAAAGGGGGTTCAGAGGGACTCAAAGGGGACCCGAATCTGCTCACCGATCTTCAAGAACCAGCATAAGTTGGCCGGAGAAAATGAAGAAGAGTGTGGGGGTCGAAGAGTTACCACAACCATGCAGGAAGCAACCGATCATCGGACTGGCACAAGTGACGCCAAAACCTTTTTAAAAAACGAAGTAAGTAAGCCTTCATGTATAAAATTAAGGAAACAGACTCTTGAATGGTCTTATGAAACCTCAACATTTAAGGATTTTGCCAAAAGTTAATAAGAAGCTTCAAGAATAAGGAATACTGAGGCTTTATTAAATCATAAACTACAAGATAAGCAACACTTTCCTGGACTTGGGTTTTTCAGTCTGAATTGCCTAATGGACTTTGACAAAGAAGAAGAAATCTGAGAGATCTGTGAGAAACTTAGACATTAACTTAGACAATAAATAACTAGCATACATATATATCAGTGGAACTTTACAAATATGGAAATTGCAATTAAAGGTAAATACCTGGCTTGAGCTCATAAAAAAAAAGAATAGAAGTAAGAATAGTGGAATACAAATAAGTTTTGTTGAGCTTTCGCGGAGCTCATCAGGGAAGAGGACAGAAGAAGACAGCACACCAGGAGGCGAGGAAGAAGGAAGAGAAAGAATACGAATTAAATAAACAGACTTTTATAAGACAACTGGTCTAAAAAGGCAGAGAGATGAATGAGATGCGACTGGGGAGGACTGCAAAATAAAAAGGGACAGAAAAAGGCTTGAATATTGGTGACAGTTAAAGTATTTTTGGAACTGTTTCTGAGGAGTGGATAAGAGGATACTTAATAACTTTCTTGAAGACACAAACAGAACAGTGGGACTTTGAACGGGTCTAAAGGATATAAAGTAACGAGTTGCAGAAGGTACAGTAAAAGACAGTATGAGACGAAGACAGCGTGGGAAAGACCATGCGACAGGAGGAAATACAAAACGATCCATACACTAAGGAGAAGACAAGCGGTCATTTTTGAAAACTCAGAACTAGTATGGTGGCAGCAGATTAGATATATTTAATGAACTAAGCTTATTAATATAGCTGATTAATGGTTTAACTAAGAACTGATAAGAATTGATTAGAACTAAATACTGATTCTTCTATTTAATAGACTGGATAATTAATTGTATATTTGTATACGTGATATTTTGGATAGAGCTGAATAAGTTGGGGAAAAGGGAAAGGGGAGGCTGATTACTTACTTGAATACAGCTGTCCCAGCTGATCTTGAGAAGGGATTATAAATTCTCAAACAGATAAGGCAACATCATAAGCTAGAAAAGATGCAGTGTTATAGAATGTGTTAAGAGCTCCACCTAGTGGCAAAGGATAGCCACTAAAATTAAATATAATATCAGAAATATTAAAGAATATTATAAATTGTGGAAAGGAGAAATCAAGAAGTTAACTTTGTAGCACAAACTATTTGATAAATATTTTTGAAATATATTAATAGTGTAACAAATTGAAGTTAATATAATAATTTAATTCTTTAGAGAACTGTAAGAAAAATGACTAGTAGAAAGAAAACAACATCCTATGTGCAATCTCGGATAACAGTTGAAAGAAGACCTTCCATGGAACAACCAGTACAGATCCCAGAGTTGTGTCAACAAATACTAGAAGAATTATGAAATTTTAAGCAAGAAATGAGGTAAGAATGAAAAGAAACCAGAGCAGAAATCAAGATGGACATTAAAGAAGAACTGGAAAGCTTCAATAAGAAAATTGAAAAGATAAACAAGGATATGAAGGCAATGAAATCTGACATAAAAGATCTAGAGGAGAAAACAAAATATGTAGAAACCGAGATGAAGACACTGAACGATAATCAGAAACATAATGGGACAGAGATAGAGATCCAAGAAATGCGATATCGGGATAAATGCCTTAAACTAAGAGGGATTTTGGAAAAGACAGGGGAAGATCTTTATGAAAGATTAATCTCAGATCTGGCAGCATACATGGAGTTTTCTGAAGAAAAAATGGAGGCAGAAATTGACAGAATTTTTCGATTGAACTCAAAGATTGCAAATGAAAGAAACTGACCAAGAGACACAATTGTCTGTTTTACAAGAACAAAGGTGAAAGAAAAACTTCTGCAGAAAAATTACAAGGAAAAATTAATTGTGGATGGAAAAGAAGTAAAAGTATTTAAAGACATACCATTCCAAATACTCAAGAAAAGACAAGAATACAAAAATCTAATACAGATGCTGCAAAGACATAAAATAAAGTGTAAATGGGAGAGAACTGAAGGGGTCTCTTTTACTTTTAAATTAAAAAAATACAAAGCCACTACCCCCTCACAAGCAAATGAACTGCAGGAGAAACTAAGAGAAGTATTGGAGAATCCAAAGAAAAAGAAAGAAACTAAATATAAAGAAAGGAAAGAAACTACGGAAGGACAAGACAAGTCAGAAGGAGAGATAGATATAGGAGAAGAAGAAGAGCAAGAAGAGGAACAGGCAAAGGAACAGCTTGATTCAGACGCATAAGAGAAATTAATTGAAGGAGAAGAAGCATAAGAAAATGTCAGTAAAATGTTTATCATGGAATGCTAAAGGACTGAATTTGAATTATAAATGCAGACAAGTATTTCACTATCTAGAAAAAAGTAAAGCGGATGTTATATGTTTACAAGAAACTAAGATTCGGGAGTCAGATATTATATATCTAAGAAATCCTAAACTCAAGAAAAGCTACATCTCAGCATATCAAAAGAAGAAAAAAGGAGTTTCTATATATGTAAATTCCAAATTTTCCTCAGAAAAAGTTTTTTGTGATGAGCAAGGTTACTATATCGGTGTGCAAGCACAATTCCCTGATCTTACATTACTGTTGGTTGGAATCTACTCCCTGTTAGAAAATAAAAGTGAGTTTTACAAAAAAAAAGAGGAGGAATTACAGAGATATACTTCAGAGAAAAATGAGGAAAATATTTTAATTATGGGGGATATGAATGGAGTCTTAGATCCTGAGAAAGATAGATCGACAAAGAATAGTCAAAAGAAAAAACAAGGAAAATTGCCAAAGAGTTTCTTCAAACTAATGGATGATATGTCATTGACAGATATCTGGAAACTAAAACATGGAAATGAAAAAGGATTTACTTATTATTCAGACAGTCATCAGACAATGTCTAGGACAGATATGTTCCTAATCTCAAAGGTGTTACATACAAAAATATATGATGTCGAAATACTTCCAAGAATTATATCTGACCATAACCTGATTCAGATGAAACTGAGCATAAGAAAGAAAAATCAAAACAGAAATTGGAGACTTAATGATTTAATACTTCAAAATGAAGAATACTTAAAGCAAAAGAGGAGCTGAAACGTTAAAGAAAATATGGCGGAGGATATAACAATGAAAACAATCTGGGATGCTGGTAAAGTGGTGATGAGAGGACGATTCATTAAATGGAATACAGAATGGAAGAACAAAAGACAAGAGAAGATGAAAAAATTAGAAACAGAGATCAAACAAAAAGAAGAAAGATTGAGAAATGACACTGCTAACAACAAATTAAGAAAAGAGATTAGGATACTACAAGAACAAATTAGATCCGAAAACTCGACTGCAATTGAGAAGAAATTAAAAAGAATCAAACAAAGGCATTTTGAAAGTGCAAATAACCTGGGAAAGTGGTCAGCCTACAGATTAGGAAAAAACAGAGAAAAATCTGATTCTACAAGCTAATAAAGGAAAAGCGGTGGTCGCAGATCAAGATACAATAAAAAATATTTTAAGAAAATATTATAAAGATCTCTTTGACAATATCTTGAACCCAGACAAAAATAAAAAGATAGAAGATTACCTACAGGATCATAATATTCTTAAACTAACTGAGGAGCAAAAAAACAGTTTGAACTCAACGATAACCATAACGGAGATTACAGAGGTGATTAAAAAACTGAAAACAGCTAAGTCACCCAGCTCGGATGGATTTGTTAAGTTTCTAGGCCTTCCGGTCATCTGTCTAAGAGATGTTTTCTCAGCTATGTGATTTTTGTCTTGTCTCTACTCTGCTTCATGGTCTTGGCTACCTGGTAAGACAATGTGACCCACAGAACTGATAAGCAACACCTGGTTCTCCTCTGTGTGGGACTGCTGGCTTGTTTTGATAAGTGGTCAAGCTATGCTCACACAGAGCCTATAATTGTAGTGAGAGATTTCTCTCTCTCTCTCTCTCTATTTTCTCTCTCCTCCATGTGGTCTTTTCCTTTGCAGCCTACATGTTTCTCTCTGTGTCACACCTGGGCACAGAGAAGCTTAATGGATCCTTTCCTGGTTATCTGACACCAGTATGCTACATATAAGAACTATGCTGTATGCAATAAACACTAGAATAGTTTTTCGAAATATGTTTTGGCCTGGACTCTGTTTCTTTTGACTCTGTTGGTTTTTTGCCTGACCTGGAGCTGTTGCAGCCTCGTGTGGGTCACTTTTCTTCCCTTCATGCCTACAGAGTACAGTGTGGTCCCTGGAAACTCTAAGAGGATTTTCATCATTTTCCTACAAAGCATGCCAGGATGAATTAATCCTTCCTATGCATAAAAAGTTTAATGAACTTGTAAATATAGGCAAGCCACAATCTTGGAATGACACGAATATAACTTTAATATTAAAAGAAGAAAAAGACCCTTGGGATCCGAGCAATTATTGCCCAATATCATTGTTAAACGTTGATTATAAGATCTTTGCCAATATAATAGCTAACAGACTTAAGAAAATATTACAGAAAATAATTCACGAAGATCAAAGCTGTTTCTTACCTCAAAGATACATGAGAAATAATACAAGAACAGTGATAGATATGGTAGAATACTATGAAAAACAATGAAAAAAAATTGCGATGATCTTTGTGGATGCAGAAAAAGTGTTCGATAATGTTGATCATGGATTTATGATGACATTATTTAATAAGATGAACTGTGGCCAAAAATTCATCATGTGGATCGGAGAAATTTATAAAAACTGTAAGGCCCAAATCATAATTAACGGAGAGAAAACAAAACCCATTGAAGTTAAAAAGGGCACTAAACAAGGTTGTCCACTCTCACCGCTTTTATTTATAATGGTATTAGAGGTCCTCCCAAGAGCAATTAGATTGGAAACAGAAATCAACGGAACAAGGATAAAAGGTCAAGAATACAAATTAAGAGCCTATGCAGATGATGTAGTAATTTTTCTAGAAGATCCCAAACAGAGTGTGGAGAAACTAATGGAAATATGTAAAAAGTTTGGAGAGATTGCAGGATTTAAAATTAACAAGAATAAAACAAAGATCCTAAGCAAAAATATGAGAAAGGAAAAGGTGGAAGAACTGTTACACTTAACTGGGTTTAAGATAGATAAGAAGATAAAATATCTGGGTATCACAATCACAAAGCAAAACAATGAATTGTTCGAAAATAATTATAAAAAAATGTGGAAGGAGATCAAAAGAGAAATACAGAATTGGATGAAACTGAAATTGTCCTTAATGGGAAGAATGGCAGCAATAAAGATGAATATCCTCCCCAAGATTAATTTCCTCTTTCGGAATCTCCCAATGATCATAAATGATAGATGCTTTTGAGAATGGCAGAAAGATTTATCTAATTTCATTTGGGGAGGAAGAAACCAAGAATAAAATGGAAGACCCTGATAGATAGAAAGAAAAGAGGTGGTTGTGGTCTCCCTGATTTGAAACGTTACTACTTCGCTAATTGGCTGACAAGGTTAAGAGAGTGGATTACGCTAAAAAATGAAAGAATATTGAAGTTAGAAGGTTCAGATTGGCAATTCAGATGGCACGGGTATCTATGGTACAATAAAGCCAAAATTGATAAAGACTTTGTGAATCAATATCTAAGACGCTCTCTGTTGGACATTCGGAGGAAATTTAAACGCAAGATGTATAGTAGAATTCCATTATGGCTATCACCACATGAGGCACTATTTGGAAGATGGAAAGACTCTAAAGAAAGATGGCTTACATACAAAGACATAATAATTGAAGAAGGGAAAGCTGACTGAAGAATAAAATCAAGAGAGGAGTTAGAGAAGGAGGGACGGTACTGTCAATGGTTTCTCCACCTCCAATTGAAAGAAAGATTTAAAATGGACTTAAAGCTGAAAGGCTTTGAAATAAATAAGCAATTGAATGAATTCGAGAAGATTATTTTTGAAAAATTGAAACACTTAACATCCCAAATCTATAGAATTCTATTAGATCACGAACTGGAAACAGAAGTGATCAAAGACTCCATGATTCAATGGGCACGTAACATAGGACATGAAATTAAATTGGAACGTTGGGAAAAGAGCTGGAAAAATTCTCAAAAATTTACATTAGCCCAAAATCTGAAAGAAAATGATCTTAAGACGATGTATAGATGGTACTTGGATCTGGTGAAGATAAGCAAAATGTATAAAACACACACACAAGAAAATGTTGGAAATGCAATGAAGAAGACGGTACTTTCTTTCACATGTGGTGGTCATGCCCTAAAGCAAAAAAATACTGGAAAACATTCATAAAAGAATAAGTGAAATTTTACAGATAAATATTCCATTATCCCCTGAGATTTTTTTACTAAATATGTTGCACGAAATTGACAAGGTGTCAATGAGGTATTGAAAAGCAATACTTTACATAGTCACAGTGGGAAGAATTGTATATGCCAGATACTGGAAAAATAATGCTACCCCTGAAATAGATGAATGGTTACTTAAACTAATGGAATTTGTAACATTAGATGACTTAACTTTTGCAATGAGGGGTGAGATGTATCGGAAGAATGAAAGAGAAATGGCACCAATTAAAAATTACATGAAACAAAGTTGGGCATTACAAAATTAAATATGGGCAGAATATGAAAGAGACGTTATAAGGAATGAGAATGGGGAAAAATTAATGCAAGAGGCATGAAAAATTGATGATGTTGGAATCTTTCATGAGTTGCTGGCAAGCCATTGGGGTGATACAGTTATAGAGGAAACTTTTAAAAATACAATGATAAACCAAACAAGAGGATGTGGGAAGTGAATAATATGTACTTGAATGCAGATAAGGATTAATTTAAATATAATTTTAAAGATAATAGATAGAATCTTTGCAAAGTTAACTCTCTGAATCTTTGTAAAGAAAAAGAGAATATCCTTACTGTAATCGCATTGACAAATGTAAATCAAAGAAGAAAGAATTGTATTTTATGAAACTGAAAATCAAATATGGCTTTTAGACTGAGTACTTATATATACTGAATGATTTTAATAAAAATAAATAAATAAATAAATAACATCCCAAGGTGAGGATGGAACAGGAAGTGATTGTAGTAGTCTATGTGGTTTAGAAGAAGAGGATTTGCAGGTGTTGCAAATTGTGCAGCTTTTTATATATTCTTGGACTTGCTTTGTAGGACCTGGCCAATGGAAAAGTTTTCTGATGGAATGTAGAGTTTTCAGAAACCCAAAGTGTCCAGCAGGTTTGGAATCATGAACTCTTTGCAAAATTTCGAGACCACAGGGGGGTGGTACATATATTTTGGTTCTGATGAAAGCTAAATCATCAAACCAAGTGATTGAGTCTTTGTGTGATTTCAGCCAATTGTCAGTTTGGTAGGCAGATTTGAGAGAATGCTGGAAAGCAGAATCAAGTAGTGTTGAGGCTGTTTCACGTGCCTTTTGTTGTGCACAGGTAGTGACTTGTAATCCAAAATTGTCTGGAGAAAACAGAGGTTTTCCTGTGGATACAGAAGGAGAGAAGCGAGGCTTGTAGCAGAGTAGCCTTGAGAGAGGATCCGCCAAAGTGTTACTCTTACCAGGTTTGAACAAAATCTTGAACCTGAAGTGCTGGAAAAATTCAGCCAAGCGTGCTTGTTTAGGGATAAGTTTTTTGGTGGTTTTTAGTGTTTCAAGATTGCAATGGTCAGTCCAGACTTGAAATGGAATGTTGGAGCCCTCAAGGAGGTGTCTCCATGAGGACAGTGCAAAATGGATGGCCATGGCTTCCTTTTCCCAAATTGGCCAGTTGCGCTGTGTCTCAGAGAATATTTTGGAAATAAATGTGCATGGTTTTAGATGGTTGTTTGTGTCATGTTGCAGGAGGACAGCTCCCATGGCAAAGTCAGAGGCATCAGTTTGAATTATGAATTCTTTGGCAGAGTCAGGGAACAAGAGAAGAGGTTCAGAGGTGAATTTTTGTTTGAGGGTGTCGAATGCCATCTGGCATTTGTCAGTCCATACGATGCGGTTGCATCGGTTAGATTTGGTGTCAGTTGTTTTTTTCAAGAGGTCGGTGAGAGAGAGGGCAATAGTTGCAAATCCTTCTATGAAGTTATGGTAGAGGTTTGCAAAACCAAGGAATTGCTGGAGCTGTTTCCTAGTTTTAGGGGCTGGCCAGTTTAATATGGTTTCAATTTTGGCAGGGTCCATGTTCAGAGTGTTTTGGCAAATGCGGTACCCTAAATAATCAAAAGTTTGAGTGTGAAACTCACACTTCGAGAGTTTAACAACAAGTTCATTGTCTATGAGTCTTTGCAGCACAGTGCGTATGAGCTTGGTGTGCTGTTCAAGAGTTTCTGAATAGATTAAAATGTCATCTAGGTAAACAACAACACCTTCGTAGAGCAGATCTTGTAATACAGAATTGAGAAACATTTGGAAAGCAGCAGGACCAGCTTGTAGTCCAAAAGGGAGAACAGTCCATTGGTAGTTTCCCAGCGGGGTTGAGAAGGTAATCAACCACTCACTGTCAGGATCCATGTATATTCTGTGGAAAGCCTCCTTGAGGTCTAATTTTGTAAAGAATTTGCTTTTTATCAATTGATTTAAGACATCTTTAGTTAAAGGAATCGGGTAAAGGTTACGCAATACTGCCTGATTAATTAAATTATAGTCGACGACAAGCCTCGGTTCTCCTCCATCCTTTTTATTGCAAAAAAATATTGGACTGGTGGTAGGAGCGGATGAAGGTTTTATAAATCCATGTTGTAAGTTCTTGTTCAGGAATCTTTTGAAAGCATCAAGTTCTTGGTTGTTCATTGGATATATTTTTGGTTTGGGAATTTTGGCCTCTTCTATTAATCTGAGTTTGCAGTCAAAGTCTCTATGAGGGGGCAATTTGTCTGCTTCATGGTCCTCAAAAGCTTTTTGCAAGGCTTGGTACTCTAATGGAATTTCCTGCGGCTCCTCGGGGCTCAAAGTGAGTGCCGAGTTAGAGGGGGTTTCTTTGGGCATCTGGTTTATATCATGGGTATGCTTGAGTAAACCTTGTGTTCAGTCAGTTTGGGGATTGTATTGTTTTAGCCAGTCATACCCAAGGACTACTTGAAACCCAATTTTGCTGAGCACTAAGAAACATAATTTCCCCTGATAGTTTCCCACTTGAACAGGGAAAGGTTTGGTCCTTTCCCTTACAGGGCCCTCTGCCATGGGTGAGCCATCCATTTGAGATAACTTGACGGCCCTTTTTAGGGGTTCAAACTTTATGCCAAGTTCTTTTGCCAAAGCAGGATTTAATAGACTGGTTGTTCAGCCTGAGTCAACTAAGGCTCTGTACATTTGTAGTTTGCCAACATGTCCTTGTAAGGTTACTGTTACATATAGATGGCGAGTTTTGGTGGTACTTACATTAGCAGACTCTGTGGTGTCCCAATCATCGCTGTCTGAGTTGGATGTGGGCAGTGGGCTGTCCTCACCATCGCAGGCTCCCACAGCGGTACCTCCAGCTGAACATTTGGTTGTTGGCTTCGGGGTGTCGGCCTTATGGGATGCAGGCCTGATGGTGGGGGTGCCCAACTTTCCTTCAGTGGGTTTCTTTGATCCCTGGCATTCGCTGGTGATGTGGCCTTTCTTCCCACATTGGAAACAGGTGCCTTCTTTGAGTCGTTTTTTCTTTTCCTTGCTGCTCAGGAGAGTGGTCTTTTGGGGTCCCGGGGTGTGGTGTCCGATTTCTTGTGCTTGCCTTTGTGGAGTAAGCTGGGCACTCACCATGTTGCTTTCCACTTCTCCGGCTAGTTTCATCCATCCTAGGAGACTGGCAGGGTCCCCTTGGATCAGGTACTGTTTCAGGATGATAGGGTTCAATCCATCTCAAAAAAATTGCTTGAGAATGTCATCTTTCCATTCAGGAACTTTAGTGGCTAACTTCCTGAATTCTCGTGCATATTCGCCAGCTGTTCTTTTTCCTTGGTGTAATTTCTTCAGTTGGTATCTGGCTGTTTCTTGAAAGAATAGATCCTCAAATCTTTCTCTAAGTCAGTGCATGAACAGCTGCAGGTCAGCTGTTTCCTCAGCTCGTGAATCGAACAAGCCGGCAACCCACTCTGCTGCTTCTCCTTTGAGGCGCTGGCTCAGGTATCTAATTCTGGCAGCGTCATCAGGAAAACTGTTCCTGTAGTCGATCATGTAATTAGAGGCCATGTTGAGAAAGAATGACAGTTTGGTGCCATCGCTATCGTATGTGGTCTTCAACTCCCAAAAGGGTTGGGGCCCAACTTGCAGTGCCAGTATCCCAGGAGGTGCAGGTACCATTGGAGCAGCCGCTGCTGTTGGAGCTTGGAGAGGCACTTGTCCAACCTGAGGCACCAGAAGTCTCCAGTCATGCAGCTGAGTTCTCAATTTGGAAATTTCTTCTCTCTGTTTTCCACTTCTTCTTCTCCAGCTAGAAGTTGTTCCATTATGCTGGTCTCGACAATTGATGTATCCCATTTTGTAGCCCGATGACAGTGACATCGAGCAGTTTCTGGTCTCTCTCCCCAGGCCCAGGTCTGGCCCCTGATAGGGGTTGCTGGAGGGATCTAAAGTCGTGTCTTGGGTTTTGCATCAGGAGCTCGGCTAGGGACCATCTCGTCTCTTTCAGCAATTTCCTCACCTGGAGCTTCAACGGCTTCCTTGTCTTCAGGGTCTTCTTCACTTATTTGATACATGTTATTTTTGCAGGAGTTCGCCCACTCTGTCAGGAACCGAATACACACACACTAACGTAACAGTGCTAAGACACTATTTATTAGGAGTGTGATGCATAGTACAGGACTTCAGCGAGAGAACTGAAGGCAATTAGCAAAATCCAAACATTAGAAGCAAATAGTTTCCCATTCCACCTGCAAGAGACCTTGAAGCACTGGCTTCAACTTGGCAGTGCTTATCACTACATTCCTAGCTTTGTTTATCTAATGGTCTCTTGTTCCCATACCTTGTTACAAGCAAGCAGTTAATTAACTCCTACTACATGTCCCATAACTGAAATATGGAGGGCTACCTGACAATTCTAGGTATTTTATACAGATTCTCTATTTTCTGATATCTGTTTTGGTCTAAAGTTACACGCTCCTTTTCCATTAACACATTGTTCTTCACTTCTCTCCAGTCTAGTTTATTACACTTCCTAATCACCAGGAGATAGTGCAGCTTGAAAGTCCAGTATTTCTCTCCCCTTGCTTTCTTTAATTCAATAGAGAGTATGTGTTGTTTACCCTCAGTATGTTGAGGCTTAGCCTTTGGGCACTGGTGGCACTTAGAGCTGATCACCAGCTACTCTGGTGAGACTGTGGTTTGCTCAAATACCCCTTCATCCATGTCTCAGAATGCTCATATCTCTGTCTCCTTCTGAATAATCACTTGTTCTCCAGACACTGGTAGCTGACAGATGAGTCAATGCTGAACCCCTCCATTCCCCCTTTCCTTAAAGGAAGAAATTGTCCAGTTCAACCACAAAGAAAAAAGGCACTTTGCTTTGCTGAGCAGGTAAATTGCTGTATGATCTTGCCAGTAACCTGTCATGCCACCATCTGGTCACTGGGTCCACATTTAGACAGTTTGATGTATAGATTTTTAGCCAACAGCTTGGTTAACATTTTGTGCACTCGCACCAAATGTTCTTTGTACATTTGAGCATAGATCAAAACATCTTCTATATAAAACAGGACCCCTTTGTACAAGTATTCAAATAAAACTTCATTTCTAATTAACATGAACACACCTGGAGCACCACCTAGTCTGAACAGCATGACACAGTATTCAAATGCACCCAATGGGATATTAAAGGCTGTCCTCCCCTTGTCCCCCTCCTGAATGCAAACTTGGTAGTACACATCTCTCAAATCCAACTTAGTAAAGATTTTGCCTGTTGCCAGTTGTGCTAACAGATCTTTCATAAGAGGGACTGGATATTGGTTTGAGGTGCTGACTGCATTTAACCACCTGAAATCCATGACCAACCTAAGCAACTCATCCTTCTATTCCCAGAAAAAGATGAGTGTGACCATGCACAATCACACTGGCCTTATAAACTCCCTTTTCAAATTTTTGTCTATAGACTTCCTTAATGCTTCTATCTGCCCAGAGGACATTGTATACAGTTTGCTTTTAGGCAGAGTGGTCCCTAGTTTCAGTTCAATTGCAGTCTGTCTCCCTGCAGGGGTGAAATTGATCACACTCATCTTTAGAGGTGACCTCCTGGAGATCAGCGTATTCTACTGAGAGGGTTCCGGTGACCCCATCCACCACCTCTCCCAAGATCTTATTATTGTTCCTCTTGCTGGCTGTCCCTTTGGGTAGTGGTTTTCCAGACAGTCAGCACTTGTTCCACAGTTGGATTTGGTGAATCAAACTGTTCCATAATTCCACTGAATATGGAGATCATGGAATTTCAGCCTATTAAATCCTGGCACTACCAGGTATTGGGCAGAAGAAGCTAGCACAAATTGGATGGTTTCCCAATGTGTCCCCATGCCACAAAATACAGGGGGACTCTGATGCTTCACTACCCCCCCACTGCGTTGCCATAATACCCATTTGTACAAAGGTAATGGGACTATCCAGTTCTTCCACTGCTAACCCCATGGCTGTCACTGGGTTTGTCCGCTCCTAGGCTTGGCAGGCAGCCCAAGAGCCAGTTAACAAGTCTCTTGCTAATGAGGCAATAAATCAAAGAGCCTTCCCGGCGAACAGCAAATGAAAAGATAAGGCAGCCGTAAAATAAAGAGCTTCTAGTAGCAAGGAGACTTCCTGGTTGTTACGTCACAGCCAGGGTTTCAGTGAACAGTCTGAGTTAGCTCAAGCAAGAGAAGTTACCAGGGCCAGTCCGAGATCCAAAGGAGGCGATGTTCCAGCGGGTCGGGCAGTGTTCCAGGAGGCAAGACAGGGATTCGAGATATCCAACACGTAACTCCCCCCAAACGGGACGGTTGTGAGCCAACAAAGACCCAAGGCTGAGTGCGTGCTTTTATAGCCAGATCACTCCTCCAGGTGTTTTCTCAGCTGGACCCTGATTGCCTGGCGTTTCCTGTTTAAACGCTCTGACCTCCTGAGAGCACTCTTTTGCTCCCGATGCTGCTGGTAAGCAGGTACCTGCTCTTGCACCTCACTATCTGACTCTTCTGGCTTGGCTGGGTCTGAGGCAACCCCTGGCTCTGTTGCTGGGGCTACTGGGGCCAAGGGCTCTGTGTCTGGGGCAGCCTCTGGGATGGGCTGTGAGGGTGCAGCAGGTTCCAGGGCCTCTGGCTCAGACTCAGAGCTTGTGTCCTGGAGTTCCAGGGCCCTGACAGGGTTCATCAGGCATTTGGTGCACCATGAGACTATGATAGCCATCAGATCCATACTAATGCCTGCCCCCAAGTGTCTTAGCCTAATGGACACAAAGAAAAGAGTAACACTGCCACTTACATGGTCTCCAGGTGCCTGTTGGAAGTAGCGTACCCTTAGGCAGTTAGGGCAGGCCTGACTCATTTCCTGGTGGCTCAGAGCCACTGTCAGAGAAAGTGCTGGAGCTGTCATTTTCCAGGTCCAGAGAGCACAGGCTCATCTCCTCAAGATTCAGGGCCAATCCTGGTACCTCCATGTTCAATTCCTTGTCTGTCCTCTTGGGTTTATCTCCTCCATCCCTGGGTATATCTGGGCAGTTGGCAATCCCATGCCATTTCTCTCCACATCTTAGACAAAAGCCCAAATATATTCTTCTCTCCTTCTCACAACTCAACTCCCAAGATGTCTCCTTAATTACTCTGTCTTTAGTTTTTTGGCTTGGCTGAGGGGCTTTGCTTTTGGTGCCTGGTTTTCATCTAGTGGTGCAGTATCTCTACCTCACCAGACAACATCATCTATCTCTCCAGGATATGGGGTTGTCATGCACCACTACCCATTCCAGGATCTCTGGTTGCAACCTCTCTTGGAAGTATTGGATCTTCGTGGCCTCCGACCAGTCTGGCACCTGGGGAGTCAGTCTTTGGAACTCCTCAACATATTCAGCCACAGAATGATTACCTTGCTTGAGGGACATCAGTCATGCTCTGGCCTTGGGATGATGAAAGGGGTCTTCAAACCTTGCTCCCATGTGGTTCATGAACAGATGAAAATTGCCTAGCTCCAGAGCTCCCACATCGTACAACCCTGTGAGCCTGTCTCATGCTCTTCCATCCAATTGTGTGACCACACATCTCACCTTCAGCTTTTCAGCGGGGAAGGTGTGTTCTCACTTGGCCATGAAACAAGCTACCTGGTTCAGGAAATAGGGTAGTGATTCCCATTGTCCACCAAAGGTCACTTTAAGCTGTCATCTGTTAGGCACTTATGGCAAGATCTGTTGGGGCACTCTACCTTTTGCTCCATTAGATGCCTGGTCTCTGCCTTGTGGAACCCCATCTCCAGCTACTTGTGGGATTTGCTCCCTTTTGGGTGCTTCCACAGCCCCCGTGCCTGCTTCTCCTTCACCCACTCCAATCTGCATTGCTGCCCACATCTGGTGGATCCTGTCTCTGACTTTGTTTAGCTTTCCCCTCAGTCTCAGGGCTTCAGTGTCCAGGCCTGGGTCCCCACCACCTTGCATCATGGTGTGGCTGGTCTTCACATGCCACTTAGAAAACCAGTTGGCTCATCAACAGTGGTGGATGGTGTTCCCACCAGGGACCGGGGCCACCCAAGCTCCCAGAGTTGTTTTGAGAGCAGGTGGACAGTGGCATAATCACACTTCATTCCTCTGATCTTCCTTCTCCCTTGCCAAATGCCCATCAGTATTTTTCTGGACACCTTGAAACCTTTGATCGCATGCCCAGATACAGACTGCAATTGATATTCAATACATAATTGTTAATAGTTATTGTTCATGGTTATGTTGTTGCAATAGCAGTAGCATTCTCTACTGTCCTTCCTACAAGCTAAGCTAAGCAGGTTTTCTAATACTAATATGACAGGAGCCAAACCTCCTGACAGTTGGGCATGTTCAGGGGAAGGGTAGACATGATCACACTCTTTAAATACCTCAGGAGCTGCCACAAAATAGAGGGTGCAGTGTTACCCTGATTTCTGGGGTCCCGAAGGGGACACCTAAATGTGCTTCAATAAATGGGGAATGGGAATTAGCCTGAGCATACACACAATAGCACCACAAAAGGCAGGGTAACCTAGCGAGATCTTTTTAACCCAATGTTTACGGGGTCAAACTGAGCCAAAAACCACACCAAATTGCTAATTTAATCATTTTTATTTAAAAATCCATCCTTGCACACATTCGCACTTGCGCACTCACTCACACAGAGAGGAAAATTGATAGGGGATTTTGAGAAGGTATTTTTGGGGTATACTGCACCTGGTCCGAAGTCTGAGACAGCAGCGGAGCATGAGAAGCGGCTCAGCTTGTGGATGGCTGAGGGGATAGCTGGATGGAGTGGCGTGGAGCCGAGAAGAAACCGGAGCGATCCAAGGGACCGTTCAAAAATCAGGTCTTTTTATAGGGGAAAATGTACCTGAATGGCTAATCCTTTCCCGGGGAGAACAATAGGTTGAGGAGCTAAAACAAAACTCTAAAATGTCCAAGTCCTCTGCAGAATTGGGGGAACAAAGCTCTGAAATGTCAAAGTTATTGGTGTCATTAGATTTGCCAGGTTTGTCAAAAGCCACGGCAGTATGTAAATTGCTCTCGCTTGACACGCTGTTTGTCAGGATCGCTAATCCTGTCAAGATGGCTTCTCGGGGCAGAGAACTCTTTGTAGATTTTAATGTGTGCATGTCTGGAGGGCTCCTGGGGCTACATGACAGATTGTATACTGGCCAGACCAGGTTTTTCCAGATTGTGGCCGTTTGGCCGTGCCTGCCTGCGTGCTCATCCGGGGGACCCTCTCAAGCACGTGGAGATATATTTAATATTGATTTCAATAAATTGTAGACCCCGGGAGAGGGCTAACTACCACAGTAACAGCAGGCTTGTTTTTTGCTGTCTCAGAGAATAGAATTGAGTCTAACAGTTTTAACTTATAGGAGGGCAGATTTGGAGCCTCATTGGCCCAGATTCAGATCCTTCATGGTCTAGATTAGGCAAAACCCTCCCCACTTCTGGTTTAAGTTTCCAGAATACAGAAATTAATGCAGAGTTTCTTCTGGGTGTGGTGTTTCACTTGCGAGTTAGTGTTCCCAGATTGTAACCGAAAGCATTTATCTTTAACATTAGTAACGTATCAGGAAAGGTTGTATCCATTGTACCTCCCCTCCTGTTTCTTTTGAAGTCTTATTATTTATCTTCCAGGATATTAGCTGAATACAATTAATTAAATTAATCCCCTGACAGCAGGTAGGGGTAGATGTGGGCAATAGTTCCAAGGAAGGATCATACCAGGCTGTGTAATGTTAGAAACTTATCTTACCATCTAACTACTAAATGCAGCATTACTTGAGTGACCTGACAGTTCCAGTTACTCTGTTGTCCAAATCTAATTTGGCTTTTATTATCAGACTGTTTTAAACGAGAATGTGTTTTGGGTCCCAATTAAATCATCAAGTTAACTTCAATCCGCAATACTGCTGTAGTTTAACAAAAGGGGGTATGGTCCATCTGCAGAGCAAATGTTTTGGAAGCAGAACATCTCAGTTTCAGTATCCAGCATCTCCAGTTAAAGGGATTTGGAATAGCAGGACATAAGAAAATACTGTGACTCTACAGTGCCACTGTCAGTGGAGAAGAAAATAGTCAGTTTGGTGGATCAGTGGTCTTGCTCAGTGATAAGAAATGTTCATACCATTCATGAAAATTAAGTGGCAGTCATTCTACGTCAAAACCATATAAGGAAGTAAATTCTATTTTAGGCAGAATTATTATTTCATGTCAGTTCCTATGTTATAATATATTTCTTTTGTCCCCTTCTTCTCCCCTTACAGCTTGTGGCCAATGCTATCCTTTTTGTCAGTGTAAATTTGTATGGGGTCTTTGTGAGAATTTTGACAGAAAGGGCACAGAGAAAGGCTTTTCTTCAGGCCAGGAACTGCATAGAGGACAGGCTGAAGCTGGAGGATGAAAATGAAAAACAGGTCAGTTGAAAAGTGTTTTCTTTTTTAAATCTTTCGCATACTGTACAACATAACCTGCTGTCCTGTAGGGCAAATGACCCATTTGTAAGAATAAGCATCTAATTGTGATATGTAATTTTAATTACTGGAACACACTGTTGCCTTGCTCTTTTCTTGTTACCAGCAATGAAAACACAGTAGGTGTGGCTCTTTCTATGCTTAATGCCAGCTCCAGACAAGCAAACATATACACATGTAACACAGAATTGTGAAACACTCTAAGACTACGTTAGCTATTTTATCCAAAATCCAAATGATACTTCAAACTGCAATTGGATTTCAGAGTAATTTTTCTTCTCCTCTTATCCCTAGAGTTATTAATATGTTTGTGTATGTGTAGGATTCTTTAAAGAACAAACTAAATTCGTGTAATGAACTAATTTAAAACTAATAATCAGTCTCCTCAAGAAGAACACTAAGTGGATGCTATTATGCATTAATAGTTTTAAAGACAATTTATTTCCAACAAAATCATTCAAGTGAAGCTTTGAAGGTGATAAGAGCAGTACTGATATTTGGGGTGTTGGAAGAATATGTATGTAATTTGAGAATAGTAATAGACTGTGGTTGGTTTCAGTTGGATTTGACAAGATACAATAACAAAACTATCTTGATTCAGAAGAGGACTGGTAGATGGAAAGAGCAGTTCTGCCAAGATTTTCAGCTTTATGGTTTTCTTTTAAAAAGAGTTATCTTCCTATTGCCTTTGAAATGAATAGGCAGGATAGTCCTGGGACCTTTCAGGGGCACTATGGAGTTTTGAATCCAGCAGATTCAAAACCATTCTTGCCCTACACTCAGAAAGCTTTGTTTGGGGACGAGCCACAGTCACCACTACTATAGATGCACAGCCACAGAGCTTCCTACAAGATCACAAGAGAGGCCATGTCCACTGCACTTTCTATAACTGCTCTGTCTACAGTCCCCTTTGGCCTGAGGGGACTGATGGCACTGTTTGGATATTTGTTTTCTTCTTTTCTCTGTATGGCCTACTTTCCCCATAGTCTGAAAGCTTACAATGTAAAATGTAGAAAGAAATTATGAACTGGCCAAAGAATAATAATAAAAAAGACGGTGCAATACAATACAAAAACAGTGGACTATAGTGCAATACACACATACTATAGTGTATATGCAGTTTAGAGAAGACAAAGAATTGAAGTGTAAAGAACTGGTATGTCAGGACCGCTGGCATATCCCCTAAAACATTTGTAGATTTTTGGGTTTTGCTGCCTGAATTGTCAGAGAAATCCTTGGGTTTCTTTGAGAATTCAGCTCTCAAAGAGTACTTCTAAGGGTGAAGTCTGTGCCCTTCCATTAACTGCTTGTGTAGACTCTTCCAAGCCTCACCTTCAGCTTGAGGCTTATCTTTGGGGAACAAGGGAACAGATGATAGGGAGGACTCCTTACTATAGAAGAATGAACTTAGAAAATACTTACTTGTTATTTCCTATCTTAGATCATGCAGTTCTTACTGTGGAAACTTGAAGGGTAAGATGAAACCCAAAGTGGAGTTTTCATTTTAATTTTTTTTTCTGTTCAGTCTTGGAAATAAGGATGGAAAATAACTTCATTGTACTAGAGATATCTGAATACTTTTTTTAACGTCTCAAAACTTGTAAGGTGAAATGAAATTTGCCTCAAAGTTTTCCACATTTGTGAGGTTTTCAGATTGTTAGGAAAAATAAAGTGCACGTAAAGAAATGTGCACATTTTAAAAAATAAAAGGCTAAAACACACACTTGAATATGTAGGCAGAAATGTGCTTTAATTCATGAGGAAAATATGTCAGATGCCTCAAACGCATAACAAATGCATGTATTTGGGAAAGGTGTAAAAAAGTATAGATGAATTTTGGTGCAGGAAAAGCCCACAAAGTCGTGCAACTTGCTATGTAACAAGGAGTGTAGGTGTGATGCAGAGAAACAGTATAAAATTGGGGCTGAGAGATTTTCATAATCTTAATGTAAGGACTTTTGAAGCCCCTTGGTAACAGGATTTCAGGAACATTGGTCTCTGCTTTTGCTGTTTCATGCTGGAGGAGGGAACTGCAGACGTATTGCATGCTGAACTGTAGCACCACCATTATGGCTGATCACAGTACAGTACTGCAACTAGAAGCTCAGCAGAGATCAAGGAAATTCACTAACAGACCAATACAGCTGCATTTAGCCCAATAAAGCCACTGATTATATGCAGGGTGAACAACTTGCTTCTTCCAAGTGACATGTCTTCTGATTGTCTCCCAGATCAACTACCTTCTTGCTTCCACATCAAAGGCGTAGCACATAGTTATCATGGATAAGCTGCTGAAAACAGTCTTCCTATGGCAAGACAGTGGCACAGCCATATCTATAAGCAGTTGCCTTATAGCTCAATAGAATCATGTCATGAATGTTTGCATCCCACTGCTACGGATTCCAGGAATGTAGAGCAAATATGTAGAGACACATGCCATGATGCCTGTTTCACTGACTGGTATGGGGAAAACTAACCTACGGGAAGGCAGTTTTCAGCAGCATTCCTTTAACAGTTATAACATGTGCTGTGGTTTATATTCAAGGATGGAGAACCTTAGAAACAGATAGAAAGAAAATGTGACTACAGTATTCTTAATTGTCTGAAGCAGAAATATCTTTCATGGTAGAAGCCTAGTAGATTGCCCTGATGAGGTAGTAAAACTGCTACATTAGGGAATGGATGGGTTTCCTATAGGAGCCTCATTTCCTTGCCCCCAGGATATCCCAGACACATGTTGTTAAATGTAAATGTGTAAGATACAACCACAGTTCTTAGCGTATGTAATACATTTATTTCATCCGTAGTAGGTGCCTGCAGACATCATAATAAATTTTGATGATTTGCAGGATTGAAGAATCTGTCTCCTTCCATCTTTGATGACCTAGTGCTCCAAATCCTCATGACCAGATTGGTTGGGGCTACAACCTCTGTTTCCCAGTGCTATTTTATTATGATAGAAATTAACCTAGCCTTTCTTCTCCCCACCTTGCATGTTTCTAATTGCTCATTCCTCTTCTATAGCCATAGGAGGTATCTGGAAATTTTTTGATGAACTATGGCTTGTCATGTTGCCTCAATCCTACAATAGTATCAGACATAAGAAAGAGACTCGTTTGAACATATGTAATTGAAAGGGACACACGTTCTTTTCCTAACATGATCTATATGATAATGTGATTGCACACTGTGAATGTAATTTCTTGGTGCCCAATGAATCAAGGATACAGTTACAATTGCTCATGCGGTAAGGTTTTGCCAGTGACTATAGGACTGCTAATTTTGAGGCCTGTGAATTATGATATATTTCTAGCCTTAGTCAAGAGCCAATCTGAGAAATGCATGTAGGTTGGTGACCAGAAATACAATTATCTCAAAAACAGAAGCGTGAGAAAAGGATAATGGAAGCATAACAATGCGTAATAGAAGCATAAGAAATGCATACATTATACAGCCCAATACTAAAGTACAGACTGCAAAACATGGGGATCTGTGTTTATATGTGCTATATCCTTATGTGCTAATGAGACTCAGTAGATTTCCTTGGCAGCAGCTTCTGGCAGGGCTCTTGTGTACCAACAATGAAACTGCCTAAACCCCATAGTAATTCAGCCCACTCAGAAAATAAAAACTGTTTTGGGTTCGTGTTTCTGGACAGGTTAATGGTGGTTGCAATCTAGCAATGGCTCACTAAATTGCAAATCATGAGGCATTGTACCTGATGAGGGGGCTTCCCCCTGTCAAGCCAGTGGACTTTCTGATACACAGGGAGACTATAGGATCTCCAGGCCAGCTGGATCAGGACATGCAAAGCAGTTGCTCAGAATCCACAGTCTCAAGGCTGAGGGGTTAATCTCATGCTTCTGTAGAGCTTGGGGAGGTGAGTGTCCCCCCCCCACTGTGAACATTACATAGATCTATGACATTGATCTCTTGGTAAGAAGAAACTTTGATATTAATACCCTTGTTTAAAAAAGACAAGAAGCCCCTATTTGCAACAGGCGAGGCTGCTTCCTTATTGTTAATATGCCTTCTCATGAGAGGAAGAATTTAAAGGAACAGTACTTCACTTAGATCACTATTGGAGAGACAAGTTGAATATTTCAGCCCTCCTTTTTTTTTAGGTGTAAAGGATAAAATCACTTGGATTATAACTAAGTTTTGGAAAGATACTTCTTGTTGTTCTGTACCTGTGGATTTAAATTTGGAATTCTTAGAAGACCGCTTCTTAAAAACAAACAAACAAAAACCCTGAACTTTACCAGTCTGCCTAGCTAAGTGATATTTCTAAGATTAAAAAGTTTCCTATTTGGATTACAATTCACCTATATGGGTTATGTATATATTTGAAAAGGACTTTGCTGTTCTATTTGTGGGGCAATTGTGTTTGGAATCTAAGAAGTTATTGTGTTGAAAGACTAAATTTGTTTGTATGAGTATAGAGGCTGGAGCAGAGTGGTTTCTGTGGCTCCTATAAATAGTATGTCATTTAAATACAATGGTTATTGCTGAGATTTGGGAATTTGGGAATTTTAAATGTTGGATATCCAATTAACTGAATAGATTAATGTACGAATGTTAGAATATATGTAAGAATGTATGTCTGTATATGTATATGTATAATAATAGCACTGTAAGTATATGTATAAGAATAAAAAATCAGAAAAAAGGAACGTAAGAAGACTGTATTTTAAATTATCTCTGTAAGTCTGCTTGCTGATTGGCACTGCACCCATATTCATACTACTGGGAAAGTTTTTGGAAAGAACTGTCATTATCTATGTTATGAAACAGAAGCTGCTTCAGCAGTGTTAAAGGGAAAAGATACAATGAATTAAAGTAATGGCTGTGTAATATTAATAGTGGAGAAAAGAGGAATCAGCTTCACTGATTACCTTTTTCCAGAAAATAGATATAGCTTTATCATCTAAACAGAAGATGCAAACTAGAAAGGATTTAGTTGCAGAAGGTAAAGTGCCTGATTATTTTGCCAAATTTGAGGCAGAACTTAGGCAATTTTAGGTATCTTCTGAGAATATGATAGATGAACTGAAAGAACAAGTGACAAGTGAAGTTTAAAAAATTCAACAGATGCTGGAAAAGACAACTGCTGAAGTTCAAGAGAATAAGATAACAATAGAAATGCTGCAAGATAAAAACAGCCAGTTATAAACTAAAACCCACTCAACTGGAGACACAAACATATCAAGAATTAGCGAAACAATTAGATAGAATGGCACTCTTTGAACAAAGAGGGAAAGAAAGATACTTAAGGTTATGTGGCCTGCCAGAACAAAGTGAGAATTTGTCAACATTCATGGGAAAAGATGGAGACTATATTAAACATGACATAAGAGTTATATATAGAATTAGTTGTGCTTACACAAGAAAGATGAATATACCAAGAGACGCTATAATTCAATTTACAACCAAGAAGATGAGAGATCAAATCTTGGAGCTTCATCAGAAGGCAAGCTGGAAGATTCAGGACAACTTGCTTGTTGTGACGAAGGAAATCCCAATACAAGTTCTTGGGAAAAGGAAAAATTATAAATTTTTGGTGGACAAACCCAGAAGAAAAATATCTCTTTCTGTTGGGATAGACTGGAAGGTGTGAATTTTATTTATCAGAATGAAAGAGACACATTAATTCAATTGGCAAAATTAATGTGTTTCTGAGAACATTTTAAAAAGTTTTTGATAAAGGAATGGCACAACAAGAATCAGAAGAGGACCCCAAGGACTCACACGAAAAGGGAGAAACTGCATCAGGTACTCAAGATAAAGAAGAAGAAGAAGATTTAGTAATTAAAGATAGATTACCTTAAGAAATCAGACTTGGACATTATTTGTTTGTAAGTGGTTCACATGCCAAAGAAAGAAAACAACTTTAATATAAAATAATATAAAAAAGGTTAGGTGAAGAATTTATCTCAGCTGGACACTTGAAGATAAATAGGGTGATCTAAGTTACCTTCAAAGCTGATTTTTACAGATGAAGAAGGAATATTTGTGGGAATAGAAATTAATGTGAACAGGGATAAAATGGTGGTGGTAGGAGATTTATGAACCAGTGTTGCAGAAACTAACATTAATCAAGAAATTATATTCAATGTTGTCTGAAATGTCTTCTGAAAAATCATGTTTGATGGGAGATGGGAATGGGATAATGTCTCTACAGGTTGATAGGTTTTCTTCAAGGGATATAAAGAAAATATAAGGTCAACTACCTAAAGACTTCTTTGAATTGATGGACTATTTAAAACTGTGGACATATGGAGAATGAAACACCTGGATGATAAAGATTTTACTTTTTTCTCTGATAGGCATAAATTTGATTCCAAGATTGATAAGATATGGATTTCTAAAACATGGATCAATAAGATATATAAGGTTGATATATTGCCAAAAACTTTTTTTGACCACAATCCTGTGATGTTGATGTTTATAAGGAGAAACAAAGAATTTAAATTACTCCTTAATTTTGAATGAGAAGATGGTTTTAAAATGAAAAAAAGAGATTAAGGAATTTTATAAAAAGAATTTAAATAAATAAACTAATATTAGATCAGTTTAGGACTCAAGTAAGCCACATAGAAGGGGACAGTTTATTCAACTTGAAAGTATAAAAAGAAAGAAAATGGAAAAAACACAAAAGATTTTGGATGAAATAAAGATTAAAGAGAATGTATCAAATCTTCAGAAGTTGAAAGAATTTTGAAACTGTTAAAATTATTGATAAGTTCATTATCATTGTTGATTATGGAGGATATTGAAAAGAAATTGACATTTTTGCAACAGAAGAATTTTGAATATGCAAGTAAACCAGGAAGATGGCTCACATATAGACTTAAAAAAGAAAAGCAGGACAGAATGATCTCAAAATTGAGAGAAGGTGATAAAGAATGTACTAAGTATAAAGATTGATGAAGGCTTTTTCATTAATATTTCTGTAAACTCTATTCAACCAATAAAATACAAAAGATAAAGATAGAAGATTATTTGAAGATTTCACAACTACTGAAACTGACAAAAGAAGAAAATGAAAAGATCAATCAGAAAATTACAACATCAAAGAGAGTGGAAGCTTTTAAAAAATTGAAGTCTGTAAAGACTCTGGAACCACAAGGATTTAGAGTTCCTTATTATGAAATCCTACAGGAAGAACTGTTACCTTCCTTGCAAAGTGTAATAAATGATGTGATAGAAATAGAATTAATTCCTAACTCATGAAAAAAGCCAATATTGTATTGATTCCAAAGGAAAGACAAGATTCAGTTTTATCAATTAATTTTAGACCAATCTCTTTGTTGAATAATGATTATAAAAAATTTTTGCTTTGCTTTTGGCAGAAAGAATGAAGAATTTATTAACAGAATATATTGATGAAAAGCAAAGTGGATTTTTACCTGGAAGACAAATGAAAGATATCAGAATTGTGTTGGATGTGATAGAATATTTTGAATGTCATAATGAAAAACAAAGCGCTCTAACTTTTTGGATGCAGAAAAAGGCTTTGATAATCTGAATTGGCAATTTCTTTTTAAAGTTGTTAAATTGATGAATTTTAGTCAAAATGTTTTAACTTCAATTAAATCAGTATATTTGAACAAGTTAGCAAATATAAGTAAATGGAGAAACAACGAAAGCATTTTAAATTTCCAAAGGAACAAGCCAAGTGTGCCCTCTGTCCCCTTTGTTGTTTATTTTAGCAATGGAAGTGCTGAATCATGGAATTAGACAAGATGCTGATATAATTGAAATCAAGATTAGAGAAGCAGAATTTCAATTGAGAAGTTTTGCAGATGATTTGGTGATCATTTTTGAAGATCCATTGAAATGAATACAGAAATGGCAAGAAAATTTTTAAAAAATTAGATTGTTATCTTGTTTGAATATCAACAAAGATAAGACTAAGTTTTTTGCTAAGAAAAACTCCGATGTGTATTTCTCCACAACAGGCCTTTTATAGAACAGAAATGAGAACTGATTTCTAAATGGTTGATATATTATTGTAGAGAAAAGACCAAGACTACAAGATGAAGTCATTGCAACAATTACAGGAGGAAGGTCCTAATTTACAGTGGCTCACATATAGACAATTATATGTAAGATTTAAAGAAGATGAGAAGGCTGAGCAGTTTGTATCTTTTGGGTGAAGATACAAAAATTGATGCAAAAGATATTAAAGTCTCAGTTAGCTAAAAAATCTGAATAATATCTGTTAGGTATCTGGGAAGAAGATGCAATACTTAATTAATAATTATGGGATAAAATGTATGACTTAATAGGTGTAAAGGTTCAAATAAAATGAATTCTTTGCAAAAAAGGGCAGGAACCAATTTTAGTTGCATTTTGTTAGTATTTGTTCTAATTAACAGATTAACAGATGTCTGTTAATGTTTGTGTGGATGTATTTTTTGTTCTTGTTTTGTTATTTTGTATCTTTTGACAGTGGCTTTTTTCTAATTTAATAAAAAAATTAAATTTGTTTTTAAAAATAGAACTTTTTGTTTCAGTGGCTTGGTATCTTGCATGAATAATCCTTGCTGGAAAAGCTAATGGCAATGAAAACTGGGGAAAATAAGAACAGAGTACTACTCTGTTTTCTGGGAGTCCCAGGAGGGACACCAAATTGCTATAAGTTGGGGAAATTAGTTCAGAGCACAAGCTGCATTGCCCGCATTGCTCCACATGCCCGCATTGCTCCATCACTCTGTTACCCTGTTTTCTGGGGGTCCCGGGAGGAACACCAAATTGCTATCAAATTATGCAAGTTGGGGAAATTAGTTCAGAGCACAAGTTGGCAAAATGAGAGGCAGGGTAACTTAGCAGGATCTTGCAACCCAGTGTCTACGGGGTCAGGCCAAGTCAAGAAGCAAACCGGTGTGAAAATAATGAATGATCTTTATTAAATACAGGCAAACAATGTAAGCAACACAAGCACACAGATAACTAAGGAAAATAAAGGTGTGAGTAAGATAGCGGGATTTTCAGAGGGATAGTTAGTTCGGGTGATACGAAACCTGTCCTGAAGTCCAGAAGAAAATGGAGAGTGAAGCTGGGGTTCGATGTATCTCAGGACATGGAGCTGAGGGGAAGCTCGCCAAGCAAAGCGGCAGCAAGGCGGTCTGGAACTTGGGAACGATCCAAGGAAGCGCTCAAAGTCAGGGGTTTTTATAAGGAGAATTGTGACCACAGGCTAGGTTGGACTTAGGGGAAAACAATAGATTTGGAGTTGGAGACAAAGCCTCCGAAAGGTCAGAATTTGAATGATTGCATTAGAGCCGAATTTATCAATAGAGTAGCCGGTATGCAAACACGGAGTTCTTGAGCATTGTATAGCTCGATCATCAAGCTGCCAGCGTGAGGCAGAGGATCTTTTGAGAGTTGCTTGCATACCTAATGGAGGTACTTGCCTTGAGATCTCCTAAAGCAGCGAGTCGGCTGTTTCTGGCCTGCCTGTATTGTCTAAGAATATTACGGTGATTATCGGCCGAGCCTGTATGCGTGGTTGTCCGGGAGCCTCGCAAGCACGTGGAAGGGATATGTGAAGCCGAATTATTGATATCAAAAAGATATCTTTTTATATCCCCAAAGCTCGGGCTAGCCAAGGCAGTAACAAGAAGATAAATGGATACAACAGTATCAGGCATGTCCTTCTAGATTCATGCCCATTGGCTCTAGTTCTTTACACTAGTAGAATCAGAGAATCATAGAATCAAAGAGTTGAAAGAGGCTCCAACGGTTATTAAGTCCAAATCTCTGCTATGCAGGAACACACACTCCAAGTACTCCCAGCAAATAGCCATTCAGCCTCAGTTAAAAACCTCCAAAGATGGTGACATAAATATTTAAATATTTAAACATGGCTATCATGTCACCTCTTAACCTTCTTTTCATCAGGCTAAACATACCTAGCTCCCTAAGCCGCTCCTCACAGGGCATGGTTTCCAGACCCTTCACCATTTTGCTTACCCTCCTGCAGACATGTTCCAGTTTGTCTACATCCTTCTTGAATTGTGGTGCCCAGAACTGGACTCAGTATTCCAGGAGAGGTCTTACCAAGGCAAAATTGAGTGGTATTATTACTTCCCTTGATCTTGACACTGTACTCCTACTGATGCAGCCCAGAAGTGCATTGGCTTTTTTAGCTGCCGCTTCACACGGCTGACTCATGTTCAGCTTGGGGTCAACTAAGACTCCTAGATCCCTTTCATACATCCTGTTTTCAAGCCAGGTATCACCCATCCTATATCTGTGCAATTCGTTCTTTCTTCCTAAGTGTAGTATCCTGCATTTCTCCCTGTTAAGATTAATTTTGTTAGTTTTGGCCCAGCTCTCTAATCTGTCAAGGTCATTTTGAATTCTGATCCTGTCCTCTAGAGTATTAGCTATCCCTCCTAATTTGGTGTCTCCTGCAAATTTGATGAGCATGCTCTCTATTCCGTCATCCAAGTAATTGAAAAAGATGTTGAATAGCCCAGGACAGAGCTCTATGGTACCCCACTAGTCACTTCTTTCCAGGATGAAAAGGAGTCATTCTTGAGCACCCTTTGTGTTTGGTCGGTGACCCAATTACAAATCCACCTAAAAGTAGCTTTGTCTATCCCACATTTTACTACCTTGTTTGCAATAATATCATGGAGGACCTTATGAATGGCCTTAGTGAAATCAGGATACATGACATCCACAGCATTCCCTTCACCCACCAAGCTTGTAACTCTGTCAAAAAAAGAGATCAGATTAGTCTGGCGTCAGAGGTTGGCAAACAGGCAGGGCTAACAGGCATGTTTATATGGGTGTGCTGAAAGAAACAACATTAATTTGTGCATGTTGTAGTAAACTTCCCCAGCCCTAAAAAGCCTTTGGGAGAGTTTCTTGGGTAAGGGCTATGGGATCTGTTGGAGGTAAGGCATTCTGTTTGTTTGCTGGTTTGATTGGTTGCTTGTGGGGTTGCTTAATTGCATGAAAGTTTGCTTAGTTGCTTGTAGGTCTGTTTCCTTGTTTGTTGTTTGCTAGATTGTTTGTGAGTCTGTTTCCTTGCCTGCTTGTTTGCAGGGTTGCTGTTGAGTTTTGTTTCCTTGCTTGCTTGTGAGTTTGTCTCCTTGCTTGTTTGTCTGGTTGGTTGTTTACTTGCTTGATAGACAGTTTGTCTCCTTGCTTGTTTGTTTGTTTGTTTGGTTGCTTGATTGTTTTTGTGAGCAAGTGAGGGCTTGGTTGCTCATTAGTGTTTTATTGTGTTGTGGTGAGCTTGTGGGTGTTGGTCTAAGGGTGATTGACTGTGTGTGAGCTGAGCCGAGAGTAGACTGAGGACATGTTAGCACTCTATTGTATCTGTTGTGTTAAGGCCCAGGTGCTCTGCCTGAGCATAATGCCCTGGGCGGCAGGGCAGCTGCTGAGAGTTGAAGGAGCAGCTAGCAGCCATGATTATAAGTACAGCCTCAGTCCTGAGAACTTAGTGATCATGTGAGGCTAACAGGAGTGTGTACGTGGGTGTTTAGCAGGGGAGTTTGAGAGGGAGGCCCAGTTTTTTTAATTGACTGTTGAAATTGTGAATATGGATAGTGAGGGACCCACTGCAATCATCTGTAACAGCTGTGGCATATTTGTTTTCTTGGTGCAGAATGTAGTTGGGTACACCTGCACCAAGTGCAAATTGGTGGCCCTGTTGGAAGAGAAGTTCTGGCAGCTGGAGGCCCATGTTTCCAATCTTTGGGTTATTAGGGAGGATGAGGATTTCTTGGATAGGGCAGAGAGGCCTTTCTTGAATATGGAACACATGGGAAACATTACTGAGGAGGAAAATAGTTCCCAAACACAGGAGACAGACACGTGGAGGGATGTTACAAGTAGAAGTAGAAGGGCCAGGAACCAAATGTAGAGACTGGAGCTACAGAGTTGATTCCAAGCTCTCTCCATTATTAATGAGGAAATGGAAGAGCAGCAAGACCAACAATGTCAGCCTGAAGACAATGTCCAGGTAACCCTGGAAGAATCTGCATATCAAGTAACCTCTGCCAAGTCTCAGATTAGATGAGTTGTGGTGGTTGGGGACTCCTTGCTGAGAGGAACAGAAGCAATAATTTACAAACCTGCCAAAATGAATCATGAGATTTGCTGTCTCCCTGGGGCAAAATTCATGATGTTAGAAAGAGGCTGACAAGACTGTTCAAGTCCACTAACCATTACCCCTTCATTTTGGTTCATGTGGGAACCAATGACACTACAAGGTACAGCCTTCAGGATATCACAAAGGATTTTGAGGTTGTGGGTAAGAAGCTGAAGGACCTTGGTGCATGGGTTGTAATTTCATTTCAGTTCCCTGTTGAAGGACATGGCCCACGAAGAGAGAGAAGAGTAGTGGAATTAACAACTGGCTCTGCAGATTATGCCACCAAGAACAATGAACAATTTGGGTTCTTGGACCATGGTCTGCATTTTCACAAAGATGGTCTTTGGCAGAGAAAGATGGTAGAGAATCAGGCACACCTCACAGCTATTAACAGGAATGTTTTTGCTAAGAGTCTTGCAAATCTGATCAAGACGGCTTTAAACTGAGTTCTGGCAGGAAGGAAGACAGTGTTATTCAGGGCAGGAGTTCAGCAAGTGCTTAGGAAAAAAGCCCAAATGGTACAGAAAGAGCCGACCAGGTGCTATTAGAGACCAACAGTGGTAGGAGAAGCAACTTTAGTGAAGGGCTTGTGGGAAGGGCACATGGTCTTAAATGTCTCTATACTGATGCATAGAGCATGGGAAATAAACAAGATGAACTAGAACTCTTAGTACAACAAAATAAACATGATAAGATAGGAATCGCTGAAACCTGGTGGGGTGAGTCTCATGACTGGAATGTAGTAACTAGGGAGAATCATGTGTTTTGGAGAAATAGATCAACCCAGAAAGGAGGAGGAGGAGGAGCCTTATATGCTGAGGATATTTTCACCTGTGAAGAGATCCATGATTTAAATTGAGCAAACCAGGTTGAGAGCATCTGGGGTAAGAATTAAGGGGGTAAAAAAAACAACAGGGATGTCATTCTGGGGATTTACTACAGACCTCCAAGCCAGCCTGACGATTTGAATGATGCCTTCCTGGAACTCATTACCACACATTCAAAAAGGAGAGATGCAGTAGTAAAGGGAGATTTCAACTATACTGATATATGTTGGCAGTAAGCATAAGGTCCAAGAAATTTCTCCCTTGCCTTGCAGAGAATTTCTTTGTCCAGAAGGTGGAAGATGCAACAAGGGGATCAACTATTTTAGATCTGATCCTAACCAGCAGGAATGGCCTTGCTAATGGGGTGGAAGTGTGGGATCTTTAGTTTGTAGTGACCATTCTTTATTGGAATTGGTTATTCAGTGGAAAGGGGAAGCCAAGTGTAGGCAGATGTGCATTCTAGACTTTAGGAAAGCTGATTTCTGTAAACTTAGGGAATTATTGGTTGAAATTCCATGGTCAAGAATACTGAAAGAGAAGGGAGTTCATGATGGCTGGGAGTTTCTTGAAAGTGAGATACTGAAGGCACAATTTAAAACTGTTTCCATAAAGAGGAAAAATGGGAGGTGTCTAAAGAACCCAGGATGGATGACTAGGGAACTCTCAAATGAGCTAAATATTAAAAGAAACATGTACAAGAAATGGATGAATGGAGAAATCGCTAAAGAGGAATTCCAACAAATAGCCAGGGTATGTAGGGGGAAGGTCAGAAAAGCTACAGTACGTGATTCTAGAGCAGGTCATTAAATAGACACTTTGTAATTATTTAGAAAGCAATGCTGTCATCACTAAAAGTCAACATGGCTTTCTCAAAAGCAAGTCATGCCTGACTAATTTTATCTCTTTTTATGATAGAGTCATGAGCATGATAGATGAAGAGAATGCTGTGGATGTAGCATTTCTTGACTTCAGTAAGGCCTTTGACAAAGTTCCCCATGATATCCTTGCAAAGATGCTAGTGAAAAATGTGAACTAGACAGTACTACTGTTTGGTGTATTTGTAATTGGCTGAATGACCAAACTCAAAGTCTGCTCTTCAATGGTTTCTCTTCATCCTGGAGATAGTGACTAATGGGGTGCCACAGGATTCTGTCCTGGGCCCAGTGATATTCAACATCTTCATCAATGACTTTAATGAAGGAATAGAGGGCATGTTGACCAAATAAGAAGATGATACCAAATTGGGAGGGATTGCTAATACCCCAGATAAGATCAAAATTCAAAATGACCTTGACAGATTGGAGAGCTGGGTCAAAGCTAAGAAAATGAATCTCAACAGAGAGAAATGTAAGATCCTACACTTAGGCAGAAAAAATGGAATACACAAATATAGGTTGGGGAAAATGTGGCTGGATAGCAGTACATGTGAAAGGGATCTAGGAGTCTTGGCAGACCACAAGCTGAACAGGAGTCAGCAGTGTGATGCGGCAGCCAAGAAAGCCAATGCAATTCTTGGTTGCATCAATAGAAATATGATGTCTAGAGCAAGGGAGGTAATGGTACTACTCTTGTTTGCTTTGTTTAGACCTCATTCGGAATACTGTGTCCAGTTCTGGGCACTTCAATTCAAGAAGAATATCAACAAGCTGGAGAGTGTCCAGAGAAGGGCTACCAAAATGGTGAAGGAAGCCATGACCTATGAGGAGTGGCTTAGGGAGCTGGGGATGTTTAGTCTGCAGAAGAGAAGGTTAAGAGAGAACATGATAGCCATGTTTAAACATTTGAAAGGTCATATTGAAGAGAGAACAGGATTGCTTTCCGCTGCTCCAGAGACTAGGACAAGGACCAATGGATTCAAATTACAGGAAAAGAGATTCCACCTAAGCCTCAGGACTAAATTCCTGACAATCAGAGCTGTTTGGCAGTGGAATTTGCTGCCTTGGAGTGTGGTGGAGTCTCCTTCTTTGGAGGTTTTTAAATAGAGGCCGGATGGCCATCTGTTGGGAGTGCTTTGATGTGTGTTCCAGCATAGCAGGGGTTTGGACTGGATGGCCTCTGTGGTCACTTCCAACTCTATGATTCTACAATGCTGTGATTGTATGACTTGTTTCTGAGAAATCAGTTTTGACTTTTAGTGATTATGGCATTCCTTCCTAAGACCATTTCCTCATTACATTATTACAGTGCTCTTATTCCACTTTCAACATCCTGTGGAATTCTGTGGTTTTAGTTTACTGAGGGGAAATTGCTCTCTAGTTGAGGACTCTAAATACCACTCCCTAGCTTGCAAACACCAGGATTCCACAGGATGTTTCTTACTTCGAGAGAGAAACCTATCCCGGGGTCTACAATTTTAATATTAAAAGATGGCTGCATGTGCCAGAGAGGTCCCCCGAAATGGCAGGCATGGTCAGAAGACCGAAAACCAGGTGAGGCCAGTAAAATCCCTGTCACGTAGCTCCAGGAAACCTCAAGATGTGTAAAGACACAATAAACAAAGGGTTTTCAGCCCCGAGATGCTGACTTGAGAGGATTTACGTGTGTGCCTCAAGTTAAGCAAATTTCCCATTAGGCGGGGACCAGAATTCACATCACAACACCTCCGAAAATCCGGAGACTTTGGCAACACTTAATAATCCCATTACGCCAAGGAAATTACCAGTGTGGAGCTTCGTGCCCACTACAACACCCATTGTTCTCCCTGGGAAAGGATTAGTCCTCCAGGTACTTTTTCCCCTATAAATAGTTTCGGCTTTTGAGCGTTTCTTCGGATCGCTTCTGGTCACCCCAGCTGACTGTCGCTCCGTTTGTTGAGCAATCCCCTCCACCCTCTCTGTGCTGAGCCCCACTTCTTGGCTGCCTTCTCAGACCCAGGCTTCAGGACAAGGTGCAGTATTACCCCTTTAATACTCTCTCTGTCCAATTTCCTCTCTTTTACTTCTCAATAGCTCTTGGGTGCGTGCGTGCGAGAGTGCATTGTTGCGTGAGACTTACATTTAATAAAATCATTTATTGGACATCTGGTTTGGTTTTTGGCTTGGCCTGACCCCATAAAAACTGGGTAAAAGACCCCACTAGGTTACCCTGCCTCTTGCAGTGCTTTTCCTTTGCTCTGGCTAGTTTCCATTCTCCATCACGTGGAGCACACTGAGGTGTCCCCCAAGGGACCCCCGAAATTAGGGTAGCATGTTGAAAGTGGAATAACATTGTAACAGTTTAGTGCAGAAGTGGCCTTGTCAAGTCTTGTCCTCATAGTTGTGTTATTGGCCTGATTGATTGTGTGCACCTATCACCATGCACATTTTTATATTTACATACTGAGTTTAGGAAATGTTTTAAAAAGAAAGAACATTACAGTCATCCCTCCACATTTGCGGGTTTCACTCTTGTGGATTTGATTATTCACAGATCATTTGCTGTCACCTCAGGTGCCTCCCTGTGCTAATTTTAATAGGGACTGTAAGCCTTGTGAGACTGAGAAACTGCAAATGAGTCTTGTCAGTCCCTATTAAAAATGGTGTGGGGCAGCAGTAGACATGGCAGTAAATCCTACCAGCCAGCCACTTCTGCTTTCTGAAGGAACCCTGATGCCTCAAAGGAATCCACGATGGGTTGAATATTGTGATCACACTTTTTGTGTGTGTTAAATATGGTTTGGGAGGGCCTAGAGTTATTCACAGTTTTTCTACTTTCACAGGGGTCCTGTGCCCCTAACCCTAGCAAATGTGGAGGGATGACAGTAATCCAACAAATAAAACTCTGTCTGTGGGTTCATGAGCACAGAATAATTAACTATAATATTATATAATTCTAAAAATTAAAATGCCTTTATCAGACCTTCTCTGCCATTACATGAACACTGTATTCATACCTACCCCTTCTGCCCAATGCGAATTGTAGATTAGATGAAATCTGACCTTTCCTATAACATTTCATTCACGTGGTCAGCCTGAGACAATTATAGGTTCTCAGTTTAACCTACTTTATAGCCTGTGTTTAGATTAAAATGGGATGTGCAATAATTTGATCTTCAGGAAATGGAATGTAAATACAGACATACCTCTTTTAATGCCTCAGACAAAGAAACTTTTTTTTTTCATAAAGTCTTTTATGGAAGCCCAGGTCAGACTCCCCTTTTCTTATCTTCTGTCTATCTGGAAGGTGTTTGTTTTTTCAGCATTGGCATTGGAAGGGTGATGAAGGAGGGCTGGAGAAAAGCTTTCAGCATTGGGTTGCAGTAGCATGTCTGCAGCCACAATGCAGGAGAGCTTGAGCTGGGAAGGGATAGGGTTTTATTTAAGGTGATCCTACTATATTTGTCTGAGTTTAAATATAACAGACAAGGAAAACAGCTATCCCCAGAATTACTTAATGAGCAAAAGGGAAAGAAAAAGGGGGAAACTAATTAGTCTGCCTCACTAGCTACCCTGCAATGTTGAAAACAGACAGATTTATACATTTCATTGTTGTTGTTGTGTGCCTCGAAATCACTTCTGACTTATGTCAACTATAAGGCAAACCTAACACAGGTTTTTGTGGGGCTGTGTGTGTGTGACATGCCCAAGATCATCTAGTGGGCTTCCATGGCCAAGCAGGAAATCGAACCCTGGTTTCCAGGGTCGTAGTCCAACTTTTGAAGCACTAAACCACACACTTTCTAAGTTTCATTACTAAAATGGTAATTATAGGAGAAATGGAGGCCGTTGAAACAAAAATATAATCCCAGGATGTGTTTTAGAAGAAGCTTTCCTGTAGACTCCAGAAGACTGAAAATGTTTTTGTTTACTTGTGCAAGCCTCCATGACCAGGTTATTTCATTTCATATGTGCATAATGCTCATTTGGTTAAAACGTTTGCTGAAACACATTGAACTGCCCTTCTCTTTTGTGGTGTAGGAATCTATCCCTATTCTTTCCATGTTATTTGTGTGTATGGTACTAAAGTTTCTGTTAGAGAAGTAAAGTCCTGGAACACAGCTACTTCATTAACTAAGATATCCCAGCAGTTAAGAAATATATACAGAAAGTTCCCCATAAACATACAACCAGTCTCCATGGCACATGACTTCTGGCACATGACACTATCCCCTGCCCCAAGACCTTCCCACCTGCCTGGTGGGGTGCTGCTTTTCAGGGAAACTAGAGGTGGAATTGCTGGACAAACTGGGTGCATGGACATGCAAGGCATTGCCAGCCACCAGAACAGGTGGCAGAGGTAGGATATCCCACTGCTGTCGAGTGGCAGAGACTACAGGGGCCAGCTATGACTGATGGAAGACCAGATGCACCTTGAAGGATTCTGGCAGTTTGATCCAGTAGGCAACCAGGTTGATCATTGCTTCCATTAGGGCGCTAGTTATGTGAAGGACCCTGGACTAGCAGGTTATGAGCAGAAATCTAGACCAAGCCCCCACCTCCAAAGGGGCCCCCTCTCACCAGCATCAATCAGCCCAATACTTATTTTAGTCATCCTTCTCCCGTTGGAGCTGCTGTCAGAGGACCCGATGAATGGCCTGCAACTCCTGCAGGAACTAGTCTGCAGCTGGAGGAGTAGAAGAAGTTGAAGAAAAGAGGAAGAAGTGGGGATGGAACCCACAGTTGGCAAAGAATGAGGTAAGACATGTTGAGCACTGGAGGGTGTTTTTATAGGCAAATTCTGCCACAGCAAGGAGCATGATTCAGTTATCCTGGTGAAAGTTAATGAAATACTGCAAATACTGTTCCAGGATCTTGTTCACCCACTCCATCTGCCAATCTGACTGGGGGTGGAAGGTCAAGGAGAGGTGGACTAGCACCCCCAGACCCTTCAGGAGGGTTCACCAAAAGTGAGCAATGAATTGAAGCCCTCTATCAGGTACTCGGGCAATCCATGTAGGCAGAAGACAACACTCAAGAAGAGGTCAGCAGCCTCTTGGGCTGTGGGCAGATCTGTGCAAGGAACAATGTGTGCCATTTTCATCAGGGTGTCTACAACCACCAAGATAGTCATTGCTTCTTGGGATTGGGGCAGCTCTGTTATAAAGTCCACTAACACAGCTTGCCAGAGATGCTTTGGAGTCAGTAACAGGAGGAGCTGCCCCACTGGTTTAAACAGAAAGTACTTCGCCAAGTGACAGGTTGGGCAAGAGGCCACCTCTGCCTGGAGATGAGGCCACCAAAAGTCCTTGGCCACCAAATGGAGAGTCTTGAAGCAGCCAAAATGCCCTACCAGAAGACGGTTATGGCACAACTGCAACATGGTACCCCACAGATATCCAGGAGGTATATAATAACAGTCCCAGAAGTATAGCAGGTGTTGATGCACCATCAAATGATGCGACGCATAGCCGGGTGAACCCTCCAGTTCCTGCTGCCAGTGCTGTATGTAGGGGTCTTGCCCTTGTTGGTCTTACATCTCCTGCAAGAAGTCCCCCAGAACCTGGGTTGCAGAAAAGCTCTTCAGGGGCAAGACTGTGGCTTTCTGGGAATCAGTGTCAAGCCACAATTACTCCAGCTTCAGAGACTGCAAGTCCGCTCATTTGTTCTGGCTGCTGGGAATGTACATGATCTTGAAGTTGATGAAGAACTGGGACTTTCGGATCTGGCTCTGGTTCAACTTCTCGGCTGATTGAAGATATTCCAGGTTCTGATGGTCAGTCAGACTTCAACTGGGTGCCAGGCCCCTTCCAGCAAATGGCACCAGGTCTTGAAAGCTACCTTGATGGCCAAGAGCTCCTTGTCCTAGATGCTATAATTCCTTTTCAATGGTTTTGTTGGAAGATTTGAACATTCTCTCTTCCCCCTCTTATTCTAGGACAACTGGAGTTGGCTAGTATAGGGTTAACTGTTTCAGTCCCATTCTCATTCTCTTTGACCCATGTCAAGGATTTTCATGCCTTCTTGTAATCCCTGGAAATGACCTCTCTGTAGAGGCTTTGTAAGAATATTAGCAATCATCACTTCTGTATTGCAGTATTCTAGTTGAACAAGTCCATTATGGCACATCTCTTGCACCTTACAAAAAGCAACATCAATATTCTTCTTGGGTGACCTCTCACAAATTTTGAGGCAGCTTTGGTTATCTTGCATTGAAATGGTTTGTTTGGGCTTTGTTGTCCCAGAGTCCATAAGGTAAGTTATGCAGCCATTTTATTTCATCACACGCTGCCTTTGCTGAAATACACTCAGCACCAGTGGAAGAATCTGCAATTGTGGATTTCGTCTTACTTACCCAACTTATGGCTCCTCCACCATAAAAGATCAGGTTTCCGCTGGTTGATTTCCTGTCTGCCAGATCTACAGCCCAGTCAGCATCTATGTAGGCAACCAGTTGTGGCCGGTCACAGATTGGCAACATCAGCTTGTAATCTGCTGTTCCTTTCAAATATCTAGCAACTCTTTTCACTCCAATGGTATTCCTTTCAAAGGAGAGTTAACCATTCTAGATATGATTCTAACAGCATTTGCAATATCAGGTCTGGTGAAATTAGTTATGTATAGGAGTTTTCCAACTGCAGTCCTGTATTTGTCTCCATTTTTCAAAGGTTCACATTTCTCAGTGCTCTTTAAGAAACCCATTTCCATTAGAGTTGGCATAATTTTGACATCCTTTAGACTAAGGCAGTCAAGAATATCCATTATCTTCTGTTTTTGATTACGAAAAAAACTTCCATCACTGCCTCTTTCTATTTGTGTTTCTAGATAGTGTGAGATGTCTCCCAAATTCTTAATATCTATCTCTTTCTTGAGATAGTCTCCTCACTGCCTGCTTTTTCTTGACTCCACAGGATCAGATCATTGAGATAACAAATAATATAAGTCTATTTGTTATTTCTGAATCTTTTGTACACACATTTGTCAACCGTGCCTGAAGTGAAGCCCTCTTGGATGAGAAGCTGGTTCAGTTTCTCATTCTGTGCCCTGGCAGCCTCTTTCAAGCCATAAATGCTTTTGTTCTATTTGCGTACAACATGGTCTTTCCCAGGAACTTGGAATCCTGGAGTCTGTTCCATGTACAGTTCCTCATCTAGATGTCCATAAAGAAAAGCTGTTTTAACATCAAGATATTGAACATGCATTTTCTTAGAGGCTGCAACAGCCAGGAGAGTTCTAGTGGTTGTGCATGTGACTACTGGAGCAGAAGTCCCATTGTAGTCTTCACCAAATTCTTGACTGTAGCCTTTGGCCGGGGGTCTTGCCTTATACCTCTGAATCTCCCCTTCTTCTTCTTGTTTTGTGGTAAAAATCCATCTACAGCCAAATGTCTTTTTTCATTTTGGCAATTTTTACAAAATCCATGTTTAATTTTTATACAAAGATTGCATCTCCTCAATAGCAACCAGACTGTGTGGCATTCACCCATCTTCCAGATGTCTTTCATCCAGAAGGGGCTACACATGCAGCAGACCAGCCAAATGATGAGGAACCAGACAGCATGCAAAGAGAAGAGCCAAATATCCAAGTCCAGATGAGAAAGTCAGAATGCTGCAATAAAGTATGCCACCTGAAAGACTCTCTTATCTGGCTACAGAGGAAAAGATTCCACAACCCTCTGGTTGGCAAAAGATCAAGGGACTACCAAAGTCAGATTCTGAGAAGTGAGTGAAGCTGTCTGTATTGTTCTTGCTTTCAAGTAAGTCCTCAGTTCAGGGAAGACACACGGAAATTGGGACATACTTTCTCTGCAACCCCAAGGGAACTCTATGAAACACTCTGGGAAACTCTAATCCCCAACAGAAGCTTGCAGGAGTAGTACCCGCTGGGGAAGAGTGTCAAGGACTGTGAGTCTGCTTGCAGTAATACAGCCCCCATGGTGACATCAGAAGCACTAGTCTCCACAATGTGCTGTGTCTGGTTGCTGAAGAATGGGCTGGGAGGCAATCATGGCCTTCAAAGTGTCCAAAACCTCGTGGGCCTTTGCATCCCAAACAAAGGATTCCTTCTTCTGCAGCAGAGCGGTCAGGGGGTGCTGTCACCTGGGCAAACCAAGGGATGGATGAGCAGTAGTAATTCACAAACCCGAAGAGGTGCTGCACATCCTTGGGATTGCATGGAGGCTGCCAGGACAAAAATAGTCTCCCCCTTGCTGGAGTCCATGGCGATCTCATCAGCTGAGATGTGGTGACCCAGGAAGTCTATTATAGACTTGTCAAACTCACACTTAGTGAGCTTGGTGAAGAGGTGATACTTCCGTTGTCTTTGGAGGATGGTGTGCACATGCCTTTCATGGTCAGCAGTGGAGCCAGAATAAATCAAGATGTCATCCAAATAGATGATGACACAGTGGCCAAGTAGGTCATGGAACACATTGTTCATAAAATGAAGACAGCAAGGGTCTGCCAAAAGACATCGCAGTATATTCAAAGTGCCTGTACCGTGTATGAAATGCTGTCTTCCATGTGTCCCCCTCTCAAATGTGCACCAGATTGTAGGCTTCCCATAAGCCCAGCTTGGTGAAGACTTTAGCCCCTTGCAGCCTCTCCAAAATCTCTGCAATGAGCAGCAGTGGGTACTGGTTCTGGACCATGATCTAGTTGAGCTGCGGTAGTCACTGCAAAGCCTCAGTTCTCCTGACTTCTTTTTGACTAAGAGCCTGGGGGTCCCGGCTGATGAGGAGGAGGGCTGTATGAAACCCTTCTTCAGGCTGCCAACTTAGACTCTGACCAAGGGTAAATCTGGGCCACAGTAATATGGGCCCCAGGGATCAGGTCAATGGGGCAATCATAAGGCTGATAAGGCAGCAACTGATTAGCTTCCATTTCACTGAACACATCAACAAACTCAGCATACTTTGTGGGCAGGGCAACAAATGCATCTCCTCTACGCCTGCTGCCAGGATTTCTGGAGCATGATATGCTCCTTGTAGCCTGGTGACCCGAAAGTAATTTCCCTCTGGGAGCAGCTGATGTGGGGATAATGGGCTTCCAACCACTCAAGGCCTAAAACAATGGGAAACCTACATGCAGAAGCCAGATATAACTCTGACTTCTTGCCATGAGTTCCCATCTGCTACTTCAGATTTTCCATTGCCCAGAAGCCAGAGTCTGACTATCAATAGTCTCTACCCATATGGGTGGTTGGAGGGGGTTCCACAGAATCCTCTGTTGGTCCATGCAGTCTATGTCCATGAAATTGGCTATCAGGGCCCAGGTTTGTACTGATGGTTTCCCTGAGGGTGTAACAGATAGCACCAGGTATTTGTAGCAAGTGCTGTTTGGTGTCTGGGCACTAGCAACACAAGCCAGTCCCCAGTTTAGTGCCCTCCTGTTGGCAAGAGGAACTCTTCTTAGCTGGGTACATGGTTGCTAGACGACCCTGGCCCCACAGTAGCAGCACAGGCCCTCTCAATGTCTTCACACTTTCTTCACTAATGTCAACCAAGGCCTGATACTCCCTATCTCTATAGGCTCCTCTGCAGGCAGGAATTCCAGAGCAGATGAAGACAGGAGATGCTGTGGAAGGGCTGCAACCAGCTGGTTCCAGCCCCAGGCCTTACATTGTTGTAGGCAGCCATCAATCTTGAGGAACTAATGAATCAGGCCTTGCGGGTCCTCTAGGCACTCAGTACGGGCCAGTTCATCAAGAATTGAGTCCAACAGCCTTTTCTGAAATTGATCCACTAAAGCTGATTGATTCCAGGCTAGATTCTGTGCCAACAGCTTGAACTCACTGGCATACTGGCTCATAAATAGAGTACACTGGCCCCCAAAAGCTGGAAAGTTGGTTAGAGTTCCTCAAACATTTTTTATTACTACACGAGATGTGTTATATGAAAATAGAAGATGATGGATCTTGTTTTGTTGCTATTTTATATTTTTAACATCTATAATATAGGTTTTAGTAGTAATGTTTATGATTTATTAATAACTTTAAAAAATCAACCATTTCTCCATTTATTATAGTTTTAAATTGGTACTTACATCTTAAATATGAAGATGTTAATATTCAAGTTATGGTATGATACCAGGTTTAGAATTAATTTAACTCAGAATGATACAATTATGGTAGTAACTGTGTATAATTGATATTTTTTAATCAACTTAACTAAGCTTAGTTGCCACCACACACAAACACATGGACTGCCCAAAACTATCAGTTGTCGCAACACACAATGTGCTAATTATCAGTTGCCTCTGCATATGATGCACTAACCACAAGCTTCTCAGGGGGCTACTTTGCAGGCCTGCAACACAAGAGGTCTAGGGGCTTCCTACGCACCTTAACAAAACTGTCAGGATTTGGCTGGGACTGGCTCCTCTGAGCACACGCAGAGCGCAGACAGTGAGGCAAGACTTCGCCACAGCCAGAGTTTTCAGTCAAGCAGACAAAAAAGCTAGAGACACGTTCTTTAAGCTTAGAGCAGATTTATGACTTCACATTTTCAGCAAGTATTCCACTAGGAATTAGGAAGACAAAAACATCAGGAGCAAATAATAACATTGGAGATAAAACGGACAGAATCTCCCTCATCATAGTGTATGCAGAAAGCAGCGTAACATGACCACCCAGGAAAATAATGAACTGGTGGGCTGGACTGGCAGATCCTAGCCTTTTTAAGGGCTAACCATCACCCTGAACATATGGGATGACCCAATCAGGTTTGTGGCATGTGGTCTTCCCCAGTACACAAGTTGTAGTCATACCAGACAGACATATTGACCTTGCACCTGCACCTCTGGCCACATCATCTCATTTTCTGCCATCCACTTAGAGGAAACCATGTCTGACTTGGCAGATATCCTTGACAAAAACCATCAAAGGTACACTGATCTGGAAGTGGCAGGCAGTCCACACAAAATGGAGGTTAGGAGGTTCTACTCTTTACTTCTTTCTGTAACCTTAAGTGCTTAGGGATTTTGCTGTACATGTTCTTAGCTGTGTGTTCTGCCCTAACTTTCTGGATCCCACACCGACAAGACCTCAAGTTAGGCAATGGACTGGACAGCCACATGCCCAGCCCTTGTGTTCTACCATGGCTCACAGATAGAGTGTGTGGCCAGATAGGTGCAGGTGGCAGACATGAACCAAGATGGAAAGGAGAGACAAATTTCCAATCTGACATGGGCCCTTTGGTTCCAGCACACAGATTCACAGTCAGTCATGTTCCTGGTTTGGCTGGAATCCATATGGGTTCCCTACGTCTGCTTTTCCTGAATTATGTGCATCAACTCACAAGACACAATTCCAAGTTGTTGCCAGTGTTACTCCACTAATTGTGTTACCCTAAAATGGTACTCAGGGGCCACCCATGACGCCAGTACCTCCGTGCAGAGATGGGGAATATTAGTTCAAATTAGAAGCAAGGGTGAGATCTTTGCACCAATGTTTATGGGGTCTTTGCAGAGAAGAACCAGCCAGAGATTCAAAAATAAGTTCAACATGTTTTATTGGGGGAATTGATTACATGCATTCAAGATCCAAATAGTCACACACTCACACAAGGCTGACTGAAGGAAAAAGGGAGGAAAGCTTTTGGATAGCAAGAATCAGGATGTCATGGGTAATACTTACCAGTCTCAGAGAACAGCAAAGAAGCAGCAATGTGGCTTAGACTCACATCTAAGGACAGCACACAATTAGGAATCAGAGCGACAGTGTGGTGACCAGCATGTGGTCAATTTCATCTTAACCTGCCAAAACTCAGGTTCTATACCCGATATCTGCCTGGAGGGTATGGGTGTGAATGGCTCTCCGGCCTAGTAAACAATTGAGTCTGCAGAGTGAACAATGAAGTCTAGAAAGAGTTAATGATCTTAGTGTTAGGTGACAAAGGGCCATGGATGTTTTGATATCTCTGTAATGGTTGGACAGGTGTAAGGGTCATGGAGAGATTTACAGGTCGGTAGGAAGAGAGGTTGGTGGGAATTTCTCAGAATATCAGTGATTTGGTGGGAATTTCCCAGATGCTATTGTCCAAAAGACAGATTCATTAAGGCTAGCTTAAGCCTCTGGAGATACCCTGACTATGACCTGGCTACACCTAGAGACCTAGTTTGACCTAGTTTGCAGTGCACATGTTTGGCAGCATGGCCATTCAGTCACATCAGGGTACATTTTATATTAAAGCCAATTAATATATCATGCCAATTAAATCATATTTCAGGAATTAAGCCAAATCAAAGTGTGAGGATGCATGGCCTGATAACACTCCCCCCCACCCCCCAAAAAATGGAACTTCCATGATGGAGCCACAGAGTTTCATTTCTCTTCAGGAAGATGCCATACATCTACAATTAGCAGAATTTTGGGGGATGGGATATTGGGTGATTAGGACTGAGCATATAGGAAGGAGGGCTAGCATGAGAGCTATTTTACTTCCATTAATTTCATCGGCTAATTGCTTGATTAGTTTAGCAAAAATGTGTCCAATTTAGTAAAAACGTCTTTCCAGAAAAGGGGAAAGAGAGGAAAATTTAAGAAGAGAGCATCTAATATGCATCCCAGTGTACAACATAATATGCAAATATTGCTCCAGCAATTGGAGCTTCAAAATTCAAATACAATAGTGTTAAATACTTCAAAGAAATTTCAGTGTTCATGTGGGTAGCTCTCCTTCAGTAGAAACAATGGGGAAAAGTCCGACATAGGCAATTCATGGCATAGTTCATATGGCTTTGAGTTTGAAAGAGTCCAAGGTATCAGGTGGAAGGGAAATTCTCCTCTTGGGTCTGAAAGAGGTCATGGAACATAGCCCTTGGTGTGTTTGGAGAGGTGGAGTGAAGATTCCACACTGGTATTCAGGATGATTAGCGTGCGCTAGAGATGAGGGAGGGAAGCATTCTTTGGCTTTTGGGGCTTTCCAGAATCAGTGGTCACTTCACACTTTGGAGCAGCATACACCAGCAGCAGACTGTTCTGGTGTGGTTGTTAGACCAGACCAACATCTTTTGGGCGGTTTTGGAATCCAAGCTGAAATCTATAGGATTAATGCATTTTCAGGGAGAAAACTGAGAAAGAAATTAGTGGTGCCCTTCCACCTGTAGCTGAGAACTCTGCTGCCCCAAAACACTGGTGCTTTATGGAAATTTTGGGTTGCAAAACCTCTTGGGTACTGTAACCAGAGAGAGGAAAGTCCAGATTTGTGACCTGAAAACACAAGGGTAGCAGACAAGGAGAAGTGACACTTGGTAAACCTGTCCGCTAGTCTCCCAGGAGCTGGATTTGTGCTGGTCCACTGTGATTTGGATTATGCATGGATGAATCGGGGAGTCTCTGAAAAACTGACAAATTTCAGTTCAAGTGCGCCAGTTTTCCAGAGTTGGGAATGACGATCTGCCCAAGGTTCACACCTTCCTTCCTGGAGGATCAGCCACAGGCTTGGCAAATCCTTTCCCTGGACGACCATGGGCTGGGATGGCTGGCTTGGGGTTGGTCCCCTCTCCAAGAAGGGAGATTATTACTGCATATGGAAGACACTGCCTAGGCTTCCATGTTCTCTTTGGGTAAAGTCCACTATTTTTTTTTTATTCTGGTGACAATCTCAACCTGTCTAAGAGCTCGCTGTAGGGAGTCATGGGGGACTTAGGGCTCCTGAATAATACAGTTAAAGAAGAGCTTGAGCCCTGGCTGCCTTGGCCAACTCATCAAGAACTTTTAATTGAAATAGCTGGTGGCGGACACAGTATACCAGACCAGCAAGACTACTAATGCAGTTTGAAAGGCCAGATGATAATAATAAGTTATAGCATGACCTTGAAGACTCCCACTGCTTTGGTTGACCAACCAAGGAGAGACTCCTACCACAAGTGGTGTCCAACAGATGCAATCTCTCTAGAGAGGTTTCCAATGGTGTTCCCATTGTGAGATGCAACTAAGGTGGCATTGTGTTACTGTGGTGCATAGTCCGAGCCCGGGGTCTATTAAATATAATTTTATATCAAAGAATTGGCCATTCCAAACTGCTCCCCGCCACGTGCTTGTGAGGCCCCCGGACAAGCACCCACACGGACACGGCCGAACAAGCCGAAAAATACAAAACAAACCCAGGCAGGCCAGTAATTTTCCGGCACGCAGCTTCAGGAGACCTCCAGGCAAGTCCACTTTAAAACTTCATTAAGTATGCACGAGACATACAAAGGATTCTCTGCCCTGAACAGGCAGCTTGATGAGATTAGCGCTTAACTGTTGAGCACTCTCCATTTGCATACTGTCTGCACTATTGACAGCGCCGTCAAAATCCAATCATGCTAACTACTGACCTTTTGGAGGCTTTGTCTCCAACCCGAAACTCATTGTTTTTCCCGGGAATGGACTACCCTACAGGCACATTTTCCCCTATAAGAACCCCTGATTTTGAGCGCTTCTTCGGATCGCTCTTGGCTTCCATACCGCCTTGCTGCCGCTCCTTCTGCCAAGCCTTCCCCTCAGCTTCCACGTGCTGAGAACTTCCGCTCCTACAGACTTTCTTCAGACCAACCGGGCTACAGGATCAGGTCTCGTATTTCCCCAAAAACTCCTTCTTAAAATCCCCTATCTACTTTCCTCCCTTTATTTTCTTAGGTCTGTGTGTGTGAGTATGCAAGTACACAGTATTTCTTAGTTCCGTGTGAGTGAGCACGCAAGTGCGCTGTGACTTTACAAATAAAAGAACTAAATTAGAACTTTATTGTGTCATGCTCTTGACTTGGTCTGACCCCGTAAACATTGGGTAAAAGATTCTGCTAGGTTACCCTGCCTCTCGTAGTGCTATAGCTGATTCCCATTCCCCATTATTTGGGGCACATTGAGGTGTCCCCCAAGGGACCCCAGAAATCAGGATAACGATTGTCTGCCTTTAATTTCAAAAGCTGTTCTTTTAGATCAGGGTGAGTTAGGAATCTATGCAAGATATGTAAATTGAGGGCAAATAATACTGGGATAACAGATTGGTATAGTGAAGGAGATCCAAATTGGGACTGAGTAGTCTATGTCATAGCCACTGATGGTGGTCATATTATAAAAACAATGATTTAACATAGGTACCATGGGCTGAATCAAATATCCATTGATGGCGATGTCATGGCGCACATGCATCCCACTCACACACATGCATCCCTTTCCAGTATTAACTATAGCGGAATTTGAGTGGGAGGTTAGTTCATAGGCACACTAACTATCCTTACCCTTAAGGGGCATCAGACAAGGATGACGGGGTTGCAAAGTATCACCTTCACAGATAAAGCCCAGGTTTCCTTGGTGCCAGCACCATTCTACGTTGACAGTTTACCATTTGAGTTGAAGCACTGCAGCCAAATGGTTATGGTCTTTGGAATACAGGATGTGTCCTGAGATGGTCTATATTCTGAGGGGGATGACTAGATGAATAGAGAGCATGGTTGGAGTCACCAACATTCCAAGCTGATGCTGTAACTATCACCACATCACAGAATGAATGAATACAAACTATTGAACACCAAAGCTGTCATGTCAGGACTGCACTGGGTGAGAAAATCAGGTACTTTGCCTTTGGACCTTCCTGACAAAAGATCTCCTCCTTCCCATTTTCAGGGTACATACACTTAGCAACAGTACAATGTTACCCTGCCTGCTTGGGGCTCCCTTAGAGGGGATCCCAAAGGCTGTCAAAATCGTCTCTTGTGGGGAAAATTAGCTCTGAGCACTGTTTTAGCAACGCAAAGAGGGCAGAGTAATTAAGGATCTTTTAACCCAATGTTTACGGGGTCAGGCCCAGTCAGAAACCACACAGACTGTTCAAATTAAGGTATATTATTGGCATAGGTGTTAAAATCCATACAATCACTCAGCTGCATTCACTCCACCAAGCATACAAGACTATAGAAATTTAGAAAGACGTGAAAATTAAGAGAGAGAGAGAGAGACATAAGGGTTTTGGAGTAATATTGTACCAATCCAGAAGTCTTCAACTGGGAGAAAACGATCTCAGCCATGCCTTTTGAGGCTGAGGGGAGCTTACCAGCTTCATGGTTTGCGGATCTGGGAGAACTCCGAAAAAGAATGAGAAAAAGGGCCTAGTTATAGAGCTGACCCATGTCCTGGGGAACAGATGGCTGCATTTTTATGAAGATGGATTTCAGCTTTGTAGTTCAAAGGAAACACAGTCAAACATCCTTGTAGTTTCCTGCAAGATGAGTATCTCATCCAGGGATGCATACTTCAAGGTGTCACATTCCAGGCTGTTTGCATTGTTTGTTTGTTCCCAGAGAGTTATTGTCGCCTGATCACTGCTGAAAATCTGTTGTCTAGGGATTGGAGAAGCACTGCCTCAGCCATGGGTGTTGTCAGGAAGGGAGCTACTGCACTGGCCTCTCCAATTCTGAACACCACCGCTGCCTGAGCATTTATCCTCCCCACCACTTGCCAGCAACTGTGAGGGGCTGGGTTTCCTGGACCACCTGCCCTGTTGTACTGAGTATGGGGGTCATGGTTGCTGTAGGTCATTGGTTGGACAGGTTCCTACAATTTGGGATCCATGCCTTTGTGGGGGACTTTTGTGTGCCTAAAAGCTACTGACTTCCTAAGCAGATCAGGCACCTCTCTAATTCTTTTGCAAAAGTCATCCCCCTGGATCTAGGTGGTATCAAGGGGACCTAGGGCCATTTGAGTCTATGCGTGAGTTCAGGCCCGCATAAAGGAAAATTTTGAACTCCGCATCATTGAAATCAAAGTTGTCTATGTTGCAATTTCCTGGCCAAAATCACTAGGAGCTTCTTCTGGGCAACAATTTCTCCGGATTCTCACCAGGAGCCTAGTGCTGAATTACATCAAGGGCATTAGCTGTCTGTCCTGCCACAACAACTGGATGATCTCCCACATCCATGGGTACATGTCTAGGCTGGCAAGATCGCAAGCAGCCATGGCTGATTCTAGAGCTGGCAGGTTGGTAGAGGAAATACACAACCAGACAAGCTGGCTAAGGTTTTGGCCATTGGTGGTGGGATCTGTGTGAGCTACAGCATTGAGCCACATTTTCCTTGAGTCTCTGTGCCTAACTGGTCTGAGATGGCCTTGTCCTCCATGGCCATCCAAGGGACCCTTTATTCAATGTCTTGCTGCTCCATCCAGCCATTTGTTTGGCACATGGTGAGCAACTTATTTTTGATGGGGTAGAGTGTGGTGCAGGCTGTTCCTACCCTGGGTTGTAGGGGGCAAGTGGGAGCGCTTCCCCTAGCAGAGGATCTTCCAGAGTGTACTCAGTGAGAGAGGGAAGAGCCTCCAAGCAGACAGTCTCAATGATGGCCCCCTTGGTGTTCAGTTTTTGGGAGAGCTCAGCAGTCTTGCAATTGCAAGCTTCGTGGCTCACATTCTCATGTTGGGCCTTTGCTTGATTTGCCAGATATTGAGCAGCATGCTATACCTGAGCATGCTCCCTCTCAAGCATGATCCGCCTGTCTGGGAGTGCCTGTATCTTAATTGAGGCAGTCTCTAATTTGCCTTACTGCTGCTTTTTTGGATAGCGGATGCCTCATCTTAAGTCCAGGCAGAGCACTGAAATCCAGGGCCAACTGTTGCCACACACAATGCACAAGCTGCCCAAATAGTCATAGCCACCCCACAGAATGCAGTAAGTGTCAGTGTCAGGAACTGAATCCACACACAAATAGTACATTGCATTAAGAACTGTTTATTTGGAGTGTAATACATGTAATGACTTCAGTGCAAGGTCTGAAGCAAAGTGAAACTGAGTAAGTTTAAGGATCCCCAATGGCCCCTCCCATGTCTGAAGGTCCTGGGAACCATGTTATCAGCTAGAGTACATTCCAAAGCAGTACCAGGCAGTGTTTACCTAACAGTTGCTAACTATCTCAACTACATATGCTATTAATATATCATGGAGGGGCAGTGGAACTACCCAACATCTTGCCCCATCCAAAAAAAATAAAATAAAAATAAAAATATACCAACAATGTCCCGGAGATAGGTATGTAGAAAAGGTGGAAGAGATAAAGAGGTTAGTATCAAGGTGTAGAAGGTTTGTTAGGGTGAGCTTAGTGAAAAGAAGCAATGAGTCCAGGAGCAGAGACATTAGTTGCATAGATCTATTCTGCAAACTGAGGTGGGAAGTCATTCCAAAGGATCAGGTATTGAAGATGGCCCTTGTGGATTCTGGAGTCAAGGATTGCAGAGATTTCACATATGTCAGCATCAGTTGTCAAAGTAGTTGTGAAAGGGGCCGACTTCAGTAAGCTGCAATGAAACACAGGGTGAATTAGTTTGTATTTAGGAGGCAAGGAAAGTATGAAAGTCACATCATTGACTGCTTTCTTGATGGGAAAGGGACCAATGAATTTAGGAGCAAGTTTGTTGGAGGGGCCCTCAAAAGTCAGGTTTTTGGTGGAGAGGTAGACGAGACCGGCAGATTGGTAGTCAGGGTTTTGTAGCCTTTTCCTATCAGCATATTGTTTGTGAGACACTTTCAATGAATTAATGGAAGATTGAACTGGGTCCCAAGTTTCAGAAACACATTGAATCCAATTGTTGAGGAAGGATGGATAAGCTTCTGAAGTAATAATGGGAGGCAATGTGTCAGGAATGCGGCCAAAACCCACCTCAAATGGTGACTTTCCTGTGGAAGAGTGGATTGCAGAGTTGTATGCAAATTCAGTGAAAGTAAGAAGGGCCACCCAATTTGACTGTTTGGAATTGATGTAGCAACCTAGGTACTGTTCCAGGGACTGATTAACTCTTTCAGTCTGTCCATCAGTCTGTGGATGATGGCTGGTTCCTACCTTTTGGGTGATGTCCAGTGATTTTAGAAAGTGTGTCCAAAATTTGGAGGTGAAGATTGGTTCTCTGTTGAAGATAATGCAGGAGGGAGTCCCATGAAGACAGTATATGTTGTTGATGAAAAGTTGAGCAAGTTTCTCAGTGTTTAGGACTTTCTTCAGAGGAATGAAGTGGGATTGTTTGGAGAATTGATCAGTGACTATCCATATGACATACTGCCAGGTCGTCCAACAATGAAGTCCCATGAAATGGTGTGCCATGGCCTGGGAGGTGTAGAAAGTGGAGTTAGAAGGTCATGTGGTTTTTGTAGTCCAAGTTTTGCAAGTGATGCATGTGGGGCAGGTCTTAACGTATTCTTGGACATCCTTATGCAGCACAGACCAGTAGAACATGCATCTCACAGCGTGCAGTGTTTTAAGAAAGCTAAAATGTCCAGTAGATTTAAGGTTATGGTGTCTCCTGAGAATTTCTTGTCTGCAAGGTTGAGGGACATACAGCTTGTCACATATGAAAGCAATACCATCAGACCATGTTACAGGGGTGGTGGGTTTCTGTAGCCACATGTCATTTGCATAATTGTCCTTTAGGGTTTTTAGAAATTCGGAATTGAATACAGTGGAAATCGTAGGTTGCAATTTTGCATAAGCACAAATCGTGACACCAAGCCCCAGTGTTTGTGTTTGTGTCTCAGATAGCTTTTCAGGTGGTCTGTGGGTGGGCAACTGCAAAAGCGGATCAGCAAGAGTGTTAGATTTGCCTGGTTTGAATACAATTTTGAAGTTGAAATATTGAAAGAATTCCGCCCACCTCGCTTGTTTAGGGCTTAGTTTCCTGGCAGTTTTTAATGCTTTGAGACTACGATGATCAGACCAAACTTCAAATGCATGCCTTGATTCTTCCAGCAGGTGGTGCCAAGAGGTTAGTGCAAAGTAAATAGCAATTGCTTCTTTTTCCCAGATTAGCCAGCTCCTTTGCGCAGGAGTGAATTTTCATGAAATGAACATGCAGGATTTTAAGTGTCCATTGTTGTCATGTTGGAGAAGGATTGCCTCCATAGTATAATCTGATGCATCGCTTTGAATTATGAATTTCTTTTCAGGGTCCGGAAAAAGAGGAAGGGGTTCAGTGGTAAACATATGCTTGAGTTTGTCAAATGTCGATTGACAGACATCATTCCATTGTAGGAATCATTACTAGGTTCAGGCGCCCTGTGTTTTCATATGCGATCTGTGGTTTTCAGCAAATCTGTCACGGAGAGGGCGAAATTGTCAATGAAATTGCAGTAGAAATTGGCAAATCCTAGAAATTGTTGAAGCTGTTTGTGCAATGAAGGGATTGACCAGTCCAAAATTGTTTGAATTTTAGCAGGGTCCATTTGTAGTCCATTTGTAGTGACTCTGTATCCAATATAATCAAATGTCTGCGTGTGGAATTCATGTTTAGATAGAGCTCATTGTCAATGAGTTTTTGCAAGACTTTATGGACTAGTTCATGGAGTGTCTTGGAGTAAATCAGGATGTCATCCAAGTACACTACCACCCCCTTTTAGAGGAATTCTTGTAAGACAGAATTTAAGGACGTTTGGAACACAGCAGAACCAGCTTGCAGCCCAAAGGGAATTGGTAGTTCCCAAGGGGGGTGGAGAAGGCAGTGAGCCATTCACTTTTTGGATCCATTCTTATTCTATGAAAAGCTTCCTGGAGGTCTAGCTTGGTGGAGTAGTTTCCCTGTACTAATTGTCCTGTCACGTCTGTAGTGAATGGAATTGGGTATGCATTGGGGATTAATAATTGATTAATTTGAGAGTAGTTAACTACCAATCTTGGATCTCCCCCATCTCTCTTTTTGCTGAAAAATACAGGACCAACAAGTGGGGAGGACGAAGGTTGAGTGAATCTTCATTTCAGGTTTTTGTCCAGAAACTCTTGTAGGGCAGACAATTCTTGTTGGTTCATGGGGTATAATTTGGGTTTTGGGAATTTGACTCCTTTCCATAGCCTCAATTTACAGTCAAATTCCCTATGAGGAGCCAGTTTATCACCCTTGCATGGTTCAAATGTCTTTTTCAGGTCCCAATACTGTGAGGGAACTTTGTTTTGCAGTTCCTCATTACGCAAACCCACAGGTATGCCATTGTCCTCCATCAGTGATGGAGGATTCCGCAGGGTCTCTGGCTATCACTGAGCCCTTGCACCAGTCAACTCGAGGGTTGTGTAATTTTAGACAGTTGTAACCAAGGACCACATGACTTGGGACTAGGAACTGTAAGGGTCCTCATATGTTCCCCATCCTCACCTTTATGGGCTTGGTGCGTTGTTGTAGAGATTATCTACCCGCCATGGATGATCTGTTCATCTGAGTTAGATGGATGGCTTTTTTTAGGGGCTTGAATTGTAAAGAGAGTTCCTGTGCAAAACGAGGGTGCAATAAACTTTTACAGCATCCCAAGTCAAGTAACCCTTTGTAAGTTTCTTTTCACCCCATCGCTCCCTTGCAACGGGACTGTGACATAAACATGATGAAAGTTGTTAGTACTCATATTTGCATACTGTTCTTAGCTCCATTCATCACTGTTGAATTCAGAGGAGAGTGAAGGGCTTTCTTTCTACTCGCAAGAACGTGCGAAAGACCCACTGCCTGAGCACTTAACCAGAGGTTTAGTCGTCTCACTTTTATGAGGTGTGGATTTGGGAGGGGGTGCAGGTTTCTTCTTCTCCTCTGGTTGTTTTCCTTTGTCTGGCATTCCACTGTGAGGTGCCCTTGCTTCCTGCATTTAAAGCAAGCCTCTTCTCTCAGGCATCTTTTTTGCTCCTCGTTGTCTAGCCCACTGGTTCTCTTGTTTCCTGTTGGTCTGTGTCCTGATTCTTGGGCTTGTCTCATCCGAGTGAGTTGTACCCTTTCCAGCATGCTTCTGGTTCTCCAGCCAGTCACATCCATCCCAGTAAACTGTGGGGATTGCCTTGGGAGAGGCATCTATCCAAAATATTAGGGTGGAAACCCTCCTGGAAAAATTGTTCAGAACTTTGTTGTTCCATTCAGGAACTTTAGCAGCTAGTCTCATATTCGGCCACAGTTCCTCTCCCCTGGTACCATTTCCTCAGTTGGTGTCTGGCTTGTTCCTGTATGAATGTGTGTTCAAATCTGTCTCTGAGGCAGTTCATGAATAGTTGTAAATCTGCAGTTTCTTCAGCTCTTGTGTCAAATAATGAAACCACCCATTCAGATGCCTCTCCTTGGAGGTGTTGGCTGAGGTATTTCACTCTGGTAGCTTCATCAAGAAAGCTATTGCCGTAGTCTGCCATGTAGTTGAAAGCCACATTCAAGAAGTGAGTGTTGCTCCATCTCCACTGTAAGTTGCCTTCATTTCTCTGAATGGCTGTGGGGCCAGTGGGGGAAGAGACACCCCTTGTGGGGCTGGCACTGCAACGGCTGCTCCTTGCTGCTGGAGTCTGCCTAGTTGAGGGGCCGGGTTCTCCCAGTCTACCATCTCTGCTCACATTCTGGCCATCTCTGCCCACAGCTGCTCCACTTTGTCTTTTTTTGGTGGCTAGTTGCTCCCATAATGAAACCTCACTCTCTGTGGTGTCCCAACAAGTTGCCCTGTGTTTGCCCTCCAGCAGGGGTAGCAGGAGGGTTGGAAGGGAGTACCTTGGCTTTTATAGTTAGTGTGAAAATTGCAGTAGCCTCAACTCCTTCATTTCAACAGCTCCCTCTTGTTCTGTACCTTTGGTACCTTGAGTCCCTCTTGGGACATTTTGTAGTGTTAGATGATTTAAAGATGATTGAGACTTTGCACTCTGTCAGGAACTGAATCCACATGCAAATAGTATATTCCATTAAAAACTATTTATTTGGAGTGTAATACATGTAATGACTTCAGTGCAAGCTCTGAAGCAAAGTGAAACTGAGTAAGCTTAAGAATCCCCAATGGCCCCTCCCATGTCTGAAAGTCCTGGGAACCGTGTTATCAGCTAGAGTACATTCCAAAACAGTACCAGGCAGTGTTTACCTAACGGTAACTACTACATCTCAACTACATATGCTATTAATATATCATGGGGGGTAGTGGAACTACCTGACACAGGTCCTGCACAGATCCCTGCACAGATCCAACACAAGAGGACTCAGGGCTTCCTACCTGCCCTAACAAACTTACAAAAGTGCACTGACCTAGAAGTGGCATGCAGCCCACACAAAAGGGAGGTTATGATGTTCTGCTTACACCTTAAGTAGTACTGTCCTGTGGTGTCTGTGTTCCTAACCGTATTTTGCCCTAACTCTCTGGAGCCCACACTAATAAACCCCCAGAAGGGCCATGTGTCTAGCCCTTCTGAACTACAGTGGTTCACGGATCACAAACTGAGCCACGTGGCCATATAGGTGTGGCTACTAGAGCACAGAACAAAACAGAAAGAGAGAAAGATTCCCAACCACAGTAGCTCTTTGGCTCAGTCACACAGATCCACACTCACATGTGTTCCTAACAGAATTCATCTGGAATCTCAACCTATAGGGATTCCTGACATCTGCTTTCCTGCATTGCATGCGTCAACTCACAAGACAGGAGTGCAAGGTGTTGCCCTGTGTTACTTCACCAGTCTGTTACTCCAAAGCATGAGTGACTCAGGAGTCCACCCACAATGCCAATGCCTCCGTGAAAGGTGGGGAAAATTAGCTCAAGAGGAAGCCTGCAAAAGGAAGGTAACCAAGTGCGATCTGCCACCTATGTTTACAGCTACTCATGCAGAGAAGAACCAGCCAGAGATCCAAAATAAGCTAAAATGTGTTCTGCTATGACACATGACGTTTTGCTGATATCTTACACCAGAAAAATTGGCTAAGATGTATAAAGATACAAAAAATATTTGTTGGAAGTGTCAAGACCACATTGGATTTTTCTTCCACATGTGGTGGACATGTGATAAGGCTAAACAATTCTGGAGTAAAATTCAGAGTTTGATGCAAAAAAAAATTGAAAGGTTCAATTTCTAAAAAAACAGAATTATTCTTGTTAGGTATTTGGGATGAAAATACTAATGTTAAGTAGAATCGGCAGAAGATAATATATGCAACAAGACCATTGTATGCAAAATGTTGGAAAAAGTTGGAGATCCCATCGACATCTGAATGGCTCATTGGATAAACAACTAAGTTAAAGGGTCAAATAAGTGAAAATTTCTTATCCAAATGGTAACCTTTGATTCACTATTTAAACAAAACAGAGAGTGAATTGATGCCAGTAGCTTTTTAATATATTAAAATAATAGTAGTATTTAGTTCTATATAGCATGAGTAAGATATTATGTAATGCTAGACTATTTTTTATAGTTACTTTTTTCTCATAAAGTGTTATGGTATTGTTTTACTGTAGGTTTAAGGTGACTATGATTTTAAGATTCTTAATACATTTTAGATTTATAATATATAACAGAAGATCCAAGACTTTGTAATATTGTTACGTAAGAATTACATAGATAAGGCTTTGATAATATCATAGATTTAATTATATTATTCCAGTAGTTAAGAAATGAGATTTGTAGAAATGATATAAGATTACTCAAGTGTTTAGGACAAAATAAGAGTAACAATGTTTCATTTGAATGAAATGCAATTTTTTAAAAACCGTTGAATATAACTAGTATGTGAGGAGCTGTTTGCAATAAGGGTGTGTCTAATTTTTTCTCTTTGTTTTTGATTAGTGATAGTAGATTAGTGTTGTGTAGTATTAATATGTATATGATAATAGTTCTGTTGAGACCAACTGAATGAGAAAATCTAGTATAATCTTTACTAAAACAGCAAACAGAATAACATATTGGTTTTGTATGTATAAGTTCAAACAGATCTTCACAATACATTTAGACAGTTTCTTAACTCTTTACAACAGCATAAAGGCACAGGTGGGTTGATTTCTCTTTTGCCCCTTCTCTGGACTTTCCTTGAGAAAACACCTTTCTCTTTCAATCCTCCTCAAATGAATGAGAATACTTGTGGCTGAAGGATTGATCCCTGAAAGTGTGAATCTTCTGGAAATCTCTCTCAACCAAACCAATGTGCCTGCTGTAAATACATTTCCACTCAGGCATTCACATCTCCTTCCCACTAAAGGGGCTGGATTTCTCTCTGGAGTAGCCAGTCTTGTTGCCTGGCAACCTGTTGCTGGGCAGCTTTTCCACAACTCAGGATACAGCTCCGCCTGTACTTCCTCACATCTGTATATTAAGACTTAGCTTTACTGGTTTTCTTCTCTTCACACCACTTCCTTTTGATTTACTAATCCCTTGTGCGGTCTCCCAGGATTGCACAGTACCCCAGAAAAGAAACTGTGGCTTTTAGAGGGTGAATTCAGAAATACTTTGCTGCCTATTTATTTGAGAAGGGTTTTATTCCTGCAGAGCAACTTTCCATTTATATTAATAATGTAATCATACAAATATTTACCCAGATGTAAGTCGCAATAAGTTCAACAGGGCTGTTACCAGGCTGTATACTCTCATACTTTGGTATGACTTAATTGGTGAAATGTGGTTTAATTGGTAAAATATATTGATTGTTTTACTATAAAATGTATCCTGATGTGACTACATTGCCGTGTTGGGCAAAAGGAACAAGCTGGCCAAACATGTGCACCGCAAACTAGGCCAGAAACCTTTTCAATGTCCATTAGCGCTTTGTCACCTAACACTAAGATCATTAACCAATTCCAGACCTCAATTGCCACTTGGGGATTTTGGATGGCCCTAAGGGAGACTTTGAGCACCATCCAGGAACTCACTAAAATGGCTGAGAGACAGGCCACCCAGCTTTGGGCACAGAACATCACACTGCTGGCAGACAGTTTGATGTTTTTGTCTGCTGCACAGGAGGCCCAATCTAAATTATCCTCTGCAGGATAGGCTGACCACCCTTAAGGAACGGCATGCAAAGTTGCAGCTTGCCACCCAATATCTGGCCATTCAGGCTAAAGTTCAGCATGAGAATGTGAGCCATGAGGCTTATAATCAATGGATTGCTGAACTAAGCCAAAGACTAGCTACTAGGGAGGCAGTGATAGCGGCAGTCTGTCCTGAGGCCCTTCCCTCATTTCCTGTGTATGCTCCAGAGGAGTCCCTGCTGGAGGAAATATTTCCCCCTCTGCCCTACAATCCTGACTGGGAAGACCCAGTTCCACTCCACTCAGTCAAAACTAAGTCAGTGACAACCAAAAAGGAGGGCTCTTGTAGCAAACTTTTAGACACCCAAGAAATTGAAGAGAGAGTCCCCTGCATTGACACAGAGGTGAAAGCCATCTCAGGACAGTTAGGCCCCTCAGCAAGGATACGGGGATAATGTGGCTCAATTCTGTTGCCCATGCTTATCCCATTGCAAATGGACCTGACTTAACACAGCTCACAAGGCTCTATATATCTGAAGCAAATCGACCAGCCCTCAAATCATTGGTAGCTATTAACAATCTGGTCAAACTGGATAAGCACCCTTGGATTAGAGAGAGTGTCCAAATTCTCTGGCCAGGTCAGACATCCAAGACATTGTTTGTGGTAGAGCTTCAGGCTCCAAGAGAGAATCCCGAGGCGTATATATCATTATCTTGGTTCAGAAGGTTCTATTTTCCTTGGACCTCAATGCTCATGAGTATGACACCGATGAGTTTAAAATGCTCCTTTATGGAGGTTTGAACTCCCAAATAAAAAAGACTCTGGGTCCTGTGGGTTTTGACATACTTCCATGGAGTAATTTGGCACAGTAAATCTGAAGGGTAGCAGATCTCCTCAGGGAATCAGGCACCATTAGGAACTCCAAGGTACCCTGGATGAACATGGAACCCAGGTCTTCGGAGCCCATTCAGTTGGTAACCTGTGGCAACCATGCCTGCCATACTCAGTACAACTGGGTGGGCGGTCCAGAAAGCCCAACTACTTGTGGTGGCAGTGGGGGGAACGACGAATGCTCTGGCAGTGGCAGTGGTCAGAATTAGAGAGACCAGCACAGTTGCTCTCTTCCCAGCAATGGCCATGGGTGAGGTTGTGTTTCTTCAATCTCTAGTCTGGACCAACTGAACAAAGCCTCAAACCGTCATCAGCAGTTGGAAGGCTACAATCCTTGGAGTTTGATATATGGCAAGGAATGAAGGCGTGTATGGGAGCTGCTAAAGAAAGCAGGAGCCAACATGTCCCAGTTCCACTCACTTCTGAACCTGCAGAGTGGCTCTGCTGTAAATGCACAGCCTGTGGACATTGTCCAACCACCCAACACACACAACATGGATTTCTCATATTAGGAATGCCCGAGGTCCAAGGCACTTCCTGAAGGAGTCATAGTTCACACGAAGCCCGATATCTGTGGAGGACTGATGGTCAAAGCAGGCATCAAGACCTCAAAGGCAGAATTCTCTGCTGAGCTCTCGGTGAACACTGGAGCAACCCAAAACATTCCTCACCCCAACTTAGCTGCAACTGTGAAGCCCACCTCCAAGACCAGTGCACTTTCAGGGCACGGAGGAAACTTGCACCTTGGTAAGGAACGGGAGGAAGCCCCCACAGAAGTAGACCAGAGACAGAACATCACTAGTGTGTGAGAGAACCAAGGAGAGGAGGACAAGCAGCATATGGAAGCTACTCCTAATCTTCCAGCCCTCATTGTCACTCCCTCTCAGAGATTCTGCTAGGCATTCACAGTGGGCTTGCATACTAGTGTGGGAAAGAACCAGCTGGAGATCCAAAAGTGAGCTTATTTGTTTTATTGGGGGAATTGCAATCACACACACAAGATCCAAGTGGTCACACAATCACACAAGGCTAACTGAAGGAAAAGGGAGGAAAAATTTGGATAGAGAGATTTCAAGGTGAAGGTGATATTTACCAATCCATACAGCAGTGAAGAAATGATGTGGCTTAGACACAGAGTCTAAGGACAGTATATGAATGGAAATCAGAGTGACAGAGTGATGACCAGTTACCAGTGTACTGTGAGTTGACTGGCCAAACACTGGTACTCTTTTTCTGACCTGAGAGGGAAGGTGTTCATGGCTCTGGTAGAGTAAACAATGGAGTCTGGAGACTGAAAAATGGGGCGGACAATGAGCTAATGGTCTTGGTGTTAGGTGCCAAAGGACTAATGGGGGTCCTGATAGCAACTTAATTGCTGGACAGGTGGGGAAGACAAAAGGGAAGTTTGCTGGCCAGAGGAAGAGGGGCTAAGACAATCAGCTGTCCCATGGGAATATCCTGGAAGATATCTCCATTGACTATTATTTTTGCTAACTGAATTTGAGTCTATAGATCTGATCCAAGTCAGAACATGGGGACCGAAATTAATCAATTCAATAACCTTGAAAAAGAAATACCCATTCAAATTATCAAAAGTTTTTCCTGCATCTAAAAAAAGTTATTACACCCTGTTTTTTGTTATGGCTCTCAAAATATTCATTCACATCCAACACTACTCTAATATTTGTCATCCAGATAAAAATCCACTTTGGTCTTCACTTATGTTCTTATTCAACAAGTTCGTTATCCTTTCAGCTAAGATGAAAGCAAAGATCTTATATTCATTGTTCAGCAAAGAAAATTGATCTATAATTGATCAGTTAAGTCAAATCTTATCCTTCTTTTGGGATTAAAGTAATATTAGCTTCTTTCCAAGAATCCAGAAGTAGTCTTGTTTCTAACACATCATTCATTACTGTTTGCAATGGAAGCATAAGCTCTTCCTGTAAAGTTTTGTAGTAGGGGGCTCCCAATCCCAATGGTTTTAAAACTGATAAGAAAGTCAGATATCTAGGTATTAATTTAACTGGAAACACTAATAAATTATATGAATTGCATCCTAGGATATTAAAAGAACTGGCAGAGGTCATTTCGGAACCGCTTGCTATAATCTTTGAGAAATCTTGGAGGACAGGAGAAGTTCCAGCAGACTGGAAGAGGGCAAATGTTGTCCCCATCTTCAAGAAGGGAAAAAAAGAGGATCCAAATAATTATCGCCCAGTCAGCCTGACGTCTGTACCCGGAAAGATCCTGGAGCAGATCATTAAGCAGTCAGTTTCTGATCACTTAGAAAGCAACGCGGTAATCACGAGAAGTCAACATGGATTTCTCAAAAATAAGTCATACCAGACTAATCTTATCTCTTTTTATGATAGAGTTACTAGCTTGACAGATGAAGGGAATGCTGTGGATGTAGCATATCTCGATTTCAGTAAGGCCTTTGACAAAGTTCCACATGACATTCTTGCAAAGAAGCTAGTAAGATGTGGGCTGGACAGAGCTACTGTCAGGTGGATCTGTAACTGGTTGACTGACCGTTCCCAAAGGGTGCTCACCAATGGCTGCTTTTCATCCTGGAGAAAAGTGACTAGCGGGGTGCCACAGGGTTCTGTCCTGGGCCCAGTGCTGTTCAATATTTTCATCAATGACTTGGATGAAGGAATAGAGGGCATGCTCATCAAATTTGCAGATGACACCAAATTGGGAGGGGGTGCTAATACGCCAGAGGACAGGATCAAAATTCAAAATGACCTTGACAGATTGGAGAGCTGGGCCAAGGCTAACAAAATGAAATTCAACAGAGAGAAGTGTAAGGTCCTACACTTAGTTAGAAAAAATGGAATGCTGAAATATAGGATGGGGGACACGTGGCTGGATGGCAGTACGTGTGAAAGGGATCTAGGAGTCTTAATAGACCACAAGCTGAACATGAGTCAGCAATGTGATGCGGCAGCCAAGAAAGCCAATGCAATTCTTGGCTGCATCAATAGGAGTATGGTGTCTAGATCGAGGGAGGTACTGGTACCACTCTACTCTGCTTTGGTTAGACCTCATCTTGAATACTGTGTCCAGTTCTGGGCACCCCAATTCAAGAAGGACATGGTCAAGCTGGAGCAGGTCCAGAGGAGGGCGACCAAAATGGTGAAGGGCCTGGAAGCCAAGCCCTATGAGGATAGACTTAGAGAGCTGGGTATGTTTAGTCTGCAGAAGAGAAGGTTAAGAGGGGACATGATAGCTCTGTTTAAATATTTGAAGGGATGCCATGTAGAGGAGGGAGAGGGCTTGTTTTCTGCCGCTCCAGAGACCAGGACAAGGAGGAATGGATTCAAGCTGCAGGAAAGGAGATTCCACCTGAACCTCAGGAAGAACTTCCTGACAGTCAGGGCTGTCCGGCAGTGGAATATGCTGCCTCGGAGTGTGGTGGAGTCTCCTTCTTTGGAGGTTTTTAAGCAGAGGCTGGATGGCCATCTGTCGGGAGTGCTTTGAGGGTATTCCTGCATGGCAGGGGGTTGGACTGGATGGCCCGTGTGGTCTCTTCCAACTCTACATTTCTATGATGCTATGATTCTATGAAAATAATGATACAAAGACTTGGAGAGAAATTAAGAATGGTTTGGAAAAGTGGCAAAAACTGAATTTGTCTTTACTAGGAAGAACTTCAACAATAAAGATGAATGTCCTTCTGAAGATATTTCTTTTCCAAATGATCCCAATTTTTACCAAAGAAACACCATTCAAACAATGGCAGAAACATTTGCTGAAATTTGCTTGGTAAGGCGAAAAAACCAGAGTAAGATTCAAGATCCTGCAAGATTCAAAATAATGGGGAGATTTTAGATTACCAAATTTAAAATTTTTCTTTGGAGCAGCATGTACGACTTGGGTTAAAAAAGGATTATATTAAAAGACAATGAACTTTTGAATTTAGGACATGATTTAAGATTTGGATGGCACGTGTTTTCTCATACAATGAAGTTAATGTCAATGTGGCCTTTACTAACCACTGTGTTAGACATGCTTTACTGAAACAAGTATAAACTGAGATTATGTCCAAGAACACCTCTTTGGATTTCTCCACAAAAAACTTTTTATAGAACAGAAATGAGAACTGAACATTGGCTACATATTATGACTTCTTAAATAAGACAGATCAAGAGTATGCAACGAAATCATTACAGCAATTACAAGGAGAAGCTTTTAATATGCACTGGCTCTCATGCAGACAAGTTTATTTAAGATTCATGGGAGACAAAAAGATCAAAGACTTTGAAATGAATAAATCCGACTTGGACCTATTGTTATGTACTAATGATGAGAACATTGCTAAGTTAAATATCTATTGAAGCTAGAGATGGAAGAGAAACAAGTTACGGAATACATGGTTAGTTGGGCATTATGAACAAAACAAATTAAAAATGTACTTTTGATGATCTTTGTTACAAAGTGATGTTTAGTTGATATCTTACACCAGAAAGACTTTCAGAGGTACAAAAAGACATGAAGAATAATTGTTGGAAATGTAAAGACCACATTGAATATCATATGTGGTGGATGTGTGAAAAAGCTTAGCAATTTTGGATAAAAATACAAAATGTGATGCAAAAGATTTTGAAATGTCAAATCCATAAGAAGCCAGAGTTATTTCTACTAGGAATTTGGGAAGAAGACACTGCTGTTGATAATCAACAGTAGGAATTGTTACAACATATATTACTCACAGCAAATTAGTTTATAGAAAGTACTAGAAAAAATGGAGATCCCATTGATGACTGAATGGTGCAATATCTTGATAAGAATAGTGGAAATTAATAAACTTACATCTAGATTAAAGCATCAAACAAAAGACAATTTTGTTTCTGAATGGAAATGCTTAATTAAGGAAGTAATTAATTAATTAATTGATTAAGGAAAAATGAGGGTGAATTGATTATAATAGGGTTTTGAACTTGAATATTATTCTAAGTGTTACCCCAAAATGTAGGTGCCCCAAGACCCACCCTGCAATGTCAATACCTCCATGCAAAAGTGGCGAATTAACTAGCTCAAAGTTAGGAGGCATGTGAGAGAGGGCTAACTTAGTGAGATCTGACTACCAGCATTTACAGACTCATGCAGCCAAAGAGTGAAATGTAAACTAAAATTATGTTTTATTGAAGTCAACTCACTCTTGCATGGAACGTTTCAGGCATGCACACAATCACACAAGGCTAACAGAAGGTAAGAAAGGAAAGTGAGATAGAGGATGTTGAGGGATTTGGGCAATATTTACCAGTCCAGAGAGAAGCAGAGGAGGCAGTGACGTGGCTTAGGTAGAAACCTAAGGACAGTTCTCATTCAGGAATCGGATGGACAGTGTGGCATTTGGATCTGCAAGAGACTGCCCTGAGCAGCCAGAAATCAGCGATATTTGTACCAGAAAAATGTCCCAAGGATATGATTGTGACTTGCACTTCCAGCCACATGGAGAATGGGAGTAGCAACACAAATAATGACGTCTGGATAGAGTTGATGGGTTTTGTGTTTGAGTGACAAGAGGGTAATGGTTGTCATAATAGCTGAATTTTAAGGAGAGGTGGGGAAACAATAGAAAAACATCCAGGTGCTTAGGGGCTGGGGTTAGGTCAAGTCAGGTGAAGTCAAGTTTATTGTATTTTAGCAGCCAGCCATTGCACAAAAATGAAAAAATAAAATAAGATAAAATGAGAAAGGATAATCCATCCAATTTACATGTAACACATAATCAGCAATAAATGAATCACTTTCCATACCCCTCCTTGTTCTTTATAGCACGTAATTGTAAAGTCCTAACAAGAAATTTAGATGTTCTGAAAGACACATATTTCACAGTATCAGATAGCAGAAAACAAACTTTCGTGAAGGAGGAATTTCCCTTAAAAGATTTTAATAAAGGAAAAATATACTCGCTCCTAAGATCATTATAAATAGGGCACTCAAGTAGAACATGAATTAAATCTTCTATTAAAACAGAGTTGCAAGCACATACTCTGTCCTTCATAGGAACATTATTATACCTGCCCATCCGAATTGCCAGTGGGAGAACATTCAATCTAGCATGCAGAAAGGCTAACTTCATTTTATAAGTTGGAAGATCAACCAGATAATGAGGAAGGGGTGAATTCAGTGGAACGTAAGAAACAAAAAATGTATTAGATTGGCAGGACTTAATCTCTGTCATCTGGGATTGCATTGCTATATCCTTAAGTCTTTGGAGAATAAGTAATTTTGCTTTATCATACCCTTGAGTCAGAAAAAAAGGAACAGAGAACCCCAACTTCATGACAGCCAATTGCATTTTATGCATCCATGAATTTGGACCAGGCTCTTCAAAGGACATCAAAAGGAGCTCAGATACCCGCTTAAAAATAATTTTCAACCAAAAAAGGAGGGCTAATCTAAAAGCCTCTGTTTTAATTGGCATTATACCTAACTCTGCACGGAGCAATGCTAATTTTGTGGAAATGGGAACTGCCACAAGTCTGCGCAGAAATTTATTTTGTGCTCTTTCTAACATATCTAAATTGGCCAGAGCCCACAGCGGTGCTCCAAACAGCAGTTTAGGCAGGACTCTGAGCCTATAGAGTTCTAAAGTGGGTTGGATCATATTGCCCCCTTTTGTGCGATAGAATCTTAATAATCCATTTAATGTTCTTTCAGCTAACAGGGTACTTGATTGAACCTGTGAAAACCAATTACCAGTCCAGTGAAAGACCACACCAAGATATTTAAAGGAGAGGACTTGTTCCAATTTATTCCCGTCAAGTAGCCAATTATAAATTTTTTTGGATTTGCCGAATGCCATCACTTTTGTTTTTTGGTAGTTGATGGAAAGTTGTTCATTCTTACAATATAAACTAAACTGATTCAACAGTCTACGCAGGCCTACTTGAGTATGGGAAATCAGGATAGCATCATCTGCATACAATAGGATCGAATATTTCCTATTTCCAATTTTAACTGGGAAAAATTGGTCACCTTTTAAGAACTCAACTACATTGTTTATAAACAAATTGAAAAGAAGGGGAGCAAGCAGACACCCTTGTCTTACTCCTTTAGAGACAGGTATCGAGTCTGATAGGTGTGTATCATCAACTCTGACTTTCAAGGATGTATTTGAATAAAGGGATATTATACTTTTTAGAAGATTCTTATCAGTACCCATAGTTTGTAATTTAACCCAAAGACGTTCCTGTGAAATAGAGTCAAAAGCAGCCTTCAAATCAATGAATGCTACAAAAATATGCTTTACAATTCCTGCCAAGTATTTATCAATAACATATTTCAACATAAAACAATTATCCAAAGTTGACCTGCCTGAACAGAAGCCAGCCTGTTCTGGAGCCAGCAATGCATGCTCTTCCACCCAATCCTCCAATGTGTCTAAAAGAGACTTGGCATAGATTTTCCCAGAAACATCCAAGAGACTAATGGGCCTATAATTTCCTGGATCATTTCTAGGACCTTTTTTGTAGATTGGAACTACAATAGCAGATGACCAATTAGGTGGTGTAACTCCTACATTATTAATTAAAGAAAATAATGAAGCAAAAATTGGAGCCCACCAGTCTGAAAATGCAATATAAAAGTCTGATGGAAAGCTGTCTTCACCAGGTGCTTTACCTTTCTTTTGTCTTAGTATTAATGACTTAGCCCTATCTATAGAAATATTTTCCCAGTTATGTTCCCATCTAGGTCCAGTATAGTCCAGGGGAATAACCTTAAGATGGTCTGGATCATTAAATAGCTTTCCAAAATAGCTTTCCCAGTTGTTTTTAGAAATAGTTCCTTCTAAAATTGGAGATGACCTTTTTTCAAGCTTTGCAGTTGTATCCCAGAATTTTGAAGGATTCTTTTGCAGGAGTGCTAGGCTTAGTTCCTTCCACTGTTCCCTGTAATATGTCCTTTTTTTCTCACTAATTAATCTTTTATATTTTTTACGAAGATCATAAAAATATGAGGGAATTTCAGTGGAGTTAGTGGATCGATATAATTTGATGGCTTTTCCCATTTACCTTTTTAGATTCCTGCAATCTTTGTCAAACCAAGCATTATTGCTTTTGGTTTGGCAATTTTCTAAGTGGGATACCTTTTTTATAAAAAGGGGTCTGAGGGAATTTGTTGATTGTGTATACAACTGATTTGCAGACTCGACATTGGATGCTTGAATCAGATCTTTCCTTAATTTCATAAATTCCTCAGAGTAAAGTCTCTGTTGCAAATCTGATTGCAACAGGGGATTCCATTTGATCCTTTTATCAGAAGTTAATTGGGCTTGTTCAGAATTAAGGTGGTGAGCAGTATTTATAATAGTACTGTTAAACCACTGCAAGGAAAATCTAAGTGGCTGGTGATCACTACCAGCAACTGGATCAACTGTAAAAGAGAGAAACAAGGATCGATGCTCATGTGAAATTAACACATAGTCAACTGTACTTGCTCTAGAGTTATTCATAAAAGTAAACTCTCCCTTAGAATTATCAAGATAGGAACCATTTATTAAAGCTAGATTTAATTTTGTCAGTAAAGTAAAAAAAATGCGGCCAAAATCATTAATCTTCTTATCTTTAGACTTTCGAATTTCCAAACCTTCCCACAACTCAGTTGGGCCTCCTAAAGCCCTAGCAATATCTTGGTTAGATGAACCTATGCGTGCATTAAAGTCACTGACAATTACCACTGGAACTAAAGGGAGTTCATACTGTAACTTGCATAGATATTCTTCTAACTTATACCAGTAATTTGGATCATAATATGGAGGTGCGGGGGGGAACATAGATGTTAACAAAAATATAAGAGTTGTGTACATTTTTAATAAAAATGGCCATGGTGCATGAAGCTAATCCTTTAAGAGGAATAATTGAAACTGACAGAGAAATGGATATCAATATAGCCAGGCCACCACTCGGTCTACCACCTTTAGAAGAAGAATGTGCGGTATTTGAGTAGGCCACATATCCAGGAAGCCAAATATCATGCTTTAGCCAGGTTTCTTGGAACAGCAGGACCTGAAACTGCTTTATGTAATCTAGAAAGTCACAATCCTCTAGTTTGTTCCTCCAGCCTGCTAAATTCCAGGACAAACAGGAAAGTCCAGATGTCGAATATATTGATTGTCATTGTTGTGTCAAAACCTGGATTTCATTGGTTTCCTCTGAAATTACCACTGACCCATTTATTTGTGAATAAGGGTTACAATGTACTTGATGTATATCTGCAAATATAGTATCTTTGTTTTTAGTCTTCGTTTCATCTAATTCATGAGACTCCAGTTTCCTCATCTCTAACCAATTCGCTGTTGTTTGACGTGCTTGACTAGAGATGATATTTCTATTACTGGGGGGTGGGGATTCAAACATTATCAAATCATTCTGTTCCATAGGAGCTGAAGCTAAATCCAATTCTTCCCTACTCATCACAGTTAGCCTTTCTCTTAAGACACCCAATCTTGTTATAATCGCTTTTTTTTCAGTCAGGGGTAAAGATTTATAACAGTCTATTAACTGCTCTTCTTCACTGACCCTAGAGATATTAAATGGGTCTTGTGGGCAGCCTTTCTCAAAAGAGTTTATCAATACAGGGTGTTGCTGCATGCAGTGGAATTCTTTATTTGGAGAGAGCAAGGGTGAAACTTTTAAACTACAATTTCCAAACTTAAAAGTTGATTTAGCCCCATGTTCTCCCCAAACCTTGGAATTATTCACTACTGAATGGGATAATAAAGGTTTTCTCACTATATCCAGAAACACTTGGGTAGGTACCACACCCAACCTAGAAACAGAAACTTTCCTCTTCATAAAGAGGGAAGGTATTCTAGCTGACCTAAATATTAAGATAAATTTTTGCATTTGAGAAGGGGCGTATAAAAAATTGATAGATGAAAGATCAACTGCCTTAATTGGTAAATGTAATATAGTACTGATATGCTTCCTAGCACAGCTCATTGTATTCCACCGAGGAATAGATTGTCTATAAGGGAATATACTTAAAGCAACCTGATTAACCTGAAGGGAGAGATTCATATCCTTTAGAAAGCTCTTAGCTACAGGGAGTGAAGGAAGCTGGCTTGTAGGAATGGTATTTGTAACTTTAATACCATCCTGCTTCTTAGTGGTCATTTTTGAAGGAAATGTATGACTTTCCCTTTTTTTAGTGGAGGTAAGGCAGTCTAGTTTGTCTGAGATATTTCTTAATTCACCATAAATACTTTTTACAGTTACCGCCACCAGATTATATTGTTTTTCTAAAAGCATCCTATCATTAGAAGAAGGAATAATCTCCTGAAAGTCATCATGTCTACTCCCATCTACTAGGTTGCTTTTAATTATATTGTTTCTGCCTTGTAAATACTGGGGCTCTAAGCTTTCCTCTTCTAGAACATCAAACCTATTAGAGGTAGGAATTGCAAGTTTAAAAACATCTAATGGCTACCTATCAGGTTTAAAAAACTCATCAATCTTGGGCTGCTTAAATTTAGGGGGAGAAGAATAAGTAGGACTTCCCCGAACTCTCTTTCTGGAAGTCATATTAATTGGCTTTCCACTAGAAATTAAAAACAAAACAAAACTGGATTAAGTAAATAATACTTAATTAACTAAATAATTAAATAACTAAATAATTAAATAGCTAAACAGATATATATATATATATATATATATATATATATATATATATATGACTATAAAAATAGAAACATATGATCAATATATATCTGAAAGTCTAAAAGACACACAAAAAAGAAATGGAGTCTAAAAAAATACTGTTTTCACAAAGAAGGCAGTGCAGTTCAATTTTACAATCCTGAAGCAAATGGGCTGGGTAGCATATAGAACCCAGAGTGCACGTCTTGAACTCAGGTCTGCATCCAGACTGTTGTAGACAGCAGCTGTTTGGGCTCTTCTTTCGTCTTTGTTCTCAGGCTTTATCAAAGTTTCATCAGAACTCCCCAAAGGTAATTCCTCATACTCAAAAGCAGGGGTTATCAGCGTTTATTATTGTCAACATTCACTGCTAGTTCAGTCTCTTCTCTACCAAACGCTGAAGAACCCTCAAACAGAGGGATAATAAACAGTTCACAGTTCACAGCTTGCTGCCCCACTTCATCAATCAGACCTTCATAGAATGGTAGATAGTAAATGGTAGAAGGTTCTATATCCTCCCTTCCTCCTCCTCTTTATCCAGCCAACAGGTCAGTGATACAACCTCAAGCCTCTGCTCACCACTTTAACATTTCAGCTGTGAGTTCCAAATTATAGGCAAATAAAGATGATAGAGACAATGCCAAAAATGTAAACAGGTATGGAGAAGGACTGTTGTATATAAGCTTCTTCAACTTGGGTAAATATACCATCAGCAGTCCACAATCCAGACGAAAATGGCCTTAAGGAATAATAGTGAATAGAAGTGCCTTCTCTGATGTAAACAACCCAGCTGTAATTTACCTGGGCTCCACTCTCTCAGCACTCAGCTAGCACTCAGCTGGCCTTCCAAAAGCTTCAAGTAGGTTAATTGTCAAATGATCACAGCTGCCCAAGCAAATAAAGTTTTAAAATCTTAGAATGTTATATAATTAAAGCCCTGAGTAATAAAAATTTGAAGTTATTAAAACCTCAGAGCTTTACAGTTGAATGTTCAAAAATTCCAACATTAAAAAGTTTAAAAAGAGCAGTAAAAAACAACAAAAAAAAAGCATCAGCTTGTCCACTAAAATCAGAGTTAAAAATCACCATTAAGGACTAAAAAACTACCTACAAGGGCAACAATTGCCAGAGAACCACTCTTCCCAAGCAGCAATTTCTCACAGTTCCAGTACTAATGTACTATACCCTGGAAGCTGGTTCAGTTGAGTTGTAATATTAAAATAAGGCTGCACAACTTGGTAGCAGTTCAAAAGCTAGGCTTCCATGTTGCTATTCCAATGAAAAAGAGTCGGTTAGGTCAATCACAATTTGGTGAGGTCTTCCCCATGTTAGTTTTGGGAGTCCAGCTGGATGTTTTTACGCCTATTGTATTCAAAGAGCTGTGCTATTGTCCTGAACTAACTGGGCCTTTTGCCTAGAGGTAGGTGAGGCTGACCTTCCTTGCCATGTCATTTTTACAGTCAGGAATTTCCCTCTTTCAGTGTGACTTTACTGTTACCTCAGGTATCACTTATATCAAAGACAATTAATGTGGTGCCAATCTAATATTAGTTGCCAATTAAAGCATGCCAATCATGGAGGGGTGCAAGGGGCTGTATCAGTCACCCCCCAAAATGTAACTTTCATGGGGAGACCTCAAAGCTACGTTTTTCCTTTGGATAAAGGTGAATTTTAGAATTTCAGAGGAGGGATTAGGAAAGCTGGGGAAAAGAAAGACAAGGTTAAGGTGAGCTATTTTATCTTCATTAAACTTGCCAGTCAAACACTTGAGTTGGACAATTTAGAGAAAAAATGTTTCCAATCATGCTTACATACAAGGAGAAAGAGAAGAAAACAAGGATAGAGCATCTAACAACAATCACACACAAGAAATATACAAGCACAATTCAAAATGTAGCAATAATCAGTTCAGCAATAAAGAAGTTCACTGAGGCAGCACTCCATCAGTGGGAAAACTCAAGGCTGGCAATTCATGGCACAGTTCATAAGAGTCTCTGGAACAGCAAGCTCAGTACATGAGGAGAAGAATGGCTGCCCCCCACTTGTGTCTGTGAGAGTTCACAGAAAGGAGTTCTTTTTGGGTAGATTGGAGGAGTGGATGGCAACTTCCACCCCCCCCATGGGTCCAGAAAGGGTTTGCAAGATCGGGCAGTTGGGGGGCACTTTGGAGGAGTGGTTGACAGTTTCCACCATCCTCCTTTGCGTCCAGGAAAAGCAGCGATGTCATCAAAGTGCAAGTTCTTGCAGGCCTTAGAGTTCATCTGGCAGGTTGAAACTGCACACACTTAGCAAGACTGGAGAGCTTTACATGTTTTAGAGGTAGACCCAGGAAGTTCTTGCTTCTTAAGGTAGACCAGGGGCTTCCATCCATCTTGGGGCAGTTATCTGGGAACTCAGTCAGAACCTGTGAATTTTCCTGTATTTTTTGGTATAACTGACAGAAAGGTTAGCTTTCAGCTCTGCCAGCTGGAGCTAGGGGCTGGACCATGCAGGGGCATTGGAATTTTTATGGAAATTTCTACAGCGAAGCCTTATGGGTATCAAATTTTGGGGAAAAGAAGCCAATTTTGGGGTGGCAGAGGCACAAAATAAAGGTAAGGAAAGGTAGTGTTTGGATTGCCATTGGGTCAGTAGACCGGAATGCTGACTTCACATATATGTTCACTGTGACTTGAAATGTTAACAAAGACAAAGGCGCTGTCCTGGAAAAGCAAGGGCTGACAGTTATGCTGGTATTAGCTGGCAGGGTAAGCTTGAGGTGGCCTTGAAAATCCAGAGTCAAGATTAAAGCTGAAACAGTTCTTACACTGGCGTTCTCAACATGGTGCAGACCCCTGAAGAAAAGTCAGTTGGCTGTTCTCACTGAGGTCCTGAGGGTACTGGGCTGTCCACCACTCCCAACTCTGGCGATACTGATTCTATCTTAGCTAGACGATTCCCAACCAGGGATTCAAGGGGGCTCAGCTCCCTCTCAAAAATAAAAGTTAAAGAAAAGGTTGGGCCTTGGTTGCTGTTAAAAGAATATTGGTTAAAATTTACTAATAACTTTCAAGAGTTATTACTATTACTTTAAGTATTATTTTGTAGTATTGTATCACTGAAATAATGTTTGGTTCCAATGATATGATCTTGTTAGTTATGTTACAAAGATTTTTTATTAGTTATGTGTATTGGGTGGTGAGATGATGTCCGCAGGCTGTGCAGTAGTAGCAGGGCTGTCCTGCAGCTTCAAGAGTGCATTTTCAAGACAGTTGTCGGGAGCATGTGGAACCGGGACATGGTGGCTCCTGTTTGCCTCAACAGTTCACAAACATGTCTTTCTACCTCACTGTAAACCATCCTCTCAGGATTGTAACCTCCAGACTGCTGTCTAACGTTAAAGATCTGGCTCAGATTTCCTAGTCCTTGCCAGTGCATAGGGGCATAAGAAGTGTCACCTCAGCCATAGTCGTTGCCAGGAATGGAGTTACCACACAGGTCTCTCTGGTTCTGACTGCTGACACCACCTCTGGAGTGTTCGTCCTTCCCCCCTAGCTACCATGAGGAGCCAGGTTTCCTGGTCTGTCATTCTATTGTACTGTTTGTATGGGACATGATTGCTGTAGGTTACTGATTGAACAGACTCCCAAGACCTGGGTTACATGTTCATGCGGGGGACTTTGGGATTCCTAATGGTGCCTGATTCCCTGAAGAGATTGACCATCATGCACATTTGCTCTGATAAAGTGGCGGATGTGAGTGTTCCAATATCCACAGGACATAGACCCATTTCAGTTTGGGAGTTCAAAACTCCATAAAAGAGAGATTTGAATTCTGTAATGTTGAAATTGTGAGTTCCCTGCTCTGCAAAAAACTGGACCTTCTCAACCAGTATAGTGAACACCTTCTTCCTGGCTATGTAGGCCTCTGGATTCTCCCCCAGATCCTGGTGCTCCACTACATCCTGCAGAGAAGTGACAAGTGGGGTGCCACAGGGTTCTGTCCTGAGCCGAGTGCTATTCAACATCTTCCTCAATGACTTGGATGACGGAATAGGGCATGCTGATCAAATTTGCAGATGACACCCAATTGGGAGGGGTTGCTAATACGCCAGAGGACAGGATCAAAATTCAAAATGATCTTCACAGATTGGAGAGCTGGGCCAAAGCCAACAAAATGAATTTCAACAGAGAGAAATGCAAGGTCCTACACTGAGGCAGAAAAAATGGAATGCACAAATATAGTATGGGGAACACGTCACTGGATAACAATATGTGTGAAAGGGATCTAGGAGTCTTGGTAGACCACAAGCTGAACATGAGTCAGTAGTGTGATGCAGCAGCCAAGAAAGCCAATGCAATTCTTGGTTGCATCAATAGGAATATGGTGTCTGGAGCAAATGAGGTAATGGTATCACTCTATTCTGCTTTGGTTAGACCTCATCTGGAGTACAGTGTTCAGTTCTGGACACCTCAATTCAAAAGGGATATCGACAAGCTGGAGCGTGTCCAGAACAGGGCAACCAAAATGGTGAAGGGTCTGGAAGCCATACCCTATGAGGAGTGGCTTAGGAAGCTGGGGATGTTTAGTCTGTGGAAGAGAAAGTCTTAAAGGGGACATGATAGCCATGTTTAAATATTTGAAGGGATGTCATTTTGAGGATTGAGCGGGCTTGTTTTCCACTGCTCCAGAAACTAGGACAAGGCGCAATGGATTCAAGCTGCAGGAAAGGAGATTCCACCTGAACCTCAGGAAGAACTTCCTGATGGTCAGAGCTGTCTGGCAGTGGAATATGCTGCCTTGTAGTGTGATGGTGTCTCCTCCTTTGGGGGTTTTTAAGCAGAGGCTGGATGTGTGTTCCTGCATGGCAGTGGGTTGGACTGGATGGCCTCTGTTTATTATTATTTGAGTTGTTTGACCTTGACAAATACTTTTTATTCTTTTTAGAAATGTATCTCCCATCTCCATTTTATGCAAAATGTTCATCATACAGTCCCCATCCACGCTATCAAAGGCTTTTTCAATGTTGAGAAAAATCATCACCAACTTTCTTTTGGGGTACATTCAAAATGTTCTATTTTATCAACAATTATTCTTGTATTGTCTTTCAAATATCTTCCCTGGAGAAAACCCCTTTGGTCATCATGGATTCTCTCATTCAAAATTGTTGCAAGTCTAGTGGCTATAATTGACATGAAAATTTTATAATCTACATTTAATAGTGAAATTGGTCTGTAGTTTTTAGTATACAATGGATCTCAATCTTCTTTATGAATAGCAATGATGTTACCTTCTCACCAGGAGTGGGGTGCTTTACCTTCTAAAACCACATTCATTGTCTGTTGTAGTAGAAGGATTAAATGCTCTTCCAAAGTTTCTTAATATACAGCTGTAAATCCATTGGGGCCAGGAGCTTTGCCTTATTTACTTTATTGTATTGCTTCGGAGAATTCCACCAGAGAGATTGATCTATTCAGTATTAGCTTTTGATCATCAGTCAATGCCTTTAATGTTGATTTTTTTACATATTTCTGAAGGTTTTCTTTATTTATATTCTTCTTTTTGTATAGATCTGAATAATATTTTACAAAGGCCTTCTTTACTTCTTCAGATTTTGTATAACTTTATTTACCTTCTTGGATTTTTGTGATTAAATTTCTTGTTTGTTTTTTCTGTAACTGGAACACCAACCACTTTCCAGGTTTATTGGCTGATTCAGGTTTTTTTTAGGTATTACTGTTTCTTTCTCATCTCCATCATTATTTCAAAATCCAACTTTTTCCGAAGGATTTTTATCTCTTTAATTATTGCCTTGTTGGAGGAGTTTACAATTAGTTCTTTTTTTTTTTTTGATTTTGCCGTTAATGCTTTGTGGTTTTTCTTTTCTTTTCTTTTTTGTTCCTTTCGGCATTCTGCTGTATGAAGAACCCCCTCATGACTGCTTTAGAATTGTCCTAGATGGTATTGATTTCTGTTTCTCCATTGCAGTTCTCTAAAAAATATAATTGCAACTTTTTTTTGCTTTTCCTTTTTTTAAAAAAAATTTTTTTATTGAACTATAATTGAAAGAAATTAAAAACATACATACAATGACTAAGTGACATAACTATACAATACAAAAAAAAAGTACAATAAGACATCAGAGAAGGAAAGGGAGTTCCTTACCATACTTCCCTTTCCCCTTCTGTATCAAACTTAAAACCAACAACATTACAACATCATGACTACACATTGCTATGACAAATACATAATGACTTCCTTTCTCTTCTCTATTAGGTGATTTAATCATATATATTTTAATCCTGACTTATGAGTATAATTTCCAACATTCTTTATTGTACTTCATGAACTCAGGTCCAAACAATACCTCATTAAAAATACAGTTTCTGTATTTTCTGTAAATTTATTCCTGATTCATTAACCAGTTTTATAAACGTAGATTATGAATCTTAACACTACTAAATCTAATGTGATCGATCATGCAAGGTTTAGTCGAAAAATCCTACTACAGCATACTCTCCCCAATTTTCCTTCCACAAGGGGGTTAGAATTTCCCATTCTTGTTTAAAAGTACTCTTTGGTTTGTTTTCTAACATTAGTGTCAATTTGTCCATTTCAGCCAACTCATATAATTTAAACATCCAGTCTTCAATTCGTGGTGTATTTGTCTCTTTCCAATTTTTAGCAAATATGATTCTGGCCATGTATATCATATAACATAATATTCTTGAATGTTTTTTTCTTAATGTCACATCTAAATTATCAAAAATGTTCAGTAAATATACCTCTGGTGACATTGGAAACTTAATTTTTAATAGCTTCGTGATATGCTCATGAATTTGTACTCAAATCTTCTTGCTTTTTTACATCACCACCAAATATGAAAAAAAGACCCGATTTCTTGGCATTTCCAACATTTAACAAGTTTGTTATTTTTACACATTTTTGAAATTTGTACTGGGGTTAAGTACCATCTGAAAAACATCTTAATAACATTTTCCCTTAAATTGTAGCTTCTCGTAAATTTTTGGTTTATTTCCCAGGCATTTTCCCATTGTTCTAATGTAATTGAGTGTCCTACATCTTGAGCCCACTGTATCATATTATCCTTTACAGTTTCTTTTTCCATTTCAAAATTTAAAAGTAGTTTATAAATTTTACTTAACGGCATCTTGTTCCTGGTTGCATTATTTTATCAAATTGGAGTTTCTTCTAATGATATTCCAATGTTTTTGTTATCCATTTTATATTTTTCTACCAATTGTCTGTATAGGAGCCAATGCATTGTGTAACCATATGTGACCAACTCTTCCCTATTTTTTAATTTTATATTATTTCCCTCTTTTTAAAGTATATCTTTATATGTGACTCAGTCTTTCATTTGTATTTTTTCTAATCTGAAAAAAGCTTCATGGGGGGAACCATTGATATAACTTATTTTTAACGTTTAACCAGATCTTAAGAATTGCTCTTCTAATATAATGATCCATAAATTCCTTATTGATCTTATACTTTTCATACCATAGGTGTGCATGCCATCCGTAATAAAGATTAAATCCTTCCAAATTCAATAATCTTGAATTAGATAAGATAATCCTCTTAGTAAGCCATATTATAGAAGAAGCTTCATAATAAAGTTTTAAATCTGGTAGATTCAGTCCCCCTTTTTCTTTAACCTCTTTTAAATATTTCATTTTGATTCTGGGTTTTCTCCTGTTCCAAATAAATTTACATAATTCTTGATCCCAGATTTTAAATGGCTTTTCATTTGTTAATATTGGTAAATTTTGAAAAAAGAAACATCAATCTAGGTAAAACAATCATTTTTAATGTAGATATTCTTCCTAAAAGGGAAAGATTTAGTTTATTCCAATTTCTCAGTTCTTTTGTTATTTCATTCCAAACTTTTTTGTAATTTTTATCAAAGAGCTCTGAATTATTTTTGTTATTATTATACCTAGGTATTTTGCTTTTTTAGTTATCTTAAGACCTGAGATTTCTACCAATTCAGATTCTTGAGCATGGGGAATATTTTTAGTGATTAGCAATGATTTCTCTTTATTTACTTTAAAATCTACCACTTCACCAAATTGCTTTAACAATTCTGAGAGTGTCTTAATACTACTAAGAGGGTCTTCTAAAGTTATAACTAAATCATCTGCGTATGCTTTAACTTTAAATTCATGTTCTTGTATTTTAGTTCCCAGGATTAATGAATTATTTCTTTTGTTTGTTTGTTTGTTTAAGATTTCCAAACATATTATGAAAAATAAAGGTGATAATGGACACCCTTGTCTTGTGCCTCTATGTATCACAAATTGTCTTGATTTTTCCCCATTTATAATTAAACAAGCTTTCTGATCACTGTAAATTGATTTTATCAAGTCAATAAATCTAACACCCATTCTCGTCCTCTTTAAGATTTCAAACACAAAGGGCCAACTTACATTATCGAACACTTTTTCAGTGTCTAGAAAAATTAATGCTAATTTTTTCTGATTATGTTTTTTGATAGTATTCTATTATGTCCCAAATTGTTCTTATATTATTTTTTAAATGTCTTGCAGGAAGGAAACCAATTTTTTTTTTGCTTTTTCTATAATCATTTTATCTTGTAATAGTCATTTAATTTCCAGTTAAACTCTCTTTTTTTCTTTTTTAAAATCATCAAAATTGCACTATGGTCAGAGAGATTTCTTGGAAATATTTTCATTTTTCTCACATTCTTGAGTAGAGTCTTCAATATTGGAAAGAGATTGTGTCTTGCAAAAGATTTATGAGTATTGGAATAAAAAGTATACTCTTTACTTGCTTCGTATAAGTGTGGCCATAAATCTTTTAATTCCATATTGTCCATTAATCTTGGAAAGGAGTGGTGCAACTTTCTTTGATTCTCCTTTACCTTCTTATTCAATTTTCTCTCTACACACAGATCAGTTACTCTATTCCAATCTCCCATTGCCATAAGACTCTCATAGTCATGATCCTCAAGTTCTGACAAGAGTTCTTTATAGAATTTGTCCTTATTGTCATGTGGGCCATAAACTCCCACAACTAGAATCTTCTGATCCTGCCATTGGATTTCCACTCCGACAAATATCCCATTATTATCTTTAAAAATTTCATTGGCTTCTATTTTTTTGATTAATATATATGACCACACAATTTCTCTTCTTGTCAGATAAGGAAGTAAATTCTTTACCTAGTTTTTTTATTTTGAATCAGCTTAGATCTTCCTTTTTTATCCTTGACTCTTGAAGACAGATAACATCAAACTTCTTTTTCCCAAGAAAATTTTTTTCCCCCTTTTCTATAAAGTGTTCAGCTCTTTAATATTTCAGGAAGGGGTTTTTAGATTCATTCTTTATTTGTAATTTCAATGGTCTTGATCTTGCATAATTTATAATTCTTTCTCAGATAAATCTTCCTTTGCTTGTTTTGCATCTTGTAGATCTTATCATCATCTTCGTCTTCTTTTGACACTCCTTCCTCCAGTTCACCCTCTTCATCAGCTTTGATGGTTCAGCCATTTCTTCCTCTTTGGAGGTTTCAGCTAATTCTCCCTCTTCAAATTTTTGTCTTCATTCATTACTTTCTTCCCCCAGTTTTTGTGTCTGTTGTTGTTTATCCTCTTTTCCTTTTCTTTTCTCATTTTTCCAATCCAATAAATCTGCTTCGTGTCTCTTCCAAAATTCTTTAGTTTCTGCAACAGATCCAATCTTGTGTAGTCTACTTCTATATCTAAAAATTATACCTTGGAGTCTCCCCCATCTGTAAGGAATACAATTCTTCACAAGTGAGACATTGGGAATTTATATTCTCTTTGTTTCTGGAGTATTCTGCCCAGAATGTCTTTGTTGTTTGTAACTTTTTGGTCTAGTATGTATGTACAAATTGGATCTCAAATTCCTTGGAATAATATCATCTCTTTTCAATTTCCATAGAGTTTAATCTGAATATTCTATCTGCTCTCCCGTGCCATCTGAACTCATGATTTGCCCAAAAATTCTGCTAAAGCCAATATAACAATAATAAGATTTTCATTATCCTATTCCTTTAGGCCTCTAATTTTCAGACAGTTTTCCTGTAATTTAAGTCCACTAAAGCTCTCTCTTTTAGCTCAGTTTCATGATCTAGAGAAAGGGCATTCATTTTTTCTGTTTCTTTCATTTTCTGCTCCATAGTGTTCACTCTGCTTGTGAGACCTTAAGATCATCTGAGATTCTTCCCATGGATTTTTTAATCTCTTTTATCTCATTTTTAAAATCTTGTTTTATCTCAGATCTTAACTCTTTAATATCTTGTCGTAGTTCCTCTCTCATTTTCTTAAATTCTTCCAGAAAAAAATGGGATCTATTGATTTATTGTTTAAATTGAGGGTCTTCTTTGAGCAAGCAAAGCTGTCTGCACTGTCTTCTTCCTAGGATCCATTAGTATAAATACAAATAATCCAATCCAGTACTGGGTTTCTAATATTTAGTAGTAAGCCACAAAAAATACTGTCTCCTGTGTTCAACCAATTCCTACTTTCTTATTATGACTATATTCAGTAGTCCCCCAAAATATATACAAGAGTAAATATTGAGATATATGTAACAGTAAGTTTTGATTTATATAGATAAATTATGCTAGTAGTTGTAATTACTAATAATTGCTACTATTGAACCAATCAAGGAGATCTATCTTATAAAATAAAATTAATAGTTGTAGAGGGAGTGGTTAATTAAACATACAATAAGTAGTTCCAGTCAAGCTCCACAATCCCAATGGATATAAATAAATAATTAATCAACTTAATTAATTAAAACAACTACCCAAAGTTTAATTAACAAATAAGTTGTAGCAATGTATAGCTAATTATATGCAAATAACCCCATCACAAATCTGTATTTTCCAATTCATATGTCTGAATTCATATAACTAAAGAAATATCAATTAATATATACCTCTTATATAAAAAAATACTATATTCTTAATTAACCATGCACTTCTCAAGGCAGCAAACTCTTAATCTCACAGGTGAAAGTTGTCTTGGTTTGCAGTCTATATCCTATTTGGTTTTTCATGCAGCTCGCAATATAGGATCCAAGAGAAGTTAGTCTATGCACTCACTTAATCCAGTGCAGTAGCTCTCTACAAATATAGGTCTGTCTAACAAGTTAATCCTGTGTTATTCTGGGTACTGCTGCCACCACTGATATCTCTCAAAGAAGTCTCATGATCTCCCAATGCTAGTTCTTAACTCCTTCTTCCTGGTATTGAACTGGTTCCACAATTTCCTTACCACATTCAAGCCTCCCTTGTGTTGCTGCAATAAACAGCCCTTCAAAACACTTTTTCAAGTCAGGTCAGTCTCCATTTTCCTTTCATCTGTTTAGTTCTTAAGATCTTTAATAAGTTCTTAAAAAGAAAGTTAAGGTTTAGTGATGGCACTCAGCCAGAGTTACTGGTAGCTCACATGTGGCTATGGCTGCTTGAGTCCCCTTGTTACCCTGAAAATTGGGGGTATCTCGAGGACACCCAAACAGACTTCAAATTAAGGGAATTAACAGAGAAACTCAAAGCTTGAGAGAGGTCAGGGCAAGGGATCTTTAACCCTATGTCTACAGGGTCAGAACCATGCAAAAGTCAGAGGAACAGTCTAAAGTGACTTTATTAAAACTAACAGAGAAGGTCGCAACACACGTTAACAAATAATCTTACAATCACACCAGGGCTACAGGAATGAAGTTGGAAATAAGAGACAGTTGGGAGAGAGGGCATACGGACCTTAGTCTAGGCGTCCTGTAGAAGGAGAAGATTAGCGGAGGCTCGGTGTAAAGCACCAAGGGGAGGCTGGATCCCGGGGCTGGAAGGCTGGAAGCAACGGGGTTTCGTGGTGGGTCAGATACGCGAGTTGCGTTTAGGTCTCAGCAGCGTCTGAGAGGCTTGAGTGGGACACCTCGGTAGCAGCGAAATGGACCCTTGTCCGGTCTGGGAGGCTCTCCGAAGAGGCTCCAAAAGTGAGGATTTTCATAGCCAATATCTGTCCTCAGGCTGTGTATAGGCTAGCAAAGTGGCGTTAATGGGCGATGATTGCAGAATATAATGTTAAGCAAATATCACGGTCTCTCCTCGGTATTGTTTCTCCTGGGAAAGTCCAGGTACGTGATAGGTTTAAAATTCTAAATTGATAGATTTTGATTGTCTGTCCTCGCAAAGTTCATCAGCTTGGCTTGGGGCTGAGACAACCTTTTTATTAATCAAGGAGAGAGTCTGTTGTGGCTACCTAGAGATACGTGACTTGGAACAATAGGTCATTGTCTTTTAGCCTAAAGGACATTGTCTACGTTCCCATACAGCAGAAGAGGGCATTGTTGGTCTTAAGAATCTAATTCAAAACCAATTTTTACTTGCCACTGACCTTTGCTAGCCAATATCCAATATGGGGGAAGTCATGCCAATTCTAGGGGCCCTCTCTTAGGGTTATTCTGGGGTATAACACCCCTTCTTCACCCACTTCAATAATAGAATCTGGCTTCCACCGATGCAAAGTTAGAAGAAGGCTTCAGACCTTCAAAGCCCCAATTTGATCCTCCACTTGAAAGGAGGATTTTGTCAAACCAAAAAGGGCTTTAGATCAGCTTCTGCCACGTGTGGCGAGTGATCTCTGCCAGAAATGCAGAGAGGGCTCTCTGCACTGCCATGAACCTAAACCAGAAGTCCAATCTGATCTCTTTTCTTCGTAGAGTTACAAACTTATTGGATGAAGGGAATGCTGTGGATGTAAGTGTAAGTTAATTTCAATAAGGCCTTTGAGAAGGTGGAAAAATGTAGGTTAGACAATGCTACCATTAGGTGGATTTTTAATTGGCTGACCAATGACAGATCACCTTCTTTGGAGGTTTTTAAACAGGATTGATGGCCATTTGCTGGGGTTGCATTGAGTGTGTGTTCTGGCATGGCAGGTGATTGGACTCAACCATCATTGTCAGGTAGTTACTCTGCCCTTCCATAATATTGGTAGGAGATGTAGTAGTAGCAGCTTGAAAGCCATTAAGTAAACAGTGCCTGATACACAGGAATGCAGTTTCCAGAGATTTGCTTGTTCTCAAGCAAAGCAAGCAGGGGAGGTACAGCTTGGGATGCTTAAGCACTTTCATATCTCTCTTGCGTTTCAGTTCGGTCACTAAAGTCATTACATGTATCTCACTGCCAATAAAATATAGGTTTTGCATTATATTATTTGTGAGTGGATTCTGTTCCTGGCAATGGTGGTCTCTTCCAACTCTATGATTCTATGTTTCTGTGGTGTCCTACTGAGAGCCTGCAGCTCAGACCTGTCATAAGTCATAGCAAGAGTACCATTCTTTGTGGAAGTTTCTCAGTACAGTACTAAGAGCAGTACTGTTCAGGCCATTCAATAACCTTAGACAGCTGCTTCCTTGAGAAACAGTCTTTAGAACAAGCATGATGGTTGTGCTTTCTTGTGTCTTTTCTGAATCATCAAGATATTTGACAGTCCTATTTTCTGCTATATTAAAACCCTGTTCTTTAAACACAACCTTCCTTATATTCTTTATATCTAAAGTTATTGTAAGGCTGAGATAGGGACATCATGGGTTTGTTTTTCTTGTAATGCTCTTTCAACTCAGCTCTAACTTATGGCAACCTTATCTTATGGTTTTCTTTGCAAAATTTACTCTGAAGAAATTTACCATTGCCTCCCTCTGGGGCTGGGAGACAGTAAGGCTCTTTCTGCACATTACCTTGCTCTGTCATTCAGGCATCATCCTGACAGCACCTCTACCAGGATGGGAGCTTGCCTCCAGCGCTCCCCTCCACACACAACCGGCTGCCTGTGGAAGGGAGTGCAAGGAACACACTCCTTCCTTCCAAAATGCAGCCAGCCTTCTTCCCATGTTGCATTGGGGAAGGAAATGCGTGATTGCAGTTCTGGCCCTTCTGCATGGCTGGCTGTGATGGAAAGCTCGTGTAATCAGAGGTCATTTACAGAATTTCTCTGTCAATGATACATCCCACAATCATACCAGCTGGCAACATAAAAAGGACGGGACCACAATAATGTCACGCAGAAGTGTCATCACAGTCCTGCCTTCTCATGTCCCCATGTTGGGATGCTGCCATCCTGCAAAATGGCCTAACTTACCCAGGGTAATCTATAGCTGGGCAGGGTTTGATTTTTCATTTCCTCGGTTACAGATTCATCACCTCAGTTCATGGTCACATCTGCCTCAGTAAGGCTCCCTTACCTTAACTTTGGCCCTTTCTATACCTTACCTGATCACATCACCCTGTGATTGCAATCTGGACAGTGCCTTTGCCAGGAAGGGAGCATGATGGGAACACTCTTGTTACCCTGATTTCTGGGGGTCCTCTGGGGCACACTTTGATTTGCTCCAAAAATGCAAGACTGAGGGAATAGTAGAGCACAGGCTTTGGCAGAAAGAAGGGCAGTGTTACTGCCCTAGCTAGCCCGAGCTTTGGGGGTATAAAAACATATCCTTTGATATCTCAAATTCGACTTCACATATCCCTTCCACATGCTTGCGAGGCCCCCAGACAAGCACGCATACAGGCTCGGCTGATTATCGCCGTAATATTCCTAGACAATACGGGCAGGCCAGAAAATAGCCGACTCACCGCTTTAGGAGACCTCAAGGCAAGTACTCTCATTAGGTATGCACGCAACCTACAGAAGATTCGCTGCCCCGCGCTGGCAACTTGATGACCGAACTATACAACGCTCAAGTATTCCGTGTTTGCATACCAGCTACTCTATTGATAAATTCGGCTCTGATTCAATCATTCAAATTCTGACCTTTTGGAGGCTTTGTCTCCAACTCCAAATCTATTGTTTTCCCAAAGTCCAACCTATAAACCCTCCTTATAAAAACCCTTGATTCCGAGACCTTCCTCGGATCACTCCCGAGTTCCAGACCGCCTTGCTACCGCTTTGCTTGGCGAGCTTCCCCTCAGCTCCACGTGCTGAGATACATCGAACCCCAGCTTTGCTCTCCATTTTCCTCCGGACTTCAGGACAGGTTTCGTATCACCCGAACCAACTATCACTCTAAAAATCCCACTATCTTACTCACACCTTTATTTTCTTTAGTTATCTGTGTGTTTGTGTAGCATACATTGTGTACCTGTATTTAATAAAAGATCATTCATTATTTTCCAACCGGTTTGCTTCTTGACTTGGCCTGACCCCATAGACATTGAGTTGCAAGATCCTGCTGAGTTACCCTGCCTCTCGTTTTGCTAACTTGTGCTCTGAACTAATTTCCCCAACTTGTATAATTTTGATAGCAATTTGGTGTCCCTCCCGGGACCCCCAGAAAATAGGGTAACAGAGTGGTGGAGCAACGCGGGCACCCCAGTACCCCTAATCTGAGAAGGAGTCGCGAACCTCCTCAAATCAGGTCGGTACTGACTTAGGGAACGGCCAGTCAGGTTGCTAGAATTCAGTTAGGCAGGAACACGTGTGTGTGTGTGAGAATTCTGTGTGTGTGAGCTCTAGGAGCTATTCTATCAGGGCTGGAATCTATCCCCCTTTCTTGCTGGGTTTGTGTATGTCAGACGCCCTGTCATGGTTACTAGCTCTTGGCGGTGAACCATTGTCCGATAGCAAGGGGTGCGCACGAGCTGACCCGGGAATCACATCCCTTACCTGGGGTCTATCGTGGGCTGGGAACCAAAGTCTTAGGGTGTTAGCACTGTAGGAACAGTCTACACCCATCCAACACCTTAGCAGTGATGCACAAATAGGACTTAGGGAAGAAATCCCCCCCCAGAATAGTATACGGGTGCGTCCCATCCTTGTTAGGAGTTAGAGTGTGGGTGCATCCCACTGGTAGTAGTGAAAAGCGCGGGTGCGTCCCGCTGTGTAATTTCGGGTGTGTCCCGATTGGTGGTGATTCCCGACCTAGCCTAGGGTTTAGAGGTTTGGCCCGTGGTAGAGGAAGGCACCCCTCACCCAGAAAACCAGTTAGGGATGGTTCAGTTTTGGTTCCTTGCCCTTTTTCCTCGCTGCTTGGCCAGGAAGCGTAGTAAGTTCCTTAGCGTTCGTTTCCCCCCTTCAGGCAGGCGGAGTACTCCTGAGGGTTCCCTGGGTCTAAGTGACCTCCCTGTCCCTGAACCGTTTCCTTGTCCTTTGGTCCCCAATGCTGTCGAGGTGGAAAACCGGGCTTGGGTGTACTAAAGCGACTTTGTTTGGGCAGGCTGGAGATAGGTTCCCATCCCTCTTTCCTAGAGTAGTCCCGCTGTGTTCATTTCCCTTCAGTTCCTCCAGGGGTCTAGGTGATCCTTCCCATCACTCCAGGTCCTGGTCCCGCTCTTGTGGAACAAATTTAGTGGAATAGGTGTAGTTTGTGTAGCATGGTTGAGAGTAGTAAGGTCACCATCAAGGATCTCATGTTGGAGGAAGAGGTCCGAGGAAAACTAGAAAGGTGGTTGTTGAGTAAGGGGAAATGCCCCTGGAAGGACTCCATCTTCCAGATGGCCGATCCCTTTGCCACAGTCCGTGAAGCGTATACTCTGGCATGTAAATCAAAGAACCCATTTGGGCCATCTAAGGACGCTTTGGCCGCTTGGGGACTTTGGCTTACGGCCAGAGATGCTAGTAGTGCCGTTGTAGAGACCTGAGGGAGGCTAGCTGAAACTGAGAAGGAAAATGCCCGGCTTCATGCCGAGATCGAGGTACTGCGAGCGGACAAGGTAACGTTCGCGTCTGTAGCGCAGGCCTCCACCCTGAAGCTTGCTAACATCACGTTAGTGGTAGAAACTTGGGAAGAGAAAGCCCACGCCTTAGAGGCTGAGCTGGATCATGCCTGGTCTGCGGTCAAGTTCATGGTGGGGCAAGTGAGAGAACAGCAGGAGGCTGTTAATCATGCAGCTTGCCATAAGCAAATCGCTGCGCTGGAGAGCCAGCTCCAAACGTGCAAAGCCTTAATTTTGGCTGTGTGCCTGGAGCTGCTCCCAATGTTTGCGGAAGACTTTTCTGGGGAGACGCTGCCAGAGGATGCTCAGGCAACCGTTCCCCGCAATCCAGATTGGAATGACCCTAAGGTCCCAGTCAACCCTGTAGAGACACGGTCCATGACAAAACGGACCACCCCTCTTGGAGAAGGCATTTCAGATAGGCAAGAGACGCAGGAGACGCAGGTCACCAAGACTAGGGTCCCCTGGTGAGCTACTGAGGCCAAAGCTATTGTGGACCAATTGGGTCCATTGAATCGGTCCACCGGGATCATGTGGTTGAACGCGGTGATACACTCTCGCCCGACAGCCAATGGTCAGGACCTGACCCAGTTGGCCTGGCTTTGTATGTCCCCCTCCGAGCTTCCTACTCTTTAATCAGCCATGGCGGCTCGGGGCTTGGTTAGGCTCGAGGCCCATGACTGGATGAGGGAGGTAGTAAGGATCTTGTGGCCCAGACAGAGTGCGAGTGTGCTCTATGTCATGGAGCAACAGGGTCATTGAGAGAACCCTGAGGCTTACGTGGCACGGAAGCAGCTCCTCGCCATTCTGGCTGAGAAGGTCCCCTTGACGCCCTGTGGATATAACTTCGACCATCTCGACTTTAAGACGCTTCTTTATAGAGGTCTTAATCACGAGACAAAGATGGCTCTTGGTTTGGTGGATCCAGCTACCACCAACTGGGACAAGTTTGGGAATAACCTCTGGTGGGTTGCTGACCTGCTGCGCGAGGCAGGATCCCTCAAACCTCCCACCAAGACATACAGGAAGGACCCCGGGAATTGGGAACCCATAGCTGAGGTAACTTACTCGAATTATGGGCCCCATTCCCAGCACCAGAAAACGGCTCCGAATTCCATTCCACGAGGGAATTGGAACTCGCATCCGCCACCACACAGGACAACAGGCAGTGGCAGGGATGGGATTTCTGCAGCCAGCCCGGTAAGTCAGGAAGTTCCCCACAGCAGCCAACTTTCCCCAAACAGCCCTCTGACTCAGGCTCTCCCAGGGAGACATCTGGCGGATATGACCCCATGGCCCAGACGTACTCATCGGACAGAGTAAGAATCTGGGGCATGTTAAGACAGCCCGGACTGGACATGAGCCTGTTTGATAGGAGACCCACGAGTGAGCTCCTTGACGCGCTAGACAGGCATCTACCACTGGGAAATAGCCAGCCTGTGAATGCGGTCACCAACGGTCCCCCTCCAGCTGGATATTACCCTGACTTAGAGCTGTCAGGATAGGGGTGCTCTCGGTCCCGGGATCTCCCCCAGAGGATTGTGGCTCAGCTGAAGCCCAACAGATGGGGTAGATCTAGGGTGAAGGCAGGCACTAGGACTGATAGAGAAAAGACCCCTGCCACCCCTCCTGCAGACTTAGGAGCAGCGCCAAAAGTGGTGCTCCCTAACCTGATGAGACAAGGTGAGCGCACCCGTGACACTATCCGCTTGACCGGATATGGCGGGGGGGAACCCAATCCAAGCCCTTGAGAAAACCCAAGAGCCCCAGACACACCAGAGCCAGGCAGATTGCCCCTGCTCCTTACTCAGCCCTGAGTGCGAATCCAGCCACCTCTGAGACCATAGTGCTTTCAGAGCACCTAGAAGGATCGCACCAGGCTAAGGTTCAGGAGGAAGCACCATTCTTTCAATTGGGAGACATGGAAGCCCCCACCAAGTTTGACATTGCCAGCTTGTGTTGGAGCCAGGAAAGGGAGGACACACAGCCAGGGGAAGCCAGCCTCAAGCTTCCCAAGCTCTCCATCATCCCTGCTCTGAGCCACCTGTTAGAGACCTGCAGTTTCCCCCGAGATTTTCTTGAAACTTTGGTAGAGAGAGTCCACCTTCTCCGTGTCATCTTTCAGGGGAATTTCACGTGGGATTGGGGATTCAAACAGCAAGGGGCTCCCGCCCAGCCAGAGCACAGGTTAGCAAAGGCACTCACCCTGGCACACCTTGTGTTGACATTACGCACTCCCATTAACTGCAGTCCAGCAGGGGAGATTTCGATAATGGAGAATTCTAAAGGCCACAAGGAGGTGGACATGGCTACTGCCTTTCCCTCCGCACAGCTGCTTTGGTGCCAGCGTGTCTTCACGCTTCAAGGCACTCAATTCATTGTGACACTGGTGATCATGAGCGGGGCCAAGCTAGTTTACGGCTCCATCTTGGTCACCATCGTACCTGGAGAGGCAGTTTTCCAGGAGGCATACGAGTCCAAGACCAGCCTCCTCCATGACTTGGAGAAAGGGGTCCCAAACCAGGAGCGGGCGCTGCCACTCCTGCTGGTAACTCCGGAGACCCTTCGAAAAGAGTGGAAAGACCCATCTGTCGATCCCGCCTCTGTGGTCATCCCCGAGCCGGAAGATCCAGGTGCCCAAAAGCCCAATGTGTGCTCTGTAATTCTTCAGATTTCCTTAAATGACAAGGAAGTACCCGCTGTCTGAGACGCTTGTCTCCATTTATGAGGCATTTGACAATGGTTAAATCGGCATTGTCTGCGCGGGACAGAGAGAAGTGGCAACCTCTCTGACTTCCCGCTCATGTATATAGTTTCTTGGGTGTATTTGTATAGTGGGGATGTGGTGTTACTTTCATTGTGGATCGTTTTAAATTGAATGTCCCGTTTGGTTTAAAAAGCCTATCCGAAGGCGACCATCTTTCAGGCCTTCCTCAGAATCCAGCTTTCTTGAGATAGGGAAGTTGTGCACTCGGAACCTACATCTAGCTACCGGCAGCATTTCTGCAGACCCCGAAGCCCTCGGTATACATCATCAGGCTTGGAGTCAGGCTCTAGGCTTGAGCGATGGGGGGCCTCGGCGAACTGCCAAGTAAGACCTCATCCTGTCAGGGATGACTTTGGTTATTTTTCTACCAACTGGAAGCCCACTTTGTTCTGGAATGACTTTGGATATCTCAATCCGGCCTCATTCTGGGACGACTCTGGGTGACCCAGTCTCGGGACCAGCGCACGAATGGGAACTTCATAATCGGGGTTTCCTTCGTGGTGCTGGGTTGTTCCCGTGAGGGAAGATGACCACGCAGCCTTCCAATTGCAAAAAAGAACTTTTGCTGTTCCTGCTACCATTTACTCATGCGAGAAAGCCCAATGGACTGTTCCGGGCTCCAACTCTGCAAAGCCTCACCATTCCTGAACTTGCAGCAAGCCAGCTAAGCTGCACCAACTTGGACATTGTGTTGCTGTTCCTGCTCCGTTGCCTGGATGGACTTATGTTTTGCTCATTCGCTCCAGCTAAATATTTGAAGGGATGTCATGTCAAGGAGGAAGTGGGCTTGTTTACCACTGCTCCAGAGACTAGTAGGACAAGGAGCAATGGATTCAAGCTACAGGAACAGAGATTCCACCTGAACCTCAGGAAGAACTTCCTGATGGTCAGAGCTGTTTGGTTGTGGAATATGCTGCCTTGGGAGTGTCATGGCGTCTCCTTCTTTGGAGGTTTTTAAGCAGAGTCTAGATGGCCATCTGTTGGGAATGCTTTGATGTGTCTTCCTGCATAGCAGGGGGTTGGACTGAATGGCCCTTGTGGTCTCTTCCAACTCTATGATTCTATGATTCTATGATTTGGAAAATTGATGGACTCAATTTCAGCCCAAAAGGGAGAACAGTCCACTTATAGTTCCCAAGGGGGTGAAAAAGCAGGTTAGCCACCCACTGTCTTCTTTCATTCTAATACAATGGAAGGCCTCAACTAGGTCAAGCTTGGGGAAATACTTTCCCTGAATCAGTTGTGCCATAATGTCCTTGGTTAGGAGGGTGGGAATTTGAAAAGCAGACCTGGTTCAGGAGGGAATGGTCTATGATCAGTCTTGGATCCCCGTCTTTTTCCTTCCAGAAAAACACAGGAGAGACGATGTGGTACTTTAAGGGCTTAATAAACCCACACTGCAAATTTTTATCAATAAACTCATGCAAGCCTGCCATTTCAGGTGGGGACATTGGGTTGAGTTTGGGTTTGGGAAGTTCAGTGCCCTCAGTTAGTCTCAATACACAGTCAAACTCTCTTTGTGGCAGTAGGTTACTTGCCTCCTGGACTTCAAACGTCTGCCTTAAGTCCCAATAGTTGAGGGTGTTTTAGCTTCTGTTTCCTCTTGGATTAGTCCCACTGTGGCCTTTTCTTTTATTTCCTTACTGGCAGGTTTCCAGGAGATACTGGTGCCCTCCCTTGTTCTTCTGGGTGCAGCCACCCCCGAATGCCAGTCTATTTTTGGATTGTATTTGCTCAGCCAGTCATGTCCAAGCACGATGTAAAAGCCTATATGTTTGTGAACTAGAAACTATAGCTTCCCTTCTATTTCACCCACACGCACAATCACAGACTGGGTGTGGTTGTTCAGGAGTCCTCCTCGCATCGCCTCTCTATCCATTTTGGTCAAATTCATGGTCTTTTTCATGTGTTCATACCCCAGGGACAGTTCTTTGGCTGCACGTGGGTGCATCAAACTTTTACAGCACCCACAGTCAATGATTCCCTTGTAAAAACGTTTAACCTCCCTTCCAGTTTCTAGTTCTACAGTCACATAGTGATGGAGGGTTTTCTTATTCACATTTGAAGAGTCATCATGCTCCTTGTCCCATTCGTCACTAGATGAAGTTGAGCTGTGGCAAGGGCTCTCTTCCCCTCTTGTCTTCTCAAAACTTCTGGGCTTGGAGCAGTGAGCCCTGGGTTTGGCAGGCTCTCATTTCCCTCATGGCTGGCCTTAGTGTTGTTCAGGAGGTTTTTTAACCTTCTTCCAAGATTCCTTTCTTCTCACACACAGCATCCAGCTGTCCCTTTTCTCCACATTTGAGGCAACTTCCATCACAACGATGCCTCCTCTCCTGCTTGCTCAGGGTATAGGACCGTTTTCCTCCTGGTGTCTTTATTTCTGATCCAGCTTGCAGCTTGCACACATGTTGCACACTCTCTTTCCAAGCCACCATGGTCCTTCTCCCCTGCTGAAGCTTATGCAGGAGGTTGTCACACAGAAGGGGTCTTTGAAACTTTCATGAAGACTTGTCATAAACATGTTGAGATCCGCCATCTCGGGGGCTCTCATGTCATAGAGAATAGCCACCCACTCATCTGCCTCTACTCAAAGTTGCTGGCTGATGTATCTCATTTTTGCTGGGTCATCTGGGAAGCTGTTCCCAAAATCTACTGTAAAGTTGGAGACTACATTCATGAAGTATGAGAGGATCTTCCAATTGCTGCTATAGGTTACCTTCAGCTCCGTGAAGGGTTCTGGTCCCAGCTGCTCACACACAGGCAGCATTGCTGGCTGTTGGTTGGGATGCCATCCTGGGGACCTGATCCATCTCTTGGTCCCTGCTCATCTGCACCTGCTGCGACTTGGAGTGGAGCTGCTGCATACAATGGCATCAGGACAAGCTGATTACTCAAGGTAGTGTGCAATGAGGCAAGCTCCTCTTTCAGGCTCTCCACTTCTTCATCCTTATCCCATAGCAGCTCCCAGAATATTGTGTCACTTGCCTTTGGAATCCCATCTGGTGGCTTGCTAATGCACTGCGCATCCAGTGCCTCCTTGCCAAGACCATGTCCACCCACCACAGGCAGGACTTGGGCAGCCCAGCTGCCCCCATCCATGGATGGACATCTGGGGTTCAGGTTGGAGTTGAAGGAGTTTAATCTGTTTTGGAATCTTCATCACCTTGTCCCTCTTGAGACATACTCAAGGTGATGCTGGCTTTGCAGTATGTTCACTGATAGATCGAGCACTCTTATCAGGAATGAACCACAGTCACAATCCTTTTCATGAAAATGTAGTTTATTGGAACTGCAGTACACTGCACTAACTTCTGTGCTCAATCTAAAACAACAGGGTAGAGCAAGACAGTTTTGCCCCAGACCTTCCTATGCATTCTTCCCAGGATCACTCTCCCTTATCTCTCTGCAGATGTTTCCCAGACCTTGGTGCCATCCTGGAAACTTCTACATTTGTTTCCACTATCCTGCTGCATTCTGACAATTAGTGTTAGGCCATTTCTGCACTACACTGTTATAGTGCTATTAGTCCACTTTCAGCATCCTATGGAATCCTAGGATTTGCAGTTTATGGAGGAGCATTTAGAATTCTCAGCCAGAGAGCACTTTGGTCTCAGTAAACTACAAACCCCAGAATTCCACACGATGTTGAAAGAGGAATAATAGCACTATAATAGGGGTGTTTTCGTGGGTGTTTAGTGGGGGTGTTTGAGGGGGTGGCCCACGTTTTTTTAAAAATTGACTGTCTAAATTGTTGAATATGGATAATCAGGGACCTGCTGCAGTCACCTGCAACAGCTGTGGCATGTTCATTTTCTTGCCAGAGGATGTGGTTGGATACACCTAAGCTAAGCGCAAGTTGGTGGCCTATTGGAAAAGAAGGTCCAGCAGCTGGAGGTCTGTGTTTCCAATTCAAGGATTTCTGGGATAGGGCATAGAGGACCTTCTTGAATACAGTAACATGGGGAACACTGCTGAGGAGAAGACATAGAGGACATTGCTGAGGAGGAAGCCAGTTCCCAATCACAGGAAGCAGACACTTGGAGAAATGTTACATGCAGAAGTAAGAAGGGCCGGGAACCAAACAAAGAGTTTGGAGCTACAGAATCAATTCCAGTGAGGAAATGGAACAGCAAGAAAAGCAGCAGTGTCAGCTTGAAGACAATGTTAATGAGGAAATGGAACAGCAGCAAGAACAACAGTGTCAGCCTGAAGAGGATGTTAAAGTGAGAATTAAAGAATCTGCACATCAAGTAACCTCTGCCAAGCCTCAGAGGAAACAAGTTGTGGTGGTTGGGGACTCCCTGCTGAGAGCAACAGAAGCAAAAATCTGAAAACAGACAGGATGAATCATGAGGTGTGCTGTGTTACCCTGTTTTCTGGGGGTCCCGGAAGGGACACCAAATTGCTATCAAATTATACAAGTTGGGGAAATTAGTTCAGAGCACAAGTTGGCAAAATGAGAGGCAGGGTAACGTAGCAGGATCTTGCAACGCAGTGTCTACGGGTGTCTACGGTCAGGCCAAGTCAAGAAGCAAACCGTTTGGAAAATAATAAATGATCTTTATTAAATACAGGCACACAATGTAAGCAACACAAGCACACAGATAACTAAGGAAAATAAAGGTGTGAGTAAGATAGCGGGATTTTCAGAGGGATAGTTGGTTCGGGTGATACAAAACCTGTCCTGAAGTCCGGAAGAAAATGGAGAGCGAAGCTGGGGTGTGATGGATCTCAGCACATGTAGCTGAGGGGAAGCTCGCCAAGCAATGCGGCAGCAAGGCGGTCTGGAACTCGGGAGTGATCCAAGGAAGCGTTCAAAGTCAAGGGTTTTTATAAGGAGAATTGTGACTGCCGGCTAGGTCAGACTTAGGGGAAAACAATAGATTTGGAATTGGAGACAAAGCCTCCGAAAGGTCAGAATTTGAATGATTGAATTATAGTCGAATTATTCAATAGAGTAGCCCGTATGCAAATGCGGAGTACTTGAGCATTGTATAGTTAGATCATCAAGCTGCCAGCGCGGGGCAGAGGATCTTTTGAGAGTTGCTTGCATATCTAATGGAGGTACTTGCCTTGAGGTCTCCTAAAGCGGCGAGTCGGCTGTTTCTGGCCTGCCTATATTGTTTAGGAATATTACGGCGATGATTGGCTGAGCCTGTATGCGTGCTTGTCCGGGGGCCTGGCAAGCACGTGGAAGGGATATGTGAAGCCGAATTGGTGATATCAAAAGATATCTTTTATATATCCCCAAAGCTCGGGCTAGCCGGGGCAGTAACAGCTGTCTCCCTGGGGCCAAAATTCATCATGTAACAGAGAGGCTGACAAGACTGGTCAAGCCCACTGACCATTACCCCTTCCTTTTTGTTGATGTGGGAACCAATGACACTGCAAGGCACTGCTTTCAGTATATCAAAAAGGATTATGAGGTTATGGGTAGGAAGCTGAAGGACCTTGGTGCACAGGTTGTAATTTCATCTCTTCTCCCTGTTGAAGGACAAGGCCAACGAAGGGAAAGAAGAGTAGTGGAGGTGAACAACTGGCTCTACAGATTGTGCTGCGAAGAACAATTTGGCTTCTTGGACCATGGTCTGCATTTTCACAAAGTTGGTCTTCTGGCAGAGGATGCAGTACACCTAACAGCTATTGGCAGGAATGCTTTTGCTAAAGGTCTCACAGATCTGATCAGGAGGACTATAAACTGAGTTCAGACAGGGAGGGAGACAGTAGTATTCATGGCAGGAGTTCAGCAAGTGCTGGCGAGGAAAACCCAAATATTATAAGAAGAGCAGGTCCAAGTAGTATTAGAGACCAACAGTGGTAGGAAAAGCAACTTTAGTAAAGGGCTTGTGGGAAGGCAACATGGTCTTAAATATCTCTGCACTAATATACAGAGCATGAGAAATAAGATGAATTGGAACCCATAATAAAATAAAAATATGGCAGGAATCATTGAAAGCTGGTGGGATGAGTCTCATGGTTGGAATGTACTATTTGGAGGTATCACTCATTTTGGAGAAATAGACCAAACAAGAAAAGAGGAAGAGTAGCTCTATATATTGAGGATGTTTTCACCTGTGAAGAGATCCATGATTTAAATTGAGCAAGCCAGGTTGAGAGCATCTGGGTAAGAATTAAAGGGGTGAGAAACAACAGTGATGTCATTGTGGGGGTCTACTGCAGACTCCCAAGCCAGCCTGAAGAATTAGATGATGGTCTCCTGGAGCAGATGATCACACATTCGAAAAGGAGAGTTGCAGTACTGATGGGAGAATTCAACTATCCTGATATATGTTGGATGTCAAACTACGCCAAGAGCATAAGGTTCAACAAATTCCTCCCTTGCCTTGCAAACCATTTCATTGTCCAGATGATGGAAGAGCCAATAAGGGGATCAACTATTTTAGATCTGATCCTAACCAACAGAGATGACCTTGTTAATGGGGTGGAAGTGGTGGAATCCTTAGGTGGAAGTGACCGTGTCTATTAAAGTTTGTTATTCAGTGGGAAAGGGAAGCCAAGTGTAGCCAGACACACATTCTAGATTTAAGAAAGCCGATTTCTGTAAACTTAGGGAATTATTGGCTGAAATTCCATGGTCAAGAATACTGAAAGGGAAGGGAGTTCATGATGTATGGGAGTTTCTTTTAAAAATGAGATACTGAAGGCACAAGTTAAAACTGTCACATTAAGAAGGAAAAATGGGAAGTGTCTAAAGAAACCAGAATGGTTGACCCAGGAACTCTCAACCGAGCTAAATGTTAAAAGAAACATGTACAAGAAATGGAAAAATGTGGAAATCACCAAAGAGGAATTTAAACAAATAGCCAGGATATGTAGAGGGAAGGTCAGAAAAGCTAAAGCACATAATGAACTCAGGCTTGCCGGAGAGATTAAAAACAATAAAAAGGGCTTTTTAAAATATGTTCGCAGCAAAAGGAAAAACAAGGAAATGATAGGGTCCTTGCATGGAGAAGATGGTCAAGTACTAACAGGGGCAGAGAAAAAGCAGAACTACTCAATACCTTCTTTGCTTCCGTTTTTCTCCTCAAAGGAAAAAGTACTCAACCTGGGGGGTGGGGAACGGTTGGGAAAGTGGCAGAAACTCAGAGCTGTGTAGGTAGAGAAGTAGTACAGGAATTGTCAGAGGGATGGTGGATGATGGGAGCTACACAAAAACCTTGGTAGCACGTCTCTCCAGCACTGAGCTCTGGTAAAACAGCATACCAGAGTTAAGTGTTTGAAAAATCACCATGTAGCAGAGTTTACTCACACAGCAAGCAGCGTCCCAGCAAAGAAGCAGCAAAGCCCTGAAGCTAGGAAGAAAAAATACTCCCACGCAATATTATCTTCCAACAGAAGGCTTTACTTTCCAGTTACGATACATACATATATGCAGTCCTCCAACGGAGTTTCAGCACAGCAAGCGAAGATATGTATCCAACATAGCCTCCGGCCACTCTATCAGATATCAAGAGGGCTCTGTAGGCTAGAACACACCCCCTTATATACATACATTTCTGATGCAATTCCAGCCAACATTGCTAGATCCCATGTATGATGCAACCTTCTTCCCTGGTTACACAACCCAATGACTCATGCAGGTATTACATGGGATTGCATCATCCACTGTCTTCCCCAGGTGCAAATCTTAATGGACATCATATATATTTTATTTGGACTTAGGTTATATCCAACCTTTCCTGACAGGAATACCTGTCTACTCTAAATGAATTCAAGTCTTCAGGGCCAGATGAATTACTGAAATGTTGTCCTCATCTTCAAAAAGGGGAAAAAAAGGGACCCAAATAATTATCACCCAGTCAGCCTGACATCATTACCCAGAAAGATTCTAGAGCAGATCATTAAGCAGACAGCTTGTAATTACTGTGATGCTGTGATCACTAAAAGTCAACATGGCTTTCTCAAAACCGAGTCATGCCAGACTAATCTCATCTCTTTTTCTGATAGAGTCAAAAGTTTGATAAATGAAGGGAATGCTGTGGATGTAGCATTTCTTGATTTCAGTAAGGCCTCTGGCAAAGTTCCTATGATATTCTTGCAAAGCAGCTAATAAAATGTGGGCTAGACAGTGCTACCATCAGGTGGATTTGTAATTGATTGACTGACCAAACTGAAAGGGTGTTCTCCAATGTTTACTCTTCATCCTGGAGGGAAGTGATTAGTGAGGTGTCACAGGGTTCTGTCCTGGGCCTATCCAATGACTTGGATGAAGGAAAAGAGATGATGCTGATCACATTTGCAGATGATACCAAATTGGGAGAGGTTGCTAATACACCCAAAGATAGGATCAAAATTCAAAATGACCTTGACAGATTGGAGAGCTGGGCCAAAGCTAACAAAATGAATTTCAACAGAGAGAAATGTAAGGTCCTACACCGAGGCATAAAAAATGAAACGCACAAATATGGAAGACAACTGGCTGGATAACAGTACGTGGAAAGGGATCTAGGAATCTGGGTGTATCACAAGCTGAACATGAGTCAGTAGTGTGATGTGGCAGCCAAGAAAGCCAAAGCAATTCTTGGTTGCATCAATAGGAGTATGGTGTTCAGATTGAGGAAAGTAATAGTACCATTCTATTCTGCTTTGGTTAGAGCTCATCTGGAATACTGTGTGCAGTTCTGGGCACCTCATTTCAAGAAGGATATTGACAAGCTGGAATGTGTCCAGAGGAGGGTGACCAAAATTGTGAAGGGTCTGGAAGCCATGGCCTATGAGAAGTGGCTTAGGGAGCTGGGTATGTTTAGTCTGCAGAAGAGAAGGTTAAGAGAAGACATGATAGCCATGTTTAAATATTTGAAAGGATGACATATCAAAGAGGGAACAGGCCTGCTTTCCACTGCTCTCAGACTAGGACAAGGAGCAATGGATTCAAATTACAGGAAAAGAGATTCGACCTAAATGTCAGGAAGAACTTTTTGGAGGTCAGATCTGTCCAACAGTGGAATGTGCTGCCTCGGAGTGTGGTGGAGTCTCCTTCTTTGGAGATTTTTTCACAACGGCTAGATGGCCATCTGTTGGGATTGCTTTGATGTGTGTTCCTGCATGGCAGGAGCTTGGACTGGATGGCCCCTGTGATCTCTTCCAACTCTATTATTCTATGATTTTATGATTCTAATAGTGTAGTGCAGAAATGGTCTTAAACTGAGAACTTTTTGTTGTCATCTCATGATTGCAATTCCTGTGAAAGTGTGAAAAGTTTATTACTCTGATTTATTTAAAACTAGGTTGGGAACAGATAAAACAGTCAACAGTGTTAATATCTGTAGAGTTATTGATGTCTTGCCTATATGGCCCGCTGTCTCCACCCAGGAAATGAAGCTGATTGTCCAATTGTTAAGGAATAATAAAGCCCAAGAGAGGATTTTCTGCCTCATGAACTTTCTAAAGAAAATACAGTGAGCAGTTGTGTTGGGTGACTTGCTCACACATCTAAATAACACTGGCTATATACAAAATGGAGGGAAACTTCTGATAATAATTACTCTCTTTTTTTAAAAAAATAAATAGTAGGGATCCAAAAAATTATTGTCCTATTTCCTTAAATGACATCTCAACATAAATTTCTCTTGCAGAAATTAGAAGATTGGGCTGAACATAATCCTGTTTTAGTAAATGAGCAATTTGGTTTCAGACAAGGAAGGTCAGTTATAGATAACTGCTTCATTCTGTCTCATTTGGTATCAAAATATTCAGCAACTGGATGCCAGCTCTTTACTGCGTTCATTGAATTAAGTGAAATTTATTATGGGCAAAACTGACTTATAGAAATGCCTACCAAAGGCTTCTTTTTCTTATAAAAGCATGCATTGATGAATGAAATTTCCATTGGCAAGGGGATCAGGGCTGTATCCTTGTTCCATTTCTTTTTAACTTTTATATTTAATGATTTGGTTTCTATAGTTTCTGAGCAAGAGTTTCATATGCTAAAGATATCTGATACCACATTAAATATGCTTTTATATGCAGATGATATAATATAGCCTGCAACAGAAGTTAGTTTGCATAGGTTACGAAAGAAATTTAGCTCCTACTGTAGAGAAAATGATTTAGAAATTAACAATAAGAAATCAAAAGTATTAATTTTTGAAAAGAAAAATGAACATTATGGGTGGTTCCTTTGTACCAACGAAATTGAACAGGTAGATCCTCTGCCACATGGGGGCACTGGCATCACAGGTGGACCCCTGAGTTATCCATGTTTTGGAGTAACAGCCTTAAACACATTGAGTACTGCTAAAAGAGATCCTTGGGAACTGTAATTCATAAGACAATTCAGTGGCTGAGAACAGGCTTTACTCTGGAGGTCCTCAAGGGGTCCAAAAGCAGCATAAAAATTTTGTTAGGTTAAGAATTAGTGACATGAGAACCCAATCCAATATTGCTTCCCTGTCGACCTCCATGGCTTTAAAATGGCTAACTAGAGCCAAGTCAGAAGTCAGAAATGACTTGAAGGCACACAACAATAATAACAACAGCCAAGTCTGTTTCTTGAGATGAAAAGGAATCAACATATTGCTTTTACTTGTCTCCAGTTTGTGATGATTGACGCAATGATCCTCCAGGGAAGATCCAGGGCATTTCACTCACAGATAGGCTGTGTACATGTGGTGCCCAGCTAATAGAGGACTGGGCACATTGTCTACTCGAGTGGCATTTATATTCAAGCTATAGGGAACATTATCTGGGTCCCTTTTTGTCCCACACGAGAAACTGGTCTGTGACGAAAAATATCACTTTCTTTTTGAGTGGTTCTAACCATTATATGTCCCAGAGGGTTGCTTTCTTTGGAATCAAGGCTTCCAACTTAAGGAAAAAAGAGGTGGAAAGAGGGGAAAGTGTGTTGTTTACTGAATGGCATATTTTTTTAGTTTGGCTTAATGTAACTTTAATATGAAAGGCTCATGGCAATTTCTTTTATTGTATTGTTAGCTGTGTTGTAGTATATTTGTTTTATTTTATCATTTTTAACTGTTTGAAATGATCAGTAGACTAATTCAATAAACTGATATATCTGCCTATCAATATCAATATGCTCTTTCTTGAAGTGTAGGGGATTTTATAGGAGAAAGTGCTTTTTCAGTGGTGCGTAAAGCTGTTTAAGACTTTAAACATCAGAACCGGATTTTTTAAATAGGGAGGGAATCCTGGATCTATTGAAGGGAGTAGGGAGCACTAATGTTCTATTTTTTAAAAATGATGCTTTTAAGCTCCAGGAAGAAGAGAAGACAAAACTTTTAGCAGCTTGAGCTCCTTTAAAATGCCTCTCATTTTAGAGTCACCCTACTGTAATGTCCTGAAATATTGCCATCTTGTAGCTATTGAAGTAAAAAAGGGCATTTAAGTAGCAAAGTTATGTTTCACTTTTCCTATACACAGGTGAAAACAAATTACAAAATAAATAGCATATTGTTTTCTTCTACAAGTTCTTCTAATGTCTTAAGATTATTTACATTGAAAGAATCCAGAACGATTTCATCATCCCCACAGTTCCTTCCACTTCAGGAGGGCTTGTACATGGAGGTGGTTTTGTGTGCAGAAAATTGCTAGAAGAAAATTGTAATTACCTTTTTTTTTTTTTAACTTGGCCTATGTACTTATGAAAATTCAAGAATTCAGCCAAAGTAATGGCAAGCAGGATCCTATTTTGGTAAGAGTGTCATAAACCCCAGTAACAATCAACCAAAGATCAAAGTGACATATTTTAACTGTAGACATAGAAAGTGGCATGCCACAGAAAGAAGGCCATTCCTTTTATGTATATGCTTTTATCTTTGGCTGTGATTCTACAGTCACGGAAGGAAATGCACACCTCTCTCAACTTTACTTACTCTTCTCTGATTGGTTGAATTCAAGCCAAGCCCCTCTGATGGTACCCTGCAAAATGAGAGGAATCCTCATTCTCTAGGGCTGTCTTACCAATAGCTTCAAGGATAGGGAGGGCAAATGAAGTGGACTGAAGTAAATGATGTTAGGAAAGAGAGGTGTAGCAAATAGCCAACCTTCTTCGAGTCCCCACTGTTTTTTATTTTGTTTGTTTTTTAAGTAAATTTTATTAAACATTTTCAAAATACATACAAAAAAAGAAACAACAAACAGAAAAAGCAAAAAAGAAAAATACTAAAAAAAAAGTGAAGACAGTACAAAAAAGAAAAAGAAAAAAAAAGAATACACATTTGACTTCCAACTTTCCTAACACAGATTATACAGTAGGTCCCCCATATCCAGGCCTGGCTGCTTGGATACATGTGCCTCTCTTGTCTGAGGAAGCAGGAGGGTCTGTTTCCTTCATGTACATGGCTTCCCATTCCTGTCTATCTGTTTCTTTCCTCAGCTGAGAGGGGCACAGCAAGACCCAAACATTAGGAGGTGTTTCAGCAGATTGCTGATTGTCCAAGTCTATAGGGAAGGGTAAAATCCCACTCTTCTGTTCAAATTGGGACAGTTGTGGGTATGCACCTGCTACTAAAGAGAACCGTCTTGGGCCCAGATGTATCCAAGAACAACCAACTCTTTGCTAATAGTCCTTTCTCCAGTAAGGTGCTTGAGGATGTGGTAGATGGACAACTTCAAATGTTTTTGGAGGACACAGGTTATTTAGACCCATTTTAGTTTGGTTTCTGGTCAAGGCTTGGCACTGAAATGGTCTTAGTTGCTCTGACTGATGACTTACTCTGAAAGAGGGGAGTGCTACCCTGTTGATCTTCCTTGATCTTCACTAACTTTCAACACCAATTATAATGCTATCTTTTTGGACTATCTGTCAGACAGAAATAGCAGGCATTGTGTTCTGGTGGCTCCCATTCTGTCTGCAGGGCCAAATCAAGAGAGCTTTAAGATCAAGATCTGCTGAATTGTCCCTTTCTGTGTCTTACCAGTAGTGGCAATATGATAGAAGAGGACATGGGAGAAGGCATTCTTGGCTGTGATGTTGTAGAATGATCTCCCCTTGGAGACCCATCTGATGCCAATGTTGGTTTCTGTTGGCCACCATGTCAAAGCATGGCTTTTTAGTAAAGCTTTTGGGCCTAATTCACTTTTAAGTATGTCGATTTTTTAAAACTCTTTTGGCGTTTTTACAATGCTTTAAATTGTCTGAGCTATTTCATCTGTTTTTATTGCATTATATTGTTTACTGATTTTAGTGTTGAATTGTTTAAATTGATTATGTTGTTGTGTCTGTTTTCTGCCCTGAGATCTCGTGATAAAAGTGTCTCATATATAAATAAATATATAAAGTAAATAATTGAAAAAAATAATTTGTACATAATAAGAATTTACATTCAATTCCAGTTGTTTTAAATAAAGGTAGGATCTTTCCCCTAGAATGATCTAACCATTGCTTAATTGGAATATATTACCATGATCTATTATTATTATATGTAATCTCTAGTTATGATTAACCTATGTGAAATATACTTCCAAAAACTTTCTTTTGATGAGTTTGCAATCAAAGCATTAAATAAAATAAAGATACTTCTATTCCCGCACAAATAAGCAATTTTAACTTTTTTTGAAACTTCTAACTACCATTACCTGTTTTCCGCTGATCTATTTTTTTAGAATTTTTATTATTTAAACTTACATAACAATACATGACAGTGCTTAACACACAACAGAATACATAATATATAATAAACATAAACTTACAAACTGCTTATACCCACAAATTCTTAACCTCAGCCTACTCTATAATTAAATCATAAGTGCTCTCCGCCACCGAGACCATTAGAGATATAACCACTTCCATTCCCTTCATGTGGTTCCATTCCCCTTACAGAACTGCAATGATTCTTCTGTTGGTTTACTTCCTTTCCCCGTTATTAACACATAAATTTCCCCCAAATATCTATAAAAGTATCTCTTTTTAATTCCCCCTTCTTTACTTTAATATTGTGAGTTAATTTATCATTAATAGCTGTATCCCATACTTCTTTATACAATTCATTTAAATGAGAGTCTTGCTTTATTTTCCAATTCTTGGCTATCTTTAGCCTTTCTTGCAGTTAATAAAATGGAAATTAGTTCTTTTGCTGGCCACTTACTTTGTTCCTTATCAAATATTGATAACATGGCTAACTTAGGATCTAACCATATGTTTTGATTAGTTATTTTTTTTATTTCTATAAAAACTAACCTCCAGAATTTCAATGCACTTTCACATTCCCACCACGTATGAAAGTAGGAGCCAATTTCTTGGCAAATCCTCCAGGACAAATTGGAATGATTAGCATTTATTTGAGTTAATTTCAAGGGGTTTAAATACCATCTCCAAACTAACTTATAAAAATTTTCTTTAATTCTTACAGACGTAGATCTCAATATTCTCATGTCCCATATTTTAACCCAGTTCTCAATATTTATTACTTCTCTAAAATCATGCTCCCATACTAATTTGAGTGCATCCTGTGATTCCGCTTCTGCAGACAATAGTTTATAAATTTTACTCACTATGCCTTTCTTTATTTTATTTCCAACTATCTCTTCATTTTGTAATATCATTTCATCAAGCTTTGTAAGCTTCCTATATTTTACCATTTTTCTTTATTCATTCTTTTGTCCAGCTATCTAATTGTATATCATTATATCAAGACAATTTCTCTGTTCCTTTCGTTTGTTCCTTTCATTTGTTGAACAAATCTTTCATTTGTTCTTTAGTCCTCATTTTTCCTATGCAATCTTTTTGTCTAATCATTTGTTTTTCTCTTAATAACCTTTCTAAATATCTCAAACAGTCTGGGAAATTTTTTATATCTACTACCAGACTTAATGGTGACTATATTGGACTAAAATTTTCTTATATTTATACCAAATCGACAACATATTTCTAAGAAAGGAGTTCTTAATTCTTTTAACTTTATTCCTATTTACTTGTCAAAAAAAAATATTTTCTGAATTTGAATCCAATTCTAATGATTCCATTAGAAATGAGTTCACACACACAAAGTAACCATGCAAAAGCAAGTTTTATTTAGGAGCATGATACTGGTACAAGACTTCAGTGATTCAAACTGAAGGCAAATTTGCAGAGACAACACGTTATAGCTTTCCCCTTAGTTCCCATGTGAAGCAATTAAAACTGACCTTGAGAGGCTGACTCGAGTCTGGTACTATCTGATGAGAACCAGGTGCTGTTGACATAACGGTTTTCCCTGGAATGTCTGGTTACAAACAAGCAGCTACATGTTTATGCTACCTATATGCTTCAACTACATATCCCATAATAAATGCTTTTCCCCAACTTAATATGGAGGGCTACCCGACATCCTGCCCATCCCGAGAAAAAAAAAAGAAAAAAAAAAGAGGGGAAGAGGGGAAGGAAGAGGAAATAAAGGGTGGACAAAGGAAAGTTTGGGGTACAGCACATATTGGAGAAAAACAACATAGCCATAAGCAGAATAATTCAGGATGCAGGAACAGGACCATCGATTCAGCCGGGACAATTAATTGGTGGACAGGAACTCGAATAAACTGGTTTCAATAAGCTGCAATGAAAATGAGGTGGACAACTTTTAAAGAATTTGGTAACACAAGTTCAAAGGTGACATCGTTAATTGCACGTTTGACGGGGAATGGCCCGAGGTATTTTGGAGGCAGTTTCTTAGAAGGTGCTTGGGTGGAAATGTTTTTGGAGGAAAGGTAAACAAGATCATCAGGCTTGTAAGCAGGGTTGGGTTGTCTTTTTCTGTCAGCGAAGCGTTTGTGTGATGCTTTAGAGTTTTTAAGGGATTCACGAACAGAGTTCCAAGTGGAAGAAATTTTTGTTATCCAAGAGGTGAGGGTGCGAGGTGCGGAGTCAGGGAGTTTCGCAGGTAAAGCAGGAAATGGTTTGGGGTGGTTCCGGAAACTACTTCAAAGGGAGACATGCCAATTGAAGAATGTACGGCAGAGTTATATGCAAATTCTGCAAGTGGTAAAAGGAGGGCCTGATTGGTTTGGTTTGAGTTAATGAAACAGCGCAAATATTGTTCAAGGGTCTGATTGGTACCTTTTGTTTGGCCATCAGTTTGTGGATGATAGGCACTGCTAAGCTTCTGGGTGACATCCAGGGTTTTGAGTAGGGCAGTCCAGAATTTAGAAGTAAAGATCAGTTCTCTGTCAGAAATGATTGTGGAGGGCAAGCCATGGAGTCTCCAAATGTTTGAAATAAAAAGGTCAGCTAATTTTTCAGCTGTAGGTATTTTTTTTAAAGGAATAAAATGAGATTGCTTGGAGAAATGATCAATGACAACCCAAATAGTATGAAAGCCACGGGAGGAGGGGAGGCCAACAATAAAATCCCAAGAAATCACTTCCCAAGGGTTTGAAGGAATGGGAAGCGGTTGAAGTAATCCATGTTGTTTAGAGGAACTAGATTTGCAAGTGTTGCAAATAGAACAGTTTTTGATATAATCCTGAACTTGTTTTGTAAGCCTGGGCCAGTAGAAAAGTTTTTGAATGGAGTGCAGAGTTTTCAGAAATCCAAAGTGGCCAGCGGGCTTGGAATCATGGTGCCTTTGGAGGATTTGGAACGACAAGGGGATGGAACATAAATCTTTGTTCCGAAGAAGGCTAATCCATCAGCCCAGGTTACAGAGTCTTTGTGAGAGTTTAGCCAAGTATCATTTTTGTAGGAAGTTTTGAGTGATTGTTGAAAGGCAGAATCAAGTAGGGTGGATGCAGATGTACGTGCTTTTTGTTGAGCATGTGTAGTTACTTGTAATCCAAAAGTCTTGGGCAAAAATAGAGACTTGTGACGGTGGGCTGTAGCTGTAGGGGGCTGATGTTCATGGCAGGGAAGCCTCAAAAGAGGATCTGCCAGAGTGTTGCTTTTGCCAGGCTTGAAAACAATTTTGAATCTAAAGCGCTGGAAGAATTCAGCCCATCGTGCTTGTTTTGGCGTTAGTTTTTTAGCATTTTTTAATGTCTCAAGATTACGGTGGTCAGTCCAGACCTGAAAAGGAACACTAGCAGCTTCAAGTAAATGCCTCCAGGAAGAAAGAGCAAAGTGTATTGCCATGGCTTCTTTTTCCCAGATAGGTCAATCGCGTTGAGGGTCAGAGAATTTTTTAGAAATGAAGGTGCAGGGTTTTAGATTGTCATCAGAGTCTTTTTGTAACAGAACAGCAACCATAGCAAAATCAGAGGCATCAGTTTGTATTATAAATTCTTTAGAAGTGTCAGGAAAGAGAAGTAGTGGCTCAGAGGTGAATTTTTTCCTGAGATCATCAAATGCTGTTTGGCATTCACTAGACCAATTGATTTGGTTGCTTTTGCCAGTTGTGGAATTTTTTGTTTTTTTCAAGAGGTTTGTGAGGGGTAGGGAGATAGTTGCAAAGTCTTCTATAAAGTTACAATAGAAATTGGCAAAGCTGAGGAATTGTCGTAATTGTTTTTTAGTTTTGGGGACAGGCCAATTTAGTATTGTATCAATTTTGGCAGGATCCATGTTCAAGGTGTTATGATGAATGCGATAGACCGGGTAATCAAAAGTTTGAGTGTCAAATTCGCATTTTGAGAGTTTTACAAATTCATTATCTATAAACCTCTGAAGGACAGTCCGCACAAGATCGATGTGCTGTTCTAAAGTTTCAGCATAGATTAAAATGTCATCCAGGTAAACTACAACTTCCTCATAGAGTAAGTCGTGTAGTATGGAGTTCAGAAACATTTGGAAGACAGCAGGGCCAGATTGTAACCCAAAAGGCAAAACAGTCCATTGATAATTAGGGGGTTAAGAATGTAGTCAACCACTCACTATCGGGATCCATGCAAATTCTGTGGAATGCCTCTTTGAGGTCTAGTTTTGTAAAATATTTGCCCTTTATCAGCTGATTGAGGACATCTTTGATAAGAGGGATCGGAAAAACGTTAGGCAGCACTGCCTGATTTGTTAAATTATAATTTACTATGAGTCTAGGTTCATCTGAGTCATTTCTTTTATGGAAAAATATTAAACTAGTGGTTGGAGCAGATGATGGTTTGATGAATCCTCATTGTAAGTTTTTATTCAGAAAATTTTTTAAGGCTGCTAGTTCTTGTTTGTTCATGAGATATATCCTTGGTTTTGGAATGTTAGCCCCCTCTATTAGTTTGAGTTTACAATCAAAGTCTCTATGAGGGGGTAATTTGTGTCCTTCAAGGCATTCAAAAGCTTTTTGTAAGTCACGGTAATGCGGTGGAATTTTTTGCATTTCCTCAGGGGTTAAAGAGAGTGCAGCGAGGGGGGTGACTTCCTTGGGTGTATGGTTTTTCTCAGTGGCTTGTTTTAACAGGCTCTTTGTCCAGTCAAACTGAGGGTTATATTTTCTTAACCAGTCAACCCCAAGCACAACTTCAAAATTAATCACCTTAGGCACTAAGAAACACCTTATCCCCCCATAATTTTCTACTTGAATTGGAATAGGTTTCGTTCTTTCAGTTACTGCCCCCCCTGCCATGGGGATCCATCCGTCTGTGATAACTTGATGGGCCTTTTTAGGGGTTCAGACTGCACATCAAGTTCCTTTGCTAATGCAGGGTGCAGAAGACATCTGGAACAGCCTGAATCTACCAGTGTCCTGCAAATTCGTAACTTCCCATCTTTGCCCGTGAGAATCACTGTTACATAAACATGTTTGGTCTTTGTAATACTCACGTTAGCAGACTCAGTGGAATCCCAATCCTTGCTGTCTAACTCAGAAGCAGTCAGAGGGCTGTTATCCTCATCACAGGTCCTGCCAGCAGTCCCTCCTGATGAGCGCTTGGTAGCTGCTTTCGGGGTGTCGGCTTTGTGGGAAGGAAGTCTGGCAGAGGAAATACTTGACTTTGTTTCTGCTGGTTTCTTTGATCCAAGACACTCACTGGCAATGTGGCCCTTTTTCCCACATTGGAAACAGGTTCCTTCTTTGAGCCGTTTTTTCTTCTCCTCGCTTCTCAGGAAGGTAGTTTTATGTTGTCCAGGCGTACTGGGTCTTGCTTCTTGAGCTTGTCTCTGGCGGGTGAATTGAACGGTTTCCATGATGCTTTCAACCTCCCCGGTCAGTTTCATCCAGCCCAGGAGACTGTTTGGGTCGCCTTGGGTCAGACATCCGTCAAGGATGACAGGGTTCAGGCCATCTCGACAGAATTGCTTGAGGATGTCATCTCTCCATTCAGGCACCTTTGCAGCTAATTTTCTAAATTCTCTTGAATACTCTCCCATGTTTCATTTTCCCTGTCATAGTTTGTTCAGTTGGTATCTGGCTTTCTCTTGGAAGAAAGGATCCTCAAATCTTTCTCTAAGTTGGTTCATGAAGAGTTGCAGGTCAGTTGTCTCCGCGGCTCGAGAGTCATACAGATTTGCGACCCAATCCACCGCTTCTCCTTTAAGATGCTGGCTCAGGTATCTGATTCTTGCAGCGTCGTCTGGAAAACTGTTCCCATAATCAATCATGTAGTTAGACGCCATGTTAAGGAAATACAACAGCTTGTCGCCATCTCCATCATAGGTGGTCTTTTGTTCTCTGAATGGTCTGGGTCCCACGGCATGTGCCAGCAATCCCGGGGGGGGGGCAGGAAGAGAAGCCAGCATGGCAGCAGGATCAGCAGCAGCTGCTGCAGCTTGAGCCCTTGGTTGCCCAATTTGCGTCACAAGCAGTCTCCAGTCATGCAGCTGTGCTCTTAACCAGAAAATTTCATCTCTTTGTTTTTCCAGTATTTCATCTTTTGCTTGTAGTTCTTCTAGAAGATCCAAATCACGTACTGATGTATCCCATCTAGTAGTTCTGCATCGGTGATGCCTGGTAGTCTCAGGTCTCTCTCCCCAGGCCCAAGTCTGACCTCCAGTCGGGGTACTTACAGGGAGAGAGGGTCTTGTCTTAGGCTTTACATCAACAGCTTGTGCAAGCCCAGTTTTATCTTCTTCAGTTTTTTCTCTGTCCAAAGGGACAACAGGTTCTTCCTCCTCCTCGCTTATTTGATGCATATTGTGAGTTTGGAAAATTAGAGTTCAAATCACTCTGTTAGGAACTGAGTTCACACACACAAAATAATCATGCAAAAGCAAGTTTTATTTAGGAGTGTGATACTGGTACAAGACTTCAGTGATTCAAACTGAAGGCAAATTTGCAGAGACAACACGTTATAGCTTTCCCCTTAGTTCCCATGAAAAGCAATTAAAACTGTCCTTGAGAGGCTGACTCGAGTCTGGTACTAACTGGTGAGAACCAGGTGCTGTTGACATAACGGTTTTCCCTGGAATGTCTGGTTACAAGCAAGCAGCTACGTGTTTATGCTACCTATATGTTTCAACTACATATCCCATAATAAATGCTTTCCTCCAACTTAATATGGAGGGCTACCTGACAATATTAATCTACTTGGGTGTGAAATAATGTCTCCTATATATCTTATTTGATTGGCTATATAATTAGGCAGATCTAATCCTTCTTCCTTTTGTGTTTTATACCACCTTTTCTTATTAATCCTTGCTTTTTTATCTCCATTACAATATTTATTAATCATATTTTGCCAGGCCTGGACCTCTTTTTTCTTTATCTCTATTGGTAACATCACCAAGAAGAAATTAATCTTAGGCAAAATTTTCATCTTAATCAATGCTATTCTTCCAAACCATGAAAGTTTAATTTTCCTATATTCATCCAATTTATTTTTAATTTCTTGTGTTAGGTTTTTAAAATTTTTCTCTTTTAATTTTTCTAAATTCATAGAAATTTTTATCCCTGAATAATTAATAAATTTTTGAATTTTAATATCTACATTTTTCTTAATTCTTGTTCTTCCTTGCTATAATTAAACACAATCGTGTCTAATTTTTGCCAGTTTATCTGTAGACCAATATTATCTCCAAATTCTTTTAAATGTATTTTTACTATATATATAACTTTTAAAGGATTTTCTATTGTTAATAAAGAGTCATCTGCAAATAATCTTAACCCTATTGTTGCACCTGATACCCTCAATTAATTTATCACCTCTAATCACATTCACTAGAAATTCTATTACCAATGCAAATAATGTTGAAGAAAGAGGACAACCTTGTTTAGTACCCCAGCCGAGATTTATCTGCTCTGTTATACCATCATTACAGCTGGTATATTACAGCTGCCTTATTACCTTAATATAATTGATTTATCACTCCTCTAAATTTCTCCCGAAAGCCTAATAATTCTATATTCTTTAAAGTTGGCCATTTCATGCAATCAAAAGCTTTAAAGTTACCTAAAAATAATACTCCTGCTTTTAACTTTTCTTCTTTTATATAATATATCACATTCAACACTCTTCTAGTCAAGTTTCCCATTTATCTACCTACTATAAAGCCATTCTGATCCTTGTTAATATATTTTGCTATGAATTTGTTCATTCTGTTCACCAAGGTTGCCATAAATATCTTAGCATCTTGATTAATCAAGGAACTATGACCCAGGATCAGTTGGATCTTTATTTAATTTTGGAATTAGTGTAATTAAAAACTGTTTCCATGATGTAGGGATTTCTTCCCCTTCTAACATATTATTGTAAAGAGACTTCAGTCTTGGTAACAACATTGCTTTAAGTCTTATAATACTTGGGACCTAACCCATCCATTCCTGGAGTCTTGCTCACTTTTAATTTATCAATAACTTCTTCAATTTCTTCTTCCCTTATAGATTGTTCCATTAAATTTCTATCATCCTCTTGAATTTTCCTCCCCAGATTTTTCTAGATATATTCACTTATCCTATTTTCAATACGGTTACCCTCAGGATATAATTTTTGGTAGAACTCTTGGAATATTATCAGTTTATCCTTCATCAAAGTACAGTGTTTCCCAAGTTGATCCCTAATCACTCCAGTTGTATTCTTCGATTTCTTAAATATGTGTGGCCCTGGCTAACATTTTTGAATTTTTATTACTGCATTCAAAAAAATTCCCTCTTTAAATATAAATACGTTCCTCTGAATTTTCTCCAGTTCTATGTTCCCTAGTTTTCTTTTTTTTGCTTGCAATATCAGCAATGTTTGCTTATCCCTATTTTTTATATAGTTCCTTTCCAGCTCACTTATTTCTTCCTCTATCTCTCTTATATGTTATTCTCTTTGCCTTTAAGTTTATATGTTTCCCTTATACCAATCCCTCTCATAATTGCCTTCATATCATCCCATATCACTCCTATCTTACCACCCCTATATCATTCATTGCCCATATATGCTTCATTTCTTTTGTTATCTTCTCCACCATACTTTTCTGTTGAAAAATATTGATATCTATCCTTCATCTTTTAGCTTGCCTATAAACCTTTTTAATACTAATATCAACATTCATTGCAGCATGGTCAGTCACCTTTATATTACCTATTTCTTTGTTTACCACTCTTGATATCAAATTCTTTGATACATATATATATATATAGTCTATTCTTGAGTGTTTGTTATACACTGATGAATAGAAGGTAAACTTCTTTTCATCTCCTTTCATTTCTCTCCCTACATCTCTCAAATCTGTTCCCTCAATTATTCTACTTAAAACTGTCATTTTATCAATCTCAAATTTAGTAGGATTTATCTTTCTCCCTATCCATAACCGTATTAAAATCTCCTGCCAAAATCACAAATCCTTTCCTGATATCTTCCATTCCTTTAAATACATCTCTATAAAAAATAGATTGATTTCCATTTGGAGAATAAACATTAAAGTATAATCTTCTTCCCCCATTGTACCATGTATCATTACATATCTACCATTGTTATCCCTTTTCATTTTTATCACATTAAATTCACATCTCTTAGAAATAACAATTGCCATACCTCTAGATTGGAGGTTCCACAAGATTTTACATATATATATTAAACCCAGTTAGCTTAAGTTTCTTAACACCTTCGTTTGATTGATAGGTCTCCTGCAGAAATGAGATATCTGCTTTGTCCTTTTTTCAGCAATGCTTCTATTCTTCTCCTCTTTACCACAGAGCCTAGGCCTTTCACATTTAAAGTTTTAATTTTAATTGCACTAACTGTATTTATATTTTTCGAGTTCTCTTTCATGTTCCTATAGTGAAAAAACACCCCTACAAATTAATAAACTTACAAACCTCACACCCTTCAAAACCCCTCTCTTCCACCCTAACCCAACCCCAAAACATATATAAACTTCTTCCCCTTTGATCTTCCATAGATCCATCTTCTTGGATACAGGGTGACACCAGACCCTCAAGAGGGGAGAGGGACCCTTCCAAATCGTGAAAACACAGTAACTTTCTACTTCACCATTGACTTATATATTTCCACCCTCCTACCTATATGCAAATTCTTAGAAATGAAAGGCCTTAAAATATCTTTATTTTGATGCCCCACCTACTGCTCCTTGTTCATTTTCTCCCAGAATTACCACTGGTTGACCTCCAATCTGAATTGAATTACATCCAAGGATATTAAAAGAACTGGCAGGAGTCATTTCTGAACGACTCGCAATAATCTTTGAGAACTCTTGGAGAACAGAAGTCCCAGCACACTGGAGGAGGGCAAATGTTGTCCCCATCTTCAAGAATGGAAAAAAAAGAGGACCCAAATAATTATCTCCCGGTCAGCTTAACATCAATTCGAGGAAAGATCCTAATACAAATAATTAAACAGTCAGTTTGTAATTACTTAGAAAGCAATGCTGTAATCACTAAAGTCAACATGGATTTCTCAGAAATAAGTCATGCCAGACTAACCTTATCTCTTTTTATGATAGGCTTACAAGCTTGATAGATGAAGGGAATGCTGTGGACATAGCATATCTTGATTTCAGTAAGGCCTTTGACAAAGTTCCCCATGACATTCTTGTAAAGAAGCTAATAAAGTGTGGGCTCGGCAGGGCTACTGTTAGGTGGATGTGTAATTGGTCGACTGACCATTCCCAAAGGGTGTTCACCAATGGCTGCTTTTCATCCTGGAGAGAAGTGACTAGTGGGGTGCCGCAGGGTTCTGTCCTGGGCCCAGTGATATTCAGCATCTTCATCAATGACTTGGATGAAGGAGTAGAGGGCATGCTGATCAAATTTGGAGATGACACCAAATTGGGAGGGGTTGCTAATACGCCAGAGGACAGGATCAAATTTGAAAATGACCTGGACAGATTGGAGAGCTGGGCCAAAGCTAACAAAATGAATTTCAACAGAGAGAAATGTAAAGTTCTACACTTTGGCAGAAAAAATGGAATGCACAAATACAGGATGGGGGACATGTGGTTGGATAGCAGAACGTGTGAAAGGGATCTAGGAGACTTGGTAGATCACAAGCTGAACATGAATCAGCAGTGTGATGTGGCAGCCAAGAAAGCCAACGTAATTCTTGGTTGCATCAATAGGAGTATGGTGTCTAGATCAAAGGAAGTAATGGTACCACTCTATTCTGCTTTGGTTAGACCTCATTTGGAATACTATGTCAAATTCTGGGCACCTCAATTCAAGAAGCATATTGACAAGCTGGAACACGTCCAGAGGAGGGTGACCAAAATGGTGAAGGGTCTGGAAGCCATACCCTATGAGGAATGGCTTAGGGAGCTGGGTATGTTTAGTCTGCGGAAGAGAAGGTTAAGAGAGGACATGATAGCCATGTTTAAATATTTGAAGAGATGTAATGTCGAGGAGGGAGTGGGCTTGTTTTCTGCTGCTCCAGAGACTAAGATGAGGAGCAATGGATTCAAGCTGCAGGAAAAGAGATTCTACCTGAACCTCAGGAAGAACTGCCTGATGGTCAGAGCTGTCTGGCAGTGGAATGTGCTGCCTCGGAGTGTGGTGGAGTCTCCTTCTATGGAGGTTTTCAAGCAGAAGCTGGACAGCCATCTGTTGGGAATGCTTTGATGTGTGTTCCTGCATGGCAGGGGGTTGTACTGGGTGGCCCTCGTGGTCTCTTCCAGCAATATGATTCTGTGATTCTATTCTATGATACTGTTATTCTTCTTTTCCTTCTGTTTTTCCATCCTTCTCATTTCTTATTCCAAAGAGGATATCATATACAATTTCCCACTGAACCACACTCTCAAAATACCTGGACATTCCCAGTTATATTTTACCTGATTTTGGTTAGTATAGCTGTTATCAATTTCAAACTCCATCTCCAATGGATGGTTTCAGGGCACAAATCCTTGAAAACTTGAACTGAAGCTGTTTTATATGTTAGCAGTCCAGATTTTTCTCTCACAGCTTTCACAAATATTTCTTTTTTGAAAAAGTTATTAAATCTGAGCACAATATCCCTTGGAAACATTTTTCCACTCCTGCCCAGGCAATGGACTCTCTCCAGATCTTCCTGATTTAATTTCAAGTCAGGTGCTATTGTCTTGTAACCACTGCATTACCATGTCTCTAAGATTCCCATCTGTTTCCAATTCTGGAAAGCCATGCAAACAGACATTAATCTTGAATCACAATCCTGGATTTGAATCATTTTTTTCTCTATTTCGTCATATTTCACTTGCTGGCTGTAGATTTGTGCTACATTGTCTCTGACTGATTTTTCAATTTCATTCACTTTTGAGTTTAGTGCCTTTACTTGATCTTTGACTTCTGTTAATGATTTGTGTAGTTCAGCTTTAATTTCTGTTACTGTTTCTTTCTCATTCTGTGCCATTTTAATCATTATCAAAACTTCCAATTCCATTTTAAGATCTTTAGAGCTTTTTCTAGTAGCTTTTTAAATTCATCGAGCATCTTGTCTTCCATAGTCATTTCAACTCCACTGCTGTTAGCTTAATCTGTGTTAGTATTGGAATTATTTCTCAAAGAATCATAGAATCATAGAGTTGGAAGAGACCACAGGGGCCATCAAGTCCAACCCCCTGCTTTGCAGAAACACCCATCAAAGCATTCCCAACAAATGGCCATCCAGTCTCTGCTTAAAAACCTCCAAAAGAAGGAGACTCCACCACACTCCAAGGCAGCATATTTCACTGCTGGAGAGCCTCTATCTTCTTTTTGCAGTACTTCCAGATTCTTATTAGTAAGTCTATGATCACTTCTGGAGGCAGAACTTCCTCTTTCCTGCTTATTGTTATTCTCTATGATTCCTTTGTAGTTCCTACAGGCATCTGTTGGACTCTCCACTTCCTCTGACTCACTCAGCAACCTTAAACGTCAGATCTGTTTCTTATCAGAGTCCTTAATCTCTGATTCTTCAACAGAACTTAATGAATCTGACACTTTGCTCACGTTCCCTTCTTTGATCTCCTCTCTCTGTAATCTTGCTAATGAATGATCTGAGGCATGAGATCTAAGCCAAACTAGAGCTGTTTGTCTTTTTAGCTGTCTTCACCTCAACATATAATCTATGACTTAGCAGAAAAGAAGTAAAGAAGCTTTATCCAATCTTATAACTTGGCTAATCATTTGCCTCTTCTATTCTTTATCCAGAACAGAACTTTTACTCACAGCATTGCCATCTATGGTAGGATTATTCTTGGAATTTTCCTTTTCATCCAAGGGAGCAACTCCTTTTAGCTGTTGCTCATACCAGAACTGGATGTCCCCGCCCCCTTTTCTGCCAATATATAAATGATTTCACATCACTCTACATGATCATTCAATCTGCTAAATACACTCAACAGGACATATAGCAATGTTCAAATAGTGTGGCGGGCCTAAATAAGTTATTTAATTTCATTACTGCATTATTACATTCAATATAAACAACCCTATTCTGGGCAAAAGGTTTGAATGTTAAAAATATATACTATCAAGTACGTGTTTGGAAATATAATTATACTGGAGACCATTCAGCCTCACAATCATCTTTAGGGTACTCTTTCAGTATTCGAGTTAAAATGTCACAACTCTTAATTTTGAGTAATTTTGAGTCCATTCCTCTATTTTGGGTACTTTATCAGTCTTTCAATACTTTGCATATACTATAATTTGTCAGGGTAGCATGAGGTAGCTCTTCAGAGCATGTGCAGAGTGCTGACAGGGCAGTGACATCCAGCTGCAACCGAGCAGCTCCAGACAGGCTAAAAAAAGGTTCTGTAGACTCAAAGAGATAATACTTAGGATTATTTATTTAGCAAAGCACACTGAGATAAAAGTTAGGGCTTCTGGCAGCATACCAAGAAGCAATAAGCAAGACAGGAACATAAATCAGCATGGAAAAAACAGACAGGCAGCATGTCTGGATACATTCCATAAATTAGCCCTTAGTGCAGCATGACCACCAGAAATTGACCTAATTGGTGTATTGTAGTGCCATACTTAAGCCTTTTTAAGGGCTTAATCACACCCCAGACCCTATATCTCAGCTCCTGCATATTAATCATTAACTTGTATTTGTGTCTCTTTTAAAATTTTGTTCTCCATTTCCATAACTTTAGATTTGTCCTGTAATTTTTGAATGTCCGCTTTCATTTTGCCAATGTCCTTGTTAGATTTATCAATTTTCTTACTTATTGTGTCCTATGCTTTTTTTATGCCTGATTTTATCTCTGCTCTGTTGTCTTTTAAATCTTGTCTAATTTCTTCTATAAAATTTCTAAACTCTTCCATTAGTTGGAAACACAATTCTGAAGTGGAGGCAGGTTGATCTATCGAGTCTCTTCTAGTCAAATCAATTTGAGATTGTAGCTGAGACTGCATCTTAATTTGAGCAAGAATTGTTGCTTTCCTCTTTGTTGCCATTATTGAGTTGCCTTTATATTTCTACCTCTAATGTCTCTTTCGAACAACATAGCTAAATATGCAAGATAATTAAATACTGCAATGAATATTATAAATAGCTTAATAGCTGAATGAAATGTTATACAATAACCAAATAAATCTTCTTTAATTAATTTCACGCAAGTCAGATGTAGGACCTCTTATTAATCAATAGTCTAGTGATGTTTTCAGTAGGATCAATAATGATCAAATATGACCTAAATCAGGCTAAATATTTTCCTAATTATATTCAAATCTACCAATTAATTGTTCTAACTAATTGTTTCAGTAATATTCAATCAGTATAATCAATAATCAAACAGTCAATAATATTCAAATGCTCAGATTAGTACTCAAATGATGTTGAACCAAACAAGTTAACATTTACATTCTATATCAAGAATATCAAGTCAATAAGCAATATATAAAAAAGTAGTCAGGTCCAATTAAATAACTTATAGATGGAAATATTATTCAACCCAAGTAATCCTTAAGATTTGAAAGTAAGATCATAACTTATAATGGACAAATGAAATTTTTGAGTCAAAGTCTGAATTTGTGTGTTCAATATTCAAGGTTTAAAGCCCAAAGATAATATGAAAAAAGAAAAAAATAGAGTATAGGATTTATATATTTTATGTATTGTATATATTATCTATATATTCAGTTCTTCTTTATAACAGTGAAAGTGGTATTGATTCATTTCTTACACCAGGAGATGGAAATGTTCACTCAAAAACTCTTTTGTAAACTTTATTTCCATTAACAGCACAACCGTCTAGATAAGTTTATCAAAACCTTGAATCTGAGACAAGATTCCAAGGACAAGTTAAGTGCCAATGTCTGCTTTCCAAACTTAGCAGCAGTCTGATAACAGCAACAGTCTAGCAGCAATCCAACAATTTAAATGTCTTAATACAGAAAAATCCAGGAAGAAAGAATTCCATATACTACAAAATCAAATCTACATCAAACGTAATAATCATCAGTCGTTTGACGGTCTAAATTTCTAAGGAACGAAAGAAAGACTTCAAGAAAGAAATTAAAAAAAAAGTAGAAGTAGATCAGGATGATTCAATCCACCCATGGTAAAGTCCTTATTATTGTTTTAAAAGTCAAACCGGGATATCATGTTGCTTAGTGTGTACTCTAAAAAGAAACTTAGTATAACATTGTAAGAATATACCTCTGAAGTGAATTCCAAGTTGCATTTGTCAAATTCATGCAAGCTCAAACCAAGGGTGATGGGACCTACTGAGCCTAGGGTGACTGGGATCTCCCAAAATTTATCAGCGCGCTCCAGCGGAAATTGTGAGCAAAAAGCCTTAGATTTTAATTTTAATAAAGCAATAGCAATAGCAGTAGCATGTGTATTTCTATACTGCTTATCAGTTAAGTGCTCTCTAAGCGATTTACAATGTGTTAGCTAATTGCCCCTAACAAGTTGGGTACTCATTTTACCAACCTGCAGAAGGATGGAAGGCTGAGTCAACCTGGAGCCTGGCAGGATCAAACTCACAACCTTGTGGCTGCAGGACCAGCATTTAACCACTGTACCACCTGGGCACCTTTTAGTCACTTCCTGTTAATCTTCTTCAGCTCCTGTTAGTTTTATCAATTTAAGTAAATTTAATAAATTTCCACAGTGAGCTCAGCACAGTCTCCGTCAAAGTGCAAGCTCCAACTGGGTTTAGTTCAAGGAAATGTCTGCCATGCAGCCCACTACTTACAGTTCCTATGTTAATTGAATCTGGCAGATCTTGAATTGAAGAGGAGATATGAAGCCCATCAAAAATCAATATTGATTCCTGTAATATAACAAGCTGCTAGTTTTTTTTTTTTTTAAAAAAGCTCTTTGGTGGCGCTTGTGCCGATCTTCAGTTCAGCTGCCTTCCGTGCGGTTGTGGTAGCCCACGCTCTGCTTTGTCCTTGCTGGTCGGGAGATCAAGAGCCCCCAATCTAAAGACAAGAGAGCAATCAAGGGTTCCTACCAAGCCCCTCTGAACCCCCTTTACCAGGGGGTTGATGGCCAGCCTGAGATGGAAAAATACAGCTGGCTAATCCAGATTAGGTGACAGGTAACTGCCACTACTACTAAGGCAGAGTTACCTATTGGCTAGGATTTAAGTATTTATTTGAAAGGAGAGGGGTGGTAGACAGGATGCAGTATTCACCACTATTTGTCTACTAGTCAAGAGAGAGAGAGAGAGAGAGGGTGTCTCCTGGCACTGAGGAAACCCAATTGGGAAGAGTAATATAGTTGCAAAAATTTAGCAAAGTTTTTACTTGGTAATTGCACATCTCAAAGTATTTGGGCAATTCAGCGCAGAACAACATGTGGGTTTTTTTGTATGCAGATTGTAGAGCTTTCTATGCAAACATAGTAATCTTGCAAAAAAAAAAAAGATTTGTTGTGCAAGATTGCTGTTTTCTACACAAGATTTTTTGTGCATTTTTTCGCTGTGCAGCATTGCTCTACACACACATACACTAAAACAATCTTGCACAACAGAAAACTTAGTAGGAAAAGATCTTGTACATAATAATCAGTCTTGCACAAATGAATAGTCTCATGGTGTTGTACAAGATTGTTGTTTTCTGCACAAGATTTTTTGTTGCAAAAGGTTTGTTTTGTTTTTTGTTTTCATTTTTTTTATGGAATAGAAGTATTGAACAAAACACATGTGGCTATCTGGAAACTGGATTTTTGGCACAAACCTCTGTAATTTTCATGCAAATAATAATAATAATAATAATAATAATAATAATAATAATAATAATAATAATAATATCCAAATATATTTTCCTGAAAAACTGTGGGAGTATGAATACCAGGCATGAACTGCATAGGAATACTGATTTTCCGTGCAGCAGAGGAAAAACTGCAAATTATTCCTTTACTTTTGAGAACAAAATAATTTAATATTATCATCACAAGATCTACGAATCATAGAAGCACAAACTGTATCCACACTCCTGATAACATTTTGAACAGGACTTGGCATGCCATTCTTTACCTCCAAATATTACTTCTCAATCTGTCTTATTTCAACAGAATGCAATACACTCTGCTTCCACTCAACAGCTTTTTACTACTCCTAATGGCATATCTACTAGAATGGACCGGGTGGAGGATACTCAGGTACCTATATCACCTTTAGTGCTAACGGATTGACTCACAGATTCTCAGGAATATATTTCTGTACTGTCATGGAACATTGCAGGATGGAATACCAAATACAGAGATCCCTCTTTTGTGGAGTATTTCTCAAAGTTTGATATCTTAATGCTGCAAGAAACTTGGGCTTTGGCGGTAATAAAAGTAAATGGCTTTATCGCATATCAGCTATTTGCCACGCCTAGTAAAAGGAAGGGTAGATCAAAGGGTGGCTTACTTACACTTATTTCAACTAAACTTTGTATGACATTGTGCAAACTTTCTACTTATGATCAATATGCAATAGCAGTGATGGTAAAATTCAACAAATGTTCAATATTGTTTATAAATGTATATTTTCCCCCTCAGCGATTGCATGCTCAGATTGACTTAATCTGACAAGGTTTTGAAAATTATATTGAAGAGTCTCAACTAGCTCTCCCTTTGTCTCAGATAGTTATTGGGGATGATTTTAATGCTAGACTGGGGGTAAATGATACTGTTTGTTATGCTGCCCATCACATCTGTTCTCCGGAAAAAAACACCTTTTATTTCAGGAAATATGCGCTGCTCAAAAGATACTGTTAGCAACTATGCAGGTCTTAATTTGGCACAGATGGCACATAGGCTAGAACTACGTATCTTGAATGGGAACGTTACTGGGGACATACCAGGGGAATTTACATTCTGGTCAGGAACTAGGATGAGCACCATTGATTATATGACTGTTAGCCAGGGTCTACTGAATCCCTTTATAAAAATGGTAATAGATTAGGGTGGAAAGTGATCATCTGCCCTGAAACTTGTATTTGAAGATATCTGATAATCATACCCATATCATAAATGTCTTAAAACCAAACCCAGGGGTGATAGTTACTAGTAATAGGATTAAGTGGTCACAAAAGACTGCAGGGTTCTTTTTGGAGCTGTTTAACACTAATCGATTCTCTAATATCCATTCCACCTGACCGGCAATAGGTTCAAATAATGGGATTATTGAGCAATATGAAATATTGATCAAAAAATTAGTTGACTTATTTTTAGCTAACAATTCTAAAAGAGTTTATACTAGAAAGTTTAGTTCAAAGGCTTGGTTCGATTGTGAGTGTAGGGATGCCAAGAAATTGCTTATTATTAAATTTAAACTTCACATGGAAAACCCAGAAGATGTGAGGGTAGAGGAGCTGTTGCAATTAAAAAAAGAATATAAGAAATTGATTAAGGTTAAAAAGAGTTGTGCACAACAAGCATTATGGGAAAACTTATGAATGCACTAAGGATATGAAAACCTTTTGGCAACTCATGTCAACAGCAACCAAAAGCTACACCACATGGGCAGATTGTCATATCCCCTCTGGAGTCTGGGAAACTTATTTTTATGAGTTATATGCCATTAAAGAATCCCCTACTTTTCAAGTGAATCGTATTACCAGGAGTTTGCCAGAATGGCAACCAGTATCAATTGCTGAAGTGACAGAGCTTGTAAACCAACTTAATCCAGGCAAGGCCCCAGGGGATGATGGTATTCCTCTTGAGTTAATCAAATGCAACATAGATTGGTGGGCCCCAATTTTGGCAAATCTTTTTACATATATTGATAAGAATGCCCACATGCCATCTGATTGGAATACGGCTATTATTATTCCAATCTTTAAGAAAGCCAAGAAGGATAATCCAGCAAATTATCACCCAGTTAGTTTGTTATCTATAATTAGTAAAATCTATGCTAGACACTTATATTGGAAATTGCAATATTGGATGGACATAAAAAATGTTCTGGCTGATGAGCAAGCAGGTTTTAGACCAGGAAGATCTACTTTGGACCAGACCCTAATCCTACAACATCTGGTGGAAAAATACTCTAGTAAAGCTAAAGGGTCCTTGTTTGCAGCTTTTATTGACCTTAAATCTGCCTTTGATTCTATCTCTAGAAATAGATTGTGGTACAAGCTAGAAACCTCTTCAGTAGATCATCGCTTATTATTGCTTATTTACAAGCTACATGAAAATACAGCCTTGAAAATAAGGTGCAGTTTGGAAGGTCAGCTGTCCAATAAAGTTTTTACACATAATGGATTTAAGCAAGGATGTATACTAGCTCCATTGTTATTTAATTTTTATATTAACTCAATGGTTGCTGCTCTTAGTCAGTTAGATTTTCACCCTCCCAAATTAGCGGGTAGACATCTTTCACTGTTGCTATATGCAGATGATGCAGTAATATTGTCGCAAACACCCATTGGCTTACAGAGAGTGTTGCGTGCTCTAACACAGTATAGCCAAGAGGAAGGACTTCAAATAAATTATGAAAAAACTAACATTATGGTGTTTGCAAAAAGACCAAAGCTGTATAAATTGACGATAAGTGAACATAGGATTGAACAAATAAGGACCTTTAAGTATCTTAGAGTTGTATTCCAGTCAAATGGAAATCGTAAGGCACATGCAGAATATGTTGCACAAGTAGCACAGAGATCCACATCCGTAATTCATTTTTTTCTTTTTTATACTAAAGGAGGGCAATATGTTCCAGCTGCCCTAAGGTTGTTTCAGGCCAAATCTATTAGTCAACTTCTTTATGGTGCTCAACTAGGTCCTTATTTTTCTTTCACTACCTTAGAAATAGTTCAATCAAAATTTCTGAGGGCCATCTTGCAAGTACCACGTTGGGTCTGCAGTGCAGCTTTGCGGTTGGAGGTGGGTTTCCTGAAAGTTGAAATTAGGGCTTGGTTAGCTATTTTTAGTTTTTGGCTGAAATTAAGTTTTCGAGTAAGTGGTTTAAGCTTCCTTAGTATTTCAAGATAATTTCCAATCAGTATGGAAAAAAGCCATATCTGTTAAACTCAGATTTTATGGTTTTTCTGAGGAGTACTTTTTACATGTGGGATTTGACGTAGCTAGTCGAACCCTTAGACAGCGAATTATGGATATGGAGAGGCAGCACGACTTAGAGGCAACTTCAAATAATATATTAATTGACACTGCATTGGATACCCTACAAGCCAGATAATTACTTTTATTTACTTTTAATATCAAATCAACGTAGAGCTTTTACTCTTGCCCAGTTAAATGCTTTACCATCAGCAATACAAGAAGGGAAGTTTAAAAAGATTCCATATCATCAACGTAAATGCCCCTGCAATTCTGGTGAAATTGAAACAATAACTCATGTTCTTTTGCACTGCCCTTATTATCTTGAAATCCGGGAAACACTTATTGAGCCATATATAAAGGCATTCCCTGGATGTTCAGAGGCCTTTTATACTCTCTTATTGATGTCAGGGCAAAATACAGGGATGTTGACCAAGATAGCAAAATATTGTGCCACTGCAATTAAAATTCGTGAAAATAAGGTTTTAGTAAATGCCTAGGTTTTATTATAGGAATATGTACCTATATTTTATGTTTTATATCATATATTTTATACGATTTATGTTTATATTTATATTTATACTTTGCTAATGCTTTCAGATGTATGTATATCACATATGTAGATGAACTTTCGAATATGGTCATTCACCACAATAAAATTATTGAATTGAATTGAATATTAACATCCTTAACAGATAGAGAAATCAGCAGGCCTGCAGAAGCTGCAAAAAGGTGATTTTGGATAGTCAAGGCCCAAACTAGATTGCTCTCTAGGCAAAGAACCTGGAGTGACTTGGAAGAATTCACAGCTAGGCCAGATCAAAATGAACAAATGAGCTGCTTCAAGTTGGGACTATGCTAGAGGCCGGCAATCCTGATATTACCTCTTTTAGTTTCTTTTATGCAACTTTAAGTGGATTGATAGTCAATTCCCTGTGGATAAAGATGCACTTGGTTAAAGTTCCAGTTGGTTTGCATGGTACTGAATAATTTCCTAAGCAATTCGAATAGTTACTGAATTCACCCCATTTGCAGAACTCCTAATAAATATTATTTATTCAGATGGAGAGTACAATATAATTCAACTGGCACAGGAGAAATCCCAGTTCTTTGCAGTGTGAAGTTCTTTTGTTAAAAAAGAAAGAAAAGAAAAATAGAAAATATGGGGAAATGAGCGTTGTGTACCAATTTTGAAAACAACAGAATTGTATAGCATGTTGTCCTGGCAGTACAGTGTTTAACTGGTAGGTAATTCCGTAGTGGAAAATAAAGTTCATTATTGAAAGACTGATTTGAAGTTGGGTAAATAAATTCTGAAGAGATCTAACTCTTTTGTTGCATCTAGTGAGCAGATTATTTTAAAAAAAGTGCACTGATTAAGTTTCCAAGTAGCAGATATAAAAGAGAGCAACTGATATTCTTTTACCTACAAATGTTAGAAGTGCGACACTAAAGTATCATTAATAGCATTATGATAGTAATAGTTACGATGGGTAATTATCTTCTCTTGCAGTTCTCTGCACTGTGTCTTAAGCCATTTCCACACTACCCTTATATAGTGCTATTATTCCACTTTCAACATCCTATGGAATCCTGAGGTTTGCAGTTTAGGGTGGGACATTTAGAATTCTCGGCCAGAGAGCTCCTTGGCCCCAGTAAACTACAAACCCCAGAATGCCACAGGATTTTGAAAGTGGAATAATAGCACTATAACAGTGTAGGGCAGATATGGCCTTAGTGTATAAGTGCTTTTTGCTATACAGAGGAATGCACAGGTTGTGGCTGAAATTCAGAAATACACGAACAGCTAGGCCATAATGTTGGTTCTGGAATGCAAAGAATCACAAGGACCAGGCATTTCAGCAACCGCAGCAGGAAAACAGCTGTGCTTGCAGCACTTCTGGTAATAGGTGTTAGACATCCTCCATATATGGTAAGTGGAAGACTGTTGAGGTGGGGAAGTGCAAACTGAGCTGAAGCATATCTTGAAAAATTTGCCCACCCCAGTTGCCATATATTAATATTTGAATTGAATTCAGCAATAGTAGTAAATAGCTACAGTATTCAGAATCTGTACACATGATAAAATTTTATTAAACATACTTCAAGGTCAAGGTCTCCAAGGATTATCTACAAATGTCAGCATTCGCTTGATTTCTGACAGTTATTGTAATAAATGCTACTACACACTTTAAGATGATAATTAGTGTAATCATAAGTTTATGGATAGTCTCATTCACCCAAATTTCATATAGCATACTTGTCATGTCAGCTATGCTTCCTAACATAATTGACAGTGTTATGCTTTCATGATTATGCATAAAACATTATTGTATTAGAAAATTATTGTTATAGGTTATCTTCTTAGTGTTTTACCTTAATTTATTGTAGTGAGCATTTAATTAAGCTGTTAAAATAGAGAGCGAGGTTAATTGTTTGTTTTAAAGTATTGCAATCAACTCGTGATTTATTATGTATGGGCTGAGAAGTACCTAAGCTGTAAATGTAGATTACCATGTATTGCATATCAAAGGGAACAGCTAAGGAATTACAGCCTAGTGAAAGAGCATCAAAGAGGATTGCTTGGGAGCAGATGGCCACAAGGAATCTGGGCAATGTAAAGCTGTATAAACAAGTAACAAAACCAACAGAGATTCATTAGATCAAAGTATGAACATGAAGTAGTCTAGGGAACTACTGGGAATTTGGGAAGGGGGAAGATACAAAGAATCTGCCAATGGGAATTGACAGTATGCAAATATTGTATCAAGATAAAACCAGAGTGTATGATGTGAAAAGTTAGATTCAGCAACCATTTTGTGATCAAGCTTAATATGCTTCATGAAATACATTGGTAAACTCCTGTGTGTTTTCTTGAGAGCCAAACATGACAATGCTAATGTAAACAAAGGTACGTAAGTAGTATGTTATGCAAGACTGGCAGTGAAAATAGCATTTGACATTCCTAATTAATATTAATAGTTGTATTGAAAAGAAGGTATTACCACACATCCACCTGAAGATTAACGTGTGTGTGTTTGTCTTGATTTTAGGAGCGACTTTTGATGAGCCTTTTGCCCAGGAATGTTGCCATGGAAATGAAGGAAGATTTTCTGAAACCACCAGAAAGGATTTTCCATAAGATTTACATTCAGAGGCATGACAATGTTAGGTAGGACTAATGAAAGTACTGAATGCAAAGTAAAAGCGTCAGAAAGGTTGGCATTGCTTATGATTTATTGGTAAAGAGCCAGTGTGGTATAGTGGTTTGAGCATTGGACTGTGACCCTGGTGACAATCAATTCCCCCTATACAAAGGAGAACTTTTAAAATAATTTTTATTGTATTGTTTTCTGTGATAAAACGGCAGATAAAACTTAAGGGAATGTTTAATGTTGCAGTCACCATCATGTACACGCCAGCTTTTAATAATTATTATTACATATTAGCAAGTAAGAGTTTTGGGTAGGAAATGGTCAGCCCAGGTAAATATGGATTCAGTGAGTGAATTTCTTTTCTTAGCATGCAGACATACAAACTTCATGTGCTGAATTTTTGCCTAGTATATTAGCATAAAATATATATGAATCTCCTGAGGAAAAAAACCCTGCTGCCACTCCATTCCAAATATCGCTGTTAAGGGGGAAAAAAAAAAGATTTATTCCTTCTTTTGGCCCCATTTCCTTGATTTTAAGAGCTCTCTAACAGAAATTAAGATACAGCAGAAATGAAGAAAATAGTGCTTTCCTTACCATGGAGTTAAAGTTGGGCTTCATATCATAGATGTCTCTATGTTCAACAGCTATTGAGGAGGCAGAAGCAAAGCCAATAAACAAATGTTGGCAGTGTTGACAGATGTTGGCAATCCTAACAGTAAAGCCCATTGCATTTCATCAACAAGATGGCAGCTGAGGATTATTTCACTCATTTGAGGAAGAAGAACCTGGCCCACAAATACTTATCCAATGAAAAATTAGATTGCATTCATAGTGCTGTTCAAAAGTGGGGAAGAATTAGCTCAAAAATAGTTTCCATTTCCATTCATAGTTTCCATTCAAAAGTGCAGAAGAATTAGCTCAAAAATAGGAGGCTTGCGAGAGGGGGGAAACTCAGCAAGATTTTGCCTAATAATGTTTATGGGCTCATACAAGAAAAAGAACCAGCTGAAAAATAAATGTAAGCTAAAAATGTGTTTTGTTGACAAAATTCACACAAGCCCACTATGGGTAAGGTTTAGGGTCCCTGACTGAGGTCTTGCAGGATTCTGCCTGCAAAGGACTTGGCCTGGATGACAGTCCTTGCAGGATTCTGCCTGCAGGGGCTCAGTTTTGACTATACTTCTTGCAGAATTCTGCCCAGCACCCCCCAGACCCACCTGGCTGCTCTGATGCAGGGTAGCTAGAGTGGTTAGGAGCCAGCTAAACAAGGGCTGATCTGTCCCTGCAGTTTTTGCCACAACAAGATGGTCTCCAGTGTTGCCTGTAGCTTCCCCTAACTCTCCAGTGATCCTTACAGCTGATTCTTGGACTTGGACCTCAGCCTATATTCTGGACCTGCCTCTCGCTTCTGGTCCTGTGGTCCTGTCCTGTCCTTGTTACCTGCTAGGCTTCTACTGCCTGGAACCCTTGCTGTGCCCTGATCTTCTGCCTGTCTCTTAGACCTGCCCCTTGCCTCTGGCCCTGTGTACTTCTGTTCTCTGGAAGACTCCTGTTGTCTTGGACTCTCATTATGCTCTGACCTCCTGCCTGTCTTCTGGACCCACTTCTTGCCTGTGGCCCCGTGGACTCTTGCTACCTGGAGGACTGCTGCCTTGAACTCTTGTTGTGCCCTGACCCTCAGCTTCCTGACCTATTGCCCATCCTTTGGGCCAGCCCCGGTGGCTGCACTGGACGACCCTTACTGCCCATGCCTTGGATCCTGACAGGGCTACACTGAGTATCAAAGTGGACAAAGCTGAGAGGAATCAACTCCTGTAAGGTCATCCACCCAGGTGTCTGGATCAGTTCCTTCATCCACAATCAAGCCATGGGTAGTGTTTGTGTCATTATGGACTAGCAAGGCATTCAAGAGCAGCATCAACTGATTAAAGGGCAAGTTGATATGACTATCTGAATCTTGAAGGATGGGGGAAGGTCCAAAACACAGAATGGATCTCAAGTGTCTGCTTCATCCTTCTCTTATTTGGCATATTCAACCCACAGCACCAGATCTCTTGTGGCAAGCCAGAGAATTGAGACCAGCAGATCAGAAAACAAAGGTTATTTTTGCTGCACAGGGATCTCAGTGGAATGAAATTCCAAAAGACTGAGAGCCCTGTTTTAGGTTTCAGCATACATTTATACGTTTTAAAAAAAAGGTATAGGAAATGATTACCATAAGTGAAAAGGGTACAGGATACAAAAGTTTAAGTTTCGAAATGATGTATTACAGTTTCAAAAATGAAGTATCTCTGTACCAGGGAGTATTCTCCCTGGGTCGCATCGACTCCCAAACTCCCTATATTCCATGCATTGCTAAGCCGCATACCTAAGCCCTTGATAAGATAAGAGACTCACCTGCCTGACTTATTTTTCTCTATTTTTATTCTTAAGCAAGCAGTTTCTACAATTTAACCCCTTCACTCTCTCTGCCCAACAATACCTCAATAGGGACACCTCGCATTCCCCCCCACTACTTAGATTCCCAAACACACTCAAACACGTCCACAGTATTAAAAAATACACTTTCCACATATAACAAGGAAAAAAATAGGTGGTAAAATGTCAATGCTGCAAGTCAGAGCAAATGCAGTAGACCAGCTTCTCAGTACCTTCCAGGGACCACAAGCAATGCAGGAACCAGAAGGAGGTCAACAGAATCAAATTAGCAGGGCATTCCCCCTCTTGTAAACATCTGCCATATCTACCTTGGTGCATACCTCTCACATGGGTACTGACATGGGCACTTGGCCGTCAACAGTGACTGCCTCTGCTTTTATATACCCTTCCCACCCAGGAAAGTGAAGTGAAGTGAAGTTACGGGGAGGGAAGAACAGCTGTTTAAAATCAGCTGCTTTTATCTTCCACAGCAGCAGGCAGCACAGTCTCAGTCCTGTGGAGAACGCAGGATTGGGACTGTGGCAGTAAGAGGCTGGGATGGACCTGAAGATCCCAACAAGTCAGCAACAGACCTACACTGATCCTAGAGGTGGTACAAATTAATTCTGTATGGGTAAGAACTCATGAAAATGTAGTATCAAAATGGGAATGGAGGCAGGAAGGGAAAAATGAAAGCACTATTCCTTCCTTATTTCAGTACTGCTGACATGAGCCCAGCAGCATTTTAGACTGAAATATTTGCCCACTTTCTTGACTTCAAGAAAAGGTGTTTTGTAGGGGTGCAAAGCTTGACTTATTTCATTCTCACAAAGGAAAAAAAAAATGAAATGAAATAAAAAAGAAAAGAAAAGAAAAGAAAAAGAAATGTTTTCCCCCTTAACTGAGTAATTGCAAGAAGTCAGGTGCATTTTTAGATGATAATGCAGATTTTCAAAACTGTATGGCAGATTTGGGCAAAAAGAATGTTTCTTGCAGAAAAACAATCTTTTGAACAGAAAATATTGGAATTTACATAAAGTAGATTTCTTGAACACAAAAAAGAGGTTTTTCATTCCATAGTCCACTGCATTTTTTAAAAAAAGAACAAGCATTTTCACTGATGCAGAAGGACAAAAATGTTGTGGCAATTGCCAAGTTTTTCTCTAAAAAGGTCACTCAATTTATTGGGACTATTTAACTTTCAGGACTAAATAAATAAGTTGGTGAATTTTTTACATCCCAAATGTAGCAACTTTTCAAGACGTTTTGTTGAAAAAAATCTGTCATCTCTGTCAAGTTGCCTTTCTACAAGACTGAAAAGATAGGTGTCTTTTTAAACATTTCCCCCCATCTCTCTCTCTCTGTCTCTCTCTTTTTCTTTTTTTTGGTGGCAAATTTTCACAGAAAAGGTAACATCCTGTGGAACTAATAACACTCTACTCTGAAACATTAAAAAAGAGTAGAACAGATTATTTTCTAGAATTTTTTTTTAAAAATTAGGTTAACCATGATATGATGGATCCCCACATGTTGAAATTAATGTCTTTTCAATATCCATGCTAATCTTCAACGTTAACATGACAGAGTTCCTCAACTTAGACTTAACAAGAGACTCAACAATGTACAAACAATAAATTACATAGAACTGTGTCTTGATAGAAGAGGAGAAAGCTAGAAAGTTGTTATTATTTTCAGAATGTGTGCATAATGAACTTTATTAATCTCTCTACTTGGCTTCTTTACATGTTCTCATCATACAATGGATTTATTGTGTATATTTTAAAATGTGTTAATCACAGGTTTGCCCTCACCAAATAATGTTTGTTGAAGAAACCAAGAAACCTCTGTTTTCTGCCACTTTCCTCCTAAAATATTATACCCTTACTGCTTTCCCCCAATGTGGTTCCAGACATATGTCTATAAAATAAAGATGGATTTAGAAATCCAATTGGATAAAAGCTGCTGGACGGAGAAGGAAAATAAACGTGTCAGACTAGGGGAGGATTAAGCAACCCACCAGTGGTGTTTCTGTATTGAAAACCATGCCCTCCCAAAAGTGCTTTGAAATGGAATGTCACCCCTACCTGGGTGAGTAATTTTTGGTTCTTCTTTATGGTCTCTGTGCCTCACCTCCGCAGAAGGTCTTATCAGAAAGTTCTAGAGCTGAGTAACTTGACATGAACCCCTCCTCTTCCTATGTACTGAGCATGCTCAAGGTTGCCAAGCTATCTCCTCTCAGATCCTCTCCATCCTACGAACAGGTCACTCCTTTGGTATTCTGGCTTGAGTTTCTTTCCAATTTTTCGTTTCTTCTTTCTATTTCTATTTCTTATTCTTATTTTTTTATCATCTTCTTTCCTTGCGTCTAAAAAAAAAGAAAAAGGAACCCCTCCTTCCTTTCATTTCTGTTTCCCCACTCTCTTCTTTCCTTACCCTTCTATGGCCTCTACCTTCCTTTTCAAACTCTGTGTTTCTTGTGGACACAAGGTTGTACTTTCTGACTCTCATTTGGAGTGTCTTTTTTGTCTGGGAGAGGGTGATAATGTCAAGGCCTGTTTGATCTGCTGAGACTTTGCCTCCCAAACCTTCAATAATAGGGCTTTGCAACTAAAGTCATACTGCTGGGAACAGGCCCTCCGGATTAAGGAGTAGGTGTCTTCCAATAAGGCCCTGTTCACTGCTTCATTGACCGTTTCAAACTTTCCATCCTCCATCAGTATCAACATGAAAACCAATCTCATCTTTGGTACCAAAATCAACGTTGATACCTACTTCTACAGCTTTGACTCATCTGGCATCAAAGGCTACCACTTAACGGTCCGCTATGACATCTGGAGACCAGCAGATCCTTTAGGAGCGACCTGTAGAGACAGCTGCTCCCTCTACATCTTCTCTCTGAAGAGACATGTTTCAGTGGACACTCCTGCAGTCCCAAAGAAGAAGAAGTCAAAGTGTCAAGGTACTACCGCTACTCCAGTACTGACCCTGGTATCCACAGCTTCTGATCAAGCAGCCAAGATAGAGGTAACTGAGGTGCCCATGCTGGAACCCTGTGCCACCTTCTACACAAGCTCTTGAGGTTGAGACTCTCAGGACATCACTCTCCAACTCTGTCTCCTGATAATTGAGACCAAATGTCTGCCTCCTCTGCCTTCCCCCCATCGCAACCAGCAGGAGCAATGAGATCATGCCGCCCTATCAGAGGTAGACTGCCCAACTGCACCTGTGACTGATTTCAAGACTGAGTGTGATCATTCTTGAGACAGACAAGACCACTCGCACCATCAGCAAGACCTTCCATCTACAGCTGTCCAGGAGGACCACTCACATCAGTGTCATATATTGATCAATACCGATTGGAACACCTGTGGAGGGAGAGTCCTCAACCATATTAGTCTGATTCTCTGGACTTTCAGGACTGCTACTTCCCCCCCTCCCCGATGTTCTCTATTGGTCCCCACTGAGTTTGCTCTCTCAATTCTGTTCATACTCCAGATCTCACTCTCGATTGCCTGCTGGTTACTGATCCTGGCACCAACCTTGATCCCTGTTGCCTCAATCACATCTTGTCAAACTCATTGATCATTTGCTGGCTTCTCACTGTCCATTTCCATCTTTGGTCAATGCCTTGAGATCATCATCTTCTTACCAGAATGTCCATGCTCAACCGTTGCATGCGATCTCTCTCACTACCAACGGTTACTGCTACTGTAACTATCCTGCTACTCCCAACACTGGTAGCAACAGTTCTGGTGTCAACCACAATACTGACATCTACAACCCAGACAGTCACCTTTGCTGTACTGGTACCGGTACCAGCTCCATTGCTGACAGACACCAGGACGGATGACTCCCAAGATTCCACATCGGAAGCCTACAACTCTGATATGGAATTGCCTGAGTCTTGTCCTCCATCTCATGAGTCTCCGTCAACTACCTTTGGGGAACTTACCCCAGACTCAACACTGGAGGATATTAAACAATTTTCTGACATCCTCTTGAGGGCAACAAAAATGATAGGCATTGACATCTCTGCTCCTCTGGCACTGGTCCAGGGCCCACTATTTCAAATAGTGCTGACAGTAGAATCTTTTGCCTTCTTAGGAGCATTACAAGAAGTGATGAAACATCTATGGTTGCAGCCAAACTCTTTTCCATCTACTCCTCAATGACTCAGACACCTGTATAGCATGCAGCAAAAAGACTTCTCATACCTGTTTATCCACCCTACTCTCATTTCCATTATTGTGGAGGCTTCTCAAACTAAGAGTGGCAAGAAGGATCACACCACCCTGCCAGATAGAGAAGGGCTTTGCCTTGATATGTCTGGTCATTGTTTCTGTTAGGCTGCTTCCCTAATAGCATGGGTTTCAAACACCCAAGCATGTATGGCCTCTTACCACTGTTCACTCTGGGATAAGATCTTGCCTCTTATTCCCCTCCTGCCAGATAAGCATAAGGTCCTTCAGTTCCACAGGGAATCCTTAGCTGTTTCTTCATAGTAAATCCAGTCTGCCTGCCATGTGGTTAAGTCTGTGGCCAGGGTGATGGTGGGCTCCATTTCCCTCCATTTTTACTCATGGCTTCATTTTGCAGGTCTCTCAGAAGACACCTGTAAATGATTAGAAGACCTCCCTTTTGATGGTCAATGCCTGTTTCATTCCACCACTGATGATGCAATGGACCAACTCATGAAGGCTAGATTGATGGCAAAAAAAAAAAGAAAAAGGGATTTGGCACACAACTGAAACCCCGCAGACCTCATGCTTATCACCAGTGCTGGAGGTGGACCACATCATTGTCTTACCAATCCATGTCTCCACAGTGTCAGCCCCAGACCGCTTATGCTCCTCTGTTGTCTTCTCATTTCTCCTTTAAACAGCTCCAGTAATTGCTAAGGAGTCTTCTTTGACATCAAAATCTCACTTCTGACTTATTTTTCAGGTCACCACTGATAATGTCATTCCACCTCACCAGCCTGATTCCATCCAAGGCTCCAAATCTATCCTGCCATCTTTCCACCTAGCTGAACATCCCCTCAGACACCTGGGTACTTACCATCATCTACCTGGGCGATGCCATCAATTTCTTGAGTACTTTTCCTTTTGGTATTTTCTGCTCTACACCTCCAAATTCGGTTCTTCTAGAAGAAATTGACAATGTTTTATGCAATGGGATGATAGAGAAGATGCTCCCCAGGGCCAGGACATCAGGACTTTTTCTCCTGCTATTTCACTATTCCCAAGGAGAGATGGAAACCTTCAACCCATCTTGGACCTGAGTGATGTCAACAACTACATGCAGTTTGGTCCTCTCCTCTCAATGTGTTGGGGACAGTTGATGCAGCTACCTCATGCCTCAGATCTCATTTCTCATAAAACACCCAGACCTGCCCCTTCTCAACTTGACTCAACTTGTGGAGTTTAATCCCTTAGATTCCCCAAGATTGTGTTCAGTAATAACAAGCATCCAGGAAGGATTTTACTAGAAAATCCTATCTTTAAAAATGGAGGAGCTTTTCCACTTTCTCTATGGCGAAGTCTGAAACTGCCACTCCAGCATCACTTTCTACAGCCTTCACTTCCTCCTTTCTTTGAAAGAGCAAGGCCTGGCTTTTTCCTTTAGCAAGGTATATCTTTCAGCTATCATGGCCTTCCTGCCTTCTGGCTTGCCAGCTTCTTCACCCTTCTGTAATCCAACTGTGAAGCAATTCTTGAAAGGCCTTCAACACCTCTATTGCCTGTAGCCCACCTTAGTTGCTTTCGCTGGTTTTGTTACCCTGTTTTCTGGGGGTCCCAGGAGGGACACCAAACTGCTATCAAAGTTACACAAGTTGGGGAAATTAGTTCAGAGCACAAGTTGGCAAAACGAGAGGCAGGGTAACTCAGCAGGATCTTGTAACCCAGTGTCTACGGAGTCAGGCCAAGTCAAGAAGCAAACCGGTTTGAAAATAATGAATAGTATTTATTGAATACAGGCACATGATGTAAGCAACACAAGCACACAGATAACTAAGGAAAATAAAGGTGTGAGTAAGATAGCGGGATTTTCAGAGGGATAGTTGGTTCGGGTGATACAAAACCTGTCCTGAAGTCCGGAAGAAAATGGAGAGTGAAGCTGGGGTTCGATGTATCTCAGCACGTGTAGCTGAGGGGAAGCACGCCAAGCAAAGCGGCAGCAAGGCGGTCTGGAACTCGGGAGCGATCCGAGGAAGGTCTCGGAATCAAGGGTTTTTATAAGGAGAATTGTGACTGCCGACTAGGTCGGACTTAGGGGAAAACAGTAGATTTGGAGCTGGAAACAACGCCTCCGAAAGGTCAGAATTTGAATGATTGAATTAGAGCCGAATTTATCAATAGAGTAGCCGGTATGCAAACACGGAGTTCTTGAGCGTGGTATAGCTCGATCATCAAGCTGCCAGTGTGAGGCAGAGGATCTTTTGAGAGTTGCTTGCATACCTAATGGAGGTACTTGCCTTGAGGTCTCCTAAAGCGGTGAGTTGGCTGTTTTCTGGCCTGCCTGCATTGTCTAGGAATATTACGGCGATGATTGGCTGAGCCTGTATGCGTGCTTGTCTGGGGGCCTCGCAAGCACATGGAAGGGATATGTGAAGCCGAATTAGTGATATCCAAAGATATCTTTTTATATCCCCAAAGCTCGGGCTAGCCAAGGCAGTAACAATCCCCCCCCCCAAAATGGGCGATGTTGGGGACAATATCGGACATTTTCCAATTAAAAATCAAAAATCATTTTAGAGCCGAATAGGGACTTGCAGGTAGGTAGCCGTATCACTCCACAGGAAAGGGAATTTTGGGGAAAAGCAAAGGGTTTCTAGCTTATAACAACATTCCTATCTAAAACCTAAGCCTACACACACACACAAATGGCAATAAAACAACAATTAACAAATAAGCAATAAATTGTCCCGTCAATAGGGAACTGTCGAAAATGAGCAATGGTAGTAAGTAGCAAATGCAATTAATGAAATAATCAATGAAATACAGTATCCAATGCATGGTCTGGCAATGAAGGCAATCCAATGAGCAAACAGTTCAATGTGGGTGATCGAATGAGAGTTCGTAGTCTGGGGGAGGTGAGGTGCAAGCAAAAAAGTCTTGGCACCCCCCCTCGCAACAGGAAAGTCTTGTAGCTGGAGCGAATGAGCAAAACATAAGTCCATCCAGGCAATGGAGCAGGAGCAACAACAAAATGTCCACGTTGGTGCAGCTTAACTGGCTTGCTGCACTTTCAGGAACGGTGAGGCTTTGCAGAGTTGGAGCCCGGAACAGTCCATTGGGCTTTCTCGGTCAAGTAAATGGTAGCAGGAGCAGCAAAAGTCCATCTTTGCAATGGGAAGGCTGTGTGGTCACCTTCCCTCACGGTTTCAGGTGTCGTCGAGGAATCAGGGCTCTCCAAGTACCGACCATCAGATGGAGTGGCAACTTTCTTCATCATCCCCCCCACGGTACTCGGGGGCGATGGTACAACCTCGGGATCTTACCAGTCCTCCGGATCAATTAACCTATTAGATTTTTAACAGAAGAACTGACATGATTAGTAGCCAATGTATACCATAAATGCAAACTGCCGGCTCAAAGCCTACTGGGAGTTTGAGCTGAAAGTAGAAAATTTTGCTTGGTGGGAGCAAGCTGTTTTCAGCCGAAGGTGCCAGGACAGAGGTTTTAACATAGGAGGGTGCAGGGGTGACTGCAACAGACTGTGATCGCCCTAAGTTGTTGGTTGGTCTGACCAGACGCCAGGAGACGTCAGCTGTCCGTTCGGGTTATACCACTGAGTTAGATCGGGCCTGCAAAGCTCAGGGGTCAGATGGACAAACCGAGCAGGGAGCTTTGTTTCAAACAGCCACACATAAGTTGCTGCTACTGAAGCCCCGTTTGCAATGGCAGTGGTACACCCTTGCTCAGACTGAACTAGGTTGGGCTCTGGTCTTTTGCTTTCTACCTGGTTGGTGGGGGTTCCCAAACTGGTGTAAAAGACAGAATGAACCAAATCAGAGACAAGTGAGTGTACGCTTGCTCATTGCCAGAGCGGACACCGACTCTCTCGGTGATTGGCCAGGATGGTTGGGGGTACGTATGTAAATGTTCTATCAACATATGCAGATTAGACACAATGCACCGGGGCTGAGTGTCGAGCCAATTGGGTGGGTCTCCGGCCCTTATGGGGCATCGGAGAGTAATTCTAAATTTGTGGATTCAAAGCCGAATTGAGTAGCAGGCGAGGTGGTGGCACAGGTTGTTCTCACCCTAACAATCAGTGCTCTCAGATGGAAAGAGGATAGAGGTCTCTGAAAGGTGGGGGTGATTCTGGGCAGTAGACCTGGATTCCAGAGTCAGACCTGGTTCCGTTGAGAGGGTCGTGAGACCCCCTTGTCTCGCCCTATCGTCCCAGAATGCCATTGCACAAGGCAATCCCTCAGAGTGAGAGAATGCCGGCGTTCCGGTCTGACTCGTGTCCCTTCCTCAGGGTACCTGGGCTGACTCTGGAGGCCTGATCTACCTCAGGAGGACCTCGGGACAGCCATCCTGTAGGTCTTCCCCAAAACTGTACAAGGAAAGAACTAACTACCAAAACTAACAAAACTATTTACATGGCGGAACTATTTACAGTAACTGGGAGCAGAGGGGTTGCCACTCTGCCTCTATTCCCTTCAGACATGGGTCATTCACCCATTGTCGAACGCCTCGTAAATTGAGACAAACATCTCCGACAAATCAATCTCCGGTATTTCAGTGTAGTTTAAAGACACTTGAGGATCAATTACATGCACGGGGGCCTTCCCGCCAGTCTCCTCAAGCGGGTCAGTATCAGCAATGCCCTTTGGATCAACTGGCTGGCCCTTCCACTGTTTCGGCTGAGAGACATGGAAGAACTTCAGCCAGTCCCCCTTCCTTCTAGGAATTCTCACCTGGTAAACAGTAGGGGAAATCCGTTTCACAATGGGGACGGGACCAACCCACTTGGCAGCGAGGGAGTGCTTGTCCCTATAGAAATTTCTATATAGGACCAATTGCCCCTCCTCCCACTGGCAAGGGTGATGCACCCATCCCAGTCTCCTATCCATCTTTTGCAAGTTCTTCCCCAACTGGGTGGCCACTTAGCGGTGAACTTGCCCTACGTGCTGAATAAGGCTCCTCACCCACTCGTTATTTAGAACCACTGGTTCCAAATCGGAGGGGAGGCTGGTGTCTATCCAAAATGCCTCGGGCAGCATCATCTTCTGCCCAGTCATCAACATATGCAGCGTGAAGCCATGGGAAGCCACCGTGCCTCTGAAGCCAATCAGAATGATCGGCAGCTTTGCGTCCCAATCTCTGCTGGAGGAAAGCACCACCTTCCGAAGGGCTTTCTTCAAAGAGCAGTTCATCCTCTCGATTTGTCCTGAACTCTGAGGATGGTGGGCGATGTGAAAGCGTTGGCAAATGCCCAGTGCCCTGCACAACTCCTGGGTAACTTCACCAGTGAAGTGTACCCCTAAGTCCGAGTCAAGGTCACGTGACACTCCCCACCACGCCCAGACATTGTTAAAGAGCAAGCGCGCTGCCGTGCTTGCAGTGTTGTCTCTACAAGGGAAAGCCTCGATCCATTTGCTGAATGGATCGATTACTGTTAAGCAATATTTGTTCCCATGAGGGGTGGTAGGCAGGGAGCCTATAAAGTCTATTTGAATGCGTGACCAGGGACCCTCGATGCGTTGGTGCTGGATGGGCGCCTTGGGGCCGGAGGTGTCAGCGTTGACCATGGTGCAAGCCAAGCAGTTGTCGACCCACTGGTCTACATCCTGTCTGATTTGCGGCCACCACCCGGTTTCCCGAACCCTATCCAGAGTCACACTTCGCCCTCGATGCCCCTGCTCATGCATGAACTGAATGATGTCACTGCGGAGGTCCTTGGGTACGAGCCAGTGGCACTGGCCACTAGCATCAATAGCCCAATACACTCCTTCTAGCTGGGAGATCTTGAATTGGCCAGACTTGGCCAAGCCCTTCCTGGCCAATTCCAGGATCTCAGAGTCACCTTTTTGCAACACTCCCAGGTCGAATGTGGGAGGGACTAACAGTTCTTTTGGGTTCACATTGATAGCGGCGATGGGGGCCCCACCGTCCTGTAAAGCAGCATCCTGAACTATGGCATCTGCCCTGGTGTTCCAAATACAGGTAGCCGTGTTCTTTTTCTGGTGTTCTCGGACGTCAGCAACCCAAGTAGGGGCCGTCCGTTCTTCAATCTGGGCTGCGATTTGGACCCATTTCTCTAGATGTGCTATGGGATTCCTGTCAGATGTTTTTAGGTCATTTTGGAGCCAGATAGGTAACGAGACGCTTGCAGCCTTAGCAGTCCAGTCAGAGTCTGTGTAGATGACCAGGGGGCAGTCAATTCCCAATGTGTTATAGCCCAGACTAATGCGAGGCAGGTTTTCTCGCAGGGAGTAAATTTGGTCTCGTGTGGGTCCAGATTCCTGGACGTGTATGCTATCACACGCTGAGTGCCATTTTGTTGTTGAGACAGAACTGCCCCTATACTCCTATCCGAGGTGGCTAGTTGTATAAGGAATGGCTTGGCCATATTTGGGTGCGCAAGAGCTGGTACCTTCATCAAATCCTCTTTTAGTTGGGCAAATGCCTCCTGCTGTGCTGGTCCCCAGTCCCATTGGGCATTCTTCTTTAGTAGGGCATACAGAGGCTTTGCCTTGGTGGTGAAAGACTCTATAAAGTCCCTAGAAAAGTTGAATGTTCCAAGGAGGGAGCGCAGGGAGTGCACGTCTGTGGGGCCTGGTAACTTGGAGATCACTTCTACCCGCTGCACATCAGGAGTGTGACCTTCAGTGCCTAGACAAAGCCCTAGGTACTTGACCTCGGTGGACACCAATTGGGCCTTTTCCCGGTTAGCTTTAAATCCAGTGTCACGGAGGATCTTTAACACCTCATGGGTGATTTCCCTGGTCTTCTCTTCCAAATTCGAGTGTATTAAAATATCGTCCACATAGGACAAGACATGGGACCGTGAATCTGGCTGCAGCTTGTTCCACATCTTGACCACATGTGCATGACAAATGCTCGGGCTGGAACGGAAGCCCTGGGGCGTGCGTTTAAACACGTACTGCTGTCCCTGGAACGTAAAGGCAAATTTATACCAACACGCCTTGCGTAATGGGATCGAATGGAACGCATCTGCCAAATTCAGAACGCTATAATATTTGACTCCTGCCACAATGGCTTACAGGATTTCATTATATTTTGCCACGACTGGTGCAACAGGAGGGGTGACAGAGTTCAGGGTTCTAAAATCTACAGTTATCCTCCACGTTTTGCCGTCAGATTTCAGTACTGGCCATAAGGGCGCATTGCAGATGGACTGCATAGGGGTGACTATGTCCCACTCGAGTCCCTCAATTGTTTTCCCTATGCCTTCCTCTGCTTCAGCCGGGTATTTGTATTGTTTCTGAGGTGGGGGGTCCTGGCCTTCTATCAAGACGCAGGCTCCCTTTACAGTCCCACACTCTATTTTGTCTTTTATCCAGACCTCTGGGAAAGCCTTCACCCATGGGTCGCTAGTCACGCAATGCACAGGGGCAGGAGCTTTAATGGCGGCACAACGGTGCACGGCCAAAATTTCTGCTGGTCCCTGATCTAACTGCCATAGAAACCGGTTCGCGTAGTCCACCGTGAACCTGTTTCCCCGGAGGAAGCCAATGCCCAAAAGGCCGTCGTCTTTGCCTCGGTTCTCGCAAGCCCACAACTGGAAACGGAACGTTTCTATGGACATCGGGATGTTAGTCCAAGCTTGGGCTTTGTGATCCCCCCCGCCATATCCAGAAAACTGGACATGCTCGGGCGTAGGTTCACCGTGTTTTACAAATTTGGGGTGCAGCATGCTTACTGCTGCACCAGAGTCTTCAAGAAGAGTGGCAGGAGTTTTATCCCTCTCGGTCCCTATGCCTGCCTTCACCCAGAACCTTCCCCACCTGTCTGGCTTCAACCTAGCCACCACGTTGCAGGGAAGCTTCCTGGACCGAGGGCACCCCTATGCTTGCAGATCCAGGTTAGGGTAGTATCCAGCCGGAGGAGGACCGTTGGTCACGGCGCTAACCGGTTGGCTACCTCCCACCTGAAGCTGTTTCTCCAGAGCCTCAATTAATTTGGACGTGGGGTGTTTATCGAACTGGCTCATGTCCAGCCAGAACTTCCTGAGCATGCCCGTGATTCTCACTCTATCCGAGAAGTATGTCTGGGCCATGGGGTCATACCCGCCAGATGTCTCCCTGGGAGAGCCTGAGTCAGAGGGATGTTTGGGGAAAGTTGGCTGCTGTGGGGAACTTCCTGCCTTGCCGGGCTGGCTGCGGAAATCCCATCCCTGCCACTGCCTGTTGTCCTGTCTGTGTGGCGGACGCGAGTTCCAATTCCCTCACGGAATGGAATTTGGAGCCGTTTTCCGGTGCTGAGAATGGGGCCCATAATTCGAGTAAGTTACCTCGGCTATGGGTTCCCAATTCCCGGGGTCCTTCCTGTGTGTCTTGGTGGGAGGTTTGAGAGAACCTGCCTCACGCAGCAGGTCAGCAACCCACCGGAGGTTGTTCCCGAACTATCCCAGTTGGTGGTAGCTGGATCCACCAAACCGTGAGCCATCTTTATCTCGTCATTAAGACCTCCGTAAAGAAGTGTCTTAAACTCGAGATGGTTGAAGTCATATCCATGGGGCGTCAGGGGGTCCTTCTTGGCCAGAATGGCGAGGAGCTGCTTCCATGCCACATAAGCTTCAGGGTTCTCACGAGGACCCTGCTGCTCCATGACGTAGAGCACACTCGCACTCTATTCAGGCCACAAAATCCTCACTACCTCCCTCATCCAGTCATGGGCCTCGAGCCTAACCAAGCCTCGAGCCGCCACTGCCAATTCAACAGTAGGAAGCTTGGAGGGGGACATACAAAGCCGAGCCAACTGGGTCAGGTCCTGACCATTGGCTGTCGGGTGAGAGTGTATCACCGCGTTCAACCACATGATCCTGGTGGACTGATTCAATGGACCCAACTGGCCCGCAATAGCTTTGGCCTCAGTAGCTCACCAGGGGACCCTAGTCTCGGTGACCTGCGTCTCCTGCATCTCTGGCCTATCTGAACTGTCTTCGCCAGGGGGGTGGTCCGTCTTGTCATGGACTGTGTCTCTACAGGGTTGACTGGGACCTTAGGGTCATTCCAGTCTGGATTGTGGGGAACGATTGCCTGAGCATCTTCTGGCAGCGTCTCCCCAGAAAAGTCCTCCGCAAACATTGGGAGCAGCTGCGGGCACACAGCCGAAATTAAGGCTTTGCGCGTTTGGAGCTGGTTCTCCAGCGCAGCAATCTGTTTCTGGCTAGCTACATGGCTAACACCCTCCTGCTGTTCTCTCACTTACCCCACCATGAACTTGGCCACCGACCGGGCATGATCCAGCTCAGCCTCTAAGGCGTGGGCTTTCTCTTCCCAAGTTTTCGCCACTAACGTGATGTTACTAAGCTTCTGGGCGGAGGCCTGCGCTACGGATTTGAACGTTACCTTGTCCGCTCGCAGTGCCTCGATCTTGGCATGAAGCCGGGCATTTTCTTTCCCAGTTTCAGCTAGCTTCCCTCGGGTCTCTACAAGGGCACTACTAGCCCTGGCCATAAGCCAAAGTCCCCAAGCGGCCAAAGCATCCTTAGACAGCCTGAATGGGTTCTTTGATTTACGTGCCAGGGTGTACGCTTCACGGATTGTGGCAAAGGGATCGACCATCTGGAAGATGGAGTCCCTCCAGGGGCATTTCCCCTTACTCAACAACCACCTTTCTAGTTTTCCTCTGACCTCTTTCTCCAACATGAGGTCCTTGATGGTGATCTTACTACTCTCAACCATGCTACACAACCTACTACTATCCTACCAAATTCTCTAACACAAGAACGGGACCAGGACCTGGAGTGATGGGAAGGATCACCTAGACCCCTGGGGGAACTGAAGGGAAACGAACACAATGGAACTACTCTAGGAAAAAGGGATGGGAACCTATCTCCAGCCTGCCCAAACAAAGTCGCTTTAGTACACCCAAGCCCGGTTTTCCACCTCGACAGCATTGGGGACCAAAGGACAAGGAAACGGTTCAGGGACAGGGAGGTCACTTAGACCCAGGGAACCCTCAGGAGTACTCCGCCTGCCTGAAGGGGGGAAACGAACGCTAAGGAACTTACTACGCCTCCTGGCCAAGCAGCGAGGAAAAAGGGCAAGGAACCAAAACCAAACCGTCCCTAACTGGTTTTCTGGGTGAGGGGTGCCTTCCTCTACCACGGGCCAAACCTCTAAACCCTAGGCTAGGTCGGGAATCACCACTCGCACCTAGTCGGCTAGCCACTTGGGATGCACCCGAAATTACACAGCGGGACTCACCCGCGCTTTTCACAACTACTAGCGGGATGCACCCACACTCTAACTCCTCACAAGGACGGGACTCACCCGTATGCTACTCTGGGGGGGGGGATTTCTTCCCTAAGTGCTTACTGTTATGATGTTGGATGGGTGTAGACTGTTCCTACAGTGCTAACACCCTAAGACTTTGGATCCCAGCCCACGATAGACCCCAGGTTAGGGATGTGATTCAGCTCGTGCACACCCCTTGCTATCGGACGATGGTTCACCTCCGAGAGCTAGTGACCACGCCAGGGCGTCTGACATACACAAACCCAGAAAGAAAAGGGGATAGATTCCAACCCCGATAGAGTAGCTCCTAGAGCTCACACATACAGAATTCTCACACACATACGTGTTCTTGCCTAACTGAATTCTAGCAACCTGACCAGCCATTCCCTAAGTCAGTACCGGCCTGATTTGAGGAGATTCGCGACTCCTTCTCAAATTAGGGGTACCGGGGTTGCCCGTGTTGCTCCACTACTCTGTTACCCTGTTTTCTGGGGGTCCTGGGAGGGACACCAAACTGCTATCAAAATTACACAAGTTGAGGATATTAGTTCAGATCACAAGTTGGCAAAACGAGAGGCAGGGTAACTCAGCAGGATCTTGTAACCCAGTGTCTACGGAGTCAGGCCAAGTCAAGAAGCAAACTGGTTTGAAAATAATGAATAGTATTTATTAAATACAGGCACATGATGTAAGCAACACAAGCACACAGATAACTAAGGAAAATAAAGGTGTGAGTAAGATAGCGGGATTTTCAGAGGGATAGTTGGTTCGGGTGATACAAAACCTGTCCTGAAGTCCGGAAGAAAATGGAGAGCGAAGCTAGGGTTCAATGTATCTCAGCACATGTAGCTGAGGGGAAGCTCGCCAAGCAAAGCGGCAGCAAGGCGGTCTGGAACTCGGGAGCGATCCGAGGAAGGTCTCGGAATCAAGGGTTTTTATAAGGAGAATTGTGACTGCCGGTTAGGTCGGACTTAGGGGAAAACAGTAGATTTGGAGCTGGAGACAACGCCTCCGAATGGTCAGAATTTGAATGATTGAATTAGAGCCGAATTTATCAATAGAGTAGCCGGTATGCAAACACGGAGTTCTTGAGCGTGGTATAGCTCAATCATCAAGCTGCCAGCGTGAGGCAGAGGATCTTTTGAGAGTTGCTTGCTTACTTAATGGAGGTACTTGCCTTGAGGTCTCCTAAAGCGGTGAGTTGGCTGTTTTCTGGCCTGCCTGCATTGTCTAGGAATATTACGGCTATGATTGGCCAAGCCTGTATGCGTGCTTGTCTGGGGGCCTCGCAAGCACATGGAAGGGATATGTGAAGCCGAATTAGTGATATCCAAAGATATCTTTTTATATCCCCAAAGCTCGGGCTAGCCAGGGCAGTAACAGTTTTCTTTCAGTTAATGCACCAAACTCCCCCCCCCCCATAATTTTATTAAGTTTCACAAATAAAAAAACATCATCTCAAATTGTACTTTTACATGTAATGTTTTTGTCCTTCCACTCTGATCTAGTTTTCATTTTCTAGATATCTACTCACATATAAAAAAGTATGCCTCACAATTCCATGTTCATCTTATGTGTTAGATCTTGCATTTCTCTCATCAACTCCTGTTATGTTACAGTTATTCCTCTTTAATTTGTCATAATTCAGACATTTTCACTTGGCAGTTCCCAGCAATTAGCCATTACAATTTGCCATTCTGCTTTTATCTGATCATCCGATTTCCCCTTTAATCTTTGTGAAACAATATCCGTATTTCTATTCTCAATAAATGCCCCCCACCATTGTTCGATTGTGGGTATTTGCTGAGACTTCCACAATTTGGCATATTCAGTTCACGCTGTCGTTATCATGTACAATATTAATCTCCAGTGCCTCTTAATATTAGTATTCTCAAGAACATTTGTCATGTTTAACAAATAAAATTCAGGATTTTTTACAAACTGAACCTTCAATATTTCACACATCTTTTTATGTATTTCACTCCGATATTTCTTTGCCTTGGGACATGACCACCACATATGAAATATTGTTCCCACCTCTTTCTGACATTTCCAACACAATCCCGTACCTGTATTGTAAATCTTTTTTAACTTTTCTGGTGTCATGTACCATCTATGAAACATTTTAAAATAGTTCTCTTTGAGATTCTTAGCCATTGTAAATTTTTGTGTCCTTTTCCAGCTCTGTTCCCATTCATCTAATTGAATTGAATGCCCAATATTCTGCGCCCACAAAATCATTGCAGATTTCACAGTCTCCTCCTGTCTCTCCTGTGTTAAAATTTCTTGATATATATGGGCTAACAGATGCGGTGGATTGTCAAAGATCCATTTCATCACTCCTGTCCTTTCTTTGGATTCTATTCCATAGGTTTTCAAGCCCATCTGGAATCTCACATTTAGCTGCATGTACGGAAACCAACTTAATGGCAGTCCTTCCTGTTCCAATTTTTCTCTTGATTTAATCTTATAAGCATTTGTCATTGTTTTCTCTAATATATCCTCATGTCTCAGCCATTTCTCTGTTGCCTTCCATCTTCCAAAGAAAGCTTCTTGGGGGAATACTCACATGGGTAGCTGCCTTATGTTTTTACTCTTATATTTATTCCATATCTTCAGAAGTGATTTTCTGATATAGTGATGCGAAAAATCTTTGTCAATGTTTGCTTTATCATAAAACATATAGGCATGCCATCCCATCCTCAGGTCTGCTCCCTCCAGTGCAAGCATTCTTGTATCTTGTAAGTCAATCCAGTCTTTTAGCCATATGAATGCCGCAGCTTCATAATATAATTGAAAATCCGGTACTCCCATTCCTTCCTGTAGTATTTGGTCTGTCATAATATTCCATTTAATTCTTGGTTTTTTCCCTTGCCATATAAATTTGGTCAAGTCTTTTTTCCACTGTGTAAAAGGTTTACTGTTTGTTATTATGGGGAGATTCTGAAACAAAAAATTCATCTTTGGCAGAACATTCATTTTAATAGTCGCTATTCTTCCCAACATAGACAATTTCATGGAAGTCCACCTTTCCAAGTCTTTAATTATCTCTTTCCATTTTTTCTCGTAATTATTTTGAAACAGCTCATTATTCCTTTTTGCTATCCAGACACCTAGATATTTTGCTTTTTGTACTTTATTAAATCCAGTTGCAAGTGCTAATTCGTTCTCCTCCTTGTCTGTCATGTTTTTCATTAACAAAGCTGTTTTTTCTTTATTTACCTTGAATCCTGAAAATTCTCCATATTTTTGTATTATTCCAATAAGATTTTGTATGCTTCTCTTAGGATCTTCAAGAAACAGAATCAAATCATCAGCAAATGCTTTAAGTTTGTATTGATAATTCTTGATTTGGACTCCTCTTATAGCATTATCTTCTCTTATGCTGTTATTTAATATCTCCATTGTCAATGTGAATAACAAAGGGGACAGAGGACATCCCTGTCTTGTTCCTCTGTTCAATTCAATCTGCTTAGTTCTATCTCCGTTAATAACCAATCGAACTCTTTATCGGTTATATATTGCTTCAATCCATGAAAGAAATCTATCTCCAGCTTGCATTTGCTTCATTACTGTTTTCAAAAACGGCCAACTGATCATATCAAAAGCCTTCTCTGCATCAACAAATATCATGGCTATTTTCTTCTCATTATGCTTTTCATAATATTCAATTATATTCAATACTGTTCTTATATTATTTCTTAAATATCTTTTTGGTATAAAACCATTCTGATCTTCATGAATAAGCTCAGCCAAAATCTTTTTAAGTCTCGTTGCAAGAATTGAAGCAAAGATCTTATAGTCTATATTCAAAAGTGAGATTGGTCTATAATTTTTGACATCTGTGAAGTCTCTGCCTTCTTTAGGAATTAGCACCACATTTGCCTCTCTCCAGGTGTCCGGTACCCCTTCTTTTATAATCTCATTTATAGTACTTTGCAATGGAATTGAAATCTCATGTTGTAAAGTCTTGTAATATCTTCTCATAAATCCATCTGGACCTGGAGCTTTATCATTCTTAAGGTTCTTAATAGCTTCCATTACTTCCATCATAGAAACCGATTTATTCAGGATCAATCTGTGATCTTCTATAAATCTTAATTTATTTGTTCTATCCAAGTATTCTTCCAGTTCCTGTTTTTTCACTTTCGAAATCTTGCTCATCAATTTCTCATAATACTTATAAAATGCCTGCTTTATTCCTTCATGTTTAGTAATTCTCTCTTCTCCAGTCTTTATCTCTGATATAATATTCTTAGTCCATCTTCTCCTCAACAGACTGGAGAGAAGCTTCGAGGGTTTATTTGCTTGCTCAAAATAATTATGTCTTGTTCTCCGTACTTGTTGTTCTATTTCTTTCAAGTTAAGTTGATTCAGTTCAGCTTGGCAAACTTTCATCTGTAATCTAATTTTCTCATCAAAAGGATATTTCCTCATCCGTTTCTCAACTTCTTTCATTTTGTCTAATATTTGCTGCTCAGCGTTTCTCCTTTCTTTCCCAATTTCTGCAGACCATCTGATACAGTTGCCTCGCATCACTGCTTTACTTGCATCCCAAATAGTCCTCATCGTCAAATCTGGTGTCATGTTTTCACTGAAATAGTTAATCAACTCGTTCTTCGCTTCATTTATGTATTTCTCTTTGTTAAAGATCTCATCATTTAATCTTCATGTCCTTTCCCTTTCCTTAATCTTCATCTTAAGAAGCAATGGGTTGTGATCTGAACATAAATTCGGAAAAATGTCTATATCTGTAGCCTTCAACAATAATGCCTTAGATACCAGCATCATATCAATTCTGGACATTGATTTATGTCTGTCTGAGAAAAAAGTGTATCCTTCTAATTGTCCATTTTTATATCTCCATATATCGAAGAGGTTCAAATTGTCCATCATGTTAAAGAAGCTCTTAGGTAATTTTCCATTGTTTCGGGGGATCAATTTCTGTACCGATCTATCTAATTTTGGATTGACAACTCCATTAAAGTCCCCCAGAACAGCAATGTTCAAATTGCCAGTGTCACTCATATATTTCTGTATCTCCTCGTGTACTTTAGGAAAAAATTCACCCTTCGCCCCGTTGGGTGCGTAGATTCCGACTATCAATATCTTATCTTGTCTAGTTGTAACTTCTACGCCTAGGTATCGACCATTGCTGTCCTGGAAGACCTGATGAGTTCCATACCTTCCATTCACATATATTATCACTCGCCGCTTCTTTTTGTCAATCGTTGCTGCATAGCAGCTACCTAATTTCGGGTTACAAAGATATCTCAAATCTTGAGTCCTGATTCGAACTTCAATACAGCAAACTTTTGAACCTCTGGGCACTACTGACAAAAGACTGCTTACTCTGAAAATGGCCTTTGTTGTTGCCATGCTGTTGCTCAACATTGCTGTGTGTTCACAGCACTCTGCTATGATGAACCCTTTCTCATCTATGATGAACCCTTTCTCATGTGCTGTGATGAACCCTTTCTCATCATGCTCCAACCAGATGTGACCTTTCTACCAAAAGTTGTCTCCAGTTTTCACCTGGGTCAAGACATCATTCATCTTGTCTTCTATCCTGAGCCTAGTTCTGACCTCAAACGCTCCCTGCTTTCTCTCAATGTGTGTCGTGCTCTCACCTTTAACACCACATGAACGGTGTCTTTTAGGCAGTCTCATCTTTTCATCTGGTGGTAGATGCAAGGGCCAGAAAGTTTTCTTCTAGTACTTCTTGAAGTGGATCATCAAGGTGATACAGATTGCCTACAAACTTGCATGCAGACCCATATCTTCCTCACTTCAAGCACATTCTAGGAGAACCATCTCATATTCAGCAGTGCTTCTTCATGGCATTGATTTCCTTGATCTCTGTAGGGCAGCAATGTGGTCCCAATGTGGTATCCAGCTTCACCCACCGCTACAGACTAGACTGTAGAGCCAGGAGGGATGCCTGCATTGGTTGTGCAGTCTTTTCTTTGATCTTCTGGGACCTGGCTTACCGTCCTTTCAGTGAGTTCTTCAATCACCCATTGTGTGAGGCACAAAGACCATGAAGAACAGGTTGCTTACCTGTAACTGTAGTTCTTTGAGTGGTCATCTGTGCCCTCACACACATACACACCCTACCTCCCCTCTTTCAGGTCCCCATTGTTAGATGGACTTTGAAACTGAGGGGAAGATAACTTGGCAGGCTGAGCATGCTCAGTATGTAGGAGGAGGAGGGGTTCCTGCCAAGCTACTCAGCTCTAGAACTTTCCTATAGGGTCTTCAGGCACGAAAGCCCATTGTATGAGGGCACAGATGACTACTCAAAGAAATACAGAAGCTAAGCCCAACTGTCCTTTGTCATTGTCCTCAGCATAAGAAGCAAATTTGCCTATACCATGAGGAGCTCCCCTATTCAGCATTACAAGACAGCTGTCATGCTGATATGTTCTTTGTCAGGTATTAGTTCGTTGGGTAAAATGCAGAGGTCTCCCTGACAAAGTAAGACAACTGTGGCTCGTTTCTCCCTCAAAGATGTGAAGTGGGAATTGACCTTTGGGGGAGAGGGAGCAGGTGAGGCTGAGATAGAGAACATCATGAGGGAAATGCATGCAAAGCTGAATGTTTGGCATTATTTGGCATCAGAGTTTGAAAATGCAAGGAGGAAGTGGGTTAGATGTACCTTTAGACAACTAATTTGAAGTTCTAAAACCCAATTCTGAGTGTGTTCTTTTAATGCAAACCCTCTTAGCTTTATATAAGAGCAGATAATATCTCAGAAAAAATATCTATTTTTTTATTATTTTGGGCATGTGGTGGATGGGGTTCATCTGAAGTGAGCTATGGAGTGTGCACCCATCTCTCCATCTATAATTTATGGTGAGAGAGCAAAAAAAAAAAAAAATCCAGAAAAAAAATCAAATTCTTGTGCTACGGTATATGCCAGACATATGATATAAAATGGTAGCTATCACATCACTGTGCTGTGCTATCATGAAAATATAGCATATTTCTGTTACTTTCATTATTCTGTCCCTATGTAAATGATGAAGACCATAATGTAAGTAAAGCTGGTTAAATTTATGCTCATCCTTAAATTTCAGTTGGGATTCTGTAAAAAAAAAATGCTGGTATATGAAGATCTTTCAGTCACTTACAAAGTATCTGTGTCTTCTTCATTCTTTTTACAGCATATTGTTTGCAGACATTGTTGGGTTTACCAGCTTGGCATCTCAATGTACAGCTCAAGAACTAGTGAAGCTTCTGAATGAACTCTTTGGGAAGTTTGATGAATTAGCAACTGTAAGCATTTTCTGGCCTTAAAATTTAATTTAAACCAACTTGTGAATTACTATCCTTTTTTGGCATGGGGGAGGGATTATGTAAAGTTGAGACAAGAAAAGGACTGGTTGATAATCCTTTTGCTATTATAAGCTTCATAAATCATCCTGCATTCCTAAAGAATCTGTTAAATGATTGATAATATTGACTTTAAGCAATCATAGAAGTTGTACAAAATAAACTGTAAGAAAAAGAAACCATCTTAAGATGATTCATTGTCATTTATCATATGGTCAGTTGAGGATGTTTACAAAATGCAGTAACTATTAAAAACTCTTTTAAAATAATGCATAAAAGTGCAATATTACCTATAATGTGGGTGCTAGACAGAAGAAGAGCCTGATGGTGATGAGTAGATTTACCTAGTTCTGCTCTGTTAATGGGTTCTACTCTGCTTGTCCCTCTGCAAGAAAGGCAAGCTTTGTACTGTTGATCAGAGGTCTTGCACACACATACTCTCACACATTAACCACTACATATTTTCTCATTTTGCAAAAAGTATACATTGATGTAGCTATAGATACATGCACTCACCGTTTATATATTTATTTTGCCTTTGTACATGACTTTTCCAGAAAAGATATGTAAAACACCACCACTTGCCCAGCAAAATGAATGCTTAGGTTGTATTTTTTTTTATATTGCTTTTCCATACAAACACCTTTACAGAGTGAAGATATTTAAAACTATGTATTTATTTAAAAGATCTTACCACTACAAAGAAATTCATTTCACTTGTTCCAATTTTATTAATTTTTGCTTTTCTTTAACAAAACACCAGTCCAGAAGAGGAAAAAATATAATTAATAATTTAAAAGATTCATTTTCTGCAGAAGAAAAAGATGTAAAAAATTTTTGCTTCCCCCTTTCTGCATAACATTAGGACTTTATGTGAGGCAGTGAAAATTCTAGAAATGCGAATTGGAAAGAACTGATGTCATTCAGTAAAATATTTGAGTAATTCTGTCAAGGAGAAATTCAGCAGGGGAAAATTTCATAAGCTACCACCCCTGCTTCTGAGAGAGTTTACTGTCCATATACAGCATACAGACTCAGATTAATGTCAAGCTCAAGCTTTAATAGAAAAGTAATGAGGATCCTGCATAGGAGGGTTAAATGGTTCACATGTATATTTTTTTTGTTCTATTGCTGTGTGAAATAGTATTTTTTTCTGGGTTTTTGAAGGCTGAAAAAAATCTGTTAATGAGAGAATATAGTACTGTGGATACTCATGACTCACAGTGCCTATGTCATATCACTTTTACTGATATTAGGGCTTGACTTCTATGCAAGTAGAGGGTATTGTAAGGGTTAATCAAACCTGTGGAAAGTTACCTTTTTTTTTAAACTGCAACTTCTGGAATTTCACAGCCAGCATGGGTGTGAAGTCCAAAAAAGTTGTTTCTCCAACCTTGATTAGTAGCTGCGTACATGGTTCATGCCTTATATTTTTTACCCTTCAGATTTTAATCCAGCCAGAATCCAAAATAATAATTTTAATGAGAATTGTTGTTAGTAGCATGGAAATCAGGCCAATTCCTCCTCTACCCCCTGCATGCCATTAGAACCTTCTGTGTACTCTTCTATTTAAAATATGGGTAAGTTCATATGAGAGCAGTTTCTTTCAGTTATATATGGCTCAACATGGTACTGAGATACATGTGATTATTTCTTAAAAATGCAAATATTGAAAGCCCTCATCAGCCTAAATATCATTGAATGTAGTGGCTCTAAAATACAAATGTTCTAATATCTGGTTTCTGAAACATTATGAAAAAGGAAAGGAACTGTGCCTGTGCCTTACAGAAATCAAACATAACATATAGATGACACTTTACTTTCAAGCTGACAATCTGAAGAGATGCTAGAATTTCATAGGAGCAATTCCCAATGAGATTGATGAAATATGTGGAGGTCAGGATATGCAATTTTCCCAAAATATCCACTCATGTGATGAAGGATCCTGTTACCCTGTTTACTGGGGGTCCCACGAGGGACACCAAAATGTGCTCAACAATAGGTGGGGAAAATTAGCTCTGAGCACTGCTTTAGCGTTACGAGAGGCAGGGTAACTTAGCAGGATCTTGAACCCTATGTCTACGGGGTCAGGCCGAGTCAAGGAGCACACAGAAGTTGAAACAATAAATGATGTTTTATTAAAAACACAAGCAAAACAGTGTATGCGGCACACTCACACAAGATAACTAAAGAAATAAAGGTTGGAGTGGGATAGAGGGAATTTTAGAGGGGTTGCTAGTTTGGGTGATACTTCACCTGTCCTGAAGCCCAGAAAAATTGAGAGCGATGCTGGGGTTCGATGTAACTCAGCATGTGGAGCTGAGGGGAGGCTCGCCAAGCAAAGCGGCAGCAAGGCGGTATGGAACTCGGGAGCGATCCGAGGAAGGTCTCGGAATCAAGGGTTTTTGTAGGGAGAGATGTGACTGCAGGCTATGCCGTACTTGGGGGAAAACAATAGAGTTGGGCCTGGAGACAAAGCCTCTGAAAGGTCAGAATTTGAATGATTGAATTACAGCCGAATTTATCAATAAAGTAGCCAGTATGCAAACGCGGAGTTCTTGAGCATTGTATAGTCAGATCATCAAGCTGCCAGCGCTGGGCAGAGGATCTTTTGAAAGTTGCGTGCATACCTAATGGAGGTACTTGCCTTGAGGTCTCCTAAAGCTGCGAGTCGGCTATTTCTGGCCTGCCCGTATTGTGTCAGAATATTACGGCGATGATCGGCCGAGCCTGTATGCGTGCTTGTCCGGGGGCCTCGCAAACACATGGAAGGGATATGTGCAGATGAATTATTGATATCAAAGGATATCTTTTTATATCCCCAAAGCTCGGTCTAGCCAGGGCAGTAACAATTGTCTGAAGAAATCCACCCAAAAGAAGACTAGGCAATTGCACCTAAAAAGCAGAGAAACTTCCACAACCATCAGAATTAACAGCTTAAGTAAAAGATGAGAAGAATGCATATCTCCTACTAGTCATTGTATCTAGTTCATGCTTATTGCAATAAGAAGGGCATTATGACAATCTGATATTATGTCATATTATTGCCTGCCACCATTCTTCTTCACATGGCAAATTATCTATGTCACTAACTAAAGTGTGAGTCTATAGTTTGCTTTTTTTACTATGATAATTTCAATTATAGAGGGGTAAGCAATTTATTTCTCAAGTCCCCATCTGGGGCACTGATCACTTAACATCATGTAGTCAGATTGCTTCAATAGTTTTCCACAGCTAGAAAGATGATTTGGTTATATTAATAAGAATGTTTTCATGTGAATTGTTATTTTATTTTGTTATACGCTAAGGACGATGCATGTCTCCACATACATAAGTCTCTGTCAGTGTTTTAACTGTATTTTGCCTTCTGATAACTCTGCGACTATGGTCCTCTGCATAGAATTACAAGTTGTACACAGCTCAAGCTTTTCCCTTCTAGCTTAAGCTGGGTAACTTGCATATACTGTCTTTGAAAGTTAATGACTTAGTATACCCCTCCCCCATCAAACAAGGAAGAATTCTTAAAACTATGAGATAACATGATTCTGATGTCACCTTAGTTAAGGAAGCTGATCAATGCGGCAAGATTCAAAGGTTTTAAACTAATCCTATTTTGGAGAACAGTACTGTGCTGGTGGATTCATTACCACAATACTTTCTGAAAATTGACATTTCAAGCAACCAATGTCTACAAAGACCCAGGTGGTCATTTTCTGTTCATGCAAGGCACACTAACAAAGTCTCTCATCACAGTAGGCTCTTACTATGAATCAAATAGAAACCAGTCTACCTTTCTTCAACACTTAGTTTACTGTCATGCTCAGTTTGAAGAAGGTAAAATAATGGTGGGAGATACAAATTCAATACTTGACAGAAATTTAGATAGATCATCAAATACAAAAAGGATAAGCAAGATGATCCATCTGGAGTTCTCAAACTAATACCCAAACTGAAGCTTATAAATGGTTGGAGATCCAAGTTCCTAAAAATGGATTATACATCTTACTCAGCAGTTTGTAAGTTTTATTCACAGATACTCATTTTCTCTTCAGCAAGTTACTGATATTAACATAGTTCAAATTGGAACATTAGATCATGCCCCTCTCATGGTGACAGTACAGAAGCAAATCTAACAGTACATAAACAAATCTGTTCTGTGCTGCTACGTTGTGTCTCTCAAGAAAACACACATATACTTTTCCATGATGTTTATTGGAACACAGAGGCTAGTTAACAACTCTTGCTGGAGTTAATACTCTGCATCACTCCCTTGGTTATGTAGTAAAACACAACAATCCATTACCATCTATGCATGATACCCATTGTCAGCTCTTCCAGGTTCACCCCCACAACTTCTAGGTTGTTTGCGTAGTTGAAATAGCTCCTCTCTTTTAGTTACTTTGATCCTTAGAATTTCCTACCTGTCCTTTGATATTCTAACTCCATCCCCTACCCCAGTAAACTACAGTCTAATCCTCATAAATTCCTGCTGATTGCTATCATTCAAACACAAACAAATGTTCTTTATCTAAGCTGGTTAAATGCTATTCACTTCCCCAGCCATTAAACAATACTGACCATTTGATAACACCTTAAGTCTCTAAGAACTATCAGTTATATTTCCACTCATCTATGTCATACCCAGCACATACACATCCCCCCATTTCATATACAAGCACATGGCATGGAGAGATAATGACATGACAATCTGCACACACCCCCTAAATTTACTTCCCCAGTTTGTAAGGATATTTGTCATGGAATATTGATATAAGCTGTGTTGCCGTTACATGTTTTGCATCCACCCATTCTCTTTTGCTGGCTGGTAGGTGTTTCCATTTCTCAAAGTATTGCAGCCTATCTCTATTTTTCCCGGAATCCAAAATCTCTAATATTTCAAAGTGGTGGTGGTCCTCAACAAAGTTTAACAGGGTCTCAGGTTACTCATATGCTCTCAGCTTCAACAAGCTGAAATGAACTAAACTAAAATTAACTTTTCACAAGACTAATTCTGTCGTAACTCCATTTACCAGGCGTTTCACCTTGAACAGTCCCACATATTTAGGCCCCAGTTTCTTTGATGGTTGTGTATATTTCAAAAATTTGGTGGATAAATAAACTTTGTCACCTGGTCCTATGTTCCACTCCTAGTCCCTTTTCATGTCAGTGTACTTCTTGTAAATAGTCTTGGTGTAGTCTAATGCCTCATGAATCAAGGGCCAGTTTTCTTTGATTTTGTTTGCCTATTCTGATATTGGGATGGGGTCAGTTTGGACAACCTCAAGCGGTGACAAATGCCTAAGTCACCTGTCCATACACAACCTTGAATGGAGTATGTCCAGCGCTCTGATGCAAATGGCAACAATGTGTCCCAGTCATTCTGTTGGTAATTTACATAACACCAAAGATACTGCTCAAGAATTTGGTTCACTCTTTCAGTTTGCCCATGTGTCTCTTGGTGGTGTGTAGTATTCATGCCCTGATCCACATCTAACAACCTCATGAATGTCCTCCAAAATTTTGAGGTAAATTGTATTGTGAGATCCATTATTACTTTGAGGGGGAGTCCATGGAATTTATATAAGTGTTGAATGAACAATTTGGCCAGCTGCATAGCTGTGGGCAGTGACTTGCACCCCATGAAATGTGCCTGTTTAGAAAATGTGTCAGTGACTACCCAGATTGCTGTTTTCTGGACCCAAATAATTATCGCCCAGTCAGCCTGACGTCAGTACCCAGAAAGATCCTGGAACAGATCATTAAGCAGTCAGTTTCTAATCACTTAGAAAGCAATGCGGTAATCATGAGAAGTCAACATGGATTTCTGAAAAGTAAGTCATGCCAGACTAATCTTATCTCTTTTTACGATAGAGTTACTAGCTTGATAGATGAAGGGAATGCTGTGAATGTAGCATATCTCGATTTCAGTAAGGCCTTTGACAGAGTTCCCCATGACATTCTTGCAAAGAAGCTAGTAAAATGTGGGCTGGACAGGGATACTGTCAGGTGGATCTGTAACTGGTTGACTGACCGTTCCCAAAGGGTGCTCACCAATGGCTGCTTTTCATCCTGGAGAGAAGTGACTAGTGAGGTGCCACAGGGTTCTGTCCTGGGCCCAGTGCTGTTCAACATCTTCATCAACGACTTGGATGAAGGAATAGAGGGCATGCTCATCAAATTTGCAGATGACACCCAATTGGGAAGGGTTGCTAATACGCCAGAGGACAGGATCAAAATTCAAAATGACCTGGACAGATTGGAGAGCTGGGCCAAGGCTAGCAAAATGAAATTCAACAGAGAGAAATGTAAGGTCCTACACTTAGGTAGAAAAAATGGAATACAGAAATATAGGATGGGGGACATGTGGCTGGATAGCAGTACGTGTGAAAGGGATCTAGGAGTCTTAATAGACCACAAGTTGAACATGAGTCAGCAGTGTGATGCGGCAGCCAAGAAAGCCAATGCAATTCTTGCTGCATCAATAGGAGTATGGTGTCCAGATTGAGGGAGGTACTGGTACCACTCTATTCTGCTTTGGTTAGACTTCATCTTGAATACTGTGTCCAGTTCTGGGCACCCCAATTCAAGAAGGACATGGTCAAACTGGAGCAGGTCCAGAGGAGGGTGACCAAAATGGTGAAGGGCCTGGAAGCCATGCCCTATGAGGATAGACTTAGAGAGCTGGGTATGTTCAGTCTGCAGAAGAGAAGGTTAAGAGGGGACATGATAGCCATGTTTAAATATTTGAAGGGATGCCATGTAGAGGAGGGAGCGGGCTTGTTTTCTGCCGCTCCAGAGACCAGGACAAGGCGCAATGGATTCAAGCTGCAGGAAAGGAGATTCCACCTGAACCTCAGGAAGAACTTCCTGACAGTCAGGGCTGTCCGGCAGTGGAATATGCTGCCTCGGAGTGTAGTGGAGTCTCCTTCCTTGGAGGTTTTTAAGCAGCGGCTGGATGACCATCTGTCGGGAGTGCTATGATGGTATTCCTGCATGGCAGGGGGTTGGAGTGGATGGCCCATATGGTCTCTTCCAACTCTACATTTCTATGATATTTCTTTTCCACATTCTTTCCCAATCTTCCATCAAAATATTATGGCTTAAATCTTTGGCTCAATGCATCATACAATCTTTAACTGACTCCTCTTGTAGATTAAATGTGAGTAACATGTTATACAATCTAGTAAGTAAATGTTTCTCTCCTTTCAGCATATGATCCTCAAATTCTATTCATCTTAATTCCACCCCGCCAGCTTGCAAATCTTTTTTATATTTGTCTCTAATTTGGAGGTATGGAAACCACTGTATGAAAATACATTTATCCCATAACTGTTGTTTAACTTTCAATTGAATAGAATCTCCAACTTGATTTAAAAGATCCTTATAAGTATTCCAGTTTCCTTGTCTCCACAAGCCTGTTATCGAAAGAGTTTACAGGTGTGAGATCCATGAAGGTAGTTTAGGGCACAATAACCTTTTATGTCTTTCCCAAGCAGAAAATAGGATTTTGCATATCGCTTGAATACTGAAAGATTTTTGAACTTTGGTCTTGCCATATCACAAAAAGGAGTGCCAACCAAAATGTAGATCATGCCCTTCTAAAGCAAGAAGTTTTCAACCATCTAATATGATCCATGGTTTCAACCAAACCAGTTAAGCCGCATCATAGGAAGGACTTAAATCTGGTACTGCAAAGCCACTTCTTTTTCTAGTGTCCATCATTAATTTGTATCTCATTCTAAGTTTCTTTTCCCCCTCCATATAAATTTAAAGTGATCTTTAGTACATTCTTGAAACCACTTTCTAAAAATTTTCACTGGAATTATTTGGAACAAAAATAAAATTTCTGGAAGAACACTCATTTTGATAATTGAAATTCTTCCCATCAAGGATAAATCTAATGAATTCCAGATTTCCAGTTTCCTCTGTATTAGACTCCAGCTTTTTATATAGTTATTATTAAACAAATTATTATTATTATTTGTAAGTTCAATTTCTAGATATTTAATCTTTATGAGTGCATTGAAGCCCAGATTTCTGTTCAAGCAGTTCTTTCTCCATTGTAGTTAAGTTCTTTGAAAGCATTTTAGTTTTGGATTTGTTTATCTTAAACCTGGCAAACTGACCAAATTTATTTAGTATTCCTTTTAATGTAGATATTTGCAAAACTGGGTCTTCTAAAAATATCACAGCAGACCCTTTTGTTTTCCATCCACCTAATTGTTCTGTGAGCATATGCAACGACTTCTAATGTAGCTTTCCATGTTGGCCCTCATTTTGGCCACCAGTGTTCCCTATGCACTGGGTGTAGGGTTTTCACAGAACTGAAATGGCCAGCCGATTTGGCATCATGGCACCTCTACAATCCTTGTGTACGTTTTTCTCCAAGGACATACACTTTACTCCCTTTGTTTTTCCCTTCCTTCTTTCCAATTGGTTCTACAAGTTGCTCTGTTTTCTCGTAGTCTGGGTTTAATTTTTCCTGGCCCTCTTTATCATCGGTCTCTGGCTATTCCTCTCCCTTTTGCTGCCACTTTGACTGCGCCAAGTGACTGCCAAGCCTAGCTGTTGAGGGGTAAACATTGTGTCTATTACTTCAGGTCTTTCACAGTCATGCTGAGGTAGTCTAGACAACGTGTCAGCCAAAAAATTCTTTTTCCTGGCAGTGTTTGATAACAAACTTGAATTTGTAAACAAATTGTAAAAAAATTTTGCCCACCTTTCTTGTTTAACAATGAGGTGTCTTGGTGTCTGCAGAACCACTAAGTTACAATGATCTAGTGACATGACGAAATCATGGTGACTAATCCAAAGCCTACTTCTTAGACTAAGAGTAACAGATAAAATTAAAGGCACTGCCACAAACTACTTTGAAGAAAACGCCAGTCCAAATATTACTTACTCCATTTTGTGGGATATAGGGGTCCTTCATTAAGGCAGAATCCTTCATTAAAGAAAGCAAAAAATAGCAAGTAAGGATCAATTACATTCTGTTCCCATTTATAGAAGAGAAAAAGTGACCACAAAACATTGGAAAACATCAGCAGAAGGAGGATGGGACTTACAACACTAGATACTGACAATGTACAAATGTCTATGGTATATCTTAAACTGTTATGAATTTCATAACAAAAATATAAAGCTACTTGGACTTTTGGTCAAAAAGAGAGATCAAGAAAATTACTTTGTAAGAGAAATCAGATCCCAAACCTATATATCTTGCCCTAACACACTTGAGATAAAAAATGTTTATGAAACTTATTTGCACATTTATGTAAGTTGCAATTAAAAAGAAATGCTAATCTTGTTCTTTTCTTTGAAAAATTAATCAGTCAAATCCTTAACACAGAGATTCCATTAATAGCCCAATTACCAAAAAGGAAGTATTTAACACAATTAAAAATTGAAACTGGGCATATCCCCTAGTACAGATGGCTTCTCAAGAGAATTCTTTAAGACAGGTTCTGGTTTCCAGTCAGGTTAATGGAGGACATGATCTAGTGACCACTTGCTGGACTGCAACCCCCGAACTGTTGTGCTTAAAGAGGGGCTCCCCGTCTCAAGCTGTGGACTCTCCAATATGCAAAGGGTCTGAAGGATCTTTGGATCAGCTGAATCAGGCCCCACAAAAGGTCCATTTGGGAATGGAGTGGCCATGGGAGGTCCCAAGGCTATGGCAAAAATCACATGCCTTGGAGGAGCCAGGGGTGAATGTTATACAACACATCATATTGATAATACATTAGCCATTGTCTGGACCTCTTGAAGAAAGAATAAGTTTTGATCATATTAGTTTTGGTGGATAAAGACAAGGAGTCCCTGATTGCTACAGCTGGATCTGTTTTTTTAATGTTTAATTGCCCTCTTGTGAGATGAAGAATTTTAAAGAGATAGCACATTTTTCTGGATTGCTATGGCAAAGACAAGCTAAAGACAACTTAAATACATCAACCCTTTCTTTCTTCTGCCTTTTCTTTACAGATTCTTAAAGGACATAATTTCTAAGCTAATACTTAATTGAGAGAGACTTTTTAGTTGTTATTGTTCCTGTAATTGAGAATTTAAATTTGGACTTTAAGAAGAGTTTGCTTAGTTATTGGATTTTTCTAGTTTTTTATTTTTTTTCTGTTTGGATTTATAATTCAATTACAAAGACTATGTATATAATTTAAAAGACTATGCTTCCATATGATTATAGGGCCAGTTAGTTGGGAATTGATGAAGACTTCTTTTCAAAGGAACTTTGTCAACTTCTATGTTGATTGGCAATGTGTCAGCTTCTATGCTCCTGAGAATGTTTTTAGGTGAACTAGCGTTCTTATATATGTATTGGAACAGAAGCTTCTTTGGCAGAAGTAAAGAGGGGGGAAAAAAAGAAAAGGGAACACAGTGAACAATAGATGGCTTTGAAATATTCATATTGCAAGAAAATAGAGGTCGGTTGTATTATTTAATTTTTTTCTTTCCTTTATAAAATAATGATGGCTTCTACAACAAAACAGAAGATGCAAACCAGAAAGGACTCAGCTGATGAAGGTAAGGTGCTGGATTATTTTGCTACATTTGTTGCAGATTCAGGCAATTTAAGGTATCCTCTGAAAATAAGATGGATAAGATGGAAACAAGATGGATGAACTGAAAATATATGTGAAGGTAAAAAAAAAATCCAGCAGATGATGGAAAAAACAACTGCTGAAGTCCAAGAGAACAAGAAAGCAATTGCAACTTTACAGGAAAGGCTTAAGACCTGGAAGTTAAGACTACACAGAAGTATATCTAGGGTGAGGAAAAGAGGCAGCTGCCCTAGGCACCAGTGCCAGGAAGAGGCAAAAAAGTACCACCAAAGATTTAGCAGTGGCACAGCAGGAGAAGGAGGAATATGAGGCGGTGAGGGTGATGGTGGAGGCAATGGAGGAGGAGTGCCACTGCAGTTTGAGGGCAGAAGCATCAGGCAGCAGACACCACACCTCCATCTCACCCCCTGTTGATGCTCACTGCCCTTGCCATTACTGCCTTCACCTCAAGCTCACCAGTGTAGTATTGTTCCAGCCAGCTGCGGCCTATCAAATGCGGTGCTCATGTCTTGGCCAGCCCAGGCCAGGAGCAGCTCTTGCTCACCCAACTCAGGCATTATTTTGTGGGATTTCTCTTCCTTTTTCACCAAGGCCCAAGTTTCCTCTCTGCCTTCTGTGCTTCCCAGGGGCCCTCTGGCAGGATCCCCACCATCGTCTGCTTTTTTTCCCCCTCTCTAGCTTTAATCTAGCAGATCGAGCTGGTGGAGGGCAACAGACAGCATCTGCAAAGGCAAGTGGCTGTAGTCAAATTCTCCTTGGCCTACTTTTTCCCCCAAGCCAAAGCTGTGTCCTCAGCAACCCAATTTGTGGAGCAGATTGAGGCGAGAGGAGGGAAGGAGAGAGGGGACAGAGGAAAGACAGACTCCTGCAAAGGACAGAGCAAGTTGTCATTATGGACCTATTCTGTGCCTGCTCCCACTGCAAGATCAAGCATGGATCTCCCCCCCTCCCTCACCTGCGGTTTCCATCCCCAGGTTCCTCCTGGCTCATGACTCAAAGCTACAATTCACGTGGATAGAAGGGGTGGATGGGCAGGGTGGCCTACCATGTCAGGGTGCCGCTGCTCACCAATGGAGGGCAGATTTTGATATGCCAGAGCAGCAGCCTCGGTGTTGAGTGAGAACACCTGGGATGGAAGAAGGAAGAGGGGCCCACTTCCTGCTGAGCACCAGTGGCCATGTGACCAGCTGCCTGCAGCTCACCTTTCCAAGCAGAGTTGGCATCATTAGTCTCCCCCAACATGGAGTCCAGCCTTTAGCAGCCCACAATAAGGTGACTAAGTTGGCCTCCCTTTCTTCCTCCCTTTTTCCTGGGAGCTCCGTGGAGCTTCCCTACCCTGATGCGTAGAGGTAGTAGAAGGTGGCAGCCACACTTTCACTACCTTGCTGCTTTCTCCCTCTGGGTGATATATCAGACCCAATCCAGAGTAGCACACTTTGCCACAGAGAATGGAGGATGGCATTCCTCATCAGGATGGCCTCTGCTGCTCAGTTGCCAATGGCATGGGCGACCAAGTGGCTGGGGGCATTCCCCCCTCTTCCTTTGGATGTGCAACAAGGAGGTGTTACTGCCCTGGCTAGCCCGAGCTTGGGGGATATTAAAGATACCTTGTGATATCAATAATTTGGCCTCACATACCCATTCCCCTCCACGTGCTTGCGAGGCCCCCGGACAAGCACACCTACAGGCTCGGCCGATGATCGCTGTAATATTCCAACACAATACAGGCAGGCCAGAAATAGCCGACTCGCAGCTTCAGGAGACCTCAAGACAAGTACCTCAATTAGGTTTGCATGCAACTTTCCAAAAATCCTCTGCCCCCCGCCGGCAGTTTGACGGTTGGACTATACAACGCTCAAGCACTCCGCGTTTGCATACTGGCTATCCTATTGATAATTCAGCTATAATTCAATCGTTCAAATTCTGACCTTTTGGAGGCTTTGTCTCCAGCCCCAAATCCATTGTTTTCCCCAAGTCCGAACTAGCCTGCGGTCACAATTCTCCTTATAAAAACCCCTGACTTTGAGCGCTTCTTCGGATCGCTCTTGTCTTCCATCCCGCCTTGCTGTCGCTTTGTCCAGCGAGCCTTCCCCTCAGCTCCGCGTGCTGAGATCCACGCTCCCCAGCTTCTCCACTTCTAACTGGGCTTCAGGACAGGTGGAGTATCACCCAAACCAACAACTCCTCTAAAAATCCCTCTATCCCACTCCAACCTTTATTTCGATAGTTTCTCTGTATGTTTGTGTTGCATACACTGATTGATTGTATTTTTAATAAAAATCACATTTGTTATTTCACTCCGGTTTGCTTCTTGACTCGGCCTGACCCCGTAGACATTGGGTAAAAGATCTCACTGTGTTGCCCTGCCTCTCGCAGTGCTAACTTGTGCTCTCTTACTAATTTCCCCAACTTGTATAATTTTGAGAGCAATTAGGTGTCCCTCCCGGGACCCCCAGAAATCAGGGTAACAGAACACAGGGCCTGCCATACTTAGGCCTTACTGCCTGGCAAGAGAGCAGACAGAAGAGAGGGTGCAAAAGACCCATGATGCTGTACCACTCAGACGAAGAGAGGAGGGACATGGTTTTCTTGTAGCTACTTTTGCAGCTCCTCACTTAAGCTGAGCAGGGGGATGGGTGGGCAATTGGGGCTTTTCAGATTTTGTTGTCCAACAGTTCCTGTCAGCCCTAGTGAATGTAAGCCAGTGGTGAAGATTCATGGAAGTGTCCAACCAAAAACATCTAGGGGGCCACAATTGCTCACCCTGTCCTGGGTGAGCCTTGGAGCCTAACAGGTTGGGGTGCTTGGAAGGATTAGGGCCCAGAATTAGACAATATGGCCAGGGGAAATGGGGAACCTCAGATAGTTGAAATCCTAATGGGAAGAGAATGAGTGGAATTGCCCTCCTCCCTTGATGATGTATGTGGCAGTCATTCCTTCATAAAATGGGACTTCTTGTTGTTGCTGCTGCATGCCTTCAAGTCATTTCCAATGACAACCCTATCACGGGGTTTTCTTGGCAAGATTTGTTCAGAGGAGGTTTGCCAGTGCCTTCCTCTGAAGGGTGAGAAAATGTGACTTGCACATGGGTTTCCATGACTGAAAAAGGATTAGAACCTTGGACTTCAGAGTAGTAGTCCAGAACTCAAACCACTACACCACACTGGCTCCAAAAATGGTAGTACTGGTGTCCATTTGCATAGGATTGTTATGAGGATGACTAAGATATAACAAGTTAATTCCTACTTCTAGCCATGCTTGTGGCTTCAGCTGCTGTTTAAAGTATAACAACAGCACCATTGAATTTAATTCATTGCAAAACAAAACAAACAAACAAACAAACAAACAGAATGCTGTTCAAACAATGATTATTTCTTTTCCTGAATCAGGAATTTTTCATTTTTTCCTTATCATTCTTATAGAGAATATTTGTTGCTCGAGTAGGGGAACATATACATATGAATCATGTTAGAATAACTGGTGCCTCCAAGCCACTTTGGTCATTTGTTTTCTGGTACCTTTATTTTCATTTATGCTGGTAGAAGTCATTCTCTCTCTCTCTCTCTCTCTCTGTGCTCAGGACAGGCTGCCACTTAGCAGAGTGAAACAACTTGCTTCAGGCTGCACAATGAAAAGTGGATAAATGGGGGTAGGAACTGACATCTGAAGCGTGCAATAAAACTTTTTAAATAATTTTAAATAATTATGAAATATCCTATGTAATTCTTTTTCATATTAATCTATCATCCTGTTTCAGTTTTGCAATTAATCTTACTGCCCTGTCTTGAAGTTTAATTAACCATTCTTCTTCATTGCAGATATCAGGTTGCTTCCAGTTTTTTGCATATGTAATTCTAGCTACGGTGGTCATATAAAATAATAGTCTCCCATATTTTTTTTCCACACTTCCATCCATCATGCCCAACAGATACAATTCTGGTTTCATTTTCAACCTTATACTCAATTTTTTTTCTATTAACATGGATTATTTTCAATATTTTTTAGCTTTGGGGCAATTCCACCACATGTGAAAAAATGTTCCCCTTTCCTCCTGCATTTCCGACATTTATCATCCATGGTTTTGTACATTTTTGCCAATCTGTCAGGGGTTAAATACAATCTTAGATATATCTTATAAGTATTCTCTTTTATATTTTGGTTAGCAGTATATCTTAAGCTCTTATTCCAAATCTTTTCCCATTTCTCATATTCAATAGGATGGTCTACATTATGAGCTCGTTGGATCATTGATTCTTTAATGATTTCCTCCTCTGTCTCCCACTTAAGAAGCAATTTGTATATCTTAGATATAAATTTTGGTTTGTCATCAAATATTATCTGATTGAATTTCAATTTCTTTCAATTTGAAATCCATTCAAATTTTTCCCTATTTTCCATTTCTCCTTTAATTGTCTGTGTAGTAACCAATGGCATTTCAGTCCATCTTCCCTAAGTTCATCTTGAGTTTTGCAGTTTGCTTCATTTCCTTGTAATTTTATCAAGTCTCCATATGAAATCCATCTTCCCTAGAATATATTTTCTTTATTGTAAAAAGCTTCATGAGGTGAAAGCCATTAAGGGGGTTTTAGGGTAAAATCTCAATCTCTATTTTTTCCAAATCTTCAATAACGGTTTCCTTATATAATTATTGTTAAATTTACTATGTACTCTATCCTTGTCATACCCAAGATAAGCATGCCATCGAAATGCTAATCCTTCACCCTCTAACTTCAATAATTTATTTTTATTCAACTTAATCCAGTTTTTAAGCCATTGAAGACAACATGAATGAAAGTAAAGTTGTCCAATTTACGATCTACCAGCAGATCTATCACTCCTTCCAATCTCCAAGGAGAATCATTCCATCACAGTCAACTTCCATAATTTGGGCTTCTAGATTTTTGTAGAATTTGTCTTTTCCGTTATGGGGGCCATAGACTCCAACCAAAAGTATTTTTTGGTCTTGCCATTTAATTTCGACCCCTATATATTGTCCTTCCTCATCCTTAAAAATTTCTCATGCTTCAATTCTATTATTGACATAAATTACAACTCCTTTTTTTTCTTCTAAGTTGTTACAGCAAATTCATTTCCTAATTTTTTATTCCACAGCAATTTTGTTTTCTCTCTTTTTATCTTTATTTCTTGCAGATTATATCACATTTTTTCTTTTCCAAATAGTGGAAGATCTTCCTCCTTTTTTCAGGGGTGCTTATCCCTTTAATATTCCATGTTAGAATTTTTATATCCATTTTCTCATTTCCATTCTTTTCTTTTGTTGTCTTTTCCTTGGTTTTCTTCCATTTCTCGTTCCAAATCCTTGTCTTTTATAACTTCCTCTGGTCATTTGAAGGTTTCTCCTGTTGCTAATTCTTCTTCTGTAATTTATTCCTCTCCATCTTCTTCTTCATCTCTAACATCTTCTTGAGAGGCCCTTGCCTCTACTCGTTTATCAACAGTTGTTTCCTTTTCTCTTTTTCTTCTTTTAAATTCTTTATACTCTCCTTGAAAAGTTCCTTCATTTTGCCTCATGAAGTCCTTGGCCTCCTGGATTGAATTAATGAAAATTATTTTTGAATTTAAATGAGAGGCTTTCCAACCTTCCCCATCTGTATGGGGTTCCTTTCCTTCTTAGATGACTAGCCAAGAAATTATATTCTCTTCTCTTTTGAAGTAATCTTCCTGGTATATCCTTAAAGATCCAGATTGTCTCTTCTTTCAGTTTGAATGCCTGTTCCATATTTCATTGTATCAAGCTATCTCTTGTTCTTTTCTTCAAAAATTCTATTACTACATCTCCAGGGAACCTTCTCTCTTTTAATGTCGAGGGACCAATTCTAAAAATTCTGTCAATCTCAGTTTCCATTTGTTGTCTTGGCATTTCCATATAATCAGTAAGCTCAGGTATAAGTGTATCATATAAATTCTCATTCTTTGATTTCTTCAGCTCTCTTATCTTCACACAATTGTAATGAGGGAATATTATGTTGATGAGCCAATAAGAGCTGCACATGGTCCTTATTCCTGCCTTTGTGCCTCTCCCTTGTTTCCCTGGAAAACAAAAGCACGGCTGAGGGCAGGTTGGGGAAGGTCACCTCTGAGAGAAAGCTACAGCCCACTCTCTCATGGCTGGCAGGGTCAGGGTACCTATCCCAGTGGTTTCCTTGAGAGCAAGTAGGACAGTCCACTCTGGGTTTCCAGGGTTTCTCTTTCCTGGGGAGTTTGTAGCTGCTGCTTTACTGCTTTGTCCTCAGCCTCTCCTGCCTGACTAAAGCTCCATCCTGTCACTCCCTTTCCCACTTGCTTCAGCAACACTTCATCCAGACTTTCCCCTTCCCAGCAAACTGACTTCCTGCTCCCACTCCTTTTCCTCCCAATCCTCCTCCTCCTCCTCTCTGACTCCTGTTCTTTGACCAGCACTGTGAAAGGGTTTTAAATCTATCTGAAGCCTTGCAGAGTTTTCCTGGTCTGAGAATCTGGGAGGGGGTGAAGTTTTCAATGTGTGCAGGAAGAGCAGAGAGAGGTTGCTATTGCTGGGACTGAAGAAAGCTATTGTGGGGAGTGGAGAAAGAGAAGGTTAAAATCCAGTTGGGTTTTCCTGGTCTGAGAATCTAGGGCAGAAGTTTCCAGTATGTGCCAAGAAGAACAGAGAGAGGTTGCTATTGCTGGTACTGGAGGGAAGTGTGAGGAGGTGTTACCCTAATTTCTGGGGTCCCTTGGGGGACACCTCAATGTGCTCCACATGATGGGGAATGGAAACTAACCAGAGCACGAGCAACAGCAATGCGAGAGACAGGGTAACCTAGTGGGGTCTTTTTACTCAGTTTTTACGGGGTAAGGCCAGGCCAAAAACCAAACGAAAATGTCTAATAAATGATTTTATTGAATGAAAGTCTCACGCATCAACGCAATCACTCACACACTCACTCAAGACCTAATTAAGAAGCAAAAGAGAGGAAACTGGATAGGGGGAATTTTTTTTTTTATAATCATTTTATTCAAATTCACATATAAAACAAACAATTATAACTGTCAGCTTAATTGAAATATTTTTGATCTTCCACACTGATCTAGATTTCATTATCAATATTTCTTAACATGCTTATATTATTGTACTACATTTTACTGCTAATATTACTTGTTGATTCTTGCATTTCCATCTCCATATTTCCGCTTCATGATATATATCCTGTAGCCCCCTCATAAATTATCTTAAACCATGAATTACACATTTCCATCTGATAGCATCCAGCAATTACCCATTACAGTTTGCCATTCTTTTTGTATCTCATCGTCTGATTTCCCTTTTAATCTCTGAGAGACCATGTCAGCATTTTTCTTTTCAGTAAGTGTACCCCACCATTGTTCTATTGTGGGTATTTGCTGAGTTTTCCACAACTTTGCATATTCAATACGAGCTGTTGTTATCATGTACAGTAGTATTCTCCAATACTTCTTTATACCAGTACCTTCTAATGTATCAGTTATATTTAACAAATACAATTCCGGTATCTTAGCAAACTGAACTTTCATTAATGCACAAATTTTGTTTTGTATTTCACTCCAATATTTCTTAGCTTTTGGACATGTCCCCCACATGTGGTATATCGTGCCAACCTCTTTCTGACATTTCCAACAATGTCCAGTACCTGTATTATAAATCTTTTTTAATTTGTCTGGTGTCATGTACCATCTATGAAATAGCTTGTAATAGTTCTCTTTCAGATTCTGGCCTACTGTAGATTTTTGTGTTTTTTTCCAACTCTGTTCCCAAGACTCTAGTTCAATTGAACGTCCGATATTTTGAGCCCATGAAATCATTGCTGCCTTTACTGTTTCTTCTTGCCTCTCCTGCTGTAGTATTTCTTGATGTATGTGGGCTAGTAGATGAGGTGGATTTCCAAACAGCCATTTAATTACTCCAGTTTTCTCTTTTATTTCAATTCTATATGTTTTTATGTCCATCTGAAGCCTTTCTGCTAACTGTCTGTAAGGGAACCAGCTTAATGTTATTCCTCTTGTTCTAATTTTTCTCTTGTTTCAGTCTTAAGATTGTTGGACGTTGATCTCTCAATTATATCGTCGTATCGCAACCATTTATCTGTTTCTGTCCATCTGCAAAAAAATGCCTCTTGCGTTGAGACCCAAGTGGGGAGCTGCCATACGTTTTTAGTCTTATAATCATCCCAGATTTTCAAAAGCGATTTTCTGATATAATGGTGTGTAAAGTCTTTATCTATTTTTGCTTTATCATAAAACATATAGGCATGCCACCCCATGCTCAGGTCTACTCCCTCCAGTGCCAATCTATCTTGTAGGTCTACCCAGGTCTACCCAGTCTTTTATCCACATAAAGGCCACTGCCTTATAATATGTCTGAAAGTCAGGTAGTCCCATTCCTCCTCTACTTTTCAGGTCTGTCATAGTACTCCATTTTATCCTAGGTTTTTTCCCTTGCCATATAAACTTGGTTAGTTCTCTCTTCCATTGTATGAAAGGTTTCATGTTGGTTATAATGGGAAGATTTTGGAACAAAAAGTTCATTTTTGGCAGAACGTTCATCTTTATTGCAGCTATCCTCCCCATCATTGACAAACACATAGAAGTCCAACTTTCCAAGTCTTTTGTTATTTTTTTCCATTTTTTTTCATAATTGTTTTGAAATAACTCATTGTTTCTTTTAGCTATCCAAATACCTAGATATTTTGCCTTTTGTCCTCTGTTAAATCCTGTTTTTTTGTGCTAATTCTGTCTCTTCTCTTTCAGTCATATTTTTGGTTAAGAAGACTGTTCTTTCCTTATTAACTTTAAAACCAGAGAATTCTCCATATTCTTGAACTATAGTAATCAATTCTTCGATACATCTCCCTGGATCGTCCAATAATAAGACCAAATCATCAGCGAAAGCTTTTAACCTGCATTGATATTTCTTAATTTGGACTCCTCTTATATCCTTATCTTCTCTTATAGCATTGTTAAGTATTTCCATTGTCATAATAAACAGCAGAGGAGACAAGGGACACCTTTGTCTTGTCCTTCTGTGCAACTCTATCAATTGTGTTCTTTCACCGTTTATGACCAATCGAGGTTGTTGTTGGCTATAGATTGCTTCAATCCATGAAATAAATTTTTCTCCTGCCTGCATCTGTTTAATCTCCGTCTTCATAAATGGCCAACTGATCATGTCAAAAGCTTTCTCCGCATTTACAAATATCATAGCCATTTTTCCGTTCTATGCTTTTCATAGTATTCAATTCTATTTAAGACCATTCTGATATTGTTTCTCAAAGATCTTTTTGGTAGAAAGCCATTCTGGTCCTCATCAATTACCTCTAACAGCACTTTTTCAAGCCTTGCTGCTAGGATAGAAGCAAAAATCTTGTAGTCTATGTTCAAAGGTGATATTGGTCTATAATTCTTTACATCTTTCAGATCTCTTCCTTCTTTCGGGATCAGCACGACATTAGCTTCTTTCCAGGTATCGGATATTCCTTCTTTTATTATTTCATTTATAGTGCTTTGCAAAGGTATTGAAATCTCATGTTCCATAATCTTATAATCTTGCAGTAAAACCGTCGGGTCCTGGAGCTTTGTCATTCTTCAAGTTTCTAATAGCCTCAACTACTTCCATCATAGAAATAGATTTGTTCAAAATTGATCTTTGGTCTTTGTTAAATCTCATTTTGTTTATTTTCTCCAAATATTCTCCCACTTCTTGTTGTTTTTTCACCTTTGAGATCTTGCTCATCAGCTTCACGTAGTAATTATAAAAGGCTTGTTTTATTCACTCTTGCTTTGTAATTCTTTCTGCTCCTGTTCTAATCTCGGTTATGATATTTCTGGCCCTTCTTTTACGCAGCAAACCAGCCAAAAACTTTGAAGGTTTATTAGCTTGTTCAAAGAAATTATATTTTGTTCTCCTTATCTGTTCCTCTATTTCTTCCAAATTAAGTTGATTTAATTCAGCTTGCTGTACCTTCATCTGTAATCTAATCTGTTTATCTGACAGGTTTAGTCTCATCTGTCTTTCAGTTTCTTTCATCTTTTCCAAAATTTGCTGCTCAGTATTTCTGTTTTCTTTTCTAATCTCTGCGGACCATCTGATAAAGTTACCATGCATCACAACTTTACTTGCATCCCATATGGTTTTCATCGACAACTCTGATGTCAGGTTCTCATTAGAATAGTTAATTATCTCTGTTTTTGCTTTTGCTATATACTTCTCCTTGTTCCAGATCTCATCATTCATTCTCCATGTTCTTTCTCTGTCTTTGATCTTTATCTTTAGTTATGTTGGATTATGATCAGAGCACAAATTGGGAAGAATGTCCATATCTGTAATTTTCAACAATAGTTGTTTGGATACCAACATCATATCTATCCTTGATTATGTCAATCTGAGTAAAATGTAAGTCCATCCAATTGTCCGTTCTTGTATCTCCAAGTGTCATATAAATTTAGATTGTCCATCATGTTAAAGAAACTCTTAGGAAGTTTACCGTTGTTTCAGGGGATTAACTTTTGCATTGTCCTGTCCACTTGGGGATTGATTACTCCATTAAAATCCCCCAAAACAATAATGTTAGAATTTCCTATTTCATTAAGATATCTCAGTACCTCTTCCTGTATTGTAGAGAAGAGTTCACCTTTAGCTCCATTTGGTGCATATATTCCAACTATTAATATTTTATCCTGTTTCAAAGTAACTTCAACTCCTATGTAACGCCCGTCACTGTCCTAGAAAATTTGCTGTGCACCAAATTTTGAATTTACATACATCAAAACTCCCCTCTTCTTTTTGTCAATCGTAACTGCATAACAGCTACCTAGTTTCAAGTTCCTAACATATCTCAAATCTTGAGTTCTTCTTGCAGACATATTATGTCTAAATTCTGTTTCTCTAAATAATGAAAAATTCAGCTTCTTTTGTATTCGGAGTTGAACCCCTTAATGTTCCAAGAATAAATCTTCAAATCCATTTTGATTGGTTATATTAATATTTTATTTCTGAAGTTTGACTTACTCCTTCAATATATCTCCTTCTAACTCCCCTTCTTCTTGTTCCAAAATTCCGTGTGCTGCTTCTATTGCTTCCTCTTGTTCTCCGTCATCTTCTTCTTCTTGAAGTTGTTCTCTTTCCTCCTCTGGAGATAGCTGTTCCTGATCTTTCTCTCCTTCAGGGGTAGCTTTTTGTGAGTCTTTCTTCAATCTGTCCATCATTTCTTTTGCTTTATGTACCGAGTTGATCCTATATCTCTGCTGTTTATAAGTAAAGAACAAGTCTTCGACTTTTTCCCATCGATAATTAATCTGACGCTTTTGCAGAAGGTTTGCCAACGGTTTGTATTCTTGTCTTTTCTTTATGATTTGATAAGGTATATCTTTAAAAATTCTGACATCTTTATCTTCAATCTTCAATAATCCATCGTAGCTTCGTTGTAATATTTTGTCTCTTACCATTGTCCATGTAAAAGTTATAATAATATCTCTTGGTAATTTCCTCTCCCTCGCTACTCTGGAGGAAACTCTGAACATTCTGTCAATATAAGTCTCCATCTTTTCCTCTTCAATATCAATGAATTCTGCCAAAGCCGGTACAATTTTTTCATACAAATTCTCTGCTAAGACCTCTGGAACACCTCTAAATCGAAGACATCTTCGATAGGGGGAATATTGAAGGGATTGTAGCTGGGGTAATACTGCACCTTTTCTTGAAGTCTTTGGTCCGGGAAAGACAGTGAAGAAGTAGAGCTCAGCACAGAGAGGGCTGAGAGGATTACTCAATGGACGGAGAAATGGTCTGCTGGGATGACCAGGAGTGATCCAAAGAACTCCTCAAAAACTGGGACTATTTGTAGGGGAAAAAGTACCTGGAGGGCTAATTCTTTCCTGGGGAGAACAGTGGGTGTGATGAGATCACAAGGTGTTGCCAAAGTTTCAGGATCTTCAGTTGCATTGGGTTGTGGTGTGAATTTATGTAGATGATCCTTGCCTGATAGGATTTTGTTGCTATTGGTGCTCAACTTGGGGAAGAGACGTTAATCTCCTCAAGTTGGCTCTTCAGTGGCTGAGGACCTTTTGTTTACTGTGGGTTTGCACAGCTTGAAGTCTCCTGGGGCTATGTGACTGGGGATTTTACTGGCCTGACCTGATTTTCGATCATTCGACCGTTGCTGGCTGTGTGCTCATCCGGGTGACCTCTCAGGCACATTGAATCATATTTTAATATCAAAATTGTAGACCCCGGTACAGGGTTTTCCAGTGGAGAAACAATCCCCTCCCCGAAAATGGACAATGAAGGTATGATATCATACATTTTCCAATTAAAAACAAAAATAATTTTAGAGCCAAATTGAGTAAAAGAAAAATGGGTGTCAACAAAAAGGAGTTCTCATCAGAACTGCAATACAAAAACAAGGGAATTGAGAGTATAACAACTTCACTCAACATAGAAAAGGAGAAAGACCTCAATTTCACATATTGAATGATTTCTAGGTACACTCACATTTATGCACAAGTACAACAGTATATAAATGAAAGCAGCAATTGGTTATAGCAGTATTCTCCAATAATTGGAGCATAAGAAATGCGTATACAAAATCTTTTTTGATCTATCTAACATAAACTTCTATTCTATGGTATGATGTCTTCTTAATAATGATAGCTGTAGACAGGAGAAAATAACAAAACACATCACCCCCCCCCCCCGATACAAAAGAGCCGGAATGGTGTTCAAATTCACAGTACAAACAGCAATATGCAAACAATGTAAAATGTAGTAAAATGTGGGCTGGACAGAGCTACTGTCAGGTGGATCTGTAACTGGTTGACTGACCGTTCCCAAAGGGTGCTCACCAATGGCTGCTTTTCATCCTGGAGAGAAGTGACTAGCGGGGTGCCACAGGGTTCTGTCCTGGGTCCAGTACCGTTCAACATCTTCATCAATGACTTGGATGAAGGAATAGAGGGCATGCTCATCAAATTTGCAGATGACACCCAATTGAGAGGGGTTGCTAATACGCCAGAGGACAGGATCAAAATTCAAAATGACCTAGATAGATTGGAGAGCTGGACCAAGGCTAGCAAAATGAAATTCAATAGAGAGAAGTGTAAGGTCCTACACTTAGGTAGAAACAATGGAATGCAGAAATATAGGATGGGGGACACGTGGCTGGATAGCAGTACGTGTGAAAGGGATCTAGGAGTCTTAATAGACCACAAGCTGAGCATGAGTCAGCAGTGTGATGTGGCAGCCAAGAAAGCCAATGCAATTCTCGGCTGCATCAATAGGAGTATGGTGTCTAGATCGAGGGAGGTACTGGTACCACTCTACTCTGCTTTGGTTAGACCTCATCTTGAATACTGTGTCCAGTTCTGGGCACCCCAATTCAGGAAGGACATGGTCAAGCTGGAGCAAGTCCAGAGGAGGGTGACCAAAATGGTGAGGGGCCTGGAAGCCAAGCCCTATGAGGATAGACTTAGAGAGCTGCGTATGTTCAGTCTGCAGAAGAGGTTAAGAGGGGACACGACAGCTATGTTTAAATATTTGAAGGGATGCCATGTAGAGGAGGGAGAGGGCTTGTTTTCTGCCGCTCCAGAGACCAGGACAAGGAGCAATGGATTCAAGCTGCAGGAAAGGAGATTCCACCTGAACCTCAGGAAGAACTTCCTGACAGTCAGGGCTGTCCGGCAGTGGAATATGCTGCCTCGGAGTGTAGTGGAGTCTCTTTCCTTGGAGGTTTTTAAGCAGAGGCTGGATGGCCATCTGTCGGGAGTGCTTTGAGGGTATTCCTGCATGGCAGGAGGTTGGAGTGGATGGCCCATGTGGTCTCTTCCAACTCTACATTTCTATGATTCTATGATTCTATGAATTCAGAAAAATAACAGTGATCAGTTGGAAATCAATACAAGTATAGGAAAAGTTCAACTTAGGCAAACCTAACAATCCTATGAGTTCTGAGTTCGAATCCTACACATTCAGTCTATATGTCTACCACATTTCTACCAATCTTGTAAAGTCACACTAAAAATACATGAGAAGGAAACAAAGAGAGACAGAAAGCATAACATCACACATACATTACACTCACACACAGAGTTTACAAAAATTGAAGCAGGGATTACTAAAAGTATACATCATATGCATACAGAATCTCTAATGTCTTTCTTGAATTGGGGTGCCCAGAACTGGACACAGTATTCAAGATGAGGTCTAACCAAAGCAGAGTAGAGTGGTACCAGTACCTCCCTCAATCTGGACACCATACTCCTATTGATGCGGCGAGAAATGCGTTGGCTTTCTTGGCTGCCGCATCACAGTGCTGACTCATGTTCAGCTTGTGGTCTATTAAGACTCCTAGATCCCTTTCACAGGTACTGCTATCCAGCCACGTGTCGCCCACGGTAACAGGGGGGCAACTTCAGCTTCTTCCAGATTCTCAGACCAGGAAAACTCAACCAGGGTTTAACCTTCTCTTTCCCCTCTTTCTGCACAACAGCTCTGTCCAGTCCAACAACAGCAATCTCTCACTTCTCTTCCTGCATACATTGAAAACTTCACCCCCTCCTGGATTTTTCAGATGAGAAAAACTCTGTGAGGCTTCAGCCAGATTTTAAACCCTTTTCACAGTGCTGTTGGAAGGACAAGAAAATAAGAGGAACAGGAGGATTGGAAGGAAAAGGAGTGAGAAGAGGAGGTCAGTGGGCTGGGAAGGGGTTTAAAGCCTGGCTGAAGCACTGCTGTGGCAAGGTGGGAAAGGGAGTGACAGGATGGGGCTCTGGCAGGCAGGAGAGAGAGAGGAGGATTGAAGATTGACATCAGCGGGAAAGGATTTAAAGTCTAGCTGAAGCATCACTGACTCAAGGTGCGAAAGGGAGTGACATGATGAGGCTTTGATTTTCTAGTTATTGAAACTTAACTCCCACACCACACACCAGCACCTCCATTTTTTTCTGTTAAAGTTGGCTCCCAGACTTGAGACTCAACTTGAATTACTTTGGAAGGACTTGAGACTCAACTTGTGACTTGAAGGTAGAGGCTTGAGACTTGACTTGAGACTTGGAGTAAAAGACTTAAATACATCACTGACCAACTAACAAAACAACTAACATCACTAACATCACAACTAACTAACCAACTAGCTAACCAACTAACGTTACTAAGTAACCACTAACTAACAGCATTACAAAGTCTTTAATAAGTCTTCTATCACATAATCTATTTTTGGAAGTTATTAGTAACTCTAAAATAGTATTCATTTTAAAATATACAGAGTACAAAAATCTTCTGTTTGACCTTTTAACCTAGTTGTTAATTTATACATTTCTGCCATTTTTATCAACCTATTAAACCATTTGGATGTAGATGGGGTTTCCAACTTTTTCCTATATTTTGCGTAGATCAATCTTGCTGCAAGTGGCATATATTGTATTATTTTGTCCTGTTGTGTTTCCACATTAGTATCTTCTTCCGAGATACCTAGAAAAAAATAATTCTGGCTTAAGTTAAACGCTTCAAGATTTGTTGCATCATATTTTGAATTTTATTCCAAAATTGCTTAGCCTTCTCACATGTTCACCACATATGATAAAAAGATCCAATCTAGTCTTGGCGTTTCCAGTGTGTTATTCATATTTTTATATATCTTTGCCAGTTTTTCTGGTGTGAGATACCAACAAAACATCATTTTATAATAGTTTTCTTTAGGATCATAGCAGAGCATATTTTTTAATTTCTTTTGTCATAGTTTTTCCCATTGAATATTATATGCAAAATTTTCACCCAATTAATCACTTTTAACAAAAATGTGTATAGCTTTGTGATTAGATGTTCCTCATTAGTACATAGCAATAATTCAAAGTCAGATTTATTCCTTTCAAACTCTTTATTCTTACCTTCTTTAAATCTTACCTGAAATTGTCTATGTGTAAGGCCATTGGATATTAAAACCTTCTTCTTGCAGTCGCTGCAAGGTTTCATTAGGTAATCTGTATGAGTCTTTATTAAGTAATCAGAGTGTGTTATCCAGTGTCAGCAGACTCCACTTATGACGGGCAGTGGCACAGCATCTCCACGTCATTGGCCAGCAGCATCTGGCCCATTAGGGCTTCTAGGCTGTCTCGCACTCAAGGATCTTTAATTTCAGGCTGTCCTGGAAGTACTGGATCTTGGTGGCCTCCAACCACTAAGGTACTTGGGGAGCCAGCTGCTGGAACTCCTCAGCATAATCAGTCACTGATAGGTTCCCCTGTTTCAATGACATGAGGTGAACCCCACCCTTGGCTTGACAGAACAGATCCTTGAAATGGGCTCAGAGGTTATCCATGAACAGGCAGAAATTGTCCAGTTCTGGGGCTCCAGCATTGTACAGCCCCACCAGCCAGTCACACACTCATCCCTCCAGCTATGCTATCAAACGCTGCACTTTTGACTCTTCAGATGGTTCCTGTGAACCCAGCAACTTGAGTCAGAAAATATGGCAAGTACTCACCCTGGCTGTCAAATGTGGTTTTCAACTGCCTTCCTTCTGGCACCTGCAGCATTGGAGGTGCAAGTTGGGGAGCACCTCTGCCAGCAACCCCAGCTTGCAGTGGCCCTGGTTGTGGTACACTGTCTCTTGCTCCCAGGGGGGATGGTTTCCATCTGCTACTGCCACTTCTGGTACCTCTCCTTGACTCACATGCATGATAATCCACATCTGTTGGATCATGTCTCGGGCTTCTTCCAGTTTCTCCTACAAATGCAGGACCTCTGTGTCCAGGCCAGGGTCTTTGCCATCTTGCAGTAGCATGCTTCTGATCTGCATGTCCCACTCCAACACATGTCCAACCTGGCTTTGATGGTGCACCTGGGAACCAGGGGCCACCAGCTGCCCCAGTTGGAGTCCAGGTCCAGTGATCACCTAAGGTCTTGAGGTTCCAAGTGGACAGAGGTGTAACAAAAGCATTCCCTGAACCTGGTTGCCTGGTCACCTTGGGCCAGACATCAGTCCCATTCTCCTTTTCACCTCCTTGGCTCAGGTTGTCCAGATCTGGAAATTCCTTCCCAGCCTGCACACAGCAGCAACGTGGTGTCTAAATAGGATGCTAGGATAACTTGGGTAGAGTCTAAGCAAACTTTCATGCTCTGGATAATTCATAATCCACAAACTCCACTCTGAGGTAGACAGCAGTGTTTATTTCTAGCAAAGCAAGAAAGAGAGCAGACTTCATCCAAAGTTGTTGAGATTAAAGCATACATGTAGTTCACAGGTTTTATATCTACACATACAAATTTAGGCATGCAAAGGTGTGATTAGAGAGGATCATAAATTTAACATCACCCACATCTTTAGACATTTCCCAAATTTGCAGTTGTTTACCCTTCTTTCATTCTTGGGGCAGGAACATATTTCCTGTCCTTATCTTTAGACAATTCAAGTTCCCAAAAGATCTTTTGGTACTTTTGTTTTCACCCACTGATATTCTCATTAACTATTAGGATATATTGGAATACACAAGCAACTGTCAAACAGATACACTGTTGCAATCGACAATTAACACTTGATATATTGTAGCACTCTAACTGAACTCTAGCATTGCCTCTACACTACCATATACTATTTTCAATACACATTCAGCATATCCACTTATGACAAGGGCTGCACATCCTGACAGATGAATGGGAGGTGTTGGGAGGGGAGGAGGGAAGACTTCTTTCAGTTGACTCTGTTGCAGCCACAAGAAGCCAGTTGTCTAGACAGGGAAACATTCTTATGTCTTGAAGTTAAATGTGGGAAGTGACTATCACTATCACCCTTGTGAAGATGCAGAGGGCAATGGAACAACCAAAAGGCATTATATTGTATTGGAAGATGGTTAAATTTATGATAAAATGAAGGTATTTTCTGTGCTGTGGAAGGATGCAAATATGTATAAGTGTCTTGAAGGTCCAACAAAGCCAACCAGTCTTTAGGTTTGAGGAGGGGAAAAAAGGATGCTGATTTCTTGCCAGAGGACTCTCAGTGGGGTGTCTCTGTGAGAATTTGATCACATAACCAAGGTAAATGATAGTGAGGGCCAAAGAACCTTGCCATATATGCTCCCATGTGGGAACATGGTCTGGGAGAAAGGAAGGCATATGGAGAAGGAAACATTGATGCAAAGACAGAGACAGAAAAGCCAGTAGGCTCACAGAGTCAAAGTCACTGTTTGTTTGGGACTTCTTGGATGGCAGAGAATTCTAGTATTGCAAGGTTTTGAAAGAGCACCAAGACTGCTTGAATTGCGAAGATTGGCAGGACTGTACATAGGAAGAACAGGAGGAGGAGTATAGAGATGGGTAGCTTGATGTCCTTCAAAGGAAGCCTAGTCAGGCATGAAGGTCAAATGGCAGGGCCAAACTCCATTTTCCTTGCTGTGGTTTGGGCCCTGGAGGCCATGGCCTCATCACTTCAAGCACTGAAAAGGCCTTCCCCTTCAAAGGGGAGCATATTCTACTGCCAAACAGCTCTGACCATCAGGAAGTTCTTCCTGAGGTTTAGGTGGAATCTCTTTTTCTGTAGTTTGAATCCATTGCTCCTTGTCCTAGTCTCTGGAGCATCGGAAAACAAGCCCGCTCCCTCCTCAACATGAGATCCCTTCAAATATTTAAACATGGCTATCATGTCCCCTCTTAACTTTCTCTTCTGCAGACTAAACATACCCAGCTCCCTAAGCTGCTCCTTATAGGGCATGGCTTCCAGACCCTTCATCATTTTGGTCACTCTCCTCTGGACACATTCCAACTTGTCAATATCCTTCTTGAAATGATGTGCCCAGAACTGGACACAGAACTCCAGATGAAGTCTAACCAAAGCAGAATACAGTGGTACTATTACCTCCCTTGATCTAGACACTGTACTCCTATTGATACAACTAAGAATTGTGTTGGCCTTCTTGACTGCTACATCACACTGCTGACACATGTTCAGCTTGTGGTCCACCAAGACTCCTAGATCCCTTTCACATGTACTGCTATCCAACCACGTGTCCCCCATCCTATATTTGTGCATTCCATTTTTTTCTGCCTAAGTGTAGAACCTTACATTTCTCTCTGCTGAAATTAATTTTGTTAGCTTTGGCCCAGCCCTCCAATCTGTCAAGTTCATTTTGAATTTTGATCCTGTCCTATGGCATATTAGCAACACTTCTCAATTGGGTGTCATCTGCAAATTTGATCAGCATGCCCTCTTTTCCTCCATCCAAGTCATTGATGAAGATGTTGAATAGCAGTGGGCTGAGGACAGAGCCCTGTGTCACCCCACTAGTCACTTCTCTCTAGGATGAAAAGCAGGCATTGGTGAGCATCCTTTGGGTTCAGTTGGTCAACCAATTACAAATTCATCTAACAGTACCCCTGTCCAGCCTGCATTTTACTAGCTTTTTTGCAAGAATGTCATGGGGAAGTTTGTCAAAGGCCTTACTGAAATCAAGATATGCTATGTCTATAGCATTCCCTTCATCTATCAAACCTGTAACCCTATTGTAAAAAGAGATAAGATTAGTCTGGCATGACTTGTTTTTGAGAAACCCAAGTTGACTTTTAGTGATCATGGCATTGCTTTCTAAGTAATTACAAACTGTCTATAAATGATCTGCTCTAGAATCTTTCTGGGTATTGATATCAGGTTGACTGGGCGATAATTATCCAGGTCCTCTTTTTCCCCTGTTTGAAGATGGGGAGATTTGTCCTCCTGCAGTCTGCTGGGACTTCTCTGTTTCTCCAAGAGTTTTCAAAGCTTATTGTGAGTGGTTCTGAAATTCCTTCTACTAGTTCTTTTAATATCCTTGGATGTAATGAGTCTTTTCAATCATGGTATAAAGACTTAAGAAAATTCATATGGCAAGGTAAAAGTTCCAGGACTAAGTGGAGCACTCTCTTGGACACTAAGAAGAGAGGAGGATTAGGATTGCTAAATTCAGAAACCTATCATCATGCATGTGCTTTTTACTGGTTAATGGGTTGGATTAAGTTAGAAAACAACAGAATACTCCAACTGGAAGGCATTAATCTATTTTATGGATGGCATGAGTACATCTGGTATGATAAAGCTAATGTAGACAAGGGCTTTAATAAATATTGCATGAGAAAGCTCTTACTGAGAATTTGGAAACTACATAAAAAAGAATTGTATCTAAAAATTCCGCTTTGGATATCTTCTGAAGAGGCCTTCTGTAAACAAGAATATATATTAAAGAAGTTCTTGTTTACCTGTAATGATATATTGATTAAAAATTCAGTAAGAGAAAAGATGAAGCCTCTGGAAGACATACAGAAAGGTGCTTTTGAATGTCATTGGCTAAAAAATATAGAAAAATTTTAAAAACATACAAAATCAACTTAAAAGTGAAAGAAGCCTAATCAATTTGATATAAAAATCTTACAAGCAAAAGAACACATAATATCAAGAATATATACTGTATTTGCTGTATAAGGCTCACTTTGTTTCCTGAAAAATACTGTTTGAAAGTGGGGTGTGTCTTATACACTGGTGTGTCTTATATGCCACCAAATAGTATTTGCCAGTGTATAAATGGGGTGCGTCTTATACACCGGCAAATATGGTAAGCTATTAATTAGTATTGATTTTGAACAGGAAACTATTAAAAATAATTTGATCAAATGGGCCCAAAACATTGGATATAATATTTTATTAGAAGACTGGGAAAAATCATGGTCAAAAATATAAAGTTTACAAGATGTTCATCCTTTAAAGAAAACTATTATAAAATACTATTTAGATGATGCTTAACACCATCAAAATAAGCCAGAATTTATAGGACCGTATCAGACAAGTGTTGGACATGCCAAGAACAAAAAAGGCATTGTAAAAGAGCAAGAGAATTCTGGAAAAGAATACATAACTCCATTACTAAAATACTGAATATCAATATTCCCTGTGTCCCCAGGATTGTACTTGCTCAGTATATTGAGAGGAATAAATATTACTGAAGAAAAAAAATTGGTAGGATCTTGCTATATATGATAATTGCAACAAGAATATTATATACTGCTATATGGAAAAAGAGGACCAAACCAACAATCGACAATTGGATTTTGAAAGTATTTGATATGTTTCAAGTGGATACGTTAACATATGCTCAATAATCAAAATATGGAAACATTAATCAGGAAAGAATGTATGAAGAAGATATGGAAGGAAAAATGGAGGAAGCTGATATTAATAGATATATAGATCTAATTTTTTTTCCAGCATCAAATGTGGATATCTGTTAAGATTTGTATATCTAGAGGTTTGCATACTGATGTGTAAAATATTTTACACTATCATTATAATACCTAATAAATTTAAATGTGACAGATATAGTTTAAGAGAGATAAGAAAATGAGAATATTTTTCTTTTTTTTTCCTGTAATAACTATTATTGTGTGTAAGATTCTATAGACAGCATCTGCCCCATATCATACTATACTTAATGTTACAGAGCTGACACCATAAGATAATAGGCATAATACTGCTTTCTGCTTTCTTTTTCTTTTCTCTTTATACGGTTGGTGTTTTTTATATATATATATATATATATATATATATATATATATATTTGCATACATTGTCTGTGTCAGGCAGGCAAAGACCTCATATGATTGGCTGCCTGGGGGGATTCTATGGAATCCTGGGGTTTGCAGTTTAGGGAGGGGCCTTTAGAATTCTCAGCAAGAGAGCTCTTGGGCCTCAGTCAATTGCGCCTGTCTTTAATAGGCTGATTGCTATGGAGATGAGGTGTAGCAGCAAGGAGGAGGGCAGTGTATTCCCTGAGGAACTTAACCTCTCTATGTTAATAACTCTCAATACAGATTGGATTGGGGAATATGGGGAAAAGTTACAGGTACTGGACAAGACAGTTTGGAGAATTAGAGACACAGGATCACAAACCTTTCTAACAAGCATTACCTATGAGAAAATAAAATCCCGGGCAATGCCAGGTATATACATAAATACACTAGTGTATGTATATGTATGTATGTGTATAGATAGATAGATAGATAGAAAGATATACACACATACACATACATACACACACAATAGAATCATTTGATGTCACGTTTTGTAATACAAATGCATCTTTTAAATAAAAACTACTAAATAAAAAAATTCCTGGATAAACTGTACTACAGTCAGGGATGTGACCAGCTTTACTGAAGATTTTGGGGGAGATGCTGTTGCTTTCAAGGAAAAAAGCTAGCCAGGGAGTAGCGAAGTTAGAGGTTTTGTCTCACAAATGGAAGAAGTTGCCAAGTGAAGTAGGCAATTTTGCATGACTTACATCCATGACTTTCAGAGATTGCTCCCAAAGGAGGAGCTGAAGGTGGGAGAGGTGATTTTTGAGGCTCTGAGTCAATAACCCTTTACAAATAGAACAGAAATTCACATGGTGACCCTCTCCAAGGCAGAAGAGACACTCAGAATGGCAGTCTGAAAGGGGAATTTTTCTTTTGCATGAGAAACAATTCCTGAAGAGGGTCATAGAGGCCATAAAAAGAACTCACCAGAAGAAGAGAAGAGATTAAGAAGAGAAGTAACAGATGTGCCAAGATGAAGTTACTCAGAAGGCATTCCATTAGGATAGTCTGATGATAGATAAAAAGGAACTTAGGGAAATACCTCTTGACATTATTTATACAAATGCCCAGGGGGCAAGGTTGCCGCCAAAAGCTACTCAGCTTTGGAACATTCTATGGATGGATTCATGCAGGTGTGAAGACCTATGTGTGAGGCACAGAGACCACAAAGAATCAGTGATTTGCAGGACAGGATGTGTCAAGAGGTGTGCTGTCTCCCTGGGGCAAAAATGTATTCTCTTCTTTGTTTGCATACTCAAAGTTCTTTTGCTTGAAACATTTCAGCTTCTTTTCTATTTCTTCTGTCATCAACATTTGCAATTGGTTTCTCAATAATCCAAGTTTTTTCTGAATATCTCCATTTTCCAGGAATTTCCTTAATTACTCTTCTTCAGTTTTTATTGCATCTAAAATTTTCTGTGTTATCTCTACTTGTTTTCTTTTGAGCTGTTTATTGACTTGGATAAAATATCCTGTCATATAGGCTTTACTTGCATTCCAAATGGTTCTGGCATTAACTTATTTGTTTAGGTTTCTCTCAAAGAATTCTTTAATCTTTTTCTTCACTTTCAGCACTATTTCTTCTTTATTCATCAATTATTCATTCAGTCTCCATCTGAATTCTTTAGGGGTTTTTTTCTTGTATGCATTATTACTGGATTATGATCTGAGATAGTCGTTGGAAGAATCTCAACCTTCTGTATCTTATCAGTCCAATTCTTTCTTATCCCATCTTGAAATCCCATCCTGTAACTTGTTTCAATTCCTGTTTAACATTGTCCAATACAGAGTCCACTTTTTCATTAACAGTATCTATCCTTGTACCAAAGTTTTCCAGTCTATTGTCAGTTGTTGTAAACTATCTAAATTCCACCAGGAATCTGGCAAAGTAGTCAGGAATTTTGTCTTCCTCAATTGAATCCTTTCTGAGTGCCATTCTTTTAGAACCTGAGGCATCGTAGTATTAAAACAATGTGGATATTATAAAAAAGGGGGGAGAGTTAAGGAGAAAAATCCAGAGATCACATCCACTAATAGGAAAAAGGCAGTAAGTTCCATAGAAATTAAGAAAAGAGAAATTTAAGAAATTAATTAACAATTCCAAAAATATCCAAAAGTTTTCTGTAAAAGTTTCCTTAAAATAAACAAAATAGTAAAAAAAAAAAAAAATTGATGTCCAAAGTCCAGTATCTAAAATTAAAAATCCAATAAAAAGCACTACAGTTTAAAAATTAATTAATTATTTGGTGCCCTCTAACATTAGTCCTTTGACATAAAATCCATGCAAAACAACCCAATCAAAAACTAGAACAGAAGAAATAATATTTGTCCTCTTCTTCCATAATAATCTAAAATAATCTAAAGTTCCCAAAACAATAACTTGGCAGTGTCTCAAACTTGCTCAGCGGTATATCAAACATAGAAAACAAAACACCAAAGTCCCTTTAAGGAGATGAGTAACAGTATGACAGATATCAAGTGCAAAATAACTGAATGTCCTTCCAAGAGTTAGAAGGTAACTTTTTGCAATAAAAAATGGAAAGAACAAAGAAAGCAATGTGCACTTTAAAAGGTATCTTAAAGTATCTTAAAGTTACTAAAATATTTTTTTTAAAAAGCCCATCCAGATATCTATTAGAGTACATTCACAGAACTCACAATGATTTCCATTTAAAAATATTCCACTTCTATAATGTTCCACAATTATAATACTAAAAACAAAGTCAAAATCAGATTCTTAAGTAGACCAGGTCCTTTCTAAGGTATACCAGAGCCTTGCCAAAGTGAATCCTTTCCCAAGTGGACTAGGTCCTTTCCAAGGTACAACAGGTCCTTTCAGAATTCATTTTTTTAAATGAGGGTAGATATTTCCAAGTATTTCCAGGTAAAGACAATATAAACTAAAAGAGTTCCACACTTGCAGCCATATAAATTGATGACGTTAAAAGGAAGTTCGAAAAAACAGAGAGAAGTGTAAGGTCCTACACTTAGGTAGAAAAAATGGAATGCAGAAATATAGGATGGGGGACACGTGGCTGGATGGCAGTACGTGTGAAAGGGATCTAGGAGTCCTAATAGACTACAAGCTGAACATGAGTCAGCAGTGTGATGCGTCAGCCAAGAAAGCCAACGCAATTCTCGGCTGCATCAATAGGAGTATGGTGTCTAGATCGAGGGAGGTACTGGTACCACTCTACTCTGCTTTGGTTAGACCTCATTTTGAATACTGTGTCCAGTTCTGGGCACCCCAGTTCAAGAAGGACATGGTCAAGCTGGAGCAGGTCCAGAGGAGGGCAACCAAAATGGTGAGGGGCCTGGAAGCCAAGCCCTATGAGGATAGACTTAGAGAGCTGCGTATGTTCAGTCTGTAGAAGAGAAGGTTAAGAGGGGACATGATAGCCATGTTTAAATATTTGAAGGGATGCCATGTAGAGGAGGGAGCGGGCTTGTTTTCTGCCGCTCCAGAGACCAGGACAAGGAGCAATGGATTCAAGCTGCGGGAAAGGAGAGTCCACCTGAACCTCAGGAAGAACTTCCTGACAGTCAGGGCTGTCCGGCAGTGGAATATGCTGTCTCGGAGTGTAGTGGAGTCTCCTTCCTTGGAGGTTTTTAAGCAGAGGCTGGATGGCCATCTGTCGGGAGTGCTTTGAGGGTGTTCCTGCATGGCAGAGGGTTGGAGTGGATGGCCCGTGTGGTCTCTTCCAACTCTACATTTCTATGATTCTATGATTCTATAAGTTAAAAGTACTGTCTCTTTAAATCAGTCATCATGCAAATGAAAAGCAATTAGCCACATACCTTCAGATGTTGGTAGACCAGGGCTCCTGGGTTCTTTGTAAAATAAAATAATTAAAAAACAAAACAAAACAAATATTGTTACCACCAGGGAAACCAAAGATTTCCAATGTAATGTCTATTTAGGGGATGAATAACCCTTCACCCATGCTCATGATTCCCTTTCCTTCTGTGGTTTGGGATCTCTGCTGCCACTGCTCCATTCCCAAATGGCTGCTTGGAGGTACCTAATCAACTGCTTCAAAGATCTTCTGGTTCCCAGTAGACCAGGAAATCCCTTCTCTGACAGGAGGAATGCTTCCTATCAAAAATGAAGCTTCAGGGTGCACAATCTCGCCCATCTTTTCCAAACAAGTGTTAGATCATGCCCACCATTAGAAGTGCCAGAAATGAGACCCTAGTACCAGGAAAGAGTCTAGAGCAGATCATTAAACAGACAATCTGTAGATACTTAGGAATGCTTTGATTGCTAAAACTCAACATGGGTTTCTGAAAAACAAGTTGTGTCAGACTAATCTTACCTGTGTTTTTGATAGAGTTGGTAGATAAAGGAAACAAGGTGGATGTAGCATGTCTTGATTTCAATAAGGCCTTTTACAAGGTCCCCCATAATATTCTTGTAAATTCACTAGTAAAATCTGGGTTAGGCAATGCTACTGTTAGACAGATTTGTATTTGATTGAATGATGAAACCCAAAGGGCCCCTCTTCATCTTGGAGAAAAATGACTAGTTGAATGCCAGAAGATTCTGTCCTTCTGATCAATATTGTTATAAATGACTTGGATGATGGAATAGAGGGAATTCTTATCAAATTTGCAAATGACACCAAATTAGGTGGGGTAGCTAATACCTCAGAGGACAGGATCAGAATTCAAAATGACCTTAACAGATTAGAGAGCTGGGCTAAAACTAACAAAATAAATTTCAACAGGGAGAAAGGTAAGATACTACATTTAGTCAGAAAAAAATGTAATTCACAGATATAGGATGGGTGACACCTAGCTTGACCACAATACATATGAAAGAGATCTAGGAGTCTTAGTAGACCACAAGCTCTGTTAGCCAGATAAGGGGAGAGACCATTATCACATGAAGAAACCAGAAATGAGGAAAAAATGAATGTCTTTGAAATGTGGTGCTGGAGGAGAGTTCTGAAGATATCATGGACCACTAAAATGGGAACCAAGTGCATCCAAGAGTAAATCAAACCAGAACTCTCCCTAGAAGCCAAAATGACTGAACTCAAGCTATTGTGCTTAGGATGCATCAAGATATGACATGATTTCCTGGAAAGAGATGATAATGTTGAAGGCAGATGGAAAAGAAGAAGATGGCACTGCAGGGGTCAAAGAATCAACAGTGCTGAATTTGCAAGATCAGACCACAGCAGTTAATAACAGAGTTTCTTGAAGGTCTCCCATTTATAGAGTCACCATAAAATAGAAGCAAATTTGATGGCACATAACAAATGTCAACAATATCAACAATGACTTTTTGTGATGCACTGGCACTTGTAATGCTATTCTCATTAGATTACTGTGTTTTTTTAACCAGCTTTTTAAAGTTTTGGCAGAAAGGTACAGATCCAGAAAATATCACAGGAAGTACCACTTGCATTTTGCCTCAATTTTACCTACTTCTCTTGCTCTTTACTCCCTCCCACTGCACCTCTATCCTTTCCTCTCTCACATCATGGCTTCCCAATGTCTGTCTTCCTTAGTCTGCAGTGTCATCTCCTTTCCTTGGTGCATCTTTCATCTTAACCATGCCTCCCACCCTTTATTTTTTGCCTGGCACTGCTTCCATGTATCACCATCCCTTCTCTCCTTGGTTAGCCTTTCTTGCACTATCTTGCCTTGCCTCTCTTGCACTTTGCTCCTTTTGTCTTCCCCTTCCCCCTCCTACCTCCATTCTTTCCTTTCCTGCCCTTGACTCACTTTTCAACCATTTCTCTTGCTCCTTTCACCCTTCCGCTGCACTCTCAGCATTTCCCTCACCTCACACTCTTACCTTTGCCAGGATTCTGTCCACATCTTCTTTCACTGAACCACTGGCACTTCTCACCCTTCCATTCCCCTCTTTCCCTTCATTTTGTGCTACTACATTTCATTTTCCTTACACCCACCTGTTTCACCTTCTACCTTCCCTTTCTTACTGCTAACTTGCCTTCCCTTGCCCTGTGCCATGCTTCCCTCCCTTACAGCTGTACCTCCAACTCTTTCTTTTTCCTTCTCCACCTTTACTTCAGGCAAGTGAGGGCAACTGATACACTAAAAGGTGGGGAACCTTGGGATCCCTCAGCAGTGCTGGCATCTCCTTAGAAATTGGGGGAATTACAGCTCAAAGGAAACCTGCAAGAGGAGAGTAATGGCAGGTTCTTTTCACCTATGTATACCAGTACTAACTGTAGAACTCCGGTTAAAAGTTTAAACAGGGTTTTTTTGATGGAAACCAGCAGACGCACACCACAAAAAACTAAGCAGTCTCATGAACCATACATGGCTAGTGAAGTAAGAGGCAAGAGAGGTTAGATAGATAGATAGAGAGATGTCGGGTGTAGAGGGTGATATTATTGGTCCAGAAGAAGGTTGAAATGGAGTGACTCAGACTGCAGTCTGAGGCTAGCACAGAGCACAGGAATCTGGGGTCCAACATGTAGAGTAACACCCAACATACTAGCAAATTACCTGGGCTGGAACTAGGATTTTTGTACTTTATTTCTCTCTCTGTCAGAGTAAACCAAGTGGGTCCAGAATGGACTGATTGTCTTACTTTAACATTGATGGGAGTCCTGACAGTCTCTTAATATCTTAGTTGGGTAAGGTGAATCGGGAAGGTCTCTGTAGGAAGTGCACACAGCAGGGGTCATTGCCTGCTGTACCTGGGCAGTTTTGTCCACTGTTGTATTTGTAGGTTGAATCATTGAGAGAATTATCCCAAATCCAATAACATCAGGTGTTTCCATCTAATCCTCTTGAACTTATGACCTGACCATAGTGAGGCCATCCTGACCTAACTCACACTTACAGCCAATGTCCTGCTTCCACATGTTTTTACAGTCATAAGTGTCCAGTTTTATAAAATGATATTTGTCACCAATTTTGCCATCCTGCAGGATGGGGGTGTAAGGGATGGTAACACAATGGTACTACTGCTTCTGCAGGTGGAGGAGCAGAAAGAGGTGATGATGAAGCAGGGTATGTAGGGAGGTGATAGCAAGGGCAACGGTGGAGAGGTCAGGTAAGGCTGGGTGGACAGAAGGTGGTAGTAATGGAGGTAGCACTTTTCCTTTCAAACGAGTCAGTGGGGAAAAAAATGTAAATGCCCATCATAAAACATTTTTAAAAAAACTGGACATGTAATAAAAATATATACAAGCAAGTGATCAAAAGCAATGGACTTCATGGAGCCTTAAATGCTAATCAATGTATTAAAAGTTTACCCTGTCCTGTTGTATCCTTCCTCCTCTTTAATGGCTCCATTGTTTTCAGTGCAGTCTTTGCAAGGAGCTTAGAAAAATATACTTCTGCTAGAATTTTCTTCAAATACTACATGTACTTTCTTGCAGAATTGTAACCCTAACTCAGGAAAATAGAAAATGGTATTGAGAGAATGGTTAGTTGGATTATCTGCTGGTTTTAATATTTAAAGCCTGTTGCAGTTTGGGACTAGGTTACCTGAAAAAGAGAGTCTTCTGTATAGTTGCCAAAGCCTGCTCCTGTTCAGCACCTGAAACTTACTACAGAATAAGCATTCTCAGTGATTTTGCTCATTGCAGAGTGGCTTTCCCAGACAGTCACTTCTGGCACTATCTTGATCATGTTCTGAATGCCCAGCAAAAATCTTTTTATTCACGGACCTTTTAAACAACTTAAAGACAGAAAATACAGTGTCTCACTATGTAAGTGGTGGCTTTTGTTATTTTGGCTATTTTTTTTACAAGTTGAGTTGCTAATCAACTGTGTTCCCCCACACACACCATAAAGGAGCTTTTTAAAATGCTGCATTTTCAAAAATTCTCTTTTGTAACCTGCCCAAAGGGATACAGCAGCAACAGCAACAGAAAGAGCTGACATCTGAAGAACGGTACATCTAGCAACCAACAATCCCCCAGCATCTTAATAAAACCAGAACTTAGAAAATAGTCAAGGACTTACATCTCTAACAGTGATCCTAAACTCAGGCCATTTCTGCACAGGCTTACAGAAATGGTGCAGAGCGTCCTCCAGGGAGGACATCTGCACCTGGGAGCGGACTGGGTTGGACCTACTTAGTGTAGTTCCACACCTCAGCCCGCTCCGGAACGACCCGAAGTGGTCGTCCAGCGTACTTTTGAAAGACTGCTTGAAACATGTGCGCCACTCCATGCCCGCACTCTGGTGCAGATTTGCAGGCTCACACCAGTGCGAGCCTGCGATCTGCCGGGGGCGGGCTTTAGGCTGGCGAGCTTCAGCGGTTGGTGGAGAGCCTCAACCAACCGGAAGCCACCATTTTTGTCCCTGAGCAGTGCGGAGCGATGGCCGCGCACTGCTCCGGACCAGCCTGACCCAAGCATGGAGCCAAGAAGTCCGGTAAGTACTGGCACGGGGCGATTCCCTCGCCCCGTGTGGAAATGACCTCAGTCTTGTAATTTGCAAGTTATTTTGAGATGGGAAGAAGGGTCTTCTAGGGGCTATCAAATTAGGCTTATCAGGTTGTACTCTAGTGAGTCCAGGGCTTACTGGGAACAGGAAAGGCACCGAAATAGAAATAGTAAAATTTGCTTCTATTTTGGGAGGAAAAAGGAAACTTCTAAAAACATTCTATCTTTATCTAATGCAAAATTCATGGTCTCTTTGTAGGAAGAGAGCAGTGAGTTCTGCAGGCTGTCTCTATATAGTTCAACTTGCAGATTACTTTGGGTGCTGGATCAAGCATGTCATGTCATTAAAAACTGATCTCGCTGGCTGATTTGATCCCATAGAAAGTGAAGTCTTTGTTTAAGACAGTCACTGGAAGACTAAATGAGGTGTTCCAAACTCCATATTGTAGAAATGCTTATTCTTCCCCTTATACAATCTCAAGCCAGCATTTAAGCTACATGCTTGTCATCTATCCTGTCACCCACTTTCCCCTGCCAGATTTTTAAATATCTTCTTTCCCTGAAGAAGAAATCTATGCATTTGAAAGTTTGAAAAGAGATTTTTCTGTCTTTTTGGTCAACATCATAAAGATATAAATGGATTTTGGAATTTCACTTCAGGTCTATTCACTTATCTTGGCTGTTGTTTTGCACATACTGTAATCTTCTTTGAGTTTTTAAAAACTGAGCAAATAGAAAATGAACCAAAATTGGAGTCCTAGACACAGTCACTCTGGAGTAAGCTCAATTGAATTCAAGGAACCTTACTTCTGAGTAGACAGTTATGGAGTCACTTGCCTCCAAATATATGAAGGTTACTTGGAAGTGTTAAATGCCACTCTCTTCATTCTTTGTTCTTTTGATATGAACTACCCGGAGGAATTCTCAGAAATTGTTTTTCATTTTACTTCATGATCTTTCAGATGGTATACCACCTTCGGTTGAGGCTACCTACAAGGAACCTGTGGTTCTTCAAATGTTGCTGGAGTTCAGCTCTCATCACCTCCAGCAAGCCCAGCCAATGATCAGAAATTGTGGGAGTCACAGTCTGGGTGGTACAGATTCCCCAAATTTATCTTCTGGAATTTATGCACAATGTTTAGAAAAGAATATTCCATAAAATAATGTTAATCTGTATCAGTGCACAAAGAGAGAAGTTTAAGACTGAGAGAAAGAAGTTTGCAAAATAAGCTTTCATAGACTCAGTCTGCTTCATCCGATGTAAGGAATTTGTAGCTAAACTCTCAGCTTCTGTCTATAATCTTTTAGAATTCTTGGAGAAAAGCTAAAGACCCTGCAGAACAAAGGCAGGCAATTTTTCCTGCCAGAAAGAGAGGCAGGGAGAGACACAGGGCCTTTATGTACTACACTGTTATAGTGCTGTTGTTCCACTGTCAACATCTGTGGAATTCTAGGGTTTGTAGTTTACTGAGGTCAAAGAGCTCTCTGGCTGAGAATTCTAAATACCGCACCCTAAACTTCAAACCTTAGGATTCCACAGACTGTTGAAAGTGGAATAATAGCACTATGACAATGTTATGTATAAATGGCCACAGACAACTACCAATCAGTCAGCTTGATAGTTACAAGAGAGAAAAAAACCTTCTTTCTTATCATGTTTGAGAGAAGGAGCAATTGAGTTCCACAAAGATATGTCATGGGCCCAGTGTTCAACATCTGTTTAAATGACCTGGCGCATGACTAGAGGTGATCCCTATCAGAGTTGAAGATGACATTATATTACAAAGTTTAGTCGATAGCTGAGAAGATTCAAGATCAGGATTCAAAATCACCCTAAAAAATGGAGAACTAGACCAAGAAAAAATTAATTTCAACAGAAATAAATATAAAGTTCAGGCGGAAAAATATTAAAATGCTCAGATATAGGGTGGATGATGAAAGCTGGCTTGATGTTAGTACACATGGTAAGGATTGGTCAGGCCTCAGCTGGAAAATAGTGTTCTGTTCTTCACACTACAGTTTAAGAATGGGGGTAAAGAGTCTTGAACTGAAACTTGAGGATGAACAGTTGAGGGAATATATTTAGCCTGGAGAAGATAAAACTGAAAAGTGATAAAATAGCCATTTTCAAATGTCTGAAGGGCTATCATCGTTTTGATGAAACAGGTTTGGTTTCTGTTGTCACAGAGAAAAAAACTGAAACTAATGGATTCAAACAACTAGAAAGAATATTCTGACAAAACATTTGTTGTTGTTAACTGCTATGAAGTCAGTTTCAAATTGTGGTGGGCCTGTGAATGAAAGAATGAAAGACCTCAACGTCACTCTGTCATCTTGCAAACTCAGTGCTGTGGCTTCCAATAAAAAGGGCTTTTTTAGATATGTCCGCAGCAAAGGGTAAATAAAGAAATGATAGTGTCACTGCATGGAGAAGATGGCCAAGTACTAACAGGGGACAGAGAAAAGGCAGAACTACTCAACACCTTCTTTGCCTCAATTTTCTCCCAAAAGGATAGAAGTACTCAACCTGGGGGACAGGGAGCCAGTGGGGAAGTAGGGTAAATGCAGCATGGAATAGATAGAGAGTCAGTTTAGGAATACCTATCTACTCTAAATGAATTCAAGTCTCCAGGGACAGATGAACTATATCCAAGGATATTAAAAGAACTGGCAGAAGTAATTTGAGAACCACTAGCAATAATCTTTGAGAATTCTTGGGGAGCAGGAGATGTCCCAGCAGACTGTAGGAGGGCAAATGGTGCCCCTATCTTCAAAAAGGGAAAACAAGAGAACATAAATAATTATCACCTGGTTAACCTGACATCAATATCAGGAAAGATTCTAGAGCAGATCATTAATCAGACAGCTTGTAATTACCTAGAAAGCAATGCTGTGATCACTAAAAGTCAAAATGCATTTCTCAAAAAGAAGTCATGCCCAACTAAACTTATCTCTTTTTAGGATAGAGTAACAAGCTTGATAAATGAAGGGAATCCTTTGGATGTAGCATTTTTTGATTTCAGTAAGGAATTTGACAAAGTTGCCCATGATGTTCTTGCAAAGAAGCTAGTAAAATGCAGGCCAGACAGGGCTACTGTTAGGTGGATTTGAAATTGGTTGACTGTCTGAATCAAAGGGTGCTCACCAATGGCTTCTCTTCATCTTGGAGAGAAATGACTAGTGGGGTGCCACAGGGTTCTATCCTGGGCCCAGTGCTATTCAACATCCTCATCAATGACTTGGATGAAGGAGTAGAGAGCATGTTGATCAAATTTGCAGATGGCACCAAATTGGTAGGGATTGCTCATACTCCAGAAGACAGGATCAAAATTAAAAATGACTTTGACAGATTGGAGAGCTGGCCCAAAGCTCACAAAATGAATTTCAACAGAGAGAAATGTAACGTTCTACACTTGGGCAATAAAAATGAAATGCACAAATATAGAATGGGAGACACCTGGCTGTACTACAGTACATGTGAAAGCATTCTAAGAGTCTTAGTAGACCAAAAGTTGAACACGAGTTGGCAGTGTGATGTGACAATCAAGAAAGCCAACACAATTCTTGGTTGCATCAATAGGAGTATAGTATCAAGATCAAGGAAAATAATAGTACCACTCCACTCTGCTTTGGTTAAACCTCATCTGGAATACTGTTCCCAGTTCTGAGCACCTCATTTCAAGAAAGATATTGACAAGCTGGAGCATGTCCAGAGGAGGGTGACCAAAATAGTGGAGGGTCTGGAAGCCATGCCCTATGAGGAGCGACTTAGGGAGCTGGGTATGTTTAGTCTGCAGAAGAGAAGGTCGAGAGAGGACATGATAGCCATGTTTAAACATTTGAAAGGCTATCATATCAAAGAGGGAAGTGGGCTTGTTTTCCACTGCTCCAGAGACTAGGACAAGGAGCAATGGATTCAAACTACAGAAAAAGACATTCCACCTGAATGTCAGGAAGAATTTCCTGATGGTCAAAGCTGTCCAGCAGAATATGCTGGCTTGGAGTGTGGTGGAGTTGCCTCCTTTGTTGGTTTTTAAACAGAAGCTTGATGGCCATTTGCAGGGACTGCTTTGATGTGTGTTTCTGCATAGCAGGGGGTTGGACTGGATGGCCCCTGTGTTCTCTTCCAGCTCTATGATTCTACGTTGCACAAAGGAATTTAAAGATTTAACTCAGAAGTTAAATGTGATGTCATTAGAAATGTCTTAGGGGAACTACTGTTTGATGGGAGATTGGAATGGAGTGGTAAATCCACAGGATGACAGAATGTCCTTAAGACCTATAAAGAAAACACAAGATTGACTTCCTAAAGAGATATATATATATATATATATGTATATGTATATGTATATGTATATATGTATATTTGTAATTGGTAGACAATTTGCAAATTGTAGATATATGGTGAATGAAGCATTCAAATAATAAGGATTTTACTTTTTTTCTGATAGGCACAAATCCCACTCAAGCATTAATATGATGTAGTTCTCTAAATCTTGGACTAATAAGTTTCATAAAGTGGAGATACTGCCTAAGATTTTTTTCAGATCATAATTCTGTGATAATGAGTCTTAAAGATCAAGTAAGGAATTTAGTTGGCAATTAAATGAGTGTTTACTATTGAAGAAGGATGTCATTCATAAATCAAAGAAGGAGATTCAAGAATTTTTTTTAAAGGAATTTAAATAAAGAAGCTAATTTTAGTAATGTCTAGGATGCAGATAATGATTATAAGGTAGGATATTTCATTTGACTTAATAGAGGACATAAAAAGAAGCAAATGGAGAAAATACAGAAGATTTTGGATGAAATAAAAATTAAAGAATATTCGTTAAAGGGGACTTCTGTTTCCTATGGCTTCGAGTTAGGTGGTTTTGATGGGGAGCTCCAGACAAACCACCATCACAGGTGGCCTAGGCAAGGGAAAAACCTACAACTTTTAATTTTCCCAAATTGGCCAAGTTACTTCTAGGGCACTAGAAGTCCAGAGGGGGCTCAGAGGGGACCCAAAAGTCTGCCTAGTCCCCCTTTGCCTCGGCGGGAGGGTGAAGTGGAGAGGACTGGGTCACAGAGCTGCCACAGCTACCTGTTGACCGCTGCTTTTTATTTTTGCAGCTTTTGTGATGCCACGGAATATATTCTTAACATTTTTATTTTCTAACATATCGGGCTATAAAGAAGAGCACTCTTACCCTTGCTGCCAATCCATATACTCCAAGAGGGCAACTCTGTATTCAAAAAACAGCTAACATTGTAATAAAGTCGGTTTCTCAGAGGTAAAGCACTCGTGGGACGCTATCGCTGTAAAGCAGAGACAGAGAAGACCTGAATGGTTGCAATTACGTCAGACGAAAGAGCGGACGCACGAAATACAAAAGAGTGAAGTTTGAAGTGAAGAGCGAAGTCATAGTAAGAAGTTGAAGTGGAAGGAAACTTGATAGAAAAAAGACCTGAAAGGTAAGGAACTAAGGCAAGGAGACACACGGATGGGGGAGAGAGCAGAAGGAGCCTTAGTAAAGACTTAAATAAAAGACTAACGACGAAGTTTGATGTTGACTTGGATTTGAAAAGGACTCAGAAACGGCAAATGGTCACAGCTACAAACATAACCATCCCAGATAGAGAAAGAAGAGCGGGCGCAGGTGACCACCCAGTACCAAATCGTAACCCTTTTGGTCAGGGGGATTTAAGAAGAAGACTCAAGAAGAAGAGGAAGAACAGAAGAAAAGGAAAGTTTGGAGGACTTTGTAAAATTTAAATAATTAAAGACTTAGACTCAGATAGAGAAAGGAATATTGTGTTGTATTAATATTAGAAATCTGCACTAATACTGTAATTAACCAATTACAGTTAATAATAATAATTAACCTTAAGCTAGAGCTGAAAACAAGCTTGAAATAACTGGGGTGAATTAATACTTAAATTTGATTTAGAGATTGACATTGGTCTGTCTTAAAAGCTGGTTGTATGAAGGCAAATACATCCAATAGAAATTTGAAGACTTGAATATTTGATTAATTTAAACAAGTTAATTTAAGCGAATTTAAGTGTGGGTGATAGAAATAGAAATTTGAAGCTTTAAAAATCGGAATATTTAGTAGAACTGAACGTACAGCTACACGACTATAGTAACCTCGTTCCTCTTTTTTTATATATATTTCATGACTGTTGTATGAAGAGTCACAAGAGAAGATTGTTTTAATACAATTGCTTTAGTGTAATCAAAAAGGAACAAATTGTGGTGATACTTGTGATAGAAGAAGAATATCGACAAATATAGTATATGTTGCAGATGATTTTGTTTTTTGAATATTGACATATTAAGTTTCCGTTAAATATCTCACTTTACACATATAAATGGAAACATATAGGTATATACTTATATTTAGTAGGTAGAGGTTAACAAATATAAATATAAAGTACAAAACAAGGAAAGAAAATATACATACAAACAGTAAAAGGATTATGGAATCAAATAGAATGGCGACAAGGAAAGCTATATTATCACTCACTCAATCTCAATCAGTAAAAGGAAGAAGACCATCGTTAGAACTAACAACAACTACGACAGAAACAACACAACCTCAGATAACAAAAGGGAAAGGCCCTCAAGCTGAACTCACAATTAATATATTGGATGTGTCAATGCAAATAAGTGAGATGTTAAAAGAATTCAAGAACTTTAAAACAGAGATAAGTAAAGAAATAAAAGACACAAGAACAGAGAATTCTTTCTTAAAGAATTAAATTCGTTTGGGGAAAAGTTAGAAAGAATCTCTATGGATATCGCGACCATAAAAACGGACATTGGAAATCTACAAAAAAGAGTTGAAACAACAGAAGCAACAAATCAGCAAATAATAAAAGCTCAAGAACGAGATGATATTGCAATTACACAATTAGAACTAAGATACAGGGATAAATGTTTGAAAATATGTGGATTAGAAGAACAAAGAGAAGAGAACACTTATGAAAGGATATTGAGCATATTAGCTACATACATGGAGGTGGATCCAGATATACTAGATCAAGATATTGATCAAATATTTTGAATAAATTCAAGGATCGCAAGGGAAAGGAAATTGCCTAGAGATATAGTTATCAGTTTTACTAGGACAAAAACCAAAGAGCTAATATTACAACAAAATTATAAAAAGACATTGTTTATAGATGATAAATAAAAATCTTCAAAGATATTCCAGCTCAAATTCTGCGAAAGAGACAGGAATATAGATTTCTCTCGCAGTTCTTATTTAAACATCATATAAATTACACTTGGAATAGAATTGAAGGTTTAACATTTATATGTAAACAAAGGCAAATTAAGATAAATAACATAAACCGAGCACGACAAATACATGAAAAAATAAAAAGTGATCTAGAAATAAAGAACAACAAACTAGTGTAAAAAAACACAAGTCATCTGAGGATGACTTGCAGGAGTACACTCTAGATTCAGAAAATACGAAAACCACTCGGCAAGAAAAACAAAAGGAAATAACACCAGAGACAGAACAAGACAAAAACAAAGAAGAAGAAGAAGAAGGTCAGGAAGAAGAGGACAGAAGCTAGAGAGATGACAAAGAAGACAATAAAGAACAAGAGGAGGCAGAAGAAGGAATAGAGGATTGTTAGAGAGGTGGAAAAGGAGGAAAAGAAAAAAAGAGAAAAAAGAAAAGAAAAGAAGGCGAGAAGGAGAAAAAAATGACATTAAAGATATTATCTTGGAATGTGAAAGGGTTAAATTCTGAGTATAAACGCAGACAAATATTTCACTGTTTGGAAAAAATGAAAGCTGACATAATTACATTACAAGAGACAAAAATTAGAGAAAAAGACAATAAATATTTAAAAAAACCCAAATTGGGGAACTGTTTCACAACATCATACTCAAAGAAAAAGAGGGGGGGTCGTACTATATGTAAAATCGATATACAATGTTGAAAAAATATTTTCAGACGTAAATAGACACTACATAGGACTGGAAATTAAACTACCAAATTACAAGTTACTGGTAGTAGGGGTTTATGCCCCACAAGAAAACAAAGAGAAATTTTTTTATGAGCTGCAGAAAGAAATAAGTAAGTACCAAATGGAAAGAAGCCAAAATAATATATTAATGACATATTAGTGACATGAATGCTGTGATTAACCCCTTACAAGATCGAAAATCTACAAAACAGATAAGGAAAAATCAAGGAAAATTACCAAAGACTTTCTTTGAGTTAATGGAAAACTTAGCATTAATAGATGTGTGGAAATTTAAATACGCTGAACAGAGAAATTACACATTTTACTCGGATAGACACCAATCGTTTTCGAGAATCAATTTATTTTTACTTTCTAAAAACTTACATACAGAAATAAATGATATGGAAGTCCAACCAAGAACATATTCTGATCATAGCTTAATAAAACTCAGTTTAAAAACAAGACAAAGAGAATATCTTTGGAGACTCAATGACTCACTACTGATGAACCCCAGGTATGTAGAAGATATAAGAAAGACCTTGAAAATGTACTTTGAGGAAAACAACAAGGGACAATTAAAAACTAAAATTATATGGGACGCCAGTAAAGCGGTCATGAGGGGTCACTTCATTAAAATAGGACATATAAATAAGAGGAAGGAGGCAGATAAGATGATGAAGATTTGTAATGAACTTGTACTAAAAGAAAAAGAATTAGAGAAGGACATCAAAAATGAAAAACTAATAGAGGAAATAAAATTGATTCGGAACCAGTTAAGGAGAATGCACTTACAAGAGATCAAAAAGAAGATAAAGGACAGTAAAGTGAACTATTTTGAAAATGCCAACAAACCAGGTAAATGGCTCGCACATAAATTAAGGAAAAGTAGAGAGAAAAAGCAAATATTACAACTGACATCAGCAGGTAAAATTCACACAAATCAAGGCTCTATTAAAGAGATATTCTATAAATATTATACGGAGTTATATAAAGAGAATAAAGGAGAAAAAGAGGAAGAATCAACTTTGCATTTATATCTAGAGCAGCAGGTTAAGACGAGTCTAACACAAGATCAAAAACAAATGTTAAATAATTACAAAAGAAGAAATATCTATTGCCATCAAAAATTTAAAAAATGCAAAAGCACCAGGACCTGACGGGTATACTGCGAAATATTTTAAAACTTTTGAGGAAGAGCTATTACAACCACTGTACGAGACATTTAATCAAATACGAACAGAGGGAGTACCCCAAACCTGGACCAAAGCAAATATCACATTAATTCAAAAGGAGGGAAGAGATTTAACATCACCCAGTAATTATAGACTCATCTCATTATTAAACACTGCTTATAAAATATTTGCCAGTATATTAACGGAAAGAATGAAGAAGGTCATGCAAATTACCATACATGAAGATCAAAATGGGTTCTTACCAAGAAGATTACTGAGAAATAATGTTAGAACTGTGATAAATAGAATATTTTGAAAGACACAATGATAAAGAACTTGCTATGATCTTTTTAGATGCTGAAAAAGCGTTCGATAGGGCGAGATGGCAGTTTATGATAACAACTTTGGAAAAAATGCAATTCGGCATCAACTTTGTGAAATGGATACGAGAAATATACTTACATCAAACAACTAGAGTGATAGTTAATGGGGAGAGAACAAGAGAAATAAAAATAGAAAAGGGAACCAGACGGGTGCCCTCTCTCACCTCTTCTATTTATCCTTGCGTTGGAAATATTAAGTAACAAGATTAGAGTGGACTCTGTAATAAAAGGAGTTAGAATTAAAGATCAAACATACGAACTCCAGGCATATGCTGATGATTTGGTTATATTTTTGCAAGACCCATTAGAAGGCATAGACGAGTTACTTAAGATCATTGAGGAATTTGGGGCAAAATCAGGATTTAGAATTAACAAAGAAAAAACAGGAATCTTAACTAGAAATATGCATACCAAGAAAGAAGAACAACTAATTAAAAGGTCTAAATTCCAGATTCAAAAGAAAATCAAATATCTTGGCATATGGATCACTAAACAGAATACAGATCTGTTTAACAACAACTATAAAAAAAGTTTGGACAGAGATAAAGAAGGATTTACAGATTTGGAATAAATTGCATATATCACTGCTAGGAAGAATAGCAGTGGTAAAGATGAACGTCTTGCCTAAGATGAACTTTTTATTCCAAAACATACCAATAATCAAGAATGATAAACCATTTAAAATATGGCAAAGGGAGATTACAAACTTCATGTGACAAGGTAAAAAACTGAGAATCGTGTGGAGATATCTTATAGACTGAAAGGAAAGAGGCGGGTGCAGCCTTCCTGATTTTAGATTATATTTTCAAGCGTCGAGTCTGAACTAGATAATAGATTGGCTCAAACTAAGAAATGTAAGAATATTAACATTGGAAGGGGCAGACAACAGGATGGGCTGGCACGCCTACTTGTGGTATAGTAAGGCCAACATTGATAAAGAATTCACAAATCATTATATAAGAGGACCATTACTGAAGGTATGGATACAGATAATGAAAAAATTATATAATAAAATACCAACATGGATTTCTCCGCAGGAAGCATTTCAACGAAGATGGGCAGGGACACAAATGTATTGGTTAATATATAAAGATCTATTAGAAAGTACAACGGAATCACTAGTCCCTCAGATAAAATCTGGGGAAAAATTAGAAAATATGGGTTACAAGCTGGCTTGGTTTCCTTATAGACAACTATACGAAAGGTACAAAATAGATGTTAAATTAGAAGGATCTGATATGAGACAGACAACAAATGAGTTTGAGAAAATTATATTCGGTCAATCAGATCACATTACAGCTAAATTTTATCAATATTTGTTAGGATATGAGTTAGAGGACCAAACAATTAAAGAGACTATGGTATCTTGGGCGAAGATGACAGATCACGTGATTGAATTGGACCAATGGGAGATAGCACAAAAATTAACACAAAAATTTACGTTAGCCCAGGACCTTAAAGAAACCTATACAAAGATCTTCTATAAGTGGTATACAACACTGGTTAAAATTCAAAAAATGTATCATACCTCAAAAAATCAATGTTGGAAATGCCAGGAGAAAGCTGGAACATTTATACACATGTGGTAGAAATGCACAAAAATCAGTAGTTTTTGGAAAGAGGTAAATAAACACTTGATGGAAATATTTGAAATTCAAATCTCTTTAAAACCGGACATATATTCATTGAATATGGTCCAAATGATAGAACCGAAAATTTTTAAGAAATACTGGAGGATATTATTATATCTCATTACAACTGCCAGAATTTTAATAGAAAAAGGATGGAAAAACAAAGAACCCCCATCCATAGAGCAATGGATGATTAAAATAATAGAAATGAAAGAAAACAACTGGCTTACTGTAAAAATTAAAGAGAAATCTGACGAGGTATTGCGTGAATGGGACCCAGTAACAAAGTTCTTAAGTAGTAGATGGGGTTTGGCACATATAGAGCATATATAATACTTATAAGGACCAGAATTAAAATACAGAGAAGAGCAAAGAAAATTACAATGATGGGAAGTTAAAAAAACAAACAAACATGAGGCTACCTTTAATTTATTGGACAACCTGCGGGAGTTTTTCCTTTTTCTTTTTTTTTCTTTTTGTTGTTTTTGTTTTGTTTTAGTTAAGTATTTTAGTTTTAGATAAATTGATGTAAAAATAACATTGTAAATAATAATCTTCTGGAACTTCAATTTTTCTTTGAGGTTTTGAAATATTAGAAAATAGGAATACAAAACATTTGTTAGAAAAAATGGCAAAAAATATATATAAATGAGTAAATGTAAATGTAATTGATGTTTAAAGATGACGTATTTGATGGAAACTATAGTTCATTATGATTTTCATTTTAATAAAAAGATAATGACAAAAAAAAAGAATATTCATTAAAGAAATTTCTCAAAGATTATGCACTTAAACGGTTAAGACTATTGAGAAACCAATTATCATTGCTGATTATGGCAGATCTTGAAAAAAAATTGAAATTGTTGCAACAAAAGAACTTTGAATATGCAAATAAACCGGGAAGATGGCTGTCCCCTTTGTTATTCATATTAGCAACGGAAGTGGTTAATCATGGAATCTGACAAGACACTGATATTATGGGAATTAAAATCAGAAAAGCAGAATTTAAATTAAAAGCTTTTGCAGATGATCTGGTGATTATGCTGGAAAAGCCATTGAAATTGATACAGAAATTGCAGGAGAAATTAAATGAGTTTAGATCGTTAGCTGCTCTGAAGATAAACAAAGATAAGTCCAAAATTCTGACCAAGAACATGAATGTTCCAGAAATGAATGAATTGCGATTAAAAACAGGCTTTTAAGTTGAAAAGGAAGTTAAACACTTAGGTATCTATTTAACTGGTAAATCTAGTCAATTATATGAAAATAACTACATGAGGACATGGAAAAAGATTAAGAAAGATTTGGATATATTGCAAAAACTGGATTTTTCTTTACTAACAAGAATATAGAATAAAGATGAATGTCCTTCCAAGAATGATCTTTTTTTTTTTCAAATGATCCCAATTCTGACTAAAGGAATGCCATTCAAACTATAGCAAAAGGACTTGGACTTGTAAAGATTTGTTTGGGGAGGCAAAAATCCCGGAGTGAGATATAAAATAATGCAAGACTTGAAAGAACGAGGTGGGCTTGGTCTGCTAAATTTGAAAATTTGTTTTGCTGCCTCTTGAATGGCATGGATTAAAAAATGGATTATGCTGAAAGATAATAAACTTTTAAATTTAGAAGGCCACGATTTAAGATGTAAGATACTTAAGATTTACTTAAGATGTACTTACGGTATGATAAAGTTACATTTAATATTGCCTTTAACAATCATTGTATTAGATACGCCTTATTGAAGATCTGGAACAAATATAAATTAAGACTATGTCCAAAAACTCCAATGTGAATTTCTCCACAAGAGACTTTTTATGGAACAGGAATGAGAGCTGACCAAAACTGGCTGACATATTATGACATATAATAAGACTAAGATTATAATATGAAGTCATTGTAGCAATTGCATGATGAAGGATTTCATTTGCAATGTCTTACATATAGAGAATTACAAGATTTTTTTTTACAGTGACCAAATTTAAAATGGAGATTAAACTATCAAATCAAATGGCTCCACTCAGGGAACCCGTACCTGTTGATGAAGTTGTTGAATTAATTTCACAACTCAAAAATAGAAAGGCTCCTGGAATGGATAATATCCCAGCTGATCTTATTAAAACCAACAGTCACCAGTGGGTACCTTTGTTAGCGGCCTTATTTACACTGAAACAATTTGAAACTATGAAAATCAGAGCTGGATGATCACTCAAGATGAATGAACTTTTGTTCATCTATCAGAGTTGTAACTCTATCATAAAAAAAGATATGATTTGTCTGGTATGACTTATTTCTGAGAAATCCATGTTGACTTTTAGTGATTGCGGCATTGCTTTCTAAGTAATTACAAACAGTCTGTTTAATGATCTGCTCTAGGATCTTTCCTAGTATTGATGTCAGGCTGACTGGGTGATAATTATTTGGTTCCTCTTTTTTTCTCCTTTTGAAGATGGGGACAATATTTGCCCTCCTCCAGTCTGCTGGGACTTTTCCTATTCTCCAAGAGTTCTCAAAGATTATTGCGAGTGGTTCTGCAATGGATTCTGTCAGGTTTTTTTTTTAATATCCTTGGATGTAATTCATTTGGCCCTGGAGACTTGAATTCACCTAGTTCATCCAGGTATTCCTGTACTACTTCTCTACCTATTCTGTGCTGCATTCCCCCACCTGCTCTCCACCCTCAGGTTGAGTACTTTTTTCCTTTTGGGATAAAACTGAGGCAAAGAAGGTGTTGAGCAGTTCTGCCTTTTCTCTTCTCCCCGTTAGTAATTGGTCATCTTCTCTGAGAAGTGACCTCATCAGTTCCTTGTTTTTTCTTTTGCTGCAGATATATTTTAAAAAGCCCTTTTTATTGTTTTTAATGTCTCTGGCAAGTTTGACTTCATTCTGTGCTTTAGCTTTTCTGAAGTAATTGCACTCTCCATCTATCACATAGCTACCAGTCATTACATTAGGCATAATGAACCTTTTCCCTCCAGCTGATTATGATACAAACTGTAACATTAAGACAAGTTGCTTTTCTCCTCCTCCCTACCTATCCCTTTTTTATTGTGTCCTTTAAAATCTAGGTCGAAAGACAGGACATATGTTACTTACTACTGGCACTTGTAAGCTGCATTATAAACACTTTCAGTCAGAGACCATGCCCTCCAACTGATCCAATTTCACAGGGACATTCTTTATTAATTTAAACTAAGAATAGGGATGCTATACAATCAGTGGGGAAACACATTACATAATTAAGTACTAGTAAAAACACGATGGAAATAATATACTGAAGAACTATATAAAATAAATGGAAGGATGATGCATTCACTCCAGGAAGAATTCTTTGAAGATGAACCTACAATTTTAGAAAGTGACATGGAAACTGCACTCAGAACACTTGGGAGAAATAAATCACCAGGAGCTGATGGCATATTGATAGAGCTGCTTCACGCAATAGAAACTGAAATAAGGAACACATATCGAAAACAAAATAAAGGCCCTCAGATTGGAAACACTAAGTATACATTCCTGTCTCCAAGAACGGGGACATCAGGGATTGCAATAAACACAAGACCATTGGATTAATTTTCCATAGTAGCAAAGTGATACTTAGAAGTCTACAACAAAGAGTTTTACCATCTATGCAGTGAGAAATGCCAGATATCCAAGCTGGGTCCAAGAAAGGAAGAGGCACTAGGAATCATATTGAAAACATTCACTGAATAATAAAGTGCACCAAAGAATTATAGGTTACAGCTAAGCCATTAATTGTGTAGGTTGCAAAAAACTATGGATTGCTTTTAAAGAAATGGGTGTGCCACAACATTTAATTGTCCTGATGCATAAACTGTACTCAGGACAAGAGGCTACAAGAAAGACAGAATATGGAGAAATGGAGTGGTTTCCAGTTGGCAAGGGAGACAGGCAATGCTGTATTTAATCATGGTATTTGTTTAACTTGTACACTGAATATATCACATGTAAAGCAGGATTAGACTTGGAGAAAGATGATGATGATGATGATGATGATGATGACTATTATTATTATTATTAATTACCCACCTCTCCTCAAGGCTCAAAGTAGAGTACAACAAATTAAAATACAATTAAAACACATTATGATTAAAATACATTAAAATATTCTAAAAACATAAAACCATTTAAATACAAATATGTCATAATTAAAATCATAAATAAAAATATATCACAATAAAATATAGACTGAGTAGGCCTTCTGGAAGAGATAAGTCTTTAGCAGTGTTTTAGATTCAGACAGCATATTTTGCTGTTGAATCTCTTCAAGCAGGTTATTCCACAGTCTAGGGGCAGCTGAAAAGAAGGTCCTCTGGGTGGCCTTTGCCGGTCTAGTTTTAGGCAGTGTAAGTAAATGGCCCCCAGGTGACCTCAGTATATGGGGTGGATTGTATGCGAGAGGGCATTCCTGTAGGTAACTTGGACCCAAACCATGCAGGGCTTTAAAGATAATAAGTAACACTTTGTACTTTGCCCAGCATGTGAAAACTTGAGGAAGATCAATTACCATACTACTAGCAAAAAACAGATAAGACTTGGAATGACTACTGAAAAAAGTCAGGGCAGAAAGTGCAAAGGAGGTTTACAGCTGAAGATTAAAAAACAAATAATGAAAACAGATGTTTTACATAACCTTAATGTAGATAATAACGACACTGAAATTGTGGGAAACAATAGGGATAGCGAGAAACAATAGAGATATTTTGGTGGGGGTTTACTACAGACCTCCAACCCAGACTGAGGACCTTGATGACGCCTTCCTCAACCAAATGACTGCACATTCAAAAAGGAGAGATACAATAATAATGGGAGATTTCAATTACCCGGATATATGTTGGCAGTCAAACTCTGCCAAGACAGCAAGGTCCAGCAAGTTTCTTGCTTGTCTTGCAGACAGTTTCATGGTCCAGAAGGTGGAAGAGGTGACAAGGGGATCAAATATTCTAGATCTGATCCTGATCAACAGGGATGACCTTGTTAATGAGGTAGAAGTGGTTGGATCTTTAGTGGGGAGTGACCATGCCCTATTGGAATTTGGCATTCAGTGGGAAGGAGAAAGTAAGCGTAGCCAGACACTCATCTTAGATTTTAAAAAAGCGGACTTCTGTAAACTTAAGGAGCTGCTGGTTGAAATTCCGTGGTCAAGAATAGTGAAAGAGAAAGGAATTCAGGAGGCATGGGAGTTCCTTAAAAGGGAGATACTGAAGGCACAGTCTAAAACTGTGCCAATAAGGAGGAAAAATGGAAGGCATCTGAAGAAACCAGAATGGTTGACCAAAGAACTCTCAGCTGAGCTAAGTGTTAAGAGAAACGTGTACAGGAAATGGAAGAAGGGGGAAACCACCAAAGAAGAATTTAAGCAAGTAGCCAAGAGATGTAGGGAGGAGGTCAGAAAGGCTAAAGCACAGAACAAACTTAGGCTGGCCAGATACATTAAAAACAATAAAAAGGGCTTTTTAAAATATGTCCGCAGTAAAAGGAAAAAGAAGGAGACGATAGGGTCGCTGCACAGAGAAGATGGAGAATTACTAACGGGGAAAAGAAAAGGCAGAATTACTTAACACCTTCTTTGCCTCAGTTTTTTCCCAGAAGGATACAAGCACTCAACCTGGCGGTTGTGGAGCAGGTGAGGAAGCAGGGGAAATGTAGCACATAATAGGTAGAGAGGTGGTACAGGAATACCTGGCCACACTGGATGAATTCAAGTCTCCAGGGCCAGATGAATTGCATCCTAGGATATTAAAAGAACTGGCAGAGGTCATTTCAGAACTGCTTGCTATAATCTTTGAGAAATCTTGGAGGACAGGAGAAGTTCCAGCAGACTGGAAGAGGGCAAATGTTGTCCCCATCTTCAAGAAGGGAAAAAAAGAGGACCCAAATAATTATCGCCCAGTCAGCCTGACATCAGTACCCGGAAAGATCCTGGAGCAGATTATTAAGCAGTCAGTTTCTAATCACTTAGAAAGCAATGCGGTAATCACGAGAAGGCAACATGGATTTCTCAAAACTAAGTCATGCCAGACTAATCTGATCTCTTTTTATGATAGAGTTACTAGCTTGACAGATGAAAGAAATGCTGTGGATGTAGCATTTCTTGATTTCAGTAAGGCCTTTGACAAAGTTCCCCATGACATTCTTGCAAAGAAGCTAGTAAAATGTGGGCTGGACAGGGCTACTGTCCGGTGGATCTGTAACTGGTTGACTGACCGTTCCCAAAGGGTGCTCACCAATGGCTGCTTTTCATCCTGGAGAGAAGTGACTAGCGGGGTGCCACAGGGTTCTGTCCTGGGCCCAGTGCTGTTCAATATCTTCATCAACAACTTGGATGAAGGAATAGAGGGCATGCTCATCAAATTTGCAGATGACACCCAATTGGGAGGGGTTGCTAATATGCCAGAGGACAGTTTCAAAATTCAAAATGACCTGGACAGATTGGAGAACTGGGTCAAAGCTAACAAAATGAAATTCAACAGAGAGAAATGTAAGGTCCTACACTTAGGTAGAAAAAATGGAATACAGAAATATAGGATGGGGGACACGTGACTGGATAGCAGTACGTGTGAAAGGGATCTAGGAGTCTTAATAGACCACAAGCTGAACATGAGTCAGCAGTGTGATGCGGCAGCCAAGAAAGCCAATGCAATTCTCGGCTGCATCAATAGGAGTATGGTGTCTAGATCGAGGGAGGTACTGGTACCACTCTACTCTGCTTTGGTTAGACCTCATCTTGAATAACGTGTCCAGTTCTGGGCACCCCAATTCAAGAAGGACATGGTCAAGCTGGAGCAGATCGAGAGGAGGGTGACCAAAATGGTGAAGGGCCTGGAAGCCATGCCCTATGAGGATAGACTTAGAGAGTTGGGTATGTTTAGTTTGCAGAAGAGAAGGTTAAGAGGGGACGTGATAGCCATGTTTAAATATTTGAAGGGATGCCATGTAGAGGAGGGAGCGGGCTTGTTTTCTGCTGCTCCAGAGACCAGAACAAGGCGCAATGGATTCAAGCTGCAGGAAAGGAGATTCCACCTGAACCTCAGGAAGAACTTCCTGACAGTCAGGGCTGTCCGGCAGTGGAATATGCTGTCTTGGAGTGTAGTGGAATCTCCTTCTTTGGAGGTTTTTAAGCAGAAGCTGGATGGCCATCTGTTGGGAGTTCTTTGAAGGTGTTCCTGCATGGCAGGGGTTGGACTGGATGGCCCGTGTGGTCTCTTCCAACTCTACATTTCTATAATTCTATGATTCTATGAAATAGTTCAAAATTTTCCATACATTGTATCAATCATTGATCAGAATAGAGAATGTAGTCAAGAATTCAGAACAATGCTAGGACTTGGAAGGGGAACTATGAAAAACCTAGACAAGATTCTGAAGTGCAAAGATATGTCAATGAATACTAAAGTTAGGATAATCTATGCCATCGTATTTCCAATTCCTAGATATGGTTGTGAAAACTGCACGTTGAAGAATAGTAATAGGAATCCTCTGACGTAGTCTTGATGATGATATCTTGGTGTAGTAGTGTAACCACCATAGAACAGTATCTCCTACTCCCATCCCAAAGAGACAGTCCAGTAAGATACTATGATGAATGGTATCATAGAATCATAGAATAATAGAGTTGGATGATACTACAGGGGCCATCCAGTCCAACCCCCTGCTGTGTAGGAACAAACAATCAAAGATATCCCAACAGATGGCCATCTAGCTTTTACTAAACAACCTGAAAAGGAGGAGACTCCACCACGCTCTGAGGCAATATATTCCACTGCTGAACACTGCTGAAGTTCTTCCTGAAGTTCAGATGGAATCTGTTTTCCTGTAGTTTGAATCGATTGCTCCTTGTCCTACTCTCTGGAACAGTGGAAAACAAGCACTGCTGACTCATGTTCAGCTTGTGGTCTACTAAGACTCCTAGATCCCTTACACACACTGTTGTCCAGCCAGGTGTCTCCCATCCTATATTTGTGCATTCCGTTTTTTCTGCTTAGGTGTAGGACCTTACATTTCTCTCTGTTGAAATTCATTTTGTTACATTTCACCCAGTTCTCCAGTCTGCAAGGTCATTTTGAATTTTGATCCTGTCCCCTGTGGTATAAGCAATCCCTACCAATTTGGTATCATCTGCAAATTTGATCAGCATGCTTATTTCTTTATCCAAGTCACTGATGAAGATGTTGAATATCACTAGGCCCAGGACAGAACCCTGTGGCACTCCACTTGTCACTTCTCTCCAGAATGAAAAGCAACCATTGGTGAGCACCCTTTCGGCTTGAATAGTCAACTAATTACAAATCCAGCTGATGGTAGCCTTGTCTAGCCCACATTTCGTAGCTTCTTTGCAAGGTTATCATGGGGAACTTTGTCAAATTCCTTACTGAAATCGAGAAATGCTATATCCACAGCATTCGCTTCATCTATGAAGCTTGTTACTCTATCGTAAAAAGAGATAAGATTAGTTGGGCATGACTTGTTTTTGAGAAACCCATGTTGACTTTTAGTGACTATGGCATTGCTTTCTAAGTAATTACAAACTGTCTGTTTAATGATCTGCTCTAGAATCTTTCCTGGTATTGACATCAGGCTACTGTGTGATCATTTTTTGAGACTTTTTCCCCTCTTTTTTGAAGTTGGGGGCACCATTTGTCCTCCTCCAGTCTGCTGGGACTTCTCCTATTCCCCAATAATTCTCAAAGATTAACACCAGTGGTTCTGAAATTATTTATGCCAGTTCTTTTAATATCCTTGGATGTAGTTCATCTGGCCCTGGAGACTTGAATTGGTTTTGAGTAGACAGGTATTCCTGTACCACTTCTCTATCTATACTGTGTGGAGTTTCTACCACTTCCCCACCTGGTCCTCACCCCCCCCTTCCTGATCGAGTGCTCTTTTCATTTTGGGAGAAAACTGAGAAAAACAAAGTGATGAGTAGTTCTGCTTTTCTTCTGCCATAGGTACATAAAACCCCACCAACACTATTTTATCTCCATTTATGTTAATTTTCCTCCCAAGAAATCTTCCTTCTTAATCCACAAAATTCAATTTCAGAGATAATTTACGTCTTTCATACAAAACCACCCCATTTTTCTTCAAGTGTCCAGCTGAGATGAATTCTTCACCAAGTCTTTTTGTATTAAAAGTTTCTCTATTCTGAATATGAGTCTCTTGCAAGCATATGACATCCAATGCAAGTTTCTTTTGATAATGAAGTCTTCTTCTTGGGAGTATTAACCCCATTTATATTCAAAGTCAAAAATTTGTAATCCATGATTAAGCTTCAGATTAAAAAAAAAAGTCTACCTTACTTCTTACCCCTGTCACGGATGAATCGTTCTCTTCTTTGTCTTGATCAGCTGAAGTAGCTGCTCCCTTTTCCTCAGAATCTTTAAAGTCCTTTTCTGGCTTTTGTTGGCCAATTTCTTTTTCAAATTCATTTTTAAGTCTTCTAAGGAAATCATTCACCTGCTCTAGTGAATTGTGTATATCTTTTGTTATTGTATGTGAAAATCACACCTTCCAGTCTGTTCCAACTGAAGGGGATATTCTTTCTCCTAAGTTTCTCCATCAAAAATATTTAATTTTTCCTTTCCCTCAGAATTCCAGCTGATATTTCTTTCAGAAGGACAAATAACTCATCCTGAGTCTTCCATGGTGTATTCTGATGAAGCTCCAAAATTTGGTCTCTCAACTTTCTAGGTCAAAACTGGGGGGACTTTGGTAGTAATGCCACAGTGAGAGGCTGCTCGCTTGCACAGCTGTGATCAAGGTTGGGAGCCTGTCTAAAGATGACCTCTGAGCAGAACAATCACGACTTTTGAAAAAGAGGTGTGGGGTGCCCTGAAAAGGTGGGTACCATTATCCAGTGCCTTGAGAAGGAGAAAAGAACATGGAGATCCAGACACAACTGATGTTGGCAGCAGAAGGGCAGCCAAATTTTGAACTGCTTGGGAGAGTGGGAAGAGCTGTGCTGCTGCTTTTTAATGAAGAAAGAGAGATCAGAGGGTGGCGAGTGTGGAGAATAAAATAAAAACAAGAAGCTCTAAGGAAGTTGGCAGGGAAAGCCCTTCACATTAAGAACACTCAAATATTTTAAAAAGATAATCTGGGGACTTTAGGAGACATGTTTCTGTCTCTCCCTCTTGAATAAACAATACTGGAGATATGTGGACATAGGAGGTGAAGATAATTTTAAGACTTTATCAATTAAAAACTAAAAAACAAAAAAACTAAAAAATAACAACTGTGTAGCTGTCCAGAGACATTTGGATTAATGAGAAAGTGTTCACAAATCATTTTGGTACTTAACCCAGTGCAGGAACTGAGAAGAGGGGAGGCTTTTTTGAAAAGGAAAAAAAAAGAGACAAGAGATAACAATTTTCCTGGTGTGAAGCGATGAAAAGAAGAAAAGAGGGAGAAGTAAAGGATACTCTTCATAACTTTTAGAGTAAGAAGCGATCACTTAAAAGCTCGTTTAAGTATATTATTTGATTTAGTTCAGCTGTATGATAGTTACTGTTCTCAAAACCTTTTTGATAAGGGAAGGGATAACACGTTGGTTTTGACAATAGAAGTGGGAATTAGATTACAAAAATTCATTCTTATGTCCTTTATTTGTTTATACTGTGTTAGCTGGTTGAATCCATGGAGTGAGTAGTGCTTCCATTCTAAAACAACACTACCCTCTTACAGTCAAAGTAAAAGTAAAAGTACGCAATACAGTATTAAATACAGTAGAGATTAATTTCATATATATTTAGATACACGTACACAGACACACAAAATCATATCTTGGTATTTTGATTTAACAACCCTGAGAATTTACTCTGAGTTTTAAAAATAGAAAATTTATGTTATAAATTTGTAACATAGTTAAATTTCACTTTTGCAACACCAAATCTTAAGTTTTTAGAAATTGAATTCTGCATACTGAATTACCATGGCTTCCAGTATAAAAAAGTTGGTGAACAAGCACAGATCCAATCTTTATTACAGCAAAGAAGATCTTCAATTGAATCACATGGTAAATTTGAATTACAAAGTAAAATACCAGAATGTAAAATACCAGAAAGTAAAACACCAGATCATAGTTTGTTGTTATTGGAAGAGATGAAGAAAATGAGCTCTGAGTTATGTATGGAGATGAAAGATAAGGCACAGGTGTTAAAAGAAGTCAAGAAAGGGATGGAGAATTTTGGATTGAAATTAGAATCTGTAACAAGAGACATTAAACAAGAGAATAGAAGAAGTGCAAGAAAAAACAAAAAAAATTAGAGAAATGCACAAAAAAATTGGAAATCTCAACTGAGCAAGTGGAAACACATTAATGGAACTGAAATACAGAGAAATGCATCAAGATTAGAAGTTTATCAGAAAAACATGGGGGGAATTTACATTCTCATGTAATTCTAGCTTTAGTGCATTATACTGGCTGGCCTGTGGAACAGGTGGACATTGAAGTGGACCAAATCTTAAGGATCAAGTGCTTGATTGCAAAAAAAAGACAGCTGCCACATGACACGGTGGGTTTATTTTGTCCATGAGTGGGTGAAAGAGATGATTTTACAACAAAATTACGTAGATTGATAATTGAAGATGAAGAATTGATGTTATTTAAAGATGCCCTCTCCCAGATATTAAAAAGCCAAATAGGCTGTAGTTTTTTCACTCAAAGACTAAAGAATAAAGGAATACCATATAGTTGGGGGAGGATTGAAGGAGTTATTGTGACATATAAACAAAACAGAATTGTTCTTAACTCAGTAATGAAGGTGAGAGACTTTTTAAAAAGACAAAAAGCTCTGGAAAGGGAAGCCAAGACAGATGGAAACACAGAAAATAGGTTTGAAAGGAGAAACCACACTACCCATTGAACAAATAAAGAAAATACATGATATCAAAAATAAGAAGGAGGGACAGAATCTGAAAAAGAAGAAGAAGATGAAGAAGAAGAATTAGAACCAGGAGCAGATCGAATACAATTAGAAGGAAAATATTTTTTTGAAGAATGAGGGTTAAGGTCTTGTTGTGGAACATTCGGGTCTTAACTCTCTACAAATAAGGGAAACAAAATATTTCATTACCTAGAAAAACAAAAATGCGATATTTTATATCTGTTAGAAACACATATAAGAAGTAAATATGAGAAATATTTAATTAATTATAAATTGGGTAATCTTTTTTCTGCATTGACAGATAAAAAGAAAAAAGGCATCTCAATTTTCATTAATAGGAAATATTCTGTGAAAGAAATCATTAAAGATCTCCTGGGAAATTATTTAGAGGTGGAAGTAGATATCTTACATTCAAAAATTCTTATTATAGGGGTCTATGGGCCATTACTAAATAAGGAAATTTTTCAATAAATCATTGCAAAAGAGACTGGAATGTGAGTGCCAAGATATAATCTTAATGGGAGATTTGAATGGAATTATTAATCCAAAATTGATAGAACTTCAAATCCTAAAGTGTAAGAGTCAGGGAAAGCTCCCAAAAACTTTCTTTAATTTAGTGGATAGCCTCACTTTACTTGATGTTTGGCAACAATTATATGGGGAGGAGAAAGAGTTCACATTCTATTCAGATCATCACAAAATGTAGTTTTGATATCTTTTTTGTTACAAAATCATTAAATAATAAGTTAAAGAAGATGGAAATCTTCCCCAGAATATTGTCTGATCATAGTCCTTTCCAACTGATTTTGGAAAGTAAAAACCCCAATATGAATGGAAGTTGGATGATGCATTACTAAAAATTGGGAAGATTATAAAAAAGACCAAAGAAAAATTGAAATTGAAATTCTTCTTTCAGAACAATTTAGATAAAGGCATCCCAGTTTCAACTGTATGGGATGCTGGAAATGCTGTTACTCTTGGCTTCTTCATATGGCAGAGAATTCTATTGAGGAGAAATAGAAGGGATAAAATGGAAAAATTACAAGAGGAAATAAAGAAAAAGGAGGGTGAATTAAAGGTAGAGCCTCAGAATAGAAAAATACTTAATGAAATAAAAGTGTTGCAGAAAGAAGTTTCAATTTTATCAAATGAAGAAATTGAAAAGAAATTAAAAGTTACTAGATAAAATTTTTTTGAACAAACCAACAAAATTAGTAAATGCTTGGCTTACAAATTAAAAAGAGAGAAAGAGAAATGTTTGATTACTGAAATTAAAGTAGAAGGTAAAATATGTCATAAATGTAACAAAATAAAGAAGGCTTTTATTACTTACTATAAGAAATTGTTTGATAAACTGATTGTGAACCCTCAAAAACAAGAAAAAATAAGGAAATATTTATTAGAAGCCAATATACCAAAAATAGTGGAGCAAAAAAAATGGAATTAAATAGACCTGTTTCAACAGTGGGATTAATTATGGCCATAAAGAAATTGAAGCTGGGAAAAGCTCGCAGTACAGATGAATTTACAAATACATGCTATAAAGTTTTTAAAGATCAGTTAACTGAGCCACTCCAAAAAATAATCAATGATGAAGGAATAGAGAACAAACCATTAACATGGGGTCAGGCAAATATTACTCTTATTCTGAAAGAGGGTAAAGATTCAGCAGAAATTAAAAATTATGGACTGATATCCCTTCAAAATGCCAATTATAAAATCTTTGCTTAGGTTTTAGTGGACAGATTAAAGGAGGTACTCCAAAACTGGATCAATAAAGATCAAAGTGGCTTTATGCGAAACAGATTTATAAAAGATAAAAGATAAAAGATAACATGAGAATAGTACTTAATATTATAGAATATTTTCACATACATAATGAGAAGAAATTAGGATTAATATTTGTAGACATGGAAAAAGCATTTGATAATGTTAATTGGCCATTTATGTTGGAAACAATGAAAACAATGAATTTGGGAAATAGATATTTAAACTGGAAAAAATCAATTTATAGAAATCAATCTGCCCGTTTATTGATTAATGGTGAAAGGACAGAAAGGTTGTCAATTTACAAAGGAGACAAGACAGGGATGTCCCCTCTCCTTTTTATTTTATGCCTTGAAATTTTAAACAGAAAAATTAGGAATGAAGATCTAATTACAGGGATGAAAATCAGATATTAAACTTATTAACTTAAGGCTTAATGCTGATGATTTACTGTTGATTTGGGAAGATCCCATTAGTAGGCTCCAATGATTATGCCTTCCATCTGGAGGCTGGGAGCCAAGATGGCGATGAGGCAGCTGCTGCTGTAAAGAGCTCCTCAAAGTTTATCCCTTTGTTATCTTTTGTTGCCTTTTTGCATAGTTTATTGATTTGGATGCCAACCCATTTTGTTTTAAATTTGTTCCATCAGTGTGCAAGCTTAACTGCTTAAAGGGACACTTAGTGTAGCTTTCAGTTGAAGACACTATGGGGAAAAGAAAGAAGAGACAACGTACTAACTCTGCAACACAGGCTATACCCAAGCCTAAGAAACAGCTGAAAGTCGACAGCTAACTAACAAGTAAGCAAACATCGCCTGTAAATAACCAAAGTAATCAAACTCCCTCTTATCTTTCTGGTAGACATAATATACTGGAGTGGGACTTGCAAGCAGAAATTGAAAGCCAACAACTTTCAGATTTTCCTTCTTTCGTGGAAAAGGTTGCCGCCCCCTTATTCCAACAGACCGCTGCCGTTTGCTCAGCAGCTGAACAGCTTTTGCAAGCTAAGAGTGAAAAAACTAAAACAAAATCAAACTTGACAAACCTAGAAAACAAGTTAACTGATTTTCTATCCAGACAGTGCCTTTTGACAGCGCAAACTGTTATCTCTATTTTCAAGCAGCTGTCTATAATCAAAACTAAAGTAGATTTTTTAAAGGAGAACCTCATAAAACTTACTGAAAATCAGCAAAAAGACTCTTCTGCTAAAGCTCAGATCTTCTGTACAAAGTGTACTACAAAATTAGACAATAAGGAAGATATGGACAATTCTATCCCCACTTGGGGAATGAAGAATAGGAAACATGAGGACTAGAGTCAGCTGACTACATATATGAAGAGGAGGGACAAACAAATATCTTGTGACTACACACCAAAGAGGAAAAGGCATTCAAACTGCAATTATTACTTTCAGCCCAATCAAATCACTCTACAAATATCAAATAACAGAGTTAATAGAGGACGATTGAAATCAAAAGAGGCAATAATTCTGTCCTTAAGTCAGCTACTACGCTGTGAAAGGCAGTGCGTCGATCTGCAGATGGCTAAATGGTTACCAACCTATAGAGGCTGTAAAAGAATTTTATTTACGTTTAAGCAACCTACAATCTCTAACATGTTGTTTAAAATGAAGCGTTTTCTGCATCTTCTCTCAATTTTCCCCATACGTGTATTTTGTACAGAGGAACTTAGACCACTTTTAAATCAACCCAGTCAAGAGAATATTGAAATCTTAAAGAACAAGTGTGAAAATGTGACTCCAGATAATTTTAAGGACATTTCATCAGTCCTGTCCCTGAGTAATGAAAGTTCAGAAAGCCAGCCTGCACCTCCTATAGCAAAGAAATGTGGGAATGATACCCTGGAAGGAAACTTGATTAACTGTTATAATGCTCTGCCAGATCTAGAACAAGCTGATATCCTTAAAAGACTGGATGACCTGAGAGAAACTTTAATGGCAACTCGCAAAGTTGCTAAACCACTAATTGACCTGGTTCTACCACCTACTCATTCTGAGGGGAAACATGCTGGCATCTCGGATCCTCTTTCTACCGTGTGGACCTCAGATGCACAGAACATCAACATAGAGTTTCCTGGGATAGACCCAAATTCCTCTATCTCCCCCTCTGAAAAATCAATACAAGATCTGGCAATTCTGAAGGATAAAAACTTGGAAACTGATGTTGGACAAGATGAAGGTTCTGACTACCAGGAAGTTTATGACTGGCTGAATCCTCGGGAGTAACAACTAGAGTCAGATGCTAAAACATCTCAGGAGTACGAGATGGACTATTGCAATTTAAGCCACCCAACAACTGACATCTTTACAAACTCTATAGGCAAAGTTCTGCCACAAGAATCAGAGGAAACTATGACAAAAGCAGTTTTTGAGGCAGAAAGTTCAACGCACAGGGTTGAGATAAATTCTCAAACTCTTCCTGATTTCATACAGCAGCAAAAGTGCAGCAAAGACAGGCCAAATTGTGATCTACATGCCCGCTCAGATAACAGAGGAATTTTGGATTCCGCCTTAACTGCAAATTGACTGGAAGAATTACACCATTTACCCTCAGACCCCAATAGAATGACAGTTATCCCCAAAAATGAACAAGATGGTATTATCTGGATTTTGACATGGAACATAGCCGGTTGGAAAAACAGAATGTCTGATGGAGATCTGTTGGAGTTTCTTTTCAAGTTTGGTATTATAGCACTCCAAGAGACTTGGCTAACTACTGGTGAAGAAGCTTATTTACCAGGCTATAAAGCCTGGTCTATTCCAGCACGTAAATTTAAGCCAAAAGGGCAGGCCTCCGGGGGATTATGTGTATTTGTTAGGGCGGAGCTGGGCTGGCAAGGAAAGCAGTCAGCCTTTAGAGAGGATATTCCTCATCTCCTAGCTATCCAATTCAAATACAAATCATCTGAAGTTGTGCTATTAAACACATATTCCTCCCCGTTTCTCACTCGACATCTGGGTGCAATTAGAAAAGATTATTCTAGAGATAAGGATAAAACATCCTAAAGCAACTGTGATCCTATTGGGAGACTTTAATGCTAGGGTGGGAGCTTCCTTGCATGATTATGTACTCGAGGCTATTGTACCTGAGAAGTACCTATTAAATGACACATTTTGGCATTCCAGTGATACCAAAAGGAATAGGGCTGGCTCCAAATTCATCTCCCTGTTATATACATGCAATCTTCATATTTTAGGAGGCAAAGATAGTTGCTTTATATATCCTTTTACCTTCCATGCTGGGAATGCAAGCAGTGTTCTGGATTATATATATGTGTTCCTACAAACAACGCCAACTTATTTTCAGAGATTCAAGTTTACCTAAGGGAGGACAGTGACCATTAACCTGTTGCAGTCAATTTTTATGGCAGCTCTGACCTGAGATCACTCATACCACAAGACGAGAGGCTACTTGCTAACCTTGAAGTTAGGCAGAATAGGAGGCTTAAGTGGGCCAAGGTGGATATCGAGGCAATTTCTAGTTTTCTGAACTCTGAGAGAGCCCAGTCCTGTGTGAAAATGATCGTCACCCAAGACCCAAAGGAAATTTTTACTGGGTATGCCAATCTGTGTTCTATGTTAAAGGAATATCTAATAAACAAACTGCCAGTCAGAAATTTCCAACCCATACAATCTAACTGGTTTGACCTGGATTGTTCTTGTTCAAAAAAGACACTAAAAGCAGCCATGCTTCTGGTTCAAAAGGAACCTACACCAGACAATCACACAAAGATGCTAAAGATAAGACGCAATTATAAAAAGCTAATAGCCTCTAAGAAGGCTCAGTATACAGCCACAGTCTGGTCTGAGCTAGAAAAATCATCAGAAGGGTCAAATACAGCTACTTTTTGGAATATTGTATCTGGCATGCTGAAGGAGCGTAAGCTACCATTTGACATTCCCATTCCAGCTTCAGTTTGGGAGGATTTTTATACTACTTTGTTTGCTGACCCCAACCAGGATTCCACACAAAAGAGAACCTTTGTACAAATACCCACTGTTAGTTCCTCCCCTTGGCCACCGGTGTCAGTGACAGAAACTAAACATATCATCCAGTCATTAAAACCTAATAAAGTACCTGGTGAAGATTTCCTGCCTCCAGAACTTTTCAGGGCACATATTGACTGGTGGGCAACATTGTTGGCAGAAATGTTTACATACATAGACAATAGAATGGGAACTTTCCATCATAGTTCCCATATATAAAAAAGGAGATAAGGAAGATCCCAGAAACTATAGACCCATAAGCCTTATTGACATAACAGCTAAGATGTATGCAAAACATCTCCTAAGTAAAATTGAGGACTGGGTAACTGAGAAGAACATACTAGTGGAAGAACAGGCCGGGTTTAGATCTGGATACCCTACAATGGATCATTGTTTTATTCTACATCATCTTATTACCAAATATACAACCAATGGCAATCATCTATTTACAGCCTTTATAGGCCTGAGTGCAGCATTTGACTCCATAAATAGAGATATCTTATGAAGGAAGCTGGCTAAGTTAAACATGGAACCTAGACTTCTATATCTGTTAGAAGCCCTTTAAAGAAATACATCCTTGAAGGTCCATACTGGATGCAGTGGCTCCCTTACTCGGAATATACCCACCACTAAAGGTGTTAGACAAGGGTGTATTCTGGCCCCGATGCTGTTCAATCTCTATGTTAATGATATTCCTGAATTTCTTTATTCTACAGATGTACACATGCCAAAGATTCTTAACAGGCATATTAATATCCTTCTATATGCAGATGATATGGCTCTAATGGCTCATTCCCAAGTAGACCTGAGAAGATTGTTGAGGAAATTCAGTGCATATTGTGCCGCCAACTGTTTGAACATCAATAAGTCCAAATCCAAAGTGGCGGTATTTGGGAAAAGACGGGTAAAATCTAACTGGTACTTAGACGGGGAGCTATAAATCAAACTGAATTCTTTTCATACTTAGGGGTTGTTTTTACAGATATAGGGCCTTGGACTAATCATTTCAAACAAGATTCCACAAAGGCTACAGTAGGTTCCAAAATGTTAATTAAATTGCTCAGTTATAATCACCCAACTTCCCTGCTCCCCATTCTGAAGGTATATAAGGCAAAAATTACACCAGTTCTAACATATGGTGCTGAATTGTGGGGGCTATCAAAGACCCTCCCACTTGAACAAAATCAAGCACGTTTCTTAAGGACTGTTTTGGGGACCGACAGGAATACTCCTGTAGCAGCAGTAAGAGCTGAAACAGGCACCCATTCAATTTACAGTCTAACTATAATCCAAGCCTTCAATTACTGGTGGAAGATCCTTTCATTGGATTCTGACAGATTTCCAAAAATGTGCCTAGAAGAACAAATGGGCAGTTTTCAACACACTTCATGGGTCAGCCAGCTTTATCAAATTATCACACATCTTGGTTTTTCAATACAATATCTATTTTCGGTTAGACATAAGGCCATAGGAATATTTAAACAAAGAGTTATGGATGTAAATGCCCAAACTGATATTGAGACACTCATGAATATTAGGTCAATGAAATGGTTGGCCCAAAATAAAAAGTCCTTTCAAATAGAAAAATATCTGACAATGGGCCTGACCCAATATTATAGAACAGCTTTAACTAGAGCAAGATTCGAGTAGGTAGATTCCATGGTCAGATATGGACGATTCCATCAAGTGCCATATATCGAGAGAACATGTGTCTGTGCGGCGTCTGAAATAGAAGATATTGAACATGTTCTATTCAGCTGCAAACCATATGACACAGTAAGGGCCCAGTACCTACAGACAATACTTGACAGAATTACATACTGGGACTGTAATAAACGATTAGCCCACTTCCTTCAAGGTACAAATATATATGTTGTAACTAGAACTGCTAAATTTATAGGTAGGGCTATTCAACTGAGAAGATGTTTTATTGAGCACATTGGGGTTGCATGTAAAAGTGATGAACTTATCTAAACATATGCTGGTCCTGTATTTTATTACCTTTTAGTCTATTATAAGACAATAACTTACTACTATTAATTTAATCAATATAATATATGTCATTTTATTTTGTCTAACTTATCTTATCCCATGACCATTTTATGCATTGTATTTTATGTATTGTGTTTTTTTACATTTTATCATGTTTGCTGTAAATTGTTTGATATGGTCAATTGACTAATCAATAAACTTTTAACTAACTAACTAACATTAGTAGTATTGAAAAATTATTACAAATACTACATGAGTTTGGAATAGTGTCAGGGCTCAAAATAAAAATGAGAAAACAAATATGATGGTTAAAAAGGGAAAGAAGAACAAGAATTGCTGTCAGGTCAAATTTCTCAATTAAAAAATTGGATACTTAGGTACTAATATAACTAGGAAAAACTCTGAGTTATTTAACAACGATTATAAAAAGGTCTGGCAGGAGATAAAATATGACTTGAAGAAATGGGATAAGTTAGGATTACCATTATTGGGGAGTATAGCTACAGTAAAAATGTTTATCCTGCCAAAAATAAACTTTTTATTTCAGAATTTTAAATGATCTCAAAATCTTAAATGATACACCATTTAAAGAATGGCACAAAGATTTGTATGGAAGGGTAAAAAACTCAGGATAAAAGGAAAAATATTGAAGGGCAATAAAGAAAGAGAGGTTTAAGTTTACTGGACTATAAAACTATATTATCATGCTAATTACCTAGATTGGATATCTGAATGGATGACATTGAGGGACACAAGATTATTATAATTGGAGGGTTTCAATATTTATTTCAGATGGCACATATGCCTTTAGTATGGTAAGGCAAAAGTAAATAGAGACTTTTTTACGCATTACATAAGAAAGGCACTATTGAAGATGTGATTAAAATATAAAAGAAAGAAAAGAAGAAAAAGAAGAAAAGAAAGATTTATTTATTCAAAATTTCCTGCCTGGGTCTTGGTACATGAAGCATTTTATAAAAGAGAAATACCTGTAACAAATAAATGGATAACATATAAAGATATAGGAAATATATATGAGGATGAATTATAATTAACTAATAAACTATGGGAACAGGGTTTAAACTCCCATTGGTTATTACACCAGCAATTGGCAGAAAGATTCAAAATAACTATAAAAGCACAAATAGAAGAGAATGAGTTTGATAACTTCCTTAAACCAGATGTAGAACACAGGGTTGGGGAAATTTATAAGTTCTTATTAAAATTAGAAATGGAACAGGGCTTGGTAAAAGATAATATGATAAAATAGGCACAAGACATTGGTTACCCCGTTTTGTTAGACCATTAGGAAAAGACTTGGAAGGAAACACCAGATTTACGACAAGCAGTTAATATGAGGGGAAACTTCTATAAAATGTTACATCATTGGTACCTCATACCGAATCAATTGACAAAGATGACAAAAAATGTTAAAGGTACATGTTGGAGATGTGATCAAAAGGGGACTTTTTCATATATGGTGGAAGTATAAATATGTTAAGAAGTATTGGATAGAACTCCATAGAAAGATCTGTGAAACCATTAAACAAAACCTTCCAATAATACCAGAATCATTTCTTTTGAATATGACAAGTAATTCACTTCAATTAAACAAAACCCAGAAAAAGATACTTTTGTACATGAATACAGTGGTGAAATTGGTATTAGCCCAGAGGTGGAAGCAATCAATGTTACCAATGACAGAAGAACAGCTGATAAAATTATTTGATACTGTAGAAACAGACAAATTATTGAATGCAGTAAGGGAGGGATCTAGTAAATACTTTGGACAAGAATGAAGTATACTCTTTCCTTTATGGGAAGAATATTGGGGTAACATGGCAACTATGGGAATAAAAGAATTGTTTTAAACAAAGGCCATAGCAGTTCATGGGGAAAATAAAATTAATTAAAATAATAAATTTGTAAGTGTATTAAAGTAAGATATGGGATCATATAATTTTTTTGATTAATGATTTATGTCTCCAAATGTATTAATTTAAAAATTGGGTAATTCAATTTATTAAGCTATGTGTAAGAGAAATGTTAATTAACAATTAGAAAAGCCACCTGGTAGGTGTGTACGAATCAGAAAAAACTTGTAATATAGTTTGACTGTCACCAAGTCTCTAAATTATAGGTATATGCATATACATATACATAAATATGTGTGTGTGTGTGTGTGTGTGTGTGTGTGTATATATAAAAGGTTTTAAAAGATAAAGAAAAGTAAACTAATTATAGGCTAGAAGTCTGATTCTATTTTTTCTTCTCTCTTTTCTCTTAATCCTCTCTTGACTTTCTCATTTTCCTTATTTCATCTGCTTTTTCTATACTTTTATTTTTTTTCTTTTGTCTTAGTTAATTCTAGTAATAAGAAGAAAAAGATTGCTTAGAATAGTTATAGTAACTGTGATGAACCTGATGAGAGGGGGTCTTGACAACAGAGCCTCCTTGGCAACTGAGAGTGTTTAAGCTGATTGACTGGTGAAATGGAACCTTGGATGGGGGTTGGTGGAAAGAGGAAAATAACAGATTTTAACTGTTGGGAGAGTGATTGAAAGGAGTGTGATTTGTGGTGTCTTTGGGAGAGGTTGGAGATTTGAAGAGCTCTGTGGGAGAGAGAACTGAGAAACTGGGTGTACGAGAGATAGTTAGTGAATGAATTGATTGAGAGAGAGAGAGAGAGAGAGAGAATACAGGTGTGCTGTTTATAAACATTTAGACACAAGACAAATTTAAAGCAACAGTGTTACAATAAATGTTTGAAGTTCTGTGTTCCTTAAAACAGTGTCACAGAGTCTTATTTTGAATCCTGGGATATGCATGTTACCAATAATAACGACCTTAGTGCCAACCGTACCACAGTCTTGGACAATATAAATCACTGCTGATCCTTACATCTGGGAGAAGGGCAAATTTAGGGACGGCAGTATCACAGAATCACAGAAATGTAGAGTTGGAAGAGACCACACGGGCCATCCAGTCCAACCCCCTGCCGTGCAGGAACACCCTCAAAGCACTCCCGACAGATGGCCATCCAGCCTCTGCTTAAAAACCTCCAAAGAAGGAGATTCCACCACACTCCGAGGCAGCCTATTCCACTGCCGGACAGCCCTGACCGTCAGGAAGTTCTTCCTGAGGTTCAGGTGGAATCTCCTTTCCCGCAGCTTGAATCCATTGCTCCTTGTTCTGGTCTCTGGAGCAGCAGAAAACAAGCCCTCTCCTTCCTCTACATGGTACCCCTTCAAATATTTAAACATAGCTATCATGTCCCCTCTTAACCTTCTCTTCTGCAGACTGAACATACCCAGCTCTCTAAGTCTATCCTCATAGGGCATGGCTTCCAGGCCCTTCACCATTTTGGTCACCCTCCTCTGGACCTGCTCCAGCTTGACCATGTCCTTCTTGAATTGGGGTGCCCAGAACTGGACACAGTATTCAAGATGAGGTCTAACCAAAGCAGAGTAGAGTGGTACCAGTACCTCCCTCGATCTAGACACCATACTCCTATTGATGCAGCCAAGAATTGCATTGGCTTTCTTGGCTGCCACATCACATTGCTGACTCATGCTCAGCTTGTAGTCTATTAAGACTCCTAGATCCCTTTCACACGTACTGCCATCCAGCCACGTGTCCCCCATCCTATATTTCTGTATTCCATTGTTTCTACCTAAGTGTAGGACCTTACACTTCTCTCTGTTGAATTTCATTTTGTTAGCTTTGGCCCAGCTCTCCAATCTGTCCAGGTCATTTTGAATTTTGATCCTGTCCTCTGGTGTATTAGCAACCCCTCCCAATTGGGTGTCATCTGCAAATTTGATCAGCATGCCCTCTATTCCTTCATCCAAGTCGTTGATGAAAATATTGAAGAGCACTGGGCCCAGGACAGAACCCTGTGGCACCCCGCTAGTCACTTTTCTCCAGGATGAAAAGCAGCCATTGGTGAGCACCCTTTGGGAACGGTCAGTCAACCAGTTACAGATCCACCGGACAGTAGCCCTGTCCAGCCCGCATTTTACTAGCTAAGAGATCAGATTAGTCTGGCATGACTTATTTTTGAGAAATCCATGTTGACTTCTTGTGATTACCGCATTGCTTTCTAAGTGATTAGAAACTGACTGCTTAATGGTCTGCTCCAGGATCTTTCCGGGTACTGACGTCAGGCTGACTGGGCGATAATTATTTGGGTCCTCTTTTTTTCCCTTCTTGAAGATGGGGACAACATTTGCCCTCTTCCAGTCTGCTGGAACTTCTCCTGTCCTCCAAGATTTCTCAAAGATCATAGCAAGTGGTTCCGAAATGACCTCTGCCAGTTCTTTTAATATGCTAGGATGCAATTCATCTGGTCCTGGAGACTTGAATTCATCCAGTGTGGCCAGGTATTCTTGTACCACCTCCCTACCTATTATGTGCCGCATTTCCCCTGCTTCCTCCCCTGCTCCCCAACTGCCAGGTTGAGTCCTTGTATCCTTTTGGGAAAAAACTGAGGCAAAGAAGGTGTTAAGTAGTTCTGCCTTTTCTCTTCCCCCTGTTAGTAATTCACCATCTTCTCTGCGCAGCGACCCTATCGCCTCTTTCTTTTTCCTTTTGCTGCGGACATATTTAAAAAACCCCTTTTTATTGTGTTTAATGTCTCTGGCCAGCCTAAGTTCGTTCTGTGCTTTAGCCTTTCTGACCTTCTCCCTACATTTCCTGGCTACTTGCTTAAATTCTTCTTTGGTGGTTTCCCCCTTCTTCCATTTCCTGTACACGTTTCTCTTAACGCTTAGCTCAACTGAGAGTTCTTTACTCAACCATTCTGGTTTCTTCAGGTGCCTTCCATTTTTCCTCCTTATTGGCACAGTTTTAGACTGTGCCTTCAGTATCTCCCTTTTAAGGAACTCCCATGCCTCCTGAACTCCTTTCTCTTTCACTATTCCTGACCACGGAATTCCAGCCAGCAGCTCCCTAAGTTTACAGAAGTCCGCTTTTTTAAAATCTAAGATGACTGTCTGGCTACACGTATCTTCTCCTTCCCACTGAATGCCAAATTCCAATAGGGCATGGTCACTCCCCACTAAAGATCTAACCGCTTCTACCTCATTAACAAGGTCATCCCTGTTGGTCAGGATCATATCTAGAATATTTGATCCCCTTGTGGCCTCTTCCACCTTCTGGACCATGAAATTGTCTGCAAGACAAGCAAGAAACTTGCTGGACCTTGCTGTCTTGGCAGAGTTTGACTGCCAACATATATCCGGATAATTGAAATCTCCTATTATTACTGTATCTCTCCTTTTTGAATGCGCAGTAAAAAGGGAGAGTACTGAAAGAAAGAAGCCAAGGGGAGAAAAGAGTGAGGAAGGGATTGCATTCTCAGAAAGGGAGAACTGAGGTAGACCTGGCTTGATTCAGAGATCTCCCTGGCTGTTCAGTTCTGATCACAAAGAGGTGTCAGGCTGGTCAGACCTTGAGTGCAAGGCTTGGGTGTGCCTTTCACACTCAGCGGCACTGACGGGTGGTGGTTCTCCACGTTTTACAGTAACATATAATTTTCACTGTAAAAACAAATATGGCAAGTTGTTAATGAAATCAATGAATTATTGTAATAAGGTTGTAACATGTAATGCATAATACAAATCACAGATCAAAATTAGAGTTTATACTAAGCAGAAGAAGAGTAATGTATGTAAGAAAACATGAGTAGGTTAAAACAGGTTAATACATGTGGTATTCATATAATGTATTGTACTCATATTGTACCAAATATTAACACTGTTAGCACATGCTAAAAAATTATTACAGAAAGGTATAGGTTGTACACCTTTTTCAAAGTGCTTGTATTTTATTATTGTTTATAAATTCATCTTCTGTCTTTTTTCTGTATTTGTTATAGTTTTTTCTTCATTTTTTTAAAAATAACTTCAATAAAGATATTATAAAAAAACTTTCTGGATAAGAATTGAATTACTGTGTCCCTTGATACTTTCATCCTTCTTGCATATGCAGAGTTAAGTTGACATATGGCAATTATATTATATTTAAAATAATTTCCATCTTTTCAAAAATATACCAATAAATTTTCAACTATCCTTGCATTTAAATTTTACACATTCTGTTCTGAAAGAGCCTGGATTCTCAAATAATTTTCCTTCTCTCTTTGTCCAAAAAGTGCCATTCTATCCAATTGTTTCTCTAGCTCTTGATGTGTTCTTGTCTCCAACTGATTAGTCTTAGCCTCCAGATCTCTTGTCTTTTCCTGTAAAGTTACAATTGCTTTCCTGTTCTCTTGGACTTCAATGGTTGTTTTTTTCCATCATCTGCTGGATTTTTTTAACTTCACCTGTCACTTGCATTTTCAGGTCATCCATCTTATTTTCCATCTTGTCCATCTTGTTTTCAGAGGATACCTTACATTGCCTGAATCTGCCACAAATCTAGCAAAATAATCAGCTGAGGAAGGTAAAGGACCTTAGCTAAGTCCTTTCTGGGTAGCATCTTCTATTTGGTTGAGGAAGCCATCATATTTTATGAGAGAAAGAAGAAGAGATTAAGCAGTACAGCCAGCTTATGACTTCTTACAGTAAACATGGTACAATACAATCTATTAGTCATTAGATTCCCTTTCCTTTTTTTCCCTTTCTCCTTACTTCAGCTAAAGATGCCTATTTTTCAAAACATAGATAAGAACACTAGTTCGCAGAAGCCTAAAGCTGGTACATTGCCAATCAATGTAGAAACTGACGAGAGTTCCTTTGAAAAACAGTTTTTGTCTAACAGGTCTTAAAAACTTACAATGACACAGTCTTTTAAAATTATGTATATAGTCCTTATAGCAGAGTTATAGATCCAAATTGGGGGGGCGGGAGAAAACATAGGAAAAATCCATTTAACTAAAGCAAGTCTTCTCCAAATCCAACTCAGAATCATCACATACAGGAACAATAAGAACAAAAAAAGGTCTTTCTTAGTTGAATCTTAGCAAAAAAGTTATGTCCTTTCAAAATCCATAAAAACTAAAGCAGATGAAAAAAAGCTTGATGTGTTTAGGTTATCTTACACTTTACTTTTGCAATCTTAAAAAAGGGTACTGTCTCTTTAAAACTCTGTCCTTTGAGAGGGCGATTAGACTTTAGGGAAACAGTTTCAACTGTAGCAAGCAGGGGTTCCTTGCCTTTACCTAGCAATATAAATGCAATCAAAGCTTATTCTTGTTGTAAAGAGTCCAGGCAGCAGCCAATGTATTATCTTCATAGGGAGTTGTAAAACACTCATCCCTGGCTTCAGTGAAGTGTCCAATTTCTTCTCCAGCTGTGGGATCCCCTGCCATGGCCACTCCATTCCTAAGTGGTCGTCTGCAGGTCCTGATCTGGCTGATCCAAAGATCCCTATACCCTTCATGTGTTAGTGGGTCCACTGGTTGACAGGAGCAGTCCCCCCCATTAAACACAGCAGTTTGAAGTGGTTGCTAGATCACTTCCTCCATTATCACAATAGGAACCAGAACCCTACATAAAGGCTTTTTTGGGTTGATGGAAAATTTGGAAATATTGAACACTTGGATATTTAAATTTGGTGAGGCACATGAATATACTTTTTTTCCAGAATTGATACGTTTTTCTTCTCCACATCTTTGGCTAATTTGATCAAGGAAGTGGAAGTCTTACCAAAGATTTTTTTTCTGATCACAACTCAGTTTTACTGGCTTTAAAGGAAAAAAAAAACCAGAAGCAAGTCCACTACAGGATTTACTTAGAGGATTTACTTAGAAATGAAAACATCTAAAGCAAAAGAAAAAAGAAAAAAAAGAATGATAGATGTATGGAGACAACTGTACAGAGTGGAGAAGGAATTTACTTGTTACTCAGCGCATGACATGGTCTTGTATAGACATGTTTTTCATTACAAAATCTTTAAACAAAAAAATTACAAAAGAACGTTATCAGATCACAATCCAATCCTGGAAGATCCTGGAAGATAGGAAACAAGAATATATGTGGAAACTGAAAGACACATTAATGAAAGGTGACAAAATTAGAGAAGAAGCTAAGGAAGAATGACCCATTTTTAAATAACAGTTTAGACAAAGGAACACCAATCTTGACAATATGGGATGCCAGAAAGATGGTTACGAGAGGCTTCTTTATTAAGCAAGAGATACAATTAAAGAAAATAAAGATGGTTAAGGAGACAAGATTACGAAGTAAAAAAAGAAAAAAGAAGATGAATTTAAAGCAAATTCTAAGAATACGAATTTTATTAAATGAAATAAAACCTTTGCAAAAACAATTATCAATTGAAACAACTGAAGAAATAGGAAAAAACCTGAAGTTTACAAGACAGAAACACTTTGAACAAGCAAATAAATGCAGCAAATGGTTAGTGTACAAATTAAAAATAGAAAAAGAAAAATTTCTTGATTAGGAAATTAAAGAGAAAGATAAAATACACAAAAAACAGAATAAAAGAAAGCTTTTCCCAACTATTAGCAGAAACTAAAGAGTTAGATATGAATCAAGAGAAGTGAGAAAAATAAACAATTGTTTAATTGAGGTCAAAATCCGAGAGATTATTGAAAGTAAAGAAAAAAAAAATGAGCTGAATAGACCAATAACAAAAATGGAAATAACAAATGCAATAAAGGAATCAAAATTAAGTAAATTAAGCCTACCCGGATTGCTATTCAGCTCTATATTATTATAAGACCTTCCATGAACTGTTAGTAACCTCATTTCAAAGGATGCCTAATGAAACAAGAGCTGAAGATAAGCTGTTATCTTGAGGAGAAACAAACATTACATTGATATTGAAAGATGTTAAAGACCCTCTAGGGATGAAAACTTACAGACCTGTTTCATTTTTGAATGTGGAGTATAAGATATTTGTATTGATCTTAACTGAAACATTTAAAAAAAATCTTCAAGATTGGATTCATAAGGATCAAAGTGGTTTTTCTTTAAAAGACTGTTAAAAGATAATATTAGGATACTTCTTAATATAATGGAATATTTCCATAAACACAATGAAAAAAATAGGCATAATGTTTTTGGGGTTTTTTGGATGCTGAGAAAGCTTTTGACAATGTCAACTCAGTTTTATGGAGAAAATGTTGAAAAGAATGAATTTAGGAAGTAAATATCTGAATTGGATTAAATCAATATATAGAAATCAATATGCACAAATATTAATGGAAAAAGAACAGAAAGTTTGGAGATAAAAACAAACCTTTTGAAATACAGAAGGAGATAAGATAAAATTGTCCTCTTCCTCCTTCCCTGTGTTTATATTGGTTTGGGAAGTAATATTGCTATCATAAAAGAGGACAAAACTCAAGGGTGATGATTATGAAGTAGGCGTTTAAGAGCATTTGCCAATCACTGGGTAATTTTTTTTTTTTTTACAAGACCCCTTAGAGTGTGTTGAAGATTTACTAAAGGCATTGAATGCATTTGGAGTATTGGTGGATTTTAAAAGGAAAGATGTTCATGTTGACAAAAAATATGATAAAAGAACCTCAAAGATCACTGAGGCTGAAAATAGGATTTGAGATACATAAAGAAGTAAAATACTTAGGTGTTATTTCTGAGAATAATAATGCTAAGTTATTTAAGAATAACTATTCTAAGACATGGAATTAAGCAAGATTTGCAAAGATGGGTTGAATTGAGATTGTCCTTATTAGGTAGGATATCAGTTGTTAAAATAAAAGTTCTAAGATTGTTTGTTTGTTTGTTTCAAACTTTACCTGTTTTGACTAATGATCTACCTCTTAAACAATTGCAAAGGATGTTTCTAACTTTTTGGGGAGCGAAAAAAGAAGCCAAGGGTAAGATTCAAGGTTTTACAAGATGCTAACAAAAAGGTGGATTTGATCTCCTATATTTGAAGCTGTACTTTTATGATGTGTGTTTATGATTTATGATGTCTGTTTATGATGTGTGTTTATGATTGGTGTGGTTGAAAGACTGGATTATGTTGAAAAGGGAAAGAATTTTGCAATTAGAAGGTTTTGATTTAAGATTTAGTTTTTTGTGATATGATAAAGCTAGAGCTAATGTGAACTTTAATAGCCACTTCATAAAGCATGCACTTTTAAGAGTGTGGGATAGATATAAAACTCACCTTGTCCTAAAATACCTTTGTAGACATCTCCACATGAAGCTTTGTTTACAGGAGAAATAACTTTTAAAAATAAATGGACAACATACAAAGATATAAAAGATAGGTAGAGATCAGGTATGAATGAAAACAAATGAAGAATCGATCCAAAATTGTTTTGAAATTAGATGGTTTGCTTATGGACAAATAACAGACCACTTTAAAATAAATACAATTGTGTTTAGCTTTGAAGTTTTAACTTCTGAAGTTTTAACTTCTGAAGTTTTAACTTCTGAAGTTTCAAATCTGAAATTTAGGAACAGTTGTGTAAAGATAATGAAGATTGCTTAATAACTAAAATGTATAAACTGCAGTTGAAGTTTGAAATGGAAGATAAACAAGTAAATTTATGATCAAATGGGCTGAAAATGTGGACCATACTATTCAGATAGACCAATGGGAGAATATGGGGCCTAAGGATATAAAATTTACTTTAAATTATGGCTTAAATGTTTTATAAGATGACATGTAAATTTTACTTGATCCCAGATAAACTGTCTCAAATGTATAAAGATTCTTCAAATGTTTATTGTACAGAGTATGAGGGGCAATTGCTGCTGGTATGTATTGTTTGCAACTAATGAAATTATTGCTCAGGGAAGAAGTATTCAGGGGCTAACCCCTATGCCCTGAAAGCTATTATCTGCCACATACAGGAGCTATTTAGGCTCTCTACAATTGTTGGAGTGGGTGTCAGAGCAGGACAAGCATTTCATCAGAGACCCATTGTATTGGAGCAACATTGCATCTTGTTGCTGCTACTGTAGCCCAGCTGTGACCAACCAGTTTTCTCAACTTTGAACTGTAACTTTGAGGCAACTAGGAAACACTTCAAATGCTGACTGAATATAATTTCACTAAATACCACCAGCAGAGAACTGAGAATTTTTCATCTACCCTCCCCTATCTGAATGTGCACCCTGGATAACTTAAATAGAGCTGGAAGAGTGTTCAGAAGAAAAGAAAAGATAACATGACACATTAGCTTCAAATTAAGATCATTAAGAACGAAAAAGGGAACTTTAGATTATTTAAGAACATGGGAAAATAATTTGTTTATTGTTTACCTGGTGAGAAGATAAGTGACTGCTATTGTGGAAGGAGAAGCAGGAAATGATTCTTTGAACTGAAGTTCATGTAAGCAAATGTCCTACACAGAGTGTAAGAAAGAGTCTGGAATAGAAATGCAATACTGACGTTGGGTGATGAAAAAGTGGTATAGCAGTTGAATTTAAAATAACTGGACTTTATTTTGACAACTAAATAATTTTGACAACTAAAATGAAGAAAACCACAGTAATTCATTATAAACTTCATGATAAAGAGAAACATCTGTGGGTCTCTCCAGAGTGAGAGATTCTAAACAATAGATTCTAGAGGAGATATGAAAAAACAGAGAAGATTTGAATCAATTTGAAGAAGACATAAATACTAATATGATGCAAATGAGCTCAAATATGACCCAGATGAAGTATGACATTTTAAAAAATAAATTAAAATGGAATTGCAAGAAATAAAAACTTCCCTAACTGAGAACACAAATGAGGTCAAACAAAAAAGGAGAAAGTTGCAATTCTAGAATATAAAATCCAAATTTTGGGAAAAAAATCATACAAGGAAGTTCTCAGAATATTAACAGAACTCAAAAGCTATATGTCAAGAATAGAATCCACTCACAAATAATGTAGTACACAGGTTACTGTTTATTTGTCAGTGTAATACATATAGTGACTTCAGTGATTGGTCTGAAAGGCAAGGATAGTTCAAGCAAGCTTAACATTCCCAGCTGGCATCTCCCACTCCTGAACTCTCTGGAAAACTTCTGTTATCAGTACTAGATACATTCCAGAGGTCTGTATCAAGCACTGTTTACCTAATGGTTTTCAAGCTATTTCTACTACATGTTCCATCAGTGTTATGGAGTGACAGTGGAACTATCTGACACTATAACTCTTTAATTTGAAAGAAAGAGAAAGATGTGTGAGAATGTGAGGGCTCCCAGAGATGATGGATAAAAATGTATATGAGAGGGTGATAAATCCAATGGTAGATTTCATAGGGATCCCAAGAAGAGATTTTGCTTGGGAAATTGATAAAAATATATCATCAGGATTCCAGGTTTGCCAGGGAGAGAGGACCACCAAAAGACATTATTGTTTACTTTGTAAGAAGACAGGTAAGAGAAAGATTGTTACAACAACATTATTTAGACAAGCAAAGATTGAAAGGAAATTTATGATAATTTTCAAAGATGTGCCAATCCAGATTTTGAGAGGTCACTGAGATTGTATTTTTTTGACAAACTGAAGCAACATGGAATTCCATTTTGTTCGGCCAACTAAGAGGGGGTTGTGCTACAATACAAACAAAGGAGAATGTAGATACGGTGGCTAAAGGAAAAGAATTTCTGTTGATGTGTGAAAAATTCTGGGCTGAGAGAGCTCCAGAACGAGCAGAACAAGTGGAGCAATGTGAGGGAGAAGCATAAAATGAACAGGAAGTCAGGTGATAGAGCTTCACTCTAGAGAGTAAAGTGATGAAAATGTGGAACAGAAGAGTGATTTGGCACAGGTAAAATTGGATATGGACTTACAAGGTTGAGACCTAATAGTGGCTTCAAAGTTAAAATTGCTCTCTTGAATGTTAGAGGAATTAATGAATTTCAAAAGAGAAGAAAAGTTTTGCATTATTTGTAGAAACAAAATCTGGACATAGTTTACTTACAAGAAGCACATATCAAAAAGAAAGATAATAAATATGTGAGAAATGTGAAATTGGGATTAGAATTTGATGCTTCTATGGACAAAAGGGGAAGGGGTGGGATTTTATATGTTAAAGAATCCTGAACTCTAAAAAAAATGATCCAGGTGGTCATTATATTGTAGTAGAAACTGAAACATACAGGAAAAAAACTTCTGATTATAGATGTGTATACACCTGAAGATAGATCTGACTTCTATGAAAAACCTTTATAGAAAATTTTGGATTTACATTATGACTTTTATGGAAGATTGGGATGGAGTAATTGACCCAATCTGGGTAGACTAACAGAGAAGGAAAGAAAATATAGACAAGAGAAGTTGCCAAAATCATTTAATTTAAGAGAAAACTTAGTGCTGGTGGATGTGTGGCAATTGCTAAATGGGGAGGCTAAACAGTTCACTTTTTATTCAGAAAGACACAAGAAAAAAGACTTCTGTGATGTCAAAAGCATTTTAAGTTATATTAAGGTCATGGAAGTATTGCCAAATATTATATCAGATTATAATTGACTGACAATGACAATTAAGTACAGGAACAGCCAGTTTAATTGGAGACTGAATGAGACATCACTTTATAGAGGTGAAGTGGTTCAAAAGGTGAAAACTATATTAAATAATTATTTTGAAGATAACTTGAATAAAGGTATTGAGTTAATAGTTGTGTGGAATGCAAGTAAACATGTGATGAGAGGTTCCCCCCCAACAAAATATGGAATTAAAAAGATGAGAACATCAAAGAAACCAACTGGTTTTGGTTGAAATTAAAAAGAAAGAGGAAGAACCGAAACAAAGACCATCAAATATGGAGATCTTGAAACAAATAAGATATGACAAAAACAAGTATCAATGAACTTGTTATATGATATAGAAAAAAAAAAGATGCAATATACTAAACAAAGATTTCAAAATAGCAAATAAACCAGGAAAATGGCTGTCCTATATGTTAAGGAAAGAGAGAGAAAAGAATGTCATAATGATAATATGGACTGGAAAGAATTTAACCTCAGACCAAGACAAGATCAAAAAGGTATTTTACAAATACTACTTAAACTTATTTAAAGAACAAAAGGAGGAAAAAAGGAAATAGAAGAATTTTTGAATTCACAGGAATTAATGACTATTTCAGAAAACTAAAGACGATTTTTAAATGCTAGAGTCGCACCAATGGAATTTACTGAGACTATGAAGAAAATTAAATTGGGTAAATCCACAGGGCCAGATGGACTATCAGCAGTTTACTGTAAAGAGTTTGAGGAACAGTTATTCATTCCATTGGAAGAAGTAATGAACTCAATGCTTAACTCAGGGAAGATTCCAGAAAACTGGTGTCAGGCCAACATAAGACTCATTCCAAAAGAAGATAGAGATGTTATGCATCCAAAGAACTACATACCTATTTCATTATTGAACAATAATTACAAACTGTTTACAACTATCAGATGCACTACAGGTGTGTTAGAATATTTGAAATTTCATAATGAAATACAGGTAGCCCTTTTTTGATGCAGAGAAAGCATTTGAAAATGTACTCTGGACTTATATGATTGAATTATTGAAGAAAATGGATTTTGGTGGAAACTTCATTTCTTAGATTCAGGTGATTTTGTGCCGAACAGAAAGCACAGAATTTAACTAATGGAGAGAAGACTAAAATGTGTGACATACCAAAAGGGACAAGACAAGGTTTCCTCTTATAATCTCTTGTTCATGTTGACACTGGACATCATAAAAAGAGCAATAAGGCAAAATGAACAAATTAAAGGATTAAAAATTAAGAAAGAGAAATTCATGTTAAGACCATGTGCAGATTACAGTAGGCTCTCCACATTCATGGGGGATAGGTGCACAGAACCCCTGCAAAGGTCAAAAAAGCATGAATAAGCCCCCCTGGTGAGCACTCCCCCTTCCCTAGGCCCAGGAAAGCATGGGGGGCAAGATCGTCCTCCCTATTTCACTCTCCCACCTGCCCCAGGTGGGATCATGCCTGCAGCTGCAAGTAGCAGAGCGCAGGGGAGGAGATCACCCATTCTTCGCTCTCCCATCCACCCTGGACATGATCACACCCACCTGCCCCAGGTGTGATTTATCCTGCAGCAGTGGGGAAGGGAGTGCAGAGGAGGAGATGGCCCCCCACTTCACTCTCCCACCCACCCACAGCGCAATTGCTCACACAGTAGGGGTGGTGAGCGAGGGAGACAAGATCTTCTCCCTGCACTAGAATGGGGGGGGGAGGCAAGCCACACCACGAAAAATCAGATCTGTGAGTGTCAAACCCATGAATGTGGAGGGAGAAGTGTAGTTACTAATTTTTCTCCTGTACGTGGCATAGAGACCCTAATAAAGACTTTGAATGAATTTGGCTCAGTGTCAGGATTTAAAGTGAATAAAGAAAAAAATGTTGACTGAAATTTTGCCAAGAGAAGATAAGAAAAACTGATGGAGAAGTCTAGATTTAGAATGATTAAAAAGTGAAGTACTTAGGAGTAGTTTTTGAAAAACAGAATAACAAATTGTTTGATGTTAACTACACCAACATGTAGAATGAAATTAAGCAGAGCTTACAAAAGTGGGCAAAGCTGGTTTTCATCAAGATGAATGTTTTGCCTAAGATATTGTTTTTTATTTCAAATTATTCCCATTCTCCATAATGATTTGCCTTTTTAAAAAATGGCAGAAAGATCTTTCAAACTTTTTGTTGCAGAGGAAGAAATCTAGAGTTAGATATTAGGTTTTACAAGAATGTAAACAAAGAGGAGAATTGGAATTGCCACATTTGAAATTGTACTTTTATGTGTGTTGTTTTGTGTGTTTGCAAGATTGGATAACACTTAAAAGTGAAAGATTTCTTCAGTTGGAAGGTACAGATTTGAGATTTGATTGGCACAGCTTTCTATGGTATGATAAACTTAAAGTGAACTTGGACTTTAAACACCATTTTCTCAGAAGGGCTTTACTTAAAAGTCCAGTTCAAATACAAACAGAGATTTTGTAGTAAGATACCATTATGGGTCTCATTCATGAAGTGCTATATAGAAGAGAAGTATTGCATAAATTGGTGTGGTTAAGACACAAAGATCTGTTGTTAAAAGAGACAGAACAAATGGAAATAAAGTCAGTTGAACAATTGAACCAAGAAGGTTATGAAATAAGTGGGTTTGCTTACAGAATTAACAGAAAGGTTAAAAATGACAGTAATTTGCATAACTTTGAAGGTGAAATCTCTGACTTTGAGAAATGTTTATATCTAGAAGATAAGCATTGAATAGAAAAAAATGTATAAATAATTATTGACTTTAGAAATGGAGTAAGAAGTGGTTAAAGACTATATGATTGAGTGGGCTCAAAATGTGGATCATCAGGTACAGTTGGAACCATGGGAAACAATGTGGTCTAGAGATATTAAATTTACATTATGCTCTGATCTCGGAGAGAACTGTTACAAGATGAGGTGTAGACAGCATGTAACGCTGAAAAAACTCTTAGTAGAATTATATAGTTTAATTGTCGATTGCACATAATTTTTGGTTAAGCTTGTAGTATACATGTAGTCTTATGTTTCCCCTTATATGGATTTTTAGGTGGTAAAACTTTTTTTATGTTTAATAGAACTATTTTTTTAAAAAAAATCAGATAAAGTGAGAAATTTTTCTTTGGAGATGGATTGATTTACAGATGCCTAAGAAGTACTTAAGAATTGTACAATATATGATAACAGCAAGATAGCTTTTGCTCAGAAACAGAAAGAACCCATAACATCATCTCAAGATGACTGAATGATGAAACTATTAGACATGGCTGAGATGGGTAGATTAACTGTTTTGATCAAAGAGAGCTCTTTGTATAAATTTAGAAAGGAGTGGGAAAAGGTGACAAATTATATTAGAGATTGCTGAGGAAAAATAGCATGGAATAGCATGACTACATGTAATATTGTAGAACATTATATTTACAATGTAATGTATTAATCATGACAGATTGACTAGTATAAGACTCATCATAATAAATCTAATATAATTCTCTTTCAAATCTTATTGATGATTCATAAACCTCACTTTCTTTCAGTTTTATTTACTCTAGAGGGAGTTTATTACTACGTTACAGAAGAGTCATTCTCAGGGGAGTTGGAAGTCAAGCACATACCTATTTTACCCCTTTTGTGTTTTTGTGTTTGCCTAGTTGGATTGTTGTTTAGATAGTAAATATTGGGTATTTTTGTGTGTTTTTCTCCTTATGTATTGTTTTATATTTCCTAAAAATTGATCTTAATAAAAATATTTTTTTAAAAAACACACAAACCAGGATACACATTTTCATAAAACATATCTGTGGGAGCATAGATGTAAATTTAGAAATAAAATCTCTCTCATCATTGTCAGGATCAGACTCGTACACAAGATCAATAAACTTGCATAGCAGATTTATTTGAGAAGATGTAGAGCAGTGAAAACAGACGTCAAAAGACAGAAGTGGCAACATTTCCCAAAGTCTCTAAGGTTAAACAGTACAGCTTCACATGAGAGATAAGCGAGTGCATATTTTCTCTACTGCAGGTCAGGATGACTGCTAGGTCACCATAGCTATCTTTCTCCTCTAACGAATGTTTTGAGAACTGCAACTTAGGAATGTACTCCTGCTCTATCCTTACTACAAAGCCATTAGGAAAATTACTAACGGTAATACATGCACAATCTACACACTAAACCGGTATCCCCTACAAATGGAGGGCAATCCTGACACATCATAGTGGGGAAGATTGAGATTCAGTGACCCATGTTTCTTCTCAATCTGTCGCCACAATGCTAACTTTTGGTAGACAACTTCTTTGTCACTTATTAAATGTGCTTTATCATTAAACCAGACTTGGACTGGGCAGCTCTTCAAATGGAGAACAGTCTTCAAGGAAGGGTCTGTCCTCTAAAAAGCAGGATGCATGATATCCTAGCTGTATTATGCACCTCACTTTATTCAATGTGCTTGAACTATGGCCTTCTTTTCTGATGCTTTCATTGCTGATGCCATACAATATTATAGTATTTTAGAAAGTCTTTATGCCAATTACCGTTCTTAGCATTTTATTGTTAATAAAGTTGCTGAAATCATTTTGTCATGCTGGTTATAATATTGATTTTTATTATGCCGACATCAGCTTCCCTTTTTTTAATTTACTTGGAAAAGTGGGATCCAAACATATTTTGAAATAAGCAACTACGTAAGTATAATAGTTTGGCCTAACAACTATTAGACTTCCATTCTTAGCTGTTTTTGCAGTTCCATGCAGGAAACAGAAACATGTGATTTATTGAGGCCTTGAAAGTGTGCTGTATAAAGCTGCCAAATTGAAAACTGGAGACAATTCCTTTAAAGAATGGTTGTATAGAAAAGGGAATTTCAGCAGGTGTTGCTTATCATGCAATCGGGTAACAAAAACACACACTGAAATCCCCTCTTCTACACAATCATTAAAGTTAAAGAAACTGTCTCAGTCATCAGTTTGGCAACCCTATTTGAGTTGGCAGGCCACAAACTGCATGTGTGATGTAACTGAATGTGTGGTTTGCTTTTCTGTGATTCTGACATTCAATTATGTCATTCAGCATCCATATGCCAGGGCTTAGTTAGGAAAGCAGACAGCTGCACAGAAAACTCAGGTAGTACTTTCAGGCAGTCTTTTGCCACCACCATCTGTGTCTTCATATAACTATACTGATGAAGGTGTAGAATCTCAAACTGGAATAGGTCTGGAATGGCTCTTGTATAGTGTTTTTGTTTATGTCAGTTATTTGCATCTTTCCTTTCAGTATACATTTTTTTCTCAAGTGGTTTACAAAATATAAGGTAACAATGCAATGATAGAATTAGAATAAATATAAAAATATAATAACACATGAAGTTCTTACCAACCCCCCCCCCAAAGAAAAGAAAAAGAAAATGTAAGCAGAGGATTGAAATGAATCACTCAGCTCTGAAGACTGGCAGGGATGAAAGCTATCACAGGCATGTGCTTTGTCCCAAGAAATTTGCACTTTAAATTTTAGACAAAGAGAAACAGGTGGGAAAATGAAATGCAAGGGGAACTGGATGAATATGCACAAAAGCAGCTGATACTGTAGTCTTGTGTCATTCCACTTCTAAATAAATATGTTTCGGATCAGTCTCTCATTTTCAGTAGGAATTAGACTGAAAGTATTAAGCCAAAGTCTGCACAGAAGAGATGACTGGTTGTCACATGTTGGTACAAACAAGCATACATATCTTGCCACAGTAAAACTTCTCCTCTCCCCCCCTTTTTTTAATTTTTCTTAAAGGAAAACCATTGCAGAAGGATAAAAATCCTAGGAGATTGCTACTACTGTGTGTCAGGACTGACCCAGCCCAAAACAGACCATGCTCACTGCTGTGTTGAAATGGGATTGGATATGATTGACACTATCACGTAAGTTCTTTGCATGGTTGCATGCTTCATGAGAAACAGCATCATTTCTTCTTATGAAATGGCTATGTAATCAAGTGTCTATGACCCTTCAAACATTTTCTCACTTTGCTTATGCCATGATTTTTTAAAAAATATAGCATGTTTTTTAAAAAGTAGAACTTTTCCAATCCATCTACAAACACCTTCCTGAGATAACCTTGTGAATAAAGCAAATAACTGAAGAAATTGCAGGATGATTGCATTGTGATAGTCCTGCAAACTTTATAATCCAAACAAAACAAAATGCAGCCCACTTAGAGCCTAATAAATCTCATGCCTTTGCTGCCTGGTTGTCAGGACAGGAAAGCTGTCCTGCCAGGAAAAGCCCTGCAAAGTGTGCTGCACAGTCTGGAGTGTACGTGTAGAGGAAATAGGATGTGAAGATGGTGTGCTCACTTCTGTAATTCTGTAAACTGCTCAGTATTTTAGAAAATGATTTCTGGAGGTTTACAGGTTATCCTTCTGAAAATATGCATTTGAAATCTAACTTGCATTCTGAGCAATTCTGAGCATTTTATATCTTACAGAATAAGATCTATCTACATGATGGCCTGTCACAATATGTTCAACTCTCTCTGAAGAAATTGTTTGTATTTCTTATTACCTTTTACATGCATGTTATATTAAGATGCAGTGATTTTGTTACAAGCTTTTTGTTAGCATGTAGTTTGGGCATGTCACTGGGAACAAGGGATGAAAGATATTACAGGTATTGATGTCTGGAAACACAAAATCAGGGCTGAAGAGTTGTCATAGTAATGGTTAGCAAGAAGAGAGTCAGTACCATGAGGTAATGCTCCTAACAGCAGGGGGATATTTTAGTTTTGGATGCCATGTATGCAATTGCTTTATTGTGATCCTTGATAAAGTAACTGGACCTTCTGAACTTTTATCCTGTGGTCTGAAGTGAATATCATAATGCATAAGAATGCAGAAAATGGGTGGAAGGTATTCAGACATCTGGGAACATCCAAGGATATTAAAAGAACTGACAGAAGTCATTTCAGAACCACTCACAATAATCTTTGAGAACTCTTGGAGAACAGGAGAAGTCCCAGCACGCTGGAGGAAGGCCAATGTTGTCCCCATCTTCAAGAAGAGAAAAAAAGAGGAACCAAATAATTATCGCCCGGTCAGCCTGACATCAATACCTGGAAAGATCCTAGATCAGATCATTAAATAGTCAGTTTGTCATTACTTAGAACAATGTCATAATCACTAAAAGTCAACATGGATTTCTCAGAAATAAGTCATACCAGACTAATCTTATCTCCTTTTATGATAGAGTTACAAGCTTGATAGATGAAGGGAATGCTGTCGACGTAGCATATCTTGATTTCAGTAAGGCCTTTGACAAAGTTCCCCTTGACATTCTTGCAAAGAAGCTAGTAAAATGTAGGCTGGACAGGGCTACTGTTAGGTGGATTTGTAATTGGTTGACTGACCAAACCCAAAGGGTGCTTACCGATGGTTGCTTTTCATCCTGGAGAGAAGTGACTAGCGGGGTGCTGCAGGGTTGCCTGGGCCCAGTGCTATTCAACATCTCCATCAGTGACTTGGATGAAGGAGTAGAGGGTGTGCTGATCAAATTTGCAGATGACACCAAATTGGGAGGGGTTGCTAATACGCCAGAGGACAGGGTCAAGATTCAAAATGACCTTGACGGATTGGAGAGTTGGGCCAAAACTAACAAGATGAATTTCAACATAGAGAAGTGTAAGGTCCTGCACTTAGAAAAAAATGGAATACACAAATATAGGATGGGGGACACTTGACTGCATAATAGTACATGTGAAAGGGATCTAGGAGTCTTTGTAGATCACAAGCTGAACATGAGTCAGCAGTGTGATGTGATAGCCAAGAAAGCCAACATGATTCTTGGTTGCATCAATAGGAGCATAGTGTCTAGATCAAGGGAGGTAATGGTACCAATCTATTCTGCTTTGGTTAGATTTCACTTAGAGTACTGTCTCCAGTTCTGGGCAGTTCAATTCAAGAAGGATATCGACAAGCTGGAGTGTGTCCAGAAGAGGGTGACCAAAATGGTGAAGGGTCTGGAAACCATGCCCTATGAGGAGCAGCTTCGGGAGCTGGGTATGTTTAGTCTGCAGAGGAGAAGGTTAAGAGGGGACATGTTGAGGAGGGAGCAGACTTGTTTTTCACTGCTCCAGAGACTAGGACAAGGAGCAATGAATTCAAGCTGCCGGAAAGGAGATTCCACCTAAACCTCAGGAAGAACTTCCTGATGGTCAGAGCTATCCAGCAGTGAAATTTGCTGGCTTGGAGTATAGTGGAGTCTCCTTCTTTAGAGGAGCTGGATGGCCATCTGTTGGGAGTGCTTTGATGTGTGTTCCTTCATGGCAGGGGGTTGGACTGGATGTCCCCTATGGTCTCTTCCAGATCTATGATTCAATGATTCTAAACCACCACACTTGGCCAGTGTCCTACATGAAGCTCCATGAATCAGAAGTCTCATGGACTTGCCAGAATTTCTCATATTAGTGGTCACTGAATAAATAATATGAAAAATGTATATTCCCTCCATTCCCAGAACCCCCACCACAGCTTCTACCTATTAATATTTGCTGCTACTTCCAGGACTGTTCCTGCTGAACAGGGAGGGAATTATTAATTTGATTCCCCACCTGTAATAGCTGCAGCATTTTGCCATAATGAACTCTTGATCTTTTGTCTGACCTTTCATTCTTTTTTCTAGAATGCAAATCAAGAAAAGTCAAGTCAAGTCAAGCCAAGTTTATTGCATTTTAGCAGCCAGCCATTGCACAAAAATAAAAATAAAATGAAATGAAATGAGAAAGCATTTTACATTTAATATATTATCAACAATAGATAAATCACTTTCCATACCCTTCTTTGTTCTTTATAGTACGTAATTGTAAGACCCTAACAAGAAATTTAGATATTCTAAAAGACACATATTTCACAGTATCAGATAGCAGAAAACAAACCTTCACAAAGGAGGAATTTCCCTTAAAAGACTTCAATAAAGGAAAAATATACTTGCTCCTAAGATCATTATAAATAGGGCACTCAAGCAGAACATGAATTAAATCTTCTATTGAAACAGAGTTGCAAACACATACTCTGTCCTTCATAGGCACATTTTTGTACCTGCTCATCTGAATTGCCAGTGGGAGAACATTCAATCTAGCATGCAGAAAGGCTAACTTCATTTTAAAAGTTGGAAGATCAACCAGATAATGAGGAAGGGATGAGTTCAGTGGAGTGAAAGAAACAAAAAATGTATTAGATTGGCAGGACTTAATCTCAGTCATCTGGGATTGCATCACTATATCCTTGAGTCTTTGAAGGATAAGTAATTTTGCTTTATCATACCCTTGAGTCAGGAAAAAAAGAACAGAGAACCCCAACTTCATGACAGCCAATTGTATTTTATGCATCCATGAATTTAGACCAGGCTCTTCAAAGGACCTCAGAAGGAGCTCAGATACCTGCTTAAAAATAATTTTTAACCAAAAAAGGAGGGCTAATCTAAGAGCCTCTGTTTTAATTGGCATTAAACCTAACTCTGCATGGAGCAATGCAATCAAGAAAAATAAACCCCCCACTTTCTTCTTACCTTAGTCCCATGATGCCCACTGCATTTTCCATTATAAATTTGCATACAAGTATGTTGCCTAAGGTTGTTACTTATCAGTGAAGTACTAGCCCACTCAGAAAGCTATCCAGATCTTATGCTACTGGTGGAGAATTCTTAAAAAATGGAGAACTATTGGTCTCTCTGAAGATAAAATCCCATCCACTTCTCAGTCTGGTGAGAATAAACTGGCAGGACTTTGGAAGTGCTGGAATATCTACCACTTGGTTCTCTCGTACCCAGAATAGAATTGCTATACCCATCAGCCTGTGTTTTTGCCTGAAGATCAAAGGTAGTGGGACAGACTTTGTAAGGAGCCATTGTGCTCAATGAATTTCAATTGTAAGTATTACAATTTTGTGATCATACTAGAAGAAGAATTTAAAGAATGCTCTCAGATTTTCTCGTCCTGCTGTCTTGACACATCTAGACGTACTATTTTTTTAAAAGGCAACAATAGTGTGATAATTTCACATTTCAGAATTTTTCTTGAAAATTTTGTTTTCCCATTCGTACAAAAGGAAAGATAACATTTTTGTGCAGAAAACAGTGGATTCTGTGCAGAAATACTTCTGTGTGAATGAAATTTTCATCAAAAATTCCAAAATGGGAAAAGTCATTGAAAAATATGCAAAAATTCTTAGTCTTGGTTAGTGGTGAGAAAACCTTTGCAATTCTTCATTCTTCAATTCAAGAACAAAATCAGTAATGGTTTACTTGCCTGTTCTAACACTGAAGGAGAGAGAAGACGGATATGAATCTGAGTATAGTAGGCCCTCCACATTCGTGGGGGATAGGTGCAGAGAACCCTGCAAAAGTAAAAAAAAGTGAATAATTCCCCCCAGTAAGCACTACCCATTCCCTGGGACCCCTGTTCAGGAGAGCACCAGGGACAATATCACCTTCCCCACATCCTTCTCCCACCTGCCCAGGCAATGGCACCAGTGGTGGGCAGGGAGCAGAGCAGAGAGAGTGAGACCGCACTCCCTGCATCCTTCTCCCACCCACTCCTGGTGGGATCGTGCAGAAGAAGAGCAGGGAGTATGAGATTGCAGTCTCCCCGATTCTTCTTCCACCCACCCTGGGCAGGATCATGCTGCCAGAGGACCAGAGAAGAGCAGGGAGTGCAGAGAAGAGCAGAGAAAGCACAGAAAACAGAATTTTATTTGTAGGAAGCAACATTTTATGTATAAATATATTTTCTGCATATACTTTCTGTCTATGTAGAAAGTCTTATTTTCTGCCCCTCAAGCAAATTTTCACAGAATAAGTCCTGAACTGCAAATAATCTTTAAAAACTACATGGGCATAACAAGAATCTGCAGTTTTCAAAGACAGTTCTCAATGGAAAAAAATAATTAAAATTACTGTTTCCTTTGAGAAGAAAATTACTAAAATCACTACCTCCTTCTAGAAGAAAATCAGCAAAGAATCACATCATTAGCCGAATGGTAGTCCAGGTCCATGTACTCTTCAAGAACATGAAACTGAGTTCCCCAAACCTAAGCAGTGCTCGCAAAATTTAAGATGCCTACCGAATGTGGAAGGGAAACATGTTTACTAGCCCAGAGGTGAGTGGCAGAAGAAAATGACACAGACCAGAAATTGGAAGAACAAAGCCCATGACGTCATTGGCTACAGCTGCTAAAGGTTGGCATATGCATGGGACTGGATCCGGGCATTGATTAATTTACCTATTGACTAATGAGCCTGACATAATGGCCGACCGCCAGAGCTGCTGAGACAACAAGCATGGACAACCCACAGGCAACAGTACCAAGATGGCTTCCCTGCCACCAGGGGATGTGGGGGAGCCATGCCCTGCCCGAGGTAGCACAGCTGCTTCCACTCTGCCCCCCTGAAGGGGACCCCCATACCACACCAATGCTGGGAGAGACCTGGAAACCACCATCCCAGATCTTGGACCCTTGCAACCACCCACAAAGTTGTGACAGGTTAATGCAATTACAAAACTAAAATACAGACAATGCCCCCTACAACAAAGCAGCACTTGAGAGGTGCCCACACCCACCAGAGGCACAGAACAGAACCCAGTAATAACAGACAGGACAGAACAAAAGGGGGAAGGCAGGTGATGTCCAGCAACAAACTGACTAGGAGCTGGGAGCTGAGGGAATATATACCCCCATACCCAACTAGAAGGAAAACTGCCTAACGGGGCAGCTCTGGCTGGGTCCCAGTTCTGACAGCCAGTTAATTCAAACTGCATATTCAAACTCACTGGCTGCCAGTGTCCCCCTTCCCAAGAGGCTGCGTGAGCATGCAAAGCCTCTTGAGAAGGGAAAACACATTGCTGGGATGGCTGCCACACTGCAACCTATCTGCCCAGTAAGTCTGGCAGCTACTTGATATCTACAACTGTCATTTTTGTTCTACCGTGTTTCGGAAAATCAGAGAAATCCATTATTTAAGGATCAGATTCAGTTTTGCATACAATGTTGGAGCACTGTATCAAAATCCATAATATAGTGGAGGTATATGGTCAATGGGTGAGAATCTAGCTGAAAAAACTGAATTGAAAAACAAATGTATTTTTCTGCTTTTTCTCCAGGTTATATAGAATAATCGGAGCTCAAATAGAGCTCTAAAGAAGGACCAAAAGATTGACTTTAGACAGCTTATAGGAGCAATAGTTTCAGCTTTAGGACTTAATTATATGTCTTCCTACTGTTGTGTCAGCCTATTATCTAGGAGGTAATAATAAGGAGAAGGGACTATCTCAATGGGATGAGTTCTCTGTGCTGTCAAAGCCCCTCTTGATGGTTTTGATTTTCTTTCTGGCCTACCTTATAACTGCTGTGAAAGCCACAGAAAGAAAGGAAAGGTACACATTTTTGAAAAGAAATGGTTTCCTATTTTTGTGGCAGCTCAGTTCTTGATCTCGTACACAGGTGATAAACTAGGAAGCTTCTGAGCTCCTTGTCTGCCAAAATTTGAGGAGCCTGGATAAAGTAAGAGTTATGTAAACTCTCTTTGTATATTCTTCATTGATGCCATGAATCTAACTGGTCAACAATGCATTCTTCTCCTTTCCCATTTGTTGCATTTACACCCACACCTTGGAGTGTCTGATTTTGTTTCAAATTTTGTTGAAGGATGTTCTTTCTTAATGTTTAGACAAAGTCTGATTAAAATATAAAATGTTAACATTAGCACAGTTTTAGTCTTCACTAACTAAATGGTCCACATAATGACATTTTACTAGATACTGAGAAGAAGCCAGATTTTTTAGCCTTTGCATCTATGCTAACAATTTTAATTTGGGAGAAGGAAGTAGAAACATGATACCAGTATTTTCTGTTATCATAGAAATGTTCTGATTCTATGTTTTCCAGATCAGTAGCTGAAGCCACAGAAGTAGATCTAAATATGCGAGTTGGCCTGCACACAGGAAGGGTACTTTGTGGTGTTCTGGGTCTTCGCAAATGGCAGTATGATGTTTGGTCGAATGATGTGACTCTTGCTAATGTAATGGAAGCTGGAGGATTGCCAGGGTAAATCTTTCAATACCAGATTATTTATTTTTTAATGGACCACATTGGACCCAATAATTGAGACAGTTTTGTTCTTAAATTTCACTCAGACTAATACCCATTCTGTTATGTTTTTATAGATTTGCAAGGGAATTCCCTACAGAATTCATTAAAGTGGTACAATGCTTTCTCTTTAGTTAAGACAAGTTGTCCCTTGCCTCACATTTCAGTATTGTAAGCTTCAAATTATTATTGTTTTTAAAAATGGAACCTGTTGAGCTAATGAACTGGCACTTGGCATCCGTGGTTGATGTAATGGGATCTATAAATGGACCAAATTTCCAACTAGTCCAATAAACACAGCAAGAGGACCAGTGAATTAGAAAGTTCTGAAAATTGATCCTTTTTGCCAATTTCCTGAAAGATATAACACATATTTCTGTCAAATTTTGCTGAAAACTACAGATGTATTTTATTTACCTTTTCCTAGTATGAAATATTTCATTGGTTTGATAACATTCAAAGTGTCAGTGCAAAAACTATTAAACTTTTCATGTCCCATTAAACCCTGTAGGATAAAATTCTGGCAAAGCTGTCCCATGCGGTCTCAGTTCTTTAATCTGAAATTAGAGTCTTGCCAAAATTCATTTTTAAAATAGTTTCCCACTGACATGCATTGGAATTGATAAACTGATAAAAAAAACTATTTATTTATTTATTTTGTTATAGTTGGATGGCATTGTCAGGCCTATTATGAAGGGTTTATCCCTAGTAATCCTCAGAGAAATACATGCAGGAATTTTGGCCAGATCTTTTAAGGAAATCTCCAATTCACGGCTGAAAGCTACCACAGTTTGTATCCTTCATCATATTCTGGAGATCTAACCATATTTTAAAAAGCACTGCTGGTGGCAATGTAAAGAGTGTATTTAAGGATCCCTGTTTTGGCCTTTCATGGATCATGGTATTCAAATGCCTGTTCTTTTCTTTTCTCTTCTCTTCTCTTCTCTTCTCTTCTCTTCTCTTCTCTTCTCTTCTCTTCTCTTCTCCTTCTCCTTCTCCTTCTCCTTCTCCTTCTCCTTCTCCTTCTCCTTCTCCTTCTCCTTCTCCTTCTCCTTCTCCTTCTTTTTTTAATCTTCCATCCATTCTCTAGGAAAGTGCATATAACGAAGACCACATTAGAGTGTCTAAATGGTGACTATGAGGTAGAACCAGGATTTGGCCATGAAAGGAACAGTTTCTTGAAGAAGCATAATATTGAAACCTTTTTCATTGTGCCATCTCACCGAAGGAAGGTATGTGTTTAATTCAGGCTGATAACACTAAATAAGATTTAGGCTGTTATGGTCAAATAAATAATGTGAAATTATAAGCAGCTCATATACATTTACATCTGATAGGTGCTCCTCAAACAATATGACTTGAATTGAATAGGAATTGGAAATGCATGTGTTGAAATATCTTTTTTTAAAAAAATTGGGTGCACTTTAAGGGCATAGTTGTGCTTTTTCACTGCATTTAAATGTTGGTATCTTCACAGATTTTTAAAAGCACTTACAGTATATACTTCTGAATTTTAGCATGTTAAATTTAGCTAAATTTAGCTGCTTACAGTATTTTTGATAACAATGTCTTCTGTTTTAGATGAAGAACATAAACAAAGAGGGAGGGAAAAATTACAATGATGTGTTGCCTGTAGCAATAGAGTATACTAGGATCATTAATGGTTGAACTATGGTAGCAGCAGAAAGTAGACTTATTTATCTAGGTCAGGGTAACAGGCTTGAAGTGAAAGTCTGCCTTGTAATGCATGTTAATTAGGATAATTTGTTAAAATATATGTGTTTTCTATTATGGGAGGTTCTAAGTACCAAATAGTATCCAAGGAACTGATGGTTGATGAATAAAGGATAATGTGCCATGTCCTGCATATCTGAAGCTGAGTTGATGACAACATTGGGGAAGAGCTGCATAGACAGACTGCTAGAAATGGAACTTATAGCAGTTGCTCCAAAATTCTGGAAAGAGATCCCAAAGGAAGTACACTGATGGATCTCCATTTATGCTCCTGTAAGCAATGGTAGCTGATACATAGGGGCACGATTAATATTCTCTTCCTAATGTGTACCTTATTTTTCTCTCAGTTTGGCTTTGATACCAGAAATAATTTCAAATAGGAAGAAGTGTCCTGGGAATGCCTGCAAGGGAACTCAGAGAGTATGAGAAAGGGGAGCAACCCCTAGTTCCTCCCTGCAAACATCTTCTGTACATTTGAATTATAAGGAAAACACACAGCAAAGAATTCAGTGTTAGGAGACAAATGGATACAGTTCAGAATCAGCTTCAGTCTGATACCTGCTATAATACAAACATCCATCAAGGAACTCAACAACAATGGGCAGGAAGCATAATGTTTCTTTCCGTATTGAAAAGAGGGAAAGCACTTAATCTCTTAGTTTTGCCACATACCTGTATTTAATGTAGGCTTGTTTTACTGCCCTGGCTAGCCTGATCTTTGGGGATATATAAAAGATATCTATTGATATCAATCATTCGGCTTCACATATCCCTTCCACATGCTTGCGAGGCCCCCGACAAGCATGCATACAGGCTCGGCCGATAATCGCCGTAATATTCCTAGACAATATAGGCAGGCCAGAAAACAAAAATTAGAGCAATCTATCCCTTTGTTTAGGGCACAGGATAAATTAAAACCCTGTGTTTGCAGTGGTCTGGCTAATTTCTAAAATATATATTTTTAATGTCTGATAATTCTTTTGATGTATTGACTTTAAAATGTTGTGATCTAGCCTGAGTCACTGGGTTAGGATTAAGTATTTATGCCTTCGTAGCTAATGGTGACATGAACTTTGTTTTATCTATGAACACTTCTGTCCCTGTGTTATCTCAAGGGCTACATTTGCTGAACAGGGATTTTAATCCTGGTGTCTATGAGTCTTTATTTATGTATTTATAAATTATGGGTCAACAGAATGAGGTGGAGTCAAATTATTTTTCAGGATCAAGAAAATGAGTTTACGTTCAGTGTGAAAATATGATATCAAATTCTCAGGAGTCAGTTGTTGTTACTGTGTACCTTCAAGTCGTTTCCAACTTATGATGACCCTAATCTGACTCTATCATGGGGTCTTCTGTGACTGAGAGCGTCTGATGTGCCCAAGGTCACCCAATGGGTTTCCATGGCCAAACAGGGAATTGAAACCTGGTCTCCAGGATTGTAGTCCATCACTCAAACCACTACACCACACCAGCTCTCGAGGAGTTAGTAGTGATAATCATAATCAACTGGAAAGAGATACATCTGTTACCCTGATTTCTGGGGGTCCCCAGGAGGACACCTTAATATGCCACAATTAATGGGGAATGGGAATTAGCTAGAGCACAAGCTGTGGCAACAAGAGGCAGAGTAACCAAGTGAGATCTTTCCAACCCAATGCTTATGGGGTCAGGCCGAGCCAAAAACCACACCAAATTGCTAATTTAATTATTTTTATTTAAAAATCAGTCCTTGTGCACATTCGCACATACACACTCACTCACACAGACCCTAGTGAAAAATAAAAGAGAGGAAAATTGATAGGGGATTTTGAAGAGGTATTTTTGGGGTATAATGCACCTGGTCCGAAGTCTGAGACAGCAGTGGAGTGAGAGAAGCGGCTCAGCATGTGGATAGCTGAGGGGATAGCCGGACAGAGTGTTGTGGAGCTGAGAAGAAACCGGAGCGATCCGAGAAACCGCTCAAAAATCGGGTCTTTTTATAGGGGAAAATGTACCTGAAGGGCTAATCCTTTCCCAGGGAGAACAATAGGTTGAGGAGCTAAAACAAAGCTCTGAAATGTGCATGATAAAGAGGACAAAGCCCCAAAATGTCAGAGTTCTTAGTTTGATGGGTTTTAGCTGGGTTTGTCAAAAGCCGTGGCAGTATGGAAATTGCTTTCGCTTGACAGACTGTTTGTCAGGATCGCTCATCTTGTTAAGCTGGCTTCTCGGGGCAGAGAACTCTTTGTAAATTCTGATGTGTGCATGTCTGGGGGGCTCCTGGGGCTACGTGACAGATTGTTTACTGGCCAGACCGGGTTTTTCCAGATCACAGCCGTTCGGTCATGCCTGCCTGCGTGCTCATCTGGGGGACCCTCTCAAACATGTGGAGATATATTTAATATTGGTTTTAATAAATTGTAGACCTCGGAGAGGGCTAACTACCACGGTAACACTTCCCTGAAACTGGATAATCTGTTTCTCTTGTTTACTCTGAGTCCTCCTTTCTAAAAGCTGTTATGTGAAGTGTCTACATATTTAAAATGATAAGTGCCAACGTGAACTGATCTTTCTCTACACATGTGAAATCATTATTTTGGGGAGAGAATTGTAGGCCAGTCTTCATCCTTACATGCTGATTTTTAATTGACATGGAGGCAGTTGTTTAATCTGAAGCAGTTCATCCAACTCACAGATATTTTGTGAATATGTTGAGCCAGCATAGTGTAGTGGTTTCAGCACTGGACTATGACTCTGTAGACCAGGATTCAATTCCCCACTCAGCCATGGAAACCCACTGGGTGACCTTGGTGCATTGCACACTCTCAGCCCCCAAAAATTTTGTGATAGATTTGCTATAAGACCACCCTAAGTTGGAAATGACTTGAAGGGACACAACAAAAGCAACAACAACAACAACAACAATGCTGATCATACACATTATCTGAATCCATGCTGTGGTGAAAGTGATGCATTCAACTTTCACTCTTTTCCCTTGAGGAAAATAAGAATAGTATTTCTGAAATTACAAGCCTTCCTAACATCTGTAGAGCTTTTTTTGTTATGAAAAATTATAATAGAACAAATTCATGGCCAGTTGGGGTTCTGCTTATCTGTAGTTTCAGTAATAATAGTAGTTATAGTACTTTCGCTCAATAACAGTGCCTTGTTTTAATTTTACATGTTATGTTTTTCATATTATATTCAGACTTGTACAGAGACATTCTTTAGATTTGTTTCAGCAAATAGGAATCACTTGAGTAAGTTAGCAAGGAACTTTTAGAAAAGAGTTGAGACAGCTGGGGGCTGTTTTGTTTTGTTTTGTTTGTTTTGCTTTTAGGCCACAGGTGGCTGACACAGTTACGTGCTATCAGATATGCTAATAGCAAGTTTTGTGGACTGGTAAGACATAGGGAGTGTGGTGTAGTGGTTTGAGCATTGGACTATGATGCTGGAGACCAGGGTTCAATTCTCTGCTTAGCCATTGGGTGACTGTGGGTGCGTCACACACTCTCAGCCCCCGGAAAACACTGTGATAGGGTCACCATAAGTCAGAAATGACTTGAAGGTACACCAGCACAACAGCAGCAAGACATATGGAAAATATATTCTCTAGTTATTATTATGGTTACAGTGATCAATAGGAGATTATCTTTATCTTTAAAAAAACAACACGCCAAGAGAAACAAAAAACATACAAAACAAAAAGGGAGATAGCAAATATCTTTGTTTAAGGGCCATATGAAACAAAAAGCCAAGGCCTAGGATTGTTTGTATGTACCCAAAGAGAAGAGAGGGAGAGCTGATTATCAGTGAGGTCATGCTTCTTCAGATTTGGAAAGACTGCATGTTCCTCACAAAGGGGAGCTGCTGCTACAGTTGTCATCACAGCATAAAAACAAATAGCAACTTCGCATTATCATGTCAACATCTGATTTAGTGAAGTGACAGATGTTTCTGTACTACTTGTCTAACAGTATAGATCTTTGCTATGCATCAATGGAGTGTCTGCAAAACTGGCAGGGAAAAATGCTTCATGAATTTCACTAGTATATAGGCTGGCTCTTCCACTGAGCTTGCAGATCAGTCATTATGTCACTTGCTAGCACATGCCAATGTAATGAAGCCATTTCCTTAGCCATTGTGTACTTGCATACTGGTTATCATGCCTCTACAAGTTTTCTAAGTTATTTGTTTTTTTATCACTATTCCACCCTACCACTCCCCCCCCCCACACACACCCAGGAACTGAACGTAAGGGGAAAGAACCCTCTGAAATCACAAGAGACATATGAAATAGGACAACAGGGGCAGCCTGAATGTATCTTTAACAAGATGCAACAGCCGTGGTTTTTACATTCACATTACTTGCTAGATTAATATTGCATTACTCCCTTCTGAAACTCTAAATGTTGAAATGTGGCCACATTTCTTTATTCTTTCTGCCTCATTCTTTTTGATATTAATGTGAACTGGCTTCAGCAAGACACCAAAAAGAATGAAAATCAATTTAACAGCAACAGATGGTTAGAAATATGTTCCATTTCACAGGTGAAATGCTCCCACTTTGGATTTAAAGAATACACTCCACATTCTCATAATCTGGTCTGACAGCATATAATATATGAAAGCTTTTTCATGTAATATTTACACTTTCAAATTAGGCCAAATTCTAAAATATTCACATCTTTTTAATCTTTTATTTGATGCCTGTTAGGATCAAAGCTCCAGAGAGGGAACACATAATTATTAATCTTAGTAGGTGTCAACAACTTAGTATCAACAACTTTAAGAATTGCTTGGACCCTTTGTCTTCCGACATTTTTTTACTAGCAGTTATTTTTAGTAGATGCTAAAATTAAGATAGAGTCTAACCAGTATGTATAACATAAAAACCATGGGATTGGGTACCTCAAGTAAGTTACCCTGATTTCTGGGGGTCCCGGGAGGGACACCTAATTGCTCTCAAAATTATACAAATTGGGGAAATTAGTCAAAGAGCACAAGTTAGCACCGTGAGAGGCAGGGCAACGCAGCGAGATCTTTTACCCAATGTCTACAGGGTCAGGCCGAGTCAAGGAGCAAACCGGAGTGAAATAGCAAATGTGATTTTTATTAAAAATACAATCAATCAGTGTATGCAACACAAGCATACAGAGAAACTATAGAAATAAAGATTGGAGTGGGATAGAGGGATTTTTAGAGGAGTTGTTGGTTTGGGTGATACTTCACCTGTCCTGAAGCTCGGTTAGAAGCGGAGAAGCTGGGGAGCGTGGATCTCAGCACGTGGAGCTGGGGGGAAGGCTCGCTGGATAAAGCGACAGCAAGGCGGGATGGAAGCGAAGAGCGATCCGAAGAAGCGCTCAAAGTCAGGGGTTTTTATAAGGAGAATTGTGACCGCAGGCTAGTTCGGACTTGGGGAAACCAATGGATTTGGGGCTGGAGACAAAGCCTCCGAAAGGTCGGAATTTGAATGATTGGATTATAGCCAAATTATCAATAGGACAGCCAGTATGCAAATGCCGAGTGCTTGGGCGCTGTATAGTCAGATTGTCAAGCTGCCGGCACGGGGCAGAGGATCTTTTGAAAGTTGCATGCATACATCATTAAGTACTTGCCTTGAGGCCTCCTGAATCTGCGAGTTGGCCATTTCTGGCCTGCCTGTATTGTGTTGGAATAGTACAGCGATCATCGGCCGAGCCTGTATGCGTGCTTATCCGGGGGCCTCACAAGCACGTGGAGGGGATAGAAGGGCAAATTATTGTTATCAAAAGATATCTTTAATATCCCCCAAGCTTGGGCTAGCCAGGGCAGTAACAAGTACTAAGGACAGTTTTACCTTCAAGTTTACTATAAAATTTGAGAGGCTTCCTCTGTATTCTTGAGTTTGAAGGAGACTTATGGCAGTCCAGTCCCAACAGGAAGGAACACATGTTCTCCACCCCAAACTAGGTAGATATTAATGTGTCAGATTACTACTAGACTATAAACAGTAAGAGTCATTAGATATTATGAGATTAGGGATATAAAAAAAATCTCATTATTTATTAACAGGTCAAAAAGAGACAGGTTTCCTGACAGTTGGAAAACTCCATCAAGAAGTGTAAAAGACCAGCAAGAATTTTGTGTAATTTTCATCTGGTATTCAAACATCCCAAAGTGTTGTTAAGTAATTGTTTTGCAGAGAGCAAATGGCTGCTAACCCTTCTGTCCACGAGTACCCAGCATTAGGTATCATAATGACACTCAACTGTGCTCTCAAACTTTTCTGTCTGATGTTTAGTGAAAACTGCTTCTCAGTAGAAGAGAGACCATCTGTATCTTTTTGATAAAACTATCCACTCATGCACATCTGCATAAGGTAATCAACCATAACTTAGCCTAAGAGGCTTTTCTTTTGGGCATTTATATTTCTATTTTGTATAATTTTGTATAATAAAATCAAACTAATGCCAGCTTGCCTTAGCTATTCCAATAAAAATATAAATTATAACAAAATTAAATCAACATAAAAACAGTTGGAAAACATCATCATAAAGTATAATAGAAATGTTACTAACAGCTTTGTGTCCTCTGTTTGAAGGTTCAGTCCTTGGCATTCCCAGTTAGAGAATGTTAGACAGCAGAGCTAACAGAAGTTTCAGCCTAAAGCACTGGAGAGCTACTCTCCATTGGAATGAACAGCGCTGGTACCAATAAATCAGTTCATAGAGTCATAGACTCATAGACTCATAGAGTTGGAAAGGATCCCAAAGACCATCTATTCCAATATCCCCTGCCAATGCAGGAATCTACAACAAATGGATAGTGTAAGGCAACATAGTATATTCAGTATGTTCATGGCAAGTATAGTTTGTCATTTTCATTAAGAAAACTGTTTCCACTGAAGTATTTGTTGTTTTGGAGCACTGCTTGCCTTCTCTTGTATCTAACACAATCATCTCTTAACCTGCTCAAGGGGAAGCTCCCCAAGATAGGCATTAGGTTCTGATACAAGTTCTCTCTCCATTTGTAAGGAAAAAAAATCTTTTTTTTTTTTTGCTGTTTTTCTTGGCCTGACTGTGAGTTGAAATGGAAAGTTGGATGAGACCATAAATACGGTTATTGCCTCCTGATAAATAGAGCAGTAACCTAAATAGCAGTGATGTATTTAAGTCTTCTGCTCCAAATCTCAAATCAAGTCTTAAGTCTCTACCTTCAAGTCTCAAGTCAAAGTCTAAAGTCCTTGCAAGATACTTTCAAGTCAAATCTCAAGTCAAGTCTCAAGTCTGGGAGCCAACTTTATACCCCAATCTATAGTCTAGAATTTCTGGTCAGAGTCAAATAAAGTCATTTTTAACAATTTAAACAGAGTCGGTCCTCCACATTTGTGATTTTTGCCATCTGCAGAAGTGGAGAATCGGATCTTTCTTACTCCCCATTCCTGAAGCTGGAGGCTTTTGTGCCAATGGGCATAAAGAGTGTGCAGCTTCAGAGCTATGGAATCAGATCCTTCTTACTTCCCATTTCTGAAGCTGGAGGATTTTTCAGAAGTAGAGAATAGGATCCTTCTTACTCCCCTTTACTGACACTTCAAAAGCCTTAGAAGGACAGGTCCTTCCTCCTCAAGCCCTTCATGCTCAAGCCTAACACTCTTGCTGTTCTCTGAGGAACATGCCCTATGCTTTGGAGGCAAGTCTTGCCTTCTCTTCTTACGAAAAGTTTTAGAAGGCTCTTCCAATATGCAGCAGGGACGGCTGCTGAGTAGACCTCAAGCCTGCCTCAAGCCCACTGCCTAACCTGTTCGCTGTTTCCCTCTGAGAAATGTGCCCATACTTTGGCCTTGAGACAGCTTGTTATGTGACCAGTAGGCAAAAAGAGATGGAAGCATTGTTCAAAGGCATGAGATTTTTGGATGAATGTATTCTGTTACTGATCCAAGGGCAGCAAGTCAGTCACTAAAAATATACAAGTCTCAAGTTGAGTCAAGTCAGTGCATCATTTGTTGCCAAGTCAAGTTCAAGTCAAGTCACTGAAGTGACTTAACTCTGACTTGAATCTGAGTCAGTTGACTCAAGTCCACATCACTGCTAAATAATGTCAGCCAGAGTGGTGTAGTAGTTTGAACATTGGACTATGACCCTGAAGACCAGTGCTTGATTCTCTGCTCAGCCTCATACACCTTCAGTCCCAGAAAACCCCATTGTTGAGTTGCCTTAGGGTTACCATGAATCAAAGATGACTTGAAGGCACACAGCAGTAGCAGCAACAACAACAACATGGTGTGAGGGTTTGAACAATGAACTATGACCTTGGAAACCAGGGTTCAGTTTCCTGCTTAGCCATGGAAACCCTCTGGATCATCTTGGGAGCATCACACACACTCAGCCCCAGAAAATCCCATGATAAGTTCCTCTTAGGGTCACCCTTCTTTAACAGCAGTATCTTCCATTGCTCTGTTTCTTGTTTCTTAAGTCAATGATAGCTTTTCTTTTATGTCCAACTGACACAATAGGCTCTCAGATTTGGAATAAAAAACCTTAATCCTCTTAAATGATAAATATAGTCGCCTTTTGTAGCTTACAAAACATAGACTGGCTAGAAAATATTGAGGACATTTTTAAATCTCAGACCTGGCAAGGCTGAATAAACCTTGAATAAACCACAAAGATGATAGTGGGAGTCTTTGACTTTTGAGAGTAAAGACCAGCATTGATTAACATTCATTCAAAACCTCATGACAGCAGGTATACTGGAAGCTGCAATTGTAATCCCATTGTTGGTCTAAGGGAGACCACTTGTTTTGCTGAAAACTATAAAACACATCAAAACACATGAATGTAGAAAAGCCACATTTTTTATTGGCTAGAGCTCACATAAAGTTGTCATTATGGGAACAGATCCAGGCATCAGCCAACCCACCTGTTGGTCAATCAATCAATGGCCAGCCCTTCTGTCAGGCAAGACCAGGTATGACAGGAATGGGACTTCACATGGGTGGACTCCACTTCATGATTCCCCTCTTATATGGGGGTGTGGCAAACCAACTGCCCTTTCTGAAGTGGCTATGACTCCTTTCCAACCCCTAATATCTTGTAAGGCGAGCCCTCTGATGTTTTGCTGAGTGTGGTGGAGTCTCCTTCTTTGATTTGCTGTAACCTTTGAGATTGTTAAGGCAGGAGAGATTTTATAAGTGAGAAAACGGAGAAATTGTAACAACAGAGAACAAAAAGACTGATATCATTAAGGAAACCTTGGAAATTGGACCTTGAAATGTGGAAGAGAAAAGAATAAACAAGACTGATGTCAGAGAGGCAAAGAAAATGACTGAACAGCTGTGCAGTGAAATGAAAAGAGGGTGATAGAAAGTGGCTATAGAAGCTTTGAAATAATATAGAATATAGATAATACAGTGAACAAGGAAGAAAGGAGGGGAAATATTTATACATTTTTATATCTATAATTAATAATTAACAAGTTTTTTCTTTTCTCTCTTCCTTCCTTCCTTCCTCTTTTTCCCATCTTTTCTTGCCTTTTCATTTTTTTCTTTTTTTAATTTTTCAATCTTGACAAAAAGTTCAAATTGATATTGAAAGTATTTACTAAAGCATAGTGTCTGTTTAATTTAAGACATTGATAATTTTCTCATTGAGATTACATTAGTAAGGGAAACCCTTTGAGGTTAAATTCATTTTGAGGTTCTGAAAGGTGAAGTTAATTATTCTCTAATTACTTCTAATTATTATTTAATTATTTCTAATTAATTCTAGATTCTATTATAGCAATACGTTAGAGAAAATAAATTAGAAAATACTTGACTGAATTTTACACTATTTGGCTAAAATTAATTAATTACTCAACAAAAGATATTGACTATTAATATTTACTGATTTACTGCTTACTGGTTATTAAATATTAATTACTGAAGTTTATATTCATATTGATAGAAATTGAAATGAAGTGAGTAGATATTTCTACTTCTGTTGTATTTTGATAGCATTTATATTAAGCTTTATGTGTGAACTGAATTAAATTAAATAATAACTAATTTTAAGAGCGGTAATTTTAAAGGAAAGCTCACTGAAGGAAACTCAGTAAGGGAGCTTTATTTGTAGTAATTCGACTCAGTAGGGCCCTTTGGTGGGTAAAAATGAAATTACACTCCCGATTAAATAGTAAGAGCTCTATTTGAAGATGTCTGTAGGAGCCAGGAAAGCCACTTTGGTGGCTACTCAAGCACTGACACAAACAATCACCAGCAGAAGACCTTCAGTGGAACAATCAGTAGAACAGCCAGTCAAAGTAAAAGTATCAGACTCTGTTTTGCAGATTCTGGAAGAACTTAAAAGCCTTAAAGCAGAGATAAGACAAGAATTGAAAGATACAAGACTTGAGATGAAATCAGAATTTAAAAAAGAATTGGATCGTTTGTGAAAAAGAATGGATATGTTGAATAAAGAAAAAACTATGTTGAAAAAAGATATGGAAAAAGTTCAAGAAAAGTTGAAACAAATGGAAGATATCACTAAACAATTAATGAGGTTCAAGACCAGACAACTATAGCAGTAACAATTCTGGAGCTGAAAAATAGAGAAAGCTATCTTAAATTGAGAGGAGTTACAGAATTACAGGATAAAAATATTTATACTAAGTTATTGACAGCACTCTTGTACTATGTGGATATACCAATTACACAATTGGAAGCAGACTCAGATAGGATTTTCCACCTAAACTCTAGAATTGCTAGAGAAAAAAATCTGCAAAGAGATGTGATAATTTCCTTTATTAAAATGAAAACCAAGAAAGCCTTACTTCAGAAGACTTACAAAGAGACATTAAAAATAGATGGAAAAGTAAGAGTCTATAAAGACATACTAATGCAGATCCTCAAACAGAGACAAAATTATAAGTTTTTGACACAATTCTTAAGAAACATATTAATTTTAGATGAAATAGGGTGGAAGCCCTATCCTTCATGTACCGGCAGAGAAGATATAACATCTTCGGAAAGTGTGAGATTTGTTTTGGATAAACTAAAAAAGGAGACAGAAAATTCCCAAGAATCAAGAAGTCAGCCTAAGACACAAACAGAGGATCGAGGTGGAACACACGCCCCAGTGGAGGATACTTTTAATAAAAGTATAGAAGAGGATACTGAGAATGACTTAGAGGACATGGACCAAGAAATTGAGGAAGATATTCTAGAAGAAGGAGAAGGCTTGAAATAATTGTTTAGAAGTGACATGATATGCCACTAACATTATTATGGAATGTTAAAGGAATAAATTTGAAGAGAAGAACATGTATTTCATTATTTAGGGAAATTTAATTTGGATTTAATATGTTTACAGGAAACCCAAATCTGAGATAGAGATATCCATTTCCTGAGAAATCTGAAGCTAGGGAAATCTTATTTCGCTGCATATAGTAAAAAGAAATGAGAAGGGACAATATATGTAAATTCCAAATATGAGTCAGAAATTATATTTAGTGACCCAGAAGGACATTATTAGGGATTGAAATAAATTTTGTCGATTACAAAGTTTTTAGCTGTAGAAATATATACCTGTATTAATGGAAAGGATGTATTTTTTTATAAGATCACAAAAGAATTATAGTAATGAATAACTGAATGAGTAACTGAATGAGTAACTGAATTATAGTAATGAAAGAAATAAAGAAAACTTATTGATTTTGGGGGATATGAATGGGGTCATAGATCCAAGAGAAGACAGATTGTCCTTAAAAGAAATTAAGAAGGATCAGAGGAAGCTACTTAAAAGCTTTTTTAGGTTAACAGACCATTTCTCCTTAATAGATGTATGGAGATATAAACACAGTCATACAAAAGGTTATACATGTTACTCGGAGATGCACAGATCCATGTTGGGAATTGATATGTTTTTACTTTCTAAAAACATACATATGAAAATTAAAAATGTAGAAATTTTGCCAAATATTACATTCGATCATAACCCAGTTCAGTTAGAGCTAACTACAAGAAATCTGGAATTTAATTGGAAATTGAATGACAATTTAATAAGAAAAGAGGAATATATAATGAAAATGAAAGAAATATTAAAATATTACTTTAAAGAAAATATGACTGAAGAAGTAAGGATAAAATCTGCTTGGGATGCTAGTAAGGCATTGATCAGAGGATATTTTATAAAATGAGGTTCTGAAATTAAAAAAAGAAAATTGGAATATATGCAAGAAATTTTAGGGAAGATTAAGGAAAAAGAAGAACAGTTAAGAAAATTTCCTGATCGTAAGGAAATCACTGAAGAGATTAAAATTCTACAAAAATTTTTGGAAATGGAAAACACACAGGAAATGGAAAAGAAAATTAAAATTTGTTGAATGAAAAGCTTTAAATATGCTAACAAACCGGGAAAATGGTCATCATACAAATTAAGAAAAGAAAGGGAGAGGAAACAGATCTTGGAAATACGTTACAAGGGTAAGAGAATCACAGACCAGATTAAAATAAAAAAGGGATTTCAGAAATTATTATACAGATTTATATCAGGAAAATTGTCAGTTACAGCAGGAATAAAAGTGCATTTCATCATATTTGGAGAAACAAGGTATGTTACGTATTACTGAAGAACAAAAAAATTGCTAGAAGATCCCATCACACCTTTTGAAGTATCATATGCAATTAAGAATTTATAAATATCCAAAGTACCTGGCTCGGATGGATTCACAGCCTTATATTACAAATCTTTTGAAGAGGAGTTAATGACTCCTTTCCAAAAGTTGTTTAACCACATGCAGAAAGAAGGAATCTCAGATTCATGGGTTTCCACCAATGTTACACTAAATCCTAAGGAAGGGAAACATCTGACTCATGAAGTAATTGCTGGCTGATTTCTTTATTAAACATGGACTATAATATTTTAACATCAATCTTGGCCAGGAGACTTAAAAAAAAAATTACAGAAAATAATACACGATGACCAAAATGAATTTAAACCAAAAAGACAATTAAGAAATAACATCAGGATTGTTATGATTGAATATTTTGAAGGACATAACAAAAAAAATTAGCCATGTTATTTCTTGACCCAGAAAAGGCATTTGATAAGGTGAACTGGCTCTTCATGTTAAAACTATTGGAAAAAATGGATTTTGGAGGTAATTTTTTAGGATAGATTAGAGAAATATATGAACAACAAAAAGCACAAATAATTATTAACAGTGAAAAAACAAAAAGTCTAGATATCAAGAATGGCACCTGTCAAGGTTGCCCTCTTTTCCCACTACTATTTATTATAGTTCTAGAGGCATTAAATAGAAATATAAGATCAGACTCTGAAATATGGAGAGTGAAAATTAAAAATCAAACTTATAAACTTAATGCATTCGCAGACTATTTGGTTGTATATTTAGAAGATCCAACAGAAAGTATAGATAAATTATTAAATACCTTGAAAGAATTTGGTGAAGTGGTGGGATTTAGGATAAATAAAGAGAAAATAGTAATCTTAACAAAAAAAGTTGAGATACAATGGGGAAAATGAACTTAAAATCAAATCAGGTTTCAAAATTGAGAAAAAAAAAGATATCTAAGAAGTTGGGTTACAAAACAGGACACACACCTTTTTGAAAATAACTATACAAGAGTATGGAGGGAAATAAAACAGAATTTAGAGACGTATTCTAAATTACAACTTTCATTACTGGGAAGAAAGGCAATTTTGAAAATGAATATTTTACCAGGAATGAACTTTTTATTTCAAAACTTAGCCATCATTACCAATGATAAATCGTTTATACAGCGGTGAAAGGAGCTGACAGTGTTTTTGTGGGAGAAGAAAAAGCCAAGAATACGATGGAAATATTTGACTGATCATAAAAACCAGGAGGGCTGTAACCTTCCAGATCTGAAATTATACTTTTATTATACTTTTATGCAAGTGCTTTAACTTGGGTTACAGATTGGATAACTCTTAAGAATACAAGAATTTTGACTATAGAGTGGGTTGATATAAGACATGGATGGTAAGCATATGTGTGGTACAACAAAAATAAAACTGATAAAGGGTTTACAAATCACTATTCGAAAAACAATCTTTAGAGTCTGGTGAAACTGCAAAAATAAAACTTTCATTAAAATTCCACTGTGGATTTTCCCACAACAAGCTTTTCAGATAAAAAGAGCTGATGGAGATAATGAATGGTTAACATACAAACTATTGCTTAATGAGGATAAACAAAATACATTCTGACTAAAATCTAGAGAAGAACTCCAACAACTAGGTTGTAAATGTAATTGGTTCCCATATATACAATTGATAGAAAGATTTAGAAGAGATTACAAAGCAGAGGGTTTTGAATTAAGTTACCAGTATAATGAGTTTGAGAAATTGGTATTTGGGGATACCAGACATATGACCTCTAAGATGTACAAATAACTAATTCAGTCAGAGTTACAACAAGAGTTAATAAAGGAAACAATGATCAAGTGGGTTAAATGTATAGGATATGAAATAGAATTGGTAAATTGGGAAGATTCCTTGGGGGAAAAAAAAATTAATTTATGGTCTCCCAAGACTTAAAATCAAGTCAAAATGTTTTATATATGGTGTTTAACTCCAGTTAAATTGGATAAAATTTATAAGACTGATAATGACAAATGTTGGAAATGCCACCTAGAAAGGGGTACCTTTTTTCACATGTGGTGGTCATGTCCAAAAATCAAAAAAATTTGGGAAGATGTATGAACAATTATGTTAGAAATGTTTCAAACTACACTACCTTTAAAACCAGAATTATTCTTATTAAATATTACTAAAGGTTTAGAGAAAACTTCGATGAAGAAATATTGGAGAATTGTATTGTACTTAGCTGCCAGAATAGGTTTTTTTTCTTTTTTCTCTTTTCCTCTACTTGAAATGTTGTTTTTTATATTTATATTTATATTTATATTCTGTTATAATTCTACTATGTTCTATTATGCTATGTTATAAATAAAGTTAAATCTCTCTGGAAAAAAATAATATATGCATCCTTTTTTTGTTTTAAGAGTGCCTTATAAGATTTTCTCATAGAGACTAAAGTGTTGGAAGATACAATATCCTTATTTCTGCCGAGAGTATACCATTAATGCTTTCCGGGCATCTCTGCATTCAGAATCAAACCGTCTATTGCATACTACTGTACTGGGATTAAATTCTTTGTTAAAGACCAAATTAGGTCTAAGTTTCTGAATAATGGTTTGATAAGCATATAAGCTATCTGAATCAGAGTCTAAGATGACTTAACAAAGAGATTTAAAAGTGAAACTCTCAAGTATATGAGAAACAAAGGCCCCAAAATTGATTGACCACTGTATTCTCTATTCTCCAACATGAACTTCATTTTTATTTATATTTTGCAAAGGACAAGAAGAATAAAGTGTTTCAAAATGAAATAGCAAGTGAGAGTGGAAAATGCTCACTTTCGACCCTGTTGTTAAGTTCAAATCTATGAATGTCAGAAAGCAGTTTGGCAAAAGCTGCCTTATAATCTATTGTACTGGCTCCCCTGTTGGTAACAGAGGTGTAGGTACCCAGCATTATGTCATGGTGGGTTCCATTAAGTCATTGCAAGTGGTGCAAAGAGAGGACCTCTAAAAGCCTCAAACCTGGCTTGTTTATGCATATATCTTGGGAGACTCTGGCAACAAGTGTAACTTGAGAGTCTTGTCCAAAATTAGCACTCTTTACTTGTTTCAAATCAGTCCCAATTACAATCCCCCATTACAATCTCCATATAAAAGGAGCCTCGTGGAGGGATATTGATACTCCAAGGCCATAAGGGTTTTAGATAAACTATTCCAGATGCTATTGGGACCCACATTTTTTGACAAGCTAGATGGAAAATAAACATTTTTACAAATAAGAGAACCACAATATTTGCTCTTAATGAGAAGGACCTATATATATTGTGGACAAAAATTAACTAGTGGTTGAATCTCAACTTGCAGATCCACTGAAATAAAATATAGTAAGGCTGCCACTACCATGGCCTCTGGTACATGTTTTGATATCTGGAACAGAGAATGATTGTAATCCATGGAGTGATGATAAATTAGTTTCAGGAGCCTATGTTTCTTCCATACAAAGAATTTTTAATTTTTTTAAGTAGATCACAAAATCTGCATCATGGAATTTGTTTGTCCAGCTCATAATATTCCAGGATAGTAACTATAATTTTCAAACTGGTGTGATCAGGTCTGTATCATCACAGGTAGCCAAAGATTCTGTTTGAACAGAGGCTTTCTGTTTAAGAGACACCTCTAGCAGAGAAGATATATTATTAACCCTCTTTGGTTCCAAGTGTTGTGTGGGAATTGTAGTTATCAAAATGTCCTCATTCATGACTAATAAAGCATCAATAGAGTTTCAATCCTGATCCCTCTCAGCATGGGGGATCTCATCAGTAGATGCTATGTTTACCAGTAGTTCAGCCAAGTCCTTGATGGTGAACAGCATGTTCTTGAGATCCTACAATCTACAGGCAATATCTTTTTGTTCTTCATTAATAATTAATTCACTTGAGCCAATAAGCTGCTTCTCTGTTTCGATATCAGAAGTTTTAGCTGGACTAGGCTGCAGCATAGTCTTGATGAAATATTCTTTGGAGGCTGACAAACAGGTACTCCTTTCCTCTGTAGGTACTCCACTGCTATGTTTGAAAATAATTAGAGGGGCTATAGCTAAATCTTGGAAAACTCGCATTGATGTTTTTTGAAAGCTGGGAAAAAAAAAAGCTTCATTTTCATCAACATGGAAGGGATTGTAGATTGTTCAAACGTTACTATAATTGTCCTGTACGGGACTACATTAGGAAGTCATTTTATGGCAAGCAAGTCAACACAATGAGGATGTACATGTAAAAGCTGACTCAAAGAAAGTTTGACAGCTTTAAATGACCTCCATCTGCCATTGTTTATTTTGTTGTAGGCAATCTGCAGCTTGGTTTGCTTGAAGAATCTTGTTGCAGTTTCCTTTCTTCTGCTCCTCTGGAATTGCTAATGAACTGCAATCCTTTATGGTGTTTTTATTACTGCTCAAATTTTCCTCTTTTTTGTATTTTATACTGTTAGCTTGAACTGAGCTCTCTTTTAACACAATGTGTTTCTGTGTAAAAGCATCAAAGGAGAGTTTGAGGAGCTTAAGTTAACAATTTTTTCAAAGCGTTCATATATTGAAATAGTGTGAGATGTTAAGAGGCACTGTTTTGTCACAATGTCTAGGGAGTGGGATTGTTGTTCAGTGTGGTTTTTTTTTTTTTCCCCAGTAGTAAGCAAATTCTCAAGAACTGGCTCATCTACCCCATTAGATCCCAAGGACACTCCTTCCTGATAAGAAGCCAAACTATTTTCAGAATTTTTCGAAGGCTCAGATAGAGGCTCATTTTCTATGTCCAAAGCCGAGAAACGGTTAGCAGTAGGAATTGCAAACACTGAGTTTGAGTTTGGGATACTCACAGTTTTCTCACAGATAAGCAAGTCATCTATCATGAGCTGTTTGGAAGCCTTTTTATGCCTAGCTGTCCCAGGGCTTATTCTGAAATGTTTTTATTCCCCATTTAAAGATTATTACTATTTTACCCAGGAGAAGAATAAAGGTCAAAATTGTGAAGTGTTGTGATCCCAAAGGTTTGTGGTTCTTAGCTTCTGTTTTTGGTCTAGGATTGTTACTGGCAGAATGACTGGGGATAAGTCCAGGAAAAAAATGTAAACAAGCAGTCCAAGATTTCCAAAACAATAAAAAGGAAAAGGAGATGCTGCTGCACAGCATTAAAGTGTAATAGCCAGTTTATGAAAAAGAACGCCTAAGTTTTATTAGTCTGTGAATATACGTCCATGACACGTGATATGATTGTCTCTTTTTATTGGTTTAATCATACCACAGTATTTAACAGTAAATTTGTATTTTTTGTAAACCTACTGGTGGCAGAGATGTATTCCCTCCCTTTTTTCCTTCTTTGAATAGTACTTCTGACTATTTGTGAACTTGAACCTGTCACTGATTTGTACTGGGTTCGTAACTCCAGTGATCGAAGTATATAAGTGGAGGACCTTGAGTCATTATTTCTCTCTCCAGCCTACTTTACCTGGTTTACTTGTGAAGATAAAATGTGACATCCCCACATATGATATCAAGTGCTCCTTTGTGAAAGACAAAAAGGATGTGCTCCAAGAGAGCTTATTGGTAGATTGTACATATTTTTTAATTGAAACATTGTGGAAAGTTTAAAGAACATTACACATCTAAACATATGGTATATGTCGCTGTTATTAGCTTTTATATAGACCCAGTCTATCCTGCCTTTACTACGATTCTAATGTATTTGATACAACTGTTTGTATGTCTATTTTTAAGTCTTTATATTAATATCCTTACAGATTTTTCCAGGGCTTATCCTGTCAGATATAAAGCCTGCCAAAAGAATGAAGTTCAAGACTGTTTGTTACCTACTGGTCCAACTCATGCATTGTCGCAAAATGTTCAAAGCTGAGATCCCTTTCTCCAATGTCATGACTTGTGAAGATGATGACAAGGTAATGTATGTTTCACTAAGCACATGGCATAGATCATTAAAAATAAATGATATAGCTATCATTAAAAACTAGGGCCTTGTCATTTCCTGCTGGAAGTAACAAACTGGGGATTCAACCATTTGGTTCTGAGGCATTCAGAATGTGACCATTAAAGTCCTGTGACATGCAACTGAAAAGAGCATGCAGGATAAGAAGTAAGGCAAGGGCTGGGTCCTGTTGGGGGGTCCCAACTAGAATGGAGAACCGGCTGTTGAATAATGAGTCAAGACAGAGGCCATTTCCACACTAATATTGTTATAGTGCTATTATTTCACTTGCAACATCCTGTGGCATTCTGGGGTTTTGAGTTTACTGAGGGCGGTTTACTGAGAATTCTAAATGCCCCTCCCTAAACTGCAAACCCCAGGATTCCATAGGACTTTGAAAGTGGAGAGTCTATACTGTAACAGTGTGGTGCAGAACAGCCCAGAGGGTCCCATAAGGCCACCTTTGGCTAAGTTTTGGGACTCTTTTAGGCTAAACTGACCTGTGTGTTTGTTTATGATAGTTTGTTTGTTCTGTATTTCTGGTCAGCCAAATATGTGTTCAGAATATACAAGAGATGCTGCAGTTTCAATCATAATAGGCAAGGGGAAGTGTGACAGTGGAGGTAGAACAGGACGATGGAGGAGAAATGGGGAGAGACATCTCTTGGCTGTTCCTCCTTCTGGTTCACCATCTAACTAACAAGTTCCTGGCTACTGTAGTAGAACCCTATCAGAACACCAAGTGCTGCTGCTTAACTCCAGGTCAGTGTTTGGGAAGAACTGTATGATCCAGGATTTAATCCTGGGCAAGGAAACTGACTTCGCAGGAGTTCAGCAAGTGCTGGAGAAAACAGCCCAAATGTTATAGAAAGATCAGACCAAATAGTACTAGAGACCAACAGTGGTAGGAAAAGCAACTCTGGTAAAGGGCTTGTAGGAAGGGCACATGGTCTTAAACGTCTCTACACTAATGCACAGAGCGTGGCAATAAGCAAGATGAACTGGAAGTGTTATATTAAAACAGAATAAATATGATATAATTGGTATCACTGAAAACTAGTGGGATGAGTCTCATGATTGGAATGGGGGGGTCACCAATTTTGGAGAAATAGACCAAACAAGAAAGGAGGAATAGCTTTACATGTCAAGGACGTTTATACCTGTGAAGAGATCCATGACTTAAATCCAGGAAGCCAGGTCGAGAACATCTAGGTAAGAATTAAGATGGCGAGAAACAACAGGGATGATATTGTGTGGGCCTACTACAGACTCCCAAGCCAGCCTGACGATTTGGATGATGCCTTCCTGGAGCAGATGGGCACACATTCAAAAAGGAGAGATGTAGTAGTAATGGGAGATTTCAACTATCGTGATATATGTTGGAAGTCAAACTCTGCCAAGAGCATAAAGTTCAACAAATTCCTCACTTGTCTTGCAGACAATTTGATTGTCCAGATGGTGAAAGAGGCAACAAGGGGATCAACTGTTTTATATCTGATCCTAGCCAACAGGGAAGACCTTGTTAATGGATTGGGAGTGGCGTGATCCTTAGGTGGGAGTGACCATGCTCTATTCGAGTTTGTTATTCAGTGGGAAGGGGAAGCCAAGTGTAGCCAGACACACATTCTAGACTTTAAAAAGCTGATTTCTGTAAACTTAGGGAAATACTGGCGGAAATCCCATGGTCAAGAATACTGAAAGAGAAGGGAGTTCATGATGGATCAGAGTTTCTTAAAAGTGACATACTGAGAGCACAATTTAAAACTGTTCCATTAAGGAGGAAAAATGAGAGTTGTCTAAAGAAACCAGAATGACTAAGGAACTCTCAACTGAGCTAAATATAAAAAGAAACATGCACAAGAAATGGAAAAATGGGGAAATCACCAATGGGAATTTAAACAAATAGCCAGGATATGTAGGGGGAAGGTCATAAAAGCTGAAGCACAGAATGAACTCAGGTTGCTAGAGAGATTAAGAAAACAAAAGGGGCTTTTTTAGATATGTTCATAACAAAAGGAAAAACAAGGAAATGATAGGGTTGCTGCATGGAGAAGATGGCCAAGTACTAACAGGGGGCAGAGAAAAAGCAGAACTACTCAACGCCTTCTTTGCCTCAGTTTTCTCCCAAAAGGAAAAAACAGTACTCAACCTGGGGGGTGGGGAGCAGGTGGGAAGTAGCAGAAACGGAGCGTAGAATAGTAGAGAAGTTGTACAGGAATATCTTTCTACTCTAAATGAATTCAAGTCTCCAGGGCCAGATGAACTATATCCCAGGATATTAAAAGAACTGGCAGAAGTAATTTCAGAACCACTGGCATTAATATTTGAGAATTCTTGGAGGACAGAAGCCCCAGCAGATGGGGGGAGGGCAAATGTTGTCCAAAAAGAGAAAAAAAGGAGACCCAAATGATTCTTACCCAGTCAGCCTGACATCAATACCTGGAAAGATTCTAGAGCAGATCATTAAACAGACAGTTTGTAATTACTTAGAAAGCAATGCTGTGATTACTAAAAGTCAACATGGGTTTCTCAAAAGCAGGTCACGCCAGACTAATCTTTTCTCTTTTTATGATAGAGTCACAAGCTTGATAGATGAAGGGAATGAGAACACAGCCTGTTCTGGGTTGGGTTACACTCCTTCTAAAATATCAGATTTGTAGCTTGGGGATGCTCTTAAACTAGCATTGCTCCTGGAAAGCCGGGTTGCTGCAGTGGCTAGGAGTGCCTTTGTCCAACTTCTACTGGTACACCAGTGGTGCCCTTTCTTGGGGAAGGCACATCTGGCCACAGTGGTCCATGCTTTTGTTACCTCCTGTTTAGGCTACTGTTAGTGAAGAAAACTGACAGAAAAAAAATCAACTCATTTGAAATGTCGTGCTAGAGAAGAGTTCTGTGGATACCGCAGACTGCTAAAAAGTCAGATAAATGATACCTAGAGCAAATCAAGCCTGAACTCTCCCTAGAAACAAAGATGGTTATAATGAGCTGTCATACTTTGGACATATCATGAGAAGGCATGACTCACTAGAAAAGACAATAATGCTTAAACTAGTGCTTAAACTAGAAAAAACAATAATGCTTAAACCCTAAACTACCCTACTGGACAAGCAAACAACAAAACTAACTAATTAAATTATACCACAACAGACATTATCCACAGGAAATGTAAATCTGACTTCTGATTCCTCATTAAAATGTTGGCGTTGTTAATATAGTATACAGCCTCCAAGAGTCACATTTATGTATATAGAAATGTTAAAAAAAGTGAATAAAAACTTCCATCTTGATTTAATGTTATATAGTATTATTATTACTAAATTACAAGAAAACTATTGTTTAATTTCAATATAAAGTAGTGATCCTATTTTACCAAAATGTTCATCTTCCTAACTTTTATCATCAATCAAAATGTCTTGTTTTCCTTTGATTGAACTTAAGTGTATTATGACCCACTCCCATTGTTGCTTGGATCTCTTAGCAAATACAAGCAACAATGGGAGTGGGTCATAATATACTATTCCAAAAAATGGAAAAAATGGAATGCACAAATATAGGATGGGGGACACATGGTTGGATAGCAGTACATGTAAAAGGGATCTAGGTTGAGTTGGACAAGACCACAGGGGCCATCCAGTCCAACCTCCTGCCATGCAGGAACCCACATCAAAGCACTCCCAATAGATGGCCATCCAGCCTCTGCTTAAAAACCTCCAAGGAAGGAGACTCCACCACACTCCAAGGCAACATATTCCACTGCCAAACAGCTTTGACCGTCAGGAAGTGCAGCGTGCTGCCTGAGACCTAGGCAACCAGGCAAAGGTTCAGCATGCAAATGTGAGCCACAAGGCTTGCAATTGCAGGATTGACCAACTGAGCCAAAGATTGGCCACCAAGGCAGCTATAATTGTTACATAATTGTTCTGACTATCAGGAAGTTCTTCCTAAGGTTTTGGTGGAATTTATTTTCCTGTAGTTTGAATTCATTGCTCCTTGTCCTAGTTTCTGGAGTAGTAGAAAACAAGCCTGTCTTCTCTTTGATATGATATCCTTTCAAATATTTAAACATGGCTATCATATCCCCTGTTAACGTTCTTTTCTGCAGACTAAACATATCCAGCTCTCTAAGCCGCTCCTCATAGGGCATGGCTTCCAGGCCCTTCGCCATTTTGGTTGCCCTCCTCTGGACACATTCCAGCTTGTCAATATCCTTCTTGAATGAGGTGCTCAGAACTGGACACAGTATTCTAGATGAGGTCTAACCAAAGCAGAGTAGAGTGGTACCATTACCTCCCTTGATTTAGACATCACATTCCTATTGATGGAACCAAGAATTACATTGGCTTTCTTGGCTGCCACATCACATTGCTGACTCATGTTCAGCTTGTGGTCCACCAGGATCCCTTTCACAGATACTGTTATCCAGCCACGTGTCCCCCATCCTATATTCGTGCATTCCATTTTTTCTGCCTAAGTGTAGGACCTTACATTTCTGTCTATTGAAATTCATTTTGTTAGTGTTGGCCCCGCTCTCCAATCTGCTAAGGTCATTTTGAATTTTGACCCTGTCCTCTGGCATATTAGCAACCCCTACCAATTTGGTGTCATCTGCAAATTTGATCAGCATGCCCTTATTAAAGTCATTAACTTGTCCATTCACCATATTTAATAATTTCATCATCCAGTCTTCTGGAGATGGAACCTCAGAGTACTTCTACTTCTGAGCATAGAGTGCACTGTATTGTATTACTTTTAACACAGTTCTTATGCACCTGATCATCTGTTAGTCCCAATTAAAACAAATCTGGTTTCATTGGAATTTAAGTTTCAGAATCTTCTCCTTTGATTTATGTACCATCACCCAAAATTTCTTGGATTTCTTACACATCCACCACATATGATAAAATGACCCTTCAACACTGATTACATTTCCAACAATTTAGTTAGATAGTGTTTATACATTTTAGAAAGTTTTCCAGGAGTAAGATACCATCATCTTATAAAAGCTTTCTTTCTAGTCATCACTTCCTATCAATTTCAAACTCTTAACCCACATCTTTTCCCATTTATCTAGAGGAATTGCATGACCCATGTGTTGGGCCCATTTAATTACGCATTCTTTTACTTGTTCTTCCTGTTTCAAATTTCAATAGCATCTTATACATTTTTGCTATTAAATGTTTATCATAACTACAGGGTTGGTTTTCAAAGTCAATCTTTTCAATATCAAAACCAAGCAATATTTATTGATTTTAAATCTTTCAGATAATTGCCTGCAAACCATATTATATCAAAATCCTTTGAATTCAATTCTTCATTTAACTTTAAGTCTCTCTTTACCATAAGTCTCAATATGTTGACCATTTTCCTTTGGCCATCGTTTCTCTTGTACAAAGCGGTTCATGAGCTGATACCCACGCAGATATTTCAAACCACATGCTTTACATTTATTCCATGCTCTAAATATGTCAGATCTTATAAAATGATTAAAAGCTACATTTGCCTTGATTTTTTCACGCCATAAAAAAAATGTGCCACCCAAACTATAAACCAAAACCTTCTAAATGTATAATTCTTTCTCTTTTGAGCATAATCCAGTCTTTCAGCCAGACTAAACAGGATATGTAGAAATATAGTGTAAGGTCTGGAAGGCCCAAACCTCCTCTTCATATGACATCTTGTAGAATTTTCTTTCTCACTCTTGGCCTTTTCCTTTGCCACAGATATTTGGAAACATCTTTCTGCCATTGTTTAAAAGGTATTATTTGCTATTATTGGGATTGTTTGGAACACAATATTCATTTTGGGTAAAACATTCATTTTTATAGTCAATATCCTTCCCAATAAGAGCAACTTCAATTTATACCATTAAGCATGAGACATCTAGTGTATCCCAAGTTCAGAGTGCCCACAGTGTCCTTGCTGCCTCCTCTCCTCTGTCTCTGAACCAGACTCAAACAAACAAAACAAAAAATGGATAGAGATCTAATCATCACTTTCTCTGGGCACACTTTTCTTGCAGACTACCTCTCAGTACTATTTAGGACAGGCACTAGTCCTTTCCTGAGCTCTGTTAGTCACTCTGGGAATCATCTGATGATTTGTCTTCCTGCAAGAGACCCATTTTTTTTGGGCATCTGCAGTGGCATCCTTGTGCTGGTGTTGATGGTTTCTTAGACTGCTGCACAGGTAGAGAGATGGTGTCCCTCTCCTCTGCAACATAGACACAGGCCAAGCCTTATTCACCTCTCTGTCTCTCTAACTGCTAGCTTAGGAGAATCCTGACTGACTTTCTTTGTTCTGCCATCTCCCCTCACTAGCTGGGTCATCTATGACTGCTAATTTGCTTGGCAAATTTCACATTCCATTGCTTCCACCTTCCTGGCCAGCTGCACCCAACCCCTGCAAGCTATTAGGTTTCCCTTGTGGCAGGGCCCACTCCAGAATGTTGGGGTTCAGGCAGTCATGAAAATGCTAGTTTTTGGTCATTTCTGACCAATCAGGAATGTGCCTCACTGTGGCATATTCAGCCACTGACTTCTTGCCTTAGTTCAATTGTGTAGGCTTTCTTCTGCTGGAATTGGTCTTCAAAGCAGGTTTGCAGTCTGGTCATGAATGCATTGAAGCTGTCCACCTCCTCTGCCCCCATGTTGCATAAGTCAACCAACCACTCTGCCACCTCTCTCTCCAGCTGTGCTGATGCACAGCTCACTTGGTCAGCTTCTGTTCTGCCCCATTCTCACATAAAACCTTTAACTTAGATTAGAAAGAACAGCAGCTTCTTAGAATCTCCATCAAAGGAAGTCTTCAAAGCTTGACACAGCTCTAGTGGGAGTGGATTACTGGGAGCACAGAAAATCCCTCATCCGTTCCCTGCACCTCCCCCATCACCACCCATCCCAAGTGCTGACTCAGCTTCCTCCCCCTCCTTACAGCCTGTGTTACTGTGGTAGTTAGCTCTCTCTCAGGGTCTACAATTTATTAATATCTAATATCAAATACATCTCCACATGCTTGAGAGGGTCCCCTGGATGAGCACGCAGGCAGGCACAGCCGAACAGCCCAGATCAGGAAAAACCCGGTCAGGCCAGTAATTCATCTGTCACGTAGCCCCAGGAGCCCTTTGGACATGCACACATTAGAACATACAAAGAGTTTTCTGCCCCAAGAAGCCAGCTTGGCAGGATTAGCGATCCTGACAAACAGCCCGTCAAGTGAAAGCAACTTGCATACTGCTGTGGTTTTTTACAAGCCCGACTAAAACCAATCAGCCTAAGAACGTTGACATTTTGGAGCTTTGTTCTCCTAATCATGCATATTCTGGAGCTTTGTTTTAGCTCCTCAAGCCATTGTAATCCTTTGATTAGCCCTCCAGGTACATTTTCCCCTATAAAAAGACCTGATTTTTGAACGGTTCCTTGGATCGCTCCGGGTTACTCTCGGTTCCACGTCACTCCATCTGGCAATCCCCTCAGCCCTCCATGTGCTGAGTCTCTTCTCTCGCTCCGCTGCTGTCTCAGACTCTCGGACTTCGGACCAGGTGCAGTATACCCCAAAAGTACCTCTTCAAAATCCCCTATCAATTTTCCTCTCTTTTATTTTTTGCTAGGGTCTGTGTGAGTGAGTGCATAAGTGCAAATGTGCGCAAGGACTGATTTTTAAATAAAAATAATTTCATTAGCAATTTGGTGTGGTTTTTGGCTTGGCCTGACCCTGTAAACGTTGGGTTGGAAAGATCTCACTAGGTTACCCTGCCTTTTGTAGTGCTACAGCTTGTGCTCTGGCTAACTTTAATTCCCCATTGATCCAGACATATTAAGGTGTCCCCCACGGGACCCCCAGAAATCAGGGTAACACCTGTGCCAAGTTCTTCCATGCCTGGCCTTATTCAGGTCAACAATCTGAAGCCTGAAAAGCACTTACAGGTAGCCTTCCTGCACATTCTGTAAATCTGGCTTCACTTCCTCTGGAGTGACTTCTCATAAGTGAAATGTGGTGAATGCCCTGCTGAGCCTAATGTCCCATCTCTCTAATTGTTGTTTTCTGTGTCAGTTGCTGTCATCAGTGTCCAGTGCTCAGTGCCACTGGATAGTGGATGCAAGAGCCTCAACTGCTGGAGTACTCAGCACAGTCCTCATTTTTGCTGGATCGGCCTCTTCTATTCTTTGAGCTTGACAACTAGTTCAGCCTCATCAATCAAATGTTCTGAAGTAGTAGGATCTTTCTCCAGAGGCATACTGTCTCAGAAAAAAAGACCTAAATGCAGTTCTGACCATCTATAATGCCCTGCCCTGCCTATTGAGTGTGTATCCAAAGTTCCTAGGGCCCTGGGTCAGGGCCTACTTTACACTCCTGTTCCGTTGACACCAGCCAACATGATATACCATGATGCTAAAGAATATTATAGACCAGAAAAATGGAATCACCTTGTCATGTTACGCTGCTCTGTGCCTCTCAAGAAAACACATAGATACTTTCCATAGCATTTATTGGAAAACACAGGACACTATTTAACAAATGTTGCTGGAATGTTGTTTCAGCTCATCAAAGGAATATTAGCATTCTATCATCCACTGGACTCTCGCACTAGGTATGGATTTATCTCCCATCTCTGCCCCCTTATTACCTTTATCTTTCCCCTTTTTTGTCTTCAGTAAATCTGTAAGCAGCAACGCCACCTGAGCAAAGTTGGGAATGAACTGTCTATAAAAGTTACAAACCTCAGGAAACTTTGTAACTGTCTATGCATTTTGGGTGGCTCCCAATTCAAAACACTTTTAACTTTGGCTGGGTCCATTTCTATTCCCTTATCCGATATTCAATACCCCAGCTAATCTGACTTTTTCGTATGAAACACACATTTTGACAGCTTGATGTAAAGCTTTCAATTTCATTAACACTTTCTTCACTAGTCCCACGTGTTCCTCCTGTCTGGCTGTAGATTAATACAATATCAAGGTAAACCAGGACCCCTTTATACAAATGTTCATGTAAAACGCCATTTATAGTCTGCATGAACACTCCCAAAAGGGAGGACCATATATTGAAATGCCCCCTGCGGGGTGTTAAACGCTGTTTTCTGTTTATCCCCTTCCTTTATGCGTATCCTGTAATAGGCGTCATGCAGATCCAATTTGGTAAAAATCTTGCCTATGGCTAGCTGAACCAGCAGGTCTTTCATTACCGGGGGTGGTTATTTGTTGGATGTACTCACAGCATTAAGTCCACGAAAATCAGTTACTAATCTCAGAGATCCATCCCTTTTTTCCCTAAAGAACATTGGGGCTTCTGTGCTCAACCAGGCTGGCACAATAAAGCCTCTCTTCAAATTTTTATCTATGAACTCCCTTAGGGCTTCCGTCTCCCTAGGCAACATAGCATACAATTTGCTTTTTGGCAGGACGACCCCAGTTTCCAGTTCAGTGGCACAATTAGTGTCACAGTGGGGTGGAAGCTGGTCACATTCTTGCTCCAACACCACTTCATGCAAGTTGGCATATTCCACAGGCAAAGTGTCCTCCTCCACCTCACTACACCCCAGTGTCTCTGCTTCACTCTTGCTTTCACTGAGGAGTTCAGAGGTCTGTGTTATTCTCTTCTGTTGTCTGTCCCATATGTGCCTCCGACATGCTGTCTCTGGGAAATAAATTACCCCACTGCTCCAACAAATGTGGGGGTTGTGGAATTTCAGCCAGTTGAGTCCCAAACGTCATCAGGTATCATGTGGTGGGAGCCAGCACAAATTGTATGTTTTCCCAGTGAGTCCCTTCCCCCAGCAGTACTGGGGCACTCTGATGTTTCACCAGCCCCCCTGCCATCTGTTTCCCATCCATTTGCACAAATTAGATGGGCCAGTCCAAATTCTCCACTTGCAGCCCTATTCCTATAGCCACTGCTGGGTTCATCAGACATCCGGTGCATCCAGAGCCTGTTATGGCCATGACGTCCATACGTTTCCCTCCCCACAAGTGTTTTAAGCTAATGGATATGAAGAACAGAGTAGTGCTGTTACTCATCACAATCTCTGGGTGCTGTTATTCAGAGCCTGCCTCTCGGCACTCAAGGCAGGCTTACTCCATTTCCTGATACCTCACAATCACAGTTGTCAGTTGAAGCTCCACTGTCGCCCACTGTGTCCCCGGATTCCAGCCTGTAGCTTCCACATTCGGCGAGAGGTTGCTGCCCATTGGCCTTGGCTTCTTATCTTGCTTCTCATTTCCCTGGTTCTTTTATTCTCTGTTTTTGGATAGGTCTGGGCAGGTGGCTATTAGATGCCCCCCTTTCCCTCAGACACAAACCTAGATGCCTTCTGGTTGTCCGTTCATTGCTCAACTTGTGTGGTGTTTTCTTGCCATGGTGCCCTTTGTTTTTGGGTTTTGATAGGAACTGTACTGCTGTCTGGCATCTTTGACTCTTTGGTGCAGGGTTTCTACTTCTCTGGCCATAATATCCATCCCAACAGTGTTTTGGGATTGTCTCACAGGACCACCCATTCCAAGATTTCTGGCCTAAGTGCCTCTTGGAAGTATTGGACCTTTGTCACCTCAGACCAATCTGAGATTTCGGCGGGCCAGTCTTTGGAATTTTTCCATGTACTCGGCGACCGAGCGAGTCCCCTGTTTAATTGCTATCAGGTGTGTTCCAGCTTTCCAAATGGTGTGCTGCGACACGTTAGTGTGTCACCTGAAGTATGCAGGTGTGTTGCCTACAACCTTGGAGATGTATGTTATTATTTATAAACCATAAATTTTTAAAAATATGTCAAAGGTTTTCATGAGATATATTGTGTCCTTATACATTTTGTTATTACGATTTATGTTATGTGTATCTCTTATAAGGAGTTAGTTTAACCTCCAGTTTTCTAGTACAACTGAATTACTGTGTCGCAAAATGATGCATGTCTGAAAACTGTCACCAACATGTAAAGTTTGGAAAGCTCTGATTTAGCAGGTGCACCCTCTTCAAATTGGCTTAGTGAGAGAAGGTCTTGACTTACCACATGGCTGCCTGAGAGAGGCTGATTAAAACTTTTACTGTCTGAAATCATGATTTTTGTGGTAATATTGCTATGGCTATTACTTTGTTGTTGTTGCATACCGTGTACCCCAATGATAATGTCCTGCTGTTTCAAATATTCAAACCACTTCAAAACAGAAATTTAACCCTGATTTTACTATGAACACTCTACAAAGACAACTTTTTAGGGAACAACTGAATAATAAATATGGTCTGGCTAGGTTTTAGAAAGGTGGTGCAGTTCAGTTCCTGAAGTCACTCATGCACCAGAGAGGGGACTGTTGGGATAAAAATTTTTCCAAGCATTTAGTGTTTTGTTTGATTTCCTAAGCAATTCTCCAATAAAATGTCCTACCAGAATAAATTGATTCCAGGATTCTCTCAAGTAATTTTTGATAAATTTTTGATTTTCTGTCAGTACATAAATGCCCACCACCAAAAATGTTTGGCCTAGTAGTTGGATCTGTTCTCCAATTAACTGTCCCTCTATATCTTCAAATATTTTTCTGGATTTCTTGTTGCTTTAGCATAGATCATAAGCCCTCTTTTCTTTTTATTAATTGATGATGTACATTCTTTTTCTGACTTCTGATTCTGTAAATACTTTTCATCTTCTTTCCTAATATGGGTTTCTTATAAACAAATAAGATCTAAATTTTGTTTTTCCAAGTAATGGAAAAGACTTTCTGTTGCTTCCCCTTGACATTCCAGCATAGGAACTTTGTAGCCATCACTCAAATTTCTTCTGCAAGACCTGAGACAAATTCTGCCTCTGCCAAATCACTTTTCCCTTCCCCATCATCTTTTTCCTCTCCTTTTTTCTTCTGCATCTTCTCAGATGGTGCTGGGGTCTCTTTTCTGCACAAAGTCTTTTTCTCCCAGACTGCATTAAGAAATCTCTTGCCTCTTAAAAACTGCATTCAAGATAAGCTTTCTTTTTCTGAATCTCAGTATTAATCCTTCTGTATTGCCCCACCTGAAAGGAACTTGGGATTGCTTCAACTTTAATGTCAAGAAGGCATAATTTCTCCATCTTCTTAGAATACACCTGGATCTGTCTGTCTTGACCTTTGTGGACTCCTGTGAACTTCCTAGAAAGTGAGATTTGCTGGTCTTCAGTGTTCCAGACCAGCACCTGGCACCTTGCATACATGGTCCCTTGTGCACAATCCCTAAGAGACCCTGTTAGGCTCTGCCATTTCCCCAACCAGGAGTGAAGGTGGGCCCATCTCAAAATAATGCTGTTCTGCATGGCATTCAAGGTTTAAAATTGCTATTTTAAGTGGTTCAAAACTGTATTGTTTTCATACTGCTTTCAGGAATTTTTTAAACAGTATTTTAACGTGTTTTAAAAATATTATCTATCTTTGTGTGTGTGCATGTTTTTTTTTAATTGGGTTTTTATTTGCTTATTGCCGCCCAACCCACGAAATGAAGAGACCACACACAGGGCTTGGGTTGAACTAGGGCAATTTATTAGTGTATGCCTAATTAACATAAAGCTGGAAATGAACTTGACCTTGAACTTGGGCTTGAATTTAAACTTGACCATGAACTTGAACTTATGACCTGAGAAGGGGGGGTCAACAGCATGGGTAGGCTAAGGCAAGGGTCAGCTCTAGACCTCTTCCCCAGCCCTCCTTGGGTGAGGTACCGGGCCCCAAAGCCAACCCATGAGGCTGGATTAAAACTTTGGCCAGCCCTTTTCTGGAAGGCGAGCCCACAAACCGCAACCCCCCCCATCTCATGATGGTAGGGGCAAGTCCCGGGCCCGCCTCAAAGACAGCATTTATCCTACACCAAAGGGTGCCATAGGTACTCACCAAAACCCTTAGACCATCCCCTACCAGCCATGGATAAGGGCAAGCGTCTGCTTAGTCCTTATCCCCCCAACTCCCACTCAGGATAGCTTCAAGCCCCCATTGCAAATCCCGTAGAAAGATTTCATTGCCCTCGGATGACAAGTGTACCCCGTCGGGCCTATACAGCTCAGGTTTATCAAAGACAATGCCACAGTGAGGAATATAGTGACCCAAGCCCTGTCTCAAAGCATTGCGAATTTCTCTGTTCGCTCGCCTATGAGCGAACTCCAAGGGTCGAAGATCACCTCCCCCACCCCACACTTTTCTTTGAATCATTGCAGACCAAGCAATGCAGGTGCCAGGCCAAGTATTGAGAATAAGCCGCATATCATGAATGGCCTGTATGATCAAGGCCTTTCCTTTTAAAAGTCCAAGGTCATTACCACCCAGGTGAATGACCAACACATCAGGCGGAGGCCCACGGCACTCCCCAAACAGCGTAGGCAACAAGCCATGCCAGCGAAGACCTCTCTTGCCAAGCCATTGAAGCGAGGCTCGGTCACCCAATCCCAAATGCGGGCCAAAATGGCCATCATGAGCCTGCCGCTCTGCCCAAAAGATGAAACTGTGACCACAGATCAGCACTCGCTTCCTCCCAACCAGAACAGGATGATCTGAAATGAACCAGAAACGTTATAACAGGTGAATCGGCCTGACATAGCGCCGGTACGCCCTGGACTTCCGTCTCCCAATCCTCTGGATGTCGTCAGCATTCATGCCCATCAATGCTGCAGTGGAAGCTGCGCCTATGCAAAATGAATGTGTACCAAATTTGGTGCCTTGTAGGCCTAGAAAGGTCAAAGCCTTTTTCGTGATGGCCCAGAATTGATACCTAGTGAGTGGGGTTGTGTCAGCATGACAAAACAGAGGCCCTGAATGTGTTCCCCGGCTGGCTGTGTAAGCCCTCAGCGCCCTGACCGGGCATAAAGCAGCATCAGAACATTCCTGCAAAGTAACCAAAGTGCCCCGCCTGGCCTGGTCAGTTTTCGATCCCCTTATGTGAAGGCATAAATGCTGCTCGCCCCAGGTCAAGTCCTTAAACTCTAGGGCCCTGCCAGACCTGTCTCCCTTACTCTGAACCACCAACTCACTTACCCTCAATGCACCAAAAAATGCAGTGAGAGCCGCCGAGTGAAACAAGAGAGCCTCGTATGCAGAAGAGCACAAGACTTCCCATGTGCTGCCCAAACCCTTCAGAATGCCAGGAGAAAGTGGTTGCCTGTCATCTCAGGCCATCCCTTTTTGCCTGACCCACCCTTCGATAAATTTGCGTATCCTAAAATCGCTGGTGGGATCAGGGAAGCCTCGTGCCTTGGACCAAAAGGCCAAGGCGGACATGCGGGATCTAATGGATTGAGGGGAGAGGCCTGCTTCCTTAAGGGACAAGTAGAACTGCAAAGTATGGTCCACCGGGAGTGGCCATGTGTCCTGTAACCCTTTAGATTTCCGAAAGCTAGTGAAATCCTTAGTGGCCTTATTGTAACTCTTTCTGGTGCTGGGCGCAATTGACATACCGATGATCTGTGCTACCTCACCCTGCCAAGCTTCCACAGATCGAAGGGCATCGGTTCTGGGAGGACGGCAGCATCTGGTGCCAGCTCTCTGAAACGTTTCATCTGCATACGGGAGAGAGAATCAGCCAAGGAATTATCCACACCAGGAACATGTACAGCTGTAAAGACTATGTTAAAACGGAGACATTGAAGCGTGAAAGCCTGCACCAAGCGCATGACGCGCTGCGACCTGGAGGAGAGAGAGTTAATCACTCTGACTGTGGTCAAGTTGTCACACCAAAAGTGGACTGAGGCATTTGCTAAGTCATGTGCCCATATGTGAACTGCCACTACTATTGGAAAAAATTCCAAAAATGTAAGGTCAGCTGTGAGGCCTACCTCTGCCCAACTCTCGGGCCATCTCTGTGCACTCCACCTGCCCCTGAAAAAGACACCAAAACCGATGGATCCTGCTGCATCAGATGATATTTTCAGTGCATCCCTGACCTTGATTTCATCCTGCCAAAAAGAGACACCATTGAAGTCAACCAGGAACTCCTGCTACACTCCTAAGTCCAGTTTAATCCCTCTGGTAATCCTAATTCTGTGATGCGGTTTGGTGATGCCTTTCATGGCATCGCACAGGCGCCGAAGGAACGCCCTGCCGGGTGCCACCACCCAGCAGGCAAAATTCAGGTGCCCCACGATCTCCTGAAATTCCCTAAGGGTAGCCTTGTGCCTACCCATGAAGGAAGCACCCTTGACCTGAGATCCTGAACCTTAGCTGGCGGCAGTTTACAAGCTTGTTGACTGTATCCAATTCAATGCCCAGAAATGTAAGCTGCTGTGTGGGGCCCTCGGTTTTCTCATGTGCCAAAGGCCTGCCTAACTCCCCCATAAGAGATGTGAATTCTGCCAAGAGGAATGCGCACTGCCCAGAACCGCAGCGTCCTACGAATAAGAAATCATCCAAATAATGCATAATGCCCTTAAGGCCTGATTTACTTTTGATGGCCGATTCTAAAAAAGTGCTGAACGTCTCGAAAGCAGAGCAAGACACAGCACAGCCCATGGGAAGAGAGCGATCCACATAGAATTTGCCCTCAAAGGCGAATCCCAAAAGTTCAAAGTCAGATGGATGAACGGGCAGCAGGCGGAAGGCTGACTTGCTATCAGATTTGGCCAGCTCGGCCCCAACACCATGCCTGCGCGCCACCCGTACAGCTGCATCGAACGAAGTATACCTAACTGAACATAACTCAGCCAGAATGGCATCATTAACGGATTTGCCCCTGGGGTAAGACAAATGGTGGATTAGCCTGAATTCACCTGGAGCTTTCTTAGGGACAACTCCTAGTGGGGAAATTCTAACATTGGGAGTGGGAGGCTGGTCAAATGGACCTAATACCCTGCCTTCGGCAACCTCCTTCCTAATTTTCTCCCTCACTACATGCTCTTTGCCTATTACTGATTTAAGGTTATTGGCCATAAAAAACTGCCGAGATCCCATACTTGGGATCCTGAACCCCCGAGTAAATCCCTCCCCCAGATATAGAGCTGCGGCCCGGTCCGGGTAAAAGCGGAGCCAAGCCAGCAGCCTCTCCACATTAATTGGACTGGGCCCCTTTGTGAATTGGTGGCTGATTTCCTGGCCCCCGCTTGCCACCTCCATCCCTGAGGCTTGTCCCTCCCCCTCTCCCCTTGTTGCAGTTGCGAATGGAGTGAGAGCCCCAGCAGATCCCACATAGGTGCTTGTATTTGCAAGGGCGACGGGCACAAAATCCTTGCATCCCAAATTCCCAACAGAGCTGTATTTGCTGCTGCTCCTGCGAGCCCTGAGTGCGGTGAGGCCCTCCGGACTTACTGAACTGCACCAGATGACCGGAGTGGGACCTCTCACCGAAAATGGGGCGAGCCAGGGTCAACGTCTGCATCCACAATTCAGGTTGTATACTGTCCCTTCACAGGCTTGGCTGCTTCGCTACCCTCATCCTAAACTTCTCATCGTATTGCAGCCAACCAGTCCCAGCAAAATCTGCATGAGCCCTGAAAATCGTGTTCAAATATACCACCAGGGAGTGAGCCCTGGAGGGCTGGGCCTTAACTATCACGTCCATGTAAATGAGATAACCTATAAACCAATTAGTCCAGTTCCTGTTAATCCTGCGTTTTTTTCAATTTTTCCCTCTCGCCTGCATCCAAATCCTCCTTCTCTTTCTTATCAAGCTCTCGATACAAAAGGGAGAATAGGTCCACGTATTCTCCCTTCAGTATCTTTTCAATAGTGGTTGAGGTCAGGTGCTCGTCCAATACCCCTGACTGCCCACCTGCGTTCTCCTCAAGGCCTGTATCCTTGCTTGATTCCCGTGATACATCGTGGGAATGCAGCATCACCCCTGATGGCAGCTGAAAGGGTGACATTTGCTCCCCAGGGGAAGAAGGTGAAGAAGAAAACGATAGCTCTGGGAAACCTGCTGGCGGAGCCCATACCATATTCCTTGGTGGTGTAATGAAACTCCAGGGCCATGCTACGGACGCAGTACCTTCCTCGTGGCCAATAGACTCACCCAGTGCTGCTCCTGCTGCTTCCAACTCTCCCGAGGGCCCGGCCTCCCAACTGACATGTTGTGATGAGGATGCTTGTTCCCACCTCTCTGGAGGCGATTCTCTCCGCTTCTCACCGGCTCTGTCCTTCCCAATAGCGTCTAGCCGTGCCAAAATCTGGTTAATAACACTCACTGGCATGGAGACCCTCTGCTCCTCCCTTCCTCTGTTCTGCCCCACAGGCCGCTGGCCACTCTCAATGGCCCGAAGCTTAGCAAAAATGGCGGCCGCCACATCTGCTCCCCCATCCTCATCCATTGACATTGGGGCAGCTAAGGCCTTGGCTGGTGTGGCCCTTTTGGCTGGCTTGGCCACTTTGGCCGGCATGACCCCTTTGGTTGGCATGGCCTTCTTGGTGGGCTGCTTGCCCTTGGATGCTGATGAAGCTCATTTGGAAGCCATCAGCACGACTGGCAGACCTAATAACCTTAACTCCCTTAACCAAACAAAACAAAACCCACAACAAAATGATCACACTCTCTCAGCCCAGCAAGGCCCACTGGACACTCTCTCACAGCCCAGATGTGGCAAAACCTGCAAAAGAGCACCTTCCCCCCAGGAGAGAGGTGTAAAAGTGACAGCAACAGAGAGAAGGGGTGGAAAAGAAAAGGAAGTGAAAAGGCACACTCTCTCAGCCTGACATGCACGCTCTCCCAGCCTAACATGCCCTAAGAGAGAGAGGGGGGAGGAGGAAGGAAGGGAAGGGGGGGAGGAGAAAAGGAAAAGAAAGAAAGAGAAGGAAAGAGAAGAAGAAAGAAAAATAATATAATAATAATAATAATAATAATAATAATAATAATTATATATATATATATATATATATATATATATATATATAAAAGTTGGGGGGGCAGGGAAAGCCACAACAACTGCTCTCCTCAAATAAGTCCCCCAATGCCCAAGGGCCTCCGAATGGGCTGCTTCCAACTTTTGCTGCCACCACCGCCGCACCAGCGGCCCTCCCCAGGGTGTAGGGGGCCCACGGCAACCCTGCCGCTGCCAAAGATCAACCCAGGGAGGGGGGAAGAGGTGCAGATGAGCAGGGGAAAGGAGGAAGAAAGGAGAGGGGGAGAAAAAAAGAAAAAGAGAGAGGGGGCGAGGGGAAAGCCTGCCGCTGCCGCTGCCGTAACAACAGCATCCCCCCCCACTGACGAGGCGATTCTGTCGCCGCCGCCGCGACAGCGACCGCCCTCAGAGCCTGGGGGGCCCACAGGAACCCCCTCCCCTGACGAGGATCGGTCTCAAGAGAGGGGGAGATATCGCCTTAAACCTGGACAGCCGCAGAAGCGACCATCAGCTGCTTCCTTCTGCTGCCGTAAACAAAGGCCTCTCAGGCAGCCACGTGGCTGGCTTTCAGGGCCAGCAGCATCAACCCCCGCCGTCAGCCTCTCCAGCAAACAAAGAGGCTGAGGAAGGGGTGGCGCGGCCCTAAAAAGGGGTCTGCAGACCCCGCCCCCGCCCCATCCCACTGTGCGACCCTTGTCGCACGGTGATTGCGTGATCTCCTCTTCGTGGGAGGGCAGCAAAAGTGTCCCCCCCGTCACTTGTGGTCAAGCGGGCGGTGGGAGACGAATTGTCTTAGGTACCCTTGTGGCCTGGGAGCTGATACAGAAATACTTTAAATGAATAAGTCAGTCAGTCAGTAAAGAAATTCTGTTGGTTCATTGCCTGTACTATAATTGAAATTTACAATAGGATTTAGGCCAATATATAGGCAACAGATGATGTCACATGATCTACATGATCTACCTGATGCAGAGGAAGTTTGTGTCATAAATTCAGTAGATAAAATTCTTGGCAAAGTCTAGAGAGAGAAATTTATTATTTAGGAAGCTGTGCAAACAGAAGAAAGCTTATATTCCTACCCACCTTAACTAATACCCTACCATTCTGAGTTAATGAGCAACTGAGTTAGACTTGTGTACATATCTAATTGATTCCATCTGCACTTTTTTTTACTCTTCTCTTTATACAGCCTTTTCACCATCTAATGTATTCATAGAATCATAGAACTGGAAGAGACACCAAAATCATCTAGTTCAATCCTTGCTGTTCAGAAATACACAACTAAAGAACTCCTGAAAAGTGTCCATCTAAACTCTGCTTAAAGACCTCCAAATAAGAGGCTACCACCCTGAGAAGCAGTCTGTTCCACCACTGAAAAGCTCCTACAGTCAGGAAGTTTTTCCTAGTGTTTTTTCTTAATGTTTAGGCAGATTCTCTTTTCTTGTAATCTGAATCTATTAGTTTGTGTTCTAGTCTCTGGATCAGCAGAAAATAAACTTGCACCTCCTATGTTAACATCCTGTAATAATTATTATTTTATTATTTGATTGTATCCTTCCTTTCCCCTTATCTATTAAAATAGCCATCATGCCACCTCTCAGTCTTCTCTTCTCCCAGTTAAACATGCCCAGCTCCCCAAACCTTTCCAGATAGGGCTTGGTTTTTAAACCTTTACCATCTTAGCCACTTCCTCTGGACATGTTTCTTCTTGTCAATATCCATTTTGAACTGTGGTGTGCAGAACTGGATACAATATTCCAGGTGAAGTCTGACCAAAGGAGAAGAGAGTGGTAATATTAGATGACCTTTTTGTTCAGTCATACTGTTGATTCATGTTTAGCTTGTGATCTACTAAGACCACTAGATCCTTCTTATATGAACTGCTTTCAATCCAGATGCTACTCGTCCTATATCTGTGTATTTCATTTATCTTGCCTAGATATAGTCCTTTACATTTACCTCTGTTGAAATTCATTTTGTTAATTTTGGTCCAGCTCTCCAATGTCAATGTCATTTTGAATTCTGATCCTATCCATTGGGATATTCACTACTGTGACAAACCTGATGGGAGGGGGTCCTGATAACAGAGCCTCCTTCGCAACTGAAAGTGTTTGAGCTGATTGGCTGGTGAAATGGAACCTTGGATAGCCCAGGGGAGGGGCTGGTGGAAAGAGGAAAATAACGTTTTTTAACTGCCTGGGGAGTGATTGAAGGAGAATGTGATTTGTGGTGTGTTTGGAGAGGTTGAAGATTTTTTGAAAAGCTCTGTGGGAGGAGAGAACTGAGGAATTGGGTGTATGAGAGATAGTGAATGAATTGAAAGAGAGAGAGAGAGAGAGAGAGAGAGAGAGAAGAATCGTGTGCTGTTTATAAACAGTTAGATACAAGACACATTTAAAGCAACAGTGTTACAATAAATGTTTGAAGTTCTGTGTTCCTTAAAACAGTGTCACAGAGTCTTATTTTGAACCCTGAGATATACACACTACCAATAATAACATCTTGACCTTAGTGCCAATAGTACTACAGTCTTGGAAAATATAAATATAAATCACTGCTGATCCTTACATCTGGGAGAAGGGCAGATTTAGGGAAAGCAGTAAAGGGGGGAGAGTCCTGAAAGGAAGAAGCCAAGGGGGGACAAGAGTGAGGAAGGGACTTCGTTCTCAGAGAGGGAGAACTGAGGCAGACCCGTTTGTCCTGGCCCTGGCTTGATTCAGAGATCTCCCTGGTTGTTCAGTTCTGATCACAAAGAGGTGTCAGGCTGGGCAGGCCTTGAGTGCGAGGCTTGGGTGCGCCTTTCGCACTCAGCACTGACTGGCAGCAGTGGTTTTTCTACCCGCTTCATAACAACTACCCACCTCCATTTAGTGTCCTTAGCAAATTTGATATGCATGCCTTCTATTCAATCATATAAGTCATTTATAAAGATGTTGAGCAATACTGGGCCCAGTACTGACCCTAAAGCACTGTTCTAGTCCGTTCACTCCAGAGTGAAGATGAAACCATGGATTGGGTTCATTTATCTGTTACAATTCCAGCCAACACTGGTGTTGTCCAGTCCATATTTTACCAGCTACTCAGCAAGAAAACAGTGGGGAACCTTATCAAAAGCTATACTGAAATAAATATCCAGAGCGTTCCTCTGATCTACCAAGTTTGTAAACCTAGTAAGAGAGAGAGATATCTGTCATGACCTTATTTTTTTTAAAAAAACCCCTGCTAGCTTTTAAAAATCACAACATTCTTTTCTAAATGCTCACTGACTAGAAAACTCCCTGATATTGAAGTTAAGCTGACTGGTCAATAGTTATTCAAGTCTTCTGTTTCTTCCTTTTTACAGATGTGGACATTTACTCTCCTCCAGTCTGCTGGGTTCTCTCTTGTTCCCCAAGAATTCTCAAAGATGATCAACAGGATCTAAGATTACATCTGCACATTCCCTTTAGCATCCTTGGATGCAGTTCATCCAACACTGGAGACTTGAATAGCAGCTGGGTGTCTCTGTATGAACTCTTTACCTATACTGGACTGTAGTCCCCTTGCTGCATCATTTGTTCTCTTTGTACATTTTGCAGGTTGAGCACTTTTCCTTAGAAAAAGAAATAGGTGCTGAGCAGTTTCACCTTCTCTCTGTCCCTGTTAGCATTTTGCCACCTTCTCCATGGTTTTACTATTTCTTTCTTGTACTATAGTTTAAAAAAAAACTCAACTTTTTATAATGTCTTAACTTCTCAAGCAAGGCTGAGCTCTAGCTTTTTTCACTTACAGTCTCCAAGTACTGGCTATTTATTTGAATTCCTCTTCGATGATGTCATTCATCTTCCATTTCTTATAGATTTTCCTTTTAAATCTTAGCTCATCCAAAAGTCCTTCATGTATCTTTAGACACCTCCTAGTTTTCTTTCTCATTGGAATTGTTTGCAATTGTGCCTCCAGTATCTCACTTTTAAGAAATCCCCATGCCTTTTCTTTGAGGCTTTCTCATTGTGCAATTTCACCCAATATGTCTCTAAGCTTATTGAAATCGGCTTTCTTAAAGATTGATCCCGTCTGACTTCTCCTTTCCTCTGTATAATAAATCCAAAGAGGGCAGAGTCACTCTGACCCAAGTATTCCACTACTTCCACCCAATTGACCAATTCCTCTCTATTAGGAAGGATCAAATTCAAAATAACTATTCCTCTTCTTGCTTCTTCTGCCTTTTGTACAATTAAATTATCTGCAAGAGTAGTTGGGAATTTTTTTGACCTTATATTTTTGACAGAGTTTGACTTCCAACAGATATCAGGGTGGTTGAAGTCTCCCATTACTACTCTGTATCTCCTTTTTGAAAGTTTGGTCATTTGTTATAACAAGGTATTGTACAAATCTTTAGTCTGGCTTGGAAGGCCACAGGAGACCTAATGTCACTGTTCAATTCAATTTTCAATTTCAATTGACCTTTATTAGGCATATTATAACATAAACATATACCCATCAATAAAACATCAAGGATCCTTGCTTGACAGTTTAAACCATAAATTTGCCGCCTCAACCAGGAAATTAGCCATTAATCTAGTAACCTGCGGGTTTCAGTCATCCAATAAGTATTCTACAGATAGCCTATCTAGGTAGATATTCATTTCCAATAGTCTCCTTAACAGCTTTTCCCTTGGATTTGAATACAATGGACAGCTCAATATAATATGAGAGAGATCATCAGGAGCTTGTGCACAATGGCATGTACGCTTTAAGAAAGGGATCTGTAAATATCTGCCCTTGGTCACATCCGAAGGGTGTACATTCAGCCTTGCAAGTAGAAAGGCCTTTCTTGCCACCAGCAATGTAAGAGTTTGAAAATAATCTGGGATTCTACCTGGCTGGGGAGACACACCAAGCATCAACAGGGAACAGACCCTAGGGGGTGATGGATATGAAAGGTGATATTCCCTCTCCAAGAGGCAGGCCCTAACAGTTTTGAAGCACTCCCTTTCAGTTAGTAAAAGGAGAGAATCTAATCTTAGGCCCAGGGACATTACTTTGTTTTCATACAGTGAAGCCCATCTAGTATAGTAGGCATCGGATAGTAGAAAGCATAGGAGGCCAGATCTATTAGGCCTAAAATGGATCTTAAACCAAAATTTAAAGGTAATCAGCCAGGCACTAATTTCAAGGGAGTTCAAGCCCAATTCAGCATAAAGTGTCAGATGGTAAACACATAGGGCAACAGATAGTATTCTCCTAAAAAAATGTGCCTGCACTCTTTCAATCTCTTTATTAAAGACTGGAGTCCAGGTAGGTATACTATAAAGTAGTAAAGGTCTTAATTTGGCTTTATAGATTTTTAAGGCCGCCAAAATATCCTGGTTCCCATTTTTATAATAAAAAGATTGTATAGCAGCCAGGGATCTTTTCCCTGCCTGAATTACCTTATCCCTCTGTTTATGCCAGTGTCCATTAAAGTGGAAAAGTACGCCAAGGTATACGTAATTCTTGACCTGCTCAATTGTCTGGTTGCCGAACTTCCACGTCCTTGGGACAAATTGCTTGCAAAATACCAGTATTTTAGATTTGCCATAGTTTACCTGCAGATGATATTTGTCACAGTATTCAAAAAATCTTTTCAACGCTCTTGTCAAGCCCACCTGGCATAATGAAAGTAACAATGTGTCATCAGCATATTGTAGGACAAAAAGTGGCCGATTACCCAACGAAGGTGGGTGAGAGTCTATTGAAGTGATAAAAGCAGGTAGGTCCGCCACAAATAAGTTAAACAGATGGAGAGCCAACACACATCCCTGTCTGACCCCTACATCAGAGCGAATCGGGTCTGTTAATAGACCAGTTTCAGAGAATTTCACTCTGCACTGGTTATTTGAGTGAAGTTGACATAGTAGATACAACAAACGAGGATCTACGTTAAGCTTACCAAGCTTATCCCATAGCAGCAGCCGATGAATTGAATCAAAAGCAGCCTTCAAGTCAATGAATGCCACGTACAATTTGCCCTTAGGGTGTGACAGGTATTTCTTCACCAAGAAAGAAAGCACTGTTATATGATCCACAGTGGACATATGCCTTCTGAAACCTGCCTGCTCTGGACCAATCAGGGCTTGGGAGTTCATCCAACTCAGTAACTGCATGTCCAAATAGCTAGCATATAATTTACCTACCACTGATAGGAGGCTTATTGGATGATAATTACCAGGGTCCTTCCTATCCCCCTTTTTAAAGATAGGGATTATGACAGAGTCTTTCCAGGCGGCTGGGATCTCACCAGAGTTGTTAACTAGAGTAAATAGATTAGCTAATGCCTTTGTCCATTGCTCAGGGCAAAATTTCAAAATCTCTGCTGGGAAGCCGTCATATCCCGGAGATTTACCAGATTTTAGTTTAAGAATCAACTGGTGTATCTCCACAGCCGAAACTGTACTCCATAAGTTAGGAAGATTTTTAATAAGATCAACCTCTGGTGTTTGGGCACTCATTTTCTCAGAAAAATAGGAAACCCAAGTCGAGGGCAATATCATAGAAGGAACCAGAGAGTTCTCCTTATATATATGATTCCTAACGGCCGCCCAGAAGGATTTCACATCTTTGGATTTCAGAGCTTTATCCAGAGACAACCACTTGTGTTGGAAAAAGAGCTTCCTTTTATCCTCAACCCATTTAAAGTATTCTTTACGGGCTTCATAATAGGGCTCCAAATTAGCCCCTGGACTGGCCGAAGCCTGATGAAATATTTGTCTTAAGTTCCATTTCCAGGTGAGACAGCTCTTATCAAACCAAGTTCCTCTACCTTTTATGCGATTAGGAAGATAAGAAGCCTTATTTTGAAAGATAGTCATAATGTTTAAGTATGCCAACAGAGCGTCATCTACCTTAGAGCTGGTAGCTAAGACATTAAAACAATTTAAAACCGACATATCCTTAAGACTATTACTAATAAATTCTTCCATTTTGGGGTCCCAACGGATGCGCTTTACTCTCTCATAGCTATAGCCAGCCATATCATTTTGAAAAGGTAGCGAAGCTGACACAGATAAATTTAGGGAGATAAGTAACGGTAGGTGATCGCTTTCAGTCCTACAGCAGATATCAAAATGGGCAATTAAGCTCAACAACTCGGGACTGATTATTACATAGTCAATGGTACTTCTCCCAATTGGTGAGATATAAGTAAAACCATCGGTATTTGGGAACCCCTCAGAACCGTTTAATATTAAAAAAGAGTTACTAATACAAAAATTAGCCAGCATTGACCCGTTCTCATTAACTTTGGCATCGATGCCGACCCTTGAAGGTTTAAAGGGTAAGGAGGCGAGTCCAGCTCAATCATAAGGTGATCACAAAGAAAATCATTAGAAGGCCCAGTTCTTGCATTAAAATCCCCCATAAGAATGATCCTTGCAGAACCATTTCTGATGGCAATATCATCAACATAACTAGACAATTGGTCCCAATAGGTGGACAGATTAGGGTCATTTGATGTAGGAGGAATATAAATGTTAAGCAAAGCTATTTTGTTGTTACTTAATTGCAGGGAAATAGCCTGCACTATTGGTACACAAGGCGGGAACACTGTATATTTAAAACAACTCGATGGCTTCAGGAGTATAGCCAGCCCCCCCCATTTCTACCCCCCTTAGAGGATCTAGAAGCAGGTACACAAAAGGAAACATAGCCAGGCAACTGGATATCATACAGATGCCATGTTTCTTGGAAACATAAAACATGGACCATCCAATATAGTGAATAAAGTCCATATCTGAACATTTCCTCAGCCAACCAGCTATGTTCCATGAGAGGAATGACAATTCTGTATTACCCACTTCTAGTCAATGCTCCGGATATGATAAGTTTGCAGAGAAGGGGGTTTCTTCAGTCTGAATATATCCGTATAGAGCTGGGGGGGGGGCAGCAGTTGGAGAAGAAAAGGGTGGATTCGTTGTCATCTGGGATTGAATAATCCTCCGGAATTTATTAGTTGTATCCTCCAGCTGAGCAGGTACCAATATTTGGTTAGCAGTTGAGAGGTCCTGAAGCCCCAGCAGAGTATTCTCCTCCACGGACTCGAACACCGGTACCACACCAGGGTCTAACGAAGGGTCCATCATCGGTAACTCCTCTGGTGGGGTGTCAGCAGGATATGAATTCTCTACAGTTCATTCTGCCAGTTCTGTGGTCCAGGATTTCCCCTGTACCCTTCCCCAATTCTTGATTTCACCTCGCTCTCATAGTCCTGTAGGAGCAGGAGGTCATCAGTTATAGGTTTCGCCCTTGGGGCAGAATAGGCGTTTGATGGCTGGTAGGCTGTACAAGCCTGAGCAAGGTTAGCTGAAAGTGATGATCTATCGGTAGTAGCATCGACCTTCTCCCCCCCATCCTTTGTTAGTCCAAAAGACTGGACTAGATTTTCCAGAGGTTGTTTCCCTTTAGAGGAGACTAATTCTAAAAGCCCTCCTGTATCATCCAGTGGTTGTCTAAATGACTCAGACTCGAAGGTGGCTGCCATTAGGTATTGATTGTTATAGATATTTTCTAATGCTTGCTTTAAGCTATTCCATTCTTCTTTAAGCTGGTTAAATCCATCTGCAATATTGGGCCGACTCCGCATTGAGGATAAATGGTGGTCCCAGCCTGCTGCTCCCGGTTTCCCTTCCTTACAGGCCACCAACGTGTTAATCATATTGTTCTTAAAAACTCTAGAACAGTGGATGTCATAGTTTTTTGCCGGAATATTCGTTATAGCAAATAACGATGCAAGGCCTGAGGATGAATCTAAGACCAATATCAGTCTTTGATAATGTCGCAGATCAGGAAGAAACTGGAAGGACTTTAGCATGATCTTTCTAGGCTCACACCTCAGCAATCCACTTAGGGAAACTTTGATGTTTATAAAAATTTTGCCATTTGCCTTTATTAATAGTATTTTTCCCAATACTTGTGATGTTTGTAGTATCAGAGCCGATGACTTTTCAGTGGGTTTAGGATAGACATATTGGAAGGCAGCCTGCCTGTCTGTCCTATTTTTAAAATTTTTAGAGTGAATAGAGGCTTTTCTCTCAGAGGATTGTTCAACAAGCGCCTCTATTCTATTGCTAATAAGGGTACAGTTTGTTAAAAGTGGTTTAAAAGTCCTGGAGATTAAAGTCCTCTTGCCAGAAGCTCTTTCTAAGGACATTTGGCTGTCTGTCCCTCAGAGCAACCGCCGTTATTTAAAGGAGAAGCCAAGACTCCCACATTCTCAACATTCTGCATACGGTCATTATCTGTCATTAATTGTTCCTCATGCAGGGATTCCAATGCCACATATCTATTATTTAGCTCCAAATCAGCCTGCAGTGCAGAAACAGATTCCTTGTTAGCAAAAACAGAGTCTATTTTGGTCTGCTTAGAGGGTTTGCTACCCGAGTCAGTATTTGCCTTGGAGCGTCGGCATTTTCGTAACTTCATACCCACACTAATTAACTCGGCTAAGATAGTAAGATAGTAAGTTAAATTTAACTTAAATATTTAAAACTTCTGACTTAAAGGTTACAGCTGGCTAGGCCTACCACAATAAAACAAAAAACGGAGAGAACAACTCACAGATAGCAGTGTTTGCTGCAACCGGACGCCATCTTCCATTATCATGTTTTGTAAAGTAGAAGGTAGTAGGAAAAGAGGAATACCATATTATAGACCTTCTTTTACTTGTGTCAATGTCACTGTTCTTTTCCTCCCCTTTAATTCTCATCCAAATGCTCTCAAACTGTTTTCCATGCTCTAAGTGATGGATACCCTCACAGGTATGCATATGCTTGACATGCAATGCTTTGCTGATTGGTGTGTTTCTTTCCAATAGGTTATATTCCTCATTATTCCATTCCAGTCATGAAACTGATCCCACTAGGATCCAATTATGGATTTTGAATCATATTTGCCTTCCTGTGTTAAGAATTCAAGTTCATCTTGTTTGTTTCCCTTGCTCTCTGAATTACTGTAGAGACTTATAGAACCATGGGTTATTCTCTCCAGCTATGTCCTTGTTTATTTTGCTCATTGGCCATTTCCGCATGGGGTATTTGAAACAAGGCAGTCCATCCTCCAGGGAGGACGTCTGCACCTGGGAGCAGACTGGGTCCGGACTATTTAACGTAGATCCGCACCTCAGCCCACTCCGGAACAACCCCAAGTGGTCATCCAACGTGCTTTTGAAAAACCTGTTTCTTTCAGTCTTTCAAAAGCACGGAGCGCGCCAGTGCGAGCCTGCTTCCTTGTGCAGATTTGCAGGCTTGCACCAATGTGAGCCTGTGATCTGCTGGGTGCAGGCTTTAGGCTGGCGAGCTTCAGCGGTTGGTCGAGACCCTTGATCAACCGGAAGCCACCATTTTCGATGCCGGAGCAGTGCGGAGTGATGAGCATGCACTGCTCCGGAGCAGCCAGGACCGGACCGAGGAGCCATAAGACCCAGTAAGTAGTGGCACGGGGCGATTCCCTCGCCCCGTGTGGAAATGGCCATTGGTGGATCTTTGAGACTCCAAGCAGAAAATTGTTTACCAGATACTGTGAGATACAACCCATCTCTTGCCAGAAATCTTTCTTCATTTCTTTGAATGTACTGTCCTAGAGATGGGTTAGTCAAAGTATAGGTGTAAGGTATTAATTTGTTCCTTGGGTATTTTCTTTAAAATGAATTCATTTGACAGATTTAAAAGAGACTTATGTTTGCCCATTTGTACACTTTATCCCCACAGATGAGAGATGGGCAATGATATTTGTTCCTCTCCTCTCCTGCAAAGGCTGCATTGGCATATTGGTGGTGCATTTTCAGCCAGTTGCAGTCATTTTAAAGGATTTTCAGGTGTGTGTGCTGTGGGGAGGTAGACAACTATTTTTGTCTGAGCAGTTTGAGCATTCTTTGGAAGATTTTCAGATGGATATAAGTGAAGAATGCTGGAAGCTTCTTGCACTACAATCTGTAAGCCACATTTTCTCCACCTCTGTTATAGAGCCCTCAGAGTTTATTCAATAGAATAATTATTTTGATAGTATACTCACCTTAAGGTGAACTATAGTAATTTTTTAAAATGCCCAAACTAATTAACTAGACATTAGAGGCTGTCCTAGAAATAATAAAATACAAAAGCAAATTTTGAAAACAAAAGCTTGAAATGTAAAGTCAAAGGCTTTCACGGCTGGATTCCATAGGTTGTTGTGGGTTTTCCGAACTTTGAGGCCATGTTCTATTAGTATTTAATCCTGACATTTCACCTGCATCTGTGGCTGGTATCTTCAGAGGATCCTCTGAAGATGCCAGCTACAGATGCAGGCGAAACGTCAGGAGAAAATACTAATAGAACACGGCCTCAAAGCCCAGAAAACGCACAACAACCAAAAGCTTGAAATGTTTGGTTTTTTTAAAAAAATTATTATAAGAAAACAAAAAAAGCATAATGTGACAAATGTAAAAGTGAAGGAAAAGGTAAGAAAAATTGCGTACATTTCTCTTTCTCTCCAAATTCCATTTACATAATATTACTTTTACAATGTATTATAAGTCATACTGATTATATATTTTGGTTATATATATCTGAATCTCATTCTCATTGTACCCATTGTTATTAATTATTCCCATAATTAACATTTAAAAAATATATATATAATATTATATCAGAGATAAAGACTGGAGCAGAGAGAATTACTAAACATGAAGAAATAAAGCAGGCATCTTATAAGTATTATGAGAAATTGATGAGCAAGATTTCGAAAGTGAAAAAACAACAGGAACTGGAAGAATACTTGGATAGAACAAATAAATTAAGATTCACTGAAGATCACAGATTGATCCTGAATAAATCGATTTCTATGATAGAAGTAATGGAAGCTATTAAGAACCTTAAGAATGATAAAGCTCCAGGTCCAGATGGATTTATGAGAAGATATTACAAGACTTTACAACATGAGATTTCAATTCCATTGCAAAGTACTATAAATGAGATTATAAAAGAAGGGGTACCGGACACCTGGAGAGAGGCAAATGTGGTGCTAATTCCTAAAGAAGGCAGAGACTTAACAGATGTCAAAAATTATAGACCAAGCTCACTTTTGAATATAGACTATAAGATTTTTGCTTCAATCCTTGCAACGAGACTTAAAAAGATTTTGGCTGAGCTTATTCATGAAGATCAGAATGATTTTATACCAAAAAGATATTTAAGAAATAACATAAGAACAGTATTGAACATAATTGAATATTATGAAAAGCATAATGAGAAGAAAATAGCCATGATATTTGTTGATGCAGAGAAGGCTTTTGACATGATCAGTTGGCCGTTTTTGAAAACAGTAATGAAGCAAATGCAAGCTGGAGATAGATTTCTTTCATGGATTGAAGCAATATATAACCGACAAAGAGCTTGATTGGTTATTAACGGAGATAGAACTAAGCAGATTGAATTGAACAGAAGAACAAGACAGGGATGTCCTCTGTCCCCTTTGTTATTCATATTGACAATGGAGATATTAAATAATAACATAAGAGAAGATAATACTATAAGAGGAGTCCAAATCAAGAATTATCAATACAAACTTAAAGCATTTGCTGATGATTTGATTCTGTTTCTTGAAGATCCTAAGAGAAGCATACAAAATCTTATTGGAATAATACAAGAATATGGAGAATTTTCAGGATTCAAGGTAAATAAAGAAAAAACAGCTTTGTTAATGAAAAACATGACAGACAAGGAGGAGAACGAATTAGCACTTGCAACTGGATTTAATAAAGTACAAAAAGCTAAATATCTAGGTGTCTGGATAGCAAAAAGGAATAATGAGCTGTTTCAAAATAACTATGAGAAAAAATGGAAAGAGATAATTAAAGACTTGGAAAGGTGGACTTCCATGAAATTGTCTATGTTGGGGAGAATAGCGACTATTAAAATGAATGTTCTGCCAAAGATGAATTTTTTGTTTCAGAATCTCCCCGTAATAACAAACAGTAAACCTTTTACACAGTGGAAAAAAGACTTGACCAAATTTATATGGCAAGGGAAAAAACCAAGAATTAAATGGAATATTATGACAGATCAAATACTACGGGGAGGAATGGGAGTACCGGATTTTCAATTATATTACAAAGATGCGGCATTCATATGGCTAAAAGACTGGATTGACTTACAAGATACAAGAATGCTTGCACTGGAGGGAGCAGACCTGAGGATGGGATGGCATGCCTATATGTTTTATGATAAAGCAAACATTGACAAAGATTTTTCGCATCACTATATCAGAAAATCACTTCTGAAGATATGGAATAAATATAAGAGTAAAAACATAAGGCAGCTACCCATGTGGGTTTCCCCCCAAGAAGCTTTCTTTGGAAGATGGAAGGCAACAGAGAAATGGCTGAGACATGAGGATATATTAGAGAAAACAATGACAAATGCTTATAAGATTAAATCAAGAGAAAAATTGGAACAGGAAGGACTACCATTAAGTTGGTTTCCGTACATGCAGCTAAATGTGAGATTCCAGATGGGCTTGAAAACCTATGGAATAGAATCCAAAGAAAGGACAGGAGTGATGAAATGGATCTTTGACAATCCACCGCATCTGTTAGCCCATATATATCAAGAAATATTAACACAGGAGAGACAGGAGGAGACTGTGAAATCTGCAATGATTTTGTGGGCGCAGAATATTGGGCATTCAATTCAATTAGATGAATGGGAGCAGAGCTGGAAAAGGACACAAAAATTTACAATGGCTCAGAATTTTAAAAGGAACTATTTTAAAATGTTTCATAGATGGTACATGACACCAGAAAAGTTAAAAAAGATTTACAATACAGGTACGGGATTGTGTTGGAAATGTCAGAAAGAGGTGGGAACAATATTTCATATGTGGTGGTCATGTCCCAAGGCAAAGAAATATTGGAGTGAAACACATAAAAAGATGTGCGAAATATTGAAGGTTCAGTTTGTAAAAAATCCTGAATTTTATTTGTTAAACATGACAAATGTTCTTGAGAATACTAATATTAAGAGGCACTGGAGATTAATATTGTACATGATAATGACAGCGTGAACTGAATATGCCAAATTGTGGAAGTCTCAGCAAATACCCACAATCGAACAATGGTGGGGGGCATTTATTGAGAATAGAAATACGGATATTGTTTCACAAAGATTAAAGGGGAAATCGGACGATCAGATAAAAGCAGAATGGCAAATTGTAATGGGTAATTGCTGGGAACTGCCAAGTGAAAATGTCTGAATTATGGTTGAAATTAAAGGGGAATAACTGTAACATAACAGGAGTTGATGAGAGAAATGCAAGATCAAACACGTAAGATGAACATGGAATTGTGAGGCATAATTTTTTATATGTGAGTAGATATCTAGAAAATGAAAACTAGATCAGAGTGGAAGAACAAAAACATTACATGTAAAAGTACAATTTGAGATTTTTTTTTTATTTGTGAAACTTAATAAAATTATTAAAAAAATATATATACTGTTAATAATTTTATTCTTATTTCTATCCTTTTCAAAATATAACATAATTTCATTCTTATTTCTTTCCTAAACCTTAGTTATCCTTTCCTAATTACTCTTATTACCTTACATACCAATATACTATATCTATATCTGTCTATATCTATATCTATACACACACACACACACACACACACATACATATATTTACCTATTCTACCCTAAATTTAACTTACTACTATTACTAAGTGTACCCCATCCTCAGATCCTATTATACCTCAATTTATTCCACCTTCCAAAATTGTAACTCTTCTTGTGTAGGGTAACACCTTCCTCTTTTACTAACACCTTTTCCAGAAATATCTTCCATTTTGCATCAAAATCACTCCCTTTTGTTATTCCTTTTTTGACCTTAATTCCACATGTTAACTTGTCATTAATCATGATTTTCCATACTTCTTTATACCAATCCTCTATTTGAAAATCTCCTTGAATTTTCGATTTTCTTGATATAATTAACTTTGCTGCAGTTAATAAATTTGTAATTAGATCCTTCATTGCCTGGGTGCAATTAATCTTATCGTATATAGATAACAATGCTATACTAGGACATATTTGTAAATCAATTTCTGTTATCTCTTTTATCAGTTGTCAAATTTTCTGTCCACATTCACAACTCTACCACATATGAATATAAACACCAATTTCTTGACAGCCCCTCCAACATAACCTTGAATAATTCTTATCTATATGATTTAGCCTTACTGGTGTTAGGTACCACCTCCAAAAATATTATAATTATTGTAATAATTTATAATAATTCTCTTTTATCTATACGGATAAGTTTTTTAAATGATTCTGCTTCCAATTTTTTTCTCAATCCTGAATATCTATTTTTTGTACTAATTCTTCCTCCCATATTTTTCTAAGATATTCCTCTTGATCTTTATGTTATGACAGCATTTTATATATTTCACTTGTGGTACCCTTCAAAATTTCATTTTCCTCCATACTTTCTCTTTGGTTAATCATTTGTTCAAATTTAGTGTATTTTCTAAAATCCTTATTATTCCTATTCCAATTCCTTGTCCACTGCCCTAACTGAGTATAGTTGAGCCATGATATCTTTGTACCCTGAAATCTCTCCTTTATTTTATCTCTATTCCTCATTATATTCATCCAGTCTTTTAACTTATATATTCTCTGCTTCTATAATTTCTTCTCTAATTCACCCCTCAAATTCACTGGATTCACTCAATTCACTTAATGGTGAAGTAGCAGGCATTAACTTTTCCTTATTTTTCTTCAGTTGAAATGTTTGTAAGGGTCTCCAGTTTGTTTCTTCTTACACCACATATATGCATCATTAAATAAACTACAAAACCTTAATTGTAATGAACATGTTGCAATAGTTTCTAGGCCACCAGGTGGAGATGTTACTTAATATTGTTCCATCTTTTCATAAGGAAAACTTTAATGCCAGTATTATTGTGCAGTAATATTATGCCAGCAAATGTGTAGTTCTCTCTCTCTTTCTGTCTCCCTTTTACTGTCAAAGAATAAGAGAAGTCTAATTTGACAAACCTTCATTCTAAATTTCTATTTCTGCAGTCTTTTCCCCTCAACCTCTTACATGGCATTTTAGGGAAATAAAATAGAAGTATCAGGTCCTACACCTGCTTTATTTTCTGCTGCTTCTCCTGCAGTTACCTGTCCTGCATTTGATCCAAGCACTAAGCCTAAATTGCCTTGTGTCATGTTCAGTCCAGTGATGAAAGGCCACAGAGCAGGCAGCAAAGGTATATTACCAGGGGTAACTCTAAGAAAACACTTTGTTTCAGCAGTGGCTGGAGATGAACTGGGGACTCTCTAGGTTCCAGCTCTTTCCACGACATATACTATATTATGAAGCCAAGTGAGAACTCTCTGCCTTCACTAATGGATAACACTTACTTCAACACAACTATAGTGGGACCTTGACTGTCACAAGTTGAATTTTCACAACATTGATTATTCATAAGTTTATAGCTATTCTTTAACTAGCAATCTGTACTGTGTTATAATGATGAGGAGTGATTCCTGGGTGCTAGATCTGCCTTCCTCTCTCTTTCTGCTTCTCCTACTGCTGCTGATGTCTCCTACTGCCCCATGTCCTGTTGCTTCTATCACTCTGCAAACCTTCCCCCCTCCACTTCCTTCCCATGTCACTGAAGGAGATTTTGCAGCTTGCTGCTGGTGGTGGTTCCTCCTCTTCATCTGCCTCTCTTTAGTCTACTCCCCAGAAGTGGGATCATGAAGGGACTTGTGCACATGGAAGTCAATAAGTCTGCTCTCCAGAAACAGTGGTCACAAAGAATTGTCCAAAAAGGGACTTCTGCACAGGGGAGTCAATAACTCTGTTATTCAAAAGGGGGATCACAAAGCAGTGTCCAAAAAGAACTTATTCACATGGAAGTCAAGAACTCTGTTCTTCTTAACAGGGGAACAGGAAGCACTGTCGAAAAATGGACTTGTTTTCATGGAAATCAGTAATTCTTCTCCCCGGAAATGGCAATCATGAAGAACTGTCTAAAAAGAAACTTGTGCACATAGAAGTCAGTAATTCCACTACTCAGAAGGGAACTTCAGGAAGCACTGTCCAAAAAGGGACTTGTGCATATGGATGTCAATAACTGTGCTCCTCAGAAGGAAGGATCATGAAGCACTGTCCAGAAGGGACTTGTGCAAGGATGTAGTGCCTTTTCTAGGGAAAGCTTTGGAAATCTGTGAAGGTGATGGAGATCTCTGTCTCAGAGTGAGGTTAAGGCATTGTGGTGCTAACAGCAGCTGCTGCAAAAATCTCCTTCAATGTTGTCATCCTTCTCTCCTTTTCTTTGAGAAGGATTATAACACTGCAGGATATTGTTGCAGCAGCAGAGTCTGTAGCATGCATGTTTGAGGGGCCCCCATTTTGCCCTTTTGTGGAGATCCTGCATCCCTAACTCCCACAAAAATTGAGGGCCCACTGTATAGCCAAGTGTCTTGTGACCCCTTACCAAAAAACCAGCTCTGGAGGTTTACTGCAAAACTGAAAGTGACACTTATGCCCAATCCTGAAATAATGAGTCCAGACACATGACATAAAGGCTACCTTTAGTGCTGAGATGTAAGGCTGGTACTCATCCTCATCCTCAGTACTAGATGTAAGGCAGCGTAAGTTTGCTAGTTTGCAGATGGTGCTGTGTTAGAGGATGCTGTTGTTATCAGATAAAATCAGGAAATGTGGAAAGAATTCAGAACTCTCAGGGCCTGGAGAAGTAGAAAATGAAAGTCAGTCACAGGAAGTGTAATCATGCATTTAAAAATAATAAGTAAGCATTTTTCTCAATTCCTACAAGTGGGGTTATTAGTTGTAGAGAAAATGAGGAGAGAGAAAAAAAATCATGTGATACTGATTTATCAAAAGATTACTACAGTATGCCAACATGTTTTATCAGCAAAGACGGAAAATTGAATCCTTGGATGTAATCATGTTGGTTTCTAGGTAAGGCAGCTCTACATAGAATCATGAAGTTGGAAAAGGCCCCATAGGACACTAAATCCAACCTTCAACTCAGTGCAGGAAATCCATCTAGAGCATCCCCAGCAGGCAGCTGTCTAACGCTTTCTTGAAGACCTCCAGAGAAAGAGATCCCTACTTCTTCTCTAAACAATTGGTTCCATTGCTGGCCTGCTCTAACAGTCAAGAAGCTCCTTCTCATTTTCAGTCTGAATCTACCTTCCTGTAACTTAAAACTATTACCCTGGCCTTTTGCTCCAGCAGCAAGGACCAAACTTGCCCCCTCCTCCCTGTGACAGCCTTTGAGATGTTTAACAAGTGCAATCATATGATTCCTAAGTCTTCTCTTCAGCAGGCTGAACATGCCCAACTTCCTCAACCTCTCATCAAAGGTTTTATTTTCCATACTTCTTATCATCCTTGTTGCCCTTCTCAGAACCTGCTCCAACATGTAGTTCCTAAAATGAGATTCCAAGAAATGAACTTAGTACTCCACATGAGTAGTCCACATGAGTCCTGGAAATTACAGTTCCATTAATATAAACTAAAATGCTATTTATCGTCTTTGCTGCAGCATCACATTGCTAAGTCACGTTCATTTTATGATCAACAATAATCCCGAGTACTGCTGCTAAGCCAAGTATTACTCATCCTATAAGTGTGCATTTGGTTGTTGTGACCCAAATGCAGAATGTTCCATTTGTCTCTGTTGAATTGAATCTATTAGTTTCAGTCTGCTTTTCTAGTTTATTAAGGTCTTTTCATATTCTGTTCCTGTTTTCCAGTGTCTAAGCTATCCCTCCCAGTTTTGTATCATCTTCAAATTTTATAAAGATTCCTTCTAACCTATCATCTAAGTCATTGAGAAAAATATTGAAGAGTATTAGCTCCAGGACAGAATCCTGCAGCACTCAAAACTTCCCTCTAGTTTGAAATGCAGCCATTGTTGATGACCTTCTGAACAAGGTTTTCCAAACAATTATGAATCTATCTGGCAGGATTCCTATCTCTACTAAATTTAATCAATTTGTTAATCAGATTATTATGGGGGACTTTATCAAAGGATTGCTGAAAACCAGATAAAGGAATCCACAGCTTTCACACTATCTATTAAACTAGTGACCCAATCAGAAAAAGATGTAAGATTAGTTTGGCTGGATTTGTTCATGACAAACCCATGTTGTCTCACATGAATCACTATATTGTCACCTAGATACTTGCAACAGCCTCCTTTATAATGTGGCCTAATATATTTCTCAATATTGACATCAGGCTGACCTGTTTGTAGTTTCCCATATCTTTTTTAGCCTTTTTTGGAGAGAAGGAGTGTGTTTGCCCTTCTCCAGTCCTCTGGCACCTTACCTGTTTTCCAAGATTTGTCAGAAATGATGGCAAGTGATTCGGACAGTACATCAGCAAGTTCTTTCAGCACTCTGAGATGCAGTTTACCTGGCCCTACAGATGTGAACTTGTTTAGGTTAACTAGGTGATTCCTGACTACCTCTTTCTCAATGTTGATCTGCAATCCATTTCTATTATTAAAGCCTCTGCTGATGCATGGAAGCACAAAAATCTCTTTATCAGAGAAACTTAAGCAAAATAGGTATCGAGCAATTCTGCTTTTTCATTGTGATCTACTAGAATTTTACCATCCTTATTGGGCAGCAGCCCTACTGTTTCTTTGCTCATTCTCTTGCTTTGAATGTTTTTTTAAAGACTCTTTGTGTTGCTCTTTGCTTGTCTAGCCAGTCTCAGTTCATTCTGAGCTTTAGCTTTCCCTATACTATTCCTGTAAGCTTAGGCATAATCACGCTAAGTGAAAAGGCCACAACAAGGAGTTGCTATTTGCATGATGTAGTTTTTGTACATGAGAAACTGAATATCTTGGGTTCCATAATGATGGTGACTTGAAAACTCATAAAAGTGTATAAGTAAAATTTATGAAAATTTGAAAATGTTTAAGGTAAAATCTTTTTCATTTTTGCCACAGAGGAGGGCATTAAGGACAGCCTCTGAAAAACTCAGGAACCGTTCTTCTTTTTCTACAAATATTGTGTACAATACTCCTGGAACCCGAGTGAACCGATACATTGGTCGTTTGATAGAGGCCCGGCAAACTGAGTCAGAGATGGCAGACCTACATTTCTTTACTCTGAAGTATAAACAGATTGAACGTGAACAAAAAGTAAGTGACCTTTTAATAACTTCACCAGCCAAAGAAAAGAAGATATACAGTTGCTTGCTTGCTTTTTGTTTGTTTAATTAACCTTCTCTCTATCTTAATGAAGTCTTGATTTCAGTGGTCACAAAATGTTAACTAAACTGTGGCTTAGTGAGACAAGGATGAACAAGATTAAGGCCATTTCTGTACTGCAATGTTATAGTGCTATTATACCACTTTCAATATCCTATGGAATGTTGGGGTTTGCAGTTTAGGGAGGGGCATTTAGAATTATCAGCCAGAGAACTCTTTGGCCACAGTAAACTACAAACCCCAGAATTCCACATGATATTGAAAGTGGAATAATAGCACTATAACAGTGTAGTGCAAAAATGGCCTTTGTCTTCTGTGCTTCAAACTCTCTTACTTTCTTCCTTCACGTTCAGTATGAAGAAGTCTAAAGGATACTCCTGTATTTGACTAAAATTAAGTTTCCTGTTATATCTGAATGTGGGAGACTTTATTTTCTCTTTAAAGGCTGCATACCTGCAGGAACTACTCCCAACAGTGGTAGTGAAGAATAAGAAATTTATTAAACTTAGATTTTGAGGAGAACTTAGCAAACTTATCTAAACTGAAACTATAACTCAGTTGCTCTTGAAATCCATACATTTCCAGAGTCTGTGTTGCAGTTCACACATGCACATACACAGAAATGCATACGAATATAAAATTACATACAGTTCAAAGAATAGGCAGAAACAGTATTTTTGAGGAAGAGTAAGTACACATAACATCTTTACTCTTTAGAAAATTATTTAAAAATGTGTAAGTTTGAAAAAAATTATACACAAACATGCATGCATTTTTAGATGTGTGCAAAAATGTGTTCAAAATTCATAATATAGTACTAGAAAAATAACCAGAACAAAATCAAGATGACAGACTCACCCATCCATATGCAAATATGACATTGGCTGATGATATCTTCCTTTGCAGAGGCAAGACTTAAAAGAAATTGTATTTTTTGGAAGTCTTAGCCAGTGAAACCAATCTTATAATTCCTTTCAAGACCCCTGGTTTCATATTATCACTGCTACTGCATTGTCATGTATTTTTCTTGTTTGGTCTATTTTTTTTTTACCCTTTTCTCCAACACTGTACATTTTCAGTTTAATTTTTTTCACAAATACATTCCAATAATAATAATATTCCTCCTTCTTCCTCTCTTTTGTGCCAAAAATGTTTTCTTCAAAAGCTTATGTTTGTTGTTTCATGTCACATTCTCTCCATGCCATGTGAATGAATGTAGAATACGCTGAGTATGATAGGGATGCGCATGATGTAAAAGGAGGTTATTATGGAAATAATGTGTTGATGTAGAATCTGCTGAGTCTGATAGGGATGAATATTGATGTTACAAAAGGTTATTATGGACATAATATGTTGCCAAATGGTCAATGTCAAACATTGTTTATTGAATTGTTGATTGTCTGGAGTGATAAATAGGCATTTGGTCAGCCTGGCCAGGAAATGTTTGTTTATTTAGAAGTGATAACAAGCAACTGATAATTTATTCTGCATGAACTTTAGATTACTAGGGTTAGGAAGGGAGTTAGCACATCAAAGAAAGTGGTGGGAATCTCAGTCCGGAGAAAAGGGATAAAAGTAACAAAAAGAGGCAGGTCATTTCAACAATAACAACAACTAAAACCTGGAAGTTTAGGAGAGGCATAAACCTGGAGAATCTACCAATGGGCCTCGTGCGTGAATGGCAGTGAATTAGTATGTTTTACTATATTACTTGATGTGTGATGTAAACTATTTACTCCAGCAACAGTTGTAAACCTAGCATCCTGTGCTTCATTAAACACAATGGAAAGTATCTGCATGTTTTCTTGAGAGCAACAGAACAGCAGCATACATCAGTTGTGCTGTAATGTATGTAGGTGAAGAGTAGACATATTGCTTTTTTAAAAAAATCAAATTGTTCAGATTCTGTAAGCAGGGTGTATAACTGTGCTGTTGCAGTTTGTAAGCATGGCTAGTTATGTATTTAAGGCTGGCAGGAAGATATTCTAAAGTAGTGTAAACAGCCTGTGGTCCTATTAGCAACACACACCCCCCCCAAAAAAATCCAGTTTGCCATTCTCCAGCCTTTCTCAAAATATAAAAACCTTTATTTTAAATACTTTTTTTGGAGTAATTCAGTGCCTGGCAGGGACTCCAACTCCAACTACAGCAGGAATGACTGAAGTTTTAGAAAGTTACATGCTAGTGGAAGGACAGGGTCAGAAGGGAGGAAGTATGCAACCTCCAATATTGAAGGTAATTATTTTGTACATTAATTAAACTATGTTCATTCCTGAACCAATCATACAGGCAGTGCATGTGAACAGATTCGCATAGGCACAGGCTCATGGTGACCAAACAAAATTCATCCTGAAATGTTTTGTGTTCATATTATGTGAAATTTGTTGAAGCACATTTGAAGTTTAGAAAACCACAAGAATGAGAGCCCACCTCTCCTTCCTAGTCCTGATTCTGAGCTGGGGAAGGAGGCAAGGAACTACTTCCTGTTATGTTACTTTCTGAGTTCAGAGTGCCTGCAAAGTCAACACAGCTTCATTCATGCATTGCCTCCCTCCTCACCAGCCTCGTATTAGGGAGTCAGAGTGGGGATTTGCACAAGTACAGAAGGTGATCCAGGGCAGAAGAAGGAGATTCATAGACCTTGTTCTGACTGTGGAAATATTTAGAAAGAAAATAAGTGCATGCTACTTGAAAACTTGTGAGTACAAATAAACATTGTTGCTTGTGTCATATTTATTAAAATAGTAACATCCCACATTAGAACTAGGGAGTATGATGATACGACAAAGCAACTGATGGAACACATGTTTTCTCTCCTCTTTTTCACAGTATCACCAGCTTCAGGATGAATATTTCACCAGTGCTGTAGTCCTGTCACTGATTCTAGCTGCCTTATTTGGTCTTGTCTACCTTTTAATAATCCCACAGTAAGTGTTCGCTCAGTGCTTCACCTTAAATGTAGTCTGAGTAATTAGAATCAGATCTTCACCACAACTTCCAATGAATTTCACATTTTAAGAAATATGCTGTTTGAAGAAGCAGGTCCATTGTATGTACTGAATCTCTCCACAACTAGCTTCATTTGATAACTCTAGGTTCTAGTGTTATGGGAGAGCAAGAAAAATGGTTCACTTTCTCCATTTTACATATCCTTATCACATCTTCCATTACCCTTTTTCTAAACTAAAAATGCCCCCAAATTATACTATTTTCCTTCAGAGGCTCTCCAGGTCTCTTATTTTGCAAGAAACTGAAGTTCTGTGATCAGTAAATTATCTACATTAAAAAATATTGAAGTGCTGAGAATTATAATGTAATTGAAAATATTCAGTAACCAAGAAAGGAGAAGTCAGAATAGAGCTGTGAGAAATCTACCATACATATATTAAGATCTAGTTACAATCCTCCCAGAGAGGTCTAGTAGGAAATCAGTGCTTTTACACATCCTTCATGACTCAGTTTTCATATATTCCTTTTAGGAGTACTATAGTCCTTGTTCTCTTGGTGTTCTGCATATGCTTCCTGGTGGCATGTATCATGTACTTACATGTCACTCGAGTACAAGTAAGTATTCTGAAATGCTGTAACTTCTTATGCTGGTAAGAGATTTACTTAGTATTACACCAATCTTGATTTCATTTCTCCTACATTGTGTGCCTGAATGTGAGAACCTGTATTTTTCAAGATATAACACTTAAGATTGCCAGATTGGATCCACGATGGAGCTTCTGTAACATTAATCCTTAACAGGACAAAGTAGTGTAAAGCTGCATCAAGTAGGATAAAGGATCCTGTTCTTCCTCACTTTCCAAATCCCAGCTTTCAGACTATTGCCTCACTATTGGAAGTGGGAGAAGAGCACATGAGCATCCAGCAACAAGAACAGAGCTAGGTGACAAGAATAGAGCTGGGCACTCTGTGCACCATCCTCCCATGCCTTACCTCCATCAGCAAGGCAATGGGTGTGTTGGAAGGAGATGGCTGTTCCTCATAGTTGGGGTTGGAAAGTAAGGGATGACAGGTACCTTCATCCTGCTTGGCAGAATTTTATGGTACCTTGTCCTCTTCCAAGATTTGTCAAAGATTAAAGTTATAGGAACTTTGTCCCGTATTCAAACTAGCAATCCTAAGAACTCTTAATACAATGTAAGCTTTTAGAGGTTATGTTTTACAACTCGCCATATCCCCAAAGGAGTAGGACCTTGTAGGGACAGACTTTATTGGGACCTTTGGGAGCGGGAAGAATATACTGTGAGTTCAGCTTCTAGGAGAGAGAGGAATGTACTTGGCCTCCATTCGACTGCATGTGAGAACTGGTAGCTGCTTGAAGAGCTTTCTGGTCCGTAGGAAATTTAGATGCAGGTTTCTATTCTATTCTTAGTTTGCTATCACGCTTGGCAGTATACAGAAATGTTTCCATACAAATTAGTACACAAAGACCTATTTCAGGCTGTAACTGAAAGTTCAGGCACATATATAGTGTGCTGTATCTAGAATCTGACTTTTGCTAATGGAAAGAGTGCTCCTGATGATGTTGATAGATCCTTCCCTTATATCCTCACACCGTGGTTTGCTCTATTCAGTGGGGTCCCCTGAAACACTCTTTTCAAGGGTCTGGAGGGGTTGGTATGGAGTGGTGTTGTCTGACAAAACCTGAAGCTCTGTTGAGCACATGGAAGTAGTTGTTCAGTTCTTTCAAATCAGACCACTGTTTCCTTGCCCAGCAAGCTGATATATTTAAAATATAGAAAAATATAGATTTCCTCGACACATCTTTTCCTCTGTACAATAACATTTGTATTTCTTTAAATATCTTTTTTTTTAAGTTTATGTACTATAGATCATTTTAACTTGTGGTTCTTGATACATTCATAACATTCTGTTCCATTCCAGAGGGAGGGCCAAAATGCTAACAGTCATATACAATGGGGAGGAATGAAAAAAAAAAATCACAAGTCCCTAATATATGTAAACATATGTAAGGAGAACTGGAGAAGAAGAAAAAAACAGCCAGAAAGGGATATAAATGGTCCCAAACCACACTGAAACAAATTTCATGCACGCTTCACTTTGCCTCACACTTTTTGTTCTGGACCCACAGCATGGAGCAGGAGAAGGAATGCATGCAGTTTCTTTAAGTGTGGCCCATTGAAGCAGGGCTCTTTTTCCTCTTTCCTGAAAGGGAACACACAGAATTCACACAAGGACAGTAGTTCAAATAGTTTCTGCTAGCCACTCACGGTTCAGCAGAGGAAACAGACTAAGACCCTTTCTGCACGGGGTTATTAACATGGATTAATTTTTTTTTGGCACGGAGCTGTTCTGCACGTGAGAGCGAATTAGGTTCACTTTATTTACCATCGTTCTGCATGTAATCCCAAGTTAATGCGCCCCCATGTGGTGGTAAAGTGCGCTATTTGAAAACCGGAAGAAATCTGAAACAATTTTCAGGATCAAGCAGATTTGGATTTTCACAGTAGTGCAGATACATACATTCGCACTGATGGAAATTGGTGGGCAGCAGAGGGTGGGGTGTGGGCATGCTCACCTTCTCTCACTGTCTCTGCCCACCAAAAGACAGGCAAGCGCCATTTTTTGTTTTGTTCAGCAAACTTTAGAAAATGGAGTAACCGGACAAAACACGGCATAGGCATGTTAAAAGGAGAGAGCTGTTTTCTATTTTGCAAATGTTTTACCGTATTTGCCAGCATTAGACACACTGTCATAAAAGAGCACCCTATTTTTGGACTATATTATTTAGGAAAAAATATTTTAGTACTCTGTTCCCAGTTCCTGTCCTATCTGCTTGGGTAGGGGGACCTCCCTGCCCAGGCAGAAAGAAGAGGCTGTGTGTGTGTGTGTGTGTGTGTGTGTGTGTAACAAGCCCCTTCCTCCCCATTCCTCTCCTCCTTGCGAGGAAACTTTCCTGCTGAGGTTGGAAGAGGAGGGAGGGAGGGTCTAAGAAGATCTTTCCCCCCATTCCTCTCCTCCTCGTGGGGATACTTTCCAGGTGAGGTTGGAAGAGAAGGGAGCGAGGGAGTGTGTGTGTGTGTGTGTGTGTAAAAAGCTCCTTCCCCCCATTCTTCTCTGGGGTAGGGTCATGCCGGCAGCGGGGCAGAGATGAGCAGGGAGCGCAAGATCGCTCTCCCAACTTCGCTCTGCCAGGTGATCTGCCTGGGTGGGGGGAGTTATCATATTTGCACCTCATTTTCAGAAGGCATTTTTTGGGGGAAAGTGCCTCTTATACAGTGGCAAATATGTATCTACATAGCTACATGGGTACATAGAAGTGTACCAACGCAAAAGAGAAAAAAAAAGCCAATCACAGCTGCTGGGGCGGGGTGAGGGGAGTAGTGGGAGTGATCACTGCTGAAGTAGTGCAGATGCATGAACTCGCACTCCTCCAAATCAAAATGAAACATATTGAGGAGTTGTGCAGAAGCAAATGAGGGAAAGCCCACGTTATTTGGCTGTGATAAGACACGGTAAGAAACAGCATGAACCACTTCATGCGCCTTGTGCAGAAAGGGCCTAAGCCCCTTACCTGGTGCCCAAAATTAGATCATATTAAAAAAAAGGAATAATTCTCACCATTATAAACTGGTTCAAACCTCATTTCCCAATCTGACAGTTTCCAGACGTCCTTCAAGTTCATAGAGGAGGAAGTGAAATCTCCCTCACAGATATTCAAGATGATCAGAATGAACTCCTGCTTTGCAGAGTGGTTTGAAATTGAATAGCTGGGCTGCTCACTATGACAATTTCCCCTTTTACCTTGCAGCTGGATGAGAATAGAGCTGGCCTTGACTATGGGGTTACCAGCAAGAGGGGAAAAGCCCACTGAGCAACTGATCTCCAGTCAGTTACTCACCAGTTCAGTCATTTTTCTCCACTGTTAAGCTCAACTATTTATTTATTTGTCCATTCAATTCAGTCACCATCTCCACTGCCTGCCCTCTCACTTATGGTTGATCACCTCCTGCCTGAGAAAAAAGAACTTCGTAGTGCCCCCTTTCCAGACACATGTGTGCCTGCATGTGTGTGTACGCACTCACAAACAAACAGATTTTGTTGCTGGAGCTCTGCTGGTATATTATTCCTTTTCATGATAGCAGGCATATAAGTTGGGGAATATCCTGATGCAGAATGTTTACTTTAAATTCCTAGAAGGATCTCACACATTTTGCAAAGGTAAACCTGGAATTACCAGAAACTGTGTGTTCAACAAGGGGAAACAGGCAATTCTAGTTTTATAGAAGCATACCTGTATATTAGACACATTAAGGGCACGGGGGGGTTAATGAACACCTCCCAGACTCCTCCTTCAGATACAGGGTGAATAGCTGCATTTTCTGAAGCAAAAGAATTCTGTAAAAAAGACTGTTAAAATGAGCATTTTCATACAGGAATATATTTTGGTACCTGAGGTAGAAATCGACCTGGTCCTGACTTCAGTGATAAAAGACATTAAATTAACTGAAAAACTACTGCCTTTTTATTTCTCACCTAATTTAAGATGCTGTTTCCCACTAAAGTAGGATTGGGTTTAAATTACATCTTTGCAAACATCCTTACTGCATCTGTTCATTATATATTCAGGTACATTCCTAAAATCATAGCTGTATACCTATTTTTAATATATGAAGGACCTTTATCCATACTGCTTTTACAAGAAGGAAGTATGGTGCCTTTCAGATTAACAGAATGAATTGCTGATGGCCTGTTTACCTGAACAGGAGGGTGCAAAACTATTAGTTTGGTTTGTTTTAACTCAACAGTATTCTTGTTTTTAAAGAATAGAATTCTAAAATACTAATCCACAGTTATAATTACGGCTTGCATTACAGAACTAACGTAAATCACCTGTCATTTTCCCATTTTTTACATGATATTTTGTAACCTTCCTTGTTTTACAAAGCTTTTAGGATTGCCAATTTAAATTCTGTTGTTTTTGGCTTTCAGTGTTTTCCAGGGTGCCTAACAATACAAATTCGAACCATTTTGTGTGTTTTTATTGTGATCCTAATTTATTCTGTGGCACAAGGCTGTGTGGTGAGTATGTAAGAGTAAAGCAATTGTTACATAATTCTTTTAGAGAGGCATTGTATCTCAGTTTGCTTCATGCCTGTACTAACATTAATGTAGATCATGAAACCATTTGAGCTAGCATACGTGGACTATGACTCAATCTTCTTATACATAACATCACAGTTAACTATAATTGATGTTTCTTGTTGAAACTGAAAGCCTATATTTCTAGAAGGTCAAAGAGCTAAGTTGTTCTACATTTTATTTTTCTAGGCTGGTATTACTACTATGTCCAATTCATAAAGGCAGAAAAATAAAGTTTTAAATGTTTTCCTGGACTGTACAATTTCAAAATACAATACAAGCTTTTGATTACTTGCCTGCAGAGAGGAAGAGGAGATTTCATGGGTAGGAGACTGGTATATCAGGGAAGATGTATTCATTCTAGCCATGTTGACTTTTGTCTGTCTGTCTGTCTGTTTGTTTCATGACAAGAGTTCAGTCATGCAGACCTCCACCTTTATTCTGCAGTGGGGCAGTCCACTGGAAAATCTTTGCAATTTGATTTGGGCTTTTTCCTCACGACATTCTCCCACGTTGTCCTGTCATGGTCCTGTCAGTGCCTCTACCAAGATGAGAGCATGTCTTCAACACTCCTCTCCGTACGCAACACATTCCTTCCTTCCATACTACAGCCAGCCTTCTTCTCATGCTGCAGTAGGGGAGGAAGCACGTAGATCATGCTTCCAGCCCTTCTCCATGGCGGCTGCAATGGAAGGCTTGAACAATCAGGGGTCATTGACAGAGTTTCTCCATCAATGATATAGCCTGTGATTGTGCCAGCTGGAAATGCGAGAAGAGAGGGACTGCAGTGATGCCATGCAGAAACATCATCGTGGTCCCATTCCTCTTGCATCCCCATGCCGAGATGCCATCATCATGTGGAAAGGGCCTTGGTTAGCTAGCACCAGTCAACATATAAATTCTGACAAAAGACTAAGGACATTTGTGTCAGGAGATACCAATCTACAAAGTGCAAGTTGCATTCTCCTTCACTGAAATATAGAAAGAATTTTCATGTGTCTGCTTCACAAACTGAACAATTAACCTCTTTGTTGCATGTCAGAACACATGTGCCTGCTCTTTCATACATATGGGCACATGCCTTTACTTTTTGAAACTGTGAGATATCATAAATACAGAGGATCCATTTACCTACCTGCAAACAGATTTTTTACTCATATATATTCAGAGCCCAATGTGGTGTAGTGGTTTGTGCATTGAACTACAACTCTCAAGACCAGGGTTCTATTTCCCACTCAGCCACAGAAACCCACTGGATTAACTTGGGTGAATCACACACTTTTGACCCCAGAAAACCATGTGATAGGTTTGCCTTAGGGTCACTGTAAGTTGGAAATTACTTGAACGCACAGAATAGCACAAAAACTTTGTTTTGTTCTTTGAATGATTGTAACTGCTTACAAAATATAAGACACATTGACATTTTAAGCTGTCTCTTCATTATCTGCAGATCATAGAATTCCATTTTTGTGGTGGAGTATTATGGTGGAGCTGCAAATAAATCTCCTGCTTTGCTTGTGATTTAAAGAGATGGTGGATTTGTAGAAGCATGGAAGGGATCTGATTTTAAAAAATGATGAACTGCACAATGGCCATTTTTGAATACTTAGCACTTGATGGTTTTCAGACAGAGCTGGGTCAAAGCTAATAAATGAATTTCAACAGAGAGAAATGTAAGGTCCTACATTTAGGCAGAAAAAATGGAATGCACAAGTATAGGATGGGGGCACATGGCTGGATAATAGTACATGTGAAAGGGATCTGGGAGTCTTGGTAGACCACAAGCTGAACATCAGTCAGCAGTGTGATGTGGCAATCAAGAAAGCCAATGCAATTCTTGGTTGCATCAATAGGAGTGCGGTGCCTAGCTCAAGGGAGGCAATGGTACCACTCTATTCTGCATTGTTTAGACCTCATTTGGAATACTGTGTCCAATTCTGAACACCTCAATTCAAGGATATTGAGTGTGTCCAGAGCAGGGTGACCAAAATGGTGGAGGGTCTGGAAGCCATGCCCTATGAGGAGCGGCTTAGGGAGCTAGGTATGTTTAATCTGCAGAAGAGAAGATTAAGAGGGGACATGATAGCCATGTTTAAATATTTGAAAGGATGTCATGTCGAGGAGAGAGCAGACTTGTTTTCCGCTGCTCCAGAGACTAGGAAAAGGAGCAATGGATTCAAGCTGCAGAAAAGGAGATTTCACCTGAACCTGAAGAAGAACTTCCTGATGGTCAGAGCTGTCCAGCAATGGAATATGCTGCCTTGGAGTGTGGTGGAGTCGCCGCCCTTGGAGATTTTTAAGCAGAGACTGGATGGCCATCTGTTGGGAATGCTTTGATGTGTATTCCTGCATAGCAGGGGGTTGGACTGGATAGCCCCTATGGTCTCTTCCAGCTCTACAATTCTATGATTCTATGAGTTCTGTCGGTAATGGTTCAGTTCACACATGAAAGTCATTGTTAACATTTTACTTATCTTCAAAATGTTAGTAGCAATTGTGGAAGAGGAGACTTGTTGAAACTAGTGTGGGTTTAAGACTTCCCTCCTCTGACATTGTTCTGACATCTACCTCCCAACCAAGATGTTATTAGCACTGGGAGATGATCTGTCATTGACACCAGAGAGAGATCCCCTCCCAGGATTAATAGCAGCTGCACATGTTTAGAGTCTTTTTGTGGTGAGGTAAGGCCTCCTCTGCAATATTGCTGAAAGTCACATATACATCATATACTAACATATTTTAAAAATCAACTCCAAATTGTGTATGTTGTGTCCTATCTAGTTTGACCCTTATTAAGTGCTGCATCCATCAAATGAAAGATATAAATATATGGATCCAGCTTATTTGACTAATAAATATGGTTTATTCTTCATATTCACGTTTCTACTCTGCATTTCCCTCTAGGTTGGTTGTATGCCTTGGGTCTGGAGTACTAATTCCAGCAGTTCCATAGTTATCATTTCTCCTAGTGGGACAAATAAGACTATGAATGAACTTCCATGTGATGCAGCCCATTATGCATTTCTCTCCTGCGTTGTGGGAACTCTAACCCTGGCAATATTTTTGCGCATATCTTCCTTGCCAAAAATGATCCTTCTGCTTTTTGTTACAATTTTGTACATAGTCATTTTGGAACTCGGCGGATATCGAAAAGCAGTAGGGTAAGTGCACTGCATAGTTGGAAAGAGTCTAACTGTTCTTTCCATATTTTATCCACACACTTTCAATGCAATTCTGTTTGTGGAATTTTAGATAACTGAACCAAAATAACCTTTAATTGCTTAGTTTTTATCCATAACCAAAATGGAGCACCAGTAGATACTACATTTGCTTGTATTCATCCCTTGTTTGCCTTACCTTTCCGTTCCTCCATAACTTGTCTTTATTCATTAGATAATTTAGCCTGTAAGGCCCTTAATTCAATAATGTTAATCACTTTCTAGTGTTAATTCATTTCTCTGGAGTATATGCTTAGTATTTGTCTCTACCACTGCTACAACTTGTGACCACTGTTGATCATATATAGGAATGGAAGAGAAAATTGATACACTTAATATTTTAAAGCAAACATGGCTTAATTTCAGCTGGAAATAAATCAAAATGTAGTTATCCTTTGAAATTTTCATTCTCAAAATTACATAGTTGACGTTGTCCGTCAAAACTTTATAAAAATGGTTATAGTAGAGAAAGTGTACACAACTGGGTGGTAAAAATGATATTGAAAATGCAATGTGTTGAGAATATGGCTTTGTATGATGATCGAGTTACATGCAAAAATGTATTATTACTAGAAACAAGTAGAAATGGGTACAGATTTTTAAAAAAAAATTCTCAAAAGTTTGGGACAAACCAAAATTGGAAACAGTGGAAGCTTCTATTCTCTCCATCATAAAAGCAGGAGGTCAAATAACTGCCTTCTGCATTGGCATATATTTTTACCTCACCTCCATATTTTGTAGGGAGCAAAGCTTGGAAATTTATTTTTATAATGAATTGGTTATAGTTCTAAGTAAGGATAGAAAGATAATTTATTTTGTACTTATTTCTCAGGCAAGAAAAGTATTTCCCACATGCAGGAAAACCCATTGGGAAGAATACAGATAGTCATGAGGCTACTGTGAGGTTCTTTGCACACTAGGAACTATTTGTGCAGAAATAGTTCCTTCAGCAAACAAGTATGTTTTTACATAGAAAAACCACATGAATTTCCACACAGAAAAATATGTTTTTTGCACAGAAAAGCCACATCTACTTCTGCACTGAAATCATGTCTTTCTGTGGAGAAAAAAAATATTTCTATACAGTGGAATTCTTCTGGAAGCATGGACAAAGATCAAGAAATGTGCAGGACTCTTTGTGTTCTCATCCGGCAGGGAGAACATTCATTGTATTGCTTGGGAGCACAAAGAACATGAAGATATACCTCTAGTTCTGAGGCCCCAAAGTATAATTATTTAGCGTTATGTTTGTAGATGTTTTGAAATAGTTTATTTCTGCGCTCTCCAAAAATAACTTTTTTTTTAACTTCCAAACATACTTTAAAAAAAATCTGCAGCATGAAGCATCATACAAGTCAACTCTGGAACACAAAGTAATATTCCTCCTCCAAAATTTGGTGAGGCTATATAACTGTTGAAGGTACTGTTAACCCAAACAGGATTAAAGTTTTCCTTACTAAGTTATAATAGTGATATAATATTGTTGTACCTTCACTAATAGGAAATGATATATTTAAAAGTAACTACTTTCTTATAATGAGTTACTCCCAAGTTCTAATATGCTGTGTCCCCATGCTGTCAGTACTTGTCACTGAACATTATATGTTCTGAATCCAAACAATTTTAAAAGACTAGAATGATTGTGTTTATTATTTTCATATATCCTTTGAGAATGCCATTGAATGAAAGACTTACATGCCTCATTTCTTTCCTTTTTAAAGTGGCGGCTCCTTTTATATACGCAGCTATGAACCCATATTAGCCATCTTGCTGTTTTCCTGTGCTTTGGCACTTCATTCCAGGCAAGTGGATTTGAAGCTACGTCTGGACTACCTCTGGGCTGTGCAGGCAAGGCATCATTCTTTTTTTTTTTACTTCTATAATAACATGCTGGCTTCCTCTTCTCTGTAGTCTCTTACTGTATGCAAGACTAAAAAAGTGATCTTTTTTGAGAAATATGCACCAAATGGTGAGAAGATGTATGTCACTTTGATTTACCTTTCTTCCATTTGGTGATCAACCATGTAATAACGAGACCAGACATAGGAAATTGAGTTAAATAAGGGCCACTTTATTTGATCAACCTATTTAAGTTGTGCTGGCCTGGAAATGGCGCAAGAGGGGGGAAGCATCTGGATGTGGGTCCAGCTGATGCCCAGGTATCATGACAAACTCTTCATCCTTGAGTGAAGCAGCTAACCCCCAAAGCCAACCCAAATAATATGGGTTGCTTCCTAGTCCAGCTTAATTAGAGGTAACCTAGGGACTCCCACCCTGAATCCCAGGTTAGCCTGAAGGGTGGCCTCCTTCTCCACCCCTGGGATGTAGGAACCTAAAAGGGCTCCAGAATCCTACCCCACAACAAAAGGGTGCCAAAAGGTGATCACTGAAATCTTAAATCCCCCCCCCCCCATCTTCCCTGGAGAAGGAACAAGCATATACTTAGTCACTTTCCCCCACAAGGCCAGCCAAGACAGCTGTCATGCCCAGGATAGCTCACAATCCACAAACTCTGTGCTGAGGTAGACAGTAGTCTCAATTTGTAGCAAAAGAAGCAACACAGCACACTTCTTCTGAAGTTGTCAAGGCTGAAGCATACATGGAGTTTACAGGTTTTATACCTACACAAATTTTATGCACACAGAGCTTTGATTGGAAATGATAATAAATTTAACATCCTATTCTGATACCTGTCCAGTTTGGTGTCATTGTCACACCAGATCCCTGCCTGATAACCAAATTTTAGGCATGCAAAGCTGTGATTGGAGAGGATCATAAATTTAACATCACCTCACATCTTCAGACATTGCCCAAACTTGCAGTTGTTTACCGTTCTTTCATCCTTGGGACAGGAACATATTTCCTGTCCTTATCTTTAGACATTTCAAATTCCCAAAACACCTGCTGCTCTGATCTTATCTCCCTTCACCAGATACATTGTAGCAATGGGCAATAAAGCAATTAACCATTTGATCCATTGGAATTCATAAGCAAGCATTGGAATACATAAGAGATACATTGTAGCAATAAACAATTGATACTTGATACTTTGAAGCACACTAACTAATCATTGCCCCTAACTAAACATTGCCTCTAACTAAACTAGACCTTAAAAATCAGATGTAGAGTCCTCAAAGCCTTAATAGCAAATACCAGTGCTGACAACTTGGACCTAATAGACTGAGGAACCAATCCCTTATCCCTCAGAAACACACAATACACAGTATATTGACAATTTGTAATTGGATTATTTGTATTGTAATATATATTGCATTTGTTGTATGGTTTGTTTTTCCTTAAAAGTGTCTGTTTTGTTTGTTTAATAATTATTGTACAGTTATTTTTCTCTTTCTTTTCTTTTTTGTTTGTTTATTCTATGTTGGTAAAATGCCTATGTATATATCACAGTACTGAAAAAGATGATCCGCTGGAATAGGTCACTCAGCCTCCAAATCCATATCCATCCTAAGCTGCTCCAAATCTCTTCCAGTTTTCTGGTAATCTCACTTAGTGCTAGAGGATAAGGAGAGACCAACGGCTCAAACAATCTCGACACCCCTATGTTTCCATAAGTCTACCAGCATGAGACAGGTCCAGAGCCTGCTTCTGGGGCCAGCTGTCTGAAAAGTTCCATCTCTTGGTGGGGAAAAAAATCAGCAATCACATCATCTACACCAGCCACATGTAGTGTTGTAAACAAAATGTTGTACCTCAAACATTGCAAGACAAAATCTCTACCCAAATGAATAATTCTGGACAATTTAGAAGACGTAATGTTTAATAACATGGACATCTGCCATGTTATCACACCAAAAATGCATAGAGAGGTTGGACAAATCTTCAGCCCAAATTCTAATTGCAAAAAATGGGGAAAACCCCTAACAAGCTTAAATTGCCCAACAAACCAGCCTGAGCCCACACTGAACACATCCAACACTGAACACACCAATGTCCTCTAAAATAAATGCTAAATCCTATAGAACTAGTTGCATCTGAAGACATCTTTAACACATCATGAAGATACAGTTCATCCTTCCAAAATGAAACACTGTTAAATAAGGCAAGGAAGTCCTGCCAAACCAGCAAATTCTCCATAATTTATCTCGACAATTGTATCCTATGGTGAGGCTTGTGAGCACCAGCAATGGCATCAAAAAGCCACAGCTCAAAAAGGCCCTGCCATGACAACTACCTTATACACAAAATTAAGATGTCCAATAAGCTCCTGGAACTCCTTAAGTGTGGTCTTTGAAGTCCTAAAAACGAAGACCCTTCTATTCAAGTCATCTAATTTCTTCAGAGGCAATCTTCAATGCTGCTGTAAGGTGTCGATTTTGATACCTAAGAAAACCAAAGAAGTGGCTGCTCCCGCTAGTCTTTTCCTGAGCTAAGGTACACCTAGCCCACCTAGTGATGGAAAAAAATTCCATTAACAAAGCACACTTCCCACAGCCAGCCTTGCCAACAAGAAATCTGCTAAATAATGGACAACCTCTTTCAAACCCAATCTAAACCCCACTAAGCCCTACCAGAGAAGAGTGCTAAACTTCTCAAGCACACTGTGAAACACTGAACATCCAATTGGGAGGACCTGATCCAAGTAAAAAAGCCCCTCAAAAGAAAACCCTAATAATTTGAAATCCAATGGGTGGACTGGAAGAAAGCAAAATGCTGCCTTAATTTCACATTTTGCCAACTCTGCTCCTACACAATTTCTACAAACAACCCTAATAGCAGTAGTCAAAAGATGTGTATCTAACAGTACACAACTCATATGGAATGGTATCATTAACTGAATCCCCCTCTGAAAAAGACAAATGGTGAATCAATCCAAATTCATCAACTGCCCTCTTGGGAACCACAGCCAAGGGAGACACCCTCAAATTGCTAACTAGAGGATAAGAAAAGGGACCACACAGCCTACCTTCTGCTGTCTCCTGAGCAATCTTGTTCCTAACCACCTGCTCTGAACCAACAACAAGCCTTAAGCAAAATAAGGCTTCCAAAACCACTGAAATGGTATCCTAAAACCCTTAGACAAATAAAGAGTTGCTCCCCTGTCAGGATAAACAGGTAACCAAAATTGAAGTCTGTCCAAATTAATTGGACTGGGCCCCTTTTCAAGGTGCTGTGGAACCTCCAGAACGTCTTTTTCTACCTTGCTGCTTCCTGGCATCACCGGCACTCCTTCCTTTCAGGCAGTTCTGAAGGGAATGGGATGTGCTGCAAATGGAATGTTCATGGCAAAACCTACAAGTCTGACAGTTACAAGAACCTTTCACTCTAAACTCCCAGCACAACCTACTCTGTCCAACAGCTGCAGCCTGATCTCGACCCTTTGAATTAGCTCCAACTTGAGGTTTCTGGACCATATGCCTGCTATGCGACCTCACCCTGAATTGGTCTAGCCAGGGTAGTTGAACTGACCCAAAGCTGCAAGTGCACCTCATCCCACCTAAGTGCAGGGTTCACTACAGCTTGCATTAAAAAAATGTTGTAGTTTAGCCACAATATGGCCCTATGGATTATATCCATACAATGGATTGGCACATACACTCTCCAGTGTTGAGACTTAGCTATGATCCCTGCATAAATACAGTATCTGGAAAACCAGTTAATGCCAATCCTGTCAGTCTTACTTTACCTAAACTTATCGCTTTCCTTCTCATCCATAGTCTCTCATTCTTTTTTCTCTGTGTCTCTGTAAAGCAAATTTAAAATATCCACGTAGTCACCCTTTAAAATCTTTTCCAAAATGCAGGAGACAAATGATCCCCCAAGGGTATATTGAGATCTCCTGAAGGGATTGCCCCATATGCACACCACCAAAACCACTAGTTGAAGACTGCTGTCCAACACCAGCAACACCGGCCAGCCATTGCTGAACCAAAGCTCCAGGATAAGCCATTTAGACCATTTGAGGAAAATAAGAGACAGCATAAGGAGACATAGCACACAATGCATTCTGCAATCCAATTTTAACTTGGCTAGAAGCAAACCTAGTGGCCTCTGCAGGAGTTCCTAAACTAGCAGAAGAGCTAACTAGAGGAACAGTAATTACCAGCAAAACCATAAGTTTACTCCTGATATGCCAAGGCGGCTCAGGCACACTTGCAGACAGTCCCACACTAACGCTACTCATTCTGCTGTTCTCCCATTGTGCAGCGTCAGGGCATTGTGCAGTGTTAATGCTCAACTCACCTGACTGAAGTTGGCCAGCAGCAGCTCCCACAGTCTCACTAGTCTCACTGGCCACTATCTCAGACTGATCTCCTCTCATTGCTGCATCACAAGAGTCACCAGCATTCTGTTCCTTATTCAATTCCTCTAAGTGCAGGGGGAAAAGGCCCAAAGGATATTGGCCAAGTAGTACAAGCGTCCAATGGTGGGAGGAGTAGACACTATAGTACAGGACTTGCAGGAAGGGCCCGGGGACTTAAGTGTCTCTACACTAACACGCAGAGTATGGGAAACAAGCAAGATGAACTTGAACTCCTAGTACAACAAAATAAATACGATTTGATAGGCATCACTGAGAGCTGGTGGGAAGAGTCTCATGACTGGAATGTAGGAATAAAGGGGTATATCCTATTTTGTAGAAACAGACCAAACAAGAAAGGAGGAGGAGGAGCCTTGTATGTCAAGGATGTTTTCACCTCTGTAGAGATCCATGACTTAAACCTAGAAAGCCAGGTCGAGAGCATCTGGGTAAGAATTAAGGGAGCGAGAAACAATAGGGAAATTCTGGTGGGGGTTTACTACAGACCTCCAACCCAGACTGAGGACCTTGATGATGCCTTCCTCAACCAAATGACTGTGCATTCAAAAAGGAGAGATACAGTAATAATAGGAGATTTCAATTACCCGGATATATGTTGACAGTCAAACTCTGCCAAGACAGCAAGGTCCAGCAAGTTTCTTGCTTGTCTTGCAGACAATTTCATGGTCCAGAAGGCGGAAGAGGTGACAAGGGGATCAAATATTCTAGATCTGATCCTGGGATGACCTTGTTAATGAGGTAGACGTGGTTGGATCTTTAGGCGGGAGTGACCATGCCCTATTGGAATTTGGCATTCAGTGGGAAGGAGATAAGTGTAGCCAGACACTCGTCTTAGATTTTAAAAAAGCGGACTTCTGTAAACTTAGGGAGCTGCTGGCTGGAATTCCGTGGTCAAGAATAGTGAAAAGGAAAGGAGTTCAGGAGGCATGGGAGTTCCTTAAAAGGGAGATACTGAAGGCACAGTCTAAAACTGTGCCAATAAGGAGGAAAAACGGAAGTCATCTGAAGAAACCAGAATGGTTGACTAAAGAACTCTCAGTTGAGCTAAGTGTTAAGAGAAACATGTACAGAAAATGGAAGAAGGGGGAAACCACCAAAGAAGAATTTAAGCAAGTAGCTAGGAGATGTAGGGAGGAGGTCAGAAAGGCTAAAGCACAGAACGAACTTAGGCTGGCCAGAGACATCAAAAACAATAAAAAGGGCTTTTTATTTAAATATGTCCGTAGCAAAAGGAAAAAGAAGGAGACGATAGGGTCGCTGCGCAGAGAAGATGGCGAATTACTAACAGGGGGATGAGAAAAGGCAGAACTACTTAACACCTTCTTTGCCTCAGTTTTTTCCCAGAAGGATACAAGCACTCAACCTGGCGGTTGTGGAGCAGGTGAGGAAGCAGGGGAAATGCAGCACATAATAGGTAGAGTATGGTACAGGAATACCTGGCCACACTGGATGAATTCAAGTCTCCGGGGCCAGATGAATTGCATCCTAGGATATTAAAAGAACTGGCAGAGGTCATTTCGGAATCGCTTGCTATAATCTTTGAGAAATCTTGGAGGACAGGAGAAGTTCCAGCAGACTGGAAGAGGGCAAATGTCCCCATCTTCAAGAAGGGAAAAAAAGAGGACCCAAATAATTATCGCCCGGTCAGCCTGATGTCAGTACCCGGAAAGATCCTGGAGCAGATCATTAAGCAGTCAGTTTCTAATTTGCAGATGACACCCAATTGGGAGGGATTGCTAATACGCCAGAGGACAGGATCAAAATTCAAAATGACCTGGACAGATTGGAGAGCTGGGCCAAGGCTAACAAAATGAAATTCAACAGAGAGAAGTGTAAGGTCCTACACTTAGGTAGAAAAAATGGAATGCAGAAATATAGGATGGGGGACACGTGACTGGATAGCAGTACGTGTGAAAGGGATCTAGGAGTCTTAATAGACCACAAGCTGAACATGAGTCAGCAGTGTGATGCGGCAGCCAAGAAAGCCAATGCAATTCTCGGCTGCATCAATAGGAGTATGGTGTCTAGATCGAGGGAGGTACTGGTACCACTCTACTCTACTTTGGTTAGACCTCGTCTTGAATAATGTGTCCAGTTCGGGGCACCCCCATTCAAGAAGGATATGGTCAAACTGGAGCAGGTCGAGAGGAGGGTGACCAAAATGGTGAGGGGCCTGGAAGCCATGCCCTATGAGGATAGACTTAGAGAGCTGGGTATGTTTAGTCTGCAGAAGAGAAGGTTAAAAGGGGACATGATAACTATGTTTAAATATTTGAAGGGATGCCATGTAGAGGAGGGAGTGGGCTTGTTTTCTGCTGCTCTAGAGACCAGGACAAGGAGCAATGGATTCAAGCTGCAGGAAAGGAGATTCCACCTGAACCTCGGGAAGAACTTCCTGACAGTCAGGGCTGTCCGGCAGTGGAATCTGCTGCCTTGGAGTATAGTGGAGTCTCCTTCTTTGGAAGTTTTTAAGCAGAGGCTGGATGGCCATCTGTTGGGAGTGCTTTGAGGGTGTTCCTGCATGGCAGGGGGTTGGACTGGATCACCCGTGTGGTCTCTTCCAATTCTACATTTCTATGATTCTATGGTTCTATGATTCTATGAGACAACACCATCTGATTCAAAATGCCCTTATTGGCTTTCTTAGTCACCCCATCTACCTGCTTATTTTGAGCACTACGCTACTCAGTCTCCTCAAGCTTAGCCAAAGTGAGTGCCCACTCATCCATCTCTCCCTGTTCATTAGAAGAATAAGGAGAAACTGGGAGTGGGCACTTAATACTCTTGGCAAGGGCCTTGCATCTATATCTGGCACTGTCCTTCTTGGAAACTATGTCTGAGCTCTACCACAATTCAGACTCCTAATCCAAAACTCAAACCACAATTGGAACACCACTGCTTCAAAGCCAAACTTCATTTGCAACAATGCAGGGGTGCAGCTATACAATAATCAGTGTCCAGTAACCTATAAGCATGGTAAATTTCTAGTACCCCTCAACAAAATAACCAGGACTAATAGCAATATCAAGCTGTACTTATCAAGCACAGAACCACAACCAAGTATCACTAGGCACTGAATATTCCAGTCAGGCAGTAACCCAGCAACAAAAGAAGACAGGACTTACTGTTGGCTGCAAATGCCAAAACAAAATGGCATCTCCCCCTCCAGATCTCCACAAAATGTCCATCGGAAATTACATCAAAATGGTAACATCCACATTAAAAACAGCTAGACTAATGTCAGCAACAGAAATCAGTCACTTAGAATATCCTAAATAGCCCCTTTACCTACAAAGCTAAATTATGACAAAAGATACTCCCCCCCATGCACACAATTAACTTGTTCATCCCTTATGACCCTCACCTCTATCAGCTGCTTTAAACTTTGTTCTTGCCTCAAGGTGCTATATCCTTTCCTGCAGCCCTGTTCAACTTCCTGCTGAGTGGCAATTATGTTTCTCTTTGTGGTCTTTGTGACTCATACAAATGGGTCATCTGCACCTGTGCAGTGCATTGTTCGGAGTCTTCTAGAGCCTTAGAGAAGGCGTTTTGACAGGACCCTCCCCCCCCCATCCCCAGAGGGTGTATAGCACCCTACAGTTTCTTTTCCTCCACCACAGCAGCACCGCGTAGGAGCCTTCTTCTCATGTAGCCTATCTATTGACAGTCTACATCAGTTCTTCAACTACGGTTTGGTTTTTCTTGGCATTTTGGTTTTGTCTCTCAGCTTTCAGCTTTTGGCCTCTGGTCTCTCTCTTGATTATCTTAGTTCTGACTTGGCTTTGTCTATGGTTCATCCTTTCTGTGTGCTCACACCTATCATTGTATGGCTTACACAGCTATGTTTAAGCACTGCACTTCCTGTGGTGGTAAAAGTCCTGACAAAGACACACACTCTAAGTACCTCCTTTGCTAGGAGAAGGGCATAATGTCAGGTCCTGTGCCCATTCCCAGTTGTTCACTCCTCAAACTCGGTGTAACCGGGTAGTGGGACTCAAGGCACTTCTTTGGGAGAAAATCCTGACCACTACGAATTGACTTCCCAAGCAAAGATTTCTCAGTCTAAAACCTCTCATTCAATGTTGATGGCACAGGCTTCACTCCACCAGCCACTCCCAGGGAGGAACAGAATTACACATCATCCTCAAGACAGAGGGAATCACCTCCTTCTATTTCTCATGCTCAATGATCTCCTCTATCGGAACATTGGGTTTGACACTCTCCAGTATCAACAACTACCAATTATCCTTCTATGAAGAATTGAAAGAAGAGGTTGGAGACTGGAGACTAAGGCTCAACTCTTCCACTGGTGAAGAAACCCAAGAAGAAAAGATTGAAGGACCTTCCACCTAATTCTTCGCCACTATTGTCTCCACGGGATAAGCAGCCACCATTCCATTCCTCAGATGAGCCAATGTGAGGGCAACGGTGCCTCTCTTCTGCAGGTTATTCCAACCACTCACTTTGCCATCAGCAATCCACTTCAGTATTGGCATCTCAAGTGTCTCCACAGGAGACATGCCAGATTCTCTTCCATGACCCTTCTCTACTACCTGAAGGTGCTGTTATGTCTCCTAAGGTCACAGAGGTCTGTGCAGCCTCGGACAGAGAGATTGTAGACTCCTCTCCAGAACAATCGGGCATATCGCCTGCCCAATGGTCTCAACAGAGGTCATCACCTGAAAACAGGTGTGAAACCACCCTGTCTCCACTGGCCCTTCAAGGTGCCACTCAAGTGTCAGTGTCTCCTCGGCACCATCAACCTTCGCCATCTCCTAGGTGGCGTCAATCATCTTGATCTCTGATCACTTCTTCCCAGGGTTCCAGGTCTCACACACACTCCTCACACTCGTCTTGCAGGCACCGATCTCTTCAAGAGCATTGATCTCATCCATTGCAATGCTACAGGGATTCCTCCTACAACTCACCTGACTTATCTCATCTTTTGGAACACTATTACTATTACAAGAGGCATTGTTGCCATTATTATTCCTATTACAATGATCCCTATGACTCTTATTACTGCTGCCAATCTCATTCCTCACCTTTTCCACAGTAGACAGGCTCTCAATCCCAATCACCCATCTATACTAGTCAATGTCAGTGTCGCTGACTGACTCTGCCACCTAGACCTGACATGGACAGGGTGATGTTGAGCCCCTCACTCTAGTAGAGTGCTGAAGTCAAGAACCTGTTCACTCCACCCCTCAACAGCTCTGGGCGCGTCCCTGAGCCCTGACTCCAGCCTCTCCACCATGGCATAGCCTTCGCTTGTGCTTGGTGATCCTGTCACTTCAATTGATGATGTCTGCATCTTCTCTGACCTCATGCTCCACATGTCTCAGTCACAGTCTCAGTCTCAGTCACTTAACCTCCAGATGGAGACCCACATGACTAATCTTTATGATCCAGTTTTCCAAGAGCTCCAAGACCAAGGTAGCTCTCTCGCCTTTATGGTATCTTCTCCACATCATAAAGAAATCATGGGTGTCTCTGTCATCCATTCCATCTACCTGCAAAAGCCTGGAGTCCTTGTACTGCCTGGTTAACGCCAACATGGACTGGCTCATTCAACACCTGAAATTCCACCATTCTTGGATCTCCTGCAGGCTTCACTCTGCTCTGGCCAATAAGGAGGGGAAGAAACTGGACATTATGGGATGCAAGTTTTACTCCAACGCCACTCTGCTATTCCAAATTTCTAACTACTTGGCACAGTACTCGGCATTTCTAACTACTCGGCTCATGTAGGGGCTTATCAACAGTTTCTATGGAATAAAATAAAGCCAAGACTTACCTCAACCTCCTTTCAGATGAGGATCAAAGAATCACCTATAGGCTGGCCTCCCAAAGATTACCACACCCTGGTGCAGTGTCTCTGAGGCATGACACATGGTTGTGAACTTCTGGCCTTTCTCAGAAAGCCAAGTCTCTGATAGGGGATCTCCCATTTGATGATGGAGGCCTTTTCAATGCCTCTACTGATGAGAAGCTCGACTGTGCTCACAAAATACATACCACTGCTAAAAGTATTAGTTTCAGCACCCCCTGTCGACTAGATACTGTTATCAACGGTACTACTCTTCTGGAAGGTGACACTTCAGTCTGACTCCATTGAGGCGGCAATGCAAGTCTCAGCTTCCCCAACAGCAGTCCTCCCATAAGTTACCATCTTCTAAGTACAAGACCACCCAGTACAAGGGGCATCAGTCTGACCAAACCAAACACTGTTTGACAGTTTAGAGCACATGTGTCAAACACGAGGCCCACAGGCCAAATCTGAGCCACCAGGCCATTTCATGTGGCCCTTACACCTCTCATGCAGCTGCGGCACTCCCCCCACATGGCGAGCTTGGGGGCAGAAAAAGGCACAGAGTGGGTCTGGGGAGCAGAAAGTGGCACACTTTGGATATAGTGACCAGTCTATGTCACTTTACAGAGGTATAGGGATCATAAACTACGATCAAATAGCCCCAAAATGTCCAAGAAAAGAAAAGTTGATGCAGAGGGAAGGCAATTTAAAAACCAATGATAATCAAATACAGAGGCAAATATTTAATATGATAAAAAAGTAGATACATTTATATAGTCTTACAGATACAACTGGCCCTTAGAGGGAAACCATAATGCTGATGCAGCCCAAGATGAAATTGAATTTGACAATCTTGGTTTAGAGGATGATACCGCATTCTACTACTCATTCGCTTCATCCTTCTACATCATCTTAGGAAGTTGCTCACTTCTATCAATACTTCTATCAACACCATTGGTACCATACTCTCTGTAGGCTCCATTGACACTTCTATCTCTTCTCTTGACACCAGCGTACCCTCATGTATGCCCATAGTGATTGCCACCTCACCTACTCCCTTTGGGGTCAGACTCAGCAAATTCACCATGATTGGGCCTCTATCATGATGGACTCATGGGTCTTGGATATCATTGCCACAGGTTACACAATAGAGTTCTGTCGCCTTTCTCCAACCAGGAAACTTTTTGTCACTCATCCATCCCTGGTACTCAACAATGAGGTCACCACCTTGCTTCAAAAGGGTGTCATAGAGTCGATTCATCTAGAGGCTCTCAACCAGTTTCTTCTCTTGGTACTTAGAATCACAGAATCATAGAGTTGGAAGAGACCATAGGGGCCATCCAGTCCAACCCCCTGCTATGCAGGAACACACATCAAAGAATTCCCAACAGATCGCCATCCAGCCTCTGCTTAAAAACCTCCAAAGAAGAAGGTGTCAAAGAAGGATAGAGGCCTCCACTCAATTCTAAACCTCAGGGGCATAAATTATTACATCTGTCCAAAACGCTTCTGAATGGTGACTCTCTCCTCCATCATGCTGCTGCTTCAGAAGGGTGACTGGTTTGCTACCCTGAACCTCAAGGTCGCCTATTTTCACACATCCATCAGGCTAGGAATCTAGCCTGAAGATTCCTAGCCTTCCAGGTCAGTCACCTGGAAGATTCCTAGCCTTCCAGGTCAGTCACAAGGTATACCACACAGCACAGCACTGAGAGTCTTCACGAAGTGCATGGCAGTGGTAGTGGCTGCATTACATCAATGGGATATCTCCCTTTTTCTGTATATCAATCAATATAGCCAGGCCACCACTCGGTCTACCACCTTTAGAAGAAGAATGTGCGGTATTTGAGTAGGCCACATATCCAGGAAGCCAAATATCATGCTTTAGCCAGGTTTCTTGGAACAGCAGGACCTGAAACTGCTTTATATAGTCTAGAAAATCACAATCCTCTAATTTGTTCCTCCAGCCTGCTAAATTCCAGGACAAACAGGAAAGTCCAGATGTCGAATATATTGATTGTCATTGTTGTGTCAAAACCTGGATTTCATTGGTTTCCTTTGAAATTACCACTGACCCATTTATTTGTGAGTGAGGGTTACAATGTACTTGATGTATATCTGCAAATATAGTATCTTTGTTTTTAGTCTTCCTTTCACCTAATTCATGAGGCTCCAATTTCCTCATCTCTAACCAATTCGCTGTTGTTTGGCGTGCTTGACTAGAGATAATATTTCTATTACTGGGAGGGGATTCAAACATTATCAAATCATTCTGTTCCACAGGAGCTGAGGCTAAATCGAATTCTTCCCTACTCATCACAGTTAGCCTTTCTCTTAAGACACCCAATCTTGTTATGATCGCTTTTTTTTCAGTCAGGGGTAAACATTTATAAGAGTCTATTAATTGCTCTTCTTCACTGACCCTAGAGATATTAAATGGGTCTTGTGGACAGCCTTTCTCAAAAGAGTTTATCAGTACAGGGTGTTGCTGCATACAGTGGAATTCTTTATTAGAAGAGAGCAAGGGTGGAACTTTTAAACTACAATTTTCAAACTTAAAAGTTGATTTAGAACCATGCTGTCCCCAAACCTTAGAATTATTCACTACTGAACAGGGTAATAAAGGTTTCCTCACTGTATCCAGAAACACTCGGGTAGGTACCACACCCAACCTAGAAACAGAAACTTTCCTCTTCATAAAGAGGGAAGGTATTCTAGCTGACCTAAATACTAGGATAAATTTTTGCATTTGAGAAGGGGCATATAAAAAATTGATAAATGAAAGATCAACTGCCTTAATTGGTAAATGTAGTATAGTACTAATATGCTTCCTAGCACAGCTCATTGTATTCCACCGAGGAATAGATTGTCTATAAGGGAATATACTTAAAGCAACCTGATTAACCTGAAGGGAGAGATTCATATCCTTTAAAAAGCTCTTAGCTACAGGGAATGAAGGAAGCTGGCTTGTAGGAATGGTATTTGTAACTTTGATACCATCCTGCTTCTTAATGATCATTTTTGAAGGAAATGTATGACTTTCCCTTTTTATAGCGGAGGTAAGGCAGTCTAGTTTGTCTGAAATATTTCTTAATTCACTATAAACACTTTTTACAGTTACCGCCACCAGATTATATTGTTTTTCTAAAAGCATCCTATCATTAGAAGAAGGAATAATCTCCTGAAAGTCATCATGTCTACTCCCATCTACTAGGTTGCTTTTAGATATATTGTTTCTGCCTTGTAAATACTGAGACTCTAAGCTTTCCTCTTCCAGAGCATCAAACCTATTAGAGGTAGGAATTGCAGATTTAAAAACATCTAATGGCTGCCTATCAGGTTTAAAAAACTCATCAATCTTGGGCTGCTTAATTTTAGGGGGAGAAGAGTAAGTAGGACTTCCCCGAACTCTCTTTCTAGAAGTCATATTAATTAGCTTTCCACTAGAAATAAAAAAAACTGAATTAAGTAATTAAATAACTAAATAATTAAATAGCTAAACAGATATATATATATATATATATATATATATATATATATATATATGGACTATAAAAATAGAAACATATAATCGACATATATCTGAAAGTCTAAAAGACACACAAAAAAAATAAAATCTAAAAAAAAAAATACTGTTTTCACAAAAAAGGCAGTCCAGTTCAATTTTACAATCCTGAAGCAAATAGGCTGGGTAGCATATAGAACCCAGAGTGCACCTCTTGAACTCAGATCTGCATCCAGACTGTTGTAGGCAGCAGCTGTTTAGGCTCTTCTTTCGTCTTTGTTCACAGGCTTTATCAAAGTTTCATCAGAACTCCCCAGAGGTAATTCCTCATACTCAAAAACAGGGGTTATCAGCGTTTATTATTGTCAATATTCACTGCTAGTTCAGTCTCTTCTCTACCAAGCGCTGAAGGACCCTCAAACAAAGAGATAACAAACAGTTCGCAGTTCACAGCTTGTTGTCCCACATCATCAGTCAGACCTTCATAGGATGGTAGATGATAGATGGTAGAAGGTCCTATATCCTCCCTTCCTCCTCCTCTTTGTCCAACCAACAGGTCAATGATACAGCTTCAAGCCTTTGCTCACCACTTTAGCATTCCAGCTGTGAGTTCCAAATTATAGGCAAATAAAGATGATAGAAACAATGCCCAAATTGCAAACAGCTATGGAAAAGGACTGTAGTATATAAACTTCTTCAACTTGGGTGAGTATACCATCAGTGGTCCACAATCCAGACGAAAACAGCAAGACAACAGATCTTAAGGAATAGTAATAAATAGAAGTGTCTTCTCTGATGTAAACAACCCAGCTGTAATTTGCCTGGGCTCCACTCTACCAGCACTCAGCTATCCCTCAGCTGGCCTTCCAAAAGCTTCAGGTAGGTTAATTGTCAAATGATCACAGCTGCCCAAATAAAGTCTTAAAATCTTAGAATCTTAAATAATTAAAGCTCTAAGTAATAAAAACTTTGGGGTTATTAAACCTCAGAGCTATACAATTTAATGTTTAAAAGATCCAATGTTAAAATGCTAAATGTTAAAAATGTTAAAAAGGTTAAAAGGATTAAAAAAAAAAATCAGCTTGCTCACTAAAATCCGAGTTAAAAATCACCATTAAGGACTAAAAACTACCTCACACAACAAGTTATTCCTGCAAATCCTGATTAACAAAGGCAATGCTCTGGAAAAGGTCCAGAGTTCAGTAGCAGGACATCACTTTTCTTTAGCGGGACTGCTAAAGCTAAAACCAGACAAGAGCCGAGGATAAATCAAAACCTTGACCGAAAACAAGCAAACAGGCAGGCAGGCAGAGAGAGAGCGAGAGCAAACTCCTCGCTGAAATTAAAACCCCTGTAAGCAATTAAGCTTGCACACTGAAGGAATAAATGTAAAACAAAATGGGTTGGCATCTAAAACAATAAACTATGTAAAAAGGCAACAAAAGATAACAAAAGGATAAACTTTCAGAGGAGTTCTTTACAGCAACTGCTGCTTCGTCGCCATCTTGGCCCCCTCCAATCTTTCTGTATATCAGTGACTGGCTTCTCATCTCTACATCTCAACATCAACTTCTTCTTGATCTCAGCAATACTATCTTGATACTCCAGTCCCTCAGACTATTCATCAACTTCAACAAGTCTCAGATCCGTCCTTGACAACACATCAAGTTTACTGATGCTCTCTTAGACTCTTGCTGTCAGTGGGGCTTCCTCCCTCCAGACAGGTGGCAGACACTGCTCCACATCGTACTGCATCTGTCCACGTACTGCGCAGTCAGGGCACAAGCCATACAGGCCCTTCTTGGTTTCATGGCCTCAACCATGTTTGTCACTCCAGTTGCTAAGCTGAGGATGTGTCCACTCCAGTCCTGGTTGATCACTGACTTCCACCCACTACATCACTGTTCGTTGAGGTTCCTGACAGTACTGGGCCCAGTCCTTCAATCTCTGGACTAATGGAAAAGTTCTGCAAATGTCATGTCCTGCATGCTGTTTCTTCCTCAACTGCCCTCCATGGCGGTAACGATGGACGCATCACAAGACGGATGGGGAACCCACTTCCAGAAACTGATAATCAGAGGTTTGACACTGGAGAAATCTCTCCACATCAAGGCTCTTGGTGATCAAAGCCTTTTGGGTATTCAAGTATCACCTCCAAGACCAGGCCATCCAAGTTGTAACCAACAACACCATCGTTATGTATTAAACAGGGGGGAACTTGATCCTGGATTTTGCTCAGCAGTGCTCTTCATTTCAAGGACTGGTGCTTCTGCAGGAAGATCTAGCCTTCAGAGGTCCATCTACCGGATGAATAGAACTCCTTGGCAGAAGCCCTCATTGACACACCATTGTCCTATCATGAGTGGAAACTATATATAGGCCTCCTGAAGGATCTTTTCGACACCTAGGGCACTCCCCAGATAGATCTGTTCGTGTCGCCAGTCAATGTGACCTCTTCTGCTTCAGGAGCAAGAGGGAGGATGAATCCCTGGGTGACGCCTTTCTGTACCCATGGACAGGACTCATCGTGTATGTTTTTCTACTGTTTCTGCTCATCACAAAGGTGCTGACCAAGATTCGACAGGACAATGCAAAGGCAATTCTGGGGAGTGCCATGGTGGCCAGGGCAACCTTGGTTTGTCCCCTTGATGAAACTCTCTAAAGGTCAGTATTGGAGGTTTCCATACAGACTGAACCACCTTATTATACAAGACAGTGCCATCATTTATCCAGATGTTTGATCCCTCAGGCTCACGGTGTGGAATCTCGTGCCATTACAATCTTGCCAGACTCCATCAAACTGATCCTTCAGGCTACTCAGAAGCCTTCTACCAGGCAGGCCTATGCCTATAAATTGTCAAAGTTCTGTGAATACCTCTAAGACAACCACCTCAACACCAATACCTTCAGTACCATTGAGATTCTTTCTTTCCTTAGTTCCCTCTCTACTAGAGGTCTCTCCCTTTCTTCAATCAAGTATTACCTTTCAGCAATTTCATGGTACCAATGTCAGGGAGGCTGTGCACCTTGCTTCTCTGATCCTCTAGTCAAGCAGTTCTTATAAGGCTATAAACACCTCCATCCACTATCCCTTCCTCCAGTGCCTACATGAGGCTTATCTTTGGTCCTCTTCCAACTATCCAAGAGGCCCTTTGAACCCACGGCTACATGTGATCTTTGCCTTTTCTCTTGGAAGACTGCATTCCTGGTGGCCATCACTTCAGCCAAGAGAGCTAGAGAGCTCTGTGCAATTCTTGTGGCTCCACCGTACCTACGGTTTCATAAAGAGAAGGTGGTTCTTCAACCTGACATTTCATTTTTATCTATCATGCTTCCACCTCAATCAAGACATTGTACTGCCTACCTTTCTCCAGAACCCTACCTTGGACTTAGAGTGCAACCTCCGCTGCCTTGAGGCAGATGAGCTTTGGCTTTCTATGTTCAACATACTGCATCATTCAGAGACTCGAACAGACTCTTTGTCTACTATTCTGTTACCAAAAAGGGCCAACCAGTATCGGCACAGAGACTGTCTAAATGGGTTGCTTCAACCATTCACCTTACATATGAATTGGCTGGCAAGCAACCTCCTCTTCAGCTTTGGAGTCACTCTACAAGAGCTGCATCTACGACCTTCCTTCATGGTTTGCTTCTCCATGGTCTCAGCCTCTGACATTTATTTCACATTACAGGCTGGGCAACAGAGCATGGGATGATGCAGATTTTGGGAGGGCAGTATTATTTTCATCTGTTGCATGACATTCCCACCTCTTGTGGTTGGTAGCTCACTAGTCTCCCATTTGTGTGAGTCAGAGAGACCACAAAGAAGAAGAACAGGTTGCTTACCTGTAACTGTGGTTCTTTGAGTGGTCATCTGTGAACTCCCACAAACCTGCCCTTCCTCCCTTCTTGTGTTCTGCTTTACCTGTTGGTCCTGGGTCTGCTGCCCTAGGCAGCCAAGGAATTGATCATTTAGACAGGAAGGGCACTATATATCCTCAGCAGATAGGGGCAGGGTTTCCACCAAAATGCTTTCCCTAAGGCTCTAGAAGATTCCAAACAATGCACTGTGCAGGCACAGATGACCCATTTGTGTGAGTTCACAGATGACCACTCGAAGAACCACAGTTACAGGTAAGCAACCTGTTCATATGATATGGAAAGAAGCGTTTTTATTGTTGTTGTTTATCCTCAATGTATTGCTGCTTCGCCAAGTCCATCATTTTCATGACATTGTTTCCAGAAAACAGCTGTACTAGTTCTTGCTTATCTCTGTATACCCTTATTTATCCTTGAATTTTGGCTTAGTGATTTTTGTCCACTTCCACAAGGATGATCTATAATGGTTGTTAAATATACAAATAGGCTTGAGATGATCACAAAGATGTTGTTGTTCTCCTTAAACAAAGACATGCATATGTCACGTCAGATATTTACACACCAGGGTGACCGAGCCTGAGATTTTTCTTCCCTCTCACCAATTAGGAACAGAACAAATATAGGAAATGCCTCATAGCAAGTTAGATGGTCTACCTAACTTAGGCCCTTTCCGCACCTTACCTTCTTCTGGCGCTGGGGTGCAGGGATTGTGCGAGCAGCCTCCAGCAAGAGGCTCTCACGTCCAGGGTCCTTCAGGTCTGCACGAGCTGCCTGCTCAAGCGAGAGCCCCACCTCTTCCTTCCACAGTGCAGCCTGGGAGTTTCCCAGGCTGCAATGGGACAGGAAGCATGACTGACGTAGCTCCAGAGGCTCCACACACCAGGTAAGTGCATGTGGGGCACAGGAGCAATGCACGATCATGCACCATTTTCAGCTTCTAGGTGAAAATGAAAAGGTACGCGATCGGCGCCTGCTCTACCCTGGAGCGTTGCACGATTGTGAGTGCGTCATGTGGATTGCTCCTCACAATTGCACAATGCTCCAGGTACCCTTTTGCATGGAAAATGCCATGCGAAAAGGGCCTCTGTGTTGTTTTCACTGTTTCACTGTGGGTCTCCATGGTTTCAAGGAGAGGTTTAAAAACAGGAATATTTGTATGCAAAGCATGTACTGTTTTACTGAGCAAAGGCCCTTACTTCAAATCACTAAAATAGATTCTGATTGTAATTTCCAAGGGAAAGACATTCACAACAATCTTTCTTAATACCCTAGAACAAAAGCAGATATTCTGACCTTTCTCATTAGAACAGATATGCAACTGTAGCACTTAACACCTGGATTTTGTGATTTCTGTGGATATTTCCATAAATTTTGACAGTTTTCTCTCACTGATATTTTGCAGAGCATTTTGCAGATATTTTGCAGAGCATAGTGGTTTAGAGCCATCAGATATATTTCAAGTCCAAACAATCTGGTTTGCTTTTCTTTGTGATGGGAGTGCCACCTTGAGATTGTATGGATATACTGCTAGGTATCAGCCTAGATCTATACTGAGTGCCTTTTTCTGAATGAATTGCTCACCATAAACTTGTTATGTAAGGTATGTGTGATAACTGTCATTCACCAGATATTTAAGGCGTGTGAACTAAAGGATTACCTGAAACTCACAAGCAATGATACCTTTATTGAACCAGCTCTAAAGCATGAAATACATTATTGCAAGCTTTAGAAGCCTCACTGTGGCTTCCTTATCAATCAAACAGGAGTAAAATGGTGATTATGTAATAGGCCTGCGTTCTATCTGAGATGTTGTCAGTCAAGATGGTACTGAGAGATTTCAGTGCAGGCAGAGGCCACTCCCCTTATTGGCCATGTAAGGACTACAGACAAAGAGCAATAAAAGTCAGATAATAAAATTTCAACTCCTTTAGCAACAGAAAAGCAACTTCCTTTGAGATTCAGATGTCCTTGTCCTGTGCAAAGCCAACTGCTCCTTTCTGAGGCAAAGAATATTAAATTTCTCAAGGAGTATCTGCAATGTTATATCTGGAAAACCTTTTAGGTGCTGTGTAAGTAAAATCTGCCAAATATTTAAAAAGATTTAAATATAGAAATGAATAAGAATTTACAGTTTTTCTCAGAGAGGCACAAATCCTTTTTCCAGAGTAGACATGTTTTTAATAACCAAATTATTAAGAAGTAGAATTAAAGATAAGGAGATACTTCCCAAGATGTTTTCAGATCATAAACCAGTAATGTTAAGTTTTAAAAAATAGGCATAGTCAATATAACTGGAGATCGAGTTGATGCATTTTTAAGAAATGAAGAAATTTTGAGTAAGACCAAAAAAGATTTTATTTTTTAAAAAATGAAGATAATTTAAAGATGCCAACACTGGGATGGTTTGGGACACTAGTGAAGCAGTTAAGAGAATCCCCCCCCCCATACAAAGACACAGACACACCAAAACATAGACAAAAGACAACAGAAGAGGAATTAATCTATTCTGGATGAGATTAAGAAGAAAGAAGAGTTAAAGAGGAATCTAAGTAAGTCATTATTGTTGAAGGAAATAAAAGTTTTACAAAAACAAATTTCTATGAGTATTGCTCAAGAAATTGAGATAAAAATGAGATAATGCTAAACAAAAGCATTTTGAATTTACGAAGAAACCTGGAAAATGGCTCACCCATAAACTAAGAAAATACAGAGAGAAGAAACTGATTCTGAAGATTCAAGATAAGACTTATACTGGTGGAAATGGTAGATGCTTTCAGGATGGTAAAGGAAGGGAAGGCTCTGGGGACAAATGGCCTTCCAGCAATTTATTATAAAAACTTGGAGGATCAGTTCTTCCTACCATTTCAACTGCTGATGATTTCAGTTTTAACTACAGGAAAGATTACAAATAGTTCATGTAATGGTAACATAATTTTGATACCAAAAGAATAGCGAGATGTTACTTTACAAGTTATTAATAGAGTGATAAAGTAAAAGGGGAAAAATCAAAGTTGTGATTATAAAGAATAAATCTTTAAATTCAGAGTATTTGCAATTTATTTACAGAATCCTTTAGAATGTGCAGAGACACTGCTCAAGAATCTAAATGACTATGGAATTCCTGCTGGATTTAAAATTGACAAGGGCAAGACAGTTTTGTTGATGGGAGACATGAAAAAGAAGAACAGACCATTTAGATTGAGAAAACAAGTTTTAACATTGTTAAAAAGATGAAATACTTAGGTGATACCATTGAGAATCCAATGATACCACAAAATTAGGTAAAATCATAGCAATAAAATTAAAATGCAATTTAAAGATTTGCATTTTAAAACATATATTAAACAATATAAAATCATTCTAAAATATAAAGGAGTTAAGAGCATTCCCCCCACCACCAAAAAAAGAAGGTTGCCTGCAGGCAATTATTCATTAAAAGTGTACTTGAAGAAGGTTTTTGCCTACTGACAAAAGGAGAGCAAAGAGAGGGCCAACATAACGCCCTGTTGAAAGGAATTTCAAAGTGCTGGAACAGCTAGTGAGAAGGCTCTATCCTTTGTCCTCACCAAATTGACCTGTGATGGTGCTGAGACCAAGAGAAAGCTTTTCCCTGAGGATCTAAATGATTGACAGATTAATATAGGGAGATACATTCTTTCAAATAGTTTGGATCTAAGCTAAATAGGACCTTCACAACCAACATCATCAACACAGAATCTCACTGACAATTTGCCCAGGCTTATCAGGAACACAGATCAGTACCTCTTCCTGCTTATTTATGTGGACACTAATAGCACTGCCAAAAACACCTGTGAGCAAATCATCTTGGACTATGAAGCAGGCAGATGAAAGTTTTAGGGGCTTAGGTAGTATTCTCACCAATTCTGCCAGAGGACTACACAGGGACAGGAATACTAAAAGTGAATAACTGGCTATGCAGACGGCGTCATTAGGAGAAATTTGGCTTCTGGGACCGTGGTCTTCACTTCATAGAGAGAAGATTGCTGCCTACAGATAGGAAGAACTGTTCAACACCTATTTTGCTTCAATTTTTTTCTCCAAAAGAAGTGCGTACATCTGACAAACCCAGAATACTCAGCCAATTTGACATCATAGCAGTATTGCAAAGTCTTCATTCTCATAGTCTTACTATGGTATATTTTTCCCCCTTTACATTTCACTCTCTTTCTGGTAGTAAGTTCTGTTTCATGTTCCTTGGTCCAGCTGTCCATCCTTGTTGCCTCCTCTAGATTTTATAACAGGGTTTCTGGAATTATTTTCAACTTGCCTATCCTAGCCCTAGCTGCTTTGGAGTAAACATGGTATCAGTTGTATCATTTTTCTGGCTGTCATGTGCTGTAAATGTGACAATGCATCAGCTAAAAAGTGATTTTTCCCCAGAAAATATTTAAGCTGAATTTAAACTTATAAAAAAAGGCCTTTTGCACCATACTTGTTTTGGGCTCAGTTTGCTCGGGGACTACAAAGTCTTTAAATTGTGGTGATCTATCCAAATCTCAAAGGGGCAGTTAGCACCTTCCAAAAAATACCACATGTGTCTAACACTGGCATGATTAGCTGCCTCCTCCTTCTCCCAGGCTGGCCAATGCAATTTGGTTTCATTGAACTTTCATGAAAGATACATGCATGGTCTCAAGTACCCCTCTCCATCTATCTGGAACAAGACTGCTGCCATTGCAGTATCACTAGTGTCAGGGCAACAAAATTGCAGATGAAGCCAGTAGAAATTGGCAAGATCCAAAAAAATTTTGCAACTGTCTATGGATCCTAATCCAGTATCCCCAGTAACTTTGCAGGGTCCATCTCTACACCCTGCTTAGAGATGAGGTACTCCAAATAATCCAGTTTGTCAGCTTGAAATTCACATTTTGACAGTTTCACATGTAAATGATGGTCTAACAACTTTCTCAACACTCAACACAAAATGACATGCTCTTCATATGTTTTGCTATAAATCAACACATCATCCAGATACACCAGAATCTCTTGGTACAAATGTTTACATAACACTTCATTGATTAACTGTATGAAACTGGTGGCTTTGCTCAAAATGGAAGCCATTATCAAATATTCAAATGCTCCCAATGAAGTGTTGAACACTGTCTTCCACTCATCCCCCTCCCATATACACATGCAGTAGTATGTGTCCCTCAAATCTAACTTTGTGAAAATCCAGCCTGTTGCCAACTGTGATAACAGATCTTTCATTAAAGGCACAAGATATTGATTAGAAGGGCACACTTTTTTCAACCCTCTGAAATCAGTCATCAGTCTCAACAGACCCGTCCTTTGTTTCTTTCTTTTTTTTTTTTAAAGAAAAATACTGAGACAGCCATTGCAGATCAGGCTGGCTGAATAAAACTGTATGGTAAGTTTTTAATCAATGAATTCCCTCAGCACTTCTATTTCTTTGAGAGACATAGAATACAATTTGGTTTGGGGCAACTTAGCCCCTGGTTTCAGTTCAACTGCACCATCAGTGTCACAGTGGGGCAGAAGCATGTCACATTGTCCTTCTGATCCCATCTCCTGCAAGTCCTCACATCCCACCAATATTTCCCTGACAGTCACACCTGGCATTCCTTTCAGTTGCTTCCTCGCTTCCCATGGTCCTGCTTCAAGCGTTTCACGTGGGACTTTGCCCATATGTGCCCTCAGCACCCTCCCAGGGGAAAACAGTGGCACAATGGTTAAATGCTGGTACTGCAGCCACAACGTTGTGAGTTCAATCCTGCAGGACTCCAGGTTGACTTAGCCTTCTGTAGGTCAGTAAAATGAGTACCCAGCTTGTTGGGGACAATTAGCTAACACATTGTAAATTGCTTAGGAAGTGCTTAGCACAGATAAGCGGTATAGAAATGTAATTGCTACTGCTATTGCTAAAACATATAGTACTGGCCTTCCGTCTCACATGTGCGTCATGCAACTGGAGCCAGTTCTGTCCCAGCACCACTGGGGCCATTTCTGCACTACACTGTTATAGTGCTAGTATTTCACTTTCAACATCCTGTGGAATTCTGAGGTTTGTAATTTACTGAGGTCAAACAGCTCTCTGGCCGACAATTCTAAATGCCACTCCCTAAACTGCAAATCCCAGGATTCCATATGATGTTGACAGTGGAAAAATAGCACTATAACAGTGTAGTGCAGAAATGGCATGGGTAATTAGCTGTGGGACTCAACACAGATTGTATATGTTCCCAGTGATCCCCAACACCCCAGTAAACTGGGGATGTCTGATGTCTCATCAACCCTCCTTTCAGTTCACTAGCATCCAATTTGGACAAAGATGACAGGGATGTCTAATTCCTCTGATTGCAACCCCACTGCAATTGCAGGTTTCATTAAACACCATCTGCACCCGGAGTCCACAATGGCCATTAGGTCTATGCTACTGCCACCCCCCACCCCTGATATCTTAATTTGACTGGAATAAAAAGTGATGTGATGCTCCCACTCACCACAGTCTCGCTGTGCTTTGGAGAACATGTCTGCCCTTCAACGCTCAGAATAGGCTGGGATTGTTTCCCACCAGCTCCGTCTTGGTCTTGGTCTTGGTTCTGTGCTGACTTCCCCAGGGCCACCATCTCAGCTGGCCACTGCCATTCCCATCTTGGCTGTTCCCTGTCATATACCCTGGGAACAACACACTATTAGAATAAACATTACTTACCTGTTCTGTGGGCTTTTCATGCTTTGGAAATTCCATCATGCCATGACCCATAGCCAAATGCTTATTGAATAAAGCTTTTCATGATGAAAAAAGAAAAGAAGAAGAACAAATCCTGCCAAACTAATCTTTTATTCTTTTTTTTTTTTAAGAAATGGGTCCCTAATTTAGTAAATGGGAATGTTGTAGCTATATTTCTGGATTACAACAAGGCATTTGATGAAGTCTTGCATGATATTTTGATTAGTAAACTGATTAAATATGGAGTACATGGAAAAAATGCCAAATGAAACCATAATTGGTCTGAAAACTATGTTCAAATTGTTGTGATCAACAATGATCACAATGATCACAATGGCTGTGCTTCAGACTGGAGGGATGTCTCAAGCAGAATGCTGCAGAGTTCTGCCAGGGGCCCATCTTCTTTAATATTAAATTAAATGTTAATATTCAATTTGAAGACTTAGATGATGAGTTAGAAGTAATCCTTATTAAGTTTGCAGATGATACAAAACTGGGAGGAATAGCTGACACACTGGAAGATAGGAACAGAATTCAGAAAGTATAGGTATACATGGTTCATCAGTACTACATGTGAAAAGAATCTTGGGATTATTGTTGATCGTAAATTGAACATAAGCCGGCAGTGTGACACTGCAGCAAAGAAGGCAAATAATATCAGTATCAATATCAATATAGTTTATTGCAGCCAATGGCCATATCAAAAAAAAAAAAAAAAATGCAGGTAGATTATACATTATCCAACAACATTACGTAAAGAACAAAATGTAAAACTTGAATGTAAGTATGTAAGAATGAATATAAATATAAACCATAAATATATTATATATCAGTTATAAAATATAAACTATAAAAAATATAAAATGGGGACAATAAAATCATATATTGTTAGAGAAAATAGCAAAGTCATAAACTTAAACATTTAATTTAACCTTTTCTTTGCAGATTTTGACTTCAGCAGGACAAAATGTTGCTATCTCAAACAACATACTTATACCAAGGTTTAACTCTGTTGACATGGGCCCTTTTCGCACGGCATTTCTGAAGCGAAAGGGCCCCTTGAGGGTCACGTAAATGTGAGGAGCAGTCCATACGACGCACTCACATTTGCACGATGCTCAAGGGCCTGACACGGACTGCGCACGCATTTTTTCATTTTCGGCTCAAAGCTGAAAATGCTGCGCAGTTGCACATCGCTCCGGGGCCCCACGCGCATTTACCTGGTGTGCGGAGCCTCAGGAGCCAGACCGGTCGCACGTCCTCTCCTCAGTGCAGCCTGGCAGGTCCCAGGCTGCATTGCGAATGGAAGAGGCGGGGCGCTAGTGCAACGAGGAAGCAGCTGCGGAGCTGAAACAGGAGGGACACAACAACGTTCCTCCCAAGCCTTCATGCGCAAGCTGAGCAACCCAGCACCAGGAAAAGGTAAGGTGCAAAAAGGGTCATGCTGTTTCTTGCCCTGATAACAATAAAAGAGTATAACAAGCCTCTGACCACCCAGGAAATAGCTTTGTATAAGGCTCAATAAAAAGTTCCCAGATTTCACAATAATATGGGCAGTGGAGAAGAACATGAGTTACTATTTCAATTTCACCAGTATTACAAAGGCATTCACTTTGAGAGTACAAGACCTTTTTAAACTTTCCTTCTAATAGTGCTGTTGGCAAAACATTTTTAATCGAGCAAGAGTAAAGGTTTTACAATGATTTGCCACTGTAAATAAATAAAAATAATTAGCAGGCTTGAAAATTATCAATGCAGTATCAGTTAAAATATTGTTTGAGGTTGTCCCTGGGTCTAGTTGTCTCTCTGCCTCCTTAATTCATTGACTGAGGACTCAGTTAGCTTCTTCGAATCCTATATATAGAAGATACTCCTCAGAGTAAATTGAAATATCTAAAAGAAGTTAAAGAAAAAGGGAGGTTGAGCCTTCCTGACTTAAATCTTTACTATGAAGCCCCGTGCCTCATGTGGCTCAAAGAATGGATTACTTTATCCAATGCAAGACTACTAAACGTAGAAGATTTTAATTTATACTATTTATACTATGGTTGGCATGCATACCTTTGGTATGAAAAACATAAGATTAATAAGGAATTCCTTTAGCATTTTATCAGAAAGGCATTGTTTAAAGTTTGGTCTAAAGTCAGAAGTAAGCTGTTCCATTTCCTCCCTGCCAGGATCTCCCCACATGAAGCTTTGTTTAGTCTCATAGAATCATAGAATCATAGAGTTGGAAGAGACCACAGGGGCCATCCAGTCCAACCTCCTGCTATGCAGGAACACCCGTCAAAGCATTCCCAACAGATGGCCATCCAACCTCTGCTTAAAAACCTCCAAAGAAGGAGACTCAACCACACTCAGAGGCAGCATATTCCACTGCCGGACAGCTCTGACCATCAGGAAGTTCTTCCTGAGGTTCAAGTAGAATCTCCTTTCCTGCAGCTTGAATCCACTGCTCCTTGTCCTAGTCTCTGGAGTGATAGAGAACAAGCCTGCTCCCTCCTCTACATGACATCCCTTCAAATATTTAAACATGGCTACCATGTCCCCTCTTAACCTTCTCTTCTGCAGACTAAAGATTAGATTAGATTAGAAAATTTAGATTAGAAAAAATACAAATGAAAGAATGGGTTACATATAAGGATATACTTAAAAATAAGGGAAGTACCATAAAGCTGAAAAATAGGGAAGAATTGATCGCACAAGGATATGCCACACACTGGTTGCTATTTAGGCAACTCACAGAGAAGTTTAAAATGGATAATAAAATAATACAAATATGAGGATATCATTAGATGAAACAGAATTCAACAAAATAATAAAACCTAGGATAAGCTGTCCATTAAGTAAGATACATAAATTACTCCTAAACATTGAAATGGAAAGCAAAACAATAAAGGATAATATGATAAAGTGGGCCCAGGGCATAGGACATTCAATTACTCTAGAACAATGAGAGAAAGCTTGGGAAATAAATCAAAAATTCACAAGGAGTTATAATTTAAGGGAAAACCTTTTAAAGATGTTTTTCAGGTGGTATCTAACTCCAGGAAAGATTTCAAAAATGAGTAAAGGTAATAAACATCCCAAATGTTGGAAATGTCAAGATATTGGGCCTTTTTTTGACATCTAGTGGCACTGCAAAAAGTCAAGAAAATTCTGGGTACAAATTCATGAATATATTGCAAAAATATTAAAAACTAAATTTTCAATGACACCTGAGGTTTATTTACTCAACAGTTTGCATAACTTGGATCTGACATTAAGGAAAAAAAATTGAGAATTCTGTGTTATATGATATATGCGGCCAGAATTGTTTTTGCAAAAAAATTGGAAGGAGCCAAATACCCCATCAATAGAGGATTGGATGCTTAAATTATATGACTTGGCCAAAATGGACAAATTGACATTAATGTTGGAAAATAAATTAAATAGTACCTTTAAACAAGGGTAGGAAATTTTAATACCTTTTTGGAATGAAAACGGGTAAATTTGCTACAGCAAGATTAGATGAATAAACCTCGTATGATTTTTCAGATATAACAATCAAAATTATACAGATAAACTTTTCAGTGCTATTTCACTAAGTTTAAGAAGATTAACACTTTTACTTAAACCTTAAAGTGAGATATTGACTTGAGTTTCAGTTTTTGTGGTAAAGGTTGAAGTTGAGAGTATTTACATAACAGGTTTCAAAGTTTAGTACTAGATCACCCAAGAGAGACAGGATAGGAAGTCAATTTATGTTTATTGGAAAGAAAACTAATTTCAACCAGAATCTAAAAATAGGTAGCCAAGTCCAAGATTCATCTTTCAAAAAACCCACTTCAAGCCACAATGCTGCACTGAGAATCCCCTGAGGAGCTTTCAAAATGGCCCTCAGAAAAGGCTGAACTACTTCCAGTGGAGTAAAAGCATAGGGAGCTAGTTGCGCACCATAAAGAAGTTGATTAAGGGGTTTAACTTAAAACAATCTCAGCACAGCTGGCACATAGTGCCCTCCTTTGGTATAAAAAAATCTTAAGATTGCAGAGGTAGATCTTTGTGCCACTTGTGCAACATACTCTGCATGCCCCTTATGGTTTCCATTTGATTGGAAAATAACCCCAAGATACTTAAAGGTTGTTACTACCCTGGCTAGTCCGAGCTTTGGGGATATTAAAAGATATCCTTTTGATATCACAGTTCGGCTTCACTTATCTATTCCCATCCACGTGCTTGCGAGGCCACCGAACAAGCATGCCACCAAGCTCGGCCATTAATTGCCGTAATATCTTAAGACAGTACAGGCAGGCCAGAAAATAGCTGACTCGCTGCTTTGGGAGACCTCCAGGCAAGTATTCTAATTAGGTATGCACGCAACCTACAAAAGAGTCTCTGCCCCGAGATGGCAGTTTGATGGGTGAACTATACAATACCCAAGTACTCTGCGTTTGCATACTGGCTACTGTATTGAGAACCTCTATGATAACTCAATCATTCAGATTCTGACCTTTCGGAGGCTTTGTCTCCAACTCCAAATCTATTGGTTTCCCCCAAGTACGGCATAGCCTGCAGTCGCATTCTCCTTATAAAAACCCTTGATTGCGAGACTTTCCTCAAATCGCTCCCGAGTTTCATCCCGCCTTGCTGTTGCTTTGCTTGGTGAACCTCCCCTCAGCTCCATGTGCTGAACTACATCGCACCCCAGCCTCGCTCTCTATTTTTTCCGGGCTTCAGGACAGTATCACCCAAATCAGCAACTCCTCTAAAAATCCCTCTATACCACTCCAACCTTTATTTCTTTAGTTATCTTGTGTGAGTGTGTCACACACACTGTTTTGCTTGTGTTTGTGTAATAAAACATCATTTATTGTTTCAACTTCTGTGTGCTCCTTGACTCGACCCGACCCCGTAGACATAGGGTTCAAGATCTCGCTACGTTACCCTGCCTCTCGTAACGCTAAGCAGTGCTCTGAGCTAATTTTCCCCACCTTTAGTTGAACACAATTTAGTGTCCCTCCCAGGACCCCCAGTACACAGGGTAACAAGGTCCTTGTTTGTTCTATCCTATGTTTATTTAATTAGCCACTTATACAACTTTGGTCTTTTAACAAACACCACAACTTTGGTTTTCTCATAGTTTATTTGGAGGCCTTCGTCATTGCAATAACATCCTAAGGTATGCAATGCTCTATAAACTGATGAGTGTTTGCAACAATATCACTGCATCATCAGTGTATAATAACACTGAGAGATGTTTAGCTGCTAATTTGGGGGGATAAAAATCTGACTGACTAAGAGCAGCAACCATTGAGTTGATATAAAAATTAAATAATAAGAGGGCTAATATACATTCTTGCTTTACTCCATTATATGTTGCAAATTTGTCAGACAGATGACCTTCTAAGTTATACCTTATTTTCAAAACTGTATTTTCATATAGCTTGTAAATAAGCAGTAATAGACATTGATCTATAGAAGAAGCCTCTAACTTATGCCATAATTTATTCCTGGGAATGGAATCGAAAGCTGATTTGAGATCAATAAAAGCTGCAGACAGGGACACCTTTGATTTATTAGAGTATTTTTCCACCAAATGCTGTCGGATTAAAGCCTGATCCAGAGTGGATCTTCCTGATCGAAAGCCCCCTTGTTCATTAGCCAAAACCATTCTAGAGTCCATCCAGAGTTGTAATTTCCAATATAGATGAATGGCATAGAGTTTGCTAATTATAGAGAGCAAACTAACTGGGTGGTAGTTTGCTGGATTATGCTTCTTGCCTTTCTTAAAAATTGGAATAATACTAGCTGCACCACACTCACATGGCATATGAGCATTCTGATCAATATATGTAAAAAGATTTGCCAAGATTGGAGTCTACCAATCTATGTTGTACTTAATTAGCACAAGAGGGATACCATCACAACCTGGATCCTTACCTGGTTTATGTTAGTTTACTAGATCAATTATTTCAGTAGTTGTTACCAGTTGCCATTCCGGCAGGCTCCCAGTGATATGTTTCACTTGAAAAATAGGGGATTCTTTGATGGAATATAGCTCATGAAAGTATGCTTCCCAGACTCCAGGAGGGATATGGCAATCGGCCTCTGCAACATAACCTTTGGTCGCTGTTGATGTAAGATATCAAAAGGTTTTCATATACTTCACCCTAACTGCATTGATAAGCTGATCCCACAATGCTTGTTGTGCAATCCTTTTTTCTTTAATCAGTTTCTTATATCCTTTTTTTAGTTGCAATAACTCCTCTGCCCTAACTTCTACTGATTCTCTTTATACAGCTTAAATTTAAGAATAAGCATTTTCTTAACCTCTCTGCATTCCTGATCAAACCAGTCCTTCAAACTAACCTTCCTGGTGTAGATTTTTTTTTAGAGTTTTTTACTGCATAAGAGTTGACTAATTTGGTAATCAGAGCTTCATATTGCTCAACAATCCAGCTATTTGGCCTATTGCAAGACAAGTAGATCGAATCTCAGAGTATTGGTTTGTATTAAGCAGTTCTCTGAAAAACCCAACAGTCTTTTGTGACCATTTAATCCTATTATTAGTAACTATCACCCCAGGGTTTGGTTTAAAGATATCTTTAACCTGCAGTTGATACTCAAGTATAAATTTAGGGGCAAATGGTCACTATCCACTCTGCTGTCCACCATTTTATAGAAGGATGCAATAAATTGTGACTAACAAATATAGTCAATAATACTCATCCTAGTTCCAGACTAAAATGTAAACTGGCCTAATATGTCCCCAGTAATATTTCCATTTAGAATGCATAAGTCTAATCTCTGTACCACCTTTAGCAAATTGAGACCTGCATAGTTGCTCACAGTATCCTTTGCTAAAGTGTGTGTGTGTGTGTGTGTGTGTGTGTGTGAGTGTCTTTCTGGTGAACTTTCTGATGGGCATCTTAAAGAGCGGTGTCATTTACACCCAGTCTAGCATTAAAGTCTCCCCCAATAACGATCTGAGAAATAGAAAAAGCTGATAAGGACTCTTCAATATAAATTTCAAGACCTTGCCTGGTTGACTTAATTTATGCATGCAGTTGCTGGGGTGGTAAATAAACATTTATAAACATTGAGCATTTGTTAAACTTTACCAGCACTGCTATTGCATATTTATCATAAGTAGGGAGCTTGCTCAATGACATGCAGAGCTTCGTAGAAATAAGAATAAGTAGCCCACTCTTCGATCTACCTTTCCTTATACCGGGAATGGCACATAACTGATGAGAAATATAGCTGTTTAAATCAATTGCTTCTGAAGGCCATATTTTCTGCAACATTAAGTTATCAAATTGTGAAAAGTACTCCATAAAAGAAGGATCTCTGCGTTTGGCATTCCATCCTGCAATATTGCATGATAATACGGAGACATTATTCTGAGAGTTTGTAAGTCAATCTATTGATTTTGAAGACAAGATAAGCTCCTGTATATCCTCTATCATATTCTATCTATTAGGTATGCTAATGGGAGTCATAAAAGGATCTTGAGTGGGGACAGTAGAAATTACATTACATTGAGATAAAGTAGGATGAAATGTCTTCTTTGGGGGTGAATGATGACATGCCAGAGCCTGCTTAGGAGTCAATCTCATCGGCGACTTAGATGCGAGTTATGTTATTGGCAAAAGTTCTTGTGTGCATCAGCTTCCTCAACCCTCCATATCTTCTGTCTGCAAATAGATTAGGTTCCCTTGATGATAGTCCATTGACTTCTCTGAGACTCCTGCTGGACAAACATTTTTACTTACTGCTAACGTGTGGCTGGAGGTATTTTCCTTGACCCGAGTAGGAATATTATCCTTTATAAGATATCCTCTCAATGGTTCAGTTTGATCATGTACATGGACCAAGCTCAGTTTAACCTCTTCCCCTTTAGAGCTGAATTCAACAAGAGAGGCCAAATCACCCCTACTGTTATTCTGAGTATCTCCAAGTTCTATAATCTTCTGTGGCAATAAGTTTTTTACTTGTGCTTCTGCTGTCATCTCACCTCCACTTCCATGGCTTGCTTTTCTATCATCACCATTAACTCCTTGAGGAGTATTTCCGAGAAAGAGTCTGTGCTACCAATCTCCTTTGAAGCAAAGGTTGAAGAGTCAAATCTAAAAAGATTCTTAAAGGGTTGTCTGAAATTTAGCCAGGAAGGTTTTCATTTTAAATAGCATTTCATTTTAAATAGCACTCTATTCTGCTTTGGTTAGACCTCATTTGGAATACTGTGTCCAGTACTAGGCACCTCAATTCAAGAAGGATATTGACAAACTGGAGCATGTCCAGAGGAGGGCAACCAAAATGGTGAAGGGTCTGGAAGCCATGCCTTATGAGGAGCAGCTTAGAGAGCTGGGTGTGTTTAGTCTGCAGAAGAGAAGGTTAAGGGGGGACATGCTAGCCATCTTAAAATATTTGAAGGGATGTCATATTGGGGAAGAAGTGGGCTTGTTTTCTGCTGCTCCAGAGACTAGGACAAGGAGCAATGGATTCAAGCTGCAGGAAAGGAGATTACACCCGAACCTCAGGAAGAACTTCCTGATGGTCAGAGCTGTCCGGCAGGCTTGGAATGTGGTGGAGTCTCCTTCTTTGGAGGTTTTTAAGCAGAGGCTGGATGACCATCTGTTGGGAGTGCTTTGATGTGTTTTCCTGCATGGCAGGGGGTTAGACTGGATGGTCCCTGTGGTCTCTTCCAACTCCATAATTCTATGAATCACAGCATGCTCAAAGGTAAGGTGTACTCTTTTTAGACCACTGTTATCAGGCAATCAATAAGTTCCCTTTAGGCCCCGTTTCCTAGGTTCTATGTTTAACAACTGGCTTAGGGAGGTTATTACTGCTCTGTGGGAGCAATTGGGGCAATTTTCATTATAACCTGTCTAGGTTGAAAAATCCTTGAGGAGCTAGACTTCTTCAAATATATAGTTGTTTGGTATTGCACGATATTCTGCAAGTTACTGTCACTCTCTGGTCTACTAGAATCGTTTCCTTTTTCCCAGCCAGCCTGTAAATTAGCCTTGGAATTGGTGAGAGTCTTTATTCTACTCACATTCACATTCTACTGCATTCATTTTATTGCAAACTTTTTGTAGACTTTCAAATATTGCTATCACCATTTGAGCAGTTAAAAAAAACTGTTCAGCTAAAAAGTCAGGGTTAGAATTAGGATTAGGGTCCTTTGGAGAATTCACAGTGTCTTCCAAAATACAAGGTAGAAATAGCTGATAAATCACAGTTCTTCTAAGTTACCATTACTCAGTGCAGCAAATCAATTATTTAAAGTAATAGTAGACAAGACAGGCAGATTACTCATGGGGCAACTTGTTGTTAGAAGTTCATCAATCTTCAGTTGCTTCACTGCTTTAGCCAGAGATTGACCTGAACTGGCCAACTGTCATTTGTTTCCCATTTAATAGATGAATTAGACTATCACTCCAATTTCAAGAGATCCAACTATTCAGCTGTACGGGCAGAGAAGCAAGCAGGAAAGCATCAATATCTTTGGTCAGATATGAGCTAAACAGCAAATTACTCCTGAGGCTCTGTTGTTATCTCTCCTTGGCAAAAATCCCAGTAATTACAAAGGAGTTACAAGGATCCAGCTCTCAGCCAAGCTCAGACCCAGCCTTGTAGCAATTAGCTGTCTCAGACCACAAAAAAATGGTATCCAATTAGAATTGTAAGCTAAAATTCTAAACTAGCAACAAATTAAGCTAGAAGGAGATAAATACAATTCAAAACCACAGAGACTCAGGCAATACTGCTTCTGCCACTTCCAACGCCATCTTCCCCTCCCCCAGCAGTATCTCAGCAAATAATATTTTAACCTGCATTAATAGAACCATAATTTCCAAGTCAAGAGAAGTAATAGTTCCATTATATTAATGCACTAGTCAGCCCTTAATTGAAGTACTGCATTCAGTTCTGGGTGCCTCATTCCAAGAAAGATATAGATAAGTTGGAGTAAGTTCAGAGAAGGGCAATAAGAGGTATGGAAAACAAGCATACAATGAAAGTTTGAGGAAATTTGGCATGTTCAGCCTGGTGAAGAGAAGACTGAAGGGTCACATGACTGCAATATTTAAATATCTGAAGAACTGTCACAGAGTCGAGGAGTGGACCGGGTCTAATGGGTCTTTAGGTTACAGGAAGATTGATTTCAATTGAATACTAGAAGAAACTTCTTGACAATAAGAGCAGTTTGGCAATAGAACCAATTATCTAGAGAGGTGGCGAGGACTATTCTCTGGACATCTTCACAAATATGCTAGACAGCTACCTGCTAGGGATGTTCTAGCTGAAATTTCTTCATTGTCCAGGGGGGTTGGACACAATGGCCTATGAGCCCTTTCCAACACAGTGCCCTTAGAATGACCACAAAACCTCAAGATCTTATATGTTTCTGTAAAATGGTACTCTATTCTCACAAAAGATTTACCTTTGGAAACAGGGAGCCTGAACGGCAGGTAGAGAAAGACAGTCACAATAATTCATGGTCCTAGCTATTTGATTCCTTATATGCAAGTTGCCATTGGCCTGGTTTAGCCACATTTTTTCCTGATTTCAATGCATTCTACCTGGTACCTATTTGGCCTATCATCTGGCCATATTCAAATCCTCTGTTTCTTAAAAAAAAGTTTCTAGCTCTTGCAGAACTGAAGTTAGGAGACAGTAAATGAAGTGTCATGCCTAAGATTGACAGAAGTATTATAGAGTTTAACTCTCTGTGTGCTGACTGTAAAAAACTGGGGGCAGTAAAGCCTGGATTGTAGTAGACTCTCCAAAAATTTGCGACCTCCCCTTTCAGCTTGCAACTATCTCTGCCTTCAAAGTTCATTGGAGAGGAGAAAGGGGAAACAGCAGAGAAGGCATGAGACTGCAAGAGTAACAAGCGCTTATCCTGTTGCTTGCAACAGTCTCAAATCCTACAAAAGAAACAGGCAACTTCAGTGATCAGACAGTGAGGACCTCCCACCCAAAGGATGTACTTCCCTCTTAGCTTTTTCAGGGTCAATTTTTAGCTCTTCCATCTTTGTCCTCAAGTTCTGTAACAGAGGGTGAGGGTGGTATTTGTTTCCTACATATCTTTTTTTATCCATCCATCCATCCATCCATCCATCCATCCATCCATCCATCCATTTTCTTCCCACTTTCACCCCTGCTTCCTCTTTCACCCTCCTTTGTCCTTCTCTTGGCTAGTCTTGTCTTCTCCCTTCTATCTCTCCTTCTCTTTCTTGTTCTCTCTACCACTTCTCATAGCAACACTGTTACCCTGATTTCTGGGGGTCCTGGGAGGGACACCTAAATGTGCTCACAACAATGGGGAGGGAATTAGCAAAGAGCACTAGTTAGCACTGTGAGAGGCAGGGTAACGCAGCAAGATCTTGAGCCCTATGTGTACGGGGTCAGGCCGAGTCAATGATAAGGCAGAAGTTAATAATAATAGATGTTTTATTGAAGCACATTCAAACATGTATATGCAACACACTCACACACGGAACTATAGAAATAAAAGGTAGGAGTTGGATAGAGGGATTTTGAGAGGAGGTTTGGTATGGGAAATATTATGCCTGTCCTGAAGCCCGGTAAAAGCAAAGAAGCTGGGGAGCGTGGATTCTCAGCATGTGAGGCTGAGGGGAGGCTAGTCAAATGGAGAGACAGCAATTCAGGAGGCAAGTCACGAGCAATCCAACAAGACGCTCAAAGTCAAGGGTTCTTATAGGGAAAATTGTGGGCGCAGGCTAGTCCGTACTTGGGGAAAACAATGAGTTTGGTGCTGGAGACAAGGCCTCCAAAAGGTCAGTACTTTAGATGATTGAGTTATCACCAGATTGTCAATAGAGTAGCCAGTATGCAAACGCGGAGTGCTTAAGAGTTGTATAGTCCTCTCACCAAGCTGCCTGCGCGGGGCAGGGGATCTTTTGTAAGTAGCGTGCATACATAATGCAGTACTTGCCTTGAGGTCTCCTGAAGCTGCATTCAGCAATGACTGGCCTGCCTGGATAGGGATTTGAATGGTTTGGCTATTGTCGGCCTCGCCTGTGTGCGTGCTTGTCCGGGGGCCTCGCAAACAAGTGGAGAGGAATGGGTAAAGAAGGCCAAATTATTGATATCAAATGATATCTTAATATCCCACAAGCTCGGGCTAGAAACAGCAGTAACAACACGCTTCCTCCTCCTTCTCTGTGTCTCCCAATTCTTTCTCTCTCCTCCCCAAATGAAATTTACAAGCATGACTTGCTGGATTATTAGCATTTTCTCTATGTCGCATTTTCTCCATGCTGGATTATTAGCATTTTCTCTATGTTAAGTAAAGTTCAGCTAGCATCTAAATAGATGTGCATAATTTCTTATTTTCTATTGCCTGGATTATTTAAATATATGAAGGGATGTCATGTAGAGGAGGGAGTGGGCTTGTTTTCTGCTGCTCCAGAGACCAGGACAAGGAGCAATGGATTTAAGCTGCAGGAAAGGAGATTCCACCTGAACCTCAGGAAGAACTTCCTGATGGTCAGGGCTGTCTGGCAGTGGAATATGCTGCCTTGGAGTGTAGTGGAGTCTCCTTCTTCAGAGGTTTTTAAGCAGAGGCTGGATGGCCATCTGTTGGGGTTGCTTTGAGGGTGTTCCTGCATGACAGGGGGTTGGACTGGATGGCCCCTGTGGTCTCTTCCAACTCTACATTTCTATGATTCTATGATTCTATATGATCAGAGTTAAGAATATCAATATCATCATAGTCATAATCATCATTGTCATCATCTCCCTCTTTAAAAAATGTGTTTTTTACTTAGTAGCAATGTTATGCTACTAAGAGGGATGTAATGGATTTTAGCAAATAAGAGGCGACCTTTTTAGCATCCTGAAATGTTGTTTATCTTAAAAAAAATGTTGGCACTGAAGGTAACTGATTAATGAGTGCAATTCTACTTATTAGCAACTCGTGTACATGTATTAACGTGTTTTATAAAAGTTTTGGTAAAATTTAAAAGTTTGTTGTCTAGCACTACAGAAAGAAGTGGTACGTTCTGGAGTGCAGGCAGTCATTATGCCATTCCTAATAGGCACTCTCCCAAGGAGAGTACAAAAATGCAAGTTGCTGCTTTGATCCCTTTAAATTAACTAATTCTAGCAGCTTTCATCTGCTTCAGGAAGGTGCATTTTGTTTTGTTTACAAAACTAATGGCTTTTAATTCAGTCACTTTGAACACACCTTTTTCCAACTCCCTCCCACTATCTCTTTCCTTATTCCTTTATCTACTCTGCCTTTCTTGAACCATCCTTATTTCTGTTTTCATCAGAGCAGAATCAAAGACTGTAGGAAAATTTAGACTAGGATCAAGAAATGAAGCAGAAGAGCGACTGATTATATTTTGCCAAGCCAAGAGTTTGGTGATTGCAAACACATTCTTCAAGCAACGACAGAGGAGACTCTATGGCCCTTTCTGCATCTTACCTTTTTCCAGCGCTGGGGTGCGGGGATTGCGCGAGCAGCCTCCGGCAAGAGGCTCTCATGTCCCTGCTGCTTCAGGTCCGCACGAGCTGCCTGCTTGAGCGAGAGCCCTGCTTCTTCCTTCCACAGTGCAGCCTGGGAGTTTCCCAGGCTGCGCTGGGGCAGGAAGTGTGACTGGCGTGGCTCCAGAGGCTCCGCATGCCAGGTAAGTGCACGCGGGTCCCAGGAGCAATGTGCAATCGTGCACCATTTTCGGCTTCCAGCCAAAAATGAAAAGGTGTGCGATCGGCGCCTGCTGGCCCCTGGAGCGTCGTGTGATTGTGAGTACATCGTGCAGATTGCTCCTCACAATCATGCACTGCTCCAGGCACCCTTTTGCATGGCAAATACTGTGCGGAAAGAGCCTATACATGGACATCACCTGATGACCAATGTAGAAATCAGACAGACTACCTAATAGGAAGCAGAAGATAGATAAGCTCTACTCTCTTTGCAAAAACAAGGCCAGGAATAGATTGTGGCACTGAAGAACATTCCCATAGAGTTTGAAGACCATGTAAAAAATAGATTTCCACTATTAAGCCTAATTGACTAGGGGCCTTAAGAACTCTGGACCATAACCAAGGACATTGTGAGGGAAGAAAAGACATTATTGGGAGCCAAAAGTAGAGAAAAGCCTCAGTGGATGACTGATGAAACCCTTGAAGCAGTTAAGGAGAGGTGTAAAGCAAAAGGAAACAGAAATAGGGTCAGAACTCTGAATGCAACTGCTCAGTGGCTTATCTGCAGGGACAAAGAGAACTGCTATAATAATCAATGCAGGAAGGGGAAAATGACAGCAGCAGCAACAACGAGAACAACAACAACAACAGTAGGACAAGATATCTTCCATGACATTGGAGAAATCAAAGGGAAATTCAAACCAAGAATGGGGATGCTATATGACTAGTGGAGGAAAACCCTACATGATGGAGAGGGGAAAAAATTGATGATATACATCTGTATAAAATAGTTGAAAGGATTCCAAGGAAGAACCATTTGAAGATGAGCACACAATTTTAGAAAGCAAAGTGGAAATACCCTCAAAGCCTTGAAGCCTTTGGGAGAAATATATCACCAGGAATAAATGGCATACCAATAGAGCAGTTTCAAGCTGTAGAAACCATTCAAATTCTTATAAAACTCTGCCAACGAAGATGGAATAGAAAATAATGGCCCACAGACTGGAATCCCCTAGGGAGGGAATGCCAGAAATTGTACATCATAGCTCACTGATCTCCCATGGATGAAAACCGAAGCTCAAAGTTTTATGAGGAAGACTTTTATTATCTATTATCTATTATCTATTATCTATTATCTATTATCTATTCAAGCTGAGTTCAGGAAAGAATAGGTGCTAAGTATCCTATTGCAAACATATGTTAGATAATGGAATGCACTAAGAATTTCAGAAGATAATCTACCTGTTCCTTATAGATTTATAGATCTTTGATTGTGTAGATCATAGAAAGCTATGGATCACTCAAAAAGACATGGATGTGCAACAATATTTAGACACTGTCAGAATACAATATACAGAGACAGAACGGTTTTCCATTGCCAATAAGGTTAAACAAGCTTGCTTGTTAACACCCTATCTGTTTAGTGTATATGTAGGACATATCATATGGAAAGAAGGATTAGACCCAAAGGATAGAAGCATGAAGACTAAGGAAGAAACATCAACAATTTAAAATATACAGGTGACACCATATTACCTTGAAGAAAATAGCAAAACTTGGAAAAACTACTGAGGAAAGTAAAGGAAGAAAATGCAAAGGCAGAGTTACAATTAAATATTAATAATACAAAAATAATTATTATCAATGATTTATGTAATTTCAAAGTGGATGGCAAATACGGTGAAAGAGTTAAAGAATTCCTATGTCTTGGCTAAGCAAAATGAAATATGTAGTCAAGAACTCAGAAGACCATGACTTGGAAATGCAACCATGATGGAACTATATAAGACCTTCAAGTGCAAAGACATATTAAATGCTAAAGTCAGAATCACCCAAGCCATTGTATTTCCAGTTTCTATGTATGGTTGTGAAAGCTGGACAGTGAAGAAAGCTGATAGGAAGAAAATCACCTTATTTGAAATGTGCTAGAGAAGAGTTCTGTGGATACAATGGACTGGTAAAAAGACAAATGATTTACAACAAATTGAGCCTGAACCCTCTCTAGAAGGTGATTAGAGTGAGGCTATCATACTTTGGAGATATCAGGAGTCAACATGGCTCATAGCCAAAGATGATAATGCTCCCTAAAGTGGAGGTCAGTGGGAAAAGAGGGACAGCGCTATAACAGTATTGATTCAATGAAATAAGCCACAACTCTGAGTTTGCAACACCTGAGCAGCACAGTTGAAAACCAGGAATCTTGGAGATCTTTCATCCATAGGGTCACTTTAAGTTGAAGTCAACTTGATTGCAAATAACAGTAAATGGACGCACATCACACAAGGGAATCAGCAACAGAGAAGGAGCATGTATGTGAAGCAAATAGAGCAGTGAGCGCAACTGAGCAGGCAAAGCCTTGTGTTTGCATCTGAGCTGGCCTTGGCTGTTGTATACTGTGCTGGCTGCTTCCATTTCAGCCAGGTAGAGGAGCGCCTCAGTCAGTCAGATGGCCACAGACACTGGACTCAGGAGACAGTGAGAAAGAGACAGCACAACAAGTACTGAAATCAGAAAAGGAAACTGAAAGAGAGGTATGTTATTATTATTTTTTTTTAAAAAGAATGTTTATTTGAGGGAGTACCAGAAGAAGACAAAGGCTTGGGAAGTTTCAGGGTGAGGTGACAAGAGTTGTGGTAGTCTGCTGGATGGTATTATGTGAAAGTGATATTGGTGGAAGAGGTGTGACAACAGGGCTTGATGGAGATTGGATTGCACTGCCTAGTTTCTCCAAGAGTGGAGAGAATGGTGTGAATGTATCTTAGATAGTAATGGTTACCTGAATAATTTATCATAAATCAAATGTGGATGGATGTGGGAGGAAGGAGTAATATTACAGAGAATAAGGACTTTTTAAATAAATAAATAAATAAATAAATAAATAAATAAATAAATAAATTCGGTTTTGGATTGGGGAGGAGAGGAGAGGTTGGTAACTGGATATCTACAATGAGATTTGAATTTTGTTGCGGAGAAGTGAAAGTTTGTAATCTTCTGTGTAAAAATAATGCAGTATATAAAAAGTTAAATCCAGCAGTTTATACACTTTAAAATCCTGTTTCCCCTAAAAATAATTCTGAAAAGCCTAGTGTAATAAAAAGATGTTCACCTGCTTGTGAAAGAAGAGTGCCAGTCCAACCTCTCTGGAAAGAGAGTTTCAGAGTGTGGGGCCCTTTTCATATGGCATTTTCCATGCGAACGGGCCCCTCGAGCATCACACAAATGTGAGGAGCGGTCCACACGACACACTCACATTTGCATGACGCTCCAGGGCCTGGCAGGCACCACTCATGCACTTTTTCATTTTCAGCTTTAAGCCGAAAATGGTATGTGGTCACACATTGCTCCCGTGCCCTGCACGCACTTACCTTGCGCGCAGAGCCTCGGGAGCCGGGCTGGTCGCGCTTCCTGTCTCAGTGCAGCCTGGGAAGGTCCCAGACTGCACTGGAAAAGGAAGAGGCGGGGCTCTCGTGTGAGCAGGCAGCTCGTGTGGAGCTGAAGAAACCTGGACGCCAGTGCCTCTCACAAGAGGCTGCTCGCGCGAGCACCACACCTCAGCACCGAGAAAAGGTAGGATGTGGAAAAGGCCTGGGAGAAGCCATTGAAAAGGCTGTCCCTCACGTGCCCACCAGCTGTACCTGTGAGGACTGTGAAACAAAAAGAAAAGCCTCTCCAGAAGATCTCAAAACAGAGGCAGGTTTGTATGGGATAATGCAGTCATTCAAATAACCTAGATTTGGGGCTTTGTAGGTCGTAACCAGCATGTTGAAATGTGTTTAGAAATCGATCAGCAGTCAGTGGAGCTGTTGCAACAAAGGAATATTTTCTGTCTGTATCTACCCCAGTTAACAATCTGGATGCAACTTTTTGGATCATCTGAAGTTTCCAGACTCCAAACTCTTCAAAGACAGTCTCACATAATAGCCAATTAAATTTTTACATATATGTTAAATAGCAAGAAGAACAAAACTGAGCCCTGAGAAACCTGAGAGGCCAGGGGCCAAGGAATTGAACAGGAATGCCCCAGCACCAGATTTTGGGTTCCCCCTCCAGGAATGAGTGAAGCCACTGTGAAACAATACGTCTGGGTCCCATCTTCACAAAGTGGTGAAGGATACTCTGGCTGATAGTACCAAAAGCCACTGAGAGGTCCAATAAACCCAGCAGAGTCACACTCTTCCTGTCCAGTTCTCAGCATAAGTCATCCACCAAGATGACCAAAGTTGTCTTTGTCCTGTAGCCAAGCCTGAAAGCAGTTGAAATGGATATAGATAATCTGTCCCATCCAAGAACCACTGGAGCTGAGAGGCCACCACACATTCTAGTACATTAATCAAAAATGGAATGTTGAAAGCTGGCAGCAATTATCTACTTTTCAGGAGGGCTTTTTCAGTATTGATTTTATACTCTGCCGTGCTTTAATGAGGCATTAACCACTTCCTTAAACCACTCAGAGCATTCTCCACTGCCTTTTTTAATAAATCAGGAAGGGCAAGGATCTAACAGACATGGTGTGCCTCACCTCTCCAAGAATCCTATCCACACCTTGTAAGTGTATGTAGAATTATATTCTCTAGAGTCATGCATCTCATACATTCTGTATCCTTAGTTTCCCATATAACATCAACATAGAGGTTCATTCTTCTGTACTGTTAGGTAGGTTTTGTGTCTTAATTTCTGACTAGGAAAATATGATCTCTGTACCTGTGTGTTTCAGTTAGACATTGACCATTTCCACATGAGGTTGACACATCGTAGTAGCATCAAATTCTTAGCCTCCCATCTGCACGTTGCAGCATTCTAGCATCATAGTTTTCCTCATGGTTCTGCGTGTTTTCAGCTACTGTGATGAGAAACTGCTGTTTGTAAAATCCAGAAAACTCCAATGTAAATCTCTGAAACCAGTTCTGCTTCCTTTTATTGCCTACATGCAGAATTGTATCATCAATTCACAGTCCAGAAGTGGCTGGCCATGGGCATTCCCAGACTTTCCCTTCCATCATTTCTGTCCCTATCTCTCTCCACCCATCAAAGGACAGGCTGCCGTCATTATTGTCTTCATGCATTAAAGGGACAGTGGGAAGAGAATGGATCTGGTAATGGACCATTAAGATTTTTTTTTCCACGTATCAATAAATATACATACCTCTGCACAAAGGTAACAATGCAGAAATGTGTTTAAAATTTGTTTGTTTGTTTTTTTAAAAAAACAGACCAATCAACGATGGCGGGGCAGGGAATGGGAGTGGCCAGAGACTTGCTGTTGCAGATGCAGCAACTGCTGTTCTCTGTGGTAGTACAATGTAAAGGGCAGAGGAGTGCAGACAGCACAGTTTCTGAATCGGAGTATAAAACACTACTCTTGACATCCCCTCTCGTGCAGAAATGGCCATTGTGAGCAATTGTGATTGATACTTAATGTGTAATACTTTTATTCTTTTATTCCTTTTAATTTTACATTTATTAAATAATAATGCAATAATTACGATATCACTATTTAATTTTTTATTTTAAATTATTAATTTAAATATTATTAAATCTATTAATATCTATTAATTCTATCTATTATCTATTAATAATCTATTAATTAAATCTATTAAAATCTATTAAATCACTATTAAATTTTCCCTTTGTTCCAAGGAAGCCTACCCCCTTTCCCTCTCTTCCTCAATTCATAATGTACAATAAGATCCCACTCTGTCATACTTCTTGCAACAATGATTTATTCTATTTCATTTTGTATACTTACATAGTATTTATCTAATTATTAACCCAAAATTTCACCTGAACATTTGGTGGTTTAAATTTACCATTGCTTTGACGCGTAAAGCTAATAAATGGTTTCCATATGATCTCAAAATAATATTCTTTTATATCTCCTTTTGCTAATCTTAATTTATAAATTAATTTCTCCAATAAGGCTATTGCCTATATCCTGTTTAACCAATTCTTAATTGATAAGTTTTTGAATTTTTTTTGAAGTTTTTACTATTTCTAGCCTCACTACACATAACATAAGTTATACATGACCTTTATTTGGTAAACCCCATATTCAAAAAGGGGGAAAAAGGAACCCAAACAATTACTGCCCAGTCAGCCTGACATCAATACCAGGAAAGATCCTAGAGCAGATCATTACACAGACAGTCTGTAAGCACTTAGAAAGGAATGCCATGATCACTAAAAGTCAACATGGATTTCACAAAAACAAGTCATGCCAGACTAATCTTATCTCTTTTTTTGATAGAGTTACAAGCTTTGTAGATGAAAGGAATGCTGTGGATGTAGTATATCTTGATTTCAGTAAGGCACAAAGGGTACTTACCAATGGCTCTTCTTCATCCTGAAAAGAAGTGATTAGTGGAGTACCACAGGATTCTGTCCTGGGCCCAGTGCTATTCAACATCGTCCATCAATGACTTGGATGAGGGAATAGAGGGCATGCTCAACAAATTTGCAGATGACATCAAATTGGGAGGGATAGCTAATACCCCAGAGGACAAGATCAGAATTCAGAATGACCTTGACAGATTAGAGAACTGGGCCAAAACTAACAAAATGAATTTTAACAGAGAAAAATGTAGGGTACTACACTTAGGAAGAAAGAATGAAATGCACAGGTATAGGATGGGTGATACATGACTTCAAAACTGCACATGTGAAAGGGATCTAGGAGTCTTGGTGGACCACAAGCAGGACATGAGTCAACAGTGTGATGTGGCTGCTAAAAAAGCCAACATGATTCTTGGCTACATCAACAGGAGTATAGTGTCAAGATCAAGGAAAGTAATAATACCACTTTATTCTGCTTTGGGTAGACCTCACCTGGAATACTGTGTCCAGTTCTGGGCACCACAGTTCAGTTGCCCTCCTTTGGACATGTTCCAACTTGCCAATATCCGGCAAGCTGGAACATGTCCAAAGGAGGGCAACTAAAGTGGTGAAGGGTCTGGAAGCAATGCCCTATGAGGAGAGGCTTAGGGAGCTAGCTAGAGATGGTTAAGAGGTGACATGATAACCATGTTTAAATATTTAAAGAGATTTTATGTTAAAGATGGAGCAAGCTTGTTTTCTGCTGCTCCAGAAACTAGGACACAAAACAAACTACAAGAAAAGAGATCTTACCTGATGGTAAGAGCCTTTTGACAGTGGAATATGCTGCCTCGGAGTGTGGTGGAGTCATCTTCTTTGGTGGAGGGCCATTTGCTGAGGGTGCTTTGGGTGTTTGCTCCTGCATGGCAGAGGGTTGTACTCAATGGCCATTGTGGTCTCTTCCAACTCTATGTTTCTGTGATTCTATCATTCTAACCCTTATTCTCATTTTCCAATACAAAAATAATTAATAATCCCTCACTAAAATAGACTCCCCCCTCCCCGCCACTGTTCAACTTATCCATGGTAGGACTTCATCCTGGAATCTTAGGACATTCTCCTATTCCTCCATACTTTCTCCAACGTAATTTTGATATTCCATTATTAATCCTATGTAATTTAAGTGGATAATAATAATATTTATGTATGAGTTTCAGTGTATTTTCTCTCATTTGTGCCCATATTGATTTATAAATTGGGGTTCTTCAAACTGAGTTCCATTGTTTTTCTTCTATTTTTATCCCTAGATCTCATTCCAGTACTAATCTCAACCATTTTGATATACCAAATTTAGCCTCTAGATTTACCCAAGATAATTTTGAAACTTGTCCAGGCTGTCACTGCATATATTGATTCAAATAACATTAACATCTCAGGGGACCTTCTTTCCTAATTATATTTGTCTGTTACCCTGCTTGCTGGAGGTCCCTTAGGGGGATTCCCAACGCCTGTCAAAATTATCACTTGTGGGGAAAATTAGCTATGAACACTGCTATAGCAATGCAAAGAGGGCAGGGTAATTAGGGATCTTGAGCCCCGCTTTACGGAGTTGGATCACAGAGAATCAGGCCAACTGTTCAAATTTAAGTATTTTATTGAAATAGATATTAAAATCGATACAATCACTCGGCTGCATTCACTCCCACGAGCATACAAGGCTACAGAAATTTAGAAAGAAGTGAAAATTAAGAGAGAGAGAGACAGAAGGGTTTTGGGTAATACTGTACCAATCCAGAAGTCTTCGGCTGGGAAAAGAAAAGCGAAAAGCCCAACTCAGCCTCTGGGGGCGGGGCTGAGGGGAGCTTTTCCACTGGCAGAAGCATTGTTTGCAAGTCTGGGAGAACTCCCCAAATGAAGGAGAAAAAGGGGTCCTAGTTATAGTGGTGAACAGAACTAAAAAAAATGTCCTGGGGATCAGATGGCTGCATTTTTATGAAAATGGATCTCAGCTTTGTAGTTCAAAGAAAATACAGCCAGGCATCCTTGTAGTGTCCTGCAAGAAGACTTTCTCATCCGGGGATGCATGCCTCCAAAGTGTAACATTCCTGGCTGTTTGAAATGTTAATTTGATCCCACAGACCTATTGTCTCCTGTTGGCACTATTATTGCTGAAAATCCATTCAAATGGCCTGTGTGAACCATTTGCAAGATTCACCTAGGATGCGTGACAGAAAACCAGGCTACCCTTTGGTCTATATCCATAGCTCTACTGCCTACGTGTCCTTCTAATAGATCTCACTATATTTGATATAAAATAATTATGATCCTCAGGACATAGCATGTAGGTGGGGTAACATGTCTACATTGTGTTTATTTGCATGAATGTCTACCAAGATTGATTTATTTCATTCAATTTATTTTCAGTTGGTCTAATTGGATGGGCTTTCCTGATGAAAATAGGTTGTTTATCCTGTAAATCCCTTTCTCTTTCCACCTTTTGATTTGACTATCAAGCAAAAAAGGGAATGGGAGAGCTAATAATTTCTTGTATTTGAGCCATATACTAAACAACTCTTCAGTAAATGGGTTTTCTAGTTTTTCTCTTAACTTCCCTACTTTACCTACAAACATTTTCAACATGCGAACTTTCAATACTTTACTTTTTTCCATCTGTACCCAAGCAATATAATTATTATCCTTAACAAATTTTGCTAACTGAACTAGTTGGTAAGAATCATAGGATAATTCCAAATTCAATAATGTCAACCCCGCTCTTGATGACTCAGCATATTTAGAGAGGTTAACAAACCTTAGAGCTTTTCCCCTACTATAAAATTCTCAATATGTTTTTTGCCATTTCCTTTATATTGCCAAAGGGATTGTACTAAATAAAAATAATAAAGATTTGGATAAAATACAAGCTTTAACAGCTGCTATTCTGCCCAACAGTGATACTTGCACTTTAGTTAATTTTTTCACCCTTTTTGTGTGCATACTGATATATCATTTTATAATTTCTATGAACCATATAAAAAGCAAAGGAATATTTTGGAATCTCTTCTATTCACATATGCTGTTGCTTTTGCATTTTCATATAACTTCTTAATGTAAGTGTAAATCTATCACCTATGTTCATTCTCTTTTGAAGTTCTAACAAATACCAGTGCTCTAGAGGATCAATAGCTTTCATGGAGCCCAATGATATTGTAGCAATTCGCTCCTTCTTAGACTGACTTTCATAAATACCAGTTAGAACTTGTTACTGCCCTGGCTAGTCTGAGCTTTGGGGATATTGAAGATATCCCTTGATATCACAATTTGGCGGCACTTCTCTATTCCTTTCCATGTGCTTGCGAGGCCACCGGACCAGCACGTAAACAAGCTCGGCCGTTAATAGCCGTAATATTCAAACTACAATACAGGCAGGCCAGAAATAGCTGACTCGCTGCTTTAGGAGACCTCCAGGCAAGTACTCTAATGAAGTATGCATGCCACTTACAAAAGAGCCTCTGCCCCGCGCTGGCAGCTTGATGGGTAAACTATGCAATACCCAAGTACTCTGCGTTTGCATACTGGCTACTCTATTGAGAACTGCTATGATAACTCAATCATTCAGATGCTGACCTTTCGGAGGCTTTGTCTCCAACTCCAAATCTATTGTTTTCCCCCAAGTACGGCATAGCCTGCAGTCACAATTCTCTTATAAAAACCCTTGATTCCGAGACCTTCCTCGGAACGCTCCCGAATTTCATGCTGTCTTGCTGCCGCTTTGCTTGGCGAGCATCCCCTCAGCTCCACGTGCTGAGCTACATCGCACCCCAGCTTCGCTCTCTATTTTTCTGGGCTTCAGGACACGTGACCAAACCAGCAATCCCTCTAAAAATCCCTCTACACCACTCCAACCTTTATTTCTTTAGTTATCTTGTGTGAGTGTGTCGCATACACTGTTTTGCTTGTATTTAATAAACATCATTTATTATTTCAACTTCTGTGTTCTCCTTGACTCGACCCGACCCCGTAGACATAGGGTTCAAGATCTCGCTAAGTTACCCTACCTCTCGTAATGCTAAGCAGTGCTCTGAGCTAATTTTCCCCACCTTTAGTTGAGCACATTTTGGTGTCCCTCCCGGGACCCCCAGTTCACATGGTAACAAACTCTTCTTAACAAATCAGTTAATCTCCATCCCAGAACAAAGCCTGTTTGATCCAGATGAATATATATAATTAAATTTTTTTTCAATGTTTCGGCTATAATTGAGATAAATATTTTTGGACTTAATTGCTTAAGCAGTGTGATAGCTCTATAAGCAGATAAGAATTGAGGAGCTCCTCTTGGTATTCATGTTGGTATTATTTTAGCTTTGTTCCACAAACCAGGAATTTTTCCTCCTAAAAATATCTCATTAAACGATCTATGCATATGGGAGATCACCTTGTCTGCAAATTTTTTGTAAAAATTTCAGGTAAAACCACCTGGGCCTGGCATTTTACCAATTTTTAAATTATTATTGATTCTCTTTTTTATTTCTTGAAAAATTATGGGGACTTTTAGTACTTCTCTATGCTCATTTTCAATATGATTTGTGGGAAGATTCCTCAAAAACTCCATTACATATATTTTCTTTTCTAGTTCTGGTGAATATAGATCCGCATGACATTCTTAAAAAATGTTACTTATTTCATTCACATTGGTAATAACAGTATCATCTCAGTATTAAATTATGTTAGCTCCCTTCTTGGTTGCTTTCTTTTTGAGCGCACTGAATAAGAGTTTCATGTTTTTATTCTTATATTCATCATATGTTCTTTTCAAATAAACCAAAGAAAAAAGTGCTTTGTTTATTTCCAAGGACTCCAAATGAGATCTTCTTTGGGGTAACTCTGCCCAGATTCTCTCATTTTCTGCCCTTTTATGCATTTCTGAAAGTTCTTCAATTCTTTTCTGTAATTCTTCTGTTAGTCTGTTTTTCTCCTTTTTCAACCTTGAACTCTCCCTGAGTTGTCCCTAATAACTGCTTTTGCAGCATCCCATACAAGTTCTGGATTACAGTCTGTTCTATTATTCCATTCAAAAAAATGTTATATGTTGTTATATATTTTGTCCTACCCGCTTATTCAAAAGCAGTGCATTATTTAGCCTCCACATTCCACTACTCACCCTTTTTAATTTTGCCTCCTATGCCAGCATCATCCCAGGTTTGACATTCATGGCAAGAGGAAAGGGGGAATCTTAGGCAGGAAGCCCCAGGTGCCAGGCACTTGGCACTTCTGCCTCCTGTGCTAGCATCATCCCTGGGTTGACTGTCACATACACAGGACAGGGGAGATGCTCAGATAGTAACCCAGGCACACATTCGTCCTGCTGGGAGCTCACCAGCCACCACTTCTGCCTTTGGAAGTAAAGGGCAGATGAGCCACAGCTGAAGCAGGAAGAATACACACCTGGTGCCTTGGCCTTGCTGCTGTAGACCACTGGTGCCCTGGGACTGCTTCTTGGCCTAGTAGCATTTGATCCTAAGTACCTACTTTAAATTTTTAATAGACACTTGAGCACTTACATTTTATGGTATCCATGGGGGTCCTGAAACCAAACCCCACAGATACCATGTAGTGGCAGCTTCACTCTTTGTTTTGAAAGGACTTGAAATGAACCAGATCTTTCAACTTTAGCATGTGGGCTAACATTATACAGGCATTCCGTGCTTCATCAAAAAAAAGCAAATGTAGTAATCCTGGTGTGACAGGGCTTACTTCTTTATCTCTCAGACTAATATGACAGCTACTCAATCTGATAAGGTGCCTTGTCATTTCACACACAATTCTGTCTCCCTCCACCTCTTGTAGCACCAGCTTTGTGTAAAGGGTGAGGGCTTTCAGTGGTTCTTTAGAACCTAATTATAGTTCTATGGTAGCAGGTTTCTGTGTCTTTAAATACTGTATATTATTCAACTGAGACTGTATTTATAAAAATAAATTGTGATATTTATTAAAATGACATACAGAATAAAGTATTGGAGTTCAGATGTAGGTCAAAGCTAATACAGTTCTTCAGAGTACTTTTGGTCAGCTTTAAACCCTCATATAAGCACAAGTAACAAATAGCCCTTTGGCTTCACTGTCACAGAAGGCTTGATCTCCACTCTAGGTCACACTTTCTGACCAGATTCTATAATGGTTTGATTACTTTTCTGCTTCCCTCTAGGCTTCCCTGAGAATTAAACCCCTCTACTCAGATAACCTCCCTGGCTGACTGAGGGACTTTATTCCAGAGCCTTCTCTGGCTGAAGGACTGACTTTAGAGCTCTTTCTCACTGGAAATTTCCAAATGACAATCAGTGTTTGCCTTTTATATCCTTCTATATCTTTTTCTCTCATCCACCAGTCCCTCCCTCACACTAATTTCTCTCCTGAAGACCTATTCTGGTTACCTGGCATCCTGTTGCTGGCTGCTCTGGTGCTCAGGATAGTCACACACCCAGAACACCATCCACCTAGCTTTTGAAATTTGATATTTGAAGGAGTTTCAAGTGAACAGTTTCTCTACAAGTTTGCAGAAAATCAAGACTATAGTATAGTTCAAATCAATATAACAGAATGACTTGCACAATATTCATTAGTCACTGTTATTTAGTTTACACAACTATTTTGCATTTTAAAATTTGTATTTTAAATTGATTTGCTTTTTTGTAAGTTTCACAACAAAGTTTCTAATTAAAATGAATTAACGGGGGTTATTATGTCATTACCTGTGAAAACATGTTTTCCCCAGAAACCTCTTACAGTGACCAATGACCAACCCTTCTGCCAACTAATTTTTGTCTCTGCTCCTGTGAGAGAAAGGGGGGGGGTATTCTCCTACTCAGTGCTGTCTCCTGACTTCGAATAAGAGATGGGACCCCTCTTTGCTCCTGGAGATCATCTAACTACCACCACGTTTAAATCCCTCTCATGCAGTAACTCAGTAGGAAGCTGGGGAAAGAATCTCCGAACTCAGAGGCTTTTCTCTCCCACCCTCTGTGGAAGAGGGGAATTCTGCCTGCGAGCACCACTGGTAAAGCATGTGGAGAGAGAGCATGGATAGAAGAGGTCTTTATAAAGAAAGCGTTTTATTCTAAGCAGGCAAATGCAGCGACTAAAGATATCTCATTCCTTTGTGAGATATTGATGACAGAAATTGACTTCCTCAATAAATGAATGGTTAGAGAAGTTGACGGAACTGGCAAAAATAGACAAATTGTCTAATAGGTTGAAGGCCAACTCCATACAATCATATTTAAAAATTTGGAGACTTTATATACTATATGTTAAGGACAGGTTTGGTGAAACAGGGCAATTAGGGTCTGATATTTAGTGGATAAACAGTTCTGAAATTCAGAGACAAAACAATTTATAAGGATTTTCCTTTTTTTTTTCAAAGTGAAGGGTTGTATTTTGATCTTGACTTAAATTGATGTTGGAAAGTGTGGGAAGTCTTGTGGGTGGTGGTGGAGGTAAGTAGCAAGCTTGGTCACGGCCTTCCACTCCTCTTTTTAACTTTTTCCATTGTACAATTCTTTTCATAGCTATTCTTTTTTTTCTTTTTTTCTCTGTCTTTTATCTATCTTTCTTAATCATTTATTTTCCCTATAACATATTTTAATGTTATAAATAGCTGATGAATAGGCATATTTGATTTGTTGTGCTACAAAACTTTTCTAACAGTATCCTTTAATATGTTACTAGCCATGTTTTTCTCCTCTCTTTCTTTTCTCTTATTCTTTGTATACTTTCTTCCTCTTGTTTTCTTTGTCAGTTTAATTTTTTGGTAGTAATTATACTTTAATTATACTTTATTATTTTTAATTATACTTTATTGTCCATATGTAATTTCTTTGGTTGAAATTTAATAAAGTAAAATTAAAAAAAAGATATCCCATTCATGAAGGCACCTTCCTTACTTAACAGTTACAAAGTTACAGACAAGCCTAGGTCATTTCAGCCAGAATTTGAAAAGAACATAATCCCTTATGCAACTAGCTAAAACATTCCTATTCTACTCACATTACTATCCAGATACTGGGATGGTGTGAGACGGGGAGAAAGCTGGGAGTCTGTACCAGCTTGCCCAGGCTGCCACAGGCCCTTTTGTCTCTCATTGATGTCTCTTTGTCTCCCTTGCCTTGTAGTCTCTTGAGGCCTTTTTAAAACTTCTTAATCAAAGCATGTGGAAGCTTCTCACCTTGTTTCCCCATCTGGTCTTGCTGATTGGGCAATTCTCTCTCAGGATTTCTGATGTCCTTCTGTGTTGCTGATCCCCAATACATGTAACTTAAACCTGACACCTCATTAACCCCTTGTTTACCCAGAAAAAGAACTATCCCTCTTCACCTATGTTTCCTGGATAATGGGGAGAAACCATTATCACAGCTCCCAACCAATTGTCTTGGTACGCTATTGGGCACTGATGGCCCAAGCTGACACAAAGCAGGAGTTTGAACTTGGATCTGTCTGTTCCAAGTTAAACATTATACAAGTTAAAATGAAAGATTTCTATATTTATACCCTACTCTCAGGTGCCTCTCAGAGGGTGCAAATGATGTTCTGTGCTTTCTTCCCTGGTTGGAAAAAAAATGGGCTCTGTTCATCACTTATCAAGTCATTGCCCGAAAGCTGTCAGAGCCCTTTCATTCTTTAGGAAGTCTTTCTGTGCTTGCAGTCTGCTCCTGTCTCCCATAAGGTGAGCTTTCAGTCATCTTTTGGAAGGTGGACTGTACAATAAGCCATGGGATATAGGCCTAGTTCAAGCATAGTCAAGGAGAATACACTTAGTGGATTGTGCCACTATGTAACCAGACTTAATCTTTGACATTTGAACAAGGTGATATACATGTTAAGTACTTCTACTGTGATTTTTTTGTACCATTACTAGTAACTATGTGTGTATGTATGTGTGAAGTCCTTGTAAGTGGCAGTATATAAAGTCTGAGAAAAATATCAGAAAAAAGTATCAGATAAACATCTGAGAAATGTATGTAGTTTTTATGAATAATGCAATTGTATGCATGTTTACTTATGGTTTCAAATGGAACTTCCTCACCACTAAATGTGGTTAAGACTGTAATTTGCATTGCCTAAAATATCACCTTATTTCTTAGGCAGAAGAAGAGAGGGATGATATGGAAAGAGTGAAACTGGATAACAAACGAATTCTCTTCAATTTATTGCCAGCACATGTTGCTCAGCATTTTCTCATGTCTAATCCAAGAAACATGGTAAGGAAAACAATCATTTTCTGAATTTGTATCCTACATTTCCAATCTATAGCAAAATGATGTAGTTGGGCAGTGTAATACATTAAAAATGTATATCAGATCGTATTATGACTTAAAACTTTGCTCTCTCCAAAATAAAGCTGGCATTTTGGGTGTTCTGTCTGAGTGCTTAAAACATTTTGAGGCACGTTTTGAAGGATATGAAAGAATAGTCAAAGGACCCCATTCTCACTACTCCTGGTAGCTCACCCGCAGGCTATATAATGCACATTGAATGCCAGGACATAGTGGCAGAGGGTAGAAACAATTCCCTCAAATACAGAGAGGACTTCATCCTTCTGAAGTAATTGGCAACATAGTGACACTATCAGCATTTTGCAGGGGGTTCAGAGTAACAAGATCATCCTTGGAACCTGTGCTAGGAGAAAGGCAATCAAACAATCCAATCAATCAGTTAGTACAAGCACAGCAGTAAATGCCAATCAACCTGCTTGCTATACTTTCAGTTTACAAATTGTTAGAGGAAAGGATGGAAGTTCTAGCGTATTTCTCAGTTTTTTAAGATTTCTGACAGGAGGATGGGATAGCAAATAGCAGAAGAGGGCAATTGCAAACAGGATTAAAGTGGTGTACTTGCAAGAGCCAGCATGGTGTAGTGATTTCAGCATTGGACTACAAGCCTGGAGATCAGGATTCAATTCCCCACTTGGCCATGGAAACCCACTGGGTGATCTTGGGTGTGTGTCACACACAGCCCCGGAAAACCCTGTGATAGGTTTGCTTTAGGGTCTCCATAAGTCCAAAATGACTTTAAGGCATACAGCAACAACAGCAGCAGCAACAACTTACCTGCAGGAGGCTGTGCCTATCCAGATTCTGCTCACAAAATTTCAGACAGTCCTCTTTATTCAATTCGCAGACTGCTTGGGACCCATTGAAAATAATATGAAAACTTAGTCATGTCTAAAATGTCTAAAATCCCATTCATTTCAGTGTGATATAAGGGTAACTCATTTTGTCTGGCTCCAACCCCACTGAGATTTTTTAGCTTAACAGAAAATTTAATTTAAACATTTCAGGATTTATATTACCAGTCATACTCACAAGTGGGAGTGATGTTTGCATCCATTCCAAATTTCAACGATTTTTACATTGAACTGGATGGCAATAACATGGGAGTGGAGTGTTTACGCCTATTAAATGAAATTATTGCAGATTTTGATGAGGTAAGGATTATGTATTCAAACATTAAGTCTGCTGTTTCAGTAATATCTTTGTAAATTTATCATAAATTGATAATTTAGCAGCCTTCTTTCTTAAAATTGCTTTCACAGTGTGCAATCATTTCTACCTGAGCTGTCAACATCAAGTGAGATTTTTCTGTCTTTGGCCATTTCCGCACTGGGCGAGGGAATCGCCCCGTGCCGGTACTTACCGGACTTCTTGGCTCCCCGGTCCGGTCCGCGGTGCTCCAGAGCAGTGTGTGCTCATCACTCCACACTGCTCCAGGGATGAAAATGGCGGCTTCCAGTTGGTCGAGGGTCTCAACCAACCGCTGAAGCTTGCCAGCCTAAAGCCTGCCCCTGGCAGATCACAGGCTCGCACTGGTGCGAGCCTGCAAATCTGCACTGGAGCGCGGGAACGGAGTGGCGTGCTCTGTGCTTTTGAAAGACCTGTTTTAAGTGGTATTTCAAAAGTACGCTGAACAACCACTTGAGGTCGTTCGGGAGCGGGCTGAGGTGTGGAACTACAGTAAGTAGGTCCGACCCAGTCCACTTCCAGGTGCAGACGTCCTCCCTGGAGGACGCTCTGCACCGTTTCTTTAAGCCCATGTGGAAATGGTCTTTGTGAAGATTTAAATTATTCACTCTTCAGAAAAAAAAAATGCACATCTTCTGAGTGAATGGGCAAACACTTCCCCTAGCTGGGGACAGGTTCCCCTAGTCAAATCTATCAAATAGTTTGTTAACTGAACATATCAGAAAAATACAGTTTTGGATTCCAGATTGTCTCCACAGCTTTCTTGGCGGTGTCCTTGCACTTGTTAGGGGCTTTTTTCCTTTGCCTCCCATCCCATTTGCACAACCTCTTACTATTGATTCATGCATACCCAGAATAACAGAGAATCAAACTATGCACAAATAGTTTCTATACTATACTATACTATACTATACTATACTATACTATACTATAGTACTTTGCTAATGAATTAAGTTTATACAAGTTGCACTACAGTTGTTACCTTTCTATACAAACCCAGTACTTCATATCAAACAGGTGAACTGAAAGTATTAGAACTAATTGTGCAATCACAAAATCTTATTTTTAGGGCTATTGTGCTGAGCTTGGAATTGGCAAATCATTTCAGATGAGAAGAAAGATCTGAAAAGAATCAGGGACCTCATTTGATAGTCGCTGAAATCCTTAGAATACTTGCAGTATACTTAAGGCAGCAAAAATAACTGAAAAAAGGGGGAAATAGAAGAGTAATAAACATGCATGTCTTCCTTGTCTAAAATACTATGTTATGTTTTAAACAAAGCTTATGGACAAAGAATATTATAAAGATATTGAAAAAATCAAGACAATTGGCAGCACATATATGGCAGCAGTGGGGCTTGTACCAACTACAGGCACTAAGGTAAGATATCTTTCATTTAGAACATCTCCTTGAACATTTTCACAAATAACCTTAAGAATACCATTGGAATCTCCTGGTTTTCTGGAATTTTGAATAAAAATATGTATTAACTAGAACTTGAATTGGTCTGAAAATTTTTGCTCAGCTTTCTTCAGCTATTGATGATTAATTTTATAAGTTGGTAAGGGTCCAGTCTCTCTTTTTAAGCAGTAAAAAACTGTTACATGTACTCATTCCAGTGGCATGTCTTTTGGAAGCCACATCATGTTCCCCACCCCTTTTCTTCAGCTGTGAAAAATGTCTTGTAGTTTTCCACAGTCTCCTGGCCACATTGCATTACCTGACATGCCCATGGGAATACATTATTCTTAGTTCTGCCAGGAAATTACGGAGAATTATGAGGGTCCCTAAAATAGAAAAAGGAGAAGCTTGGTAGGACTACAGAGACTGAAACACAACACTTTTTGTTTCTTTTTTCTTTCTGCAACTTTAGAGAGCCCAAAAGCTGCAATTTGTTTTTGCAGAAATTATACCTTCCAAAGCAGTAAAAAATCCTGCCTTAATTTCACAAAGGAAAAAAAAATGGTCCCTCAAAGTAGAAGGAAAATTCAGTCCACTTCTAATCAGAACATCTCTCCAATGATAAAATAACTTTCTCTTCCTATATAATAACAGCAGAAGAAAATAAGAATTCTCTTGCTGGAGTGGATAAAGGAGGGCTGGGGAGTCTGTGCCACTTAAGGTGTTAGATCACAACTCTGATCATTGCTGAAAATGTCTGTTTTTTCTGGGGCTGATGAGGACGATAGTCTATTAACTACTGGAAGGCCACCAGTTCCCAAGTGTGGGATAAAGATTCAGTGTTTCAAGGTTCAGCATGTTTTCTAAGCGCGGGTTCTTATAAAGGGTTTCTCTCATTCTCTCTCTCTCTCTCACACACACACATATATGACTAAGTTTTGGAAATGTTTATTTTTCATGCAGTTTGTAGTAGAAAACTTACTTTATATGAATATTGAAATATAGTCTGACTTATAGAGTAGATGTAATGACAGTTAAAATGACAGTTTACTTTACTAGGTGGGATGCCTATGGCCCTTTTTGCATGGCCTCTGAAATTCGCATTAGCCACGCTTCGTTCCCCCTTAAGGAACCGCCTTAATGCATGACGTTCTAGCCAATCAGGTGCTATCCCGGCTGCAGGCAGCGCTAATCCCGCTTTTTTTCATTTTCGGGAGAAAACTGAAAATAACTGGCCTTTCTCGCAGCAATCGTGGGAGCTGCGGCCATGCGGAGCCTCCATCCAGTGTCTTTCTGGGAACAACCCAGGAACAGGCTGGGTGTGGGCAGTCCCTGCCCATACCCCACTCAGCAACTCCAAGGTGAAGCTCCGCCCAGCAGCAGGTTGGCCACTGCACTCATTGTACCAGCAAACACCGCAGGACATGTCACTCAGGAAGACCACCCTGGGGCTGACATTGCTGCCCACACACGCAACGACATAAGCCCCCAGAGTCCGGCCGACTTACAGTTTTTTTAAAAAAAGTCGACATCATCGTTAGCACGGTTGCACCTACCAAACCATCCCTGTGGATGATGGCTGGCCCAGCTCTAAAAGTGGAAATGGTGGGTAGCCATCAGAGGAAATACCTCCCTCTCCCCTGTGCCCATCCCTATGGCCATCACTGAAACAGCCAAATGCCTCCAACCTTACTGAACATGCTTGACAGATTAGATAGCTGACCCAACACTGTCAACGCATATGTCCCCAGTGAGAAATGCAAGAACCACGCTTCAGCGGTGTTACTGCCCTGGCTAGTCCGAGCTTTGGGGATATTAAAAGATATCCTTTTGATATCATAATTCGGCTTCACTTATCTATTCCCTTCTACGTGCTTGCGAGGCCACTGGACAAGCACGCAACCAAGCTCGGCCATTAATTACCATAACATTCAACCAACAATACAGGCAGGCCAGGAATAGCTGACTCGCTGCTTTAGGAGACCTCCAGGCTAGTACTCTAATTAGGTATGCGCACAACTTACAAAAGATCCTCTGCCCCACGCTGGCAGCTTGATGGGTAAACTATGCAATACCCAAGTACTCTGCGTTTGCATACTGGCTACTCTATTGAGAACCTCTGCAATAGCTCAGTCATTCAGATTCTGACCTTTTGGAGGCTTTGTCTCCAACTCCAAATCTATTGTTTTCCTCCAAGTACGGCATAGCCTGCAGTCACAATTCTCTTTATAAAAACCCTTGATTCCGAGACCTTCCTCGGATCGCTCCCGAGTTTCATCCCGCCTTGCTGGCGCTTTGCTTGGTGAACCTCCCCTCAGCTCCACATGCTGAGCTACATCGCACCCCAGCTTCGCTCTCTATTTTTCTGGGCTTCAGGACAGGTGAAGTATCACCCAAACCAGCAACTCCTCTAAAAATCCCTCTACACCACTCAAACCTTTATTTCTTTAGTTATCTTGTGTGAGTGTGCCGCTGTTTTGCTTGTGTTTTTAACAAAACATCATTTATTGCTTCAACTTCTGTGTGCTCCTTGACTCGGCCTGACCCCATAGACATAGGGTTCAAGATCTCGCTACGTCACCCTGCCTCTCGTAACACTAAGCAGTGCTCTGAGCTGATTTTCCCCACCTTTAGTTGAGCACATTTTGGTGTCCCTCCTGGGACCCTCAGTACACAGAGTAACAGCGGGAAGAATGAAATGCACAGACATAGGATGAGTGATACCTGGCTTGGAAGCAGTATGTGTGAAAGGGACTCAGGGGTCTTAGCAGACCACAGGCTGAATATAACTCAAAGGTGGGTGTGATGCGGCAGCTGAAAAGGCCAATGTGATTCTGGGCTGCATCAACACAACTGTACTGTCCAGATCAAGGAATGTAGTGACACCACTTCATTCTGCTTCCGGGAGACCTCACCTGGAATACTGTGTGAAGTTCTAGGCACCACCATTCAATAAGGATATTAACACACTGGAACATGTCCAGAGGTGGCTGACCAAAAGGCTGAGAAACCATGAAGCTCTGCGAGGAAAGGCTTAGGGAGCTGAGGATATTTAGCCTGATGGAAAGAAGGTTAAGAGCAGACAGGAGAGCCATGCTCACATAGGCATCATGTTGACAATGGAGCAAACTCTTTTCCTGCTGCTCCAGAGACTTGAAAATGGTGCAATTGAGTCAAACTTCACTTAAACAGATTTCACCCAAATATAAGGAAGAATTCCTGATGGGAACATCTGTCTGACAGTGCACTATGGTGCCGCTGAGTGTGGTGGACTCACTTTCCTACTTGGGAGGTTTGCAAATAGAGGCTGAATGGCCCTCCATCTGAAGTGTTCCTGCATAGCAAGGAGTTGGACTCTGTGGCCATTGTGGATCCTTCCAGCTCTACGATGCTAAATCCCATGACCCTGTGATTCTTGGCCACCCTCCCAAGCCCACCAGACAGCAGGTATTCCGCCCCCCATCCCAGACAAATCCCCCCCTTCACCACATAAGGAAGGCACATACCAATATAAAACAACAATGATTTATTAACAAGATAGATAAAATACTGACATAACTATATACCTGGGCGCCTTTGGCACATTCACAGGGCACATCATCGGTGCCCTGTGAATTGCTCCTTCCACTGGAGGAGCTGGCCCATGCTCTGCTCCTGTGCAGTCGGACAATGGGCCACCATGGTCTCCAAGTAGCCCATGCACTGAACAAGGACCACAGCCGTGCCCTCCACCACTTTTCTCAGTAGTGTGTCATCTGCAGAGAAAAGAAGGGCATGAACAGGGAGTCAGTTTGGACCATGTATGAGTCAAAAGCCAGCCCCTACTTTGTGGCCCCCAGGGTGGTTCAGTGCTGGCTGAGCCAGACACTTTCAGTCTCTCCTGTGGCAGTCCTCTGACACCTCCACCCACTCCTCCAGCTCCTTATCTGCTCTCTCAAGCCTTCTGGAGTAAGCAGCACTGGCCCCTGCTGAACTTCAACTGCACCTGTTGGAAGAGCAGTGCGTTAGTGAGTGACTATGGGTGTGCTGGAGTTGGCTTGGCCTCCATAGTCAGCTTCCGTGGGTGCCAATCCATCACTGCTGATGGGCCCAGGACAGGAGCAAGTCCTGCAAGTGCACTGTTCTCACAGCACCACCCATCCTTCACTCACCTTCCTCGGCAGCTGCCACTGGTGGGGAGTCACATGCCCTGCAGCTGCCCCCAGAGGCTCCACGCCTGCCATCTCCTGCTGCGGACAAACAGGTTCCTCCTGTGTTAAGGATGACAAAACAGAACAGGATCAGGGAGTCATACTGTCCCAACTTTCCTGTGAAGGGAAGCTGGGAGACATGACCACACATGGCTGTCTGAGTGGCAGCAGACCACCAATGCCACCATTCACCTTGCATGTGGCTTAGCCCTGCTGTGGGTGAACTTCTGCCACCTTCATCCCCTACATCTACATCCTTCTCGGACATGGTGGTCAGTCCCTGGGGAATGGGTTCAGATGGATCTAGAAGGCAGAGAAGACATGATCAGCCACAGCTTCAGTGGCCCAATCCCTCCCCAGGGGAGGAACAGTGAGTCCAGGCAGAATTCCCTGTCAATTGCAGGAATGCAGTGTGGCTCCCTAGCACAGGTAGCCCCAGTGGGAAGGGAGGAACAAGCAGAGGACACACCTGCTTCCCATGGGCTACATAGCAGGATGGTTGTACTCATGTGCACTGCCCGCATCACTTGCCATGGGTGAGGGGGGGCTGGCTTGTCTCTGGCCTGCCAACATCCCCTCCGCCTCTGAGGATTGGGAGGACTCTGGCAGTGGCCTCAATCTGCACCAAGCTGCAGGGTGGAGAACAAAGTGGCTCTCACCTGGGTTGCCATGACGGTTACCATTGTATGGGAAGCGCCAAGAGCCACAACAGCACTCCTGGAAGGGGCACTGCCCCCGTCTCTGCATGGCCAGACCCATGGGCAAGTCGGGCAGAGAACACCTACCTCCTCCTTGTGCCTTGGGCCACCCCTCAGTGGGCTTTGGTGCGTGGACCGGCTGTCTCTGATTGCCTGTGGAAACATTGGAAGGAGACAGCAGTGAGGCATCTGGGCTTCAACGGTCATTCCCATGGGTAGCCCTGTTTGATGCCCTTCTCTGACACCAACAATTCAGCTGGCTGGCCCATGGAAGGGAACGGAAACAGTGGCCAGGAGTTTCGTGTGTCCTTCATTGGGGCCCCCAACCATAGGGCCATGGTGTCATGGGGAACGGGACAGATTGAAGCACGTGACACAACACTTACTGCCCTTGTGGCGTTCAACCCATCACAGCTTGCCCACTGCCTTCCAAAGCTGGAACATCAGGGCAAAGAACTTGGACCTGGCATGAGGGGCAGATGGCCATGGAAGAGCTCCATGGTGTGGAAAAGCTGGCACTTCACTGCCTGGAATTTATTGTTTACCTGCATATTGCCATCCACTCGAAGTCCTTGGCAGTCAGGCCTGCCACAAGGGCCTGATACAAGGACTTGCTAGGCAGCAGAGTGCTCTTCCTGAGCACATCCACACCGTCACTGGCAGCGACGAGGGAAAGCAAAGGTTGCACCTCGTTGTCAGCCCACAAAGTTCCCTCGTGAGGCATGGCGACAGACAAAGCACACACTGCCACACACACGAGCACTCACACACACTGCAACTCACACATTCCCCTCTCTTTTCAAACTCACACTCAGCTCTGCCCCGTCTTCTGACCGACTTGTCCTCAACACTTCCTCTGCCCTCCAGGGGGCTTCAGCAAACAGACACAGGGGTCATCAGTTAGTGACAGACAGAGTGCCCAGGCAGAGTTTCCTGGAAGTTTTGAAGTCACCCATAGGGAGAAACACCAGTCTTCTGCCAGAAGCATGCCAGATCTAGTGTTAGCACATTAGCCTGTGGCCATGAGGGCCTGTATTTGCCCTTGATTGCCACCTAATTCCTGCAGGGGCAAGTATGCTCCCTCTGCTCACAGTGAAAGGGCAGGATGGACGTGACCCCCTCTCCTGGGAGAGTCCAAGACAGAGGCATAGCCAAGCAACCAATGGAGATTGAGGACCTCCTTGAGATTTGGAGGCAGCCAAGGTATCAAGAGATCCTGTGAAGTAGCCAGAGGAACATGCAGGTGTTCAAGGAAATCACAGTGGATATGTGACAGAGAGGGCACAGACAGATGGCCATGGAATGTAGGAACAAAGTGAAATCGATGTGCAAGGAATACCGCCTGGTCATCACACATAACCATTTAACGGGAGTGGATCCTGTCTCCTGTCCCTACTATAGGCAACTCCATGTGATCCTACATGGAGATGCCAGTGTGGTCTCGAGGCGCTTGTCCCGCAGCCTCACAGTAGTCCCTTGGAAAGGTGGGGGCTGTGTGAGCTCAAGGGTTGCTGTGCCTGAGGGAGAGCCCATGGATGCCTCCCAGAGCATGGAGGAGGCTGCTGCAATGTCCACAGGTACAAAGTTCCTTGGAGGGATGGGCAGCTCTGTCTGTGGACAGTAATATGAGGGAGTGAGCCCATGCTCCACTGCCCTCCCTGAAGGCCGCCCAGCACCCTGGGAGCGATGGGGGTTAGAGTACCTCTCCATACTCAAGATCTCAGTGCCCACACTTCCCCTCCGGGCTGTCGGCTATTTGTAGGAAATGGCTGATCAAGGTTACTTTGTTGTTGAGTGCAAGTGGGGGCCTCAAGCCAATTGCTGGGCAGTTCCCAGGCCTCGGATGCAGGTGCATGTCCAGGAAAACATGCAGGCATCCAAACAGGAATGTGGTCTACTGATAAGTGGTGCCCATGATAGCAGACCTTGCAGTTGTGGTATGTAAACTGGCTGGGAATTGGGTAAACAGGGGAAAGTGGCTAATTAGCAGGCACATGAAGGGGGGTTGAGACTGAGGGGAGGCCTAGGTCGTGCCCTTCCCTCCAATCCCGACTGGAGTTAACATGTTAGGTGCTGTGACGCTATTTGCCAAGGTCAGCACCAGGTACCTGCTGCTGCTGAATGTCTCCCAGCAGAGTCCATATGGCAATGTGCTGCACCCTGACACGATTGACAAATGAGTTTGCCTCTGCACACAGCTCTCTGAGTGTGCCTTGCGGCAACATGGCACTCCATGGGGAACCTGTCAGTGGTCAATCCACCGAATCCCAGCCGCCTTCCATGCCCATATGTCCCCTATGCGGAGCACTGAGGCTCCTTCCTGTCACTACGGCCTGTCACTATGGCGTACATGGCCACTTTGTCAATAGGGATTTGGGCCCCATGTCTCCTGACCACACCCCCATTGTCTTCCAGGGGCCTGTCTCCATCCGTCCTCCAATTCACAGTGCAGTTTCAATCAATAAATAATTTTATTATGGTCGTAGACCAGCATGAAAAGAAATAACAGATTTTGGCTTAAAATACATAAAATATGAAATGTGTAAAACAGAGTGGCATAAAACACAATGCAATAAATACAATAAATACTTAAAATTCACATGTGGTAATAGTTTAGTTATAAATAAATATAAATCGGTTATAAATAGTCCTACGTGTAGATTAAAATCCTTAGTCTGAGTCAGCATATTAACCTCACTTCTTTATAACTCCCTTGGGTAGCTGGTTCTATATTACTGTTCTCTTCTGCCAGTTTGTTATCTGCCTACGAGTGGCAATGACAGACGCACAAAATCTAGTGACCTTGTTTATAATATGCGAGTCCTGGTCAGCCAGCAGATAAGAGATATAAAATGCTTCTGTTCTACCAGGGATATTCTGGATGATAGGTGTAATTAGGGCAAGACGCATCCCTTGGTAAAAAGGGCAGTGTAGAAAAACATGGTTAAGAGATTCTACTGCCCCTTTAGCATAAGGACAACTACGCTTATGATACGGGATTCTCTTGTATTTTCCTTCAAGTACAGCAGATGATAAAGCATTAAATCGTGCCAAAGTAAAAGCCCTCCTATACTTAGGAATTATTAAATTACTAAGGTAATCAGGGCGAGTGAAAGGTTTTGTAGTAATTTTGAAGGTAGGATATTTGGTGACTAGGCTCAGATGTTTTTGTAACTCTATATCCCTTATGCGTTTTTTGATGGCAGATTTGGCACCACTGAAGCCAAGGGCTATCAAAACGTTGGGGGTGAACCCATATGTTAAAAGTTTTTTTTTAAATGCCTACTTCCATGCAGATTGAAATGCATCAGTTAGTGTTAGAGAGGCCAGCCCAGTTGGGAAAAAAATAAGTTTTACCCCGTAATTGATCTTAAGAATCCAGGCATGAGCCTCAATAGAAGTGAGGCCCGCCTCTAGGTGCAAAACTGCATTAGGGACACAGCAGGGAGTGGCGAATATGCTTTTAAGGAATTTAGTTTGCAGTGCTTCAAATGAGTCAAAAATTTTATAGGTGCACAGTTGTGAGCCATAGAGCATTTGTGATAGAACCTTGGTTGTAAACACTTGGATAGCAGAAGGAATATGCTGACCTCCTTTGGTATACGAAAATTGAAACAGAACTAGCATGCTCCTCCGTGCATTTTCTACTGCTATTTTCTTCTGGATTTTCCATGTCCCAGAAGATTGAAAAACTACACCAAGGTACTTGTAATTTGTGACCTGTTCAATAGGAGTCCATTTATTTGCCATTGATGGATGGTCTTCTTTCTAGTAAATACCATCACCTTTGTTTTATTATAGTTATGGTTAGGGATTTGTTGTTACAATAATTGGCAAGCTTTTTCAGGAGCCTCCTTAAGCTTATTGCTGAAAACAATAAGAGCACTGCGTCGTCTGCTTATAGAAGGATTGATAGGGATTGCTTAGCTAGCTTGGGGTGTGTGTGTGAAAACTGGTACCTGTTAGGTTTTTGATTAGTGAGTTAATGTAAATGTTAAATAGGGTGGGTGCTAGAATGCAGCCCTGCTTAACTCCCCTAAAAGTAGGGACTAAGTTGGAGAGGTGGCCCTGGTAGTTACATCTTACCCGGAGATGAGTATTTTCATATAAGCCATGCATAAGCATAAGCAGCCTTCTATCAATGGTGGTGTCTTCAAATTTCTTCCATAACCTGTCCCTAGGGATTAAATCAAAAACCAACTTGAAATCAATAAAGGCCGCATAAAGCCCCCCCCCCCCCAGATGAAGATGTATATTTTTCCACCAAATGTTGGAGCACGAGACCCTGATCTGTTGTTGAATATCCGCGTCTGAAGCCAGCTTGTTCCTCAACCAATATGTTTTCCTGTTCTAACCAGTCCAGCAGTTTTGAGTGCAGGTGACTTGCATGCATCTTGCTAATAATACTTAGCAAGCTGATCAGTCTGTAATTTGCTGGGTCTGATCGGTTTCCTTTTTTGTAAATGGGTATAATAATTGATAACCCCCAATCCAAAGGAAAAATAGCTGAAGAATCGATCCAAGTGAAAAGCTGAGCTAAAACTGGGGTCCACCAGCCTAAGTTTTCTTTAAGCAGTTCTGGGGGAATATTGTCACTTCCTGGAGCTTTACTTAATTTTAGCTGTGAAATTAATGTAGACACCTCAGCCTCTGTGACTGGAGGCCAATCAGGTAGATTGCAAGTATCAACTTTTGCATCACACACATGAGTATGCTCCTTAGCACAGATATTACAGAAGTGAGCTTCCCACGAGGATGCTTGGATACTGTTAGCCATTTTGAGGACAGAATTATGGAGGCCTCCTGCTACTGTCCTCCAAAATGTGGTTGAATCATGCATCCTGGAGGCTGTGATTAAACATTGCCAGTTTTTTTCCTGAGACTGCCTCTTTTTTTCCCTTATTAAAATTTTATACCTCCTTTTCAGGAGAAACCAGTCCTTGGGAAGAGTTGATGAGTTCTGTTCTCTGTATTCCCTATATTTTGCAATTAGGGATTTCTTCATGAGGACACATTCATGGTCAAACCAGGGTTTGGAGTTGTGATTTGTTTTGTGGGATCTGTTTGAAAATTTAGAGGTCAGTGGATGTTGTAAAGATTCAATCAACATTTGGAACAGACTCATAGCTTTATTTGGAGTATCTGCACTTAATATGGAAAAGCGTAAGGAGAGATAAGACTCTGAGTGGAGCATCTTGTTTATAGATTTGTTTAGTGCTTCTGACCATTTGATGCGACATGATCTTACATCTGTTGGTGTATTTGGTAGTAGTTTATAGTCCACATAAATACTTTGTTCATTAAGCTTCAAGTGTAGACCCAGTGGTAAGTGATCACTATCTGAATGACACTCCACAGCAAAGTTGATTACTGAGACCAGGAGATTACAAGAAACTGAGATGTAATTGATTGTGGAAGCTCCATTATTGGAAAGGAAAGTGTATTCCCCAGCTTTGTCTCCTTCCATACTTCTGTTCAGAATAACAAAATCAAATTTGTTTGTCATGCATAGAAGGTATAGCCCTGCATAATTGCAGCCCTTATCCTTTAATTTCCTGTTAAGTAAGGGGTGAGCCTCTCCACTTTCTGGGGAAATTTCATGAAAATGAGAAAAAAGCATCTCATCATTCTGTCCTGTCCGTGCATTGAAATCTCCTGCTATGATGACTGTGGCTTCCGGGTACAGTGTAGTCAACTTGTCTATATATTCCTCCAGTCTTTTCCAGTCCAATTTGATTTGGGTCAAAGAGCGGTGTGGGAGCAGGTAAACATTAATAATCAAAAGACAAGTAATTTAGAGTCTGATGATTAATGCTGTGGCCAAATGATTCAGGGGGCCAAGTTTAGTGATAAGACCCCAAAGTTTGGTGGAAACAAATGTACTTAAACCACCTCTGACCCTCCCATTCTTTGTACTGGGCAACGCTTTCAGTGTATGTGTGACAAAGTTGTTTAACTCACAAACCTCACAGGCCCACGTCTCTTGCAGCAGTATTAGATCAAATTTAGTGATATAATTAATGAAGGAGGGGTCCAATTATTTGTTTTGCCAGCCAGCAATATTCCAGCAAAGAAGAGTGAGCCTGGAATTTTGCTGGAGCCAGTTTTGTCAGTCAGAGATTTGGGGAACTTTGCTGCATATGGGATTACCAGCTTTTGTACTTTCATTAGATTCAGGTATTGTTCCCGTTCTACTCAGCTTGCAACTTTCGAAAGTGGCTTCGGGTTGTATACCGATGGAGGGTGTGGTCTCACATTCCTATTGCTTTTGGGCCAAAGAGGTTTGTATTGGAATTAGTAAGGGTAAAATATCCAAAGGGGTTAACTGACCTGAAGATGGGAGGAATGAGGTGTCCTGAGAGGGCTGCTGTACATCTTGTGAGGCCATCATCTCCATGGTTGATTCAAGCTGCGTTTGGCAACCCTTTAACAAGGACTGCAGTTCCAGATCTTGAGAGGTGGGAGTTTGTTCCAGAGTTGCAGTTTCAGGAGCTCTATTGGAAAATGGGGAATTGAATGAGTGGCTGCGGTTGTAATCTGTGACTTTCATGGGAATACACCCTTCCACTCAAGTCAGGTCCATTGAGCTGCCTGATTTATGAATCCCTTCAGACACGGTCATTTTCTGGGTTGGAAAACTGATGTTAAAGTGCATGAGATTACTTATCTGGCCAGGAGTGCCTGCACATTTCCCCCCCTTCTTCAACTTTATCAGTGGGATTGTAAGTTTGCAGTTTTCCTCTTGGGTTTTCCTCTTGCAGTTTTCCTCTTGAGTGTTCTTGTTGGGAGATATGAGAGTAAGTAGAGATTCTGCAGAAGAGCTGACTGCCGGGAGCATTTCTTTTAGCCCCTCCGGGCTAGTAGCAAAGCCATCTTGGTCTTTTTTGGTAGAAAAGATAAGGAAATCAAGCATTTCTTTCTCTACTTGGTGGTTCATAGTAATGTTTGCAGCTTCCAGAGGATGTTTGCAGGAAGGTTGTTCAGGAAGAAAAGGCGATAGAAGTTGTGCTCTGGCTGCCAAGTCATGAGAGGTAGTATTATTTTGGTTTATACTAGATGTTCCTAAGGGGGTTCTTTGAGGTGATTAATGCACATGTTGCAGGGTCACAAAAAACTCTAACAGGGAATATTTGAAAAGAAGAAAGAAAATCTTTCATTTTGAATAATACAGATGAAATAATAGATTCTTTGAAAGTTATTGAAGCTCTTTTGTTGCAAGGCAGGCTTGGAAGCCAGTCTATGTAGTAATATCAATGGAATGTGGATGTATTCTCAAGATCTTACTGAGACAAAGTCTTACTACCCTCCGTGAGTTCCAGTGGCCCCTGTTTAACTCATTAGAGGTGATATGAAGCATGATTTGTTGTGTTTGTAAAATCTGAATAGAGTTTTTGTTGTTTGGTCTTTGTATAGGCTTGCTTTGTCTCAGTTTGTTTTCACACCTGTGTGTCTGACCAATCCTGCACTTTACTCCTTCAGACCCTTTCAGTTTCCCTCCCTGGGAGGTTAGACCAGGGGAATTTGTTACTCTGTGGAGTTCCTCCTGGTACTTCAGTGTAAAAGCCTCAAAAGATTGTTTAATGTTGGGAATGTGATTATTAATTTTAGCTATCTGTTCAAAAATAGATATAACTGTTCGTGCAGTCAGGAGGCACTGACGTGCAAAAAGATCTAAGGTAGGCTCTTTGTGTTCTTGCTGGTGGCATTGTTGTTGCTGTGAAACATTTCCTTCACATAGGGGAGAGTTCAGCAGTAAAGTCTCATTTGCCTCCATAAGTAGATCACTGCTGTGTGATTCTGTGCTGATTAAGAGAGGTAAGGAAGGTTCAGGTGTTGGAGGCTTCTCGTTATCTAACAATAAGAATCTGTTTGATGTGAGAATAGAAAACTAGTTACTTACAGATTCTTTCAAACAAGCATTTGACTTATCTTGAGTTACTTTGGGGATTAGGGTTGCTGGCAAACATCTGGACTGGTTCTAGAGCGTTTTTTGTTTCCTATTCCAAGGGACCAAGTGTTTGTTTATCTTTCAGTAGCTTCTTAACTTTCCTTGAGTTTCTTGAGTTTCTTTGGAAATCTTCTTAGATTTTCTCTTCTTTAACTGGTTATTCGCAGGCTTTAGTATACCTTATCTTTCAGTTCTCTCAGTCTCTGGGTTTCTCCAATGTCTTTGCCTTCAAGCACAGTCTTCCAGCAAGTACTTTGTTTTCAAGGGAGTTATAAACAGTAGACTCAGAAATAAAACAAATAAAACAAAATAAGAACATTAGAACAGTAAATGATAAAACAAACAATAAAACTTGGCAGTAAAGCAGTAAAACTTGGTGGAAAAATCAAACAAACTGCAGAAGACTCAGCAGCGTTGCTACCTCCATCACCATCTTCTATTTAGTCCAGTGCAGTTTTCATGTTTCATGTTGGGGTGAGGTGATCACCACAGTTATCATGCAGCATTCATGGGAGCTGCACGATGCATCCACAGCTGTGCAGAGAGAGCAGCACAGAGGGATGGTGACAGAGCTAAGTAGGACTAATGCTGTTCTTCAGCAACTGGTCTACACATACAGGGAGGATATGGGGAAAAATGTAGAGGGCCAGCAGGATGTTGTGGAGGCTCATGGCAGCCATACTGCAGAACATGCAATCTCACCCTTCCTGTGGTGGCACCACTCCATCCTTCTCCGTGGCTCCCTCCACGTCACAACAGGGGGTGGCCAGGGTTCCCTCTGCTAGTCAGCTCCTGACCAAGGAGGCATCTCTAGGAGGGTCTGCTTCTGGGAAGGGGGGACATGCGAAAAAGAGGGTGCAGCGCTATAGCCCCTGATTTGGGCTGGCCCGGCTGGGAGTGGGGAAGAGTGTCTCTACTGGGAAGGGAATGCTAACTGCATGTCTGTTTTGTGCCTTGTGGTGTCCTGGTGGGTACCTGCTTCTCTGCTGTAGGTGAGCTTTGCTGCTGGAGACATACTACTGCACCTGGCAATCGCTATGTGCCACAGGTCCTCTCTGAAGGCTGCCTGTGACCAACCAGGGAGACTGTCCAATAAAAACACATTCCTGCCACCATGCCTGCACTTTCTTTGCCAAGCAGCTGGAGGTGGGTGTGATGGGGAAGCATGCAGTGTATGTCTCCCTTTGAATGGCTGCTCCCAGCCTGTGAGCGCCCCCATGGCATTCCTTGCTCCTCTTCCTGCAAGGACGGTGGCCACAGATGGCACCGAGAATATGAACATGCTCTGCTAATGCCAGATAGGAATCACACACAGTTCATGAGGAAGCATGTGTCACTTTATTCACAGAAAGACATGGCAGTTGCATTAAAAATACATGTTGTGGTTTTGGGTATGAATACAGGATCCCCTCAGGGAAGCATGCATGCCTGGTGGCTTCAGGAACAGAGGAAGGCAGAGGGCATGCTCTCACTGCAGTGGCAGCAGAGAGCTTGGACAGCACCACGCACGCAGAGGCCGAGTCTGGCCTGCACATGTCAGCCAGCAATCATCCTCATGGTGGCATCCCTGGCCTCTGACCCTTCCTGAGCCTCCTGTTATTGTATGCCGAGTATGCATAGCTACCTGGAGGGATGGTCATGGATGCGGGTGGGTGGAGGTTTCGATGCAGTGCATGGCCCTTGGTTTTGCAGATGTTGTACAAGACCATGCAGGCAGTGACAACCAGCAGGAAATTTGGCTCGGACATGGTCAGTGGAGCCAACAGGAAGCCACATCTGGCCTTCAGCCTGCCAAAGGCATGCGCTAGCACATTGCAGCAATGATTGAAGACCCTGTTGTAAGCCATCTTCCAGTGCTCCAACTGACCCCTGTAGGGCTTCATGAGCCACTGCCTCAAGGGGTAGGCTCCATCTGCCAGGATGACAGGCCCAACCTGCACACCCTGGACGGTGATGGTCAGGTTCCCGGGGACAAATTGCCCAGCCTGCCACAGGGCTGAGTGACAGAAGACATGGGCATCATGGGTCCTCCCAGTATACTCCAGCTCAATGTCCATGAACCAACCAGTATGGTCTGTCAGGCCTTGAAGCAAGATAGAGAACGAGTCCTTCCTATTGATGAACTCCTGCTCTCATCCTTTTGGGGAAAGTATAGGGATGGAGGTACCATCCACAGCGCTGACACACTGTGGGAATCCTCGACTCGAAGTCTTCAATGACCTAAGGGTGGAAAGGGAAAGTGGCATGAACAGAGACGTCAGTGCACAGGGGACATCAATCACATGCATGTGAAGTTGGGTGATTTGGGGAGGGCAGGGAATGTGTGGCACATTAAATGACTGCCCTCATGAGTGGTGTCATCTGCCCATCCATCCTGTCCATGCACTCATCACAGCAGTATGGCATCTTGCCTGTGGGGGGCCCTGCCCTATGGGCTTGGCTGACATGGGCAGTTGCAGGATGAACATGCTGCTTGTGGCACACATGCTAGTGTAGGGTGGACTCGCAGTGGTTGCCCAGGCAGACAATGGTTCCCAGCAGGATGTGTTCAATGGCGAGACAAACTTCCACTGTGATCTCTGCCATCATGGAGATGCTAAGCCCAAAAGTGTTGGCAGTCTTCCTGTAGATCAAGATAGTGGTGAGCCACCAGATCGTGATGGCAACCCATTCTTCCACGGAGATGAGCAGACTCATGATGGTGGGGATGTGCTGTAAATGTGGGCAGAGATGTTCTATGATCTTGAAGAGGGTGGCCTGGGTCATTCTGAAGTGGTAAAGCCACATTTCGTCATCCCAGATTGCCAACATCTTTCTGCTCCATCAGTCCCATCGGACACGGGTCCTGACCCACCATTGCCTGGGCACAGGAGGCTTCCTAGCCAGGCTTGCAGGGTAACATCAGGGTCGGAAGAGTCCTCTCCATTGGTTGAGATGGCAGCAGTGATGGTGCTGGCAGCTTGCATGGAGATGGTGGTGGCTGCCACCAGGATGGCTCCCCTCACTTGCCACTGCTGCCGTGCCCTCCAGGCCTGGACAGTGCTGATGTTGCTCATGTAGAGCTGCATGGCTAGTGTCCTGAGGAGCTCCATCTGCTCAGGCTCCATCACAGGTCATGGGACTGGCAAGGACAGGTATACCTCAAGCTGGGTCACAGCAGGGGGCTTCTGCTACTGGCCTACCCTTGGAACTGACATGAGTGCCTGTTAGCATGATTTATTGTGCTAATGTTAGCATGGTAGCCAGCAAAAATAAATAAATAAATAAACAGACCAATCAGGGGTGGTGGGGCGGGGAAGGGTGGAACCTGGGGGTGGCCTGGGACACCGAGCTGTGAAACAGGCACCAGGTGCAATCTGGTGCTGTCTCACAAATGCTCAGGTGCCTGCGGAAGACAAGAGGCTGCATACAGAGCCTAATCCACCATTGGCAAACCTGCGATGGTGTCAGAACATTCCGCAATTGAGGTTTGGTGTGAAAAGGGCCTATATTATCAGCAGTTTGCACAAGTGGATTAATTTAGTAAATCTTTGTGAATACCTTTAATGTGATAATTGTGTGTTTGTTTGCTTCTTGAGTGCCTGACTGAGAGTGACAAGTCCAGTTGAAAACTGTCTCGCTTTAAGAGTACGGCTAGTTCTTTTTCTTATCAAGTAGGCCTGTTCCAGACCTATTCTGAATTCTGTGAATGCTCTCTACATTTTGGTGTTGGATCTTCCCTTAGAATCTGAAATTTCATAGTCCATTGAATATCTGATAGGCCTTGTTACCAGACCTTACACTCCCACCCCACTGGATAGCAAAATTGGTGAGAAATATCATTTTCCTACAGAGTTGGACACTTATGGTTGGAAAGTGTGTGGTAGCAGGACACTGGCTGTAAGCATGTGCTAGGTCAGGAACCTCAGCATGGCCAGGTCATAAGTTCAAGAGGAAACCCCTGACATTAATGAGTTTGAGATAATCCTCTCAATCACCCTACCTCCAAATACAATGATAGACAAAACTGCCCAGGTACGGCAATGCACATTAGAGACCTTCCCCATTTACTTTACCTAATCAGGACATTAAGAGAGTGTCAGGATCCCGTCAATGTTTGTTACCTACAATTAAGAGCATCAGCCCATTCCAGACTCCTTTGTTTGCTCTGCAAGAAAGCCATTAACACCCTTCAGGGTAGGAAATAGAATATAAAAACCCTAGCTCCAGCCCAGGTAATTTGTAACATGTGACATGGTAACATGGTAGCACGCTGGGTATCACACTGCAACCGAGAGTTGTTACTGCCCTGGCTAGTCCGAGCTTTGGGGATATTAAAGATATCCTCTTGATATCATAATTAGGCTTCACTTCTCTATTCCTCTCCACGTGCTTGCGAGGCCACCAGACAAGCACGTAAACAAGCTCGGCCATTAATCGCCATAAGATTCAAACTACAATACAGGTAGGCCAGAAATAGCTGACTCACTGCTTTAGGAGACCTCCAGGCAAGTACTCTAATTAAGTATGCATGCTACTTACAAAAGAGCCTCTGCCCCGCGCTGGCAGCTTAATGGGTAAACTATGCAATACCCAAGTACTCTGCGTTTGCATACTGGCTACTTTATTGAGAACCTCTACGATAACTCAATCATTCAGATTCTGACCTTTTAAAGGCTTTGTCTCCAACTCCAAATCTATTGTTTTCCCCCAAGTACGGCATAGCCTGCAGTCACAATTCTCTTTATAAAAACCCTTGATTCCGAGACCTTCCTCGGATCGCTCCCGAGTTTCATCCCACCTTGCTGGCGCTTTGCTTGGCGAGCATCCCCTCAGCTCCACGTGCTGAGCTACATCGCACCCCAGTTTCGTTCTCTGTTTTTCTGGGCTTCAGGACAGGTGAAGTATCACCCAAACCAGCAATCCCTCTAAAAATCCCTCTATACCACTCCAACTTTTATTTTCTTTAGTTATCTTGTATGAGTGTGTCGCATACCCTGTTTTGCTTGTATTTAATAAACATCATTTATTATTTCAACTTCTGTGTTCTCCTTGACTCGACCCGAGCCCGTAGACATAGGGTTCAAGATCTCGCTAAGTTACCCTGCCTCTCGTAATGCTAAGCAGTGCTCTGAGGTAATTTTCCCCACCTTTAGTTGAGCACATTTTGGTGTCCCTCCCGGAACCCCCAGTTCACAGGGTAACAGAGTCCTGTTCCTCCTTGTTGCCCTCAAACCCCTGTTTGAGCCACTCCACTTTGATCTTCTACTTCAGGATCAATAAATATTAGTATAAAATATTACAGTAAATCTTACACCCCAAATCTCTCTCTATTCAACCTTTCTTGCCTTTTCCTTCAATAGTCTTGTATGGTTCATGAGAGTGCTTGATTTCTTAGTTTTTTGATTTCCAATAAAATACTCTTTTAATTTTTAACTGGAACCCTTTCTACAGTTAGTACTGGTAGACACAGGTGAAAAGATCCTTCCATTACCACCTTCTTGTGGGCCTCCTTTGAGCTAATAATTCCCCCAAACCTAAGAAGGTGCTGGCACTGCTGTTACCTTTTAGGGTAACAGCCTCTTCTCAAAGAGTTGATGAAATATTTCAAATAGCAACCTCCTAGAAGTAAAAGACTCCTTTTGGACTCCATGACCATCTGTTAGGGTTTGAAGTCTTTCCTGGTGTGCTTGAAGAAATCAAAGTCCTGCTTCCTTTGATGATTTGGGGACTCTGGATTACTGGGACTCTTCCTAATGTGACAGAAATCATATTGGAACATTGCAGTTCTTCTTGATTCTTGTTTCTTCAATTTGTGTCAAAAGTGTGAGAAGCAAGAAGGAAGAAATGAAGACAGACAGACATTTCTGATCATTACAAAAAAAGGGAAAAAAGAAAAAGATCCAAAAAGAAATGAAGCAAATTTTGAGTTGACTTTAGAATACACACTCTTCCTGCAGCATCCTCCCTCTGTAGGACAACATACTCCCTGTGACCTTGGAGAAACACTTTTCAGTTCCTAAGTGTTCCTCCTTTATAAATATCACTGGGATCATATGACCCAAATAATATCTAGCCTGAATAAAAAAAGGTATTTACCCATCAACAATACAAGTTCGTTTCCACCCAAGTGGATGACCAATACCTGCAGCTGGAGGGCAGATATTGCTCAAAAAAGTAGCAGGAATAACCTGTGCCAACATAAATCCCTCTTCATTCAACCAAGGCCCATTTGCTCAGGCTCAGCTGGAAGCCAAAGTGGGAGATGTACGCCTGTGATGCAGCCCAGTAAATCATACTATGCCAACACATACACAATCTGCTACACTCCAGATACCCTCCTATACTTAGAAAAAAACAACAGATTTTTCACATGGGGAGCAATCTTAAAGAGTTGCACATAGCACCAACAACTGAATGCTCTGTGTATTATAACTTATAGCAACTGCCACTGAGGCAGCATCAGTCCTAAAGTAATAAGTGGTGAATTTATTTCTTCTCAGACTAATTTCTCAGATGTCTTTGTTATGACCACCCAAAATTGATACCTGCTTATGAAGGAATGGTTTCAGTGAGCAAAGAGAAAACCTTGCCCGGGCACCACATGACTAGAAATTCATGCAGCACTCTTACTGAGCACAGCAAGGGGTCACTGCATTACTACAGATGGCTGATTCTCCCCATCCCCATCCTAATTATGATGACTATGGTTCCTGAGCATTTGAACATCATCAAACTATAAGACATGGCTGGATTTGTCTCTTTTACCAGATGCCACCAGCTCACTAACTCAGAGTGACTTCCAAAATATTGTTAATGCCATTTCCTGGAACAATGTGGCCTTATAGAATGAATGGTATAATTGCTGCAATTGCTTCTGAGTCTCCTTCAGGACACCAGGTGACATGGGTTTCTATAAGGTGACATGCACTGCTCTCATATTCCACACATTTCACATACTCACCGTTCTAGCATCTGTTCAACTCTGAAATCATTGACCATGTTCTGGAAACCCTGAGCTTTGGCAAAGAAGGTGAGTGCAGCAAGCTAGGAAAGTATTGTGGCAAATTCCCTATTGATCTCAAGTGGACACAGAACTCCACAACATGCAGGATCAGGACCAAGCATAAGTCCATTAGTGCCTCTTCTGGAAGAACCAACCAAATTAACTAGCCACAGAGATGTATCTATGCAAGATGCTAGACACCAGGGACAGAGAAGTTGCCCTCATGGCCTCACATTGAGAAGATCCCATAGACTCCTCAGCGCCTTCTCTGGGGCTATCCTGGCCTCTATGCAGGTGATCTAAATCTTTCTAAATCTGTTCATGCAAAAAGGGATTGGAAATGCTGTTCTTTAGCCCAACCACATGGTACACTGTGAAATATTATAATGGAGACACCAGAGTTTGAAGGCCTGTACTAACTCTATAACTTGCATAGGCCTAAGGAGAAATGAATTGGTAACCTGGACTAGCTTGATTGTCACACCAAAAGTGGACAAAGAATTAGAAAATGCTGCCATCACTTTGGGAAAAATTCCAGAAATGTGAGGTTGGAGGTGATACCCACTGCTACTTAACTCTGAAACTAGACCTATAGCACCACCTTCTGAAGTTAAACCCCAAAGTCAATAAACCCAGTGGCATTTGAGGAAACCTGCAAGGCATCCATGAGCTTGAGCTCATTTCTGCAAAAGGACAACCCATTATACTTAGAATCATAGAAGCATAGAAATGTAGAGTTGGAAGAGACCACACGGGCCATCCAGTCCAACCGCCTGCCATGCAGGAATACCCTCAAAGCACTCCCAACAGATGACCATCCAGCCTCTTCTTAAAAACCTCCAAGAAAGGAGACTCCACTACACTCCGAGGCAGAATATTCCACTGCCGGACAGCCCTGACCGTCAGGAAGTTCTTCCTGAGGTTCAGGTGGAATCTCCTTTCCTGCAGCTTGAATCCATTGCTCCTTGTCCTGGTCTCTGGAGAGGCAGAAAACAAGCCCTCTCCCTCCTCTACATGGCATCCCTTCAAATATTTAAACATGGCTATCATGTCCCCTCTTAACCTTCTCTTCTGCAGACTGAACATACCCAGCTCTCTAAGTCTATCCTCATAGGGCATGGCTTCCAGGCCCTTCACCATTTTGGTCGCCCTCCTCTGGACCTGCTCCAGCTTGACCATGTCCTTCTTGAATTGGGGTGCCCAGAACTGGACACAGTATTCAAGATGAGGTCTAACCAAAGCAGAGTAGAGTGGTACCAGTACCTCCCTCGATCTAGACACCATACTCCTATTGATGCAGCCGAGAATTGCATTGGCTTTCTTGGCTGCCGCATCACACTGCTGACTCATGTTCAGCTTGTGGTCTATTAAGACTCCTAGATCCCTTTCACACGTACTGCCATCCAGCCACGTGTCCCCCATCCTATATTTCTGCATGTCATTTTTTCTACCTAAGTGTAGGATCTTACACTTCTCTCTGTTGAATTTCATTTTGTTAGCCTTGGCCCAGCTCTCCAATCTATCCAGGTCATTTTGAATTTTGATCCTGTCCTCTGGCGTATTAGCAACCCCTCCCACTTGGGTGTCAACTGCAAATTTGATGAGCATGCCCTCTATTCCTTCATCCAAGTCGTTGATGAAGATGTTGAACAGCACTGGGCCCAGGACAGAACCCTGTGGCACCCCACTAGTCACTTCTCTCCAGGATGAAAAGCAGCCATTGGTGAGCACCCTTTGGGAACGGTCAGTCAACCAGTTACAGATCCACTGGACAGTAGCCCTGTCCAGCCCACATTTTACTAGCTTTTTTGCAAGAATGTCATGGGGAACTTTGTCAAAGGCCTTACTGAAATGAAGATATGCTACATTCACAGCACTCCCTTCATCTATCAAGCCAGTAACTCTATCATAAAAAGAGATCAGATTAGTCTGGCATGACTTATTTTTGAGAAATCCATGTTGACTTCTTGTGATTACCGCATTGCTTTCTAAGTGATTAGAAACTGACTGCTTAATGGTCTGCTCCACGATCTTTCCGGGTACTGACGTCAGGCTGACTTCTCAAGCAAATCAAGTCAGACCACTAGATCAAATCTTATCTGCTCTGTGATAAGCAATTTAAGATGAGGATAATGAAAGCCAGCCATCACATCACATAGTCTGCCTAGGAATGCTCTGCCAAGAGCAATGACCAAGAATCAAAGAATCATAGAGTTGCAAGAGGCCACAATGGTCATAATGAGTCCAACCCCCTGGCATGTAGGAACATACATTCAAAACTGCTCCAGCAAATGGCCATCAAGCCTCTGATTAAAAACCTCAAAGGAAGCTGACTCCACCACCCTCCAAGGCAGCATATTCCACTGTCAAATGGCTCTTACCATTAGGAAGTTCTTCCTGATGTTTAGGTGAAATCTCTTTTCCTTTAGTTTGAATCCATTGCTCTGTGTCTTAGGCCCTTTCCACACCTTACCTTTTTGTGGAGGTGGGGGGTGGCACTCGTGCGGGGAGCCTTCGGAGGAAGGCTTTTGCGTCCCTGCTGCTTGGGCTCCGCAGCAGCTTCCTGGTCACACGAGCGCCCCACCCATGCCCCGCCTCTTCCTTCTGCAGTGCAGCCTGGGAGCTGTAGGCTGCACTGAGGACAGGAAGCGCGACCGGCCCAGCTCCAGAGGCTCCACAGGGCAGATAAGTTCGCCCCAGGCCCCTGACCGGTGCGCAAGCGCGCACCATTTTCGGCTAAAAGCCGAAAATAAAAAGGTGCATATGCACTGCGCATGAGGCTCTTGAGCGTTGCGTAAATGGGAGTGCATCATGCAGACCGCTCAAGGGGCCCTTTCGCTTAAGAAATGCCGTGCGAAAAGGGCCTTAGTCTCTGGAGCAGCAGAAAACAAGCTTGTTCCATCTTTAATATGACATCCCTTCAAAGATTTAAACATGGCTATCAAGTCACCTCTCAACCTTCTTTTTGTCGGGCTAAATATACCTAGCTCCCTAAACTGCTCCTCATAGGGCATAGCTTCCAGACTCGTCATCATTCTGGTTGCCCTCCTCTGGACACGTTCCAGCTTGTCAATATCCTTCATGAATTATGCTGCCCAGAAATGCGGGCAGTATTCCAGGTGAAGCCTAATCAAAGCAGAATAGAGTGATATTATTACTTTTCTCGATCTCAACACTATACTCCTATTCATGCAGCCTAGAATCACATTGGCTTTCTTTGCTGCCGCATCATACTGTTGACTCATGTTCAGCTTGTGGTCCTCTAAGACTCCTAGATCCCTTTCACACCTTGCATGTGAAACTGAGATAGCCAATAAGCTTCTGCATTTCCTTCAGTGTAATCCTCTTCCACTGCAAATATGCCCTAACTCTAGCCTGAAGATCACATTCCCCCCCCCAGGAAGTCTACATAACTGATGTTGTGTATCAGTTTTGATTCCCAGAAAGGACAGCCAGTGGGAAGGGCCCTTGGTCTTCTCCTTAGCCAAGGAAATCCCTAGGTAATCTGAAAGCTTGAAAAAGGCAGACATGTTCTGCTCACATTGCCCAGAGCCATTCATTCCCCTGAATAAAAATTTAAAACATCATTGAAATAATGCAGTATATTACTGGTTCTTGAACGCACTTTTAGAATCCATTTGAAAAATGTGCTGAATTTTTCAAATGCAGCACACAACACTGTGACCCCACTGGAAGGACCCAGTCCATATGAAAAAGGCCATCAAATGAGCACCTCAGCAGCTTGAAGTACTCTTGAACAAGCAGCAAACTGTAATGATGCCCACCATGTTACTGACTGAATTGTTAGGTATAAATGTTAGATATAATAATTGTTATATTGTTATAACAATTATAAATTGTTAGATATAGATGTACACATAATGCTGTGGAAAGGGACCCTGAAACTGAAAGAGAATCCTTCCGTCAGGTATTGTGCAGCTTCCTGATATGGATATTAATGAAGAAATGCTAACAGTGGCACTAGTTTAATTGGACTGGGGCCCCTTAGTACCCACTGATCCCATCTTTCCCTGTTGCCAGTCCCTTCCTCCACTGCTGCCATTGGCTCTGGGGCAGTTAAGAAAGGAGTGATTGCTGGCTGTGATGGAGTTCTAGGGGTGTGTGCCTATCCTAAGTACCAGAGTAGCCTAGAAACAGGTTGCCAGGCAACCAGAATACTCTTCAGGAGAGAAACCCAATTAGTGTGAGGGAGGGGCTGATGGATGAGAGAAAAAGTGTATAAAGGCAAGCACTGTGTGTCATTGACCAGTCTTCAGTCAGAAAAAGCTCTGTAATAAAGTCCCTCAGTCAGGCAGAGAGGTTATCTGAGTGGGAAGGGTTAAATTTTCAGGAAAGCCTAGAAAGAGGTAGAAGAGTAATTAAACCATTATAGAATTTGGTCAGAAGGTGTGACCTAAATTCAAGGTTGAGCCTTTAGTGATAGTGTAGTGTAGTGTAGAGTAGTGTAGTGTTACTTGTGCTTATATGAGAGTTTAAAGATATAAAGAAACTTATTAAAAGTACTCTGAAGAACTGTACTAGTGGTGGCCTACATCTGAACTCCAATACTTTATTCTGCATGTTCTTTTAATAAATATCACAATATATTTCTATAAATACTGACTTGGCTGAGTAATATACAGTATTTGAAGGCACAGAAGACATGCTACCATGGATCTATAACAAAATTCTAAATGATGAATTGAAAGGTGTCACCCTTTACACCAAGGTGGTACTATAAGCAGGGGAAGACAGAATTGTGTTGTGAAGTGACAGGGTGCTAATTCCAATTAGGTAACTGCCACACCAGTCTGAGAGAGAAAGAAATAGGTCCTGTCACACTGGCATAAATTAAACATTTGTGCCAGAACCTGCATGGGTGCCTTGTGCATAAGCCCTGCCAGCTGAATTCCCCACACCTATTGCACAAGTGTTGGCTTCATCCCTTTGCAGATCCATAAGGAGTCCCCTTCTGGACTGTGTATCAACTGTAGGGCTTCTTCCTCTGCATGGACTTAGGCAGTGTCATCAATACCATCCACAGTTGAGACTGTAGTGGGTCTTATCTCAGGGAAGGGTTAATGGATGATTCCATATGAACGGCCTTGTCATAAAGGAGCCATGCTGTCCCAGCAAAAGTCACTGAACACCTAGTGGGTGATGTCATTATATTGAATGAGAAAAAAGGCACACTAGGGCTGTGCCTTCATCAAGACACCAACATAAATCAGAAATCCTTTCAGTCAGTTGGACTAATTACAATCTACTCTACATTTTATTAGTTCCTCTTTTTCCCTGTTGTCCAGCAAAGTGAAAACACAAACATAAGCACCTAGCCATATTCTTTCTTTGTTGCTGGGAGGAGGAGGTTACCAAAGTGAAGAAATTGCTCCCCAAATGGGATAGGATGGAGGCATATCCTGGGGCCCCTGATACCAGGGAAGGCTCCCACCCAGGATCCCTCCATTGCCTAGCATCCCCCACCAGCATATTTTGCCAGGCTGGCCACAATATCTGACAAAATGCACCCCTGGGCTGTGTCTGTGAGGCCACAAAGGCCTTTGGTGCTGCCTTCTGTTGTGATTGGTAGACTAAGGTTGCCCCCAAGGCCAACTCCCCCATGAAGTGTGTGAGTTCCCTGCTTATGAGAGTTCAGCTGGTTCTTCTGCCCCCTCTATACATATTCCTGCCTGCCATACCCTAGCTCACTTCTTTGTCAGGCATCAGTTCATCCTGAACTCAGTCGGCAGTGATGACTGTTGCTGCTCCCCTGGATGAAATGGAGCCCTTTTACAGAGCATACAAGCAATTCAAAATATTAACAGTCAAGTTCTGCCTCTGAGCCCTCCTGGTTTCCCTGTTAAATGATTGTGCAGACTGAGGGGCATGGAGAACTGGCCTGCCCTGCTCCAAAACCTACAGCCTAGCCAAAATGGCTAACATACCAGCATCCTCCTCCTTGTCCAATAATGAGAATAAGCTCAGGGGTGGGTGCTTGACCGGTACACATTTTGCTCTGTCCTTACTGCAAGTATTGCCTGCCCCTTTCTTAGGCACTATATTCTCACTGGCCTTAGGACAGTAGTCCAGTCCAACACTCAAACCACTCATAGACATTCCTCTTGAGTCCTTCAGCACACCAGCTAGGTCCACACAGAGTCTAACTGTCTGAGTAGGGCATAAGCTACCATGCTGGTGTTGGAGTAGGCTGTAAGATAAATGTGAAAAATACACTCTTTGAACAATGAGCCCAAAAGCAGCTTGTTTAAGGAGTAATTCAGACCAAATAACATAAAAAAAGCAACCTCCAAGCAAAGCTGCTCAGGGAAAGCTGCCTTTCATTAGTGAGAACTAATAACAGTTTATAGAATTATGAATGATATAGACTTAGTGGCTAGGGGGGAAAAAATCTTATCTCTCTCTCTCTTTGAGAACTCCTCCCCAGCTTTTGCAACTTGATGAATGTATCGATTTGGGACAGACAAAAGAAACTACTATAGTAGGCCATGTATCCATACTGGGATCCTGGGCATTATGTAATTTTTGCATAAAATGTGGAACCTTTTGTTTCCTACCCAAAATGAACAAGGAGGGCATCACAGCTGCTGGAAACTGGCAGTATTGACCTTCTGACATATCAGAAGAGAAAATTTCATCAATTTCAATAGCAAACCACTTCATCAGCACAAGGTAGCAGCACCCAGGAGTAGTAGATACTGTGAGAAGAGCTTGTAGCATGAGGCAGCAGCACCCAGGAGCAGGAGATACTGCAAGAAGAACTGACAACATGAGGCAGGAGCAGCCAGATACCACAAGCAGCATGAGCAGTGCTGTGACCCCCCATACAATTGAAACTGCATAAAATGATCTCATGTTAAATGTGAATCTCCTGTATTCACAAAGTGCATTTATGGCTGTGCTTTAGTCTTGGAGATTAGCAATTATTGGCAGCCAGATGAAACCTCTATGTATAAATGAAACACAAATGGAATAAATGTTCAGGATGGAAAGAGTAATGGTGTCATGTAAGACGCTAAGCGATCTCCATTGTGAATACTCAGGAATATGAAAACACACATGAATAGAAATGTTCTTTTATTTGAAGTATGGATTGAAACGAAACATTACTTAAGTGGCTGAAACTCAGGAGCATAGACCCAATTGATAATTATTCAGTGCATAGTACATTGATTGGTTGAACTCACATGTCTAATAAATTCATTAGCCTCTCTGATCCTTGCCAGGCCTTCCTTTGTTGTCTACGTTTCTACATTGCCATCTGCTCTCTTTTTTATTGCCCTCTCTTCCTACCTGGCTTGATACCTGATCCCAGCATCCAGCTCCTCTTTGATCTTGGCTAATATACAACTCTCCAGAGGACATTTCTGGTTTAAGGGCAGATCAGAAATCAACCTTTGAAAGCCTGTTTACTGCTCTGTTTACTGACTTAAGTTTCCCAGCTTATCCCTTCATACTATACAACCCAGTTTTATCATTTAGCAGTTCATATCCCATCATCTTTTCATCTCTCTGTTTTCCAGGAATAGGTACAAATCATATACTTGCAACATATAAGATTAAAGCTAACTAATCTAATATATAAAAGTCAAAGTGTGTTTGTCTGTGTCAGGTGAAGACCTCATATGATTGGCTGTGTGAGGCGAAGACCTCATATGATTGGCTGCCCATGAAGATTCTATGGAATCCTGGAGTTCACAGTTTAGAGAGGGGCTCTAAGAGAGGAATTCTCAGCCAGAGAGCTCTTGGGCCTGGCTGGTTGCTATGGAGATGAGGTCTAGCAGCAAGCAGGAGGATAGTGTATTTCCCTCAGGGACCCAACCTCTGTATGTTAATAACTCTGAATACAGATTGGAGTAGGGAATATGGAGAAAAGTTTCAAGACAGGACAAGACAGGTTGGGGAATTAGGGACACAGGATCTCAAATCTTTCTAACAATTATTACCTATGAGAAAATAAAATCCCAGGCAATGCTGGGTATATACACTAGTTTTCTTGTACAGTACAGGCCCTACTCTCTATGCAAGCAGCGATACATATATGTAATACAATATGGATGCAATCAAGCAAAGTACCTAATAACACCCTTAAACATGACTAACAACAAGTACTAACTAGATTTACTTTACACATAGCAAGACAGGCAAAGTATGTAGTAACAAGCATAGCACTACACATTGTACTTTGCGTCACATTAATTACATAATTTCAGTTCCACATGCAGTAGGGTTTTACTTAGCACTACATAATAACCTACAAGGATATCCCTTCTCTATGCAGATACAACATCATCATCACAACTCACACATGATATCATTAGCCATGCCAACATGATACATAGAGTCTTAGAGTTGGAAGAAATCACAAAGGCCAACCCCTTAACCATGCAGGTATACACAACTAAAACACTCCTGAAGGATGCTCATCCAAGCAAAGAGACCATAGTTGCACAAAAAGCTGCTTTCTGGAAGCAGTGCAGAGAAGTTGTCCTAAAGAACTCTAAAAAACCTCCACCACTATTTGAGGCAGTCAATTCCACTGCAGAATGCACGCAACAGTAAATAATTTTCCTAGGTTTAGATGCGATCTCTTTCCTTGTAATTTAACTCCACTGGATATTCACCATTATTTGTTTCCCAGCCAAAAATGGGTCTCCTGACATTGAGGAAATCAAGTTCAGAAAAATAGTACAGTGGCAAAAATGTACACATCCCAACATGTTTTGAGAAATTATTCAGCACAAAAAATATATGGGCTGTTCACAACAAAAACTGTTTCCATATAGTCGTGTGATACGTTTGTGGGATTGCATGTATGTAAAATTGCCATCAGTCTTGCACCAAAAAAAAACCAAAAACAAAACACATGTAGGCTTCTGGATAGTTTTCCTATGAAAACTGAATGTGGAAAACACATTTTTTAATCAAAAAACCTCCAAAAACCCAGAGGAATTTTGTGTAAAACAGTGTTTTTGTGTGTTTCTAGAAACTGGGGGGAGAATGTCGACAGAAATTTCTGTACACAACCCACAATTATTATGCAAAATATCAGCTTCCAGAAACCCACAAATTTTATGCAAACCATGTTTTTCCATCAAACCCTCCTAATTTTGCACAAAACCCATATTGTTTTCCAGAAAGTGTTTCTGTAAGAAAAATGTGTTTCTGCACAAAATCCCCCACATTTTTGTACAACTCCTTCTCTTCCTCTCTCTCTCTCTGACACACACACATTTCAGAAATCCACGTCAAAATTCATCCAGCTGCCTTTGGTCCTGTCTCAGAAAAAAAGTAAGGATAAAAATAAAATGAAATAAGTATGTAATACAACAAACTTTGTGCATAAAGACCATAGTTGCACAAAAAATGGCTGTCTAGAAACAGTGCAAGGAAGTTGTGCTAAAATTGGTATGCACAGGAAGCATGATTTTTGTCCCATCCACCCCAGTGTATTTCTGCCTGGAAACACTACAATGTGTGAATACTGGAGAAGAGCTGAGCAGAAATAATCATTTACTCACAGCGAGGAGAAAGGATGCAAGAATGAAATATTGGACTATCTACATTCCTAAGAAATGTTGAATGCCTTTGATTAACAAATGATGGAAGGTAACAGGGGAAGAAGACTGTTCATTCCTTTTTTGTGGGCTTCCCAGAGACAGCTGATTGTTCCTTTTTGGAACTAGAATGTTAGACAAGATGGATTCTTTCTTTAATCCAGCAGGGTGATTCTTATATTTTCAGTACTTTGGATGGATTCTTTGAATCCGTCAACTTTGGATGGATTCTGTTTGACAATGCCAGAAATTGGAAATCTTTTTTTCTTTTTGGCACTAGAGTTCCCAAAAAGCCCAGTCAGCATGGCCATGCTTCTGGGATATACAGAATATTTGCATTTTTTCTGTCCTCTGTGAAAAAGCATATCTCAACATTAATATACCTATCCAAAATGTCAATTATAGTGCAATTTTTCACCCTTGCAGAGGAAGGAAAAAAGCATTTCTGTCAGCAGCGAGAATATTCCAAATTACTGGATTTTGTATGAAAGAATTGTGTTTTATACAGAATGTTTGAGGATTTTCACCCAAAAGACACAACATATGAAAAGCCATAGAAAAATATGCAAAAACTCTCATAAGCTTGACTGGTGGGGAAAAATTATTATTCTCACATATAAGAATAATGTAAACAACTAACTGCATCTCTCCATGGTAGGCTGGGGAGTTCTGGAAGTTATATTCAAAGTGTTTTTTTTTTTTAAAAAAATCTATGCAATAGAGTATTTCTTAAATATTTTGAATTTTCAAACTAAATTGCTTTAAGTTGACTACCTTCTGATATAGAGAACAAAAATATGATACATAAAATAAATACACCACATAACATTGTCTGTGGTGATTAGTAACATGAACTTAAAAGCCTTTTGTATTAAACTAAAGGTCTGTCTGACCCTGCATCCATTTTTGTGGAGTGGCACATGATTTTGAAAGCTCTACCAGCAGAGCATCCAGGCAAAAATCATTGGCTGTTGTTGCTATCTCCTTCCAACATCTCTAGTGGCTTATGGCCTCTGAACATGGAAGATTTCTTGAGGTATTGTGAATAACAGTTCTATAGACCAATCCTCCATGAATTCCCTAGCTCTCTTTTCAAGCCATCTATGCCTGTCACCATCTGCTTTCTTTGCAACAGTCTGTTGTTCAGAATCTACCACCAAAAAAAGAAGGTTGTTATATAGTTCTAGTCTTCTGTGGATACAAAATAACAGTGTATATGTATTTGTCCAAGCTTGCCAGATTTTACTTTTTTAATATTACTGTTTAATATTTAATATTACTAATGTTAATTTAATATTACTATTACTAATTTTTAATTTAAAGTAATTTTTCAACCATGCTTTTAACTCATTATTTTAGTGTGTTTGTAGACAATTTTATTTCTGTTGAGAGACAGGATGGATGAATGAATGAATAATTTAAAACTTTCTTTTAAAAAATGTAGGCAAAGAAATCAATTTATTCCCATCTCAGTACACTGGCTGATTTTGCAATAGAAATGTTTGATGTTCTTGATGAAATCAACTATCAGTCTTACAATGATTTTGTTCTTCGGGTTGGTAAGTTACTTTTTCAATTGTCAGAGTTTGGAGTTTTAAGTTTCAAAATTAATCTGTTAGTTTTAGATATTAGAAACTGGGCAATACATTCTGTGTCTTAACATTAATAATTGAAATAAATTTTTGGGTTTGCCATTAATTAGCTTCTTACATAAAATGTTAGTCTTCTGAATAGGCCACAGAGTTTATTGAAAATGAAATGAAAGCTGTCCCTAGTGATCTCGGATGTGCATTTTGTTGTTCTTTTGGTACCTTCTTCCAGTATAGATTTTTTTTTCCAGAGGGACTGTGTCATACTGAGCCAACTTCCAGCCCCCCAAGACTGACCTCTACCCTTGAATAGGAGCAGGAAATTCCCCAGTTTTCATTAATTCTTCATTGCCACCACCCACTGCATTAAATCCCAATCTAGCAGCACAGTGGGACTCTGCAAGGGAGCCACCAGTCTTTCAGCTTAGAGATTCTTTTCTTCCCCCCACCCCTCTGGGAAAGAGAAATCCTGTATAACTGAGGCATGTGGAAGTAGGAGAGTTGAGAGCTCTTGAAACAGGAAAATGTTTATTCTAAGAAAAAGGAACATAGATAACAGAATTACCACTGTACATGAGGGCATCTTCCCCCAGGTCCACTTAGTAGTACAAGTTACAGATAGTCTATGTCATTCCAGCCATAGTACTAAAAATAAACAGAAATACCCTAACGTGACTAACTAATTAATATTCTAGTTACTCACATTGGGTATCACAGGCTTAGATGGTCTAAGAGAAGAATGAGGCAAGGAGGAGAGGCGTAGGACCTGCAGCCTGCTACTGACATGGATTTCATCTCCAGGATGTTTGTTGTCTCTCTACCATATGGTCTCTCAAGGATTTTTATAATTTCTCCATCAAAGCATCTCAAAGATTCTCACCTTCTTCCCCTTGATTGGGCAATTCTCTCCCCGTGACCTGTGAGGTTGACTCACAATAAAAAGTGTAACTTAACCCCAGCACCCCATTAACCCTTGGTTTACCTGGAGGGGGAAGTATCCCTCTTCAGCTAAGTCTAGATAATGGGAAGCCCCGTTATCATAGACTGCAAAGATTCTAATATGATTTCTGACTGGGGTTGTTGAGGAATCAGACTGGGAAAACTGTGAAATTAGGAAGGCTATACTAAAGCATTGGACCTCATCTTACAACCTATTCACTAAAGTTTTGTCATTGATCACAAACACCTTGGCTGGCATCCCATTGTTTAGTCTCAACTGGAGTAGACCTAGTCAATCAATTGTTGAATGGTGAGTCAACACATAGATAAATCTCATAGACTGACTGGGTCTGCTTAGGAGTAATGGGTCTACTCTTGTTAGGAGGTTAGTAAGGGACAATGTGCCTATTTCATCTAGAGTACACTAATCTCTTGGAAATGCAACATCAAGTGGTTGTCCCCAAAGTTCAGTTAGTAAATGAAGGATAGTAAATTCTCAATCAAATATGTTTTTGTCTGTCTCCCCATTCCACCTTACTTTATGTAGAAAATTGATTGATTTGAAACTTGCAACCAATTTGTATTTGGATATGAAAAGCGTATATGCAAATCCCGGCTTAAGGCAGGGAAATTCATAGGGGACCTTAGTGCTCTCTTTCTCCCTCTCTCACACACAAACTCACACAGAAGGAATATTTAGTTGTGAATATTAAGTAAGATAAAACTTTATTGCGGTCTGTCATGAACCCTTAGAATTAGTGTAGTGAAGAACCTTAAATAAGTTAGTGAAAATGAAGACATTTCTAAAAACGCACATTATAAATCTGTTATGCTCTTTATTACAGCCACAATTCATTTGGAAGAAAAGTTAAATAAATTTATAGTCACTTCTACTGTTTCAGGTATTAATGTAGGTCCTGTAGTGGCAGGTGTTATTGGTGCCAGAAGACCACAATATGACATTTGGGGTAACACTGTCAATGTTGCCAGCAGAATGGATAGTACTGGAGTGCAAGGTAAAATTCAGGTAAGTGCTTTTCTAATACTCTATAATGGATCCATCCTGATAAAATACACAGTGTCTTGCTTTACAGGAGACTCAGGAAGTTCAGTATATCCTAGTCTAGTCTAGAGATGGCCAAAGGTTGGCCACAGGCTGCATGTGTCCTCCCAACTAGCATGACCCCAGGTTCCCCTCACACATGCCTCTGCCTCCTTCCACACATCAGATGTTTTGCATTCAGATGGTCCATTATGCCCTCTAGGGAACACAGCCATTCTGCATCATTTTTGGCCTCCATTATCTGTTAGAGGCCAGAGGGAGTTTGGTGTTTTGTTTTGTTTTTCCAAAGCCAGGAGTGCCCAGTATTGTTCCAAAGTACAGCACTTTTCTTTGGCACAAGTGGCAGCCATTCACTGACCCTGAATATTTTGAAAAACAGTTATTTTATTGATATAGGTAGTCCTTCCACTTATAAAGAGTGCAGCTGTTTTATGCCATTCTTTTGCTGATAATTGTTAATAACCTACTGGTCATCCCTCTGAGGATGAGCCTTTATATGTAGACAGACTCCTCAGACAGCAGAAGTGCAGTCTGCCACTGGGGTTATATGTGAAGACTTGCCTACTTGATAGAATCTTCCAAACCTTGCACCCCATTGGCATAACCAGCATAACCACCATGCCATAATGAGGTGGCAGATTTGTGTGCGTATCATTCATTTATATAGCAGAAAGTACAGAATGAGCTTAGGAATACTATTGGGGTTCAACATAAACAGGCTTCAGTGTACGTGGTAATCCAAGACAGGTGTGCATCTCATCCCATGCTTATTTCTGATTATAGGATTGATTCACTTGTTTTAAAAAGCATATAAAAGCATAGGGATCTAATGTTTTTAATAGTACACTAGTAAAAACAGTCATTAAAAAACAAAATAAATTACCATCATATTCTTACAGAACTTGTACAACTAACAGAATTAGTGAAAGGCTTCTCCACAGAAGGTCAAAAATAATATTAGAAGTGAAGAGAAATGAAGTGAAAACACTTTACAGCTAATGTATGACTAACACCTTGAAACAGATTTTGCCTTGTGCTTGAAAGATGAAGAGACTAAACAGCTCTCAGATGAAATCTCATAGTTGAGGCCCAGCCACAAAAATACGTTCTCTGTAGTCTCTACCTGTCAGTCCGAGGAAATGTTAGTAAAGGCTTCTAAGGAGTAAGATAAATTTGCCATATGGTTTTACTTTAATATCTCACCAATGATATTTTGTCTACAGGTTACTGAAGAAGTCCAGAGGATATTGAAGTGCAGTTATGAGTTTGTATGTCGGGGCAAAGTCAGTGTCAAAGGCAAAGGTGAAATGCTGACCTATTTTCTTGAAGGAAAGGTCAATGGGAATAATTCGCAGTTACGATCCTTAAACTTAGAGAGGAAAATGTATCCTTATGGGAGAGCAAACATTCAGACCAAACTGGGCACAAGTTGTCCATCTGTGTCCTCATCCCCCAGCCTCTCAGCAAAGGCTGGGGCCGGAATGCTTCAACTGCCTTCAGCCCACACTAATGAGACACTCCACTATCTTCCTTCTGTGCCCGCCATAAAGGAGGCATGAGAACAATGAAAATACTCATAATGGTATTTGGAGTGAATGTGGAGAGCAGAGGTTGCCTGAATTTTTCACCAGGAAACTTAAGGCTACAGGTTTTGGTGTAAACCGAGATGTCTACAACCCAACCAAAGAGAATTTGGGAACCATTTATGTGAACTTGTAGAATGGATCAAATAAGGGCTAGCAATTTTATTAGAAAGAGTCTGCTGCTGATTTTGTGAGGATAACGAATATTTTATCAGCAATCTTAAAAGGGTAAATTGGAGAACTGAAAACATGATGCAAGTGAGAGAATATTTGCATATATATTTGTGTGTGTGCGTGCCCAGGCACATCTCTGCATATATGTGGCAGACATTGACAATATTCGTGATTGATTTTTGACAACCCTTGCATTGACAACTGTAAACATTCATAGAAAAATATGGCCAACATTAATTTCTGACATACAGTGGCATATTATATAGAAATGACACACACACACACACACACACACACACACACACACACATACAAAATACTTCCTGCAGTAGCAAAGAGAGAATGTTTTTACCATCATATCCAGAGAAATTATATCTAATACTTCCACCTAATGTTTAGGCGGAAAGTATAGGCCATACACCCTGCACTAGAGGGCAAACAACATATATCTGAGGTTATAGCAAACCTTCTAGAGTCTTTTCTCAGAGCACATGAAAAGCAACAGTAACAAAGTGGCAGCACTTACTTTATATATGAAGTAGCAAAGGCATAAGTAAACAGATGTAGCTTTCAAAATGTACAGTTTTTGTATCTTTGAATGGTTTCGGACTATATAGTGATGAGTCAGGTAGCAGAGCTAAATTTACTAAAGATGTGATAATCTAATAAATCAGATTAATTAATACAATCCTATACATATACAATTTGAACTGTGTAAGAGTTGCATTTCTGTTAGACAGATCTACAGAGAAGCAGCTCCTACACTTCATCAGCTGGTATGTATGAACAGATTTTCCACATAACAACTTTGGGACAAAACTAAATTGTGTATGATAAGTGCTGGTAATGTGGCAGGTTTGCACATGTAAAAAAGTACATGTATACCTCAGTTAATGAAGTTGTGTTGCTGAACATTACTCTAACAGAAATACGGATAGATTTCTACACAACCAAAAAGAAGAGCATATCAACCAGATAGGGGATAGCTGGCTTATCTGGTCTCCTCTTTTCTCTCTTATTTTGCTCTTCATGTATGCTCAATTAAGGGACTCTGGAGTCAGCTGCTAAAAATGTAAAAAATCTAAAAATCTGTGTTTCTCCGGTCCTCCTTTACTGTCCTCCTAGTACTGATCCTGCTAAAAAAAATTAAACTTAACACAAGATAAGGTGGGAAAGAGCAGCTGAATGGACGTAAAAAGACCTTGCAAAAAGGAACTTCTCTGTCAGAGGTTTTGTTAACTGAGGTATGCCTCTATTTACATGTAAAGAAGCATGACTTTTCAACAGGCTAAATTGCTGGCCATTCTACAGATTTCTATTAAAAGAAACTGAATTACATTATATTTGCAATTATATAGATATTGTTCTGTGCCATGAAAAGGAGAATTGTGCTCAAAAGGGAGTTTTCGTATGTGAAGTTCCTTTTGCAAACAAATGGAAGGCATTGTGAAGCTAGTCCTTCTTTTTTTCTTTTAATGGATTCTTTGCAGTAAGAAAAAAATGTGACAAAATCATGTGTTGACCCCATAAAATTCAGTGAATGAAGCAGGGTTTGATAATAGACTCGTCTGGAACCTGTCAAAGGCTTCTTGTATGAGTAAAACCCTATTCTGTTTATGAAATGCAACATTTGGATCTGGCTGATACTTTTTGATGCCAGCTTCTGCACCAGGTTTGTTCTTGCTTTTAAGATTAGAGTTACAATCTCACATTTTGATAAGATAGAACAATAAGATACCAGTACAGCAATTTACACAGTAGGAACTCCAGTATTTCTAATGGAAACAAATTCAATAATAAGACTGAAAATGTCAGCTAGCCAGAATTGTTTTGCATGTGTGTGTGGGAGAGAGGGGGGGAGGCAGGGAAAACATGTTTTCCCCGTTGTCTGATTTGTGAATGTATTTTAGTATCTTAGGTGTATCTCCTCCCTTGAACATCTGCACTCCATACCTAGTTGATGTGAACAATAGAGCAAAACGTTTCTACTTTGCAGCTCACATTCCTGTCAGTGGGTTTTGTGCAGAACGTATTCCCGTGGGTTGCCCTTGTTACTGCTTGTGCTTCATTGATACTGGTGTGATACATTGGAGTCCAGTTACCTTGGCTGATACTTCTCCACTGTAGAGAATAATTTTCAGAGAAACATCCACTGGGGAGATCCTTACTTCTTACTCTTCCCAATACTTTTTCTCTATGTAGTCTCAACCCATCTACTTTTCCCTACTTGGAATCTGAGGTTGTATGTTCACGGTGTCAGTTGGAGAAAACCTGTGAGTAAGGCCTGCTGACTGCTGTTTCTTCCTTGCAAATCTTTTGCACTTGCAATCTTGTAAGGAAGAGTTGGCAAGTTAAAATAGGGATCTGTGAAGAATCTAATTTTAGCTCTGTGTTCAGTGGGATGCTCTCAGTTCAGACTAATGCTCAGACTGTCCACAGAACAGATACAATTTGTGCTCTAGAATCCCCATACTGATGGTTGTGTCCAATTTTTTTCCCATTTAAGAAGTGTGCTTAGGAAAATATTGCAAGTTTCAAATGAATAGAAAACACTGCCTGAACATGTTTATTCAAGGAGGATGCTTAAGCAATGCATACAATGTATAAAATAAGGGGGATACATACTACACTGTTGTTTTTTTAAAGAAAGAGAGAGAAAAAATATGGATCTCCTTTTATTTAAAAAAAAATCCCACAAACCTGAAGAAAGTAGGCCCCATTGTACTTAGAGGTAGAAAGAGAACCCATCCAGTGCTGTGGACTTTTTTTTATCTGCAGTTTCTTAAGTTCAAGTGTAGACACACTTTTAGCACCACTGAAAACCTTTCCAGTGGGACAGACATACTGTCCAGATGTCCAGACTTTGCCCCTGAGCTACATATGGTTTAATTCTTATCAGCATTTCTTATTTGAATGCTTCTAAAGTATTATTGCAAAATTTCTTTTTTATCATGAATAAATGTTCATCTGTTTGTTTCATTCTGTATATGTCAGGAGAAAGATGTATAATATAAAAGAATATGTGATAGGGAAGATGAATATTCTGGAAACTTTTAGATATGAGTATCAATTTTTTTAAAAAAAATACTTTTGCTAACATCCGTACTGTCTTCACCAGATAGATGGAAATAACAGTCTCCTAATACCACTGGACTTCTATCTAACAATGCTAAGAGATTTTAGAAAGCTTAGTCTAAGTAGTGGCAACACAAACATACTTGAACTCTGCCAAATTGGGGCATCAGTGTATTATGCTCTGCAGAGCTCCCATTCACTTCATTAAAGATTTTACAGAACTTTCCAGTACATAGACTGTGCTCCATGTTTTAGATCACTTGTCTCTGTATTCCTGTATAGTGACATCTTCCTTATTTCATTTCCATGCCATGACTGCTGGCATCAACAGCCCCTCAAAATGTCTTATGATAAGTCGTAGCTCTACAGAGCCTATAGTTTCTCTTCAGCAGGATTCAGATTAGTGATGTGCTATGTTTGGGTTAGTAAATATTATTAGTGCAAACGCTGTTTTCACGGCAGCCCCAAAGCTCCTTTTTCCTCCCAATTCAGGGAGATAATAATGCTAGAGCTGCATTTGTCTTCAGTGACAATATCATGTAGGAAATCTGAATGGCTGTATGCAGCTATCATTATCATTCTTTCTTTTCCTTCCACAAATAGTTCCACATGCTCCCTTCCAAATCAGTGAAAAGTGCGAGTGGGGTACAAGGAAATGTTTGTGTGAATAACATCACACACACACACACACACACACACACACTCATTTTACCTCACCTCTAATTTGAATGCTTTTGTTTTTCGATTTTCTTTTTCCAACTCAGTCACCAAGATTGATCTTGCTATATGTTCCAACAGAATACCTAGTTCTGTCCTAAAAAGCATATATATAAATCCCATTTTGATTAACCAGATGAATCATGTGAGAATTGTTTAATATGGGATCATGCATAATCTTTCTGTCTTAAATCCTTGGAGGAGTCCTGTCATTATCAGAGGCCTGTTAATAGGAAGCACAAATTCCACATAAACTTTGCACAATTTTTTTCTTTATAAGGTACTAGTAATAATTAAAAATTTCACTGACTAGTGGGGCAGAGAAGAAATCATAGGTCTTTAGGGGAAATTATTGTAAAATGTTCCTAAAGTAACTTTTAACCTTTATTGCTATTGTTATCTTGGTGCTAGTGAATAGATGTTAAGTTGAATTCTTAGGCCCTTTCCACACGGTATTTGCCATGCGAAAGGGCTCCTGGAGCATCACGCAATGTGAGGAGCAATCTGCACAATGCACTCACAATTGCGTGACGCTCCAGGGGCCAGCAGGCACCAATCGGTCACCTTTTCATTTTCGGCTAGAAGCTGAAAATGGTGCATGATCGCGCATTGCTCCCGGGACCCGCGTGCACTTACCTGGTGTGTGGAACCTCCGGAGCCATGTTGGTTTCGCTTCCTACCCCAGTGCAGCCTGGGAAGGCCCCAGGCTGCACTGTGGAAGGAAGAGGCAAGGCTCTTACATGAGCAGGCAGCTCGTGCAGAGCCGACGGACCCTGGATGCGAGAGCCTCTCACCGGAGGCTGCTCGCGCGATCCCTGCACCCCAGCGCTGGAAGAAGATAAGGTGTGGAAAGGGCCTTAGTTAAGTAAGTCCAAGTATTTCAACATTTTCATCAGAACAGTATTCTTTAAAATAATTTCAGTGCTGGGAATGCAAAGGTTTAAGATTTGGGGTCCTGAGTATCAAAATCTGTTGCATATGATATTTATATGGATATTTAATATACTGGAGTAGATTCTAGCCCTGTTCAACTTGTATTCTAGCCCTGTTCAACTTGTACTAGTAATGAAGCAAAAGAAAAATCAAGAAGTAGCTTCTGCAGATCAGTCAATGCTCTCTGCCATTTCAGTAGTCTCAGGGGCTTGGTTGCACACTCTGCTACTCAGTGATCATCTGCATGTAGCAGAAAAGCAGGGCAGCATATCTCCTCTAAATGTAGCAGAAGTAATGTGGGAGAAAACTAAGCCACATTTTGGCCCACAACATAGAGTTGATTGGTGTGTTTCTTATTCATTCAACTTTTCTTGCAAAACTTGTATCTCCCTGCTGAGCACCCACACATTACTTTCTATCTAGCAGATTACATTCCCATTTTCAAGGGAGTAAAGCCTCCACAAAGGTAGGTCAACTGCAGTGCTCGTTATTCACTCCTTATTGTTTAGCTGTAGGCTATTATAGCTTAATTATATAAAAATAAGGGACATATGTTTTGTGGAACGTGTACTAGAAACATCAAAAGACTAATATGACCAAATAATGTCCACCATGAAAATTAGCAAAAGCATCAGAAAATATATAGCCTTTCAAAAAAAATTATAAAATATTAGCAAAAGTGAATTATGCGGAGACCTACAGTTTAACTGTATAATGTCAAATAACTTTAATAGGTATTGGGGGCAAGAATTTAAGCTTATGCATTCCACTATCACATAATAAGATCCTCTTTTTGTGCATTCTCTCTAAGAAACTAAGTAAGAGTTCAACCTAAATCACTGACATTCATTAATTTGCTTGATTTTATATAACATAAGGACCAATTCGGACAAGGCTCTAATGATATGGAACACATATGCAGCAGAGTGGGATCAGTCACTTGTTCTGCCTCTATTGATTGTACCTATGCTGCCTCCAGATCTCATTTGTCATTGGATGTAATGTTCCCCTCAAAGAGCCAAAATGAACTTGAAACTTTGGTTTGAAGAGGAAAACTGTTGCCTTGAACTCCTGATTGTTAAAAATAATGAGCCGTTAATCATAGAATAGGCCCAAATCATTAAAAAAAATCATAACTAATACAAAGCAGGTGATTAAATGACAAAACCCCCGAAGGTTCCTTTGAATGTACAGTAAGAGAACCTCTCCTCCAATTCAGTAGTGGGCAGGCTAAGAAATTAACATCACTAAAACTATTAGAAATGAGAAGGAGAAGCAGAAGAGAAGGTTCTGATTTTCTACAAATTAGTTATTTTTAGAGGATGGCAGGCAAAAAAGAAAAACTAGATATGAGCCCTTGAGTAGTTCAAATGATGAACTACATGACCAGTCTTTCAAGCTCCAATATCTGGTACAATTAAGGTTATTCTGAGTATGAATATGAGAAGAAAGAGATATCTGATCAAAAGAAGTACTACAAATGTATCATTGTCTAACTGGATTCTTTTGTATCTAGTAAAATACAAACATACACTTATAGGAATTAAGTACTGTAACCCCGAGTTTTGACATTAATTTAGAAAAAGTTAATTCTGCTGTGGGGAGTTAATACTAATGAACCTGAACTGGACCCAAATGTTTAATGACTCTAGTCCTTGATTTGCATTGGGCTTAGTCTCATCAGTGGGTTTCCAGATTTTATAGCTCAATATGTTTAGCATATGTGCATTGGACTTCATGCATGCAGGGTCTATGCAAATATTACATCCAATATATATGGACATCCTGCAGGCAGGGCAAGCACACAGTGTAGGGCCAGGCCAGAAGTAATTCTACTTTCCTGCTGTAACTACACACAGTTAGAGCCTCATCTGAACCAGCCTTAAGAAGTTAATCCAGCATTAGCAATCCAAATTCTTTTACATTTCCAATTCATACCAGAGCACTATTTTAGCCATAATGTTCTTTCAGGTGAGGGTTTTATATTGCAGTGACAAGCAACTTTTTTTTTTAATTTAGGATAAAACTGTATTATATTGCCTTATTTATTTTTACTCTTGTACAGTATTAAGACATTGGCCTTTTATTTATTATTGTTGTTGTTATTCTTATTATTTACTCTGAAGGATGTATTGTATGAAATTTTGTAAATACTTTTAGATATGACAGGTTTATTGCATGTACACTTGTATTTAAAAAAAACTGCAGAAAGGCACACTTTTAACAGATGTTAATGTTGGTTGTTGTTTTTTTGTTTGTTTTAAAGAAGGGTTTTACATGTGCATGAGTATTATAAACTTTTTGGGAATTGATGTCCTTTTTGCTTTTCTTCTGCAATCTACTGCATGCCACTCATGCCTGACTTCGGTAAAAAGCAAAGCAAAATTGAAAGAGTAAGTTTCTTTCTATATGTTTTTGACATATGACTTCAGAATTTTTAAGGCACTATTAGTTGCATGTGCGTACTGCAAAAGCAAATCAAAATTATGAAGTGATGGCACAAGAAAACTTTGATTTGCCATGTTCTGCCAACCTCAGTGTTGCTAGGTCCACATTATATGGTATATGAAATGCTCTTTCAACATCTATGCTACCTTTATAACGGTACCTTTGGTCATTAGAAGCAATAAATTAAATTTCACATACTGTAACAGATATAACTAAATATAAATCAGTGGAAAAAGTAGTGATGTAAAATCAAGTCTACCAATTCATTAGGTACTGTTTAATACCTTGTTTAACTTAACAGTATAAGTAAATGTTATGATGGGAAAGGAAAGACTCTGTAAATCCCAAAATATCAGAGCACAAACTTGCCCCTGGAGATATGACTATAAGATGCTGCCTTAGACTAAACTGATCCATCTAGCCCCTGCACTCTAACTAGCAGAACTTCTCTTAGGTCTTAAGCAGAGGCTTTTACTAGTCTTGCTTTTGAGCCTTTGCAGATACAAATATATGAACATAAGAAGCTGCCTTATAGCAAGTCACGCTATTGGTCTGTTTGGACCAGCACTTTCTCATCTGCCTGGCAGCAGCTTCAAGGTTTTTTTCCCCCTAGCCTTGCAGCCTGAGATGAACTGGATATGACAGGGATTATACCCCGGAATTTACACATATAAAGTACATCTTTAGCCCCTGAGCTATAGCACCCGCCCTCCACCATGAAAAGATGAAGAGTTTTCCTTCAAAAGCATTTTCATATACTGTAGGTGAGACCTCAAGGTAAGAAGACCAAAGTGTCAATTTCATCAGACTATAAACAGGCAGAACTGCATTGAAGAAAGGGGGTGGGTGGGAATTTGGTCCAATACAGTTACCCAGACTGTAGTTTTCTATGGTAATAACAACAATTAGTTATTGTATCTGAGATAAGCAGTATAAAAAGAGATGGTTTTTAACATGTTATATATTGCTGGACACAATTTTCATTCAATGGCCTTATTTCTTTGATTCCTATGGTTCAAAAAATGAAGAGATGGTACCAAAAATAAACTATTGAAATGAACTGTGGGATTTCTGAAATACAGTACAATTTTTCATTTTGCCTTTTATTTCCTTCTTTTCTGAGATTTTTCTACTAAAACTCAGCTTTGCAATACTGAATGATGCTTCCTAGAATGCAAGTCCCAGTGATTTCAATAGGACGTACTTCTAAGTAAGCAGGTCCAGGGTATATTATTTTCTGCTATATCTAGATTAGCCCTCTCACTGATTACTCTTTAGCATCAGACCATGAAGTCTTTTCTGAGTCAGTGTCCTCACTGTCTGGAGTATTAATGTCCAAAAGCTATAATTGAGTTTCTTGTTAGGAGGACTGCGAACACTCAGAAATATTATGTAAATGCAGATGCTGTGATCTCATATTCCCAGCTTTATTATGCAATTTTATTTCTGTTTATTTAATTAAAAATGGAAGAAGAAATGTGAAGTGCAACTGATTTATTAAAACTGCAACATCATAACATTTTGATCATTCTATAATGGAAAAGCAAATATGTTAGGGTATCTGTAATATAATGTGACCAGAAGAAAATTCATGAGGAAAGCCTGTGTAATAAGAAGGGAGCATAATTTGTATAATCAGATAGTCTAGATCTGCAAACTTTATGGACCCTCAACATTTATGTAACTCTGTGGCCGCACATTATGATTCTTTAAGACATTAATTTTTTTATTTCATGAATAAGGACATACATAGAGAAACACATGGCAGAGGACATCAGAATGTACAAATCTAATTCAGCAATTGTTCTGATGCCAGAACTGAAAGTTTTTTCAAATTGTTATAATAATATTCCTATTCACACATTAGTTAACAAGTTTCCCCCTTCCTTTCATTCCTTTTCATTCTTTTTTCCCCCTTTTCCTACACCACTTTTCTTTTCTGTTAAACATCTGTAACCTCCCTTTTTATGTAAAGAAAATAGTGGAGCAGGGGAAAACATCTAAACTCATACAGTCTTACCTGGGAATAAGCTCCACTAAGCACAGTGGAGTTTACTTCTTCATAAACATGCTTTGGGTTAGGCTGCAAATGTCCTTACTTAATCCCAAGTGGCATGCATGCCCTTGAATATACTTCTGGGATGTGTCTTGTTGCTGAAATGTTTTTTTCACATAAAGTTCTCAGTTTATACCAACTGTGGGTCTCTGGACCATAAAATTATTGAAGATGTCATGCCAGATGATGCCACAATTGCAGATAAGTAAACACAATAGTCATTTGAGTATAGCTGAATGCATCCTACTTGCATGTCTCATGCACAAAGGATCCTAGACTGCGGGACAAGGAGTCCAAAGTATTAAATTTGTCCAGGTTTGCATAATCTAAAAAAAAATAAAATAATGAGAAGGCTTTTTGGTAATAGTAAGCCATACTTCAGATGACAGAGGTATCTAGAGAAGGGTCTTCAGTTAATACCTTAAGTTGAGACCTTACAGCTACCCTAGTGCAAGTGGTGGTGGTAAAAATGCAGCAGAGATGGTGGGAGGAGGAAAATGGCTGCAGGCTAAATAGCAGCACTGAGGAGATAGACAGAAAAGGCTGCTCAGAAGCTAAGAGGGAAGCTCTCTCTCCCAATGACAATGCCTTTCTGTGTCATCATACCCTTGCATAAAGGACGATATCAGCAGAAAGCAACATAAAGCACCACCAGGATTCCAGCCCTCCATAAGAACAAGCATATGGGAATTCAATTATATTGTGACGTATATTTTCCTCATGTATTTGCCCAGTTTAGGTATTCTGAGGGTGAGAAGTAGGAGCCCATGTCTGTGGTAAGAGAGCCAAGCTGCAAGGCTGGCTGGGTAAGGCAAACAGAATGGGGAGAGGGAGACGAATTTAGCTGGAGTAGGATGGCAGGTTGTCTCAGCTTGAGAGCTAAGAGAAGTGCTGAAAAGCTCTCTGGACAAAGAATCTTAGCCTGACTCTGGAATCATAGGAAATGCCATCTTGCTCTTTAAAGTCTGTCTCTTTAGAGCAGTGAACCAGAAGACAGATTGACATTGAGAAGCAGGTGGGTGCTTTCAGTAGTTGCCAATATGTTTAGAATGGTAGTTGACGACTCTTTCCATCACATACAGTTCAGAGAGAAGTAATAAAGCAGCCTAGCTTGATACTCTGTTTGAATATAGCTTTAGGAAAATTTTAAGAATGAATACTACATTGTATCACATGTCCTCTAACCTTCCATCAAGATGATCTGTGTGAAGGTTGCAGAGCAAAGGAAAATACATATATTTACATGGTCAGGCATTTGATTTGGTTTCTTCTCCTCTGGCAAGAGTGACTGGGCCTATTGTAAACAGGGTGTTGGTTTATGACCCATAATTTTCATAACAGAGTGCTCATGCTGGAAAAGATTCCCAAAAATCACATTTTATTCATATATGTCCTTCAATTTGTAGGTGAAAAATTAAGTACTTTATCAAGAACTGTAATAATTTTGAAGTGGGCTTGCAATTAGGGAAGTTTCTAAGGGTCCTTATGCGGTAGTGTGGTTTCTGCTTCTGTGTAGTCATGACCAGTGTGACTTCCACAGCATTTAAAATAGAAGGATCACATGGAAAAGGGAATTTACCCAGTGTCTTTTTGTGTAAGCACCCACAGAGGACTGAAGATATGAAAGAAATAATTTGATCACTTTTCAGATATTTGGCCTAAATCCAACTGTTAATGCCAAATAGAGTAAACTCACTGAATCAATGTGACTTATGTAAATGTTGATTAACAAATTCAAATTGATTCAATTTGAGGAGGCAAAGCTCTGGGAAAGCAGCAGGTTGTCTGCATACTTCTTCCCAACAGCCTTTGGCAAACTCACTAAGCAAAAAAAAGCAGCCAGGCGTGGAGGCCCAGCAAGTTTTTAAGCCAGCAGATAAAGAGACAAAGTTCTGGGAGAGTGGTAGGTTATTTGCATGTTTTTCATCAGCTTTTGCTAAAATTGCTGTGAGCAAAAAAGTGGCTAAGTTGGGAGAGGCAGCAAGCTTTTGAGCTACTAGTACATGTCTTTTGGTATATATGGTTATACCCTATATAGATAATGCAAGGATGAAGAAGGGACAAATAACTACAGAAATGGAAGCTGAAAGATCCATACATCTCTCCTGTATTGTATGTGCAAATGTTTGTCTTGCCAGAAAACATAACCAACTATACCTGAAGCAAGTGCAAATTGGTAGTTTTCTTGGTCAGTGTACTACAGCAACCCATTTAATGCATCAGAGAACATGTGAACTTCTTGGAGAAGTTCTTCATGAGAATAGATCCTACAGAGCCAACTTCTTGGAGAAGTTCTTCATGAGAATGGATCCTACAAAACCAACAGCAAGAAACTGCCTAGGCAAATGAAGAGGCCTGTAACAATTGAAGAAGCACCCTGGACGGCAGTCACCGTCAAGAGCAGATCATACAGAAGGGATAAAGAACCTCTCCAATTGAGCAACTGTGTCTTCATGAGGATAGCAGCAGTGAAGATGCTCAAACAGGAAATCAGCAACAAGGGATTCTGCTTGCCAAGGAAAGATTCAAGGTAACCACCAATTGCAGCAAGAAGAAAAGAAAGATGCTGGTGGTTGGGGTCTGGAATCACCTAGCAAAAATAAATGAGTTCAGATCTCTAGAGTCAGATGAACTGCAGAGTACTGAAGGAATGATAGAATCATAGAGTTGGACCACAAAGACCATCACGTCAAGAGTCCTGCCATGCAGGAATACACCATCCAAACATTCCCCACAGATGGCCATCCAGCCTCTGTTTAAAAAACTCCAGACAAGGGGATTCCAACACATTCCAAGGCAGTGTATTCCACTGTCAAACTGCTCTTACTGTGAGGAAGTTCTTCCTAATGTTTACATGGAATCTCTTTTCCTAAAGTTTGAAGCCATTGCTCCATGCCCTAGATTCTGGAGCAGCAGAAAACAGGCTTGCTCCATCCTCCATATGACATCCCTTCAAATATTTAAACATAGCTATCATGTCATGTCTTATCTTTCTATTCTCCAGGCTACACATGCCCAACTCCCTATATCTCTGCTCACAGGGCATGGTTTCCAGGCCATTTTGGTTGCTCTCCTCTGGACATGTTGTAGTTTGTCAATATCCTTCTTTAACTAAGGTACCCAGATCTGGACACAGTATTTCTGGTGCAGTCAGACCAAAGCAGAATAGAGTGGTATTATTGCTTCCATCAACCCAGACACTATACTCTTATTGATACAGCCTAGAACTGCATTGGCTTTTTAACCTGCTGCTTCACACTACTGATTCATATTCGGCTTGTGTCTATTAAGAACCACAGATCCCTTTCATCACATGTACTGTGGTGAAGCCACATGCCACCTATCTTATCTCTGAGCATTATTTTATTTTATTTTTCGTCCAAGTTCAGTACTTTACATTTCTCTGAGTTAAAATGTATTTTATTAGTTTTGGCCCAGTGCTCTAATCTGTTAAGGTCATTTTGAATTCTGATCCTGTCCTCTAGGATCTTAGCTACCCCCCCCCATTAGATATTGAATGGCATTGGACCTAGGTGTCATGCCCTGCCTTAGAGACCCTGGCAGTGAGGAGGAGGATTCTGAATCTGAGGCAGAAGTTTCCCCAGAGGCAGGAGTTTCCCCTGAAGCTTACTCAGAAGAAGATAACAAACAATAGCAGGGTCATGAGCAAGAAGAACAAATATCAGAAGATGAGGTAACACAGACTTTTAATGTGCAAGAGAAAAAGAGGGGCTGCACCGCTCAGCATGTTTAAGTAACAAACAAGCCCTAATGAAGGAACACCTGTGGCAACAGCATCAGTAAGATAAAAGGCTATCAGCTAGCCCTTTCCTTCCAGGGTCAGCAACTGGTTGTTGAATCCCTGTGCTGTCATCTGGACTACCTTGAACCTCTGCCTCTTTGACAATGACTTGGATTTGCCCTTTGGATTTGTTTACTTTGGAACCTGACCTCTGTTTGGACAACCCCCACTCTTGCCTTGTAAGTAAGTCCTGTTCTGCCGGTTGCTGATTAATTGTCTGCTCTGTCCTGGACACAACACCAGGACAGAACCCTGTGGCACCCCCCTAGTCACTTCTCTCCAGGATGAAGAGAAGCCATTGGAGAGCACCCTTTGGGTTCAGTTGGTCAACTTGTTACAAATCCAACTAACAGTAGCATTGTCTGGCCCTGATTTAATCAGCTTGTTTGCAAGAATATCATGGAGACTTTGTCAAAGGCCTTAGTGAAGTTAAGATACACTATGTCCACAGCATTCCTTTCATCTACCAAGCTAGTAAATCTATCAAAAAAAGTAACAAGATTAGTCTAGCATGACTTGTTTTTGAGAAATCCATATTGACTTTTAGTGATCATGGCATTCCTAAGTGCTTACAGGCTGTCTGTTTAATGATGTGCTCTAGAATCTTTCCCAGTTTTGATGTCGGTTTGACTGGGCAGTAACTGTTTAGGTCCTCTTTCTTTCCCTTTCCAGAGATGGGGACAATATTTGCCCTCCAGTCTGCTGGGACTTCTCCTGTTCTCCAGGAATTCTCAAACATTATTGCCAGTGGTTCTGAGATTACTTCTTCCAATTCCTTTAATACCTATGGAGGTAGTTCATCTGGCCCTGGATTTGAATTCGTTTAGAGAAACCAGGTGTTCCTGTACTATCTATTTACCTATGCTGTGCTGCTTTTCCTTTTCCATGTCATCTATTCTATTTTCCCCAGGTAGAGCATTGTTTTCCTTTTGGGAGAAGACCGAGACAAAGAAGGTGTTTTTTCTCTGTCCCTGTTAGCATTTTCTCATCCTCTCCACACAGAAGCCTATCAACTCTTTGTTCTTTCTTTTGCTATGGACATAACGAAGAAAGCCATTCTATTGTTTTTAACTTCTCCAGCAAGCCTGAGTTCATTCTGCACTTTAGCTTTTCTGACTTTCTCCCTTTGCTTGCTGGCTATTTGTTTGAATGCCTCTTTGGTGATTTCCCCCTTTTTCCATTTCTTGTACATGTCCCTTTTAAATCTTAACTCTTTAGATCTTTAGTCATCCATCCGAGATTTTTTTTAGACGCCTCCTATTTTTCAGGATAGCTGAAATGTCCCATTACTACTATGTCTCTCCTTTCTGAATGGTCATCTGTTCTGAATTATTCAAGTCCTCAGTATGGCTTAGAAGTCTGTAGTAGACCTCCCACAATGACATCACTGTTGTTTATCTATCCCTTTCTCAACCTGTCTTCCAAGATTTAAATCATGGATCTCTTCACAGGTGTAAACATCCTTGACATATAGTGCTACTACTCCTCCTTTCCTGTTTGATCTATTTCTCTGAAATAGGCTATACCGTTCTATTTCTACATTCCAATCATGAAACTCATCCTACCAGGTTTCACTAATGCCTGTTATATCATATTTACTTTGCTGTGTTACTAGTTAAAGTTCATTTTATTTCCCATGTTCTGTGCATTAGTGTAGAGGTAACTGCTCATTTAAGTTTCTTTCCCTCCTACCATTGAGTTCCTATACTGTTTGCCCCATTTTCCCTATAAGATGTGCACTATTATTCCCAGTACTTGATGAACTCCTGCCCTTAAGAATACTTCCCTCCCCATAACTCAATTTAAGGCCCTCCTAATTAGGTTTCTGAGATTCATAGGAAAAACGTTACTGCTAACTGCTGTGTGGTGCACCCCATAACTTGCCAAAAGTCCATCTTTATCAAACTTTGAACCATGGTCCAAGAAGTCAAACTGTTCCTTGCAGCACCTTTTGTGGAACCGAATGACTATTTGTCATTTCTGACTTCTGGTGACCCTAAGATAAACCTATCATGACCTTTTCTTGGCAAAATGTATTCACGAGAGGTTTATCTTTGCCTTCTTCTGAGGTTATTTGTGGGGGCGGGGAGTGGACAACACTCTGGGACTCCTCAAATGTGATGGGGGAGCACTTGTTGTAAGAGACCAGATGGAAAACCTTAGCTGCAAGGCACTCAGAGATGTCATCAAGGCAATACTGCATGTGAAAAGGACCTTGGGATTAATGTTGGTCATAACTGAGCATAATCCAGCAGAATGATGCTGCTGTAAAGAAGGTGAATGCTATTTTAGCTTGTATTAATAGAAGCATAGTTTCCAAGTTGAGGGAGGTAATAATCCTAATGTACTCTGTACTGGTCAGGCCTCATCTGGACTACTGTATTCAGTTCTGGGTGCCTCATTTTAAGAAGGATATAAATATATTGGACAGGTTCAGAGAAGGACAACAAGGATGATAAGAATTATGGAGAACAAAATGTATGCGAAAAATTTGAAGGAGCTGAACATGTTCAACTTGATGAAGAGAAGACTGAGAGGTGACATGATTGCACTCTTTAAATGTGCTTTTTAAACTTTGAGGACTGACACAAAAAGCACTGTTCTCTGTTTCTCCAGAGGATAGGACCAAGTCTAATGGTTTGACCTTACAGGAAGGTAGATTTTGATTGAACATTAAAAGGAACTTCTTGACAGTAGGAATCATTTCACAATGGAAGCACTTGCCTAGAGAGGTGGTGGGATCTCCTTCTCTGCATGTCTTCAAATAGAGGCTGATCAGCTACCTGCTGAGGATGCCTCATCTGGAGATCCTGTGTTGATTAGGGGGTTGGACTCAATGGCCCATGAGGCCCCTTCTAACTCCATGATTCTATGATTCAGTAGGTTTATTGTAGTTGGAGCTAAAGCTTGGATTTTGGCCATTTTTTGTTTTTTACTAAAATGTACCTCCCATGCACCATCAATATTCCCAGGGCAATGTCATGGGGGGGGGGGGGAGAGACGACTACACAAAAGCAGGAACCACACGGCTTATTTGGCTGGCAGAACCAGCAACAAGCTTTCTTTGAATGTATTACTCCAAGCTACAGGAGGGTTCTGTATATCTGAATATGCACCCACAAAGGTGGAAAACTCTTCTTGCATAAAATAAACAACATGTGCCAGAAAAGACTGCTCTGATGTTTTCTTCTTAGAATACTAGTTTTGTACATGCAGGGATTTCTCCCCTGATGGGGAGGACTTCAAACAAACAGGTTCTACAGTCACAATTGGTACATTCCATGAAAGTTTTCCTTTCAGTTCTGTGGAAAGAATAAATTGACCTTAAAAATTTAGGCTTTCAGGAAAGTAGGAAGAACAACCAAATATGCAAGTGTTCTTTTGTCACCTAACTTCAATGGCCTAGAGTTGAGCACACATCAAGAACTAGTTTTATTCCCCACTTTATCTATGTATTCATTACATTTATGTGCTCACAACAGAGTATGTTGTTGTCCCCTCACTGCTTTTTAGCCTGGGAGTAACCCAGTGAAGTAGGTCAGGCTATAAGATAGTAATAAGCCTAAGCCTAGGGCTGAGTGTAGTCTTCCCAATTTTTGTTCAGCACTTAAACCACTCAACATACTAGCATAGGTCTGCATTCCATTCTCAATACTTGTAGTTTATACCCTATATTCCAATTTACCCTGAAATTAGATGATGAGAATGGTAGCTGTTTTCAATGTGCTATGGATCTGGTCCATTAAATTACAAATATCCTGATCAATAGAGCTGCTTTTCACTGAGCTTTAGAACTAAAGAAGATGAAACATGGTTGCATCTATCTTTTCTCCATTTTTTTCCCAAGGGCATCTTTAAGTAGCCAGAGGAACAAACAAGGGAAGGAATGCTAACTCTTTTGCTTTTGGCAGTTTTCTGACTTGAAATTGCACTCCCTGCAATACTGCTTTTCACTCATGAAGGGAAAATGTCAAGGAAAAGATTCATGCAACTGCATGTTTTGTCCAGTTTAGCTTTGTGAAAGGGGCTACCATAGAAAATGTATGATATATGATTGTCATTGTTACAATAACTGAATACACTGGGTAACTTGGAATGAGAACATAGCATAAATAATACGGGTCTATTTTTATGTACATAGAATATTGTAGAGTATCTTCCAGTCTTTTTCAGAATTGCTGAATTGAGAAAGAGCAATTAAATCTTTGTCTTATTTTTATGTTGGAAGGTGGAAAGTGAATGAACTGAAATGTTGACATTCAAAATTGTGAATGTAAATTTCTTACTGAAACTTTTATACTAAGTGTTTGCACTATTATCATTTCTGAAGTTTAATTAATAAAGGAAACAATCTTCTTGAGTAAATAAGACTGAGTAGTCTTTCACTGAAGCTGTGGTTTCTTTGTCCATGAACCCTAAAAACATTTAGGACTAGAAAATTTGCCTTTTCTGGCTTGTTGCTCAGTGTTCATGTGATCTGGTTATTGTCCTTGGATATTTTCTTTGTTGGGAGGTGAAATATCAAATGCAGAGCTCAAGCAATGTGCTGAAATTTCACTCAAATCTTATTCCATTTTGGATCTCCAATTGGAAAAGCTGTCATTCATTTGCTGGATCCAGAGTTGATCATTTGAATGGTTGGGTCCAGATTTAAGCATATGCAGCCAGGTTGGCTGAAATGATTCCCTGACACATCCTCCCATCCTCCCCATGGAGAGATGGGGGGCTGGGTGGTGTGAGCAGTTTGAGCAGCAGAGTACAAGAAGCAAGGGTGGGATGCACTGTGAGGGTGCAAATTGAGGTGACAAGAGGAGGAGTAAAAATAGGACAGTAAGTGGCATGAGCTCTATGAGTGGCACAGGCAGTGGAGTGCAAGAAGCAAGAGAGGGATGCACTGCAATAATGTGAGAAGAGGTAAGGGAGGGAGAAGAGGTGAGAAAGCAAGCAGTAAAAGCAGTGCAGTGGATGAAGTAAGAGAGGGTATACTGCAGGGGAACAAGGGGAAGTGAGGCAGACAATAGGAGAGGAAAGTGACCGGTGAGAGCAGCATGAGCAGCAAATGTTAGCAGCAAAGTGATAGCAGCAAGGGAGAAGTATACTGTGGGGGCACAACAGAGAGTAGTCAGATACACACTTGGGGAAATACAGGGTGAAATCTAATAGTCAAAAATAGTCAAAGAGAAAGAAATTCATTGTGAATGGGAATTTCTTAATCCTGAGATATTGATGGCATGGTTGTAAACAATTACAATGAGGAGGAAAAGTGAAAGATGTCTAAAGAAACCAGGCTGGATGTACAAAAAACTTTCAGATGAGCTGAAATGGAAAAGAGACGTACAAGAAATAGAAGAAGGGGGGAAAGTGAACCTAAAGTTCAGAATATGCTCAGGCTTGCTAGAGAGGTTAAAAAAACATGGAAATGTTAGGAAATTCATAGAGAAGATGGTGAGATGCTAACAGGGCAGAGAGGACTGAACTGGTTTACACCTTCTTTGCCTCAATCTTCTTTCAAAAGGAAAACAGTGGTCTAACTGGTGGAAATAAAATAAATAATGCAGTAAGAGGAGTACAGCACAGAATAGGTAAAGAGGTAATAAAGGAATACCTAGCCACTAAAAATGAATTCAAGTCTTCTGGGTAAAATAAACTGCATTTAAAAGCAGTAAAGGAAGTTGCTGATGTAATCACAGAGTCATTGTCAAGAATCTTTGAGAGTCCTTGGAGGAGAGGAGAGGTCCACGCAGATTGGAGGAGAGCAATTGTATATCCCAGGAAAGGTTCTAGAACAGATCATAAAACAGTTAACGTGCATATTTAGAAAAGAATAGTAAGAGCCAGTATGGGTTTCTCAAAACAAGTCCTGCCAAATTAATCTCATCTATATATGTATTGTGTGTGTGCGTGTAGTTAAAAGTGTGGTAGATCAGGGGAGTACTGTGGATTTAGTATAGTCTGACTTCAGCATGCTTTTTAACAAGATGATATTCCGAATGACATTCTTTCCAGGCAAGCTGGTGAACAGTGGGCTAGACAATACAATATAATTGACTGACAAACAGAACCCAGAGACTGTTCATCAATAGTTGTTCTTTATCTTGGAGACAGTGCCTCACCCTCAGCAGTAATATGCATACCACTGGTCTCCTGTGCATTTAACTGGGATGTAAGTAAGATCTGCTGCACTCAAGCAGGATTTCAGCTGGTGAATCAGCCAAAAATGGTATCAGGTATTCCTAATCACATCTGCCACCTGTGTTTTCCACATTTAATATGAAGTCTGGGAAGAGCCACCAGCTGTCAACTTGGACGTTGAGAGAAAGTACTACCCCATCCAGAAGCAGCAGAACTCCTCTTAATGGAAGAAGTCCCCCCACCACAATATCTCCATCAGGTCTGGGTTAAACATTTAAGTTTGTTTGCCTCCATTTGTGGGAAAGCTGTTTCCAGATACCTAGACTAAACATGTAGTTTCCATTGAAAGAATTAATAAATGTGTTCCATAGAGAAAACATCATGTGCTTAGCAGTGTTCCTTAATGAAATCTGCCTTCTGATAGTACTTTATTTCACATAAATAGTTAGCTTCACTGGCCCATTTTTCACATGTGTAATGCTGTATGTCTTGATTTGTGTATACTAGTGCTACAGAGCAGTGTGGTTTAGTGGTTTGAGCCTTGGCCTATGACCCCCAGACCAGGGCTTAATTCCCTGCTTGGCCATGGAAACCCACTAGGTGACCTTGGGTGCATTGCACACTCTAAAGTTCAGAAAACCCCATGATAGGTTTGCCTTAGCATCAGAAATGACTTGAAGGCACACAACAACAACACTAGTGCTGCTCAGGTACATTGAAAGAGCTTGTTTATGCCTCACTACACCCATGAACTGTATAAATGGCACAACATCACACTTTTTTCCTCATCATTACTTTGCAGGAGGTTCATATCCCCAGGTGATCATTCAGAATGAGGCAGCTTTGTCAGTAGGGGAAAGGAATAATGCCAAAGAAAGCCAATCTGTGGAACAGATTAATATGATTATGAAAATGTGTTAACTCACTAAATAACAGAGAACATTCTGTACCCTTGGTTATTGGTATGACACAAATCCAGCACAAAGAACTTCAGTTACATCTAGATAATGGGAGACATTTCCCAAGTCAGTAGGGCAATGTACCTCCTGACTGCCCTTGGTAGGAACATAATGTTCAGATATTTAAGGGAAAATGAATATTAACACAGGTATACTGTTTTTGCTGGTACCTGTTATTGGCATTGCTGCAAAAAGGCTACAGAACAGTAACACTGACTGAAGGAACAAACATTAATTTAAGTTGATTATATCTGCTTCTTCTGCTAGTAAGACTCTCAGAGTTCTTGCCTTAGGCCTGCAATCCAAAAAAACAAAAACAAAAAACAAACAGCTGAAAAAATGTGGGCTAGACAGTGATGCTGTCAGGTGAATCTGTAATTGGTTGATTGACTACTAGTGGGATGCCACAGGGTCCTATCCTGGGGCCAATGCAAAGCTATTCAACATCTTTATCAGATTTGGATAAGGGAATAGAGGGCATTCTTATCAACTTTGCAGATAACAACAAATTAGGAGGGGTAGCTAAGACACCGGAGGACAGGATAAAAATTTAAAATGACCTTAACAGATTAGAGAGCTGGGCCAAAACTAAAAAAAATGCATTTCAACTGGGATAAATGTAAGATACTGTACTTGGACAGAAAAAAATGAAATGCACAGATATAAGATGGGTAGCACCTGCCTTCATCACAGTATATGTGATGAAAGGGCTCTGCATCGTGGAGCAGCAGCTTAAAAAGCTTATGCAATTCTAGCAATTCTGAGCCGCAGCCAGCAAGGGAGGTGAGGAATACTTGCAGGGACAGTCCGAATATACCAAACACAAGGAAAACGCAAGCCGAGCCAGGTCAAGGTCCAGTCCTAAGGTTCAGGAGGCAGAGATCCATCTGGAGGGTTTCAGGGAGCAGGAGACACGAAGGTCATGAGGGCTTGCCAGTAATTTGCTGCAAGCAAAGAGCAGCCATGCCAGCAGACTTAAATAGCCACTGTGAACAGGTGCTGCTTGTTATTGTTTCCTCAACCTAGTCCATGCAGCCTCCCTCTGAGCAGTCCGTTTCAACCTTCTGCGTGATTGAGGGCTGATGGGCGCAGGTGGCTGCAACTCCTCTGAATCACTGCTGGTTTCCTTTCCGTCATGGAGCTGGCGGGGGCAACTCTGTCTCTGTTTGACCTTCCAGTGCAGGGGATGTTTGCAAGTTGATTTGCTCACTCACTAGCCCAGTCTTTGGCACAGTCAGTTGCTCCTCAATCTCAGAGGCATTATCTATCACATATAGTGCCTAGATTGATAGAAGTAGTAATATCACTTCATTCTGTGTTGGTCTGACCCCACGAGAAATACAGTGTCCAGATCTGGGCACCTCATTTCAGAAAGGACATTGAGAAACTGGAACGTGTCCAGAGGAGGGTGACTAAAATGATAAAAGACCCAGAAACCATTCCCTGTAAGGACCAACTTAGGGAGCTAGATGTGTTTACTCTGGAGAATAGAAAGGTAAGATGTGACACGATAGCTATGTCTAAATATTTGAAGGGATGTCATATGGAGGATAGAGTAAGCCTGTTTTCTTCTGCTTCAGATCCTCGGGCAAAGAGCAATGGCTTCAAACTTTAGAATAAGAGATTCAATGTAAATATTAGGAAGTACCTCCTGGGGGCAAGACCACTTCAATAGTGGAATATGCTACCTCCAAGTGTCTCCTTCTGTGGAGTTTTTTAAACAGAGGTTGGATAGCCATCTGTTGGGAATTCTTTCATTGTGTATTCCTGCATTATAGAACATTGTTTTCCTCATGGAAGAAGGCTGAGGCAAAGATGATTTTCAGTAATTCTGCCATTTCTCTGTTGCCTGTTAGCATTTCACCATCCTCTCCATGCAGAGGCCTTACCATTTCCTTGTTCATACTTCATATGAAAAATGTGACAAACCCTAGGGGGCATGGCCAGCAGAGCTGCTCTAGCAATAGAGAGGAATTAATCTGATTGGCTCTCTTGTTGGGAGACAATTTACAGCACCAGCACAAAATTATCTCTGGAACCAATGTGCTCTGGACACGGTGCGTCAGAGGCAATCATAAATATAGCAGAGTTTCAAACAGCAAAAAGCATGTGTAGCAGAGTACAACTACAGCAACAGGTACATTATTGCTCTAACTTCTCTACCCACTGGTTAGTTACGCACAGACACAGAGTTTGTCATCCAAAATACCTGAAGGCTTTAATCTTCACAGTAGCAATATGTACATCTATATACAGGATACGCAGATCCACAGGCAGAGGTTCGTGCAGACAGAGTTTCAGAGTCAGAGTTCCAAAGTCAGAGAGAGAGCAAGCATTCCCGCTCCTCTTTTATACACACCTGCTGACAGGTCATCAGCCAGGGCCATTAGCATGATGCAACCCCTTGCCATGATTTCAGTATCATGACTCAGCCCTTACTACATGTCCCCTAGGGAATGTGTCATCACTTGCTTAGTCATTCCCCAGGTGTTCCACGTGCTCATCAAATGTATTTTCCATTGGGGCAAATGTCACTGCATTTTCTAATCCAGCATCTCTGACTAAGGAGAATCAGCCTAACCGCAAGGAGGGGCTGTGTGTGGGATGATAGCAGAGACATCTATACAGGGAGTGTGTGAGGAAAAGAGATTACTTCAGTGATGTAGCAAAGTGGTTGCCTGTGGATGTCTGGACATTCTTTTCTGTTTGACATGTTGAGTTACTCAATACTTTCCCCTTGTTAGTTCTTTTAATAAAGATTTTATTCTGTATTTTTATCAGAGCAGCCTCAATACAGTGTTTCTTTAATTTGAGCTCAGTTACACGTGCTGCCACAAGTGACACATTCATTTGGGATAAACCTGAAAATGCTTTGCCCTATATCCATAAGGATTGTGGTCTTAGGGAAAGCAGAAGGGTGATTAAGTGTGGAGAGGGAGCCAGGGGGTTGTAATAATATAAAAGGGTGCTGCTTCTCCAGGGAGGGAAAATAAAAGCAGGCCTGGTCTGTCACAGCTGTGTATGGCCCAGATCTCCATGTGACAGGATAAATTCCCTCAGATTCCCAATGCTGTAACCTACTTTTTCTCCTTTAAAATGTTATCCCAAAAGATTGGAGAGAAACAAAATTTTGTAGCAGCCTGTGTGCATGTTTGTATACTGGTATATGTTGCCTTTCTTAGTTAACAGGTGCCAAAAATAGGCCATCATATGGCACTCAGCTGCACACACTAGATACCAGCCTAAGCCTGTGAGTGTAGCCCATTCCTATCAGACCCCCCCCCCCCAAAATCCAGTTAGAGAATGCATGCTAAAGCCAACTTCCACTCATTTATGGCTGGCTCAGAGTGGAAATACAGGCCAGCATCCTCAAAGTAGGAATACAGGCTGGCTCAACACATGGCTTGTTCAAAGCGGGAATACAGGTTGGCATCCTATTACTGGCTTTGTGTGCATAAGTACAGCTTACTCATGAGCAAGTCCCTTTTTTGGATAAGAGGCTCCTTCCCTCCCCACCACTGGTAGGCAACAGTGGAAATGAGCCCCCTCCTAATGCTTGACAGCTGCCAAGGAGTAGGAGAGCACAGAGCTTCACATACAGAGTTTGTGCACACATGGGATCTTATTCATAAATACAGAGTATAGTTGTATTCTGGACTCTAGTTGGTTGGATCCAGATTTTAGGTACACTGAAATGTCATTTATTTCAATGGGTTTATTCTAAGCATGTATAAATCTGGGTTCAATGCATAAATAATTATGACAAATAATCTTCAATATCTCCTAACTTTCACATTCTAGCCTCCACTACGACTGGGAAAATGGTTAAGGTAAGGTGTTGTAGAACTGCTGGGGTGGGAAGGGGAATCATGCCATCCTCCATATTCTGAACTGCAAATTATAGTAGCTTTAGCATTAACGTTATCATAATCCATTTTCTCAAATCTGAGCAAATTATATAAGCCCACACACACCAATACATGGGTGTACACATTATACATATACATTTGTATATGTGTATGTGTCCCTATATAGATTGTTCTGTAATTTGCATTGTAATTATGCAAATTCATCACATTAATTGTTGCATTTTTGTCTTCCACTATGTTTCAACCATCATATTATTTTTATGCTTATAAATAATCTGTAAAAATGGACATCCAAGTTCAAATTGGTGTTTGTTCACAGTTTCCTGGGCCACCACTACCTCTCAGCAAAACTACCTTACAGGTGGCTTGTTTCTTGCACTCCATTGCGCACACCCCTCATTTTCCTTTCCCTTCCACTTCCATTGGATCCTGTATCAGCCACCACACAGCTAAGACAATATGGTCATCTTCAACTGAATGGGCTTTAGAAAAGCAGAATGGGCGTCACACCAGGTTATCCACATCTCTATTTTCCTGGCAGCTCTCCCTTATCAGTGAGGATGAGAGATAGGAGCAACAGCAACAGTGTCCTCAGAGAATATTCAAGAGACCTTGGAAGAGTAAGCATATATTGGCCCCTGCCAATCTCCAAAGGAGGTGTGTGGTGGTGGTAGGGGACTCCCTGCTCAGGGGAACAGTGTTACACATCCATGATTATGCATAAAAATTATTGTATTAGAAAATTATTGTATTAGGTGATCCTCCTAAATGTTTTAACTTAGGTTATTGTAGTTATTGTAGTGAGCATTTAGTTGAGCTGTTAAAATAGAGAGCTGGGTTAATTGTTGGTTTTAAAGTATAGCAATCAACTAATTATTTATGATGTATGGTTGGGAAGTACCTGACCTGTAAATGTGGATTGCACATATTGCATATCAAAGGAAGTTGTTAAGGAATTGCAGCCTAGTGAAAGAGAATCAAAGAGGAGAGCTTGAGAGCAGATGGCACTAGGTGTCTAGCCAATGTTAACCTTTATAAATAAATAACAAAAATAACAGAGATGCATAAGATCAAAATATGAAAATGAAGTCATCCAGGCAACCACTGGAAATTTGGGAAGGGGGAAAATACAAAGAATCCCCCAAAGGGAAATAACAGCATGCAAATATTGTATCAAGATAAAACCAAAATGTATGATGTGAAAAGCTAGATTCAGCAACCATTTTGTGATTAAGCCTAATATGCCTCATTAAATACATTGGTAAAACTCTGTGTGTTTTTCTTGAGAGCTAAAGAGCAGATTACACATGACACTTACAAACCTGATCTTTAAACCGAGTTATATGAGGAAGTGAGACAGTATTCTTGAGGGCAGGAGTTCATCAAGTGCTGGAGATTATAGCCCAAATGTTATATACCCTCATGCCATGATATGATTCAGTGAACATTATCTAATTAACATTAAATATAAATCATACACTGTTATTGCTGAAAAGCCATGCTGGCAAAGAGGACTGGCTGAACACATGCAAAAGTAGGTCAGATGGGACCTCAGGACATAGCCAGGTCATATCAGTCAGGAAGCTCCAGTGCTAATGAGCTTGCAATAATCCCCTCAATGGCTCAACTTTCCCACACAATAGTGCATGAAGTTATGTTACTCCACGATGTGGGAGACTCAGGGGTCCACCCACAATGCCAGTATCTCCATATGACAGTGGTGAATTCTTTAGCTCAAAGTTGGAAGCCTGCGAGAAGGGAGGTAACTTACTGAGATTTTCTGCCAATGTTTACGGGGTCCCACGTAGGGAAAAACCAGCCAGAGATTCAGAAAGTAAACTTAAAATGTGATCTATTAAGAGAATTCAAGTGCGCACACACAAGATCCAAATGCTCACACACTCACACAAGGCTAACCATGGGTCTTAGTAGACCACAAGCTGAACATGAGTCAGCAGTGGGATGCAGCAGCCAAGAAAGCCAACACAATTCTTGGTTGCATCAATAGAAGTATGGTGTCTAGATTGAGTAATAATACCACTCTATTCTGCTTTGGTCAGACCTCATCTGGAATACTGTGTCCAGTTCTGGGCACCTCAATTCAAGAAGGATATTGACAAGCTGGAACGTGTCCAGAGAAGGGTGACCAAAATGCAGAAGGGTCTGGAAGCCATGCCCTATGAGGATCGGCTTAAGGAGTTGGGTATGTTCAGTATGCAGAAGAGAAAGTTAAGAAGGGATATGATAGCCATGTTTAAATATTTGAAAGGATGTCATACCGAAGAGGGGACAGGCTTGTTTTCCACTGCTCCAGAAACTAGGATGAAGAGCATGGATTCAAACTACAGGAAAAGAAGTTCCATCTAAAGCTCAGGAACAACTTCCTGACGGCCAGAGAATTACATAGCAATTACAGCCTCCTTGGTGGCCAATCTTTGGCTCAGTTGGTCAATCCTGCAATTGCAAGCCTTGTGGCTCACATTTGCATGCTGAACCTTTGCCTGGTTGGCTAGGTATCGGGCAGCATGCTACACCTTAGCATGCTCCCCCAGTGTGTTTACTCTGTCCTGAAGCACGTGAATCTGTAATTGGGCATTATCCAATTTAGATTGGGCCTTCATGCCATGGACTAAAAGGTCAAGTTATCAGTGAGGAACATGTTGTTTTGGGCCAGGAGTGAATCCAATTCAGCAACCTGTCTCTCAGCCATCTTAGTTCTTGAATGGTATTAGAGGCCTTACTCAGGGCCAGCCAAAACTCCCAAGTGGCCATCACTTCCTTGGAGGGGCCAAAAGTGACCTCTCCTTACATTGCATGTGATATGCATCATGGAGGGTGTCAAAGGGATCCAGAGTCTTAAAAGATTCTTCCTTCCATCAGTTGCTTCCTTTGCTAACAATCCATTTCTCAAGCTTATCCGTTTTTTCACATTGGGATAACTTCCTTGGTGGTGGCTATGGCAATAAGGAACAACACTATACAGTTCAAAGGTTGGTGGCACTCCCAGGCTTATAAGAGCTACTTTCATCCCACCAAATATTATGTGAATTTGGTCAGGCTAATAATACTATTTTCTTTTTCAGGTTCACATATGCTGATGGAACAAAGCTGTGTGCTGATCCACAAGCACAGTATGGTGTACTGGGCAGTGCAGCAAGCTCAGTCCTGCCACGTTGGATTTGAGCAAATGAGTAATGACTAAATGTTTTTGGAACAGTGTAAAGGTCCTGTTACCCTGACTTCTAGGGGTGACCCTTGGAAGACACCCTGATTTGCTCTAAAATGCCAGAATTGGGGGAAATTAGCAGAGCACTGGCTTCTAACAGTGGAGGGCAGGGCAACATCAAGCAAGACCTTATTACCCAATTTCTACGAAGTCAGGTCGAGAAAAGACCAGGCTACAAGTTCACTCAAGATGTTTTATTGAACTATATGTGCGACACACTCACTCAGTCTCAAACTCTCACACAAGCACACAAGGACTATTGAAATGGAAAGTGGTGAAAATTGACAGGGGAAAAGTGGAGGGAATTAGAGGTGAGGGTAATACTGTACCACTCCCGATGTCCTTGGCTGGAAGAAAATTAGCGGGAAGCAGAGCTTAGTGTAAGGGAAGGACTGAGGGGAGCCTCAACAGACAGAGTGACAGCCTGCCAGTCAAGCCTGGGAGGCAGAAAGGGGGTCTAGTTACAGGGCCAAACATGTCCTGGGGGCAGACCCTCTTCCCGGAAAGAACAATGGCCAAAACAGAAGGATGAGGCAGCTGTGATAGCTGCCTGATGGCTGAATGAAATCTGTGTGATATCTGCCTGATGGCTGCATGATGGTCGTACTAGGTAACTGGACCTTGCTTTGATATGCTTTGCTTTTTTCCAGGCATTCGAGGGAGAATCAAGCAATCTCTCCCAAAATATTTTTGTGCTGATGATCCATTACCTGTGCCTACGTGCCTTTCTGAGGTTTCCTATGGAGACATCACAGGGGGAAGTTTCGGGTCTTTGATCTTTTGTCTGATTGCTAGCCTGACTGTCAACACGCCAACCAGGTCACCTCTGGCTTAGATATATTTTTAATATAAAATTATTCTTTTTAATATAAAATTATCCATTGGTTAAGAGTCCTCCCCAACAAGTTGTGGTGATCCATTTGGGAGTGATGATTTGGGGTTAAGGAAGGGGAAAGCTCTGGTTGTTCAGGCTTTAGCAGACCTCAATTTTCTGCAGGTTATATGGGCTGGGGTGACCCTTGTATGGTCAGCCACTCTGCCTTGCTAAGTTTGGGGTGGAAAGGAAGATCAGTACTGTTTAGATAGGGCATGGAGATCGTCAATAAGGAAATTAGGAATGTTCTGGGAAGGGATTTGGCCTTTTTTTTACTGCATGTGCAGACTGTTCCAGATTCTGGAGCTCTAATGAATAGATGGTATTCATCTATCCTAAGAAAGCAATGGTATTCCTTGATTATCTGCAGAAAGGTATGTAGTCTGTTAATAAGCCTGGTGGTACAAAGAGGTCAAGCAGATACCTGTTCCTTATTAATGGCAGATAGTGGGAGGAGAAAATAGGAATTACTAATGAAAAGTAGGCACTTCACATCTCCTCTCACTCCCCCTCTCCCCGTCTATCTCTCACACACATATAAACATATTCAATCAACTAATTAAGGATGTGAAAAATCTCGTGCTGAGAGTGCACACATCTCTTTAAATAGTTTAAAGTGGTGTTCTTGCTTCCAGTGAGTACAGAACAACTAAATATTTACCCTGGGTAATCTACTTCCAAGAAATTTACTTGTGTGTTGTGATTGTAAAATGCATCAATTTCCCAAGCTTTCCTTCAGCAACTTAGAGACAGGCAGTGTCATGTCGACATGCCTCATGACATGATTCATAATGAAAGAGGCTTGCTGATTATGTTATGCTTTCTAACAATGTATGCAATAAGCAGGTTGTAGTAGGTAGTAGTTCCACTGGAGTTTCATTGTCAATGCTTCCTCATATATTATAATGGTATGTTATGATCTCTTATGTTATGATTGTCATGCCAATGTAGTAGGGCCTGATATGTATTAAGCAGGTCTAGTTATTGCTTGCTCTTAAGCTTGTTTGATGGGGTTATTATAAACCTTGATTTATTGCATCCATATTGTGTTACATAAATGTACTACTGCTTACATAGAACCCAGAGCATAAGTAGTGCCTTGATATATTGTACCAAGGCAGATAACCAGATACTGTAAATTGCTAATTTATGATTTGTACTTGTTCCTGGGAGACAGTTAAGTAATGTTTGGTTTCAATCCATACTTCAAATAAAATAACATTTCTGTTGATATGTGTTCATGTTCCTGAATGTTCACAATGAAGGTGGCTTAGAATATTACACGACAGGTAGCTGCAATTGAAAATCTTCTCATGGACCTTTACTTCACACCAGTGAGAGAAGAAAAGCTTAGAAAGGCTACATTTTGTGTTAAAACTCCCAGAATCACCAACCAGCTGTTGCTGGATTTTGTGCACAAGATGAATTGATTTAATATGTTTAACTTATTTTTTATCTTCTTATTTAAGGCTGCATGTTAATCTGTGCCGCACATGCATATCAGAAATGCGCATTTGAACCTGTATTGCATCCATGTACTTAGCCAATGTAGTCACACACATAATGTATATGTAGGGTCACCATATTTCAACCCCTCAAATCCAGGTATCTAGTTTGCATTTTATGCAAATTATTACAATTATGCATATCATTATTTTGCATTCTAATCATACAAATTTTATATGAATATGTAGTTTACTATGACAATTTAACACATTAACACATCAACTACTTAATTTTACTCTTATGTTTCAGCCTTGCTACCATTTTATAATAACTACTCTTCTGAGAAATAACAGAGTATTGTTTATAGTTCTAGACTTTGAAGAGACAAACACAAGTTCAAATCCTCATTTAGTCATGGAATTCACCATGTGATCTTTCACTATCACCACTCCTAATAGTAGGATAGGAAACATGTGATTGTGTATATTCCTACTGTGGCAATTAACAACAACGTTTTGTCTTGAACTGGCACTTCTAACTCTACAGTACTTTCATCAGGCCAGGGTGGCAGTTGCTACTGGTTTTCTTACTGGTGACGAAAAGGATAAAGATCCAGGAACATATCAAAGGAAGCTCCTGAATGTGGCTGCCATCTTATCCCCAGGGAAAAGGGTAGAGGAAAGTAATGAGAAACTTACAGACTGCAGTTCCTTTCACTTTACTTTGTCTTACATTATACCTCGCTCTCTTGTCCTTTGCACCTTCTTACTGCATTTTTCTCCCTTTCTGTCTCTTGCCACACTTCATGCATTCAAATACACATTCACAACTTGCATTTCCCATCTTTTCCCCCCTTTTTATATCACTTTGGTCCACTACTCCTCCTTCTCTTGCTCTTTCCATCATCTTATACTTCTCTTGTTTCTTGCATTGTCCTACTCTCTCTTCTCTCCTTTACCTTCCCTTGCCTCACCTCATACATTTGCCATGCCTCCCTCCTTTGCTTCCTGCACTGTGCGATTTGCATGTCTCACTTTCCCTTTCCTTCTTCCCCTCCTTTTCCCTCACATCATGCTACAACACCTGCTTTCTCTTGCACCTTTCACTGACCTGTTTCACTTCCTATCCTCTCTTCCTTCCCCCAGCTCATCATGCTTTCTCTTCCCTTGCCATTGAGGCTGCATGCCCAATCCTTTCTTCTTTCCCTCCTCCACTTGTTCCACTTTATGCTGCTCCTTACTTGCTTTCTAAAGAAGCAGTGACTGCACAAAGCTGACAGTGCTGGTCTAAACACAGGGTAGGAAAGCAGGCAGGTAAAGGCAGTGATGCTATTGCTATTGCAAGACAGTGAACAGGGCCAGAGGAAAATAAAGCAAAAGGGAGGAGGTTTGGGAGCAACAGTATGTTACCCTGACTTCTGGGGGTCCCGTGGGGGATACCTTGATTCGCTCCGAAATGCAAAGGTTGGGGAAATTAGAGGAGCACTGACAATAGCAAAATGAGGAGCAGAGTAACCCAGCAGAATCTTTTATCCAATGTTTACAGGGTCAGGCCAAGCAAAAAGCCAGACAATTGCACTAATACATGGTTTTTATTAATAAATGTGTTCTTACGCACCAACGCACTCACTCACTCAAGCACAAAAGGCCTATCGAGAAGGGAAAGAGGTGAAAATTGATAGGGGATGTAGTGGAGAGGGTGTAAAGGTGGTGATACTATACTATCCTGAAGTCTTCAGTCTGGGAAGTAGTGAGAAAGACAGAGCTCAGCGAAGAGAGCTGGTTGAGGGGATCACTCGACTAACAGAGTGCCAGTCTGCTAGTGTGTCAGAGAGTTCTGTGAAGAGACCTTCCAAAACTGGGACTACTTATAGGGCAGAATGTACCTTGAGGGCAGGCCCTCTCCCAGAAAGAACAATGGCCAAAATAAAGGGAAACATGCCGCACAATAGCAACTTGATTCATGCAGATGGAGCTCGCCTAGTAGGATTTTCCAAAGTTGGAGTTGCTCAACGTGGGAGAAAGCTAGTAATCCTCCCAAGTTGGCTATTTGTGACTGAGGACCCTTTGTTCATGTGAATGTGTTTAGCCTGAGATCTTCTAGGGGAAATGTGACTGGGGATTTTCCTGGCCTTCATCTAGTTTTGATCATTCAACCTCTTTGTCTACGCACCCACCCAGGTAACCTCTCTGGCATAGCTGGCATATTTGATATCAATGTTATATCCCCTGGGATGGGGTCTGCCATTGGGGTAACAAGCAGAAGAGAAGGGGAAGACAAAGTAATGTGGAAAGAAATGTATCAATAATGGGGATGGCTCTGGATATGACTTCCTGAAAAATCTGGCACTGTCCAGAATATAAATAGGGATGGGGGGAGGTGAATGTATATGAGAATATAGTTTCTTTGGGATTCTTGTGGTTTCTTGCATTACTTATAGCTTCTTGTGTTTTACAGTTGGAGGATTTTTAACATGTGGCTATCTGAAAAGTTAGCTTTCCATTCTATTTCCTGTAATATAGATGTTTTAGCCAGGAAGGGTACAAGAAAGTAGTTCCTGTAGAATTTTTGGGACTTAATTCATTACTCTCCTCTGGTCTTGTGCTATTTGTGAATTTGTTGGTTATAGCCTACTTAGTAGTCGGTATTCTGGGTCATTTTTCTCCTGTTCTGGATGTTTTTAGGCATTAAGGAAGTAATAAAAGCCCAATATTTAAAATGTTTCAGTTTTAAAATGTTGTTCTCAAACACATCCAACTTTTTGGCTTGTTTTTTGACACCAGTTTCTTTGAAAAGTGGCCCATTCTCTCCTGTTCAGGTTTTAATCTATAGGAAGTGGGAAAACTCTGATTGCCCTTGTAAAGTAGAACTTTTTCTGAGGACATCTAATATGCACACATAATATTACTACATCAAACAAATCATGAAAAACAAGAGAATTTGTGGAATCTTAAATACAAATAATTATATATATTATATAAAACTTGCAACTCTGGTAAGCGATTGTAATGATACATTTTGAACATGATACATCTGCTGGTAGGAAAGCCATCCTTAGGTGTCAACTCTATCTCAAAAATAAACGATAAAACAGTACCAAGGTCATTATGACATGAACCACAGTAGAAACAGAGCCACTGTGATAGAAAGAGAGTCAATGTAGCATAATAGTTTCAGTGCTGGACTCTGAGAGACCAGTGTTCAAATACCCACTTGACCCTGACCATGGAGTGAGCTTAGGCAAGTCACACTCTCTCAGCCTCAGCACAAGGCAACAGAAACTCTCCTCTGAACACATCTTGCTGAGAAAACCTTGTGATGGGGTTGCCTTAGGGTTGCAATAAGTCAGGAACAACTGGAAGGCACACAACTACAACGTAGTAGAAAACATGTCAACATTTTAATTATTTCCTACCTGACATTTTAAAAATGCATATCTAATTGTCAAGAAAGAATCTTGACAGAATCAGAATCATCCTGAATATTTTGTGCACAAAAAAGATGAACTCCTGATAAGCTGAAAGCTGGAACTGGAATTGAAAGGGACCTGGGTTCTACTTCCCCAGCCTTTGGTAAATAGGATGGTGTCAAGATAAGAGGCATACCTATGTCTCCATGTGAAAGTGGAGATTTTGCACCCAGTGCTTCAGATAGAGTCCAAGTTTTTCACTCCTTCTCTCTCGTAGCATGAGGTGGAAGGTGGTAAAGAACAAAGCATGTCAGCTGTGGTGAGGTGCTAAAGCTCTTTAACAGAAAATTCTAAATATCCCCTTCATAAACTGCAAATCCCAAGATTCCACAGAATGGAGCCATGACAGTTAAAGTGGTATCAAATGCTACAACTGTGTAATGTAAAAGAAAATTCGGCACTCTGTAAGTGTAAGAATGGGTGAGTTTGTTTGGTTTTAAATTCCAGTTAATAAATGTGGGGACTCCAGGACATTCATCTTCTGTAGGAGGATCACAGATAGGTCTAAAGTCAGCAACACTACATTGGGTTGTCTGAGTGAAAACTGGACAGGGTTCTTGCACATTTAAAGGATGTGTAGAAATGAGAATTTTATCAAATGTTGCTAGTTACCTGATCGTATGACAAGCAACAAGTGAAATTCCCTCTTCTATACAACCAGTAAAGGTATTGGAGTCTCCTCTTCTGGTGTGGGCAGTGGCAGAGTGAGCAGCTTTCTTTCTGTTGTGCTAACGGGAGAGATCTCACACCAGGCAAAAGGTGGGTCAAGACTTCAGAGACCAACCATTCATACTCCTCTTGTTCAAGTTCTATAGGGTTCTTGTTATAGGCTTCAGGGCTCCAGAGCTCTGGTGCCTCCTTTGAGCTTTGGATTTTAGCTGTTTCTTCGAAATGGCAACTGAAGTGGGAGAAGAAGAGGAGACTGGAGCAGCCGTTACCACTTAGCTGTTTCCCAGCTTCTTTCTCTGGATTAAGCTCTGCAGCCAAACCTTTTTAAACAGTGATAATTCATTTATAGAGGATCATCTGATAAATAGATTTTACAGAGAGATACAAGGTCTATCGAACATTGTATAAATTGCATTCTATGGTAAGACCAGTTATTTCTTTTCATTATAACTTACAATTTAAAACACGAAGACTGAGCCCCTAATCATGGAACACCTATGGAGTTAAATGTGGAAAAGAAATCACTGAGACACTGACTAAGACACTGAGAAGTTAAGACATTAATTAAATTAATTGAATTCTTGAGAGATTAAAGTTGATTACTGACCGGTTTAAGTGAACGATTGAGCAGTAAGACAGGAAATAAACGTAATTACATCAACTTCTCAAATCTTTACAAACTGATTCTTGAAATTTCAAATCTCTCCTTGAAGAGTGGGAAAAGCAAACAGCCTGTCGAAGAATCAGACTTAGTAAACTTAATACATATAAAAGACAAATAGAACTATAAATAGAAGACAAGAAAACAAAAAAATTTGGAGGACGCAGAGGAGAGAGAGAGAGGAGAGAGAGAGGAGGCAAACTCTTGGAGGCTCAGATACTGAATGATTGAATAATAAGGAGACCCTGGTTCTTTTCCAAAAAAGAAAAGACGCCAGTTTTCAATCTTGGCTAAAGGTTTTTGATAACAATATTCAGCTATTTGGACCTCAAAGACAAGCTGTTTAGATTATATTAAAATACTAGAGAAATTACACAGTTGGAGCCATATGTATATATTATACAATATATCTATTACAATTAGAGTGTTTATTATATCATTATATTAAATTCTTTGATTCAAAAGATTGGATGACAAGCTTGTCAAAATTTTGATTTGACTTTAGGAGAGATGCAAATGGCTATGTTGGCTCTAGATTGATTTTATTTAGAACAACATCCAGGATTTGAATTTGAATTCATATTGGGTTATCTTATTATGAATGTATATTAAAGATTCAGTAAGAATAAGGAAATAGTACTCTGATAAATTGATCAATTAATTAATTTGATATAGTATAAGTAAGTTAATCAAATTAAATTAAGTTTGGTTGGATAAATACTGGCAATAAATTAAGGTAAAATATGGTATTCAATTGAATACAATAATATTGCAGAGACTTAATTCAATTTCTGAGTTTTTTGTAATATAGAAATGAAATAGTTGAGATATTAACTGCTATATAATACTTGTGACATTGTTATATGATCTGACTAATATATAACAAAAAGGAATAATTTAATATAGTTCTTTCTTTCCTTTTATTCCCCCCACCTTTTCCCTTTTTCTCTTTTCATTTTTCTCTATTTCTCTTTCTTCTCCTCTAATTTCTTTATGATAAATATATAAGTTGAATTTTACAGACTTTTTTTTTTAATTTTAATTTTTAAGTTTTTTTAAAAACATTAAAACATTTATCATACATATTTCAAACATAACATAAATCAACATAAATCAGAATATTAAACATAAATCAACATAGAACAAAATAAGACAAAGAAAGTTTCCTCCTGATTAGTCTTGTTTATATCTCATCTGCCTATATATGCATATCAGTCTTCACAGGATCTGAGTTATATCTATTTGATCTGCTAATTAATATCATCTTATTCCTTCCAAATTCAAAATATACAAATCTTATCTACTGAGAATAGGCAAAACAATATATTTATGTTGATTTATGTTATGTTTGAAATATGTATGATATATGCTTTAATGTTTTTAAAAACATTTTATCACATTTACCACTTCATTCTAAAACCCTTCTGCAATTATTTTATCTTTCCACTTTTCTTTAAGAAAACATATAAGCAGCTCCCATGCTTTCTTAAAAACTGCTGGGTCTTTGTTATTGAGAAGCAGAGTCAGTTTATCCATTATCATCATATCCCACAATGCTTTCTCCCATTCCCCTTCCATAGGAGTTTCATGAGATTTCCAATACCTTGCAAAGACTATTCTGGCACATATTATCATATAGAAAATAATCTTTCCAAACTTTTTCTCCAATTCATCCCCCAAAATATTCAATAAATACATTTATGGACTCATCACATATTTAATCCCTAAAATTTTTTCCATAGTCAAATGAATATATTTCCAGTATCTCTGTGCATAGTTACAGAGCCACCACTGATGGTAGAAAGTGCCTTTTTCTGTTTGGCATTTCCAACATCTATCATCACATTTATACATTTTTGCCAACCTTTCGGGAGGGAGATACCATCTCAAATGCATTTTATAGACATTCTCTCGCAAATTTTGGCAAGCAGTATATTTCAGTCTTTTTTGCCAAGTTTTTTGCCATTGGTCCAAACTTATCTCCCTGCCCACATTTTGGGCCCACTGGATCATTGATTCTTTTACTACTTCTTCTTCTGTGAACCATTCCAATAAATGTTGATGTATTACAGAGATAGATCTTTTATTCTTCTCAAACATTACCAAATCATATCAGTTTTTTTCTATTTGAAACCCATTCAATTTCTTTTCCATCTTGAATTTCTCATACAGCTGACGATATAACAGCCAATGGCAGTTCATGCCTTCTTCTCACAGTTCCTCTATTGTTTCCATTTTTATTTCTGTTCCCTTTACTATTAGCATATCTCCATACATCATCCATCTACCATGGAAGATATTTTCTCGCTTATAAAAGGCTTCATGTGGGGATATCCAAAGTGCGGTTTTCGGATAAAGTCTAAATTTATATTTATTCCATATTTTAAGTATGGGTCTCCTTACAAAATGATGGTTGAAATCTTGTAATGCCATATCTTTAAAGAAGCCCAATTACCCGTGCCAACCAAAAGCCAACTGTACCCCCTCAAGTGCAAGGAGTCTATGATCTGTTAGCTTTATCCATTCTCGAAGCCAATCTAAACAGCAAGCCTGGAAATACAAGTTCAAATTAGGTAGTGCCAGTCCTCCACGTTTCTTATCATCACAAAGTATTTTGAATCTAACATGGGGTTTCTTTCCATTCCAAATGAACTTTGTGAGGTCTCTTTGCCACTCTTTAAATATCGATTCATTGTTTACTACTGGTATATTCTGAAACAAAAAAAGCATTTTTGGTAGTGCCACCATCTTAAAAGTTGATATTCGGCCTAGTAAAGAGAGATTTTTATTCTTCCAACTCCTAAATTCTTTTATCTCTTTCTAGGTCTTTTCATAATTGTTCTTGAAAAGATCTGAATTCTTATTAGTCAAATAAATTCCTAGATATTTCACTTTAGATCTTATTAAGAAACCTCTCAATGCTTCTAACTGTTTTTCCTCTTTCTTCAGGATATTTTTTACCAGAAGGTATGTTTTTTCCTCATTGACCTTCAAACCGGAGACAGCTGAAAAGTCTTCCAGCATAGTTTTGAATTTACCGATATTTTCCAAGGGGTCTTCCATAATCAAAACCACATCGTCCGCAAAAGCTCTTATCCTATAGTCCATACCCTGAATTTGAACTCCTTTCACATCTTTTTCTTCATTAAGCTTTTTGATCAGAGTTTCCATACATATAAGAAAGAGTAAAGGAGATAGCGGACATCCCTGCCTTGTACCCCTTTCAATTTTAAATCTTTCCAATTTCTCTCCATTTATCAGGATTTGTGCATACTGGTTCTTATATATGGTTTTAATAGCTAACATGAAGTTTTCTCCCATTTTCAGCTTATTCATCATCTTGAACATATATTGCCAATTTACGCTATCAAAAGCTTTTTCTATATCTAAAAATAACATAGCCAGCTTTCTACTTGGCTGCTTATCGAAAATTTCAGTTATATCCAGCATGCAACTCATATTATGTTTTATTTGTCTATTTGGCAGGAATCCCACTTGATCTTCTGATATGATGTCTTTCAAAATTATTTTCAATCTATTTGCCATTATCCACATAAATAATTTATAATTGACATTTAGAAGTGAGATCGGACGATAATTTTTGGGGAGGGTTGTATCCCGCTCTTCTTTTGGTACCAGGGTTATAAAAGCTTGTCTCCAGGACTCTGGTATTTTACCGTTTTTGACTTCATTCATAACTGCCTGAAGGGGTAAAATTAGTTCATCTTGTAATATTTCATAATACTCTGAAGGCAATCCATCTGGGCCAAGGGCTTTATTCTTCTTCTGAAGTCTTATTGCTTCAACCACTTCAGCTACTGAGATAGATGCATTCAATTTAAATCTTTGTTCTTCCATCAGTTCTTTCATTTTTACAGAAGATGTGAATTTCTCCCTCTCAAGTCTCTCTTCTCTGATACAGATTAAGGTAGAACTGTGCAAACACCTTTTTATCTTCTCTGTCTCATAATAAATATTTTTTCCATCACTTATTTTCAGAATGGGTGGATTTCAATTTTTATGCCTCAATCTCCGAGCCAACCATTTCCCGGGCTTATTCGCCCATTCAAAATGCTTCTGCTTCCATGTCCTCAATTTTTTGCTTATTTCTTCTGTCATCATCAACTCTAATTGTTTTTGCAATATTTTTATTTCCTCTTTAATCCTTTTCTCTAATGGTTTCATTTGTAATTTTGTCTCTTTTCTTTGAATTAGTTCGTTTATCTGTTGTATCTTCTCTTTCCTTTTTTTATTGCACACTGCATTTTGCTGAATAAAGAAGCCTCGAATGACCACTTTAGAATCATAGAAATGTAGAGTTGGAAGAGACCACACGGGCCATCCAGTCCAACCCCCTGCCATGCAGGAAACCCATTTACTAGCATCCCATATCATTTGAAGGGTAGTCTCTCCTGAAATATTTTCCAAAAAATAGCTGTGTAAAACTTCTTTTGCTTTTCCCAAAATTTTCTCATCTCTCAATAGGTGCTCATTAAGTCTCTAATTATATTCGATTTTCCTCCTTTTAAAATTCATAACAATTGCATCATGATCTGAGAATGTACCAGTTGAATCTCCATGGATTTTACCTGTGCACATAGAGACTTTGAAACGACGAACATGTCTATACGTGAGAAAGATGCATGCGGCTCAGAATAGAAAGTATATGCTTGTGATTTTCCATATAGAAATCTCCATAGATCAATTGTATCTGTACCCCGTATTAAATTATCAAAAGATACGGGAAGCTTGCCTTGATTTTTTATTTTTTTTATCTGATTTTCTATCCAAAGATGGGCATGTCACTCCATTCCAGTCTCCCATTAAAATCATTTGGTCATATTCACTATCCATAATCTGAGCTTGGAGGTCTTTGTAGAATTTATCTTTTCCATTATGTGGGCCATATACCCCCACCAATAGCAATTTTTGTGCTTGCCATTCAATTTCTACTGCTATATAATGACCATATTCATCTTGAAAGGCTTCTTTTGATGAGATTTTTTCACTCACATATAATACTACTCCTCGTTTCTTCTCATCAGGCAAAGATACATATTCTTTCCCAAATTTCCTATTCCTTAAGAGATGTTCTTTGCACCGTTTGATTCTAGTTTCTTGCAAACAAATCATATCCAACTTTTGTTTGCCCAAATAGTGGAAGATCTTTTGTCTTTTTTCAGGTGTACATATGCCTTTTATACTCCATGACAAAATCCTCAATTCCACCATTATTATATTTCTACGCAGTTAAATCACCACTATCCAATGACGCCAAAGCCAAAGTCATAGAACTAACTTGATGTGCTAGATCTTCTTCTGATTTATTCTTTTGTTTTGTTTTTTGTGTTTCCTCTTCTAAACTTTCTTCCGAGGAAGCCGAAGTTATCTTTTCACCTTCTTCTTTCTCTAAGGGTTTACCTCCTTCCTCTCCTTGTAATTCTTCCTTTGGTCTCTGCATCTGCTCCAAGAAGTTTTTGCCATATCTCATCGGGAAGTCTTTAGCTTCTTGTATTGAAAAGATCACAAATAACTTCTTCCTATACCGAAAAGTCACACCCTCCAGTCTTGTCCATCTATATTGGATTCCATACCGATGAAGTTTAGAGGTTAGAAAGTTATATTCCCACCTTTTCTGTAGTATTCTTATTGGTATATCTTTATATAATTGCAGCTTCTGGCCCCTGACCTCCACTCCTGTTTTAGCATTAGCCTGAAGAATGAGGTCTCTTGTAGATTTCTTAACACAAGAAGTCAGCACATCTCTCAGAAGATCTTCTCTTCTATTTCTTAAAGAGCCAATTCTAAAAATCCTGTCTATTTCCCAATCCAATGTTTGAGAGTCTATCTCAATCAAATTTTCTAACACTGGAATTAGGATCTGTCTAAGATCTTCCGAGCTCCGGTTCCGCAATGGGGACTTCCGGTTCTGCAATGGTGAAGAGAAGGTGAGCCCTCTCCAGCTCTGGAGAGAATTCATCACATTTCACGACTGGGGGGGGGGTCTGCAGGACTAAATGTTACAGACTTTAGATATACAAGTGGGACTTCTGGGTTTAATGGTGGAACAAAAGGCAGCTTAGTGACATTGCTCGCTGCTAGCTGTCACCCCGAGTGGTTTAGCCAGCTCATTTTAAAACAAAAGAGCTGGCCAACAACTCTCCTGGTAAAGGGGGTTCAGAGGGACTCAAAGGGGACCCGAATCCACTCATCGGTCTTCAAGAACCAGCATAAGTTGGTTGGAGAAGATGAAGAAGAGTGTGGGGGTCAAAAAGTTACCACAACTATGCAGGAAGGTAGCCGATCGTCGGACCAGCACAAGTGATGCCAAAACCTTTTTAAAAAATTAAGTAAATAAGCCTTCATGTATAAAATTAAGGAAACAGCCTCTTGAATGGTCTTATGAAACCTCAACATTTAAGGACTTTGCCAAAAGTTAATAAGAAGCTTCAAGAATAAGGAATACTGAGGCTTTATTAAATTGCAAGCTACAAGGTAAACGAAACTTTCATGGACTTGGGTTTTTCAGTCTGAATTGGCTAACGGACTTCGAGAAAGAAGAAAAAATCTGAGAGATCTGTGAGAAACTTAGACATTAACTTAGACATTAAATAACTAGCATACATATATATCGGTGGAACTTTACAAGTATGGAAATTGCAGTTAAAGGTAAATACCTGGCTTGAGCTCATGAAAAAAAAGAATAGAAGTAAGAATAGTGGAATACAAATAAGTTTTGTTGAGCTTTCGTGGAGCTCATCAGGGAAGAGGACAGGAGGAGACAGAGCACACCAGGAGACGAGGAAGAAGGAAGAGAAAGAATACGAATTAAATAAATAGACTTTTATAAGACAACTGGTCTAAAGAGGCAAAGAGATGAATGAGATGCGACTGGGGAGGACCGCAAAATAAAACGGGACAGAAAAAGGCTTGAATATTGGCAACAGTTAAAGTATTTTTGGAACCGTTTCTGAGGAGTGGATAAGAGGATACTTAATAACTTTCTTGAAGACACAAACAGAACAGTGGGACTTTGAACGGGTCTAAAGGATATAAAGTAAAACGAGTTGCAGAAGGTACAGTAAAAGACAGCATGAGGCGAAGACAGCGTGGGAAAGACCATCCGACAGGAGGAAATATGAAACGATCCATATACCAAAAGACAAGCGGTCATTTTTGAAAACTGTCAGAACTAGTATGGTGGCAGCAGATTAGATATATTTAATGAACTAAGCTTATTAATATAGTTGATTAATGGTTTAACTGATAAGAACTGATAAGAATTAATTAGAACTAAATACCGTGTTTCCCCGAAAATAAGACATACCCATAAAATAAGCCGTAGCAGGATTTCTAAGCGTTTGCGCAATATAAGCCATACCCCGAAAATAAGACATAGTGATAGGCGTGGCTATGCAGCGTACCGGTGCGGGCAGCCCCATCAACAAGGTCGGCTCCCCCTGTCAGGTCCCGGTCATTCTGTGCGTGCTACAAGCTAAGGCATAGAGGGAGACAGGGTAGAAGCAGCAGGAGGAAGAAGGGGGAGCGAAAAACCAAAGGTTCCCAAGTTTTGCAAACTTTCTTTTTCTCCTCCCTCCAACCCCTCCCTCGCAGAATCCATCCTGGATATAGAATTCCTTTGGATGCTTTCCTTTAGTCACCCCCCCCTCTTTCCACTGTATACTCCGGACCCCACCTCTCCCCTCCCACTTCCCTCCCCTTTACACAACTTTGTAAGGCAATCCCCCCCCGGCGTTCCCCCCTTTGTGCTCTTGAATCTAGCTAAGGTTAAAGAAGGGGAGGGGAAAGCCCCAAAACAGATCCAGGAAAGGAGACCCAAAACAAAGCACCAGCCCGCCCAATCCTCCCAACAATTGGAGGGGGCGAGGGAGGGATTACACCACCATGCTGAAGCCGAGAGTAAGGAGGTTTGGGGAGGGGAAGGGAATCCTGCTTGTTTGCAAACACGACGGTGGGTGGAGGTGGTCGAGACGAGTGGTGTTAAGGAGGAACTGCAAGGAAACGGGCTGCCAAGGGATCGAGGCAGAGGAGGGAAGGTTGGACTTAACTATATTTGAATAAATGTAGATTGCTGTTGTACCATACTTAATAAAAATAAGACATCCCCTGAAAATAAGCCATACTGTGTCTTCTTGAGGAAAAATAAATACAAGACAGTGTCTTATTTTCGGGGAAACACGGTACTGATTCTTCTATTTAATAGACCCGATAATTAATTGTATATTTGTATACATGATATTTTGGATAGAGCTGAATAAATTGGGGGAAAGGGAAAGGGGAGGCTAATTACTTACTTGAATACAGCTGTCCCAGCTGACCTTGAGAAGGGATTATAAATTCTCAAACAGATAAGGCAACATCATAAGCTAGAAAAGATGCAGTGTTATAGGATGTGTTAAGAGCTCCACCTAGTGGCAAAGGATAGCCACTAAAATTAAATATAATATCAGAAATATTAAAGAATATTATAAATTGTGGAAAAGAGAAATCAAGAAGCTAACTTTGTAACATGAATTATTTGATAAATATTTTCGAAATATATTAATAGTGTAACAAATTGAAGTTAACATAATAATTTAATTCTTTAGAGAACTGTAAGAAAAATGACTAATACAAAGAAAACAACATCCTATGTGCAATCTCAGATAACAGTTGAAAGAAGACCTTCCATGGAACAACCAGTACAGATCCCAGAGTTGTGTCAACAAATACTAGAAGAATTATGAAATTTTAAGCAAGAAATGAGGCAAGAATGAAAAGAAACCAGAGCAGAAATCAAGATGGACATTAAAAAAGAACTGGAAAACTTCAATAAGAATTTGAAAAGATAAACAAGGATATGAAGGCAATGAAATCTGACATAAAAGATCTAGAGGAGAAAACAAAATATGTAGAAACCGAGATGAAGACACTGAACGATAATCAGAAACATAATGGGACAGAGATAGAGATCCAAGAAATGCGATATCAGGGTAAATGCCTTAAACTAAGGGATTTTGGAAAAGACAGGGGAAGATCTTTATGAAAGATTAATCCCAGATCTGGCAGCATGCATGGAGTTTTCAGAAGAAAAAATGGAGGCAGAAATTGACAGAATTTTTTGATTAAACTCAAAGACTACAAAAGAAAAAAACTGGCTGAGAGACATAATTGTCTGTTTTACAAGAACAAAGGTGAAAGAAAACTTCTGCAGAAAAATTACAAGGAAAAATTAATTGTGGATGGAAAAGAAGTGAAAGTATTTAAAAGAGAAGACAAAAATTCGAATTATAAATGCAGACAAATATTTCACTATCTAGAAAAAAATTAAGTGGATGTTATATGTTTATAAGAAACTAAGATTCGGGAATCAGATGTTAAATATCTAAGAAATCCTAAACTCAGGAAAAGCTACATCTCAGCATATCAAAAGAAGAATGAAAAAAACAAAGAAAATTGCTGAAGAGTTTCTTCGAACTTATGGATGATATGTCATTGACAGATATCTGGAGACTAAAACATGGAAATGAAAAAGGATTTACTTATTACTCAGACAATCATCAGACAATGTCTAGGATAGATATGTTCCTAATCTCAAAGGTGTTACATACAAAAATATATGATGTGGAAATACTTCCAAGAATTACATCTGACCATAACCCGATTCAGACCAAACTGAGAATAACAAAGAAAAGTCAAAACAGAAATTGGAGACTTAATGATTTAATACTTCGAAATGAAGAGTACTTAAAGCAAAAGAGGAGCTGAAAATATGATGGAGGACGTAACAATGAAAACAATCTGGAATGCTGGTAAAGCGGTGATGAGGGGACTATTCATTACATGGAATACAGAATGGAAGAACAAAAGACAAGAGAAGATGAAAAAATTAGAAACAGAGATCAAACAAAAAGAAGAAAGATTAAGAAATGACATTGCTAACAACAAATTGAGAAAAGAGATTAGGATACTACAAGAACAAATTAGATCCGAAAACTCGACTGAAATCGAGAAGGAATTAAAAAGAATCAAACAAAGGCATTTTGAAAGTGCAGATAAACTGGGAAAGTGGTTAGCCTACAGATTAAGAAAAAACAGAGAGAAAAATCTGATTCTACAAGCTAATAAACGGAAAGCGGTGGTCACAGATCAAGATACAATAAAAAGTATTTTCAGAAAATATTATAAAGATCTCTTTGACAATATCTCGAACCCAGACAAAAAGAAAAAGATAGAAGATTACCTACAGGATCATAATATTCTTAAACTAACTGAGGAGCAAAAAGAAACAGTTTCAACTCAACGATAACCATAATGGAGATTACAGAGGTGATTAAAAAACTGAAAACAGCTAAGTTACCCAGCCAGGATGGATTTTCATCATTATACTACAAAGCATACCAGGATGAATTAATCCTTCCTATGCATAAAATGTTTAATGAACTTGTAAATATGGGCAAGCTACAATCTTGGAATGACACGAATATAACTTTAATATTAAAAGAAGAAAAAGACCCTCAGGATCCAAGCAATTATTGGCCAATATCATTGTTAAACGTTGATTATAAGATCTTTGCCAATATAATAGTTAACAGACTTAAGAAAATATTACAGAAAATAATTCACGAAGATCAAAACTGTTTCTTACCTCAAAGATACATAAGAGATAATACAAGAACAGTGATAGATATGGTAGAATACTATGAAAAACAATGAAAAAAAATTTGCGATGATCTTCGTGGATGCAGAAAAAGCATTTGATAATGTTGATCATGAATTTATGATGAAATTATTTAATAAGATGAACTGTGGCCAAAAAAATCATCATGTGGATCGGAGAAATTTATGAAAACTGTAAGGCCCAAATCATAATTAATGGAGAGAAAACAAAACCCATTGAAGTTCGAAAGGGCACTAGACAAGGTTGTCCACTCTCACTGCTTTTATTTATAATGGCATTAGATGTCCTCCCAAGAGCAATTAGATCAGAAACAGAAATCAAAGGAACAAGGATAAAAGGTCAAGAATACAAATTAAGAGCCTATGCAGATGATCTGGTAATTTTTCTAGAAGATCCCAAACAGAGTGTGGAAAAACTAATGGAAATATGTAAAAAGTTTGGAGAGACTGCAGGATTTAAAATTAACAAGAATAAAACAAAGATCCTAAGCAAAAATATGAGAAAGGAAGAGGTGGAAGAACTGTTACGCTTAACTGGATTTAAGATAGATAAGAAGATAAAATATCTGGGTATCACAATCACAAAGCAAAACAATGAATTGTTCGAAAGTAATTATAAAAAAATGCGGAAGGAGATCAAAATGGATGAAACTGAAATTATCCTTAATGGGAAGAATGGCAGGAATAAAGATGGATATCCTCCCCAAGATTAATTTCCTCTTTCAGAATCTACCAATAATCATAAATGATAGATGCTTTCGAGAATGGCAGAAAGATTTATCTAATTTCATTTGGGGAGGAAAGAAACCAAAAATAAAATGGAAGACCCTGACAGATAGGAAGAAAAGAGGTGGTTGTGGACTCCCTGATTTGAAACGTTACTACTTCGCTAATGGGCTAACATGGTTAAAAGAGTGGATTATGCTAAAAATGAAAGAATATTGAAGTTAGAAGGTTCAGATTGGCAATTCAGATGGCACGGGTATCTATGGTACAATAAAGTCAAAATTGATAAAGACTTCGGGAATCATTATCTAAGACGCTCTCTGTTGGAAATTTGGAGGAAATTTAAATGCAAGAGGCATAGTAGAATTCCATTATGGCTATCACCACATGAGGCACTATTTGGAAGATGGAAAGACTCTAAAGAAAGATGGCTTACATACAAAGACATAATAATTGAAGAAGGGAAAGCTGACTGAAGAATAAAATCAAGAGAGGAGTTAGAGAAGGAAGGACGTTACTGTCAATGGTTTCTCCACCTCCAGTTGAAAGAAAGATTTAAAATGGACTTAAAGATTGAAGGCTTTGAAATAAATAAACAGTTGAATGAATTCGAGAAGATTATTTTTGAAAAATCGGAACACTTAACATCTCAAATCTATAGAATTCTATTAGAGCAAGAACTGGAAACAGAAGCAATCAAAGACTCCATGATTCAATGGGCACGTAACATAGGACATGAAATTAAATCGGAACATTGGGAAAAGAGCTGGAAAAATACTCAAAAATTTACATTAGGCCAAAATCTGAAAGAAAATGATCTTAAATGATGTATAGATGGTACTTGGATCTGGTGAAGATAAGCAAAATGTATAAAACACAAAAAAATAAATGTTGGAAATGCAATGAAGAAGACGGTACTTTCTTTCACATGTGGTGGTCATGCCCTAAAGCAAAAAAATACTGGAAAAACATTCATAAAAGAATAAGTGAAATTTTACAGATAAATATTCCATTATCCCCTGAGATTTTTTTTACTAAATATGTTGCATGAAATTGTCAAGGGGTCAATGAGGTATTGATGAGCAATACTTTACATGGTCACAGTGGGAAGAATTGTATATGCCAGATACTGGAAAAATAATGCTACCCCTGAAATAGATGAATGGCTATTTAAACTAATGGAATTTGTAACATTAGATGACTTAACTTTTGCAATGAGGGGTGAGATGTATGGGAAGAATGAAAGAGAAATGGCACCAATTAAAAATTACATGAAACAAAGTTGAGTATTACAAAATTAAATATGGGCAGAATATGAAAGAGACATTATAAGGAATGAGAATGGGTAAAAATTAATGCAAGAGGCATGAAAAATTGACAGTGTTGGAATCTTTCATGAGTTGCTGGCAAGCCATCAGGGTGACACAGTTATAGAAGAAACTTTTAGAAATACAATGATAAACCAAATAAGAGGATGTGGGAAGTGAATAATATGTACTTGAATGCAGATAAGGATTAATTTAAATATAATTTTAAAGATAATAGATAGAATCTTTGCAAAGTTAAATCTCTGGATCTTTGTAAAGAAAAAGAGAATATCCTTACTGTAATCACATTGACAAATGTAAATCAAAGAAGAAAGAAGAATTGTATTTTATGCAATTGAAAATCAAATATGGCTTTTAGACTGAGTACTTACATATACTGAATGATTTTAATAAAAATAAATAGTTAAAAAAAGATATACAAGTGAACAATACATTGAACAATACATTGAACAATACAAGAGAAAAATATATAAACTTATAACAATCTAAAAACTAGAGGAATTAAGTGGAATTAAAGAAATTCCACTATATTATCAACATATTCTTGTTATAAAAATTGGATATTTACAACAGGAGGAAGAATAAGAGGAAGAAGAGAAGGAAGGATACGATAAGGTGGGAGATAAGGGAGATTAATACAAGACAGTGAGAAATTATATTTGTTAGGAATATTTTTTCAAGCTTTTCTTACCTTCTAACCACTAAAGAAAATGGATATGAGAAAAAAAATCTGCTTTAGCAGCTTCTCAAATACAAAGATGGCCATCAACAAAAATGACCACAAAGCAGATTGAACAATTAAAGGTTTTAGAAGAAATTAGAAGAATGAAAGAAGAAATGAAACAAGAAATGAAGGAATTGAGAACAGAGATGAAACAAGACTTTAAGAATGAAATGAAATCAAGAAATCTATAGATAAATTATCAGAAGACTTAAAGGGGATTGCAAACAGAGTTACCAATTTAGAGGAAAAAGTGAAAAAAGGTGAAAATAAAATAGAAATTATTATTATAGATCAAGAAAAAGAATTTGATGAAAAAGCACTGATGGATTTGAAATGGTGTGACCACTGCCTGAAATTAAGGAGGTTAAAAGAACAGAGCTAAGAAAATCTGTATGAGTTACTTATCTCTGCATTTGCCAATTTTCTAAATCAATCTCAGGAACAATTTGAAAAGGAAATAGATATGATTTTTAGAATAAAATCATCAGTTGCCAAGGAAAAGAATCTCCCGAGGGATACAGTGATTTATTTTGTGAGGAAAAAAATAAGAGACATTATAATTCAATGAAACTTTGAAAATACCTTTAAATTCAGAGAAGATAAGATTTGGTTATATAAAAATATCCTGGTAAGAATTTTATGTAAGAGAAGAGATTATAATTTCCTAATGGTTCAGCTAAGAAAAAATGGAATTCCATATAGATGGCGAGAGATAAATGGCTTGATTTTCCATTTTAGGGGGAAAAAAGGTATAGATTAAGCTCACCATTAGAAGCTCAAGAATAATGGAGGAAATTCAAAAGAGATTTTGAAGAACATTACAAAGAATACAAAACTGAAAGATTCAAATGGAAACTTCAAAAAGAAAATGGAATACATTGAGTACATGAGGAGACAGATACAGACCATAAGTTAGAAGAAGGAGAAGTCACAGACACTGAACTAGAAGACTAGAAGAAGAGACAGGAAGACAAGAACAAGAAGCAGAAGAAGGAAAAGAGGAACAAGAAGAAATAGAAGTGGAGAGAACAAAATTAAAAGAAACAATTGCAATATGACTTGAATCAGAAAAATAAGGACTTAAAAATTTTGATTAATAAGAAATAATGGAACTAAAAATACTATCATGGAATATAAAATGAAAAAGACAGAAAATATTTCATTATCTTGAGAAAAAAATTCAACATGGTTTGCCTACAAGAAATTAGAGTAAAAAAGGAAAAGATAAAATTAATCAAAAACAAAAGATTAGGGAAGGAATTTGTATCAACAACAGAGAAGAAAAAGAAAGGTGTTGTTATTTACATAAATCATAACATTGAAAGCAAAAAAAAATTTCAACAATGGTAACAGCCGTTACTTACAGGTGGAAATTATGTGGCAAAATAAAAAGATTCTATTGGTGGGAATATATGCACCCATGATACCAGAGATAAATTTTATGAGAAATGGAATTAAAAATATCTGAATATGAAGATATAGTTATGTTAGAGGACTGGAGTAGAGTCATTGATCCATCTATAGATTGGAAATCAGAAAAGGAGATAAAAAAGAGGCAAGGAAAACTCCCTAAAACCTTTGATAAAATGTTGAAAAACCTTACTTTGTTAGATTGTTTGGAGATATCTGTACTGCACTTCAGAAGAATTCACATTTTTTTCAGATAGACACTTATCCTTCTTGAGAATAGTCATGTTTTCGATCTCATCAACACTCTGTAAGAACGTGATTAAAATGGATGTCCTCCCTAGAACTTCATCAGATCACAATGCAATCACTATATCATTAAAGAAAGATAGGCAAGAACATAGATGGCACTTGAATGAAAGATTCCTACAAGATGAAAAGATAATCACAAAAGCAAAAAAGAACTTAAAATTCTACTTCCTTGAAAACCTTCAGACAGACACCAGCATAGAATTTATTTCGGATGCAAGGAAAAATGCTGAATTGAAAAAGAAAAGAAATGAAAAACTGCAAGAAATTAATGACCAAATTAAAATAAAAGAGAAAGAATTAGGAAGAAAATCCATGAACAGGACTCTTCAAAAACAAATAAAAGCTCTGGAAGCACAATTAAATATGGATCTAACAGCAATTAGTAAGAAAATGTTGTATTTGAAACAAAATTATTTCGAATGGGTGAATAAGCTGGGAAAATGGTTGGCTACAAAATTGAGAAGAAAAAAAGATAGATCTCTGATTACCAAAATAAGATAAATAAAAATAAAACAAAAATAAAAGAACTGAAAATAAAAGAGATAAATGAACAAAGACATTTGTTAAATCATCCAATCACTGTCATGGAGATAATAGAAGCAATTTGTAATAATAAAGAAGGTAAATCTCCAGGCCCAGATGGCTTCTCTATCTCATATTATAAAATATTTCAAGATGAATTGCTCTTGCCACTTCAAACCACAATGAATGCAATCTTTGAAGGGAAAATCCCCAGAACCTGGAGAGAAGTCAATATTGTCCATGCTTGGTCTGAGGTGGCAGCCAGGAGAATCTGATAATACAGGTCAAGAAGCTCAGGTAGTTAAGCAGTTAGTCAGTTTACTTTAGGAAGAAACAACTCTACAAATGAGAAGCAAATAATGATCTCAGCAATGTCCATAAATCAATGGCAGGTGAGATAAACACAGATCAAACAGCAGAATAACAAGCAAGGGAAGCAAACAGAAGCATGCACAGGAGAAATGGTCAGTTGATTGCTGACAAAAGCTAGAGGAGAAAGGCTCTGTTCTTATAGGTTCCAAGGTCAGAGCAGCTGGTGCCTGATTAATTGGTGTTTGGTATAAATTCTCTGGGAGCAACGCAGGAGAATTTTGGTGTCTATGCTGGGCAAAGGTAGGCATGGATAGATCATTCTCTGTGTCAGAATGAGCAGGGCTTCCTGCTGGGGCTGACACTTCTGTCCCTGGGGTGGGTGGTGGTACTGTCTGTTCTGCAGGTTCTGCTGTAGCAGTCTCTGCGCCAGAGTCCAAAGCAGGTTCTTCTGCCTCAGATTCTGAATCTGAGGGCCTTTCCTCACTACACTGTTAATAGTGCTTTTATTCCACTTTCAACATCCTATGGAATCCTGGGGTGTGTGGTTTAGTCAGAGAGATCTTTGGCCTCAGTGAATTACAAACCCCACAATTCCACAGGATGTTGAAAGTGGAATCATAGCAGTATAACAGCATAGTGCAGAAAGGGCCTGAGTCTAGGTCCTGGAAGCCCATGACAGATATTTCGTTAATCCATAAGGAAGACAGAGATCCTTTATTACCAAAAACTATAGACTGATATTTCTATTGAATGTTGACTATGAAATTTTCACCTTGATTCTTGCCAACTGACTGAAAACAATCCTAAAAGATCTAATCCAAGAAGAGCAAGCAGGTTTCCTGCCAAATATTTTCAAAAACATTTTGGGAAAAAACTGGCTGTAATCTTCCTTGATATAGAAAACCTTTTGATACTATAAGTCGGAATTTCATGTTTAAGCTACTAACACACATGAAGATTGGGGACAAATTTTTGAATGGAATCAAAATCATCTACAATAACCAGATTGCACAAACCATAATAAATGGAGAGAAAACAAAGAAAATTAATATCCAACAAGTAACAAGACAGGGATGTCCCCTATTTCCTACTATTTTTATTGGCAATATAACTGCTGATAACAAATATAAAAACAAATAGTAAAATACAAGGTATCAAAATACAAAATAAAGAATTCAAAATTGGAACCTTTGTGGATGATATAGTGCTGATGTTGGAAGATCCAAAAGAAACTGTAGAAGAATTAAAATTCCTATTAAAAGAATTTGGAGGGATTACTTGTCTAAAAATCAATGAGGAAGAAATGAACATCTTAACTAAAAATATGAATAAGGAAGAGTAGAAGCAACTGAATTTAATATCTGGATACAATGTCACCAATAAAGTAAAATACCTAGGTATTCAACTGACTAAAAAGAACTCAGATTTGTTTAAAAATAATTATGACAAAATATGGAAGGAAATACAGACACATTTGAGAAATTAGAGTAACATGAAATTATCTTTTTTAGGCAGAATATCATCTGTTAAGGTTACTATTCTGCCAAAATTACTCTTTCTATTTCAAACAATACCAGGCATTAACAATGAGTCTGTTTTCAAATCTTGGCAACAAGATATTTCATGATTTATATGGGAAGGCAAAAAACCGAGAATGAAATTAAAAATCATATGACATTAAAGAAAGAGGGGGTTTTGGCCTTCCCAACCTGAAAATATATTACTATGCCTCATACCTTGATTGGATCAAAGAATGGATACAACTTACAAATGATAATTTGCTGACATTAAAGGATGAAGATCTCCCATTAGGATGGCATGCTTATATTTGCTTTAAGATAGGGAAAGCCCACAAGCACTTCCACAGCCATTATATATGAAGCCCTTTGCTAAAAGTTTGGAAAAGATTGAAAGCTAGACTCTTCCCATATACATCGTTATGGCTATCACCGCATGAGGCATTTTATAAAAAAGAGAACATATTGCATAGCAGATGGATTACCTTCAAAAACTTAGCTAAAATTCAAAATGAAATTATAAAGACTCAAGAAGAATTAAAAGAAGATGATATCAACTGCCATTGGCTGTTATACAGGCAACTGCAAGAGAAATGAAAAATAGAGTAAAAAATAAATGGATTTCAAAAAGGAGAAACAGAATACTCAAAGACGATAATAAAAATATACAAGGTCCTTTTCAAATGGGAAACAGAAGATGAGATTATTAAAAAAATCCATGATAAAATGGGCCCAAAACACAGGCCACACTTTAGATTCTAGAGCAATGGGAAAAAACATGGAACAAAAGATTGATGTATACAGCTAACCAAAATATAAAAGAAAACATATATAAAATGCACTATAGATGGTGCCTTACCCCGGATAGACTCTCCAAGATGTTTAAAAACTATGATGTTAAATTCTTGAAATGTAATAAGGAGAGAGGCACATTATTTGACACGCGGTGAACATGCCACAAAACTAGAAAATTTTGGAAAAAGATACAGCAAAATATTGAAAAAATACTAGGTACACAATTTGAGATGACATCTGAAACATACCTGCTGGGGATGACAAAGGAGATAATTGAAAAGAAATATGGGAAGATGATGTTTTATATGACTGTAGCAGTGTGTCTTACCTTTGCTAAATATTGGAAATCAACTGACTTACCAAAAGATGAAGAATGGATATATATGTTGATGGAACTGGTCACCATGGACAAACTTACATATCTATTAAGACAGAAAGCTATGAATTCCTATGTTAAGGACTGGTGTCCTGTTACTGAGTACTTGAAAAATAACTGGAGAGAATTAGCAATAGCCAGCTTTTTAGACTGACGAGTGAAAAATATTAAATTAAAATAGATTAAAATAAATAAATTACTAACTGATATAATACATTCAAACATGTTTAAGAGTCTAATGATTAGATAGATCATCTTTTACTAATAATAGTTAGAATCTTGCAATTATAATGTAACAAACAGATCTTTCAAGAGAAATTATGTACATAATTATTCTGATTTGTCAAAAGGAAGTTTTCTTTTTCCTTTTCTTCTCCCCACTTTTTTCTCTTTTTTTTCTTCTTCTTTTTTCTTTCACAAATTTATTTTATGTTTTTTTAGGAACATCTCTGTACCAGACAGTAAATAATTCTTTTTTTAGTTGTAAATGGGAAAACATATAAAATGTTTTAAGTTGATGTATTACTATGAAACATTATAAGGTTTCTGCCTTTATTTTATATATCTTATATAGATAACTATGTTTTCCACCAACTTTTTACGTAAAAAATATAATTAAAAAAAAGGTATTGGAGCCTCTAGTTTTCACTCTGGCAACTCAAGTTACTGCAATTTAATTTTTGATCACTCATGCTATCATGAGTGAAATCCTAAAAAAGTCAGTTCAGAAATAAGTGCCAATCAATTCAGAGCGGATTACCCCTACATAAGCTTTAAGAGCATTGCAGCCAGACATAGAAAAAAATAGTGGTAATCTAAACATGCTTCCCAGTTAAGTTGGATCACTTTCAATAAGAGCCTGGGACAAGATCAAGGATTGTGGGAGTTTTAATACTGAAACATCTGGGGGCCCTCATTTGGGAATCCTATTGTAATAGTTTAAGGGGAATATGGAAAGTGCAAGTCAAAATGTCTGGTGCTTTCTATACATACCAGTTTTCAATCATTGTATTAAATCTACTTCCGTTTTATAGTATCATTTGGGATCTAGGCTCTATTTGAACTTTGTTTTGGGTTAGAGGTGAGTTCCAATTATAAACAAAAGTTTAAGTTTGTTCTAGGGCCTGTGGCGATCAGACATTGAGGGGAGGAGTCACAAGCCTGCAAATGGCCTCATGGCTACCCATGAGTACAAAGTAAACCTTTATTTTCACAAAACAGAGACCCTGTAGTATACAAAAGCAGGAACAGAATTGCCACCTCCTGCTTTAACAGTAGTACACAGCTACTGAATGAGCATACATCCAAAAGGTATAGTGTTCCTGATTACGCCAAAGAAAGCTGCCTCACATGCAATGGTCTCTATTAAAATCTGTTTTTAAAAGTTACTTTGAAATATTTTATTGAGAGTTTAGTTCCAAAAATAAAAAAATCCCCCCTCCCCGCTTCAAAGCTTACATTTTCCAGTTGATTCTGCTTATTTCCATTACATACACACATAATTTCAGCTTAGTAGAGAAAAGAACTACATTATAATTACATCATTTCTTTCTTCATTTCTTATACATTTATATCTTTATCAAATCTAAAACTCCTTTCCATTCCCTTTCAAAGTTCTGGATAGGTTTGTTCTTCAATGAAAATGCTAATTTTTTCTATCTCAACCATATCCAGAACTTTAAGCTTCCATTCTTCTATACCAATATATTTCCTTTCTTTCCAATGTTGTCCATATGTCAACCTTGCTGCAGTTATTAAATATAATAATATTTTCTGATGGCTCCTTATCTCCCTTTGTTGCCGTAACATATTTAACAAGTAAAACTCCAATTTCATTTCAAAATCCAGGTTACAAATTCTTTGAATTTCATCATGTATCCCCTTCCAAAATTTCTTTGCTATCCTGCAAGTCCACCACATACGGAAAAAGGACCCTGTCTTTTCATCACATTTCCAACACTTTACATTCCCGGTTTTAGTTATTTTTTGTAATCTTTCTGGGGTCATATACCATCTATGAAGTATTTTATAAAAGTTTTCTCTTAAACTTAAGTTTGGTGTAAATTTTATATCAATTTTCCATGTTCTGTCCCAGGTTTCTAATTCAACTGAGTGTCTCATATTCTGGGCCCACCTGATCATTGTATCTTTAACTACTTCTGATTCCATTTCTCTTTTCAACAGTAATTTATAAAGTTTAGAGATTCTCTTCTTTTGATCTCCCTTCATCAGTAAATCTAACTCATTTTCTTTTCTCTTGAATCCATATAATTTTTGATCCATTTTGACTCTCTCTTTGAGTTGTCTCCATGGGAACCAATTTAACTCATGTCTTTCAGCCTTTAATCCTTCTGCTGTACTCATTCTTGGCTTATCTCCTTCCCATTTCAGTAACTCTTGATATGTTAGCAAATTTCCTTGTTTTGTTGGGCCAATTTTATAAGATTCTTGTGGTGAAGTCCACACCAGGAGTTTTGTATAAAATTTTTGCTTTATTTGTAGCCAAACCTTCAGCAATGTCTTCTGGATGCAATGATTTTTAAACTCTTTGTTCACTGTTGATCTATTATGACATAGGCATCCATGCCATCCAAACCTATTATTTATTTCTTCCAATTCTTTAATAGTTGTATTTTCTACTTGAATCCCATCTTTAATCAGGTCTAAACAACATGCATAATAATAAAAATTTTAATGATGGTAGATCAAATCCTCCTCTCTCTTTTGCATCTTGTAATGTTTTAAATCTTATTCTTGGTTTTTTTCCCTTGCCAGATAAATTTTTGTAAATCCTTTCCCCATTCTTTAAATATCTTCTCTCTTCCTATTATTGGTAAAGTCTCAAAAGGAATATGAGCTTTGGTAATAAAGACATTTTAAAAGCATTTATCCTTCCCTGGAGAGATAAATTTAGGTTTTCCCATTTTTCTATATTGCTTTTAATCTCTTTCCATATTTTTGAATAATTGTTATCAAATAATTCTTGATTCTTTTTCGTTATTATAATTCCTAAATATTTTGTTTTCTTAGTTAGTTGATATCCTGATCTTCTCTCCAAATCAACTTGCTCTTTTTTTGTCATATTTAATGTCCTCATCATTGTCTTTTCTCTGTTTATCTTATAGCCTGCCATTGATCCATATCTTTGTAAAGTTTCCATCATTACTTCGATTGATTCTTGTGGGTCCTCCAAAAATATGATTACATCATCAGCAAATGCTTTAAATTTCATTTCCTTTTGCTTTATTTTCAAACCTTTTATCTGTGGGTTTTCATTTATTGTAATCAACAACACATCCAAGACAGCTATAAATAATAATGATGATAATGGGCACCCTTGCCTTACTCCCTTATTAATTACAAAGCTTGTTGTAATGTCTCAATTTATGATTAACCTCCCTGATTGGTGTTGATAAATCTTCTCAATCCATTTGCAAAAATTTTCTCCCAGGTCATATTCTTTCAAAACCCAGTGTATAAAATCCCAGGAGACATTATCAAAAGCCTTTTCAGCATCCAAAAAGATAAGTGTTACCTTCTTCCCTGGGTTTTTATCATAGTATTCAATCACATCCAAAGGTGTTCTAACATTATTTTTCATATATCTTCCCGGGAGAAAGCCTGTTGGATCTTCTTGGATCTTATCCTGTAGTATGTGCCTCAATTGTTTTGCCTACCCTGCCACAAATATTTTATAGTCTATATTCAGCAAGGACATTGGTCTATAATTTTTAACTTCTCTTTTATATTTGCCCTCTATAGGTATCAGTACAATATTAGATTCCCCCAAGATTCTGGTTTACCATGTTTTTCTATTTCCTTCAAAGTTGCTTGGAGTGGCTGAATCAATTCTTTTATGAATCTTTTATAATATAACGTGGTGAATCTATCCAGTCCTGGTGCCTTATCCACTTTCAAATCCCTTATAGCCTCTTCTATTTTAGTAAGTGTTATTGATTTGTTTATCTGTTCCTGTGTTTCCAACAATATTTTGGGAATCTTAACCTTTTGAAGACATTCCAATAGATTTTTTTCATTTCAACGAGGAGATTTTATTTCATAAAATAACTTTCCGAAATATTCTTCAAATTTCTGTCTTATCTTTTCATGTTGGGTAATCAGCTTCTTCTCGTTTTTCAATTCAGCAATTACGTTCCTCTCTCTCCTCTTCTTGAGTTTATAGGCTAACCATTTCCCAATTTTGTTAACTTGTTCAAATTGAGTCAGTTTCATCTGTTTCATCTTTTTTTCTATTTCCTCAATTGTAGTCATCTCTATCTCTTTTTGTATTTTCTTTACTTCCAATTGTATTGATTTCTTTGGTGGGTTTTCCCTAAGTTCCTTTTCTTTCTCTTGAAGTTTAATCATCAACTCTTGATGTTTATCTTGCCTTTTTTTATTATGAATTTGTCGTTGTTGTATAAAAAACCCTCTCATTACTGCCTTAGATGCATCCCAGACTGTCTTCATCTTCATGTCTTCTATTTTCCTTGAAGTAACTTTTTAATACTTCTTTGGCTTGCTGTGTTATCTCCTCATCATCTCATAAACGATCATTTAATCGCCATTGAAACTGTTTTGCCTTCTCCTATGTTTGCAACATCACCGGGTGGTGGTCCGAGATGATCTTAGGCAGTATTTCCATCTTTCTTATCTCTGAGAGCATATGTTTGGAGATAAAAATCATATCCATTCAAGACCAAGATTGATGGACTTCCGAGAAAAAGGTGAAATCTTTAACATTTGGAAGAGTAATTCTCCATGCATCCTAGACAAATAATTCTTCACACATCGCAGAGAAGACTTTTGGCAGTTTACCTCTCTTTTCTTGATCTTCTTTACTCTGGGGAGTTATTTTGTCCAATTTAACATCCATAATTCCATTCCAATCTCCCACCAGGATCCAATCTTCATACTCATATTCTGATATTTTTTTCCTGCAATTCCTTGTAAAATTTTCTTTTATTTTCATTTGGGGCATAAACTCCAACTAGGAGGATTTTTTTTACCATTTTTCAAAATTTCAACTCCCAGTATTCTTCCTTCTTCATCTTCCAAAATTTGTTTTGCTGGGATGTGTTTGTCAATGTAAATTGCAACCCCTCTTTTTTTCTTCCCATATAAGGAGGTAAAGCATTGTCCTAATTTGGAATTGCATAAATATTTTTCTTGATTTTTCTTTATATGGGTCTCTAATAAAACTGTGATTTTTTTTAAATTTTTTTAATTTTTTTAAATTTATGCATTAAAATCACATTACATCACACTACAAACCATACAGACACCCCAATACATCTTTGCAACACATTAAACATCCCATTAAACCCATACCCCCACATTTACATCACATTACACCCATACCACACTTTCTCCCACTTTCAATTTAACATTTCCACCCGAAGTAATTTATATTTCTTATATTCTTATATTCTTATGTTCTTCCCTTCTATCATTCCAACATCCTTCTTACTTACTTTCAACCATCTTTCTTCTTCAGTTTCATTCTACCCTTCATTTCCTTCACTCATTTCTTTATGATCTACTTCCTCTTCTAGAAAGAACAAAGATTCCCAAAATTTACTTCCTGGACTTCACTAGGTCCCATTCTTCCTGTCCCAATCAAGTTTCTCTTATTAAAATCCCCTTTTGGAATAAACCCTTTACCTGTTTCCTACTTTCTTTTTCCATTATTGTACTGTTTGTTCTTTCCCTCTTGTCGGCCTGTTTTATATTCTTATTAACCTTCCATTGTTATTCGTAAATTTTAAGAATCCTTATCCCTTATTCATCAATCTTATATCCCTCTTTTGTTATATACTCCTCTACTATTTTCCAAACTTCTTCATGTTCACCTTGCATTCTACCTTGTATCATGCCTGTTAGTCTATCCATTTCTTTAAATTCTGCCACTTTTATCAACCATTCTTCTATTTGTGGTATATGTTCATTTTTCCATTTCTGTGCGTAAATTAATCTCGCCGCTGTTATCATATAAAGAATCACTTTCCAATATTTTCTCTTAATTTCTTTGCCTATTTTTTGCGCCATGTTTAATAGAAATAGTTCTGGTAATAGCGGCAGATTAATTTGTAAAATTACCAACATTCTTCCATGAATTTTTTTCCAAAAGGTAATTGCCTTTTCACACGTCCACCACATGTGAAAATAAGTACCATTATCCTTACTACACTTCCAACACTTATTTTCTGTTTTGTACATCTTATTTAATTTTACCGGATCCATATGCCATCTATAGAACATTTTAAGATAGTTTTCTTTCAGTTTTTGGGCTGCTGTAAATTTGTTCGTGTCCTTCCAACTTCTCTCCCAGTGTTCAAGTTGAATTTCATAACCTATATTCATTTTATCATTACTTCCTTTATTTGTTCCAATTCTAATTCTCTTTCCAACAGTAGTTTATATAATTTAGATATTGTTTGCTTCTTTGATTCTAATATTATATTTCCAAATAGGTCTTCTTTCGTTACCGATTCTATTCCTTCTAGCTTCTTATCCATTTGAAATCTTTCGTGTAATTGTCTATATAGAAACCAATGGTATTTGAGTCCCGCTACTTCAATTTCTTCTCTTGATTTTAGCGTAAATACTTGATTTCGTTTTTCTATTACTATATCACTGTATTGTATCCATTTATCTTGTGGATCCTTCCATCTCCCACACAACGCTTCATGTGGTGACAACCATTGAGGTATTTTTACATAGTATTTTTTCTTAAATTGCAACCAAATTGTTAGCAGCGCTTTCCTTAAATAGTGGTTCTGGAATTCTTTATCTATTTTGTACTTCTTATACCACATATATGCGTGCCACCCCATTCTTTTTCCTGCTCCTTCTAGGTTTAACATTGTTTCATCTTGCAATGTTATCCATTCTGTAATCCAGGTAAGCCCGCTGGCATAATAGTATAGTTTCAAATCAGGTAAATCAAAGCCTCCTTTTCCCTTTTTTTCCGTGAGTAGCTTCCATTTTATTCTAGGTCTTTTATTTTCCCAAATAAACTTTGACAAATCTCTCTGCCATTCCTTGAAGGGTTTTTCATTAGTAATAATAGGTAAATTTTGGAAGAGAAAATTTAATTTAGGCAGCACATTCATTTTAATTGCGGATATTCTCCCCAATATTGACAACTTTAAGGCACTCCAATTTTCTAACAGTTTTTTTACTTCCTTCCATGTTGTTTTATAATTATTTTCGTATAACTCATTATTTCTCTTTGAGATCCATATTCCTAAATATTTAATTTTATGTTCTATTTTAAATTCTGTTTTTTGGGCAAGTTCTCTTTCCTCCTCCTTTCTTATGTTCTTCGTTATGATTCTCATTTTTTCTTTATTGATCTTTAGCCCAGCAATTTCTCCGAATTCATTTAGCTTCTGTAAGAGAGCTCCAGTACTTATTTCTGGGTTTTCTAAGATAATCAACAAATCATCCGCATAAGCTCGCACTTTGTATTCTTCACTTTTAATTTTACATCCTTTTATTTCGGGATCGCTTCTAATCGCATTTAACAAAACCCCTAGTGCTGTTATAAATAAGAGCGGTGATAACGGGCACCCCTGTCGTGTCCCTTTTTCAATTTCGAATTGCTTTGTTCTGTCTCCATTAATTATTATTGCTGCTCTTTGTTCTTTATAAATTTCTTTAATCCAGTTCAGGAATGCCTTTCCAAAGTCCATTTTTTCCAGCACTTCTATCATGAAATCCCACCTAAGATTATCGAAAGCTTTTTCAGCATCTATAAAAATCAATGCCAATTTCTTTTCATTATTCTTTTCGTAATATTCAATAATATTCAAAATTGTTCTAATATTGTTTCTAATCTGTCTTTTAGGGAGGAAGCCATTTTGCTCTTTCTGAATCACTTCTTGTAGTATTTTCTTCAATCTTTCTGCCAGTATATTAGTGAATATTTTATAGTCAATATTGAGAAGTGAGATTGGACGATAACTCCCTGGATCTTTTAATTCTTTCCCTTCTTTTGGAATTAATGTAATATTAGCCTCATTCCAGGAATTTGGTTTTCCATTCACAGTGATTTCATTGAACAATTTTTCCAAAGGCCCTCTTAAAAATTCTTGCAACTTCTTGTAATACATTGAGGAGAGACCGTCTGGTCCTGGTGCTTTTGATGTATCCAATTTTTGGATCGCATCCATAATCTCCTTTACTGTAATCTTAGCATCCATCATCTGTCTGTTCTCTTCTGATATTTGCTGTATTTTCTGATTAGCCAAATATTCTTCTAATGTCTTTTGTGTCTTTTCTTGTATTTTCAAACTATAAAGATTTTTGTAGTAATTATAGAAAGTTTTCTTTATTTCTACCTGATTTGCTGTTATTTTCTTCCCTGTATATATTTCCAGAATTAATCTCTTTTCTCTCTCCTTTCTTAATTTGTGGGCCAACCATCTCCCCGGTTTACCTGCATGCTCAAAGTACTTTTGTTTCATCCAAATTAGCTTTCTGCTTATTTCTAATTGATTTTCAGCTTTAATTTGGTCTTGTAGAATTTTTAATTCCAACCTTGCCTTTTTATCCGTCGGTTTTCTCCTCAATTTTTCTTCTTGTAGTTTAACCTTTTCCATTAATTCTTGATATTTTTCTTGTCTTTTCTTCTTGAATTCTGAGCCCAATTTAATGAAATGTCCATGCATCACTGCTTTGCTAGCATCCCAGATAGTTGTCATCTTTAAATCCTCTGTCATGTTCTCTTCAAAATAATATTTGATTGCCTCCTTTATCTTTTCAAAGCAATGTTCATTTTGAAAAAGATAGTCATTAAGCCTCCATCTTATTTCTTTCTTTACGCTTCTTAATTCCAATTGGATAGGATTATGATCGGATAACGTCCTCGGAAGTATCTCCATATCCTTTACCTTTTGTTGTAAGCTTTTTGAAATCATAAACACGTCAATCCGCGACATCGATTTATGAGCATCCGAATACAACGTATATCCCTTAGAGTCTTTATGTACCCCTCTCCAGACATCTTGTAAAGCCAACATTTCTGCTAATTTAAAGAACGATTGTGGGAGTTTTCCGTATTTTTTTCCTTGCAACCTGGATATTGATCTATCTATATTGGGGTCAATCACCCCATTCATATCTCCCATCAATAAATAATTTCCTCGATCCGCCTCTTCTGAGTATCTCAATATTGCCTGTTGTAACTCTTTATAAAATTTACTTTTTTCTTCCGTTGGGGAATATATTCCTATCACAAGAAGTTTAGTTTCTGGAAGTTGCATCTCCACTCCCAAATAATGTCCTTTTTTATCATGAAATTTCATCTCAGAGGGGTATTTCTGATTAACGTATAAGACAACCCCTTTTTTCTTCTTTAATGATGCAGAAATGTGGCATTTTCCCAACTTGGGGTTTCTCAAATATTTATTATCTTTTTCTCTAATTTTTGTCTCCTGTAAACAAATCACAACTGTTTTAATTTCCTCTAGGTAATGAAAAATCTGCCGTCTTTTGTAGTTCGAATTCAGCCCTTTTACGTTCCAGGAGAGGATCTTTGTGACCATCTTTTTCAACTATGTTTTCTCCTATATATCTTCTTCCTCTGTGTATAGGTCTTCAACCTCCAATTCAGGCTTTTGTGAATCTTCCTCTTCCTCTTGTTCTATCTCTGATTCTGGGTTACTTTCTTTTCCCTCTCTCTCTTCCCTTTCCGTATTCTGTTCCTCCTCCCCAACTTCTGAAGTCTCTTCCAGACTGCCTTGTTCTTTCTCCTGTTTTCTCCCTTTATTCCGATCTTCTGGTCTTTCTAACTCTCTTTTAAGTTTGTCATAAATTTCTTTCGCTCTTACAGTGTTAGAGATCTTATATCTCCTCTGTTTATATGTAAAAGATATTCCCTCCAGTCTCTCCCATTTGTATATAATTCTATGTTTCAGTAAAAGTTGGGTCAGAAACTTGTACTCTTGTCTTTTTTTCAGAATTTCAAATGGTATATCTTTGAAAATTTTTATTGTTTTATCTTCAATCACTAGCTGTTTTTCATAGTTTATTTGAAGTATTTTTTCCTTAATCCTGACTCTTGTAAAACATACCACCACATCCCTCTGCCAATTCTTCTCTTTTGCGATTCTAGAATTAGCTCTAAACATCCGATCTATTTCTCTCTCCATGTCTTCTTCTTTCATCCCAGTATAATTCGCCAAGGTTGTAATCACTTTCTCCTCCAAGAGTTCTCCAGGAGTTTCCCTTATTCCTCTCAACTTGATACATTTCTCTCGATATCTCAGTTCTTGTTGTCTTAATCTCAGTTCTTCCTGTTTTTGAGTTTCTGTCATGATTTCCTTCTCTTGTTCTAACTGTTTTGTTTTAACTTGGATCTCCTGAATGTCCGTTTTCATTATTTTAATGTCTTTACCCATGTTATCCATTCTCTTTATGATACAATCCAATTCCTTCTGAATATCTGCTTTAATTTCCGCCCTTGTATCCTTCATTTCCTGTCTCATCTCCACTTTTAAACTTCTGATCTCATTTAAGTTTTCAGCCATTTGCTGTCCCATTTCCACCGATGTTCTTCTTATTGGGTCAATCAATTGTAATTGAGTCTGTGTTTTGGCTCCCTTCCTTAATCCAGATGCCATTTCTTCTTCTTCTTCTTCTTCTTCTTCTTCTTCTTCCACTGTTTTTTTTTTAATGTATTACCTCTTAATCGTCGCTAAATGGCACTAACAAGCCTCTTCTACTCTTCCCCACAGTCTCTTCAAGAGTTAATTTTAAGGTGATTTCTTTGTTGTCTCTAATCTTGCTGACTCAATGTCACTTCTCTCGCAGCTGTTTCTGTTTTGAATTATACCTCTGTCCTTCAAACCCCACACAGTTATTAACACAGTATTAACACAGTTTATGTCCTTCCCAATATTCACAAATTGATTAATAAGTCTAATATTTCAATTAATTCATTTATATATTCACTCACTTATAAATCTATTATGTAAAATATAAAGCGATTATATATCCAATCAGTTAATTCATTTATAAATCCGCTATATATCAACTTATTATATCAACTTATTACTATGACTCTATTATTCTCTGTAGTATTTCCAGTAATTAACGAATATCATTCGAACGTTGCCACTCCTCTCCCCCAATCTTATTCCGTCTGACCAGTTTTCCGACAAACTCCGACACGCTTCCCACCGGCACCGGCTGACACCAACTGTTTTCAGACGCTTTCTTACTAACTCTTCCTATATGTTTCTGTCTCTTTTTCTCTCTTCTGTCTCTCCCCGTTAAATCACAGTTCAGTTTTTGACCTCAGTCTTCTTAATTTGGCTTTTTCGACTCTGATTCACCCTCTGCTGTTTCTGCAATCTTTACTAGCGAGCTCTAGCGACTTCAGTTGTTCCTTCTCCAACTTGTTCCCCTTGGTCGTCCCTGTTCTTCCCGCGAGCTCAAGCCAGTATTGTCTATTATTCTGTCGCTCTTCACCAAATTCTCTGTTGTTTATTCAGTCCACTATTTGTTTAATCTGTCTCCAAAGAAATTTTCCCGATTGCTGTTCAGTCCTCTTTTTCCCTCTTATTGTCTCTCTCTTCTGTTAACAGTTTCTCACTTCACAGTCTCTGTTAAGCAGCGAGCTCAAGTGTTGCCGCGAACTCCAGCTGCGCTCCGGTATCTCCTTCAGTCACCTCTCGTTCAATTTCTCGATCTCCTTTAGAGTTTTTTCCCCCTTGTATCTTTGTCTTAAATTCTTCCCCCTCTCAACCACATTCTTCACTAGTTATTTACAAAGTTTCCAGTCTGTCTCAGTCCGTTTCTATTAATGTCTATTTATGTCTATAAAAGTCCTATTTTCTTGGGATTTCTTACCTCCCTTCTCTCTCTCTTCCACGTGGATTCTCCTCTTCGTCTCCTCTCCTCCTCTCCCTTGAATTAAAGGTTGGTCCGATCTTCCAATCTTTGAGAAAATATATTTGGGACTTAAGTGATGTCCTGCTCTTCAAATTTGTACTGTTAACTCGAACTGTTCAAGTTAAAAAGTCTCAGATGACGCTAGGCTGCCATAGCAGTTACTACCCGAGCAGACGTGGAACTCTGGGACCTCTCTCCTTCGGCGTTCGAGCCCAATTGTTCTCTAGCCTAGGGAGAAAAATAGGGTCCCCGACAAGCCCCTCTGGGCCCCCTTTACAGGGGGGGCACTTTGCCGAGTTTGATATTTCGGCAAATCCTCTCAGGGTGACAAAACAGCGGGAGCTATCTCACTGTCCTGCCGATCGCGACGCCATTGAGACCTGGATTTAAGGTCTTAATCTTTCTAAATGATGAAAAATCTGTCTTCTTTTTGCTTGCAAACTAATTCCTCATACATTCCAAGATATTAACTTCATATTTGCTTTTTCACTGTCTTATTTCCCTTTCTTCTTTTTCTCTTCTGGTTCTACCGGTTCGGACTCTTCTACAGACATTGGACTAGTTTCATCTGCCGCTGCCATTCCCATCTGTGTAGTTTCTGCTGTTTGATCCGATTTCTTATTTTCAGTCCTTGCTGCTTTAGATCCAGTTTTCAGATAATTCTCTTGAAATTCTGTTGCTTGCTGAACAGAGCTTCTCTTCCTTCTTCTCCCCTCAAAGAGGAAAGAAAGACCTTCTGGTATCTCCCATCTGTATCTTATTTCCTGAGATTGAAGACTCTTTACCAGGAAAGCATACTGTCTTCTGCTTCTCATGACACTTGGCAGTATATCCTTAAAAATTTTTCATTTCATTCTCATCCACTATTAATTTTTCTTTATAGTTTTGCTCCATAACCAAATCCCGTGTCTTTTCCCTGGTAAAGTATACCACTATGTCCTGGGGTAAATCCCTCTTTTTAGCCACAGCCGATTTAATTCTAAAGGCCTTATCTATTTCATGTTCAAATCTTGCTCTTCTTTGGCCTATATATGGTGCTGAAATGTCTTTGATTTAGATTTTCCTTTTTCTGTTCAGGGGGTCCCCTCAGTTTCAAACATCTGCTTCGTTGATGTATTTCCAGTCTCATTATGGTTTATCTTTTTGCTGTTCTTTCTTCATCTGTTCCACCCGGTTTTCCAGTTTTTGACTTTTTTCTCGACTATCTTCCACTTTTTGATCCATTGTTGATAAAACTGTTGTAAGTTTTTGCAAGCTCTGATTCAGGTTTTCTGCTTCCTTTTTCAAATCTTGTTTTATTTCTGTTCTCGTCGTTCTTATCTCTGTTCTCATTGCCTTTAATTCTTCCATCATATCATTTCTCATTTTTTGAAATTCTTCAAGTAGTCTGTTCATCTCCATCGTTATAGAGCCCGTAGATCCTCTCCTTTCTAGAACTTATGGTTGGATTTGTGTCTGTGTTGTCTTCTTTTGACCTGTAGCCATATCTTAATTCACTGTTCTTGTTCTACATAACCATTATCATATCTCTAATCACAGTAAAATTCAAAACTCTGATGGTTAGAGTTATGCTATTTCAATATAAAAACCACAGTATATAAATCACCTATTACAAAATCTTAAATTTTCTGTCAGTCTATCAATCTATTTCGATTATCTTATCTTTTACTACAATAAAATGGAAAAAAATGGGTTAGCTTTACTATTCTATTATTTTTAAAATATATCCAACAATTAGTTCATTATAAATTTCAGTTCATATTTCAGTTCACTTCAATTCATATTTTTAAACATTTCCTGTCCATTTTCTTTCCTTCTTAACGTCCACCCTAATTTCAGCAAAGTTCAAATCTCTTCCTTTTATGTTCACCCTTCAAACCCTTCGCCTCTCTTCTTGAGGCTAATCCATTTAATAATCAGGGACAAGACTGCTAATTAATTCTACACTCAGTCCAAAGATCTCCAGTATAATTCAGTCAAACGTTCATTATTAGATGAAATAAAGAAAGTTCAATCATATACTATACACCCTTTACAGTTCTTAATCTATTTACAGTTCATTTGTCCATAACTCTGCTTCCAGTTCAGTTCAGTTCAGTTCATTTTCCATTTCAATCCACTTTCAGTTCATTTATTTTTATTCTTTCAAAACTGTTCTAAAATATTCCCTGATCATCTGTTGTCTCTTCACTTATCTGGTTGAGGCTAATCCTCTATGGATCCATTTAAATATTCCAGGTTTTGTTTTGTTTTTTTGAGATAAGAAAGGAACATTCAGCAGACATTCCTTTTGATAAACAGAAATAATAAAAAATCCTCCTGTCTTCCCAAACAGACACCATCTCCACCATTTTCCCCCTTTCAGCCTTTTAATTTTTACCTTTAACTTCCACTTCACCTCTTCTCATAGAAACAAGAGTTAAAAAAGTTAATAAGTACCAAGAATAAAAAGTCTTACAGTCTTAAAGAGAAAGCTATTCTAATCCAATATATAGTTTAAAAGTTTAATTAGTACTCTCGCCCAAGGGGGGGAAGCTCAGTCAGTCAGTCTCTTCCTGGGGAAAAAAAATCACTTCTCCACTCACCAAATCCAAACCACATCCTCGCTTACTTTCCACACCCCTCAAACCTCCACCATAACAGGCTACTCTAACAGAGAATGAAGTTTCAAATCAGCTTATAGATCTGCTCTACAATCACCCATTGTTTCAACTGGATTTGCTTAATTGTATCCTTCTTCTTTAAAAAGGTTTTCGCGGGTGCTCATCAGTTTAAAAACTGGCTGCGATTCCATGGCATCAGCTCCGTCCTCCGTCCTTTCAGCCCCAGTACCTCCTCTCCTTCTCAGCCGGTGCCGGGATGTTTCAGGACATGTGAGCTGCTCTGCTCCCCCACCTACTAAGGGGGGGTTATTTAGGGGGAACTCGAGGTCCCTGGGGGATGTTTTCCCTGTGGAATAGCAGCGGGTAGTCCTGAGCCAGCGGTTCAGGCTACCAGCTGCGCCGACATCTTAGCCTGAAGTTCCCCATTTTTGAAAGTTAGATGTTATAGTGAATGAACAACGTCTTGAATATTAGCTGTAAGCAGAAAAAAAAACATTGTTATTTTAACTTAATAAGGTATATTTGTGCTTATCTTCATTGATAATATTGAAAATCACCAAGTGTATAAGTAGAAGGTAATCTCATGAAACATGAAAAAAAAGTGTGACATACTGTTTTTTGGAGGTTAAACTATGTGCTATGTTAAATGTACTGCATGCAGCTGAACTTTTTTTTTTAAACTTAAACGTGTACAGATGTCTGAGCTAGAACAATCTTGTCACATGAGCGTTTGAGAAATTCAAACCTGCCTGCAGTCAACTTTTAACCTAAGAATGCCCTCTTTACTGAACTCTTTTGCATAATTAGGGGCAAGAGAGACATCATTTTAGATTTCAAGAGTGTTGTAGTGGTGGAAATTTAGGGGAAAGATGTAAGAGTATGGCTTAAAGACTTATTTTTGTAGATATGCAAAATTTTGCACACAATTCATGGCCATTTCTTCACAGTCAGTCTGCAGTTAAAAGGCAGTGTGCTACAAGCAAGCTGAAAATTTGGTTGCCCTTTTTCCTGTAATCCTGTTTCTCTGCAATATAGAGGTTTTAATACAAAACATTTATCACAGCTGATGAGCTTCCCCCCTTCATAAAATTGTTTAGTTGTGTTGAGAAGCTTATGACAGGCAAGGGAAATTTCAGATGTGCATCTTGCCACAGATACTCTGCAACTGCAGATGAGGTTGGGTGAAATGTCAGCAACACTCCTCTCTAACTGAAATAAGCACAGCTGGTGACCTCTCTCTCTCTCTCTTTCAATTTACACATCAGTGAATACAAAAAAAGATTTTGGTTCAGGCAAGAAGCAACAAGCTACTAAAATGATACTGTTAGTTCCCTTTATACAAGGAAACATATCTGTTACAATTGTCCGGAGAGAACAGCTAGTTCAAAATAAAGAGAGCAAGCTTAGTAAGAAATGAAGGCTACAATCTTAACTCATTCTTATTCCAATTAACTTCTAATTCTGGTAGCTGAATATAGAATTTCACTGCAATGTATTAAATGTTTTTAATTTATGAGGCAGTTCTTATATGTGATACTATAAATTCTGGCATCTTAATGTTTTGGTTCTGAATAAAATGTAGAAATAGCAAGGACAAACACATTTAGGTTTTTAAGAAAAGTTATTTTATTAAGAATTTCTTTCATATTAACAACTCAAATTAAGGAAAGGAGATGGTGAGGTTTTTTTTTCCTAATGCTGCTGCTCAGGGGTCTGTGAAAAAAAGCTGATAACTTTGATTAGATTGTAATCTATTTCTAGCAAAAACACAGCAAAATTCCCATTGATTTTAATGGAGCAAGATTGCAGATATAGACATGCTTACTCAGAAGTATGTACCATTGATCAGAGACTTCCTAAATAATAAGAGTGCTCAGTCTAGCATCTAGTTGATTAGTCCTGACTGGAATAGAGCCATTTAATCAATAGGTGTGGGTGACTCAATGGGTAAATCCCATTGATTCAATGAACTCCAGTTAAGGCTAACAGCAGGATTTAGGTCTCTGAGTAACAACCTTATAGTCCAGCTACTGTTATCTTGGAAGCAAAAGTGTGGTGGGAATTAGTCTCAAAAAGTACATAAGCATACTTATTAGGGATTAAATTCCAGTGAACCCACTGAGACTTACTGCTGAAAAATCTTTTTTTAATTATTTTTTTAATTAACACCACATTTCACTGATATAAAATAACCATTAATGGAACAAACACACAGATAACTAAACATCTAATAACTAAACATCAATTTAAGCAAACAAATCCACTAACCACAAAAAACCAACAAGGGATAAATGGGTTACACACTTGACTTCCGACTCCTTAGAGAACAACTACTAGTGAAAGCTTATTATTATATTTCTTCAAGGTTCTATCAATAGATCCATATATAAATAATCAAATTATCTGTTTAATTTTATAATTAGATAAAATCTTTACCACATTTATATTTATGAAAAAATTGCTTCACTACTTATATCAAATATAGAATACCCTAATCAGATCAGAATTACATTCTACAATAATGGTTTTAGCCATGTTAATCAAAACCTATTGCTGCATGTCTCCCACAACTCTTCTTAAAAATATTATAACTTTCCATTGATTCTTAAATTCCTTCAAAAAACCTTACCTACTTACCATTGTCAATTAGTCTCTATCTCTGCCATATCCAACGACTTCATCAACCAGTCATTTTGAGATGGAATTGTGAGGTCTGTTACCCCAAAATATGAGTGAATGTCCTCTAAAGAACATTAGATCATCACTCAAAATTTCTTTACTTAATCACCAGTCCACCATGTTATCCCAAAACATGGGTGAATCAGGGGTCCACCCGTGATGCCAGTACCTCCACGTGACAATGGGGAAATAATTAGCTCCATCAGGACACCCGCAAGAGAGAGGTAATTTAAGCAGTTCTTCCATAATGTTTATAGGGTCCTTGCAGAAAAGAACCAGTCAGAGATTCCAAAATAAGCTAAAATGTGTTTTATTAAACAGTAATCACACATGCAAAATATCCAAGCACTCACACACTTGCAGAAGAGCTAACTGAAGGGAAGAAAGTTGTTGAGAGTGGAGTTTTAGGAATGGGTGATAATTACCATTCCAGAGAACAGTGAAGAAAGCAACAATGTGGCTTAGACTCGTGTCTAAGGACAGTACTCATTTGGAACTCAGAGCAACAGCATGGTATTCAGCAAGTGAGATACTGCATCTGACTGCCCAAAATGGAGGATTTTGATACCCAAAACCTGCCTGGAGGTCAAGGAAGTGAATGGCTCTCTTGCCATCTTGCCGAGCAAACAACAGAAATTGCAACATGGATAATGAAGTCCAGATGGAGTTAATGGTCTTAGTGTTAGTTGACAAAGAATTAATGTCTGTCATAATAGCCCTGTAATGATTGGCAAGTAAAGGAACAATGAAAGGAAATGTTCAGGTGTTGGGAAGAAGGGGTGAAACAATCAGTGGTTTGGTGGGAACTTCCTATTGCTATTATATGGTAGCAGAGACATTACAGTTTTAGTTTAAGCCTATTATCTTAGGAGTTACCTAGTGATTTGCCTGACAGTGACCTTTGCTATGCCTAGAGGGGATCTCTGACTTACTCTGCAGCACATGTGTTCAGCCAATGTTCTTCCTTTGCCCAGCTTGGCCTTACAGTCCCCTCAGGCCCATTTTATATTAATGCCCTTGTGGGTGTCATGGTCCATTGATCCTTGAGTCATCCACCATTTGAGGTAACAAGATTAGTGGAGAATGTGTGCAACACCTGCACTCTTGTCTCCTGAAGTCAACAAATGCAGATAGGAAAACAGATGTAAGGAAACCTGTAGGGATTCCCGCTGAATTTTGTTAGGAACATGTGTGAGCTGTGTGATTGAGCCATAAGGGCTACTGTGGGTTGGGAATCTTTCCCATTTTCAGTCTTGGTCTATGTCTAGTAGCTGCCCCTAAACGGCCATGAGCTTGGTTTACCGTCTGTGAGCTGCTGTACAGCACTAGGGCTAAGCATGTGACTTACCTTTAGGTCTATTGTGGTGTGGAATCCAAAGAGTTAGGAAACAAAGTTAGGAACACACACCACAAATCACTAGCACTTAAGGTCATGAAAGGTGTAATAAGCAGAACCTTGTAACTTCACTTTGTGTGGGCTGCATGCCACTTCTTTTAAGGTCAGTGTACCTTTTTTGTAATTTCCTGCTGGGAAAACAGTAGGATAGATAGGAAGCCCTGAGTCCTCTTGCATTGTATCTCTGCAACTTAGCATGTTGTGTGTTATGGTAACCAATGGTTTGAGCAGTTTCTGCTTCATGTGTGCCGACAACTGGCTCTGGGTTTATGCACTTTGCCTGGGCTTGGAGGAAGCACTCCTCAGTCCAAAAAAGCAGCAGTAAGACAGGACTCAGTTAGGACCCTGATCCCTTCTACCCATTGCTTGGCCAAGTACAGGCAAGTTCCTCAGAGTTCATTTCCCCCTTGGCAGTTCTGCTCAGTGCAGATGCTAGGGATTTCCACAGTGAACCTTGGTAGTCTCCCCATCCCTGAATGCCTGGCCCATTTGTCCCCAGTTTTGAAGATGTGACCTGGCCAATGGACTCTGTGGAGATGTTTGCGTGGAATATCTTTGCATCTTTGTAAGCAACAGAAAGTATTATGTGTGTGCAAGCATGTTAGGTGAGCACCCTCACATTTGTATTGTTGTCAGATTTGATTGGCAAACTAATTGACAAAAATCTTTAATTGGACAAGCTCAAAAAATGAGTTGGGGGAAATTCTGGTTCTGGTAAGAGCAGGGAGACACAGTCCTTTGGTGTCTCTCGGAGGGCTGCCACCATCATGGGTTACCATTTGAACAAAACAAACCCCAAATGGTTCATTCTGCACCCCAGGGAAGAGGGGTGCAGCAAGAGAGTGGTGGGCATGCATAGTGGGTTTGGTTTCCCCTACCAATGTTTGGTAAGACCGCAAAGATGGGAACCGCCCCATCGAGCTATTACCATTGTCAATGTCAAAGCAAAGCAAAACAAAAAAGACAAAGAGTTCATCTTCCTGCGCGCAAGAGACCTTGAAGTTCTGGTGCAGCCTGGCTGTGCTGATCAGTACATTCCTAGCCTTTTGTTTATCTAATGGTCTCTGGTTCCCATATCTTTTTTACAAGCAAGCTACTACTTAACTCCTACTACATATCCCATTACTAAAATACTGAGGGCTACCCAACAGTCAAGCTTCACCCGTGCTGATGGGAGAAGGGAGGAGAACCCACCTCCCTTCCCTATCTCAGCCACTGAACCTCTTCCATGAATAAAACAAGAAATTATTTTCTTTTATATCAGAAGGTACTTTTGTTTAGTTACTCGATGGAAGAACCCCGAGAACTATAGCTGATATTCCCCTAAAGGGGATTTTCATGGGATGTAAGAACCTTTCCCCTCCCTTCCTCAGAGAGGTCAAAACTGAGTGGGCACATTAAGACTCCGTGTCGGGATTCCCTCCATAATTAGTTTGGTAAAGTGTACGGATGGGTTATGTAGTAGTTGAAATGACTGTAGTATGTAGTAAGCATCTAAATAGCTTTGCCTGCAGCTGCTCATTTGTAGACACATTCCTAGAAGCACCGTTAAGTAAATATCCAGGGTTCCCACTAGATAGTAATCTGGTAACAGCACTGAGGGTTAAGAAGTAAGGTCATCTGTAATTGGCTTCGTGAGAATGTGGGAAGCGTACTGTCTCTGGAAATTTCCTCAGTTTGAATCACTGAAGTCATTATACTCTGTTCATGCTCAAGAATAAAGCTTACTTCACATGGTTATTTCTGAGTGTTTGAATCAGTTCATGACAGAGTGATTCAAACTCTATCAAACTACCAAAATGCATTAAATAAGTGAGGAGGAGGAAGAGCTTGGATGGGCTGTGGATGTTAAGCCAAAGGTTTGACTCTCCCTCCCTGAATGTACCCCAACTGGAGGGCAGACCTGGCCCTGGGGAGAGGGACCTGCCAGTAGCCGCCCCCACTGCCTCCTAGCCACTAGATGGCACTCAGCAGTACATGACTTGAACCTGCCGGAAGAACTCCGTGCCAAAGAAGAAGAAGTGGACAGACAAAAAGATGAAATTTTTCAACTGAAAGCTCTGCTCCATGACTGGAGATTGATGGCACCACAAATTGGAAGAACACCAGCCAGAGATCAAGCCGCCCCAGCCGCTGGAGTGCCAGCGCCTCCCGGCTTGCCGGCCCGCCCCCCAGTGGGGGCCAGTCCTTTCGGAGAGCTGAAAACATCTTTTGATGGAAACGGAGAAAAGCTGTCCTACTTCCTTAACATGGCTTCAAACTACATGATTGATTATGGGAACAGCTTTCCAGATGACGCTGCCAGGATTAGATACTTCAGCCAGTGCCTTAAGGGGGAACTGGCGGATTGGATAGCGAATCTTTATGATACCCACGCCCCAGAGACAGCTGACCTGCAACTTTTCATGAACCAGCTCAGAGAAAGATTTGAAGACCCCTTCTTCCAAGAAAAAGCCCTATACCAACTGAAAAAACTGTGACAGGGGAAAAACAAGGTTGGGGAGTACTCCAGGGAGTTCAGAAAACTGGCAGCTAAAGTGCTTGAGTGGAGAGATGACGTCCTCAAGGAACTTTATAAAGATGGTTTGAACCCTGCCATTCTGGACTGCTGCCTAACCCAAGGAGATCCCACCAGTTTGCTAGGATGGATAAAGCTGGCTGGAGAAGTTGAAAGCATAATGGAATCTGTGCAACTCACATGCCAGAGACAAGCTCAGGAGACTGGAGCTCGGAAACCGGCACAATGTAAATCTACATTCCTGAGCAGTGAGGAGAAAAAGAAATGTCTGCAAGAGGGAAGTTGCTTCATTTGTGGCAAAAGGGGCCACATTGCCAACGATTGCCTCAGGGCAAAAACCCCAGCCGAAACAAAGGAAACACCTCCAAGTGCTAAGCCTACTTCATGCAAAACAGATACCCTGAAGCTGGCTAACAAATGCAGTTCGAAAGGCACGGCCAGAGGAACATGTGAGGAGATTGACAGCTCCCTGACATCTTAGGACCCAGACAGTGGCAGCGACGACTGGGAAACCACGGGATCAGCTGATGTAAGTACAAACAAGACACCCAAACATGTTTTTACAACAGTGTCCCTGGTAGGGAAAGATGGCAAGATACGAATCTGCAGGGCGCTAATTGACTCAGGCTGTTCCAAAAGCCTTTTGCACCCTAAATTAGCTAAAGAACTTGATGTGCAATTTGAACCTCTGAGGAAAGCCATCAAGTTAACACAGAAGGATGGGAATCCCATGGCGGGGGGGGGCAGTCAAACAAAGAACTCAGCCCATCCCAATTCGAGCTGGAAAATATGGGGGAAAATTACGTTTCCTGGTGCCTGCATCTATACATTTTCAAGTGGTGCTCGGAATTGACTGGCTGAGAAAAAATAACCCTAAAATAGACTGGACAAATGGGTTGTTGAATTCAGCAGCTGAGCCAGACCAGATGCCCAAAGGAAACACCCCCCTCCCAGCACTTTCATTAACCCCTGAGGAGCTCCTTAAGATTCCTTCGCATTACTGTGACTTGCAAAGGGCCTTTGAACAGCACGAAGCTGACAAGCTACCCCCACACAGAGACTTTGATTGCAAACTCAAGTTAATCGATGGAGCTAAAATTCCAAAGCCGAAAATATATCCTATGAACAGACAAGAGCTTGCAGCTTTAAAGACATTCCTAAACAAAAATCTAAAATGAGGATTTATAAAGCCATCGTCGGCTCCCACAGCCAGTCCAATCTTTTTCTGTAAAAGAAAAGACCCAAACTCAGAATCTAGGCTGATTGTAAATTACAATCTCATTAATCAAGCAATCCTGCCGAATATTTACCCGATCCCTCTCATTAAGACTGTGCTTGATGAACTGATAAAGGGTCAATACTTTACAAAACTTGACCTCAAAGAGGTTTTTCACAGAATTCACATGGATCCCGAAATTGGGAAATTACCAATGGATTGTGTTGCCCTTTGGATTACAATCTGGCCTGGCTGTCTTTCAAATGTTCCTGAATTCCATCCTTCAGGACCTATTATATAACGGAGTGGTAGTCTACTTGGATTATATTCTTATTTATGCTGAGACCCTAGATGCACATGTAAACTTGGTCAGGACAGTGCTTAAACGACTTATGGACAATGGACTTGTTGTCAATCTCTCTAAATGCGAGTTTGACACTCAGACTTTTGATTACCTGGGCTACCGAGTACATCACAATACCCTGCACATGGATCCTGCCAAAATTGAGGCAATTGTTAATTGGCCTGCCCCTAAAACTAAAAAACAGTTGCAACAATTCCTGGGGTTTGCAAACTTCTATCGTAACTTTATAGAAGACTTTGCAACCATCATCTTACCCCTCACTAATTTGCTTAAGAAACCAAAAACTTCTAAAGCTCACCAATCTAATAGGATTGTTTGGACTCCTGCTTGCCAAGCTGCCTTTGATTCCCTCAAGGATAAGTTCACCTCCGAACCTCTGTTATTGTTCCCTGACACTTCAAAAGAATTTATAATTCAAACTGATGCCTCTGATTATGCTATGGGCACTGTACTGCTTCAAAAAAACACTGATGGCAATTTAAAACCTTGCGCCTTCATTTCTAAGAAACTTTCTCCTGCTCTACCAAATTGGGCCATTTGGTAGAAGGAAGCTAAAGCTATACATTTCGCTCTTTCTTCCTGGTGACATTTACTTGAGGGCACGCAAGTTCCATTTCAAGTCTGGACAGATCATAGCAATCTTGAGGCATTACAAAATGCCAAAAAACTGACACCTAAACAAGCCCGGTGGGCCAAATTCTTTCAGCGCTTCAGATTTAAAATTGTTTTCAAACCTGGCAAGAGCAACACTCTTGCAGATCTCCTTTCGAGGCTTCCCTGCCATGAGACTAATCTGGCCTCAACCCCCTCCCACCAGCCTTTGCTTTCTCCTGAGGCATTTGGTTTGCAAGTTACCACTCATGCTCTCCATAAGGCACGCTTAACAGCTTCTACGTTGCTTGACTCTGCCTTTCAGCATTTGCTTAAATCTTCTTACAAAAATGATGTCTGGCTCGAATCACACAAGACCTCTGTCACCTGGGTTGATGGCCTCGTGTTCTGTGGCACTAAAATTTATGTACACCCCTTGTTGGGCTGAAATCCTTCACAGGCACCATGATTCCAAACCTGCAGGCCACTTCAGATTTCTTAAAACTCTTCACTCCATACGTAAACTTTTTTACTGGCCAGGACTAATGAAACAAGTCCAGGATTACATTAAAAACTGCTCTGTTTGCAACACCTGTAAATCTGCCAACTCTAAACCACAAGGTCTACTTCAGCCTCTTCTCATTCCTTCTAAACCCTGGGAAACAATTTCTTGGGATTTCATTGTCGGTCTCCCTTCCTCCCGTGGTTTTCACACTGTTTGGGTTCTCACTGACCACTTCTCCAAGCAATCTCATTTTGTGCCTCTAAAAAAGGTCCCTACTGCAGAAAAATTGGCTGACCTCTTCATTTATCACGTTTGGAGGATCCATGGCTTGCCTTCTACAATTATTTCTGACAGGGACCTAGTTTTCACCTCTAAATTCTGGACTGCTTTGATCAAAGCCTTGGACATCTCCCAGAAACTCAGCAGCACCTATCATCCTCAAACAGATGGGCAAACAGAATGTACTAACCAGACCCTTGAACAATATTTACACTGTTTTGTCAACTCTAACCAAAATAATTGGGCCTCCCTTTTGCATTATGCTGAATTTGCTTACAACTCTGCCTTGCATTCTTCCACTGGTAAAACTCCTTTTGAAGTCATTTCTGGCACCAACCCCAAGCCTTTCCCTGCTCCACTGACTGCTCTTCCGGACTCCTCTCCTCCCTCCCTCCCTCGCCTCTTGGATTACAAATATTTCTTCTACTTGGGACTCTGTTTACAAGTCCCTCAAACATGCTAAGGCATCACACAAATGCTTTGCTGACAAGAAATGACAACCTAACCCTTTGTACAAACCTGGTGATCTGGTTTACGTCTCCTCCAAAAACATTGCCATATCTGACCCTTCTAAGAAACTGTCCCCTAAATACCTTGGACCATTCCCTGTTAAACAAGCCAACAACAATGTAACTTTTGAACTGTTGTTGCTTACTTCACTGAAATTTGTCCACCTTGTTGTCCATTCCAGCTTACTCAAATGAGCTCCTTCGAGTTCCTCCTCCCCGGCTGAGGATCCTGCAACCACCATGTTTCCTGCTCCTTGATCCTGATTTTCTAATTGTGACTGTGCCATGTTACTCTGTTTTGTCTTATGACCCATGCTTTCCTTTTCTCTTCCTCCCCCCCTCCCCTTTGTAGCTTATTTTTATTGTTTTTCTCGGGATGGGCAGGATGTCAGGACTCCCTCCATAATTAGTTTGGTAAAGTGTATGGATGGGTTACGTAGTAGTTGAGATGACTGTAGTATGTAGTAAGCACCTAGATAGCTTTGCCTGCAGCCGCTCATTTGTAGACACATTCCTAGAAGCACTGTTAAGTAAACATCCAGGGTTCCCACTAGATAGTAACCTGGTAACAGCACTCAGGGTTGAGAAGCAAAGTCATCTGTAATTGGCTTCGTGGGATTGTGGGAAGCGTTATAACTTACTGTCTCTGGAAATTTCCTCAGTTTGAAACACTGAAGTCATTATACTCTGTTCATGCTCAAGAATAAAGCTTGCTTTGCATGGTTATTTCTGTGTGTTTGAATCAGTTCCTGACACTCTGTGTGCTCTTTTTCTCTCTCTCTGTTCTCTCCGGCATTCGCGCCTTGCGCTCAGACATTGAGAAAAGAGACACTAAGTTTGAAGAGACTTCTTTGCTTTTTTGTCTTTCTGTTTTTCTCTATAAGGTCTCTACTGTTATGTGGAAGCAATTTTTTTGCATCTTTTTTTCATCTTACACGCCTGAGGAACTCTGATCCTGAACTATTTTGGCTAATGAGTTCTATCTAAATCACCATTTGGGCTTCTCTTCATCTGTGTGAGATCGTCTAAAGGCTCAAATAATAGAAGAGTTACAGTTTGTTTGAGAGTGTAAATCTGTGCATACTAACTGCCATAAGAAGAACTGCAAACTTACTGAAGAATCTGCTAATTTTTGGAGAGTCTGATGCCCCTTAATTGTATCAATAGGTTAAATGTGGAACTGATAATTACGATTATGAACTGTTGATGAGTCATTTAAATGAAGAAGCATTATTGATATATTGCTTGATGATTTGATGAACTGAAGAATTCCCAGAGGGGTCAATTAACTGATGAACTTGTTGATGAACTCACTGATGAATTACTATATTGATGAACTCACTAATTGTTGACTGGCTTGATGATCTTTAGTTTCTCAGATTCTTAGCCTCTTCTAAATTTTTTATCATGTCTACTGTCCTGGGGGCTAATGAATGAATTGAATTATACATTCCAGTTGTCTGATGAACTTTTTTTTTACTGTATTATTTGTGTGATTGTAATAATGGATGTTAGCTATGAACAATAATGAATTTTATTTAATTATGAATTATGAATTATGAATTTCCTGTTGCTAAAATGATCAGATATAATATTTTTTGTTTATTAGGTATTGGTATACTGCATTGATTAAATTAGCAGCTAGAGTAAATAATAGAAAATAGGAAAACTCAATAGTTCTCACTCTAAATACTTAACAGGACTAATTTTATTTGATTAAAAGAATCAGATAACAACTAGAATTAACAAATTTAAATCCATTCCACCCCGGTCTCATAACACTTTATATATCTAAGCCTGAAACATAAATTATAAACAAATTAATATAATGAATTCTTTGAACACAGTCACCAGGAATTCTTAAATTAATTTCAATTATTCATAGTAACTAATTCATATAAATACACTCTTCCCTGAACAATTGGAATTTATTATTCACTCCATTAACCAAATAAAACAGTGAGATATATTTATCAAAATAGGACTAAAAAATCCAAAGTGTCTGATTGATCGAAGGTGGTTCAAACAATCAAAATAGTTTAACAAGGACTGAGATTATCTTGGTTTTTTAAAAAATGCTTAAAATGAGATCAAGTAAGGTCTGAGGTGCGAAGTCACAGGCAAGAAGGGACTCTATGGAAGAACCTCCTGAATATCAAAGGAAGTTCATGGAGGAAGTTAGATGTTACATGATGGATATAAGGCAAGGTTTGAAAGATCTAAAATCTCAAACGTTGGAGATGTAGGAGAACAGGTCAAGAAAGATGTCATCTGTAAGAAGAAAGAACTTAATGTGAATAAGAAAGACTTCCAAGCATTAAAATATAAGATGACTGCATCCTCCTCCGATTTTGAGAAGCAACTTGATAGACTTGCCTTGTTGGAACAAAAGCAAATGGAAACATGGATACGTATGATGACATAAGGAAAAGGATTGCTGGTTTGCTGGTGGACTTTTTGGAAATTGAGGAAGAGTTAATTGACAGCGAGATTGACACCACATATAGAGTTCAATCCACTATGGCTAAAAAGAAAAATTTAGCGAAGGATGTAGTGGTCCAATTTACTAGGAAATCTATCAAGGAAAAGATAATGGAGGAAAACAATAAATCACCCTTAAAGGACCAAGAGAGGCAATTAATTGTTCTGCAAGGAATCCCAACCCAAATACTGAAAAAATGGAAGGATTATGACTTTCTTGTCACAAAGGTAAGAACAAATCAAATCATGTATTGCTGGGATCGTTTAGAAGGATGATCTTTAACTTTAGAGACCAGAGATTTCGACTCAACTCCATTGAGAAGGCTGAAGATTTTCTAAAAATCTACGGAGATGAACAGAGCAAGTCTAAAATAACATCCTTGAAAAGAACAGAGAGACAGTTTACTAGGAAGGATATGAAAGTGGAGACCATAAGTGTTAAAAGAATTTGATCAGAAAGAGCAGGAAAATAGAATGGGAAGGAAAATACAGAGGAGAATATAGAAGAAACTAAACCTTTGGAAGCAAGTCTCATCGATTTGGGTCTAGACGACTTGGCTGTGCTGAAAACCAAAGGAAAATGACTTGTACCATTCTCTTTTGGAATGTGAATGGGTTGAATTCCATGGCCAAGTGGAAAAAAGTATTCCATCTTATGAAGAAGATGAATGTGGATGAATGTTGTCTACAGGAAACCCATATTAAAAAGAAAGATAAAAAATGGCTTTCAGACGATCACCCAGGTGAATCGTTTGTTTCTGCTTCTTCCATCAGGAGGAGAGGGGTTGCTATGTATGTTAAACCACCCCAAAATTAATCTTCGATGATGATAAGGGCAGATTTTGGGGGGTGGAAATCAAGATAGATGGCTGTGCTCTCCCCCGATTGGTTTATATGTCCTCTGTAATAAGAATAGACAATGCTACAAGGATCTGAAAAAGTACATCTGGGTGCATTAATATGAAAATGTATCAATCCTTGGAGACTTTAATGGAGTGGTGAACACACATCTTGATAGAAGTTCACAACCTAAAACTAAAAAACACCATGGGAAAATCCTGAAGGAATTCCTGCATCTGGCTGAAGAATTGCAAATATCAGATGTTTGGAGATATAAGCACCCCTTGACTAAAGACTTCACCTTTTTCTCTAATTGACACAATTCTTGGTTGAGAATAGACCTGATCTGGCTCTCAAAAGTATCCTAAATAATGTCAAAAAAATTGAAATTCTGCCAAAAGTATTGAGTGATCATAATCCTGTGAAGCTGGTCCTGAACTTTTACACCGGATTCAGATGGTGGAGATTGAACGAAATTGTATTATGACACGAAAGGATTATGGAATATAGTAAGAAGGAATTTGAAGAATTCTTCAAAAGTAATTTAAACAACAAAGTGAATATAGCAACAGTTTGGGACACGGTAAAAGCTGTATTCCACAGAATTCTCATTCAAAAAACATGTGAAAGAAAAAAGCAACAAGGAATAGAAATGGACAACTTATTGGGAAAGATCAAGAGTACTGAAATCAAATTGAGTTCTGACCCAAATAACAGAACTTATATTTCCAGTCTGAAAATTCTACAACAACAATTATCTATGATGGTCATGGAAGAAATGGAGAAGAAACTGAAACACATGAAGCAGAATTTTTTTGAAAATGCCTATAAGCCAGGTAGATGGCTGGCATGTAATATAAGAAAAGAAAAGAAGAGAAAAGAAAAGAAGGTTTATATTACAAATTATTGGAAGGGGAACCAAACATAACAAATGAAAAAGAGATCCAAAAACTCCTGTATAATTACTTCAGTAAATTGTATTGTGATCAGCATCTGGTGAATAAGTTGCAATTGGAAGATTATTTACGATCTCAAAAGCTTCCTCAAATTAAGCCAGAGCATAGAGAGAATTTGAATCCACCTGTCTCCTTGATATAAACAATAGATGCAATAGATAGGGCCAAATTAGGAAAAGCTCCTGGCCCAGATGGACTGCCAGCAATTTTTTATAAGCATTTCAAAGACCAACTTGTGAAACCACTACAGAAATTACTGAATTCAATATTGGAAAATAGCCAGATTCCAAACAGCTCACAAAAAGCAAACATCATCCTGATACCAAAGACTGAGTCAGAAGAAGCCACATGTAAAGATTTTAGGCCAATCTCTTGCATCAATTCTGGCCAAACGTTTAAAACAGATTCTCCCTAGTTATATTAATGAAGACCAAACAGGTTTTCTTCCTGGGAGACAAATTAGGGACAATATGAGAATTGTTATGAATATATTGGAATATTTTGAGTCACATCATGAAAAGAAAGGAGTATTACTCTTCCTAGATGCAGAAAAGGCCTTCGATAACATCAGATGGGACTTTATTGTGCAGGTGGAAGAAATTAAATTCGGGTAGGCATTTCTGACCTGGATTAAGTCTATCTATTCGGATCAAGAGGCATGTTTGATTATCAATTCCAATCAATCTGAAATATTTCTTATATAGAAAGGGATGAGGCAAGGGTGCCCACTGTCTCTACTATTGTTTATTTTCGCATTAGAAGTGCCTCTAAGAAACCTTTGAAAGCAGGAGGATATCCGAGGTGTGAAGATCAGCAAAGATAAATATAAAATCCGGACATTTGCTGATGACATGGTGCTTTTTTTGTTGGACCCGCTATCTCAAATAGCCAAAGTAAATAGAGTGATAAATTTGTTTGGTGAGATGGCAAGATTTAAGATTAATAAACAAAAATGTTAATTAAAAATATTAAAACCCAGGAGAAAACCCAACTTGAGGAAATATCTGGAATCCAGTGTACCCATAGAGTTAAATACTTGGGAATTCAGGTTACTAACAACAATAACCAATTATTTCAGAATAATTATTTAAGAACCTGGAAATCTATTCAGGGGAAACTGGAGGTTTGGAAATGGTTAGGTTTGTCTTTATTGGGAAAAATATTGTTGTTTAAAATGAGCATTTTACCATTTATGTTATCCTATTCCTATGATTCCGATAGCAATTCCTTATAGGTGGTTTGGAAATTGCAAAAAAGATATAGTAAGATTTCTTTGGAATGGGAAAAAAAACCAAGGATAAAGCTCAAACCAATGACCAATCTCCAGGAAAGAGGTGGATTTTCCATGCCAGATTTAAGAACATACTATGTGGTGGCATGCCTGGTTTGGATAAGACCATGGGTACTCTTGAATGATCATCAGCTTCTGGCATTGGAGGGACATGGTCTGCACTTCGAGTGGCATGCCTACTTTATGCTATGGCAAAGCTGAAGTGCAGAAAGTGTTCCTCCGACATGTAATTTGGAAATCTCTTTTCAGGATATGGATAAAATATAAACCCCTTCTAAGTGAAAAAATTTTGGAGGATGATATGCTCCAGAAATACTACATGTTAAAATTGATTTAAAACCCAGAATTCTTGCTAGGTATTTTCTATTTGGATAAGGAAGTGGAAGAAAAATTTGGCAGATTGATCTGGCATATGATAATGGTTGTAAGAATTATTCTTGCTAGATATTGGAAAAAAGAGTGAGTACCACCTGAGATAGAATGGTTAAAGAAGTTGGCAGAAGTTGCTGGGATAGATAAGCTCACCTGTAGGATAGAAAATAAACCGGATAGTACATTTCTAAAGATTTGGCAACCATTGTTAGATTACTTGTATACTACATTGAGATTGATTATGATTTAAGAGGAAAATCCGATTGAAAAATCAGCCAACAAGAGTCTCAAAGTGGGAAGTATAGAGAAAGGGAGTCAGCAAGGCTAGTTATAGTTAACTATCCATGAGAAAGGGTAGTCTGTAATTATGAGATTAAGAAAATTTCTGTATGTACTTTGTTAATTGTGGATACACTGATTGAGAAATTGATTACCATTTAAGTTAAAAAATATGCATATATACATAAAGTCTCATTTCTTAGTCTGGAGAGTGGCTTGATAAGAAAATTAGCTTTGTGCTGTTTTGCCACCAGTGGGGGAGGTCCCTCTTAATGTTATTTGTTTAACGTTAGACATTTTGTGAAACCCTAAGCCCGTGATGGCTTCCAAAATATTCGTACAGCTGGATGTGACCAAGAGTGCTAGGGAATGTGAGCTTGTCAGTTACTGTGTAATCGGTCTTCGTCAGTGTGTGATATTGTTATATTGATGTTGTCATGATATGCCCATGTTGATGCTTTGTCATTTTAGTGTTATTGGTTTGTTAGTGTATGCTAATGTTTGTGTACAGTAATGTACTGTATGTTTCATGTCTAATAACAAAAAAGGAGGTGAATGGGTTGTCAGCAAAGGGAATAACCCACGGAAGAAAGAATCCTTCAAAACTTTGGATCTGTTCAGCACTCTGAGCAACGCGTATCATGCACAGTGCAAAGAGAGGTCCATTTTTGCCCCCCCACCATGGTGTCTTGGTGATTTTACATGGTCCTAAGTGAAGTCCAAAGCATCATCCAAGAGCTAACCAAAATGGCCAAGAGGCAACCACTGAATTGGAGCAACTGCACACACAAAATAGAATAGACACCGGAATACAGGACAGAACAGCACTGATATGGATAGCACACATGAAGGGCCATCAGAAAAATGCTTCCAATGTGTACATGTGGAACAACAATGCTAATGCACTTGCCAGGGAAGAAGCCCTTAAGGATGATGTCTCTGCAAACACAGCACCCGTGTGCCCCATCAATTCCAAGAAGATCATTACCATTTCCCTTCTAGATCTGGCCAGCCTCCAGAAGTGAGATCCTCAGCTGAAAGAGTTAGTGGAGGCAGGGAAAGATGCAACAGGCCAAAACCCCATTGAACAAAGGGAAGACATCAGCTGCACCGTGGACAAGAAGGGAAGCCCTCACTGGGTCATGCATGTGGAGGTTCAGGGAGACTTGATCCAGTCTGTCCATGAGCTGGAACATATGGAGAAGCAAGCAAACCTCAAGAAAGTGCAGGAGACAGGCTGGTGTCCAAGCATACACCAGGAAGTAGAGCAGTGGGTAGACAATTGCCTCTCCTGTGCCATGATCAATGCTAATCAGCCTGGCCCCAAATCCCTGATCTAGCACCAATGGATTGAAGGCCCATGAGCCCGAATCCAAATTTATTTCATTGGTCCCCTGCTTTCCACTCCCCAAGGAAACAAGTATCCATGCTCAGTCTGGACTGGCAGCCAAGAGAAGCTGATAACACACAGGGCCAGAAGTTCAAGAAGCAACATAATTAGTCAGTTTACTTTAGCAAGAAAACAGCTTTACAAATGAGAAGCAAATAATGGTCCCAGCAATGTCCCTAAATCAGACACAGGCAAGATAAACACAAGTCAAAGGCAAAAACAACAGGCAAGGGAAGCAAACAGAAGCATGGGAGAAATGGTCAGTTAATCACCAAGAAAAGCTAGACAGGAAAAGCTCAGTTCTTATAGGTTCTAATGTCAGCAAAGCTGGTGCTTGATTAATTATTTCTTGGCATAAATTCACTGGGAGCGACTAGGAGACCCTTTTGGTGTCTGCAGTGGGTGAAGGTGGGTATTGGTAAGTCACTCTCTGTGTCAGAATGAATAGGGTTCCCTGCTGGGTCTGGCACTGCCCCCTGTTCTGTCTCTGGGGTGGGTGGTGGTACTGTCTGCTCTGCAGGTTCTGCTGTAAGTCTCTGTGCCAGGGCTCAGGGCAGGTTCTCTAGGAGTCTAAGTCTAAGTCCTGGAAGCCCATGACACCAAGTACTGCCTGGCCATAATTGATCCCTTTAGTAAATCGGTTGAGGGGTTTCTCTGCAAGAACAACACTGTGGCTACTGCTGCTTGGTTGTTATTCAACAATGTTTGGAGTCACTGAGGAATCACAAGGGAGTTAGATATTGACATGGGCCCTTGCCTCACTGGAGAAGTCACTCAGGAATTCTGCAAGACCCTCAGGATCAAGCAGAGATTCCACATAGCTCATTGCTCCCAAAGTGTAGGACAGATCAAGTGAACCAATCATACTCTGAAGGAGGCACTCCAGAAGGTAGTGTGCTCTACAGAGTGCAATTGGGATGAGAAGCTGATGAGGATTCTCATGGTCTTACAGGGAATGAAAGCAATGCTTCACTCCACACATTGTAATGACGGGGAGGAAGATGTTGCTTCCAGAAGCATTACGGATCGACACAAGCTTTCCTCCAATTTGGAGATCATGGTCATTAACAATGAGTGGGTGCAAACACTAGTGCAGGAAAATGTTCTTGCAATTGAGCAAGAACATGCAGGTCATGGACAAATGGCTTGGCTGGCTTTGCAACCCCCACCAATGGGATGAAGGACAATTTGTTATGTACCAGAATTTCTCCCAGGACAAGCATGCTTTGTGTGCCAAATGGATGGGTCCTGTAAAGATCATTAAATGAGTCTCACCTGTTGTCTATCAGGTAGCAATACCGTGTAAGAAGGGACAGTGGCTAAAATATCTCCATACAGCTCAGTTGAAAGAATGGAAGGGCATGATGCCTACACAAACTACAGTGTAAGTGGAGGCGGATGAGCCTCTGGCCCCAGTAAGCTCAGTGACAATTCAACAGATCTGATTAAGTTACAAGGATCTGCCAGTGGTGGATCTGTCAAAGACCTTTGTGGAGTGGCAGTCCTGTTGAAGAGATATGCTCTGAGAAGGCTGCCCTACTTTTACATAGTTTAGATTTTATATTTCTTCCTCTTTAGCAATGGAAGGCAATATGGCTCCAACATCAAGAAACAAGGTAAGTGCCATCCCCCTTTTCCTTCTCCTGTCATAGTTGCCTTGGTCCCCTCAGGCACCAACCCCCAACAATCAGTACCCTTAGAACTGCACCATCTTAGAGCCACAGCACCTCCCAGGCAAGAGCATGTTATGTAAGATTTTCCCTGCAGTTTGACAGCAGCAACCCCAAGCACATATATTAAGTCACATGTATCGGTTCATGAAGCCTCGGTTCATCAAGCAGAGATCTTGCATGGCATGTACTGTTGTCCAGTGTAAGTACCCTGAAAATGGGCAAGAAGAAATTTTCTGCCAGGAAGGCCCAAAGGCAAAACTGCCTGACTTCATCACCCAGTGTAGCCCCAACAGGGACAAGGACAAGAGTTTAAGTTTAAGAAAACTATCAAGCCTTATTTCACCACTCACCATCTCATTCACTCACTCTCCATACATCTTCCAACATCTTACTCGCTACCACCAGAGTCCTTAGCACCTGTAGCATCAATCTTACTTAATTATCCAAGGTAAACAACTCTCTGTCATGTGGAAAATCCCTACTAGAATCTTAAGAAAAAGGAAGGATTACGCATTCTTAGTCTCTAAATTGAAGGCTAACCAAATAATATTCAGGTGGGACCGCTTGGAGGGAGCTATATTCAATTATCAACAATAACGTTTTGTCTGAATTCAATAGAAAAAGCTCAAGACTTTCTTAGGAGATACGGATCCAATTTGAGTAGATCAAGCACAACACTTAGTAAAAAGGATCAGAATTCAAAAGGGAAGGGTAATGTTAAAAGGTTAGATGATCTAGAACAAGTGGTGGCTGAAGAAAAAAGGAAATTTTTAGACAAGGACTCAAGTGAAGCAAAAAATGGACTGGATGTGAGTCTGATTGATTTGGAAATTGATGACCTGGTCATTAGAAAAAATAAGGGAAAATGAAGTGTAAAATATTGTCTTTGAACCTGAATGGAATGAACTCCTTGATTAAGTGAAAGAAAATTCTCCACTATCTAAAAAAAAATACAGCAAGAAATCTGTTGTCTGCAAGGAACTAATATAAAACAGAAGGAGGAGAGATTGCTATGGTCCCTAAACTTGGGCGAAACATTCACATTGGCCATAACAGTTTTAAAAAAGGTGTCGTACTGTATGCCAAATTTCATTTGTTTTCCAGATTGATTTTTAAGGATGATAAAGGGAGCTTTCTAGGTGTAGAGATCAAACTGAATGGACTCACTATTTTGTTAGTTGGTGTTTGTGTTCCCTATAAAGAAAGTAGGAAGTCCTATTAAGATTTGAGACAACAACTGCTCGACTTCTATGAACACATCTATCTTTTGGGTGACTTCAATGGTGTTGTAGATCTAGCATTAGACAGAAATACCGTAGCTAAGGCCATTTCCGCACTAGACTGTTATAGTGCTATTATTCTACTTTCAACATCTTATGGAATCCTGAGGTTTGTAGTTTAAGGATGGGCATTTAGGTCTTTCCCTAAACTGCAAACCCCAGGATTCCATAGAATGTTGAAAGTAGAATAATAGTACTATAGCAGTCTATTGTGGAAAAGGAATAAGTGTCATAGTTACTGTCAGACTCCAACTCCCTACCTGTCCCTCACTGACAGCAAGGGGGAGGAGGCAAGAATACTTGCTGCAGGGAGGAGGAGGAGGCAGCGAGGAATGTCCAATACACAACTATTAAGGAAACTGCAGAGCTGAGCCAGGTCGAAGTCCAGTCCAACAGAAAGCAGAAGTCCATCCAGAGGTGTCAAGAGAGTCAGAACACAAGGGTCATGAGGCTTGCTAGTAATTTCCTACAAGCAAATAGCAAGCCACATTGAAAGACCTAAATAGCCAGAGAGACAGGTGTTATTTGTCATTGCTTCCTTAATCTAGCCAATGCAGCTTCCCTCTGAGCTGCCTGTTTCAGCCTTCTTCGTGACTGGAGGCTAAGGGGCTCAGGTGACTGTAATTTTTCCAAATCACTGCTGGTTCCTTCTCCCTCTGGAGAAGGTTGGGGCAACTCTGGCTCTGCTTGTCCTTCAACTGCTGGGAATGTTCGCAAGTTGGTTTGGTCAATCACTGGCTCTGCTCCTGGCATAATCAGTTGTTCCTCAACCTCAGAGCCATCATCTATCACAGTTATGGCAGATTACCAAATGATTATTTCCAACTGTTAAAAGAATTCCAACTAGATGAAGTGTAGGGATTTAAGCATCCCTGAATGAAGGACATCACCTTTTTTTCTGATTGACACTATTCCTGGTCTAGGATAGACATAGTATGGGCATCTAAAACCTTGCTTCATTTGATTAAAACAGCAGAGATCCTGCCAAAACTATTTAGTGATCATAATCCAATTCAAGTTCAAATGGAAATAGGCGTTAATTGTAAGAGTTGGAGACTGAATGAAAGTTTATTAGCTCAAGAAGATATTGTTTCCCACTGCAGGATAGAATTAGAAGAATACTTTAAAGATAACCTAGACAAAGGAGTTAGTATTCAAAATGTATGGGATGCTTTGAAAGCAGTGATTAGAAGGATCTTCATTCAAAAATCAATTGAATGGAAAAAGAAAAAGAGGAAGGTCATTGAAGATCTAGTAGCTAAAATTAGTAATTTAGAGAAGAAATCCAAACAAGAAACAGGAAATAAAGATGTCTGCAGAAAATTAAAGATATTACAGAAACAGTTGTCCCTAAATATTACAGAAGAGATGGAAAAGAAATTGAAGTTTGCTAAACAAATCCATTTTGAAAATGCAAATAATCCGGGCTCAGAGTTGGCACATAAAATTCATAAAGAAAAGAAAAAGCATATAATTAACCAAATCAGAGAGCAAGATCGGATCGTTTCAGATAATAAAGAAGTCCAAAAAATCCTATGTAATTATTTTCAAAATTTATATAGCCTCCAAAATCCGGAAAATGTTAAAAAGATCAAGGAATATCTCCAAACCAAAGCACTACCACAACTAGAGTAAAACCACAGAGAACCATTAAACAAACCAATATTGATAGTAGAGTTAGTGAGCCTATTGATAGACTAAAAATAAATAAAATCTCCAGGACCAGATGGGCTTACAGCCAAATACTATAAATGCTTCAAAGATCACTGCAAAAAAAATTAGTGAATATGATCAAAGACAACAGCACAATTCCAAACACATGAACAGAAACAAGTATCACATTTATTCCAAAGACTGAATCAGAGAATGTTACATCCAAGGACTTCAGACCAATTTCCCTTTTTAACAAGAACTACAAAATCTTTGCCTCAATCTTGGCACAACGATTGAAGAAAATCCTTTTGACAAACATTGGAGATGATCAAACTGGCTTTCTCCTGGGACAGCAGATGAAGGATAATGTAAGATATACACTAGATATTCTGGAATACTTTGACTACCATAATGAAAAAAGGTGCCTTAATATTCCTAGATGCAAAGAAGGCATTCGACAATTGCAGATGGGCTTTTATCTTCAAAATCTTAGAAATCATGAAGTTTGGTGAGACTTTTACATCTTGGATCAAGGCTATTTACACAGAACAGAAAACTCACTTGATTGTCAATGCTGAAAGATCCAAAAAATTTTCCGATAGAGAAGGGCACACAACAAGGTTGCCCCCTCTCTCTATTGTTGTTTGTCCTGGTCTTAGAGGTGCTACTCAGGGAAATACAGCAAGACTGCATTCGTAGTGCAAACAATGGCAAAGAATGTTACAAATATTTGCAGATGATGTGGTCCTTCTTTTGAAGGATCCTTTGCCTCAGATGGTTAAATTAAACAAAATACTAAACCGATTTGGTTATTTGGCAGGATTTAAAATTAATAAATCGAAAACCAAAATTCTCACTATAAATCTGTGGAAAGGGGGAGCGGGAAGCGTCAGGGGGTTGAAGGACCTGGACGGAGCCAGTGGGATCGTCGCTTGAGCGGCACAAGCGCCGCCGCCGACTTTTAGTTAAGAAATCAAGTTTTTAAGCTGAAAAGAATAAGACAACACAACCTGTTCTGGTCTTCACTTTGCGATTATCACAACAGAGCTGGCTTACAACGCTGTGCAGGAGCGAAGTAATGGAGGGACCCAGGAATGTGAGTGCTAAATGCTGAGCTTTCATCTTAAAGGGGCAGCTGAATTTATAGAAAAGGCTAAGAGATAGATCTGCTTTCTCATGATGAATGATGCTAATATTGGTAAGAGACTTTTGGTTTCTAATATGGACTTACACTCTAAAATGTCAAATAAATGAGCAGTTGGTATTACCTTAAAGGAAAAAATTGGAGTTTCTAAAATTAAATACTCTTCATTTGGACACTGAAGTTTTTATAATACGTTATTTTAATATTCTGGTTGAACTGAGACGAGTGGAGTATTGGTTCTTTTGTTATGGATTTTGGACTTTAGAAGAATACCTGGAGAATTCTTTAACTTTTGTTTTGGGACTCTTGTTTCCTGACTTCTATTTGGATTGGGATTGTTGAGACTGCTGAGACTGTTCTTGAAGGTTATTTAAACAAAACATCCTCATTCCCATGGATGAAGCAGCCTGGAATTTAAGCGACTACGAAAATGCAATGAATCTTCAGAAACAAACTCCAGGCAGTGAAGTCCAAGAAGGGAGGGGGGAACAAAAGGTGTTGGCACAGGGTTTTAAATATGACAAGTGAATGTATTTCAGCAATGTCAATTAAGCATATGTATGTGATTGATATATTTTTACTTATTAAAATATTGGGATATTGTCAAAGAGTTGAAAGGGGTAATGAGACTCCTAAGTTTGTGATGGAAGGTACTTAAGTAGATACCCTTTTACCCATGGACTGAGCAGCTTGGAATTCAAGCATCTATAAGAATACAAAAAATCTTCAAGATAATTTCGGGCAGCAAAGTCCAGGATGGGAGGAAAAGGACACTGAGATGGACAAGTTTATGATGGAAGTACTTCAAGCAAATACCCTCACACCTTTGGTTGGAGCAGCCTGGAATTAAAGCGACTTAAAGAATACAGTAAATCTTCAGGAAAATCCGGGCAGCAAAGACTTGGTGGGGAGGGGGTTTGTGAGGGAAAGTATTCAAGTTAAATACCCTCATTCTTTGGGACAGAGCAGCTGGGAGTATAAGCGACCATGAGAATACGGAGAGCTTTCAGATGTATTTCTGGGCTGCAAAGTCCCTGATGAGAGAGGGGAATGGGAAGTGGAGTCAATTACAGGGTTTTGAATTATGTGTGTTAGAACTGTACTTTGGCAATGTCAATTAAGCTTACAAATGATTGATATATTGACTTTTTTTTTGAAAATGAACATTATGATATTGTTGAAGGACAGAAGGGGTTGAATATGACTTAGAGTAGAGGTGGGAAATAAGATATCAAAATATAATGGAATCCAGGGAAAGAAGGTGAGGGACTGTTACAGTAATAATTGCTCAGACTTCCAGATATACATTGATAGACTTTTTCTTTTATAACAGTAATGACTTCAGTTAAGTAATGGAGAGTTGGTAGAAAATATGTGAGAAGAAAATGTCGATTTGAGAAAGCAGAATGAAGTGAAAGCTGGGAACTGACAAGATGAAATGACAGTATTTTGAGTTGAGTAGTAGAGGGAAATGCTTGTTCAAACAGTTGAGATTATCATTGTAATGTGATTCTAATGTAACATGTAGAGTGATTTGCGAGAGGTGAAGACCAGACCAGAGTGGAAGATCAGAAATAATGCATGTAAAACTACAATTTAAAGAATCTTTTTTTTATTTTGTGAAATTTAATAAAATTATTATAAAAAAAAAATCTGTGGAAAGAAGATAAAGACTCCTTGGAAGCAATATCGGGAATAAAGTGTGTAGATAAAGTAAAATATTTAGGAATCTTAATATCAAATAAAAACAATCAATTGTTTCATAATAATTATGCTGCTGTTTGGAAGCGGATTCACCAGGAAATTACAGTGTGGAAGAAACTGAACTTATCCCTAATGGGAAGAATATCTTTAATCAAAATGAATATCCTTCCAAAATTACTCTTTCTATTTCAAATGATCCCAATTGTTGTTCCTGCAAAATGGTTCAAAGAGTGTACAAGAGACTTGGTAGACTTGCAGAGTCAAGTATTAAACTGAAACCAATGACAGACCTAAGAAAGAAAGGGGGATTTGCTCTACCAAGTATGAAAATTTACTACAAAGCAAGTTGCTTAGTATGGCTTAGAACATAGTTCACTTTGGACAACCCATAGTTCCTGCATTGGAAGGCCATGGTCTGCATTTCGGATAGCATTCTTATCTATGGTATCAAACAGTCAACATACAGAAAGGGTTTAATAGTCATGCAATCCAAAGATCCTTAGATAGAATATGGACGAAATATAAAAAACTTCTATGCCCAAAGTTCCCATCTTGCTTATCACATGTTGAAGCACTCTCAATCAAAAGCCTTAGAAGAGATACAGAATGGACCACCTACAAAAAACTGACTTACTCCTTGGGGGGGGCGTGGTCAAATTGAAAAACCACCAGCAATTACAACAGGAAGGAATTACACTAAATTGGTTTCCATATCTCCAAAAACAAGAGAGGTTTTAAAAAGACCTGAAAGAAAGAGAAATTGAAATGAACTCAACAGAATTTGAAATAGAGATAAAAAAAAGAAAACCAACATTTGTAATCAAGATTATATCAGTTACTGCTGCAGTGTGATATTGAGGTAGAAGTAATTAAAGCGTATATGGTTAAATGGGCGATTGACGTAAGTCATAATATTAATCTAGAAGATTGAGAAAAAGCTTGGAAAACAGTCACTAAATTTACTAGCTCTTATAATCTACAAGAAAATGCTCTGAAGGTGATATTTAGATGGTACCTCCCCCCAGTAAGGGTAGCAAAGATGTTTAAAAGTGCAAAAGACAAGTGTTGGAAATGTCTAAAAGAAAAGGACACTTTTTTTCACCAATGGTGTGGATATAATAGAGCACAAAAATTTTGGTTTGTGATCTGAGCAGTAATTCAAAAAGTTGTAGAGAGAAAGATTGATTTGGTTCCAAAGCTTTTTCTACTGGGAATATTTGACTCAAATTTAGCTTGGGGGGAGAGTATGGAAAGGTTAATATGGCATATGACCACCACAGCCAGGATTGTTTATGCTAGGCATTGGAGGAAAGCCTCAATTCCATCAAAAGAAGAACAGATGAAGAAATTATTAGAAGTGACAGAGACAGATAAGCTCACTTACCTTTTAGATAACAACTCAAGTCATAAATTTCTCCAAACATGGCAACCATTTCTAAGCTATTTGCAAAGGGTAATGCAAAATGAAAAGTGTGAGTTAATGGTGTCTAAATTTTAGAATGAGTAGAACGCATGTAACGAGTATCTTTGTAAAGAAAACTAGATAACTTTTGCAAAGGAGATAAGAAATAGAGAGTACAAAAGTAGAATGCTCCATGATAATGGTATAAATATAGGTGTGTCATTATCATAAGAAGTTTTGTGAAAGTAATGATCCATGTAATTAGCCAATTGGTAATAAGGAGATGCTTGAAAGATTACAGTAAGAAAGATGTCCAATTTTGATTAATAATTAATATGAGAGTATTCTAAAGGCAGAACGATAAAATTAATAACCGAGAATAAAAAGATGTAGTATAATAAGAATAAAAAATACCCAATCTGTAGCCCTATCAGAGAGGGAAGTAACCATGTATGTACAATTGTAGGTGTTTGTTCATCATGTTTTCATTTTATGTAGTTAGGTATTGTTTGTTTTTTATCTATCTGATTGTATGTTAATTTCCTAATGTCCTTTTTTGTCAAGATTTTTTCTATTTATTTGTTATCTGTTCAATATATGTGGATATAATGAAACTAATAAGATAACTTTAAAAAAGAGAGAGAGAGGCTTTATCATGCCAGCCTGATCAAGCATGGCAGCCCTGGTGTTTTTTAAAGAAGGATGGATCATTAAGGCTGGTCACAGACTTCTGAGAGTTAAATGCTGTGAGTACATTCAACCGATACCCTATCTACTCGGTGAAAGACCTGCTGGCTCAGTTAGCCACAGGTAAAATCTACACCGAGCTGGATTTGAGAGATGCATATTATAGAATATGGATACAAGAAGGGGACAAATGGAAAACAGCCTTTAATGCTCTCTGGGGACATTTAAATATCATACATTTTGGTCTGGCAGGAGGAGGGGAAGTGTCCATGCAAAACATAAATGGCATTTTGCATTAATATTCATATAAAAGGGTCCTGGTCTACTGAGAGGAAGTACTGATCTACAGCCAAATATATGAGGAACATGAGTTACTAGTGAGTAAAGTGTTAGCTAAATTGAGAGACAATAGGCTGCACATTAAATTGTTGAAATGCATGTTTCACACAAAAAGGTTAGATTATGTGCAGTATTGCATATCTGATAAGGGAATAGAAATGGACCCAGCCAAAGTTAAGAGTGTGTTGAGCTAGGAACTTCCAAAAATGCATAGACAACTACAAAGTTTCCTGGGGTGTACTAATTTCTATAGGCAGTTCATTCCCAACTTTGCTCAGGTAGCATTGCCACTGACAGATTTGCTGAAAACAAAGAAAGGGAAAGGAAATAAGGGGGGACAGGTGGGAGACAAACCTAAACCTAGCACAGGAATTCAGTGAATGGAGGAGTACCAACATGCCTTTGATAAATTTGACAACTGTTTAGCTCAGGACCCATACTGAAACATTCAGATCCAAGTTACCATTTTATAGTACAGGTGGATGCAAGTAGCAATGCCATGGGGGCAGTGTTACTTCAAAAGAATGTAGAAGGGAAAGTGAGACCCTGTGCCTATCTGTCTAAAAAATTTGATCAAGTGGAGCTGAGTTTACCGATTTGGGAAAAGGAAGCCACAGCCATAAAAAAATGCACTAGAAGCTTGGGGGCATTTGCTGGATGGAGCTTCACGCCCCTTTGCAGTTTGAACAGACCACTGTAACCTAGTGGCTCTGCAAACACCAAGGTGCCTCACATCCAAATAAGAGAGGTGGGCTAAGTTTTTTTTGTATGTGTAAATTCAAGTTTGTTATCAAGCACATACCAGGAAAAAAAATTTTTTTGGCTGATGCTTTGTCTAAGGTGACATCAGCATGATTGTGAGAGACCTGAAGTAACTGATACTGATCAGCCCCCCAACAGCTAGGATTAGCAGTCACCATGTGCAGCCAAAGTAACCAGTAAAAGGGGGAGAAACAGATATTGGCAAGCTCTTCCAAAGAGGTTCAAGAAAAGTTGAGTCAAAATGATTAGAGAACTGAGCAACCAGTAGAACTAGTCGAACAGGGGGAAGGTCACTATAAAGAAGGTAAAGTGTATATTCCTGAAGAAAAGTATGCCCAAGTATCGCAGAAGTGCCATGATGTCAAGCCAGCTGGCTACTTAACTTTTGTAAAAACCCTACACCTAGTGCATAGGGAACACTGGTGGCCAAAAAATGAGGGCAGATGTTGAAAACTATGTTAGAATTTCCACAGTGTGTGCACAAAGTAAACTTTGGTGGGGAGGGAAGCAAAAGAGTTTACTGCAGCCATTACCTTCCCCTCCCGAAATCCATGGGCACATGTTAACATAGACTTTATAACTGACCTGCCAGAGAGCAACCAGCAAACCATGATTTGGGTGGTTAAAGACGTGTTTTCCAAACAGACACATTTCATAGCATGCAAGATATGGCCATGCAGCTGGCTAAACTGTTAATACAACACATGTGTAAACTGCACTGAACCCCCTTCAAAATTGTGACAGAATGAAGAGGCCAGTTTACCTCAAAATTTTGGAGGGCATTCATAAGGTTGTTGGGCGTGGAACACGGTATGACCATAGCACACCACCCAGAGACAGATGTCCAGACAGAAAGAGTGAATCAAATTCTAGAGCAGTATTTGAGATGTTACATAAGCTATCAGCAAAGCAACGGGGATACGCTGTTACAATATGCTGAAATGGCTTATGATAACACAGTACACCAAAGTACTGGACATATCCTGCTTGACCTGGTGTATGGGCACTTGCCACTATTAGAAGTCATCCAAACAGACTCAGTCCCAGTAGCAGAATAAGTGAACAAAATCAAAGCAACCTGACCCATGATCATTGACGCACTAGAGCATGCAAAAGCTACTTACAAAAAACATGCTGACCTAAATAGACACAAAGGGTGGGAAACTGAACTAGGGGCAAAGATGCTTTGTCCACCAGATTTTTGAAATGTCCACAACCAACAAAGAAACTGGGGCTCAAATATGTGGGGTCACTCAAAGTAAAATGTCTGGTGAATGGGGTCTCAGTGGAGTTAGATTTGCCAAAAGCCTACAGGCAAATCCATCCTGTGTTCCATTTCAGCTTATTGAATCTAGCAGCCAAGAACATGAGAAACCTGAGACCCAGCAAAGAATTGCCACCAATCACAGTGGGACAAGACCAGCATTTCAAAATATCAGAGATTTTAGATTCTAGAAATAAAAGAAAGCTAGAATGCTTTGTGAAATGGAAACACTGACAGCAAAATGAAATGGGTATATGTACAACATGTCAGAGCCCCACAGCTGGTAAGAAAATTCCATGATAAATACCCTCACAAACCAAAGCAGTGAAGTTTTGTGGGGCAGAATGTCATGTCAAGTTGTCTCCATGCCATGTGAATGAACGTAGAATATGCTGAGTATGATATTGATGCATACTGAGGTAACAGAAGGTTCGTATGGACATAATGTGTTACCAAATGGTCAACGCTGAACACTTTTTATTGCACTGTTTATTATCTGGAGTTGTAAATAGGCATTTAACCAGACTGGCTGGAAAAAAAATTGTTTATTTAGGAGTGATAGCAGTCAACGGATGATTTATTATGTATGGAATTTAGATTACTAGGGTTAGGAATGCAGTTAACAATGGGATAGCATATCAAAGGGAATGGCCAGGAATCTCAGCCCCATGAAGAGAAATTAAAAAAAACTATAGGAGGATAGAATAGCTCAAAATGCCTGTACAATGTTAAGTGAGACACTTGGAGGAATATTAATGAAAATGACACAGAGGGTGCAGAAATGTTTTGGGGTCAGAGCATTGGGAAAAAGCTGGAAGTTTAGGAAAGGTGTAAACCTGGAGAATCTACCGGTTGGAGCAGGCATGTCTTTGTTAGATATGGCCGACATGGATGTTTTAGAAAATAAATTATCCTACCTCATTACATATGTGGCAAATATGGTTGAACGTTTAGGGCAATCTTTCCAAACCATGTCCAATGTGTAACACCCAGTTACCTCTCCGTTCATTGATTGAGAGGTAACAATGGAGAAGATATTCTCAAATGAAATGTATTTTGGGAACAGGAGCACTTTAGTTTTCTCTTGCATGCAAGTGTATATGATAATCATATCATATATCATATGACAGGGATCTGATTTGGCATGCCCACAACAGACACATTTCAAAAGAATCTACAGAACTGAATAGACCAAAATTGGGGAAGGAGGAAGTACAGCTGGAAGCGTGGTGGACCCTTGTGAATGTCACCTCTTTTCCCCAATGGAACCAACTGCACCTTTTTGTTGCTACTGTCACTGTGAGGACTATACTGCCCATTCACTTGGTCATCTCCCTCGGAATACAGTCTCATGAGACATTCTGTACTCCAAAGACAGAAATAATTGGGCTACAGTGCTTGGACCCAAATTGCAAAGTGTTAATGAAGAAGGTGGCCAGCCCTGAGAAAACCTGGGCTTTATTTGTGAGGGCCAGCCCCTGCAACATGATCATCCCTGTTTGACACCCCGTAATGGCAAGGATGATCAGTGTGACTACAAACTGATCCATGACCCCAATTCAGCAATTGTCTACACAAAAAAGGGATGTACATGCGTAAGGAAACCCTGCCACACCATCCTCATAAATAACTACCTAATCCAAACCATGGTTACCACCATAAATTGCTGTTTCTGCAACATCACCATCATCAGTGGTTTTGACATCAATTACTCAGTTCCTATCTGGACTAGACAAGAAATGGTTATGTCCCCATCATTATATCTCCAAATGCACCAAGAACTATTTTCAATGAAGTCTTTTGGACTGTGGAGTGGGGAAGAGTCTCATCTCTACTTAATACATTGGACTCTTTGAATTTAGAGCCACCCAAACTACACCATGAATTTGTAATTCCTGCTGGCAGACCCAATCCTGGGAAATTATAATATTTAATATCCAAAGTATTGGGCCAGAGGTTCATCAGATGGAAATGTAGACACCCAAGTCTAAGACTGAAGCCTTTCTAGCAAGGTCAGATCAGTCACGTCTCCAAGAGGGAAACCTTGAAAGGCACTCATACACACACAATGGACTATCAACAACAATGGCACCTTGAGGGGATTATGTGTCCTCCTGATGAGGCACTTGCTGATGTAGCGCTTGCAACAGCAAGAAATACAAAGACAAGGTCCACCTGCATGATTCGGCCGTTGTCCTTTCCCATGATAGGGTCTGCCCCTGAGGCATGTTTTACCCTATAATTGAATTCCCTTTTGGGACTCTCTTCAGAGAATTCCCCACTTGACTAGTGCCCTGGCATTCTGCTAGTTGAGAACTCCTCTCAGCATTCTTCCTCTACTGAGCCACTGTTACCCCAAAAAGTAGGTGCCACAAGGGCCACCCTGTGATGCCAGTGCCTTCTTGCAAAAGTGGAAAATTAGTTAGCTCAAAGAGGAGGCTTGCAAGAGGGGGCAACTTAGCGAGATCTTTCCTACCAGTGTTTACGGGCACACGCAGGAAAAGAACCAGCCAAAGATTCAAAAATAAGCTAAAAATGTGTTTTACTGAGAGGAATTTGCTCATGCATGCACACAAGATACACACAATCACACATTTACAAAAGAGCTAACTGAAGGAGAGGGAGGAAAGCAGATAGAGACTGTGAAGGGTGCGGGTGATATTTACCAGATCCAATGAGAAGCAGAGAACTGGGACGAAGTGACTCAGGTACTGGACCTAAGGGCAGTTTTCAGTTCAGGAATCAAACAGACAGAGTGACACTCAGAAAGTGCAAGAGACTGCACTGGGCATCCTGAAATAAGGGTATTTGTATCCTGAAAATGGCTTGTGGTTGTGAAGGTTCCAGATGCAAGACAAAGGGAACCTGGGGTGAACAACGGGTCTTTCGCCTGTTGATGAGTTTAGTGCTTTGATTGACAAAGACATTATGGATGTTGTAATAGCTGTCTATTGTGGGTGCTGTGAGGAAGGAGGAAAGAATCCAGGTGTACAAGGGACTGGCTATCTGTCAATCAGTGTCCTGGTGGGCTCCTCACAGTTGGATTCCCTGTAAAATTTCAGCTTCTATTTAAGCGGATTATCCACAGGAATGTTGTGTATTTGCCTGACAAATGACTCAGTCTTACCTGGAGGAAGTTTTGAGTTGACCTATCCTTCTCACATTTACAGTCAAATTCGTTCCCTCGCTCAGTTTGACCTCTCCGTCACCTCTCAGGCTTGAATTTGATATCAGAGCCAATAAAATGTGTTGCCAATTACATATGATGCCAATTAGGTATGGTGCGCATTCAAACCATACTAATATCAGGGATCCCCAAAGTGGGGCCTTACACCACCTTCACCTTGTATAAATCACTCTCTTTCCCTCCACTTTTCCCAATCTTTATATCTTTCTGACTCATTAGTCCTTATGCACTTCTGTGAGTGACTGCTTCGCTGTGTGTATGTATGTGGATATTTTGCCAATTCTGCTGAATAAACTACTGGCAATTGGACATCTGGTCTGGCTCTCATGTGGTATGACTCTGTAGACATAGGGTCTAAAATCTTGCTGTGTTGCCCTGCCCTCTGCTTTGCTAAGCAGTGCTCCACTAATTTCTCCAATCTTTGTATTTTTGGAGTGAATCCAGGTGTCCCCCAGGGACCCCGAGAAGTCGGGGTTACAAATTGCCTATGTTGGACTTTTCCCCATTAGTTCTACTGAAGGGTACCTAATTAGGACACTGCTTTTTCATTACCATGTTTGAATTTTAGTTCCAGCTGCTGTAACAATATTGCTGCTTGTGTATATTGTAGTGTATGTGTGGTGTTGAATGTACTTTCCTCTCTACATTTCTGTCCCTTTCCTGCTTTTGAAAGAAGACACTCATTTGTTAAATTTACCCACACAACCAAGTGATTAGCTGACAAAGCTAACGGAAGTAAGATGGCTCCTCACTTTTACCCTCCTTCTTATACGTTTTATTCCTTGTCACCCTGTGCCTCCTGTCCTCCAAGCCAACAAATTATAGGTGTATAGGGCCTTCCTGGGGGTGGACTGTTATCAGGCTGTACACCCTACACACTTTGACATGGTTTAATAGACAGAATATGATTTAATTGGCAAAATATATTAAATGGCTTACATATAAATTGTACTCTGCTATGGCTGCATGGCCACACTGGCTAAGAGGAAAAGCTGGTCATATGCAAGCACTGCACAATCAGGTTGGGAAAGATCTAAAGGTATAACCAGGTGATAGTTAGGAAATCACCGGGAAATTCTAGAGATTATGAACTTACAGTTAGCCTTCAATGACTCAACTTCTAGGAGACAATAGCATCCGAGATGTTACCACAGGATGGCTGATTGTCTTAGTCCCTCTTCCTCTAACCAGCAGACTTCCATTTTGGGCCCATATCTGTCTGACAATTACAGAACTATCAAAGTTACCATTAATCTTTTGTCTGAGACCATTAGTCCATTCCAGACCCCATTGTCCATCCTCTGGACTCCATTGTTTACTCTGACAGAGAACCATTGGCATTTTCATCCTTCAGGCCAAAAAAGAGCATTTAAACCCCAGTTTTGGGCTGGCCAACTTGCAGTACACTGGTTGCTGGTCATCACTTTGCTACTCTGATTCTTGTTTGGGTACTGTCCTTGGACTCCCAGTCTATGCCACAACATTCTTTCTTCTCTAAGTGTTAAAAGAAACATGTAAAGGATATGGAAGAATGTCGAAATCAGCAATGAGGAATTCAAGCAAATAGCCACAATATGTAGGGAGAAAGTCAGAAAAGCTAAAGCGCAGAATGAACTCAGGCTTGCCAGAGACATTAGAAACAATAAAAAGGGCTTTTTTAGATATGTTGCCAGCAAAAGGAAAAACAAGGAAATGATAGGTTTGCTGCGTGAAGAAGATGGCCAATTACCAGCAGAGGGAAGAGCTATTCCACACCTATTCCAGAACTATTCCAGAAGCTATTCCACAGCTATTCCAGAACTATTCCACACCTTCTTTTCCTCAGTTTCCTCTCTAAAAGATGGAAGTACTCAACCAGCAGGTGGGGGGAGCAGGTGAGGAAGGGGGGGGAATGCAGCACAGAATAGATAGAGAAGGAGTACAGGAATACCTGACTAGATGAATTCAAGTCTCCAGGGCCAGATGAATTACATCCAAGGATATTAAAAGAACTGGCAGAAGTCATTTCAAAACCACTCGCAATAATCTTTGAGAACTCTTGGAGAACAGGAAAAGTCCCAGAAGACTGGAGGAGGGCAAATGTTGTCCCCATCTTCAAAAAGGGAGAAAAAGAGGACCCAAATAATTATTGCCCAGTCAGCCTGACATCAATACCAGGAAAGATCCAAGAGCAGATCATTAAACAGTCAGTTTGTAAATATTTAGAAAGCAATGCCATAATCACTAAAAGGCAACATGGATTTCTCAGAAATAAATCATGCCAGACTAATCTTATCTCTTTTTACGATATGGTTACAAGCTTGATAGATGAAGAAAATGCTGTGGATGTAGCATATCTTGATTTCAGTGTGACAAAGTTCCCCATGACATCCTTGCAACTCTCACTATCCAAACTTTTTACCCCCTTTCCTTCACTTAGCTTTCTGTGATTGTGAGGCTGTGTGTAGGTTGTGTGTGTGAGAGAGTGTGTGAATTCCCCCCAAAAAAGGAATAAGCTTACTTTTGGATCTCTGTTTGGTTTTTCCCTGTGCTAGTACTGATAGACATAGGTGTAAGAGATCTTGCAAGTTACCATCCTCTTGCAAGCCTCCTATTTGAGCTAATATTCCCCACCATTTCATGGAGGCACTGGAATTGCGAGTGGACCCCTGAGTCACCCATGTTTTGGGGTAATACTGTACAGGATGCATAATAGTACTTCTCCAAGTCTGAGAATCCAGTTCCACCTCTTTGTTTTGCATCTTGTTACAATTGCTGGGGAAACTTGATTAGAATGTATAATTCTCTTTTCAGTGTGGACATGCTATATGCTGATGTAGTTTTAGAGAACTCTTTCCATTTTTGCCAGTTTTCTGGATCTCTCTAAATATCTAGCAACAAACACTGCATGTTGCAGAGGATTCTACTGTATGTTTACGGGAAGAAATGGTTCACAAATAACATCACTCAGTCCTTTGGGACCTTACCACTGCATATCCTATGAGTGAGTTTCCAAAAGTACATTGCACTATACTGTAGAAGATTAGATTGCTGAGAGAAAACAGTAATGATATGGTTTGCTCTCTTTTGGAGAAACTTATAAACTGTTCCCATATACAAGAACCCCCTGCTCCTTGATAAGATTCCAAGGAATTCCAGATTCCTCAGAACACACCAGAAAATCTACTGGGTAATCAAGGAAAGTGCCATAATCCTACACTGGCTGACTTGAAATGAATTTGCAGAAGTATGTTGAATAACTTAATGACTTAAATTCCTTTTTAAAACCAATACTCTTGACAGATTAAAATAAATTAATAAATTATTTTCTCCATAAGCAGCATTTTTTTATAAAGATGTCTGAAGAAAAGAAAATTTCTTTATACATCAGGAGGCTTCCAGAAAAGGTAATAGTGAGGCACAGCACTCCAGCAGAGGTGTGGACACACTCTAAAAAGATGTTATCTCTGCTTAATACATTTGCATAACTATCACCTCTACCAAAGGAGTCATATGAATCTGTAGACTCATTTGAGGAGAAGACTTGAGAAGCAGGATGGGGCTCTTGGGATCTGCTTTACAGATAGCTTTCTGTAGTGCCTTATTCCAGTGAGGATCCCAACAACAATTCCCAGTTTACTTTTTCCTGAACACTCTCAACTATAACAGGTTCAGAGGCATCTCCTTCTTTTATTCTTCCAATGGTATCAAGCAAAACATTGAGAGATCCTGCAGAAAAAGACAACAAAAGTAGGAAGGCTACCACAGAACAGAAGTCCATCTGGCAAGAAACAGCAATCCTGAAACAACAAAAATCAACAGTGGAAAGGAAGAGAAAGGGGACTAATTAAAAAAATGTGATAAGCGCTTCCTTCTAGGGGACTGTATATTCTTTAAATTTCAGCATGGTGTTAGAACAATTTTAGGTAACAGATATGATGATCACAACTAACATAATAATGCTTACAAAGAAAAGTTTCACCTTCTTGAATGCCTGTGTAAAAAACTATCCTACAGAATGAATAAATTTAAATATAAAATGGGGACCTTCTATTTCAGCAGTTCTTCAGGCATTTATGTTGATACAGAGAAGCTGTTTGTGTTGTGATGTGTCTTAAAGTCATTTCCAACTTCTGGCTACACAAAGGTGAACCTATTGTTACTGCCCTGGCTAGTCCGAGCTTTGGGGATATTAAAAGATATCCGTTGATATCACAATTTGGCTGCACTTCTCTATTCCTTTCCACATGCTTGCGAGGCCACCAGACAAGCACGTAAACAAGCTCGGCCGTTAATAGCCGTAATATTCAAACTACAATACAGGCAGGCCAGAAATAGCTGACTCACTGCTTGAGGAGACCTCCAGGCAAGTACTCTAATTAAGTATGCATGCTACTTACAAAAGAGCCTCTGCCCCGCGCTGGCAGCTTGATGGGTAAACTATGCAATACCCAAGTACTCTGCATTTGCATACTGGCTACTTTATTGAGAACCGCTACGATAACTCAATCATTCAGATGCTGACCTTTCGGAGGTTTTGTCTCCAACTCCAAATCTATTGTTTTCCCCCAAGTATGGTATAGCCTGCAGTCACAATTCTCCTTATTAAAACCCTTGATTCCGAGACCTTCCTTGGAATGCTCCCGAGTTTCATCCCGTCTTGCTGCCGCTTTGCTTGGCGAGCCTCCCCTCAGCTCCACGTGCTGAGCTACATCGCACCCCAGCTTCGCTCTCTATTTTTCCTGGGCTTCAGGACAGGTGAAGTATCACCCAAACCAGCAATCCCTCTAAAAATCCCTCTATACCACTCCAACCTTTCTTTTCTTTAGTTATCTTGTATGAGTGTGTCGCATACACTGTTTTGCTTGTATTTAATAAACATCATTTATTATTTCAACTTCTGTGTTCTCCTTGACTCGACCCAACCCTGTAGACATAGGTTTCAAGATCTCGCTAAGTCACCCTGCCTCTCGTAACACTAAGCAGTGCTCTGAGCTAATTTTCCCCAACTTTAGTTGAGCATATTTTGGTGTCCCTCCCGGGACCCCCAGTTCACAGGGTAATACTATCACGATATTCTTTGGAGCTGATACACCCGAGGTCATCCAGTGGGTTTCCATGGCTGAGCAGGGAATCGAACCCTGGTCTTCAAGATCATAGACCAACACTCAAAGCACTACACCATGTTGGTATTGGCCATCAATTTTGACTAGCTGGAATAGTCTCAGAATGGGCAGCTGCCTCTGAAGACCTGTTTAAGCATTAAAAAAAAAAGTAAAACTGGTCTAATTGGCCTACAATGATCTTTTTTATACACTCAGTGTGTCAGGAACAGAATCCACAAACAAATAGTACAATGCGTAAAGTGCTATTTATTTCGAGTGAAGTACTTGTAACAACATGCAATGACTTTCGTGTGAAGACTGAAGGAAAGTGAAAGTGATTGAGCTTAAGATCCCCTGAGACCCCTCCCTCATCTGAAGTCCCTGGGAATCTGGTTGCTGTTATCAGTGCATTCCATTCCAGTACCAGGCAGTGTTTACCTAATGGTTCTAAGCTACATCTACCAAATACTACATACTACATAGCCCATTAACACATCATGGATGGTAACTCAACACAATATGATCTAGAAATCTTTAAGATTATGGCTCTGTCAGACAAAATATTCTGTTCAAAACTTCTATGTCTAAATACGGAGAGAGTGACCAAAGAATGCAAAGATACAGATTAAGATCTGAATAATTAATATTTTTTTATAATCCATTCCTTGTACTTCTGGAATTTGAAGTAACAGTATTTAGAATTGGGGGGGGGGATCGTGAGGACCTCCAGACGTTGTTGGACTACACTTCCCAGTCTTCCTTACTAAAAGCAATGCTAGCTAGGTCTCCTGAGACTTGTTGACAACATTAGGGGCACATGAGTCCCACTCTGTTTTAGAAAAATAACTAAGAGAAATTATTCCTAGAGTTCGTTTTTTTTTTAAGAGAGTTGATTAAAGCAGTATTGATACATATCATAACGATAGGAACACCAACTTCTGCACAAATCAGAAGTGGAAGGAATATTGAGGTTACAATTTTTCTCAAAACTCTTCTGTAGAAATTCCAGATTTACAATCTGGCAAACTCCATTTTTGCACTGTATAAAATCTAGTCTACTACCTTACTTCAAAATAGTTCTGGAAGAAAGTGAATTAGAAAGCCATCCTTCATATGATAACATTTTAGTACACCACTTTTGAAGTTCAAGAAGTTCCTATTGCATCTATATGAGCTTTCTCAGAATGTGTATCTCTAAAATGAATCCCTAAATATTTAAATTCACAATGTTACTCTATCAGTAGCTCATCTACTAGCCATTGGAACTGCCAATGTTTCTTTTTGAAGATGCATGACCTTGGTAGCATTTCCATATCTTCCCTCAAACACCCTATGAGATTTTTAAGAACAATTTCACCCAATCCTCAGAAACCTTCCTCCCTGTGAGAAGTTATCTTTTGTACGAAGTTTCTTAGAATCTCTGTGTATGATCTATTATTGTCTAGTGCTAGCATGTAAATACTGCACATTGCTGGGTATATATATTTAATTTAATTAACAATACTGCTGCATAGGGCTGTAATTTGTTAAGATAGTATTTCATTTTTATGATAACAGTATGAGAAACTACAATAACATTATTATAAGGAATCAGCACTGCAGTTGCAGGGAAAAAAAATATCCACAGGATTTTTAGTGTTAGTGTACCCTGGGTTTAGAAACATTATAATTTTTTGTAAAGTATAATGACATCTCATCTTGTCATGTAGCAATTCTCTACGTTTAACTTAAATAGGCATGTTTAGGGTTCAAACATGATTGTTTTCAAAAGGGTGAAGACAAGGAGGATACAATTTTATTTCCGAATTTTAACTATATATATAAGATACAGCCCAAATCTTAGCCATAACACTACTATGTTGTTTCTAGTGGTAATTGTATGGAAACCTGAAAAAGTGTTATCTCTTAATGGCAGAAGAAAAGTGTAAAGAATCCCACTCTCTGTTCTCCTGCAGTTAAGAGATAACTGGGACTTCAGCTTAAAACAATGAAGAAGCAATTACCCACAAACTGACAATTGAAGAAGTTTGAAACTGTCAGACAACATGGGTTATTTTCCATTGCTGGTGAGAGAACTAGGATAGAAAGATAAACCAGTTGCAAGCATCCTGATCACACAGGGTGCTCTAGTCTAGAGCTAATAAATGTTGTAAGAGTCTGTCCTCAGCATACTCATACAGAATCCACATCTTTGGTGACAAATTAATGAATGTAAACTCAACAATGCAAAGAAGAAACCCACCAGAATGCTTGCAAAATAATCCCTGTTGGCAAAAGTATCTTTTATCTATCAAGTAATCTCGAATGATGCAACGGGGAATGTTTTTGCAGCTAGCATGGGGAAATTGCAAGAGGCAACATATCGAAGATCGGCCTTTCGTGGATTACTTATTAATTACATTTGTTTGGCTTACTTTAAAAGTGGCTTGCTTCTCATTGAACTTGTCCTGTTTTAATTTTTCCTCCGTTATTAGCTTTCACATACATTTTATGTGACCTTCAGGTACAATCTACCATTTATTATCTGTGTTTACTAACAGGGCCAGCCTTAAGATTTTCCAGGTGCAACCAAGAAAAGATAGCATGGACACAGTAATAGAAGACCAGGAGCAAAACATGAGGTTACCTGAAGTTCTGTGCAAATGAAATGCAGAGATACAGGATGGGTGACACCTGGGTTGACCACAGTACATGCAAAAAAAAAAAAAAAACCTCTAGGAGTTTTAGTAGACCACAAGGTGAACATGAGTTAACAGTGCGATGTTACAGAAAAAAGCCATTGTGATCCTAGCTTGCATCAATAGGAGGATAGTATCCAGGTGGAGAGAAATAATAGTACAACTCTATTCTGCTTTGGTCAGACCCCACCTGAATACTGTGTCCAGTTCTGGTAACCATAACCCAAGAAGTATATTGACAAGCTGGAACATGTCCAGAAGAGGGCAACCACAATGGTAAAATGCCTAGAAACCATGTCATATGAGGAGCTGATTAGGGAGCTGTGTATATTTAGTCTGAAGAAGAGAAGGTTAAGAGGTGGCATTATAGCCATGCTTAAATATTTCAAAGGATATCACTTGGAAGATGTTGAAAGCTTGTTTTCTGCTGCTCCAACAACTAGGACATAGAGCAATGGTTTCAAGCTACAGGAAAAGCGATTCCACCTAGACACTACGAAAAACTTCCTGATGGTAAGAGTTGTTTGGCAGTGCAATGTGCTGCCTTGGAGTGTTTTGGAGTTTTCTTCTTTGGAAGTTTTAAAACAGAGGCTGGATGGTGATCTGTCATGCATGCTTTGATTGTGTATTCCTACAGGGCAGCAGGTTGGACTGGATGGCCTTTTTGGTTTCTTCCAACTCTACGATTCTATGGCCCTTTCCGCACCTTACCATCTTCCAGCGCTGGGGTGTGTTATCTCACTGGTAAACCCTGTCCTGGGGTCTACAATTTTGATATTAAAATGTGATTCAATGTGCCTGAGAGATCACCTGGATGAGCACACAAGCAGCACCGGTCGAACGATCAAAAACCAGGTCAGGCCAGTAAAATCCCTGTCACGTAGCTGTCAAAGCCCACAGTAAACAAAAGGTCCTCAGCCACTGAGGAGCCAACTTGAGGAGATTACTGTCTTTTCCCCAAGTTGAGCACCAATAGCAATAAAATCCTATCAGGCAACGACCATTTACATAAAGTCACACCACAACCAAATGCAAACTGAAGATCCTGAAACTTTGGCAACACCTTGTGATCTCATCATGCAAAAGGAGTTGCCATCGTGGAGCTTCTTTTCCGTTGCAACACCCATTGTTCTCCCCGGGAAAGGATTAGCCCTCCAGGTACTTTTCTCCCTAGAAATAGTCCCTGTTTTTGAGCGGTTCTTTGGATCACTCGTGGTCATCCCAGCAGACCGTTTCTCCATCTGTTGAGTAATCCGCTCAGCCCTCTCTTTGCTGAGCTCCACTTCTTCGCTGTCTTTCCCAGACCAAGGACTTCAGGAAAAGGTGCAGCATTACCCCAGCTACAATCCCTTCAATATTCCCCCTGTCCAGTTTCCTCTCTTTTGCTTCTTAATAGGTCTTGAATAAGTGTGTGAGTGATTGCATTGGTGTGTGAGACTTTCATTCAATAAAATCATTTATTAGACATTTTCGTTTGGTTTTTGGCTTGGCCTGTCCCCGTAAAAACTGGGTAAAAAGACCCCGCTAGGTTACCCTGCCTCTCACATTGCTATTGCTCATGCTCTGGCTAGTTTCCATTCCCTATCACATGGACACATTGAGGTGTCCCCCAAGGGACCCCAGAAATCAGGGTAACAGGTGCTAGGATCACGTGAGCGGCCTCCGGCAAGAGGTTCTTGCATCCGGGGTCCTTCAGCTCCATACAAGCTGCCTGCTCAAGCCAGAGCCCCACCTCTTCCTTCCACAGTGCAACCTAGGACCTTCCCAGGCTGCATTGGGGCAGGAACTATGACCAGCGCAACTCCAGAGGCTCCGCACGCCAGGTAAGTGCATGCTGGGCCCGGGAGCAACGCACGATTGCTAACCATTTTCAGCTTCTAGCCGAAAATGAAAAGGTGCATGATCGGTGCCTGCCGGCCCCTGGAGCTTTGTGCGATTGTGAGCGCATCATGTGGGTCGCTCCTCACAATCGAGCGACACTCCAGGCCCTCTTTCACATGGAAAATGCTGTGCGAAAAGGGCCTATGATTCCTTAATACCTTGTTAACCAATCAAAAAGAAGGTAATGGAGTCCAGGGGTATACCTTGGGGCTGTAGGCTTCAGCTATCTTGTAAAACCTTGAGTGAAGCATGGGATCCATGCCAAATATGCAGATAGAGCAAGAGCATGCATAGAAGCTGGAATGATGAAGAACTGCCCTGTTGCACATGGCAAATGGAGCCTGGAATTTGTTATCCTGTTGTTATCTCCTGGTCACCTGTTTATTTATTTATGTATTTATTTATAAATTTTAAATTTTTTATTAAATGAAATAAAAGTACAATCTACACATACAAAACAAAATACAACAAAAAGGAAATACATTCATACAAACATAGGGAAACATCTACTCATAACTAAGATTGTTTCCTGCATTGTTGCAAACAGTTCATATTACTTAAACATCTACACCTAACTGTTAAGTCATACCTTTTATCTCATAATTAGTAATTATCACTCATCATTTAAATTACTTAATTTATAAATGTCATAATTACTTATTAAATTATTCTAGATTACTTTATACTAATAACAATTCATCTAAAAATAATAATCATCTATGAAAAACAACATTCTGAAACAACAGACAAATATATTTTATAAATCTGCTTTTAAAGATTTCTTTATTATCTTCTTTTTGGTTCCCAGGCAGCATCACACTACATTCCAGTAACTCCCTTCACTACTCACATGGTTATCTACTCACCTTGGCTTTAGGCAACATCTTTCCTTCTGCCATTGTAATCATCAAAACTGACCTCCTCACCTCATCACCATAGCTGTAAGTTTTGCATTTCTATTGCTATTCACACATACCACCTGCCCATTCATAGCAATAAAGGTCTCTTCCTAGGTACTTCACTAAATGCATCTGATGAAATAGATTTAAGTCTATGAAAGCTTATGCTACCAACTTTTTTTCTCTCAGTCTCAAAGGTAAGATCGCATGGAGTGCATCAGGAAAGGCTGGGATGAGAAAGTAGAAAAGTACAATTTTAACATATAAGTACTCTGCATCCAATAAAGGAAAGTAGGAAATAACATGGAAACTCATCATCTTAAAATGTATTACTTCAACATATGTATTTTCTTTTCATGTACATCTGTAATACATATCAATTCACTGTTTATGTAAAGATGAATATTTTTATTTTAATCATACAAAGATACACTTTGATATCATTTTTTTCCTCTTGATATTGTGGTATAAAAACTAAAAATTAAAAAAGATGCTGCAGCTGCCATAGGATCATCTAGAGCAGAATCCCATTCTTTGCCAGATCAAGCTATATTGTATTGCTAACTGCAGGTGCACTGTCTGCAGTCTTCCTTTCTCCAGCTCTCCTCCACAATTCTCCCAGTCCCAACTCTGAGGAAAAAACAAAAACAACTTCCAGACAGAAGACAAAAAAGGAGAGGGTTGATCTCCCATAAGAAGGAGATTTTTTGTCAGAATCTTTGTTAAATAAGGTATACTTCTACTCATTTATCCATCCGCTACAGCCACGCTGACATATTCATGCCTCCCTGGGAGAACTTTCAAGATAGATGCTGGAGAAATCTGTCACAGATTATTCTGAATCTGGAGTTAAGAGATCCACCATCACAGAGTATCAGGAAAAGCAGGTTTTTTGGATGCAAATTTAATGCATGTCAAGACAAACATTCCAATCTGTGAAATTTACATAAAGATTTATGCAAAGGAAGTAATAGTTTGTTATGCTCAGTGTTTCATAACATATATATGTGTGTGTGTGTGTGTGTGTGTGTGTGTGTGTGTGTTGGGACAGAGGAAGGCAATCATCAATTATCAAGATTATGTTCCTCTCCTTTTTCTTTTTTTTTAAAATCATTTTATTCAAAAATTCTCATTATAAAACATACATATTTGATTGTCAGCTTCATTGAAATATATCTGATCTTCCACATTGATCTAGATTTCATTTTCCAGATTTCTACAAGCTTTAGGTACTGTACAACATTATACTGTTAGTTTATCTGATAGTTCTTACATTTCATTCTTCATATTTCCACTTCATGATATATGTCCTGTCGCCCCCACGTAATATAACTTTAATCATGAATTATGTATTTCCAGCTGTTAAAACCCAGCAATTACCCGTTATAATTTGCCATTCTTTCTGTATCTCATCGTCTGATTTCCCCTTTAATCTCTGGGAGACCATATCCGCATTTTTATTTTCAATAAGTGTAGCCCACCATTGTTCTATTGTGGGTATTTGCTGAGTTTTCCATAACTTTGCATATTCAATACAAGCTGTTGTTATCATGTACAATAATATTCTCCAATGCTTCTTAATACCAATACCCTCTAGTATATCAGTCATATTTAACAAATACAATTCAGGAGTTTTAGCAAACTGGCCTTTCACTAATGTACAAATTACATTATGTACTCCATTCCAATGCTACTTAGCTTTTGAGCATGTCCACCACATATGATATATCGTACCGACCTCCTTCTGACATTTCCAGCACTGTCCGGTACCTGTATTATAAATCCTTTTCAGTTTATCTGGTGTCATATACCATCTGTGAAATAGTTTGTAATAGTTCTCTCTCAAATTCTGGGCTACTGTAAATTTCTGCGTTTTTTTCCAACTCTGCTCCCAAGACTCTAATTGAATTGAATGTCCAATATTTTGAGCCCATAAAATCATTGTTTCCTTTACTGTTTCTTCTTGTCTCTCCTGCTGTAATATCTCTTGATGGATTTGAGCAGAAAGGTGAGGCAGTTTTCAAAAAGCCATTTAATTACTCCAACTTTCTCTTTTAGTTCAATTCCATAAGTTTTTATGTCCATATGAGACCTTTCTGTTAATTGTCTGTAAGGGAATCAACTCAGTCTTATTCCCTCCTGTTCTAGTATTCCTCTCCTTTTTCCAAGGGCAGGCAAGTCTACTGCCATGTGAGATGCTGTTGTTGTGTGCCTTCAAGTCATTTTTGACTTACAGTGACCCCAAGTCAAACCTATTACAGCGTTTTCTGGGCCTGAAGGTGTGTGATGTGCCCAAAGTCACTCAGTGAGTTTCCATGGCTGAGTAGGGAATTGAACTCTGGTCTCCAGCATCATAGGCCAGTGCTCAAACTTGGCTCTCTCCCATGTGATATATACAGAAATATATACAGATTGTTCGTGTGGAATTTGCCCTATAGAATTTTGGGTGCATATGCATGCATATTTTCATGCTACGGACCGGCACAGGGGGACAGAAGGAGAGAAATTCTGTTGTTGCAAATGCCAAAAAAACAACAACAATAGGATGGTAGTAGAAGATGGATGCTAGACCGTTTGACTCTTTCAAGATACCTTCTCACCAATCTCCCAGTGGTTGTTGTATAGGACCAGATACTCTTCAGAGGGAGATTTGGTATGCTGAAATACAATTGTCTAAACTGCCATGGGTAGTTGGGCATTTGGGGGTATTTTTCAAATGTAGACAAAATGGAGTTTTATTTTTTTACAACTGGATAAAACTTCTAGAGATGTGGGGGATGGCACAGAGTACAAACAAGAAAAAGAAAATGATACATGGAAAATGTAAAGAGGCATGTGCATTTTAGCATGTACCCAAAACAGTGCGATATTTTGTTTCTGTTTTTTTCTTTCTCTGTTTATTATATGAACAATTGAGAAAAACAGTACATAGTTCATGAATGGACAAATGGATTTACAGAAAAACTGCTGAATGGATAGCAGAGTAAATGACAGTACTCCTTTAACAAAAATTAACAGAATGAATTAGTTATATTGTACTCAGTTCATACATTGCTAATTCCAAATAAGGCTTTTGTTACACAATCGCACTGCCTCATTCATGGCATGTTACAGGGAGCCCAGATGATAATGTCATAAATTTGTAGTCCTCATATGTTTTTCCACTGTTGCTTCTATTTTTTTTCTTTACAAGAAAGAAGGAAATATGGGATATGACCATTGTTTTTTGTCTGTGAGTACTAGAAGTCATCCATCCTGAAACATTAAAAGAGTAGCAGAGATTATAACAGGAAGCTTCTCAGGTCAGATCATGCATAAGCAGGGTTAACTCACCTCTTATTATGTTTAAATCAGGCATGAGAATGTTTCACGGGCAAAACCTAGCCAGATTTGTTACACAAACAAACAGTGACGAAAAAACAGGAAGAAGGGAGGAAAAGACAGGGGACAAGTGTGCCCAAAAGGTAGGTACAGAAATATTAAATTTGGAAACAAAGATTAAGGGAAAAGACTCTTGGAAAAGATGGGTTTGAAGAGGAATCTAAAGACAGATAAGGTTGTATAATATACATGTTCAAAGAGGAGATCCACGCATCAAATGAGACTGGTAGCTGATGCAGTTTGTTTCTCCTATTTGATTAGCTGGTAAATCAAATAAATTTGTCAAACATTGAAACCTACTATGAGATATAATTATTTACAGTATTTCTGGATGTGAAATCAACGTATTTTTTTGGATGATTAACCCAACCTTTATTACATATTTAGATACTTTAATAACTACATATGGCCACCCAACCAAAACTAGGCTGGGATCTTTATTTGTACTGGAACTGGCTCCACTGAGTACACAAGTTTTTTAAAGACTGTAGCAAATGTTGCTGTACCTAGAGTAATATTCTTAGACAAACTTGGAGATACCTGTCTGAGCAAAATGTCTTAGGGAGCCAAAGAGAGGGAAAATCCCAACAGAATGTTGTGCTAGCAAAATGTTTCAAGAGGATGCCACACATTCCTGTTTGGAACACATGGAGCCCAGGATTAGCTTTGGTGTGATGATGGAACATAACAGCCAACTCAAAAAAAGAAAAGAAAAGAAAAGAAAAGAAAACCTGGCAGGGTTTTAGACAAAGTATTCTGGGAAATACAGCAATAACTGTGGGAAACCCCTGACCTCTAACTAGTGACGTCATTATATTTCATCTCCATGATAACTCATCACTATACAAAAGCTGTGTGATTCAGCAGTTAGATTCATCCATGAATGTATTCAAGACTTGATTTTAAGTACTCACAAAATCCTGTTTGGTATTTTCATAAAAAAAAAAAAATCAAAAGCCAGTAGTTTCGTTGCCTCATAATTCTGTGAAAACTATACTCTTTGGTGCCATATTCCTGTGCTACAAACATGTAAGCCAAAGTGAGGATTTTAAAAAGTTCTTTCTCTTCTGTGTTGAATGCAAGGAGTTTCTTTTCTAAAGTTCAAATTAGCTTTCCCTAGCTGGGTCTTTCCCCTTGCACAGCTTTTCCACTCTCTGTGTTCAGTGGTGTCCTTGACCAAAGTATTGTTTTTCAGAACATTTTGTAAGCAATCTAAACTGCTGATAATGACTAAGCAGTGATGGTAGACTGAAGATGTCTGTATGTTTCAAGAAAAAAGAAGGTAATTTATTAAAAATGAAAGGTAGCCAATATCATCTAAATCACAATATTGAAAGTATTGCCACTGAAAACTAAAGCAAAACCCTCATGAATTTAGAAGAGGTTTTTACCTTTAGCCATAGTTCTTCAAGTGGTCACCTGTGAACTCACACAAATGGGTCACCTATACCTGCACAGTGCATTACTTGGAAAATTATAGAGCTCTGAAACAAGTCTTTTGGCTGTAGACCCACATCCAATGGTACATGTGACCAGCACAGTTCCTCCTCAGTCCCTCAGTTCCTTGGATACCATAGCAGCAGCCCAGGAGCTAAGAAAAGGAGGACACAGAGGGGGAAGAAGGGTATGTTACCCTAAGACGTCTGGGATTTTGAGGTCCACCCACAATGCCAGCTTCTCCTTAGAATGTGGGGAAAGGAGGCCTCAAAGAAGGCCTGCAAGAGGAGGGTAATGGCAGAATCTTTTCCCTTGGGTATATCAGTACTAACTGTAGAGAGGACTCCAGTTAAAAAGTTAAAGAGAATATTTTATTGTCAAAACACAAGACATCAGACACTCTCAAGAACTATACTGGAAATTGAGACACAAAAGGTTAGAGAGAGAGAGAGAGAGAGAGAGAGAGAGAGAGGGAGAGAGACTGGGTGAAAAGGGTGGTAGTTACCAGTCCTGAAGAAGAAGGTCAAAGCAGAGTGGCTCAGAAAGTGTCTGAGGGTAGCAAGAACAAACAGAGGTCTGGGCATCACATATTATGTCCAAGTACTACAATTAGCTGGGGGAGAAACTGGGGTTATATACCCTGTTTCCTTCCCTGAAGAAGGGGTGCATGGACAAAACAGTAATTGTTTTCTCATGGGGTTGACAAAGGAGTCTGGAATGGACTGATTGTCTTAAATCTAGGTGACAAAACATTCATGGGAGTCATGACAATCTTTTAATATCTGGTCAAGCAGGGGGTCTAGCAAGGATTTTCGTAAGGCAAGATTACAGTATGGTCCTTGATTGCTTCACCTGGGCAGTTTCACCCTGTATTGTATTCAGGTATGTGTGTAGCCTGAGGTCTTGAAAGGATTATCACAACCCATTAGCATCAGGTTTTTCTACCCAATCCTCTCTGAACTTATGACCTGACCATGTTTAAGGTCAGCCCAACCTGGCCCTCTTCTGGCCAGTAGGCTTTTGACCACGTTTTCAAGCCATAAATATGTTCAGCTATGAAAATAGCACATCCGACAGAATGGGAGTGTAGGGTATGGTAACAGGCAGGATTGTATGAGTTCACAGATAACCACTCAAAGAACTATAGTGACAGGTAAGCAACTTGTCTTTGCAGTCTCTGTGACTCACAGAAATGGGAGACTACTAACCATGGGAGAAGGGAGTGTCATGTGATGTACAGCTCTTCCAAGTGTGGCTTCCACCCTGGATCTTGCATCTAACCTGTAATGTACAATGAAGGTCAAAGGCTGGAACCACATAACCACTCTGTAAATGTCACATAGTAGAATGCCTCTCAGAAAAAGCAGCCAATGCAGCCATAGCTTTGGTGAAATGACTGTGTACTTGAAAAGGAGACAAGTTAAATAGTAGAGGCAACCCACTTAAAGAAGTGCTGCACTCCTCAAAGACTTTTTCTCTGCTATTGCACAACAGGCAACTAGGCAATAGAGAGAGCAATTGAAGTCAGAGACAGGATTTTGCTTGAAAGCAGGCACAACAATGTCTTGGTTGAGGCGAAAGGCTGAAACCACCTTGGGCAAAGAAGATATATCAGGCCTGAGAACCATCTTGTCTTTGTGGAAATGAAGATATTGGAAGTCAATCCTAAGGTTGTAAAGTTCCCCTGCCCTCCTAGCCAATACTATGGTCACCAAAAAGGCAATTTTCCAGATAAGGAGCCCAAATTCATTGGTTCAAAGGCCTTTTCAGACAATTAAGAAAGAACCAGTTTAAGGTTCCATTGAGCCATAGGACCAGTCATGGGAGACGGAGATTTCTGTCCCACTTCAAAGATCTGAGGGGTTTGAAAACAGGAAGGCTTGCTGATGGTATGCATGCTCCATGAAATAGTTGAAAAGTTAACATTTGATAGAAAAAAGCGACAGCTAGGTGTACGACATGGACAATGAGGAACTCAGGGATGTGCTCAGCCTGCACTTGATCTGAGGAAAGCTCTCAGGGCAATAGAAAGACCTGGAATTTCTTTCATTAATACTTATATGAGCACTATGTGGTAGGTTTATGCACAGGCACAATCACTTCCCAGACATGGGTAGGTAGAGAAACTATAAAAACACTATCCAGGCTGTCAACTTGAATGTTTACAGGTCAGGGTGTCTCACCTTGCCCTTTTGGATGGTGAGGAGGTTTGGCTGGGCTAGTAGTCTGATTTCCCCTCTGGAGAAGTGCAAATCAAGGTTGTCCAGGCAAACAGAGGGTGACCAGTATGTAACATGTCTCCCTCTCTTCTGATCTTGGCTATCACCCTGGTAATGAGTGGAAATGGAGGAAAAGAATGTACAATGGGACCTCCCATTGTGGAAGAATGTGTCACCCAATAAGCCCCTTCACACAGTGGGTCCTGGAACAGAAGGTCTGACAATGCTTGTTCTGGTGTAAGGTCTATGTCTGGAGTATCTCATCTCCGGAAGATTTTGCAGAGTATCAGGACACAGTTTCTACTCATGGCAGGACACAAGTGCCCTGCTCAAAGCATCTGCCAGGATAGTCTCTTCTCCTGGGAGATAGGCTGCAAAGATGGTGATCCCCTAACAAAGGCACTAATCCTGCAGAAATGTGAGGTATCCTACATTGTTTGTTCAGATAAAAGACCACTGTGGTGCTGTCAAAGACCATGTGGTTCACTCGGCCTGGGGGCGAGGTTGAAGGCCCAGGTTTTTATGACTTCCAAAAGTCTGAGAGTGTTGCTGTGCAGAGCACTCTACTTTTGTAACCAAAATCTCTTCACTGAGAGGCCTGCAGAGTGGGTTCCCCAACCTTTGAGTGAAGTGTCTGTCAGCTGTGTGGGAAGGAATGTCATTGAGATACCACTCCAGGGAATGATGCTTTCTTGAATGCCTTCTGGAATGGCAACCCTTCTATGAGGGGATTGATGAGCAGGTTGAAGCAGGACAGAAAGCCTGCAGAGGCCTCATTCGGAGTCTTGCAAAGGTTAATACAGCAGTCCTGGAGGCCATAAGGCTTAACAGGACCTGATTATACCTGGCACTCACTGTGTAGTTGTGAAGGCATCAGAGCATGGCCCTCTGAAGCACCAGGTTTCTGTTATTCAATAGGAAGGTGGCAGGAATACAAGAGTCCAATAGAACCTCTATGAACTGCACTTGTTGGGATGGCTCTAGGTGGGACTTTTCAAAATTCACAATGAGATGCAACAGTCTAAAAGTCAGAGTGTGAGCCAGATACTGACAAACAACCAGGTGTGAGAACAGGCAACAAGGAGCCAATTGTTGATATGCAGAAAAGGAATGACTCCTTGCTGATGTGGCCAAGGTATTGTTACCCTGTTTTCTGGGGGTCCCGGGAGGGACACCAAATTGCTATAAGTTGGGGAAATTAGTTCCAAGCACAAGTTGGCAAAACGAGAGGCAGGGTAACTCAGCAGGATCCTACAACCCAATGTCTAGGGGGTCAGGCCAAGTCAAGAAGCAAACCGGTTGGAAAATCATGAATAGTCTTTATTAAATACAGGCACACAATGTATGCAACACAAGCACACAGATAACTAAGGAAAATAAAGGTGTGAGTAAGATAGCGGGATTTTTGGACGGATAGTTAGTTCGGATGATACGAAACCTGTCCTGAAGTCGGGAAGAAAATGGAGAGCGAAGCTGGGGTTCGATGTATCTCAGCACGTGGAGCTGAGGAGAAGCTCGCCAAGCAAAGCGGCAGCAAGGCGGTCTGGAACTCAGGAGTGATCCGAGGAAGGTCTCGGAATCCAGGGGTTTTATAAGGAGAATTGTGACCGCAGGCTAGGTCGGACTTAGGGGAAAACAATAGATTTGAAGTTGGAGACAAAGCCTCCGAAAGGTCAGAATTTGAATGATTGAATTAGAGCTGAATTTATCAATAGAGTAGCCGGTATGCAAATGCGGAATACTTGAGCATTGTATAGCTCGATCATCAAGTTGCCAGCGAAGGGCAGAGAATCCTTTGTAGGTTGCGTGCATACCTAATGAGAGTACTTGCCTTGAGGTCTCCTAAAGAGGCGAGTCGGCTATTTTCTGGTCTGCCTGTATTGTCTAGGAATATTACAGCAATAATCAGCCGAGCCTGTATGCGTGCTTGTCTGAGGGCCTTGCAAGCATGTGGAAGGGATATGTGAAGCCGAATTTGAGATATCAGAAAGATATCTTTTTATATCCCCAAAGGGCTAGCCAGGGCAGTAACAGTGTCACCGCTGCCATACACTTCATGAACACTCTAGGGGCAGTACAGAGACCAAATGGGAGGACTCAGAACCAACAAGCCCTCCTCCCAACTGCAAAGCAAAGAGAGTGTCCGTGGGATACCTAGGTGGAAATGTGGAAGTATGCATCCTTTAGAAGGAGAGTTGTGAACTAGTCTCCGTTTTGAAGCAGAGAAAGAATGTTTCTGAAAGGCTTATTCAGAAGTTGACCTCCCAAAGATCCAGAATGGGACATAGTCCACTATCTTTCTGTGACACAATGAAGCAGCAAGCAAAGAATCCCCACTGGAGATGGGAGGGATGGTCTCTATAGCAATTTTGAGCAACATGGAATTCATATCCTTGATGATGGGCAGAGAAGTCTGAGTACAGGCAATGGGGGAGTCTTTCTGAACTCCAAAGGTAAGACCAAAGTGATAGAAACCCAGGCATGGATCCTGTCATGACATGGGGAACACACATGGAGGAAGAATAGGTCTCACTGGAGTCAAAGGTGCTTCTTACTCATGTCCTGGTGCCTCTTTCTAAAGGACTGAGCATGGTACCAGCTGGCTGAAGATTCCTTCTTGGAAGAGGAGGCTGGAAGGAGTGCAAATATCTGCTGTCAGCTTCATGCTGAGCTTAATGTAGGCTTGGAGAAAGAGGCATGTCTCAACCAGGCAAAATGAGACCTGGTTGACAGCTGACTTTGAGGGTGCAGCCCAAACTTTTGTGTGGCAGAGCACATCTTGTGCATGTGCTCAAGCTTGTTGTCAATCTCAGAATTAAACAGGCCTCCATCATTGAAGGGCAGATCTTCAATCATAGCCCTAGCTTGATGAGACAGCCTACAAGACTGAAGCGAAGTGGGACAGTAGGAAAGATACACATGAGGATTAGAGCATGTGAGAATAGGAAGGAAGATGATGGAATTTTGGGTATTCCCTTTGTAATTGGGCACAGATTGACTGTGGACACAGCAAATTGCTTGTTCTGGCAAATTGATAGTGACCCACCTCTTGTTTCAGCAATATATTGCTGTGCCACCCTGAAGGTGCCATGCCTGCTGCAACCAACTGAGAATGAGCCCTAGACACTGGAATTCCCAGAGGTCTGGATTAAGCACAAGGTAGAATGTGATCTGGTAAAAGGCACCTGTGTCCCAATTGAAGGAAAAGATCTCCTACTGCAACAGTAGTACAAATATCCTCAAGAGGCAGAGGAAGGAATTTGCAAGACCACTGAGGGTTTGCTAAAATGGGATGTGATCACCCGCATGCAGTCCATCTGCAACACACCCCTATGGCCCATCCTCAGAACAGATGGGAAAATATGGTGGATGACAGTAGATTTTTGTGCCCTGAATGCCACTACTCTCCCAGTTGCCCACCACAGTAGCCAAGTACAATGAAATTCTATCAGCCATCACTGTAGGCACCAAATTTTATAGTGTTGTAGAGTTGGCTAACACCTTCCACTCAATCGAATTGCATGAGGCGTGCTGGTACAAATTCATGTTCATATTCCTCAGCCCTCAGTATGTATTCAACTGTACCCTGCAAGGTTTTCATTCCATCCCCAGCATTTGCCATGCCCACATTGTTAAAATGTGGGAAAAATTGAAGCTGAATTCACAACCGCATGTTCTGTCCTACATGGACATTTTAGTTCAGGCACCCACTGAGGAGGAGACCAAAAAGCAGTGATGTATTTAAGTCTTTTACTCCAAGTCTCAAGTCAAGTCTCAAGTCTCTACCTTCAAGTCTCATGTCAAGTCTGAAGACCTTGAAGATATTTTCAAGTCAAGTCTCAAGTCTGGAAGCCACCTATATACTCCAACCAAAATTTCAGAATTATTGGACAGAGTCAAAGGAAGTCAGTTTTAACAATTTAAGGAGAGCTGGCTCTCCACATTTGCAATTTTGCCATCTGCAGCTTCAGAAGTGGGGAGAAGTAAGCTTCTTACTCCCCATTACTGAAACTTCAAAATCTTTAGAAGGAATGATCCTTCCTCCTCAAGCCTATCGCCTAACACATTTGCACATTTGCTCTCTGAGAAATGCACCCTGCACTCTGGGGGCGAGTCTTGTCTTTTGCTCTTAGGAAACATTTTAGAAGGCTCCTCTGATATGCAGCAGGATCAGGCTGCTGAGCAGACCTCAAGCCTGCCTCAAGCCTATTGCCTAATTTGTTTGCTGTTCCATTCTGAGAAGTGTGCTCACATTTTGGGCTTGAGACAGATTGTCATGTGACCAGTAGGCAAAAAGAGATGGAGGCATTGTTCAAAGTCAGAAGGTTTCTGGATGAATGTGTTATGTTACCGAACCAAGGGCAGCAAGTCAGTCATTGAAAATATACAAGTCTCGAGTCGAGTCAAGTCAGTGCATCATTTATGGCCAAGTCAAGTCCAAGTTGAGTCACTGAAGTGACTTAAGTCCAACTTTAGTCTGAGTCTATCGACTCGAGTCTACATCACTGCCAGAGAGATAACCAAGGAGGTTCTCAGTCTGATCAGGGACACAGGGTTCAAGATGAACTAGGAGAAGGCCCAGTTGGTCACAACTGAAGTGAAGTACTTGGGATTCTGTCTGGGAACTGATGGATGCACACCATACACACAGAGTGTGGAGGTGATCTCCAAACTTCCCATGCCCACAGATGTACATGTACTGAGGGCATTGTTTGCTACATTTAACTTTTCCTGGGACTTCATCAAGTCCTTTGCAGAGAGGGCACACCCCTTGTATGCATTTTTGAAAAAAGGTACAGTGTGGGAATGGGGACCTGACCAGCAGAAAGCTTTCACAGAGCTAAAACTCAGCTTAGCAAGCACCCTTGCCCTTGCTCAACTGGACATGTCAAAGCCCTTCTACATACAATTGGCCACATCTAAGCATATAATAGGCACTACACTCACTCAGTTGCATGCAGGCAAGCACAAAGTCACTGCATATGCCTCTAACAGCCTGAAGTCAGCTGAGCAAAAATACAGCCCATGTAAGGAGGTCTGCCTGGCCTGGTGTGGAGCCTCATCCACCAAGAATTCATTGTGGGAGATGGTCAAGTCATTGTCCAGACTATGCATACCCCTCCCAAGTACATTCTGTTAGTCAAGATTCAGAAGGGACAAGTCTCCAATGTGCGAATCGGAAAGTGGACTCTTGTCCTAGTAAACCATGGAGGTCAACTACAAGAAGGAGCAGAATGATGTTCTTGCTCCATATGGCTTGATTGTCACGGGACAGTAACACGAGTGTTCCCTTCCCCCAATCAACCATGGCCAGTGGCCAGCAGAATGGGAAGAGTCAGTTAAGGAAGTGCAGCTGCAAGGATTTGTATGCTGGTTCTACAATGGCTCATCCCTCCACATTTCTGGCACCCCAAAGACAGGCTATGGAGCCATCCGGGTAGATGAATCCTTTCTGTGATAACTGAAGCCTCTGTCAAAGCTGCTGATGACGAGCAGCAGCTGTTGGTCCCTGTGGCTCTGGCTGGAGATGAGTCCTGCAGCTCAAGAGCTCCCCCTGCTGCCATGGACCAAGCAGGCTTGGACATTCCTCTGCCTGCTCCTTTAGGGCAACAGGGATCCGATTCTGAAGATGCTTTGGAGCCTGTGTCAGTCCACAAACAAGGTGGAGACTCAAGAGAGCTGAGCAAAGGGAGGCTTCCTTGATTAAGTTCAAGAAGCAGTGACTAACCACACCTGTGTCTTGGGCTATATAACTGCCTGCCTGGAAGCTTTCCTTTGCTTGTGGCAAACTTTCTACAAGCCTCTCTTTGCTTCCAGCACCTGGCTCCTGATACCTTGGATTGATCTCTTGGCTCCAGACCCCTGGCTTTAGGAACTCTGACTATGGCTTTTGCTTGTTGCTCTGGCTTAGGTAACTGGACTTCCCTTGAGTAAGTGCTTCCTTGACTCCTCCCAGTAGGACTCTGCTAGCTCTCCCACTCCCTCCTCTGGGCTGTCTTACCCCCCGGGCCTCTGACCCTGACCCTTTGTCCTTCAACAATCCACATGACCTCATCCATTCAGGTATCTGAGGTGGAAGCTCTTAGGGCCATCTTAGAGTCTGAGCCACTTGACCACCCCCTCTAAATCTATAATGACTTGGATTGGTCTGCCAAGGCAGCCACAATCTGGCTTCCCATCTGGCTTATGAATGACTGCAAGGCCTCAGATGGGAAGACCATAGCCCGTGTTAACAAGCGGTTGCATGTCGCCACTTGAATTCAGGCCCAGATAGGTCAGATAGAGTGGACTAATTGTATCCTGAAGGAGGAACTCCAAAAGGTGATGCACTTGACAGGATGCAATTGGGATGAGAAGCTCCCCATCATCCTGATGGTTCTCCAGAGTATGAAGGCTGTTCATGGCTGCACCTCACACACTGTGATGACCAGGAGGAAGATGTTGTTACCAGAAGCCTTCTGGTTCAACACGACTCTCCTCTCCAACCTGGAGACTATTGTCATCAACAGTGAGTGAGTGCAGAGCTAATTCAAGAGATTGCACTCATTCACAGGGAAATGGCCTTGCAATTAGAAGAGAATGTGGAGGTCATGGACAAACAACTTGTCCAGGTTCACAACCCCTGTCAATGGGACAAAGGACCACTGGTCATGTACTGGAAGTCCCCCCAGGATGAGGACACCTTGTCCACCAAATGGAAGTGTCCTATTAAGATCTCCAATTGAGTCTCTCCTGCTGTCTATCAGGTAGCAATATCACTTAAGAAGGAACAGTGACTTAAATACTATCATGTGTCACAGTTAAAGGAATGGAAGGGCACAGCACCAGCACAGACCAAGGTACAAGAAAGGTGACAGAGAAACTCCCTGACCCCATAAGCACAGTGATGATTTGACAGATCTCACTGAATTCAGGAACTGCCCACAGTGGATCTGTTGGAGACCTTCCATGGGGTGGCAGTCACCTTGAGAAAATGTGCTTCAACAATGCTCCCCCCACTTGTACTTAGTTTTGCAGTTTTAGGAGGTTTAGTTCATAGATTGTAGAATTTCTTCCCTGCAGTGATGACAGTGATCATGGATCCACAATCTCCAAGACAAAGTAAGAACAATTTTCTTCTTTCTTACCCTGTTAATTCTCTCTTGGCCCCTTCAGACACAAACCACTAAAAAGGAATTCATCTGGAATTGTACAATAATTGAGCCACTGCACCTCCCAGGCAAGGAAATGCTGTGCAAGATTTTCCCTGCAGTTAATTGGTAGCAACCCTAAGCATGTTTATTCATTTACACAAATTCAACCTTAGTTCACAGAACACAAATTGGCTATGGTCTGTACAGTCACTAAATGTAGGTACCCTGAGAATGGGAATGAGGAGATCTTTTGCCAGGAATGCCCAAAGGCAAATTCCCCTGACTTCGTCGCCCAGTGCCAGCTTGATGCGGCTGCCACAGCGTTCAACAGTCTGTATTCAGTCACCCCCGCCTGTGACATGGTGATCATTAGGGCTGCAGTTTGGAACACTGGAGACTCTTTTGTACTTTCCATCCTCCTTGGAACTGCTGAAGGGCACACTGCTCCCATTGAAGTCAATTTGGTCACACCACTGGGGCAGCATCAAATCATCCAGGTTGCAGATTGGTAGAAGCAATACTGGAGTACGCTGCGAACCAACCTCAGCTAAACACAGTCCACCGAGCTTGTTCATCCCTCTAAATCAAACCACTTGTAATTTGAGTAAAGATTCTATTTGGTTCCAATCAAGAAGAACACTTGTCATGAACTTTACTTATGAGGAAGGAAGGTACAAAGGAAGGTGGGAAGAAGGAACAGATTGCTGACCATTGATTGCTCTATTGAGACAATTTAATTTGTTATTGTCTTTGAAACTTGAGTCATTGAGGAGATTATCATGAGCTTATCACCACCAGAGCTTCCAGACTGATCCCTTGAACCTGAGATTCCATCTGAACTACTGTTGCACATGTGTAGCCAGTGCCTTTGCCAGCATGACTTTTCAGCCATAGCAATCTGTGATTTATATTTTCTATGCCAATTCAATACTGTTCATTTGCCAATTATATCACACTATTGAGTGGGGGTGTATGCCATGGCAACAGCAATGCAGGAATACTTGATCAAAGCATTCCTAACAGATGGCCATCCAACCTCTGTTTAAAAACCCCCAAAGAAGGTGACTTCACTACTGTCTAAGGAATTGCATTTCACAGTCATACTGCTCTTACCATCATGAAGTTCTTCCTAATGTTTAGATGGAATCTCTTTTTCCTGATATTTGAAGCCATTGTCCATGTCCTAGTCTCTGGAGCAGGAGAAAGGTTTGCTCTATCCTCCATATGAAATTTCTTCAAACATCTAAACACAGCTATCATGTTACATCTTAATCTTATCTTCTCCAGGCTAAACAGACACAGTTCCCTAAGCCTGTCCTCATAGGATATGGTTTCCAAACCTTCTACCATTTTGGTTGCCCTCCTCTGAACACATTCCAGCTCATCAATATCCTTCTTCATCTGTGGTGCCCAGAAATGAACACAGTATTCCAGGTGAGGTCTAACGAAAACAGAATAGACTGGTACTGTCACTTTCCCTTACCTTGACTCTATACTCCTATTCATGCAGCCCAGAATTGCATTGGCTCTTCTAGCTGTCACATCACACTGCTGGCTCATGTTCAGCTTGTGATCAACTAAGACTCCTAGATTCCTTTCACATATACTGTTTTCAATCTAGGTATCACCCATCCTATATCTGTACATTTCATTCTTACTTCCTAAGAGTAGTACCCTACACTTCTCTCTGTTAAAATTCATTTTGTTAGTTTTGGCCCAGCTCTCTAATCTTATAAAATCATTTTAAATTCCAATTATGTTCTCTAGCAGTGTTTTGTAATTTGGTTTCATCTACAAATTTTATAAGACTGCCTCCTGTTCTCTCACCCAAATAGCTGATAAAGATGTTGAATAACACTGGGCACAGGACAGAACCCTGCAGCACCCCACTAGTCACTTTTTTTCCAGGATGAAGAGGAGCCATTGATTAGCACACTTTGTGTTCAACTGATGAGCTAATTAGAAAATCCACCTAACAGTAGCATTGTCTAACCCACATTTTACTACCTTTTCTGCAATAATATCATGGGGGACCTTATCAAAGGCCTTACTGAAATCAAGATACACTACATCCACAGCATTACCTTCATCCACCAATCTTGTTGTTATCCCAAAACGTGGGTGCCATGAGGGGCACCCCACAATGCGAATACCTCCGTGCAAATGTGGGGAGTAATTAGCTCAAAAAAAGAGGCTTGCAAGAATGGGGTATCTGTGCGAGATCTCTCTACCAGCATTTAGGGGCTAATGCAGGAAAAGAACCAGCAAAAATTCAATAAAAATATGTTTTATTGAAATCACTCACACGCACAATGGTTCAAACACTCGTTCAAACAAGGCTAACTGAAGATAAGAAAGAAAAGTGGGATAGAGGTCCTTGAAGGATTCAGGTAATATTTACCAGTCCAGAGAGAAGCGGGAGAAGCAGCAACATAGCTTAGTTAGAAACCGAAGGACAGTTATCTTTCAGGAGTCAGACAGACAGAATGGTGTTTGGATCAATGAGAGATTGCACTGGACAACCTAAAGTCAGAGGTATTTGTACTCAAAAAATGTACCAAGGGTATGATTGTGACTTGCACTGCCAGCTACACAGACAAGGGGAGTTGCAACACAAACAATGAAGTGTGGACAGAGTTGATGGATTTCATGTTTGAGTGTCAAGGGGATAATGGTTGTCATAATAGCTGGATTTTGTGGAGAGATGAGGAAACAATAGGAAAATATCCAGGTGCACAGGGACCAGGGTTAAGTCAATCACAATTTGGTAGAAATTTTCTCTATTTCATCTCTGAGAGTCCAGCTAGATATTTCATGCCTATTGTGTTCAGAGCAGCCGTGGTATTGTCCTGAACTACTGGGTCTTCTGCCTAGAGGTGGGTGTGGGTGACCTTCCTTTCCATGTCACATTTACAGTCAGGAATTTTCCTCTTCTGCCGTGACCTTGCCATCACTTCAGGTATCATTTATATCAAAACCAATCAATATGGTGCCAATCAAATATTATTTGTCAATTAAACCACACCAATTCTGTGGGGTGTGTAGGGCCATAATATCGTAACTCTATCAGAAAAAGAGATCAGGCTGTTACCCTGATTTCTGGGGGTCCCGGGAGAGACACCAAATTGCTCTCAAAATTATACAAGTTGGGGAAATTAGTCAAAGAGCACAAGTTGGCAGTGCAAGAGACAGGGTAACGCAGTGAGATCTTTTACCCAATGTCTACGGGGTCAGGCCGAGTCAAGAAGCAAACCGGAGTGAAATAACAAATGTGATTTTTATTAAAAATACAATCAATCAGTGTATGTAACACAAGCATACAGAAAAACTATAGAAATAAAGGTTAGAGTGGGAGAGAGGGATTTTTAGAGGAATGGTTGGTTTGGGTGATACTCCACCTATCCTGAAGCCCGGTTAGAAGCGGAGAAGCTGGGGAGCGTGGATCTCAGCACATGGAGCTGAGTGGAAGGCTCGCTGGACAAAGCAACAGCAAGGCAGGGTGGAAGCCAAGAGCGATCCGAGGAAGCGCTCAAAGTCAGGGGTTTTATCAGGAGAATTGTGACCGCAGGCTAGTTCGGACTTGGGGAAAACAATGGATTTGGGGCTGGAGACAAAGCCTCCGAAAGGTCAGAATTTGAATGATTGAATTACAGCCGAATTTATCAATAGGATAGCCAGTATGCAAACGCGGAGTGCTTGAGCACTGTATAGTCCGATCGTCAATCTGCCGGAGCGGGGCAGAGGATCTTTTGAAAGTTGCGTGCATACATAATTGCGTACTTGCCTTGAGGTCTCCTGAAGCTGCGAGTCGGCTATTTCTGGCCTGCCTGTATTGTGTTGGAATATTACAGCGATCATCGGCCGAACCTATATGCGTGCTTGTCCGGGGGCCTCGCAAGCAACGTGGAGGGGAATGGGTATGTGAGGCTAAATTATTGATATCAAAAGATATCTTTAATATCCCCCAAGCTCGGGCTAGCCGGGCAGTAACAAATCCCCCCCCAAAAAATGGGCTATATTGGGGACAATATCGAACATTTTTCCAATTAAAATCAAAAATCATTTTAGAGCCGAATAGGGGCTTACGGGTTTGGTGGTAGTATCAGGCAAAAGGGAAAGTCTCGGGAGCTCTAAAAGGGCTTCCTATCTAGTCAAAATACATCCTTATCTAAACACACAAATTTAACACTTAACACTTTCACATAAATTACGCACTTATCAAAGCAAGTACTAAACAGTTATCTATATCAAAACAGTGGGCAATTATAAACAATTACTAGGCAATTACTAATAGCAAAGGTTATCATTCCCATCAATAGAGAGCTGTCAGCAAATGGTTAACAAGTGTAAATAGCACAGTGCATAAATCTTTAAGCTGAAGGCAAAAGCGTGCCTTCCAATGAGGCACTGCAGGAGCGAGCAAAGCAAAGTAGTGAAAGTTACAAAGTATCCAATTTTGCAGACTAGCTAACAAGTGAAAGCTAACTATCCGCTGCTTGCATCTCGCAGGTCTTTGCAAAGGGGAATGATCCATTTCGCCAGGGCAAAGTCTTTTGCGTCAAGGATTTTTGGTAAAACAGTCTTTATCTCCGTCGGAGGGTGGCTGGATCACCCCCCCCATGGTCCCACAGCTGCAGCGGAGGGATCGTGCATCTCCTTGGCCTGGGTTCCCGGTTGGAGCTGTGATATTTCATCTTTTACCCCCCCCCCGCAATACTCGGAGGCGATGGTCAATTCCAAGGCTGCCCTGATTCTCTGGAGCCATGAACCTGTAACTATTTTTGTAGAGAAACTGACAGGTTAGTAGCCAATGTTTAAATTAAATGCAAATTACTGGCTCAAAGCCTACTGGGAGTGAGTTTTAAATCTGAAAATTTTGGGCCATCATGACTGAAAAGACTAAGAGTCAGCGGGGGGTTAAATAGCAATTGAGTTTAAGGCTGTTTTGGCCTTGGCAGGCCAGTCTGGGTAGTGAGGTAGCTGATTCGGGACCCTTGTCCATTCAGCTGCACTGGGAGGCACCTTCCTCCCTTAATACAAACTGTCATGCAAACAAATGACGATGCAGGGCACTGAGCAGCCACTCCCCTCTCCCAGACCCAGAGCCGGAGCTCCAAGCCTGATGATGTAAACCCGAGGGCTTGGGGCTGCCGCAGGCATGGTTGAATGGACGATTGCCCCAAATGAGCTGCTCCACTACCACATAAAAAAAGCTGGACCCCGGGTTAGTATGGGAATCCAACAGCACGGATAGGCTTTTTGCCATCAAGTGGGACATTCACATTCACACACTACATATATTAAACTATTTACATAACATGAGCCTCATAGCTCTCAATAAAACCGGCCAACTTGAAGCTGAAAAATTTGTTTCTTGACTCACAGTGCGAGGTCAATTAAGCATAGGGCAAGTATGATCTGAAACACAACCAGTGTAATTAAGGGGCGCAGAGCAAAGTGGGCGATCGCCTGCCCCGTGGATGACCAACTAAAGACATCCCATCAGGAATGTTGTGAGGCTGTTTCCAATTCCTCTGAGGTCTGAATGATCACCTTGGCGGAGTGATTAACTGTCAAGGCAATCTGATGGAGGGAGCATGAGGTCTCTAATACCTTCACTACCAAACGGGAGAGATTCCGGAGCCATGTAGACACGGGGATCTCATCTTTGAGGTGGAATCTGACTAATTCGGATTCCGTGGGCATGTATCCATTTTCCAATATATAATCTCTGATCTCCCGCCAGAGATAGAAGTTGTTACCAAAACAATCCTGGACGTACTGAGAACAGAAGTAAGGGTTGCCAGCGGTGTGGTTGATGCTTACAGTAGCACCACTGGGTAGTACAGTTACATTTGAGCATGGGCTTCTTAAACAAAAGCACTCGCTGTTAATTTGGGCCATGACTGTATCATTAACTGATACTATTATGTATTCAGAGATGTTGCCGTAACTAAAAGTGTCAATATTCCGAAAGCACTGTGCCCAATGTTGGTGGAATAAACAGCCAGATAAATCGAAAGAATGTGTACCATTGGACCAATGGTACATTATTCGGGGTAGTAAGGTGGCGTTCGCAGCTATTAAGGGTAGTTCTAGATGATATAATGGATGTAGAATTACTGGATCCAGAATCCTCTCATGCACGACTTCCACCTTGAGAGTTATGCTCTCCCAAGTGGTGTGCCGTACTTGCACCAAAGTGGTGGGGTGTTCCAAAGATTCCAGGTAGCGCTCTCTCAGCAGGCTCAGGATCTCCGGGTGCATTAATCCCATGAGGCTGGCCTGAATCACCTGAGCAGCAAAGGTGATTATGTTGCTCTGCAGTTGCGTGCACTGGATAGCAACTGATATGTTGTAGGTCGTGGTTCTTAAGACACGACCAAGGTCGGATATTATCTCTCTCTCTGTGCCAACCCATTGTGGTAATAGTTGACTAATTAAATCTGTTCCCCTCGCTAGGTTAGTTAAACCAGCAGCAGAGGATACACTGATTTCTTTTGTTCTTGAGCCAGTCATGCCTAATTTATTGGACAAGACCTCATTGTCCATGGCATTCAATATTGTGCCGCCAGTGCCTATTCCTCCTAAGACGGTCCCTAGAACGCTTCGCTTAGGGCGAGTGTGTGGGTGGGAAAACAACAGCCATCACTTTTCCCAGTGCTCCCACTGAGTCCATGCTAACTTTAGATAAGGCTGACAGGCGGGGATGACTTTTGAACTATTTACTACATTAAAATTTAGGGCCATCATGGTGACCATGGGTTGGACGTTTCAGTAAGTGACCATTTCAATACCTTCCGGACTATGGAGCTACCCACATACATGGCAGGGTGACTATCAGATGGAGGGGAATAGGCAGGAGTCTCAGGGCACCACATCTTCCCGCAGAAGAATTGGCAGCCAGTCAGGATGCGAGTAAAGTTTTGGCATGTGAAGAGGAAGGTTCTCCATTCCCATGCTGGGAGGCAATTGTCATATGTGAACTTAATTACAAACAATGATGCATTGCAGTGAGTGCTCCGGACCATGCTAATGGTCATGGGAGCGGAGGTTGTTGCCATTTCAGTATAGAGTTTGGCATCATTGCCTGCAACGGCCATTCTCAAACCTGAACTAAGCCTGTTTCCAGGGCTATCTTAATCTGGGTGAACAATTCAAAGGGATACTGTTTTTGAAACTATGGCAACAGCTGAGATTTGCGTAGCAGGGCTTCTGCCTCCGGGTACGGATTCCAATAGCAGACAGCCTGCAAATTGTATTGCCAATCTGGGACGATGTGAGTGGTATATTCTGGCGAGGCTCTGAGGGTGCATTCGCATAACGAAAATAACACCACAATCCAAGTGAACGGTCCCATCCCGTCTCCCTGTAGGGAACACAGATACGGGAATCCGTCACTACTTATCCTAGCTACACAACTACAAATGCAAACAGGAGCTATATACATATTCAGGAAGTCGGAGAATTTGCCACTTCTCTCTGTCCCACTCAGGCAATGCCAATTTAACCATTGTCAAAGTCCTTGTAAATGGAGACAAACATCCCAGATAAGTTAACGGCTGGTATTTCTTTGCAGTTTAAGGAAATCTGCCAAATCACAGGACTTACATTGGGCTTTGGGCACCTGGATCGTCCGGCTCGGGGATGACCACCGATGCGGGATCAACAGGCTGACCTTTACATTCTTTAAGTTGGGAGACATGGAAAAACTTAAGCCAGTCTCCCTTCTTCCTCGGTATGTGGACCTGGTAGACCACTGGAGAAATCCTTTTAACTATGGGGACGGGTCCCACCCACTTAGCAGCAATGGAGTGCTGGTCCTGATAGAAGTTTCTATACAGGACGAGCTGCCCTTCTTCCCACTGGCATGGATGATGAACCCATCCCAGCCTCTTTTCCATCTTTTGCAGGTTCTTGTCTAGCTGTTGGGCTACCTGCCTATGTATTTGGCCTATATGTCGAATCAGATTTTTCACCCACTCGTTGTTCAGAACAAAGGGTTCCAAATCTGACAGAATGCTAGTGTCAATCCAGAAAGCTTCTGGCAACATCATTTTACGCCCGGGCATAACCATGTGTGGCGTAAGACTATGTGATGCCACAGTGCCTCTAAATGCCATCAAAATGATGGGCAGCTTGGTGTCCCAATCTTTCCCAGAGGAACGCACCACCTTTCGGAGCGCTTCCTTCAAAGAGCGGTTGGTCCTCTCAATCTGCCCAGAGCTTTGCGGATGATGCACAATGTGGAATCGCTGGCGTATGCCCAATGTCTTGCACAACTCCCGGGTCACCTCCCCAGTGAAGTGGACTCCAAGAGCTGAGTCAAGGTCACGTGACATGCCCCAGCGAGCACAGACGTTGTTGAACAGCAGCTGCGCAGCTGTGCTGGCTGTATTGTCTGTACAAGGAAAAGTCTTGACCCATTTGCTAAAGGGATCAATTACAGTCAAGCAGTACTTATTCCCTCTAGGTGTGGGAGGCAAAGGACCTATGAAATCGATTTGGATTTGGGTCCATGGACCCTCAATCCTTTGATGCTGAATGGGAGCTTTGGGTCCGGTGGGGTCAGCATTGACCATGGCACAAGATAAGCAATTGTCCACCCACTGGTTAACATCTTGCTTCATCTGGGGCCACCACCCGGTTTCCCTAACTCGGTCTAAGGTGACACCGTGTCCGTGATGTCCCTGTTCATGAACAAACTGTATTATATCTCCTCTCAGATCTCTGGGCACAATCCAATGGTGCTGGCCACTGGCATCGATTGCCCAAAACACTCCATCAATTTGCTCTACCTTAAAGCGGCCAGACTCGTCAGAGCCGTTCCTGGTCAGCTCGCAATCTCAGGGTCACCCTTCTAAAGGGTACCCAAGTCAAACATGGGAGGGAGCATCAGCTGCTTTGGGTTGACGTTGATGGCGTTGATGGGTGCCCCATCATCTTGCAAGACAGCATCCCTAGCAAGAGCATCGCTCAGCTGTTCCAAATACAAGAAGCCATGCCCTTCTTTTGGTGCCCTCGGACATGAGTAACCCATGTAGGGGCAGTTCTTTCCTCAATTTGGGCAGCTATTCTAACCCATTTATCCAGATGGGCAATGGGTTTCCCATCTGCAGTTTTCAAATCATTTTGGATCCACATTGGAAGCCACACACTGGCTGCTTTTGTAGTCCAATCTGAGTCAGTGTAGATGGCTAATGGGCAGTCAAGAGGTTCGTGCTCCAAGATGGCCTTTAGAGCTTCTACTTCTGCTGCTTGGCTAGAGTGAGGCCTGGTTTTCCCTTGTAGGGTGAAGGAATCTGTGACTCGGATCGCTCCATAGCTCGTACGTGGGCTACCGTCCACGTGCATGGAGGAACCGTCACAGAACCAACATACAAAGCCTTGCAATTGAGCTTCTTTGAGGGAAGCTCCCCACTCAACAGGCCTATTGGTTTTATACAATGGGGGTAAAGGACACTCATGCGTGGTTCCGGTCACAACTAGACCATAGGAAGCCGGCAGATCTTGCGGCTGTTTTTGAAAATCCACCCCGTGCGACACCAGGGAAACAGTCCATTTGGCTATCCTGGTGTTGGACACCTGGCCACTCTGGACCTTCCCAGACAGAATGTACTTAAGCGGTGTGTGGGAGGTCTGGACAATCACACGGGCGCCTCTGATCATAAATTCCCAGTGTGTTAGATCCCAGATTAGTGCGGGGCATGTTTTCTTGCAAGGCGAAAATTTGGTCTCATGTGGGTTCAAATTACGGGAGGCATAAGCTATAACTCATTGAGTGCCATTCAACTGCTGTGATAGAACTACTCCCATACTCCTATCCGAGGTGGCTAGCTGTATGAGGAACGGTTTGGACATGTTAGGGTGCGCCAGAGCTGGCGCTTTCATCAGATCCTCCTTAAGCTGGGCAAACGCCTTCTGCTGTGCCTCTCCCCACTCCCACTGGGCATTCTTTTTCAACAGGGCATACAGAGGCTTCGCCTCGGAGGTGAAAGACTCAATAAAGTCCAGGAGAAATCGCAGATTCCCAGGGGCGAGCAGAGCGAATGCACGTCCATAGAGACGGGCAATTTGGAAATTACCTCGACCCTTTGGGCATCTGGCATGCGTCCTTCTGTGCCTAGGCAGAGTCCTAGGTATTTAACCTCCGTGGTCACCAGCTGTCCTTTTTCCCTGTTGGCCTTGAACCTGGTGTCCCAATACTTCGTGGGTGATATCCCTAGTTTTAGCCTCCGAATCGGAGTGGATGCAGACAAGATCTCATTGTATTTGGCCACGACTGGTGCGATGGGGAGAGTGATGGAATTCAGGGCTTGAAAGTCCACCGTCATTCACCACGTTTTACCGTCAGCCTTGAGCACTGGCCACAGATGGACTGCATAGGAGTGATGACATCCCACTGGATGAGACCTTCAATCGTCTTTCCTATACCTTCCTCCGCTTCTACAGGATACTTGTACTGCTTCTGCGGCGGTGGGTCCTTGCCCTCAATTAGCACGCAAGCACCTTTCACCTTGCCACACTCAATTTTGTCTCGAATCCACACTTCCGGGAAAGCTTGCACCCACAGGTAGCTCGCAACACACTGCACAGGGGCAGGGGCTTTGATGGCAGCACAGCGGTAAACTGTGGAAATCCCTAAAGGGCCTTGGTCCAATTGCCATAAAAACCCGTTCGCATAGTCCACTGTAAGCTTATTTCCCCAGAGGAATCCGATGCCTAAAAGACCTTCGTCTTCCCCTCGGTTCTCAAAAGCCCACAGTTTAAAATGGAACGTATCTATGGCCACTGGGATGTTGTCCCAAGTATTAGCTAGGTGTCCCCTCCCACCATATCCAGACAACTGGATCTTTGCGGGGGTAAGCTCACCGTGCCTCACGAGTTTTGGGTGCAGCACATTCAGTGCCGCGCCAGAGTCCATTAGCAGGGTGGTAGGAGTCTTGTCCCTCTCAGTCCCAATGCCTGCCTTCACCCAGAACCTTCCCCATTTGTCCGGCTTTAACCTCGCCATGACATTACAGGGAAGCCTCCTGGACCGAGGGCACCCCTATTCCTTTAGATCCAGGCTTGGATAGTATCCAGCCAGAGGAGGGCCGTCGGTTACGGCACTGACTGGCTGTGTACCTCCCGCCTGAAGCTGCTTCTCCAGAGCTTCAATGAGCTCCGACGTTGGCCTCTTGTCGATCTGGCTCATGTCCAGTCTGAACTTCTTAAGCATGTTCCAGATTCTCCCTCTGTCCAGGGAGTACGTCTGGGCCGTGGAGTGGTACCCACCAGACGTTTCCCTGGGAGAGTTCGAATCAGGGGTCTGTCTAGGGGCATAGGGCGGCTGTGAGGAGTGCCCGGTCTTGCCAGGCTGGCCTTGGGAGTCCCTAGCCTTCCACTGTCTGTTCTGTTTAGGGCGCGAGTTCCAATTCCCCTTGGGAACCGAATTCGGAGCCGTTCTCCTGTGCTGGGAATGGGGACCATAATTGGAGTATGTCACCTCCGATACGGGTTCCCAGTTCCCGGCGTCACGTCTGTGCAGTTTGGTGGGAGGTTTCAGAGAACCAGCCTCTTGTAGCAGGTCTGTGACCCGCCAGAGATTGTTTCTGAATTCCTCCCATCCGGTGGTGGCAGGATCCACTAATCCCAGGCCCATCTTTGTCTCGTGGTTCAAGCCTCTATACAACAGAGTCTTGAACTCCATGTGCTCAAAGTTATAGCCAGCAGGAGTTAGGGGAACCTTCTCTGCTAAAATGGTCAACAGCTGTTTGCGCCCTACGTAAGCCTCAGGGTTCTCTTGAGGACCCTGTTGCTCCATAACGTAGAGCATACTAGCACTCTGTCCTGGCCAAAGAATCCTTATCACCTCCCTCATCCAATCGTGGGCCGCGAGTCTTACCAAGCCTCGAGCTGCCACGGCTGATTCAAAGGTAGGGTGCTCGGAAGGGGACACACAAAGCCGAGCCAACTGGGTCAGGTCCTGGCCATTGGCTGTCGGGTGAGAGTGTATCACCGCGTTCAACCACATGATCCCGGTGGACCGGTCTAGAGGGCCTAGTTGGTCCGCAATGGCTTTGGCCTCCATGGCTCGCCACGGGACCCTAGTCTCTGTGACCTGAGTTTCCTGCATCTCAGGTCTCTCTGAACTGCCTTTGCCAAGGGGGGTGGTCTGCTTTGTCATGGACCTAGTTTCTACTGGTTGGACTGGGGCCGTGTGGCCACTCCAGTCCTGGTTATGGGGCAATGTGGCCAGAGCGTCCTCTAGCAGCGGCTCCTCGTGGGACAACGAGGGGAGAAGCTCAGGGCACACCGTGGAGATCAGGGCTCTGCAAGTGTGGAGCTGGCTCTCCAGCACCTCAATCTGTTTATGGCAAGCCTCGTGACTGACAGCCTCATGCTGCTCCTTCACTTGGCTCACCATAAACTGGTTGCAGCTTGGGCGTGAGCAAGCTCATCCTCTAAGGAATGGGCCCTCTCTTCCCAAGTCTGAACCTGCAAGGTGGCAGCACTCAGTTTCTGTGCGGTGGCTTGCGCGACGGACGCGAACGTTACTTTGTCCATGCGCAGAGCCTCCATCTCAGCATGAAGCCGGGCAGTCTCCTTTTCTACCTCACCTAGCTTATCTCTGGTCTCAACCAGGGCTTTTGAGGCATCTCTGGCAGTCAGTCAAAGTCCCCAGGTGGCCAAAGCATCCTTTGACGGCCCGAATGGGTTCTTTGTCTGGCACGCCTGAGCGTATGCCTCTCTTAACGTGGCAAAGGGATTCGTCGTTTGGAAGCTAGACTCCTTTCAAGGACATTTCCCCTTGCTGAGAACCCACTTCTCTAACTTTCCTCGGACCCCCCTCTCTAACATGAGGTCCTTAACAGCAACTTTGCTCTCCTCAGCCATGTCTAGCACTACACCACAAGACTTCCTGACAAAACGAGACCAGGACCTGGAGTGACGGGTAGGATCACCTAGACCCCTTGGGGATTTTAGGAAGATGAACTCTGAGGAACTTAGCTAGGAAAGAGGGAGTGGAACCTAACTCCAGCCTGCCCAAACAAAGTCACTTTTGTACACCTAAGCCCGGCCTTCCACCTCGACAGCTTAGGGACAAAAGGACGAGGCAATGGTTTGGAGACAGGAGGGTCACCTAGACCCAAGAGGCCCCTCAGGAGTACTCCGTCTGCTTAAAGGGGGGGAAACGAACCCAGTGGAACTTACAGCGCCGCCTGGCCAAGCAGCGGGGAAAAGGGGATGGGAACCTAACCAAGCCATCCCTAATAGTTTTTTGGGTGAGGGGCGCCTTCCTCCACCTCGGGTTAAACTTTATGAAACAGTATGCTAGGTCGGGAATCACCACCCGCACCTAATTCGCTAGAGGTCAGGACGCACCAGAAATTTAAACAGCCGGGACTCACCCGCGCTTCCAAAACTGCAAAGGGACGCACCCTTGCTTCAACTTTAAAGACGGGATGCACCCATGTTTCTACTCTGGAGGGGGTGGGAATTCTTCCCTAAGTGCTTTTGCCTTGCCGCTACGGTGTTGGATGCGTGTGGACTGTTCCTAGCACCTAACGCTTGGATCCCAGCCCACGATAGACCCCAAGTTAGGGATGTGATTCCCAGGACAGCTTGTGCACACCCCTTGCTATCGGACAATGATTCACTGCCCAAGGGCCAGCAGTGACCACCCCGGGGCGGCTGAGATACACAAACCAAGCAAGAAAGGGGGACAGATTTCCAACCCAGATAGAGTAGCTCCTGGAGCTCAATCACACAGATTTCACATACACACACGTGTTCCTGCCTACCAGAATTCTAGCAACCTGATCGGCCATTCCCTAAGTCTATACAGACCTGATTTGAGAAGGTTCGCGACTCCTACTCAAATTAGGGGTACAGGGGCTGCCCGCGTTGCTCCACCACTCTGTTACCCTGATTTCTGGGGGTCCCGGGAGGGACACCAAATTGCTCTCAATATTATACAAGTTGGGGAAATTAGTCAAAGAGCACAAGTTGGCAGTGCGAGAGACAGGATAACGCAGCAAGATCTTTTACCCAATGTCTACGGGGTCAGGCCGAGTCAAGAAGCAAACCGAAGTAAAATAACAAATGTGATTTTTATTAAAAATACAATCAATCAGTGTATGCAACACAAGCATACAGAGAAACTATAGAAATAAAGGTTGGAGTGGGAGAGAGGGATTTTTAGAGGAGTTACTGGTTTGGGTGATACTCCACCTGTCCTGAAGCCCAGTTAGAAGTGGAGAAGCTGGGGAGCGTGGATCTCAGCACGTGGAGCTGAGGTGAAGGCTCGCTGGACAAAGCGACAGCAAGGCGGGGTGGAAGCCAAGAGCGATCCGAAGAAGCGCTCAGAGTCAGGGGTTTTTATCAGGAGAATTGTGACCGCAGGCTAGTTCGGACTTGGGGAAAACAATGGATTTGGGGCTGGAGACAAAGCCTCCGAAAGGTCAGAATTTGAATGATTGAATTACAGCCGAATTTATCAATAGGATAGCCAGTATGCAAACGCGGAGTGCTTGAGCGTCGTATAGTCCAACCGTCAAACTGCCGGAGCGGGGCAGAGGATCTTTTGAAAGTTGTGTGTATACATAATTGCATACTTGCCTTGAGGTCTCCTGAAGCTGCGAGTCGGCTATTTCTGGCCTGCCTGTATTGTGTTGGAATATTACAGTAATCATCGGCCGAGCCTGTATGCGTGCTTGTCCGGGGGCCTCGCAAGCACGTGGAGGGGAATGGGTATGTGAGGCTGAATTATTGATATCAAAAGATATATTTAATATCCCCCTAGCTCGGGCTAGCCAGGGCAGTGACAAGGCTCTGACATGACTTGTTTTTGAGAAACTCATGTTGACTTTTGGTGATCATGGCATTCCTTTCTAAGTGCTTACACATTGTCCGTTTAATGATGTGCTCTAGCAACTTTCCTGGTATTGATGTGAGGCTGACTGAGCAGTATTTGTTTGAGTCATCTTCCCTCCCCTTTTTTTGAAGATGGGGATGACATTTTCCCTCCTCCAGTCTGCTTTGACTTCTCCCGTTCTCCAGGAATTCTCTAAGATTATTGCCAGAGTCTGAAATTACTTCTGTCAGTTCTTTTAATACCCTTGGATGTAGTTCATCTGTTCCTGGTGGCTTGAATTCATTTTCAGTTGTCAGGTATTCCTGGGCTACTTCTTTACTTATTCTATATTGCATTTCCCCTACCACCTCCTCTGCACCATTTTCCCCTGGTAAAGCATTTTCTTTCAGGAGAAGACTGAGGTAAAGAAGGTGCTGAATAATTCTGCTTTTTCTCTGTCCCCTGTTAATATTTCACCACCTTACCATTTCCTTGTTCCTTTTTTCTCTCTTAATTCTTATGCAGATCCTCTCCACCTTTTTTCCAGAATTTAAGCCTCTTCACACCTGTAAACCTTCTTGTCATATAGTTCTTCTGCTCCTCCCTTCCTGTTTGGTCTATTTCTCTGAAATAAATTATACCCCTCTATTGCTACATGCGAATCATGAGGCTCATCCCACCAACTCTCAGTTTTGCTTATTATACCACATAGCTTTCCTAAGCCCAATAATGCTAGTCTTGAGATGGAGTGATAGCATGGGAAACAAACCTGATGGGAACAGGCCATATACCATTCCCCTTCTGTTTTACTGTATCAAGCCCTCCTGTCTCTGTACCTAAGCTTCTCCACCTCGTAGTGGTACTGATAAGAAGGGAATCAACAGGACCATGGACTGTGTGATCAAGATTGGTTGAACCTAGATCCACAGTGGGTGGAGAATGACCTGCTGGGATAATGGGGAGTGTGATACTGGGGCAGGAGGTTGTTAATGAAGAACTGATAGAAGACTGCATCTAGTCTAGTCTGGAGGTAGAGAGAGAGCTGGAACATGAAGTGAACAGCCCAATATCTAACCCTTTGTCACCACACTCACTAAGAGAAATTGTGAGGAGTGCTCCCATACTGAAGCATGAGTCTTTCACTCAATCTCAATAGAGACAAGAAAAGAAGATTCCCTGTCTCAAGGCAGTTGGTGCAGAGGCTCCAGTTGGGCCAGGGACTGAGGAAACAGGTCCCAGTATCAAGGTGTTGGTGTCTGATAATCTGCAGAGAAATTTTGCCTTCCTTGCCATTTTTCCTTTTCTTGTGCCTCCTATGCTGGTATCTTGCTGGACGATAGTGTTACTGCTGTTCCTAGCCCGAGCTTGTGGGATATTAAGATACCATTTGATATCAATAATTTGGCCTTCTGTACCCATTCCTCTCCACGTGCTTGCGAGGCCCCTGGACAAGCACGCACAAAGGCGCAGCTGACAATAGCCGAACCATTCACATCCATCTAGGCAGGCCAGTCATTGCCGAATGCATCTGTCAATGTCAGGCGGCGGCTTAAGCAGAAAACGGAGGCAGGAGCCGAGTTTTATGGCTTTTAGTAATAAAGTGATAAAGTAAACAAGAGGTTACATCACCCAAAACGGACAGAGGCAGCAAACTCAACAGCTAGGGTCGGCCTGGAACAGAAAGCACAGAATGCAGATTTCCTGGATGGAAGACGGTTGTTGCCCCGTGCCCAGCTCCCCCCAGCATCTGCCTTAAGTACCTAGTCTCTAGCCCAGCTGGTGCCGGTCAAACGTCCGTTGGCCCAGTTCACAGCTGGAGGCCCTCAGACTTCAGACGCTTCTCTTGCAGCCACTTCGATCTGCGCCCCGCCTCCTTCTCCTGCCGCCTCTGGAGGAACGTGGGGGGAGGGTCTGCAGCAAACTCCAGGCTGGAGTCAGGAACAGTAGCTTCTGTCAAGCCTGAAGCACTGGTCTCATCTGCTGCAGGTACTGGCTTGGGGACTGTTGTGGGGTCGCTGGCAGGCCCCTCCCTTGTCCCTGCAGGAGCCCCCTCTGCCTCCCAGGGATCCACCCCTGGCTGGGGTTCCCAGTCTAACTCAGAGTCCCCGTCTGAGTCGGCAGCATGCTAAGCCTGGCTCATGACAGCAGCTTCAAAAGACCTCAAGGCAAGTACCACATTATGTATGCACACTACTTACAAAAAGATCCCCTGCCCCGCACAGGTAGCTTGATGAGCAGACTATACAACTCTCAAGCACTCCGCGTTTGCATACTGGCTACTCTATTGAAAATCTGGCTATAACTCAATCATCTAAAGTACTGACCTTTCGGAGGCTTTGTCTCTAGCCCCAAATTCACTGTTTTCCCCAAGTACAGACTAGCCTGTGGCCACAATTTTCCCTATTAGAACCCCTGACTTTGAGCACTTCCTCGGATCGCTCTTGGCTTCCATCCCGCCTTGCTGTTGCTTTGTCCAGTGAGCCTTCCCCTCATCCCCACATGCTGAGAATCCATGCTCCCCAGCTTCTTTGTTTCTTACCGGGCTTCAGGACAAGTATGGTATTTCCCACACTGAACCTCCTCTAAAAAATCCCTCTATCCGCTCCTATCTTTATTTCTATAGTTTCTTGTGTGAGTGTGTGTGAGAAATACATGTGTTTGAGTGTATTTCAATAAAACAATTATTATTATTTCAACATCTGCCTTATCATTGACTCGGCCTGACCCTGTAGACATAGGGTTCAAGATCTCTCTACGTTACTCTGCCTCTCGCGTTGTCAACTTGTGCTCTGCGCTAATTTCCTCCCCACTGTTTGAGCACATTTAGGTGTCCCTCCCGGGACCCCAGAAATCAGGGTAACAATAGACTTGCCAGGGATGGAAGCTGCTTGGGATAGAGTGGACAGCTATGATACCAGATGATTTCCTGCTGCCCTTCAAGCCTGGAGGTTGACTCAGACCTGGAAGTTGACTCCTGCAATGATTGCTTAAATGCAAGCCTAACAGATGAATTTGGAGCAGTCAGAACTGACAAGGAGCACAGAAGCAGATGATGAGATGAAATGGATGGATGGATGATGAGATGAAACCACCACAGAGGCCCAGGAAAGAAGCTTATTCTCAGCTGCACAGACTGCAGCTTTTAGGGCATTTTCCCAAAGGAGAGCCTTCAGCCAGGATGACTGTTTACCTCAAGCCTGAGGGCTGAATGCCTGGCAATGCACACAAGCCCCTATACTGTGGTTCTCCTCAAGGTACAACAGACATTTGGAATGACAGTCATTCCCAGGGATCTTACCCTCACATTAGGTACTTTTTGAAGGAGGTGGTAGTGGACATAAACCCCTAAGGGCAAGTGTGAACAATAACTGATTGGAGCCAAAAGATCAAAAGCCCAGTTGCAAGATGGAGACGAAATCAGGCAAGTAGGAGTTTAAGTGTTAGACTACCCTTAACTCTGGAGACAAGAGTTTGATTACCCACTTAGCCATGGAAACACACTGGGTGACGATGGGTGCATCACATACTATCAGACCTGGAAAACATTGTGATAGGTTTACTTAGGGCCACCATTAGTTTGAAATGACTCAAAGACACACAACAAATCCAAATCCAAAATTAAGTGTTACCGCCATTGCTAGCCCGAGCTTGGGGGATATTAAAAGATATCTCTTGATATCAATAATTTGGCCTTCTATCCCCTCCACGTGCTTGCGAGACCCCTGGATAAGCACGCACACAGGCTCAGCCGATAATTGCTGTAACATTCCAACACAATACAGGTAGGCCAGTAATAGCCAATTCGCGGCTTCAGGAGACCTCAAGGCAAGTACCTCCATTACGTATGCACGCAACTCACAAAAGATCCTCTGCCCCGTGCTGGCAGCTTGATGTGCGAACTATACAATGCTAAAGTACTCTGTGTTTGCATACTGGCTACTCTATTGATAAATTCGGCTATAACTCAATCATTCAAATTCTGACCTTTCGGAGGCTTTGACTCCAGCCCAAACCTCATTGTTTCCTCAAGTCCAAACTAGCCTGCGGTCACAATTCTCCTGATAAAAACCCCTGACTTTGAGCGCTTCCTCGGATTGCTCTTGGATCGCTCTTGGCTTCCATCCCGCCTTTCTGTCGCTTTGTCCAGAGAGCCTTCACCTCAGCTCCACGTGCTGAGATCCACGCTCCCCAGCTTCTCCACTTCCAACCCAGGCTTCAGGACAGGTGAAGTATCACCCAAACCAACAACTCCTCTGAAAATCCCTCTATCCCACTCCAACCTTTATTTCTTTAGTTATCTGTGTGAGTGTGCTGCATACACCGTTTGCTTGTATTTTAATAAAATATCATTTATTATTTCAACTTTGGTGTGTTCCTTGACTCAGCCTGACCCCGTAAATATAGGGCTATAAGATCCTGCTACTTTACCCTGCCTCTCGTATTGCTAGGCTGTGGTCTTGAGCCATTTCCTCAACTTATAGAATTGAGAGCACATTTAGGTGTCCCTCTCAGGACCCCCAGTAATCAGGGTAACACAATCACAGGGCAGGTTCCCTAATAAATGTGCATTGTTATGCCCAACACAGAAACTGTCAGTGCACTAAAGCTGATTTATTATTAAATATAAGAGCAACTGTAGTTTAGCTCTATATCCTGAAGAGATCACCTTTTCATTAAACTGAAACAGAGAGCTCACTTATAACTGACCTTTAGTTGAAATATCCAAACCATATAACAAATTGTCTTCTGCATGCCTTGCCTTGCCATTTTGCAAGTCTGCTGCAAGCATTATGTGGTTACAATAGATGGTTCCTTTGAATAATGTCTTTAGACTTTCACATTTCAACAATCTCTTTTTGATTTGACCATACAGCCACCTTTTATTAGCAAAAACCTAAATACTAACACACCAATAAATACACACCAATATGAGACATTTACAAGCAATTTCATCCAACCCCATCCTTCAGAACTTTTTAAATGTGGTGTGGGCAATATGAATCATTTACAGAAGCAAGCATTCTGGATAGCTACATCACACTTACATTCACTTATAGGTACTTTCACTAACCTTGCCATCTACAGACTTTTCTGGAAGCTAAAGAAAAGAAAAGAAGCCAAGAAAATAATAGCAGCGCTTTCACCGTGTGTACTAATCTAGTTCATGTCATCAAATTAAATGTATCCTCAAAGCAGAACTATCATTTTGTAAGGCTGAACATTCAGTACATATATCAATGTGAGTAAGTTATCGGCAAAACAGCTACTGAAGAAACTTTTGTTAAACTTTAACAGCTTGCAGAATACATTTGCAATTTTGTGCTGTTTTCAGAAGGCTATATGTCGTACTATCCATGTTTCACTTAGCAAGCAGAACACTGCAGCATTGGGTACAATGGAATTAGAAATAACTCAGATTAGTGGCACTGCACTGAAGCCAGGGACACAGAGGGGAAAGAATGCATGCAAAAAATACACTATCAGCAGCCAAAAAGAAAGAGGAGCCTCACTAGATCACAGATGGAACTCTTCAAGCATTAAAGGACCTATGAGAAGAAAATGCAAAAGGAGACGGAAATAAGGTCAGAATGAGAGCACCAATGACTTCTGCACAGGGACAAAGAGAACTACTATAACAATCAATACAGAGAAACAGAAAGTGGCAACAAAAAAAGTAAAATAAGAGATCTTTTCCATAAATTCTGAGAGTTCAAAGGGAAATTTAAACCAAGAGTGGGGAATGTTGGGGATGTAAAGGTATGGAGTCACAAAAGAAGATTAGTATTGCTAGGAAGAGGCCATGCTCACTGACGCTTTAGCTGGCTTGAGTTAAAAATTTAAAATGGAGTTTTGGTGGTGACTACAAACTTTAGGCCTTGTAACCTTTCAGTTAGATAGAGACACAGAGCTGGTCACTGAGCCTAGAAGAACATACCAAAGAACATAGAGTGAGTGCTGCGCAAAAATAAAATACACAGGACATTTCTGCCTTATGGTTTTGATGCAGGAAAATACCAACAGATGAAACAGAATGTTAGCTTTATGAAACGAAAGAATTGGACTAGCATATCTAATTTTATACAGTTTTTGCAGAAGGTGCACAAACAGGGCCCTTTTCACACCTTACCCTTTCGCGGAGCTGCGGTGCGGGGCTAGCGCGAGAAGTCTGAGGAGGAAAGCTCTCGCATCCCTGCTGCTTTGGCTCTGCAGCTGCTTCCTGGTCGCACGAGCGCCCTGCCTCTTCCTTCTTTTTACCTCATTATCCATGTTGCAATTTCTGTTGTTTGCTCGGCAAGATGGCAAGAGAGCCATTCACTTCCTTGACCTCCAGGCAGGTTTTGGGTATCAAAATCCTCCATTTTGGGCAGTCAGATGCAGTATCTCACTTGCTGAATACCATGCTGTTGCTCTGAGTTCCAAATGAGTACCGTCCTTAGACACGAGTCTAAGCCACATTGTTGCTTTCTTCACTGTTCTCTGGAATGGTAATTATCACCCATTCCTAAAACTCCACTCTCAACAACTTTCTTCCCTTCAGTTAGCTCTTCTGCAAGTGTGTGAGTGCTTGGATATTTTGCGTGTGTGATTACTGTTTAATAAAACACATTTTAGCTTATTTTGGAATCTCTGACTGGTTCTTTTCTGCAAGGACCCTATAAACATTATGGAAGAACTGCTTAAATTACCTCTCTCTTGCAGGTGTCCTGATGGAGCTAATTATTTCCCCATTGTCACGTGGAGGTACTGGCATCATGGGTGGACCCCTGATTCACCCATGTTTTGGGATAACATGGTGGACTGGTGATTAAGTAAAGAAATTTTGAGTGATGATCTAATGTTCTTTAGAGGACATTCACTCATATTTTGGGGTAACAGACCTCACAATTCCATCTCAAAATGACTGGTTGATGAAGTCGTTGGATATGGCAGAGATAATGACGAATTGACAATGGTAAGTAGGTAAGGTTTTTTGAAGGAATTTAAGAATCAATGGAAAGTTATAATATTTTTAAGAAGAGTTGTGGGGAGACATGCAGTAATAGGTTTTGATTAACATGGCTAAAATCATTATTGCAGAATGTAATTCTGATCTGATTAGGGTATTCTATATTTGATATAAGTAGTGAAGCAATTTTTTCATAAATATAAATGTGGTAAAGATTTTATCCAATCATAAAATTAAACAGATAAAAGGGCCCAGGTGTCACAAGTGCCTTACTAAGAAGACAATGGGAAACTTAGTGTAACTTTTGAAAAATATGAATCAAAATATCATGGGAGGAGCTTGAAGGAAAACTGCTAGGTGTCTTTTTCCCCCCTCCTTCCTGTTGGCTATCTCCTAGCATAGATTTCATTCTGTACAGGAGTGGAACTGTGTGCTTGTGATAAAACCTTGGCTTTGCCTGATCCATCACTGTGTCCTGTGTCTTGTTAGAGTCCTGCCAAGATTCAGTTATTGGGGAAGTCATAGGATTTTAATTTTCCCAACAGGGATGGTCTACAATGAGCAGGGGAACACACGGCAGATCAGAAAGAAATAAAAAGCTGATGGAAACAACATATGGAAGAACTATATAAAAGAGATGAAAAAATAACAAATTCCTTCAAGGAAGAACCAACTGAAGATGTACTTACAATTTTAGACAGTGAAGTGAAAGCTGTACTCAAAGCACTTGGGATAAACAAATCACTTGGAACAGATGGTATACCAGGAGAGCCATTTCAAACAACAGAGAAAGAATCGATTCAAGTTCTTACTAAAGTCAGAAAATATGGAAAACAAAATAATGGCCCACACATTGGCAGCGCTCTATATACATTCCATTTCCCAAGAAAGAGGACACCAGGGATTGCAATAACTACCAAAGCATTGCATTAATCTCCCATGCAACTCAAGTGAAGGTCAAAATTCTACAACAAAGACTTTCACCACATATGAAGCATGAAATGACTGATATCCAAGGTGAGTTCAAAAGAGGAAGAAGCACATAGGATCACATTGCAAATATATGTTAGACACATGGAGCATACCAAAGAATTTCAGAAGAAAATCAGTATGTGCTTTATTGTTTTCAGCAAAGCCTTTGATTTTGTAGAACATGAAAAATCATGGATCACTTTTAAAGACATGTGCATATCACAACATTTGGTTATCCTAAACTGTAACCTATACTACGGACAAGAGGCCACCATTGGGACAGAATATAGAGAAACAGAGTGGTTTCCAGTTGACAAGGGGTCGAGCAAGGCTGCATTTTATCACCCTATGTGTTTAGCTTGTGCACTCAGTATATCATACACAAAGCTGGATAAATCTCTGAGGAAGGAGATGTGAAAACTGAAGGAAGGAACATCAACACTTGTATCAACATATGCAGATGACATCAGATTAATAGCAGAAAATAGCAAAGACTTGGGGCTTTCCACACTACACAGTTATAGTGCTATTATTCCACTTTCAACATCCTATGGAATCCTGAGATTTGCAGATTAGGTAGGGGGCATTTATAATTCTCAGCCAGAGAGCTCTTTGGCCTCAGTAAAGCACAAACCCCAGAATTCCACAGGATGTTGAAAGTGGAATAATAGTATTATAACAGTGTAGTGTGGAAAGTCCCTTGGAACAACTACTGAAGAAAGTGAAGGAAGAAAGTGTAAAGGCAGATTTACAGTTGAACATTAAGACAACAAAAAGATTTATATAACTTTGAAGCAGAAAATGAAAACACTGAGATAATGAAAGATTTTCTATTCTTTGGCGCAGTCATTAATCAAAATGGGAACTGTAGTCAAGAAATAAGATATCATCATCATCATCATCATCATCATCATCATCATCATCCCACCTTTCTCCCAATATGGACTCAAGATAGCAAATAACATATTTAAAACAATGCAAGTTAAAAACAATACAAAACATTTATAAAAGTATAAATATAAGATTAAAAAAACAATTGATTTATGAAATTAAAAACATTACACCTATTAAAATGCATTAAAAGACTATACAAACCTTAAAAACAGAACCACACAGCATTAAAAGCATTAAAACTTAGTCAGTCTGTGAGAGCCTGACAACACAAAATATTTTGACCTTCCAATGGAAGGAGAGCAAGGATGGGGCCATCCTGGCCTCTTTAAGTCTGGGGGCATCCACCAAAAAGGTTCTCCCCCTTGTTCCCACAAAACAAGCTTGAGATCTTAGAGCTCTGCAGGATGTATAAAAGGAGATAAGGTTCTTCAAATAACTTGGGACCAAGCCACATAGGGCTTTATAGCTCAAAACTAGCACTTCGAATTGTGTTCGAAAACAGACCAGCAGCCAGCGGAGCTGTTGCAACAAGGAAGTTTTGTGCTTTCTATAGCCAGCCCCAGTTAACAAGCTGGTTGGAGCTCTTTGGGTTAACAGAAATTTCTGAATATTTTTCAAAGGCAGCCCCACATGGAGAACATTACAGTAAACCAAACAGGATGAACCAAAACATGTACCACTGTGGCCAGAGCCAATTTTTCCAGGAACAGGCACAGTTGATGCACTGGCTTTAACTATGAAAAAACATTCCTGGTCACTGCTGAAACCTGGACTTTCAGGCTAAGAGCTGAATCCAGGAATATCCCCCAACTGGAACCTGTGTTTTCAGGAGTAGTGTAACCCACGTAACACAGGCTGAATCTCCATTCCCAGATCTGTCTTCTAACTGGCCAGGAGTACCTATAGCTCGTCTGGATTAAGCTTCTATTTGTTTGCCCTCATCTAGTCCATTACAGCTGCCAGACACTGGTTGAGCACAGGAATAACTTTTTTGGAATTAGGTGAAAAGGAGTAATAGAACTCTGAATAACCTCCCCAACAGTTTCATGTAGACGTTAAATAGCATAGGGAACAAGACTGAACCTTAAGGGCCAATGACCAAGCAACACCCTCTGAAATTTCCCCTCCAACAAAGAATGGAGCCACTGTAGAACAGTACCTCCAAACCTAATCCTAATGAAGTGCCCCAGAAGAATACCATGGCCAATAATATTGAAAGCCACTGAGAGGTCCAAGAGAACCAACAGGGACACAGTTCTCCTTTCCTGTTCCATACACAGGTCATCCATCACAGTGACCAAAGCTGTCTCTGTCCCATAACCTGAAATGGATCTAGATAATCCACCTCAACCAGAAACCCCTGGAGTTGAGAAGCTAGCACATGCTCCAGTACCTTGCTGAAAAAATGGAAGGTTAGAGATTGGCCTATAGCTACCTAGTATAGTAGGATCCAGGGAACTTGTTTTCAAAAGAGGCCCTATCACAACCTCCTTCAGGCGTGTTGGGACACTGTTTTGTTGTGTTGTCATTGTGTGCCTTCTAATTTGTTTATGACTCATGGGAACCCTAAGGTAAACCTATCATGGGGTTTTCTGGGGTTGAGAATATGTGACACACCCTGGGTCTCCCAGTGGGTTTCCATGGTCAAGTAGGGAATCAAACTCTGGTCTCTACAGTTGTAGTCCAATGCTCAAACCACTACACTAGGCTGGCCCTCTACCTTGATGTAAAGAAGCATTAATCACTTCCCTTACCCACTCAGCAAGTCCTCCTCTGGGCTGTTTAATCAGCCAGAAAGGACAAGGATCTAATATAAATGTGATGGCTCTCACTTCTCCAAATACATCCTCATCTTGCACAAAGTGAAAAGCAGGGGCAAAGGTTATATCCACTGGAACTGTATCAACTCTGGCATCTAGATCAGAACAAATCTGACTGATTTTATCTGTGAAACGGCAACAAATGTATTTTCAGCCAGTTGTTCAGTGGCTTACCTTCTTTGGCCTAGACCATAAGAGATTCCTGACTGCTTGAGTAGGACTTGGAAGGGGAGCTTTGAAGGAAGTAGATGATATCTTCCAATGTAAAGATATATCAGTGAATTTAAATATCAGGATTGCCCATGCCATTGTATTTCCAGTTTCTAAGCATGGCTGTGGAAGCTGGAAAATGAAGAAGACTGATAGGAAGAGAATCAACTCATTTGAAATGTGGTGCTAAAGAAGAGTTCTATGGACTGACAAAATAACAAATAAATGAGTCCTAGAACAGATCAGGGCTGAGTTCTCCCTGGAAGCCAAGATGACTAAACTGAGACTGCTGTACTGTTACCGCCATTGCTAGCCTGAGCTTGTGGGATATTAAGATATCATTTTGATATCGCTAATTCAGCCTTCTATACCCATTCCTCTACACGTGCTTGCGAGGCCCCCGGACAAGTACGCACACAGGGGCGGCCGATAATAGCCAAACCATTCATATCCCAATCTAGGCAGGCCAGGCATTGTCTAACGTAGCTTCAGGAGACCTCAAGGCAAATACCACATTATGTATGCATGCAACTTACAAAAGATCCCCTGCCCCGCGCAGGCAGCTTGATGATCGGACTATACAACACTCAAGCACTCCACGTTTGCATACTGGCTATCCTATTGACAGTTTGGCTATAATTCAATCATTCAAATTCTGACCTTTCGGAGGCTTTGTCTCCAGCCCCAAACTCATTGTTTTCCCCAAGTACGGAATAGCCTGCGGCCACAATTCTCCCTATAAGAACCCCTGACTTTGAGCGCTTCCTTGGATCGCTCTTGGCTTCCATCCCACCTTGCTGTCGCTTTGTCCAGCGAGCCTTCACCTCAGCTCCACGTGCTGAGATCCACACTCCCCAGCTTCTCTGCTTCCAACCGGGCTTCAGGACAGGTATAGTATTTCCCATACCAAACCTCCTCTCAAAATGCCTCTATCCGATACTCCCTTTATTTCTATAGCTTCTTGTGTGAGTGTGTTGCATACATTTGGTTGATTGTGCTTAAATAAAACAATTATTAATTTTAACATCTATCTCATCCTTGACTCGGCCTGACCCCGTAGACATAGGGTTCAAGATTTCGCTATGTCACCCTGCCTCTCTCATTGCCAACTTGTGCTCTGTGCTAATTCCCTCCCCATTGTTGTGAGCACATTTAGGTGTCCCTTCTGGGACCGCCAGAAATCAGGGTAATAGTACACTGGACATATCATGATAAGATAGGACTCACTTGAAGAAGCAGAACACTTGGCAAGGTGGAAGGCAGTAGAAGAGGAAAACAACATTGCAGATGGATGCACTCAGTCAAGGAAGCCACAGCCCTGAGTTTGCAAGGCCTGAGCAGGGTTGTTGACCATAAGGTGACTTGGAAGTCTCTCGTTCATATGTTTGCTAAAGACAGTAATTAACAGCAACAACATGGATGCTGGAAGAAAAATTAAATATCCTATAAACAAGATTAAGGTTGCAAATAAACTTGTAACTTACTTGGAATAAGCCTCAACAGACTTGTCTAGACATGAGTAGCTTCTTCACATATTGTGGCAGCAAAAGAAGCAAACAGGCAACTATCTGCAGTGAGTAGAGGTTGGCTTTGAAGGCAAGAATTAAATTCAAATCTCTGTTTATCCCTAAAGCATTCTGAGATATATGTTATATATCAATACCAAAAGCTATCTAAGAAGTAATTTCAATGAAGCACCTTGTTCTGGGGACAATTTAAACTCTCTCTCTGAATCTCTCTCTTGCCCCCCTCCTCCCACACACTAGCACAGACAGGAAAAGTTGCCTGTTCTGAGGCTGGAAAAGGAAAGCAACCTAAACATTTTCTTCATCACTAACCTCTATTATATTTCTTTACTAGTTTTACTTTTACTATGTCCCAGTGCATCTACAGATTCCATCCTAATGAAACTGCTGTGTTAATGCTTTTGGCACTTAGTGATGGCAGGTTTTGAAAGTTTTGTTATCGTTAATTGTGTCTTAGTTTTTGTTTTAATATCTTGAAGAGGTTTTTGAATTTATTCCTGGCACATTGCCTTTGGCCCTTTCTGCTTTATAGTGATGCAATACAGATTATTTTTAGCCTGCTGTGAAAGAAATATATAGTGAAGAAGGCCATGTTGTTTCAATTAAATTTACTCTTAGGTAAGTGTGAATGGAAGGCAGCTTTTACTTATTCTTCAAATGTATGTTTTCTAAAGTGGCCACTAGTGGAGTAATGGATCTCTTCCTACCTTGGTTTTTAGATAAGCATGTAACCCCCTCCTCTTCCCATTGATATCAGAGGTTCATATTTGAGTTCTGTTTTAGCACAAGCACATCCACAGGAAACCGTCCCAAACAATCCTTGCAAGCACACTATTGACTTTAGCTGCTACGTGCTGTATTCAGGAGTTACCGGATCTAAGAGCTTTGATTACCCTCTGGGGGCGTCTCTTGGTATATTGTTGTCACAATAACCTCCAGCCACATGACAAAAATTTAAACAAGAGGTTGTTGCATCTGTTGCTGTGCAAGTATGAAGTCAGCTACTAAGGTTTCAGTAGGATTCTTCTTCCCTCTCCCTTACTCGATTGTTTTTTTATTGACTATTTAGAAGGGGGACTTTTACGAGAGAAAGAAAACTCCTCCCTTTCCTAAAGACATTCTGAAAACTCCTGTAAAAGCTAAGAATGAGTGGAATAATGATAACCTACTTCATCATTTTTAAATTTTTAAATCATTTTTAAAGGAGAGAGGGATAAATAAAGGGGGATGGATAGAACCAACCAATGAAATTATGTTTTTTTTCCTCCCTCTGTTTCTCAGATAATAGTTAACTTGGGGTTGAATATTAACAGATCAACAAGAAACTATATGAACACCCTACATTCAGGAAGACAGTGACAAGACTAGCTGAACGTGGACAACGTGAATGGTGCTTCTCTTCAGATTCAGCTGGCTCATTCATCATGCACTCTAAAGGCTTCTCCTGTGAACTGCTTGTCTTCCTTCTCTGCCCTTGCTTCATCTTTGGTGCTGCTCTTCATGCAATACATTGTGCCCCATGCACTGAAGAGCAGCTAATTTCTTGCCCATTGATGCCTGCCAGCTGTCCTGAAACAGCTCTCCAGCCAGGCTGTGGCTGCTGCCATACTTGTGCCCTTCAGCTAGGGGAGCCCTGTGGAGTGTACACAGCACGCTGCGGTCAGGGGCTCAGCTGCCGTGCGAGCCCAGAGGAAACCAGGCCTCTTTATGTCCTCACCCATGGGCAAGGCACCTGCCTACCTACCACTGACATCACAGAGACTGCAGGTAAATAGCTCACCTTTTTATTGTTCATTTTTAGTGGGGTTTTTCATATTACAGTGTTAGAAGGATCTGTAGGAAAGTCAGATTTAGGCATGACAGATAACTAACATATGAAGTGTATTTGTCGCACATTGGCTGATGTGACAGAAGGTCAAGGATGAGAACTTAAATTGTTTCACCATGAGACCTCCTGTGCAACAGGCAGAAAAATAAACCTGCATGTCTAAGGAGCTGCTTGGTTGTAAAAGAGCTTTAAGAGGATGTTAATCCGATGTTAGAGGCAATGTTTTTTATGCAGAAAAAGCAGAAAAATTGTGGTTTGGTCCTTGACAAGTTGTATCTCAGGTTACTGCAGCTGGGTCATACTTCTCCCTAAGACTTCGGAGCACATAACAGAGAAATGCAAGCACACTGAAAAGGCAAGAGTACTATGAGTGAACACTGGAGTGTAGAAGCGATGAATACCTATAAGCTGCTTTGTTTTCAGCCCCCTAGGGAACAAAGGCATAAAACAGGAATATATCTTTTGCTTAAATGCATGGAGTCATTTGCAGTTATATACATGTGAATTAATTATGCAATTTAACTAGAAACAGCAGATTTAAACAGAACCACCAAGACAGTTTAAAAAAATATTGAAGGTACTGATGAATAAATAAATAAAGCGAAGTGAGAGCAGTGGCAGATTCCCCCAGTCCTCTAAATTAGACAATTCTATAAATCTTCCCTTTCTCCCTATTATTCCTACAATAAGCTGTCAGAAGTTAATGAATATATATATGTATGTATGTATATATTACACTTCAGAAGAACACTCTCCCTCAGTGGGTAGAGACCTGAATTTACTGTCATCATAACCATGAGAAAAATGTGTCCTTCTAAAGCTACCTGAAGCTTGAGTCTGCCTTATAGTTCTTACATGTCCATCACAGTTAATGTAGTGTTTGTATTTCAAATACTGAGAATCATTTAGCAGTCTGGAAGATCCTTTGAAAGAATTGCATATTAACCAAGAGTTTATAAATGAAAAGAAATCTGAATGGCCCTTTCCGCACGAGGCGAGGGAATCGCTCCATGCCATTACCTACCGCTTCTTCTGGGGTCTGAGGCAACGTGGACTGTCCCTGAAGCCCTTCTGCAGGGCTCCTCCTTGGTCCAGGGCGAATTGGAGCAGTGCGAGGTTTGTAGATCCGCACTGCCCCAGCTTCCAAAACAGCGGCTTCCGGCTTCCAAAATGGCAGTTTCCAGCTTCCAAAATGGCGGTTCTGGCTTCAAAAATGGCGGCTTCTGGTTGCTCGTGGGTCCCAACCAACTGCTGAAGCTCACCACACCTAAAGCCCGCCCTCCGCAAATCGCAGACTCGCATTGGTGCGAGCCTGTGAATCTGCACAAGGGAGCAGGAATGCAATGGCACGTTCCAGGAAAATAAAGACCTGTTTTTTGCGGTCTTTAGAAAACACGCTGGAGGACCACTTGGGGTCGTTTTGGAGTGGACTGAGACGTGGATCTCTCTGTGAGAGGATGCACTGCCCCGTTCTAATTGCCTGGTGTGGAAAGGGCCTAAACCTCAGTTAAGAAAGCAGATGTCAGAAATCAGTGCTAAGCTTTTCTTTCCTTTTTATCTCTGAGGCCCTTTCTATAGGATCACATCCTCCCAGCACAGGGACGCAAGAAGAGCAGGACTACAACAATGCTTCTTCATGATGTCGTCATGGTCCTGCCCTTCTTGTGTCACCAGCTGGTGCAATCACGGAGTATATCGTTGATGAAAAAACTCCATCAATGATTCCTGATCGCATGAGCCTTCCATTGCAGCCAGCCATACAGAAGGGCTGGAAGAAGAACCACACACTTCCTTCCCCACTGCAGCATGGGCGAGGGACATGCCCCTTCCTTCTGCACTGCAGCCAACTGGCTGTGGAGAGGTGTGCTGGGGACATGCTCCTAACCCAGTAGAGATGCTGCTAGGATTACGACAGGACAATGCGTGAGAGCATCGTCCTGCAGAAAGGGCCTCAGTCTCTCCCTCTTTCTTTCTCTTATTTATCTCCTGCTTTTCTTTTCTTTTGTTTTTTGTTTGTATTGAGAAATTTCTAGTAAAAATAGATTTTAAAAAAGAAAGCAGATGTGTTCTTGAGATTAATTGTTTAACAGAAAATTTGGTAGCAAAGGCAGAAATAATATGGAAAGAACAATGATAGGTTCCTATACTACCAAAAAAAAAAGCAGTTCAACATGTTTCAACAAAGACTTTTATTCAAAATTAACAATATGCACATGAGAAAGAAACAACTAGGTCAGGTAAACCTTGCATAAGGAAATGGAAACATTTTGAACCTCTTAGCAACCATTTGAATGTTTCTTCCAAGGATAATTTTTTCTTTGTCCATTTTTCTAATATTTTCCATACTGATAGACCTCTGCTTTTTTAAAATTCTGGGGGGAGTTGGTGAGGTAGGCTTATCTGCCTTCCTCTTTTCTGTCAGTTTTGTTGTTCATACATACCAAGTAAGGCAGGCCCACATAGGTACAGGCAGACTGGCTACAGCAGGATGCCATTCTTTCTCAACTCAAACTTTATTGATTAATTTATTGCAGATGTACTGCTGCAACCTGATACCAAAGGTCTGTGTCATACTCGCCCTTCTTCACCATCCTCTGAGTAGCAATACTGCTTTAAAAATCTTCCAGATAAACAGAGAATAAGGTGGGGGCTGGGCAGGTGTAAAAAGACTTTTTAAAACAGTGCTTCTCCGTCAGAGGCTCTTTAAAGTATGCTTATAGAAGCAAGCCAGTTTTGCTAGTGACTTAAAATACTTGTGGTTTTCTTTTAATAGTTGTTTAGCATGTGTGACTTAGAAACTCAGTGTGGTATAGTGGTTTGAGAATTAGGCCCTTTCCGTACGACGTTGCTGTTGCATTTTTGCCACAGGATGGCAGTGGTCAGGAGGTCGTGCTTCCGCATGATGTCGTCACCGTCCTGCTGCCATCCTGTCACGGAGCGTCGCACTTGCGCAGTTTTTGCAAAATGGAAAAAATCTATTTCGTGGCTGTGATCGCACAGCGCTCCCATCACTTCTGGCCATGCAGAAGATGCGGAAGCGCATTGGTGACACTTCCTTCCATAGCGCAGCAATAGAAAAAGCCCGGCTGCACTGCGGAAGGAAGACTTGGTGCCATTGCGTTCTCTTCCACATGGATCGAGCGGGTGCAGAGGGAAGCGTTGCTGACGAGCTCCCTTCTGGACCCAGAACTGCAGTGAGACAACGTGGAAGAGCTTCGTTGTGCAGAAATGGCCTTAGACTATGATCCTGAATTTTAGGATTCGATTCCCCACTTGGACATGGAACCCTGGTGGGTGACCTTGGGTGGATCACATACTCTAAGTTCCAGAACACTCTGTGATAGGTTTGCCTTAGGGTTGCCATAAGTTGGAAACAGCTTGAAGGCACACAACAACAACAACAACAACAACAACAACAACAACAGGTGTGACTTGCTATCTTTCAGACTTCCTTTCTTTTCCAGCTTGTCACTGATATTTTAGAAAAATCTTGAATATGTGCTTTAACACTGTGAAATTCACTTGCAATTTCAATGGGTCATCTTGACTATAAAAAAATAGAAGAAAATGGATACAAAGAATACCCAAAGTATTATAATTATAAATGTAATTTTAAAAACCATTCCTCCACCATCCCTTAACAGTTATCCTAATAGGAGTCATCATTCGGTAGCATTTTAGCACAGCCAACCCTTATTCACATTCAGTTTTGCATCATCTCAAATCTACAATAGTCACACGCTAAATCATCTATGTGTATCACTGGCTGTCCCATATTTGATCTATTGTGTTCGTGTTCTATCCAATTTACAGTTACTTATATCTATGTGACGCCTTAACAACTCTTTCTTAAATGAGCTGAAGATGCCAGACATGATTTCCCATACAGCTTGGAAGTTCCTTTTTAGAAGTAATTCACTCCAAATATTTGTTATAGTGTATGCTACATTGCTAGTCATTCAAGTGTTTAATAACTAACTTGCTGCATTGCTCATAACTTTTTTTAAAAAAGAGCTTTGAATTAGTAATAAATGGAATAACATTTGAAAACTTCCTGTCAAGATGCTTTTATACACTTATACTTTTTATACACTTACTTTTCATTGTTACCAGGCTGTACACCTCCACACTTTGATATGGTTTAATTGATGAAATATGATTTAACTGTCAAAATTTATTAATTGGAATAAATATAAAATATAGCCAGCTGTAGCTGAATGGCCAGGTTGGATAAGAGGAAAAGTCTGGCCGAGCACATGCATTGAGAATTTAGTCAGATGAGGCCTTCAGGAAGAGCCAGGTGATAGTCAGAAAATCACCAGGAAACTCCAGTGAAAAGAAGGCTTGCAGTTAGCCTTAACAATTCAAGCTTTTAGACAATAGCATCTGGAAGATTCCCACAAGACAGCTGATTGTCTTAACTCCTCTCCCTTAGACCAAGTAAGCATCCCCTTTTGTCTTCACACCTGTCTGGCAATTACTGAGCTATCAGCAAAGGGCCATTAGCCCTTTCTCACCTAACACTAAGGCCATTAGCCCATTCCAGACTTCATTGACCATTTTGCGAACTCCATTGTTCACTTGGCCAGAAAGCTATTAACACCTTAGCCCTCCAGGCAGAAGCAGGGTATTTAAACCCCAGTTTTTGGCCAGTCAACTCTCAGTACACTGATTGCTGGTTGCCACCCTGCCAAGCCAATTCCCAATTGTGTACCATCCTTAGACTTGCATTTAATATTGCTGCTTCTTCACTGGTCTTCTGGATTGGTAAATATCATCCACCTTACCCTGAAATCTTGCTATCTGAAACTTTCCCCCCTTTTTCCTTCAGTTAGCCTTGTATGATTGTGTGACTGCTTGGATCTAGTGTGTGTGATTGCAGTTCCCCCAGTAAAACACCTTAAGCTTATTTTGGATCTCTGACTGGTTCTTCCCTGCAAAAATACTGGTTATCATAGGTATAAAAGATGTCATCAGGTTACCTCCCTCACATATTACCTATGTTGAGCTAATACTTCCCCACCTTTTCACAGAGGTACTGGCATAATGGGTACACCTCAGAGTGATCCACATTTTGAGGCAACAAGATTGCTGGAGAATGTGGGCAGCACCCAGCACTCCTGTCTCATGAAGTTGACACATGCAGTTCAGGAAAGCAGACATAGGTAACCTGTAGGGACTCCAGCTGAATTTTGTTAGGAACACATGTGAGTGTGAATCTGTGAGCTTCAGCCATAAGGGCTTTTGTGGGTTGGGAATTTGTCTCCCCTTTCCATTTTGGTCCATGTCTGGCGGCCACCCCATCTAGCCATGAGCTCGGTTCACTGTCTGTGATCCACAGCAGAATGGAAGGACTGGGGACATGACTGCCTTGGGAATCACTTCCTACTTTTGACTCTACTGTGGTGTGGAATCTGAAGAGCTAGGAGTCACAGGTAGGACACACACACCACAAACATTATCACTTAAGTTTATGGAGTGTGTAACAAGCAGAACCACTTTGTGTGGACTGTGTACCACTTCTAAGTTTTTGTAGTTTCATTAGGGATGATAGGAAGCCCCGAATCCTCTTGTGTTGTCTTTCTGCAACTAGCTCCCTGAGAGACTTACAGTTAGCGTAGCAGCAATTGACGGTTAGCCCATAGTGCGTGGTGGAAACTGGTAGTTTGGGCAGTTCATATATCACATGTGGCAATAACTGGCCCTGGGTTTAAGCGCTTTGCCTGGACTTGGAGGAGATGCTCCTCAGTCCAAAAAAGCAGCAGTAAGACAGGACTCAGTCAGGACCCAGACAGCTCACTCCCCATTGCTTGGCCAAACAGTGGCAAGTTCTGTACAGTTCATTTTCTCCATTAGCAGCATTACTTGGTGGAGATGCTAAGGATTTCCCAAAGGTCCTCAGTGGTCTCCCTATCCCTGAGTGCCTGGCCTCATTTGTTCCCAGTTTTGAGGGTGTGTCCTGGCCAGTGGAACTCAAGGAGATCTTGGTGTGGAATGTCATTGATCTAACTGGAAAGCTGCAGAAGGCATTGTGTGTTCACGAGTGTGTTAGCAAGCACCCTCACACTTCCATTGTTGAAGATTTAATTGGTAGAACAAATTGGCAGAAAGGTTCAAGGAACAGAACAAAAAGGATAAATTTGAGAAATGGGTTGCCAGAAAGGGGAACTACTCATGGAAAGTAGGATACTGTCCTATCTCAGTCAGAGCAGCTCAGCTGATAAATAAAAATAGTTCCCAGCTCGTTATTTACTTTTAGGCAATAAGTACAAGGTCATAAATAAAGTCCAACAGAATTCCAAGGCAAAGCAAGTCCAAAGTCAGTCAGGGTAATCCAGAGTCAGGCATGGAGTTTAGCAAAATATCCAGCAAGGTGGAAGGTCAGATAAGCTATGGCAACTACTGGAAGGGAATAACAGTGGCTATATAGGTCAGAAGCCTAACCCAAGTGTTGCTTGATTAATTGTTGGCAGTTATATATTCTCTGGGATCAGTATAGGCTCTCTCTTCATTACCTGCACTCAGCAAAAGCAGGTACTGATAAGTTATCTTCTGTGTCCAAAGGGGCAGGCCTCTCTGCTGGAGCTGGCACTACCTCCTGGTCTATCTATACAACTGTAACATCTTCCTGTACAGGAGGTCCTGACATGCCACCTGTTTCAGCCTCTGGCATCTCCCCCATTTCAGACTCTGAGTCAAGAGTCTGTGTTCTGGAAGCAGGGCATGACAGGTACCTTAAAACATCGGATCCATTTAGCACCCTGCATGATGCCTGTTGTATGTGGTGCAAGGAAAGATCCATTTTTGGCCCCTCGAAAGAAGTAATGGCAGTTTCAAGATTCTGAATGTCACTAAGTGAGGTTTGAGCATCATCCAGGAACTTATGAAAACAGCTGAGAGGCAGGCCACTGAATTAGATTCACTGAGGGCACAAAACAGCACCCTGCTAGTTAACAAATTGGCTTTTTCACCAGCTGCGCGGGAGGCCCACACCAAATTGGAAAATACCTCAGTCAAAACTCAGGCACTCCAGAACAGAGGAAGAGCATGCTAAGGCACAGCTTGCTGCCCAGTATTTGGCCAGTCAGGTCAAAGTTCAGTATGAGAATCTAAGCCATGGGGTTTACATTTGCAGGATTGCTGAACTGAGCCAGCAACTGACCACCAAAGAAGTGATCATCTCCATGGTCTGTCCAAAGGCTCTCCTCTCATTCCCCATGTACAATCTAGAGGAGTCCCTGCCAGAGGCTGCATTTCCACGTGCATCCTACAACCCCAACTGGAAGGAGTCAGCTCTGCTTAAACTGGTCAAGATAAAGTCAATAACAATCAGGAAAGGTGGATCCTTCTGGTCAGTTGTGGTATTGATGTCAGGCTGACTTTTTAAAAATATTTTTAAAAGATTTTTAACAATAAAACTTATATGTTTCAAGAGGAAAAGAAATAAAATAGAAAAGAAAAAGTAAAAATCAATAATCATAATTATATACAAATACATCAAATAAGAATAAATAATAAAATAGAACTTCCCCCTGTGTGTCACTGGTTGTTCCTTCAGTAGTATAAATAAAGATCCTTATTCATGCCCATCTTTTCATGTCTAATTCTATCATAGATCTATTTGCCCCTCCCCCCCACTCTCTCTCGCATATATATATGTACATATATAGGTTGATTTGTAACCTAAAAAAACAGCTACTGTTAATCCAGAATAATTGTTTCTGAGAAAGTTGAGCAGTTTTTAAACAATTATCAATAGAATCTTCTTTTATCAAAATTGTTAACTTGTCCATAATTGCCATATCTAGTAATTGTAGCAGCCATTCATCTACCGCTAGCAGTATATCTGATTTCCAACTTTTAGTGAATAGTAGCCTGGCTACGGTAGTCATATAGAAAATAAGTCTTCCAAACTTTTTCTCTAGATTATCATTTAACACAGCAAGAAGATACATTTCTGGGTTCATCTGAAATGTAGTACCTAGAATCTTTTCAATAATTAAATGAATAGACTTTCAATTTTTTTTTGGATTTGTTACAAAACCACCAAGCATGATAAAAGGTATCTCTCTCTTTTTTACATTTCCAATGGGTGTTTTTACAATTTTTATACATCTAGACAATTCTTCTGGAGAGAGGTACCATCTATAATGCATTTTATTGATGTTTTCCCTTATATTTTGATTGGCAGTATATTTTAATCTATAGATCCATGTTTTCTCTCATTGATGCAAATCTAGTGGTCAACCTATATTCTCAACCCATTTCACCATTTGTGTTTTGATTGTTTCTTCTTCAGTGTCTTGTTTTAATAAAGCCTTGTAGATTTTTGAAATAAGTTTAGAGTTTTCTTGTAGTATAATCTTATCTAATTCAGATTTTTCTTCAGATAAGCCATTCATTTTAACTTCAAGTTTCCATTTCTCTCTGAGTTGGCTATAAAGAAGCCAATGATAGGTTATTCCTGCGGCTTGTGTTTCATCTTGAGATTTAAGTAATGGAGCTTTTTCTTGAAATTTTATTAAGTTATCCATTTATCGAAAATATTATCTCATTTATAAAAAACTTCATGTGGTGAGATCCACAATGGAGTATGTAGGAAATTTTTTAAAAAAACAATTTTCCAAATCTTCAACAGAGATCATCTTATGTAGTGGTTGTTGAAATCTTTATTGACTTATCTTTATTATTCCACATATATATATATGTGCCAGTCAAAACACAAATCGTCTCCTTCTAAAGCTAAGAGTCTGGCATTCTTTAAAGTTATCCATTCCTTCATTCAATCTAGGCAACAGGCAAAATAATGCAATTTCAAGCTTGAGAGAGAGAGAGTCCACCTCTTTCTTTCATGTCTTGGATGGTCTTAAGTTTCATTCTTGGTTTTCTCCCTTCCCATATACAGTCTTGTATATCTTTTTGCCAATTTTTAAATGTTTCATCTTTGATTATAATTAGTATAGTTTGGAAAAGGAAAATCAATTTAGGAAGAATTGTCATTTTAATGGCTGATATTTTCCCAAAAACCCCCCGATAACTTCAGATTTTTCCAATTTCTTAAGTCCTATCTTATTTTCTTCCAAGTTTTTTTGTAATTATTTTGAAATAGATCTGAGTTGTTCTTAGTCAGATTTATCCCCAAATATTTTGCTCTAGAACTAATATTAAATCTGGATCAAAGATTGAAATCTTTTTCTTCATTTTTGTCATATTCTTTGAAAGGATGTTTGTTTTCTCTGTATTTTATTTTATGCCCAATGTTCTTCCAAAATCTAAAACTGTCTCTTTCATCAGTTTATTATTATCCAGGTGGTTCAATTTTGGTAAATACTTTTTATTCCCTTTATCTTTATTCCCTTTATTTGCCACTTTCATCTTATACAAAATATTCATCATACAGTCCCAATCCATGCTATTGAAGGCTTTTTCAACATCAAGAAAAATTATCATCAACTTTCTCTCATGATATTCTATTATACTTGTCAGGGATTCCAGGCAGAGAACCCTGGGAAAATGATCAGCCCACTGTGAAGATGTTGCATCATGCCCCAGTTGTGGGTAATTGCAAGGTTGCATAAGAAACTGGGGTCGTGTGCAGATGGTAGAGGGAGGTGTGCAAATCTCTACCTGATCGGTTGTAGATATGTATATAACAAAGCAACGCCAGTATGTATTTGTCTGTTGGCCAAACCTGGTGCCTGGCGCAAGCCTTTGTCCGTCTGTCCTATGTTTTGTATATAACGGAACTTTGCTGCAAGATAAAGTGCCTCCTGTTTTGGAAGAAACTCCTCTGTGTGTGAGTATCCTTACTGGGGAATAAGGCTGCTGCTGTTGGCTTGCTGAACTCTGGTTGTTCCGCTGCGTTTCCGTGGGGCTGAAACTCCTATCATCCCCAACAGTGGTTATGGGCCCAGGCCCAGAGTGCACAGCATCCACAGCACACCTGTAGTTGTTTTCCCCCGGATACTGGGACTGTTTTTGACTGTTTGCCTGGCTCTCCGGTGCTTCGGGAGTCTGTGTTTTGACAGAGAGACAGTTAATCTTGAGTCCGGAGCTCATCAAGGTCACTGCAGCCAGCTGCTTTGTTTGTTGACTTTTCCTTCCAAAGGCAGCAGCATGGCTGAAGGAGGTTATCCGTGTTTTGAAAAGTTGACCGACGCTAATTATCAAAGCTGGCAAATTTATGTGAGAGCCGCTTTGATGAAGGAATACTTGTGGCACGTTTTGGAAAATGAGGGACAGCCCCCAGAAGGAGCAACTGCTGCTCAAATAACAGCGTTTAGGGTTGCTGACAAAAAAGCCAAAGCAGTTATTTTGCTTACTTTAAGTCCTTCCCAGTTGATTCACACTGCTGCTGCGGACACAGCATATCAGCTCTGGGAGGCTCTGAAGTGTGTGCATCAATCTTCCTCGTGTTTGTCCAAAATGCTATGGACAAAAAGACTGTATAACACAAAGTTATGTCCCGGAAGCTGTGTAAGAAAGCACCTCATGCTGATGAAACAGTTATTTCAAGAGACAGCCAACAGGGGGGTAAATATCCCAGAAATGCAGAAAAGTTTTATTCTGCTGGGAAGCCTCACTAAGGATTGGGACTTTTTGATGTACAGCCTCCAGGGTGTGCATGAGGAAGAGCTGACTGTAGATTTGGTAGCCAGGAGGATTTTGGAGGAAGTCCAACGTAAGCAGTTCAATTCCAGACTGCAGTCGGAGGGGAGAACAGCCAGTCGCCAGGAGGAAGAAGGCGTGTGCAGCTTTGCCAGACGCTGCTACAGATGTAAGAGAGTTGGCCATCTCCAGAAGGACTGCAGAATGCCAGCGCCCAGCAGAGAGAAAAAGACAGGCCAGAAGCGGAGGGGCATGTTGTCACAGGCTGAAGGCCATATGTTTGTGGCAAAAGGACAGTCTGAGAGTGGTGTGTGGTTGCTAGACAGTGGTGCAACTCACCACATGGTGAACAATTTAAAGCTGTTGAGTAATGTTACAAATGCAAATATAACAGCAGTTTCCCTTGCAGATGGGGCACCCAGCAAGGTGCAGAAGATGGGTACTGCACATGTGCCATGTTTTGGTAAATCGTTTAATAATGTATTGTGCGTGACAAATTTGCAGAACTGTATTTTGAGTGTCTCCCAACTGGCCAGTGAGGGTTACAAAGTGGTGTTTGAAGGGGAGAAATGTACAATAACTGCAAATGGTGTGTTTTGTGCAAAAGGGGTGAAAAAGCAGGGGTTGTACCACATGTTGCCAAAAGGAAAAGTGGCAAACGTTAACCCTTTGTGTAACAAACCTCTACATGAAAAGTGTGTACATTATCTCCACAGAGTGATGGGACATGCCAGCTACAAAAGTTTGCAAGAGTTGGCAAAGGTATGCCCTGGGTTACAGGTCAGAAATTGGCCTAAGTTCCTAGAGTGCTCTGTGTGCAAAAAGGTTAAGGTAAAGCCTTACCCCATTGCCAAGAAAAGCAAGTGTGTCACCCAACGTCCTTTTGAGGTTGTACATGCAGATTTGGGTGGGCCATTCAAGCCAACTGAAGGGCAAAATAGGTATGTCCTGGTAATTGTAGACAGACACACCAGGTACTCCTATGTCTATCTGCTGAAAGAGAAAAGTCAAGCAGCTGAAAAGTTCCAAGAGTGGGTGAATGCTGTTGAGAGGGAATTTCCTTATAAAGTGGCCAGTCTTGTATCAGACAGAGGGGGAGAATTCCTGTCCAATAGCCTGCAAGCCTGGATGCGTAAGAAAGGCATAAGGCATAAAACCACCAACCCCGCATCTCCCGGGGAGGATGGTCTTGCAGAAAGAAGAACTGGGCTGTTAAAACAAATGAAGGACTGTATGATGGAGGATGCCCAAGCCCCAGCAGGACTCTGGGGAGAAGCAATAGTGACAGCAAACTACCACATAAACAGGATGTAGAGTTCAAGTGTGAAGCAAACTCCATATTACCTATTGAGTGCCAAACCTGCAGCATCTATGTGTTTGGGGTCACTTTGTCAGTGTGTATGTTCCCCCAAGTTTCAGAAAGTCTGGAGAGGAGAAATCTAGATGGTTACGCTTTGTGGGATATGAAGGTAACAAATATAGATTTCTACACCATGCTGGCAAAATAGTGTATTCTAGGAGTGCAAACTTTGAAGTCCATTCAGGTTGGGACAGACTGCACTGTAACCAAGAGGTCTTGATTTCCCTGGGTAAAAGTGTGAAAAGACTGCACTGTAATCAAGAGGTTTTGGTTCCCCTGGGTAAAAGTGACAAAAGTGTTCCTGAGAATGGAGGGGCAGTGATGTCTGATGAGGAAAAGGACAGTGTCCCAGATACACTTGAAAGCTCTGAAGATGGAGGGGTGGTGATGGCTGATGATGAAGAAGAAAGTACTGAGGAAAGTACTGAGGAGGAGAAGCCAAAAATCTCACTCAACGTCACACCAAAGAGTTCAACACCGCCACCTAGTGCTGAACCTGCATTTACGGTCAAGAGAGAGTCTCGCACTGAGGTCAGCACTAGTTCCAGCAGTGGTTCCAGTGAAAGTCAGTCAGGAAGTACTCAACTTGCTGAGTCAGGAAGTAAAGTTATGTTTATCTCTAAAAGATCAGGAGGAGGGCATTTTGTTGTCCTGTGTGACTGAGGCAGAAAATTTGAGTGTAGGACTACATTAGGGTATGGTATCAAAATGTGAGGCAAATGGTCCAAGATGGGATTTTGTGCTTGCGGTATTGTCCATCTGCGGATCTGCTCACAAAGGCACTTCCAGTAGTAGGCCATGAGAAGTTGGCAAGTGAACTGGGCCTTGTCACCAGGGTGTAAGGTGGAAGATGAGTTGTACCCTTGAATGTATGTACTGTACGTATTATGTAACATGTATTGTATGACATGTATGGATTGTGAAAATTTCCTACACAGTGGCCTGACCATTTTGGAGGGGATTGTCAGAGATTCCAGGCAGGGAACCCTGGGAAAAATGATCAGCCCACTGTGAAGATGTTGCATCATGCCCCAGCTGTGGGTGATTGCAAGGTTGCATAAGAAACTGGGGTCGTGTGCAGATGGTAGAGGGAGGTGTGCAAACCTCTACCTGATTGGTTGTAGATATGTATATAACAAAGCAACGCCAGTATGTATTTGTCTGTTGACCAAAATCGGTGCCTGGCGCAAGCCTTTGTCCGTCTGTCCTATGTTTTGTATATAACGGAACTTTGCTGCAAGACAAAGTGCCTCCTGTTTTGGAAGAAACTCCTCTGTGTGTGAGTATCCTTACTGGGAAATAAGGCTGCTGCTGTTGGCTCGCTGAACTCTGGTTTTTCCGCTGCGTTTCCGTGGGGCTGAAACTCCTATCATCCCCAACAATATTGACAACTGTTCTTCTATTATCTTTCAAATGTCTTCCCTGGAGGAAACCCCTTCGATCATCATGGATTCTCTCATTCAAAATTGTCGCAAGTCTAGTGGCAATAATTGACATGAAAATTTTATAATCCACATTTAACAGTGAAATTGGTCTGTAGTTTTTAGTATATAGTGGATCTCAGTCTTCTTTATGAATAACAATGATGTTAGCTTCTTGCCAGGAGTGGGGTATTTTACCTTCTAAAACCACATTCATTGTCTATTGTAATGGAAGGATTAATTACTCTTCCAAAGTTTTATAATATATAGCTGTAAATCCATCAGGGCCAGGGGCTTTACCTTGTTTACATTTTTGCATTGCTCCGGAGATTTCCACTGATCTACTCAGTAACTGCTTTTGATCATCATTCAATGCCTTTGTCATTTATCTTTTTACATATTTCTCAATGTTTTCTTTATTTATATTCTTCTTTTTATACAGATCTGAATAATATTTTACAAAGGCCTTCTTTATTTCTTCAGATTTTGTGTAAATCACTTTTCTTCTTTGGATTTTCGTGTCTGCTTCAAATTGTTTTTGTTTAAGATATAACAATTTCTTTCTCATCTCCATCATTATTTCAAAATCCATCTGTATCTGAAGGATTGTTATCTCTTTAATTATTACCTTATTGGAAGGGTCTTCAACTAGCTCTTTTTCTTTTTGTTTGATTTCGTTGTTAATTCTTTGTTGTTTTACTTTTTTTTTGTTCCATTCAGCATTCTGCTGTATGAAGAACACCCTCATGACTGCTTTAGAAGCATCTCAAATGGTATTAATTTCCATTTCTCCATTGCAGTTCTCTAGAAAATATAATTGCAACTTTTTTTTTGGCTTTTTCTATAATCACTTTATCTTGTAGTAAACAGTCATTTAATTTCAGTTAAACTCTCTTTTTATTTTCTTTAACAACATCAAAATTGCACTATGGTCAGAGGTATTCCTTGGAAATATTTCCATTTTTTTTTAATTCTTGAGTAGAATCTTTGATATTAGGAAGAGATCAAATCTTGCTAGAGATTTATTATTGGAGTAAAATGCATATTCTTTACTTGCTCCATATGAGTATTGCTGTGGATCTTTTAATTCCATCTTATCCATTAATTTTTGAAAGGAATAACGCAACTTTCCTTGATTCTCTTTTATTTTCTTATCTGGTTTTCTGTCTACACATGGATCAATTACTACATTCCAGTCTCCCATTGGTCTGATACTCTCATAGTCATGCTTCTCAAGTTCCGACAAGTTCCTCCCACTCCATCTGATTTCATGTTTATGGAGCCAGTTGTTCACCTCCACTGTTGTTCTCTCTCTTCCTCAGCCATGTCCTTTAACTGGGAAGATAGATGAAATCGTTACCTGTGCATCAAGTTCCTCCAGTTTCCTACCCAGATCCTTATAATCCCTTGTAATATGCCAAAATCTACACCTTGCCATGTCATTGGTTCCCACATGAACAAAAAGAAAGGGGTAACAGTCAGTGAACTTCACAGCACACCTCTTGAGTTATATTTGTCCTATCTCAGTCCCAGCAGCACAGCTGATAATTCAAACAAAACAAACTGAATAGCTTCCAGTTTGTTACTTACTTTTATTCAGTAAGCACAAGGTCAAAATAAAGTCCAACAGAATTCAAAGGCAGCAAGTCCAAAGTCAGCCTCTGTCAGTATTCGATTCAAACACACAAAATAAACATGTGAAAAGCAAGATTTATTTAGGAGCTAGAACAGACTACAATGACTTCAGAGATTCAGACTGGTAAGATTCTCACAGACAGTAAGTTATAACAATTCCCTCCTTCCCACAGAAGCCGTTAAGGTTGACCTTGTATCTTCAACTCTGAAGGGGTTGCTAGGAGACAATCTCATGTGAACTCAGATGTTTGGGTAACGGTAAGTGAAAGAATGCTACTACAATTAACATCTGCAAGCCGGCTGGCCAGCTACATTAACTACAGGCATTTTAGTACTGCATAACCCATCCAGTATACCTCCCCACACATATGATGGAGGGAACCCCAGATAGCCAGGGTAATCCAGAGTCAGGCACAGAATTCAATAATTCAATAAGGCATCCAGCAAACAGAGAAGGTCAGATAAGCTCTGACATCTCCTGGGGGGGGGGGAGGCAATGACTATATAGGTCAGAAGCCTAACACAGCTGTTGCTGGATTACTTTTTATGGTTATATATTCTCTGGTATCAGTGTAGGCTCTCTCTTTGTTGTCTGCACTTAGCAAATGTAGGTACTGATAAGTTACCTTTTTTGTCTGAAGAGGCAGGACTCTCTGCTGGAGCTGGCAGTGCAACCTGGTCTGCTTGTGGCACTGTAACCTCTACTTGTACAGCAGGTCCTGGAATGCCCTGTATTTCAGCCTCTAGCATGTCCCTTGTTTCAGACTGAGTCAGAGTCCATGTTCTGGAAGCAGGACATGACAATATTGTCAGGCCTACAAACCACTGTTTCTGTTTCCCTCAGCAAGGAATCCCCTATCACCACTGCCTGTCTCTTCTGAGGATTGACAGGAGCCATTCTATGTCCTGAATTTTCCAAGGATACCTGCATGCTTTCTGAGTACTGACACTGCTGCTCTTGTTGCTGTTCCTCATCATCTCTGATTACAGAAAGAGCTTCAAATCAAGTTTGCAGCTCCAAACTCACTGAATGATCACTGGTTTTTCTACTTCTATGAGTCACATTGTGTCAATCTCCTGTATTTAGGAACTGACCTCCTGCTCAGAGACATCACCTGTTTGTTCCTCTATCAGGATGGTCCGCTCTGCAATATCCAAGAAAACATCATGCTTCCTAATTTGTTGAAGAGTTGATATAATGTCTTCATTTTACTGGACCTGCTCTTCCAAAAGTGCCACCAACTTGAATTTGCTGAAGGTATACCTACCCACTTCCTCTGGGTAGTTTTCCCCATATGAAAGCTTCAGTCAAGAATGGTGGACTATACCTAGAGAAAGAAGACTGAATGCAGGCCAGCCATCCCAGCCCAGGGTCTTTGGGAAAAGGAGCTGCCAAGACTATGGCTGCTTTCCTGGAGAGGAAGTTATGAACCCTAGGTAGCCATTCCTGACTCTGAAGAACAAGTCCACCCCAACTAAAATTCATCAATTTTTCAGATTCCCCAGTGCTTCCACAAGCATTGAAGGCCACAATGGACTTGTGTAGATCTAGCATCCCAGGAAACCAGCAATCTGGTATACCAAGTTCCCCTCCTATTTCTCATGCCCCCTGTGTTTTCAGCCCCCAAGCATTGTTTATTCATAATCCACGGTGGCATAACCATAAAGCACAAATTTCCATAAGGTGTCAGTGCTTCTGCACAGCATGGCCCCCAGCTTTGATTGGAGGGGCCCAACAGTTAACGTCTCTCTAAGCTTCCTTTCTGAAAATACAGGAACCCTGTTGACTTGACTTGCACTCCAAACCACACAAAAGATGTCAACCCAGTTCTTCATTCATGCAACAACAGCCTGCCACTGACATACACTGCTTTGATGAGTGATGCTACCACCAATTCTGGAAAACTCTGAAAGCCAAAGAATGCTACTCTACCCATCCTTGCTGCACTTCAATTGTTCCGGATACAAGGAGGTGTGTGATGCTCTCATTCCACCTTGCCGAATGCACCAAGAACCATTTTCAATTAACTCGCTTAGATTCTGCAGGGAGAGGAATCTGCTCTCCACCCAATGCACTGGACTCTGAATTCAGAGCCATATGAACTGTGCCATGAACTGCCTATTTGGACTTTTCCCCTGTTGATGGAGTGTTACTGACTCTATTGCTTCCCTGAACTATTTGAACATTGTTGTTTTTGCGTTTTTTTTTTTAGTTCCAATTGCTGGAATAATATAGCTGCCATGTTACTCTGATTTCTGGGGTCCCATGGGGGTCGCCTTAATGTGCTCCACATGATAGGGAATGGGAACTCAACAGAGCACAAGCAATAGCAAAGCGAGAGGCAAGTAACCTAGCGGGGTCTTTTTACCCAGTTTTACGGGGTCAGGCCAAGCCAAAAATCAAAGATGTCCAATAAATGATTTTATTGAATGAAAGTCTCACACATCAACACAATCACTCACACACTCACTCAAGACCTATTAAGAAGTAAAGAGTGGAAACTGGATAGGGGAAATATTAAATTGATTGTAGTTGGTGTAATACTGCACCTTTTCCTGAAGTCCTTGGTCCAGGAAGAACAGCAAACGAAGTACAGCTCAGCACGGAGAGGGCTGAGGGGATTACTCGATTGATGGAGAAACGGTCTGCTGGTATGACCAGGAGTTATCCAAAGAAACTCTCAAAAACTAGGACTATTTGTAGGAAAAACGTACCTTGAGGGCAAATCCTTTCCCGGGGAGAACAATGAGTGTTGGAACGGAAAACAAGCTCCACAATGGCAACTCTGTTTGCATGATGGGATTATGAGGTGTTGCCAAAGCTTCAGGATCTTTGGTCTCATTGGGTTGTGGTGTGAATTTATGTAGATGGTCCTTGTCTGATAGGATTTTATTGCTATCGGTGCTCAACTTGGGGAAAACACGCTAATCTCCTCAAGCTGGCTTCTCAGAGGCTGAGGACCCTTTGTCTACTGTGGTTGGGGCTACATGACAGGGGACTGTACTGGCCTGACCTGGTTTTCGATCGTTTGATCGTTGCTGCCTACGTGCTCATCTGGGTGAGCTCTCAGGCTCATTGAATCATATTTAATATCAAAAATTGTAGACCCCGGGACAGGGTTTACCAGTGAGGTAACAGCCATTGTATTTATGTGTGAGTGTTGTTGAATGCTCTTTCTTCTATCTCCCTCTTTGTCCCCTTTAGAAGATGACACACATTTGTGTTAGAATTGAAGACACACATTAATCACACAATGAAGAGATTAGCTGGCAAAACTAATTGAAGGTAGCTCTTACCCTAACTCTCCTTCCTACATGTTTATTCGTCATCACTCCATATCCTATCTTCCAAAATTCAACAAACTGCAGTGTACAGCACCTTCCTGGAAAAATGAAATTCTGTGGCTCAACCACCAAAGTTCCATTCTTTGATGTGGGAATTGTTACTAGTCTTTATACCCTCTACACTTTGATATGGTTTAATTTGCAAAATATGATTTAATAATCCCTTGTCCTTCAGTTAGCCTTGTGTGATTGCGTGACTGCTTGGATCTTGTGTGTGTGATTGCAAATCCCCCACTAAAACACGTTAAGCTTACTTTGGATCTCTGGCTGGTTCTTCTCTAAACTTTATGTTTATGTTTACTGGTAAACATAGGTGTAAAGGATGTCATTAGGTACCCCCCCACAGGACTCGTATTTTGAGCTAATAATTCCTCATCTTTTCATGGAAGTACTGGTATTGTGGGTGGACCCCTCAGTCACCCACATTTTGGGGTAATACCATTGATGAATGGTAGATGATAGATGAAGGTTACCACTGTGTTCTTTTGTGGTTCCTCCTAATTCTCCTATTCACTTCACTTGAACTTGTGCAGAACTTCCTGTTGAGATGTATCTTACCAATCTGATTCTTCCTTTCAGAATATAGTGAACTCCAGGATGTCCCTACTGATGGCACTGAAATGACAGCCCATCAGCTTCTGAGCTACCAACAGTTCTTTCCTCTTGGCCAAGAGAAATCTGCTGTTTGGAATGTAATCAGTGCCTATGAAAGCATGAAAGCAAGGATACCTTCCGAAATTAGGAAAGAGAAGGAACAGGTAAGTCTTTTAATATCCATGTCAAATGGCCTGTGTTATAATTGAGATTAATTGAGCTATAATAATTAATAAGTAAGAACTGGAAAGAAAACACCAGTTCTATACGGCTCCCCACTCATGGTAGTGGTTGCATGACTTTGACAAGTCATTAGTTTTTAGCTTTACAACTTTACAACCACTACAAGGTTATTATGAGAATAAATGCTGCTCTTGAGCACCTTTGAGAAAGGGAGGTATGTTAGTCCAAAACGTAGGTGCCACAAGGGCCACCCTGTGATGCCAGTACCTCTGTGCAAAATGCGGAATTAATGAGCTCAAAGAAGAGGTTTGCAAGAGGGGGGTAACTTAACAAGACTTTTCTACCAATGTTTACGGGTTCACACAGGAAAAGAACCAGTCAGAGATTCAAAAAGTAAGCTAAAAATGTGTTTTATTGAGGGGAATTCACTCATGCATACACACAAGATATGCACAGTCAAACATTCACGCAAGAGCTAACTGGAGGATAAAAGGGAGGAAAAATAATGTGAAGAGAGAGAGGTTGAGAGTTTTGAGTTATATAGTTACCATTCCAGAAGAGTAGTGAAGAGCTTGAAATGTGACTTAAACTTCTCAGGGCAAACAGATCAGCATTCAGAGTGACATAGTGCTGTCCAGCATTTCGTCTGACTGCACCTGACCTCTCAAAACCAAGGGTTTACATACTCTATTTCTCTTCCTGAAGGGTGTGATTTAATTGCTCTCCCAGCCTAGTGGACAATGGGGGTTGCAACACAGACAATGGAGCCTGGAATGGACTGATTGTTTCAATGTCTTGGTTGAGTGGGGTTTCTGGGCCAAACTGTAATAGGATATGCAAACCACAGGGGTCCTTACTTTTGCACCTGGGCACCTTATTGTTTTCTAAAGTTGGCAACTGATAAGATTAGCTCAGAGCCGTTAAGTCAGGCTTTCTTGGCTAATTTCAGTGAACTTTTGACCTAGCCACACTGGGGTTACTTTTTGGCCTGTTTTTCAGCAAGGACCCCTTCTTCCATATGGCTTCTGATCAGTGTATATAATTTATATTTTATGCCAACACATCTGCCAATTAATATATTTTGCCAATTAGACCATATCAAAGCATGGCAGTGTGCAGCCTGGTAACAGGTACAAATAGAGAGAAAATAAGTTTTGAGATCTACTTGATTGTATTTTGAGAAGTTTATGCCTACAACTGTAAACGGGCAACTGGAGAATGACTTTGAGAAATGCGATGGAAAAAGAAGAAATACCGGCCAGTAGTCTGTATTACCTAGTTAGTTAAGTATATGGAACAGTTACCTAAATTAGCTCTCCATAAGCGTTTTGTATTCGAAATAACAACAGTAACACTACTGCTATGATTTTAACTTGCCCCTCCAATGTATTTTACTAGACATCAGTTGCATTGAGAGAAGGCAGCCCACTCTGCTGCCAATTGGAGCATGTGTGAATGTTTCTACCAGGTTTGCAGGGGGCGGATCATGAGAGGTTTTTTAGTTAAGTACATCTAACTGAGTATCTGATACAGAATACCAGTTACTATGTTTAATGAGAAATCACAAATTGTTTAGAAGGGCAAGAATTCACATGCAGTTTACCTTTTGTATTTTAAATGGCTGATTTACTAAGTATAACATATAAAGTGAAAAAAATCCGATTATGGATTTGTCTGTTGTTGTTGTATACCTTGAAATAATTTCTGACTTATGGTGACCCTAAGACAAACTTAACATAAGGCTTTCTCAGGTTGAGAGTGTTTGACACTCCCGAGGTCACCTAGTGAGTTTCCATGTCTGAGCAGGGAATCAACCCCTGGTCTCCAGGGTAATAGTCCAATGCTCAAACCACTACATCATGCTGACTCTGACATCAACATCTACCTTTCTGCATAACTTTTAAAACTGTGATAAATGAGTAGAACAAAAGCAAAGGTACAAAATCCATTGGTCTATGGGGATCAAACCCACAATGAATCTTGATGGTGTTAGCACCACATTCTAACAAACTGAAATACCAACTAGACAGATTATTACCCTGCCATTACAACAGCAGCTAATGCTAGGCCACAACGAATTATATACAATCATAGAATCATAGAGTTGGAAGAGACCACAGGGGCCATCCAGTCCAATCCCCTGCCATGCAAGAACCCACATCAAAGCATTCCCAACAGATGGTCATCCAGCCTCTGTATAAAAACCTCCAAAGAAAGAGACTCCACTACACTCTGAGGCAGCATATTCCACTGCTGAACAACCCTGACCATCAGGAATTTCTTCCTGAGGTTCAGATGGAATCTCTTTTCCTGTACTTTGAATCCATTGCTTTACATCCTTATCTCTGGAGCAGTGGAAAACAAGCCTGATTCCTCTTTGTTATAACATCCTTTAAATATTTGGGAGGATGTTATAACAAAGAGGGATCAGGCTTGTTTTCCACTGTTCCAGAGATTAGGATGTGGAGCGATGGATAAACATGACTATCATGTCTCCTCTTAACCTTCTCTACTGCAGGCTAAACATACCCAGCTCCCTAAGCTGCTCCTCATAGGGCATGACTTCCAGACCCCTCGGCATTTTGGTTGGCCTCCTCTGGACACATTCTAGTTTGTCAATATCCTTCTTGAAATGAGGTGCCCAGAACTGGACACAGTATTCCAGATAAGGTCTGACCAAAGCAGAATGAACTGGTACTATTACCTTCCTTGATCTAGACATCATACTTTTATTGATGCAACCAAGAATTGCATTGGCTTCCTTGACAGGTGCATCACACTGCTGACTCAAGTTCAGCTTGTGGTCTACCAAGACTCCTAATTTGTGCATTTCATTTTTTCTAACTAGGTTTAGAATTTTACATTTCTCTCTATTGAAATTTACCTAGTTAGATTTCGCCCAGCTCTCCAATCCGTTAAGGTCATTTTGCATTTTGATTCTGTCCTCTAGGGTATTAGGATCACCTCCCAATTTGGTGTTATCTGCAGATTTGATCAGCATGCTTTCTATTCCTTCATCCAAGTCATTGCTAAAGATGTTGAAAAGCACTGGACCTAGGTCAGAACCCTGTGGCACCCCACTAGTCACTTCTTTCCAGGATGAAAAAAAGCCATTGGTGAGCACCCTTTCGGTTTAGTCAGTCAACCATTTACAAATCCACCTAAGAGTAGCTCTGTCTAGCCCACATTTTACTAGCTTCATTGCAAGAATATCATGGGAAACTTTGTCAAAGGCCTTACTGAAGTCAAGAAATGCTACATCCACAGCATTTCCTTCATCTATCAAGCTTGTGACTCTATCATAGAAAGAGATAAGATTAATCTGGCATGACCTGTTGTCAAGAAACCCATGTTGACTTTTAGTGATCACAGCATTGCTTCCTAAGTAATTCCAAACTGTCTGTTTAATGATCTGCTCTAGAATCTTTCTGGGTATTGATGTCAGGCTGAGGGGGTGATAATTCTTTGGGTCTTCTTTTTTTCCTTTTTTGAAGATGGGGACAACATTTGGCTTTCTCCAGTCTGCTGGGACTTCTCTTGTTCTCCAAGACTTCTCAAATATTAAAGTCAGCAGTTCTGAAATTGCTTCTGCCACTTCTTTTAATACCCTTGAATGTAGTTCATTTGGCCCTGGACATTTGAACTCATTTAGAGTAGCCAGATATTCCTGTACTACTTCTCTACCTATATTGCGCTGCATTTCCCCCACTTTCCCACCTGCTCCTAACTCCCCATGTTGAGTACTTTTTTTCCTTTTGGGAGAAAACTGAGGCAAAGAAGATATTCTTTGCCCCCTGTTAGTAGTTGCCCAGAGACTCTTTTACATGTTTCTTTTAACATTTAGCTCAGTTGAGACTTCCTTAGTCACACATTCTGGTTCCTTTAGACACCTCCCATTTTTCCTTCTTAATGGAACAGCTTTGAATTGTGCCTTCAATATCAAACTTTTAAGAAACTCCCATCCATCATGAACTCCCTTCTCTTTCAGTATTCTTGACCATGAAATTCCAGCCAGTAATCCCCTAAGTTTTCAGAAATCATCTTTCTTAAAGTCTAGAATGCATGTCTGGCTGCACTTGGCTTCCCCTTCCCACTGAATAACAAATTCCAGTAAAGCTTGGTCACTCCCACCTAAGGATCCTGCCAGTTCCACCCCATTAAGAAGGTCATCCCTGTTGGTTAGGGTCAGATCTAAAATAGTTGATCCTCTTGTTGCCTCTTCCATCTTCTGGACCATGAAATTGTCTGCAAGGCAAGTGAGGAATTTGTTGGACCTTATGCTCTCAGCAGAATTTGACTGCCAACATATATCAGGATAGTTGAAATCTCCCATTAGTACTACTTCTCCCCTTTTTGAATGTGTGGTCATCTCTTCCAGGAAGGCATCATCCAAATCCTCAGTCTGGCTTGGGGGCCTGTAGTAGACGCCCTCATGACATACCTGTTGTCTCTCACTCCCTTCATTCTTACCTAGATGCTCTTAACCTGGCTTCCTGGATTTAGGTCATGGATCTCTTTACAGGTATAAACATCCTTGACAAATAAAGCTGCTCCTCTTCCTTTCTTGTTTGGTCTATTTCTCTGAAATAGGTTATACTCCTCCAATTACTACATTCCAATCATGAGACTCGTCCCACCAAGTTTCAGTGATACTAATTATATCATATTTATTTTGTTGCATTAAGAGTTCCAGTTAATCTTGTTTATTTCCCATGCTCTGTATATTAGTAAACCATGGGCCCTTTCCACAAACCCTTTATCAAAGTTGCTTTTCCTACCACTGTTGCTCTGTAGTACTACTTGGCCTGCTTGGCTTTCCTCCCCTTCAGCTTCCTACCCATAACCTCATAATCCTTTCTGATATACTGAAAGCTGTGCCTTGCAGTGTCATGCATTCCCACGTGAACCAAAAGTAAGGGGTAACAGTCAGTGGACTTGACTTGTCTTGTCAGCCTCTCTGTTACATCATGAATTTTGGCCCCAGGGAGACAGCATACCTCATGATTCATCCTGTCAGGTTTGCATATTGTTGCTTCTGTTCCTCTCAGCAATGAGTACCCAACCACGACAACTCATCTCCTCTGAGGCTTGTCAGGGAGTACTTGATGTGCAGATTCTTCATGGGTTCACCTGGATATTCTCTTCAGACTGACACTGTTGCTCTTGCTGCTGTTCCATTTCCTCATTAACATTCTCTTCAAGCTGACACTGTTGTTCTTTTTGGTGTTTCATTTCCTCACTAATAAGGGAGAGAGCATGGAATCAATTCTGTAGCTCCAAACTCTGTTTGGTTCCTGGCTCTTCTACTTCTACATGCAACATTCCTCCAAGTGTCTGTCTCCTGTGTTTGGGAACTGGCTTCCTCCTCAGTGATGTTTCTTATGTTTTCCGTATTCAAGATGGTCCTCTCTGACCTATCCAAGAAATCCTCATCCTCCCTAATAATCCAAAGATTGGAAACACAGGCCTCCAGCTGTCAGACCTTCTCTTCCAATAGGAACACTTGCTGCACGTGTATCCAACCACATCCTCCAGCAAGAAAACAAACATGCCACAACTGTTGCAGATGACTGCAGCAAGTCTCTGACTACCCATATTCAACAATTTAGACAGTCAATTAAAAAAAACTGGATGTCCCCCTCAAACACCCCCATTCGACGCCCATGTAAGCACCCCTGTTAGCCTTGCCTGTTAGCCAAGCTCTCAGGTCTGAGATTGCAGTTATATGGTAGCTGCCAGTTCCTCCCTCAAGTCTCAGCAGTATCACCTACAATATTCTAAAATACATACAGTGGCTGCTAGCTCCTCCCTCCTCCCTATAGTGCCAGTAATATTTATATTTGTTATATTAGCTACGCATTTACTTAGGTTAGGGAAATCATTATTCAGGCTTGTCCTGTTACCCCAAAACGTAGGTGCAACAGGGGTCAACCAGCGATGCCAGTACCTCTGTTCAATAATAGGGAATAATTAGTTCAAAAATAGGAGGCCTGTGATAGGGGTGGTAACTTAGTGAGATATGCTGCCTATATTTACAGAGTCCTTGCAGGAAAGAGATTCAAAAAGAGATTCAAAAGTAAACAAAAAATGTGTTTTATTGAGAGGAATGCACTCTTGCATGCACACAAGATACAAACAGTCACACATTCACATAAGAGCTAACTGAAGGGAGGAAAAATTACAGGTAGAGAAAGTGAAGATTTGGAGTTATAATTACCAATCCAGAAGAGTAGTGAAAAAGCAGCAGTGTGGCTTAGACCTGTGTATCTAAGGCAGTACACAGCCGGAAAGCAAACTGACAGAGAGACAGTCAGCAACAGGTGAACTACAAAACTAGTTGCTCAGAATGGGGAATTTTTGTACTCTTTTTCCCTCTCTGAAGGGGTGTGAGCTAATCGCTCTCCCAGCCCAGTGGACAAGGGGAGTTGCAACACAGACAATGAGGTCTGGATGGTGCTAATCATCTTAGTGTTTGAGTTACAAGGGGATAATGGTTGTCATAATAGCTGGGTATTGTGGAGAGGTGGGGAAGCAATAAGAATACATCCAGGTGTAAAGGGAACAGGGTTAAGTCAAGCACATTTTGGTGGGAAACTTCCCTATTTCAGCTCTGAGAGTCCAGCTAGATATTTCATGCCTATTTTATTCAGAACAGCTGCAGTATTGTCCTGAACTGACTGGGTCTTCTGCCTATAGGTAAGTGGGGCTGACCTTCCTTGCTATGTTATGTTTACAGTCAGGAATTTCCCTCTTCAAGAGTGATCTTGCCATCACCTCAGGTATAAATGCCAATTAATATGGTGCCAGTCTAATATTATTTGCCAATTAAAGCATGCCAATCATGGAGTGTGTGTAGTGCCATAATAGTCCCTTAAACTATAATATAAACCAAAAAGTACCAAAATTACTCTAAAGACAACTAAGAAAATATAAACAGTGCTCTTTGAACATGGCTTGAAATATAGCACAAGGCACCATATAAATGGTTTCTTTTTGTTGTTGTTGTCTCAAATGTGGGGGGTTGACTTCAAGTTTCCTGCCGACAAATAGCAACTCCATGAATTTCATAGGGTTTTCTTAGGCAAAAAATACTCAGAGGTATTTTTTCCAGTTCTTCTGAAATATACCCTACAGCATATGGTATTAATTGAAATACTAGACAGGGCTGACCCTGAGTAGCTTCCAAGATCAGATGGGATTTGGTGCTTTCAAATAAAGCCATACATAATATCACTAGCATTTATTAGTATGGGAAAGTTTGCTGAATTGGACATTACGCTAGACAGAACCACCACTTGAGGGCACCAAAGAACAGAACATTAATAAGTTAAATGGGAAAAGCAGAATTTGATGGAACTCATGTTAACATTTTCACAGTCCTGGAGAAATCCCTTACATCATCTCCTCATTTAGTGAGATAGATCTTGTTCTGTTTAAGACCTGTGGCCTTAAAATCAAAGTGAAATAGCTTTTAGGGGTGGAAATGGAAGCATAGGTAGGCAGAAGCTACCTTTAATTTAAATTTTCAACTTTAAGTCAATGGTAGGCAATATGCAGCCTGTAGACCCACACCAAACCCCAGAATTGTCCAAGTGAACTTAAAAAGTCATTTCTGGAGTGATAGGTACTGTGAAAATACTTCACTACAACCCCTCAAACAATGAAAATCAGATAGAAACAGTCAAAACTCAGAAACTGGACATGATGTTAGGACAAATTGGGGACTGCATATGGGGGCTGGGGAGCAAAATTTGCTCCCTGCATCTTCTGCAATTGCCTACCCTTCACATTATAAGTGCATAGGTATATGGACTTATTTAAGTATAGAAGAATATGGATATTTTTAAGAATTTAAGTACAAGCATATTAACATAGCATTTCATCCACATTTCTTTGTAGTTCACCTGTACAATTGTTTCTTATAGTTCACTGTTTTTGCTTTAACACTTCAGTATTTACAAAAGTTTAAACCTTTCAGGGGCCATGTCAAAAAGAACTCTACAGGGCACTGGAGAAATTGACAAAAGCTCAACGGAGAACAAGAGGCGAGATGTACAGATTTTATTTACCCAACTGTCAGAGAAATGGATTTTACCATAGCAAACAGGTAATCTTGTTATGGGGACTTGAGATTATTATTGTTAAGCTAAACAAATTAATGATTCATCCATTGCCCTATAAATGGAATGACAACATTACTACAGGAGCAGTTATGCTGAAGAATAATAAAAGTCAAACAGTTTGGTCTTGTGTATATTAACTCAAAAATCCTATTGTGTTCAGTCAGACTTACTCCCTTGTAATTGTTTTTAGGACTTCAGCCAAGAGGTTTTGTTTGTTTTTTTGTTTTTTGTTTTTGTTCTTCTGTATGAGTAAAACAAACAGAGTGTTTAAATATGGCAGTGAAGCCCATTTAAGGTATTTTAACATTAATGACAGATACAGCCACTGCTGTAATCCCTTGGTTACTTACTCCAGTAAAACAAAATTCAGTAGAAACTATCTCACTGTGTGTCATTTTCTTGAATTTAAGCTCTGGTCAGAAAGTAAGGCCTAAGTAAGTAAGTAAGTGAGGGGAAGCATATTTAGACTCATAATGTGCTGCATATTTTGTGTGCATACAAATATAATTGACAACAATGGCAAAAAAAAATCTATATACCAAATATCCATCTACACAATAATAGATCAGCATGAGGGCCTATAAATCTATAGGTGCCACAGATTTTGTAGTTTGCGCATATTCCTACAGGAGACTGAACACACACTGCCACCTAAGTATTGGACACACAGAGAAATATGCAAGCTACCACAACATCAGTTCACAGTCTATACATAAATAAAAATGTGCTCTTAAGGCTATACAGGGAACACAACTGTTAAAGCTTTTAAGCAAATTAAGGTGTGGTTGTCAGATATTTTAAACTGACATAATAATACTGAATATCCAAAAAAGAGCCAGCATGGTGTATGACTCTAGAGACCAAGATTTGCATCCCTTCTTGGGCATGGAAACCCATTAGGTGATCTTGGGCAAGTTATACTTTCTCCACTTCAGAGGAAGGCAAAAGCAAACCCCTCACTGAACAAAATCTTGCCAAAAGAATGCCATGATAGGCTCAACTTAAGGTCATCATGAATCAGAAACAACTTGAAGACATACAACAACAAACTATCCATAACCACATGGAATTGAACAATTAAAACTCATATGATTGAGCAGGTAAGGATTCTCTCAATGCGTGACAGTCCAATTATTTATTTGAATTATATGCTTATTCATCTCAGCCCATGTAAGAACCTCATTTCTTTTTTCCTGAATTAAAATGTGAAGGATTGCACTATAATAAATGGCTTTACCAAATCCTATTGTCTTTTGTGACCTAATGGAACAACTGCTTTGAAATCACAGAACATCTTCTGTTTACTCATTTATCCCCATAGGTCTTCCCCTTTCTTGTGTTCTTTTTCTTAACTTTGGCCAGCAGAGAAAAATACACACATTCATGATTACATATGTATGTGTATTTGTGCACAGACACAGACACATATTTTGGAGAAGTGATTAAACAAAAAATATCAACCTGTTTTCAAGGTCTCCTTGCTAACAGTGCAGCATAGTTTAGTTGGTGTCAAGGAGCAAAAAATTATCTAAGGCCCTTTGCGCAGCCTACTTTGCTTCACTGGCATCTGGTACAGGTCCTGGTGTTGTCTTTGCCAAGAGGGGAGTACAACAGGAGCACTCTTCTCCATACCAGCTGCCTCTGTGAATGGAGGAAGCATGGTGGCACTGCCTCTTGCTTCCACAGAATAGCTGGGTACTGTCCCAGGCTGTATTGGGGCAGGAAGTGCAGCCATTGCACTTCAAGAACCTCCATACCTAAGGTAAGTGCAGGTGCGTGGTGGGATGGTGGTGCAATCGCCAGTCATTGATGGGTACAACTCATCAATTATTTGTGGCACAATCACACTGCCTCAGGACGGGAGAAGGATGGGACCTGGACAACATCATGCAGAACCATTATCTAGGTTGCTTCCTTCTCATGTTCCTCAGTGCAGGATGACAACGTCCTGTGGAAAGGCCTAATTTAAAAATCAGGGTTAATGGTTTTGTAACCATAGTCAGTGGTGCCAAAGTAACTAACCTTGCCGTTGTTAGATATTTCCCAATTGGTTACTGCTTTCTAAATATGCATTTTAAAAATTCCTTTAGTGTGAAAATTCATTTGATGGAAATCCTGCAAGATGCTGGTGTGTATATCCAAAAAATGGAAAGAGGATTCCTGGATCTCCTGAAATGATAGGGAACCCAGAATGTGAACAGTATCTCAGATCACAAGAATAAGACAAAACATACATCATACTTTGTACAAGTAGATACTAAATCTTTTCCATTTAGTATCTACCATTAAATCAAGTACCTGATTCTAAAGGCAAGGAGAGAGATCTTTAAGCTTATGTCCATTTCTGCATGCTTTAGATAAAGTGCCGGTGATCCCAATGGGACTTACTCCATGCAAACACATATAGAATTCAAAGGATCATAAAATGATGCCTTTTCTCATTTTTGAAGGTTAACAATTGACATCACATTTTCATATCTTATGTTATACAAGTGACTAGAACTAAATGAGTTGCTTTTATAGTCTACCCAGTATAGTCTGGTTCATAAGAGTGAGAAATTATTTATTCTCTTTGTGTTTTTAAAATTTTTCTCTCTGTATTAAGTTATATATCTGTATCCTTCAACAACTCATTTTGTATAAATACTTTAACACTATTTCTCTAAAGAGATGTGCTTTTCTATTTTCACAAAACACAGTATATCATTTAAATATGAATGTTGTATTGTGTATTTATGTCTTTTTCAGGCTTACTGTAATAAACATTAGAGAGAATGTACTTTATTTGTTCAAAGTTTTACTAAATGTATAACATGCCTCATTTTTCTTTTCACTATGAGAGATTTCTAAATCTAGATCAAACAGTGTGAAAAGGTAATTTTCACATGCCCTGGGGTAATTTAATCATGTTCTAGGTGCTGATTTCATTAGAAGACCCCATCATCTGTTCCACTTGTGTGATTGTTCTATTCATACATGCCACTGAGGAATGTAACTCAGGCACCCTCAATTAGCAGCTACGCTATTGAACAGCAGGGTGAAAGCTTCTGTATAAGATAAAATGATTTTCAGTTTTACTCAGACATATGAAATCTTTACATTTTTTAAAAAACAAAATTATACTGTAAACATTTAATGGGTATAAATTTTCATTTCGTGTTATATAAAATTGATTAATAAACCTTTTTCTTTCAATAAAATTTCTTTTGTTTTGGATGTATTGGCTTCAGTTATTTCAACCTGATCCAGTACAATGTTGCAAATAAATAATGTCCGGTGATGTTAAATGGGGAGGTAGGGTTGTGCCTGTATTTAAAGACGGAGGAAGATATGCATTCTTAATCATGCTTTGCTCTGTAAATAGGTTTGCAATACAAACGGACCTGGATCTAATAAAATGTTATACCAACATACAGTTGTGTTACTCCCAAAATGTGGGTGACTCAGAGGTCTCCCCAAAATGCCAGTACCTTCATGAAAAAGTAGGGAATCATTAGCTCAAAGAGGAGGCTTGTGAGAAGGGGGTAACCTAATGAGGTATTTTACACCAATATTTACCAGTACTTCTGCAGGGAACAACCAACCAGAAATCCAAAAGTAACCTGAATGTGTTTTATTAGGGGAATTAATCATACACACAAGATCCAAACAGTCACACAGTCACACAAGGCTGACTGAAGGAAAGGGAGCAAAGTTTTGGATAGTGAGACTTCAGGATGTTGTGTGTGATGTTAGAAGAGCAGCGAAGAAGCAGCAATATGACTTAGACTCACATCTAAGGACAGTACACAATTGGGAACTGGAGAAGCAGAGTGGCAACCAGCAATTGGTGTGCCACAGGGGGTCAACCAGCAATTGGTGTACTGTGAGTTGACTGGCCAAAACTAGGAGTTTATATTGTTAGAGTTTCCAGGGGCCATGCTGTACTCCATGGATATCAAAGGGAGAAGCGAGGCCCACACGATCGAGGACAGCTACAGAACCTCAGGTTGCCAGGCCAGGCAAAAGTAAAAGACCAGCAGAGTCAAAAGAACAGAGTCCAGACCAAAAACATATTGTCAAAAACTAGTCTACTGTTTATTGCATACAGCATAGTTGTTCACTTGTAGCATACTGGTATTAGCAAAGCAGAACAAAGTCCATTAGAGAAAAAGAGAGAGCAAGGAATTCTCTCACTGTAATTATAGTCTCTGTCTGTGACCATTTAGCCCAAACATTCCAGCATTCCCACAGAGAAGCCAGGTGTTTTCTTATCAGCTGTCTGGGTCACACTCCCTCTCCCAGTTCCAAGGCTGCTCCACAGCGCAGAGACAAGACAGACACCACGTACAACTCTTTACCGGAAGGCCTAGAAACTTAACATATATACCCGATTTCTGCCTGGAAGGCAAGGGTGTCAATGGTTCTCTGGCTAAGTAAACAATGGAGTTCACAGAGTGGACAATGAGGTTCTCTGGCTAAGTAAACAATGGAGTTCACAGAGTGGACAATGAGGTTCAGTATAGCCTAATAGTCTTAGTGTTATATGACAAAGGACTAATAGCTGCCCTGACAGCTTGGTGCTTGTCAGACAGGTTTTCGGACAAAGGAAGGGTTTGCTTGGTCAAAGGAAAAGGAGTTAAAAGACACCATCAATGGATGGTGCATGGTGGGAATCTCTCAGACACTTATTGTCCAAAAGGTGGAATCATTAAGGCTAACTGCAAGCCTATTATCACTGGAGTTTCTGGTGATTTCCTGACTATGACCTGGGTACATCTAGATGTTTTTGCGACCTAATTCTCAGGATGGCACGAGAGAAGAATCCACAATGATTGGGTTTCATCCCCGTGTGCCAACCGGAACTGGCAGGAGTCTTGGTTCTTTTCAGTTATTATCGTTAGGACTCCCCCCTCCTCTTGTAGTTTTGTTCTTCCTGCTGAGCGAACCAGGTGGCTTTTACCTTTCTCTGACAGTTAGGTGCTGATAGGGACTAGTTGGGGAAAATATGGAGAAAAAGACAGAGGAATTAAATAAAGTGAAAGGAATGGAGACACAAAAAGAACTATGTTCCCAGATGCCCACCATGTTACCCCACTGGCATACCCTATTCTGGGGACTATAAATTTGAGATCAGATATGCCCACCATGCCAGAGAGGTTGCCCAGATGGCACAAAGGCAAAGAAGTTGAACAACTGAAAACAGGTCAAGACCAGAAAAATCCCCAGTCACGTAGCCCAAGGAGATCTCAGGCTATACACATCCACAGAGACAAAGGGTCCTCAGCCGAGAGTAGCCAACTTGATGGGATTAGTGTGTTTTCTCCAGGTTGAGCAACTGTGATTCTGGAAAAATCCCACAAGGCGAGGTCCATCTACATAAACTTACACTGCAACCCTTTGCAACCACAACCCTGAACAGTTGCAACCCAGCATAAACCAATCATGCAAATGACCAAGTAGCCATTGTTTGGCATTCCTTCCTTTGCTGTGACCATTGTTGTCCCCAGGAGAGGGCCTGCCCTCTAGGTACGTTCTGCCCTATAAGTAGTCCTAATTTTTGAGGGTCTCTTCAGAGAACTCCCCGGCACACTAGCAGACCGGCACTCAGTTGAGTGACTTCCTTAGCCGCCTCTTCGCTGAGCTCCATTCTTCTCATTGCTTCCTGGACTGAAGATTTCAGGATAGGTGCAGTATCACTGCCTCTACATTCCCTTTGCTATATCTCCTACCCATTTTTCACCTCTTTTCCTTCTCAGTAGTCCTTGTGTGCATGATTGCATGAGTGCATGAGTGCGTGGTACTACATTCATTTAATAAAATTCATTTATTTGGTACATTTGTCTGGCTTTTGCTTGGCCTGACCCCGTAAAGTTGGGTAAAAGATTCTGCTGGATTACCCTGCCCCTCGCTTTGCTATAGTCAGTGCTCTGCTAATTTCCCCAATCTTAGCATTTTTGGAGCAAATCAAGGTTTCCCCCACAGGACCTCCAGAAGTCAGGGTAACAGCCACTTTGTGAGGCTCTGAGGAAGCAAAATAAGAGAGCACTAAAAATGGATTGCCTCTGAGACCATTAGATCAATGTGGCTCTGAGTTGGAAAGGAAAGACAAATAAAATAAATTAACCCCAGATGGTCACCAATCCATCTGGCTCTGGAGAGGAAAAGAGAGAAGCTCTCAGAAAATTATTTCTTTCTTCTAGTAACAGTGATGTAGAGGAAGTTCAGGAAATGAATAGTAGTAAACTAGAGAGATTTGAAAATAAACTGGAAAAGACTAAAGCTGTTGCCCAGAAGGTCAAAATTAAAGATAACAAAGATACCTTGAAAAAGGCAGGTAAACAGTCAGGGATGAAGTCAGCTAACTCTGGTGAAGGAGCTCTGAAATTGCAGTCAGTCAGTTCCGGCTGCCATCTTGAATACCATGATTCAGAGGAGAGTGTCCCCCCAGGAGCTGGAGTATGCGCAAAGGGCTTGACTCAGCACCCAGATGTAAGAGGAGAGGCTAGTTGGAGTGAGTGTCAGAGAGAGCATGCATGTTTTCCTCATCTCAAGAGCATCCGTTACAAATGGACTCAGTTTCCCCAGCTATGCCTCCACCTTTTTTGACTGCCCATGGAGTGGAGATGCTAGCGTGGAGTGATATGGGTTTTCTTGTCTCAGCTATGGAGGACTGGACACCAGAAGGTATGAGATATTTAAGACGTATGTTTGATGAGATGCAGCAGTTACAAATGAGAGGTGAAGGAGACCAGTGCTATATGTTTAGAGAGGCAAGACATTTTCCAGAGTTTGCACGCAGCTATCACAAATGATTTACAATTCCTGGTTAAGCAAGCAGTGTCTAGTTAATTCAATTCAATAATGACTGAGATGAAGACTCATTTTAATAAATTGGGAAGATTAAATTCAGCAGATGGACAAATGGCATCACAGGCAGGAATGGATTTGCATGAAGGTTTAAAAGGCACTTCAAGAGATGATGATGATTCAAATAGAGTAGGACAAAGCAGTAAAAGAACGAGAGATCATTCAAGAGATGAGGAAGTGGAAGTAGGTGTAGGTAAAGCAAAGAGAAGTAGATCGGAATTTTATTCTGAAGATAATGCAGGTGAGAAGGAGGATAGACAGAGAAAGCGTTTGAGTAAGACAAAGCATGTGATGGCAGGAGACGATATAGATGATCATATGGAAGAGGAGGAATTTATGGAGTCAGGTTTGGATGGTTCTGATGATTCATCAGAGGATGAGGGGTTTGGAAAGGATACATACCATTTTTTTCCAACTGAAAGTTTCAAAAGTATTTTAAAGAGAATACTAGCTGTATTGGGTTTACAGGTTAGTATGGACAAGGACAACAGAAAAAGTGTAAAAAGGAGGGAAAGTTGGCATCAGTCATAAAAAAGAAGGAATGTCAAGGTAACAATATTCCATTGCCAGATATGTTTAAAGATTTGATTCAAGTGGAACGGGAAACTTCCCTGAATACTTGTAGGATGTTGACATATCTAAATAAACTTTATTCTTCTGAAAAAAAAAGGAGTTGGAATTTCTTAAGGTCCCTTTGGTGGACAGTTCAATAGGGGGCCTTATTTCAGGAGCATTGGTTCCCAACGAAGGTGATAGGGCTTTAAAGGAAGTTGATGAAAGGAAAGCAGACTCAGCTTTAAAAAAGGCTAATGAAAGTTCAGCAATAGCCATTAGAGCTTTGATAGCGGCATCTATGTTTGCATGGGCAGCAGTGTTGTGGATGCAGGAAATTATGGAATGTGAGGAAATGCAATCTAGATTTTGCTCTAAGGCATTGGAAAGAGTTAAAAAGGTTTTGGAGTAAGTAGCAGATGCAGGTTATGACTCTGTGGCCTTTATGGCAGAAATATAAATGCAGTGGCAAGGAGATCTTTGTGGTTGCGTCATTGGGATGCTGACCAGAAGTCTAAAAATAATTTAGCATTTGTACCTTTCAAAGGGGAATTGCTTTTTGGAAATCAGGCATTAGACAAGGTGCTGGTTGAGGGCAAAGAAAAAAAAGCAGTTCATACCCACTTTGCAGAAGAAGGTTGAAAGGAAGCCTTTTTGAGGAGGATATTATCCTTTTCGAGGAGAAAAAGGAAATGGTAGACAAGTAGACTTCAGAGATGGAAGGCAACAGTGGAATAGACCAGGAAGTCAGTATAATAGAGCAGGTTCTTTCCTTAGGCAAAACTAGCAAGGATGAGGTGGAGGATCTATTCAAAAGAGAGGTAGATCATTCTGACAACAAAATGATGAGCATAGCGGGGAGACTGTTGCATTTCGGAACTCAGTGGAATTAGGTAACATCAGATCAATGGGTAATTCAGGTTGTGACAGAGGATTGGAAGATTTATTCAACAGAGTTCCAAAAGGCACGTATGTCTCTTCCCCTATTCCAAAGGATTTAGAGAAGAGAGACATTGTTTTGAGGGAGATAGATCACTTGATGGAGATCAATGCGGTGGAGAAAGTTCCAGGAATCAATGGTTCTCTGGAATTTATTCCACATTTTGTACCGTACCCAAAAGCAATGGGACTCTTCATCCTGTGTTGAATCTCAAGCTTCTCAACAAGTTCTTGAGATACCTGAGGTTCAAGATGGAGATGCTTCAAATGATAAAGGAGAATTTGAGGTTAGGCGATTGGATGGCCTCAATAGATCTAAAAGAGACTTACCTTCATGTACCAATGACAGAATCAGACAAGAAGTATTTGCGGTTTCAATACATGAACTGGCATTAGCAGTTCAGGGCTCTGCCTTTCGGGTTGGCATCAGCTCCAAGAGTGTTCATGAAGATACTAGTGCCTTTGGGGGCATTTCTGAGGCAGCAAGGGATACATCTTTATCCATACCTAGAAGATATTTTGGTAAAGGCAAGTTCTCAGGAAATTTTACTTCAGGATGTGAGGAGAACAATTCAGACGTTAGAAAATTTTGGATTCCTGATCAATTATGAAAAGAGTCATCTCAAGTTGACATGATTAATTAATCATTTGGGGGCCTAGATAGATACCAAGTTGGGTCTTGTTTTTCTTTTGGAAGAAAGAAGGGAGAAAGTCAAGCAACCTGTAAAGATGTTGACTGGAAGGAACTCATCAGACTTAGTCGTGTTGACTTGGGTGATGGGTATGCTAGTGTCGACAATTCAATTGGTTCCTTGAGGGAGATTTCACTCCAGGGGCTGCAAAGACTGTTAATTCCCCATCAGAGAAATATTGGCAGGAAAAGGCATTACCGAGTGATGTTGCCTTTGAGTTTGCAAAAGGAGTTGACCTGGTGGGAAAGAAATGCCAATTTGATGAAGGGTATACCCTTAGTAGTAACTCATTATTTAAAAGTAACAACAGATATGAGTTTTTCTGGTTGGGGAGCTCATTTTCAAGGAAGATTGGTACAGAGCCTGTGGACACAATGGGCTAAGGAACGAAATATAAAATTTTTAGAGTTGAAGGCAATTCGTCTGGCACTTCTTCACTTTGCTCAGGTAGTGGAAGGCCACCATGTACCGATATGGACAGACAATATAACAGCAAGAGCTTACATTGTCAATCAGGGAGGACTCCACTCAAAGTTGCTGGTGGTGGAGGCCAACAGATTATTCCATTGGACAGAGAAGAATTTACAATCGATAACAGCGGTCTATTTGAAAGGAAAGTTGAATATAAAAGCAGATTATTTGAGTTGACACAGTCTACATCCAGGGGAATGGACATTGAACTATGCAATATTTCAAAAATTGGACGGGAAACTAGGTCCTTTTCAAATAGATCTATTTGCTTCAGTCAGAAACACCAGACTAAGGAGGTTCTTCTCAATAGATGGGAGCAATCATGTGGACTCAACAGATTGTTACCCTGATTTCTGGGGGTCCCGGGAGGGACATCTAAATGTGCTCACAACAATGGGGAGGGAATTAGCACAGAGCACAAGTTGGCAATGTGAGAGGCAGGGTAACGTAGCGAGATCTTGAACCCTATGTCTACGGGGTCAGGCCGAGTCAAGGAGGAGGCAGATGTTAAAATTAATAATTGTTTTATTAAAACACAATCAAACAAGTGTATGCAGCACATTCACACAAGAGGCTATAGAAATAAAGGGAGTATCGGATAGAGGGATTTTTGAGGAGGTTTGGTATGGGAAATACTATACCTGTCCTGAAGCCCGGTTAGAAGTGGAGAAGCTGGGGAGCATGGATCTCAGCACGTGGAGCTGAGGGGAAGGCTCACTGGACAAAGCGACAGCAAGGCGGGATGGAAGCCAAGAGCGATCCAAGGAAGCGCTCTAAGTCAGGGGTTCTCATAGGGAAAATTGTGGGCGCAGGCTAGTTCGGACTTGGGGAAAACAATGAGTTTGGGGCTGGAGACAAAGCCTCTGAAAGGTCAGAATTTGAATGATTGAGTTGTAGCCAAATTGTCAGTAGACTAGGCAGTATGCAAACGTGGAGTGCTTGAGTGTTGTATAGTCCGATCATCAAGCTGCCTGCGTGGGGCAGGGGATCTTTTGTAAGCAGCATGCATACCTAATGTGGTACTTGCTTTGAGGTCTCCTGAAGCTGCATTAGGCAATGCCTGGCCTGCCTAGATTGGAATATGAATGGTTCAACTGTTGTCGACCGCGCCTGTGTGTGTGCTTGTCCAGGGGCCTCGCAAGCACGTGGAGAGGAATGGGTAGAGAAGGCCGAATTATTGATATCAAAAGATATCTTAATATCCCACAAGCTTGGGCTAGCAATGGCTGTAACAATATGCTTTATTGGTACCATGGCCGAAAGGTCGGCTTTATGTGCTTCCACTAGTACAAATTATCCAAAAGGTGATTTGGGAGGTGCAGCAGGAACAAGCAGAAATAGCCTTGATAGCACCTTATTGGCCCAGGAGACCATGGTTTTCTCTTCTGAAGCAGATGGAGGTGGGCAAACCATGAAGGTTGCGGGTTCAAAAGGATCTATTAAGTCAAGTTCCGGTGAACCACCCAAATCCTCAGTGGCTGAGTTTGACAGCTTGGGTCTTGAAAGGAGGGTGTTAGAGTTACAAAATTACTCTACGGTGGTTATTACTACTATAATCGTGTCTAGAAAGAAGTCGACGCAAAATATTTATAATATGACATGGAAGGCTTTTGAGAAATGGTGCACTTTCAAAGGGTTCAATATGGTTGATATTGAAGTTCAGCATGTTTTGGAATTTTTGCAGGATGGGCTGCAAAATGGTTTAAGATCTAAAACAGCAAGTGTCTGCACTTTCAGTAATATTGAGGTTTGAAGGTATAGCCTTGTCAGCTCATTTGCATATAAAGAGATTTCAGAGGGGAGTTACTTTGTCTTCTTTCCCGACAAGACACAGATTTCCATCATGGGATCTGAATTTGGTGCTAAATGGTTCGAGAAAGTCACTGTCTGAGCCAATTAGGGAGTCATCGTTGAGGATGTTGACATTCAAAACAGCTTTCTTCATAGTGATAACTTTGGCAAGAAGAGTTTCTGAAATGGCAGCTTTATCAATAAATCCAAATTTGTGTAAATTTGAGGATGACAAGTTGACGTTAATTTTGGATCCATCTTTTATGCCAAATTGTACCTGGAATAAAGGGATGAAGGATGTCATTCATCTGCCTAATTTTTGTCCCCAGCCTAAGCATCCAGGGGAGAAAAGATGGCATACATTGGATGTGAAACGAGCAGTTAAGCTGTATATCAAAAGGACTGCTCAAGTGAGGTGTACAGAGGTTTTGTTTATCTCATTTAATCCTAAGACTTTGGGACAAAAAGCATCTAAAACAGTGGTTGGTAGGTGGATCAAAGCCTGTATTTTCCAGTGTTATAATTATGCAGGTGAGCCAAGACCTAAGAATGTGTGGCTGCAGTCAACAAGATCAATGGTGACTAGCACAGCCTATGCTGTTAGTTTGTCATTACAGGATATATGAACTGCAGTGGGTTAGTTAGAACCTTCAACTTTCATCAGGCATTATAAGATAGACAAATTCAAGTCATCTCAAGTGGCTTTCGGAAGAACAGTGCTGCAGTCAGTAGCTAAGAATCAGGTTATCCCATCCAGGATGTGGCTGGAGTACATCCCAATCATTGTGGATTCCTCCTCTGTGCCATCCTGAAAAAGAGAGATTGGACTTACCATGAAGATTCATTCTGGGATGGCAGGAGGAGGAATCCACACCCACCCTAAGGGAAAAAAATGAAGTAATTTTTTTAAAAAAATAGAGCAAAGGGCTGTATGATGAAATGAAACTAGGAGAAGATATAATCAGTTCAGCAGAGAATTTTCACCGGCTAGATTCACTTGGCTGGATAACAAAATTATTGAAGGAGTGGGGAGTCCTGATGATAATAACTGTAAATAACAAAGACTCCTGCCAATTCTGTTTGGGACATGGGGATGAAACCCAATCGTTGTGGATTCCTCCTCCTGCCATCCCCAGAATGAATATTCATGGTAAGTCCAATCTCTCATTCACAGTGCATAGCTTGGTGCTTGTCAAACAGGTTTTAGAACAAAGGAAGGGTTTGCTTAGTCAAAGGAAAAGGAGTTAAAGACAAGCATCGGTTTGATGAAAATCTCCCAGACACTTATTGTCCAAAAGATAGAATCATTAAGGCTAACTGCAAGCCTATTATCACTGGAGTTTCTGGTGATTTCCTGACTATGACCTAGGTGCATCTAGAGGTGCTTTCCGACCTAATTCGCAGTGCATGTGTTTGGCCCGTGTTTTTCCTCTTGTTCAGATCAGCCATACAACCATAGCAGGGCACATTTTATATCAGTGCCAATTAATATATCTTAGTGCATATTTTGCCAGTTAAACTGTTACCCCAAAACATGGGTGACTCAGGGGTCCACACACTATGCCAGTATCTCCATGTGACAGAGGGGAATTAATTAGCTAAAAGTCATGAGATGGTTGTGATGTTGCAGAAACAGTGAGTTAAAGTGGGCACCATGGGCTGCATTAAATATCCACTGATCAGATGGCATGGCAGACTGTCCTTACACACACACATATCCCTTTCCAGGATAAACAATTGCCAAATTAGAGATGTGGGTCAGTTCATATCCACATTGACCATCTTTACCCTTAAAGGGTACCAAGCTTGGGTGATGGGCTTGCAGGGCTTCACCCTCACAAATAAAGTCCAGGTTTTCTCAGTGCAGGCACCGTTCTACATTGATAGTTTGCCATTTGGGTCTGAGTACTGTAGACCAATGATTCCTATCTTTGGAAAACAGGATGTCTTCTGAGACAATCTGTATTCTGAGAGGGGTGACCAGATGAGTGGGGAGAATGGTTTTTGCAGTGGCAGTATCAATGAAAAGCTGCAGTTGGTTCCATTGGGGGATAAATGTGGCATTTACAAGAGTCGACCATGCCTCTGGTTGCATGTCCTCTTTCCTTAACTTTGGCCTGATTAATGCTCTAATTTGCTTTGGAATGTGTCTGTTGTGGGCATGCCAAATTAGATCCCTCATCATCATCAAATTAATTGTGTGCATTTGGGTGGAAACGAAAGCCAATGAACTGTTCTTATTTCTGATATATACTTTGCTTGTGATTAGCACATTCCTCTCCATTGATATTTTTCTAATAAATAAGCAGATAGGTAACCAAATGTTGAACATCGGACATGCTCTGAGCCGACTGCCATAAAGGATCATCCATATTTAATCATATCAGTTTGTTATCCTGATTTCTGGGGGTCCCGGGAGGGACACCAAATTGCTCTCAAAATTATACAAGTTGGGGAAATTAGTCAAAGAGCACAAGTTGGCAGTGCGAAAGGCAGGGTAACACAGCGAGATCTTTTACCCAATGTCTACGGAGTCAGGCTGAGTCAAGAAGCAAACCGGAGTTAAATAACAAATATGATTTTTATTAAAAATACAATCAATCAGTGTGTGCAACACAAACATACAGAGAAACTATAGAAATAAAGGTTGGAGTGGGATAGAGGGATTTTTAGAGGAGTTGTTGGTCTGGGTGATACTCCACCTGTACTGAAGCCCGGTTAGAAGTGGAGAAGCTGAGGAGCGTGGATCTCAGCACGTGGAGCTGAGGGGAAGGCTCGCTGGATAAAGCGACAGCAAGGCGGGATGGAAGCCAAGAGCGATCCGAGGAAGCGCTCAAAGTCAGGGGTTTTTATAAGGAGAATTGTGACCGCAGGCTAGTTCGGACTTGGGGAAAACAATGGATTTGGGGCTGGAGACAAAGCCTCCGAAAGGTCAGAATTTGAATAATTGAATTATAGCTGAATTATCAATAGGATATATTTTAATATCCCCAAGCTCGGGTTAGCCAGGGCAGTAAGGTAGGACAATTTATTTGCTAACACCTCCATGTTGGCTGCATCTAATAAAGATATGTCTGCTTCTACAGGCACAATCCAGGTCATCCATACCCTTTTCACTCTAAAGGGACATACTGGTCCAGAACATAATTTTAACCATTCTGCCAAGCTTGCTTCAGTGGGAAGTAGAAACAGTCCACATTTTAGCCATTGTGCTGAGGCATTTAACTTATATAGTCCTACTTGGATCTCTTTCAGGTGTGAGCGGATCGAAATCTCATACCCACCGTATCCGAACGGGTTGGACAAGGAGCTGGGATGAGCTCTGAAACCGGGTAGGAAGTGAAGCAGCAACACAGAATGCAAAGTATACAATACAATAAAACACAGAAAAGAGTTTCTTTGGCCAAAGGAGTCTGCTGATAATCAGAACTGTGTTCAGTCCAAGCTACTAGCAGTAATGATCCAGAAGGATAACTTTATTCTTCAAGCTTCATGTTTTTATAGTATTTTAGTGATTAGGAAAGCAGAATGAAACATACATCAGCAAGTTCAGTATTTCACTTAAGACTGACTACTTGTTATTTCTTAGCTAACTTTTCCGTCAGCTGTCTGGAAGAACAGAGCGGTGTGTAATTGTCACAATGTTCACAAAGAAGTCTATCACTGACATAACAAATGTACTCCCAATTTCAGCAATAATATTTTCATACAGAAGTTGACGGTACAGAGGTTATTCATATAATTTGTCAGTAGAAGAGTTAATCAATATTCTTGTTAATTATACAAATGAGAGGGCAATTGAGGATCCTCTAACATCCCTCGTGTGTATTTGAAGCGAACACAAGGAGATCACCATTTGTATTAACATTAATTCATGCATGTCCAACTTTAGAGATCCCACAATGGGGGATTCTGTCTGGGTTAATGTGGCATCATCCCAAATCAATGGATCAAATGCTGCAGAGATCAGGTGCCAATGGCCAAATTGCAGAGTGTACTTGCCTTCCTCTTGAGTTAGGCTCAGCACAAGCATTCCCCTTGACTGAAACCAAATTGCAGTCTGATTCAAATTGCAAGTGGTTTGATTTAGAGGAATGAACCAGCTCAGTGGGCCTTGCTTAGTGAGGCTCACTTGTGGGATACTCCAGAATTGCTTCTGCCAGTCTGCAATCTGGAATTTTTTATATTTCCCTGATGGCACGGCCAAATAAATTTCAGTTGAGGAGTTGTGCTTTTCAGTGATACCAAGGAGAATGGTAAGCAGAAAGGGATCACTAACATTCCAGGCTGCTGCCATAACTATCACTATGTCGCAGGATGAAGCAGGGGATGTTGAATACAAGCTATTGTACACCAAGGTGGTCATGTCAGGACTGCACCGGGCAATGAAGGCACTTTGGCATTTAGACCTTTCTAGCAAAAGATCTCCTCATTCCCATTTTCAGGGGACATACACTTAGTGACTGTATAAGCCATGGGAGATTGATGCTTGGTGAACCAAGGCTAGATCCGCATTAATGAATACACGTGCTTAGGGTTACTATCATCAACTGCGGGGAAGATTTTGCACAGCATGCCCTTTCCTGGGGGTGGGGGTGGTAGTGCTGTGGCTCTACAATGATACAGTTCCAAGGGTATTCCTTGTTGGAGGTTTGTGCCTGAGGGGACCAAGGGAATACTAACAAAAGGACGAAAAGGGAGTCTGAGCCATGTTGCCTTCACTGCTAGGCCTTCAATCCGTTGGTGCTAGGCCTTCAATCCATTGGTACTGATTCAGGAATTTGGGGCGAGACTGAATTGCATTGTTCATGGCTCAAGAGAGGCAGTTGTCCACACAGCGCTCAACTTCCTGGTGCATGTTTGGCAAACAACCTATATCCTGAACTCTTTCTAAGTTTGCCTGTTTCCCTTTGTGTCCCAGCTCATCAATGAATTGGATAAGGTCTTCTTGAACCTCCATGGGCATAACTCGATAAAGGTGTCCTTCTTGTCCATGGCTCAGATGATGCCTTCCCCTTCCTTGATATTATGTTCTTCCCTGCCTCCACTAATACTTTCACCTTGGTATCTCCCTTCTGGAGGCTGGCCAAATCTAAGAGAAGAGCGGTGACAATTTTCTTTGGGTTCACATTGATGGGGCAAATGGGTGAGGTGTCCTCAGAGCAATCATCCTTAATGGCTGCTTCCCTGGCACGTGCATTGGCACAGTTGTTCCACACACACGCATTGGAAGAATTTTTCTGATGGTCCTTCATGTGTGCTATCCATGTTGAGGTTGTCAAGATTTGTATTCTAGTGACTATGTGGATCCACATGTTTGGGCAATGGTCTTCCTGTCTGAAGTCCTGCAATTGTTAGCAAGCCAGACAGGGAACCAAATGGTTTCAGGTGGACCAGTCTGAGGCTGTGTAGGTAGCAAGTGACAGTCAAGTAGCTCGTACACTAGGTTGGCTCTAAAGGCTTCAACCTTGGCTGCCTGGATGAAGTTACTTCATATTGTGCCTTGTAGTGCATAGGAGTCATCCACCTGGATGGCTCTGTAGCCTATCTTAGGTGTGCCTACAACATGGACAGATGAACCATCACAGAAGCTGCACAACAGCCTTGCAGCTGGGCTTTGGAAAGGGGCTATCCCCACTTTGCAGGCCACAGCATGTGAATGAACAGTGGAAGGGGACACTTGTGCTGCTCTCCTGTGACTATCAAGCCATAAGGGGTGAGATCCTTGCTCTGCTCCTTCTTATAATCAGTGCTGTGATTTACTAGGCCAAGTGTCCACTTTGTGATCCATGCATTAGATACTTGTCCATTCTGGATCTCACCTGACAGAATGTATTTGAGAAGAGTGTGTGTAGTCTGCACAATGACTCACCCACCTCCCACAATGAATTCCCAGTATGTGAGCCTCCACACCAGGGCCAGGCAAACATTCTTATAAGGGATGTACTTTTGCTCTGCGGGCTGCAGGCTGTGAGAGGCATACACAATGACCCTCTGCTTGCCTGCTTGCTTCTGAGTGAGGGTAACACTTATGCTACATTCAGATATAGCCAACTGGATATAAAACAACTTAGACATGTCCAGGTGAATAAGGAGCAGGGCTTTCACTAAGCTGTATTTCAGCTCAGCAAAGGCATTCTGCTTAGGGGATTCCCATTCCAAACTGTGTCCTTAAGGAGCATGTACAGGGGATGAGCCTTCTCTACAAAGGATGAAATCTTTTGATGAACTTGATGAAATCCCTGGAGAAATTGAATGTGCTTAACAGTGCCCTCAGTGCATGTCTATCAGGAGGTGCTAGAAGCTTGGAGATCACCTCCATGCAGTGTGTGCTGGGTGTGCATCGGTCAATCCCCAGTGAGAGTTCCAGGTACTTTAACTCAGTTGTGACCACCTGGGTCTTCCACGGTTCACCTTGAACCTGGTGTCCCTGATCAGACTTAAGATTTCCCTGCTTATCTCTCAGGTCTCCTCCTCTGTCACTACATGTACTAAAATGTCATCCACAGGTATGTTTGGCTGTGAAGACTCTCTCAGTTTATTTTGACCACATGGTGTTACCTCACTGGCATACCTTATCCTGGGGACTATAAATTTGAGATCAGATATGCCCACCATGCCAGAGAGGTTGCCCAGATGGACAAGTAGGCAAAGAGGTCAAACAACTGAAAACAGGTCAAGAACAGAAAAATCCCCAGTCCCATAGCCCAAGGAGACCTCAGGCTATACGCATCTACATAGACAAAGGGTCCTCAGCCGAGAGGAGCCAACTTGATGGGATTAGCGTGTTTTCCCCAGGTTGAGCAACTGTGATTCTGGAAAAATCCTACAAGGCGAGGTCCATCTACATAAACTTACACTGCAGCCCTTTGCAACCGCAACCCTAAAAAGTTGCAACCCAGCATAAACCAATCATACAAACGACCAAGTTGCCAATGTTTGGCATTCCTTTGGCATTCCTTCCTTTGCTGTGACAATTGTTCTCCCCGAGAGAGGGCCTGCCCTCTAGGTACGTTCTGCCCTATAAGTAGTTCTAGTTTTTTGAGGGTCTCTTCAGAGAACTCCCCGCCACGCTAGCAGCCCAGCACTCTATTAGTTGAGTGATGCCCTCAACCGCCTCTTTGCTGAGCTCCGTTCATCTCATCACTTCCTGGACCGAAGACTTCAGGATAGGTGCAATATCACCACCTCTATATTCCCTTTGCTATATATCCTATTCATTTTTTACCTCTTTTCCTTCTCAACAGGCCTTGTGTGCATGAGTGCATTCGTGCGTGAGAACATATTCATTCAATAAAATCCATTTATTTGATATGTTTGTCTGGCTTTTTGGCTTGACCTGACCCTGTAAAGTTGGGTTCAAGATCCTGCTGGGTTACCCTGCCCCTCGTTTTGCTAATGCCTGTGCTCCACTAATTTCCCCCAGCTTTATAACTAGGAGCGAATCAAGGTTTCTCCCACGGGACCCCCAGAAGTAAGGGTAACAGAGTGGTGGAGTAACGTGGGCAACGCCGGCACCTCTAATCTAAGTGGAAGTTGCGACCCACACAGAGTAGGCTGGTGCTGATGTAAGGAACAGCCAACCAAAAGCCTAGAATGCTAGGAACACATGTGTATGTGATTTTGGAGTGATTGAGCCACAGGGCTACTGTTGGGATTGAAAATCTTTTCCCCCTTTCTATTTTGGTTGGTGCATGGCAGCCGCCCCTACATAATCACTAGCGTAGCAGTGAATCACGGCAGATCGCAAGGGCTTTACACAAGCTGACCCAGGAATCTCTCCCTAACTTGGGGACTATCATGGGGTGGGATCCTGAGCGTTAGGTACTATGTCAGGTTTAGCCTACACATATGGTACAGTAGGCACATGTGACTGTAGGAAAGGTCCAGAAACAAAGCAGGTGGTGAATCCCATACTGTAGGAACATGTGGGTGGTGAGTCCCACAGAATTTACAGAAACGGGTGGTGAGCCCCATAATGGCAGGAGTGCAGGTGGTGAGTCCCAGACTGCCAGGAAGTGTAGGTGTGGGTAGTGATTCCTGACCTAGTAGAAGGGAATGGATGGTGAGTCCCATCTCCTGAACAATAAGAGTTCCATCAGGGTTCATGTTCCCCCTTCAGCTTAGGTGTCTAAGTGAAAGTTCTCCCTCAAAGGACCGGAGTTGTCCTCCCCATCCCTGGATCACATCCCTACCCTTTGCTTAGAGTGCGGGTAGCCAGCCCCGGCTCACTGAAGGCAAAAGGGTAATTTGGGTGGCTGTAGATTGGCTCCTAACCCCCTTTCCTAGAGTAGATTCCTTAAGGTTCGTCTCCCTAGTACCCCCCCCCCAGGGATCTCGGTGATCCTCCACGTCACTACAGACCTGGTCCCACATGAATTGTTAGGAATGGAAGCTTTAAGAACTGGCATGGAAGTGAAAATCTCATGCAGGAGGAGAAGGTAGCTGGAAAGCTGGAACGCTGGGTCCCTGTAAAGGGAAATGCCCTTGGAAGGATTTTAGCTTCCAGACTCCCGACCCCTTTTCCACCCTGTGGGAGGCTTACCTCCAGGCCAACAAGCCTTGTGTGCGTGAGTGAGTGTCTTGGTGCTTGAGAACATATTCATACAATAAAATCCATTTATTTGATATGTTTGTCTGGCTTTTTGGCTTGGCCTGACCCTGTAAAGTTGGGTAAAAGATCCTGCTGGGTTACCCTGCCCCTTGTTTTGCTAATGCCAGTGCTCCGCTAATTTCCCTAACCTTTATAACTTGGAGCGAATCAAGATGTCCCACAGAGGACCCCCAGAAGTCAGGATAACAGTGGGCATGGCAAATGCTGAGGCTCAAATGGAATCCTTGCGGGGTACATTTGAAGACGCATTACTAGCCATGTAATGTGAATGTAAATTTATATCATTACAGCTCATGTAGCTTGATGGAATGAAAATCAAATCCACAGCACAATATTTGACACCCACTGTGATGGCTGACAATATACTTGGCTATATTGTGGCATTGCGGCCATGGAAGTCTGCAAGGCACAGCTTTCAGGTTATCACAAAGGATTATGAGGTTATGGGTAGGAAGCTGAAGGACCTTGGTGCTCAGATTGTAATTTCATCTCTCCTGTCATGCCTCTGCCCCAGGACCCAGTCTCCCAGGACCCAGACATGTCTCTTCCCAGTAGCCACACCTCAGAAACATAAAAAGGCAGTACTTATGGTAGCCACTGCAGGAAGCAAAAGGAAAGTCCACATCTTTTTCAGTGCTTATATGGGAAGGGCTTATTAATTAGGTCACAGCTGGCCTGGAGGCTTAGGTTACATAATCAGAGGCCTCAACAACAGAAGGTTTCTGGAATCTACTGATGCTATTGGTAGTTACAGCCATGGGGAAACTTGCTTCCTTTACTTGTGTGCTTTGAACCTCGGACCTCAACACTTCACACGGATTATCAGTTTGAGTTTTGAACTATTCCCTTTCTGGACTGTTGTTGTTTTTCTCTGAGAATTTATTTCAGCCCTGAGGCTGTTTTTCAGAGCTGCCGTTATCTAGCTCATTAAGCAGCGGAGGAGCCTTCGTAGGCTCCCAAGCCCAAGACATCTCCTCCCTGTTAGAGGACATGGCCCACAAAGAGAAAGGAGAATAGCAGATGTGAACAACTGACTCTGCAGATGGTGCTGCCAAGAATGATTTGGCTTCTTGGACCATGGTCTGCATTTTCGCAATGATGGCCTTTTGGCAAGGGATGAGATGCACCTTACAGCTATTGGCAGGAATGTTTTTGCTAAGAGTATCACATATCTAATCAAGAGGGCTTTAAAATGAATTCTGGCAGGGAGGGAGACAGTTTTATTCAGGGCAGGAATTCAGCAAGTGCTTGGGAGAAAAGCCTAAATGTTATATAAAAAGAGTAGGCCAAGTAGTACTAGAGAGCAACAGTGGTAGGAAAATTAACTTTAGTGAAGGGCTTGTGGGAAGGACACGTGGTCTTAAATGTATCTACACTAATGAGAAATGAGCATGAGAAATAAACAATGTGAATTGGTACTCTTAATACAACAAAATATATATGATATAATAGACATCACTGAAATCTGGTGGAATGAGTCTCATGACTAGAATGTAGTAGTATGGGGGTATAACCTATTTCAGAGAAATAGACCAAACAAGAAAGGAGGAGTAGCTTTATATGTCAAGGATGTTTGCACCTGTGAAGAGATCCCTGATCTAAATCCAGGAAGCCAGATTGAGAGCATCTGAGTAAGAATTAAGGGAGTGAGAAACGACAGGGATGTCATTGTAGGGGTCTATGATAGGCCCCCAAGCCAGACTAAGGATTTGGATTATGCCTTCTTGGAAGCGATGGCCACAGATGCAGAAAAAAAAGAGAGATACTACTACTGGGAGATTTCAATTATCCTGATATTTGTTGGAAGTTGAATTCTATCAACAATATTAAGTCCAACAAATTCTTCACTCGCCTTGCAGACAATTTCATGGTCCAGAAGGTGGAAGAGGCAACAAGAGGATCAACTATTTTAGATCTGATCCTAACCAACAGGGATGGCCTTGTTAATGGGGTGGAAGTGGCAGGATCCTTAGGTGGGAGTGACTATGCTGTATTGGAATTTGTTTTTCAGTGGGAAGGGGAAGCCAAGTGTAGCCAGACATGCATTCTAGACTTTGAGAAAACTGATTTCTGTAAACTTAGGGAATTACTGGTTGAAATTCTGTGGTCAAAAATATTGAAAGAGAAGGGAGTTCACGATGGATGGGAGTTTCTTAAAAGTGAGATACTGAAGGAATAATAAAAAACTGTTCCATTAAGGATGAAAAATGGGAGGTGTCTAAAGAAACCAGAATGGGTGACTAAGGAACAAGTGAGCTAAATGTTAAAAGAAACATGTACAAGAAATGGAAGAATGGGGAAATCCCCCAAGAGGAATTTAAACAAATAGTCAGGAGATGTAGGGGGAAGGCCATAAAAGCTAAAGCACAGAATGAACTCAGGATTGCCAGAGAGATTAAAAACAATAAAAAGGGCTTTAAAAAAATTATTAAATTTATTGTTACTTAAAAAGTGCACAAATGTACAGAAGAGAGAAAATCTATATAGAAGACAACTGTGTAACATCAACAAATAGCATACAGCTTTCTACAACAATTTTACTATTATGTAGTTCCCTCAACTATAACTTGAGTTTTATTAATTATATGCCAATACAAATATTATTGTTTGATCATACATCCGTTACTATCCTTTCAATTTTTTCCCTCTTCTCCTGCCACTCCCCATTACCCTCCCCTCCCCCACCTCAAGAAGTGAGTGATTAACCATTACCTTCTCAATAAAACTTATATTTTAATCTTGCATGTCCGTTGTTTTCCTATCCAAGTCTATCTCTCTTCAGGACTATTAATTACATACATTAATGCATATCATCCAAATATTACCAGTGTAGTAACGTGTTCTGTTGTGCTGAAAAAAAATCATATTATTCAAAGATTACTTCTATTAACTACAACTTCCTAACTAATCAAAATTTTCCATACCTAAAATTGTGTTCTTACCCCAGTAAGATTCTCAAATAGGTAATACAATATTCCATCCATTTTTTAAATTGGTTCACAGGCCTATTCATCATAAAGATCATAATTTTATCTAATTCTGCCAATCTTCTATTTTTGGGGTCAAAGGCTGCTTCCACATTTGTGCATAACTTAACCTCACAACTGTATCCATATACAGTATTAGCTTTTTTTGAGTTTTGTTCAGTTGAGTTAAACAACCTGTCACATTTAACAAATACAATTCTGGAATTAATGAAAATTTAATTTTAAATGTTTCAGAAACTATATCATGAATCTTCTTCCAAAATTTCTTTGGCTGTTCACAGTTCCACCATAGGTAGAAAAAAGTTCCCTTTTGTTCACATTTCCAGCAGGTATCTTTTACTTACATAATTGAGATGGAGCTAATTGATCTTAGATAATTGAGATGTAGCCAAGTACCATCTATGGCTCATTTTGTAAAGTTCTCCCTTAAACTGGCTGGCTTCATCAAAGTCCATGTCTGGGTCCATGGTTTCTCCCAATGTAACTAGGTGACCAATATTCTGGGCCCATTTTATCATATTTTCTCTAACTGTATCTTGTTCCATTTCCTAAATAATTAAAGTCTTGTGTATTTTCCCCACCTTATGATCTACTTCTGATTTAAGTAATTTATCAAATTCCTTTTCTTCAGTTTCAAACCTGTCCATCTTCTTATCTATTTCATACTTTTCTATAAGTTGTCTTTCTAATAGCCAATGCATAGTAATTCCTTGTTCTTTAAGTTCCTCTATAGATTTAAATTATGTAGTTCCTTTTTGACAACTCAATATATCTTTGTATGTAATCCATCTATTTATTCTAGGTACTTCTCTCCTGTAAAATGCCTTGTGTACTGATACCCATAAAGGAACTTTTTAAATAAAATCTCCTCTTATATTTTAACCAGACTCTTAATAGGGCCCTTGTTATAAAGTGGTTTGTGAATTCCTTTTCTAACTTTGGCTTTTTCATACCAAATACATGCATGCCAGCCAAAGTATATACCCTCTCCTTCTAATTGTAACCATCTTGAATCTTTTAAAGTGATTCTTTCTGTTACCCATTCCAAACAATTGGCATAATAGTAAAGCTTTAAATTCAGGAGTCCCAATCCTGCCCTGCCTTTAATATTTGTTAAGATTTTTTGCTCTATCCTAGGTTTTCTTCCTCTCCATATATATTTCATTAAATCTTTGTTCCACTCTTTAAAGGGGATATCATTTATTAATATAAGTAGGTTCTGAAAAAAGGAAATTCATCTTAAGTAGAACATTCATTTTAATAGCCACAATCTGCCCTAATAACAATAATTCCAATTTTTCCCATTTTTTTCAATTCTTCTTTAATTTCCCTCCATTTTTTTTTATAATTATTATCAAAGAGATCTGAGTTGTTCTTTGTAATGGTTATACCAGGGTACTTCACTTTCTTCACTACTGCAAAGTTGGTTCTTTCCCACAATTCTTGTTCCTCATTCTTTGACATGTTTTAGTAATTATATTAGTTTTTTCTCTATGTATTTTAAATCCTGAAAATTCTCCAAATTCAGGTAAAATTTCCAATAACTTATTTATGCCATTCAAGGGATCTTCTAATGTTATCACTAAATCATCAGCTGTTCTTGTATTTTCCTATCTTGGGCTACAGCCCCTCACTTTGTGATTTATTCTATTTTCACCAGGTACAGTACTATTTTCTTTTGGAAGGAGACACAGACAGTGTAGTTATTGAGCAGTTTTGCCTTCTGTCACCTGTTATCATTTCTGCATCTAATCCATACAATGGACTTACCACTTTCTTGTTTTTCATCCTGCTCTGAACATGTTTGAAACAAAAAACCTTTTCTATTATTTTGATTTGCCTTTCTTCTATTTCTTATGCACATCCTTTTAAATCTCATTGTAACTTCAGTATCTCTCTCTTTTAAGAAACTTCCATCCATCATGAACTTTTTTCCCTTCGTTTCTGGCCATAGGATCTCACCCAGTATTTCCTTAAACTCATTTAAAAGAGCTTTCTTAAAGTCTAGACTACATTTCCAAGTAGGTTATGCTTTCCCTTTCTTCCCAAGAGAATGTGGTCCATTGAATCCTATTCACCAGTTTTCTCTTTTGATAAAGTTCATGTCAAAGATAATCAACATCCTTGTAACTTTTTCCAGGCAAGTAAAGAATTTATTGAACTTTACATTCCTTACAGTTAACTTCTAACAGAGACATGATAGTTGTAGTGTGCCATTGTATGCTCAGGGGTAAGAACACTCCAGGGGAGAAACACAGACACAGCAAAATTGGTGGTTAACATAACCACAACATTATCCAGCTACAGTTGCTACAGGGTTGGCATGTGCATGGGTCAAGATCCAAACATCAATCAACCTGCATGCTGACCAATGTGCCTGACCCTCTGGCCTGCAGCCAGAATCATTGGAATGACAGCTGTGTGCTGGGCAACTCCTCAGTGTAAGTACCCCCTGCCAGAAGGGGGTGCAGGAAATGCACCTCCTGAGCTGTGTATACCCACTTCCACCCCTGCACCCCATGGATTCCTTAAGGAGACCCTCATACCTACTAATGCTAGATGGGCACTGGTTACTGATGTCCTGGATCCAGGACACATGCCAACTGCCACAAAGGGTGGGCAACCAGGTGAAGTCCTGATGCTCACCTTCCACCAATACCTTGCAGCTGCAGCCAATGTCCCAGAAGCTGACTGAGAAGGGAGATAAGTCCAAAGTCCACAGAGTCTACAACATCCAAGTGCAGCTGTCACCATAGCTACTGTCCACTCATCATATGCCTTTGCTTCCTGCCCAGGTCTCCACTCCACAGCCACCTTCTGCAAACCACCTGTGTCAACAAGTCCAACTTCCTTACACTGTTCACCATAGTCTTGATTGGCAGCCATCTTCTACAGGCAGACCTGCCTCCCACAGTCTCTTGTGAATCCCCCCAACACCAACAAATGAGCTCCTTCCCTCTTGCAGTCCAGCTTCTTGAGTGTATTTCTTCTCACTCTCTGTAGTTGTTCTGTCACCAGAAAATGAGGTGACTGGGAGGTCAAGCTGGGCAGAGGAAATTGGGAAATTTCCATCTGTTCATGAACAAGTTGACAGCCAGATTCTAAGACCTGTTTCATCATACCAAAGCAAAAGCGTGCCTGATGGCCATCAAATAAGGGAGTTGCTCTGTCGCTGAGTACGTGGAGGAATTCCAAAGGCTGGCTCCCCAAGTACTGGATTGGTCGGAGGCAATGAAGATCCAACAAATCCAAGAAGGGCTCAGGTCAGAAATCTTGGAATGGGCTGCCCTACAAGGCAACACCAAAATGTTGATGGGATGGATCTTACTGACTGGAGAAGTGGAAACCTTGCCCAAAGAGTCAAACATGCCTGACCGCAATAGAGTCCCACAGTAAGACCCAAAGACAAAGGCAACCACAGTTCAAAAATGCCCCAGGAACTGGACAATGAAAGTGCAACAAGAAGGCATCTAAGATTGTGTCTCCACTGCAGGAAAGGGGGGCATCTAGTAGCCAATTGCCCACACCTTTCCAAGAACAGGGAAGGAAAAAGCCAGGAGAACAAGAAGCAAGATAAGAAGCCAAGACCCACTGGTGTAAACCCTGTGCTGAACGTGGAGGCAACAAGCTGACATTCTAGAGAGCTGCAGGGAGACAGTGAAGCTTTAACTGACAACAGTGACTACAAGGAATCAGAAAATAGAGTAAGCCTGCCCTCAGCACCAAGGGGCAGGCTGAGACACCCAGAGATTGTGGTGAGTGGCAGTGCTACTCCTTTCTTCATACCCATAGGCTTATGACACTCAGGGGGAGAGAAATATATGGACCTCATGGCCAGAATAGATTCCAGATGCACAAGATGTCTGATGAACCCATCAGTGGCCACAGGAATGGGGCTATGAGCAAAGAATTTGGAGCAGCCCATCTGATCTGTGCAAATGGATGGGAAAAAGATGGCAGGGGGGCTGGTGAAACATCAGAGCACCCCGGTATGGCTGGGGGTTGAGAGTCACTGGGAAAATATACGATTTGTGCTAGCTCCCACCACATGTTACCCAATGCTGTTGGAAATCAATTGGCTGAAATTCCATGACCCCTACATTCATTGGAGCAATGAAGTGATTTATTTCTCAGAGAAAGCATGTCAGGTGCATATATGGGACAGACAGCAGAAGAGAATAACACACACCTCTGAATCCCACAGTGAAGGCAAAGGTGGAGAGGAGATGCTGGGGAGAGTGGACGAAGTGGAGGCAGGGACTTTGCCCATGGAATATACAGACTTGTGTGAAGTGGTGTCTGAGCAAGAGTGTGACCAGCTTCCCCACCACCACAACACTGATTGTGCCATTGTGCTGGAACCTGGGGCAGTCCTGCAAAAAAACAAATTGTATGCTATGTCTCCTAAGGAGATGGAAGCACTAAGGGGGTTCATAGAGAATTTGAAGAGAGGCTTTATTGTGCCAGCACAGTCGAGCATGGCAGCCCCAGTGTTCTTTAGGGAAAAAAGGGATGGATTTCTGAGATTAGTGATGGTTTTTCATTGTTCGAAAACTGTGAGTACATCCAACATATACCTGCTCCCACTAATAAAAGACCTGCTGGCTTGGTTAGCCACAGGCAAGATTTTCACCATATTGGATCTGAGAGACATGTACTGCGTAATGGAAGGGGATGAATGGAAAACAATGTGTAACACCCCACTGGGGGCATTTCAATATAAGGTACTCCCTTTCTGGGTGCAGAGGGAAGGGGGAGTGTTCATGTAGACCATAAATGGTGTTTTACATGAACATTTATATAAAGAAGTTCTGGTTTACCTGGATGATGTACTGATGTACAGCCAGATATATGAAGAACCTGTGGCATTAGTAAGGAAAGTGTTAACTAAATTGAAAGACACTGGACCTTACATTAAACTATCAAAATGCACATTTCATACTAAAAGGTTAGATTACCTGGGGTATCACATATCTGATAAGGGAATAGAAATGGACCCAGCAAAAGTTGTGTGTTAGGTTGGGAACCACCAACAAGCATAGGCAACTGCAAAGTTTTCTGGGGTTTGCTAAATTCTATAGAGAGTTCATTCCCAACTTTGCTCAGGTAGCATCGCTGCTAACAGATTTGCTGAAAACAAAAAAAAAAGGAAAGGTAAAAGAAACAAGAGGGTACCAGTGGGAAACAAACTCAAACCTGGCACAAAAGTCCAGTGGGTGACAGAATGCCAACAAGCCTTTGACAAACTGAAATAACTGTTTAGCTCAGAACCCATATTGAACCATCCAGATTCAAGTCATCCTTTTATAGTACAGGTGGATGTGAGTAATAATGCCATGGAAGCAGTGTTACTGTGAAAAGACATAGAAGGGAAGGTGAGACCTTGCACCTGTCTATCAAAAAAACCCGACCAAGCAGAACTGAATTTGCCCATTTGGGAGAAAGAAGTAGCAACCATAAAGAATGCATTAGAAGCATGGATACATTTGCTGGAGGGGATTTCACACCCTTTTGAAGTCTGGACAGACCACCGTAAGCTAGTGGCTCTGCAGTCACCAAAATGTCTCACTACCAAACAATGTGGGCAAAATGTTTTTTTTTTTAATATAAATTCAAGTTTGTTATCAAACACCTGCCAGAAAACAGGAATTTTTTGGCTGACGCCTTGTCTAGACTACCTCAGCACAATTGTGAAAGACCAGAAGTAATAGACATGATATTTATACCCAACCCCAGCAGCTAGGCTTGGCAGTCACTATGTGCAGCCAGCAAAAGAGAGGGGAATAGATTTTAGAGATTCCTTATAAAGAAGGTCAGGAAAAGTCAAATCCAGACCATGATAGAACAGAGCAACTAACAGAAGTGGTTGGAAAAGGAGGGGAAGCACAAAGAAGGTAAAGTGTATGTCTCTGAAGATACCCAAGTATTGCAGAGATACCTTGATGCCAAATTGGCTGGCTGTTTTGGTTTTATGAAAACCAACATTTAGTGCATAGGGAACACTGGTGGCCAAAAATGAGGGCCAATGTAGAAAACTATGTTAGAAGCTGTCCCATGTGTGCACAGAGAAAATGAGTGGGTAGAAAGCAAAAGGTTCTGCTACAGCCATTGCCGACCCTTCCCCATCCACAGGCACACATTAGCATGGGCTTTATAACAGACTTACTGGAGAGTAACCAAAAAACAGTAACCTGACCTATTTTTGAAACAGGAGCATTTTGTAGGGTGCAAGTCGCTGCCCCAAGCTATGCAGCTAGCCAAATTATTCATTCAATACTTATATAAATTACAGGGACTCCCTCTAAAGGTAGTATCAGACAGAGGAGTACAGTTTACCTCAAAATTTTGGAGGGTATTCATGAAGTTGTTGGGGGCAGAACAGGGCATGAGGACTGCACACACCACCTGGAGACAGATGGGCAAACTGAAAGAGTGAACCAAATTCTTGAGCAGTATCTCTGGGGTTATGTAAATTACGAACAAGATGATTGGAACCCATTGTTGCCATTTGCAGAAATGGTTTACAATAATGCAGTACACCAAAGCACTGGACATGCTCGATATGAAGTAGTGTATGGACAATCACTCAGGCACTTGCCACTACTTGAGGTCATCTAAACTGACCCCCTCAGAATGGGCAGACAAAATCAAAGCAAACTGGCCTATGCTACATAAGGCACTGGACCATGCCAAGGCTATTTACAAGAAATGCACTGACATGAAAAGGGACCAGGGGTAGAAAATAGGGCTGAGGCACAAACATTACTTGTCTAACAAAATTTTGAAATGTACACAGCCATCAAAGAAACTGGGGCCCAAATAGGAAATACCTTGTGAATGGGGTTACAGCCAAGTTAGACCTATTAAAAGTTTATAGGCAAATTCATCTCACATTCCATTTCAGCTTGTTGAAACCAGCAGCCAAAGACATGAGTAACATGAGACTCCGCAAAGCTTTGCCTTCCCCTCCAATCATAGTGGGAGAAGACCAGAACTTGGAAATATCAGAGATTTTGGATTCTAGGAAAAAAGAAAGGAAGGCTACAATACATTGTAAAATGAAAACACCTACCAGCCAGGGAAAGAGAATGGGTAGATACACAACATGGAAGGGCATTACAGCTTATATAGAAATTTCATGACAAATATCCTTAGAAACTGGAGTAGTAGAGTTGGGGGGGGAATGTCATGTCATGCCCTCTCTATGCCATGTGATTGTATGTGAGATGTGGAAAATGTGTATATATGTGGGATGTGCTGAGCACAACAGGTGTGAATAGGAATATAACAGAAAGTTAAAACAGAAAGTTGTTAGAGACATAAGATGTTACCAGATGGTCAGCATTGTTTACCAGCTGGGGCAGTAGATAGCATTTAGCTAGCCTAGATGAGAAACATTTGTTTGTTTCTGTCAAGAACTGCTACTTTGTGTTGCTCAAGAAAACACATGTATAATTTCCATGTTGCTTATTGGAAACACAATAGTTTAGTAAAACAAATGTTGCTGGAATCAAAACCTTGCTACTGTTGGGTTGGAAATTTTTCCCCTTCTGTCTTGGTTTGTGTATGGCAGCTGCTCCTGCTTGGTCACTAGCTTGGCAGTGAATCAAGTCAGAATGCAAGGGTTGTGCACAAACTGTCCCGAGAATCACTCCCTAACTTGGGTCTATTGATGTGGGATCCAAAGTGTTAGGAGTGGGACAAAACACACACAACAAAGCACTCACCTCTCTGGTTGCATGGTCTGTGAGCCACAGAGTCAGGTCTGTGTACCTCTGTAAGTGTTCGGGAGGGCAGGAAATCCCAATCCCTTGTGTACATCTCTCAAGAAATTGTGGTCTGTATATTGTGTGTGGTGGTGACCAATAGTTGGGCAGTGTGCAATGCCATGTGGAGCCACTCTGACGCTAGGTTAAGGCTTTATCCTGAGTAGTAGAAAGGTGCCCCTCCCTCAAAAAAGCACATACGCAGGGCTCAATCTGGTTCCTAGTCCCCTTTTCCCTACTATTTGGCCAAAGAGTGTTAGGTTCCCTTTCTGGGTTTGTTTTCCCCTTGGTAAGCGCTGAGTGTGGTGAGCACCAAGGTTTTCCCCAAAAGGGTCATACATGGCCTTCCCATCCCTGAGAGTCTGGTCCTCTGTTTACTGCTGGTTCCATGGGTTTGTTCTGGCTGGTGGGCTTGAGGGAAACATGTGTGGGTGTCCCAGACTGAATTAAGTTGGCTCTAAGCCGGTGCTTTTGTTGCGTTTGGCGAGCGTGCTAGAACGCACCCTTGTTGCCTTCTAATTGGCATTTTTGTGAATTGGACATTTGGGTTCAATTTTGAGATTGGCAAGATGTTTCACCATGAGGACAAAAAGGATATACTAGAAAAATGGGTTATTAAAACTGGAAAGAACCCCTAGAAGGAAGGATCCTTTAATGCTGAGGATCCCTTCAGACCATGTGAGAGATCTTTTGTAATAAAAGTAAAGAAAAGTCTCTTTTTGGACCATCGAGAGACACAATGGCTGCATGGGGACTCTGGATGGCTATGCATGATGCCACCCACCTAAATAAGGATCTCTGTAAGTTGGCCAATAATTTGGCAAAAGAATTGAAGACGGTCAAAGCCCAAGTTCAAATGCTGATGGCAGATAAAGCAGCTTTTTCTTCCTTTGACCAACTACTTGGCAAAATTGGATATAGCCACAGTTAAAAACCAGTCTCTCAGAGAAAAAGTCCCTACCTTGAAAAACAATCTTACCAAGACATAGCACGTGGCTCAATTTCTGGCTAACCAGGCAAAAAGGAGCCAAGAAAAGGTTAGCCATGAAGCCTGTGAGCGAATTCTCACAGAGATAACCCAAAGATTAACCATTAGGGAGGCCGTAACTTCTGCGGTATGTCCCAAAGTTGTTCCCCCCATTCCTGAACAGGTTTTTGAGGACTCTCTTCCTGAGGATGCCCACCCCCAGACCCACTTTTAATCCTGACTGGGAAGAGCCAGCAACACTTAGACCAGTAAAGACTTGTTCCATGACAAGGCGCAAAACTGAAGCCTCTAATGACCCTGATGAGGTCCAGGAAGTGACAACAGTTTGTGTCCCCTGGAGAGCCTCAAAGCGAGAGCCATTGCAGACAAGTTAGGTCCCTTAAATAAGGACACTTGGATCACGTGACTGATGGCCGTTGCCCATTCCTACCCCACAGCTAATGGTCAGGACTTGATCCACTTAGCCAGGTTTTGTATGTCCCCTGCAGACCTGCCCACCTTGGAGTCTGCAGTGGCCACCTGGGAACTAATTGGCCTGGACAACCATGAGTGGATGCAGGAAATCCTCCAGATCTTGTGGCCAGGACAAACAGCAAATGCACTGTTCATTGTAGAAAGGCAGAGGCTTACGTCGCTAGGAAAAAATGTTTAGCTACCCTGGTGGGCAAGGTGGATTTCTCTCTACAGTTAGTGTTACTCTGATTTCTGGGGGTCCTGTGGTGGACCCTTCACTGTGCTCAGTACTATGGAGAAATGGGAATTAGCCAGAGCACAAGCTATAACACACGAGAGGCAGGGTAACGTAATGAGATCTTAAAGCCCAATTTTTATGGGGTCAAGCCAAACCAAAGACCACTTCAAATTGTTAAAGAAATGATTTTTATTTTATTTTTTATTAAAAATCAGTCACTGCGCGTGTTCGCACTTACGCACTCACTCACCCAAGAGCTAAAAGAAATAAAAGAGCGGAAAATTGATAGGGGATTTTGGAGAGGAGTTTTCGGGGTATACTGCACCTGGTCCAGAAGACTGAAGACAGAGACAGCAGCAGAGCGAGCAGAGAAACTCAGCATGTGGAGAGCTGAGGGGATTGCCAGACGGAGAGACGTGGAGTAGAGAGGAAACCGGAGCGATCCGAGGAACCACTCGAAAACTGGGTCTTTTTATAGGGAAAAATGTACCTGGAGGCTAGTCCTTTCCTGGGGAGAACAATAGGTAGGGGAGCTAAGACAAAGCTCCAAAATGTGCTTGATTTGGAGCACAAAGCTCCGAAATGTCAGAGTGCTTAGCTGGATTAGATTTAGCTGGGCTTGTCAAAAGCCGCGGCAGTATGCAAATGGCCCTCGCTTGATGGACTGTTTGTCAGGAGTGCTAATCCTGCCAAGATGGCTTCTCGGGGCAGAGAACTCTTTGTAGGTTTTAATGGGTGCATGTCTGGAGGGCTCCTGGGGCTACGTGACAGATTAAGTTACTGGCCAGACCGGGTTTGTCCTATTGCAGCCGTTCGGCCATGCCTGCCTGCGCGCTCGTCCAGGGGACCCTCCCAAGCATGTGGAGATATAAATTTATTTGATATTAATAAATTGTAGACCCCGGGAGAGGGATAACTACCACAGTAACATTAGGCAAATTTGACTATGATGCAGAGGAGTTTAAAATGCTCCTGTACGGAGATCTTAACTCACAAATTAAAATGGCACTAAATCCCACTAACACAAACAGAATTACTTGGGCCAATCTATCCCAACAAATTAGGAAGGTTTCTGATCTTCTTAGGGAGTCAAGTACTATCAAAACTATAAAAGGTGCCCGGAGAAGTATGGACCCAAAGTTGTGAGAACCTGTCCAAACAGTCACCTATAGTAACCATGGGCGGCATACCCAATACAATAAGGCAGGTGGTCTTGGCAGTTCAGCCCCTCATGGTAACACAGGAGGGAGCGGTAATCATTCGGGGGGGGGGGTGGCAGTCAGAACTCGAAGGACTCACATGGTAACTCCGCTTCTGGTGGCGGCTGTGGCCAGAGCGTCAGTTCTTCCATTCCTGCAGGACACCCAAGGAAAGCTGAAGAATGGGAGACACATGGTGGATGCCATCAGCAGCCCGGTGGGCAAGATCCTTCATGACTGGATCCGAGCGAGGAGCGGAGACATGCTTGAGAACTGCTTAAGCAAGCAGGGGTTGACATGTGTCAGTTCCATATGAGGCCCATCGTAGAATTGATCAAAGTGCTCACCAGACCGTCAAGCAGATCCACCAACGCCTCGCAACCTGTGAATATTGTACACTCACTTGATACTCACTTGGATGTGTGTTAGGGGCACCTGAGGTCCAAGGATCTTCCCCAAGGTGTAGTGGCTCTTCTGGATCCAGACATATGGGGAAGACCAATGGTGAAGGCAGGTATTGGGACCGCTCGGGCTGAAACTCCCACCAAGCTCTTGGTGGACACCGGAGCTGTGCAAAATGTCCTTCACCCAGACTTAGCAGCCTGTGGGAAGCCTACCTCTGAAACCATTGCTTTGTCAGGGTACCAAGGAAGCGTCCACCAGACAAAGATTGTAGATAATGTCCCTATCACAGTAGGGAAAATCCACAAAGAGATCAGGGCATGAGAAAATAGGAAGGAAGATGATGGCACTCTGGGAACCCCCTTCCTAATTCAGCATAATCTGACATAGTGAATGGCTTGCTTTGGCAAATAGATGGAGGCCCCAATCTAGTGTCCGCCATTTATAGATGTGCTGCCCTTAAGGCACCCTGTCCATTGCGTCCTATAGAAAATGATCCCAGGACACTGGGATTCCCAGAGGTCTGGATCACAGAGAAGACTGAGTGCAGCACTGTTAAAGATGCCTGCATCCTGATTGAAGGGAGAGATCCACCTCCGCAATGGCAATATAAGTGTCTGGCATTGGTAAGACCATTGAGGGGTTGCTTAAATGGGATGCAATCACCCCTATTCAGTCCATCTGCAATGCACTCCTCTGGCCCATTCCAAAAGCAGATGGGAAGACATGGTGCATGATTGTAGATTTTTAAGCCCTTAATGCCATGACTCCCCCTGTTGCCTCTGTGGTAGCCAAATACAATGAAATATTAGCTGCAATTGCTGCAGGCACCAAATACTTGTGTTGTGGATTTGGCTAATGCCTTTCACTCAGTTAGACTCTACGAAGCATGCTGGTACAAATTCACCTTCACATTTCGAGGGCAACAGTACATCTTCAAACAAACCCGACAGGGTTTCCACTCTGGCCCGAGCATCTGCCATTCCTATGTCATTAAAATGTGGGACTGACTAAGAATGCGCACTGAAAAAGAAATAAAAGCTTTAGGACATGAATTTAATTGGTTCCCATGGAGACAACTTAAAGAGAGATTTAAAACGGATCAAAAATTATATGCATTTGAAAGAAAAGAAAATGAATTAGATCTATTGATGAGGGGGGAACCAGAAGAAAAGAATTTCTAAATTTTATAAACTACTGTTGCAAAGAGAAATGGAATCAGAGGTTGTCAAAGATAATATGGTTAGGTGGGCACAAAATATTGGACATCCAATTGGATTGAGGGCATGGAAGATAGATATAAAATTCACACCAACCTTAAATTTAAGAGAAAATTTTTATAGAATGCTACACAGATGGTCTATGACACCAGAAAGATTGCAAAAAATAACTAAAAATGGAAATACGAGATGTTGGAAATGTGATGAAAAGGTGGGGGGTCATTCTTTCATATGTGATGGACCTGTAAAATAGCAAGGAAATTCTGGAAGGAAATACATGATGAAATTCAAAGAATATGTAATTTAAACTTTGAAATGAAGCCAGAATTTTATCTGTTAAATATATTAGGGCACCAAAGAGAAATAAGGTGTCACCAGAAAATATTGTTATATTTGATAACTGCTGCAAGATTGATATATGCGCAATATTGGAAAGAAAAGAAACATGTTGATATAGAAGAATGGAAATTAAAAGTCCTGGATATGGTGGAGACAGAAAAGTTAACATTTTCTTTGAAAAATAAAACTATCCAGAACTTTGAAAGGGAATGGAGGGAAGTTTTGAACTGGATAAAGACATAGTATAAGAAAAGAAAAAGGAATAAAGTAAGATTGTATGTAAAGTAAAGCAACAAGGTAATAAGATAATGCAATAAAGTAACAATGTTATAATATAACAATGTAATAATCTAAGATGTAACAATGTAAGAATATCTTTTCTTTTGAGCAAGCAGTAACTATGTATGAATAGTATGAAAATAAGCAGATTCAACTGGAAAATAAGCTTGGAAGTGGGGAGGGTTTTTTTTTTATTTTCAATTATAAAGTTCTTTAAAAATATTTTTTTAAAAAATGTGGGACTGACTAAAGCCAACTTCAAGGCAGCACATCCCATCCTATGGGGACAACATTCTAGTTCACGCACCTACAGCCGAGAAGGCTACCGAAGTCACCAAGGAAGTCTTAGGGATACGGATACTGGTAAATACCAGTTCGGTTAATGGAAAGACAACTGCCCTCCAGGACTTCATCCTGGATGAGCATGTAGACCTGGCATGTATTACAGAGGTTGGATGAAGCTGGAGGGGCTAATCTCTCTCAGCTTTGTTAACCAGGATTCTCTGTTCAGCAGCAGCCGAGACCCAGGGCCAGGGAGGTGGAGTCGCAGTAGTCTATCGAAATTCTATCCCCCTGCACAGGTGCCCCATCCCACAGTTCTCTGGGTTAGAGAGTTCTGGGAGTAGAGTTCTGTTGCCATGGACAGATCACTACCTGGTGGGGTTTAGACTTACTGGGACTCAGAACCTCCACAGGGGTGAGGAACCCATTAAGATGGTCCACCCCAGGAGGCTTATGGATCCAGATGGATTTCTGATAGCTTTTGGGGAATTTCTTGCTGCTTTGACAGGCAGTCCTGTCGAAGTCCTGGCTGATTTCTGGAATACAGAATACAGAAATGACCAGGGCAGTGGACATGATCGTCCCTGAGCACCCCCTCTCACGTAGTGGAGCCAAACCATCCCCCTGGTTTTCCAGGTAGCTGGTGGTGATGAAACATGTGAAAAGGAGACTAGAGCAACGTTGGCAGAAAACTTGGAACACATCTGACAGAACACAGGCTAGAGCTTATTTGAAAGCCTATTCTGTGGCAATAGAGACAGCAAAGGCATAATTCTTTTCTGTCTCTATTGCGTCTGCAGAGAGCCAGCTGGCAGACCTGTTCTGAGTGGTTAGGGGTCTTTTACACTCAGACCCAAGAGAGGAAAATCGAGACCAGTTGATGGCCACTGTGAACAATTTGCTCAGCACTTTACAGACAAAATCACTCAGATCTGCTCCGACTTGGATGCCGTGATTGATACAGATCCTGTGGATGTAACTCTGGCCTCTGCTTGTCCAGTGATAATGAATACTTTTCAATTTGTACAGCCTGAGGATGTGGACAGGATCCTTGGAGATATGAGAGCCACCACATGTGTGCTAGATCCTTGCCCTTTCTGGCTTATTAAAAAAGCCAGAGGGGGACTGGCTGAGTGGGTAGAGGGTGTGGTTAATGTCACGTTGAGACAAGGTAAGGTTCCAACTTGCCTCAAGAAGGCTGTTATAAAACCTCTACTAAAAAGCCCTTCCTTGATTCCACTATTTTGGATAATTACCAGCCTGTCTCTAATATTCCATTTCTGGGCAAGGTTCTGGAGCATGTGGTGGCCTCTCAGCTCCAGGAGTTTCTGGATGAAATGGATTATCTAGATCTACTTCAATCTGGTTTCAGGCCAGGCTATGGGACTGAGAAGGCTTTGGTCACCTTGGTGGATGACCTACGCCGGGAACTAGACAGGGGGAGCATGTCCCTGTTGGTTCTGATGGACCTCTCAGCGGCTTTCGATACCATTGACCATGGTATCCTTCTGGGTCACCTTGCAGGGATGGGACTGTTTTACAGTGGCTCCATTCTTTCCTGGAGGGCCGAAGCTGGATTCCTGTTCAACCTCTTACCCTTTGGCCTGCGGAGTCCCTCAGGGTTCGATCTTGTCCCCCATGTTATTTAACATCTACATGAAACCGCTGGGAGAGGTTGTCCAGAATTTTGGGGTTCGGTGTCATCAGTATGCAGATGACACCCACCTTTATTACTCCTTTCCACCACAAGCCAAAGAAGCTATCTTGGTCTTAAATCAGTGCTTGACATCAATAATGGACTGGATAAGGGCAAACAAGTTGAAACTTAATCCAGACAAAACAGAGGTGCTCCTGGTCAGTAGAAAGGCGGATCAGGGGATAGGGATCCAACCTGTGTTAGATGGGGTCACACTCCCTCTGAAGACACAGGTTCACGGCTTGTGAGTGCTCTTGGATTCAACTCTGAGCCTGGAAGTCCAGGTCTCAGCAGTAGCCAAAAGTGCTTTTGCACAATTAAGGCTTGTGCGCCAGCTGTGCCCTTTCCTTGAGATATCAGACTTGGCCATGGTGACACATGCCTTGGTTACATCCTGGCTGGATTACTGTAATGCACTCTATGCGGGGCTGCCTTTGTTTGGAAACTTCTGCTGGTCCAAAGAGCTGCAGCCGGGTTGTTAATTGCAGCTGGTTACATGGAGCATACAACACCCCTGCTGCAATAGCTCAACTGGCTGTTGATCTGTTTCTGGGCACAATTCAAAGTGCTAGTGACGACCTTTAAAGCCCTACACCACTCAGGTCCAGGTTATTTGAAGGACCGTATCCTCCCTTACGAACTAGCCCGGGTGTTGAGATCTACAGGAAACGCCCTTGTCTCAGTCCCACTACCCTCACAGGTGCATTTGGTGGAAACATGGCAGAGGGCCTTCTCAGTGGCTGCTCCCAGGATCTGTAACTCCCTGCCCAAAAAGGTTAGACTGGCACCCTCCCTGCCTACCTTCAGGAAAAAGTTAAAAACATTCCTCTTCCAGCAGGCATTTTATATGTAATTTCTATTGGTGCTGGTTATTTTAATTGTTAATTGATATTTTAATACTGTGTTTATATGTATTTTAACAAGTTTTAATTATTACTGTGGTTTAATTTTCTTTCAACTTTTGTATACGACATTTTTAATTATGTTTCTTTTAATGACTGTAAGCCACTTTGAGTCCCCTCGGGGAGAAAAGTGGGATTAAAAATAAAGATGATGATGATGATGATGATGATGATGATGATGATGATGACAACAACAACAACAACAACAACTAAACAATAATACTGGGTTCAAGGGGAACAGGGAAAAGGCCCAGATGGTCATGACTGAGGTTAAGTACTTGGGACTTTCCTTAGGCATCAAAGGCAGAACACCTGAAACACAGCGAGTGGAGGTAATGGCAAAGCTCCCCGCACCCACAGATATGCATTCACTTAGGGCCTTGTTAGGAAATTTTAACTTCTCACGGGACTTTATTGAGTCCTTTGTGGAGAAGGCTAGACCCCTGTACACCCTACTAAAAAAAATGCAGAATGGAAGTGGGGACTTGAACAGGAAAAGGCATTCACTGAGCTGACAATCAGCTTTGGCAAGGCCCCCGCTCTTGCTCACACAGATGTGACCAAGCCATTTTACATCCAATTGGCAACATCCAAGCATAGCATTGGTGCCACCCTCACCCAAGTGCAAGCAGGCAAGCACAGGGTTATTGCGTATGCCTCTCATGGCCTGAAGCCAACTCAGCAAAAATACAGCCCTGTGAAAACGTTTGCCTCACCCTGGTGTGGGATCTCACCCACTGGGAATTCATTGTGGGAGGTGGCAAAGTCACAGTGTGGACTACATACACTCCCTTGAAATACATCCTATCTGGAAAGATACAGAATGGCCAAGTGTCCAACGCTCATATAGCACAGTGGACTCTGCTCTTTTTTTGTAATCGGTTAACTAGTGCCAGAGTGAAGCTCTGGCTCCATATGGCCTGATAGTCACTGGGTAGCAACACGAATGTTCCCTCCCATCATTCACTGGCCTGCAGTATGGGGAGAACCATTCGAGGGAGCACAGCTACAAGGCTTTGTATGCTGGCTCTGCGATGGTTCTTCTCTCCATGTTGCTGGGACCCCCAAGACAGGCAATGGAGCCATCTGAGTGGACGACTCCTTTATCTTAAAGGGCCCTGCTAGACCCCACTCCAGTCAGGCAGCCAAAGTAGAAGTGCTCTGGGCCATCCTAGAATTCAAGCAGCTGGATTGCCCCCTTGCCATTTATACAGACTCAGATTGGTCCACTAGGGCAGCTACCATTTGGCTCACCAGTGAGTGCCAGATTTCCAATGGGAAGACTATTGCCCATAAGGAGAAGTGGCTCCACATAGCCACTTGAATACAGGACAGGACTCCCCTCATTTGGATAGAACACATGAAAGGTCTACAGAAAAACACTTCTGACATGTGCATGTGGAACAACCATGCCAACGCACACACTCAGGAGGCAGACCCAAGGATGATGGGTCTTTGGACACTGCCCCCATGCACTCCATTAATGTCAACCCCAAGAAAGTGGTCACCACCCCACTACTAGATTTAGCCTGTCTTTAGAGGAACAATTCCCAACTTAAAGAACTTTCAGACTCAGGAAAAGACACCACAGGGCAGTACACCATAGAGGAGAGAAAGGGTGTCATTTGGGCTGTGGATAAGAAGGGCTGTCCTCACTGGATTGTGCCCATGGAGGTCCAGGGAGACCTCATTCAGTTCTTCCATGAACTGGGATATAAGAGTAAGCAAGAAACATTGGAGAGAGTGCAGGAAATGGGATGGTAGCCAGGCATGTGCCAGGAAGTCGAGCAGTTGGTGGATAACTGCCTCTCCTGCACTATAGTTAATGCAGACCAAACCAGCACCAAGGCTTCCATCCAGAATCAGCAGATCGAAGGCCCATGGGCCAAGATCCAAATAGGTTCCCTGCCCACAACAGCGAGAGGAAACAAGTATGTTTGACAGTGATTAATCCCTTTAGTAAGTGTGTTGAGGCGTTCCCTTGTAAGAGCAATACTGTGGCTACTGCTGTGTCTTTATTGTTCAACAATGTGTGGTCTCAATGGGGTATCACTCATGAGTTGGACAGTGACATAGGGGACCATTTCACTGGAAAAGTCACGCAGGAACTTTGCAAAGCTCTTGGGATCAAGCGGTGATTCCACATAGCCCTCGTTCACAGAGTTCAGGGCAGGTAGAGTGGGCCAACTGCACCTTGAAGGAAGCACTCCGAAAGGTAGTGGGTTCAACAGGGCGCAATTGGGATAAGAAGCTCCCCATCATCTTAATGGCACTTAGCGGGATGAAGGCAGCCCACAGATTTATGCCACACATGGTTATGACTGGAAGGAAGATGCTGTTGCCAGAAGATTTCTGGTTTGATACAACTCTTCCCTCTGATTTGGAGACAGTTGTAATTAGCAACGAATGGGTTAAGACTCTCATTCAGGAACTCTCCAAAATTCACAGAGAGGTGGCTTTGCAGTTAGGTTGAAACATGCAAGCCGTGGACAAATGGCTAGGCTGGGTCTGCAACCCATGCCAATGGGACGAAGGACAACTGGTAATATACCGGAAGTTCTCCCAAGATTAGCACGCTCTGTCTGCTAAATAGCAAGGTCCAGTTAAAATCACCATGAGGTTATCACCTGTGGTGTGATGTCTCTTTAAGTTAATTGTAGTTCTACTCCAGCTGTATGGTATTTAAGGAGCAAAAGCTTCTGTGTTTGTTTGACCTTGCATTGAATCCTTGGTTGGAGCTTGTGAAGGAAATAAATCTTATCTCTTCTGGACCTTCAGTGGTGTGTGAGTTTATCCTTGTAACAGTGAATATTACATCACCAGCTGTTTATCAAGTTGCAATTCCACACAAGAAGGGACAGCAGCTCAAGTTATTTCCATGTTTCCCAGCTAAAGGAGTGGAAAGGCTCTGAGCCAGCACCAACCAAGACACAGTGAACGCGGACAGAAACTCCTGCAGAGGCCCCTGCCCCTGTGAGCACCATTGAGATATGGCAGGTCTCAATTAACTATAAGGAGCTGCCCACAGTAGACCTGTTTGAGACGTTTTTGAATTGGCAGCTACCCTGAAGAGATATGCCTAGTGTTCTCTCTGGCCCACTGTATATAGTTTATAGATGTAGATATAGTAGATAGTGGAGTTTAAGCTTCTCCCCTGCAGCTCAATGAAGGCAATCATGGAGACAAAGATTGCTGATGAGGTAATGGCCATTTTTCTATTCTTCCTGCTGTTAGTCTTCTCTGGGCCCCTTCCAGCCAAATCCCCTAGCCAGTTTTACCTCTGGAGCTGCGCCATTGTAGCAGCCAGACACCTTCCAGGAGAGGGTATGTAGTGTAGGATTGTCCCAGTGAGAGACGGTACTAACCCAAAACACATTTACTTATTCACACAAGTATAGCAATGGTTCGCCTCGTGCACAATTGCAAAATGTATTTATCCAGAGAACCAGAATGAGGAGATTTTCTGTCAGGAAGGTCCCAAGGCAAATAGCCCTGACTATGTTGCTTGGTGCAGTGGCATTTGAAGGTCTCATTCAGACAACCCCAAGCCAGCCTGTGACATAGTTGTTGCTCTCATTCTCCCACAACACTGGCAGCACTCACACTCCATGGACATTTTCTTTTGGATTCATGGGGGGGGGGTGCACCTGTTATCTGCCCATCCAACCAGCAGGCAATGCAGACTAGCAATGTAATCTTTGGAACTTTGAACCTTTGGAACTGGCAGTGATCTACCTAAGTTGAACTGTTTCCCAATTCATTCCTAATGAAGGAGCGTTATCCCATTGATTTGTACTATTGTTTTGCTATATGTAGACATTGTATAATTTGTGTGTGTGCGGTCAGGAAAACTCCACTCTTTATTCTGATCTTTCCCCTCATTGTGTGACAAGCACAATTGGCAATGTTTCTCCAAATTGTCCATCCCTAGTCAGTGCTGGAGAGACAGGTGTGATGGAAGTCCATGATACTCCCTTACCCTCACTCCTATCCCAACTTTCCTATTCCCTCCTCCAAAATTTGCTAAATTTCCAAATTACACAAAGTGGGTCCTGTCTAGAAAAATGAAACCTCACGAGCTCTGCAAAGTTCCATTTTTTTTTGGGGGGGGGAATCTGTAAGGCCCCACTTTGAGGGTCCCCAATACCAGTGAGGTCTGGATGGGCACCATACCCAATTGGCATTATGTTTTGGCAACAGAATTAATTGGCCTTGATATGCCTGTGAAGTGACTGGAAGGTCAAACCGGGCAAGGGGTTGTTCTGACGGAAAATGTGTGAAAGAAAGGAGAGTCAGCCTAAAATCCCCAAGGTAAGATTAGGTCACTTGCCAGGCACAACAACCAATGCCCTGCAGATGATTGATTTAGGCAGAAGCAGGATGCCTCCTCCAACAACACCCAGCCAGAAACCCACCAGATTTACTCTGATCCTTTCATTACTCCAATCTTTGCATTCCTCAACCCTCACTCATGATTGGATTAATCATCACGTCCTTGTCAATCAAACACTGTGCACATTAACAGTCGACTGGACCATTGTTAGGACAAAGGTCCCCTGCTGTTTCTCACCTGGGAACTTTCCCAGCACAGGTCATTTTTCAGGTTCATATACCCCTGATTTCAGGCTCAAAACTTGCTGTCTCTCACCCTTCTGAGCGTCAATCTGTCCGTCCAACTCTGAGAACTGCCCTTGGGTCCAGCAGCCAAGCCACCACATCCTGTTCTCCACTCCTCATCTGATATGGTAAATATCATCCGAACCCTTCACAGTTGCTCTCCCATTTTCCTCCCTTTCTCTCGGTTAACTCTTGTGCGAGTGTGTGTATCTGTGGATCATTGAATGCGTGTGTGGATTTATTGTAATAAAACACAATTTTGATTTCTCTACATCACTGTGTTGGCTGAGTCTTTCCTGTGGGTGTCTGTAGACACTGGTAGAAGGATCTCACTAAGTTGCCCCCCTCTCGTTGGCCTCCTTGTTTTGAGCTAATTAATTTCCCACCTTTGCAAGGAGGTACTGGCATCACAGGGTAGTCCTTGTGGCACCTATGTTTTGAGGTAACAGTAAGCCCTGTAGTGAAAGGCACCAATATGATAATGGCTGGATTGGGAGAGATCCACTCAGGACAAGACTGCCAGATTGGCTGTCTCCTGCCAGACACCCAGAATTGGGAGTGTGTGGTGGATTCAGAAGAAGCCCTGAAAAGAGGCGTTGAGTAACCACCTCCAACAGCTCAGGGCATGGCTGTCAGTTGCCTGTACACTGCTGGACCCCCAGGAGCCCAAAGTGTGGGAAGGGGTACAGTAAGTAGCCTTGAGAAGGGCTGTTGTGTGATCAGCTCTGAGTAACACCTTGCTCACTTGTCTTCTCCTCCTCCTCACACTTCTCTCTTTGCCACCATGCCACTACTCCGTTGCTGTTTCTCTCCTTTTCCCTTTTTCTGAGGTTCTCTTTGGACAAAGCTCTCAAAGGAGTGAACTCTTGTCTGAAGAGCAACTGCTTATAAACCTGGAAACCCAACCTGAGTGAAGTCTGCACAGTCATTCAGCCCAGGATTTTCTCAACCAGTGAAACCATGATTTGAATTCATTGGCTACTCCCACGCTTCCTCCCAGGACTGTGCAGGGCCACACAACATGCTGGGAGGAAGAACCTGGTGACTCTGACAAAATGTTGAAGCCATCCCTCTGCTGCCACCCTAGAGTCACAAACAAGCCAAGTGGTGAGTTGTGTAGCTCCATTTCTAATGTATTCAATTTTTTTTGAATATTTGATAATCTGATCTAGGAAAACATCATTGAAAACCTCAGCCTGATTGGAGATTTATACCAGCCCCTCTACACATAACTTAGGTTAGACATGTTGAAATTAAAAAAAGAAAGTTATTAAGTTTGTATGTATACAGATGAACTAAAGAAAGTGATGGATTTCTCTAAACCTTTTCTAGAAGAAAAGGTTGATCTTGCAATCCAAAGATCAGCTACATTGAAGATAGGTTGGGAGATAGTGTAGAGTTGCCACTCACAATAGTATTTATTTTGTGTAATTTGATTTTTTAAAAATATTTTTATTGAGACATGCACAGCTTATATGTAAGACACACATAAGGATAAACTAAAGAGAAAACAAGAAAATAGACACAATATACAATACATAGACTAGACCAAACTATACTAAACTAAACAAATGATGGTGGTCAGACTTGACTCCCAACCTCTCAGTAGATGGTTATCAAAGATATATATTATTAACTTCCTCAAACTTAAAAAATCTACATAGTAAAAAGATAAAAATTCTTTTCTAACCTATCTCATATACTTTGGTGGAGTAATATTTCTACTTATAACTCAAACTTTAAAACATTTCCCTAACAATAATAATAAAAAAATTAAAAACTTGTACCAGTCTTTTCTCAAATCTCTTAGCAGACTATCTTTTAATAGAATAGTTAATATATCCATTTCTGCTAAGTCCAAAAGTTTCATGATCTGGTATCTCTGACTTCTTCCACTTCTTCACAATGAGTACTCTGCCTGGAGTAGTCATATACTGTAGAACTTTCATATCTTCCTTTGTTAACCTTCTGTCAGTCCCAATAAACTCATCTCTGGCATTAATTTTATCTTAAACTTTTTTTTTCTCATCAAATGGTGTATCATACACCAAAATTTCTCAATTTTCACACAAGTCCAGCACATATGAAAAAAGTTCATTCTTGTTTGCCATACTTCAAACAAATATTAGAAAAACCATTATATATTTTAGACAATTTTTCAGATGTCAAATATCATCTATACATCATTTTGTAAAAGAGCCTTTCCACACTACACTGTAATAGTGCTATTACTCCACTTTCAACATTCTGTGGAATTCTGGAGTTTGTAGTTTACTGAAGCCAAAGAGCTCTCTGACTGAGAATTCCAAATGCCCTCCCTAAACTGCAAACCCCAAGATTCCATATGGTGTTGAAAGTGGAATAATAGCACTATAATCGTGTAGTGTGGAAAGGCCCTTAGATCAGAACAAAGTGTGAATTTCAAATCTTCAGTCCAGCAACAGAAACAAAAACTGGGAAGCACGTGTCTGAATCAGCAAAGGAGAAAGAGAGACTAAGCTCCACATGCTTGTAAATAGAATAAATTTTATTCTTTAAAAAAAACCAACATGTTTTGGGCTGTTTACATATTTTTGGCCCTCTTCAATACATTATTGTCAATCTACTATATAAAAGTCAAAGTATGTGAGTGATTTTGTCTGTTTGTCTGCATCTGGCAGGTAAAGACCTCATACAATTGGCTGTGTGAGGTGAGAAGACCTCATATGATTGACTGGCTGTGAAGATTCTATGGAATCCTGAGGTTGGCAGTTTAGGGAGGGGCCTTTATAATTCTTAGCTGAGAGTTCTTGGGCATCGGGTCAGTTGCTATGGAGACGAGGCCTACCAGCAAGAAGAAGGGCAAAGTATTCCCTCAGAAATCAATCTCTCTGTCTGTTAACAACTCTGAATACAGATTGGATTGGGGAATATGGGAAGAAGTTACAGGTACTGGAATAGGCCACTTGCTGAGGCCTAGCAGCAAGGAGGAGGGCAGTGTATTCCTTCAGGAATACTGTGTATGTAAATAACTCTGAATACAGATTGCATTGGGAATTATGGGGAAAAGTTACAGGTACTGGAGAAGACAATTTGTTGAGTTCTTAAGAGGAAAATAAAATCCCAGGCCGGTTGCTATGGAGACGAGATCTAACAGCAAGAAAGAAGGCAGTGTATTCCCTCACAAACCCAAACTCTGTATTTTAATAACTCCAAATACAGATTGGATTGGGGAATGTGGGGAAAAATTACACGTACTGGACAAGGCATTTTCGAGAATTAGAGACACAGGATCTCAAATCTGTGTATTTCAACCACATCTAACTCCTAAGGTAAGTAAGGTAAATTCTAAGGTATGAGACATAGGATCTCAAATCTTTCTTACAAGTATTACCTATAAGAAAATAAAATCCCGGGCAATGCTGGGTATATACGCTAGTATTAAATAAAAGAACAACACACATATATAAAATCCAACAAGTTTAAACGGCAGAACATTATATACATAATAAATCATGATATGTATAAGATTTATTTTGTATATAATGTTCTGCTATTTGAACTTGTTGGATTTTATATATGTGTGTTCTTTTATTTAATATTGACAATAATGTATTTGTTTTTAACTTGTTGGATTTTATATATGTGTGTTGTTCTTTTACTTAATGTTGACAATAATGTATTTTGTTTTTAATACAGCCCCTGAAGAAGGCCAAAAATAAATAAACAAGCCAAAACACGTTGGGTTTTTTTAAAGAGTAAAATTTATTCCATTTATAAGCACTTGGAGCTTAGTCTCTTTCTCCTTTGCCAACTCTCTAGTCCACACATTTTCCCACTGTTTTAATTGAATAGCATGCCACACATTCTGAGCCCATTTAATCATAGTCTTTAACTTGTTCATCTTCTATTTCAATTTTTCACAGAAAACTATACATTTTAGTAATCAATGCTTATCATTTGAACATAATTGCTTTTTAAATTCCAATCTAATAAGGTCAAAACCAAACAAATTCTTATGTATCTTAAAATGCTGTCAATTGTCTACAAGCAACCCGTCTAATATTCAAACCTTCTTGAATTAAAGCATCAGTGGACTTAATACATCATTGATCATGTTGAAAAATATACAGGTCTCTATATGTAATCTATTTATCTTTATGCACTATTTCTCTGCTGAAAAGAGCGTCATGAGGAAAACCCCATAAAGGCATTTTTGAAAAAAAAAATTGTTTCATATTTACTCCAAACTGTGAATCTTACATAATGATTATTGAAATCTATATTTGCTTTAATCTTATCATACTACAGAAAGGCATGCAGCCACATCTCAAGGCAAAACCCTCCAACCGGAGGATATGATATCTTTTTAATGAAATCCAGTCTTTGAACAAAGTCAAACACGAGATGTAATAATACAATTTCATATCTGGAAGACCTAAACCACCTCTCTGTTTTGCATCGTTACATCTTGCGCATCTTAATCTCATTCTTTTTTTTTTCTTGCCAAATAAATTTCAAAATGTCTTGATGACATTTCTTGAGTGGCTTATCATTTGTCACAACTGGAATTGTCTGAAAAAAAATCTTAGGAAATACATTCAACTTTATGGTAGAAATTCTACTCATACTAAAAGCTTCAATTTTTAAAAATCTTGTTGTATTTCATTACATACTTTTACATAGTTGTCAATAATAATAATAATAATAATAATAATAATAATAATAATAATAATAATAATGTTTGTTAAATATATACTGAGATTTGAAGTATAATTGCAATATTTAATTATAGTTGACCCCGTAGAAACCAGAAAGAGGTGCACATGGAGAAACACACACACTCACACTTTAGTTGGAAAGCTGTTTTAGGGTCACTAAGAAAGGATAGGATTAAAACTTTGCCTCACCATTGCCTCTGGTTGGAATCACTGCTTCTGTGTCACCATTAACAGCACAAGTGGGCAAGCAGAGCACTGGGCACACAACGAACCTCTTATGGTCACATATGGTCTGTGGGCTATATACTGCTTAAACAGTAATGTAGAGAGGTTAAAGTATTAGAGAGAAGCTAAGTCCAAAAGTTCCTCAGCAGTACATTTGGGTTGCTACTCCTAGACAAATCACTAGTTGAGAGAAGTCATAATTAACAAATGATTTAATTACTGTAAAGTATATGGGGATACCTTACAGGTATCTTAAAGGAGAAACATTTTAGTGGTTACAGCTATGCTAGCTAAACTGAATCCCTGAAGCTATGAAGCCACCACGAGTTCTAATACAGTTCCCAAAAATGGAATGTTGGATATTCACAGGGATCTAGGGAAGATTTTTTCAACAAAGGTTTTACAACTGGGTTCTTTGGGCATGTGGAACTTGGTTGTAAAGAGACATTGACTACTCCTTTCACCCACTAGCCTGGCTCCTTTCTGGCTCTTTTCGTGAGCTAAGAATGGCAATGATCTAGCAGACATGTTGCGGATCTCACTTCTTCTGTCTACAGCCCAGGCTATAAAAAATGAAAATAATCCATTATTGTTGGACAGGTAGGAATAAAATTACATCCACTGGGACTGTATCAATAATAGTGTTCAAGTCAGAAAGAATCTGAGTAATTCTGACTTTGCAGATTAGCGAAGGGCTATGCAAATCCTTCATGGTGGGCTGTTGAGCGGTCTGCTTAGAGGGCTCTGACCACTGAAAACAGCTCTGTTGGATGTTTCTATTGAATGTTTTAAGTTGCTTTGGTCTGAAATATAAGATACCTGTAGGAAAAAAATGGCTTCCTTCTCTAAAAGAACAAGAAAATTATGTAGGGCTGACTTGAGAATGTAGAACCAACAACAATATCATTTCTTTCTATAAATGTCCTTGTAGCCACAGGCAGCACACTGCCAAGACTCAACAGCAGTTGCTCTGAGCAGTTACCCTCTGCTAAGGATTTGGCAGTACCTCAACCACAAGGTAGCAAAATCTCCTCCTACCTGAAGATAGAATAAGTGACTTCCATTTCAAAGAGGAAGATGGGCTATTTCTTTTGTCTTTATTTCTTAATGTTTAAATTGGAGGCTTCTTGAGTGAAGGAGATGTGTGAAATCAGTGTCTTCTTGGTTTCTCTGACTGTTATCCCAAAATGTGGGTAACTTAGGGGTCCACCCACAATTCCAGCACTTCCAAGTGGCAGAGGGGAATGACATAGTTCAAAATAAGGAGGCCTGCAAGAGGGGGTAACTTAATGAGATCTTTCCACCAATGTTTATGGAGTCATGCAGGAAAGAACCAGCCAGAGAATCCAAAATGTAAACTAAAGATATGTTTTATTGAAAGAATCACACACACACATGCAAAAGATCCAAGCACTCACGTACTCACACAAAGACTAACCAAAGGAAAAGGGAGGAAAGTTGTAGACAGAGGAATTTTAGGGTTTCAGGTGATAATTAGAAGTCCAGAGAGAAGTGAAGAAAAACAGCAATGTGACTTAGGTAAACGCCTAAGGACAGTTGTTGCTCGGGAATTAAATGGACAATGTGGCATTCAGAAAGTTGAGAGACAGTGAGGGGCTGCTCAAATAGAAGGCTTTTATACCCAAAATCTACCCTATAGGTATGGGTGTGAATCGCTCTCCCAACTGAGTGAACAATGGGAATTACAACACAAATAATGAGATCCAGACAGAGATAACGGTTTAGTTTTCAGGTGACAAAGGGGTAATGGCTGTCATAATAGCCCTGTATTGTGGAGAGGTTGGGAGGACAAAGCAGGGAAATGTCCAGGTATGACAGATCAGGATTAGAACAATCACAGTTTGATGCGAACTTCCCCTTTCTGCTCGGAAATGTCCACCTCTTGGCAAAAGCCTATTGTTGCTTTGCACTCTGCCTGACAGTGATGTCGGTTTTGTCTAGAAGGGGGTATGGCTGACCTGCCTCGCCATTCTCATGTTTACAGTCAGTAATTTTCCTCTTTCCAGCTTGACTTTCCAGTCACTTCAGGTTTTCATTTTATATCAATGCCAATTAATGTAGTGCCAATTAAATAATATTGCCAATTAAACCTTATCAGTCTTGGGGTGTGTGCAGGGCCATAACATGACTGTTACCCTTGAACCTAATAAATGACAGACAGACAGACACTTTATTTCGGTCATTGACCAGTAAAATAATAAATACAGTTTCATAAAGTGGGTAACAAGGATAACTTTTAATAACTCACACCAACGTCTGTTAACCATTTGAAAGCATATCTTACACATAATGTAGAAAAATTTAGTCACTTTAAGTATGATAATTTGCTCATGATTGTCCAACAGATAGTGTAAATAGAAAACATCAGTGTTACCCTGATTTCTGGGGGTCCTGGGAGGGACACCTAAATGTGCTCACAACAATGGGGAGAGAATTAGCACAGAGAACAAGTTGGCAATGCGAGTGGCAGGGTAACGTAGCGAGATCTTGTACCCTATGTCTACGGGGTCAGACCGAGTCAATGATAAGGCAGATGTTGAAATAATAATTGTTTTATCGAAACACAATCAAACACGTGTATGCAACACACTCACACAAGAACTATAGAAATAAAGGTAGAAGCAGATAGAGGGATTTTTAGAGGAGGTTCGGTGTGGGAAATACTATACCTGTCCTGAAGCCCGGTAAGAAGCAAAGAAGCTGGGGAGCATGGATTCTCAGCACGTGGGGCTGAGGGGAAGGCTCGCTGGACAAAGCGACAGCAAAGCAGGATGGAAGCCAAGAGCAATCCGAGGAAGCGCTCAAAGTCAGGGGTTCTTATAGGGAAAATTGTGGCCGCAGGCTAGTCTGTACTTGGGGAAAACAATGAGTCTCGGGCTGGGGACAAAGCCTCCGAAAGGTGAGTACTTTAGATGGTTGAGTTATAGCCAGATTGTCAATAGAGTAGCCAGTATGCAAACGCAGAGTGCTTGAGAGTTGTATAGTCCGCTCATCAAGCTGCCTGCATGGGGCAGGGGATCTTTTGTAAGTAGCATGCATACCTAATGTGGTACTTGCCTTGAGCTCTCCTGAAGCTGCATTCGGCAATGACTGGGCTGCCTAGATCGGGAGGTGAACGGTTCGGCTATTGTCAGCTGCGCCTGTGTGCATGCTTGTCTGGGGGCCTCGCAAGCACGTGGAGAGGAATGGGTACAGAAGGCCAAATTATTGATATCAAATGATATCTTGATATCCCACAAGCTCGGGCTAGAAACAGCGGTAACACAGGGATGGGGAAATTGTGTTCCTGGGGCTCCACTTCTGCAATCCAGAATCCACAAATGTCACACCTATCCCACTTTTTAAAGAAGGCATAAGTTTTTGGGCAACTTTGGCCCCAAACTGTGCAAGAGTTCCATCAAATGTATATCACTTCTCTAATCTCGCCTCAAACACACATCACAGCCAGCAAATGCCTCTGTTTTTGTTTGTTAATTTTGTTAGTCATCTAGGAAGGACACAGAACAAAATGGAATTATAGTAGGCCCTTCACTTTTGTGAGGGATGGGAAAAAGAACCCTCACAAAAGTGAAAAAAACATGAATGACTCTGAGCCCCCACCCGCGCCATCAATAGGGTCATAGGAGACAGCCAAGAAGGGAGGGAACTTCCCTGCTTGGCTTTCTTGTGGCTCCCACCTGTGCAGTCGGGCGAGTGGAGGGGCACAGGAGAAAGCTAAGCAGAGAAACAACTTTTCTGCTTGGCTTTGTCCTGCCTTCCAACCCCACAATCGGGCAAGTGGAGGGGTGCAGGAGAAAGCCAAGTGGGGAAACAACTTCCCTCCTTGGCTTTCTCCTGGCTCCCACCTCCACAATCAGGTGAGTAAGGGGACAGGAGAAAGCCAAGCAGGGACACAACTTCCCTGCTTGGCTTTCTCCTGGTTCCCAACCCCACAATGGGCCGAGTGTGGGGACACAGGAGAAAGCCAAGGAGGGAAAGAACCCACTAGCTCTCTCCTGTGCCCCTTTCTCTCACCTTCTTCTGCCTGCTGAGTGTGCGCCCATACCAGCAACAGCGGCCAAAGGAGCATGGGGAAGGGTCGCTCGCCCTCCCTGTGCCCTCCTGCACCCCCAGGCCAGGGAATGTGAGGGGGAGAAGGGGGGTAAGCAGGCATCTCATGAATAGTCAAATTCGCAAAAGTGAAATCCGCAAATGTGGAGGGAGAACTGTATTTTAGAGGTATTCTGATGTGCTGGCAGGGGACTATGGCCTACTGGATGGCAGGAAGGGAAAACTGGCACCAGCCCCCCATGTAGTTGCTTACCCCATGCCTAAATTCACATAAATTATATTTGATCACTGCATCACCTTTGACCTCACCTTCAATGACAACAACAGATTCAGAATTTTCAGTATTGCATGACAGGGAGGTATTTTTGTATGTGCTATTGTTTTTTGTTTTGTTCTTCCACCTAACAAGTCCTGGCACAAGCTGATGTCTTGAGGGTTTTGAGGTATACTTAGTTTCTCCTGGCAGCAATTGATGGGACAGAGTCAAGGAGGTCTTCATGGGGAAAATTCCTTTAGGATTCAATAAGGGAGGTATTACAGCACCAAAGATAGCAGTTTATGTAAAACACACAAATATACAGACACACCTGGAGGAATCTGCCAAGTGCAGATTCTAGCCTGCAATCAGGCAATTAAACAAAGTTTATGGAGAATTCTTGAGAAAATATAATGTGACACCAACTGAGGAATAAAAGGGTTAAGGTAATAACATACATAGTCTAATCAATAATGAACAAGCACTGTCTCCAAAGTATACATATCACACTGGTTCCTTTGTTACTGCCCTGGCTAGTCCGAGCTTTGGGGATATTAAAAGATATCCTTTTGATATCACAATTCGGCTTCACTTTTCTATTCCCTTCCGCGTGCTTGCGAGGCCACCGAACAAGCACGTAAACAAGCTCGGCCGTTAATTACCGTAATATTCAAACAACAATACAGGCAGGCCAGGAATAGCTGACTCGCTGCTTGAGGAGACCTCCAGGCAAGTACTCTAATTAGGTATGCACGCAACTTACAAAAGAGCCTCTGCCCCGCGATGGCAGCTTGATGGGTTAACTATACAATACCCAAGCACTCTGCGTTTGCATACTGGTTACTCTATTGAGAACCGCTACGATAACTCAATCATTCAGATGCTGACCTTTCGGAGGCTTTGTCTCCAACTCCAAATCTATTGTTTTCCCCAAGTACAGCATAGCCTGCAGTCACAATTCTCCTTATAAAAACCCTTGATTCCGAGACCTTCCTCGGAACGCTCCCGAGTTTCATCCCGCCTTGCTGCCGCTTTGCTTGGCGAGCCTCCCCTCAGCTCCACACGCTGAGCTACATCGCACCCCAGCTTCGCTCTCTATTTTTCCGGGCTTCAGGACAGGTGAAGTATCATCCAAACCAGCAACTCCTCTACGAATCCCTCTATACCACTCCAACCTTTATTTCTTTAGATATCTTGTGTGAGTGTGTCGCATACACTGTTTTGCTTGTGTTTCTAATAAAACATCATTTATTGTTTCAACTTCTGTGTGCTCCTTGACTCGACCTGAACCCGTAGACATGGGGTTCAAGATCTCGCTACGTTACCCTGCCTCTCATAACGCTAAGCAGTGCTCTGAGCTAATTTTCCCCACCTTTAGTTGAGCACAATTTGGTGTCCCTCCCGGGACCCCCAGTACACAGGGTAACACCTTGCAACTTAAATTGGTGTTCTAACAATCCCTGAAGATTCCTGGAGAACAGGAGAAGTGCTAGCAGTCTGGAGAAGGGCAAATATTGTCCCCATCCTCAAAAAGGAACAAAGGATGACCCAAACAATTACTGAATGCAGGAAGGATAAGAAGTTACTTGGAATTGTTCACTGATAGATATAAATAACACAGCTTTATTTATATAAATATATATAAATTACACAGCTTTATAATTTATATATTTTATTTTTGTTGTATATGTTTATAAAAAATATAAAATAAAAAAAGTGCACAGCTTCTCACAAGGGACCAAAAATTTAACAGCAGGAAATGGCCAAAGTACACAGGAGGAAGCACAGTCAACAGTATGATTCTTCTCTTACTTTAATTGGCACACTATGTTTTACCACCTGAAGTTTTTACCATCTCACTTGAAGCTGCTCCATATGTTAACTAGTGTAAACTTGTGTAAACTATGAAGGAATATTGGAAACTAATGCCCATATATTCTTGATTATGTGAAAAATAAAATACGCAAGTTTACCAAAGTGCTTGTTTTTAACTTATATACTTTAACTGGTTTATGTGAAAATCATTAGCTATAATCAGGTGTGACTGTGAAGATTTTTATTATGTTTTCTTTGGGATTTTTAGAATTGCCTTCTGAATCAAAACTAAGTGTTTCCTTAATAAAATACAGAGCTCAGAGCTCAGTATACAAAGGAAGCCATAACAGCAGAAAACCAGGCATTTAGTCACCCCTAGAACATTTATACCTCTGTATGCCAAAAATAACAAGAGCAAATTCCACACATTTTATTGAATTATGTCTCACACTAATTCCAGCTAGCAAACAGGAGGACTAGGTTTTAAATTCTTGGGTGAGTGAAAACAGAATTTCCCTACGCTGTGACTGCATTTCTCCATTTGTGTATAACCCCAGATGCTGGCCATATCATTGGAATGCACATGGGTGCCCCAAATAGTTTATATCTAAACCAGAAATTCATTATGTAGTCCAATTCCTGAGCATTAGTTCTCTAAGAATGCCTTTCTTCAAAATAATAATAATAAAAAAATGTAACATGGAGATAGCTAAGGAAAATTCTAACCACATTCCTTTTAATGAGAGTTTATGAGATTGCTGTTAACTGCTGTCAAGTGGATCTCAACTTATGGTGACTCTATGGATGAGAGACTTCCAAGCCACTCTATCCTCAACTGCCCTGCTCAAGTCTTCCAGATTCAAGGACATGTTTCCCTTGATTGAGTCTATCAGTAATGAGGTCTTCCTCTTTTCATACTGCCTTCTAACTTACGAAGCCTTACTGTCTTTTAAGTGAGTCACATTTTCTCATGTTCTCCTGCTGGTTATAGAGCCTCCACACTCTTGGTTTAAATTTTCCTTTGATTTCTCAGTTCTTCTGGAAGAGGTCTCTTGTTCTTCTTCTTTTGTTGTTGTTGTTGCTATCATCTGCTATTTCTCTGCAATGGTTATTATTGTATTCCTCCTTGGCCTTGCAAACAAATGTAATATGTAACATGAACCAATTGTATTCAGGGTTCTAACTCTATTTTTGTCATCTTTTACTTTTACCTCTCATCTGACCTTAAATATTTCAAGGGTTTCATTTGTCATCCACTGAAGCTTCTCTTTCTTTTTAGCTACCAATAGAGTGTTTTTTCATTGCTGTACGAGGATGTTCCTTAGGTTGTATTTTGGCATGATGGTTGGTTTAGTTTTCTTCAATTTTACTCTTAACTTTTGCAATTAGTAGTTCATGGTCTATGCCACAATCTCCTCCTGGTCTTGCTTTTGCAGACCGAATGCAGCTTCTCCACCTTCTTCTTCCAATCATGTAGTCTATTTTGATTTCTATTTTGTCCACTATTTGATGTCCAAGTATACAGTCACTTCTTGGGTTGCTTTGTTATGGTCCTGCGCACCCCCAAGATGGAAATGGTTTAATTGGCAATATTATTTAATTGGTACTACATTAATTGGCAATATTATTTAATTGGCACTATATTAAATGGAAACCTCAGGTGACTGGAAAGTCAAGCTGGAAAGAGGAAAATTACTGACTGTAAACATGAGAATGGCAAGACAGGTCGACCACACCCCCTCCTGGGCAAAATCGAAGTCACTGACAGGCAGAGTGCAAGGCAACTCTAGAGACAATAGACTTATGAGGAGGTGGACATCTCTGAGCAGAAAGGGGAAGTTTCCATCAAACTGTGATTGTCCTAACCCTGATCCCTCATATCTGGATGTTTCCCTGCTTTGTCTTCCCAACCTCTCCATAATACTGGGCTATTACAACAGCCATTATTCCTTTGTCACCTGAAAACAAAAACCATTATTTCTGTCTGGACTTCATTATTTGTGTTGCAACTCCCATTGTCCACTCAATTGGGAGAGCAATTCACACCCATACCCATACGGTAGATTTTGGGTATAAAAGCTCTTGATTTCGAGCAGTCCCCTCACAGTCTCTCAACTTCTTGAATGTCATGCTGTCTGTTTTATTCCCAAATGAGAACTGTCCTTAGGTGCCCACCTAAGCCACATTGCAGTTTTCTCTGCTTCTCTCTGGACCAGTAATTATCACCTGAAACCTAAAGGTCCTCTTGCCACAGCTTTCCTCTATTTTACTTTCGGTTAGTCCTTCTATGAGTGTGTGCATGCTTGGATCTTTTGCATGCATGTGTGATTCTTTCAATAAACCACATTTTTAGTTTACATTTTGGATTTTCTGGCTGGATCTTCCCTACATGATCCCATAAAGATTGGTGAAAAGATCTTGTTACATTACTCCCCTCTTGCAGGCCTCCTAATTTTGAGATAATTCATTTCCCTTTGTCACGTGGAGGTACTGGCATGTGGATGGAGCCCTGGGTCACCTACATTGTGGGGTAACAGCTTGAAGTATGTGTCTGTAATGAACAAGTTGTTAGCCTCACAAAACTTATTCAGTTGGTCTCTTGCGTCACTTCTTGATCCTAGGCCAAATTTTCCTGCAATCTTTAATTCAGGTTTTGCAAAAACAAGATTCTATATTATTTTAAGTTTGTCTTGAGTTACACAGTGGAAGAAAGGTAAAATACAAATAAATAAATAAATAAATACCTTCTTTTTGTGTAGCCGATGAGTCCTGAGTACCGTTTAATGTTTATTTCAACAAGAAAGGCAGGGTATAAATGAATTAATAGTCAAATGAATTTAGTACAGCTAGGCCATGCCATACTGACTTGGTGCATCATGTCCCTTTTGGTCATGTGCTGAAACCAACCTTTTGAGGTCAAATGTATAATTATGGTGGGCGGTGTAGTACTGCTTGATTAAACAAGTGAGATTTGTATGCAGATGTAGGATTCCATCTGTGGGTTTTGTGCCTGCCTTACAATTAAGCTTTTAGTGTCCATGTAAGTAAGTATTTGCCCACATATATTAAAAAAAAGATTCAGTCACCTGCATCAATACAGAATATGCATGCAGACATATCACGGGTGTACCTGGCAATGAGTAACTTTGTAACATGCATACGTTGGGGAACCATTATCATTGAAAATCACATAGGAATTACTTTAATCTTTGTCACCAAAATTAGTGATATCTCTTTTCATGGCTTTACCATAAAACTCTGCAGAAGTGTTATCCGTCTGCACACTGTTAGGACAATATAACACAAGCACATATGCAAATATATGCATACATCTCTAATTATTCACATAAAATTATACTATGGCTTGTGTCAAAAGGATTAATCTCTTAACTATTAGGATAAAACATCTGTCAAAGTGAACGGATATCTGCAAAATACTCATGTGACATCCATTTGCAATTTCTCCCACATAATTCCTAGATCCACTGAAAATATATGAGGAGGTTCCCCTGTCCAGTTAAAGCTATGAGGTTTCTTGGGTCCACGAATTTGATTCCCACACTCAAAGCATCAAAGCATGACAACAATTCTACAATTTGAGAAAGACAGTACTATTCATCAAATTTGAGAGGCCAAACGATGGACCATATTGTATACTTAAAAAATCTTCCTCACACCAGACTAGATGGAAATATCTTCAGCATCACGATGTTTGGGCATCTGATTAGCCTGATCTACTTGACGATGTAATGCAATGCTACACTGCCGTGCGGACAAGGGTATTGACAAGCTGGCATGTGTCCAAAGGAGGGTGAACAAAATGGTAAAAGTCCTGAAAACTATGCTCTAGGAACAGCTTAGGAAGCTGAATATATTTAGCCTGGAGAAATGAAGGTTAAGTGGTGAGATGATAGCCATGTTTAAATATTTGAAGAGATGGCATTTGGAAGACGGGGCAAGCTTGTTTTCTCCTGCTCCAAAGACTAGGACACGGAGCAATGGATTCAAACTACAGGAAAAACGATTCCACCTAAACATTAAAAAGAACTTTCTGACAGCAAGAGCAGTTTGACAAACTCCCTTACAAATTCTCTGGAGCGAACTGTTCAGACTAGTCCAGAGTCGTGGACTATAGTACAAAGCTTTGAGTGCTTAATGAAAATAATATTTCATTCATTTGAAGAACAGAAACTACATCTTTGAATAAGCTTCCACAATTAGCCTTTCAAAACTACTTTCCTTTCCTCTCTCTCTACAGACTTAGATTATGCATCATAGGGGATGTTCCCTCTTTCCACACTATTGCCCTTCCCGCATGGCATTTGCCATGCGAAAGGGTGCCTGGAGCGTCGCACGATTGTGAGGAGTGATCTTCACAGTACACTCACAATTGTGCGATGCTCCAGGGGCCAGCAGGCGCCGATCGCACACCTTTTCATTTTCAGCTGGAAGCCAAAAATGGTGCATGATTGAGCATTGCTCCCGGGCCCTGCGCACACTTATCTGCTGTGCGGAGCCTCTGCAGCCGCACCGGTCGTGCTTCCTGCCCCAGCGCAGCCTGGGAAACTCCCAGGCAGCACTGTGGAAGGAAGAGGTGGGGCTCTCGCACGAGCATGCAGCTTGTGCATCGCTGAAGCAGCAGGGATGCGAGAGCCTCTCGCCGGAGGCTGCTCGCACGATCCCCACACTCCAGCACTGGAAAAAGGTAAGGTGTGGGAAGGGCTTATGACACTGTCTCCTGAAGGTGCACAGGTCAAGCATCAGCAAGGCTCCTGTGGAAAAATATTTGAAAGCATAAACCATAATAACTGTGAAACATTTAAATATCCATATTATATAGATAAATAATTTATTTTTTTAAAAAATATATTAAATGCAGACTAACAGGAAGTTCATAATACAGGACAAAAACAGGCATGTAGAAACATGTTTTGTTTAAAAAGTTCATTGAGGTTTTTTTTAATAAAACTTTTCTACCCATGAAGATAAATTCCCCATCAGACTTACAAAAAACAAAACAAACAAAGCTCAAAACTGAAAACCTTGCACACAATCCAACTCAAGCTAAGCATTTCCAAGTCTCCTTAATTTGAGTGGGAAAGAACAGAGCTCATGATTAATTATCTAGCTGACCTCTATTTGACTTAAAAGTGCTTAGCTTAGGCTGGGTCATACCCAATGTGTCTAATAACTTTACAAAGCCTATAGTCTATAAATTCTTTAAAGTAAAAGCACAAATTATCTCTTGGGATCAAATTGGTCACAGGCCATTATTTTAAAAACAAAACAAAAGGTCAGTGGAGACTCCCTGAATTCCTTTTCTTCTTATTCTTTATGGCAATCAACAGTGCATTTATTTGGGATGTCAGAACTCCCAGTGTAAATCTATGGAAAACTGAAAGTGTTTCAGCGGCAGGATGTAGCTGCACAATCTATAGAGTCATTGAATCCCCTAATAATAAGAAGGGGCAAAACTCAGACTTCTCAAGTCCAACTCAGTCAAATGTTATATCCCAGTCATTCCAAGGCCTCTGACAGATCAAGATGCCATACGCAGATTTCATGGGAGATAGCAGTGTCCCTCATTTGCTTTCTAAACTGTAGCAATGAACATCTCCTTTTCCTTTCCTATCATATCCAGGGAGTAGCTGTCCATATTTATCCACACACCAGCAATAGCCTCTCTTTCGGCCTCTGGATGGACGACACTGCAAAACAAGAGAAAAAATTCAGTCACCTGTATTACAACTGAACTGAAAAGGATCTACTGAATCTAAATGGTCTGATGGCTTAGAGGTGATCCTAAGGGTAAAGACAGATGCTCATTTTAAGTACAATAATAGTGGGTTTTTTCAACCACAGTATGACACCACCTAGGAAATTGTGTTCGTATATAATGGAGAATCAAGAGATCACTGAATTAATTCCCATGTGAAAAACCTGGATCAGTACTTAATCTTGCTTTCCTTTAAATATTTTTGAGGAAAAGGAGGTATTTGTTGATATAAAGGTCAGCTTCCCATCTGTTCAAACTAGAAGAAAAATTCTCCAAAATCTTTCTTCCCCTCCAAAGTTTACCCTACAAAGGAAATTGCTACGTGCATTTCAAGGGTAATTAAATTTTATTTAATTACTTCCATCATCATTAGAATATTTTGTTTGTCTTTTGTCTAATACTTGCTGATGAAATGCATTAAAAAATGATATGTGGTTCACTGTGGTATTGACATTCTGATTCACAAAAAGGGAATAGTATTAACCCTTTAAGAAAGAGACAAGTAAAATCTAATGATGTGAATTGACTGGTTAAAATCAATTAAGTTATTAATTGAGTTGGGAATTTTCTGAAATAAAAGAGCAACTTAATTAAATTTATTTTTAAACTTATCTTAAGTTGAAATTTTAGCATTTAATTCCAAAATTAAGTTATTAATTAAGGTGTTAAGTAAATGACACATCATGTGAAAAGGCCAACAAATTTCATATTTACCCAAAACTTAGTTCTCTTGCATTTTTGAAAAACTGCTTCTTGTTTTTTGTTACAATTACAATGTTTAGGTCATAAGATTCAAACCACCGCAGATTCAAATGGCTACAGAAATCTGTTTATTCATGACCAGTATATTAGTCAATTCCAGGGTTAAAGATCATAAACCAACAAGTAGTAGGGGAGACATGAAAAGTGTGGGCAGTGTTCAAATAGCAGTCATGTGTTCTGCACTAGATATTGCACAAGGGTTTGTCCTCTCTACCAAGAAATTGAATTTTGAAACTCTTAATCCTGGGAATTTGTTTGGCATCTATATAGCAAGCCGCTACAAAAAAGGAGATGAAATCAATAAGGGACCAAGAAAGAGAAAACAAAAGAAGAGCTTTGTGTGGGATGTCTGAGAAACTGGATTTTCAAAAAATACATGCAGCTGTTTTTTTTCTCTCCCATGCTCAACTTAGGGAATGGCAGGGGGGAATAAATGGTTTAATAAGAAGACAGCATGTCTCAGTTCCATTCTGATAAGGCTTTTGGTTCAGAAATTTAACTTAAATAGAAATTTAACATAAATTTAATAGTTAGGTTTCCCATTTTCTATGGCAAAAGGAATTGGTTGTTAAAAATTAATTAAATGTATTGACTCCGTCCTACTAACATTGTTGTTGTTGTTGTTGTTGTGTGCCTTCAAATCATTTCTCATTTATTCCATCCCAAAATATATGATACACTGACAATCAAAACTGAGTTTTGATTTGAACACTGCATATATTTAAGTCTTATTTTACTGGAAGATGGTTAGGAGCATCACTGACTCTTCCTCTGAATTCAACAGAACTTTAATGTACCTCATATTTCTTACAAGATAACAACTCCCTGGTGGAACAGGCAGGTATAAAACATACAAAATCAGAATAACTGGTCAATATAGCAAATGAAAAGGACATGGTTGATATCACAGAATTTCCACTGAGCAATAAATCCAAACACATGGGGTTTGGAGCTACCAGACTAAGTCACACATCTTCAACACTGCCAGATCTGGGAATGAGTGGAATTCATATAAGAATTATAATGAAAGTTTGCATCCAATGCCATGTAGCTATTAAGGTTCTAGTTATCGCACCATAATATCTATTCTTAGTAGTCCCCAAAAGTGGAAACGCTTATAAATCACTTCAAGTAACACTACACACAACAGCTGTTCACCACTATAGCGCTTCATCAACTTCTAATGGGCCTACGGAAATCTCAGGGGGAAGAATGTTATGCTGGTGTCCTCTATTTGGGAAAGAACAGCAGTTGATTCTTGATAGCCTCTAAAAAGAGCAAATGCCTGGTCAGGACAGTTTTGGCAGCATAATAACTCCACTTGCATCTGTTTGGTAGAAGAATTTCAGGCTTGTTGCTGACATTTATTAACAGATACATAATCCACTACAAACAAGTTATCACTTCAACAACTGTTAGGTACATTGGAAGTCTATGTGTCTGTTTTCTTATTCATGTAGTTGTGTAAATACATAACTTGATCATGTTTGGAAAAAGGAGTTGTGATTTATTCAAACAACATAATCAGAAATTTACTCCAGAAATAACAGTTTAGTATAGTACTCTCTGAAATTTAAAAGCAATAATGGTTATGTCTAAGTTGTGCTTAGAAAAAAAAAACTTTTCTATAGAAGTATCTCTCATGAATATTGTGGAATGTTACATTATACACTGCACATTTAACACCCTTCAAAATTGTGGAATTCACTATTTACATGTTAATTGTACTGTTGATCCATTTTAAGTTTCCAAAATCAGAGAGCACCCTATTGCTGAGACATTTTCCTTGACAAAGAAATTTTCACTCTGGAAGAATTATTTTTAAATAGTAAATGTGAAATGAACACTCCACTCTTGATCTATGTACTACAAGTATGTCCTTGGGGAACTATACACCATATGACCTGAAAATCCTAACTCTTGCTGTCCAAAAGAAAGCAAAAAGATGTAACCAAAGGTTGATAACTAATGAAGAGTGTGGTCCCATCCAAGCACAAAACACCTATAGCCGCAGTATTTGGGGACCATGCCAGATATAATTGTTTTAGTTTTAGATGCATAGCTTCTGAAATAAGCTATAAAATGAACACATTCCTCAAGCAGCCAGGATTGCCCATCATTACATGTTAATAGCAGAAGAATTGTCAAAATTGACATGCCTAAATTGCCTCCACCAAAATAGGATTTAACATTCTCCAACCATGCTGTAGTCTTATTTATGAAGCCAAAAGCTGACTAAAGTTTCCCCCTTTTCTTTCACCATTGAAAGACACATTTGCAGTATTAGCACACTATCTAAAGGGGCCAGATCACATCGAATCTTGGAAGCTAAACAAGGTCAGCCCTGGTTGCTACTTGGATGGGAGTCTGCCAGTGAACACTAGGTGCTATATTTCATAGGAAGGAAATGACAAAACCACCTCTTGAGTATTCCTCACCTAAGAAAACCCTATGAAATCCATGGTGTCAACAAGCAACTAACAGGCATATACACATACATTTCCAAACTATCAAAGATGCAGCACATTAATTAGCCAGTCATGTTATAGTGATTGTGGGTAAGTAGATAGAAATGCTGTCACTCATTCAAGTAAACAGCTGAAGTGTCTGTACTTCCTAGCAACTAAATAAAACATAAGAAGTCAACGCAGGATTTCTAATTCCCCCCCTCATTGTGCTGGTTTCTAAAATTCTAATCCACTTCACATAGAAATATTTTTCCCTGGGAAAATAAGACTCAATATATAAATTAAGGAATCAGTACTCTTTCTGAAGAAGACTTCCTCTGGAAAAATAAGAAAAAACAAAAGATAGACAAATGATTAAAAAAAAAAAAGCTTCTCTGGAACCATAAAATGAATTAGAAGCTTCCTTTCCTTATAGTTGCTAAATATGACCACTTATTCAGTAACAAGTTGGAGGAAAATGAATTCAGTGATAACAATGATGTCTTAACTTAGATGTTAACAAATTCCACCTAACCCTGGAAAAGAAAGAGTTAGGCGTGTCCAAAACAGAGGACATTTGAAGATCTTTTTGTTAATAACAATTTTTCATGTATCCATTTGTTTTGCTTTCTTTTCATTCTATGCACTGTCCTTCCAGCTGCCTTTAGCAATTCCTTTGCTTTCTTCCTTTTGGAGGCCATTTCTCCAACAACGCTCTTCCACATCATCTCGCTGCAGTCCCAGGTCCAGAAGGGAGCGCATCAGCAACGCTCCCCTCTGCACCCGCTCAGACCATGAAGAAGAGAACACAATGGCGCCACATCTTCCTTCTGCATTGCAGCCAGGCTTTTTCCATTGCTGTGCTATGGAAGGGTCGCCAATGCGCTTCCGCATGGCCAGAAGTGACAGGAGTGCTGCGCGATTGCAGATGTAAAATGGATTTTTTCTGTTTTGCAAAAACTGCACGAGCATGATGCTGTACAACAGGATGGCAGCCGGATGGTGATGACATCCTGCGGAAGCGTGACCTGCTGATAGCTGCCATCCTGTGGCAGAAACAAGACAGCAACGCTGTGTGGAAAGGGTCAGAGCCCGCTACCTCTCCTCTTGGCAGAGAATCATGGATTTTCAGAGATAGCCCTGTTAGTCTACTACAGCATAACAGGGGGATCAAGCAGCACCTGATTTATTTTAGTATGAACTTTTTTGAGTATTAGTCCACTAATTCAGATGAACTGATGGCGTTCAAAACACAGCCAAAGGCATACTGGACGTACGAAATTGTGGAGATGGGGTCAGAGGGTAATAGGATACATAAACATGCAAATTGAGCATGCAGAAAGAGTTGTCCCATCAGTGCTTCTGAAGAAGTAAACTGGTATACAAAAAGTTCATGCTAAAATAAATCACTCTCAAAAGTGCTGGTTGGATCCTTCTTTCCCCATCCCCTTCCAGTTTATGGATTTAAGGGAAGACTCAAATACCTTACATAGTCACCTTTCAAAAAGTTTTAGAGAGTTTTAGTAAAACAGGTTTTGGTGCATTATGAACTCTCTTGGTGTTATATTTTTTTTAATCCTCCCTGTCAGTTTTATAATTCTCCAGCAATGACAATTTGGGAAAGCTGGTTAATCCAGCACATCTATATTTGGGAGTAAAAAAACTTCTTTGGCTACAGTCTCCTCCTAGGCAGCCACTATCATTCACAACCTTCGAGGTTTAAGTTCCCCAAAAAGCTAGATACTGTGCTGGGCAGACTCCTCTCCCTTCCAAATGTTTGTTTTATCCATGTATCATTACAGTGTATGAATGAACATGACTTATACTAGTTGAAAAATAAAGGGTGTATTTTCTTTATACTTTCAGCCAGGAAAAGCAAACATCTTGCCACATACTAGAATAAAACAATATCATCTCTCTCATAGACTCCCAAGATTTTGAGACTCCCTCACATGCAATAGTCCTATGTGCTTAAACAGAGCACTGCCAGATTAAAATACATCATCAAGCCAATATCGATCAACACATGCTTCCTTAACAGTTACACAGAAAATATTACTAATTGGATGTGGTGATGATGTGCATGACACATTAAACATTTTCTTGATTAGCTTCTTAAAAGGGTAAGTGAATTTTGGACTAATTTGATTTAAATAAGTTTCTTCCATATAAAAGTTTCTTGGACATAGATAATGTTGCATGCTCAGGGCCCAGTCCCAGAGGAGAAAAACCACACACACCAGAGAGAGGGAGGGAAAAGGCCACAACTTTATTGATTACAGATGTTACAGGATTAGCATATGCATGGATCTGGATTCAGGCACTGGTCAACCGACCTGTTGACTGATGAGCCCAGACCTCAGAGATGCACAGCTACATTTTGAGAGAGGGGTAGATATACCTGCTCACCAAGGGGTGCAGGGGATACGTGCACCTACCATGTCGTGCATGCCCAATTCTTGTCATGCACCCCTTGAGCTGCCTGAAGTTTCCCTGACCTGAACGCCTAGATGACATATATCCCAGATCCAGGACCCATGCCAATCACCCAAGTTGTAATAGCAAATAAAATTACATCAGACACATCAGGATCTAATGAGAGGGAGGGGTGGGTGGGACGACACTCTGAAGAAAAGTGAGCTCTGGCCAGGGGAAGCTCTGTATAAAACCCCCCTATCTGGACCAGAGAGAAAACTGCAAGATCTCTAGCCAGGGCAGGGAGCAAGCAGGAGCTCCGAGAATGCCACAGCCACTGGGCAGGCTGCTGGGAAAGTGGAAGAGGCCATGGCTGCCCGGCATGGCCGCGTGGCCCAGAGGAGACTAGGGAGCTGTCCTAAGCCACAAATTTTCTGCCTGATAAGTTGGGCAGCTAGATTTTCGTTTTCACCTTTTCTCATCATTTTAGAACTCAGTATCACACCCTGTAATTGATTTGCAGTAGATTTGTTCTTCTTCCATACAGAATTAGCTTCTGAAATTCACTATCACAATATATATGTACGACTATTAAGCTGAATGGATTTAAAAGGATTAAACCAATTTGTGAAGGACAGATCTATTAATGGTAAGTCTTGTCTGAACAGCAGATACTGGAAATAAACAGTGGAGGAGGCTGCTTGTTGCCTTTGTGCCCTTCTTGTAGTCTTTCAAGAGCCACATGGCCAGTCATTATTAGAAATGGAGTATGAACTTAGATCTTCGTGTCATCCAACAGAAGAGTTTTTAATGTTCACAGTATGTGCTGTCTCATGAATCCTTACAACAGCAACCTATCAATCAGAGGCAGAAAAACTGCTTAGCAGAATAAAATTCCAGTGAGTGAGGTGCTGTATCTCAATGTTTTTCAGCTCTTTCTTCTCATTTCTAGTAAATATAGAAAAATTATACAAAACAATACAAATGACAGGCAGGTGTGCTGCTGAAGCAATCATTCAACTTTACTTAATTTGACTGATTCTATTATCTGCAGAAATCAACTTTTGTTTTGTGTAGAACTCTGGATTACCTGGATGAAGAGCTTTGGACATTTATGTTTGTGTGCAATGCAAGCATCATTAGTCCACTTGGCTCCTAGGAAGAGTGCGAGTTTGATTTGCTCTAGGACCCATTTCATAGAATCATAGAAATGTAGAGTTGGATGAGACCACACGGGCCATCCAGTCCAACCCCCTACCATACAGGAATACCCTCAAAGCACTCCCGACAGATGGCCATCCAGCCTCTGCTTAAAAACCTCCAAGGAAGGAGACTCCATTACACTCCGAGGCAGCATATTCCACCCCCGGACAGCCCTGACTGTCAGGACGTTCCCCCTGAGGTTCAGGTGGAATCTCCTTTCCTGCAGCTTGAATCCACTGCTCCTTGTCTTGGTCTCTGGAGCAGCAGAAAACAAGCCCTCTCCCTCCTCTACATGGCATCCCTTCAAATATTTAAACATGGCTATCATGTCCCCTCTTAACCTTCTCTTCTGCAGACTGAACATACCCAGCTCTCTAAGTCTATTCTCATAGGGCATGGCTTCCAGGCCCTTCACCATTTTGGTCGCCCTCCTCTGGACCTGCTCCAGCTTTATCTGTCTTTTTAGCAGTCCAGGGTATTTGTAGAACTCTTCTCTATCACCATATTGCGAATGAGTTGATGTTCTTCCTATCAGCTTTCTTCAAAGTATGGAAAATCTTGAACCATTTCACTATCTTCATTGTCTACTTTAAAGTGACATAAATCATCTGTGGCCAGTGTTTTTGTTTTCTTAGTGTTCAACTGTAAACCTTTACACTTTCTGCCTTGACTTTCTTCCGTAATTGCTCCAAGGCTTGGCTATTTTCTACTAGTAGAGTCTCATCTGCGCATTTTAAATGGTTGACATTCCTTTCTCTAATTTTCACACCTCCCTTCTCTAATCCCAATCTATAGATAATATGTTCAGTATACAAGTTAAAGAAATGAGGTCATAAAATGCAACCTTGCCTTACACCCTTGCCATTTGAAAGCCATATTCTATCTCTATATTATGTCCTGTTGACAGCCTTTTGTCCTGAGAAGATGTTATGTATCAGGACAATCGAATGTCATAGCACACTCATTTCTTTAACTATGATCCACAGTTTTTCATGATCTACACAATCAAAAGCTTTGTTATAATCTGCTAAAAGAGTGTCTGATTTTCTTCTGAAATTATTTGGTGTGCTTCATTAGCCAATGTATGTTTGAAATAAGATGCCTTTGCTGAACCCAGCTTTGACATCTGGCATTTCTTGCTCCACATATGGTAAAAGTCTTTGTTATAGAATTTTGAGCATGACTTTGCTTGCATGAGAGATTAAAGAATGTCTGTGTGGTTACTGCAATCCCTAATGTCCCCTTTTTTGGGAACTGGAATGTGTACTTCTATCTGTGAACCATTCTTCTGTTTTCCATAATCATTGACAGATTTTAGCTAGAACAAGAGTAGATACTGTCTCTACTGCTTGAATCAGCTCTATTGGTATGCCATCTGTTCCTGATGATTTATGTCTTCCAAGTGCAGCTTCCACTTCACTTCTTAAAATTGTGAATTCTTCTTCAAATGGTTCTTCCTTGAATGAATCTGTCATCTTTTAACCTTTTAGTTTTATCTATAGTTTTATATAGTTCTTCAGTGTATTGTTTCCATTGTCTTTTTATTTCTACTTCATCCTGTAACGTGTTCCTTTGCTGGTCTTACAGCATTCTGATTCTTGGTTTAATTTTTAATTAATTTTTAATTAGTTAATCTGATTTCTCAGATCTTGTTCTTTTTTGTTCTTGTCATCTTCTACTTCTATGCATTGATTATTATAGCACAGAGCGTCCTTGGTATGCATGAGGGATTGTTTCCAGGACCCTTGAAGATACCAAAAAATGCCAAGAGACTGTGAAGCCTTGAAAGGTGAGCCTTATAGAGTAAGCCCATATTAAAAATGGTGCCAACTGCCTGTTTCTGATTTGCAAATGAGCCATGCAGCCTCAAAGTCAGAAGTAAGTGGTTCGCATGCTCACCATCATGGATTCAAATGTATAGTATTGTGTACATTTGAATCAACAGCAGGTTAAATTTATGGTTCCCAAGCTTGCAGATAGGGCAGGCTCATCATAATTCTTTGTCTCTACACACAAGTCACTGAACAGTTGCATTCAGGGTTCTGATTCTATTTCTATCACCTTTCATTTTTGCTCCTTGTCTGTCCTTAATTGCTTGAAGAAATTTATTTGTCATCCAGTGAGGCTTCTCTTTCTTTTTAGCTACTGTCAGGATCCGATTAAAACACACAAAATAAACATGCGAAAGCAAGATTTATTAAGGAGCTAGAACAGAGTTCAATGACTTTAGAGATTCAGACTGGCAAAGTTCTCACAGACAGTCAATTATAACAATTCCCTCCTTCCCACAGAAGTCATTAAGGTTGACCTTGTATCTTCAACTCTGAAGGGGTTGCTAGGAGACAATCTCACGTGAATTCAAGATGTTTGGGTAACGGTAAGCGAAGGAATGCTCATACAATTAACATCTGCACTAACATTGACTACAGGCATTTTAGTACTACATAACCCATTCAGTGTACCTCCCCACACACATAATGGAGGGAAACCCTGACAGCTACAGTGTTTTTTTCACATTCCTCCCTGACTATGTTCCTGGTTTCAGTCCAGAGTCGTTCTAGCTCCTGGTCAATTAGATTTAACAGTACCTAGTAAAGATAATTTTAAATTTGACAATTTCTTAATGGTTTCTCTATTTTTACTCCAAGTTGGTTTGTAATTATTTTCATATAAGTTTAAATTCTCCTTTGTAATAGTAATTCCCAAGTATTTATTTTTTTCCCCAGTTTGAAAATTTGTCACTTGTTTTAATTCCTCCTCCTAGCCCTTTGTCATATTCTCTGTCATTATAACAGTTTTTTCTTTATTTTGAAACCAGCATAATCTCCAAACTCATATCACATTTCTAATAATTCCTTTATATTTTTGAGGGGTCTTCTAGAATTAAAACTAAATCATCCACAAAGGCCTTCAATTTGTATTGTTGATCTTTAATTTGTGCTCCCTTAATTCTGGTATTATTTCATATATTCCTGTTCAAGATTTCCAAAACCATTACAAATAGTGAAGGTGAAAGAGGGCAGCCTTGTTGGGTGCCTTTTTCTATATTTATTTTATCTGTTTTCTTGCCATTTATTATTATTTTTGCTATTTGATTGTGATAAATTGCCTCAACCCAATTAATATAATTTCTCCCTAGGTCTAATTTCTTCATAACTTCAACATGAAAGACCAATTTACATTATCAAATACCTTCTCAGTGTTTTTAAAAATTAATGCCAATGTCTTATTCAATAAAGATTCATAATATTCTATAACGTCAATAATTGTTCATGTATGTATATGTGTGTGTGTGTGTGTGCGTGCGCGCGCGCGCATATCTCTTTGGTTAAAAAAAAACCCTGTTTGATCGTGATGGATCCAATTTCTTAATTTTTTTAAAGTCTTTCTGCTAGAATTGATGCAAATTTCTTATAATCAATATTTAAAAGTGAAATTGGTCTATAGTTCTTAATTTCTAATGTATCTTTCCCTTCTTTAGGGATAGGGGTGATATGCACAGCATCCCATGATGGTGGAATATGTGTACTATTTATCTGGTTGACAATTTTTAGTAAGAGCATTCTTAATTCTTCTTCAAAAGCCTTATAAAATAACGCAGAAAAACCATCCAGCCCTGGTGCTTTATCTATCTTTAACTTATTTATTGCTTGGGATATTTCTTGTATTGAGATCATTCAATTTAATTCTTGTTTCAGTGATCTTCTGTATTTCTTGTTTTCCAAGGTAACAATCTAATTTTCTCTTTTTCTCTTCTTGAATTCTGGTCTCCTGGTATAATTTGGAAAAATAGTTTTGAAATGCTTCTTTTATATGGTTCTGATTTGATAATATTTGTTCATTCTCCCTTATTTGAGAAATAATATTCTTTTCCTTTCTCTTTCTTAGTTAACCATTAACCATTTGCCAGGTTTGTTTGCATTTTTGAAATTCCATTGTGTAACATACTACAAATTTGTTTCAATTTTCTTGATTGAAAAAGTAGATAACTGTTTCTGTAGTAGTTTGATATCCTTTTTAGCTTCTTTGTCTCCAGGATATTTTTTTCAGTAATTTTTCTTTTTCTTTTAACTCTTTTATAATCTTTTGTTCCTGTTGCTTCCTTTTCTTCCTGGGTATAATATCTTGATTAATTAAAAAAACCTCTTATATATGCTTTGGCAGGATCCCAGACAATATGTATTGGAGTTTCCTTATTCATATTGATAGCAAAGAAGTTTTTAAGTTCATTCTTGGCCTCTTTAACTACACTTTCATTCTTCAATAATAGACAATTTAACCTCCATGAATACTCCCTCTTTTTACTTTTCAATTCCACTAATATGGGACTATGATCTGATATTGTCCTCAATAATATTTCTATTTCTGAGATCTGATTAGCTAATATTTTAGATATCCACACCATATCGATCCTTGACCATGATTTATGCCTATGTGCATAAAAAGTAAAATCTTTCACACTTTCATGCTTGTACCTCCATACATCTAACAATGATAAAAACTCCGTTAATTCCTTAAAGAACTTTGGTAATTTCCCTAGATTTCTGTCTTTTTTCCTAATAGGTGGTGGGTTCCTATCCACTATAGGGTCCATCACTCCATTCCAATCTTCCAGCCATATCATTCCTTGATAATCCGTACCAAGTGTTTTTTTCTAACAGATTTCTAAAAAATTCTTGCTTATTATTTTAGGGCACATAGACATCAATTATTAACATTTTCCTACTATCAATTAATATCCCAATAGCAACAACTTCTCCTTCTACATCCTTAAATATTTCTTTGCTCTGGTATTTCTTATTAATGCAAAGGGCCACGCCTTTCTTCTTTTTTTTATTAAATGATGCATAACGATTGCCTAGTTTTTAATTTTCTAGATATGCCTGATTTTTCTCTATCAAATGGGTTTCCTGGATATATATAATATCAAGTTTTTGTTTTTCTAAGTAGTGAAATACTTTTTTCCTTTTAATTGGGGAGTTCAAACCATTTATATTCCAACTAAGTATTTTAAAAGTCATGTTGAAGAAATGGGGGGGGGTGTCTTATTTTTCTACCTCTACTATCTTTATTCTTTACTAGTCCTGCTTGTCCCCTAATTCACTATAATCACTGATAATCAAATGTCTTTTTGTAAATACTTCCTCCTTTTCCTTTACTTCTCTATCTTCCTCCTCACTTTCTTCAATCTTGTTTCCCTCTTCTTCTTTTTGATGGCAAAATTTTTTTCTTCAAGACATTATCCAATTGTGTACTGTTTTCCTGTTTTGCGTTAGCATCCCTTATGTTGTCTTTATTCATTTCCTTTGTCAGTATAATCCTGAGGATCACAATATTTAAAAATTCTTTTGCTTTCAACATTGTGTTAATCAGAAATCTTCTATGATGCATACCAAAGGACACACCTTTGTCTCTTGTTAAGTTAGTGTATTCTGTTCTTTTATTCAGTTCTTGAGGGGGATATCCCTCAGGATGTGCAACTCTTTTCCATTCACAATTTATTTTTAAAACTCTGTTGAAGGATTAAATCTGTAACCCTTTCTCTCATGAAATAAATGGCAATATCTCTAGGGAGGTGCCTCCTAGTGGCAATAGCTGAATTAATTCTGTATAATTTATCGACTTCCAAATCAAGTTGGCCTGTCTCCCATCCTATAAATTCTGCCAATACCAGAATTATTGTTTCCAGTAAGTTTTCCCCTGGAAGTTCTCTCAGACCACAGATTTTCAGACAGTTCTGCTGAAGTCTTGTTTCCATCTCAGTTCTGGTTCTGGATATTTCCTCTCTGACAGTGTCTTCTATCTGAATGGTTTGTTCATCTATTTTTTATACTTTAAATTGTAATTCTTCAGTCTTACTATTACAGACATATCCTTAGTCATTACTTCCATCTTCTCCCTGAAATCTTTCAGTTCTTCTTGAAGGTTAGCATGTATCTCCACTCTAAGATCTCTCATCTCCAATCTGTTTTGCATATCAAGTTTCTTAATTTCCTCCATGACAAACAAATATAGAAATGGATATCTTGGTTAACTAATTAAGTAATAATTTGCTAAAAGAACTTGTTATCTATTACCACTCCAAGATTAAAATTATATTAATTCAATATTAAATTATACTGTTACTATGCCACACTATTCTCAATACCTAATATATAATTCTTTATCAATTTAAATCAATTTAGATATTTATTATATCTCTACTATTATCTAAATAGTGTAGCTATAACCTCTGAAGTTTTCTAATAAGTTATTTAGATTATCTCAGTTTTAGTTTGAGATCTAGAAAATGTCAATTATGTTTAAGTTATGTGTAGCAGTCAGTTTCTAATCACTTAGAAAGCAATGCGGTAATCACGAGAAGTCAACATGGATTTCTCAAAAATAAGTCATGCCAGACTAATCTGGTCTCTTTTTATGATAGAGTTACTAGCTTGATAGAGAAAGGGAATGTTGTAGATGTAGCATATCTCAATTTCAGTAAGGCCTTTGACAAAGTTCCACATGACATTCTTGCAAAGAAGCTAGTAAAATGTGGGCTGGACAGGGCTACTGTCAGGTGGATCTGTAACTGGTTGACTGACCGTTCCCAAAGGGTACTCACCAATGGCTGCTTTTCATCCTGGAGAGAAGTGACTAGCGGGGTGCCACAGGGTTCTGTCCTGGGCCCAGTGCTGTTCAATATCTACATCAATGACTTGGATGAAGGAATAGAGGGCATGCTCATCAAATTTGCAGATGACACCAAACTGGGAGGGGTTGCTAATATCCCAGAGGACAGGATCAAAATTCAAAATGACCTGGTCAGATTGGAGAGCTGGGCCAAGGCTAACAAAATGAAATTCAACAGAGAGAAGTGTAAGGTCCTACACTTAGGTAGAAAAAATGGAATACAGAAATATAGGATGGGGGACACGTGGCTGGATAGCTGTACGTGTGAAAGGGATCTAGGATTCTTCTTCGTGGTCTCTGTGACTCACACAATGGGATCTTCGCACATTTGTAGTAGCTTTCAGAAAGTTCTAGAGCTGAGCAGCTTGGTGGGAACCCCTCCCCCATCCGTTACTGAGCATGCTCAGCCCGCCAAGCCAACGGTCCCTCCTTAGTTTTCTTTCATCCGTCGTTCTCTTAGTTTTCTTTCATTTTCTTAGTTTTCTTTCATCTTCTTTCGTCCATTAGTTGAGGCCACACTAAAATTGGCAGATTGGTGGGAAAAGAAAAGAAAAAGAGAGCTTCCAAAGTATTTTTTTTAACTTAATGGGCAATTTGAAACTTCTATATACCTAGAAATTATTGTATGGGAAACCAGATTTTTTTCCAGAAAAAACATGAATCTTTCTGACATGTTTCTAACATCTAAAACACTGGCCAGCCCTATAAAGGATATGGAAATATTAAAGATGCTTTTGGATCATAATCCAATTTTGTTGACTTTTAAAAAGGAAGTGAGTCAATGGAACTGGAGACTGTGTAAAGACTTACTTAGGAATGAAACTATTTTGAACAAAGCTGAACAAACTCTAAATATTTTTTTTTTTAGTATAATATGAATAAAGGAACAGACATTAGAAGAGTATGGGATGGAATAATGGCATTATGAGAGGATTTTTAATATAACAAAATGTCAAACTTGAAAGAAGGAACAACAGAAGAATCAAACTATTTTGGATGAAATTAAGAAAAAAAGAACGTCAAAAGAAGCCATCTAAACAATTGATTTTGAAGGAAACAAAGATTTTGCAAAAAAAAATTCCTGGGAACATGGTTTATGATATTATGCTCTACTAAACAAATATTTTGAATAGGCAAATAAACAGGAAAATGGCTTCTTTATAAATTAAGCAAAGAGAGAAGAAACTGATTTGAAAGATTAAGAATGGAAAGAAACTGACATTTGACAATGACAGTATTATGAAGACTTTTTGTTAAAAAAAATCAGCACTTCAGAAACAAATCCAAGATAAATCCAAACGAAAAAAAAAAGTAAAGGTATTTAGATTTACGGAATTCACCTATGAGTTCAGAAAATCAGAGACTGACTTTAAACATGTCTTTAACTGTGACACAAGCGGAGGAGGCTTTTAAAAAAGAAAAGAAATTGAACGTTCTGGATCTAGATGGTCTTCCTGTAATTTATTATAAAAGTTCAGAAGAACAATTGTATCTGCCATCTCAGTAACTCATGAACTTAATCACAACAACAGATAAATTACCAGACAGTTGGGGTCAAGCAAACATTACACTGATACCAAAGGAGGAACATGATGTGATCTTTTTTACTTCTGAGCAATGCCCATAAGATTTTTATATTAATACTAGTGGAAAGCACGAAGGAGATATCACAGAAGATAATACATGAAGATCAATTGGATTTTTGACAAAGAAGATGATATGGGACAATACAAGATGTGTAACATATATTAGAACATCTTCAGTCTCATAATGAGAAACAAGTGGACTTATTCTTAGATGCAGAGAAGGCCTTTGATAATATGAATTGATCATTTATGATTAAGATCTTGAGGAAGATTAATTTTTGCCAAAATTTTATTCAATGGATGAAGGCAATATATTTTTTTCAGTATGCAAATATTTTTATTAATGGCAAGACAACTAAAAGTTGTGATATACTTTTTATACTGATTTCAGAAGTTCTGATTAGGGCTATCAGGCAGGAGTTGAAAATAAAAAGTTTAGTTATAAAGAAATAAACATTTAAACTAAAAGCATCACTGATAACTTAGTAATATTTTTTACAAGATCCATTAGAATCTGCACACATATTAAGACTTTGAATGATTTTGGTTGTTTGGCTGTAAAATAAACAAAGATAAGAAAGTTATGCTGACTAAAAATATGTCAAAAGAAGATCCAAAACTTTTGATAGACAAAACAGGATTCCAGATTAAGACAGTACAATATTTAGGTATGATTTTTATTCTAAGTTTGGAATGAGACCAAAGAATATTTACAAAAGATGGTCTAAGCTGAAACTTTCCCCACTAGGTAAGATTTCAACTCTAGAACTGAACAAATTACCAAAGGTATTGTTTTACTCCAGACAACTCGGAATGGAGAATAAGGATGTGCCATTAAAACAATGGCACATCCTCATACCTAATTTCATCTGGTCAGGGAAGAAACTGAGAGGAAAATTTAAGATTTTGCAAGATGTACAAGACAGAGGAGAACTTGGATTCCCACATTTGAAGCTGTATTATATTGCATCATGTCTGGTTGGGAAGAATGGCAAGACAGCAACAAACAAGCAATGACTGAAATAACCTCCCAATTGTACCCTGGCCTTATCCCTTACATACAGCTTAAAATGCCACCCAAAAGCAAGAAAAGAAAATGAAGCAATCACAACAACATTGGAACTCAGGAATCCTTCACAGCAGAGAAACAGATGAGGACTGACTCACTTTTTTCTGCAGCAGAGACAAAACAATCCATGAGTAACAGATCCACAACCTCAGCTCCCTTTTCACTCCCTAAGATACCACAGAAGCCTGTTATATTGGAGCTACATAACCTGAAGGGATTTTCAAATACTGTTTTTTAAACCTGTGTTTTTTACCCTCTTTTTATTCTGTATCCCCTTTTTACCTGTGCTGGTCTATGACTGTAATAAAGATTCAATTCATGTCTGGTTTGGCTTAAAGATTGGTTTAATTTGAAAATGGACAGACTTTTAAATTCAGAAGGGATTCAGCTGAGGTTTGGGTGACATGCCTTGCTGTGGTATGATAAACTTAAAGCTAATGTTGATTTTAATAAACACTGTCTTAGACATGCCTTACTAAGAGTTTGGAACAAATATAAGATGAGACTATGGCCATTTCCACACTGTTATACACTGTTATAATGCTATTATTCCACTTTCAACATCATGTGGAATCCTGGCGTTTGTTGTTTAGGGAGGGGCATTTAGAATTCTCACCCAGAGAACTCTTTGGCCTCAGTAAACTACAAACCCCAGAATTCCATAGGATGTTGAAAGTGGAATAACAGCACTATAACAGTGAAATGCAGAAACGGCCTATGTCCTCAACTGTGGTTTTCACCACAGGAAGCTTTAAGAGAGAAACAACTTTTAAAAATAAAGATTTGTTAATGATGGAAAGAGAGCAATTCAAAATGGAATCAAAACAATGAATTAATTCAATAAGGTTGTGATATGTGTTGGTTTTCTTATAGAAAATTGATTGAATTCTTTAAAATTGACAATTTATATGGTTTTGAAAAGTCTAAATCTCAATTGGAAGAATAACTATGTGCTGATGAGGAACATTTAATTGCTAAAATGTATAAGCTACTGTTGAAAATTGAAACCAAAGATGAGCAAGTAAAAGACTGTATGGTTATATGGGCACAAAATGTGGGTCACCATATTCAAAAGGAACAATGGATAAAAGGATATGGTCAAAAGACTTTGATCTAGGATCTTAGGCACAATTTTTACAGAATGATATAGAGGGGGTATTTAACACCAAAAAAGCTCTCTAAAATGTATAAAGTTTCTTCAAATGTTCATTGGAAATGTGGGTAGATAGAAGGGACTGTCTACCACATGTGGTTTACCTACTAGAAAGGAAAGAAATTCTGGGTGACATTACACAGATTGAGAGAAAATATTTTGAAGATAAGGATTCAATTAAGACCTGAACTTTTACTACTGGACTTGACAGATGAACAGAGCAACAAGAAATTGGGAAGAATTTTTCAGTATATGATTACAGTACATAAGTGTATATATGATATATATGAATCATATACTGAATTTTTCAGTATATGCGTATGAGTGCTCTGTGACGAGAAACGGAAAGATGCAGCTATTCTTTCACAAGAAGACTGGTTGTTGAACTTGGTGAAAAATTGAGGAAGGATCTTTGGGTAAATTTAAGAATGATTGGGATAAACTGGTTGGGAACTTTGGGGCAGAAAGTCACCCGTTTTGAAGATTAACTTAACAGTTATTACAAATCTGCAGTAGTGGGAGAATGACATATATAGTAGAAGAAGTATATTTTGTTTGTTATTTTAGAACCAACAGCTGGTGAGTTGGAAGTCATTCATACATATCCTTAGCCTCTTCTTAGTTTAATTTTGTGTAGTTTAGTTTAGGTAGTTTTAGATATGTTAGTAGCAGTTTAGTTATTTGAGTTTGTTTCTTGTCTGATTTTCTAAACTTTTGTATGTTCTTTTATACATTTAAAATGTGTTTTAATAAAAATATTTTTAAAAAAGGAAAGGAAGGTATGTGCTGGGGCTGTTGGCAGGACAGGAGACAAAGAAGAGGAAGTGGGTAGGGAGATCAAGTTAGTTCAGCAGCTGTGACAAACTAGTGAACAATCAAATTTGTGAAAGAGAAACCCAGGAAAGTGGAGGGATGACTATCCTGTCTTTTTAAATTATTGTGAGCCATCATGAATCCCATACTGGAAGAAAAGTGGGATATAAATAAAATAAAAAAAATAAGTTTGGACTACAAAGCACATGTTATAACTGGGAGTGCAAAAACTGAACAAGCATTGGTTCTGAGAGCTACAGCAAACCCCTAACATTTATAAATTTTGAGCAAGGCAGTTGTCACAATATGTTATTGTAGCAGCAACATGGGCCAGATGTTTCAACTACAACACCATGTAAATGGGCAGAGAGAAGACTTTCTTGAGGACTGAATGGAGGGCATAGAAGGAATGCTATTATATATCAGCTCAAAAGGCTTTCTGCAACCTGGTAACACACTACATAATACTGTGCTAATGCATCATTGTGAATGTGCACTTCACAGGGTCAATACAAAGGGAAAGATTTGCTCCACAATGGCAGTAAGGCAAATATTTGATTATAAATGGCATATAGCCTATGTTTCAGAAAATGAGTGCCTGGGACAGGGGATACCAGACAGAAATCTAAGCTTTAGCCATATTGACACAGAACATTTTTTCCAAACAGATTCCCCTGTCCCAAATTCTTCAGTTCTTGACTTTAGTTCCCAGCAGAAAATCACATGGCTGGAAGAAACCTAAGGTTATAAATGAAGCAACTCTCAACCAAATGAAAATTCTTCACAGATTCACTGATATCGTCCCAGTTATGGAATGTCTTAAACAGAGCTTGTCAGCAAATGAGATATACCAAACTACAGTTTATGGACAAACAAGTAATTCTACAGGGTAATTAAGTAAATGAAGTTACGTGCTATGGAAATGGTTGAAAGTAAATTCCAAACCAATCCTCAATTCCAAAACTTATTAAAACAACCAACTTCAATATCACTGTCCTATTTACTTTCCACCTGATCAAACATACATTAATATAAGCCTGATTGAAGCTACTGAAAAGGTTTTGCCACTGTATTTTCTCACTCATCTGGGAGTAGGCTTTCACTCAGTGTTTTCTTTTGGAACTGAGTGTGTTTCCAGCCCACCCACCCTCTATATTTTGTTTGGTATTGAACACTGATTCATCTTCTTGGTGGTACATATGCAGCACAAAAATACAGAGCAGGAGCATTCCAGCTCTTGTGCTGATAGTGCTCAGCACCCTCACCAAAAGAATGATAGAATTCTGCCCCTAAACAACTAATTCTACTCATACCATCCTGGGCTAGCAGTTTAATTCCTCAGTGGGATCCCTGGGCTAGGGTGCACCCTCTTCCTTAGGTGAGGTGATGAAAGATGGACTCTCAAGGGTCATATAGTGCAGAAGCAAGGAAAGTAAACCAAAGTGTGCAGGCAAGTTAATAGTAGAGGAAAATTCACTCCTTCTGACCATTCTCAGCTCTACTTCTTTCCCCAGCGTTAAACTGCTAAACTACTGTAAAAAATTAACCTCTTCTATACTACAGGAAGCTGTTCACATATGGTCATGATGCTGACAAAGACACCAAAACTCCCCTGCCTAGTGGCAGAGACCCAGCTCGCTACACTTACTCAACTACGTTGTCCATATATTTCCTTAGTGAAGTCATCACTCATCCACAGATGAGTAGCTACATAATAATGTAGTATCGTTCTGTTCACTCAATGATTTCTGCTGGAGTTTGGAGGAATCACCCATGTAATTAATCTGGATGAAAGAGGTGGCAGAAAAAAGTGTGCAAAACGAGAAAGGAAAAGAGCAGGTGAACACGTGCACAACTTAGTGAAAATATCTGCCACACAAAAGATGTTACTAGTTCCCACCAAAGTCATAGCTAAAGAATATTCAACCCAACCATGATATCATCCTGACAAGGGAATCTTATTTATAGATTATGTTCAAATTCAGAATTTCACATTTATATGAGCAGTTGTGACACCCATTGGCAGTAATCTCCATAAATGCTCCTGGACATATTATATATTTACAGATACCAAGTTATGCACAGCATTGTGATTGTAGGCTTTTAAATGCCTGACCTCTATGGCTTAGAAATAATGATCAAGTCATGCTTCTCTTGTACCTACAGCATTGTGGCATGGTAGGAAGTTAAACTGCTGCCTTTCCCATTTCTCTTAGAAATTTAAGTTGGTCAATAATTAACAGTGCTGCCTCCCCACCCCAATTCTATGGCTTAACTAAATGGCAGCAGGTTATATGTTATTACCAACTATTTTTCTGTGTTTTTCCATCATATCTCTGTTCTAGGATGCTAATTTACCCCCTCAACTCATATCCCAGCTATCCAAAATTCCTACACAACTATGTGGACCCAGGGGCAGGGGGGGGGTTGGAAAAATTCAGGAAAAAAAACCTGTTTTTTCCTGAAACCCCCCCGCCCCCCCAATGTGGGAAAATAGAATTGTGGAATTGTTTCAATAAGAATAACAAATAAAATGTTTAAGGAAAGAGGGTCATATATTTGTTTTCTTGCACACCTTCAAGTCATTTCTGACTCATGGCAACTCTAAGGTGACCCTATCACAGGGCTGAGAGCGTGTGACACGCCCAAAGTCACCCAGTGGGTTTCCACGGCTAAGTGGGTAATTTAACCCTGCTCTCCATAGCCACGGTCCAATGCTCAAACCACTACACCACACTCACTCATATATCCCCTATCCCAGAATTGTTTAATGATGTTAACATGATGATTTTTATATAAGATTATGTATAGCTCACATCATGCCTGCTGTAGGTTTTCCTCTTCTCTGTTCTTTGCTAAAGAGTGAGAGCTTTATGTCTGTTTCGAACTATGGAAAACTAAAGAGACAAAACGGGGGGTTTTCTGTGTTTGTTTTACTAACATTAACAGTTTCTTCTGTTTTTCCCTGTTCATAAATTCTACCTGTAATTATTACCTGAGTATTGTCTATACTTTTAATAATCCAAGCATTATAATTTTTCACCAAGCCAAATTTTAATGTTCCTAGAATCATAGAGATGGAAGAGACCACGGGGCCATCCAGTTCAACCCCCGGCCATCCAAGAACACACATCAAAGCATTCCCACCAGATGGCCATCCAGCCTCCGCTTAAAAACTTCCAAAGAAGGAGACTCCACCACACTCTGAGGCAGCATATTCCACTGCCAAACAGCTCTGACCATCAGGAAGTTCCTCCTGAGGTTCAGGTAGAATCTCTTTTCCTGTAGTTTGAATCCATTGCTCCTTGTCCTAGGCCGTTTTCGCACCTTACCCTTTTGCAGAGCTGGGGTGTGGGGCTAGCGCCAGAAGCCTGAGGAGGAAGGCTCTCATGTCCCTGCTGCTTCGGCTCCACAGTTGCTTCCTGGTCGTGCAAGTGCCCCGTCTCCTCCTTCTGCAGTGCAGCCTGGGACCTTTCCCAGCCTGCACTGCACAGGAAGCGCGACCGGCCCAGCTCCCGAGGCTCCACATGCCAGGTAAGTGCGCATCGGGCCCCAGAGCGATGCGCGACCACGCAGCATTTTCGGCTCTAAGCCGAAAATGAAAAAATGTGAGCGCAATCCGCGTTAGGCTCTTGGGCGTCGCGCAAATGTGAGTGCATCGTGCAGACTCCTCCTCACATTTATGCGACACTCAAGGGGCCCTTTCGCTTCGGAAATGCCATGTGAAAAGGGCCCTAGTCTCTGGACCAGCGGAAAACAATCCTGCTCCCTCCTCAACATGACCTTCCTTCAAATATTTAAACATGGCTATTATGTCCCCTCTTAAGTTTTGCTTCTACAGACTAAACATACCCAGCTCCCTGAGCTGCTCCTCATAGGGCATGGTTTCCAGATCCTTCACCACATTGGTTGCTCTCCTCTGGACATGCTCCAGCTTAATATCCTTCTTGAAATGAGGTGCCCAGAACTAGGCACAATATTCCAAATGAGGTCTGACCAAAGCAGAATAGAGTGGTGCTATTACCTCCCTTGACACCATACCCCTATTGATGCAACCAAGAATTGCACTGGCCTTCTTGGCTGCCGCATCACACTGCTGACTCATGTTCAGTCTGTGGTCCACCAAGACTCCTAGATCCCTTTCACATGTACTGTTATCCAGCCACGTGTCCCCCATTCTATATTTGTGCATTCCATTTTTTCTGCCTAAGTGTAGGACCCCACATTTCTCTCTGCTGAAATTCATTTTGTTAGCTTTGACCCAGCTCTCCAATCTGTCAAGGTCATTTTGAATTCTGATCCTGTCCTCTGGAACATTAGCAACTCCCCACCCCACCCCGCAATTTGGTGTCATCTGCAAATTTGATGAGCATGCCCTCTATTCCTTCATCGAAATCATCGATGAAGATGTTGAACAGACTGAGCCCAGGACAGAACCCTGCGGCACTACACTAGTCACTTCTCTCCAGGATGAAGAGAAGCCATTGGTGACAATCCTTTGGGTTTGGTCAGTCAACAAATTACAAATCCACCTAACAGCAGCACTGTCCTGACCACATTTAACTAGTTTCTTTACAAGAATGTCATGGAGATCTTTGTCAAAGGTCTTTTTGAAATCAAGATATGCTACATCCACAGCATTTCCTTCATCTATCAAGGCTGTAACTCTATCATAAAAAGAGACAAGTTTAGTCTGTCATGACTTGTTTTTGAGAAACCAATGGTGACTTTTAGTGATCACGGCATTGCTTTCTAAGTAATTACAAACTGACTGTTTAATGATCTGCTCCAGAACCTTTCCAGGTATTGATGGCAGGCTGACTGGGTGAAAATTATTTGCCCCCCCCCCCGAAGATGGGGACAACAGTTGCCCTCCTCCAATCTGCTCTTGTTCTCCAAAAATTCTCAATTATTGTCAGTCATTCTGAAATTACTTCTGCCAGTTCTTTTAAAAATGTAGTTCATCTGGCCCTGCAGACGTGAATTCATTTAGAGTAAACAGGTATTCCTGTACTATATCTCTATCTATACCATGCTGAGTTTCTGCCACTTCCCCACCTGCTCCCCAGCCCCACTTTATAAAATAAAGTGACTGTAAGTATATGAATTCAATATTCCCACTATAGCATTTTAAAAATTCTTTTTTTTTTACAGTTGATCCTCTACATTTGCAGGTTTGACTTTCACAGGTTTAATTATTTGCAAATTTCTCCAACCCCTGCCCCGCTCACCTCAGGCACTTCTTTTCTGGGGAAACTTCCCATATCTTGGTGGCTTTGATCAGGCTGTGAAGCCCTTTAAAACCCCACCTTTGGTTCTCTTCATCCTCTACCAGCCGCTGCTTGGATAGCTAAGGATGACTTGTAGTCTGATTTTTCAGCACCACAAACCCTCTCCTGATGCCCCCCACATACGCAAGGAAGAAGAATAGGGCAAGAGAGAATTATAGGGCCACCATGCAGACACATTCCCCTTCCCTGACCTGGTTTGGACCCTGGGAGCCTGCTCTCCCCACCATGCCTCAACCCACTTTCCATAGATACATACATTTTGATATTTGTGAATTTTCCACTTTTGTGAGGGTCCTGCACCCTTAACCGTGTTTTCTCTCCCCCCACAAAAAAAATAAAAAAAAAGTTTTGGTCATGGATTCAAAATCTCTGGAAATTTTGCATCTCTTCTCTCAACTCAGACACAAGCTTATGGTGGTGTCCTTCAAATTTTGCCTAATTTGTGCATTTGCCTCCAGAATGCCAAGGTACACACAATTGAATAATTATGTATACAAACATCTGTTTGCACAGAAAACAAGTATTATCAGGAAGACAACACCTAACCAAACCAAATCCTTGGCTTCTTTTCTTCTATATGGAAGAATCTGGGCAGTGACAAGGAGGTACACAGCACACCTTCATGTGAGACACCTCTGCAAGCTACTGCTCTGCGTGTACTCCAGCTGTCATTCCTGATTGTCTAATGTTGGTTGCTACTTTGCAGAACAGTTCAGGGAAAAATTCAGTAAAACTGAAATGATACAAGTCTGTGTGGCTTTCTGCCCCAAGCTTGTTTGTGGCAGATATAGCCTTCTTTTTCCTTAAAATAAATTACTGCCAAGGTTACATGTTTTGCAATGCAACATGTAGTTAAGCTCTTCTTGTAAAGAAGAATAAAATTTTGTCTGAGTAACAAGTGGCCAAATGGGGAGGGAAGAGGAGAAGCATACAGGGTTGTACAGGAATGATCTGCACCTGACAGCACCTCTAAGGGCGCATTTGAAAGTGTCAACAATTCAGATAGACTGTTCAGTATAATACTGCAAACACCCAGTCCTTCTGGAACACAGCTGCTGGGATTTCACTTCCCCCTGCTTGGTGGAATGCATCTGACACATACATTAATACGGGCTGCAACAGCTGTTACAATATGGAGTTCCCATCTGAAATTACTGCAAATTATAGCTGTGAGAGACAGCAGAGATTTCAAGGAACATTTATTCTTTTATTATTCTCAGGAATACTGCAAGACAATAGCCCAAAATGGAAGTATGTTTATCGATGATTAACTCAATATAAACACTTACTTTACTTACGATGCCCTTATTATAGCAGCTCCTTAGAGACAAGATTGTGAATGTTACAAATGATAACAATCCTTCTTTCTTATTTGTATTTTAAGTGGTTAGCATATCTATCCAGAACTATGCCTCAGTCAGTTCAATGGAGTTTATTGAAAAGCAACTCCTGGTTACTGCTAAAACCTGGGCTTCCAGGTTGAGAATTGAATTCAGGAGCATCTCCAGACTGGAAACCTGCATCTTCAGGGGGAGTGTAATCACATCTAACACAGGCTGAATCTCTATTCCCTGATCTGTTTTTCAACTGAACAGGAGCACCTCCATCTTGTCTGGAATAAATTTCAATTTGTTTGCCCTCAGCGGGTCCACTATTGAAGACAGGCACTGGTTTAGGACCAAAACAGCTTCCTTGGCTTGTGGTGGAAAGGAGTAATACAGTTGGCTGTCATCTGCATACTGATGGCACCAAATCTCAAAACTCAGGGCAATCTGTCCCAGCAGTTTCAGGTGGATATTAAATAGCGTGGGGGACAGAATTGAGCCCTGAGGGATCCCATAGGCCAAAGGCAGAGATTGAACAGGAGTCCCCCAGCACCACTTTCCAGGTTCAGTCCTCCAGGAAGAAATGAAGCCATCATAAAACAGTGCCCCCAAGTCCCATCCCCACAAGGCAACCCAGCAGGATACCATGGTTGATGTCAAGAGGTTGTCAAGAGATCCAGCAGAACCAACAGGGACACACTCCTTCTGTCCAGTCCTGCCATAGATCATCCACCAAGGTGATCAAGGCAGTCTCTGTTCCACACCAAGCTTCAAGCCAGATTGAAATAGATTCAGATAATCCACTTCATTCAGATACCCCTAGAGCTGGGAGGCCACCACATGCTACAATGTTTGTAATAATTTTCCATAGATGTTACCAGGACATGGTCTACAAGCACATGACTCAACAATTTTGCTGAAGTTAAGAGGGTCAGAACATGCTCAATGCCTCATGGGGTGACTGCCTGCCAAGTATGCCACTTGTCATATTCAATGACTGAATAAAGGCAAGATATCAATTTAACCAAATTAACTTCCTATCCGTTTTTCATGAATCCCATCCTGCTTTTCTTGTTCTTGGTAAAAAGAAACAGGTTCTCAAATTGTCTAAAGAGTAGTATCTAGTTGCTGGATAGGGGAACACTCTAAAAAAGAGGTCATGAAACAATGATATGCAAAAAATCATTATAAAGTAAATAATATGCTTTTGATCACAGAATGTAAGATGCTTTTAGGATCAGATTCTAGACTATGCAATCATAAGAGTACTTCCAATACTATTTAGCTCTGATGCTAGATCAAATTCATTTGTTCACCATAGGGGAAATTATCTGTACTTGCATTGCACAGGGAGATGAAAAAATACCTCCTGTTCAAACCACAAAAGGTAATCAAGCATATTCTCAATAGATACAACTAGGATGCTCTCATAAAAACTGAAAGTCAAGTTGTTTTTGTAGATTGACAAGATCTGCATCCCTGTTCAGCCATACTTTGGTAACCTTACTTGGTACTCTCAAGATAAAATTGGTGTTATGTTAGGCTCTAAGCCATCTTCATTGTGAACGCTCAGAAGTGTGAAAATACATGAGGACAGAAATGTTCTTTATTGGAAGTACAGATTGAAACTGAACATTATTGAAGTCGCTGAAACTGAAGAGCATCTTCCAAACAAATTGTATATAGATCCAAATGATAATTATTCAACTCACATTACACTGATTGGTTGAATTCTGATATCTCATTAATTCATAAGATCCCTGATGTTATCCAGGCTTGCTCTGACTGTTTACCCCAGCTGTCTCCTTTGCTCTCCTTTATTACCCTTTCTTCCTGCCTGGCTGAAAGCAAACGTCTCTAACCCAGCATCCTGATTCTCTTCAATCTCAGCTAATATATAACCCTCCACTAGACACCCCTGGTTTTGTGCTAAAGCAACTTTTGAAGGTCAATTTGGCATGCGGTTCCTTCATCAAAGCACCTTCCAGGAACTGCTCTGTTTACTACCTTAAGTTTCCCAGTTTATCCCATCATCCTACACAATCCAGTTTTCTCATTTAACAGTTCATATGCCATCATTCTTTCACCTCCCTGTTTCCTATGAATAAGTATGGTTCGTGACTCGATGTATGAGTTGTGATGAAGATGTTGTATCTGCATAGAAAAGATATATCCTTGTAGGTTATTATGTAGTGCTAAGTAAAGCTATACTACTAGTGGAAATGAAAATATGTAACCAAGGTGATGCAATGTCCAATGCATGGTGTCATATCTGTACTGAGTAATTTGCCTGTCTTGCAATGTGTTAGGCAGATCTACTTAATACTTACTGTTAGTCATTTTTAATGGTGTTATTATCTACCTTGCTTGATTGCATCCATACTATATTACATGTAAATATCACTGCTTGCATAGAGAGGAGGGCCTGTATAGGGGTTTTTATATGGTATGAGGAAATTGGAAAGAGGGCGTGTGAAGTGGGTTTTTATATGCTATAAGGCAATTACTCTTGTATGCCGCAAGTATATGATTTTATACTTATTCATGGAAAACAGGGAGGTGTAAGGATGATGGGAATAGCTGGGAAACTAGAGGTAGTTAACAGAACAGTTCCTTGAAGGTGCTTTGATGTGGGGAACCAGATACCAAATGGACATTCAAAGGTTATTTGATGATCTAGCCCAAAGCCAGGTGTGTCTAATGGAGAATTTTGTATTAGTCAAGATCAAAGAGAAGCAGGATGTTGGGCTAAAGACACTTGGTGTCAGCCAAGCAGGAAAAAGAAGTACTAAAATAAAGCAAAGGAGGCAGTGTATGTAAATGATCAGAGTAGTCTGAGTAACATCAGAGACTTGATAAATTAATGAGACATGTAAATTCAACCAATCAATGTAATGTGTGATGAATAATTATCCCTTGAAACAAAAACGCTTTTTTGGAAGAAACTTTCCAGTTTCAGCCACTTAAGTAATGTTTGGTTTCAATCCATACTTCAAATCAGAGAACATTTCTGTTCAAGTGTTCCTTTCCCAGACTAATTACGAAACAAAACCTCTCGGGTTGCTTTCTGTGATAGTGATATAATGGTCATTCTTTTGGAAAACACAAAACCTGTAAAATCTATCTCTAGCAGGGATACAGCGGAGTCTAACCTCACAGGGTCAAAGCCCAAGGACTTTTTTTAATGAGAAGGACTACATGATCCTCTGCCATGCCCTTGGACCTCCCTGGTCCCTTTATGTTTAGCTGTAATCCTCATAGAACAAATGTGAGCAACTGTGGCAGGGACAGGAGCTCTTTTTCGCCCTGCACTCCCTCCCTGGAAGCCAGCCAGTATCCCATACGGGAGGCATGTAGGCACTCTGAAGTCATGTCATGTCACTTCTGGTTTCATTTCCAGCCGAATTTCAGTAGCTTGGGTGGGGCTGAAAGCCAATGCAGGGGGCTTGGTTGCAAAATAGCCATGTTTGACAGTGATTTTGAGCTATTTTGGCCAAAATAAATGGCTGATTTTATTGTGGTCTGGGGGCTCTGGGGACTCACAGGCTGCACTTTTCACACAGCTGTCACAGAAGATGGAGAGTGAAATGATTTTTCCAGACGTAGTGTATCACTATTGAGCTATCCCTTTCATAAACCATAGTATACAGAGATGATTTGGATTGTCTTCATTTATCAAGACCTTTAAAAAAGACAGGGTCGTGGTGGAAATGAAAACTAGTACAAATTCTTTATAGATTGAAGGATAGATTGATCAACCAATACAGCCACCTGCACGTTCACACGTTCCTTGGGGGGTTTGCTGTATGGCTTATTGTTTCATTCATTTACAAACTATCCCTTTGCTCATATGATATGGCCATTTATATGATTAAAAGCCTCAACAGCACCGGTGATTCTTTGTATTGATGTAGTGATATGTATACATTTGAGACCATAAAGACCGTTCATTGTGGGGGGGAGTCCCATAGATCTGTGTGGTTCAGTATCATATGAACAAAGAGATAGCTTACAAATGCTTATTATGCAGCTATCATGGATTGCAACTACCTTAAGAGAAACCAGATAAAGTAAAAGCTAACATAAAGCATTATGAGCATTATACACAGAGCTAGATGGGGAAATATAGAAGGCTGGGGGTTCATTAGCCTCCTCCAGAAGAACTTGGAGGGCCCTAGCCCCCCCCACAAGGTACTTGTCCCCCCCACCCCAAAAAATAATTTTTTCCCTTCAAACATCCTCAAAGTGACAAGAGCATTCTCATACCACTTTATTTTATTTTATTTTATTTGCAAAAACACTTTTTGTAACCCATGGGGGAGGCCTGGAGGCACGCAAGGGACTTTTCTCACTCCTGATATATAGCAACAATTTTTAAACAAAGAAGTTTATGGACACTTTGGAATCCACAACAGAGTGACTGGTCATTTGATGTTAACCCTCCTCATTTCCAACTCTCAGACCCTATAAAAGACCTGCTACAACACACAGAGAATGCTTTCAAATAACATTTTTCTTCTGAAAGCACTGCTATCACTATTGCAGAGTTGCTGTGAAATGGTAATTGGAAGGATGAGGGGTGGCTTGATAATCATTCACAGAATGATATGTGGTCTGCTAGGCAAAACTTCCTTTTAAAAATACAGCCTACTCTGTCAGATGAGAATAGTGGCCCCTCCACTTTTGCAAGAGTTTGAGGAACAGAATCCTCACAAAAATGGAAAAATCATGAATAACTCTTCCCTGCTCATCCCCTCGCACTCCCTTGCCTTTTGCCCTGGTGCTCATGCCTTCCTTCTCCATGTCCAGGGAAAACACAAGGGAATGGGGGAGAGACATGTGCGCACCTTTCTTCTCTGTGTGCAGTGCTCCCCCCACTCTTATTTCCTTTCCCTTTGCCCAGGAATGAAAAAGGAAGGCACACACACCTGGGCAAAAGGCAAGGGAATGGGAAGAGGAGAAGGGGGGGAGGCATATGTGCACCTCACAAATAATCAAATTCATGAAGGTCAAACCTGCCAATGCAGAAGAAGAACTGTACCTGAGGTAATACACTGTTGATTAAAATGTAGCAAATCCACCCCAGATTAATTTATTTCTAGAAACTAAAGATCTTGGAGCTCATACTTCTAGGTCCCCGCAGTTTTTGGCCTTGAAACCATGCACCAAATCCCAGATGAATGTGGGCTAAAATTAAACATTGGTAAGTGACACTAGCCTTAGCATCCTAAAGGCATCAGATCCTTTCTGAACTTGGAGGCTAAGCAAGGTCAGTCCTGGTTAGTACTTGGATGGGAAACTGCCAATGAACACCAGCTGCTCTAGCAAAAACCGCCTCTGAGTATTCCTTGCCTAAGAAAACCCTATGAAATCCATGGGGTCACTGTAAGTCAAAAGGCAACTTGAACACACATACAGACACATATGACAGACACTCTGCACATGCTAAATTAAACATCTATTCTTCAGTCAATACTTCACATTTCAGGAATGACTGTGCCAGAAAAAGCAGGTTTAGACCAAAAACCCAGCCCAAAAGATAGGTTTTCCTACTAAAAACTAGAACTATCCCTATAGTCTAAATTCTTATACAGAATAGATTTTATCTCACATATGGATATTTATGGCCTTCTCACTTAGGTGATAAACCAACAGCTGGTCCTTAAGCTGCAGGTGGGGTAAATATGTATGGAATCCATACAAGTAAAATAAAAAAATTAAAAAATAAGAGAATTAGGTATCAGGGAGATGCTTTTTAGCCTTGCATTCTCCTTGACAAGCTGGTTCTGTGGAGTGATTTCTGTAACTTAATATATGGAAAATACCCCATCGCTTGAAGTGCTACATCTCAGCCAAGCAATCACCATTCTAGTATGAAACCATAAAATGTACTCTTTAATGGCAGATAGTTCAAGGAAACAAGACATGATGCATTTATGTAGCACAGTGGAAGTACACCAAATGTGTCCATGAACTTCAGAGAGTTCCAGAGTAAAGCCGAGCAGCCACAATTACTTGTATCTATAGAAATATAAGGAGTCTGAATTTCTAGGCAACTTTCTGCTCCTCTCTCAACATTCTTCCCTAAATGGATGAGAAGGAACATCATACTAAGCCAGCGTTACCATGCCATACACCCCTACTCCATGATATAACTGGCAATGAACATTATTTAATTGGTATGAAATATAAATCATACACTATTGTGGCTAAAAAGCCATGCTGGCAAAGAGGACCGGCTGAACATATGCAGAAGTAGGTCAGATGGGAACTCAGGGAATGGCCAGCTCATATCAGTCAGAAGTAGAACTGCCAAAGGCCAGCAAGTCAATCACTAGAAATAGATGTGTCACAAGTCGAGTCGAGTCACTACATCACTTATTGCCAAGTCAAGTCCAAGTTGAGTCACTGAAGCAACCTTAGTCTGACTTGAGTTTGAGCCAATCAACTCAAGTCTACATCAATGGTACTGGTATACAAAAGTGGAAAGATCTTATAATGTTCCCCCCTCCCACAAGCCTCCTTTTTGAGCTATAATTCTCTACCTTTCCATGGAAGTGCCGGCACCACAGGTAGACCTCTGAGTCACCCATCTTTTGGGATAATAGCCAGAGATCCATTTTTCAAACTGTCCTCAGTGATATCATCATTAGAATGTGGTATCATAGTTTTCCACTGGTTGATCCAAATTATTTTACATCCTTAAGTTCATTTATATCATTATGATACGATTCAGACCATAATGTCATCTCTTGTGATCTGTGGAACTGGATCATGTGCACGAGATCTTATTTATAGGACTTTTTGTTCGGAATGAAGATAAAAAGGCAAAATAACTGTTTTCTTTTTATTTCCCTTACATTATTCATACAGTAACATGAGAGGAAGTTCTACTTGCTGAAATGGCATGTTCTGAAACAAAAACTGACAAACTATTGAAAAACTACTACTATAGAATAGATAAATATGGTTGAACAAAGTGATTCAGAAAGTGGACAAAAATATAAACTGAAGAAGTAAATTAGCCAAAGCTTATTGGCTATGCTATTCAGTGACACTGCTAATTAAAAATACTATAATATTGTAGTTCAGACTGGACCTAACAAAGATATGGGCAGCTGTGGTGTTCCACATTTGTTAAGAAAGTTCACAACCTCATGTGCCTGTGCAGATAGAAAATCTAGAGTAGTTGAGAGTATGATGAAGAAGTAAATGCTGAGTGCATATCACTTTCATGACCACATGACTTGGATTCTGGAAGAAATCCTCTGCAGTATACAAAATACGTGGGGTTGCTCAATTTGCTGTCTGCAATATGATCCAACTCAATTTTTCTAGCAACTCAGAGGAAGGTATTCAAAACTCAAAGCACTGATCTATTACAGGCATATAGTAGTGGCAGACATTTTTGTTTATTTTGTTTTTCAGACACTTGTTTCTTTTTTTAAACTGAAAGGCATTGGTTATCTGGGACTTAGGTATAAGGTTTCTTCAACTTAACCCATTGTCATGAAAAACAGTAAATAAAAACACCAACAACACATGACATGCTGCTTTGGAGCTAAGCCAACAGGCTCCAAACTGCTGCCAAATGAATATTCAATTAACATGGTATGTGCTGAACATGAATTATGTTTTGTTTAGTGATGGTTATGCTAGAGTTGATCTGCCTTTATAGAAAAGAAAAAGGAAACACAAAAAGCCCAGAGATTTAACTCACCTGTTTTTTCTTGTAGAATCCCTTTTTGTCACAATTTGGAATACGCAGTCCTCCTGGACTTAAGACATTCAGAATCTTTAAGTTATTTAATGTGTCTTCCATTTCTCTCCGACAAGGCCCCTGCCAATTACAGTGTTTATTTATTTTCTTTTTAAAATCAGAAAATCCTTACCTGTCAACATTTTTGGTAGTCTATCTTGCACCATGACAAACATCTGTGTTAAAATGAAGACATGAATTTTGACTACAGTGCTGACTAAAATGAGGAATGTTAACTTCCTTAAGAACACTTTTCCATAGGTATAGAAAGAATCTAACTATTTATTGTTTTACATGATCTTTTCGTTTTGTTGTTGTTCTTTAACTTGTCCCCAATTAATAGAACCAAAAGAACTGTAATTTGACAAATTATTAAAACCAGGAACAACAAAATTAACAGGCAAGATTTATGAACTTTTATTGAAGTACAAATTAGAACAAGATCTTGTTAAAGATAACATGATTTCACGGGCCTAAGATATTGGCAAAACAATAAATCTTGATAAATGGGAGAAATCTTGGATTTTAAATCAGAAATTTTTAAAGTACACAAATTTAAGAGAAAATTACTGTAAGATGTTTTTCAGGTAGCAGTAAAGTGGCCAAAAATAATAAAAATAAATGCTGGAAATGTGCCCAAAAAGGAGCCTTTTATCACTTATGGTGGCATTGTAAGAAAGTGAAAATGTTTTGGGAACTAGTACACAACCAAATAACAAAAACTCTTAAAATAATTTTTTCATTATTCCCAGAAATGTATCTACTTAACATTCTTGATGGAATAGACACCCAATCAAAGAACAAATACTGGAGAATCCTTCTGTACATGATATACATTGCTAGAATAACCTTCACACAAAGTTGGAAAGATTCTCATATACTCTCAGTTAAGGACTGGGTTACTAAGTTATATGATATGACAGAATTGGACATGTTAACAACTCCATTATCTGTGAAACCTATACAATTGTTCAGATAGCAATGGAAAGCTGTAGTACCCCTCTGGAAATTTATATGGGGGAATAATATATCAACAATACATTTGGAGAAATAAGTCCCATCCCTTTTCTACTTGCACTTTTTCATATATACAACAATACTTAAAGCAATGTCTAAAAAATTACCTGATATGCTGTAGAAAAATATTTAAACTCCAAGAGAACTGGTTTCTTTTTTAACTTTAAAATCATCCACTACAGTTAGGGAAGGGAGTTATTATCCTTTTCTCTTTTTCTACACAAACATACACACGCACACATACATACCTAAATAAACACACGGATATATAGATATGTACTTACACATTTTTTGTTTGTTTCTTAAATAATGTACTTTATTCTGTTAAAAAAACAACAACCTTGTCTCCAATGCAGCTGTACTCATCTGGAAGTACACACAGCTCTATCAAACACGCTGCATTTTCACTTATCAGATGTTTGACGGAGAGAGGACGCATAAATCCTGCTCTCATTCCCACCTCTAAAGATACAACTGACACATTGCAGTACTTCATAAAGCTAGGCATACCATTTTCTGTGCGCATAATTCTACATCCATCCAGATATTTGCACACAGCAGCCTATATCTCTGCATACATATCAGCTCCTGAAAGATTCAAGTAACCATACGCATGACTTTTATAAAAGTTTCTTTCATTCAGATCTTAAGATCTTGGATCTTAAGTTAATGGAAGTTACATTTCCTGCACCTCATCCCCCACATATCCACTTACAATCCATGAAAGCCAAAGTTGTGAGGAGGGCATCCTTAAAAATGTGTGAGTAGAAAAGGGAAGGGAATTTTTTCCCCCATAAACTTCTTTATTCTAATTTATCTCAGAATAAAAGCTTGATTTTGGATGATAATCCTTCTACCAATAGCCTTATGCACCCTTTTTTTCCTCTCAGTCTCCTCCTCCTTCCCCTCACAAGCTGGCTAGTCCTCAACATCTTCAACTTGCACAAGTTCTGCATCTCTCCTGGCACAGAAAAATCTACTTAAAATTTCATACCATAAAACCTTAGGCAGCTGGTAGAGCTACCTTAAGCTATTCCCTGATATATTTAGGTCTCTGCAGATGTTAGCCCGGTGGTGTGGGAGCTACTGCAGCATCACTCTTTCCCACACTGCTAAGCAAATATGCAATGCCTGAATTCATGTGGACAGTGATTGTTGTTATGGTTATCTCACACTATAAGATCATCCAAGCTCCTACCATGAAGGGATAATTTCAGAAAAGGACTGAGGCACAGATCTCTTGCATGAAGGCCTACTTCAGAATCCTGGATCAGACAAACGAAATGCCAAGAGATTCCAATCCATGACCACCTCATGCTAGACCATTAGCATGTGAATCAGAACAAAGAGATAAAAAGAAAACTCAGACTACCAACTACTAACTACTGAACCACACTGACTTTCAAAACTAGGATCTTTCTCCCTGTCCTGTCTTTAAAAGGACAAACTTTACAGCCTCCAATGCATATACATCACTTCATCAACATAAGGAATCACTGAGGTCAATTAGGCATGTAAACATATAAATAACTGCATTAATATATTATATATAAAACACTATTTGGTCAAGTGTCTCCAAGGTATATAAACTCAAGATTGTGCCATATGTTCACAGCCTGGGACTTTCTGTCAGCAAATATTCTTCCTATTATGTCTCACATATTTGCTTGTAGGAGGCAATGCTCTCAACTTTGAATATGGTTTTTAAGTTGCTGTATGTATTGGGAAGTTCCTTAAATAAGCAAAGCAGTCAAGACATACTGACTATAGGTTACATGCTTTTAAAGATATTTGTTTCTAATCTTAAATGTACAGAGAAAGAAAGAAAGGAAAATTATGAAATAATTTCAGAACTAATCTTCAAGAGCTTGAATTTACCACTCACTTTATTATATATTCTTTTAAATATTCATATTTACTGTTAGAATAAATCAGGAATTCCTGAACTGGAAACCCTTTCTTCTAAACTTCTTCTGAGGTCTAACCAAAGCAGAGTAGAGTGGTACCAGTACCTCCCTCGATCTAGACACCATACTCCTATTGATGCAACCGAGAATTGCATTGGCTTTCTTGGCTGCCGCATCACACTGCTGACTCATGTTCAGCTTGTGGTCTATTAAGACTCCTAGATCCCTTTCACATGTACTGCTATCCAGCCACATGTCCCCCATCCTATTTTTCTGTATTCCATTTTTTCTACCTAAGTGTAGGACCTTACACTTCTCTCTGTTGAATTTCATTTTGTTAGCCTTGGCCCAGCTCTCCAATCTGTCCAGGTCATTTTGAACTTTGATCCTGTCCTCTGGGATATTAGCAACCCCTCCCAGTTTGGTGTCATCTGCAAATTTGATGAGCATGCCCTCTATTCCTTCATCCAAGTCGTTGATGAAGATATTGAACAGCACTGGGCCCAGGACAGAACCCTGTGGCACCCCGCTAGTCACTTCTCTCCAGGATGAAAAGCAGCCATTGGTGAGTACCCTTTGGGAACGGTCAGTCAACCAGTTACAGATCCACCTGACAGTAGCCCTGTCCAGCCCACATTTTACTAGCTTCTTTGCAAGAATGTCATGGGGAACTTTGTCAAAGGCCTTACTGAAATTGAGATATGCTACATCCACAACATTCCGTTTCTCTATCAAGCTAGTAACTCTATCATAAAAAGAGATAAGATTAGTCTGGCATGACTTATTTTTGAGAAATCCATGTTGACTTCTCGTGATTACCGCATTGCTTTTTAAGTGATTAGAAACTGACTGCTTAATGATCTGCTCCAGGATCTTTCCAGGTACTGACGTCAGGCTGACTGGGCGATAATTATTTGGGTCCTCTTTTTTTCCCTTCTTGAAGATGGGGACAACATTTGCCCTCTTCCAGTCTGCTGGAACTTCTCCTGTCCTCCAAGATTTCTCAAAGATTATAGCAAGCAGTTCTGAAATGACCTCTGCCAGTTAAAAACCACAGTTCAAAAACTGTGTTTTTCAAGAATTTTCTCACAACTGAAGGAAAACTGCTCAAACTCCTCACTTCTACCTTCAAGAAGAAACTTAATGAAGAATTATATCCCTACACTGTCATAAACGCTTCAGTTGATTCCACGACTGCACTCTCCGTTTAAAAGCGCTCCCAGGTTTCTTATCTCATAGAAAATACCCATGTTTCATCCAGAATAGATTATGGTCTTAAATCACAATTCATATTTCTAAATTATTCTGATTTCAATCTTTGAAGTTCTCTGCTTTTTGACTGGGCTTAAAAACGGCAGCATGAGAACAAATTAACCTTGCCTTTGACACAGAGCTTTAGTTTCCTCCTTGTGAAAGAGGGGCAGAAGAACATTCTGGAAAGCTAGGCACCATTAGACTCTCTCTGGAACAGGTCCAGATTTTGTGACAGATTAAGCTGGGAAGTACACTTTCCACATTTATCTGTTTCTATGCATTTTCCATTTCAATAGCTTCTGGAGTGATTCCTTCTTTGCACTTTTTTCTTTTCAGTAATAAAAAAAAACTTTGTCTTGATCATTCACAAGTATACTGATGCATAGCAAGAAATACCAGCAAAATTTTGTATGCCTCTTGTCATGGGTATGGGGAACAGCAGTTTTTCTCCAAAGAACAGTACATGGACCAGAGTACTCTATGCTCACATTTCTTGCAACCTACCTGGCCTGCAGACATTGTTCATGCATTGCACACAGGGATCAAGAAGAACAGGTTGCTTACCTTTAACTGTGGTTCTTCAAGCGGTCATCTGTGCCCTCACACAATGGGAATCTGCACGCGTGCGCAGTAGCTTTTCGGAAAGTTTCAGAGCTGAGCAGCTTGGCTGGAACCCCTCCCCCATCAGGTACCGAGCATGCTCAGTCCTGCCAAGCTAATGGTCTCTCCTTAGTTTCGAAGTACGCTGAGGCGAGGACCTGAAAGAGGGGAGGCCTGGGCAGGTGTGTGTGAGGGCACAGATGACCACTTGAAGAACCACAGTTACAGGTAAGCAACCTGTTCTTCTTCATGGTCTCTGTGCCTCACACAATGGGAGACTGAGTAGCTTACCACTGGATGGCGGGTCAGGTCCTACAGGATCGAAGACAGCACTGCATGACCAAAGCGAGCATCATGCTGGGCCCAGCAGTCAAGGCAGTAGTGGTGGACAAAGGTCAAGGGCGGTGACCAGGCAGCCACACGACAAAGCTCCTGCAGATCAACACCATGGAGAACAGCTGCTGATGAAGCCATGGCCCTCGTGGAGTGTGCGCGGAGCGGAGGGGCTGGCAGGGGTTGTCCCGCAAATTCGTAGGCCAGCTGCATAGTCTGGACAACCCACTTGGAGAACCGCTGAATGGACACCTTGTGACCCTTCCGGCGGCCACCATAACAGATGAAAAGGTGTGGAGTCTGTCGGAAGGTCAAAGTCCGTTGTAGGTAGAAGGCTAGAGCCCGACGCACGTCGAGCAAATGGAGTGAGCACTCAAGAGGGGAAGCCAGATCAGGATAGAAGGTTGGTAAGATGAGATCTTGATTCAGATGAAAGTCCGAGACGACCTTGGGAAGGAAGGACAGATCTGGATGCAAAACCACTTTGTCTCGATGGAACACCAGGAACGGTTCATCTGACCATAACGTGGTCAGTTCCCCTGCCCGCCTGGCCAAAGTGACAGCAACCAGAAAGGCCGTCTTTATGGTAAGGAGACGGTCTTCAAACGTTGCCATCGGTTTGAAGGGGTGTTGCATCAGTTGAGAGAGAACAAGTGACAACGACCAAGGTGGGGAGACAGGAGGGTAGAGGTGTTGAAGGCCTTTGAGAAATTGCTTGACTGTAGCGTTTCAAAAAAGAGCCACAGAAGGAGTGTCACACAGCTGCTGGCTATGATGGCTGACAGGTAGACGTTCAGAGAAGAGAACGCGAGGCCCTGTTCACGGAGCTGCAAGAGGAAATGCAGTACTGTCGATAGTGAAGCTGGAGATGATGCCTCATTCCGGGTGTCTGCAAAGGGCACAAATTTTCGCCACTTGTAATCATACGATTTCCGAGTGGACTCCTTCCTGGCAGCTGTAAAGACAGCTTGGATGTCAAGGGAGTCTAGAAGGTTATCCTCCATGCGTGGAGACACAGGAGTGGAAGGTCCAGATGAAGGACACGACCGTCCAAATGAGAGAGGAGGTCTGGCGTGCAATGAAGTTGCATCTTGCAGCCCCGAGCAGCCGTGAGGAGAGGGCCAAACCAATGCTGTCTTGGCCAATACAGGGAGATGAGGACGGTGTTCACCTTGTCCGTCATAAACTTGGCCACCACCCTGGCCAGGAGTGGGAATGAAGGAAAGATGTAAAGAAATTCGTTGTTCCAAGAGAATTGGAACACATCACCGGGAGAGCCGGGGCCCAGACTGGCTCTCGTGCAGTAACGGGGACACTTCTTGTTCCGCTTGCTTGCAAAGAGATCGATGGACAGTGTGCCCCAATGGGACACTATCTGTTTGAGGATGGTATCGGAGAGGGACCATTCGTGGTGAAACGTCGTGTCTCTGCTCAGCGTGTCTGCTGTGACATTGTTCCGCCCCACTAGATGAACTGCCATGGGGTGCACAGGCAGCAGGACGCACCAATCCCAGAGATATAGAGCCAGGTGGAGCAGAGTGGAGGAGTGAGTGCCTCCTTGTCTGTTCATGTAACAGACAGTTGTGGTATTGTCTGACAAGATCTGGACTGTCTGTCCAATGATCAGGTTCCGGAAGGCCCGCAGGGCTTTCAGGATGGCCAGAAGCTCCAGCGCATTGATATGGAGACACGTCTCCAAGCCAGCCCAATGTCCTTGTACAGCAAAACGTCCACAGTGGGCTCCCCAGCCGAGGAGGGAGGCATCTGTCATGATGGTGAGTGTCGGGTGGGATTCGACAAACAGCATTCCCGATAGCAGGTGACAAGGTGAGAGCCACCAACAGAGGGAGTCCTTCACTGGGCAAGGGACCCACAGAAGGCGATGTTGGTCATCCAGAAGAGGATCGAAAGCCCTGAGAAACCAATGCTGCAGAGAGCGGGCATGGAGATGGGAGAGGTAGGTTACCGCCGTCGTGGCTGCCATGTAGCCCAGGAGCTGTTGGATTTTTCTGGCAGAGGTGGCTGGGGCGTGTAAGACATTGCTGGTGACTTGGCGCAGCGTCCAGGCCCACTTCAGCGAAAGAAAGGCTCTGGCGGAAGCAGAGTCCAGGGTGGTGCCAATGAAGTCCAGAGTACGTGCAGGCTCCTAGTGCAACTTCTTGGGGTTCACCCTGAGGCCAAGGTCTGAGAGAAGAGAAAGGGCAAGGTGAATGTCCTTGTACAACTTCTGCTTGCAGGGCGCCACCAGTAACCAGTCATCCTGGTAGGGATACATCATAACGCATTTCGTGCAGAGATACAATACCACAGGGGCTAGGTATTTGGTGAAGACCCTGGAGGTGGTAGACAGGCTGAAAGGCAGGACCTCGTATTGCTAACAGATGCCGTGAACTGCGAATCGGAGGTACCTCCTGTGTTGAGGCCGAATTGCGATATGGAAGTAGGCATTTTGTAGGTCAATGGAGGTGAACCAGTCCCAATGCCCCAGGAAGGGCAGGATGGAAGAGACCATCTTAAATTTCCAGGGGAGGATGTAGCAATTCACCCCCCTGAGGTCCAGGATAGGTCGGAGAGTGCTGTGAAGTACCACGAAAAGAAGCCAGTGGAATTGGCCGAGGGCAGCACCTGTTCTATGGCCCCTTTGAGGAGGAGGGAGTCTATCTCCTCGAGGAGGCCCGGACTGGTGGGAGTGGAGTAGAAGATGCCTAGAGGTGGAATACTTTGAAACTCAATGCCATAACCAAAACAGACGATGGAAAGAACCCAGGAGTCTGAAGTGATCTCGTGCCAGATGTTGAAGTGGCGAGCTAGACCAGGGGTTCTGGAGAGGTGGACGGGCAGATGAAACAACGGTAGAGGTGGCGACCTGCAAGGGAAGTCAAAAACAAGACTTAGCAGTCAAAGAGGACTTCTTAGAAGACAGTTGGCACCATCTGAAGGAGCGTCTTGAGGAAGCTGGAAGATAGGCCTGAGTGGACGCACAGCAAGGTGAGTGTGACCTATACGAATAGGCAGAGCGCCTCCATGAGGAGCATGACAAAAACGGTCTCCTGGACTGAGGAGTGGAAAGGAGGCCCATCTTTTTAGCCATGAGGCGAGCCTTCACTAGGTGGTCCATGGCCTCATCTGTGAAAGCATGGAAGAGTCCTTGACCATCAAAGGGCAGGTCCACAATCCTCTTCCTACTATCCTCTGCAAGTCCAGCGGAGCGAAGCCACGTAAAGCGACAAAGGGCGACGGCCCCAACCATCACTCACGCCGCGCCCTCAACGGCATGGCGAGAAAACAAGATCTGCTGATTGGAGAAGGCCACAGACTCATTATAGAATTGGATGGCACTAGTTCTATGGTCATCTGGCAAATGAGAAAGGAGACGATAAAATCTGTCCCCGATGTTTCTCTGATAGGCAGCCAGGCAGGCTTGCGTGTTTGAGATCCTGGCGATCAGAGAGGATGTCGAGTAGAAACGTTGACCGAAGGTGTCCAAGCGGCAGCCCTCATGGTCCGGAGGTATCGTGTGAGCCCTCTTGCCCCCATTTGTCTGAGAGGATTCGACAACTATTGAGTTCAGTGTAGGATGGTTAAAAAGGAAGTCAACGTCCTTTTTCTGGGTCTAGTAAAGATGCTCCAAGCGGTGAGGAATTGGCTGGAGTGAGGCCGGCTGGACCCAGGGGTGTTTTAACACCTCCTGCAAGACAAGGAGGAACAGAACCAGAGCCATGGAAGGGGGCCGGGTGTCAATGTAATGGGACACTAGATCCTGCACTGTCAGATCGGGTCCAGAAATGTCCAAGCCAAGTGCGTTGGCCATTCTGACCAGGATGTCGGAGAATTGCTTGACATCCTCCGGAGCCGAATCCGTGGTCAGCTCTCCAAAGGCCAACAGCAGAGAGGTATGGGGTCCAGCGTGGAGTCTGTGGAATCACTGTCGGAATCATAAGAGGCCAAAGACTGTGAAGGGGACTGATGTGACCGGGGTGAATCTGGTACCAGAACAGAGGAAGCAGCCGGTGGGTAACTAGCGGAGACCAGAAAAATCACTGGGGCCATTATTGTAGCCAGTACCACAGGTGGTACAGACACCGTCACTGATATCGATGCCGAGGACACCAGAATAACTGCCAGGATTGGGTGGACTACAGATTGTGTCAGTACCAAAGCCGTCAGAGAAGTCGGTATCAAGGACACAAGGTGGATATCCAGTGGAAGGTGAGAAACTGCTGCCATCACCCGAGGAGGCGGTGATATCGGCCTTCGACGAGGCAACCGGTCATGGGACCGGTAGTGAGCTGGAGAACGCCAGTAATATGGAGAATGGGACCAAGAACGTGTCCTCAAACTTCAGTATCAAGAGGGGCATCGGTAGGGAGATGCAGAAGAACGTGATGGAGAGCGGGAACACGACGGGTGATAGGGAGACCAATGACAAATGTCTGGATGGTATCGATCACAATAAGCCGGTGAATAAGAATAATAAGAGCTGGGCTGTTCCTTCCAGAGATGCTGATGGCCATATCGAGCAATGTAAGAGGCAGAAGAAAAGGGCAAATCGAGTCTCACTCACAAAGAGTCATGTTCCGCACGGGAGTCCCGACAACGTGGGGACCTGCCTCTATCACCACGTGACGGAGAGCGCACCATGCTAGATCGAGGGCAATCACTAGAAGGCGCCCAAGAAGCATCCGAATGGGATGGACAGTCTAACTTGGGGCCAGCAGGTGCAAGTATCGGAGGAAGCGGGGTTTGTATAGCCGCTACTCCTGCCTGGGCCGATGTGAGCGGTGGAGGCAACGGTGGCAAGGGTTGGTATTCAGAGTCCGAAGTTAAATCCACAGGCACTGGGACCTGGACATCATCACGTTCCAGCGAAAGGTCGGGAGCATCCTCTTCCTCCATGGTAGCTATTGAGGGCTGTGTCAGAGGGGGCATCGGCAAGGGGGCTGACTGGCGGCCTGAAGGAGAAGGAGAGTGGCGTTTCTTCTTCTTCTTCTTCTTCTTCTCCTTAACAGAGGAGTCAGCAAGGTGGGAAGAAGCTCACTTATGCTGAGCAACTGTAGGGACCTTGCGAGGCTGAGTAGAAGCCGGTTGAGAGCCAGAAGAAGCTTCCCCAGAGGAGAAGGTGAAAATTGGCGTCCTGGAGAGCTTCAGAATCCTCAGTAATGAGGAAACTGGAGGCAAGGCCGTCGAAGACGATACTGGTATCGGTAACAATGCGGTCGGTACCGACAAAGTCGATGCCGAAGGTAAGACTGGTATCGTGGAAGAGGGCGTCGACGAAGGTCTCAAAGTCGAGAGGGCCCAAGAAGAAGGGTGAGCCATGGAGGAGGTGAAAAGGGTCGTATTTGAAGCCGCCTGTTCCTTTATCCAAAGGGCTTGCTCCCAACAATACGACTTCAACCGGGAGGCTCTGTTTTTCAAGGTTTGAGAGGTAAAGTCCTTACAGATGGAACATGCCCGAACATTATGGGCCTCTCCGAGGCAGAACAGGCACTCGGAGTGGTCGTCGGACAAGGAGACCTCGCAACCGCAAGACACACACAATTTAAACAACGACGACATAGAAAGGGGGAAAGAGTTCTTATAGACTTTTTGATGAAACAGTGAAAGAATGAAGAAACAGCAGGAAAAACGAAGCAAACTGCTCAGCAAGGAAGGCTTTCCAAGCTGCTAACAGGTCGGCGGATGAAAAGAAACTGAGGAGAGACCATTAGCTTGGCAGGACTGAACATGCTCAGTATTGGATGGGGGAGGGGTTCCTGCCAAGCTGCTCCGCTCTGGAACTTTCCGAAAAGCTACTGCGCATGCGCGAAGATTCCCACTGTGTGAGGCACAGAGACCACGAAGAATAACCAGTTGCCACTTCATCTCCATGTGTTGTTTTGCCTAGGGACACTTTCAGCATGGGAACGAATCACTAGCAAAGCTTTATACTCCTTTATGCGTAATGGGAAACTTTTGATAGTCAGCCAAAAGTTGATACTGAGTTCCACATTCACCATACCTGTTATAAGCTGCTTGGGATTTGCAGACACAAAATGAAATGAAAGCCTTTTTAAATTAATCACTCAAACTGTCTTTTCCATATGAGGATTAAAACAGCACTACTGCATTACTAGCAAAATAATCAGTCTAATTCAGCAGGAAATCTTCCTTAAGTGAACCTGATGACTTTCGAAAGATTTAGAAGCAACTAAGACCTTCCTTTGACAATGAGAATTCTCTCTAAAGTCATTTCCACACTGCATTGTTATAATGCTATTATTCCACTTTCAACATCCTATGGAATTCTGGAGTTTGTAGTTTACTGAGGCCAAAGAGCTCTCTGGCTGAGAATTGTAAATGCCCCTCCCTAGACTGCAAGCCCCAGGATTCCATGTTGAAAGTGGAATAATAGCACTGTTAACAGTGTAGCATGGAAATAGCCAAAATGTATTGAAAAAAATGCATTTTTGCAGTTGTCTTTTTTTGGCTTGACTTTTATGAGTTTTTAAAAACTCTTCTGTCACTCTTACTTCTTCCATTAGCACTCAACAAAAACATTCAGCGCTGGAGAGAAATGGATTAAAACTCATGATACAGCATGACTAACAACTTGCATGAATGTTTGAAGTGGGCAGTTCAGTATATCCTTGAGAAACCAATCATCAAAACTGTATTTGCTCCCTTGCAACTACTCTGATATTTCTCCCAAACATTTGTTTCCACTTTTTCCCTCAAAATTTTGATATTTCAGATTTTTTTCACACACCTTAGTGGCATTACTAGTTAAGAGCATGGTAATGAGAAGAAAAAAAGACTGTCACCTGCTTTTGAAGCAGTGACTGATTAACAAACATGTTCTGAAAAGTTCTGTGTGATTTGTGTATCTTGTGGCTATCCAGCTGCCAGAATTTCCAGCATTAATATTCAGAGCCTTTATCCATTTAAGATGACACGGAACACATGTATGTTGTTTTCAGTGTTAAATAAAGCATACTTACATATTCAGTGTCTTGTTTGGATTCAGAAGAAAAATTCCGCATGTCTGTTCTTTGTGAATCGTATCTGTAGCGTTGGGTATTTTTGGCATGCTCTTTCCTGACGACATCTATTTTCGTGTGATGAGCATGTGACTTGGAATCCAACAGCCTGTGTGTATTGTGGACAGACTGATTCTCTGTACTACTGATGTTCTGATCTTCATCTGAATCACTAGAACTACCTTTAAAAAAATGTTTTTAAAAAGTTAGCAAGTCATTCTGTAATAAGACTTTTTTTTAAAAAAAAGGTTTTTTTAGTTAATAACTAAAAAAGTTAATAACTAATAACTAATAACTAAAGTTAATAACTAAAAAAGTTAATAACATTATTAAATTAGTATTTGTATTGGACCATAATCCACAACAAGCTTTACAGAGTAGGATATTTCAAGAACACTTGCCTAAGATGTGCACGGGAGGTTCAAAAAGGGAGGAAATGTGACCAAACATATTCACCCACATGTAGCCTCAAGCTTCATATATGAATGTATCACTTCCAGCAACCAGGCAAACAATGCTTAAAATCCACCACTTCTCCTGGAGTAGCCAAATGAAGTCAATGGTACTATTCTGGAGTAAGTGGTTTGAAGATGGCAGCCTCGGTATCATAAAGGCAGCAGAGTCTATTTCCTGAACAGAAAGAGATCAGTGTTCTCACAATTGAAAACAACCTATCATTCCAGTATTATTATTGGATTGTGGGGCTTGTGTATTTTCACTTCTATTTAGATGTTCAAAAACTGTCCTATAAGTTCTAAATTGACTTGTTTTCATAGTTGTAATTTGAAACAACTAAAACCTAGCAAATTGTCTTCCCTGTATTTAAAGAAGCATTTCTATCTGCCACCAGGAGAGGGCAGATCTGTACTGTTGCTGGACTCAAATCAGAAATGTGTTACTAACTTTGCAGATGAATAAATAAAACAATTTTTCCTGGCTTTTAATTGACTCAGTGATTACCTATTCCCTAAAACTCACTGCAAGACCATCTGTATTTGTGATTTTCAAGAACAATTCTTTTTCTCTATTCTTACTGTTAGCAATCACTGATTTGAGGATTATCTTCAGTCCTATGCTATATCTTGAATTGTTTCATAATTAACACTATTCTTTTATTAAAAAAAAGAAATCACCTTTAGAACTATGAATGCGGCTATCCTATGGTCCATAAATAAAACATTCTGTTTATTATTTTTCTTCCTTGAGAGTTTCAAACAATATCTTTTCTGTAAAGGAAGTGTTTTCATATGTGGGACAGACACGATACACCTTTCTGTATACTTAAAATATATGTATCTGTTCCATACCTGTCTTCCGATGCAACTGCAGCCGGCTGCAGTTCCTTGTTGTTTCTTTTTTTAAACAAACAAACAAAAAAGCTTAATATCTCCCAAGCTCACTGAATGCTTGCATTTCAGCCAAAGGCCACCTGTGGCAATAACACTAGGAATGTGCAACTATTAAGTGATCAACAGGGAATGTACAACTACCAAGCAAAGGTCAAGGAACAGACTGACTTTAAATTCAACCAAGAACACTGACACTAAAATTTAATTCCAAACAACAGATGGCAACAAACTCAACACTGAAAATGAAGTTCTAAACGTTTCAGTTCATCCAGAAGAACCATGTTGCATACTGGCAAGAAGAAGTGAGGGCCAAGTTGACACTTTGATGTCAGTGGTTCTGCTAAAGCCACTGTTGACAAGAACAATCTGAATAACATAAATTTACAAATAGTTTCTTTCCTGCTTTCTACAGATTTAATTTAAATCTTCCCATTATTATATAGTTTTTAGACAGCATACACAGATTTAGTCAATAAATATCTATTAGTAGATCACAACAGGACTTAATTGTATCATTTGGCACTGACACTTTTTCTTAAAAAACAATTCTTGTCTTTCCCTTGTCTCCCCATTGTAACCTTCATTTCTAAGCACATTCAGAAATATTTGCAACCGATTCAATGGCAACCATTTACATTATACAAGTGTTGCTGACTAGTTCCATCTGGAAAGAATAAACTTATTCCTAAGTCTTCTGAGGGTTTTGTTTGTTTGTTTTCATTTTTTGGCCTGGTAATATTATAGTGTCTTTAAACGGAGTGTAAAAAGGCCAATACAATGGCCATTTCCACACTACACTGCTATAATGCTAGTATTCCACTTTCAAAATCCAGTGGAATTCTGGGGTTTGAAGTTTGCTGAGGCCAAAGAGTGCTCTGGGTGAGAATTCTAAATGCCCTTCCCTAAGCAACAAACCCTAGGATTCCACAGGGTGTTGAAAGTGGGAAAATAACGCTATAAACAGTGCAATGTGGAAATGGCCATTGAACAAATGTAGTTTTGCTACCTACATAACTGCATAATTGTAGTATTATACTGTAATGCATGTGTCCATGAAAATAGCTAAAAAATTTTCCCATTCTCCCTTCCACTCCTAGTTATGGTTGATGAACGCTGTTTGCTCCTTAAGTGGATGGAAGGTGCACCACTCACTGCTGGTTTTGGTGGTTTATTTCATTTATATCCCATCCTTCACCTCGGGTACTCAGAACAGAACTTCCACTTCACAACTACTTATAGGCTGGCAAATTACCCAAAGGCAATTAGTAAGCTACCGGGATGAACAGAGAACAGCTGCCCAGATTCTTCTCATATCCAAGTGTACAGCAATGACATGGTGAGTTTGGATCTTTCCTCATACTCATCTCTAAACACAAACTACAACTTCCTTGCCCTACTGTAACATATTTTTAATTTTATGGAAATATCTGGCAAGGAACTGTGGTGTGTTACAGCTTGTGGCAGAGGATTTTATGGCATGTTCCAAGACTCACAGATGTAGCTTATGCAGGACATTGGTCAAACCTTGAGGACCTCAGCAACCAATACGTGTTCCTCTTAGGGATAGAAGAGCAGCCACCATCTGTTGAACTTCATCTTCCCCACTACTACCCCATTCTCTTGTGTGTTGTATCATATTAGATTGCAAGCCTGAGGGCAAGGAACTTTCAAATTAACAATGCGTAAGCTGCTCTGGGAGGTTTTGGCTGAAAAGAAGTGTGTAAATGCTCTAAATAAAAAGAAAATCCAAGGGAACCTGAACATTCCAAGGGGGGAATGGCAAGCTGTTGCCCTGGAAAGGTTACCTGCCATCACTGAAGAATTGTTGGGAAGCTTCTAATAAATCACAAGTTTCCCCAGAACTCGGTTTAAAAAAACTTCCCTTATATAACCAACAGTGCAGGCTCTACTCGTCACTCTAAGCCAGTGGTTCCTAATCTTTAGTTCTCTATATGATTTAAACTATACTTCCCAGAATCCATGACCACATTGGCTGGGGCTTCTGGAATTTAATTCCACAAATATCTGGGAACTAAAGTTTGAGAACCCCTACTCTAGACAAATTTCTGCTGGATTTCTTACACAAATACACACACACACAAAACTTCATCAGATTTCAAGAGACACTTATTAAAAGCAGTGATGCATCCTCCATCCATCTAAAACTTGAACAGCAACCCTTACTGACCTCCTCTGAGAAGTGCTTATTAGGCTAGCTTCTTCCACTTGCCAACCCACTTTTGGCCACCACAACAGTGTTTTATCTCTTGCTATGGTAAGATAGTCTTACTTCTATGCATCCACGGTGAATCCCTGCATCTCTTCTGATGAAAAATAGAAGAGAGTCCAGCTTGACCTTTGGCACCTTAATACTAAATAGTTAATTTCACTAGAATTGTTAGTCTTTAAGGTGTCATAGGACTCTGGGTGTTTTTTGCTACAATGGACTCACACAGCTAACACTTTTAAATATATCCCAGTGAAGAAAATGTAGAATATACCAGTGTTGAATATGGAGCCAGTACAACAATCAACTGCTTGCCTAGCCTCTCTGCTCATACATATTGTTTACAGGATCTACCTCCTAACTGGTTAAAAAATACAGTCCTCCCTCCACAGTCACAAGTCTGACCTTTGCAAATTTGATTATTCATGAGGCGCATACTTGCCTTCCCCCCTCCCCACCAATTTTCCTCCTCCTATTTCCTTACATTCCTCACCCCAGGCTTGTGAAGCTTGTTTTTTCCTTTTCAGTTAGTAAAGGCTCCCACACTGCTGGAGGAGTGTTCTCTCTGCCACGTGGATGAACATTCTGCTGTATAATGGCTGCTGATTGGTCAGGTGCTCGCTTTGCTCCTATCTCTCCTTTCTCAAGATGGCTACTGCCTTTTAGGTTGTCTTTTTTATTCCCCCTCAGAAACACCAGGGCCAGAGGCAAAAGAATGGGAGAGGGATCATGGAGGGGGGGAGTTATTCATCGGTTTTCCACTTTCATGAGAGTTCTGTACCTCAAACCCTTGTGAAAGTAGAGGGGCTACTGTATACTTGACATACAACATTTCTGCACAAGAGGGGAGGAGCAGTTCACTGTGTGTCAAGAGCAGTGTTTTTATACTCTGATTTGGAAACTGAATTCAGAAATTCAGAAACTGTGCTGTCTGCAGCCCCCATTTACATTTTACTACTACGGAGAACAGCGGTTGCTGCATCCTCAACAACAAGTCCCTGGCCACTCCCATTCCCCTCCCTCACCTCACCCTGCCATCACTGATTAATCTGTTTTTAAAAACACACAAACACATTTTTAACACATTTCTGTGTTGCTGTGTTTGTGTGTAGAAATGTATGTTCGTTGATATGTGGAAAACACACATTTTAACAGTCCATTACCAGATCTACTCTCTTCCTACTATCCGTTTAACACAGGAAGACAATAATGACAGCAGCCTGTCCTTTGATGGGCGAGGAGAGATAGGGATGGAAATAATGGAAGGGACAGCCTGGGAACGCCCATAGCCAGCCACTTCTGCGATGTGAATCAATGCTATGCTTCTGCATGTAGGTAAAAACTGAAGCAGAACCAGTTTGGGAAATTTACATCGGAGTTTTTCAGGTTTTTACATACAGCGGTTTCACATTGCAGTGAACTGCAGTGAACCGTTCTAGGAATTGAAAACTTGCAGAACCACGAGGAAAGGTATGATGCTAAAACGGTACAATGTGCAGACCAGAAGGTAAGAATTCGATGCTGCTACAATGTATCAACCTCATGTGGAAATGGCAATAAGTCTTACTGACAGGTAAGTAACAGTCTCTCTTTTTGAACGTACTTTTAGAAAGGGTTAACAATCACAAATATGTTTCAAAACATTTTAAAACATGATATGTTTAAAGCTTTTTCTCATTCAAATTATTAGAAAGATGGAATCAGCAATTTATAACAAACAAATTACAAGTAATCACTCTGGTGATTCGTTCAAGAGCAGACTGTTGGGAATAGCAACTTTTGCATGCTCTGAATTCACTGCTTGTTAGGTTGCCTGATCACTGTAAGTTCAGGGGCAAAACCCAAGATAACTTCCTGTTCATTTGTTCACACCCACTGTCTTCCTCTCACATGTAAGCATCCTTTCTTCTTGAATCTTTGTCTCTCTTTTTACCTCTTTTCTTCTTCTGCCTGTCTTCCTGCCAGCATATGGCAGGAGCACTCCTGGGGAGAAGCCCCAATGAAAGCATGTAATTGTATACCTTTTTCTTACTTTTCTTCAAGAACATGAACCTGTGTAGATTTGAACAAGTATCTGTAAGTAAACTATTTTTATATACTTTTTAAAGCAAAACTGAGTTTGTGTTTACTTCTCAGCTAGAGTTAAGTGTGTGAGAGCGAATAAGGTGGGCAGGTAAACTGTTCAAACTTCCATTTGTGTACTAATTGCTCTACTATGTAGAGAGATCCACCAAATCTCTCTTATTTTCCAATACAGACCAATAGCCAATTTCTCAGCAGAGAAAAAGTAAGTTGAAAATGACATAAAGACACAAAACCAGCAAATAGCTATGATATTATTCAGTGTTTTCCAGCCGGGGTTATATGTACTCCCAGAGGTACAAACAAGGATATTTAGGTGTTCCCCCAAAAAAAGCATAATGGAGGAAAAAGTATCATTTATAAGCCATTCATGGAGGATGTAAGAACTCACTGTGGTTCTTGATTGAGCTGGTGTTCCTGTCCCAGAACCTTAAGGGATGGGGGAGGATTGGAATCATAGAGATAAAGAGAAGAGTGACACAAAAGCTGAACTTCTGGCTGTTACTAACCCACAAACTTTAAAAGAAACTTTCCCACACACACATGCACATGCAACCTTTTATTTGAGTTGCTTTGACCCTAGCCCCACCAACACTAGGTAGCTTCTCAACCTTTGCATTAATGCACTCTTCTCTCCCTCTTCCTTGTGTCCCTCTCCAAGAGGAGACAGCATGCCCAGTGGAGACATCCAGTTTCGCCCCAACTCCATCTGAAGGAAGGGTGCACAGCACGAACTGCTCCTCCCTGTGCCTTCAGCTGGGAGCAAACTGGATCCTGAGACCTCAGAAAGCATCTAGGTGGGTAACAGGGCATAATGGAATGGAGAGGCCCAGACAGGATGCCTGACCTTGCTTTTCCTTCCATGAGTGTGGGAACATCTCCTCAGAGCTCAAAGAATCTTTCTCATGGGGCTTTTTCTACCATCAAAGAAAGGACATAGCATCAGGGGACGTACAATTCACAGAAATGGGATGCAAAGGGGTATGCAAATGAAAAAATGTTGGGAAGCACTGAAATTATTCATAACAATAATCACAAATCAGTCTTTAATAGTTGTATTTCTCTTAAATTTTTTCTCAGTGGAGGTGTAATAGTTGTTGACATACAAGAAAGCTGTATAAACTACCTGTGATCAATTAAAGATTGCTATATAAGTGAAGCTATTGGATTTCTCTTCCAAATCTTTTTGCAAATGGAGACAGGACAGTTTGCACTTTGAAACAGAACAATCATGTAGTTCAGGTATACAAGTTTACCCTAATTTTTGTTAGTTTCTATCATTTCAATACACTGCAACCTTAGTCATGTTCACTAGGAAGAAGTTAGTAGAACTTACTTCCAAGTATAGAAGAGTTAAAAGCTGAAGGACACGAATTAAACTGGTTCCTCCAGCATCAGTTGAAAGAAAGGTACCAATGGACCAAATGGACCAAAAATTATATGAATTTGAAAGACAGGAAAATGAACTAGATCAATTGTTGAAGGAACATCAAAATAAGAGAATTTCAAAACTTTATAAGTTATTATTAAAAAGGGATTTTGAATCTGAGTCAATAAAAGAGTCAATGATTAAGTGGGCTCAAAATATAGGTCGTCCGATCGAGTTAGATACCTGGGAAAAAGTATGGAAAACAGACATAAAATTTACTCCAAATTTAAATTTAAGAGAAAACTACTATAAAATGTTACATGGGTGGTATATGACTCCAGAAAGACTTCAAAAAATAACCAAAAATGGAGACGCGAAGTGTTGGAAATGTGGGGAAAAGATGGGGACTTTTTTTCATACGTGGTGGACCTGCCCAAAGGCTAAGAAATTTTGGAAGGGAATTCACAATGAAATTTTTTAAAATTGTAAAGTTAATTTTGAAATGGTACAGAATTTTACTTATTGAATATATTAGGTCAGAACCGGGAGATTAGAAAACAACAGAAGATATTATTGTATTTGATTACAGCAGCACGGTTGACCTATGCACAACACTGGAAAGATAAAACAGATATTCAATTACATGAATGGAAATTAAAAATGTTAGACATGGTAAAGACTGAAAAACTAGCATACTCCCTTAAGAATAAAATGGTTCAGAATTTTGAAAGAGAATGGAAAAGGGTAATGCTTTGGTTAAACACGTAAATGTTTGTGGATCAAGTATGTCGGAGTATTTGACAAAGATTATGTATAAGGGAGAAGAAGGATTCAACTGGATAATTTTTGATATACAGAAGTGGGGTGGGGGAACGGAAGGATTATAATAGTGATATATATATATGTTTACATATGCTTTTATGTATTTTGAAAATTAATAAAAATTCCTTAAAAAAAGAACTTACTTCCAAGTAAATGTTCAGTTAAATAACAGAATAAAAATTATATGATTGTATAGCACATGGTTTTTACTCCATTCTACTTCTTCCAGACTTTAATGAAGCATTCCTCTCTTCTTTTCCAGGAATTCAGCAAGTAAGTAATTTGTATATAATTTCTCTAGTCTACAGATGATAATCAGACTACCAATTTTTTTGCCAAATCATTAATTTGGCATTAATTCAGGAAAAGAATGATTTTATGTCTTTAGTACCTTCTACAACTAACTTTTGCAAAAATTGAGTTCTGAGGATGACTTTAAAGCTTTTCCTTAAAAAGATTTATGACTAAAATGAATCATAGTTTATAAAAATATACAACAGAATGTGCTAATATTTTCAGCATAAAGTGGAATGATTCTACCTTTCAGTGCTACAACCGCATTAAAATGGAATATATTGTTATTGTTATTGCCTATTGTTAAAACTACTTAAGTTTTTCACAACCTTTTTCTTTTTAGAAACAAGTAACATTTTAAATTACTATGCATGAAATATCCTTTTATGCTGCACTAATATTAAAATGTTTTGATAATGAATACACATCACAAACAGAGTTGTCCAGAATGTTTAAAATATAAACACATGAAAGACCAATAAGTGACAAAACAGAGTTAGCTTAAACCTGATTTCTGTATAGAAGGGACTGAAACTGCAATGGAAATTACATAAACACACCTCTCTCATCAGTACCTAACACTGTTCAGAGGAACTTAAATATTCATAAAATGATAGGCTGATATCGCACCCAAAAAACTACTGCAATCAAGACCTTATGGAGTATATTCTACATATGTGCAAGGCAGATGAGTACTGAGATCAATTACCCACACCATACATTAAAGGCCTGCACTATGCCCAAGATTAATTTTGAAGGCAATAGGTTTGAATACAGACGTTTTTATATCTATACAGTGAATGAAACTGGCATTTCTTAGGCATAAGTGAGTTCTGGAGGACTTAAATATCCTAAAGGCACCAGATCCCGTTTGATCTTGGAAGCTAAGCAAAGTCAGCCCTGCTTAGTACTTGGAAGAAAGACTCTCAGGTGCTGTAGGTTGTATTTCAGAGGAAGCAATTGGCAAAACCACTGAATGTGCCTTCCTAGGAAAACCCTAAGAAATCAATGGAGCCGCCATAAGTAAACAGGCGACTTGAAGGTGTGCGCACGCACACACACACGTTCTACCATTCTACAGTGAAACAAATCAAGAGACGTCTTCAAATGCATGCACACAAGGGACTGCTAACCTTTGCATATGGAATTTAAAAGACTGTGCACAGGAAACGACAAGGGATGTCTTGCTTTCACACAAAAAAAAGGCACAGGATATTACATAATCATACAAATACGTAAGCACGGCTGTACATAATCTATGCACCCCCATACTTTCATAAACAAACCTTAGAAACTACGCAAGTCGTTCTACACAAAATAATAATATAACCGTAAGCGTAACCAATCGATGTAATACACATTATTTTTCACACGCAATTAAGACACGCGTACTTGCTTGCGTACACATGGAAGATGTGAATGTATTCAGCAGCACCACATAGATTTTAATACTGCTTCACACTCAGCCCATATTTTTTGCAAAGAATGTTCCCCCCGCCATAAAAAATCAAGTTGACTCCAACTCCTACATACACATTGTGGAGGGACGCAAAGTGGAATTGCACTAGTGCTTACTACACACACTCATCACTAGGTTCCTATGCTGGTGCTATAGACTTCCTAGCCAAACTAAACCTGAAACGTCGTCTTCTATGTACACAATGAAAACTAACTGCTCCTGCTGCACAGAGAAGAGGCCTAATGTTGCCCAGTCTACGGAGCCACACATATGGTGAACTGCTCCTACTGTCAACCACTCTCACATTTAACCGAAAAAACCTCCGGATTCACTTTCTATCCCGCCCTGCGTCCCTTTCTTTCTGTCTCGTTTTTACCTGGCCCATGAGTTCCCCTCAGAGGGAGGTCGTGGATCTTGTTGCTGGCGAAGCTGCTGCCGCTGCTATTGCCTCTTCCTCCGCCCGCCACCGCCGCGTCGCCGCTGACGTTGGCGCAGAGCCCCTTGCCGTCGAGGAGCGCCTGCAAGGGTTTCTGCTCATCGCTTCGCGGCCGGCAGCTGAGCCCGGAGCTGCAGCGCTCGGTGTACACGCCGCACGGATGCCCTTCTTGCAAGGCGCACGTCAGGCAGCAGCCGCAACCCGGCTCCTGTACCAACTCTGGGCACTTGGGCACCAATGGCTTGCACTGCTCCAGCGCCCGAGAGTCGCACGGGTCGCACCGTACCAGCGGCCCCACTGCCGCAGCCAGCCGGCTCTGGAGCGCCGCCGCGAGCGTCGCCACTGTCCACAGCAGCACGTAGAACCGCGACACCATAGTAACGGGGACAGGGCGGCAAAGAGAGGGGAAGAGAACTGCAGGCAGGCAGGAGAGAAGAACCAAGGCACAGCCGCCGGGGGCAACCACTCTCTAGCAAAGGTGGGGACCGACGCAGGCCCCTTCAGTGCACAGGGCAGGGAATAGGCAAGCGCAGGCACCCCAGCACAGACGCGAACACACCGGAATCCACAATCACACCCTCACGCACATACACACCCTTCTGAAGTGGAGGGGCAAAAGCGCAGCGCATTCACTGCTTGTAGGTCCGGTAAGAAAGCCGGGAGAACAAGAGTCACATGTACTTGTACACTTTTCGTGTGCACCAGTAGTATTTTTTTAAAAAAGTGCTACAGAAGGGAGTGTCTACACACCTTTTTCTACTTCAGGGAATTCAAAAAGAACAGCCTCTTCTCAGATGCACACCACTATACGCAGTAACAAGCCAGGTAAACTCAAGAACAGATCTGTAAGAGGAACAAGTCTCCTATTCCCTTCTTTAAGACTGATATATAGGTATTAGAATGTATGTCCTATATATTTAAAAACCTGTCTCTTTCCTCATTCTTTTCAAAAGCTGTAAATCACTGGCTTTGGGACTGATATTTTTTAACAACACAATTTTTTAAAAATCCACACAAAAAAAGAAAGAAAGCAAAGATTGTTTGGATGCGCGGGTGGGGGGGAGAAAACCTTAAAGACTAAAAAGGAAAAAAAAAGAAGGGATGGAAAATAATAAGTTTAAAAAGGTAAGTTCCTTGTCTGTTAAATCTCTTTATTCCGTATAATAATTTTTGTTCCCTCTAATTTTGCCCTTATTCCGTTTAAGAGCTTGCCTATATAGGATTTAGGACAGGAGTAGGACACGCCCCTCACTATGAATAATAAACAATTCTGGCCACCGGCAAAAGGGGAGTGACTTAAAATCCAAATTTCTGTTCAAAAAGTGCTAAGGGGGAAGAAAAGAGAGAGGAAAAGCGAATCGTTCATACTTAAGATTTAAGAACACTTATTAGAATGTTTTTCAAGTGTATACTTTGGAGGAACAGGGGGTGGGCACGGAGAAAGAAGAAAAACTTTTCAGTATGCACCTTTTTTGGGCTTAAGAAGAGAAAACAGGCACAAAACTAGATGGCAATGCCCTCGTGGATTCTTGTGCACAATTACAATCACAATGTTGCTGGTTTACACAGGCAGCCTGATTCTCGGACATTATGTTGGAACCATCTATCATCTCACAAAACAGTTTTCAGCTCCTTGGGAAACTTTAATAGTCATACAGATTTTATATTTCTCATATATTCTCTCAGATTCACCTTCTCCCAGGCATCTTTACAGGGCCATTCCAAGGCTTTTCTGTGCAAACCCATGCAATACAATTTTCTCCTAAGTACCATATCTGCTATCAAAAGTCCTAATACCTTTTTAGTCCTGTTGTCAGGGGGCAGATGGTAATAGGAATTTTCTGCTCTTCCTGATGTGTAAGTTTATCAAATATCCCTCTAAATTTTGTGGGTTATACTGTGCTATTCAAACTATTCATGATTTTTAAAATCTAGTCAAATATGGTGGCTGTCTTTATTTTTTTTAAAAAAAAATTTGCTTGTGTATACACTAGTCATTTAAATTAAATTAATTCTTCACTGCAAAATAAAAATTGGAGAGATTTCTGAATTACTGTTCAGAACACAAGAATATTCAATATTCAAAAATACAGCAAGACTGATCAATTTCAGCCACTCTCCAGCAGTAACAGCTTTCAGTCATATATTTTATCTGGTTAGATTTCTAAATCCAAAGAGGAAAGGATGAAATGGATTTGTTTCTTAAAGCAGTGCCACCACAAGCCATCTGTGTAAGCAAAATACAATCACATCCAAAATCCACAAAACAGCAATACCTTTATTGCGCTAACCAAAAATGCACAAAATACATCAAGTGTTCAAAACTCCACTGGCTTCTTCATCAGATAAATGTTTAACACCTTTACCTGATGAAGAAGCCTGTGGAGTTTTGAACACATACAGGAGAAGAACAAATCCTACAGGAGAAAAAGCAAAATGACTGTTGGAGTCATCTCGTTATTGTTGTCATTTGTTGTTGTTGTTGTTATTAGTTAAAATGAATTGGAGCTTCAGAAGTTTGCATGATGGTTGATGCAATAAAGGTGTCAGTGTTTTGTGGATTTTGGATGTGTTTGTATTTTGTTGTATGGCCATCTTGGTCACCGTCATACCTGGAGAGGCAGTTTATGTAAGCAAAATGTTCTTTTTAAACGAGATAATTGCAAAATCAGTTGGCAAGCCACTCACTCTTCTAGCGAATCACTTTTTTAAATGGTTTCTATCTAGAAACTCAATTAATTTGTGCATGTGACTAGTCTGATTTCATTATATAAAAGAAACTGATAGTGAGGCTGATTTTTCTTGTAGTTGACGTTAGAATATACATTTTAATATGAGTTCAAACGGTGGTCAATTAATTCCAGATTTCTTCAGAATCACTATACAGTATAGCAGGGCTTTCCAAATGGCATGTCATAACATGTCAGTGTGCTACCTGAAGTGTGTACGTGTGTCGCCTTCCCAGGCCAAGAAAGAACACGCCCCCCAAACCTTTCCCACTGCTGCCACTCTTGCCAGGGTCTTGGGGGCAGGGAACATTAGGAGCGCCGCTCTAGCACTCTCATGCTTGCTCATGGCAGAAGGGGGAAAGGAGTTTGCTCGCAACTCTGTCCTTGCAAAGACAATTGGAGTGATCCAAGCAGCAACTGCAACCCCTTCCACTTCATCCCCACTCCAGCTTGTTTGGCCCTCCTCTGTCCTCCCTCTAGCCCCAGGAAAGTTTGACTAAGTAGCTGCCAGTCCAGCATGAGTGAAAAGAGAGCAGCAATGCCAGAGGGGTTTTGCTGGGAAAAGGAGCAAGTGAGGGCCTGGAAGTGTGCGAGCTGGAGAGAGAACCAGAGAGCTCTAGCCAAAGGCTTTGGAGATCAAAGCAGCCACCAGCTGATTGACAGTGGTGGGGAGAGATTGGAGGATTCTTCTCTCGCGACATGCTCTTGCCTTAGTACTCCCTCCCCGAGTACCACCCACACAGCTTTCAGTTTTACTAGCAAACCGGAGGTTAAACTAAACCATTACACATGTGCAGTACCCTATAACAGTATTACAGTATTTGCTTTCTTAGATGGCTACTGATTTTAACAGAACTCACAGAATCTGAGCCCAGTAAGCCCCCGCACGCAAAGTCTGTTTTGGGATGAGAATGTGGGAGGGCGTATTTTTCTCTTTGTCTGCTTGTCAGTAATGCAGCGCTCAAAACAAACGCATGGGCAAAACCACAGTTGCAGAGGTCTCTGGGGTTTCATTGCTCCAAACGCTCAGCCAGCACCAAGGAGCATCTCTGCAAGATTCTTCCCCTGCCTCCCCAGTCCATTGGAGATTTGCAAAAAGACTCCCTTCCCATAGCCTGACACTCCTCCTCTGCCATTCTTTCTCTCCATCTTCCCCTTCTCTTTCATACAGTCTCCAAGGCACAAATGTGCTTTTGACAAGCGTACACACATACCTTATATAGGCTCCTCCCTTTCACAAACATACAATATCTTCCAATCTCTGACACTCATTCCCCCTTTCATGCACACACACACACACCTGCACACCTTCAACACACATAAAACTTCTCATTTCATTTCTCACACACACTTCCCTGAAAATATTTTCTCTCATTCTCTCTGTATCTCATGCACACTCACACAAACTTTTCCCTCACAAACACACACACACACACACACACACACAATCTGTTGTGTGTTGTTTCCTGTTGTCTCCTGTTCCTGTTGTCTCTCATACACTGTTTTTTACTCTCTCATACACACTTTCTCTTGGTCTGTCTCCCTCTTTCTCTCCCAGACACACACACACACATACAAATACACACTTTCTTGCTGGTTCTCTCTCACACTCATGCTTGGTTTCTCTCTGGTGATCTTGGGCAAGTCACACTGTGGAGAACAGGGTTTTCATCCTTGCTCAGCTATGGAAACCCACTGGGTGCTCTTGGGCAAGTCACGTTTTCTCAGCCTGAGAAAGAAAAAGGCAAATTGCCTCTAAACAAATCTTGCCAAGAAAACCCCACACTCAGTTTGCCAAAGATTTAGCAGAGGAGAAGAGGAAGGAGGAGGTGGAGGAAAAGGTCCCAGAGGTAGGGGTGCAACTTCCATGCTTGCCCCAGGCACTATTTAGGCTAGATACACCTCTGGGTCTTTCCTCAGTGACGGCAGGCCAGGACTGGGTAGGGGAGCTGCCTTTCCCACTGCCGACACTCTCATCAGGGTCTTTCCTTAGTGAGGGCAAAGGGTGGGGGAGTCTGCCTTTACCACTTTTGCTGCTCTCGCCAGAGTCTTTTTTTGGTGACAGCAAAGGCAACAGGCCAGGATCAGGTGAGGGGGCTGCCTTTCCCGCTGCTGCCACTCTCGCCAGAGTCTGTTCTCAGCAAAGGCAATGGCAGTGGGCCAAGATCACATGGGGGAGCTACCTCTCCCCATCCTATTTATATCTCTTGGTATTGTGCATGTCTAATGGGTTAGTTTAACCTCCAGTTTGCTGAATTACTGTGTCGCAAAATGATACATGTCTAAAACGTCTGTCACCAACATGAAAAGTTTGGAAAGCTCTGCAATATAGGAAAGACTTTAAGACTTCTTGTGTCTCTGTTCATCTTTTGCTTTCACCAACAGAGGTCATTGGTTGCCCAGTACTGAACGAGGGATCTTAATTACTATTTTACAGATAAGTTCTATTGCACGAAAGATTTCTGCTACCTATAATTTTAAAAACAAACAAAAAAGTCCTCTTATAAGCTTGCAGTCTTAGGTAGTTCATGATTTACATGAAAAGAATAAACTGTATTCTGTGAATACCAACAAGACTTAAGGAGGGATCTTGAACCCTATGTCTACGGGGTCGGGTCGAGTCAAGGAGAACACAGAAGTTGAAATAATAAATGATGTTTATTAAATACAAGCAAAACAGTGTATGCGACACACTCACACAAGATAACTAAAGAAAATAAAGGTTGGAGTGGTATAGAGGGATTTTTAGAGGAATTGCTGGTTTGGGTGATACTTCACCTGTCCTGAAGCCCAGGAAAAATAGAGAGCGAAGCTGGGGTGCGATGTAGCTCAGCACGCGGAGCTGAGGGGAGGCTCGCCAAGCAAAGCGGCAGCAAGGCAGGATGAAAATCGGGAGCGTTCCGAGGAAGGTCTCGGAATCAAGGGTTTTTATAAGGAGAATTGTGACTGCAGGCTATGCTGTACTTGGGGGAAAACAATAGATTTGGAGTTGGAGACAAAGCCTCCGAAAGGTCAGAATCTGAATGATTGAGTTATCATAGCAGTTCTCAATAGAGTAGCCAGTATGCAGACGCAGAGTACTTGGGTATTGCATAGTTTACCCATCAAGCTGCCATCACGGGCAGAGGCTCTTTTGTAAGTAGTGTGCATACTTAATTAGAGTACTTGCCTGGAGGTCTCCTAAAGCAGTGAGTCAGCTATTTCTGGCCTGCCTGTATTGTAGTTTGAATATTACGGTTATTAACGGCCGAGCTTGTTTACGTGCTTATCCGGTGGCCTCGCAAGCACGTGTAGAGGAATAGAGAAGTGCAGCCGAATTGTGATATCAAGGGATATCTTTTAATATCCCCAAAGCTCAGACTAGCCAGGGCAGTAACAATCCCCCCCCCCCGAAAATGGGCGATGTTGGGGACAATATCAGATATTTTCCAATTAAAAGCAAGAATTAATTTAGAACCAAATAGGGCTTGCAGGTTGGTAGCCATATCACTCCTCAGGAAAGAGAATTTTGGGAAGAGCAAAAGGATTACTACCTTATAAAGACATTCCTAACTAAAACCTAAACCTAAACACACACACACACACACACCAATGTAAACAATAGCACAATAATAAACAATTAAACAATAAACAATGTCCAATGTCCCATCAATAGGGAAATGTCAAAACATGAGCAAATGGCAGTAAAATAGCAAATGCAAAATGAAGCAATCAATGAAATAATCAATGGAATACTGTAAGTGCAATGCATGGTCTGGCAATGAAGACAATCCATGGAACAAACAGTTCAATGTGGAGTGGAAGTTCATAGTCCGGGGGAGGTGAGGTGCAAGCAAAAGTCTTGGCACCCCCCCTCACAACAGGAAAAGTCTTTTAACTGGAACGGGCGAGCAAAACATAAGTCCATCCAGGCAACGGAGGAGGAACAACAACAAAAATGTCCAAGTCGGTGCAGCTTGGCTCACTGCAAATAAAGAGTCTTTGCAGGGTTTGGAGCCTGGAATAGTCCATAGGTTTCCTCGGATCAGCAAACAGTAGCAGGAATGGCAAAAAGGCCATTTTTGCAATCAGAAGGCTGCGTGGTCACCTTCCCTCACAGTCACGGGTGTCGTCGAAGAACCAGGAATCTCCAAGCCTCGGCCATCAGATGGAGCAGCAACTTTCTTCATCACCCCCCCCCCCACGGTGCTCGGGGGCGATGGTACAACCTCGGGATCTTTCCCAGTCTTCTGGAGCAATAGACCTATTAGAATTTTAACAGAAGAACTGACATGTTTACTATCTAATGATACCATTAATGCAAATGGCCGGCTTAAAGCCTACTGGGAATTCGAATTGAAACTAGGTCATCATGACTGAAAAGACTAAAAGTCTACAGGGATATAAATAGCAACTGAGATTAAGGCTGTATTGGCCAGAGGATGGCTGTTGGTCAGGACAGTGAGGCTGCTGGTTCAGGTCCCGCGTCGGCTCATGGGTCTAGAGATGCCCATGTTAACTTCCCAGCCGCACAAGCAGAACCTCCAGCTATGAAGGTCCCACTTGCACTCCGGTCTGTATAACATGGACTTGCACGCTCGCACCCTCCCCGCTCAGATTGAAGCCAAAGCTCCAAGCCTGATGATGTTAACGACGGCTTGGAGCGGCTAACAACCCAGTACTGATGGTTCGATGCTGGCCCCGAACAAGCAGTATCACCATCCATAGATATAGCTGAACTCCGAAGGCAGACCTGAAGACTGGCCGCCTTCGGATAGGCTTTTGGAACCAAACGGGACATTTACCTTGAAACAGTTCACAACAACAACAACAACACTATTACAACTATTTACATAGCGGAACTATTTACAGTATCGGGGGATCCAGAGGGGTCGCCACTCCGCCTCTATTTCCTTCAGACAATGGACGTTCACCCATTGTCGAACGCCTCGTAAATGGAGGCAAACGTCTTGGACAAATTAACGGTTGGTACTTCCTTGTGACTCAAGGAAGTCTGGCAAATCATGGAGCTCACATTGGGTCTTTGGGCACCGGGATCTTCTGGCTCGGGGATAACCACCGATACAGGATCAACCGGCTGACCCTTCCATTCTTTTTGCAGGGTCTCTGGAATTACCGGCAGGAGTGACGGCGCCTGCTCCTGGTTTGGGACCCCTTTCTCCAAGTCATGGAGGAGGCTTGTCTTGGACCCGTATGCCTCCTGGAAAACTGCCTCTCCAGGTATGACGGTGACCAAGATGGAGCTGTAAACTAGCTTGGCCCCACTCATGATCACCAGTGTCACAATGAATTGGGTGCCTCGAAGCGTGAAGACACGTTGGCACCAAAGCAGCTGTGCGGAGAGGAGGGCAGTAGCCACGTCCGCCTCCGTGTAGCATTTAGAACTCTCCCTTATCGAAATCTCCCCTGCTGGACTGCAGTTAATGGGAGTGTGTATGGTCACGTCAGGGTGTGCCAGTGTGAGTGCCTGTGCTATCCTGTGCTCTGACTGGGCAGGAAACTGTTGCTGTTTAAATCCCTAGTCTCCTTTGAGATTCCCCTGAGAGATGGCATGGAGAGGAAGGACTCTCCTGGCCAAGGCTTCAAGAAAATCTCGGGGGAAACTGCAGGTCTCCAACAGGGGGCTCAGAGCAGGAACAATGACAAGTTCTGGAAGCCTGAGGCTGGCTTCCCCTTGCTGTTTGTCCTCCCTTTCCTGGTTCTCACACATGCTAGCAATGTCAAACTTGGTGGGGGCTTCCACGTCTCCCAACTGAAAGAATGGTGCTTCCTCCTGAACCTTAGCCTGGTGTGATCCTTCTCGGTGCTCTGAAAGCACTATGGTCTTGCAGGTGGCTGGATTCGCACTTAGGGCTGAGTCAGGGGGAGGTGTAATCTGCCTGGGGCTCTTGGGTTTTCTCAAGGGCTTGGATTGGGTCCCCCCCGCCATATCCGGGCAAACTGATAGCGTCAGGAGTGGGTTCACCCTGTCTCATTAGGTTAGGGAGCAGCACTTTTGGCGCTGCTCTGGAGTCTGCAGGAGGGGTGGCACGGGTCTTTTCCCTATCGGTCCTAGTGCCTGCCTTCACCCTAGATCTACCCCATCTGTTGGGCTTCAGTCGAACCACAATCCTCTGGGGGAGATCCTGGAACCAAGGGCACCCCTATCCTGACAACTCTAAGTCAGGGTAATATCCAGCTGGACGGGGACCGTTGGTCACCGCATTCACAGGCTGGCTATTTCTCAGCTGGACCTGCCTGTCCAGGGCGTCAAGGAGCTCAGATGTGGGTCTCCCATCGAACTGGCTCGTGTCCAGTCTGAAGCTTCTGAGCATGCCCCAGACTCTTACTCTATCCGAGGAGTACGGCTGGGCCGTGGGATCGTACCCACCAGACGTCTCCCGGGGAGAACCTGAGTCAGAGAGCTGTTTGGGGGCAGTGGGCTGCTGTGGGGGACTTCCAGCCTTGCCAGGCTGGCTGCGGAAATCTCTTCCCTGCCACTGCCTGCTGTCCTGCGTGGGAGCTGGGCGCGGATTCCAGTTCCCTCGGGGAACGGAATTTGGAGCAGTTTCCCAGTGTTGGGAATGGGGCCCATAATTCGAGTACGTGACCTCAGATATGGGTTCCCAATTCCCGGATTCCTTTCTATGTGTCTCGGGGGGAGGGTTAAGGGATCCTGCCTCGCGCAGCAGGTCGAATACCCGCCGGAGGTTGTTCCCAAATTCCTCCCAGGGCCATCTTTGTCTCATGGTTCAAACCTCCGTACAACAGAGTCTTGAATTCCACGTGGTCAAAGCTGTCCCCATGGGCCATCAGGGGGACCTTCTCGGCCAGAATGGCGAGGAGCTGCTTCCGTGCCATGTAGGTCTCAGGGTTCTCACGAGGACCCTGTTGCTCCATGACATAGAGCACACCTGCACTCTGTCCGGGCCACAAAATCCTCACTACCTCTCTGATCCAGTCGTGTGCCTCGAGCCTAACCAGGCCTCGAGCTGCCACGGCTGACTCAAGAGTAGGGAGTTCGGAGGGGGACATCCAAAGTCGGGCCAGTTGGGTCACATTCTGACCATTGGCTGTCAGGTGAGAATGAATCACCATGTTCAACCACATGATGCCGGTGGACCGGTTTAAAGGACCCAATTGGTCTGCAATTGCTTTTGCCTCAGTAGCACACCAGGGGACCCTAGTCTTGGTGACCTGCATCTCCTGCGTCTCTTGCCTATCAGAACCGCCTTCTCCAAGGGGGGTGGTCCATCTTGTCATGGACCTAGTCTCTACCAGGTGGACTGGGACCTTAGGGTCGCTCCAGTCTGGATTGTGGGGCAGGGTTGCCTGAGCATCCTCAGGCAGTGCCTCCCCAGAAAAGTCCTCTGCGAACATTGGGAGCAGCTCCGGGCACACAGCCAAAATTAGGGCTTTGCACATTTGGAGCTGGCTCTCCAGCGCAGCTATCTGTTTCTGGCAAGCTACATGGCTAACACCCTCCTGCTGTTCTCTCACTTGCCCCACCATAAACTTGGCCGCAGACCGGGCATGATCCAGCTCAGCCTCTAAGGTGTGGGCTTTCTCTTCCCATGTTTGCACCACTACCTGGATGTTATTCAGTTTCTGGGTGGATGCCTGCCCTAAGGATGCAAAAGTAACCTTGTCCGCACGCAGCGTCTCGACCTCAGCCTGAAGCCGGGCATTCTCCTTCTCTATACTAGGCCAATTTTTCTCTGGTCTCTACCAGGGCACTACTAGCATCTCTGGCCATAAGCCAAAGTCCCCAAGCGGCCAAAGCGGCCTTTGATGGCTCGAATGGGTTCTTTGTTTTCCGTGCCAGGGTGTACACTTCTTGGAGTGTGGTAAAGGGATCGGCCATCTGGAAGATGGAGTCCTTTCAGGGGCATTTCCCCATACTCAACACCCACCTTTCTAGTTTACCTCGGACCTCTTCCTCTAACATGAGGTCCTTGATGGTGACCTTGCTACTCTCCACCATTTTCCTGCACAAACCACAACTTCCTAACACTATCAACAACTCACAACCTACAAACTGCAAACTACAAACGGGACCAGGAACTGGAGTGACGGGAAGGATCACCTAGACCCCTGGGGAACTGTAGGGAAACAAACTCTGCGGAACTTCTCTAGGAAAGAGGGGTGGGAACCTATCTCCAGCCTGCCCAAACAAAGTCACTTTGGTACTCCCAAGCCCGGTTTTCCACCTCAACAGCACTGGGGACCAAAGGACGAGGTAACGGTTTGGGGACAGGGAGTTCACCTAGACCCAGGGAACCCTCAGGAGTACTCCACCTGCCTGAAGGGGGGAAACGAACCCAGTGGAACTTACAGTGCTGCCTGGCCAAGCAGCGGGGGAAAGGGATGGGAACCTAAGCCAAAACTGTTCCTAACAGTTTTTCGGGTGAGGGGCGCCTACCTTTAACTCGGGACAAACTTCTTAAAACCCTAGGCTAGGTCGGGACTCACCACCCGCACCTAGTCGGCTAGCCACTTGGGACGCACTCGAAATTATAGAGCGGGACACACCCGCGCTTCACAAGTACTAGCGGGAGGCACCTGCACTCTCAAAGCTACCCAACAACAACAACTGACGGGACACACCCATATATTACTCTAAGGGGGGGGATTTCTTCCCTTAGTGCTATTTTGCCTTGCCACTAGGGTATTGGATGAGTGTAGACTGTTCCAACTGTGCAAACACTCTAACACTTCAGATCCCAGCCCACGATAGACCCCAAGTTAGGGATGTGATTCCCAGGACAGCTTGTGCACACCCCTTGCTATTGGACAGTGGTTCACTGCCTAGTGCTAGTGACCATGCCGGGGCGGCTGACATACACAAACCAAGCAAGAAAGGGGAACAGATTTCCACCCAGATAGAATAGCTCTAGAGCTCAAACGCACTGAATTCTCACACACGTGTGTTCCTGCCTAATAGCGCTCTAACGACTTGACCGACCGTCACCTAAGTCAGTACCAGCCTGCTTTGAGGAGGTTCGCGACTCCTTCTCAAATTAGGGGTACTAGCGCTGCCCGCATTCTCCACCACTCTGTTACCCTGTGAACTCGGGGTCCCGGGAGGGACACCAAAATGTGCTAAACTAAAGTTGGGGAAAATTAGCTCAGAGCACTGCTTAGCATTACAAGAGGCAGGGTAACTTAGCGAGATCTTGAACCCTATGTCTACGGGGTCTGATCGAGTCAAGGAGAACACAGAAGTTGAAATAATAAATGATGTTTATTAAATACAAGCAAAACAGTGTATGCGACACACTCATACAAGATAACTAAAGAAAATAAAGGTTGGAATGGTATAGAGGGATTTTTAGAGGGATTGCTGGTTTGGGTAATACTTCACCTGTCCTGAAGCCCAGAAAAATAGAGAGCGAAGCTGGGGTGTGATGTAGCTCAGCACGCGGAGCTGAGGGGAGGCTCGCCAAGCAAAGCGGCAGCAAGGCGGGATGAAACTCGGGAGCATTCCGAGGAAGGTCCCGGAATCAAGGGTTTTTATAAGGAGAATTGTGACTGCAGGCTGTGCCGTACTTGGGGGAAAACAATAGATTTGGAGTTGGAGACAAAGCCTCCGAAAGGTCAGAATCTGAATGATTGAGTTATCGTAGCAGTTCTCAATAGAGTAGCCAGTATGCAGACGCAAAGTACTTGGGTATTGCATAGTTTACCCATCAAGCTGCCATCACGGGCAGAGGCTCTTTTGTAAGTAGTGTGCATACTTAATTAGAGTACTTGCCTGGAGGTCTCCTAAAGCAGTGAGTCAGCTATTTCTGGCCTACCTGTATTGTAGTTTGAATATTACGGCTATTAACGGCCGAGCTTGTTTACGTGCTTGTCCAGTGGCCTCATAAGCACGTGTAGAGGAATAGAGAAGTGCAGCCGAATTGTGATATCAAGGGATATCTTTTAATATCCCAAAGCTCAGACTAGCCAGGGCAGTAACAGAAGGACCTTGGTACACAGGTTGTCATTTCATCTCTCCTCCGTGCGGAAGGACATGGACCATGAAGGGAGAGAAGAATGGTGGAGGTCAACAACTGGCTCCCAAGAGGGTACCGCCAGGGTCAATTTGGGTTTTTGAATCACAGTCTACATTTCCACAAAGATGGTCTTCCAGCAATGGATGGGCTGCACCTCACAACCATCAGCAGGAACATTTTTGCTAACATTCTTGCAAAATGGATCAGGAGGTCTTTAAACTGAGTTCAGCTGTGGAGGGAGACAGTATTATTCAGGGCAAGGTTCAGTGAGTGCTGGGAAAAATAGGCTCAATGATAGAGTAGGTCAAGTAGTACCAGAGACCAACAGTGCAAGAAAAAGTAAATTTAGTACAGGACTTCCAGGAAAGGCACATGGTCTTAAGTGTCTGTACACTAATGCGCAGAGCATGGGCAATAAGCAAGATGAACTTGAATTCTGAATACAACAAAATAAATATGATTTAATAGGCATCACTTAAACCTGGTGGGATGAGTCTCTTGATTGGAATGTAGGAATAAGGGAGTACAACCTATTTCACAGAAAAAGACCAAACAAGAAAGGAGGAGGAATAGCCTTGTATGTCAAAGATGTTTTCATTTGTGAAGAGATCCATGACTTAAATCCAAGGAAGCCAGGTTGAGAGCATCTGGGTAAGAATTAAGGGAGTGAGAAACAATAGGGATGTGATTGTGCAGGTTTGCTACAGGCCTCCAGGCCAGCCTGAGGACTTGGATGAGACCCTCCTGGAGCAGATGACCACACATTCAAAAAGGACAGATGCAGTAGTAATGGGAGATTTCAACTGTCCTGATATTAGTTGGCAGTCAAACTCTGCCAAGACCACAAGGTCCAACAGGCTCCTTGCTTGCCTTGCAGACAATTTCAAGGACCAGAAGGTGGAAGAGGCAACAAGAGGACTGACTATTTTAGATCTGATCCTGACCAACAGGGATGACCGTGTTGATCATCAGGTGGATCCTTAGAGGAGGGTGATCGTGCTCTATTGGAATTTGTCATTCAATGGGAAGGAGAAGCCAAGTGTAGCCAGACACAAATTTTAGACTTTAGAAAAGCTGATTTCTGCAAACTTAGGGAGTTACTGGATGAAATTCCGTGGTCAAGAATACTGAAAGAGAAAGGAGTTCATGATGGATGGCAGTTTCTTAAAAGTGAGATACTGAAGGCACAATTGAAAACTGTGCCAGTAAGGAGGAAAAATGGCTGGCGTCTAAAGAAACCAGAATGGTTGATGAAAGAACTCTCAGCTGAGCTAAGCTAAGCTGAGCTAAGAAACATGTACAGGAAATGGAAAAATGGTGAAACCACAAAGAGGAATTCAAGCAAATAGCCAGTAGATACAGGGAGAAGGTGAGAAAAGCTAAAGCGCAGAATGACCTGAGGCTTGCCAGAGACATTACAAACAATAAAAAGGGCTTTTTTAGATATCATAGAATCATAGGAATGTAGAGTTGGAAGAGACCACACGGGCCATCCAGTCCAACTCCCTGCCATGCAGGAACACCCTCAAAGCACTCCCAACAGATGGCCATCCAGCCATATGTCCGTAGCAAAAGTTAAAACAAGGAAATGATATGGTTGCTGTGTGGAGAAGATGGCCAGTTACTAAGGGGGAGAAGAGAGAAGGCAGAACTACTCAACACCTTCTTTCCTTCAGTTTTCTCCCAAAAGGATAGAAGTATTCAACCGGGGGAGGGGGAGCAGGTGAGGAAGGGGGAGAATGCAGCACAGAATAGGTAGAGAAGCAGTACAGCAATACGTGGCTAAACTAGATGAATTCAAGTCTCCAGGGCCAGTTGAATTACATACAACAATATTAAAAGAACTGGCAGAAGTCATTTCAGAACCACTCACAATAATTTTTGAGAACTCTTGAAGAACAGCAGAAGTCCTAGCAGACTGGAGGAGGGGAAATGTTGTCCCCATCTTCAAAAAGCGGAAGAAAGAGGACCCAAATAATTATCACCCAGTCAGCCTGACATAGATACCAGGAAAGATAACAGTCAGTTTGTAATTACCTAGAAAGCAATTCCGTAATCGTTAAGAGTCAACATGGATTTCTCAGAAATAAATCATGCCAGACTAATCTTATCTCTTTTTATGATATGGTTACAAGCTAGATAGATGAAGGGAATGCTGTGGACGTAGCATATCTTGATTTCAGTAAGGCCTTTGACAAAGTTCCCCATGACATTCCTGCAAAGAAGCTTATAAAATGCAGGTTGGGCAGGGCTACTGTTAGGTGGATTTGTAATTGGTTGACCGACCATACCCAAAGGGTGCTCACCAATGGCTGCTTTTCTTCCTGGAGAGAAGTGACTAGTAGGGTGCCAGAGGGTTCTGTCCTGAGCGCAGTGGTATTCAACGTCTTCATCAATGACTTGGATGAAGGAGTAGAAGGCATACTGATCAAATTTGTAGATGACACCAAATTGGGAGGGGTTGCTAATACCCCAGAAGACAGGATCAAAATTCAAAATGACCTCAACAGATTAGAGAGCAAGGCTCATCAGGGCTTGCTTAGTAATTTGCTACAAGCAAACAGCAAGCCACACTGACAGACTTAAATAGCCACTGAAAACAGATGTTACTTGTCATTGTTCTGTTTCCTTTAGCCAAAGCGGCTCCCTTCTGAGCTGTTCATTTCAGTCTTCTCCTTGATTGGGGGCTAGGGGGCACAGATGAATGTAATTGCTCTAAATCACTGCTGGTTCCTTCTCCTTCTGGAGCTGGCTGGGGCAACTCTGCCTCCGCTTGTCTTTCAACTGATGGGGATATTTGCAATCACAATTTGATCAATCACTGACTCTGTTCTACCATAATCAGTTGTTTATCGACCTCAGAGTCATCATCTATCACACTACCCCCTCCCCCAGGAGCCTCTCTGTCCCTCTTGAGAGGGGCTGACTTCTGGGGATAGTGGTGATGAAAACTGCAAGCCAACTGTGGAGCATGGACATGAACTGCATCTTCCCAGGAACACTTCCCTGGGCCATATACCTTCCAGTCCACAAAATACTGCGGCCACCAATGATGCCACCAGGAGTCCAGCATCTGTGCAGCCTCAAACTCAGGTTCCCCATCCACGAGAACAGGTGGGGGAGGTGGGGCCACAGTCTGGTATGCACACGGGACAACAAGGAGACATGGAAGACCGGATGGACCTTGAAAGAGGTCAGCAACTTAACCCTGTAGACAACCAGATTAATCACCGCCTCCACTGGAAAAGGACTAACAAAGTGATGATCCAGCTTCTTTACCAGGTGGTGGGTCAGACGGTGCTGGGTAGAAATCCAGATGAGGTCTCCCACAGACAAGGTAGGGCTAGGCCTCCAGTGTTGATCAGCAAAGTGCTTGTATCTGTCCTCTGCCTTCTGCAGCTGATCCTGGAGGGCTTTATGGATCTCCTGCAGCTCCTGTGAGAACTGTTCTGCCACTGGTACGGAAGAACAAGGAGGAATGATAGAGGAGAAATGCAGATAATAACCATAGTTGACCAAAAAAAAAAAAAAAGGAGACACTTGAGTAGACACATGTTGAGTGCTGTTATAGGCAAACTCAGCCAAGGGCAGGAATGCCATCCAATCATCTTGATGGTAGTTAACATAACAGTGGAGGTACTGCTCCCGAACAGCATTCAACCTCTCCATCTGCCCATCAGATTGGGGGTGATGAAGTTGCACCCCCCAAGCCCTTAAACAGGACATGCCAAAATCGCGCAGTGAACTGCGGACCCTGATCTGAAACCAAATACTCTGGCAGGTCATGAAGATGGAAGACCATGTCCAGAAAGATCTGCGCTGTTTCTTTGGTGGATGGCAGACTTGAACAGGGAACAAAGTGAGCCATTTTGGGGAACATGTCCACCATGACCAAAATGGCAATGGACCCCTGCAATGCCAGCAGGTCCATAATAAAGTCCAAGGAAACAAATTGCCAAGGATGAGTCAGTGTGGGAAGTGGCATCAGGCAGCCTGCTGCCTTCACCAGAAAATCCTTTGACTAATGGCAAACAAGACAGGAATCCACATATTGCTGAACCTTAGCCTGTAGCCATGGCCACCAAAAGTCCCTGGACACCAGGCACAGAGTCTTAAAATAGCCAAAATGGCCCACTGGAGGACTGTCATGGCACATAGTGAGGATCCAATCCCTCAGGGAATCAGCAGCGACAGAATAGCTATTCTGGAAACACAAGATCCCCTGCTCCAACAACAAAAATGGAGGAGCATCCCCTGGAGATGACTCAAGATCCCGAAGACAAGGCTGGGCATCAGAATCCCGAAGCTGCTGATTCCACAGCTCTGGCAGGAAGTCTGGAGAAACACTGGCAGCAGCAAAACAGTCCAAGGGGATGACCTGGGCAAGGGACCCGTCTCTCTCCGAATGGACATACTCCGGCTTCCTAGAAAGAGCATCTACCCTCTTGTTCTGACTGCTGAGGATATATGTCAACTTAAAGTCAAAACAGGCGAAGAACTGCAACCAGAGAGATCAATCTCTCATTGAGCTTCCATGCAGTTCTCAGATGCTCTGAATTCCAGTGATCCATCCAGATCTTCACTGGAAACCAAGCCCCCTCTAGCAGATGCCACCAGGTCTCAAATGATAGACTGCAGCTCCTTCTCCCAAATGGTGTAATTCTACTCTGACTTGTCCAGCTACCAGGAATAGTAAGCACAGGGGAAAAGGGTGGTTGAATCCGCAGTCCCCTGAAGCAACACCACTCCAAGAGCCACATCCGAAGCATCTGTCTCTATGATGAAGGGCATAATATCGTCTCAGAGGCAAAGGCTGCCTTCAAGGTCTCAAAATCCACCTGCACCTTGTCATCCCAACGAAAATGGACCCCCTACCGAAGAAGGTTGGTTAAGAGCACTGTGATCGCTGCAAAATGGGGAATGAAGGCCCAGTAGTAATTAGCAAAGCCAAGGAGACACTGCACATCCTTGACCCTGCAAGGAGGCCGCCAAGTGTGGATAGCACCCAGTTTGCTCGAGTCCATAGCAACACCACCAGCCGAGATACGATGGCCCAGAAAATCAATCTCTGACTTCTCAAATTCGCACTCAAATTTGCACAGGTGATTGTCTTGGAGTCTCTGCAAGATGGTCCAAACATGCTCATGCTCCTAACAAGATGAAAAAAACAGGATGTCATACAGATAAATGATGATGTAGCGATCCAGAAGATCCCAGAAGACATCATTCATAAAATGCTAGAAAACAGCCAGAGCATTGGTGAGACCAAAGGGCATGACATTATACTCAAAATGGTCATACCTGGTGCAAAACGACATCCTCCACTCATCCCCCTGGTGGATCCACACCAGATTGTAGGCACCCCTAAGATCCAGCTTTGTAAATATCTGCACCCTCTCTCAACCTCTCCAGGAGCTCAGAAATGAGGAGAAGCGGGTAGTGGTTCTTGATGGTAATGGCATTTAACCATCTATAATCATGGCAAAGCCTCAGATCCCCTGTCTTCTTCTTCATGAAGAAGGCCGGTGCCCCTGCAGGAGGAGAGGATGGCCGAATAAACCCCTTCTTTAGATTGACCAACTGTAAAACTGCAAGTTCAGGTTCAAAGAGGAGATAGATGCAGCCCACTGGAATCTTGGCCCCCGGAACCAAATCAATAGGGCAGTCATACAGCCTGCGAAGGGGCAATTAGTCAGCATCCTTCTCGTCAAAGACATCCGCAAAGTCCCAGTACTTGGATGGAAGATCTGGAGGCGGGGCTGAGAAGGTACCAGGGGCAAAGGATTCAGGTGCCAGGTGGAGATGGGAGGCACAATAAGGACAGCCAAAGGTAATGATCCCCGAAGACCACCCTACTTGAAGGTCATGCACCTGCAACCATTCCAGCCCTAAGACCACAGGGAACCAGGGAGCCGAGGCCACATAGAACTCAGTGTCCTCAGAATGGGAACCCAGCTGCATCTGTAGCTTCATGGTGGATCAAGCCACAGGATCAGAGCACAAGAGACAGCCATCAATAGTCTCCACAATTAGTGGGGGCTGAACAGGAGACTTAGGAATGCCCCAAGAGTCCACAAAATCCTGGTCCATAAAGTTCATGGTAGCCCCCGAGTCCACCACGGCCCATGTCTGCAGAGCAGACCAACCAGAATTTGGAGCACCACCTCAACCACCAAGTGGGGGCTCAACCACACAAGGGGGAGCAGGGAGGGCAGGTCAAATCCCCTTGGTTTAGAGGCCCCCCTAAACCAGGTGAAGTCAGTTTCCCACCACGGTGGACCTGCTCCACTTGGCAGGACATGCAGCTGCAAAGTGTCCTTGCTGGCCACAATAGAGGCATAACCCCTGCTGGCACCTCCTGGACTTCTCAGCTGCAGAGAGGCAAGGGTGGCTGCCTCCCAGCTGCATAGGCTCCTCAGCAGCCCCAGCCTTCTGTACAGGTGCAGGAAAAGTCACTGAAACAACTTGCTCCTTCATCAATGCTGGTGTGAGTGGTGAAGGAGGATTCATTGGTAGCAATTCTGGATGTCTGGTCCGTCTCTGAGGCACACGACCCTCAGTACACAAGCAGAGCTGTATCAGTCCTTGCAAGGTGTTGGGGGTATCAAACTGCACCAGCTGGTCCAAGATAGGGTCTGCCCAGCCTTCCAGGAATTGGTCAATCTAAGCAGTCTCATTCCATGCCAGAACCTGGACCAATAACTTGAATTTACTGGCATAGTCAGCACAGAAAGCTGCCCCTGTCACAGCTCCCTAATGCAGCAGTTGGCTGTCTGTGCCTTAGTAGGATCAGAAAACACAGACTGGATCTGCATCAAAACTGTCCAACAGGGGGATCTGTTGTAGTAGCAAACGTAGAGCCCACTGAGCCATTCCCCCAGTGAGTAAACTTACTACAAAGTCAGTCTTGTGGGTGTCACTGGGAAACTCTCCAGCTCGCAGATGCGTATATAATTGACATTGAGCCCAGAAGGTTGGAAAGTCAGTCATCCTCCCATCAAACCTGGGGGGAGTAGCTACAGGGCACTTAGGCTTCACCCAAGCAACAGCCCCAGAAGCACTAGGCTGAGTCTGCAAATGCTGAACCTGAGCACCTGTGCACCTGCTGAGTCAGTAGCTGATTAGCAGCCACAACCCCCTCCATAGTAACTTCTAGTTCTTCTCATCTTTAGGATAAATTCTATGGTAGCTAAAAGAAGAAATATGCTATGAGATATATTCACATACTTCCTGAGAGAAAGAGTGAAAGATTTGGTTTTACAACAAAGCTATACAAAAAAACTGGTCATGGAAGACAATGAATTGAAAATATACAAAGATGTTCACTCTTCATTGTTGAAAAAGAGGAGAGACTATAATTTTGCGACACACTCTTTAGTAAGACAAAGAATAAGATACACATGAGAAAAAACAAGGCATCTCATTTTTCCTCAATCAGAAGAAGTTTGCCTTGAATTCAGTTGCCAAAGTGAGAGATTTCTTGCAAAAGTGCTAGCAGGATTTGGAGAGAGTAGAGCAAAGCCACTTAGATCGGAAAGACAATTTGAATAAAGACACTCCCCAGTCTCCAGGAACATCAGGAAGAAAAGAAAAAGGAGAGGGGGGGGGGACAGAATTGTAGAAAGAAGAACTAGAAGGAGAAGAAGAACCAATTTAACCAAGACTCTGAACTAGAAGAAGAGCTTACATATTGGATTTCCTCCTCATAGAATACTAGAATGAAACTTAAAATTCTTTCCTGGAATGTTTGTGGCCTAAATTCCCCTTGTAAAAGAAAATGTAATTTTCCACCAATTACAGAAATTAAAACTAGGTATAATTTCACTTCAAGAACCCATATTAAGAATAAAGATCTAAAATATATAAGAAACCCAAAATTAGGATAAGCTTTTTCAACATCATTAGACAAAAAGAAAAAGGGAATAACCATCTTTGTGAATAATAAATATGTAGCAAAAAAGATATTTAGACATAACTCAGGTCAATGTTGAAGTGAATGGGATGGATCTTAAATTACTGATCGTTGCAGTATATGGCCCACTAGAAAACAAGGGTAAATTTTACCAAAATCTATTGGAAAAATTCTTAGATCTGGAAAATCATGAACAATTATTAATGGGAGACTGGAATGGTGTCTTGGATCCAATATTGGACAGAACCAGCAACAACAACAAAAATGGTAACAATAAAAATCAAGTGAAACTCCCAAAACCTTTCTTTAACCTACTGGAAAGTCTATCCTTGACTGATGTTTGGAGACATACGCATGAACTAGAAAAGGAATATAACTTTTTTTCAGAATGCCATAAAATGTGGTCAAGAATAGACATGTTTTTTGCACCTATACCCCTATTAAAAAATATCGTTAAGATGGAAACCCTCCAAGATCTTTTTCAGATCATAGTTGAAATTCATGGAATTATCATAAATCAACAGATGACTTGAAGGCATATACACAGAATTGATTGTAGGATGTGCACACGTAGTTGCCTATTCATTTCTTTGTTATAAATAAGAGCCAGTATGGTGTAGTACTTGGATATGGGAGAACTAGGTTCAGATCCTTACTGTCCCCTGAAATTCACTTTGTGCTAGTTATGTTGTTGTTGTTCTTTTGTTATTATGTGCCTTCATGTCGTTTCTGACTTATGGTGCCCCTAAGGCAACCTTATCATGGAGTATTCTGGGGATGAGTTGTGTGTAACACACCCAAGGTCACAAGTGGGTTCCCATGGCCAAGTGGGGAATTGTACCCTGGTCTTCAGGGTCATAGTCCAATGCTCAAGCCGCTGTACCTTCCTGTAATTTAAAACCATTAGACCTGGTGCTACCTTTTGGGGTATTATTAAGATCAGTTATTAGTTCCTGTTGCTTTCTTTGAACAATGGCTTCTGTCGATCCTGGTAACAGTGTTATGGTGGTGGTGGTTGTATGCCTTCAAGTTGTTTCTGACTTACGATGATCCTAAGGTGAACCTATCACAGGGTTTTCTGGGGCTGTGTGTGTGTGATGCACCCAAGGTCACCCGGAAGGTTTTCATGATTGAGTGGGGAATTGAACCTTGGTTTCCAAGATCATAGTCCAGTGCTCAAACCACTACACTATGCTGGCTGCCTGTAACTATACCAATGTATTTAAGAAGCAATACAGTATACAACTAGTGTATTTTTTTCCAGTATTTTTGGCTTTCTTCTAGACAGGCACCATGCTATTCCAGCTAGACAGAAGTAGGGCTAGGGAATTTGTGGCCCTTCAGATGGCTGTTGGATTCCACTTCCCATCACATCCAACCATCCTATCAATGATGAGAGTTGAAATGAGTGGTAGTTCACTTATATTATGAGGGCACATTTTCCTTGGATCTTGTGTGTGTGATTATTAACTCTTCAATAAAACACATTATCTCTGGCTGGTTCTTCCCTGCAGAAGTACTGGTAAACATAAGTGTAAAAAATCTCATTAGGTAACCCCCCTGCCCTGCCACAGGCCTCCTATTTTTAACTAATATTCCCCACCTTTTCATGGAGGTAATGGCATTGCAGGTAGACCCCTGAGTCACCTACATTTTGGGGTAACAAAATTGGTGAAGTAATGTTGGCAACACCCTGCACTCCTGTTTTGTAAAGTCAACACATACAGTTCAGGAAAGCAGACATAGGGAACCTGTAGGGATTCCAGCTGAATTCTGTTAGGAACATGTGTGAGTCGGAATCTGTGTGCTTGAACCATAAGGGCTACCGTAGGTTGGGAATCTGTTTCCTTTTCCATCTTGGTTTGTGTGTGGCAGCAGCACCTATCTGGCCATTAGTTTGTTTTGCCATCAGTGAGCCACAGTAGAACACAAGATCTGGGCATGTGACTGTCTCAGGAATTACTCCCTTCCTTTGGGTTTACTGTCGTGTGGGATCCAAAAAGTTAGGAAATGCAGACAGGAGATACACATGCCACAAACCACTAGCACTTAATGTTATGGAGGATGTAACAAGCAGAACCTCCTAAACTCACTGTGTGTGGTCTGTGTGCCACTTTTGTTTGGTCAGTGAATCTTTTTGTAGTTTTCATAGGACAGGTAGGAAGCCCCGAGCCCTCTTGTGTTGTATCTCTGCAGGGTAGCTCCCTGAGAGACTTACAGTTAGCATTTCATGTGTGGCAGCAACCAATAATTTGGATGGTTAGTGCATCATGCGTGCTGGCAACCGGTAGTTTGAACAGTTTGTGCGTTGCATCTGTCAAAAGCTGGCTCTGGCTTTCAGTACTTTACCTGGACTTGGAGGAAGTTCCTCTCAGTCCGAAAAAGCAGCAGTAGGGCAGGACTCAGTTAAGACTCAGATCCCTCACTCCCTTTTGCTCGGCCAAGCAGGGGCAAATTCCTAAGTGTTTGTTTTCCCCCTTTGGCAGCTCTACTTGGTGCAAATGCTAAGGACTTCCCCAAAGAACCTCAGTGGTCTCCCTATGCCTCATTTGTCCTCAGTTTTGAGGGTGTGTCCTGGCCAGCGGGAACTTGAGGAGTTGTTTGTGTGGAATGTCCCTGATTTATTTTGAAAGCCACAGAAAGCATTGTGTGCACACAAGCGTGTTAGGAATGCACCCTTGCATTTTTGTTGTTGAAAGTTTTAATTGGCAAACCTAGTTGGCATGATGTTCAAGAAACAAAACAAGAGAGATCAATTGTAGAAATGGGTTGTCAACAAAAGGAACAACCCATGGAAGGAAGGATCCTTCAAAACCTCAAATCCATTCAGCACCATGCATAATGCCTGTTGTACACAGTATAAAAAGAGGTCCATTTTTGGCCCCTCCAAGGAAGTGATGGCAGCTTGGGGATTCTGGAAAGCCCTAAGTGATGCCTCAAGCACCATCTAGGAACTTAGAAAAACAGCTAAGAGGCAGGCCACTGAATTGGATTCCCTACAGGCACAAAACAACTCCCTGCTGGCCAACAAATTGCATTTTCATCAGCTGCACAGGAGGTCTGTACCAAATTGGAAAGTCCTTCAGTGCAAATTCAGGCTTTCCATGACAGGGTAACCATGCTTGAGGAGGAGCATGCTAAGGCCCAGCATCTAGCCAGTCAGGCCAAAGTTCAGCACAAGAATATGAGCCATGAGGCTTGCTGTCATTGGATTGCTGGGCTAAGCCATAGATTAGCCACCAAGAAAGCAGTGATAGCAATACTCTGTCAGGAGGCTATCCCCTTGCTCCCAGGGTATATTCTAGAGGAGTCCTTCCCAGAGGATGCATTTCCCTCTCACCCAGTCAAGGCCAAAACAGTGACCACCCAAAAGGGTACCTCAAATTGGAGAGTTGCCAAGATCCAAGAAGTAGAGGAGAGAGAATTCTCTGGACTCCTACAGAGGCAAAAGGTATTTCTGAGCAGTTAGGCCCCCTCAACAAAGACATGGGGATCATGTGGCTCAATGCCATTGCCCAAACTGTCAACATAATTCCATGGAGCAACCTGGAAGAGCAGATTCAAAGAGTAGTGGATTTCCTTATGGAATTAGGTGCAATTAAGAACACAAAGGTCCTCCAGAAAGGCATAGTTCCCAAGTCATGGGAACTCATACAACCAATAACCTATAGTAATCTTAGTCTGCATATGCAGTACAATAGGGTGGGTGGTCCAGGAAACCTGGCTCCTTGTGGTAGCTGGTGGCAGTGGGGGGGAGGACAAGCGCTCCAGTGGTGGTGCCAATAGTCAGAACTGGAGAGACCAGCATGGTAGCTTACTTCCTGGCAAAAGCTATGGCTGAGGTGGTGCTTCTTTGGCCCCCCATGCAGTGCCAAGTTCCAGACAACAGCAACCAAGCCTGAAACCTCATCAGCAGCCACAAAGCTATGATCCTCAGAGATCAGTGTATGGTAAGGAACAAAAGCATGTACAGGAGCTGCTAAAGAAAGCAGGAGCTGACATGTCCCAGTTCATAGAATCACAGAGTTGGAAGACACTGCAACGGTCATCGAGTCCAACCCCTGCCATGCAGGAACACACACTCTCAAAGCACCTCCAGCAAATGGCTATCCAGCAAATGGCCATTCAGTCTCTGTTTAAAAATATCCAAAGAAGGTGACTCCACCACACTCTGAGGCAGCATATTCCATTGTCGAACAGCTCTTACCTCCTGATGTTTAGGTGAAATCTCTTTTCCTGCAGGTTGAATCCCATTACTCCATGTCTCCGGAGCAGCAGAAAACAAGCTTGCTCCACCTTCAACATGACATCCTTTCAAATATTTAAACATGGCTATCATGTGTTCTTTTAACCTTCGTTTCATCAGGCTAAACACACCTAGCTCCCTAAGCCGCTCCTCATAGGGCATGGTTTCCAGACCCTTCACCATTATGGTCACCGTCCTCCAGACACGTTCCAGCTTGTCAATATTCTTCTTGAATTGTGGTGCCCAGAACTTGACACAGTATTCCAGGTGAGGTTTAACCAAAGCAGAATACAGTGGTATCATTACTTGATCTTGACACTATATTCCTATTGATGCAGCCCAGAATTGCATTGGCCCTTTTAGCTGCCACATCAAACTGCTGACTCATGTTCAGCTTGTAGTCCACTAATACTCTTAGATCTCTTTCACACATACTGTTTTCAAGCCAGGTGTCACCCATCTGGGATCTGTGCATTTCATTTGTTCTTCCTAAGTGCAGTACACTACATTTCTCCCTGTTAAAATTCATTTTGCTAGCTTTGGCCCAGCTCTCCAATCTGTCAAGGCCATTTTGAATTCTGATCGTGTCCCTTCTAATTTAGTGTCATCTGCAAATTTGATCAGCATGACCTCTATTCCTCCATCAAGTCATTGATAAAGATGTTGAATAGCACTGGGCCCAGGACAGAACCCTGTGGCACCTCATTAGTCACTTCTTTCCAGAATGAAGTGGAGCCATTGGTGAGCACCCTTTGTGTTCAACCAGTGAGCCAATTACAAATCGACTTAACGGTAGCTTTGTCTAACCTTCATTTTACTACCATGTTGGCAAGAATGTCATGGAGGACCTTGTCAAAGGCCTTACTGAAAAGGTACACTAATCCACAGCATTCTCTTTATCTACAAAGCTGGTATTTCTATCAAAAAAAGAGATCAGCTTAGTCTGGCATGACTTGTTTTTGAGAAACCTTATGAATGATGTCTTGGCCCTATGAACGATGAGGAGCACCAGGAGGAGGGAACATAATGTCAACAAGAAGGAATCCAACTTCGGCAACAGGAACTAGATCAACACTCCCAGCCTCAACAGAGTGCCCAGGCAGTCGTAGAAGAACCTGCTCATCGAGGAGCCTCGGACAAGCCTCAGAGGAGGCGAGTTCTGGCTGTTGGGGACTCCTTGCTCAGAGGAACCGAACCGGCAATTTGCAAACTCGACAAGTTCAATTGAGAAGTCTGCTGTCTTCCTGGGGCCAAGATCAACCACATAACGGAGAGGCTAACCAGGCTGGTCAAGCCCACTGACCATAAGCCCCTCATTGTGGTTCATGTCTGAACCAATGACACTGCGAGGCGCAGCTTTTACCACATCGCAAAGGACTACGAACTTATGGGAACAAAGCTTAAGGACCTTGGTGCGCAGGTGGTCATTTCATCTCTCCTCCCTGTTCAAAGATATGGCGCACGAAGGCAAAGGGCAATAGCAGAGGTCAACAACTGGCTCCGCACATGGTGCTTCCGGCAACGGTTTGGGTTTTTGGAACACGGCCTGAATTTCCATGAACGTGGGCTTCTGGCAAGGGATGGGCTGCACCTCACGAAACTTGGCAGGAATGTTTTTGCAAACAGTCTTGCACAGAGGACCAAGAGGTCTTTAAACTAAGTTCTGCTGGGGAGGGAGACAATATTATTCAGGGCAAAGACTCGGCGAGTGCAGGGGGAAAAGACCCAAATGATATTGACCAAGTAGTACAAGCGTCCAATGGTGGGAGGAGTAGAAACTATAGTACAGGACTTGCAGGAAGGGCCCGGGGACTTAAGTGTCTCTACACTAACGCGCAGAGTATGGGAAACAAGCAAGATGAACTTGAACTCCTAGTACAACAAAATAAATACGATTTGATAGGCATCACTGAGACCTGGTGGGATGAGTCTCAGGATTGGAATGTAGGAATAGAGGGATATAGCCTATTTTGTAGAAATAGACCAAACAGGAAAGGAGGAGGAGTAGCCTTGTATGTCAAGGATGTTTTCACCTGTGAAGAGATCCGTGACTTAAACCCAGAAAGAAAGGTCGAGAGCATCTGGGTAAGAATTAAGGGAGCGAGAAACAATAGGGATATTCTGGTGGGGGTTTACTACAGACCTCCAACCCAGACTCAGGACCTTGATGACGCCTTCCTCAACCAAATGACCGCGCATTCAAAAAGGAGAGATACAGTAATAATGGGAGATTTCAATTACCCGGATATATGTTGGCAGTCAAACTCTGCCAAGACAGCAAGGTCCAGAAAGTTTCTTGATTGTCTTGCAGACAATTTCATGGTCCAGAAGGTGGAAGAGGCCACAAGGGGATCAAATATTCTAGATCTGATCCTGACCAACAGGGATGACCTTGTCAATGAGGTAGAAGTGGTTGGATCTTTAGTGGGGAGTGACCATGCCCTATTGGAATTTGGCATTCAGTGGGAAGGAGAAGATAAGTGTAGCCAGACACTCGTCTTAGATTTTAAAAAAGCGGACTTCTGTAAACTTAAGGAGCTGCTGGCTGAAATTCCATGGTCAAGAATAGTGAAAGAGAAAGGAGTTCAGGAGGCATAGGAGTTCCTTAAAAGGGAGATACTGAAGGCACAGTCTAAAACTGTGCCAATAAGGAGGAAAAATGGAAGGCATCTGAAGAAACCAGAATGGTTGACTAAAGAACTCTCAGCTGAGCTAAGCGTTAAGAGAAACGTGTACAGGAAATGGAAGAAGGGGGAAACCACCAAAGAAGAATTTAAGCAAGTAGCCAGGAGATGTAGGGGGAAGGTCAGAAAGGCTAAAGCACAGAACGAACTTAGGCTGGCCAGAGACATTAAAAACAATAAAAAGGGCTTTTTAAAATATGTCCGCAGCAAAAGGAAAAAGAAAGAGGCGATAGGGTCACTGCGCAGAGAAGATGGCGAATTACTAACAGGGGGAAGAGAAAAGGCAGAACTACTTAACACCTTCTTTGCCTCAGTTTTTTCCCAGAAGGATACAAGCACTCAACCTGGCAGTTGTGGAGCAGGTGAGGAAGCAGGGGAAATGAGGCACATAATAGGTAGAGAGGTGGTACAGGAATACCTGGCCACACTGGATGAATTCAAGTCTCCAGGGCCAGATGAATTGCATCCTAGGATATTAAAAGAACTGGCAGAGGTAATTTCGGAACCACTTGCTATAATCTTTGAGAAATCTTGGAGGACAGGAGAAGTTCCAGCAGACTGGAAGAGGGCAAATGTTGTCCCCATCTACAAGAAGGAAAAAAAAGAGGACCCAAATAATTATCGCCCAGTCAGCCTGACGTCAGTACCCGGAAAGATCCTGGAGCAGATCATTAAGCAGTCAGTCTCTAATCACTTAGAAAGCAATGCGGTAATCACGAGAAGTCAACATGGATTTCTCAAAAATAAGTCATGCCAGACTAATCTTATCTCTTTTTTGATAGAGTTACTAGCTTGATAGATGAAGGGAATGTTGTGGATGTAGCATATCTCAATTTCAGTAAGGCCTTTGACAAAGTTCCCCATGACATTCTTGCAAAGAAGCTAGTAAAATGTGGGCTGGACAGAGCTACTGTCAGGTGGATCTGTAACTGGTTGACTGACCATTCCCAAAGGGTGCTCACCAATGGCTGCTTTTCATCCTGGAGAGAAGTGACTAGCGGGGTGCCACAGGGTTCTGTCCTGGGCCCAGTGCTGTTCAATATCTTCATCAACGACTTGGATGAAGGAATAGAGGGCATGGTCATCAAATTTGCAGATGACACCAAATTGGGAGGGGTTGCTAATACGCCAGAGGACAGGATCAAAATTCAAAATGACCTGGTCAGATTGGAGAGCTGGGCCAAGGCTAACAAAATGAAATTTGACAGAGAGAAGTGTAAGGTCCTACACTTAGGTAGAAAAAATGGAATACAGAAATATAGGATGGGGGACACGTGGCTGGATGACAGTACATGTGAAAGGGATCTAGGAGTCTTAATAGACCACAAGCTGAACATGAGTCAGCAGTGTGATCTGGCAGCCAAGAAAGCCAATGCAATTCTCGGCTGCATCAATAGGAGTATGGTGTCTAGATCGAGGGAGGTACTGATACCACTCTACTCTGCTTTGGTTAGACCTCATCTTGAATACTGTGTCCAGTTCTGGGCACCCCAATTCAAGAAGGACATGGTCAAGCTGGAGCAGGTCCAGAGGAGGGTGACCAAAATGGTGAGAGGCCTGGAAGCCAAGCCCTATGAGGTTAGACTGAGAGAGCTGGGTATGTTCAGTCTGCAGAAGAGAAGGTTAAGAGGGGACATGATAGCTATGTTTAAATATTTGAAGGGATGCCATGTAGAGGAGGGAGAGGGCTTGTTTTCTGCCGCTCCAGAGACCAGGACAAGGAGCAATGGATTCAAGCTGCAGGAAAGGAGATTCTACCTGAACCTCAGGAAGAACTTCCTGACAGTCAGGGCTGTCTGGCAGTGGAATATGCTGCCTCAGAGTATAGTGGAGTCTCCTTCCTTGGAGGTTTTTAAGCAGAGGCTGGATGGCCATCTGTCGGGAGTGCTTTGAGGGTATTCCTGCATGGTGGGGGGTTGGACTGGATGGCCCATGTGGTCTCTTCCAACTCTACATTTCTATGATTCTATGATTCTATGAAACCCATGTTGACATTTAGTGATTAGAACATTCCTTTCTAAGTGCTTACAGACTGTCTGTTTAATGATCTGCTGTATGACTTTTCCTGGTATTGATGTGAGGCTGGCTGACTGGTAATTGTTTGGGACCTCTTTTTTTCCCCTTTCTGAAGATGGAGACAATATTTGCCCTCCTCCAGTCTGCTGGGATTTCTCCTGATCTCCAGGAACTCTCAAGGATTATTGCCAGTGTTTTTGAAATTACTTCTGCCAATTCTTTTAATACTCTTGGATGTAGTTCTATATGTGTCCAACAACTGATTGACACCCTCCTGAAGCTTCAGGGCAGCTCTGTTTGAAGCACACAGCTAGTGGACACAGTCATACTAAGCAACACATCACCCTGATTTTACATATTAGAGTTGCCCAAGGTCCAGAGTGCTTCCCAGAGGAGTCTTGGCTCACATGAAGCCCAACAAAGACTGATGGTCAAAGTTGACATCATTACCTCATTGGCAAATTCCCCCACTAAGCTCCTGGTGTACATTGGAGCAACCCAAAATCTCCTCACCCTGGCCTATCCATGAGTGCAAAACCAACCTCCGAGACCAAGGCACTTTCAGGGCACAGAGGAGATTCAAGGAGATTCACACCAGGCTCAGATATGGAAGGAAACCCCCATAAGCAAGGAAAAGGACAAAGCCAGTGTGTCTGAGAACCAGGGAGGGGAGGACATACAGCACGTGAAAGCTACTCTCAAGCTTCCATCACTCACTGTCATTCCCTCTGCTAGGAACCCACAGCTTCTCCTAGGACTTCCTTGAGTCCTTGGCAAAGAGAATCCACCCTCTCCATGCCTTCTTTCAAGGGAACTTCCCATGGCACTGGGGATCCAAGAAGCAGAATGCTGCTGCCAAACCACAGCAGTCCAGCAAAAACACCCACACTGATACACCCTGACAGGTCCTGAGAGGAGCCAAGGCTTCATCTCAGTCACCATCCTACAAGGAAAGAAATTACCCCCAGAGATATTTGGGATAGTTACCAGCCTCACATCTAGTTCACAGACTGTAACAACAGACATTGAGTGGGCACAGCCACTCATACAATAAATTTTAGAAAGACACTGCCAGACAGCTCCAAAGGACTGGAAGGGCAGTCCTCCAGACTGGGCAACCCCCTCTTCTGTGGAGCAGCCAAGGAGTGAGGCAACTGCTCTAACTCCCTTCACAGGGTGGCTGCCACCTTGAAGAGATATAGTTTGGTGAAACTCCCTCTTTGTGTACATAGTTTGATAGTTGTACTTGTAGATTTTAAATTTCTTCTCCTATAGCAATGAAAGCAACATGACTCCAACTTCAAGAAACAGGACTAAGTGCCATTCCCCTTTTCCTTCTTCTGTTAGTTTTCCCTTGGACCCCTCAGGCACAAACGTCCAACAAGGAATTCCCCTGGAATTGCACCACCAAAGAACCACAGGACTTCCCAGGCAAGGACATGCTGTGCAAGATTTTCCCCACAGTGGATGGTAGCAACCCAAAGCATTTATCCATTTATGCAGATCCAGACTTGGTTCACTGAGTACAGATCTGCCACAGTATGTACTATTGCCAAGTGTATGTACTCTGAAAATGGGAATGAGGAGCTTTTCTGCCAGGAAGGCTCAAAGGGAAACATACCTGACTTTGTCGCCCAATGCAGTCCTGACATGATTGCCTCTGCGTATGATAGTCTGTACTCCACATCTCCTGCCCCATCCTGTGACATAGCAATAGTTACAGTGGTAGTGTGAAACAATGGTGACCCCTTTGTGCTTTCCATCCTCCTTGGCACCACTGAAGGGCACACATCTCCAATTGAAATTAATTTGGTCACTCCATCAGGGAACTGTCAAATGATCCAGATTGCAGATTGGCAAGAGCAAGACTGCAGTATATTGCGAGCAAGCCTTGCTAAGCAAGGCCCACCAAGCTGGTTCACTTCTCTAAGTCAAACCACTTGAATTTGAGCCAGAATTCAATTTTGTTTCATTCACGTGGAGTGCTTGTCCTGAACCTCACATCTGAGTAGGACTACATAACTTAAATACCTCTGAACAATGGTCCAAATGTGCACCTTATTTACATCCCAGTGAAGCGGACTGGGCAAAATGGTTAAAATTGTGGTCCAGACAAGCAAATCCCTCTAGAGTGAAAAGGGCATGGATGGACTGGATAGCACCTCGTTGGCGTGTCTTTGTTAGATGTGGCCAACATGGAGGCTTTAGCAAATAAATTGTCCTACCTCACAACCAATAAGGCAAATAGGGGTGAGCCTTTATGGCAATCTGCTGAGAGCATGTCTGATGTCCAACATTCATTTGTTACTGCTGTTTCTAGCCCGAGCTTGTGGGATATTAAGATATCATTTGATATCAACAATTTGGCCTTCTTCACTCATTCCTCTCCACGTGCTTGCGAGCCCCCGGACAAGCATGCACACAGGGGTGGCAGACAATAGCCGAACCATTCAAATCCCAATCCAGGCAGGCCAGTCATTGCTGAATGCAGCTTCAGGAGACCTCAAGGCAAGTACCACATTATGTATGCACACTACTTATAAAAGATCCCCTGCCCCGCACAGGCAGCTTGATGAGTGGACTATACAACTCTCAAGCACTCTGCGTTTGCATACTGGCTACTCTATTGACAATCTGGTCATAATTCCATCATCTAAAGTACTGACCTTTCAGAGGCTTTGTCTCCAGCCTGAAACTCATTGTTATCCCCAAGTATGGACTAGCCTGCGGCCAGAATTTTCCTTATAAGAACCCCTGACTTTGAGCGTCTCATTGAATTGCTTGTGACTTACCTCCTAAATTGCCATCTCTCCATTTGACGAGCCTCCCCTCAGCCCCACGTGCTGAGAATCCACGCTCCCCAGCATCTTTGCTTTTACCGGGCTTCAGGACGGGTATAGTATTTCCCATACCAAACCTCCTCTCAAAATCCCTCTATCCAACTCCTACCTTTATTTCTATAGTTCCTTGTGTGAGTGTGTTGCATACATGTGTTTGACTGTGCTTCAATAAAACAATTATTATTATTAACTTCTGCCTTATCATTGACTCAGCCTGACCCCGTTAGAACCTACTCAAGTCAGGCTGGTACAGACTTAGGCAACAGCCGTAGTCATCTTAAGGTGATTTTAGGAACACGTGTGCGTGTGTGTTTGAGCTCCAGGAACTATTCTATCTGGGTGGGAAATCTGCACCCCTTTCTCTCTTGGTTTGTGTGTGTCAGCCGTCCCAGGCTTGGTCACTAGCTCTCGGGCAGTGAATCAAGACTGATAGCAAGAGGTGTGCACAAACTGACCTGGGAATCACATCCCTAACTTGGGTACTATCGTGGGCTGGGATCCGAAACGCTAGGGCTTTAGGTGCAGTCCATACTATCTCTCCATTCATGGCAAGGCAGTAAAAGCACTTAGGGAAGAATCCCCCTCCGCGAGCAACACAGGTGCGTCCTGTCCTTAGTGTAGAATGTGGTTGCTTCCCGTTTGTAGTTTAGTAAGCGCAGGTGCGTCCTGACTGAATTTGAATTCGGGCGCATCCCGACTGCTAGCAAAGTAGGTGCAGATGGTGAGTCCTGACCTAGAATAGGGTTTCTGAAAGTTTTGCCTGAGGTAGAGGAAGGCACCCCTCACCCAAAAAACTGGTAGGGACAGTTCAGTTTTGGCTCCTCGCTCCTTTTCCCCCGCTGCTTGGCCAGGCAGTGCTGTAAGTTCCACTGGGTTCGTTTCCCCCCTTCATTGGCAGGCAGAGTACTCGTGAAGGTTTCCCCAGAGCCTAGGTGACTCTCCCCATCCCTGAACCATTTCCTCGTCCTTTTGTCCCTAAGCTGTCGAGGTGGAAGGCCAGGCTTAGACAGAGAAAGTGACTTTTCTTTGGGCAGGCTGGAGTTAGGTTCCCACACCTTTTTCCCAATAGAGTTCCGTAGCGTTCATGTCCCTAGAATCCCCCAGGGGTCTCGGTGATCCTACCCGTCCCTCCAGGTCCTGGTCCCGCGAGTGTTAGTATGGCTGAGAGCAGCAACATAGAAGTTAAGGACTTCATGATTGAGAAGGAGTCGAAAGGGAAGTTAGAATAATGGGTGCTCAGTAAAGGACAATGCCACAGTAAGGACATGAGCTTCCAGATGGCAGACCCCTTTGCCACTCTCCGTGAAGTATATGCAAAGGCACGTAACTCAAGGAGCCTGTTCGGATCATCTAAGGGTGTGTTCGCCGCGTGGGGACTTTGGCTTACGGCCAGAGATGCGTCATGTGCCCTGGTAGAAAACAGAGAAAAGTTAGCAGCAACCGAGAAAGAGAATGCCCGCCTTCATGCCGAGATGGAGGTCCTGCGGGCAGACAAGGTGGCGTTTGCTTCCATTGCGCAGGCCACCTCCCAAAAGTTGAGTGCAGCCAATCTTCAAGCTCAGACTTGGGAGGAGAAGGCTCACGTTTTAGAAGCTGAGCTAGCCCACACCAGGTCTGCAGCCCTATTCATGGTAGGGCAGGTCAAAGAACAGTAGGAGGCTGTTAGTCACGCGGCTTGCCATAAGCAAATAGAGGCATTGGAGAGACAATTTAACACCAGAAGGGCATTGATCTCTGCGGTCTGCCCTGAACTGCTCCCATCATTCTCCCTGGAAGAGACGCTGCCAGGGGATGCTCTGGCCACTCTTCCCCACAACCAGGACTGGAGCGACCACGGGGTCCCAGTCCAGCCAGTAGAGACACAGTCAATGACCAAGAGGGTCGCCCCTTCAGGAGGAGGAGGTGTAGATAGAGCAGAGGTGCGGGAGATCCACGAAATAGAGACCAGGGTCCCCTGGAGAGCCCCAGAGGCCAAGGCGATTACAGATCAACTTGGTCTTCTAAACAAACATACTGGGATCATGTGGCTTAATGCCGTGATCCACTCCCACCCCACAGCCAACAGCCAGGACTTAACCCAGCTGGCGAGGTTCTGCATGTCCCCTTCAGAGCTCCCCACATTGGAGTCTGCCGTGGTGGCTCAAGGCTTAGTGAGACTCGAGGCCCCACAAGTGGATGAGGGAGGTAATAAGGATTTTGTGGCCTGGGCAGAGCGCTAGCGTTCTGTATGTCATGGAGCAACAGGGTCCCAGAGAGAACCCTGAAGCTTACGTGGCTCAGAAGCAGCTTCTGGCCATCTTAGCTGATAAGGTCCCCCAATTTCAATCAGGTAGAGTTTAAGACTCTCCTTTACGGAGGTCTTAACCATGAAACCAAAATGGCCCTGGGTTTGGTAGACCCCGCAACAACTGGCTGGGAGGAATTTGGGAACAACCTCCCGCGGGTCGCTGACCTGCTCTGTGAGGCCAGTTCTCTGAAGCCTCCTCCTAAGCCCCATAAGCATGACGCCAGGAATTGGGAGCCCATACAGGAGGTTACATACTCCAATTATGGACCCCATTCCCAGCACAGGAAGACGGCTCCGAATTCCGTTCCCAAGGGGAATTGGAACTCGCACCCTCCTCCCAGACAGGACAACAGGCAGTGGCAGGCTAGGGATTCCCACGGTCAACCCAACAGGACAGGGAACTCCTCTCAGCCGCCCGCAGCCCCAAAGCAGACCCCGGACCTTGGTGCCCTTAAGGAGACGTCCGGTGGTTACGACCCCACAACCCAGACTTACTCTTCAGATAGAGTAAAGATCTGGGGCATGCTTAGAAAGTTCGGACTGGACATGAGCCAGTTCGACAAGAGGCCAACATCCGAACTCTTAGATGCCCTGGAGAAGCAGCTTCAGGCGGGAAGTAAACAGCCGGTCAGCACTGTGACCAATGGCCCTCCCCTGGCTGGATACTATCCTAGCCTGGACCTCCAGGAATAGGGGTGCCCCGGGTCCAAGAAGCTTCCCCGCAACGTCGTGGCTCAGCTGAAGCCGGATAAGTGGGGAAGGTTCTGGGTGAAGGCAGGCATTGGGACCGAGAGGGACAAGACTCCTACCACCCTTCTTGTGGATTGTGGTGCAGCGCTGAATGTGCTGCACCCCAAGTTAGTGAGACACAGTGAGCCCACCCCCATGACTGTCCAGTTGACTGGATATGGGGGGGGGGGAGACACCAAGCTAAGGCATAGACCAATATCCCTATGTCCATTAACACGTTCCATTTTAAACTGTGGGCTTGTGAGAACCGCGGGGAAGACGAAGGCCTCTCGGGCATCGGACCGGGGAGATAAGCTTACGGTGGACTATGCGAAATGTGGCAGTTAGACCAGGGACCCCCTGAGACCGCTGTGTTGCTATTAAGGCCCCTGACCCCGTGCAGTGTGTTGCTAGTGATCCATGGGTACAAGCGTTCCCTGAAGTTTGGATTAGAGACAAAATTGAGTGTGGCAAGGTGAAGGATGCTTGTGTGTTAATCGAAGGCAAGGATCCCCCGCCGCAGAAGCAGTACAAGTATCCTGCAGAGGCAGAGGAAGGCATAGGAAAGACAATTGAAGGACTTGTCCAGTGCGACGTAGTCACTCCTAGGCAGTCCATCTGTAACGCGCCCTTGTGGCCTGTGCTCAAGGCCGACGGTAAAACGTGGTGAATGACGGTGGATTTCAGAGCTTTGAACTCCGTCACTTCCCCCCGTGGTGCCAGTCATGGCCAAATACAATGAGATCTTGTCTGTTATTGCAGCTGGAGCCAAATACTACAGCTTATTGGATTTGGCTAATGCCTTTCATTCAATACCGCTGCACGAAGTGTGGTGGTGTAAGTTCACCTTCACGTTCTGAGGGCAACAGTACATCTTCAAAAGAATGCCTCAGGGTTTTCACTCGAGCCCCAGCATCTGCCATGCGCAAGTGGTCAAGATGTGGTCTAGGCTGCAAGCCAGCCTCACGAGCCCATGTCTTGTCCTACATGGATGACATCCTCATCCATTCGGATTTGGAAGACAAAACTAGGGACATTACCCATTAAATACGGGCTATCCTTAGAGACACCGGATTTAAAGCCAGTAGGGAAAAAGCACAGTTGGTGATCACGGAGGTCAAATACCTAGGACTTTGTTTAGGAGCAGAAGGACGCACTCCTGATGCACAAAGGGTTGAGGTAATTGAGAAATTACCTGCTCCCACAGACGTGCACTCTCCTTGCTCGCTCCTGGGAACTTTCAACTTCTCCAGGGATTTTATCGAGTCTTTCGCCGCCAAGGCAAAGCCTCTATATGCCTTGTAGAAAAAGAATGCCCAGTGGGAGTGGGGAGCTGCACAACAACAGGCTTTTGCACAGCTAAAAGAGAACCTTATGAAAGCGCCAGCATTGGCACACCCGAACACGTCTAGACCGTTCCTCATGCAACTGGCCACCTCACAGCAACTGAATGGCACTCAGCCAGTTATAGAATATGCCTCCCGTAATTTGAACTCCCATGAGACTAAATTCACCCCCTGTGAGAAAACATGCCTCGCACTCGTCTGGGCTCTAATGCACTGGGAATTTATGATTGGAGGCACCCGTGTGATTGTCCAGACCGCCCCCCCCACTGCTTAAGTACATTTTATCCGGAAAGGTCCAGAACGGCCAGGTATCCAATGCACGGATAGCCAAATGGACTGTTTCCCTGGTGTCACGTGGGCTGGATTTCCAAAAACAGCCACAAGATCCACTGGCTCCCTATGGTCTAGTTGTGACCGGAGCCACGCATGAGTGTCCTTTACAACCTATGTATAAGACCAGTTGGCCAGTTGAATGGGGGGCTTCTCTTGAAGAGGCTCAATTGCAAGTCTTTACATGTTGGTTCTGTGATGGTTCCTCCATGCACGTGGATGGCAGCCCACGGACAGGCTTTGGAGCAATCCGTGTCACAGACACCTTCACCCTACGGGGAAAAGCCCGGCCCCACTCTAGCCAGGCAGCGAAAGTAGAAGCTCTAAAGGCTATCTTAGAGCACGAACCACTTGACTATCCATTAGCCATCTACACTGACTCAGATTGGACTGCTAAAGAAGCCAGTGTGTGGCTTCCAATCTGGATCCAAAATGACTTGAAATCTGCAGATGGGAAACTCATAGCCCATCTGGACAAATGGGTTCTCATTGCTGCCCAAATTGAAGAAAGGACTGCCCCTACTTGGGTTGCTCATGTCCGAGGGCACCAAAAGAAAGGCACAGCTACTTCTGTGTGGAACAACCGGGCAGATGCCCTTGCCAGGGATGTGGCTTTGATGGACGATGGGGCTTCCATCGCTGCCATCAATGTCTATCCCAAACAGTTGTTGCTTCCCCCTATGTTTGACTTGGGCACCCTTCAGAAGGGAGACCCAGAGATTTCAGAACTGGCCAGAAACTGCTCTGATGAGTCTGGCCGCTTTAATATAGAACAGCTAGACAGAGTATTTTGGGCCGTCGATGCCAGTGGCCAGCGCCATTGGATAGTGCCCAAGGACCAAGAAGAAGGCTTCTGGCAACATCATTTTACGCCCTGTCATAACCATGTGTGGCGTAAAACCATGTGATGCCACAGCGCCTCTGAATGTTCATCAAGATAATGGGCAGTTTGACTTCCCAATCCTTCCCCGAGGAGCGCACAACCTTCCTGAGTGCCTCCTTCAAAGAACAGTTGGTACGTTCTATCTGTCCGGAGCTTTGCAGGTGATGCGCAATGTGGAATCGCCAGCGTATGCCCAGTGCCTTGCACAATTCTTGGGTCACCTCTCCAGTGAAGTGAACTCCAAGATCCGAGTCAAGGTCACGTGACACGCCCCAGTGAGCCCAAACATTGTTGAACAGCAGCCGTGCAGCTGTGCTAGCTGTACTTGTCTCTACAAGGGAAGGCCTCTACCCATTTGCTAAAGGGATCAATCACTGTCAAGCAGTACTTGTTCCCTCTAGGTGTGGTGAGCAAAGGACCTATGAAGTCAATTTGGATTTGAGTCCAGGGTGCTGAAGGGGAGCTTTGGGTCCGGAGGGGTTAGCCATGGTGCAAGACAAGGAATTGTCAACCCACTGGTTAACGTCTTGCTTCATCTGGGGCCACCAACCAGTTTCCCTAACTCTGTCCAATGTGACTCCTCGTCCATGGTGTCCCTGCTCGTGAATGAACTGGATCACGTCTCCTCGGAGGTTCTTGGGCACTATCCAATGGCGCTGGCCACTGGCATCGACGGCCAAGAACACTCCATCTATCTGCTCTATCTTAAAGCGGCCAGACTCGTCAAAGCAGTTTCTGGCCAGTTCTGAAATCTCTGGGTCTCCCTTCTGAAGGGTACTTAAGTCAAACAAAGGGGGAAGCCAGAGCAGTTTGGGATTGACATTGATGGCAGCGATGGGAGCCCCATCGTCCATCGAAGCAGCGTCCCTGGCAAGGGCAAGATAGCCTTTAGAGCTTCTACTTCTGCCGCTTGGCTAGAGTGGGACCGAGCTTTTCCCTGTCCTGTGTGGGAGGAGGGTGCTAGTTCCAATTCCCCTTGGGAACGGAATTTGGAGCCGTCTTCCTGTGCTGGGAATGGGGTCCATAATTGGAGTATGTAACCTCCTGTATGGGCTCCCAATTCCCGGCGTCACGTCTATGAGGCTTAGGACGGGGCTTCAGAGAACCACCCTCGCAAAGCAGGTCGGCGACCCGCGGGAGGTTGTTCCCGAATTCCTCCCAGCCAGTTGTTGCGGGGTCCACCAAGCCCAGGGCCATTTTAGTTTCATGGTTAAGACCTCCACAAAGGAGAGTCTTAAACTCTACCTGATTAAAATTGTACCCTCCTGGGGCCAGGGAGACCTTATCAGCTAAGATGGCCAGAAGCGGTTTCCACGCCACGTAAGCTTCAGGGTTCTCTCTGGGACCCTGTTGCTCCATGATGTACAGAACGGTAGCGCTCTGCCCAGGCCACAAAATCCTTATTATCTCCCTCATCCACTTGTGGGCCTTGAGTTTTACCAAGCCTTGAGCCACCACGGCAGACTCCAATGTGGGGAGCTCCGAAGGGGACATACACAACCTAGCCAGTTGGGTTAAGTCCTGGTCGTTGGCTGTGGGGTGGGAATGGATCACGGCATTAAGCCACATGACCCCTGTGGACTTATTCAGAGGACCAAGCTGGTCCACGATGGCGTTGGCTTCGGTGGCTCTCCAGGGGACCTGGGTCTCAATTTCTTGGGTCTCCACACCTCCTTCTCCCAAAGGGGCATTCCTTTTAGTCATGGAACGGGTCTCTACTGGCTGGACTGGGACCCCATGGTCGCTCCAGTCCTGGTTGTGGGGAAAAGTGGCCAGAGCATCCTCTGGCAGCAGCTCTTGAAGGGAGAACGATGGGAGCAGCTCAGGGCAGACTGCAGAGATCAATGCCCTTCGGGTGTTAAGCTGGCTCTCCAACGCCTCTATCTGTTTCTGGCAAGCTGCATGACTAACAGCCTCTTGCTGCTCTTTTACTTGCCTTACCATAAATCGTGCCGCAGACCTGGTGTGGGCTAGCTCAGCTTCTAGGGCACAAGCTCTCTCCTCCCAAATCTGAACCTGCAGAGTGGCAGCACTCAATTTCTGTGCAGTAGTCTGCATGACGGAAGCAAACGTTACCTTGTCTGCGCGCAGAGCCTCCATCTCGGCATGAAGCCGGGCATTCTCTTTCTCAGACTCTCCTAACTTCTCTCTGGTCTCTACCAGGGCTCTTGAGGCATCTCTGGCCATCAACCAAAGTCCCCATGTGGCCAAAGCATCCTTAGATGGCCTGAATGGGTTCCTTGACTGGTGTGCCTGAGCATACACCTCCCTTAAAGTGGCAAAGGGATCTGCCGTCTGAAGCTTGTCTCCTTCCAGGGGCATTTCCCCTTGCTTAATACCCACTTTTACAATTTCCCTCTGACCTCCCTCTCTAGCATGAGGTCTTTCATTTCCATCTTACTGCCTTCAGCCATTCTAACCTTACACACAGGACCAGGACCTGGAGGGATGGGTAGGATCACCGAGACCCCTGGGGGATTCTAGGGAAATGAACTCTGCGGAACTCTATTGGGAAAAAGGTGTGGGAACCTAACTCCAGCCTGCCCAAAGAAAAGTCACTTTTGTCTGACTAAGCCTGGCTTTCCACCTCGACAGCTTAGGGACAAAAGGATGAGGAAATGGTTCAGGGATGGGGAGAGTCACCTAGACTCCGGGGAAACCTTCACGAGTACTCTGCCTGCCAATGAAGGGGGGAAACGAACCCAGTGGAACTTACAGCGCCTCTTGGCCAAGCAGCGGGGAAAAAGGGGAGAGGAACCAAAACTGAACTGTCCCTACCAGCTTTTTGGGTGAGGGGCACCTTCCTCTACCTCAGGCTAAACTTTCAGAAACCCTATTCTAAGTCGGGACTCACCATCCGCACCTGCTATGCTAGCAGTCAGGACACACCCGAATTCAAATTCAGCCAGGACGCACCCATGCTTTCTGAACTACAAACGGGATGCACCCGCGTTACTCTAGGGGGGGGGGGATTCTTCCCTAAGTGCTTTTACTGCCTTGCTGTGAATGGAGAGAGAGTATGGACTGCACCTAAAGCCCTAGCGTTTCGGATCCCAGCCCGCCATAGTCCCCAAGTTAGGGATGTGATTCCCGAGTCAGTTTGTGCACACCCCTTGCTATCGGTCTTGAGTCACTGCCTGAGAGCTAGTGACCAAGCCGGGATGGCTGACACACACAAGCCAAGAGAGAAAGGGGTGCAGATTTCCCACCTGGATAGAATAGCTCCTGGAGTTCAAGCACACAGAGTTCACGCACACGTGTTCCTAAAATCATCCTAAGATGACTACAACCTTTGCCTACATCTGTACCAACCTGACTTGAGTAGGTTCGCAACTCCCACTCAAATTAGGGCTACAGGAGCTGCCTGCGTTACTCTACCACTCTGTTACCCTGATTTCTGGGGGTCCCGGGAGGGACACCTAAATGTGCTCACAACAGCGGGGAGGGAATTAGCACAGAGCACACGTTTGCAATGCGGGAGGCAGGGTAACGTAGCGAGATTTGAGCCCTAAGTCTACGGGGTCAGGCCGAGTCAATGGTAAGGCAGATGTTGAAATAATAATAATTGTTTTATTGGAATACAATCAAACACGTGTATGCAACACACTCACACAAGGAACTATAGAAATAAAGGTAGGAGTTGGATAGAGGGATTTTGAGAGGGATTTTGGTATGGGAAATACTATACCTGTCCTGAAGCCCGGTTAAAAGCAAAGAAGCTGGGGAGCGTGGATCTCAGCACGTGGAGCTGAGGGGAAGGCTCGCTGGACAAAGCGACAGCAAGGCGGGATGGAAGCCAAGAGTGATCCGAGGAAGCGCTCAAAGTCAGGGGTTCTTATAGGGAAAATTATGGCAGCAGGCTAGTCTGTACTTGGGGAAAACAATGAGTTTCAGGCTGGAGACAAAGCCTCCGAAAGGTCAGTACTTTAGATGATTAAGTTATAGCCAGATTGTCAATAGAGTAGCCAGTATGCAAACGTGGAGTGCTTGAGAGTTGTATAGTCTGCTTATCAAGCTGCCTGCGCGGGGCAGGGGATCTTTTTGTAAGTAGCGTGTATACATAATGTGGTACTTGCCTTGAGGTCTCCTGAAGCTGCATTCGGCAATGACTGGCCTGCCTGGATCTGGATGTGAATGGTTCGGCTATTGTTGGCCGCACCTGTGTGCGTGCTTGTCCAGGGGCCTCGCAAGCATGTGGAGAGGAATGGTACAGAAGGCCAAATTATTGATATCAAATGATATCTTAATATCCCACAAGCTTGGGCTAGAAACAGTGGTAACAGCTGTTGGCATTTGCAGGCCAAGACGGTTCTGTCTGTGTTAAGGGTTAACTGTGTTCTTGTTTACTGCGCTATCCTCCCTGCTAGGTGCCTGTTCCCAGCTCACAAAGTAGATAAGGTGTCTCCTGAGAGTCTCTGCAGCTTCGCAATCCCATAACAAACGTAGTGTTTAGGCTACCAAAGTTCTCCATCCCATGGTGTGAAAACATGTTGACATGATTCTACTTAAGAGCAGCCTGAAAACAGGCAGTGTGTCTCTCTGTATTTTTTCTCTTCATGTATTCTCTTTGCTACTGATGTCTGTGTGCGTACAGACATGGATTTTACTTAATTTGCTGAATATGTACTCATGCTTCCTTCAATAAAACTGAGTAGTTTTTTAGTCAAATCGGCTGGCCTCATTCACTGGCAGTTCTATGGGACTGAACAAATATTTTATCTTGCTTTTAAGGACAGTGTATTGTGGGTCATGTTAAAGATCTACAGCATGCCCCCCTGCATTTTCCAACAACAGCGTGGTAGACCCTTGTAAATGTCACCTATATGCCCTGATGGAACTAACTATAGCTTTTCATTGCTACAGTCACTGCGAGGACCATTCTCCCTGTCATTCCCCTTGGAATATACAGAAAGCCTCAGCAGTGATCCTGTATTCCAAAGACAGAAATCATTGGGCTACAGTGCTCAGACACAAATGGCAGACTGTCAATGTAGTAGGGTGCTGGCAGCAAGAAAATCTGGCCTTTATTTGTAAAGACCAAGCCCTGCAACCCCACAAATGGCTGTTCCCAAATCTGGAGAACTGGCATGCCCCAACTAAAATTCTCCAATTTTTATGAAACTCCCCAATGCCTCCACACACATTACAGGCCGTAGCAGACTTGTATAGACCCAGATCCCAGGGAACCAGCAAGCTGGTATACCAAGTGCCACTCCCTTTTCCTCATGTCTCCTCTATTTTCGGTCCCTAAGCACTGGTTTTTTTATCAATCAGGGTTGCATACCCATAAGGCACCACAACCCAAATTTCCATAAGGTGTAAGCATTCCTGTGCAGCACAGCCCCCAGCTTTGGCTGGAGGGGCCCCATGGCTAATCTCTCTCTAAGCTTCCTTCTCCAAAATACAGGAACCGTACCAACTTCCCGCTGGACTCCAAACCACCCAAAAGATGTTGGCCCAGTTCACCATCCACGCAAGAACAGCCTGCTGCTGGTGGGTGCTGCTTCAGTGTGCGAAGTGACCACCGATCCCAGAAAACCCCAAAAACCAAAGAATTCTGCTCAACTGCCATGCCATAGGCTATGCTGGACATTTTCCTCATTGCTTTTATTGAAGGAGTATTGCTGATTTTGTTGCTTCCCTGAACTATTTGAATATTGTTCTGTTTGCAATATTGTTCTGTTTGAAGTTCCAATTGCTGGAATGATATTGTTGCTATTGTACATATGTCTGAGTATTGCTAAATGTTCTTTCTTCTATTTTTGTTTTTGTCCCTTTTGAAGAAGACACATTTTTGTTAGATTTGAAGACATATATTTTTATCATCCATTTCACCCTGAAATCTCACTATCCAAACTTTCCTCCCTTTTCCCTCAGTTAATCTGATCATAGGAAAATGGTGGTAGGTGTGGGCACATATCCAAACTATGACCACAGTTTGAATCCTCATCCTGCCATGGAAACCTGTTGGATGACCTCAGGTAAGTCACATTGTCTCAGTCTCAGAGAAAAGCAAAGGGAATAAATCTTGGCAAGAAAACCTTCATTATAAAATTTCCTTAGGCCACCATAAGTCAGTTTCCAAAGGAGAGGGACATGATGGCTAGAAAGAACCTCTCCTTGTGAATGTCACTTAGTTGTTGTATGCCTTCAAGTCACTTCTGACTTATGGCAACCCTAAGGTGAACCTATCACAGGATTTTTTGTTTGTTTTTTTGTTTTGGCCATTTGTTTAAATGCCTTTTCCTTTGCCTTCCTCTGCGGCTAAAAGAATGTGACTTCCCAAGGTCACCCAGTGTCTGAGCAAGGATTTGAATCCCAATCTCCAGTAGCCTTTAATTTAAAAAATTGTATATTTAAATATATATTTGAATATTTAAATCTTAATTCAAATATTTAAATCTTGAGTTAAGTCTTGGGGACCCTGACAACAAATTATATGTACAGGGGGTCCCCAGGAAAAAAATGTTTAAGAACCACTGATCTAGGTAGCTAGTTCTATACTTGTAAAAATAATTAATATCTTATGGCAAGAGTTACACATTGTAAAATTTCCTTTGTGAAGTGCAATAAACAATCCCTTTAATATTTTTAACTATTGTTATTTATGATACAAGTGAAATTGATCAGTATATGTATTTGCCTATTTTCGGAACACTTCTAATATGGAAGATTGCAGTTTGAAAGTTTAACCTTGTACATGTTTGTCTGTAATTCTTTCATGTCTCAGTTTTCATGGTAATATTGTTTTGCATGACTAGAAGAAGAATGTAAGGCTCTTACAAAGACTTCCACATGATCACTCTGATTTGGGCTCTATCTGAAAAATATATGGTGTCTCCTTTCAGCCATACTTGCAAACCTCTCATTGAACTGCCCAAAACAAAATATGGACATCTCAAATCATTTTAGCAGGATCAACAAATATTTGCTCTTTGGCTACCCCACGTATGCACTCCCACCCACTCCATATACTCCTGTTATGTTGATATATTGTAACTGTCCAAGAAGTAATGAGATACACTGGTTCTTTTGCTGTTGTTGTGAATGCTCAAATCTTTTTTCTCAAATACATACCAACATTGATTCATTAATAATAGGGGGGGAAATCTGATTAATCTTTTATGTGCTACTAGTTAAGTCTGTGGAAAGACAGCTGAGAGTGTCTTGCTTTAATCCCAGCCCAACCACTGAACTGAAATTTTGATAAGTTCATTTATCAACTGCCACTGCATTTTTTTCCAATCAGATATATTTGATATAATATAGTCTATCTTCCACATCTATGGATTTTGTATCTATGGTACAACTAACCATGGTTTGAAAATATTCCAACCACCTCCCCCCACAAAAAAAAGTCCAAAAAGCAAACTTTGAACATTTCCACATGTGAAGGGATGAGCATTTAACCATGTTTCAAAAGCAGATTTTATAAACCTTTTTTTGTTAAATAAACCGGTTCTGAAAGAGCTATCTGTATCACCTCCCCATACAACCATATAAAACTGTATAATTCCAGTTGCTGCTTCTGCATCAGCATGTCCCTGGCCATTCCCTTTCCCCACCCTCACCCGTCCCAGCTGTCGCTGGTATTTTTTATTTTTTTTAAAAAAACTCATTTTGGAACCCATTCTTGCATCACTACGTTAGTACGTATTGGCAATGCTATGCAGAGACGATGCAACGCAGCTTCCAGCAATGTTTGATTGTGACATCTGTATGACATCTATACATGGTGACTATCTATCCCTTTTGTAATTGGCTGGAAACAGCATGGCACCGGGCTATTGGTTCAAGTGTCAAACCGAGGAATTGTAGGACCGTTGTGTAAAGTTAGGAGTGGAAGTTTTGACAGTTTGGAGTTTGGAGGTTTCTTGTATGAATGTTTCTTTGAGAAAGATTGCCAGTATGCATGTTTGCGTTTGTGTGTGTGTCTGTGTGTGCACGTTTTTTTTCACCATTGCCTTCTCCTTCAAGCTCCCTTATTTTTTTCTCTCAGTGTGTGTCTCCTGTGCATTGTGTCTGCAATGTTTAGGGAGGGGAGACTGTGGGTGGACAGAGAGATACAGGAGATGCTTGCACAGATTTGTGCAAGCAAGAGTCTGGGTGTCTTCATGCGGAGCACACCCACACCAAATAAAAAATATTACAAGCTCATGGGAGCAAAGCTGACAGCTATGGGCTATGCCAGAACCACCTCCCGGGTGACTGGCAAATTCAAACAAATAAAATGCACGTTCTATGACTGCATGGAAGCGCATATTGGAGAACCTCCAGAAAACATGTGTCCCAGGTACTTCCACACCATGATATGCCTTTGGAGGGCTGCAGGAAAACCATCATGGGAGACCAGGCACAAGAGCAGTAAGTATATGCTCCCGAACACACATCCAAGAGAGCCCTTGGAATGTCACATCTACAAGTTGTAAATCCAGTTGTTTCTGATTGTCCACCTATGGCTCCTAAAATGTAACCTGTACTGTTAATGCAGTTCCAGACACCTGTTCTGTTCCTCACTGCAGGTAGAAGGCGTTCCCCCAGGTGGCCTGAGTGCTTCAATGAGGGCAGTAGCAGCGGTAGCCAAGGAGGTGTGTGTTAAATGTAGTATGTTAGCTACAGGGCCTTCATTTCTCAGTTAGGTAGATCAGAAATTGGCCATGCAATGTGTGGAGGTATCTTCCAAGCACCGCAACCCCCCCCCCCCATTTTTCCTCTGTGCAGCTCCTATTTCACAAAAGGGTAATCTCTCTGCAGGTGAACAAGAAGACAGAGTTCTGCCCTCTGTCTCCTCCTCTTCAACCTCAACTGCCGACGCAGCTGCAAGCGGGCCTCCTACTACAGCCAACACAGCTGGAGAACTGTCCGGTTCGGATGGTGAGTTTTCCTATAGCATCCCTCCCAACTAGCAGAGAAAAAAAGAAAAAGGAAAGTCAGGGAATTGAACAGACTAGAAATTTAGTTAATGTGCATTGTTTATTTTCCCAACAGCCTCTAGGAGCCCCAGCCCTAGGGCAGGGCCTTCAGCAGCAGAAGGACCAGTCAGCCAGCACATTGTGGGTCTGGAAGAGGTCATCTTCTCCCACATCCAGGCCCAGAATCATTGGATGTAAGTATTTTCACAAAAACTCCAGGGGACATCCTCTGTGCATACTTGGGCATCTGTCTGCAAGATATAGGAAGAAAATATTTTGAATTATTGCTCTTTGTTCAGTGCAGGAGAAATTGCATGAGCCAGGAGATGTGGGTGAGGAAGGAGAAGAAATGCCAGCCCATCGCTGGAGGGTAAGTCGGCCAATGGTTTGGGTATAGACTGCCATGGGCTGCATTGCGAGCCTGACTCATGACTACCCCCAATGAGGACCTGGGTAATTGTGGCGGGCAATGTCTTTTGGAAAAAAGGCAAACTGCAGTGTTCAAATTAAATAGGAGCAGCAGCTAGCGGGCATAGTATTGAGGACATCCTCATCCAGCATCTGCAGGAGCTGGAGGAGAGAACTAGCAGCCTCTGTGAGTCTAAACATCAGGGGTGTGCAGTGCATGGGCACAAAGCTTAGGGTGCTGGTGCTGCCCATTGACAGCGGTACTTTTGTTAGATTGATATGAAGTGCCATGATTCTAGTTGCCTGCTCCCCCCTTTTTTTGTGTGTGTGTGTGTGCAGATGATAAGCTTCAAGATGTTTTTGAAGGAATGCTTACCACCTTGATTAATATTCAGGAAATTTTCACGGAAGGCCTGGAGAGGATTGAGCACAGCCTGTTCAGTCTCCAGGAGAAAGTGGAGTGGTACCGGGCATTGCCCATTTCTAGTTCCCCATTCCCAATCCAAACCCCCTTGCCATTCCCTACTGTTTGTTCTGTGTGTAATATCTGTGATTTACTGTTCCTGTCTATAACCCCTGTTATTTATAAATAAATATTGTTTTTGCTCTTTCTCTCTGTCTTTCAGTACCCTTTGTTCCAATTGGATAGATTTTGGATGGGGGGAATTGGTTTTGTGTTTGGGTGTGAACCAACTGCCACAGCCAAGGCTGAACTTCTGTCATCATGAATGTTAACGTAAGTTGTCTTGGAGAAACAGAAAAGGGGGGAAAGCACCGCTGCTGCTTCATTTCTTTAATTCATGGAAAGGTCTCCATAAACCCTTACAAACAGGTTTGTATGAGGTTCTTCAATTCTGGTTAGGAAGAGGGGCCTTTTTGGAAGGCATCCCAACTGCCTGTTGGGAAGGGAGTCCAGCAGTGGTTTCAATTGACCCTTTGCGAGATTGCATTTAGTAGGGCCTAGGATGTGAGAAATCAGAGGCAATAGGAAACCCCTTTTTAAATAGGGAAAGAAAGGAATGTAATTGGTTGTGGTGTACCTGTGCCATACACAGGGTTAGGTTATTGGACTTGACACACACTTTACCTACGTTCCGTGTTCTCCATGGTGCCGCAATAAGACAGTACAACTGTGTTCAGTTTCCCTGAAAAGAAGAAGAGAAATGTCAGGGCAATTGCAGCACAGAAAACAAGAAAGGTTTTACATTTGGCGAAATAAAGTTGTCTTGTATGCATTGTTTTGCCTTCTCTGGGCTTGGAAGACTAGATGCTTTGCAGTTTGTGTGTGTAGGTCTTCCCTAGTGTTTAGGAGTGTGTGTGGGGTGACGGGAGATGATTCAGCGGAGGATTTGGGTGGATTGCAACTCCCATTGTCCCCTCTGTGGGAGGAGATATTGGACATTGCAGGGAAGAAAGAGGCATGAAAGGGAAGTTCCTCACGTGTGTGTGTGTGTGTATGTAGGTTAGCGTGGGATGGTTCTCCAGGGGTCAGGGGGGTTCCATGAGGGTTTTCGGGGGATTATAGGTCCATCATCTTCCCTGCAGGGGAAGAACCTGTTAAGGAAGGTCCTCCCTAGCATTTAAGAGTGTGTTTTGGAGTGTGCGGAATGGTTCCCTAAGGCCAAGGGTGTTGACAGAGGGTTTTGGGAGGAGTGAAACTCTCATCATTCCCACTTCAGAAGGAGATATTGGTAGAAGCTGGGTGTGTGGGTGAGATGGTGCTAGGTAGTTTTTCCAGGGGAACACTGCTCTCACAGGGTTTTGGGCGTGATGCAACTCTCATAATCGCCTCAGCAGGAGAAGTCCATGGGAGGTGATGGTTAGGAGCAAAAGTGAACAGGAAAGCCCTCCCTAGTATTTTGGGAGGGGGTGTCTAGGTGGTTTTCTAGACGGAGAGAAGGTAGTTCCCACAGGAATGTGGACAGACTGCAAATCCCATCACACAAAACAGGGGCCCTTGATAGAAAAATTAGTGGGGGATTTGAGGCTAACTTTGCTGTAGCATTTTTCTTTTTGGTGGGGCAGAAAGGGGTCAGTGGAACGGGGGTTAGAGGAAGGCTACTGTAACTCCAATAGTTCAGAAGGAAGAAAGCACAATAGGAAGAATTCTGCCTACCAGCATGGGAGAGTTGCAGTCTCAGCGCCAACCCAAAGTAATGCCCCTACAAATTCAATAAAATACAAATATTGAATCACAGGGAAAAAGAAAAACTTCTTAACAGTCTCTTACCAGATCCCCCAGTCTCCTCACACTGTGTTGTCCATTTAACGCATGTAGGCAATAATGGTGGCAGCCTGTCCTTGGATGGGTGGGGAGAGACACTGATGGAAATGATGGAAAGAACAGCTGGCATCGCCCATAGCCGGCTACATCTGCATTGTGATTCAATGATACGATGTTACGCTTCCGCATGCAGACAAAAACCAAAGCAGAACTGGTTCAGAGTTTTCCTTCGGCATTTTTCTGGTTTTCTGATATAGCAGTTTCTCATCACAGTGATTCGTTCTAGGCACTGAATATGTGCAGTACGCCATAGGATAGTGCGGCGCTAAAATGGTACAACATGCAGGCATTATGATAAGTATTCAGTGCTGCAAGAATGTAGCTACCTCATGCAGAAATGGCCTTTGTTTTTGCCATTTTATATAAAGGGCATCATTTTACTACAACATTGTACATAATGTGACTTGAGCATCCATGAATTTTGATATCTACGGGGGATCCTGGAGTCAACCCCTAGCAGATATGAAGGATCCACTGTAATGATCTGTTTCAAAAAACTGCTGAAGAGATTAATTCTGTGAGCATCTTCAGAAATCACCAACATTAGTGAGAATTGTGGGGCATTAGAGTAGATAATTTTTCCAGGATCATTTCACTAACCAAGGGGGAACTGCATCCCTTGCAGAGATAAAGGAAACTAATTCCAGCCTTCCCTGTCACACTTTCATTGTCTCCCATAGACATTCACAAGGATAAAAAGGAAGGAGGAAGGAGAACAGTAGAGGACTAGTGAAAAACATTTGTAATGGGACTGTAATTTCCAATTTTTTAATGAACTCTCAGAAGCAACACATGCATGTATCCAAGGAAATCTCAGAAACTACAGGTAAAGAATCAGCCCATTACATATGAATGTAATAATGTATAAAAACCAGATAAGCAAAAACAATAACAAAAAAATCCAACACCAAAAGAGAGGTTTAGAAAGAAAACAGAAAGCTTCATATTATTTTTTTCCATTGTTGTTAATTGTTGTCAAATTCATTTCAACTTATGGCAACCTCATAAATGAGAGACCTCCAAGTTATTCAGTTATCAACAGTCCTGCTTAGGTTTTGCAAGCTTAGCACTGTGGCTTCCTTGATTGAGCTTTCCACTTTTCCTATTTCCCTTCTACCGTTTCTTTTCTAGTGAGTCATGCCTCCTCATGATAGGTCCAAATCATGATATTCTCAGTTTAGTCATCTTGACTTCTAGGGAGAGTTGAAGCTTGATTTGTTCTAGGACCCATTCATTTGTCTTTTTAGCACTCCATGGTATCCGTAGAAACACATTCCAAACGAGTTAATTTTCTTCCTATCAGCTTTCTTCCTTGTCCAGCTTTCACAACCATCTATAGAAACTGGAAATATGATGCCACGGATAATCCTAACTTCAGTAAGCTCTGCTCTTCCCATCACCAAAGAAACCTTATATAGTATAGTGGTTAGTGTTTTACTGGACTTAAGAGATCCAGATTCAAGTCCCCATTAATGACATTCCTTGAGTGACTTTCTCTCTCACCCTAACCTACCTCACAGAGCTATTGTAAGAATACCTTGAAAAGAAGCTGTGTATCTTGCCTTAAACTCAACAGAAGAAATACCAGATATTAATGTAACCAATTAATAATACAAGAAATTGTAGAGGAATCCAGTAGATATGTATGCTAATAAACTTTACTGGATTTTTAAAGTAAATTGTTTTAAGTAATATGACAAATTTATTTGACATGGTGTTTAGGACTAAATTAGAACCAAGTACAAAGGTGGCAGCTTGTGGAGTCACTGGGTGTTAATATTTTTACATAGGATTCCCTCACAATACCTTTAAAACCAGAGCAAAATGCTGTTAAGGAGAGTGAGTGCAGGAAGTATTTGAAATGAGATGTGTTCCTCATGCATTTCTTGTATTGGAGATGTTTATTCTGTAAAACTGGGAACTGTTCCCTTGCAAATTTCTCTATTTATGACAGACAAAGCACTAAAAAAGCTCAAGGTGTTTTCTGTCCTTAGCATTCACATATGCACATATAATAAAACTGCTGGAGAACTACCAGGCTAACCTCCATCTCTCCCCCCCCCCGCAAAAAAAACATAAGCTCGTCCACAGCAACAAGCTCCAACATCTCAACTGGGCCCAAGTATTTTATTGTCTTCAAGTCGTGGGTGGGGGGCAGAGTAAGGTAAAACTAACAATTCCTTTGGAAGACCTGAACGTTTCTTCCTCCCTCTGTTGCCATCTGTACCGAAAACACAACAGTAAGAGGGACAAGGAGGTAGCGGCAACCCCGCCAAGTCTTTTAGGCAAGCATTTAAGTAATGGATACTCATAATGCATTCTCAAGGGTGCGGGACCGGTACTTAAAAGCCTGAGGAACGTCTCGTTCCTGTCTGGTTTTCCTTCGCCGCCGCCGCCTCTCCTCCCTCCTCCCGAAAGCAATTACAGCTTTCTCAGATGCTGGAAAACAAAACTGACTTGACTGACGTTTCTCCTTTTGTCTTCCTTCCTTGGAGTTTCTGACAGTGTGGCAGCTGGAAAGCGCGTGATTCACGCAGGTCAACCTGGGGTTAGCTTGCCTTCTTCACAGTCGCTGCCGCCTTTTTCGCCAGCGCGATTACCTCCGGGAACTCCCTTCCCCGCTTTCCTTCAGCCTTTCTTTCCTCTCAACCCCGCGATGGAGAGGACGACGGAGGATCACGACCTCCGCCTTCCTGCTGCCTCTTTCTGTACAGACGTCACTGCACTTCCTTTCCCACAGCATTGGGAATGAAAAGGATAAAATGTGTCACAACCGTGAATCCCTCCTTGACGCCACTTTGCGTCCTAGAAAAGCCACAGGGGACGCAACACCGGCAGTGATCAGCCGCACTCTTCTTTAGCTGCTTCCCGTACGTGACCAAGGTTACCTAGTGATAGCTTGTTTACATAAGTAGTGGAACTAACTTGATGATCGAAGTGGCTACTTCTGTGATTGGAAGAAGGCGAGAAGATTTTAATTAATTGTAATGAATTTTGTCCTTTGATATGTATAGAGCGAGCTCACCCTTCCAATTATTGTACCTCACCGTTTCCGGAGGCTAACAGAAATTGATTTGTTGTTGTTAACTGCCCTCAAGTTGACTTTGACAATCCCATGGCTGAAAGATGCCGGAGTCAACTCTGCTCTGCTCAGCTCTTGCAGACTAAGGGCTGTTGCTTCCTTGAGTCAATCCATTTGTAATGTGGTCTTCCTCTTTTCCTACAGCCTTCTACACTGACAGTTTGAGCTTCCCAATCCATTTTAGCTTCTAGGGAATGCTGAAGCTTGATTTCCTCTAGGACACTTTCTTTTTTCCCCCCAGTCCACCTTGTCCATAGAACCCTTCTCCAGCAACACATTTCAAATCAGTTGATTTTATTCCTATCAGATTTCTTCATTGCCGAGCTTTGACATCCATCCATAGAAACTGGAACTATGATGGCATGGACAATTCTAACTTTAGTATTCAGTATCTTCACACTTCTGAGAATCTTGTCAAGTTCCTTCACAGCTGCACTTCTAAGTCATAGACCTTTTCTGATTTGTTGACTGCAGATTTATTCTGATAAATGAGTGAGCCAAAGTACAGAAAATCTCGAACTACAGTCTACCCTCCATAACTATGAATTCTGTATCCATGGATTCAACCAACCACAGCTTGAAAATCTTTCAAAAAAAGAAATCCAAAAAGCAAACTTTGATTTTGCATTTTATGTGAGAGACACCATTTTACTACACCACTGTACATATGGGACCTGAGCATCCATGAATGTTGGTACCCATGGGGATCCTGGAACCCAATCCTAGCAGATACCAAGGACCCACTGTATTTCATTGTCTTCATTGTCAACTGTAAAATAATGTAAATCACCTGTGGTCATTATTTTTGTTTTCTTAATGTTCAGCTGTAAACCTGCTTTTGCACTTTCTTCCTTGACTTTCTTCAGTAATCGTTCCAAGTCTTTGTTATTTTCTGCTAGTAGTAATCAGTACTACTAAAATCATACTACTATAATCATAATCATCAGTATATCTTAAATGGTTGATGTTCTTTCTCCAGTTCTCTCCTTCCTCTGAATCTAATCCTGTTTTATGCATGAGACATTCAGTACACATGTTAAATAGAGTGATAAAATGCAACCTTGCATAATGCCCTTCCCAATTAGAAATCATTCCATTTCTCTGTATTGGCATCTTGTTCTGAGCACAGGACAATCAAATATTATAGTAAAAGTCTTTGTTATAGAATTTTGAGCATCATTTTGTTTGCATAGGAGATTAATGCAACCTGGTCACTATAATCCCTGCTGTCCTCTTTCCTGAGGATTGGAATGTATGTAGAGCATTTTCAATCTGTGGGCCGTTCTTTTGTTTTCCATATTTTTTTATAGATTTTGATTAGAATAAGAATAGATTCTGTCCCAGTAGCTTGAAGCAACTGTATTGGAATGCCTTCTATTCCTGGTGATTTATTTCTTCCAAGTACTGTGAGTCCAGCTTCCACTTCATTTTATAAAATTGGAGGTTTATCTTTATATGGTTTTACCTTGAATGAATCTGTCAGTGTTTCACCTCTTCTATATAGTTCTCTAGTGTGTTGTTCCTGTTGTTTTTTCTTTCCACTTGGTCATGTAATGTCTTCCCCTGTTGGTCATATACCATCCCTACTGTTGGTTTAAATTTCCCTTTGATGTCCTGCATTTTGAGGAAAAGGTGTTTTGTTCTTCCTTTTTTGATGTTGTTCTCATCTTTTGTTTCTCTGCATTGAGTGTTATAATAGTTTTCTTTGTCCCTGCACAGAAGTCATTGAACTGGTCTGGGTTCAGAGTTCTGACTCTATTTCTGTCACCTTTTAGTTTTCTTTCTCATCTGTACTTAACTTTTTGAAGAGTTTCATCTGTCACCCTTGAGGCTTCTCTTTCTTTTTGACTTCAGTTGGTGTATTTTTGCTTTCTTCTCTGACAGTGTCCCTGGCTTCAATCCAGAGTTTTTCTCACTTCTGGTCAATGAGACTCAATAGTGCAAACTTATTTTTCCTTAGTCTTTAATTTCTATAAGGATGTGCTTTGGATTGTATTTTGGCACCATTACTGATTTATTGTTCTTCTTCAGCTTTACTCCAATTTTTTAAATTTTTTTTGAAATTTTATTAATCATTCTCTATAAAACACATATACATATACAACATAAAACACAATACTTTATGACAATACAAAACATAAAACACAGAAACTACATAAACAATACAACGCCTAAACAAAAAATTTCTAATCTTCTATTATCCTTCCCTCCTATTACCTAAACATACTAAATCTATTAACATATACATCAACAACAACATATACACTAAATACTAAACATATATTCTAAAAAACTAAACATAAATTCCCTTAAATTCCCCCCCTTACCGAAACTCAAGGTATCAATGCTACATTATCTATATCTTTCCTTCTTCAAACCAATATAGATTTCAAAAACTATTACACTTTCTTCTTCCTTCTTTTAACTTCCTTAACCCTTTTACTTTTCAGTTAACACTTACAAATGATTCTATATCCTCCAAACACAAATTTCATAAAATTTCTTATACCTTTAAATGTTATTCTTACTTTTACCTTAAAAAGATAATTGCTTTCTCACCCCAACAAGCTTCCCACAGCGGGAGTACCATTTTTCATTCTTCTATTGATTTCTTTTTCTTATTATTCTTTAAAGACTCTATTACAATACCTGCTTCTGCCATATCATACAATTCTATTATCCAGTCTTCTACTCTTGGTGATATTTTCGGTTTCCATACCTGGGCAAAGCAAAGTCTAGCTGCTGTTATTGAATATAGAACTATTTTCTTTTGTGATTTATTTATTCTTAGCTCATCTATCATGTTGAGCAAATAAATTTGTGGTGTTAGAGTAAACTTTATTTTTAACATTTCTTGTATTTTACTATGTACTACTTCCCAGAATCTCCTTGCTTGTTTACATCTCCACCATATATGATAGAAAGTACCTCTTTGCTCGCATTTCCAACATGTATCATTTAAATTTTTCTGCATCTTTGCAATTTGCACTGGTGTTATATACCATCTGTGTAGCATCTTGTAATAGTTCTCCCGTAAACTAACCAGTGTTATCAATTTCCATGTAGTCATCCAAGAGTTTTCCCATTGGTTCATTGTTATCATATGATTTATATCTATATCTTTTATAATTTTTTTAACTGATTCTTGCTCCTTTTGTTGCGACAATAAAATTTTATATATCTGACTTACCCTATGTTCTGCTCCTGACTTTAACACCTTATCAAATTCATTTTCTTTAATTTGAAATCCTTCTTCTTCATTATCTTTCTTGTATCTCTCCCATAGCTGTCTAATTAACAACCAATGTGTATCCCATCCATCTGTCTTCAATTCATTTTTCGATTTAAAAGTTACAATATCCCCTTGCCTTTTCAATACATCTTTATATGTAATCCATGCCTCTGTCTTTGGTTTTTCTCTATTATAAAAAGCCTCATGTACCAAGACCCATAATGGGATTTTTAGATATAGCTGTTTTTTATATTTTAACTACGTTCTTGTTCAGCTTTACTCCAATTTTTTATATTAGCAGTTCACAGTCCATGCCACAATCTGCTCCAAGTCTCTGGCTGCTTTTGCTATTTCTGTCCTCACTGTTAATGTTACCCCATTACTTCTTAGGTTTTCATTTCCTGAGAAAAACACTGTGTGATTATCTGACTCAAAATGTTCAATTCCTGTCCACTTTAGCTCACCCACACCAACTATTACAATGTTCATAGATTTGTAGAATCATAGAATCATAGAATTGGCAGAGACCACAGGGGCCATCCAGTCCAACCCCCTTCCATGCAAGAACATACATCAAAGCACTCCCAATAGATGGTCATCCAACCTCTGCTTAAAAACCTCCAAAGAAGAAGACTCCACCACACTCTGAGGCAGCATATTCCATTGCTGAGCAGCTCTGACCATCAGGAAGTTCTTCCTGAGGTTCAGGTAGAATCTCTTTTCCTGTAGTTTGAATCCATTGCTCCTTGTCCTAGTTTCTAGAGTAGTGAAAAACAAACCCCTTCCCTCTTTGATATGACATCCTTTCAAATATTTAAACATGGCTATCATATCCCCTCTTAACCTTCTCTTCTGCAGACTAAACATATCCAGGTCTCTGAGACACTCCTCATAGGTCATGGCTTCCAGACTCTTTCCCATTTTGATCGCCCTCCTCTGGACACATTCCAGCTTGTCAATATCCTTCTTGAAAGGAGGTGCCCAGAACTGGACACAGTATTTGAGATGAGGTCTGACCAAAGCAGATTAGAGTGGTACTATTACTTTCCTCGATCTAGACACCATATTCCTATTGATACAACCAAGAATTGCATTGGCTTTCTTGACTGCCGCATCACATTGCTGACTCATGTTAAGCTTGTAGTCTACCAAGACTCCTAGATCCTTTCACATGTACTGTTGTCCAGCCAGATATCTCCCGTCCTACAATTGTGCACTTCATTTTTTTCTGCCAAGGTGTAGGACCTTACCTTTCTCTGTATTGAAATTAATTTTGGCCCAGCTCTCCAATCTGTCAGGGTCATTTTGAATTTTGATCCTGTCCTCTGGGGTATTATGTTTATATATTTCATTTCTTGCTTTCCTATCCTTCTCACATTTCACGTTCTTATAATATGTATTGTGCAGCTTCTGAATTTCCTTTCATCTCTGAGCACATGAAGAGCTGAATGTTATCGCATTTATCACCAACTTGAATTTCAAAAAGACTAGTAATGAAAATACCATATGTTGGAAATGAGACCAGATAAGAAACTTTTTACCCTGTTTGGTGGAAATGCAAAGAAGGTTTTAAAAAATGGAAGAAAATGCATGGAAAATTATCTGATGTTCTGAAAATAAACTTTCCAATGGGTTCAGAATGATATTTATTTAATATAACAGGAAACTTACATCAAATAAATAATGTACAAAGAAAAAGGGTAGTATATATGATTACTACAGCATGACTACTCTTTGCTCAAATATGGAAACAAACTACAATGCCTACAATAGAAGACTGGTTTCAAAAGCTATATGACATGGCAGAACTAGATAAATGCCCTTGGCTGGGTATTTTTTACAGGCTTCTGGGGCTGTGTTTGTTTGTTTGTCTATATGCTTTGACTGTATGCTCTTCCTGAGCACACAGTCTAACTGACTAGCTAGGGGGAGGGGCTAGTAGCTTTTTATATCTGCTCCCCGACGCATGCCAAAGGTGTGCACAGTTTCAGTTTCACTTAACAAATTTAGCAAGGCTTCATTGCTTCTTCTGTTGAAGCCATCCTGAGGCAGTCTGCCTGACCACAACATCCAGGTGGGTTGTGCAGCTTGGGGGAGTAACTAGAACCACTATAGAATTGTACCCTCAGTCCTGATAGTTTGACGATAAGAACTTGGCAAACAGGGGTGTTGATGTAGGTTTTTCCAGGGGAGTTTGAAGACCAAGCCCAGTTTTACTTTTTTCTAATTTGACTGTTTATATTATCAAGTATGGAGGGTAAGGGAGCTGCTGCAGTCACCTGCAACAGCTGTGGCATGTTTCTTTTCTTGCTGCAAGATGTCATTGGGTACACCTGCAGCAAATGCAAGTTGGTGGCCCTCCTGGAGAAGGTTCACCAGCTGGAGGCCCGGGTTTCTAATCTTCACATTATTAGGGAGAGTGAGGAGTTCTTGAATAGAGTGCAGAGGACATTCTTGAAGATGGAATACACTGAGAAGCTAGCGGATGAGGAAGTCAGTTCACCAAACCAGGAGACAGACACTTGGAAGAATGTGACACGGAGGAGTAGAAGGATCAGGTACCAAACAGTGACTCTTGAGCTACAGAATTGCTTCCAAGTTCTTGATCTTTTTAATGATGATGTGGAACAGCAGGAGAAGGTAATGGAACGTCACCAAGAGGAAATCGAACATCAGCAACAGGGACACCAGCAAGATGAAATCCAACAGCAGAAGGACCAACAGTCTCACCCTGAACAGAATGTCCGGGCAGTCGTGGAAGGATTTGCCCATCGAGTAAACCTCAGAGGATACAAGTTCTAGTGACTGGGGACTCCTTGCTGAGAGGAATGGAATCTACGATTTGCAACCCATACAGGATCAGTTGCGAGGTGTGCTGTCTCCCTGGGGCCAAAATCAACGACGTAACAGAGAGGCTAACGAGACTTGTCAAACCCACTGACCGTAACCCCCTCCTTTTGGTTAACGTTGAAACCAATGACACTGCAAGGCACAGCTTTCACCGCATCACAAAGGATTACAAGGTTATGGGGAGGAAGCTGAAGGACCTTAGTGCACAGGTTGTCATTTCGTCTCTCCTCCCTGTGGAAAGACATGACCCATGAAGGGAGAGGAGAACAGTGGAGATCAATAAATGGCTCCGAAGATGGTGCTGCTGGGAATGATTTGGGTTTTTGGATCACGGTCTATATTTCCACAAAGATGGTCTGCTGGCAAGGGATGGCCTGCACCCCACAACCATCAGCAGGAATCTTTTTGCTAACAGTCTCACAAAACAGATCGGGAGGTCTTTGAACTGAGTTTGGCTGTGGAGGGAGACGGTATTATTCAGGACAAGGTTTCAGTGAGTGCTGGGAAAAATAGCCTGAATGATACAGTTAGAGCAGGCCAAGTAGTACTAGGGACCAACAGTGGGAGGAAAAGTAAATTTGGTACAGGATTTCTGGGAAAGGCACATGGTCTTAAGTGTCCCTACACTAATGTACAGAGCATGAGAAATAAGCAAGATGAACTTGAACTCTTAATACAACAAAATAAATACGATTTAATAGGAATCCCTGAAACCTGGTGGGATGAGTCTCATGATTGGAATGTAGGAATAGGGGGTATAACCTATTTCACAGAAATGGACCAAACAAGAAAGGAAGAGGAATAGCCTTATATGTCAAAGATGTTTTCACCTGTGAAGAGATCCATGACTTAAATCCAGGAAGCCAGGTTGAGAGCATCTGGGTAAGAATTAAGGGAGTGAGAAACAATAGGGATGTGATTGTGCAGGTTTGCTACAGGCCTCCAGCCTGAGGACTTGGATGAGACCTTCCTGGAGCAGATGACCACACATTCAAAAAAGACAGATGCGGTAGTAATGGGAGATTTCAAATATCCTGATATATGTTGGCAGTCAAAGTCTGCCAAGACCTCAAAGTCTAACGTGTTCTTTGCTTGCCTTGCAGACAATTTCATGGTCCAGGTGGTGAAAGAGGAGACAAGGGGATCAACTATTTTAGATCTGATCCTGACCAACAGGGATGACCATGTTGATGAGGTGGAAGTGGTGGGATCCTTGGGGGGGGGGGTGACCACGCTCTATTGGAATCTGTCATCCAGTGGGAAGGAGAAGCCAAGTGTAGCCAGACACGCATTCTAGACTTTAAAAAAAGCTGCTTTCAGTAAACTTAGTGAGTTACTTGCTGAAATTCCATGGTCAAGAATACTGAAAGAGAAAGGAGTTCATGACAGTTGGGAGTTTCTTAAAAGTGAGATACTGAAAGCACAATTGAAAATTGTGCCAATAAGGAGGAAAAATGGGAGGTGTCTAAAGAAACCAGAATGGTTGATGAAAGAACTGTCAACTGAGCTAAGTGTTAAAAGAAACATGGAGAGGAAATGGAAGAATGGTGAAACCACCAAAGAGGAATTCAAGCAAATAGCCAGGAGATGTAGGGAGAAAGTCGGAAAAGCCAAAACTCAGAATGACCTGAGGCTTGCCAGAGACATTACAAACAATAAAAAGGGCTTTTTTAGTTATGTCTGCAGCAAAAGGAAAAAGAAGGAAATGATAGGGTCACTGCATGGGGAAGATGGCCAATTACTAATGGGGGGGGGAGAGAAGGCAGAACTACTCAACACCTTCTTTGCCTCAGTTTTCTCCCAAAAGGATAAAAGTACTCAACCTAGGGGGTGGGGAGCAGGCAAGGAAGGGGGGAAAATGCAGCACAGAATAGGTAGAGAAGTAGTACAGGAATATCTGGCTAAACTAGATGAATTCAAGTCTCCAGGGCCAGTTGAATTTCATCCAAGGATATTAAAAGAACTGGCAGAAGTCATTTCTGAACCACTCGCAATAATCTTTGAGAACTCTTGGAGGACAGCAGAAGTCCCAGCAGACTGGAGGAGGGCAATGTTGTCCCCATCTTCAAGAAGGGGCAAAAAGAGGACCCAAATAATTATCACCCGGTCAGCCTGACATCAATACCAGGAAAGATCCTAGAGCAGATCATTAAACATTCAGTTTGTAATTACCTAGAAAGCAATGCTGCAATCACTAAAAGTCAGCATGGATTTCTCAGAAATAAGTCATGCCAGACAAACCTTATCTCTTTTTATGATAGAGTTATGAGCTTCATAGATGAAAGGAATACTGTGGACGTAGCGTATCTTGATTTCAGTAAGGCCTTTGACAAAGTTCCCCATGACATTCTTGCAAAGAAACTAGTAAAATGCAGGCTGGGCAGGGCTACTGTTAGATGGATTTGTAATTGGTTGACCAACCAAACCCAAAGGGTGATCACTAATGGCTGCTTTTCATCCTGGAGAGAAGTGACTAGTGGGGTGCCACAGGGTTCTGTCCTGGACCCAGTGCTATTTAACATCTTCATCAATGACTTGGATGAAGGAGTAGAGGGCATGCTGATCAAATTTGCAGATGACACCAAATTGAGAGGGGTTGCTAATACACCAGAGGACAGGATCAAAATTCAAAATGATCTTGACAGATTGGAGAGCTGGGCTAATGTTAACAAAATGAATTTCAACAGAGAGAAATGTAAGGTTCTGCACTTCGGCAGAAAAAATGGAATGCACAAATATAGGATGTTGGATGCATGGCTGGATAACAGTACGTGTGGAAGGGATCTAGGAGTCTTGGTAGACTAGAAGCTGAACATGAGTCAGCAGTGTGATGCGGTAATCAAGAAAGCAAACATGATTCTTGGTTGCATCAATAAGAGTATGGCGTCTAGATCAAGGGAGGTAATGGTACCACTCTATTCTGCAATGGTTAGACTTCATTTGGAATACTCTTTCCAGATCAATTCAGGAAGGATATCAATAAGCTGGAGTGTGTCCAGAGGAGGGCGACCAAAATGGTGAAGGGTCTGGAAGTCATGCCCTATGAGGAACAGTTCAGGGAGCTGGGTATGTTTAGTCTGCAGAAGAGAAGGTTAAGAGGGGACATGATAGCCATGTTTAAATATCTGAAGGGAGGTCATGCTGAAGAGGGAGCAGGCTTGTTTTCTGCTGCTCCAGAGGCTAGGACAAGGAACAATGGATTCAAGCTGCAGGAAAGAAGATTCCACCTGAACCTCAGGAAGAACATCCTGACGATCAGAGCTGTCCGGCAGTGGAACATGCTGCCTCAGAGTGTGGTGGAGGTTTTGGAGGTTTTTAAGCAGAGGCTGGATGTCCATCTGTCAGGAGTGCTTTGATGTGTGTTCCTACACAGCAGGAGATTGGACTGGATGGCCCCTGTGATCTCTTCCAACTCGATGATTCTATGATTCTAGAAACTAACAACAATGTTATTCAAGAGGGAAAAAAAACAATTTGTCTTTCCTCTATGCGAAAAGAGTTGCTGAAAATTAGTGGTCTTGGGAGTGATGGACTAAACTATTTAGAAAAATCTAAATAAAAAGCAAGCAAGCCAGCAAGCAAGCAAGCAAGCAAGAAAGAAACAAAAAGGCAAATGCCAGAGAGACTGAAAGTGTATTGTAGAAAAAAGACAGAAGTTATTTAAATCATATGAAGTGGAAAGCTATGTTATATATTATATTAACTTAAATAATATGAATAAATGGTTAAGGCAATAGAAAATTATAACACAATATATAAATTAATTAATTTCAAAGGAAGAGGGATATATAGATATGCACCCACATTTTTGGAGAAGGTAGTTAGCGGCGAATTCAAGAAAATTACAGAAAGAAAATTGTTTGAATGAAGAAGTTGGGAGAAAAAAGACAGGCTGTTATTACAATACTTGGTATCATTTGGTGTCATATCATAATTCAGGTAAAGAATTCTATTACTGTTTTTTTTAAGTATAGGTTTCATTATATTTTTGCAGTTTTATTCTTTTATTTCATGTAATTATTTCTAAATGGCTTGGGAACTAAGAGTTGTTACAAAATGTGATTTATTAATTCATTAATTCTTTTTTAATAAGAGTAGTATAAACATTGCTGAATGTCCTTCTGGCGTGAATCCAGTTGTATTATTAGCCACAGTGTTATTGTCCTCTGTACTCCAAAAGCTTTTTGAGTGCTTTCATCTTCTTGCGCTATCTGTTGTTTCATTTTGGATTGTCTCATCATAGGGTTTTTTGGTAAAGACATTCATAAAAGGTTTACAGTGCATCTTTCTGAGGAGTACTAACAAGTGTTACTATGGTTCCACTTCCATTGTCATCAGTGTCACCACCCCCACTACTGCTTCTGCCCAGTAACTGTTTGGCACATTTAGTCTGGCTCCTCAGCAAAAGCTTGTTTGACATTGGAGACCCTACTAGCAGCACTGCTGCTGTCAGCAGAGTCTCTTGCCTCACAGAAGCATGCAAACCCACCACTGCAGGAAGGTAGTCCCATTGGTACTAGCAGATTAAGTAGCCATCTTTAAAACAGTATGTGACCTGACAGAAATGAAAGACAAGTTCAAGCACCTGAAGAAATTTCATTTCTGCTACCCAGGAGGAGTATTTGCTCTGTGTTGGTATGTCTGTGGATGTTATGAAGCCAGTAGCTTTTCCCAGTATAAGGGAACTGGGACTTTTCATAGAATCATAGAGTTCAAAGGGGTTCTTTGAACTATCAGGTTCAACCCCTGCTCAAGTGCAGGATCTCCAGCTAGAGCATCTCCATCAGGTAGATGTCCAGCCTCTTTTTAAAGATGTTCAGAGAAAGACATCTCATCACATCTGTAGCCAACTGGTTCCACTGCCAAACTGCTCTCACTGTCAAGAATTCCCTTCTAGTGTTCAGTTGAAATCTATCTTCCTGTAACTTAAAAACAATAGATCTAGTTGTACCCTCTGAGGCAGCAAAGATCAAGCCTATACTCTCTTTGTGAAGGCAACCCTTGGAGTATTTCAAGAGTGTGATTATATTGTTCCCTCAGTCTCTTCACTATAAGCTGAACATATCCAGCTCCTTCAACCTCTTCTTATATGTTTTGTCTCCGTACTCCTTGCCCTTCTCTGAACTCACTCTAACTTATCTATATCAATCTTCAAAAGAGGCAACTAGAACTAAATGCAGTACTTCAGATGAAGTCTGACCAGTGCAGAATATAGTGGGCCTATTGATTCCCTTAATTTGGAAACAATGTTTCTATTAATGCAAGCTAAAATAGCATTCACCTTCTTTGCTTCAACATCACACTGCTGGCTCATGTTCAATTTATGATCAACAATAATTTCAAGGTCCTTTTCATTTTGTGGCCTAAATATAGAATTTTGCCATTTGTTTCTGTTAAATTTCATTTTATTAATTTCAGCCCAGTTTTCTAGTTTAGCAATGTCCTTTTGAATTCTTTTCATATTTTCCAATGTGTTAGCTATCATCTCCAAGTTTTGTATCATCTGCAAATCTGACAAGGTTTCCCTCCACCCCATCATCCCAGTTACCGATAAAAGTACTGAATAGCATCAGCCCCAGTACCCTGTGGCACTCCATTTGAGAACTCCTTCCCATTTGAAGCACAGCCACTGATGATCACTCTTTGAGCAGGGTTTGCCAACTGTTTATGGATCCATCTGATGATATTTCCATCTATTCCCTTGTTACCCCAAAATGTGTGTGACTCAGGGTTCCACTTGCAACACCAGATTATGACCTAGCCATGCCCTGAGGTCTCGTTCTGACTTAGTTTTGCAATGCACATGAGCAGCCAGTTCCTTTTTGCCAGCAAGCTCCAAGTCATAACAATATATTATTTATATTTCATGCCAATTAAATATTTTGCCAATTAAACCATATCAAGGAGTAGGGATGTACAGTCTGGTAACACTATATTTAGGCAGTTTCTTAATCAAAATATGAAGGAGGGCCTCATAAAAACTTTGCAAAAATCCAGATATCCACAGCATTTCCACCATTCACTAAACTAGTGACTCAATTTTTTAAAAAAAGTTAGTTTGGCAGGATCTGTTCTACTACTACTACTCACTGCAGGCTCCTACTAATCACTGCATTGTGAGCAAGATACTTGCAAATAGATTCCTATATAATATGTTCTAATATTTTTCCTGGTATTGAGGTCAAGCTGACTGGTCTGTAGTTTCCATGGTCTCCTTTCCTCTCCCACCCCCCCCTTTTTTTTTATAGAGAGAGGGATAATGTTTGCTTATCTGCAGTTTGCTCATCCAGTTCCCTGGCACCTCACTTGTTCTCCAAGATTTCTCAAAAATAATGGCAAGTGGTTCTGTGAGTATATCAGCAAGTTCTTTCACTACTCTGGGATATAGTTCATCTGGCCTGGCAGATTTGAACAAATTTAAGTTATTTCTGTGTTTCTGCACCATTCTGTATTTCTCACCAAAGTCTCTGCTGATGCATGGAAGCACACAGCTCTCTTTTGGGGAAAAAAATTAAGCAAAGTGGGTATAAAACTGTTCTGACTTTTCATTGTGATCTGTTAGCACAGAGCTTTCCAAACTTTTCATGTTGATGACACACTTTTTAAACATGCATCATTTCATGACACAGTAATTCAATAAGTATTTCAGTAAGTGGAGGAAGACCCTTCACCCGGGCCTGGCTTGCCGCTGCCACCCTCGCCAGGGTCTTCCTCAGCCCAGGGTGGCTGTGATGACAGTGGGAGAAGCAGCCCCTCAACTTGAGCTTGGCCTGCCACCACCACCCTCACCAGGCTCTTCCTTGGTTTGGGGCAGCTGCAATGGTGGCAGGAGAAGCAGCTCCTTTACCTGGGCCTGGCCCACCATGGTGGCAGGAGAGGCAGCCCCTACCTACACACTGCAACCAACACACTAACGTGTCGCAATACACAGTTTGGAAAACTCTGTGTTAGCATTTTGCCATCCTTGCTGAGCAGTGTTCCCATCATTTCTTTCATCAATCTCTTGCTTCAAGCATATTTGAAAAAACAAAACAAAAACACTTTCTGTTCATTCTTGCTTGCCTAGCCACTCTCAGCTCATTTTGAACTTTAGCTTTCTTTATACTATTCCCGATAGCTTGCACTGTATAAATATTTGATTTCTTCCTTGGTGATTCATCTTTCCTTCCATTCTTTATACATGCTTCCCCACACCCTTTTCGCTTCTTTCTTGAGTTTATTGTGCAACCACACTGGGTTTTTAAGATATTTTCCATTTTAATTTTTCCATGGAATTGTTTGTGATTGTGCTTTTAACAGTTTCTTCATCATGAAATCCCACCCATGCTGGATTTTTTCCCCTTTATCATCTCTAGCCATGGGATTCTGCCCAGTATTTCCCTGAGCCTAATAAAATCAACTTTCCTGACATCCCAGGTTCATGTTCAACTATACTCTTCTTTGGCTTGTCCCACCCACATGAATTCTAGAGCTACATAGTTACTCCCCACTAAAGTATTTACTGCTTTGATTCCAGTAACCAACTCCCACCTTTTGGTTGGGATCAGGTGCAATATTGCTTATCTCCTTGTTTTCTCCTCCACTTTTTGAAAGAGGAAATTATCTGCAGGTCATATCAGAAATTTGTTGGACTGCCTATGCTTCGCAGATTTAATCTGCCAGTCAAGATAATTGAAGCCACCCCCCTCCCCCGAAACCACCAGTTCTTGCTTCTTGGAGATTTCTGAGATTTGTTTCAGAAAAGCATCATTCATCACTTCATCTTGGTTTGGTAGAAACTCCTACCACACTGTTGTTTTTATTTCTTTTTCCATTTATTTTTACCCAGATGATCACTTTCATGGATTTCTGTAGAACTGATTTGGTCTTTGACATATAATGCTACACCTCCCCCCCCCTCCTATTCTTTTTGAAAGCATTATATCCTTCAGTTGACATATTCCAATCTGAGCAGTCATCCCACCAAGTCTCTGTCATACCTATAAGGTCATATTTACCTTCCTGCACTAGGACTTCAAACTCGCTTGTTTCCTAAACTCTATGCTTTGGTGTATAGACATCTAAAGCATTGTTTGTTCTCATCTTTTTATTCTACTGTGAGTTTTACTGTGGCTTCCATTCTCCCATCCCTCATCTTCTCCTATAGAATTCACATTCTTCTGTTTAGAGATTGCCTTTAGGCAGATATTTAAGCTACCATCTCCAATCCTCCCAAAGATTTAGTTTAAGGCTCTCTTGATCAGACCTGTTATTCTTTTGCCAAAGACATTCTTCCTAGTCTTTGTGAGAAGCAGCCCATCTGTAGCCGGTAGTCCTTTGTCTAAGAAGTGAAGATGATGGTCTCAGAAGCCAAACCTCTCCTGTTGACACCATGTGCATAGACAGTCATTCACCTGCAGTATCTTCCTGTCTTTCACTGGTAGAATTATTAGGAATACTACCTGTGCCTCCAAGCTCTTAACTTTCCTGCCCAGGACTTGTTGTCCACAGTGATGTTTAAAGGTGTTCTTCAGAGTGTTGGTTCCCATATGAAATGGGTACTGCTCTGTGTTCTTGATGAGCTTTGGCAACTTGTCAATGATATCCTGGATATGCACACCAGGAAGATAGCAATCTTCCCAATTCATCTTCTCAGGATGGCACACAGGTTTCCTCTACACACCTGAACAACGAATCTATCAATACCAGCACTTTTCTTTTCTCCTTGCTGCAGTCATGGTTAGACTGACTCCTTCCTTGGTATGCAGTGTCTTTTGCTGCTAGTCTCCTGTTTGCCCTCTTCACTACTTTAATTCTGAGGAAGATGTAGGAAGTGATTGCTTAGCTGGTGTGGTTCTGAATCCCTTGTGCACGGTCTGTTTATGACTGACTGTCCTCCAGGGTGCTCTCTCAGTGTTAAAGCCTTCTTTGTTTCATTAGTGGTTTCTTCCTTTTGGTTCCATAGGATCAGTTCTCCCTCTGTTTTATCCAGGAAGTCCTCATGTTCCCTGATGCATTCAATGTGTAGCTTCAGTGTGCTGACCTTCTCTTCCAAGAGAGTCACCTGTATGCACTTACTACAAGTATAGTCAGTGAGATTTTCTAGCAAGAAGACAAATAGTCCACGCATATTTCAGCAGACAACAGATTCTTCTCCCTCCATCCCTGCATTTTTTTCACCCCTTTCAGACTGTAACAACTCTTACTGATATGACTGTGCACACCACTGCCACTTAGAGACTGAGCTCCAAAGACTGAAGCAGCAATTATATAGAGCTAATGGCTCCTAGCTCTTGCCCCAAGTAAGTTAACAGAAGCAGCCCCCCACTGCCATTAGACCATGTGCCTACAGACAGCACATGGTCAAAACCCGACAAAACTCCCACACATGCCTTTTCAATAAATAGATAAATAAATAATAGTCAAAGAGTCAAGGATGACCACCAAACCACAGCTCTCCTTCTGTTCTCTCTTCAGAGACTACTTTGTGGATTTGAGTTTAAGAGGACAGCCCAAAGCAGGCTGTAAACTCCATCTAAGTCTAAATAACAGCTCTAGACAAGCTGCATTTTAGTAGAAAGTTCCAAAACCAGGGTGCAAATACAAAGATAGCTTTAATTCCTGTGACTTCTCTTCTGGCAGAGAAAGATTTCTGAAATAGACCTTGATAGCAAGGCAAGCACACTGAGAGAGAAAGTGAACCCCAAGATGTCTGGCTTTGGAGACATTTAGGGCTTTATAAGTTAGCGTGGTATAGTGGTTTGAATGTTAGATTAGGACTTTAGGAGACCAGAGTCTGAATCCCTGTTCAGCCATGGAGATCTACTGGGTGACTTTGGACTCAGAGCCAGCCTTAGAGAAATGCAATGGCAAACCTGCTCTGAACAAATCTTGGCAAGAAAATCTCATGATAGCCTTAGGATCACCATGAGCTGGAAACCTTGGTCTCTCAGAGTCATAGTCGCCCACTACATTGTGCTGCTTCAAGCTAGCATTACTAAAATTTGAACCATGCCTCTGTGCAATAGGGGTAAAGTAGGCATACCTTAAGCAACTATAGCAACTGATACATACATTCTAATTGAGTAGTACTATAGATTGGCTCTTTTTCCTTTTGTCTGTTTGTTTGTCTTGCTGATAGTGAAGAGGCAGCTCTGTTCAGTTTCACCAGAGCACCATAAACAAATAGCCACGTTCATTAAGTATTGTTTCTACAAGAAAGACTCATAATGGGTTTTATCTGTAGTTGGAGCAAAATATTTAACTACAGTGTTTGATTCTAGAATGATTCTCTTCCATTTTCTTCCCTGAACCAATAATGTCGCCAGATGGTGTCTTTTGGTGCCTGCACCATATCCCAGTAGCATGTTCTTCTGTTACAATCCCAGCATTGCCATTTCTGTAATAGTGTTGGGTTAGGAAAGCTCTCTTCTACACACTTTCGCCTTAAGTGGATTAATAGCATCATTGATGGGACTGAAGCACTAAAGGTGGCTTTTAATGGATTTTTCTGGAAATGGTATGAGGTGGTTTTGCAATGCTTGGGTATAGGATAGCAGCTGGGTACCAACAATGTAATGCAGTAGCACAACACCTGGACCAGAAACAACTTGCTGCTATCATAGAATAGTGACATTATGCAGCCATGGCCTTAGTTAAAAACAGGGGAGCATGAATACTGATGAAACATGGAGTTTAAAAAATTGCATCACTGGTGTATCTAATAAAGGTTCTTAAAAATCCTGGGAAGGCATGATAGTTATTATCTTTCAGTCTAAAAAGTTGGCTGGGTCAAACAAATGAGATTTGACCTTCATCAGTGCTTTGTCTCCTGAAGTCAAGCCCATTAGCCTGTTCCAGACCTCTTTTGTGCACTCTGCCAGAGATCCATTAACACCTCTCACTTCAGGGCAGAGAAAGGGTATTTAAACATTGGCTCAGGCCCTGACTTTTTGCTACTACTTGGGCATTAGGCTGCACCCCAGGTTCTCATTCCTCTGTGCTGCCCTCAAACTCTCATGTTTGAACCATTTCACCTTGAATTTCTTCTCTTCAGGGTTGGTAAATATCACCCACTTCATCCTAATTCTTCACTATCCAGTTTTTCCCTCCTTTCCTTCTGTTAGCCTTGCGTGGTTGTGAGACTGCTTGGATTTTGTGTGATTGTGATATTACTCAATAAAACATACTTTTAATCTCCAACTGGTATCCCTGCATTAGTACTGATATGCACAGATGTAAAAGATCCTGTAAGGTTACCCCCCTCTCACAGGCCTCCCCTTTGAGATAATAATTCCCCTCTGTTTCACAAAGCACTGGTATCATGGATGGGTCTCTGAGTCACCCACCTTTTGGGGTAATATTACCATGTCTGTTCCAGGGAGAAAGATATAGTTTACTCAAAATCACATATTTTTTTTTGAAGAGCTGAACAAGATAAGGTCCAAATGGGAAAAAAATACGGTTATCTCAGAATCACCTTTTTGTTGTTGTTGTTGAAGCTATGCAGAAAATAAGATTTAAATGGACAGCAGATCTAGGTGGTCTTGTTGAGGTGAGATTGAATTCTGATCCAGCTAGTCTTCTAAGATCAGTTATAATATCTGAGAAATCTGACACAACTACCATTGAGGCATACAAAGATCTAATTCCTTTTCTTCAGGAAGATATAATATATGGACTAATCCTCATGGTTCTGGTGCAGAAATTTCAAGGGTATCATGTGGTTTGACAAGGAGGACTGATAATTGAAGAAAAAACCTTTAGAGACTCTACACAAATACACAGAGCATGGGAAATGAACAAGATGAACCTGAACTCTTAGCAAAGCAGATATGATCTATTAGGCATCACTGAAACCTGGTAGGATGAGTCTCATGATTGGAATGAAATTTGAGAGCTCTTTCTGCCACTCAAAAAATGCTTTGTCATTCTAAAAATCAGCAAATTTTGGAAGAGAAAATTCACTTTAGGCAATATATTAATCTTTACTGCAGATATTCTGCCCAGTAAAGATAACTGCAATTTTGACCAATTCCTTAGATCTCTTCTGATTTTTTTTCTATACTATTTTGTATTTATTCTTAAAAAGTTCCAAATTCTGTTTAGTGATCTAAATTTCTAGGTATTTTATTTTCTTCTTTAACTTGAGCCTTCTCTCTGGATTTACTGTGAACTTGCACTGCAAAATGACAACCAGAAATTTTGCCACAAATTTTGCTTGCTGGCTGCTGATAACAGGCTAATTAGGTAGCTGTAAGCTTTGGCTGGCTGCTGGCACACAACAGCCATGTACAAGAAATGGAAAAAGGGGGAAATCACCAAAGAGGAATTCAAACAAATAGCCAGCATGTGTAGGGAAAAAGTCAGAATAAACTCAGGCTTGCTAGAGAGGTTAAAAACAATAAAAAGGGCTTTTTTTGTTATGTCTGTAGCAAAAGAAAATAACAAGGAAATTCTAGTGCAGCTGTGAGGAGAAGATGGTGAAGTGATAATAGAGAACAGAGAAAAGCAGACCCAAACACCTTCTTTGTCTCAGTCTTCTCCCAAAAGAAAAACAGTGTTCTACCTGGAGAAAATGGAACACATGATATAATAGGGGTAAAGAGATAGTACACAGAATAGGTAAAGAGATAGTACAGGAATACCTGGCCACTCTAAATAAATTCAAGTCTCCAAGGCTGGATGAACTACATCCAATGTATTTAAAAATAATGGTAGGAGTAATCTCAGAACCACTGGCAAAAATCCTTGAGAGTTCCTGGAGATCAGGAGAAGTTCCAGCAGCCTGCAGGATGGCAAATGTTGTCCACATTTTCACAAAGGAGAAAAAAAGAGGACCCAAACAATTATCGCCCAGTCAGCCTGACATCAATGCTGGCAAAGGTCTCAGAGCAGATCATTAAACAGACAGTCTATAAGCACTTAGATAGGAATGCCATAATCACTAAAAGTCAACATGGATTTCTCAAAAACAAGTCATGCCAGATTAATCTGATCTCTTTTTTTTGATAGAGTTACAGACTTGGTGGATGAAGGGAATGCTTGTGGACATAAAGACTTTGACAAAGTTCCCCATGATATTCTTGCAAACAAGGTAGCAATTTTGGGTTAGACAATGCTACTACTATGTGGATTTCTAATTGATTGACCAGCTGAACCCAAAGGATGCTCACCAATGGCTCCTCTTCATCCTGGAGAAAAGTGACTAGTGGGATGCCACAGGGTTCTGTCCTGGGACCAATACTATTTCACTTATCAGTGACGTAGATGATGGAATAGAGGGCATGCTCATTGAATCTGCAGATGACACTAAAACAGGAGAGATAGCTAAAACCCTAGAGGACAGGATCGGAATTCAAAATGACCTTGACAGATTAGAGAGCTGGGCCAAAGCTAACAAAATGAGTTTTAACAGGGAGAAATGTAGGGTACTGGGAAGAAAGAATGAAATGCACAGATTTAGGATGGGAGTCACCTGGCTTGGAAAGAGTACATGTGAAAGGGACCTAGGATTTTTAGTCAATCACAAGCTGAACATGAGTTAACAGTGTTATGCTGCAGCTAAAAAAGCCAATGAGGTCTTCCAGTCTAACATATGGTGGAGTAAAGTGGATTTCTCACATCAGGTGGCAAGGGATGACTTGAGAAGATTCAGGAGTCGACTGAATTTCACCTTGCTATAGGAGAAATAGGGGGGATCTGGAGATCTATCACTGTTTTCCTTGCTCCTGCTCTTCAGTTGATCAGCAGCAGTGGATGGAACAGAGTATTAAGAATTCGCAGGAAGACAGCTCTTTGGCCTCAGTAAACTAAAAACCCCAAATTCCACAGGATGTTGAAAGGGGAATAATAGCACTGTAACAAGGTAATGCAGAAAGGCACTTAGTCTCAGCAATTTCAGTTGAAGTGTGCTGTGTTGCTTTCTTCAAATAAAAACTACTGATTACCTCAGAATGAAGTTTGTGGGTTGCAGGTTATCCAGTAAATGGCACTGACCATGAGATCACTACCACTATTTCCCTAAGTTTACTGAAATCAGCTTTCTTAAAGTCTAGAATGCTTGTCTGACTACACTTGTCTTCCCCTATCTGCTGAATAATAAAGTCCAGGAAAACATGATCACTTCCACCTAAGGATCCTGCCACCTCCACCCCATTAGCCAGATCATCATTGTTGGTTAGGATAAGATTTGAAATAGTGATTCTCCTTGTTCCCACTACCACCTTGAGGACTATGAAATTGTCTGCAAGGTAAGTAAGAAATTTGTTGGACCTGATACTCTTGTCAGAGTTTGACTTCCAACAATTATCAGGATAGTTGAAATCTCCCATTACTACTATAGCTCTCCTTTCTTAATGTTTTGTCATCTGTTTCAGGAAGCCATTATCTAAATCCTCAGTCTGGCTTGGGGGTCTGCAGTAGACTCCCTACAATAACATTATTGCTATTTCTTTCCCCCTTAATTTTTACCCAAATGCTCTCAACCTGGATTCCAGGATTTATTGCATGGATCTCTTCACAGGTGTAAATGTCAAGGACATTGACATTTACACCTGCTACTCCTCCTCCTTTTCCATTTGGTCTATTTCTCTGAAATAGGTTATACCCCTCTATTGATACATTCCAGTTATGAGACTCAATGCACCAGGTTTCAGTGATGCCCATTATATTATATTTACTTTCCTGTGCTATGAATTCAAGTTCATCCTGTTTATTTCCCATGCTCTGTGCATTAGTGCAGAGGCATTTGAGACCATGGGTCACTCCTCCAGCTGCTTATTTTTCTTTTCCTCGCACTGTTGGGTTTTTGTGCTATTTGCCCCATTCTTCCTATAAGATTCAGACTATAATCTCCAGCATTTGATGAACTCCTGGCCTCTAGAATGCTGTCTCCCTCCCCTTACAATTCAGTTTAAAGCCATTCTGATTAGTTTTGTGAGACTCTTGTTGTTCTGTCCTGGGCCCAGTGCTAGTCAACATCTTTATCAATCACTTGGATGAAGGAATAGAGAGGACACTGATAAACTGGAAAACTTGGCTGAAATTTAAAAAATAAAATTCATCAGACCAAAAGAGACAAATGTAAAATTCCACATTTAGGACACAAAAAACCAAATCCACAGGTATAGGATAGGGGATATTAGACTAGTAGAACCACATGAAAAATGAAATTCAATAGAAACAAACGCAAAATTCTGCATTTGAGGAACAAAAACCAAATGCATACTTATAGGATGGGTGTCAGGATGCATGGTTCCTGTCATAAATATGCTGGCTGTGTAATAGTATAGGTAATAGAATAGGTTTACTCAAAGAAAGGAGGCTATAGGCTGCTAACATTATATTGTATCAATTGCCAATTGCTGATTGCAAATAGGTATCCATTTGAAAGTTCTAAAGTATCCCAAGGTATCAAATGGTTAATTGCTGCATTGTCTGACGTTGTTTTGCATCTGGCAAGGAGGGTAGAGTTCAGAAGGAGGAATGCAAAACTAGCAGGAAGGTGTTATGGGCATGGCTAAAATAAGGAGACAGGAACTTGTCATGGCTCCCAGAATGAAACGTATGTAAACACCAGAAGGGGCCTGGGAAAATGGTGGTGGTGGTGGGGTACTTTCACCAGTCATTGCTATGTGTGCCTAAATTTGTACGACAAGATATAAAACCCGCAACTATCAAACACACAATAGTCTCAGCAACTTCCCAGGGAAGTTGCTGTATTGCTTGCTTTGCTTGAAATAAATGCTTCTATTCTAATCCTGAGCGCAGTTTGTGAGTGCAAGTTATCCAGGACATGACAGCAGGGGACACTTGGATTAGGAACAGTGTATGTGAAAAGGACCTTGAGATTATTGCTGGTCAAAAATTGAATATGACTCAGTAATGTAATTCTGAGCAAATAAAATGCTATTTTAGCTGGCATTAATAGAACAATAATTTCCAAGACAGTAAGTAACAGGGCCACTATATTCTGCACTAGTCAGACTTCATCTGGAGTACTCAATTCAGTTCTTGGCACCTCATTTTAGATGGTATAGTGGTTTGAGCATTAGGCTATGACCCTGGAGACCAGGGTTCTGTTACCATGCTGTACACCATCTCTCCATGATATGACTGGCAATGAACATTATTTAATTGGCACTAAATAGAAATCATATACTGTTATGGCTGAAAAGCCATGCTTGCAAAGAGGACTGGCTGAACACGAGCAAAAGTAGGGCAGATGGGACCTCAGAGCATAGCCAAGTCATATCAGTTGAGAAACTCTGGTGCTGATGAGCTTGCAAATATCCCTCCGACAACTCAACGTTCAAAAACAATAATACCCCAAACTGCCTCAACAGAGCAACTGATTGTCATCAACCTATTCCTTCTTCCCATGGAAAATGTCCTATTGCTTACCTGCCTAGACATTAAGGAGCTATCATGATTCTCATTAGTGCTTTGTCACCTAATACTAAGGCTATTAGCCCATTCTGGACCCCATTGTTTGCTCTGCCAGAGAGCCATTAACACCTTCCCCCTCAGGGCAGAACTAGGGTATTTACATCCTGGCTCTGAGCCAGACATAGGCCATCTCTCTGCTGCTCAGATTCCTATTCTAGCACTACCCTCAGACTCGTAGTCTGAGCTATATTGCTTCATCACCCATTTCACCCTAAGTTCTCACTATCCAGTTTTTTCCTCCTTTCCTTCAGTTAGCCTTGTGTGGTTGTGAGACTGCTTGAATCTTGCATGTGTTTGTCATTTTCCCCAATAAAACATTCTTTTAATCTCCAACTGGTGTCTCTGCATTAGCACTGGTATACATAGGTGGAAAGATCCTGTAAGGGTAACCACCCCCCCTTGCAGGACTCCCTTTGAGCTAACTATTCTCCATCATTCCACAGAGGCACTGGCACTGTGAATGGACCTCTGATCACCCACCTTTGGGAGTAACGGTTCAATTCTCTGCTTAGCCAAGGAAATCCAGTGGGTGACTTTGGGTATATCACATACTCTCAGCCCCAGAAAATTTTGTGATAGGTTTGCCTTAGGGCCACCATGAGTCATAAATGGCGGTAATCACGAGAAGTCAACATGGATTTCTCAAAAATAAGTCATGCCAGACTAATCTTATCTCTTTTTATGATGGAGTTACTAGCTTGATAGATGAAGGGAATGCTGTGGATGTAGCATTTCTCGATTTCAGTAAGGCCTTTGACAAAGTTCCACATGACATTCTTGCAAAGAAGCAAGTAAAATGTAGGCTGGACGGAGCTACTGTCAGGTGGATCTGTAACTGGTTGACTGACCGTTCCCAAAGGGTGCTCACCAATGGCTGCTTTTCATCCTGGAGAGAAGTGACTAGCGGGGTGCCACAGGGTTCTGTCCTGGGCCCAGTGCTGTTCAATATCTTCATCAACGACTTGGATGAAAGTAGAGGGCATGCTCATCCAATTTGCAGATGACACCAAATTGGGAGGGGTTGCTAATACGCCAGAGGACAGGATCAAAATTCAAAATGACCTTGACAGATTGGAGAGCTGGGCCAAGGCTAACAAAATGAAATTCGACAGAGAGAAGTGTAAGGTCCTACACTTAGGTAGAAAAAATGGAATGCAGAAATATAGGATGGGAGACACGTGGCTGGATAGCAGTACGTGTGAAAGGGATCTAGGAGTCTTAATAGACCACAAGCTGAACATGAGTCAGCAGAGTGATGCGGCAGACAAGAAAGCCAATGCAATTCTCGGCTGCATCAATAGGAGTATGGTGTCTAGATCGAGGGAGGTACTGGTACCACTCTACTCTGCTTTGGTTAGACCTCATCTTGAATACTGTGTCCAGTTCTGGGCACTCCAATTCAAGAAGGACATGGTCAAGCTGGAGCAGGTCCAGAGGAGGGCGACCAAAATGGTGAAGGGCCTGGAAGCCAAGCCCTACGAGGATAGACTTAGAGAGCTGGGTATGTTCAGTCTGCAGAAGAGAAGGTTAAGAGGGGACATGATAGCTATGTTTAAATATTTGAAGGGATGCCATGTAGAGGAGGGAGAGGGCTTGTTTTCTGCCACTCCAGAGACCAGGACAAGGAGCAATGGATTCAAGCTGCAGGAAAGGAGATTCCACCTGAACCTCAGGAAGAACTTCCTGACAGTCAGGGCTGTCCGGCAGTGGAATATGCTCCCTCGGAGTGTAGTGGAGTCTCCTTCCTTGGAGGTTTTTAAGCAGAGGCTGGATGGCCATCTGTCGGGAGTGCTTTGAGGGTATTCCTGCATGGCAGGGGGTTGGACTGGATGACCCGTGTGGTCTCTTCCAACTCTACATTTCTATGATTTCTATGATTCTATGATTCTATGACTTGAAGGCACACAACAGCAACAAACATGTTAAAGCAGGTTCAGAGAAGGGTAACAAGGATGATAAGAGGTATGGAGAACAAAATATACGAGGAAAGGTTGAGGGAAGTAGGCATATTCAGCCTGATGAAGAGCCTGTCACATTGGGTGTACTCCATGCCATGTGGATATAGATTATACTATTAATGTAACATAAGGTTTGTGTGAATAAGAAAGTGTGATACAAGAAACCATATGGTTGATGTTGGATATGGGTTAATAGCTGAATGTCAGTTGTAAATGGGTATTTAGCAAGGCTGGTTAGGAATGGCTTTGTTTACTTAGAAGTGATAGCAATCAACAACTGATCTATTATGCATGAGCTTTCAAGTACTTTAGTTAGAACTGCTGTTTACAATAGGTTACATATCAAAGGAAAGAGTCTGGGAATCTCAGCCTAGGGAAAAGGGATCAAAGAGCATAGGCTAGGACAAAATCACCTCTAGGCATCTGGCCAGTGGTAAGTGAGATGCTCAGAGAAAAGAGATAAAGGTAACACCAGAGATGGAGAAATGTTTTAGATCAACGTATGGGAAGTTAATTCCTTGGGAAAAAACTGGAAGTTTGGGAAAGGAGTATATCCAGAGAATCCACCAATGGGCATCGCGAGTGTGTAACATTATATAACCCAGTGTGTGTTGTAAATCAGCTCCAGCAACAGTTGTAAGCTAAGCATCCTGTACCTCATTAAATGCATTGAGAAAAAAACCTGTGAGGTTTCTTGAGAGTAAATTTTAAATAACTCACTTTAAATAACTCAAGGGCTATCACAAAGAGGAGGGTGCAGGTTTGTTCTCTGCTGCTCCAAAAGATACAACCAGGTCTAATAGTTTTAATTTACAGGAGGGCAGATTAGAATGAACCTCTTGATGGTAAGAGCAGTTTAACAAAGTAACTGATTACCTAGAGAATTGGTGGGGTCTCTGTTACCCCAAAATGTAGGTGCCATGAGGGCCACCCTGAGACGCCAGTACCTCCTTGCAAAAGTGGGGAAATAATTAGCACAAAATCAGGAGGCTAAAGAGAGGAGGGCAACTTAGTAAGACCTTTCTACCAATATTTACAGGCTCATGCAGGAAAGAACCAGCCAGAGATTCAAATGTAAGCTAAAAATGTGTTTTATTGAGGGGAATTCATTCATACATACACACAAGATACATACAGTCAAATATTCACACAAGAGCTGACTGAAGGATAAAGGGAGGAAAATTATGGATAGAGAGGCTGAGGGTATGGGGTTATAATTACCAGTCCAGAAGAGTAATGAAAAAGTTGCAATGTGGTTTAGACTTGTGTCTAAAGACAGACCAGATCATTATTTAGGGCGACATAGTAGGGTCCAGCATTTCATCTGACTGCATCTGACTTCTCAAAAACAAGGGTTTATATACTCTATTGCCCTCTCTGAAGGGGTGTCAGTTAATGGCTCTCCCAGCTTAGTGGACAATAGAAGTTGCAATACAGTTAATAGGCTATCAGTCCACTAATGTTCACAATATTTGGGTGACAAAGACGTAATGGATGTTGTAATAGCTGTCTATTGTGGGTACTACAAGGAAAGAAGGAGGAGTCTAGGTGCACAAGCGATGAGTATCTGTTAATCAGTGTCCTGGTGGGCATCTAGCCATTGTATTCTCTGGGAAAACTCCAACTTCTACTTAAGCTTATTATCCACAGGAACAGCATCTATTTGCCTCACAAATGACCTAGTCATACCTGGAGGGTGTTTTAGGCTTTTGATATCAGTGTCAATTAAAGTGTGTTGCCAATTAAATATGATGCTAATTAGATATAGTGCCCATCCAAATCGCACCATTCCTGGTAGCCAGACATGGGTCCTAACATCTCTTTCACTGGACTTCTTCAAAAAGAGGCTAGACAGCTATCTGCTAAGGATGCTATAACTAGATGGTGTATAAAGTTGGATTCAATAGCCTGTGGGGCCGTTTCCAACTCCTATCATTCTATGAGCCCCTGCTGGTGGAGTGGACCCCTGAGTCACCCACCTTTTGAGGTAACACATTACCTCATACAGATGCCAGGCATAGGCTTAGCATAGAAACAGCTTTCTTGGGTTTAGGTGAAAAGGAGTAATTGAGCTGGGTATCACACGCATACTGGTGACACCTGACCCCAAAACTCTGAACAACCTCTCCCAGCAGTTTCATGTTTATATTAAATAACATAGGGGACAAGACAGAACCAAAAGGGGAGGGCTAGTGGCCAAGGAGCCGAACAAGAATACCCCACTGACAGCGCACCTCCAGGAAAGTGGAGACACTATAGAATAGTACCCTTAAGCCCCATCACAGTGAAGCAACTCAGAAGATTACCATGGTCAATGGCATCAAAAGACACTGAGAGAACACAACAGGGACACGCTCCCCCATCTAGATCCTGACATAAATTGTCCATCAAAGGTAAGCAAAGTTGTCTCCATCCCATAACATGGCCTGACACCAGACTGAAATTAATCTAGATAATCCACCTCATCCAGAAATCCCCAGAGCTGAGAAACTACCACTGACCCCTTCCCAAAAACTGAATGTTGGACAATGGCCTATAATTATCCAATCCAGTAGGATCCAGGGAAGTTTTTTTCAGCAGAGGTCTTACAACAGCCTCCTTCAGGCATGTTGAGGCTCTGTCTTTTTAAAAAGAGGTATTAATCACTCCCACTGCCCATTCACCCAGTCTCCTTCTGGCCCGTTTAATGAGTCAGGATGGGCAAGGGTCTAGTACACATATGGTGCTTTTGCCTCTCCTAGGATCCTGTTCACATCTTTGAGCAGCACAAATTGAAAAGTATCCACCAACATTGGACAAGCAGAGGCCAGGACCACATCCACCAGCTATATCAACTTTAGCATCCAAGTCAGAACAAATCCAAGCTCTTTTATCAGCAAAATGGTGGGCAAATTCTTTGCAGTGTGCTGTTAAGAGGCTTAAATTCTCCTTTGAGCCAGATCATAAGATCCCTGACTGCTCACAACAGCTCTGCTGGACAGTTCTGAGAAGATGCAATTGTGGCTGCCAAAAAAGTCTTATTTGATATCTTTATTATCCAGCCACACAGGCCTTCAAAACTTTAGCCTGTTTTCAGTAGAACTTGCTTCGAGTTTTCTGCTAGAGTTCCTCTCACTCATTTTATTGCTGCCAGCTCCTTATAAAACTGGTGAGCTGGTTTAACTCCACTCCATGAGTAGGAACACTTGGGGCATTCACATCATTTCATCCTCTGCTCTCTCGAATCTAGAATTTCTGATATCTCGAAATATTGATCTTGTCCCACTGTGATGGCAGGAGACTGGGCTGCTGGAACTGGACATCACATCAGTCTTTGGTGCAAGTTTGAGTAAGCTGAAATGAAACACAGGGTGGATCTGTTTGTAAGACAATGTAGTTAAATTCTGTAGTTAAATTCAGGAGTCACTGCGTTAATTAATTTATTGTCTCTGAAGGATCCTATGCATTTGGGCCCTAACTTTTTTGAAGGGTGGGGGAATTTTATGAATTTGGTGGGCAGGTACACTTTATCTCCAAGTGTCCCAATTCTTTTCCTGTTTGTAATCTGCCTGTTTTTGTTTTTGTTTTTTTGGTACATATCTTTAGTCATGGTCCAATGCAGGTACAATGATTGACCATGTTGCTTTAACCTTGTTAATCCAAGTAGCCACTGGTTGTATGTCAGTTTGGATGACCTAAAAGCAGGAGTTTCAACATTTGCCCATACACAATTCCAAATGGGGCATATCCAATGTTCTGGTGAACTGCATTGTTGTATGCCATTTCTGCAAAAGAAATCAAGTTTTCCCAATCATTCTGCTGTTAATATAACAATACAGATATTGTTTTAGTACTTGGGTCACCCTTTCCCATTTATCCATCAGTTTCTGAGTGATGAACCATGTTCAATTGTTTTAGAAAAGCCTTCCAAAATTGTGCATTGGTTACCCAATCTGTGACAATCTTACTAGGCACCCTGTGTAACCTTTATACATGTTGCAAAAGCAAGTTTACCAGTTGTGAGGCTATGGGCAGGGATTTGGAAGGTGTAAAACAGGCTTGCTTGGAAAATACGTCTGCTATTACCCAAATGACCATTTTCTGGTTACTCTCTGGAAGATTAGTTATAAAGTCCATACTAATGAGATCTTAAGGATGGGGCAGGGGATTGGAAATGGCTGCAATAGTCCTCATGGTTTACCCCACGCCCACTTTTGTGCACAGACTGAGCAACCTTTTACATAGTTCTTCATGACTTCTCTCAGTTTCTGCCACCAATGGTTCCTTCTGACTAAGTGCAAGGTTTTAAGGAATCCAAAGTGCCTTGCTGATTTCATGTCATGACAACTCTGTAAGATTTTAGTCTGCAGGGCCTCAGGCACATAAACTTTTTCTCCTTTGTACCACAGCTTCCATGATCTATGAGTTCTGCTTCGTGGTTGGTGACCCAGCTATTCTACTTGGTGGCAACTTTTAAGTTTTCTAACAGGGTCTCAGGAACCTCTCTGGGAAAGTGTTTCCCTTTTGTTTGGCTGCAAGTCACTACCACCAGTCTCAACTGCTGGGGAGTGAATACCGTGTCAACCACCTTTAGTCTTTGACACTCACGCTGAGGAAGGCATGACAATGCACCACTAAGAAATTCTTTTTACAGGACAGATATTTAATAGTGAACATGAATTTGTAGAAAAATTTGGCCCACTGCTCTTGTTTGAGACTCAGCCTGTGGTGGTGGTGGTGGTGGTGGTGGGGTCTGCATGGCAACCAACTTACAGTGATCTGTCCATATTTCAAAAGGGCAGCTGGCTCCCTCTAACAAATGTCACCAAGTTTCTAGGGCATACTTGTTACCTCCAATGTACTCCCTTACTTGGTCTGACATGTCTTTGTATTTGGGCCACAGTTTTCCCTGCTGTTATGGCCCTGCGCCCCCCCCCTCAAGTTGCCCATGTTTTGGGGTAACAAGATTGGTGGAGTAATGTGGGCAGCACCCTGTTTTTCTGTCCCATGAGTTGACGCATGTGGTGCAGGAGACAGATGTAGGAAACTGTAGGAAACCCAGTCAAATCCATAGGAACATGTGTGCATGAGAATCTTGTGTGTTTGAGCCAAAGGGAATCTGTCTCTGTCTTGGTAAATGCCTGGCAGCCACACCTTATCTGGTCACATGAGTTTTCTGTGAGCCACAGTAGAACACAAGGGCTTTGCATGTGACTGTCCTGGGAATCACTTCCAAACTTGGGTCTGTGGTGTGGGATCCAGAGTTGGGGCAAGACACTTTAGGAAAAAACACATACATCAAATTTGAAGCACCTAGATTGCAGAGGAAGGTAAGGTTAGGTCCTCTGAACCCATTCTGTGTGGTCTGCATGTCATTCCAGGTCTGCGTGCCTTTGTATTTGTTAGGATGGATAGGATGCCCCAATCTCTCTTGAATTGGTAGCTCAGCAAGGATAGCTCCTTGTGAGACTCATGGTCTGCACATCTTATGTTGCAGCGACCAGTAGTTTGGGCAGTGCACACCATGTTTTTGGTTTTTTGCCAGGACATGGAGGAACGGACATTCCATCCAAAAAAGCAGCTGTAATAAAAGCAGGACTCAGGTCCCAAATCTGTTGTTCCCTGCTGTTCAGCCAAATAGTGTCGGTTTTTTTGAGGTTCATTTCCCCCCTTAGTTGTTCTGTGCATGGCAGACACTGGAGATTCCCACATGGACTTCAGGAAGTTTTCCCGTCCCTGAGTGCCTGGTCCTCTATCCCCAGTTTCAAGCATGTGTCCTGGCCAGTGGAACTCGAAGGAAACATGTACAGGCATTCTCAAATTAATTGGAAAAACTATGGAAAGCATTTGGTGTTTTGCATTTGTGTTTGTGTGCACAGGCATGTTAGAACACACCCTCGCATCTGTTGTTAATCAATTGGATATCTTAATTGGCAGTCTAATTCCGTAAGATATTCAAAGACCAAAACAGAATGGATTAACTTGAGAAATGGGTTGTGAAAACCGGAAGCAACCCTTGGAAGAAGGAATCCTTTAAGACTTCCAATCCCTTTGGTACCCTGCATGAAGTCTATCACACGCAGTCTAAGGAGAGGTAACTTTTCGGCCCCTCCAAAGATGTAAAGGCAGCTTGGGATTTCTAGATGGCCTTAAGTGAAGCCACAGGCACCAGCCAGGAGCTCACCAGAATGACCGAGAGGCAGGCCACTGAATTAGGTTGAGGGTCCTAAATCAGATGCTGCTGGCAGACAAATTGGCCTTTTTCACTGCAGCCCAGAAGGCCCACTTTAAATTGGACAGTGCCTCAGTGGAGATTCAGGCCTCTGGAACAGGCTGACCACTCTGGAGGATGAACTTGCCAAAGTGCACCATGCTGCCTAATATCTTGCCAGTCAGGTGAAGGTCCAGCACATGAAAGTAAGCCACAATGCTTGTGATCACAAGATCACCAAGCTGAGCCAGAGGCTAGCTACTTGGGAGGTGTTGATTGCCAACATTTGCCCAGAAGCTTTGTCTCTTTTCCCTGTGCATTCGCTGGAGGAGTCTCTTCTAGAAGATGCATACCCACCACACTCCTTACAATCCTGACTGTGAAGAGCCAACACCACTCAAGCTGGTCAAAATATACTAACAGTGACCAAGTGGAGTGGCAGTTCAGCCAACAAGGTAGTGAAATGTAGGAGATCAAGGAAAGGATCCCTTGGGCAGCTACAGAAGCCAGAGCCATTACAGAGCAGTTAGGCCCCCTGAACAAGGATATGGGCCTAATGTAGCTTAATGCCATTGCCCATTCATATCCCATGGCCAACAGGCAGGACCTGATCCAGTTGGCTTGCCTCTGTATGACTCCTAATTTCTCAGAGCAAATTAGGAGAGTGTCAGATCTCCTCTGAGAGTTTGGAGCAAGTAGGAACACTAAGGTCATCCAGAAGGGCATGGATCCCAAATTGTGGGAACCCATCCAAATGGTGACCTACTCTAACCATGGTCCACACACCCAGTACAACAGGGCAGGTGGTCCAGGTAATCTGGGTTCTCATGGTATCTCGGGGAGAAGGATGATCATTCCAGTAGTAGCAGTAGTCAGAAGTGGAGGGACCAGCACAGTATCTCCCTTCCCAGCACAGTATCTCCCTTCCCAGCAATGACCATGGCTGAGGTGGCACTTCTTTATACCCTGAGCAATGGCAAGACCAGGTTAACCTGAATCTGACCTCAAACTCTTGCCAACAGATGGGAGAGCAAGATAGTCAATGGCCAGGGTCTGAAGAAGAACAGTGGCCTGTGTGAGAGCTGTTAAAATAAGCAGGAGCTGACATGTCACAGTTCTATCTGCGCTCTACTGTTGAGCTGATTGATGCTCTTCTTAAGCTGCAGAGTGGCTCTGCTGCACCAGCACAGCCTGTGGATGCTACTGCACTGCCATCCGAAGGATGCCCACAGTCGACTGAGGTTTCCCAAGGTGTTGTGGCTCACCTGGAGTCTGACACATGGGGGTGGCCAATGGTCAAGGTGGGCATCACAATGGCATGGGTAGAGACACCCGCCATGCTCCTGGTTGACACCGGAGCTGTGCAGAATATCTTACACCCTAATTTAGCTGTGCGTGGGAAACGCACTTCCAAGACCATTACTCTGTCAGGGTATGGAGGAGGCTCTCACTGGGCAAAGATCCAGAAGGACATACCAATCACAGTAGGTAATTACACACTAGGATCAGAGCATGTGAGAACAGGAAGGAAAATCATGGAATTAGTGTTTTCCTTTCCTAATGAGGCACAAATTAACTGTAGACATGGTGAATGGCTTGTTCTGGCAAATTGATGATGCCCCCTACTTTGGCTTGGCTATATATCACTGTGCTGCCCCTAAGGAACCATGACCGTTGCAACCAATTGAATATGACCCCGGACATTGGAATTCCCACAGGTCTGAATTATGGACAAGCCAGAATGTGGTCTGGTAGAAAATGCCTATGTCCTAATTGAAGGAAAAGATCCATCACTGTAACAGCAACACAAATATCCTCAAGAGGTTGAGGAACGAACTGGCAAGACCACAGAGGGTTTGCTAAAGTGGAATGTGATCACCTCCATCCGTGATGCCCCTCTATGGCCCGTCCTTAAGGCAGATGGGAAGACATGGCAGATGTTTGTAGATTTTCATGCTCTTAATGCCACGACTCCCCCAGTTGCCCCCGTGGTAGCTAAATATAATGAAATTCAGTCAGCCATCACTGCAGGTGCCAAATTATATAGTGTTATGGACTTGGCTAATGCTTTCTACTCAATCAAGTTGCATGAGTCGTGTGGGTACAAATCTGTGTTCACATTCTGTGTCTAGCAGTACATCTTCAAGTGTACCCTGCAAGGTTTCCATTCTAGCCCCAGCATTTGACATGCCCATGTGGTAAAGATGTAAGAAAAACTGAAGCTGACTTCACAGCCACACATTCTGTCCTACATGGACAACATTTTAGTACATGCACCCACTGAGAAGGAGACCAGGGAGATAACCAAGGCAGTCTTCAGTTTGATCAGGGACACCAGGTTCAAGGTGAACCAGGAGAAGACCCAGTTGGTCATAACTAAAGTGAAGTTCTCGAGACTCTCTCTGTAGACTGATGGATGTACACAGTGTGCGGAGGTGATCTCCAAGCTTGCTGCACCCACCGATGTATACACACTAAGAGCATTGTTAGGAACTTCTCCCAGGACTTCATTGAGTCCTTTGTGGAGAAGTCACACCCCCTGTTATGCCTTTTGAAAAAGGATGCTATGTGGAAATGGGGACTTGCCCTGCAGAACACTTTCACAGAGCTGAAACTCAGCTTAGCAAGTGCCTCTGCCCTTGTTCACTCAGATATGTCAAATCTGTTCTACATCCAATTGGTTACATCTGAGCATAGCAACAGCACTACGCTCTCTCAGTTGCACACAGCCAAGCACAGAGTCATCACATATGTCTCTCTTGGCCTGAAGCCAGCTGAGCAAAAATACAACCTATGAGAGAAGGTCTACATGGCCCTAGTGTGGAGGCTCACCCACTGGGAATTCATTGTGGGAGGCGGATGAGTTATCATCCAGACTACACACACCTCTCTCAAGTACATTCTGTCACACAAGATCCAGGATGGACAAGTTTCCATGCAGGAATCGTGAAGTGGATTCTTGCTCTAGTAAACCATGGGGTCAACTAGAAGAAAGAGTAGAATGAGGCTTTTGCTCTGTATGGCTTGATTTTCGTGGGGCAGCAACATGAGTGTCCCCTTCCCCCCAACTGTGCACATTCGGTGGCCAGCACAGTGAAGAGAGTCATTTGAGGAAGCACGGCTACAAGGCTTTGTACGCTGTTTCAGTGACAGCTCACCCTCCACATTGCTGGCATCCCAAAGACAGGCTACAGAGCTATCTGGGTGGATGTCTCCTTTGTGTTATAAAGATCTGTAAGACCTCATTCCAGCCAGGTGGCCGAGGTGGAAGTCCTGCAGGCAATCCTGGAGTTTGAGTTACTTGACTACCCCCTTGCCATCTACACTGATACAGATTAGTCTGCTAAGGCAGCCACGATTTGGCTTCTCATCTATCTTGTGAATGACTGGAACACCTCAGACGGGAAGACCACTGCCCACAAGGACAAGTGGCTACACATAGCCACTTAAAATCAAGACCATACAGCCCCTACTTGGACTGCACACACGAAGGGCCATCAGAAAAACACTTCCAATGTGTGCATGTGGAACAACCATGCCCATGCACTCACTTGGGAAGTGGCTCTTAAGGACGATGGCTCTATAGACACCACACCTATGTGTTCCATCAATGTGAATCCCAAGAAAGTCACCACGATCCCCTTTTAGATCTGGCTAGCCTCCAGAAAGGAGATCCTCAGTTGAAGGAACTGGTAAACGAAGGGAAAGATGCCACTGGGCAGTACACCACTGACGAAAAGGAATGCATCATTTGCGCCATGGACAAAAAGGGCCACCCTCACTGGCAAATCTAAAGGAGCGAAACTTGTTTGGGAGTCAGTTTTGAGGATAAAAATATTGCAAAAAATTGGAACTCAATTTAGAAAATGCCACCCTCTAAATATCTACTCAGATTAGAGAAAATGCATTAAAATATTCATAAAATGATATTATTAACCACTCAAATGCCATAAGATTAATAATGAGGATACTGAAGGCATGCTGTGGCAAAATAGGTAACTGGAATCATGTGGCAAAGATGTTCAAAATATGTGATTCTGGGAGGATGCATTAGGATGGATCAAGCAAATGTTGGGCAAAAAAAATTCCACTTCAAAGGGGCACTACTACTAATATCTATATTTGCAAGTGTTGGGCACTCAGCCTGCCAAAATAATGGGCACTGCAATAGCCATTAGTGGGGGGGGGGGGGCAGGTGCCAAGCACGGAGGGATGGGAATGTGAAATAGAATACAGCTATAGCTAGATAAGAAGCGTGCTAAACTGAGAACTATGAGGGGGGAGCCGTAGAGTAGCTGCATAACTCTTTCCTCCATTCAGCTTCTTTTCAGTTCAAACACTGAAGTCATGACCTGCAAGAGTGCTAATAAAGTCTGAATTGGAATAGAACTTGTTGCGACTTGGGTCTGTTTCTGACAAAATGCTAGAACTCACTGTCTTCTCAACCTCAACACAACAAGCACTTTGAGATGTCTCAAGCAGGTCACAGCAATGGGGAGGATGACATCCAGATGGAAGAAGAAACTGGAGCCACTGCCTCAGATCGTCAGACCCAGACACCAACAATTTGCACCAAGATGGGAGCAACCTTCTACTCCAGGACTTCAGCGGCAACTGGGAGAACTTGGGCATGGAGAGAGAGAGAGAAAATACCAGATGGTGTGAGAGGAGTAGAGCAACAAGGTGGGATTCTACCGGGACTGATGCTGCCTTATGGGAACAACTGTGTCTAAGGACAAAGAAGCTGAGGATCTTTGGGAGCAGATGGCTTCGCTGCATGCTTCCCTAGGTGACTGCCGAGCCACCTTCCCATGCTACGACAGGTCTACCCTGCAAGGTGCCGCGAGCATGGGCAGTGCTGGAGCAGTGGCACCCCAGGACAGAGGCCCTGCCTTGCAGCCAGGCCAACAACCTTTCAGAGAACTGAAGGCAATCTATGCTGGTGAAGGGGAAATTCTCACATATTTCCTAAATGTGGCTTCAAACCACATGGCAGACTATGGCAACAGTTTCCCAGATGACGCAGCAAGAGTGAGAGACATCAGTCAGCATTTCCAGGGTAAAGCTGCGGAGTGAGTGGCCTCCCTCTTTGATGTTCAAGCTCTGGAAATGGTTGACCTCAATTTGTTTATGACCAGCCCGTGGGAAAGATTTGAAGACCCCTTCCTGCATGAACACACTCGCCATCTTCTGCAAAAGCTTCAACAGGAGAAGGGAACGGTGGCTGACTACTTGCGTGAATTTTGCCACCTGATAGCAAAGGTTCCTGAATGGCTGGAAACTACCAAGATAGCCTTCTTCCAGGAAGGGTTGCAGCCTGATACCTTGGATCGATGCCTAAGCCAAGGGTGCCCTCCCTCACTTCTCGGCTGGATGCATCTTGCAAGTCAAGCATTCCACAGAGGAGAGAGCAGAGGGGGGTGGGTCTGTGAAGACATCCTAGACCAGGTGTGTTTACAGGCTTGTGGGGCAGTGCTTGTTTGTCTGTTTGCTTGTTTTTGTTTAGTCTCCTTGTGCTGGCCGTGTGCTCTCCCTGAGCACACAGTCTGACTAACGAGGGGGAGGAGCCAGCTAGGGGGGAGGAGTCTTATTAGGAGCTCCCAACTGCACGCGCCTTTGGCGCGTGCTGTTGAAGTCCTCTACTTCAATCCTTCTAGTTTAACCCTTCGCAATCAGTAGAGCAGACGTAGCTTATACAGCTGAATTTCAGAAGGAAAGCCCAGTTATTCTTTCTAGAACTACTTCCTATACTACTCTCTATAGTATCTAGGATGGAAGGTGAGGCAGCTGCCGTGGTCACCTGTAGCACTTGTGCGATGTTCCTTTTCTTGCCACAAGATGTTGTCGGGTACACCTGCGCCAAGTGCAAGCTGGTGACCTTCTTGGAGGAGAAGGTTTGCCAGCTGGAGGCACGAGTTTCTAATCTTCATCTTATTAGGGAAAGGGAGCAGTTTTTGGATAGGGCAGAGAAGACGTACCAGAAGACCGAATGCACGGAGGAGCTGCCAGATCAGGAAGTCAACACACTGTGCCAGGAAACGGAGGCTTGGAGGAATGTCACACGTAGGAGCAGAAGGTCCAGGAAGGTAACAGAGACTCTCAACCTACACAATCGCTTCAAAGTTCTTGGCCTTATGAACGATGAGGAGCACCAGGAGGAGGGAACAGAATGTCAATGAGAAGGAATCCAACTTCAGCAATGGGAACTAGATCAACGCTCCCAGTCTCAACAGAATGCCCAGGCAGTCCTAGATGAACATGCTCATCGAGGAGCCCTGGAGGAGCCTCAGAGGAGGCAAGTTCTGGTTGTTGGGGACTCCTTGTTCAGAGGAACCAAAACGGCAATTTGCAAACCGGACAAGCTCAACCGAGAGGTCTGCTGTCTTCCTGGGGCCAAGATCAACCACATAATGGAGAGGCTAACCAGGCTGGTCAAGCCTACTGACCATAAGCCCCTCATTTTGGTTCATGTCGGAACCAGTGACACTGCGAGGAGCAGCTTTTACAACATCGCAAAGGACTACGAGCTTATGGGGATGAAACTTAAGGACCTTGGTGCGCAGGTGGTTATTTCGTCTCTCCTCCCTGTTCAAGGATATGGCGCACGAAGGGAAAGGGCAATAGCAGAGGTCAACAACTGGCTCCGCACATGGTGCCACCGGCAACGGTTTGGGTTTTTGGAAAACGGCCTGAATTTCCATGAACGTGGGCTTCTGGCAAAGGATGGGTTGCACCTCATGAAACTTGGCAGGAATGTTTTTGCAAACAGTCTCGCAAGGAGGATTAAGAGGTCTTTAAACTAAGTTCCACTGGGGAGGGAGACAATATTATTCAAGGCCAGGACTTGGCGAGCGCAGGAGGAAAAAGCCCAAATGATATTGGACAAGTAGTACAAGCAGCCAGTGGCGGGAGGAGAAGAAACTATAGTACAGGACTTGCAGGAAGGGCCCGGGGGCTTAAGTGTCTCTACACTAATGTACGGAGTATGGGAAACAAGCAAAATGAACTTGAACTCCTAGTACAACAAAATAAATACGATTTGATAGGCATCATTGAGACCTGATGGGATGAGTCTCAGGATTGGAATGTAGGAATAGAGGGGTATAGCCTATTTTGTAAAAATAGACCAAACAAGAAAGGAGGAGGAGTAGCCTTGTATGTCAAGGATGTTTTCACCCGTGAAGAGATCCGTGACTTAAACCCAGAAAGCCAGGTCGAGAGCATCTGGATAAGAATTAAGGGAGCGAGAAACAATAGGGATATTCTGGTGGGGGTTTACTACAGACCTCCAACCCAGACTGAGGACCTTGATGACGCCTTCCTCAACCAAATGACCGCGCATTCAAAAAGGAGAGATACAGTAATAATGGGAGATTTCAATTACCCGGATATATGTTGGCAGTCAAACTCTGCCAAGACAGCAAGGTCCAGAAAGTTTCTTGCTTGTCTTGCAGACAATTTCATAGTCCAGAAGGTGGAAGAGGCCACAAGGGGATCAAATATTCTAGATCTGATCCTGACCAACAGGGATGACCTTGTCAATGAGGTAGAAGTGGTTGGATCTTTAGGGGGGAGTGACCATGCCCTATTGGAATTTGGCATTCAGTGGGAAGGAGAAGATAAGTGTAGCCAGACACTCATCTCAGATTTTAAAAAAGCAGACTTCTGTAAACTTAGGGAGCTGCTGGCTGGAATTCAGTGGTCAAGAATAGTGAAAGGGAAAGGAGTTCAGGAGGCATGGGAGTTCCTTAAAAGGGAGATACTGAAGGCACAGTCTAAAACTGTGCCAATAAGGAGGAAAAATGGAAGGCATCTGAAGAAACCAGAATGGTTGACTAAAGAACTCTCAGCTGAGCTAAGCGTTAAGAGAAACGTGTACAGGAAATGGAAGAAGGGGGAAACCACCAAAGAAGAATTTAAGCAAGTAGCTAGGAGATGTAGGGAGGAGGTCAGAAAGGCTAAAGCACAGAATAAAATTAGGCTGGCCAGAGACATCAAAAACAATAAAAAGGGCTTTTTTAAATATGTCCGTAGCAAAAGGAAAAAGGAGACGATAGGTTCGCTGTGCAGAGAAGATGGCGAATTACTAACAGGGGGAAGAGAAAAGGCAGAACTACTTAACACCTTCTTTGCCTCAGTTTTTTCCCAGAAGGATACAAGCACTCAACCTGGCGGTTGGGGAGCAGGTGAGGAAGCAGGGGAAATGAGGCACATAATAGGTAGAGAGGTGGTACAGGAATACCTGGCCACACTGGATGAATTCAAGTCTCCAGGGCCAGATGAATTTGTAACCTAGGATATTAAAAGAACTGGCAGAGGTCATTTCGGAACCGCTTGCTATAATCTTTGAGAAATCTTAGAGGACAGGAGAAGTTCCAGCAGACTGGAAGAGGGCAAAAGTTGTCCCCATCTTCAAGAAGGGAAAAAAAGAGGACCCAAATAATTATCACCCAGTCAGCCTGACATCAGTACCCGGAAAGATCCTGGAGCAGATCATTAAGCAGTCAGTTTCTAATCACTTAGAAACCAATGCGGTAATCACGAGAAGGCAACATGGATTTCTCAAAAATAAGTCATGCCAGACTAATCTTACCTCTTTTTTGATAGAGTTACTAGCTTGATAGATGAAGGGAATGTTGTGGATGTAGCATTTCTCGATTTCAGTAAGGCCTTTGACAAAGTTCCACATGACATTCTTGCAAAGAACCCAGTAAAATGCGGGCTGGACAGGGCTACTGTTAGTTGGATTTGTAATTGGTTGACTGACCGAACCCAAAGGGTGCTCACGAATGGCTGCTTTTCATCCTGGAGAGACGTGACCAGCGGGGTGCCACAGGGTTCTGTCCTGGGCCCAGTGCTGTTCAATATCTTCATCAACGACTTGGATGAAGGAATAGAGGGCATGCTCATCAAATCTAGAGATGACACCAAATTGGGAGGGGTTGCTAATATGCCAGAGGACAGGATCAAAATTCAAAATGACCTGGTCAGATTGGAGAGCTGGGCCAAGGCTAACAAAATGAAATTCGACAGAGAGAAGTGTAAGGTCCTACACTTAGGTAGAAAAAATGGAATACAGAAATATAGGATGGGGGACACGTGGCTGGATGGCAGTACATGTGAAAGGGATCTAGGAGTCTTAATAGACCACAAGCTGAACATGAGTCAGCAGTGTGATCTGGCAGCCAAGAAAGCCAATGCAATTCTCGGCTGCATCAATAGGAGTATGGTGTCTAGATCGAGGGAGGTACTGATACCACTCTACTCTGCTTTGGTTAGACCTCATCTTGAATACTGTGTCCAGTTCTGGGCACCCCAATTCAAGAAGGACATGGTCAAGCTGGAGCAGGTCCAGAGGAGGGTGACCAAAATGGTGAAGGGCCTGGAAGCCAAGTTCGGGAGGACAGAGCTTGACCCAGACCAGTGAGATGGAGAAAAGCCCCTCAGAATCTTCTGGCAATGAGTGGGATTGGGAGTCCCCTCCCAGCATGAGTAATTACAGGCTGCAGGGGGCATTAGGAGATGTTGCAAGGGACTCATTGACTCTGGGTGCTGTAAAAGTTTATTGCACCCATGTGTAGCCAAAGAACCGTCCCTGGAATTTGAGCCACCGAGAAAAGCTGTTAAGCTAACCCAGATGGACAGAGCCCCTATGAAAGCGGGGGGAGATTCTGAACAGCCATACGCAGCCAGTAAATGTGCGAGTAGGGAAAATAATTGGCACATTGCAATTCCTGGTGCCTGAGTGCATAGGGTTTCACGTTGTGCTTGGTTATGACTGGCTGAAAAAACACAACCCCACAATATATTGGGGCTCTGGCTTGGTGAGCCTCAGAGACAATGAGACGAGTGTTAGGAACCTGTGGAAGCCAGCAGGCACCAGGAACTCCGAGGGGATGGCTGCGGGGATAACTCAAGCTGAACTGGAAGCAAATGTTTCCCCTGAGTACTGAGATTTAAGGGAGGCTTTTGAAGTTCGGGAAGGTAACAGCTTGCCAACCCATAGAGAGTTTGACTGTGAACTGAAGATGATCGAGAGTGTTATACTGCCCAAGCCCAAGCTTTACCTTGTGTCACCAACAGAATTGGAGATGCTGTGTGAAGGAATAAACAAAAACCTCCAACACAGATTTATAAAACCCTCCACGTCCCTGGTGTCATCCCTGGTGTTTCTCCACAAAAACAAAAACAAAAGAAAAGACAAGATCCTCAGGCTGGTAGTTAATTATGCTCCTCTTAACCAAATTTGCATGTCAAGTGCTTACCCAATACCTCTAAACAAGGACATATTGGGGCAATTGATCCAGGGGAACTATTTTACCAAACTTGACCTGGCAGAAGCTTTTCATCACATTCGCAAATAGATTACAAATGGATGCAGCCAAGGTGAAAGTAATACTCAATTGGAGGGTTCCCTGCACAAAGAAACATCTACAGCAGTTTCCTGGGTTTGCCAATTTCTATAGGAACTTTGTTTCCAATTTCACGGAAATCATGCTGCCACTCACTGATATGCTGAAGGCTATGAAGTCTGCAAACCTTAAAGCTCCCAAGCAGGGAGCGATATGCATCGCCTGGACACCTGAGTGCCAGCAGGCTTTTGACAGGCTCAAAGCCCTGTTCGCTATCAACTACCTTTTGAAACACCCGAATCTTGCCAAACGGTTTGTGGTGCAGACAGATGCAAGTGACCTTGCCATGGCAGCTGTGTTACTCCAACATGATGATGATAGGGCCCGGAAGCTCTGCACTCTCATCTCTAAGAAGTTCAACCCTACACAAAAGAGATGGGTGGTGTGGAAAAAAAAGGTTGCAGCAATCCACTATGCTTTAACCACCTAGCACCATCTGCCTGGAGGGTTTGACGCCGTTCAAATTTCCAAATCGAAATTTTGAGGTGCTCCAAACAGAAAGGAAACTCAGCCCCAAACAAGCATGATGGGCAGAATTCTTTCAGCAGTTCAATTTTCAGATCGTCTCCAAGCCTGGCAAGTCAAACACCTCAATGGATCCCCTCTCCAGGCTTCCCCAACATGAAGACCACAGTTCCAGCACACAGCCGAAAGCCAGTACCCTCTTTACACCCGAGACCTTGGGACTGGGTGTAACAACTCACAGCCAAGCAAAAACTGGACAAACTGTCAGTGTCATTTTTGACAAAGAACTTCAAGATGCCTTGAAAGCCAATTATGCCAAAGATCCCTGGTTGCAAAACCTTCAGTTCCTGGTCTCGTGGAGAGACAGAATGGATCATGTTGGAGAGAAGGTCTACGTTCCCCCTCCTTGCAGAACAGATGTCTTCAAGCAGCATCACAATATGAAATCAGCTTGGCATTTTGGCTATTTGAAAATGCTACATGCCATTCAGAAATCCTTCTTCTGGCCTTCACTTTGCAAGGATGTTGAACTATATGTCAAAAACTGCCCCACTTGCATTATGAGCAAATCTCGAACTGCCAAACCACATGGGTTACTTCACCCTCTCCCTACTCCTTCCAAATTTTGGGAATTAATTTCATGAGACTTCATTGTGGGGCTTCCATTTAGTGGAGGTTATCAGGCAGTATGGGTTGTCAATGACCAGTTTTCCAAACAGTGCCAGTTAGTTCCCCTGAAGTAAGTGCCCACTGCTGAGAAATTAGCTCAGCTCTTTATTACCCACATTTGGCATTTGTACAGAATGCCTACTTACATGATCTCTGACAGGTATCCAGTCTTCACATCTAAATTTGGGAAATGTTTCTTAAAAGCCCTGGGCACAGAGCAAAAACTCAGCAGCGCCTATCAGCCTGAGACTGATGGACAAATAGAGAGAGTCAATCAAACTCCTGAGCAATATTTTCACTGTTATGTCAATCACACCTAATCAAACTGGTCCTCCCTACTCCCCTACGCTGAGTTTGCTTACAATTCTGCTGTCTACGCTGCCACTGGGAATTCGCCCTTCGAGGTTGTCTATGGACTTTCACCTAAGGCACTTCCACCACTACTCACCTTGTTGGAGTAGCTCCCCTGCCATTTATGAATTGATTTCCAGCATTTCCAAAACATGGAACAATGTCCAGGACTCCATCTGCAGAAGAGAAGGTTAAGAGGGGACATGATAGCCATGTTTAAATATATGAAGGGACATCATGTTGATGAGGGAGCAGGCCTGTTTTTCACTGCTCCAGAGACTAGGACAAGGAGCAATGGATTCAAGCTGCAGGAAAGGAGATTCCACCTGAGCCTTAAGAAGAAATTCCTGACGATCAGAGCTGTCCGGCAGTGGAATATGCTGCCCTGAAGTGTGGCGGAGTCTCCTTCTTTGAAGGTTTTAAAGCAGAGGCTGGATGGCCATCTGTTGGGAATGCTTTGATAGGTGTTCCTGCATAGCAGAGGGTTGGACTGGACGGCCCCTGTGGTCTCTTCCAACTCTATGATTCTATGATTCTATCAAAGCAAAGCAGGCCTACAAAGTACAAGCTGGCAAAAAGCGGGTACCACATTCCATCTATAGACCTGGGGACCTAGTGTACCTGTCAACCAAAAGCCTCACCTGCTTGCACCCCTTTCACAAACTTGCTCCAAAATACATAGGGCCGTTCCCCATTGAAAAAGTGATTAATGATGTGACTGTGCAGTTAATCTTGCCCCCCTGAATACAAACTGATTAACCCTGTTTTTCATTGCAATTTGATCAAACCAGCTCCCTTGGGCTCTTCGACTTCTGTTCCTGATCCTGCACTTTGTGACGTCTCTGCCATCCTAGATTGCCATTGTCGACACAAAGGATGCCTGCGGTACCTGATCCTCTGGAAAGATTTTCCACCTCAGTTTGCAGAATGGGTCTCTGCCACTGATGTTTTTGCTCCTGACCTAGTTAAATGCTTTCACCTCTCTCACCCTAACAAACCTCACTGTTAGCTTTGCTTTTGCCACACTAACTTTTCTTTCAAGGGGAGGCAGAATGTCAGGCAGTCAGCCCACCAAGATAATAGGTATTGCAATAGCGATGGGGGGGGGGGAGGCAGGTGCCAAGCATGGAGGGATGGGAATGTGAAATAGAATGCAGTTGTAGTTAGATAAGAAGCCAACTAAACTGGGAACCGTGGGGAAGGGAGAATCATAGAGTAGCCACATAACTCTTTTGCTCCTTTCAACTTCTCTTCAGTTCTAACACTGAAGTCACGATCTGCATGAGTACCAAAAAAGTCTGAATTGGAACAGAACTTGTTGGGACACAGGTCTGTTTCTGACAGAAAGTGAAAATGAAAACTTGTCAAATAAGGACCTTATGGCACTTACATAAAATGCTGAAAGATTAGAAATAACTAAATCATGGAAATCACTGAAAATCTGCCAATACAAAAGTGGTTAAATAGAATATGGTCCATAGCTTTTTCCAAAAAATTAATACACAATGTAAGAGGATCAAGAGAAGACATAAAAGAAGATACATTTGAAATTATTTGAAGTCATTTTTTTCTTTACAATAATCAAGGCAATACTGGACGTAAACCTCAAGACAGATTTTGGAAAAATGATTTTTGACAGTTATTATTACCATTTAACAGCATGAAATTATTCAGAAGACAATTTACATTAATGGTGATTGACAGGGCAAAGGTTTATGACTCCATGATTTTGTGTTAAGAGGGTGCAAGAGACAGATAGAAAATGTTTTCTAAAAAATGTTTTCTGTTATGCATCTGGGTTATACTTATTGTTGGGTAAGTCAGAAAATAATAAAAAAGAAAAAAATTAAAAATTAACAGGAGCTCCTTTTTGTGAAATAACAACTGGAGTAAAACTGGGAGGGCTTGCTCTGTTATGACAGGAGGTACATGACTACTTTTTAAGGTACTCCCTCAACTCTAAGGTGGACATTAACATGCTCTGGGACCAGACAATTTTCAAAGATGGTCCTGTAATTTGCCTCCTAGTTCATTTGCAGATTGCTTTTCACACCTTGTTTTGGTATCCCATTACACTTTGATCCCAGCCATATAAATAGGTAGGTATGTTTAGATACTATTCTCCATTAAAGCATCTGAAAAAGTGGATCGAGAGTCATGAAACTCACGCTAAAATAAACCAGTCTTAACGGTGCTGCTGGTTTAATTATGATGCTAGGATCCACGTTAGAATTTCACCTGTATCACAGAGTTGGAAAAAAGCTTGTAAAATAGGGATGGGATGAATCCAGAATCTTCCGAATCCGAATCCAGATCCACATCCCTGGAAGGTTCTGGGAATCCACGAATCTCACAAATCTCAGATCTTTCGAATCCTTTTTTCAAAAAGGGTTTAAAAAAGCAAGGAAAAGAAGTATAATCTTGGGCAAGACGCACTCTCTCGGCCTTAGCAAAAGCCTACGCGAAGGCAAACCTCCCCCTGAAAAAATCTGCCCAGGACAACTGTCATAGTTTTGCCTCAGGATCTCCCTAGATTGAAAATGACATGAAGACCCTTTCTACACAGGCAGGAAAATGTGTATTAATCCCACATTTTCCTGCCTGTGTAAACAGGACTACTACAGTACAGGGATAATCCAGGTCAAAACTGGATTTTCTTTGCATAGCTCCTTATGGCATCCTGGGGGTTGTAGTCTGATGATGCACCAGCACACTTTGGCAGAGAAGGCTGTGATACCTTATAAAACTACAAACCCCAGAACTGTGTATGAAGGAGCTTTGCAAGGGGCTATGCAAAGGAATCTTTCAGCTGTTCTTGAAAGCTCACGATTGTACCTTCTAGTCAAGTGCTGAACTTAAATATTAAATGTTTAATTTAAATATATTAGAATACAACCCGAGATGTAATTTCTGAAATTGTTAGCAAAGGCCATTATTACTCCAAGGGAAAAACTCCCCTATTTGCCATCTTCCTTTATGTGTCTGGTCTCCCAGGTTTTCAGGCATCCTGGTCTCCAACAAACTATTTGGTTGGTGGATTCGAAAGATTCAGTTTGCCTATTTTGGTACATGGATTCGGATTCGCAAATCTCAAATCCTTGCCCAGGATTTGAGGATTCGGTTGGCCCATCCCTATTGTAAAATGACTGACTCATGCGCAGTAGCGTTTCAGAAAGTTCCAGAGCTGAGCAGCTTGGCGGGAACCCCTCCCCCACTCGGTACTGAGCATGCTCAGTCCTGCCAAGCCAATGGTCTTCCCTCAGCTTTGAAGTCTGCCAAGGAAGGCACCTGAAAGAGGGAAGCCTGGGCAGGTGTGTGCGAGGTGTGAGGCAGATGACCACTCAAAAAACACAGTTACAGGTAAGCAACCTGTTCTTTTTCTTCGTGGTCTCTGTGCCTCACACAATGGGAGAATAAGTAGCTTAGAGAATAGAGGACAGCACTGCACAACCAAAGCGGGCATCACGTTGGGCTCTGCAATCAAGGCGGTAGTGGCGGACAAACGTTGAAGGTCGCGTCCATGTAGCCACCCAACAAAGTGCCTGCAGGTCAACTCCTTTGAGGGGAGCTGCCAAGGAGGCCACGGCCCTGGTAGAGTGAGTGTGAAGAGGAGACGGAAGTCGTTGCCTGGCGAGTTCGTAGGCAAGGTGAATTGCCTGAACAACCCACTTAGAAAAACACTGAGTGGAGACTTTATGACCTTTTTGACGTCCACAGTAGCAAACAAAAAGATGGGGAGTGAGGTGAAAGGTTGAAGTTCATTGTAAATAGAAAGCCAGCACCTGGCACACGTCGAGTGAGTGGAGAGAGTGCTCAAGAGGTGAAGATGGTTCAGGATAGAAAGTTGGAAGAATAACATCCTGGTTAAGGCTGAAGTCAGAGACGACTTTAGGGAGAAAGGAGAGGTCTGGGCGTAGGACCACCTTGTCCCTATGAAACATCAAGAAGAGTTTGTCTGAGCGTAGCACAGTCAGTTCCCCCACCCTTCTAGCTGATGTGACAGCGACTAGGAATGCTGTCTTCAGAGTAAGGAGACAGTGATCAGATGTGGCCATAGGTTCGAACGGATGGTGCATGAGTTGGGAGAGGACAAGAGACAGCGACTATGGAGGAAGAGGAGGAGAAAGAGGGGGATAGAGGTGTTGAAGGGCTTTGAGGAACTGTTTGACAGTAGCATTTCTGAAAAGAATTGAAGAAGGAGAATCATGTGGTTGATAGGTGACAATGGCGGAGAGGTAGACCTCAAGAGAGGAGAAGGACAGCCCTTGTTCTCTTAGAGAAAGGATGAAATGGAGCACTGTTGATAAGGCAGCAGGGGAAGAAGCCTGAGCGTGGGCATCTGCAAAAGCAGTGAACTTGCGCCACTTGTACTCGTAGGATCTGCGAGTGGATTCCTTCCTAGAAGCCATGAGAATGGTAAGGATGGCTGGAGAGTCTAGAAGGTTATCCTTCAAGCATGCAGATGGAAGTGAAGGAGGTCTGGATGAAGCATGCAACCGTCCGAATGCGAGAGGAGGTCTGGTGTGTGTGGAAGGGGTACCTGATGGCCCCGGGAGATGGTGAGGAGACGTCCGAACCAATGCTGCCTTGGCCAATAAGGGGCTACAAGAACAGCGTTTGCCTTGTCCATGGCAATCTTGGCCACCACTCAGCTCAAGAGAGGAAACGGGGGAAAAATGTAAAGGAATCCCTTGTTCAAGGGAAATTAGAATGCGTCTCTGAGAGAGCGGTGCCCTGTGCCGGCTCTGGAGCAATAGCGGGGACGCTTCCTGTTCTAGTAGGTGGCAAAAAGATTGACGGATGGAGTGCCCCATCAGGACACTATCCAGCAAAAGGCGGTGCTGGAAAAGTACCACTCGTGATGGCAGGCGGTGTCTCTGCTCAGCGTGTCCACTGTTGTCAGGGATTCCAGGCAGGGAACCCTGGGAAAATGATCAGCCCACTGCAAAGGTGCTGCATCATGCTCCAGCTGTGGGTGATTGCAAGGTTGCATCAGAAACTGGGGTTGTGTGCAGAAGGTAGAGGGAGGTGTGCAAACCTCTGCCTGATTGGTTGTAAATATGTATATAAGAAAGCAATCCCCAGTATGTATCTGTCTGTTGACCAAACCGGTGTCTGGCGCAAGCCTTTGTCCGTCTGTTCCATGTTGTGTACATAACGGAACGTTGCTACAAGATAAAGTGCCTCCTGTTTGGAAGAAACCTCCGTGTGTGAGTATCCTTACTGGGGAACAAGGCTGCTGCTGTTGGCTCGCTGCCTGTGGTTATTCAGCTGCATCTCTGTGGGGCTGAAACTCCTATCATCCCCCAACAGTGGTTATGGGCCCAGACCCACAGTGCACAGCATCCACAGCGCACGTGTAGTTGTTTTCCCCTGGATACTGGGACTGTTTTTGACTGTTTGCCTGGCTCTCTGGTGCATTGGGAGTCTGTGTTTTGGCAGAGAGACAGTTAATCTTCAGTCCGGAGCTCATCAAGGTCACTGCAGCCAGCTGCTTTGTTTGTTGAATTTTTCCTTACGAAGGCGGCAGCATGGCTGAAGGAGGTTATCTGCGTTTTGAGAAACTGTCTGACTCTAATTATCAAAGCTGGCAAATTTATGTGAGAGCCGCTTTGACGAAGGAGAACCTGTGGCACGTTGTGGAAAATGAGGGACAGCCCCCAGAAGGAGTGACTGCCCAAATAGCTGCGTTCAGAGGTGCGGACGAAAAAGCCAAAGCAGTTATTTTGCTTACTTTAAGTCCTTCCCAGTTGATTCACGCTGCTGCTGCAGAAACAGCATATCAGCTGTGGCAGGCTTTGAAGCGTGTGCATCAACCTTCCTCGTGTTTGTCCAAGATGTTATGGACGAAACGGCTGTATAACACAAAGTTATGTCCCGGAAGCTGTGTGAGAGAGCACCTCACGCTGATGAAACAGCTTTTCCAAGAGACAGCTGAAAGGGGGGTAAAAATCCCAGAAACGAAAAGAAGTTTTATCCTGCTGGGAAGCCTCACTAAGGAGTGGGACTTTTTGATGCACAGCCTGCAGGGAGTGCGTGAGGAGGAGCTGACTGTAGACCTGGTAGCTGGGAGGATCCTGGAGGAACTCCAACGTAAGCAGTTCGATTCCAGACTGCAGTCAGAGGGAGAGGCGGCTCCTGAGGAAGAAGCAGGAGTGTGCAGCTATGCCAGACGCTGCTACCGATGCAAGAGGGTCGGCCATCTCCAGAAGGACTGCAGAATGCCAGCGCCCAGCAGAGGGAAGAAGACAGCCCAGAAGCGGAGGGGCGTGTCATCACAGGCTGAAGGCCATGTGTCTATGGCAAAGGAACAGTCTGAGAGTGGTGTGTGGTTGCTAGACAGTGGTGCAACTCACCACATGGTGAACAATTTAAAGCTGTTGAATGATGTAACAAATGCAAATATAACAGCAATTTCTCTTGCAGATGGGGCACCAAGCAAGGTGCAGAAGATGGGTACTGCATATGTGCCATGCTTTGGTAAATCATTCAATAATGTGTTGTGTGTTACCAACCTGCAGAATTGTATTTTGAGTATCTCCCAACTGACCCGTGAGGGTTACAAAGTGGTGTTTGAAGGGGAGAAATGTACAATAACTGAGAATGATGTGTTTTGTGCAAAAGGGGTGAAAAAGCAGGGGTTGTACCACATGTTGCCCAAAGGAAAAGTGGCAAACGTTAACCCATTGTGTAACAAACCTCTACATGATAAGTGAGTACATTGCCTCCACCGAGTGATGGGGCATGTCAGATACAAAAGTTTGCAGGAGTTAGCAAAGGTATGCCCTGGCTTACAAGTCAGAAATTGCCCTAAGTTTCAAGATTGCTCTGTATGCAAAAAAGTGAAGGTAAAGGCTTATCCCATTGCCAAGAAAAGCAAGTGTGTCACCCAACGTCCTTTTGAGGTTGTACATGCAGATTTGGCTGGGCCATTCAAGCCAACTGAAGGGCAAAATCATAGAATCATAGAATCATAGAAATGTAGAGTTGGAAGAGACCACACGGGTCATCCAGTCCAACCCCCTGCCATGCAGGAACACCCTCAAAGCACTCCCGACAGATGGCCATCCAGCCTCTGCTTAAAAACCTCCAAAGAAGGAGACTCCACCACACTCCGAGGCAGCATATTCCACTGCCGGACAGCCCTGACTGTCAGGAAGTTCTTCCTGAGGTTCAGGTAGAATCTCCTTTCCTGCAGCTTGAATCCATTGCTCCTTGTCCTGGTCTCTGGAGCGGCAGAAAACAAGCCCTCTCCCTCCTCTACATGGCATCCCTTCAAATATTTAAACATAGCTATCATGTCCCCTCTTAACCTTCTCTTCTGCAGACTGAACATACCCAGCTCTCTAAGTCGATCCTCATAGGGCATGGCTTCCAGGCCCTTCACCATTTTGGTCGCCCTCCTCTGGACTTGCTCCAGCTTGACCATGTCCTTCTTGAATTGGGGTGCCCAGAACTGGACACAGTATTCAAGATGAGGTCTAACCAAAGCAGAGTAGAGTGGTACCAGTACCTCCCTCGATCTAGACACCATACTCCTATTGATGCAGCCGAGAATTGCATTGGCTTTCTTGGCTGCCGCATCACACTGCTGACTCATGTTCAGCTTGTAGTCTATTAGGACTCCTAGATCCCTTTCACACGTACTGCCATCCAGCCACGTGTCCCCCATCCTATATTTCTGCATTCCATTTTTTCTACCTAAGTGTAAGACCTTACACTTCTCTCTGTTGAATTTCATTTTGTTAGCCTTGGCCCAGCTCTCCAGTCTATCCAGGTCATTTTGAATTTTGATCCTGTCCTCTGGCTTATTAGCAACCCCTCCCAATTTGGTGTCATCTGCAAATTTGATCAGCATGCCCTCTATTCCTTCATCCAAGTCGTTGATGAAGATATTGAACAGCACTGGGCCCAGGACAGAACCCTGTGGCACCCCGCTAGTCACTTCTCTCCAGCGTGAAAAGCAGCCATTGGTGAGCACCCTTTGGGAATGGCCAGTCAACCAGTTACAGATCCATCTGACAGTAGCCCTGTCCAGCCCACATTTTACTAGCTTCTTTGCTAGTAAATAGGTATGTCCTGGTAATTGTAGACAGACATACCAGGTACTCCTATGTCTATCTACTGAAAGAGAAAAGCCAAGCAGCTGAAAAGTTCCAAGAGTGGGTGAATGCTGTTGAGAGGGAATTTCCTTACAAAGTAGCCAGTCTTGTATCAGACAGAGGGGGAGAATTCCTGTCCAATAGCCTGCAAGCCTGGATGCGTAAGAAAGGCATAAGGCATAAAACCACCAACCCCGCATCTCCCGGGGAGGATGGTCTTGCAGAAAGAAGAATTGGGCTGTTAAAACAAATGAAGGACTGTATGATGGAGGATGCCCAAGCCCCAGCAGGACTTTGGGGAGAAGCAATAAAGACAGTAAACTACCACATAAACAGGTTGTGGAGCTCAAGTGTGAAGGAAACTCCATATTACCTATTGTATGGTAGGGCGCCAAACCTGAAGCATCTACGTGTTTGGGGTCAGTTTGCTAGTGTGTATGTTCCCCCATGTTTCAGAAAGTCTAGAGAGGAGAAATCTAGACGGTTACGCTTTGTGGGATATGAAGGTAACAAATATAGATTTCTACACCATGCTGGCAAAATAGTGTATTCCAGGAGTGCAAACTTTGAAATCCATTCAGGATGGGATAGACTGCACTGTAACCAAGAGGTTTTGATTCCCCTGGGTAAAAGTGTGAAAAGTGTTCCCGTAAGTTCTGAAAATGGAGGGGCAGTCATGTCTGATGAGGAAAAGGAGGAAAAGCCTGGAACCTCATACGACTCCTCACCACCACCTAGCTTCAAACCTGGGACTGCACTCAAAGAAAAGCCTCACACTGAGAGCAGCAGTAGCCCTAGCGAAACTGAGTCTGGAAGAACTAAGGTAATCATCCCCAGGAAGTCCAAGAGGGTAAGAAAAGCCCCTGTCAGATTTGTTGTCCAAGGGGCCAAGCTGTTCAGTGTTGTGGCTAGTGAGCCAGAAAGTTATTGGGAACTGTTAGAGTATCCCAAGGAGGAACAGGAGAAGTGGAACACTGCCATGGACTCTGAGTTCCAGTCACTCGTCGAAAGAAAGGTCTTCCAGGTGGTAGACATGCCCAAAGACCAGAAGGTAGTCGGGTGCAGGTGGGTGTTCAAATTAAAGGACATGCCTGATGGCACACAGAAGTGTAAGGCACGCCTGGTTGCAAAGGGTTTCTCCCAGGAAAGGTTCACCAACTTTTACAAGACTTTTTCTCCCACAGCCAAACCAGAAAGTCTGCGGATGGTATTAGCTGTTGCTGCCAAGAGGAGAATGGTTGTTCAACATTTTGATTTTGAAACAGTGTACCTGAACGCTGATCTAGAAGAAACAGTCTACATGGAGCAACCACCAGGGTATGTTGGCACAGAAGACAACAAAGTATACCTGTTGCGCAAAGCTCTCTATGGTCTCCGCCAAAGTGCCTGCTGCTGGAACAAATGCATTGACCAGCAGTTGGTGGCACTTGGGTATACGAGGAGCATCGCGGATGCATGCGTATATACTAAGGGGACAGGTGACAACTGTGTCGTAATGGTGATATATGTTGACGACCTTTGTATTGCAGCCAGAAGCGCCAGTGATGTAAGGCGTGTGCAGATGGAGTTGAAGAAACGATTCAGGCTAAAAGATCCAGGAAGCCTGAAGTGTTATTTGGGTATTGAAGTGGAGAGAACCAGTGAAGGCGAAATTTTTCTAAGCCAAAAGAAAAAAATCGACAGTCTTGTTGCTAAATGTGGTCTGTGTGATGCAAAGGCAGTCAGGACTCCCATGACAACAGACTTTGCAGCTTTGGAAGCAAGTGAGCTGTTTGTGAACCCTCAGCTGTACCATTCTGTCATTGGAAGCTTGTTATTCATTGCTAACAACACGAGACCGGATATCAGTTTCACTGTAGGACTGTTAAGCAGGAGAGCTTCCAAACCCAGACAGATAGATTGGGTGGCTGTAAAACGAGTCATCAGATACCTCAAAGGTACAAGGGATCTGTGCCTGAGAATGGTGGGAAGCCAAAAAACACTGGAATGCTATGTCGATAGCTCTTTTGCTGCTGACCCAGCAGACAGGAAGTCAGTGACTGGGTTGGTAGCCAGGTATGCGGAGAGTCCCATAGTATGGAGAACAAGAAAGCAGAGTTGCGTGGCGCTCAGTACAACAGAGGCAGAATTTGCAGCATTATCAGAAATGGCCAGCGAAGTACAGTAGCTAAGACAAATGCTGACAGATATCCAAGAGCCCTGCAGCATACCTCTGGAAATACATGAAGACTCGCAAGCTTGCATAGCAATGCCTGAGGCAGAAAACTTAAAGTGTAGAACTAAATACATTGGGGTACGATACCAAAATGTAAGACAAATGATCCAGGATGGGATTTTGTGCTTGCGGTATTGTCCATCTGAACACAATATTGCGGATCTGCTCACAAAGGCACTTCCAGTTGTAGGCCATGAGAAGTTGGCAGGTAAATTGGGCCTTGCCACCAGAGTGTAAGGTGGGAGATGAATTGTACCCTTGCATGTATGTATCATATATGTGTATAGCATAACATGTATGGTTAGTGAAAACGTCCTACACAGTGGCCTGACCATTTTGGAGGGGATTGTCAGGGATTCCAGGCAGGGAACCCTGGGGAAATGATCAGCCCACTGCAAAGGTGCTGCATCATGCTCCAGCTGTGGGTGATTGCAAGGTTGCATCAGAAACTGGGGTTGTGTGCAGAAGGTAGAGGGAGGTGTGCAAACCTCTGCCTGATTGGTTGTAAATATGTATATAAAAAAGCAATCCCCAGTATGTAATTGTCTGTTGACCAAACCGGTGTCTGGCGCAAGCCTTTGTCCGTCTGTTCCATGTTGTGTACATAACGGAACGTTGCTACAAGATAAAGTGCCTCCTGTTTGGAAGAAACCTCCGTGTGTGAGTATCCTTACTGGGGAACAAGGCTGCTGCTGTTGGCTCGCTGCCTGTGGTTATTCCGCTGCATCTCTGTGGGGCTGAAACTCCTATCATCCCCCAACAACTGTAGCATTGTCTTGTCCTGCCAGGTGGACTGCAATTGGTGGATCCACAGTAGGACGCACCAGTCCCATATCTGTAACGTGAGATGGAGCAGGAGAGAGGAATGGATGCCTCCCTGCCTACTGATGTAGCAGACAGTTGTTGTATTGTTGGACAGAACCTGGACAGTCCATCCTATGAGGAGTTTCTGGAAGGCCCAGAGGGCTTTGAAGATTGCCAGAAGCTCCAAGGCATTGATATGCAGATACTTCTCCAGTCTGGTCCAGTGGTCCTGGATGACGAGGCAATTGCAGTGGGATCCCCAGCTGAGGAGGGAGGTATCGGTGGTGATATTAAGGGACGGACAGTGTTCGGTAAAAGGCATTCCGGACAGTAGATGGTGAGGCGACAGCCACCAGCAGAGAGAATCCTTGACAGGACATGGGATCCAAAGCATACAACGCTGGTTGTCAAGGAGAGGATTGAAATGCCTTAGGGACCAGTGTTGGAGAGGGCGGGCACGGAGATGAGACAGGTAAGTGACAGAAGTCGTGGCTGCCATGTAGCTGAGGAGCTGTTGAATTCAATGAGTGGAAATGGAAGGGCTGCGCAGAATCGCGGCTGTAGCTTGGTGCATGACCCACATGTGCTTCATGAGAAGGAACGCCATGGTGGAAGTGGAGTCCAAGGTGGCTCCGATGAAATCCAGGGTGCGCATAGGTTCCAAGTGAGATTTCTTGGGATTCACCCTGAGACTGATCAGAAAGCAGAAAAAGGGTGAGATGGATGTCCTCGTATAGCTTTTGCCTGCAGAGTGCCAATAACCAGCCATCGAGGTAGGGATACACCATAACGTGTTTCGTATGGAGGTAGGACACCACAGGGGCCAAGCACTTGGTGAAGACCCTGGGGGTGGTGGACAGGCCGAAAGAAAAAACTTTGTACTGGTAGCACACATTGTCGACAGCAAACTGGAGGTACCTTCTCTGCTAGGGGCGAATGGTGATATGGAAGTAGGCGTCTTGCAGATCTATGAACAAGACTTGAGGAGAGGATGCTTGAGGAGAGGAAGGATGGAGGACAAGTTGACCATCTTGAACTTCTGGGGGGAGATGAAGGAGTTGACCGCCCGGAGGTCCAGAATGAGTCGAAGGGTGCTGTCTGCCTTTGGTACGGTGAAGTACCAGGAGAAGAAGCTGGTGGATTTTGCCAAAGAAGGCACCCTCTCTATGGCCCCTTTGTGAAGAAGTATATCTATCTCCTCGAGAAGAGCAGGACTGGAAGGTGTGGAATAGAAGACGCCCAGACGAGGAGTATTTAGAAACTCGATGGTGTAACCAAGATGGACAATGTTCAGCACCCAGGCGTCCGAAGTGATGGTGCACCAGGTGTTGAAGTGGCAGGACAATCCTGGGGCCTTGGACAAGGGTTCTGGAAAATGGAAGAGTGTAGAGGTGGCAACCTGTGAGAGCAGTCAAAAGTGAGACTTCATGGCAGACAAAGACTTCTTAGAGGAGGGCTGGCAACGCCTGCAAAATGGCGAGATGAAGAGACCGGTAAAGAAGATTGTTGGGAGGACTGCTGTGGAGACCACGACCAATAAGAGTAGGAGGAACGCTGCCATGAAGAGCAGAACGAAGGAGGGCTCCTGGTCTGAGTTGATGGATAGAGACCCATTTTCTTCGCTGTGAGGTGAGCTTTCATGTGGTGGTCTACGGTACCGTCTGTGGTGGCATGGAAGAGAAGATCCTCTATCCTCTTTCGATTATCCTCAGTTAGGCCAGAGGACTGAAGCCAGGGAAAACGGCAGAGAGCAATTGCACCCACCATGACCCACGCTGCAGCCTCCACAATGTGCCGAGAAGACTGAATCTGTTGATTGGTGAGTGCAACAGACTCACTGTAGAACTGAATAGCACTGGTCCGGTGATCATCAGGAAGACGGAAAATCAAGGGAAAAACTCTATCCCAGATATTCCTCTGATAGGCCGCTAGACAGGCTTGGGTGTTAGAGACTCTGGCAATCAAAGAAGAAGCTGAGTAGAAACGGTGGCCAAAGATGTCAAGATGACAACCTTCGTGATCAGGGGGAGTCATGTGAGCTCTCTTACCCCCCTTTGTCTGGGAGGACTCAATGATGATGGAATTCGGAGTGGGATGATTGAAAAGGAATTCCACATCCTTACGTTGGGTCCGATACAGGTGTTCCAATCGATGAGGACGGTTGAGACCACGGATGTTTAGTGACTTCCTGCAAGGCTGCAAAAACGGAATTGGAGCCATTGTGGCATGACATGCATCAACATAATGAAGCACCATGTCCTGGACCATTGGGACAGGTCCAGAAATATCGAGGTCCAGCGCATTGGCCATCCTAACAAGGATGTCAGAGAATTGTTTGATGTCCTCAGGTGCCGTATCTGGAGTTGGTTCTCTAAATATAAGCGGAGGGGAGCTGTGAGATGGAGGAGTAGAATCGGAGGAATCACCATCAGAATCATAAGCCTGACGACGGAGAAGACGGAGGCAGGCAGACTTTTGGGCTGGATTTGATGAAGATGCATCAGTACCGATGATCGAACCGGTACCAAGGTTGGTATTGAAGTTGGTACCAGAGCTGGAGCCGATGAAATTGGAAGAACGGCCGGAATAGGCGAGTCAAGGGACTGAGTCAGAAGTGTTGCCGACGAGGTAGGCAGAGGAGGAAGGGCCGCATGATCCTCTAGCAGAGGCCAAGAGACTGTAGCAGTCACTCGTGGTGGTGGAGAGACAGCCTAGTACCGAGGAGAGCGATCACGGGACTGATGACAGGAAGGAGGAGATAGAGAACATCAGTAATAAGCATACCGGGATCGAGAACAGGACTGAGAAGGGTGGTACCGAGATGGATGGTGGAAGTGTAGTCGTGAGGAGGAGTGCGATGAGACTGAGAGTGGCGATGTCCATATGGAGACCAACAGCGAACATCAGGATGGTATCGGTCATGATAAGCAGACGAATAAGAGTAGTGAGAGCCAGGCTGCTCCCTCCATAGGTGTTCGTGACCAAAGCGTGCTATGTAGGATGCTGACAAAAAGGGTGAATCTTTCCCGGCCGGTGGAATGTTGTAAGTGCCGCGGCACTCATGATCATGACGGCAAGATCAACCTCGATCAGCATGTCCCAGAGAGCGGGCCGCGCTCAAATGAGGTCAGTCTTGGGAAGGAAGTTGAGGGGCGTCCGACGTTGATGGACTGTCCACCTCAGGACAGCCAGAGGCCACTGCCAGAGGAAGGGGATTCTGGGAAGACCCTTCTCTGGGCTGGTCTATGGTCACAGGAGGAGAAACAGTCAGAGTAGGCCAATGGTCCGGGTCCGAAGCTGGGTCCATCGGTACCGGAACAGACAGTATCAGGAGCTGGATTGATTCAGGCACCAGAGAGAGAGTCGAAGCCTCTGTCTCCTCCAAAGTGACACGTTGGGGCTACGTTGGAGGAGGTGTTGGTAAAGGCCCGAGAGAAGTCGATCGAACAGCCAACAGACAGGCAGCAGGTGAAGGAGAGCGATGTTTCTCCTTCTTCTTTTTCTTGGTGCCACGGAAGAATGGTGTGAAGAGGCCCACTTACGCTCCACTAGAGTAGGCACAGTGCGAGGCTGCTGGGTTGAAGCCAGCTGTGAAGTAGAAGAGGCATCTCCAGAACTAGAAAATTGAGGAACCACTGGCATCTTTGAAGACTTTGGAATCCTTGGCAGAGAGGAGATAGGCAGCAGAGTCGATGGAGTGCATACTGATACTAAGGGCACCTTAGATACTAAGAGGATGAGGTCGATACCGACTTAGTCGAAGGAGAAGACTGTGATGCCAAGACGCCTCGAGATGGATGGGTTGACACCGAAGTGGTAAAAAGAGCCATGTTAGAAGCCGCCTGATCCGTCAAGCGAAGAGCCTGCTCCCAGCAATAGGACTTCAAGCGGGAAGCCCTATTTTTCAGGGTTTGCAAGGTAAAATCCTTGCAAATAGAACAGGCCTGAATGTTATGGCCCTCTCCGAGGCAGAACAGGCACTCGGAGTGGGCGTCGGAAAGCAAAACCTTTTGGTTCAAAGTTACACATAGTTTGAAGAGTGAAGACATAAGGAGGATAAGGCGTCCTTACAGTTTTCCTGGAAGGGAAGAAAAGAAGTCTGAAGAAGAGAAGTGCTCAGCAGAGGAAACCTTCTGAGCTGCTAACTGATCGGCGGATGAAAAGAAACTGAGGGCTTGACGGGACTGACGTGTTGGCTTGACGGGACTGAGCATGCTCAGTACTGAGTGGGGGAAGGGTTCCTGCCAAGCTGCTCAGCTCTGGAACTTTCCGAAATGCTACTGCGTATGCACGAAGATTCCCATTGTGTGAGGCACAGAGACCACGAAGAAGAACTATAGCACCCCTAAGATGACCCAGCATGTTCTGCTTAAATAATTTCAGTAAAAGAACCCACCACCAATCAAAGCAGATTGTTGTCCTAGGAAAAGCTCTCATTGTTAGGAAAAATTCAGAGAGCTGGTTATGGCCTACATAGTCCTATACAGCTTAGGTTCATACTATGTGAAACATCATGTCTCCTTATATGAACATGCCTGTGTTTTAAGAGGACTCTTGGGGAGGGACTTATTCTCTTAGTACCAACATCTTTACAATTAAGTTTGCTGAGGATACAGGAGAGACCCTTCCTGATGACTGCTCCCATTCTATGGAACTCTCAGCTACAGAAGACTAGTTTGGCCTTCTCCCTGCTCTCATTCTGCCAGCAAACAAAGAACTTTTTATTTGAGGGGGCATTTGGTGATTAAGTAGCTGTGAGGAAAGGTTTTTACTGGACCATTATTCTTCTTACATTTTTAAATGATTTTATATTGTTTTACTGATATTTTAATACAGTAGTGTGTGTGGGCGTGTGTGTGTGCACGCACGTGCGTGCGTGCGTTTCACTTCTCATTATTAGGTTTCCTGTTGTGAGCTGCCTTGGATCCCATCTGGGAGAAGGGAAGTTGTATAAATAAACAAACTTCCTCTGGTGTTTAGTAGGAACCTGATTCTCTGCAATTTTTACCTAATAGTTCTAGTCAGCCCTTCTGGAACAGCAGAGTGTAATTTCCATTCTGCATAACAGCTTTCAGACATTTGAAGACCGTTATGAAAGTTTTAATTTGCTTTTCACCAAACACATATAACAGTTGGAGAGGAAGAGTAATTCTGGAGAGCAGAAAATAGAAATGTTGTCTACAACACCTTATTTTGTGTAACACTCTTATTTATGAACGTTCTGGTCAACCCTGTGCCACTATCTACAAAATTTCCTTCTCTGGGTACCATGTGACTATGTTGTTGGTCCACAATTCTTACATCTCCTCACCACCAGTTATGTTAGCTATGGCTGACTGTTGATACTGACCATTCCATTTTCTCATTTGAATTTTGAAATCTATGTCTGCATTTTAACTGTAAGAACCAACTACATTTTAACAGTGAGTAACCATTACAGTAGACTCAATCAATGAAGCCACAGCCTTGAGTTTGCAAGATCTGAGCAAGGCTGTTGATGAAAAGGTAACTTAGAGGTTTGTCATTCATAGGGTTACCATAAGTCGGAAGGTGACTTTGATGGCAGTTAAAAACAGTAACACAATGACCAAAAGACCTAACAGATTATTTATTTAATAAAGTATCCAGTCCAATAAAAAATTGAAAGAAATTTTAACTTCAATTCTACTTGCCATAAAATAATGTGTAAAATATATACTTCTGTACATAGTACTTTTTATGAATTGGATCTGAACTGAGATAGCAAACTTATCTTTCCTTTTTCTTTTCCTATGTTTATTTCACCAATCTGAGAAATATTTCAGCATCAACAAGTGAACTGGGATGACAATTCATGCAAGGGCTGGAATGAAATATTGAAGGGAAAAATCTTCATGGAGCAAGATGAAGTGAACAATCCTTTTGTTCAAAATATCTGCAAAACAGAAGCCCATATTTTAAAGGATGGTACATGTACAAAATATCATATTAAGCAGTGGTTAACTTGGGAGGTCAGAATTCAAAACAAAGCTACTCAAAGTCCAGAAACTCTGATCCTGGCCACAGTTCTCTATCACACACTTTATCTTCCTCTATCACACACTTTATCCTCCACACTTAAGTACCTCTAGCAGGAGAAAAAAAATACAAAAGCTATGCCTGAAACAAGTGTAGCCACACAGATGGATTTGAGTCCTCTCTCCCAAATGTGCTGCATTTTAAACTAATTCCTCCATTTTACAAGTAGTTGACAGTAGACATATGTGCACTTGGATCCAGCCCTAAGAATATTTGTCCAAACACATTCACTTTTTGCTTCTACAGAAAGAAAATGCCAGTCTTTTTCAAATTAATTACATTATGAATATTTTACAAACTGCTTTCTGGAACAGCCAATTATTCATTTAAAAGGAACACTTACTACACAATGCTTTTGCTGGATTCACTTGCTGACCTGCAAGCAGCTGGAGAAGTCTCTTAATGTCGATGCGTGCCTCAGCCATGCTCTCAGGGTGTCTCTCTTGAGTTGATTTTTGAGAGGCATGCTCAGTTACTAGAATGGACAAAGAGAGATCTTTTTGCTAACTGTGACTATAGTTCTGGTAAAAATCATTTCTTAATACTTTAAAAGCAAAGAGTGGGCAAAGTGTAATCCTCTCATGCCCTGGATATCTTGCAACCCACAAACTCTACTCTGAGGTAGACAGTAGTGTTTATCTGTAGGAAAGCAAGCAACGTAGCAATTTACTCCAAAGTTGCTGAAACTAGAGTATGGAGTTCACAAGTTTTATATGTTCACATACAAATGTAGGTGCGCAAAGTCATGACTGGAGAGGATCATAGATTTAACATCATCTGATATCACCCCAATCTCATATTTCTTGTCCCTTTTTTCTGGACACTTCAAATTCTCCTAAATACCTTCTGGTGTTTTCGTCCCCATCCCTGTCTCTGATCTTCTTGCCCTCCACAGGATACATTGTAGCAACAAGCAATAAAGCAATTAACCATTTGATATTCTAGAATACACAAGCAAGCTTCAAACACTGTTGTAATCAACATTGTTGTAATCAATCAAATCAGTGCTCTGACTAACTCAAGCATTTCCTTAAGCGGACTACCTTAACTACTCCAATACAGATCCAGCAGACACATTATGACAGGGCCTACACATCCTGAAAAACCTTGCATGCCCTAAAACTGATTTTGCAGGGTTTGACCTCTCCAGGTTCCCTGTACAGTCCTTCTTCTGCCCCTTCCCAAGAGGACAAGCTACTAATTCTGAAAGCTCCAGGAATGGTAATTCAACCTTTTAAATAGGTTACGGGTCACCTCAACATTGTTTAATTTTAAAAAAACTCAAACTCAGAAATATAGTTCTCATCACTGTCAGATTTTTGGTTTTTGTTGGCCATTACTGTCACTCTTTGTGGTCTCTGGAAGGCCCTGGAGCAGAGCATTGGCCCCAGACCACAGCCCTGGCTCACCCCTATTTTAAACTATGTAACTAGGTAATGAATGCAACTTACTCCGAAGAAAGTATACATATGAACAGGTGGCTAACATGAAAAAGTGATCAAAAGGAATATAATACATTCCATGTTAGCCACATGTATATCTGTAAATTTTCTTGGGGGTAAGTAGTTATACAGCTTAAAACAGAGACAAGCCACTGCTGTGGCCAATTCTCTGCCCCAGAACTTCCATAGTTTTGCTTAGTTTAGATGTAGCATTGGTTAAGTCATAGCTGCCATTATGTTGTCTAATGGCAAGCAGAGTATTCGTTTGTCACATACTACCAGATTACAGTACACTCCCAGCACTACGGTCCTCAGGGCCAGTTCACACAAAAGCCTGGACGTACAGAAAAATATTTACAGCAGTGTTTGAGTTCTGCTTTCCCTTTTACTTATTCCTAATTCTTTTCTACTGTCCAGAAGAAGCAAGAAGTCACAGAAGAAATGGAAAAGATACTGGCAGTGGAGATACCAAGAAGACCAGAAGGAGATTCCCTAGCTGGCTCACTGTAGCAACTACCACTCCCCTGAGTTGCTAGAACCAGCCAAGGCTTTGGCACATATAAGCATTTGTTCATAAGAACTTCTGTGAATTGGCCCCCACCCTTTCAATATTTTGAAAATAAAAAAGAAGATTAGCATTTCAGGTTGCTATAACATGCTTTTAAATAGTTCATTCAACTAAGAAGTAATATCATAAGACTCAAGAATTTTGTCCATCACATTTACTATGGTGCATATGCCACTGCCTTCTGGCAAGCTCAACACATCCCAGGCTCTTAAGGAGTTCAGGATGTGCAAGAGTCTGGGGTACACCCTCACAGCTGCACAGTACTTCAGAACATCTTGGCATAATAATAAGATCTTTAGGTATGGGGCTCACTTTGACACTGCATCTCTGATGTGTTTTAAGTTCCTCAGAATCACCACAATATAATAACAAGCCCCAGCCTTTTTTGCTGGAACATGTTTTGCCTCTGTGATTCAAGCATTGTCCTTTTATCCGCCTTGGAGATGAAGAGGAGGGAATAACTGTACAGGTAACTGCAAAAAGTTTCTGAGGCCCCTCAAAGGGCAGTGCAAGTACAAGGACAATCCCTACTCTTCTGGAACTTTGATGGCTAGAGTAGTATAAAGAAGCCAAACTACCTCCCAACTCCAAGCTTCCATGACCTTGTGGGTGGAGGGCAGAGGGTCACAAAGTAAGGATCCTTTCTGAAAGCAGTAAAGTTTTGGTGTCCAATGTTTGATTCATCACCAAGGCCAGCCAAAATCTGTGAACCTCCGAAAGGCAATCTCAAAACCTTCCAATCACACTTTTCTTTCTGAAATACTTCCTTCATGAAATTGTGGAACCAAACCATAGAAATAATTTTCCTCATCATTTTATATGAAACTATAATATCATTCATTCATTTGATTTGGAGTTCTGAGGAAGACAACTAAAGCTTTTAAAGTCTACTTGCCCCAGCTTTCTTTTATAGCAATTATTTAAATATCCTAAGTGCAGAACTCAGGACTTCTGGTCAAGATGTCGGTGTGAGTGACAGCCTGAACCCGCTGGTCACAGTCTGTTGCTGCAGCCCAAATATAATTTAACATCTATACCCCCATCAGGGGGCGAAGAAACCCACTCGCGGACTGTGGGGAGGTCAGGGGTGGCTCACAAGTCCCAAAAGGACCCAGTGCTGGTAAGAGAGGAGGAAGGAAGGGATACTGTTGTGGACGGGGACAGAGACACAGCAATGTCACCATCGGGCAGCAGCTGGCCTTGTCCCAAGAAGCGCCGGCGAAGTACCACTTTTAATTAAACAAACCTCTGTAAGTACCCAATTCAATTCAGACTCATGCAGAGATGAAACTGAGAATGCTAATATACAGTATAATACCAACTAAAACCATATGGTCAAAGTGAAATTCATTAAGATTATTAAGTGTTAAGAACGATGAGAAAACAACAGATAGCCGTAGCGTAGTTGGCAACGTGGCTTGACTCAAAAGGGAATAAAGTGGGGAAAGTGAAATAAACACATTGGTAGAGACTTGGAAATAAGAAACTGATAAAACAATGAAATAATGGTTAATAATTGTTAATCAGACGTTCATAGCTTCATAATAGGCTGATTTAAATCGCGTCTTGGCTTAAAGAGAGTGATGGTACAGGAGGGGAAGAAGTGACAGAGATGAATAGGAAAATGGAGGATCGTGAGCAGAGCGAAGGCAAAAGCAAAATGTCTGAGTGAAGCATGAGAGAAAAGACAGACTGTAAATGGAGGGAAGGTTTTAGTTCAAGCTGGTCTTCCACAAGTCAGCCCAAAGCAAATTGGAAATAAGACTTAAGTCACAACCATGATCTTGGGGGACAGAGGACTAAGTGGAAATTGGCGAGTAGAGGCGGTGGTGATTATTGCGATTTAAGACTGGAACAGAGAATTGTGGAAAAGATTGGAGAACTAGGGAGTGGGAAAGCAGTGGCGACGGTCGTTTTTTGGGATTTGAAAACTGAGAACAGAGAATAGAGGAAGGGATTGGAAAAGCTCAGATTTGAATGTTAGCCCTTGTCGGGCGAATATCATTAAGGCACAACGATTAGCCTTGGGAACAAAGGCGAAGAAGTCTAGGAGAAGCGGGAGGGAACGAACTATAATCCGGATAAGACATAGTATCTCTTTATTTTGTCTAAAAAAACCTGGATGATTGTTTTTTATAGAGGAATTGATTATCTGAATACTGAACATTTGATTATATTACAGAATTGTATGAATTGAATGGAATATATAAGAAGTATATGAATTGAGTACAGGTTATGTTAATGAATTGATTTTTTTTAGTATTTGTATTTGAGTCAAACGTTAAATACAGGCAGATTGGGATCAATATAAATAAATTACAGAAATAATTGGTTAATAGTTTAAGAGACAAAGTGACATGTAAAGATTTACATGAAAAGATTTACTGAAAAGATTTATTGATATGCATACAATATTAAATACCTTTAATTGTAAATATATTATCAATTAATTAAGCAACAGTGAGGTAATAATATAATTACAATCTCCAACAGAAATTAATTACTGATTCATTAATGTATTGATTCAATGATTTCTTGTTGATATTTGATCTATTACTGATTCAACTAGCATGAATGAATTGATATCTTGATATATTAAGTTTTAAGGCATAATTTAATTCTGTTAGAAGTTTAAGTATTAACTTATAATTAATTATCTAACTTATAGCAGATAAAGTGAAACATTGGGGTAATAAATTTAAGCTAAGAGAAGTCATTCTATGTATGTTATAACCCAGTTGTGAAAGGAATAATTGTACAAAGAGTAGTTGAAAGAACAAGGAAAATAAGATTTTATAAAAGGGAATGGCAACAAGTCAAAAAAAGGTAACACAAACACAATTTTACCCAGGGCTCCTTGAGAGAAGAGCTTCAACAGGTCCATCAGGACCCCTCCAAAATTATAGAAGAAATTCCACAAATGAGAACAAATATGATGGAGGAATTAAAAGCAACAAGGACAGAAATTAGAACCACAAGAACTGAGATTAAGCAAGACTTAAAGAAGGAGGTAGCAAACCTGAATTTGAATTTGCAAAAACTTATGAAAGATTTGTCCACACTTCACAGGAAAGTAGATGATATACAGGAAAAAAAATCAAAGATTAGAGGAACAATTGGAACAACTGAAAAAAGAACAGCAACAAGATAAAGAGACTATTTTAAAATTGGAAATGAGACAATGTAACAAGTGTTTAAAATTATGGGGACTCGTGGAACAGGAAGAGGAAAATTTACAGGTGAGAGTTACAGAAATATTGGCAATGTTTATAGGACAACGAGTTAGGAGATCCGAACTGGAAATAGACCAACTGTTTAGAATTGATTCTCCAATTGCAAAAAAAAGAGGTCTTCCACGACACATTGTGGTATACTTCACAAGAGAAAAAATTAAAGATTTAATTCTGGAACAGAGCTATAAGGAGAAATTAATCATTGAAGATACAGAAATTCAGATTCTCAAAGATGTCCCATCATCTATATTAAAACAAAGAAGAGAGTATACATCACTGACCGGAGATCTCCAGAAAATGAAGATAAGATATAAACTGGAATTTCAAGAAGGACTATCTTTTTTTCTTCAAGGGTAAAAGGTATAAAATAACATTGACAGAACAAGTGAAAGAATTCTATGAAACAAATTTAAGAGAAAAAACTAAAAAACCCCAAACATTAAGAAGGAAGAGTACACAATTAAGACAAGGCACTCAGAGAGACAGAACTAAAGGAACATCTAAGGAAGAGGCATCTTTGACAGGTGACAAGGAAGAAATTGCATAGAATAGAAAATCGAAAATCTAAATAATTGAAATAATTTATCAAAGAAAAGCAGATATGAAAATTGTATCGTGGAATGTTCATGGACTAAATTCATTGGCTAAAACATGGAAAATTTTTCATCATCTGTTAAAACTAAAAACTGAGATCATCCGTCTCCAAGAAGAAACATAAAGAGAAATCAGGAGAATTATTTACGAAATTCAAAATTAGGAGAATGCTTTGTATCGTCTTATGAAAAGAAAAAGAGTGGAGTGGCAATTTATATTGATCAGAAAATACCAGCAAAAGAAATTTTTAAAGACAAAGAAGGAAGGTCTTTGGGAGTGGAAATCCAGATAGATGGAAAGCAAATACTAGTAGTTGGAATCTATGCCCCAAATGACAAAAAAGAAAAATTCTATATTGATCTACTGGAAAAATTGGCTACATATGAATACAAGAACTAGATCCTAATGGGTGATTGGAATGGTGTCCAAGATATTAAAAAAGCAAATCATCATCTAAACAAAGGAAAATTGGGACACAGAGAAGATTACCTAATGCTTTCATTGATCTATGTGAACAGTTGTCACTAACAGATGTCTGTAGATATATTCACCCAACGGAAAAAGATTATACTTTTTACTCAGAAACACATCAAACGTGGACCAGGATCGACATGATTTTTGTCTCCAATCATATGTTAAAGGATGCAAAACAAGCGGAAATATTGCCCAAAATTACGTCAGATCATCACCCGGTTTTGTTAAAATTTAAAGATAGAAGAAAAGTTTAATTGGTGATTAAATGACAGTCTGTTGAATGATGAAGATATTGTTAAGAAAGCCAAACAAACAATGAATTTCTTTTTTAAAGAAAATGTAAATGGAGACACAAAGCTGCATACAATCTAGGATACATCAAAAGCGGTGATGCAGCGTTTCTTCATCCAGCAGCAACATTATCTTAATAATAACAGGAAAGAAAAACAGGAAGAATTAACATTAGAGTTGCAGAAGAAAGAGAAAGAATTGAAAGAAAACCCACATAAAAAGGTACTGCAATATGAGATAAAAATACTTCAAAAGGAAATTTCCCAACTGACATTAGAAGAAATTGAGAAAAAATCAAAAGTATTTGAAGGAGACATATTTTGAACAAGCTAACAAAATAGGAAGATGGCTGACCCACAGATTACGGAAAAAGAAAGAAATATAATAACAGAAGAAAAAGAAGGAAAGAAAACAGTCACCAACCAAGACAAAATAAAAAAGAAATTTGAAATTTTGTTTTGCAAATCTCTTCCAGGAAAAGAATATTTCCGCAGATTCATATAAAAATATAACAGAATATCTTAAAAATCAAAAAATAATGAGAATTCCGGAAGACAGACAAAAACAACTGAACAGATCTACTACAATAACAGAAGTTTTGGAAGCTATCAAGGAAATAAAACAAGGGAAAGCCCCCAGTCTGGATGGTTTCACCGCCCTGTATTATAAGACATTCCAACAGGAACTAGGAAAACCATTATTTGCTCCCATCAAAGAAATAATAAATCAAGGAAAACCTCAAACATGGGGAGAATCGACTATCACCTTAATTCCAAAAGAAGGTCAGGACAAAAAGGAGGTGGGTAACTACAGACCAATATCATTATTGAATACTGATTACAAAATATTTGCTTCAATATTGGCCAAAAGACTAAAAATAATACTTCAAGAAACATTCAGGAAGACAAAGTAGGTTTTTTACCGGGAAGATTTATGAAATCCAATATTAGAATGTCCTGAATGTAATAGAACATTACGGTAAAAATCCCAGAGAAAAAGCGGCATTGATATTTTTAGATGCAGAAAAGGCATTCGACAATGTTTCATGGAAGTTTTTAATAAAAGTTTTGGAAGAAGCAAATTTTGGAGAAGATTTCATCAACTAGATTAAGGCTATTTACCAAGCCCAATCAGCTGAGTTAATAATCAATGGAGAAAGAACCAACACATTTAAGATTTCCAAAGGAGTTCGACAAGGTTGTCCATTATCACCCCTGTTATTTATCACAGTTCTTGAAATTTTGATTAGAAAAATAAAGGAAGATCAACATCTAAGAGGACTAAAAATTAGGGGAAGCGAATTGAAAATAAGAGCATTTGCGGATGATGTTATCATTTTTCTAGAGGATCCCAAAGAATCATTGTTGAAATTGTTGAAAATACTCGAAGAATTTGGACAAGTAGCGGGTTATAAACGAAGAAAAAACAACAAGGTTAACAATGAATATGCATAGAAAAGAAGAAGAAAAACTGAAAGAAATTTCCAGATTTCAAATTGCAAAGAAGATCAAATATTTAGGAATAATAATCTCAAAGAAAAATCAAAAACTATTTGAGAACAATTACCAGAAGGTATGGAAACAAATCAAAAGTGATTTGATAAAATGGAATAAACTTAATTTATCTCTACTAGGAAGAATCAACGCAGTCAAGATGTCAATACTCCCCAGATTTATGTTTTTATTTCAAAATATACCAATAATTGTTAATGGGAAACCATTTCATGAACGGGAAAAAGAAATTTCAAAATTTATCTGGGCGAGGAAGAAACCCAGAATAAAGATGAAGATACTACAGGATTCTAGAGAAAGGGGAAGAATGGACTTACCATCACTAAAACTATATTACCATACTTGCTGCCTTGAGTGGACAAAAGATTGAATTTCATTGGAAAAAAATGTGCTGATGGACTTAGAAGCAGACGATATAAGATTTGGATGGCATGGTTATTTGTGCTACAACAAAATTACAGCAACTAAGGACTTCAATAATCACTGTATACGGAAACCACTGATGAAGGTTTGGCAGCAAATAAAACAAGAGTTTCACAGAGAATTACCAAATTGGACCTCACCACAATAAGCCTTCAAAATAACAGGCACAAGAGAAGGCAAGTTACTAAGTTATAAGGATATAATCATGTGGGAAAACAACAAGGCAAGGATGAAGATGGCAGAAGAGCTAGAACAGATGGGACAGAAATTGAATTGGTTGCCATGGAGACAATTAAAAGAAAGATTTAAAATAGATCAAAAATTGATGGGATTTGAAGGAAATGAAAATTAATTAGATTAAATATTAATTGGGAACCACAAAAAGATCATATCCAAAGCCTACAAACTGTTGCTAGATCGAGAAATGGAATAGGAAATAGTTAAAGAGATGATGGTAAAATGGGCCCAAAACATAGGACATCAGATTGAACTTGAAAAATGGTTGAAAGGTTGGAAAGAAGATATAAAATTTACCCCAAAACTAAGCCTTAGAGAAAATTATTATAAGATGCTATACTGATGGTATATGATGCAGGAGAAGCTACAAAAAATTATAAAAAATGGTAACGCTTTGTGTTGGAAATGCAAGACAATGATCAGAACTCATTATCATATGTGGTGGTCCTGTAAATTTGTGAAAACATTTTGGAAAAAAATCCATGAAACAATCCAAAAGATAATTAAGTACAAATTTGAAATGAAGCCAGAGATGTATTTATTAAACATTTTCGAACAAAGTAAAGAAGTGAACAGAAACAAAAAGATAATTCTTTATATGGTGACGGTAGCAAGACTAACTTATGCAGAACATTGGAAAGAGAGGAAAGAAATAAATTTAAATGAATGGAAATTAAAAGTTATGGATATGATGGGATCAGATAAGCTTTCAAGTCTTATAAGAAATTGTTCGATCCAAAAATCTCAGAAAGAATGGAAAGAGGCGTAGGACGAGGCTAAGCACATGGGCATCTCACGGTGAGAGGTATGAATAAGTGAGTTAAGCTTACAATTATAGTACAACATAGTGTGCTATAATTAATAACATGGTACTACTAAAGTATTATTAAAGGAGGCACTTAAATGAGAATGAAATGTGAACAGGAAGGGGGGAACTTCTTGATTATTGTTCTGTATTTAAGAAGCTTGGATACAAGCAGAATTGTGTATTGTGTGTATATATATATGCTTTGTGTTTTTTTCAATAATTTTTTTTTTAAAAAGTGCACAACTCAAAGTAAATTCCATTGTGTTAATGAGAATTAACCTTGATACCGTATTATTATCACATCTGCCACGATTGCTTATCTGACAAGAAAAAGAAAAATGCTTACGCCAAGGAGGATTCCCAAGCTCTTTAAAGTGAGTCGTAACAGAGACTAAATCTGTTTCTATTTTCAAGTTCATCTCTCCTTTTTGGTTTGCTTCTATTACCTACAATGAAAGCAATTCAATCATAATTTCAGAAGTACTAAACAATTCTGCCAACTCAGCTTGTCGTGAAAAAGTAAACAGATCAGAATCTTAATATTTACAATGTGCTTACGTATATAGCTATAAATGCATGGAGGCAGTTGCACTGAAATAGACCAAATAATCAATTATTTCTTTCTAAATTTAATTTAGATTTTTAGTTTTTTTTAAATCATTTTATTCAAAATTCTCATTGTAAAAAAAACATACATATTCGATTGTCAGCTTCAATAGAAATATATCTGATCTTCCACATTGATCTAGATTCCATTTTCCAGATTTCTAAAGACTTAAGATACCGTACAACATTCTACTGTTAATTTATCTGACAGTTCTTACATTTCATTCATCATATTTCCGCTTCATGATATATACCTGTCGCCCACACGTATTATAACTTTAATCATGAATTACGTAGTTCCAGCTGTTAAAACCCAGCAATTACCCGTTACAATTTGCCATTCTTTCTGTATCACATTGTCTGATTTCCCCTTTAATCTCTGGGAGACCATGTCTGCATTTTTATTTTCGATAAATGTAGCCCACCATTGTTCTATTGTAGGTATTTGCTGAGTTTTCCATAGCTTTGCATATTCAATACGAGCTGTTGTTATCATATACAGTAATATTCTCCAATGCTTCTTTATACCAACATCCTCTATAATATCAGTCATATTTAACAAATACAATTCAGGTGTCTTAGCAAACTGACCTTTCAATAATGTACAAATCACATTATGTACTTCATTCCAATATTTCTTAGCTTTTAGGCATGTCCACCACATATGATATATCGTACCAACCTCCCTTTGACATTTCCAACACTGTCCAGTACCTGTATTATAAATCCTTCTCAGTTTATCTGGTGTCATATACCATCTGTGAAATAGTTTATAATAGTTCTCTCTCAAATTCTGGGCTACTGTAAACTTCTGCGTTTTTTTTCCAACTCTGCTCCCAAGACTCTAATTGAATTGAATGTCCAATATTTTGAGCCCATAAAATCATTGTTTCCTTTATTGTTTCTTCTTGTCTTTCCTGCTGTAATATCTCTTGACGGATTTGAGCAAGAAGGTGAGGCGGATTCTCAAAAATCCATTTAACTACTCCAACTTTTTCTTTTAGTTCAATTCCGCAAGTTTTTATGTCCATATGAAACCTTTCGGTTAATTGTCTGTAAGGGAACCAACTCAGTCTTATTCCCTCCTGTTCTAGTTTTTCCCTTGTTTTCATCTTAAAATTATTAGACGCTGATCTCTCAATTATATCATCGTAGCGCAGCCATTTATCTGTATCAGTCCATCTACCAAAAAAAGCCTCTTGCGGTGAGACCCACGTGGGGAGCTGCCTCATGTTTTTGACTTTATAATCGTCCCAAATTTTCAAAAGCGATTTTCTGATATAGTGATGAGAGAAATCTTTATCTATTCTTGCTTTATCATAAAACATACAGGCATGCCACCCCATCTTCAAGTCTGCACCTTCCAATGCCAGCGTTTTCATATCTTGAAGGTCTATCCAGTCTTTTATCCACATAAAAGCCGCTGCTCTGTAATATAATTGCAAGTCTGGAAGTCCCATTCCTCCTCTACTTTTTATATCTGTCATAATGTTCCATTTTATCCTAGGCTTCTTCCCTTGCCATATAAATTTAGTTAACTCTTTCTTCCATTGTAAGAAAGGTTTCATATTTGTTATTATAGGCAGGTTTTGGAATAAAAAGTTCATTTTTGGCAAAACATTCATCTTAACTGCTGCAATTCTCCCCATCAACGAAAGCCGCAAAGAAGACCAATTTTGTAGATCTTTTGTTATTTCCTTCCATTTTTTCTCATAATTATTTTGAAATAACTCATTATTTCTTCTAGCTATCCAAATTCCTAGATATTTTACCTTTAGGCCTGTTTTAAATCCTGTTAGTTGTACTAGTTTCCTCTCTTCTCTTTCAGACATGTTTTTAGTTAAAAGAACTGTTTTATCCTTATTAATTTTAAAACCTGAGAACTGTCCATATTCTTGCATTATAGCGTTCAGTTTTTCTATAGATTTGCATGGATCATGCAAAAAAAGGACCAGGTCGTCTGCGAAAGCTTTCAATTTATAATGATATTTCTTAATTTGAACTCCTATTATTTCTTTGTCATTTCTTATAGCATTGTTAAGTATCTCCATTGTCAAAATAAACAACAAAGGTGACAAGGGACATCCTTGTCTTGTCCCTCTATGGAGTTCTATCTCTTGTGTTCTTTCGCCGTTGATAACCAGTCGAGCTTGTTGTTGTCTATATATTTCTTCAATCCATGCAATAAATTTCTCTCCTGCCTGCATCTGTTTAACCAGTGTCTTCATAAATGGCCAACTAATCATATCGAAAGCTTTCTCCGCATCAACAAAAACCATGGCCAATTTCCGTTCATTGTTTTTCATAATATTCAATTATGTTTAGAACTGTTCTAATATTATTTCTCAAAGATCTTTTAGGTAGGAAGCCATTCTGATCTTCGTCAATTATCTCAGATAAAACTTTCTTAAGCCTCTCTGCTAATATTGTAGCGAAGATCTTATACTCTGTATTCAAAAGTGAGATTGGTCTGTAATTCTTAACATCTGTCAAGTCTCTTCCTTCCTTCAGAATCAAAACCACATTGGCTTCCCTCCAAGTCTCTGGTATTCCATCCTTGATTATTTCATTTATAGTACTTTGCAAGGGCATTGAAATTTCATGTTCCAAAATCTTATAGTATCTTGCAGTAAACCCATCAGGTCCAGGAGTTTTATCATTCTTCACATTCCTGATAGCCTCAACTACTTCCATCATAGTGATAGAATTATTCAAAATTAGTCTTTGGTCCTCATTAAAGCTCATTCTGTTCATCTTCTTCAAATATTCTTCCATTTCTTGCTGATTCTTCTCTTTTGGGATCTCGCTCATCAGTTTCACATAGTATTTATGAAATACTTGTTTTAATCTCTCTTGTTTTGTAATTTTTTCTTCTCCTATTCTGATCTCAGTTATAACATTCCGAGCCCTTCTTTTACGCAACATTCCTGCCAATAGTTTGGACGGTTTGTTAGCTTGCTCAAAAAAATTATATTTCATTCTCCTTATTTGTTTTTCTATTTCTTCCGAGTTAAGTTGATTTAACTGTGCTTGCAGTATCTTCATCTGTAATCTACTCTGTTTGTCTGACGGTTTTTGTCTCAGCTGGCGTTCAATTTCTTTCTTTTCCAGAGTTTGCTGCTCAATATTTCTCTTTTCTTTTCTGATTTCCGTCATCCATCTGATAAAGTTACCGCGCATGACAGCTTTACTTGCATCCCAGATAGTTTTCATCGAAAGTTCTGTCGTTAAATTCTCTTTAAAATAGTTAGTTATCTCTGTTTTTGCTTTTATTATATATTCCTCCTTATTCCAAATCGCATCATTCAATCTCCATGTTCTTTCTCTGTCGTTAATCTTTATCCTTAGTTGTATTGGATTATGATCAGAACATGGATTAGGAAGTATATCCATATCTGTAATCTTCATCAGAAGTAGTTTAGATACCAACATCATGTCTATCCTTAACATAGACCTATGTCGATCCGAATAGAATGTATGTCCATCCAACTGTCCATTCTTGTATCTCCAAGTGTCATATAAATTTAAAGTGTCCATCATATTAAAGAAACTCTTGGGTAGTTTGCCATTGTTTCAGGGAGATGACTTTTGCGTTGTCCTATCAACCTGAGGATTAATTACGCCATTAAAATCCCCAAGAACAATCACGTTAGGATTTCCAGTTTCATTAAGATATTTCAATATCTCTTCCTGTAATGTAGGAAAAAATTCACCTTTGGCTCCATTTGGTGCATATATCCCGACGATTAATATTTTATCTTGTTTCAAAGTAACTTCTACTCCTATATAGCGACCATTTATGGCCTGAAATATTTGCTTTGTACCAAATTTTGAATTAACATATATCAATACTCCCCTCTTCTTTTGATTTTTAGTTTTTTTTTTAAAAATAACACTCCTGTCTTTCAGTTTACAAGATCTCAGGACAGCATGTAAACAATTAAAAACATTTCAAGACTAAAATCTTTTCAAGATTAAAAGTATAAATAATGTGTACAATATAAGAACAAATTAAGCACAACAATAATTTAAGCTACCTTAAAACTGGAATTTTAAAAAGTATGTACACATACACTTAAATAAATTGTTCCCTGAAACCATTATGAAAACCCATCTTTTGGCTTGGTATCGGAAAGAAAACAGTGGCAGATAGATTGCTGGATTTTGAAAAAAATGAGCCTTCCCCAGAAATCTCACAGGAGGTGCTGGACAAGACTAGCCTGACCAGACTGGAAGAGCCACCAAAATCGGAGTTGAATCTGAAGATGGAGCTGAAAGAAGAGATGAAGCAAGAGTATGTTGGACTTAAGAATCTGGGACATGAGGATGAGGTAGACATTTTGACTGTAAAATAGAAAGCATTAATTCAAGAAGGGGAAAATGTTCAGGCTAATTTGGAAATGATTTGTATGGAAAATGTACACATGGATGAGCAAATCCAAACAAATTTCATAGAGGAATTAGCCTGCGAAACTGGAAGCAGGGCTGTAAAGTGGGGTGATAGTAGGATAAATGTGGAAAGCAGGGTGCTTCAAAATAACTGCATTAAATCATGGAATGGAAATGAAATGGATGCAGGAAGTGGAGATGGATGGAATGAGTTACTGATGGGAAATATTACAAGGATGAAAAAAGTTTTGCTGAGAATGTGCCTTCTACGCAGCTACAAGGGAAAATGCTCTAGTTTGCATGGCAGAAGAAAAAAGTCAAGAACTACATTTAAAATGAGTGGGTTAAACTGTCTTACGGAACCTAGATACATGGTAATATGAGAACAAAGACAGAAAGATGATAATGATGACATGGTTTTAAAAAGAATTTTTAGTAATTGATTATAAATTTATGAGATAAATTTATTTAGATTTTAGTGAGAGTTTGGCAATAAAGGAGAAACAAGTATAGTGAGGCTTTACAGTACATAATAGATTTAATGATCCAAGTAGAATTATTAGTAGATGACTTAGTTACTCAGATGCTCAGATGGTTCTTTTGCCTGGTATTTCTTTTTTTCTTCTCTATAAGTTAGAACAGGTTGCTTACCTGTAACTGAGGTTCTTCGAGTGGTCATCTGTGCCCTCACACGATGGGAACTTTGCGCATGCGCAGTAGCTTTCGGAAAGTTCCAGAGCTGAGCAGCTTGGTGGGAACCCCTCCCCCATCCGGTACTGAGCATACTCAGTCCCACCAAGCCAATGGTCTCTCCTCAGTTTTGAAGTCCGCTGAAGCAGGACCTGAAGAGGGGAAGGCAGGGCAAGTATGTGTGAGGGCACAGATGACCACTCAAAGAACCACAGTTACAGGTAAGCAACCTGTTCTTCTTCTTCGTGGTCTCTGTGCCTCACACAATGGGAAACTGAGTAGCTTACCAATGGACAGTGCGTCAGGTCAGAAGACAGGGTCAGAAGACAGCACCGCACGACCAAAGCGGGCATCACGCCGGGCCCAAAAGTCAAGACGGTAGTGGCGGACAAAGGTCAAAGATCGTGACCAGGTAGCCACACGACAGAGTTCTTGCAGATCAACCCCCCAGAAGAGAGCTGCTGAAGATGCCATGGGCCTTGTGGAGTGGGCACGAAGCAGGGCTGGTAGAGGTTGTCTAGCCAGTTCATATGCCAGGAGAATGGTCTGGACCACCCACTTGGAGAATCGCTGGGTCTACACCTTATAGCCCTTCCAGCGACCACCATGACAAACAAACAGGTGGGGAGTCTGTTGGAAGGACGAAGTCTGTTGAATGTAAAAAGCCAGAGCTTGATGGGCGTCAAGTGAATGAAGAGATCGTTCCAGAGGTGTAGCCAGGTCAGGATAGAAGGTAGGAAGGACGACATCCTGCTTGAGATGGAAATCCGAGACGACCTTAGGCAGGAAGGAGATGTCTGGGCGCAGCACCACCTTGTCGCAATGGAAGACAAGGAAAGGCTCATCCGATTGTAGCGCGGTAAGTTCACTTGCTTGCCTAGCCGAGGTGACAGCGACTAGGAAGGCCGTTTTCACAGTGAGGAGCCGGTAATCTGAAGCGGCCATAGGCCCAAAAGGCGGTCGCATCAGCTGAGAGAGGACCAAGGACAGCGATCAAGGCGGCAGAGGTGGGGTGGCCAGAGGGTAAAGGTGTTGTAGTCCCTTCAGAAATTGTTTGAGGGTAGCATCACGGAAAAGTGCAGCAAAAGGGGTACCACGTGGCTGGTAGGGTATGATGGCTGAGAGGTACACCTTAAGAGAAGAGAAGGCCAGGCCCTGTTCCCAGAAGTATAGAAGGAAATGCAACACAGTAGGCAGAGCAGTCAGCGATGCTGGTTCTTGGCGGGCATTGGTGAAGGCCAAAAACTTTTGCCACTTGTAATGGTAAGACTGGCAGGTAGACTCCTTCCTGGCAGCTGTGAGGACAGCACGTATAGCTGGAGAATCTAAGGAATTATCCTCCATGCGTGGAGACACAGGAGCGGCAGATCCGGATGCAGAACATGGCCGTTCGAGTGTGAGAGAAGGTCTGGTACAGAGGGAAGTTTCAGAGTGCGGCCTTGAGCAGTCGTGAAGAGGGGGCCGAACCAATGTTGCCTCGGCCAATACGGAGCGAACAGTATGGCGTTGGTGCAGTCTGACAGAATCTTGGCCACCACTCAACCTAGGAGCGGGAACGGTGGGAAAACGTACAGCAGGTCCCTGTCCCACAGGAACTGGAAAGCATCTCCAAGAGAGCTGCGGCCCAGGCCAGCCCTCGAGCAGTAACAAAGGCATTTCTTGCTCCGACTGCTCACAAAGAGATTGATGGACAGAGTGCCCCAGCGAGACATTATCATCCGGAAGGTGGCGTTGGAGAGGGACCACTCGTGGTGACATGAGGTGTCCCTGCTCAGTGTGTCTGCTGTGACATTGTCTCGACCCGCCAGATGGACTGTGACAGGGTGAATGTGGAGAGGCATGCACCAGTCCCAAAGTCAGAGAACGAGGTGAAGAAGAGTGGAGGAGTGGGTGCCTCCCTGTCTGTTCACGTAGCAGACAGCCGTTGTGTTGTCAGACAAGATCTGAACTATCGGGCCAACCACAAGGTTGCAGAAGGCTCACAAGGCCTTCAGGATGGCTAGGAGCTCTAAGGCGTTGATGTGGAGATGAGTCTCCAGGATGACCCAGTGACGTTGCACCGCCAGGTTGTTGCAGTGTGCTCCCCATACTGAGAGGGAGGCATTGGTCGTGATGGTAATCCGAGGGCGAGGCTCGATGAACGGCATTCCAGAAAGTGCCGGAGGGAGAGCCACCATCGAAGAGAGTGTCGTACTGGCTGAGGAACCTGCAACAGGCAATGCTGGTTGTCTTGGATAGGGTCGAAAGCTCTGACGAACCCGTGTTGCAATGGGTGAGCTCGGAGGCAAGAGAGGTAGGTCACCACTGTTGTCGCCACCATGTAGCCAAGAAGCTGTTGGATCCTCCTCATGGAGAGTACCGGGGCCCGGGAGACGACGGTAGCGGCCTGACACAGAGTACGGGCTTGACTGGCAGGAAGGCCCTGGCAGCGACAGAGTCCAGAGTGGCACTGCTGAAGTCCAGGATGCGGGATGGCTCCAGGTGAGACTTTTTGGGGTTCACCCTGAGGCCAAGGTTGGACAGAAGAGATAGTGTGAGATGAATGTCCTCATACAACTTCTGTTTGCAGAGCGCCACGAACAGCCAGTCGTCCAGGTAAGGGTATACTGGGGCCATGCATTTCGTGAAGACTCTGGGTGCAGTGGACAGTCTGAACAGCTGCACCTTGTACTGGTAGCAAATGCCGTCAACCGCGAACTGGAGGTATCTTCTGTGGTGGGGCCAATTGCAATATAGAAGTAGGTGTCTCGTAGATCAATAGAGGCGAACCAGTCCCAAAGCCTGAGAAAGGGGAGGATGTAAGAAAGAGTGACCATCTTGAATTTCCGGGAGAGAATATAAGAATTCACCCCCCTGAGGTCCAGGATTGATCGCAGGGTACCGTCCGATTTCAGTACTGTGAAGGACCGAGAAAAAAAAACAGTGGTACTGGTCGAGGACGAGACCCGTTCTATGACCCCTTTCTGGAGTAGGGACTGTATCTCCTCTAGCAGGGCTGGGTTGGCTGGGTTGGAATAAAAGACGCCTCGAGGTGGTATACTTTGAAATTTGATGGCGTAACCAAGACGGACGATGGAAAGAATCCAAGAGTCCGTGGTGATGTGATGCTATTTGCTGAGATGACAAGCCAGCCCCGGGTTCCTGGGAAATGTGGTGGGGAGATGGAAAAACGGATGTGGCAGCGACCTGTGGCAGAACTCAAAAGCATGACTTTGCCGTGCAGGAGGACTTCTTTGATGAAGGTTGACATCTCCTCAAGGTCCTCTGTGATGAAGCTGGGAGAGAGGATGGAGCAGATTTGCAGCGAGGCGAGCGTGATGCGTAAGAGTAGGTCGAGCGGCGCCAAGAGGAACGTGAGGCGGAGGGCTGCCGAGATTGAGGGGTTTGATGGAGCCCCATCCTTTTGGCTGTGAGATGAGCCTTTACAAGGTGGTCCATGGTATCATCCGTCATGGAGTGGAATAGACCCTGTCCATCAAAGGGCAGGTCTTCAATCTGTTTCCTGCTACCCTCCTGAAGCCCAGCGGATCGCAACCACGCAAAGTGGTGCAGGGCCACAGAGCCATCAGCCGAGCTGCGCCCTCGACAGCGTGCCAGGAAGAGAGGATTTGCTGATTAGACAAGGCCACCGATTCATTATAGAATTGGATGGCACTTGTTCTGTGATCATCCGGTAAGTGAGCCAACAAGAGGTAGAATCTGTCCGAAATATTGCGCTGATAAGCAGCGAGGCACGCTTGAGTGCTAGAAATTCACGCAATCAAAAAAGAAGCGGAGTAGAAGCGCCTGCCAAATGAATCCAGGCGACGTCCCTCACGATCCAGCAGAGTAGCGTGGGCCCTTTTGCCACCCTTCGTCTGGGAGGACTCTACGACGATGGAGTTCGGTACAGGGTGGTTAAACAGGAAATCCACATCTTTCTTTTGAGTCCTGTAGAGATGCTCCAAACGATGAGGAATCGGTTGGAGGCAGGCTAGTTGGGCCCACAGATGCTTCCATACCTCTTGCAGCACTGGGAGAAACGGTATCGGCACTGCAGATGGAGGGCAGGCATCAACATAATGAAAAACAGGGTCCTGCACTGTCAGAGCAGGCCCAGAGATATCAAGGCTGAAGGCACTGGCCATCCTCACCAAGATATCAGAAAACTGTTTCACATCCTCAGGCGACGAGTCCGGAGTTGGTTCGCCAAAGGCTAGCGGCAGAGAAAAGTGTGAGTCGGGTGTGGAGTCAGCAGAATCAGTCAGAGTCATACGACTGCGAAGACTGGGAAGGCGGTCTTTGCTCACGAGGCAACTCAGGTGGTGCAGAACAAGCCGGAGGCGCCGAGACCGTTACTGAGGACGGTATTGATGACGGTACCGACGGTAGCACAGGTGGTAGAAGAGCTGTCGGTGTCGGTACTGGGATAACAGCTGGAATTGGGCAGACGATGGACTGTGTCGGAATTGAAGCCGTCGAAGGCACAGGTTCTACAGGTGGCGGACGAGTGTCAACAGGTGGACACGAGATAGCCGTCACCCGAGGAGGCAGCGAGACCAGCCGGTGTTGAGGTGAATGGTCACGGGAGCGACGTGGATCGATGGTAGTATGGAGATCGCGATCTAGAATGAGTTGGTGAGCGCCGGTATCGAGGTGTTGGCCAGTATCGAGATGCTGAAGATGGAGACCGGGAACAACAACGATAAGGTGACCAGCGATGGACGTCTGCATGGTATCGGTCTCTGTATGCCGGGGAGTACGAATAGTACGAACCTGGTTGCTCTCTCCAGACATGCTCGTGCCCATAACGCACTATGTACGACGCCGAAGTGAAGGACGAATCGAGCCTTGTTCGTAACTGGCCACGATCTAGGCGATCCAGGCGAACATCCCACTGCCGCTGGGATCTAGGCCTCTCAACACATCTCAGAGAGTGCACCACACTAGCCCGTGTGCGATCATGGGAAGGAGCCCTTGGCCGAGAAGGAACCCAAGGGGTATCGAGACCTGAGTCAGAGGCAACTGGACAGTCAAGCCCGGGATCAGGCTGAGCGTGTGGCAGGAGTGTCGTGGCCTGCGTAGATGACGCCGCAGACTTTGGTAGATCCGGATGAACTGGATGGGTATCGGAAGATTGCTCCAGCTGCGTTGGTACCATGAGTACCAGTAGCTGGACTTCATCCTGCTCTCGAGAAAGATCAGGAGGGCCTTCTTCCTCAGCGGTGACCATGGAAGGCTGGGTCGGAGGCAGTGTTCGTATCAGCGATGGCTGGGTCGCTGGTGAAGGGGATCGGCACTTCTCTTTCTTCTTCTTCTTCTTCTTATCTTTGGAGGAAGGATCCGAAAAGTGAGAGGAGGATCGCTTCCGCTGAGCCGCTGTAAGGGGCTTAGAAGATTGAGCCACCTGCGAGCCTGCAGAGGCATCTCTGGAAGAAGAAGACGAGGTGATTTGCGTCCTAGTAAGCTTTGGAATCCTGGGCAATGTGGAGATCGGAGGCAGGGACGTCGACATTACCGAGCCCGATACCATCGGTGTCGGTGTCGAAGTTGTCGATACTGACGAGGGCATGGTCGCAGGCCGAAGAGAAACAGATGGATGAAAAGAAGCCATGGAGGTGAAGAGAGCAGTATTTGAAGCTGCCTGTTCTTTGATTTTTAAGGCTTGCTCCCAACAGAAAGATTTCAGCCTGAAAGCCCTGTTCCTCAGCGTTTGGGCAGTGAACTTTTTGCAAACAGAACGTTATGGGCCTCTCTGAGGCAAAAAAGGCACTCGGAGTTGCCATCCAATAGAGCAACTTTATGGCGACAGGACACACAATATTTAAACAAAGAAGACATATGGAAAAAATCAGAAGGGGGAAGAGTCCTTACAAATTTTGAAGAGAAACGAAGCCACAAGAAGCGAAGAAAAACTGCTCAACTAAAGAGGTCTTTCCGTTAGCTGTTAACATGCTGGCGGACGAAAGAAAACTGAGGAGAGATCATTGGCTTGGCGGGACTGAGCATGCTTAGTACCAAATGGGGGAGGGGTTCCCGCCCAGCTGCTCAGCTCTAGAACTTTCCAAAAGCTACTGCGCATGTGCGAAGATCCCATCGTGTGAGGCACAGAGACCATGAAGAAGCAATGTTTTACTGCATTTTTATAAATTATAATACCTACTTTTTAAAAAATGAAGGAAAACACTGGCACCAGTCAGACCTCATAGGGGAAAGCTTTCCACAACTGGGGTGCCACAGTCATGTCTTTGCATTCTGTTTGGCCCACATTGGTGGGACACAGGGGATGGCCTTTCCTGCAGATCTTTATTCTCAGGCTTTATTCTCAGGCAGAGGGAGGCATTCCCTCAAGTATTGAGGTCACAGACCAAAAGGTGGGTGTACATAAATTAGGTGGGTAATCAAAGCCACATTCATTTGAACAGATATACTCTAGGAAGAATTAAGACTACTGTGTCCAATAGTGAGTATCACATTTTAAGAAAGATAGTGACAAGTTAGAGCACAACCAGAAAACCATAACCAGAACAGTAAAAGTCTGGAAACCAAGTACTATGAGAAACATTTGAAACACATGGTTAAGTTGAGAAAAGGAGTAGAGAAGTTTGAGAGGATATGATCAATGATCAAGTTGGGCTACAATTGTTTTCTGTGCTCCTTTAAAGTTTATAATGTTATAATTATATGTTATAATTAAGTTTATAATGTTTTAAAATAGTGGTGCTTTAATAGAATTATTTATCTGTTTTTTACTTTTTATCAGGCAGGCAGGAGAGTGCAAGGAGAAGGACCTCCCCTCCCTTTCCCTTTCCTGCTCCTTGCCAACACAGGCGCATGAGAGAAAGAAGCCCACACTGGCATTGGCAGGCAGGAAAGTGCAGGGGCAAAGACCTCCCCTCCACCTCGCCTGCATAGGAAGGCTGCACTAGTGACAGGCACCAGACTGGAGTGGGGGAAGTTTTTTTCCCCTGTACCCTCCTAGCTTTCTGCTGGGCTAGCTGTATAAAGAAGGCAGGAGGAGGGAAGGGAGAATGCTCACTGGGGGAGTTATCCATGTTTTTTTGACTTTCACAAGGGTTCTGCACCACTGTGCTTTGATTTAACCTATACTGTTAGCCACCTTAGGTCCTACATTGGAAAAAAAGCAGGATATAAATTAAATTAAGGCATAAATATACCAGGAGAAATTTTCTAACAGTGAAGGATGTTTGACAGTGGAACTATTGACCACAGGAGATTATGGGTTCTCCTTTGCTGGTATAATTTTAGCAAAGGCTGCCAAGAATATTACAGCAGCATGCTACATTGTCAATCCTGCACTGAGCAGCAAGTTGGACTAGACTGTCTCTAAGATTATTTTCCAGCTCCATGATTCTAACTGTGTAAATCACTTTTTTGAAGTAAAATTCAGGGCCTACCACATATTCAGACCATAGACAGAGCAGGGATAACTAGAAGGGCTTGAAGCCCACATAACCTACCATCCAACTATCCCAATCCAATTGGGTCCCATATGCTTTTAAAAAGCCATAGACAAGGTTACTGCTTGTGTAAAACATGGATGAGGAAAGTGAGGACCACAGATGCATAAATCCTCCAGACTGCAAAAAATGTTTTGGCCCAACAGCTCTCAAATGAACCTGAGGAAGCTGGGAGCAATACTGTCACATTAATGTCTGTCCCAGGTCATTTTAAGCCCAAGAGAGAACATTTTCCAACAGGAAATTGGATGTAGAAGCTAGCATCCAGGTCATTTTCAGTTCAGAAAGTTCTTTCCTGGGCCTAAAATGTGGCAAAAATGTACTCCATAGAGGCAACTGCTGGTAAAAACATTTTTTCAAAATTTCTTTCTGTGGGATTCAGCAGGACTGTGGCCCTCCTGAGTCCCTCGGGCCAATGTGGTCTCCTAACCCATGATTCTGGTGTAAAAAGTACCTTATCTAGTTTGTTCAAGAGATCTACAGTGATCATGTAGAAACTTGCAACAAAAGATAGCTAGCTCTCTCCCAATCTCATGTCCAAATTAGGAATATAGCAACTTACTATAGAATTGCTGATGTTTTTCATTCTCTCTACAACACTCTTCATGGTCTTCATCACAGGTAAATAAATGCTGACCTAAAAAATAAAATTACAAAAACAGTATATCTGAGCCATGTACGTCTCACTCTTTTATCAGCTGATGGTATGATTAGCAACACAACACTTTATTCCAGAAAGAAATTTTTGGCTAAATATATCACTTTTCATGGCAAATACATCACTTTTAGTTTCCCAAATCTTTTTTCTATTATAAAAAACAGACTTGGTGCTGGAGGAATAAAGTAAAGGGGTAATTCCCACCAACAGAAAAAAAGCCGAATCTGTACGATTTTTATCAAAAAAACCCGGGAAGAATCAACTCCACTGGACAAAATCATTTAACAAATTCAGCTTAGTTATGTAAGGTTTATACTGAAAGTTATGCTTGTCAGGTTGTAACCCCTTTATTAACAAGAGACATATGCAACTACATGAATGTATGTTGTCTACAACATACTATTCAAAATAGTCTCCACCACTGCCTTTTGAACCCACTTCATATCCTTGATAATGCAACACCTAGAAATCATGTCATCCATACAGTAAGAATTACCCTACTGGTGGCATCACATTTAGATTAATGGCTTCAGAGAAAATGGCACACAGGCACTACTTTCAGTATGGCTCTGACATATGTTATTTTGTAGAACGGATTTGTAGTATATTGATAAAATGCATATAGCAATTTGTAGGGAAGCATAACATTGAATAGTACCATAATAATTTCTATCTACAAAGTAAAAAGCCAGCTTAGGCTAACTGGTTATGGCAAAGCTATAATTACACAGTGGGGAATGGAACTAGTCAGATTTATACATAATATGAATGAGTAAACTTACACAACAGAACATACTGTAAACACAGAACACACTTGGAAATTTTCACATGGTGACAAATAAAAAAATGCTTTTGTTCTAACAGCTATCACGATTACAGTTACAAATGAATAATACTGAAAAAATGCTGCACATGAAATCTAGACCGTAAGAAACATCTTTATGTTAATCCAAACCATCACCTGCTTATACTATCAAAACACTGTTAATGATACCTCTGAGAACAAAGTTTCTTTTTACAAAGGCTTTTTACAAAGGCTAGTTAGAAGTGGGCTCCTTCTTACTCTTACCACTTGGCAGAAAAGAAAAGCCTCTCAGCAGCATCAGACTTGAAGCTGTAGTAATGAACCAGATCCTTATCTGTAGTAAAGCACTGGACAGATGACTAATTCTTCAGGTTGCTAATGAATATATACTAGAACTAAAACAAAAGTATTTATAGCATAGAACAAATTAAATCTGCCCATGGAGAGGGGAAGAGAGACTGAGAGAGAGGTAAATAGACAAGAAGTGGTGTAGAGGATTCCCAAATCTCCTTCCCAACATGTTAGGGTATAAGTTAAGCCTCTGGATTTATGTTTTTAGTGATTTAATCTGAGTCCTTCAACAGAAGCATTCAAGAACAATGCTCATTTAGACTGCTAGTGAAATCCTATGTGACAAAAGAAAAGACAAGGTAGACATTCTTGGTCTACTGAAAGTTCAAATGTTTCTGTTTTTGTTTATCTGTCCTAGTCTGCTCATTTCACACATGCAATATTGTTAGTAAAAGGTTTTCTGAAACAGGTTGAATTGCTCTTTTTTTTATGACGTATGACCCTATCTATATCCCTTCCATGTTATTTCGGTCTCTGATACCAAATTTTCTGTTAAGGTAGTAATGTCCAGGAACATATCTACTTTGTAACTAAAGTAGACCTATACAATCAATCTAGAACAATTCTAAATGAAAATATCAATATAAAAAATGTTCATCTAAAGTACATATAAAGTTATTCAGCCCTTAAAAGAGAGCACCTTTTGAGAACCGTACAGAACAGTTTAATTCTATATGTTTACCAAAAAGTTTTATAATATACAGAACATCCAACAGTACAAAGTGCAAAAAGCGCACCATTAAATTTTACATGCAATAACCAAAGTCACTACCAAGCTAGCATAAAGGGTAGAAGCAATCCAAATTATAGGCAGATTTCTAAGTTGCCAACATTAAAATCACGTTAATACTTTGAGTCTCCACAGCAATTTTATCTAACTCTCTCTGATCTTTTTTGTAGCCAAAGCAAAAAGGACCACTTTATGTGTTGCATAGTCATTAGTATCACTCAAGAGAAATTGAATTGATTCTACAAGAGAGTTCCCACTTCCATTCCCATTTGTCAGAAAGTGTGTCAGAAATCTCTCTCTGGGGTTGTTATACTAGGGACAAGTTAGTATATATTGCACAATGTCCTCCACCTGACATTAGCTACAAATACATAGTCTGTTTTCAAATAGTATCTTATTATAAAGCCCATCTGAAACTGCAGTTCAGTGAAGGCAATTCTTAGGGAAGATTGTTGAAACATCTGGCTCTGAAATGTTCTGTTTCCAAAAAGGAGAACCATGGGGAGAATTTTGTGATGCTAATAGCTTGTAGATCCCTTCTTGAATTTAATGTAAAGATCCAATCTCTTAATTGCCTCTTGTTCATATCGAAGGCAGAATTCAGCTTGTGGGAGTGGTACCCTAGGTAGAAGATTCAGTAAGGTTGGCTTCCAGTTTTGATTGTTACTCATTTCCATGTAACGTAATGCTGGAATATGGTCAGTTGGTAAAGTGGTAATTTGTTTGAAGTAATTTAACTGGGCATAATCTACTCTTGTTTTAACTGAGAGCCAACTATTATGCAAAAAAGCTGCAGGTGTCCCCACTGCATGAGAATAAAGTTTTCAGAGAAATTTGTTCCATAAAGTTTCCAAGAGTCTACAGATATTAATATCTAACACGCAGATCATAGAATCATAGAGTTGGAAGAGACGACAGGGGCCATCCAGTCCAACCCCCTGCCATGGAGGAACACACATCAAAGCACTCCTGACAGATGGCCATCCAGTCTCTGCTTAAAAATCTCCAAAGGAGGAGACTCTACCACACTCCAAGGCAGCATATTCCACTGCTGAACAGCCCTTCAGGAAGTTCTTCCCGGGGTTTAAATGGAATCTCTTTTCCTGCAGTTTGAATCCATTGCTTCTTGTCCTAGTCTCTGAAGCAGCAGAAAACAAGGCCACTCCCTGATTTCTACACCATGATATCCACACCATGTGATTTCCACACCATAAAGCACCTGAACAATTACTTTGCTATTAAAATTTTTAGGGCAGTTCAATCAACTGACCACCCCAGTTGGAATAAAATGTCAACACTGCCCCATCATTTTCTTGGCTTTCAGTTTTGCTGCCTTCCTATGCCATTTCCAAGAGAGAGACTCACTGGAAACAATGCCCAGGTATCTGAAGAAATGGGTTTGTTCTATGGCATACTGATCTAGGATCCATTTGCTCCTTTGACAATTTCTACCAAAAAAATGTCAGCTTGATCTTGGAATAATTTATTGCAGATGTTCCCACTGACAATAAGCACTGAATGCATTCAAAAGGTTTTTAGGACCCAAACAAGAGACGGAGATGAGCAATAGGTCATCTGCATACATCAGGGTGAAAAATCCTTTCATTCTTGATTACTGGAGATGGAGAACCAATCTGAGCTAAACAAGGGACCAAATCATTCACACAGATATTAAAAAGAGTGGGAGCCAATAGGCATCCCTGTTTCACCCCCCACCCCGTTCTAAAAGCTTCCATCAAAGACCTATTTAGGCCAAATCTAACCCTCATTTCTGTAACTGTGTAGTTAGTGTACCAGTCTTAAAAGTCTAACATCAATATCAGAACTCCGTAATTTTCCCCATAACTTTTTCTTACTAATAGAACATCAGATAAACTTTACCCTCTCTGCCATGCAAGATGATGTCATGCAATGCCATGCAAGAAGATGGTATGTAGTGCTGTGATGTATGAAAAGATGCCACTCAATTCCATGTACAGCTCTGATGTTTGAAACGCAGGATGCGAGAGGATAATGGAATCAAGTGAGAAACAGTGTATTGGAAACAAAATGAGGACCAGGTGTGACATCACTGCTGGGCTGGATGGATATTGGAGTGGGACATATAGAGAGGTGTGTTACCGCAGTTTCTAACCCGAGCTTGTGGAATATTAGATATCATTTGATATCAATGATTTGGCGTTCTTTAGCCATTCCTCTCCACGTGCTTGCGAGGCCCCCAGACAAGCACGCATACAGGCAGGGCCGATAATAGCCGAAACATTCCAAAACAAATTCAGGAAGGCCAGTCATTGCTGAATGCAGCTTTAGGAGACCTCAAGGCAAGTACCACATTATGTATACACGCTGTTTACAAAAGATTCCCTTGTTCCAAGCAGGTAGCTTGATGAGTGGACTATACAACTCTCAAGCACTCCGCGTTTGCATACTGGCTACTCTATTGACAACTCTGTCCTAATTCAATCATCTAAGGTACTGACCTTTCGGAGGCTTTGTCTCCAGCCCGAAACTCATTGTTATGCCCAAGAATGGATTAGCCTGCGGCCACATTTTCCCCTATAAGAACCCCTGACTCTGATCGTCTCATTGGATCGCTCTTGGCTTCCATCCCGCGTTGCTGTCGCTTTGTCCAGCGAGCCTTCCCCTTCTCCTCGTGCTGAGAATCCTTACTTCCACAGACTTTGTCTTCAGACTACCTGGGCTTCAGGACAGGTGTAGTATTTCCCATACTAAACCTCCTCTTAAAATCCCTCTATCCAACTCCTACCTTTATTTCAATAGTTCTTCGTGTGAGTGCGTTGCATACATGTGTTTGACTGTACATCAATAAAACAACTATTATCATTTACTTCTCTTTGCTCATTGACTCAGCCTAACCCCGTAGACATTGGGTTCGAGATCTCGCTATGTTGCCCTGCCTCCTGCATTGCTAACTAGTGCTCTCAGCTAATTCCCATTCCCCATTGTTTTGAGCACAGTAAGGTGTCCCTCCCGGGACCCCCAGAAATCAGGGTAACAGAGGACTGAAGACAATAGTCCTGCAGCTGAGGGAGGAATTGGAGGAGGCCTGAGACGTGATCTGCCAGATGTGGACCACCATGCATGTGGAACAAGGGGAGGGGCGGGTGGCAGTGGGAGCAGTGGCAGTGGCCTGGAGGATCAAGTCCCCTAAGCAGCAGGACACGGTGTCCCACAACCAGGGTACCTCAAGCTAAGGGTGTTGGAGAGGCACTCCCCAGCCAGTAGCCTGAGGTGCTTGAAGGAAGGCAGTTGAAAGCCACGTTCAACAGCCAGGGCAAGCACTTGCCTTATCTTCTGACTCAAGTTACCAGATTCACAGCAGAATGGGAACACACTTTCCTATCAGAAGAATTGATGTTTCGCAGTGTCTGGCAACCCAGGGCAAGTGTGCAACTGGCTGGTGGGGCTGTATGATGCTGCAGCTCTAGAAATGAGCAATTTCCCTGTTCATTAAAATAACCTCTGAGCTTCATTCAAGGATCTATTTTGCCAAGCCAAGATTTGTGCCCACCTCATATGACTAAAACAGGGGAACTAATAAGTAGCTGAGTATGCTGAAGAGCTTCAGCAGTTGGACCCCCAGGTACCTGACTGGTTAAAGGCTACCAAGATCCAGCATTTTCAGAGGGCATAAAACTGGAGATTCTCAAGTGGGCCATGCTGCGTGACAACTGAGAGAACTTGATGTTATTAGCCAGCAAGGTGAAGACCCTACATCACCAGATCAAAACTACCTGCCAGAAGCAAAGCACACCAGCCAAACCCAAAGCCAAAGGAAGTGGCAAAAAGGAGAACTATAGGGAGCAGGAGAGAAAAAAAGAGAGAGAGAGAGAGGATGCACCAGGGCCTCAGCTTGCAATGCACACATGAGGGGCACCAGATTGCTACTGCCCAGAGACCCTCAAGATCAGCAGAGACAAGGCAGAGAAGCTAGAAAAAAGGGTCAAGACTTTGAGAGCAGCATAGCTTTAAGCCTAGAAGAAGCACGGTTGCAATCAGCAGTAGCGGACAGCTTCAAAACATCAGGAGACAATGACTCCAAGTTGGTGGGAAATGAGTCAAGGCTGCCTTAAGAACCAAAGGGCAGGCTACATTGAGCAGGTGCCCAGAGACCGTGGTGAGTTGCAGCACAACCCCATTTTTTGTGTCCATCACATTAAGACTCAGGGAAGGTACTAGTATGGACTTGATGGCCATTATAGGTGCTGGGTGCACTTGGTGCTTGATGAACTCCGTGATTGCCATGGGCATGGGGTTGTCAGCTGAAGAATTGAAGAGTCCCACTACCTGTGTGCAGGAAATGGACGGATGGGCAGGAAATGCATGAAGGTCTGGTGAAGCATCAGAGCATCGGAGAAAGTCCTGGGACTAGGGGACCACCAGGAAACTACTGAATTCATACTGGCCCTCAGAGGCCACTATCCAATGGTCCTAGGACTGAATTGGCTGAAATTTCATGACCCCACATTTGGTGGAGTAATGGGACAGTGTACTTTCTCAAGTGCAGTTGCCAGTGACACGTCTGGGACAATTGCCAAAGACAAGGAGCAATTCGTACCAATGGCCCTGGAAAACCAGGATGAAAGCCAAAGACACTTGGGGGGGGGCAGGGTGGATGGCACAAGGAGAGAAGTTGCCACTGGAGTGTGCTGACCTAAAGGAGGTGGGCTTGCAGTAAGAGCGTGACCTCCTCCCACCCAACCAAGACACTGATTGTGCCATCAAGCTGGAGGCAGGGGTTTCCTTATAAAACAGCAAATTTTATGCCATGTATTCCAAGTATTAAGAGGATTTATAGATGAAAAGAATGTTCATCAGGCCAGTGCAATCTACCATGGCAGTACCATTTTATTTTCTGTGAGAAGAAGGATGAATTGCTCAGGCTGGTGATAGACTTGAGAAGGTAAAATACTGTCAGCATCTTCAACTTATACCCAATTCCCCTCATGTTAGCTCAAACGGCCACAGGAAAGAGCTTTACAAAATTAATTTGAGAGATACCTATTATCATCTGCACATACAGGAGGGAAACGAGAGGAAGACAGCATTTGATACGTCTGTGGGGTCTTCTGAATATCTCATCATGCCCTTCAGATTAAGCAGAGCTCCCAGAGTGCTTATGAGAGTTATCATTGAAGTTTTGCATGAGCATTTGTTCAAGGGGTTCCTAGTGTACCTAGACAATGTGTTAATTTATAGCCTCACCTATGATGAGGTGAGGAAACTGTTAACCAAGCTGTTGGCTAACAATCTGTATGTAAAGCTGTGAAATGTGAGTTTCACACAAACAAGTTAGATTATTTGGGGAATAAGATCTCTGATCAGGGTACAGAAATAGATTCTGGGGTACAGGGGGTACTGAACCCTCACAATTGCTGACAATTGCAAAGTTTCCTGGTGTTTGCCAATTTCTACAGATAGTTCATTCCGCAATGGGGTGGTCCTTTTGCAAGAAGATAAGGAGGGCAAATTGAGACCGTGTATTTACCTGTCTAAGAAATTTGACAAGGTGGAACTTAAATGGCTGATTTGGGAGAAAGAGCTGGTTGCCATAAAAAGGGCCCTGGAGACACAGAGACACCTATTAGAGGAGGCTTCATGCTCCTTTGAAAACTGGACACCATCAAAATCTTATGGTCCTACACATCCTGCGTAGACTGAGCTGCAAGCAAGATCAGTGGGCTAAGTTTTTTTATGAGTTTAAATTTGTAATTAAATATTTGTTAGGGAAAAAGAATTTTTTAGCAGATGAATTGTCACATTTGCCGCAACATCAATGCCAAAAGCCAGAGGTGAATGAAGAACAGGTTGCTTACCAGTAACTGTGGTTCTTCGAGTGGTCATCTGTGCCCTTACACGATGGGAATCTTTGCGCATGTGCAGTAGCGTTTCGGAAAGTTCCAGAGCTGAGCAGCTTGGCAGGAACCCCTCCCCCATCCGGTACTGAGCATGCTCAGTCCCACCAAGCTAACAGTCTCTCCTCAGTTTCGAAGTCTGCCGAAGCAGGGACCTGAAAGAGGGGAGGCTGGGCGGGTGTGTGTGAGGGCAGATGACCACTTGAAGAACCACACTTACAGGTAAGCAACCTGTTCTTCTTCTTCGTTGTCTCTGTGCCTCACACAATGGGAGATTAAGTAGCTTACCGTTGGACGGCGGATCAGGTCCTAGAAGATAGAGGACAGCACTGCACGTCCAAAGTGGGCATCACGCCGGGCCCTGCAATCAAGGCAGTAGTGACAGACGAAGGTTGAAGGCCACGACCACATAGCCACATGACAACGCTCCTGTAGGTCAACTCCCCTGAGAAGGGCCGCCGAAGAGGCCACTGCCCTGGTGGAATAGGTGTGAAGTCGAGATAGCGGTGATTGCCCGGTAAGTTTGTAGGCAAGGTGAATCATCTGGACAACCCATTTAGAGAAACGTTGAGTGGATATTTTGTGACCTTTCCGGCACCGACCATAGCAGACAAAAAGGTAGGGAGTATGATGGACGGTCAAAGTCCATTGCAAGTAGAAAGCTAGGGCGTGACACACATTAAGTGAGTGGAGAAAACACTCAAGAGACGAGGCCAGGTCAGAATAGAAAGTTGGCAAAATAATATCTTGGTTCAGATGGAAGTCGAAGATGACTTTAGGTAGAAATGAGAGGTCTGGATGCAGGACCACCTTGTCCCTATGAACCAGGAAAGGTTCATCTGAATGTAGCACAGTCAGTTTGCCTACCCTTCTAACTGACGTAACAGTGATCAAGAATGCCGCCTTCAGAGTAAGGAGGTGGTTGTCAGACATGGCCATAGCTTCAAACGGATGGCGCATAAGCTGGGAAAGGACAAGTGTTACCCTGTTTTCTGGGGGTCCCGGGAGGGACACCAAATTGCTATAAGTTGGGAAAATTAGTTCAGAGCACAAGTTGGCAAAACGAGAGGCAGGGTAGCTTAGCAGGATCTTGCAACCCAGTGTCTACGGGGTCAGGCCAAGTCAAGAAGCAGACCGGTTGGAAAATAATGAATGATCTTTATTAAATACAGGCACACAATGTAAGCAACACAAGCACACAGATAACTAAGGAAAATAAAGGTGTGAGTAAGATAGCGGGATTTTAGGAGGAATAGCTGGTTCGGGTGATATGAAACCTGAAGTCCAGAAAAAAATGGGGAGCGAAGCTGGGGTTCGATGTATCTCAGCACGTGGAGCTGAGGGGAAGCTTGCCAAGCAAAGCGGCAGCACGGTGGTCTGGAACTCGGGAGCGATCTGAGGAAAGTCTCAGAATCCAGGGGTTTTATAAGGAGAATTGTGACTGCAGGCTAGGTCGGACTTAGGGAAAAACAATAGATTTGGAGTTGGCGACAAAGCCTCCGAAAGGTCAGAATTTGAATGACTGAATTAGAGCCGAATTTATCAATAGAGTAGCCGGTATGCAAACGCGGAATACTTGAGCGTTGTATAGCTCGACCATCAAGCTGCCAGCGTGGGGCAGAGAATCCTTTGTAGGTTGCGTGCATACCTAATAAGAGTACTTGCCTGGAGGTCTCCTAAAGCTGTGAGTCAGCTATTCCTGGCCTGCCTGTATTGTTTTAGAATATTACGGCGATTAACGGCCGAGCCTGTATGCGTGCTTGTCCGGGGGCCTTGCAAACACGTGGAACGGATAGAAGACCAAATTAATGATATCAATGGATATCTTTAATATCCCCAAAGCTCGGGCTAGCCAGGGCAGTAACACAAGTGATAGCGACCATGGAGGGAGTGGTGAGGAGACAGGAGGGTAGAGATGTTGAAAGCCTTTGAGGAACTGTTTGACCGTAGTGTTCCTGAAAAGAGCCGAGGAAGGAGAACCACGTGGCTGGTAAGCGACGATCGCAGAGAGATAAACCTTGAGAGAGGAAAAGGCCAGTCCTTGCTCCCGTAGAGACAGGAGGAAGTAAAGCACCGTTGACGGGGAAACTGAAGAAGGGGCCTCATTACGGACCTCTGCGAAGACCATGAACTTCCACCACTTGTAGTCGTAGGACCTGCGAGTGGATTCCTTCCTAGCAGCCGTGAGGATGGCCCAGATAGCAGGAGAGTCTAGAATGTTATCCTCCATGTGTGCAGGCAGAGGAGAGGGAGGTCCGGGTGAAGCATGCAACCGCCCGAGTGTGAGAGGAGGTCGGGCGTGCATGGAAGTCGCATCCTGCAGCCCTGGGAGATGGTGAGGAGACTGAACCAATGTTGCCTCAGCCAGTAAGGGGCTACAAGGAGTGCGTCTGCCCTCTCTGCGGCAATCTTGGCCACCACTCGGCCCAAGAAAGGAAACAGTGGGAAGATGTAAAGGAACTCTTCATCCCAAGGGAACTGGAAACCATCCCCTAGAGAGTGGTGTCCCATACTGGCTCTGGAGCAATAATGGGAGCACTTCTTGTTCTGGTCAGTCACAAAGAGATCAACAGTTGGAGTGCCCCATCAGGACGCTATCCAGTGAAAGGCAGCACTGGAGAGGGACCACTTGTGGTGGCATGCTGTGTCCCTGCTCAGCATGTCTACTGTTATGTTGTCCCATCCCACTAGGTGAACTGCAAAGGGGTGTATCTGCAGCGGAACACACCAATCCCATATGCATAGAGCCAGATGGAGCGGGATGGAAGAGTGGGTGCCTCCTTGCCAGTTCACGTAACAGACAGCTGTCGTGCGACAGGATCTGAACGATCCGTCCGACAGTGAGGTTCTGAAAGGCCCGAGGGGCCTTGAGGATTGCTAGGAGCTCCAAGGCACTGATATGTAGATGTGTTTCTAGGCCGTCCCAGTGGCCCTGTACAGCGAGACGAACGCAGTGAGCTCCCCATCTGAGGAGAGATGCGTCAGTGATGATGGTAAGTGATGGACAGGGTTCAGCAAAGGGCATTCCTGACAGCAGATGGTGAAGAGACAGCCACCAGCGGAGGGAATCCCTGACCGGGCAAAGGACCCGGAGAATCCGATGCTGGTAGTCAAGGAGAGGGTTAAAATGCCTGAGGAACCAGTGTTGAAGAGGGCGGGCATGGAAGTGAGACAGGTAAGTGACCGCAGTTGTGGCTGCCATGTAGTCGAGGAGTTGTTGAATCCGGTGAGCAGAAATGGATGGATTGTGCAGGACGGCAGCCGTGGCTTGGCGCAAGATCCATATGCGTTTCATCAGCAGGAACGCCATGGCGGAAGTAGAGTCCAGAGTGGCCCCGATGAAATCTAGGGTGTGTGTAGGTTTCAAGTGGAACTTCTTGGGATTCACCCTGAGGCCAAGATCAGAGAGAAGAGAGAGGGCAACATGAATGTCTCTGTATAACCTCTGTTTGCAGGGCGCCACCAATAACCAATCGTCCAGGCAGGGGTACACCATGACGTGTTTCATGTGGAGGTAAGACACCACAGGGGCTAGGCATTTGGTGAATATCCTGGGGGCAGTGGACAGGCCAAATGGCAGGACCTTGTATTGGTAACACATGCCGTCAACTGCAAACCAGAGGTACCTCCTGTGCTGGGGACGATATGGAAGTAGGCATCTTGTAGATCTATGAATGCGAACCAGTCCCAATGCTTGAGGAGAGACAGAATGGATGACAGGGTGACCGTCTTGAACTTCCGGGGGAGATGAAGAAGTTGATCCCCCGGAGGTCCAGAATGGGTCGGAGAGTGCCATCTGCCTTCGGTATGGTGAAATACCGGGAGAAGAAGCCGGTGGATTTGGCTGGAGATGGTAGTTGTTCTATGGCCCCTTTGCGAAGGAGGGTATTGATCTCCTCAAGAAGAGCAGGACTGGCAGGCGTAGAGTAGAAGACGCTGAGAGGAGGAGTATTTTGAAACTCGATGGCGTAGCCAAGACAGACGATGATCAATACCCAAGAGTCCGAAGTGATGGTGCGCCAGGTGTTAAAGTGGCGAGCCAGTCCTGGGGTTTTGGACAGGTGACTTGGAACATGGAAGAGTGGAAGAGGTGGCAATCTGCAAAGGAAGTAAAAAACGGGACTTGGTAGTTGAAGAGGATTTCTTAGAAGATGGCTGGTGGCACCCGAAGGAGCAGCGAGATGAAAAAGCCGGCAGAGAAGATTGGTGAGATGTGCGATGTGGAGAATGCGACCTATAAGAGTAGGAGGAGCGTCTCCATGAGGAGCGGGATGAGTAGGGTCTCCTAGGCTGGGTTGATGGATAAAGACCCATCTTCTTCGCCGTCAGACAAGCTTTCATCAGATGGTCTACAGCATCATCTGTGGTTGCGTGGAAGACCCCTGGCCATTGAAGGGCAGACTGAAACAATGCAAACCAGTGAAGGGCGATCGCACCCACTATCACCCGTGCTGCACCCTCAACAGCATGTTGGGAAGATAGGATTTGCTGGTTTGAGAGCGCCATAGACTCTTTATAAAATTGGATGGCAGTAGCCCGGTGGTCATCCGGCAGGTTGGAAATCAAAGGGAAAAATCTATCCCAAACGTTCTGTTGATAGGCAGCCAAGCAAGCCTGAGTGTTGGAGATCCTGGCAATCAACGAAGTGGCCGAATAAAACTGACAACCAAAGATATGTAGGCGACGACCATCACAATCAGGGGGAGTCGTATGGGCTCTCTTACTCCCTTTCGTCTGGGAGGACTCAATGATGATCGAACTTGGAGTTGGATGATTGAACAGAAAGCTGACATCCTTCCATTGAGTCCAGTAAAGGTGCTTCAGGCAGTGAGAGATCGGTTGAAAGGAGGCTGGTTGAGCCCATGGGTACTAAAGCACCTCCTGCAACACTGGAAGAAAAGGAATCGGAGCAGTTGATGCAGGTCACGTATCAACACAATGGAACACCAGGTCCTGTAACTGTCAGTGCATGGCCAGAGATATCAAGGCCCAAGGCATTGGCCATTCTAACAAGGATGTCTGAAAACTGTTTAACATCCTCTGGGGCCGAATTAAGGGTCAGGTCTCCGAAGGCGAGTGGAGGAGAGGTGTGAGATTGTGGCGTCAAATCTGTGGGATCACCATCGAAGTCATAAGAGCCAGAGGAAAGAGAAGACAGAGGCGATCGAGAGTGGTGAGCTCGAGTAGCTGAAGATGCACTGGGAACGGTGTTACCCTGATTTCTGGGGTCCCATGGGGACGCTTTAATGTGCTCCATGTGATGGGGAATGGAAACAAGCCAGAGCACAAGCAATAGCAATGTGAGAGGCAGGGTAACCTAGCAGGGTCTTTTTACCCAGTTTTTACGGGGTCAGGCCAAGCCAAAAACCAAATGAAGATGTCCAATAAAATGATTTTATTGAATGAAAGTCTCACGCACCAACAGAATCACTCACACACTCACTCAAGACCTATTAAGAAGCAAAAGAGAGGAAACTGGATAGGGGGAATATTGAAGGGATTGTAGTTGGGGTAATACTGCACCTTTTCCTGAAGTCCTTGGTCTGGGAAAGATAGCGAACAAGTGGAGCTCAGCATGGAGAGGGCTGAGGGGATTACTCAATGGACGGAGAAACGGTCTGCTGGGATGACCAGCAGTGATCCAAAGGACTGCTTAAAAACTGGGACTATTTGCAGGGGAAAAAGTACCTGGAGGGCTAATCCTTTCCCGGGGAGAACAATGAGTGTCGCATTGAGAAAGAAACTCCACAATGGTAACTTCCTTTGCATGACGAGATTACAAGGTGTTGCCAAAGTCTCAGGATCTTTGGTTGCATTGGGTTGTGGTGTGACTTTATGTAAATGGTCCTTGCCTGATAGGATTTTATTGCTATTGGTGCTCAACCTGGGGCAAACATGCTAATCCCCTCAAGTCGGCTTCTCAGGGACTGAAGACCCTTTGTCTACTGTGGGTTTGCACAGCTTGAGGTCTCCTGGGGCTACGTGACAGGGGATTTTACTCGCCTGACCTGGTTTTCAATCGTTCGACCGTTGCTGCCTATGTGTTCATACGGGCGACCTCTCAGGCACATTGAATCTTATCTTAATATCAAAATTGTAGACCTCGGGACACGGTTTTCCAGTGGGGTAACAACGGCAGGTGAAGCGGAGGCTGAGACCAGTATGACAGATGGAGTTGGTACAGAGGTCGGTACTGGAGCCGATATTGGGGCCTGCGGACTGTGTCGGTAGCAGAGCCATAGAAGTAGCTGGAGGAAGCGATGCCGCTTGACTGTCCGGCAGAGGCCGGGACACTGTCACTGTCACTCGAGGTGGGGGTGAGACAGCCTGGTAATGAGGCGATCGATCATGGGACGAACGATGAGGATGAGATGGAGAGCATCAGTAATAGACCAACTGGGACTGAGAGCAGGACCGAGAGCGATGGTACCGAGGAGAGCGTCAATAGCATGATCCCAAAGGAAAGCATGATGGGGAGTGCAAATGCTGAGGTCGATATTGGGACCAACGACGTATGTCAGGATGATATCAGTCACGATATGCAGGTGAATAAGAGTGGTATGAGGCGGGTTGCTCTCTCTAGAGATGCTCGTGGCCATAACAAGCTATACAGGATGCTGATGAGAAAGGTGAGTCAACTCTCGCTGTTGGAACCTCATGAGCACCATGGTAGCCGTAATACCAACGACGAGGGGATCTACCTCTTTCACCACATTGCAGAGAGCGGGCCATGCTGATTCGAGGCCGGTCTCGGGAGGAAGCCCGAGGCGTGTCCAATATAAGCGGACAGTACATCTCTGGGCTGCCAGAAGAAAGAGCTGGAGGAAGTGGAATTTGGGAGGATCCCTCTCTGGGCTGACCCGACGTTATGGGCAGAGAAGCAGTCGGCATAGGCTGATGGTCCAGGTCAGATGCGAGGTCGATGGTTGCCAGGACAGATAGTACCGGAAGCCGGCTGGAATCATGCACCGGCAAAAGAGCAGGAGCCTCGACCTCCTACACGGTGGATACCGGAGGCTACATCGGAGGTGTCAGTAGAGGACTGACAGAAGATGATCGAGTAGCCGAAGGACGGGTAACAGATAAAGGAGAATGGTGCTTCTCCTTCTTTTTCTTCTTTGAAGACACAGAAGAGTGATGCAAGGAAGCCCTCCTCCGTTCTGCCAAGGTAGGTACCTTGCGAGGCTGCTGGACTGAAGTTTGTTGAGAGTTGGAGGGGACATCTCCAGAGCTAGAAGACGGAACAGCAGGCATCTTTGAGAGTATCGGAATTCTCAACAGACAAGAGATCGGTGGCAAAGTTGACAAAGTCAACATTGGTGTCAATACCGAAGTTGTCGTTACCGAAGAGGAAGTCGATACCGTCAACATCATGTTCGGCAACGAGGCCATGGTCAAAGACTTGAACACTGAAGGGCCTTGCGAAGGACGCAGTGAAACAGAGGTGGTAAAGAAGGCCATCTTTGAAGCCACCTGATCCTTCAGTCAGAGAGCTTGCTCCCAATTTCAGACAGGAGGCCCTGTTCTTCAGCATCTGCGACGTAAACTCCTTGAAGATGGAACAGGCACAAATGTTACGGCCTTCCCCGAGGCAGAACAAGCACTCAGGGTAGGTGTCAAGACAGCGAAACCTTGTGGTTGCAGGTAACACACAATCTGAAAAGAGAAGACATAAGAAGAGGGAAGAATCCTTGCAGTTTTTTATCCTGGAAAGGGATAACCAAAATAGCCAGAAATCCAAAGACAATCCAAAGAAAATCCAAAGAATAGAAAACTGCTCAGTGAGGAAACTTTCTGAGCTGCTAACTGGTCGGCGGATGAAAAGAAAGTGAGGAGAGACTGGCAGCTTGGCAGGACTGAGCATGCTCAGTACTGGATGGGAGGGGGTTTCCCACCAAGCTGCTCAGCTCTGGAACTTTCTGAAACGCTACTGTGCATGTGGGAAGATTCCCATTGTGTGAGGCACAGAGACCACGAAGAAGAAACATTGTTCACCCCCCGCCCCAGCAGCTATTGGTGGTCACCACCTGAAACCAAGCTTAAGGCAAGCAGGAAAGACCTGAGCCCAGCAGCTGTCAAACAGGACTGATGGAGATATGAACACAAAAATGAACTAGTTGAGTAGTGAGGGATATGGTGCAAAGGAAACAAGTTATACGTGCCAGAAGGTACTGCAAACCCAGATCCTGCAGCGCTGTCATGATGTGAAACCCATGGGACATTTTGGCTTTCTAAAAACCCTACACCTGGTTCACCAGGATTACTAGTGGCCTTGATTACAAGAGGACATAAAGACCTGTACTGTCTGGTCGGCATGCAAAACAAGTGGGGGGAAAGCCATGGGATTGTTGCAGCCGTTACCAACACCCCCCATTCCCTGGGCACACATCAGCATGGTCTTCATCGCTGATCTCCTGGAAAGTAACAAAAAGAACCTGATCTGATTGGTCACCAACTTGTTTTCCAAATAGGTACCACTTTGTGCCATGCAAACACTGTCTACAGCCACCCAGTTAACCGAACTGTTTCTCCAACATGTGTACAGGTTACATGGGGTCCCACTAAAGATTATCATGGATTGCAGCATTCAGTTTACCTCTCATTTCAGGAAAACTTTCATGGGACTATTGGCTGTGGAGCAGCAGTTGAGCATAGCCATCATCCCAAAACAGTTGGTCAGACTGAGAGGGTGAATCAGATGCTGGAACAATATCTGCCCTGCTACATTAACTATTAGCAAAACAATTTGGACAGTTTACTCTCTTATAACGACAGGCTTATAACAAATGGCTTATAACAACACAGGGCATCACAGAACTGGACACACTTTCTTAAACTATGTATGGGCAAACTGGAAACACTTGCCACCTTTTGAGGTCATCCAGACTGACCCTCCCCCATCAGTAACTGATTGAGTGAACAGAATGAAAGTGCCTGCCATCATGGCAGCATAGGACTATGAGAAATCTACCTACAAAAAACACAGACCGGAAAAGGGGTGAAGGGTGGGACACCAAACCTGGAAGCAAAGTGTATCTGTCCACTAAGTTTTTGAAATGCCCTCAGCCATCCAGAAACCTAGGACCCAAGTATGTAGGGCCTTTTAAAGTAGGTAGGCTGATTAACACTGTCAGTACAGAGTTGGAATTGCCAAAAAACTACAAACAAATACATATTATGTTTCATTTCAGCTTGCTGAAACTAGCGATAGAAATGGATGGATGGTGTTTGAAAAAAAGAACCCACTATTCTGTCCATGATAGCGGGACAAGACCAACATTTTGAAATCACTGACCATATTAGATTCCAGGAAACATGGGATAGATAACAGTATTTAGTACATTGTAGACATTTGCCCGCTAGCAAAAGAGAATAAGTCGATATATAGCACATCAAAACCCCACAATTAACCAGAAAGTTTCACTTGGTATATCCCCACAAATCTGGGAGAAAAGGGGGAGGTGATCAAGGTTTGATGGGGAAGGATGTCAGGATGCATGGCTCCTGTCATAATATATTTGCTGGATGTATATTAGAATCTGCAGGATAGTCACTGTAGGGAAATGCTTAGAGTTAGAGTGCTACAAAATATCAAAGGGCAATTGTTGAAGCTTGTCCGTGTATTTGAAAGTATCAAATGGCTAACTGCTTTATGGCTTCATGTTACTATGTATCCAGGAGAAGGGAAGAAGATCAGAGAGGGAGAAAATGAAAGCACCAAAAGGTGTTGTGAGAACTGGAAATGCTCAGAGATAAAAGACAGGAAACATGTTCTTGCCTCAAGGACGAAAGACAGGTAAACAACTGAGAGCCTGGCAACCGTCCAAAAGATGTTGGGTGATGGTTAATTAACAAGCTTCTCCAATCACATGTTTATGCACCTAAATTTGTATGTGAAGGTATGAAATTTATGAACTCCCATCCAGTCTCAGCAACTTCAGAAGTAGTGCGCTGTGCTGCTTGCTTATCACAAATAAACAGTGCTGTCTACCTCAGACTAGAGTTTGTGGGTTGCGAGTTATCCAGGGCATGACAGAATGATATTTTAACCAAACTTTGATGAGAGGGAACTAATCCAGGTGATGTTTTTCTGAAAAAGGATTTCCAACTTTCTAAACTAGATCTCTGCAACTGTAGTTATCTCTGCAATGGCAGCCTGGGAAAGGAGTTGTTTGAATTAGCTATCATAATAGGATGCTTGCATGGGCAAATTTGAAATGTCATAGCTTATAAGGCACTGAAAAAAAATCCAGCAGTTTTCCAGTCTTGGTGATTGCCAGAATGTGTGGCTGTTACTCTGATGTTTTCCTGAAAAAGGATTTCCAACCTTCTAAGCTAAATCTCTGTGACTGGAGTTAACCCGTACATCATATAGCAGCAAAAATGTCAATGAAAACAGCTCTAACATGTTTCTTACTTTCCTTAGTATATTTTCTCATGATGTGACAATGTGAAACATTGTTTGATACTGCTACAGCCACTTCTAAATCCTGCTTTTTCTTCATGTACGATTTGCTTTTCTTGTAGCTAGTTTGTTAATGTATGTAGTTAAATATTGAGCATATAGCTTTGAAGTGATCTCAAGCAAGGTGACTGGTCGATAATTTTGCAGGTCATTTCTGTCTACTTTCTTGTAAATAGGAAATACTCATTTTCCACCCATAACGCATTTGTCCAGAACTGTTTATTGTGGTAAATAGGCCAGCACGAATGGGCCTTCACCATTCAAAATGCTTTTTAAAAAGGCTAATCCTCCATATCTCTAGGGTTATAAAGCATTTAGCCAGCCATAACGAAAGCCAAGAAGGGTCCAGGAAGTGGTGGTCTGGTGTCCTTTATCTCAGTAATGTTGGTAGGAAAATCTCAGTTGGTGGGTTTTGGTTTGCAAGATACTTAAATTAATATAGGTACAGGCAATATCTTTTACTGCACAACTTTTTGCTTTCCCCCTATTAATGCTCTGCTGGCCACTCCCAAGGTATGAAAAGATTTAACATTTCTGTTAGAACAAATAAATCAGACATTTCCCAATGGATTTATTCTTATATTTGGGGATTTTAACACCCAAATCAGAGCAGCTTCAGGGGATCTTCTCGAACCTCTAGACCTAAAACTGGAATATATATTTTTAACATAACATATGTCCATGGACAATAATCAGTAGTGTTTAATTGAAAATAAATGAAGTAATTTTTAAATAGTTGAAATTAAAAGTGACTCACATCAAACTCCGGCACACTGGGCTCTCTGAAGTCATTCCACAGTTTTCTTGGGATAATCCCCACAGGTATGTCATGAGTCACAATGCGACTACTATTTGATAGGGAAGGCTAGAGAGAAGGAAGTAAGATGCTATATGATCATATGTGAGCAAAATGCAAGATTAAGACTGCTAATGTTTAGATGAGATTTCTCCCTGAATTCTGAAGCCATTGCTCCATGTCCTAATCTCTGGAGTATCAGAAAACAGGCTTGCTCCATCCTCCATATGACATTCATTCAAATAGTTAAGCATGGTTCTCATGTCACCTCTGAACCTTCTCTTCTCAAGGCATATTATACAGTCAGCACTCCACATCCCCAGGTTTAATGTTCACAAATTTGATTTTTTGCATATTATTTGCCACCACCTCCACTGTTGCCCTGCACCAGTGGTTCTTAACCTGGGGGCAGGGACTACTGGGGATCTGCAGAGCCCTCACAGTAGGTCTGTGAAGCCCTGCTGCTGAATACCAACAGCTGCAGCAGCAACAGGGACTTGCCCAATGTCACCCAGTGTCTGAGCAGAGATTTGAATCCCAGTCTCCAGAAGCCTTTAATAAATAAATATTTGAATACTTAAATCTAAATTAAATATTTAAATCTTGAATTAAGTCTTGATGTTCCCAGCAACAAATGATGGGGTCCTTGGTAAAGAAAAGGTTAAGAATCACAGCCCTACAACCATTTCTAACAGGGACTTGTAAGTCTCACTTTGCATTTACAATCTCTCTGCAAGCTTTGAGAGACTGCAAACATGAGGTGAGGCTTGTATGTCGCTATTAAAAATGGTGTAGGGCAACAGAAGAGACAGTGGAAAGTCCCACCAGTACCTGGTTCTGCCCTGCAAAGGAACCAAATGGCCTCAAAGGCAACTGGGTGGTTGTCATGCTCCCCAGCACAGATGCAAATGTACTGAATACGTTACATTTGAAACTGCAGTGGGTTAAATCCATGGATCATCCTGTACCCCTAAGCCCCCCCCCAGATGTGGAAGAACAACTGTAATAGCATTTGCTAGTACTGCACCAACATGATTCCGATCCTGATTTTTTACTAACAGTTCTAAATTACTGTTAGTAAATGCAGATTCACACTTGCATATATAGGACAGATAATACAGGAGACCACCAGATAGTCAGCGATAACTCTTTAATCTACCATATTTTGTTTGGCATTGTGAGATGAATCCAGACTAGGTGTCACTAATGACTAACCTTTCAGACTAATTTTGATGAGATCTAAGTGTGATCTAACTGTAATCTGGATACAATTTTCTAGCTCAATCTACACATAAACACATAAACATGTACAAAGAAACTTCAGATAAAAATGTGCATCAGTGTGTCAACTGTTCAGTGTAGCAACTGCTACACCAACCTCATTCACTAAATCACTGCTAGGAAGTGTTGTGTGGATATACTAGGTCACTGTGGAAACTGCAGTATCTGTAAAGTGGAAGTCAGTATTGCTTTGGATGTTGTTAGCCTGTGATTCTCAGCAACCAAAACCAGCATAGCCAATGATGAGTAATTCTAGGAGCAGCAGTTCCATAACATCCGGAGAACTGTACAACTCTTATCTCTATGCTAAAGCAACACAGCCTTCTCTCTGTGGAACTATTTAAGTATTTTTTTCCACTGATCTTTAAAATTCTTTTAAGGTTGGACCTCTGCGAGGAAAGCAAAAGCTTAGAAGAGAGGTAAAAAACTCTTTAGGAGTGGAAAACTAGTAAGAAGATGGGAAACATGCAAAAGTGAGGGAAATAGTAGTAGCCTGGGTGGGAATTATTAACCTATGAACATTGTGGATTTTGAGCCATTTCTGTTCCTGAAACAACAATAACCATAACTCAGCTAAGAGTCCTATATTACCGTTAAGCCACCAAAAATGAGTATTTAAATATTTATATTGGGTCCTATATCACAAGTTCTAAGGGTAAAATCAATTAAAGCAAATGAAAACAATTTAAAACTGTAAAAATAATTTAAACAGACTAAAAACATATTGAACAATTTGACAAATTAAGAGAGAATTTAAACATTTAACAGGTTAGAATTATGTACATAAACATTTTGAAGTAAATCAGGTGCCAGAGGCTTTAACTAACAACCAAAGTGGCACCAAGTGTGCCTCTAGAGGAGGGGAACATTCAACAACTGCTGTGGTACAGCTGATAAGCTTTCTTCTACGTGGCCCCAAATGGAGGACCCCCACCTCCATCAGCAGACATCAATCCTCATGCAGTTAAATATGCTTACACAGAAGCTGGAATAATTCATGAAGAATTCCAGGTCCCATGGAAGCACAAGCATACAGGTTCCCCCTTCAAGCATCTGTGAAGACGACAGACAGCCTGGACATCATATTGGCCTGCAAGTGAAAGCTCATTATATTTTCTCCTGTCTTTCTTCATAGCAAGCACCGCCTTTACCTACTGATATATGCTCCCTTCTAAAGAGGAGAGGTAACAACTCAACAAGCTAAATAAACAAGTACAAATGTTTGGGCTATATGTCAGAGATTATTCTGCCCTGCTGACATGCAAGTATTAGCTCCAAATATTCTGTGAGGTTTATCCTGGGAAATCCATTATGATTTTGGTGCTCAATTTAGCTGAGAAGGAACAGCTTCAGGCAAGATGGGAAGCCATACAGATTTCTAAAACTTGACATATTGAAATAATTCATCAGTTATGAGACAAAGATGAGAGGTACATCTTTGTAAAATGAAAAATAGGATTCATCTAACACAAAACAAGTGAATTTTATGGCACAAATGTTGACAATCTAAAAAAAATTAGCAAATGGATCTAATTATAATTGCAGGAAATGCAAATTATATCATGGACAATAATATATACAGTTTAACTAAACAAAAGAGAGGATATCTAAATAAAGATAAATACTCTTAATTCTACACTGTCAATTAGTTGACGCCTGGAGAATTCTATATTCAAAGAGGAAGACTATGCATATTATCAAGGTTATCATTGTTATCTGCCTTTGTTTCCAACTTATGGCAACACTAAGACAAACCTGTCACAGGGGTTTTTGGCATGAAAGTGTCTGACGTGCTCAAGGTCACCCAGTGGATTTCCATGACTGAGCAGAGAATCAAACCCTGGATTCCAGAGTTGTAGTCCAACACTGAAACCGCTGCACCATACTGGCTCTCACTCTCCAGGCAGCTAGATACTCTTAAGTATTCCAGAACAGACCACTTATTAGTCTCAGAAAATACCAAATCTCAAATGTCAGAAAAAAAATGCATAAGCTTTACATTCTGATCTCATGCTTAGAACAGCAACATAGAGCCAACAATTTTAAACACTAAGAATATAACTTGGAGGGACTTCCAGTTTGGGATGAGAGCTGGGAGGCACGGTTTTCGCCGCTGCTGGTTGCTGGCTGACTCCATGTTACAGCTGGCTCATTCTGTACTCCAGGATTGAGAGGCACAGCAAGGCTTGTGGCAGGTGGGGTTTTTCTCCTTTTTGCCACAGTCTGTCCCCACCATCTCCATTCTGGAGGGAGCACAGGAGAGGCAGATGAACTGGCAGTTACCGCTGCCATTATTGAAACACTGCAGCAGTTTGGAGAGGAGAAGGGTTCTTCCCGAATTCCAGCTGCCAAACTTTTTTTTTCCTGGGTGAACTACTAAAAGAAGAAGAAAAAGGAAATAAATCTTTTCTTTTGGGTTTTTTTTTTTAAATTCGAAGTCCTCTGTGGGTTACAGCGGGACCTACCTCTGAGAGTAACCCTTTAGGTGTGTGCTTCTACATCCTTTCAACAATTTTTCTTCTTTGTTTTTTTGTACTGCCTGTGCCCTCCTCCTTTTCCTATGGATTAAGCCCTATGGCCTGCAAGCGTGTATGTTGGGCTTTGTAAGACACACAGCTTCGAGATAGAGTGGGGTTTTTTTTCTTTTTTTTCCTGATTAGGTAGATTCCTTTTTAAATTCCAGACTTGGACTCAATCAGTAATTAATTTACTATTGAACTTTACTGAGCTTCCTTATAATAATTATTACAGCCAGCGCTACCACTTGGTTGCCGGATTAAATATTTGACCTTGACGCAACCCAAATAACTAGTTCGTTTGCCTATCTCTTGTCTACCCTTCATTTTTTCTTATCCCTGGACTTACGGACAGTTGTTGATTTATTTGGCTATACTTTGATATGGTCACTGCAAGCCTGGACTTTGATGTGTACTCTTAGGAGCAAGAGATAGGAAGCGCTGTTGGCAGCATCTTCCTTTCTCCTCTCCATTTTTCTTTTTTTTTCTTATTGGGAAGGCTTCTTCCCTTTTGCCCTCTTAAAGACATTGTGCGAGTGAAAGAAGAAAGAAGAAGAGGAGACTAAGTGTAATCACCGAAGTGTGAAGAAAGTATGTGAAGAAGCATGGAGAAAAAGGAAAAAAGAAGAATTGTGAAAAGGGGAATGGGAAGAGAAGGAGAGGGAGAAGAGCGAGAGGAAAGGAGGGGAGGAGAAAAAAAGAGGAAAGAAGGGGGAAGAAGGGAGGTGGAGGGAAGAAGAAGAAGGGTACGAGCAAGATGGGGAAAGGGGTACTCGGATACAAAGAAAGGAAAGCATTTAAGCTTAAACTCCATATGTGTATACACATGTGTGTGTGTGTGTGTGTATACGTGTACGTATATATATATATACACACATACACACACGCATGCACACACACACAGTGCTGCAATGTTTGTTTCTTCCTTCCTCCTTTCTCCGCTTGGGACAGGAGGAAGGAGGCAACAGCTCGATTTCCAGGAGACTTGGGGGAATTTCTTGTTTTGAACATCCAAATACAGTGTAAGAAAGCATTAAGGTACTTGGGAATTACTTGTTTTTTGGAATGCATTGTGAATATACACAATTAATGCACAACAGTGTGTCTAGGTATTCTTGTCATGCTGTAGTATGATGTTTAGATTTTTTTGTGGCTTTAATTCTCCCTTCGCTTATTCCTTTCTCCTCCTCTTATTGGAATGTAAGTGGTAATATTGGAAAACAGCTCTCAATAGTTGGGATATATTACAGAACACCGTTATCCTGTGTGCCAAGGGTGCGTTTCTAACTGGGCATCTGTGTATTGTGTAATTTGTTTGTAACTGGTTTATTGGGCTGTTGTTGATAAAGGATGCAAAAAATGAGGTCTGGTAAAGTGAGGGCAACCAAACCACAGGGACGAAGAGACTCTATAGAAGAACCCCCTGATTATCAGAAAAAGTTCATGGATGAAATGAGAGCCTACATGATGGAAATTAGACAAAATCTGAATGTGTTAAAGGGCCAAATGTCAGAGATGCAGAGCAATTTAGAACAGATGAAGAAAGATATTGTTACTAATAAAAAGCATATAGACTTTTAAAAAAAAGATATCAACACTCTAAAACAGAAGATAGACTCTTCAAAGGCAGACACTGATAGACAATTAGATAGGCTTGCCCTGGTGGAACAGAAACAAATGACATCATGGATAAGAATTGGTGATATAGGAGAGAAGACTGACGAGGAATTGAGACAGAGAATTGTGACTTCATTAGCGGGGTTCTTAGAGGTTTCAGAAGAGGATATGAAGGTTTCAGAAGAGGAACGAATTGGATACTACCTATAGAGTTAACTCGGCTGTTGCTCAGAAAAAAGATCTCCTAAGCGACATGGTTGTCCAGTTTACCAAGAAATCAACCAGAGATAAAGTGTTGGGTGAATATAATAAGAACCCTTTGGAGGAGCAGAATAAACAACTTCAGATCTTGCGTGAAATTCCAGTTAGAATTCTAAGGAAAAGAAGAGATTATGACTTCATTGTTTCAAAACTAAAAGCTAATCAGATCATGTTTAGGTGGGACCAGTTGGAGGGTATAATATTTATGTTCAAAGATCAACGATTTAGGCTTAATTCAATACAGAAGGCCCAAGAATTTTTAAGAAGATATCGTACAGAATTGGAAGGACCTGCCCTTCCGGTTGCATGGCGGGTGCAAGCAGCTGCTCGGAAAGAAGCTGCGCAATGGTGCGGCTCCGAGCAGGCACCCGCTGGATTCCAGCCGCTTCTTTTGAGACCCAGAAGCGGTAAAACACCCCTCTGGTACTAGGGGTGCGGAAAGGGTCCGAAGGGGACCCCACAACTGGCGCGTGGCTCTACCCGGCTGGGGGAGCGGGAAGCGTCAGGGGGTCGAAGGACCATGACGGAGCCAGCGGGATCGTCGCTTGAGCGGCACAAGCGCCGCCATCGACTTTTAATTGAGAAATCAAGTTTCAAGCAGAAAAGAATAAGATAACATAACCTGTTCTGGTCTTCACTTCGGGATTATCATAACAGAGCTGGCTTGCAACGCTGTGCAGGAGCGAAGTAATGGAGGGACCCAAGAATGTGAGTGCGAGGTGTTGTGCTTTCATCTTAAAGGGGCGGCTGAATTAAAGAAAAGGCTATGAAGGTGTATCTGCTTTCTTACGATGATTGATTACTGGTAAGAGACTTTTGGCTTGTAATACGGACTTACAGTCTAAAATGTCAAATAAATGAGCAGTTGGTATTGCCCTAAAGGAAAAAATTGGACTTCATAAAATTTAATACTCTTCATTTGGACATTGAACTTTCTATAATTCGTTATTTTAATATTCTGGTTGAACTGAGACGAGCGGATTATTGGTTCTTTTGCTATGAATTTTGGACTTTTGAAGAATCCTTGGGGAGGAAAAATTACAGAGTTGTGCGATTTCTTTTTTTATGTTTCTTTTTTTAACTCCTGTTTTGGGACTCTTGTGTCCTGACTTCTATTTGGATATTGTGATTGTTGAGACTGCTGAGACTGTGCTGGAAGGTCATTTAAACAAAACATCCTCATTCCCATGGATGAAGCAGCCTGGAATTTAAGCGACTATGAGAATGCAATGAATCTTCAAAAACAAACTCCGGGCAGCGAAGTCCAAGAAGGGGGGGGGGGACTGAAGGTGGATTTTGGCACAGGGTTCTAAATATGACATGTGAATGTATTTTAGCAATGTCAATTAAGCATATGTATGTGATTGATATATTTTCATTAAGTTAAACATTGTGATATTGTCAAAGGGTTGAAAGGGGTAATGAGATTGGTAAGTCTGTGATGGAAGTTATTTAAGCAAATATCCTTACACCCATGGACTGACCAGCTTGGAATTTAAGCGTCTATAAGAATACAAAGAATCTTCAGGAATCAACTTCGGGCAGCAAAGTCCAAGATGGCAGGAAAGGGGTACAGAGATGGGCAAGTCTAAGTTATTCAAGCAAATACCCTCACACCTACGGTTGGAGCAGCCTGGAATTAAAGCAACTTTGAGAATACAGTAAATTTCAGGAAAATGCCGGGCAGCAAAGACTAAGATGGGAGGGGGTTTGTGAGGGAAATTATTCAAGTAAAATACCCTCACTCTCTGGGACAGAGCAGCTTGGAGTATAAGCGACCATGAGAGTACGGAGAGCTTTCAGAATGTATTTCCGGGCTGCAAAGTCCCTGATGAGAGAGGGGAATGGGAATTGGAGTCAATCACAGGGTTTTGAATTATGTGTGTTAGAATAGTACTTTGGCAATGTCAATTAAGCTTATAAATGATTGATATATTGATATATTTCTATGAAAATGAACACTATGATATTGTTGAAGGGCAGAAAGGGGTTGAATAGGATTTAAGAGTAGAGGTGGGAAACAAGATATTTTAATATAATGGAATCCAGGGAAAGAAGTTGAGTGACTGTTACAGTAATAATAGCTCAGACTTCCAGATATACACTGACAGACTTTTTTTTACAACAGTAAGATTTTAGTTAAGAAATGGAGAGTTGGAAGAAAATATATGAGAGGATTGTAGAAGTTCATAAGAGATAAGCAGAGGAAAGAAAACATATTGGAATATGTTGACTTGAGAAAGCAGAATGAAGTGAAAGCTGGGAACTGACAAGATGAAATGACAGTATTTTGAGTGTGTAGCAGAGGGAAATGCATGTTCAAACAGTTGAGATAATCATTGTATTGTGATTCTAATGTAACAAGTAGAGTGACTTGCAAGAAGTGAAGACCAGACCAGAGTGGAAGATCAGAACCAATGCATGTAAAATTACAATTTAAAGAATCCTTTTTTTTATTTTGTGAAATTCAATAAAATTAATTTAAAAAAAAAAAAAAGAATTGGAAGGACCTGATACTTCTCCTGAAACCCATCCATCCCAACAAAGGGCTAGATCAGTGACAGAAAAGAAAGCAGTTTCAGACTCAGGTGCATGATTTGTAAAGTCAGATGTTGAAGAAAAGACGAAAGAATCGGAGATTAGTCTAATTTATTTGGATCTAGAAGACCTGGGAGTGATTGGTTAAAAAAGAGAAATGAAATTGACATGGAATGTAAACAGACTGAATTCAATGATTAAGAGGGAAAAAAATTTTCACTACCTAAAAAAATCAAAATGAGCATATGTTGTCTCCAAGAAACTCTTATCAAATTGAAAGATTATAAGATTCTCAACTATATGAGTTTGGGGGAAGTGTTTACATCTCTTGCATCTGTCAAAAAAAGAAGTGTGGCCCTATATGTAAAATCTGTTCTATTACATAAACTTGCCTTTACAGATACCAAAGGAAGATTTGTAGGAGTTGAAATAACCATAGAAGGGAAGATTCTCATTATAGTTGGGGTTTATGCCCCTTGTCAAAAGATTGCTACCTTCTATGATGAATTGAGGGCCACCCTAGAGCGTTATTCTTATGATTACTATTGTATATTGGGAGATTTTAATGGTGTAGTTGACCCAAAGATAAATACGAGTATTCAAGGAAATCATAAAAAACTGTACAGGAAACTACCAAAGGTTTTCTTACAAATGGTGGAGGAACTCTAGATTGAGGACATTTGGAGATTTAAAGAACCGTTGGCAAGAGACTTTACTTTCTTCTCGAACCCACACCAGACATGGTCCATATTGGATATGATCTGGCTTTCTAAACAATTTCTTAGTAAAGTTGACAAGGTAGGCATTTTACCCAAAACCCTCTCAGATAACAACCCTGTCATTGCTTCTACTAGTATTCGAAGAACTCAGAAGAGATGACAACTAAATGACATTTTGTTACAACAAAAGGATGTGGTCTTGCTAATTAAGAAAAAATTGGATGAGTTCTTTCTAGGAAATTTAGATAAGGTAGTTGATGATTTCATAGTATGGGATACAGCCAAAGCAGCAGTGTGGGGTCTGTTTATACAAAAGAATTTTGAGATGCAAAAAAAGAAATGACAAAACATGGAGAATGTATTGTCTAAAATTAAAGATTTAGAAAGGGATTTGAAATTGCAGGGAAATACCAAAGAGATTGTGAAGACCAGAGAAATTTCTCAAAATATAAGATAACTACAAAAACAACTCTCCATGATGTTGATGGATGAGATAAAGAAAAAGATATATTAAGCCAGTCAGAAAAACTTGTGAGCATGCGAATAAGCCTGGCTGCTAGGTAGCTTATAGAATCCGTGAGGAAACTAAAAAGAGACAAATTGTGGAACTCATGGAGGGAGAGTGGAGAATAACAAATAACAAGGAGATGTAAAAAATACTTTGTAACTATTTTGTGAATTTGTATCAGGACCATACCAAATCATCAGACGCAGAAACAGAAGACTACCTAAAGTTCCAGAATATTCCAAAGCTTACTACTGAAGACCAAGAAAAACGGAATGAACCCATATCTATGAATGAGATCTTAGAGGTAATCGAGGCAGCCAAATCTAGAAAAGCACCCGGCCCAGATGGTCTACCTGCTAGTTTTCATAAATGTTTTAAGCATTAACTGATTAAACCATTACACAGAGTACTAAATAATATTGTGAAGGAAGGGAAAATTCCCAAAAGTTGGAAAGAGATGAATACAGTTCTAATTCCTAAAGAAGACAAGGCACATCGTTTAGACCTATTTCTCTCTGAAATGATGACCATAAAAATTTTACATCTATATTAGCAAAAAGAGTGATAAAGATCTTATAGAATTACATTGGAGATGACCAAAATGGGTTTTTGCCCGGAAGGCAAATGCAGAATAATATTTGAACCCTATTGAATGTGATAGAATATTATGAACTGCACAATGAAAAGAAAGGGGCTCTTTTTTTCCTTGATGTGGAGAAGGCCTTTGATAACCTTATGTGGACTTTTTTATTTAAGGTCTTAGAGTACAAGAAGATCAGGGAAAGTTTCCTAACATGGATAAAAACCATTTACAGAGACCAAGCTGTATGCCTGTATATTAACAGAGAGACATCTAAAGGAATCTGTATACAGAAAGGGACTAGGCAAGGCTGCCTCTTATCTTCATTGTTGTTCATTACAGTTCTGGAGGTCTTGTTGAATCTGCGGAATACAGATCATTTGCGAGGGGTTAAAATTGGAAACTACAATCATAAAGTCAGAGCTTTCATGGACGTTGTGATTTTTTTTTTTTTTTGGAAGACCCAGTTGAGAAAATTGACATCTTAAATGGAATATTAAACAAATACGGTTCCTTGGCAGGCTTCAAAATCAATAAAACAAAAACTAAAATTCTGACTAAAAATATGAGTATTCAGGAAAAATTGCTCTTGGAAAAAATATCAGGTATATGCTGTGCAAACAAAGTTAAATATTTTGGCATTGAAATTAAAGCGAATAACAACCATCTATCTCAGAACAATTATGTGAAATCATGGAAATTGATACAAACAAAACTTAGTACCTAGGTATCACAGGATTTATCATTGTTAGGTAGAGTGTCTGTCATCCAGATAAGTGTATTACCAAAAATATTATTTCTATTTCAGATGATGAATCATAGAATCATAGAAATGTAGAGTTGGAAGAGACCACACGGGCCATCCAGTCTAACCCCCTGCCATGCAGGAACACCCTCAAAGCATTCCCGACAGATGGCCATCCAGCCTCTGCCTAAAAACCTTTGAAGAAGAAGACTCCACTACACTTCGAGGCAGCATATTCCACTGCCAGACAGCCCTGACTGTCAGGAAGTTCTTCCTGAGGTTCAGCTGGAATCTCCTTTCCTGCAGCTTGAATCCATTGCTCCTTGTCCTGGTCTCTGGAGCGGCAGAAAACAAGCCCTCTCCCTCCTCTACATGGCATCCCTTCAAATATTTAAACATAGCTATCATGTCCCCTCTTAACCTTCCCTTCTGCACACTAAACATACCCAGCTCTCTAAGTCGATCCTCATAGGGCATGGCTTCCAGGCCCCTCATCATTTTGGTTGCCCTCCTCTGGACTTGCTCCAGCTTGACCACGTCTTTCTTGAATTGGGGTGCCCAGAACTGGACACAGGATTGAAGATGAGGTCTAACCAAAGCAGAATAGAGTGGTACCAGTACCTCCCTCAATCTAGACACCATACTCCTATTGACACAACCGAGAATTGCATTGGCTTTCTTGGCTGCCACGTCACACTGCTGACTCATGTTCAGCTTGTGGTCTATTAAGACTCCTAAATCCCTTTCACATGTACTGCTATCCAGCCACGTGTCCCCCATCCTATATTTCTGTATTCCATTTTTTCTACCTAAGTGTAGGATCTTACATTTCTATGATTCTATGATTCTATCACATCCAGTAGGGTTCAAATATTCATCACACTGTGTGATGATTTCAGTAGTAATATCAAAGACAGGGTAAAAAAGATCTGACTAAATTTATTTGGAAAGGTAAAAAAAACCAGAATATGTTATAAACCAATGATAGATTTAAGACGAAGAGGTGGGTTTGCATGCCCAGATTTAGAATTGTATTACCATGCAGCGTGTTTATCTTGATTAAGACCTTGGATTCAACTTGACAACCCAAAGCTTTTATTACTGGAGGGACATGACTTGCACTTTGGCTGGCACACATTCCTCTGGCATGACAAGGTAAAGGTTCAAAGATCATTTCTTAACCATGTAATCTGTAAATCGCTTTATAAGATATGGGAGAAATGTAAATGGATTTTGCATCCTAAGTTACCATCCTGGTTTTCCCCTACAGAAGCCCTCAATTAAAGAACTTAGAAAACATGGTACTTGGATAACTTATAAAGATCTATTGAAAATGTCTGGGGTCTCCTGTCATGTTAAAGATAGATATCAACTGGCAGAAGAGGATATTGTTATCCAATGGTTTCCCCATATGCAAGTAATTAATTCAAAGAGGATGTTAGAACTTATGGTATGGATTTAAAACCGAAACAGTTTGAGGAATGTTTTCTGAAAGGGGAAAAAGGCCTAATCTCTAGATTATATGTTATGTTGTTAAAACTTAGCTTAGAAGAAGAGAATGTTAAGGGCTGCATAGTCCAATGGGCTTGCACTTGGTTATAATATCTTACTTGTGGACTGGGAAAAGATGTGGAGAAATAATTTATACGAGGTCCTATGGCCTCTAAGAGAATTGGTTAAAGATGATGCATAGATGGCATCTCTAACCAGTCAGAATAGCAAAAATGTATAAGAATGCCAAGAATTCACGTTGGAAATGCAAAAGGCAGACTGGCACTTATTACCATCTCTGGTGGGGATGTCAAAAAGCAAAAAAACTCTGGTTGAGAATTAAATCCGTGATGCAGAAAATTTTGAAAATTAAGATTAAATGGAAATCAGAATTTTTTTGCTAGAGTCATTGAAATTGGGGTCCGTTTACCCCTCTTAGCAGTTCTGTGTGTGGGACACATTAGGGAATTCCCCAAAGGACCTCGGTGGTCTCCATGTCCCCAAGTGCCTGGTCCTCTAACCCCGGTTTCTAGAGCATGTCCTGGCTAGTGGAGCTTGAAGGAAACATTTGTGGGTGTCCTCAAGTCAATTAGAAAAGTCAAGAAGGCATTTATTTGTACGGGCATGCAAGCATATTAGAAACACACCCTCGCTTTCTTTTCATAGATTAAACTGGTGAACCAATTGCCAACAATGTTTAAAGAGCAGAATGGGCTTGATAAATTGGGTTCTCATAAAGGAAAGCAATCCCTGAGAAGAAGGATCCTTCAAAATCTCGTATATATTTGGTACCCTGCATGATGCTTACCATGGGAACTGTAAGGAGAGGTCACCTCTCAGCCTGTCCAAAGATGCAATGGCAGCCTGGGGTTTCTGCATGGACTTAAGTGAAGCCATACATACCATCCAGGAGTTCACCAAGATGGCTGAGAGGCAGGCCACTGAACTGGAATCACTCCAGGCCCAAAGCAACACTCTGCTGGTGGATAAATTGGCCTTCTCATCTAATCTGGTTGCTGACTCAGTGTTCAATACCATTGCTGCTAAACTGGAGGGGAGGCTGATGTCTTTTCCAAATGCCTCCTGAGCTGTCATTTTCCTTGGTGACCGAGACAGAGCTGTAAATTGTCTTGGCTCTTTTCGGGATCACCAGGGTAAAAATCTATTGGGTGCTACTGAATGTAAACACCACTTGGTACCAGCACAGTTCTGTGGAGGGGAAGGCAATATCCACATCCACCTTGCTGTGCCATTTGGTTCCTGCAGCTCTGGCTGTTGAGATCGCCCCTGATGTGATGCATGTGCAGGGAGTATGTGTGGCCATGTTCAGGTGTTTCACTCTGGGAGCCCTTGCCATGCTATGTTCTAATTTTGCCAAAGCCCTCTATTGATCAGGTCCCAGGCTATATGGGAAGGCCCTCTTGAAGAGGGCATGGAGCGGGTGGACTCTGTGCCAGGGACTGCAGGAAGTCCCAGGAGAAGCTGTGGGTGTCTAAACAGGGCTCTCAGAAAGGGAACAGCAGTGAGGGCTAGAAGCTTGGGTGTAGCTACCACTTGCTGTGTGTACTCTTCTCTCTGGCTCTCACACAAACTGGTGGTGTCCTGTGTCTTGTCTCTGCCGGCACGGGTTTCTTCCCAAACTTTAGCCTGGTGTGAGCCTCCTCTGTGCTCTGAAAACACCATGGTGTTGGTGGCTGGCTTCACACTCATGGCTACGTCTTCAAATAAAGATGTTACATCATGCATGTTAAATGCTGCAAGGCAGAAAAGATGGACAAGCACAAGGCTCCAGATCTTACATCTTCTACAAAAAGTGGGAGAACCACAGTTATCCAGCCTCCAGACGTTATATAATTTCTCAAAGATATTAGGTTGTTTCTGTCTGAATATCTCCTCTGAGAGATGGGAGCTGGAGCTGTCGGGCATGTTGCAACAGTTGTCTGGTAGAGCGCTGGGGAACCTGACAAGCCCAAAGTGTTCCCAGTTGTAAGAGTTGTTCCACTGGAAATGCAACTAAGTAGGATCGAGCATACCCCTGTACTATCCCTTACTCATGGGAATTCTTCACATGAAGTATGTCTCTTGATTTCAGCTCTATGATGTTTGCCATAGGTGTTCTTCTGAAAAGTTATAGTAAGATCACCGTCAGAAATTGTAGAAATCAAGCTAGTGGAGATAGTTGAAAAGCAAATGATGAAACTCTGAAATAAAACTTCCTTTTCTAGAACTAGCTCTGCTGGGCCTGATCCATTTGTCACTGGTTTTCACCAGCATGTGCCATGACAGAATAGGTCAGCAAAGGCTTCAGCCTTACCACAGGCTGCAAAGATCCTAAAAATGACAAATAGATACTGAGATCCATTATCAGAGACTACCTGCTCTGTAATGCCGCAGGCAAAAAAAAATAGGCTTCATTTTGTTGGTAACTACTGCAGAAGAGGTAATGAGCACTATTTTTCATTTATAGCTGCAGCTCACTTTAAAAGTGAACAAGCTGTTGTTTTATAAATTTAGTTTTCATATTTAGGAGAGTGAGAGATATATACTCACCAGTTCCCCAGCTACTGTGAGGCATGGACACTGCTTATTAGTCAACTTGATTTTCACTGTCTTAGCATTTTGTGCCGTTTTCAAAGCTCTAGAGAGGTTTTCAGATGTCAGCTCTAAATAAATTTCATTGTCTTCTGCAGCTGCTCCCTCCATTTGGAACTCGTCAAAGAAGTTCCCCTAAAATAATAAAGTGTTTAGAAACTTGTGGTGCTGATAGCCACTACTGACTTTGAACTGCATTCAGGACACAGTTTCTATGGCATAAATCAGGGATGAGAATCATGTGGTTCTTCAGTGTTGCTGAGCTGTCACTCTCGCCATTGACTATGTTGGATATGGCTGCTGAGACTTGCAGTCCAACAATATCTGAAGGACTGCTTGATTTTCACCTTGGACTAAATTCAACTGTTTATCCCAACAGACTCATTGAATCAACGGACCTGACTTAAATGTTGACTTAACAAGTTCACATTGATTCAAGTTGGTCTACTCTAGCTGGTACTAACCACTACATTCAGTGTGGTAACAGAGAGGGGACTTAAACCAATAGCAAAGCACATGCTTTAAATATCATTATAGAAAGGCAGTTAGAAGATATCCCACCACTACTACTATGTAACAATCCTGCCTCCTGCTCTCAAGTAGGAGATGGACCCTTGAAGATCATCTAGCTGCCAACACCCACTGATCTAACCTCTGTGACTCAGTAACTCAGTGAGAAGTCACTGGGGAACTTAACTTGCATTTCTCCATCTCTGACTGCAGAAACTTTTTCCTCCCCTTCCCCATGGGAGATGAGAAACCTATATGCACACATCAAACAAAGGCACATGAACAGAGCATAGAAAAGAGGAGGTTTTTAAAATTAAAGCTTTTATTCTAAACAAATAATCCTTAGAGAAATTCAGTTATAACAACAGTATGGGGCTAAATGGACGAATGATTGACTCAGTAGTTCATACCAGATCACACAGTTGTCAGCATATTAAGTATTAATCACCAAGCCAAATATCAGCCAAAATTTTACTTGTATTCTGCTCCATCTCAAATCTTGAAAACCTGCCCAATGCTTCCTTCTGAAACACTATTTTAGGAAAAGAGGGCCAGAAAATGTTCAATCATTTCAGCACTGCCTGTGCTGCTAATAAGGAATGCAAAACTGTTTTCATGGTTAACTAGAACTGGGCAGAAGTTTCAACATCTGAAAAAGTGGACACTACTTCTCTACAAAATTAACCTGATGCTGCTCTGCAGAAGCATTATACAGGTTTCAAGACATAATGCAGAGGCAAAATGTCAAGTTCTTGCCTTAGGCAATCTGCTGTTCAGTCTCCCAAACATGTTCAACAGAGCGATAACAATACTGGTTTTTTTAGCAAATTAACCTTAAAACAACTTTACAATTTGCTATTATCAGCTTCAGTTTCTCACCTGATTAAGTGCACACCACATGCTAACACCTCCATTTGCTACTTTGTCATTGAGAATGAAGTAAAGTTTATCAACTGTGAAACGCAGGGTACAGATCTTGGCTAGTTTGGTAATTGTGTTTACCACACCTATAAAGACAGTATATTATAACATAATCTAATATATCAAAAAAAAAGCTTTTATGCACAGTTGTAAGAGTTGATAGAATAAACAGAAATCCATTGTCAAAATGCCATATTAATACAACAGAAAGAGGACATGTGAAGGTTTCTACAGAGAAAGCCTGGAAACAGCAGAATGAAATTACATTGTCACAATAAGAATACCATATTTGTAAAGCCAATGTAAGGTGTGCCCCAAATCTCTCCAAGTTTGTTTCAGCTCATTTGCTTATTCAAGCAACAGTAATGCGTTTTACCAGTTTCTCTTAACCTCTTCTCTGCCACGGACCGCTTTTAAATGTCTTTTGTGGCTGCAGACACCAAAGACTTAATTCTCAAGATTTAAAATCCCAAAGTGCATCAAACATTTATTAAAAACTGCTCATCAAGGGTTTTCAAATTGGGAGGGAAGGAAGAAATAAGTAAATGCACACTTCCCTAAGAGGCACTGGAGGGATAGGGAGTGGGATGGGATCCTCCACATAGGATGGAGGCCAACTGTGAAAAAGGATATAGCAGGGAAGAGTGGGGCCACCCCCAGACACGAAACTGGAAGTTGGAATGAGGGATCGCCCTTGGCAAAATAAGCTGCCACTTGATTCAGACAAAAGTGCACATACTTATGAATGGAAACAAGGAGGCACGCACAGGGTCTTTTACAGTGGGGTTGCTTCGACTCTCTCCCCCACCCCCCCCCACACACGTTTTTGCCTTCATCCGATTTTCTGCCTTTTTCCCTCCCTCCTTTACCCTTCTCAGTTTCCTCTCCTCCTGGTGAAGATGAAAAAAGGAGTGTGTTTGACCATTTCAGATAGTACAGGGGACCGCTCTCTGTTGAAAAGGAGGGGGGGAGGGACAGAGAGGAAAGAAGGGCAAACACTGCCATACTGTCCGCTCCACTGTCGCCTATCCGGTGAGCCCACCTCCTCCCTGCAGCGGAGCAGCCATGTGACAGGCAACACATAAGCCCAGCCTGCCTGCTTTTGCCTTGGGTCCTGTCACATCCCCACGCTATTGTGGGGAGAAGAGAGACTGAACAGCCTTTGGGCCTTTCACTGGGCGCCCTCTGAGGGCATCGCAAACCCCTAAGAGTCCGCAGACCCCCATTAAGAACCACTGCATTTTACTATTCACCCGATTAACACCCTTACTTTGTTAGCCCGTCTGGAAAAAGTCCCTAGCTAGCCCTATGCGAGCACTACGCCCACGTTTCCCTTAGCCGAGAAGTGTCCAGTTCTTGCGCTTCAAGCTGAGAGGAGCCTGTTCGCGCCCTTTCCGCGCTGGACACGGCGCTTTCTACGAAGAAGCGGGGTACAGCTGGGCGCTTCCGCTGTAAAAGAAAGAGCGGGCAAGTAACGCCTCTAACCATCAGGGTTTCTGGACTGCTCCTTTTATACAGCTGCTTCCTAGGATTATATATGTTAGCGTTCTGTATCTGAAGTGACCTTCCGCGCTCAAATGTTTGCACAGCTAGGCACCCTTTCAAATGAGGGAAATTAACGACTCTACTTCTGACTCTCGCCCTCTCATTCTTAGTAGCAACTACGTATACTCACGAGTAAAATGGTTGAGGCACGCAACATCCACGATCTTAGCTCTAAACCGCATGATTTTGAAGTCACACCAGCCCTCTAAATAAGCTCGCCACGGTGGATTTAACTCTCAACTCGCGACATACACAGAAATAGTAAAATAATTAAGACACGTTAAATAGTAAAATAATTTTCGCCACAAGATCCCACTTGAATTGCCGCCATGCTCGGGTCAGATCCATTATGGGGGTGGGGGGGAACAATACTCGTTTAGCCGCTGTGACTCCTCCCTTAAAAAAAAAACTCTGGTAGCCATCACACTCGACAGAAAGACAGCCCGGAAATGTTGTTACACACTTGCGCAGTATTCATTCGCGTCCTCGGAAGCCGAGGCATCTGGGAATCGTAGTACATTTCATAGCGGTTTGCCAATAACCCCCCCCCCCCCCCCCGGCTGGGAACAGCGGAAATCCCAGCCAATCCTCTCACTAATGTGGATGTATCCCCGCTTACTCCCTTTTCTGTTTGCGGTAGACTAAACAGTCGCTGGTGGAGAAGAGTGGTTGAAAATTCTATTGTTAAAAGGGAGGGGGGCAAGGGAGTAGCATAGCTTGGCCTAAAAATGAATGAAATTGGTTTGCGTGGTGTTTTTTTTTTATTTGTTTGGCCCAATAGTGAAGAGGGAGTGTTATTCTTCTAGCAGGCGATTTGTTCAGATTCTGGAATATATAAGCACTGAGCGTGAATTTAGCAAACTGCTGGAGGAGCAGTCCCTTTGTTGAGTCGGTCATGGTTTACAAAGATATTTGTGGGACTGACAAATTAGTTTGCCTATTCTGTGAGTTCCTTCCCAAGCAATCCATTACTTACCTGCGTGGTAGTAGAACTCCAATAAGTCGTCAAATGTATTAACATAAAACACACTCTTCAAACAAATCAGTATGAAATTGTTGTTGTGTGCCTTCATTTCCGATTTTTAGAGACCCTATAGCGAACTTGTCATGGGGTTTTTCAGGGCTGAGAATGTGTGATGCATCCAGGGTCACCCAACAGGTTTCCATGGGTCAATCGAACCCTAGTTTCCAAGGTATTAGTTGAACACTCAAACCAGAATAGCTGGCCCTGTTCTCCAACATAAAATACCCATGCATAAATTACAGAATTACTCTGTAGAGACATTGTCACTTGTGTAGAAACTATTACATGGAATTAGTGTTTGGAGTAAATATTATCAGTAAAACATTTTAAAGCACATCTCTCTTCATTTGGGTTTTTCCTATGGATTGATAATCACTTGGGGCCCTATCACACTGTATTTTTCCACATTGTTAGTGTGGTAGATAACCCTACCCGGGGTCTACAATTTAATATGAAAAATATCTCCACGTGCTTGGGAGGTCCCCCGAACGAGCACGTAGGCAGGCATGGTTGAACGGCCGAAACCAGGAAAAACCTGGTCAGGCCAGGATATTTACAGTTACGTAGCCCCAGGAGACCTCTAGAAGTGCAAAATATAAAAATACACAAAGGGTCCTCAGCCCTGAGGAGCCAGCTTGAAGGGATTAATGCTTCCGACAAACGGCCCATCAAGCAAGAACGATTTGCATATAGCCATGGCTTTTGGCAACCCCGGCAAATCTAATCATGCAAGGAACTTTGACATATTGGAGCTTTGTTCTCCCAATCATGCAAAGGACGTGGACAGTTTGGAGCTTTGTTCTAGCTCCTCCACTGATTGTTCTCTCCGGGATAGGATTAGCCCTCCAGGTACCTCTTCCCCCATAAATAGACCCAGTTTTTGAGCGTCTCCTCAGATCGTTCCGGATCACTCTCGGCATGCTGTCACTCTGTCCAGCTATACCCTCAGCTTCCTCCGTGCTGAGTCTCTTCTGTTTCTCCGCTGCTGTCTCGGACCTCCGGACTTCAGGACCAGGTGCCGTATTCCCCAACTGTAACCCTCCAAAAGTCCCCTATCCAATTTTCTCTCTTTTATTTCTAAATAGGTCTTGTGTGAGTGAGTGCATGAGTGCGACGTGCATAAGTCTTTATTTTTAATAAAATCATTTTACTAGACAATTTTGCTTGGTTTTTGGCTTGGCCTTACCGCGTAAAAATTGGGTGAAAGATCTCACTAGGTTGCCCTGCCTCTCGTATTGCTATTGCTTGTGGTCTGGCTAGTTTCCATTCCCCATTGTGTGGTGCACATTGAGGTGTCCCCCAAGGGACCCCAGAAATCAGGGTAACAACGTTAACTGACATAGTAATGTCTATGGAATCCTGAGATTTGCAGTTTAAGGAGCGGCATTTAGAATTCTCAGCCAGAGAGCTCTTGGGCCTCATCAAACTACAGACTCCAGAATCACATTTCATGTTGCGGTGGCCATTAAAGTGGTGTGATAGCACTGTAACAGTGTAGTGTGATAGGGTCCTTGGAAATCTCTTCATCCTTGCATGTGATGAACAGTGTTGTGGAGGATGACAGAGAAGGAAATATTGAAATACTTTCTGATACAGAAGGAAATATTAGAACTTTCTAAGACAAACTTTTTTTTCTTTCTAAATGAGCCAGGCCTTTATGAAGTTGGAGAAAAAACACTCTGCTTCCAGACCAGAAATTTAAATCATGGTAATTTAGTAAAATGTGAGATGGTAATAACTATAAGCTTTCCCCGGAACCCCTGGGAAATCTGCAGTAAGAATATCTGGAAAAACAGAGAGTCTTTTCAGTCTATAAATATCATATTGCTGCAGGGGGTAGTATTAATGCTGATTAAGTTTCTAACATTGCCAGACCTGTTGTTTCCCCAAAACATGGGTGACTCAAGGGTCCACTATGATGCCAATACCTCCATGTGAAAAATGAGGAATTAATTAGCTCTAATTAGGAGGCCTGCAAGAGGGGGGAATGGGCAACAATTATTGGTCTGGAGAGCAGCAAGGAAAGCAGCAGTGTGGCTTAGACTTGCAGTTAAGGACAGCACTTGGTCAGGAATCAGCGACAGCGTGGCATTCAGCAAGCAAGATACTGAATCGAACTGCTCAAAATGGAGGGTTTTTATACCCAAAATCTGCCTGGAGAATATGAGTGTGAATGGCTGTCTGGGCAAACAATGGAGGTTGCAACATGGACAATGGGCTGTGTATGGTGTTAATGATCTTAGCGTTAGGTGACAAAGAGTTAATGGCTGTCGTAATAGCTCTTTAATTGTAGACAGGTAGGGGAACAATACAAGGAAACATCCAAGTACAAGGAAAAAGGGCTAAAGCAATCAGTGTTTTGGTAGGAACTTCTCTTTGCTATTATGTGGACTCAAAGATGTTACTGTTTCAGCTTAAGCCTATTATTTCTGGAGTTGCTTGGTAACCTGCCTGATAATGACCTTGGCTATGCCTAGAGGGGATCTTCTGACTTACTTTGCAATCACACATGCTCAGTCAGTAATTTTCCTCTGCCCAGCTTGACCTTCCAGTGATTCAGATTCCATTTTATATCAACACCAATTAATGTATTTGGCCAATTATATTTTGCCAGTTAAGCCATATCAAACCTGCAGGGTACATGGGCCGGTAACACTGTAAGTGAAATGAAAAGAAAGTATTTGCTGTAAAAAAAAATAATTTTCATATATTTCTGCTATAATTTTTACGGGCACATTACCAAATTATTTTAGTTTGTTTTAAGTTAGTCAGTCAGCATTGCTATCAAAACACAATAGTATTGCTGCTGTATTGACTGTGGAATTCTGTTGTTACCAGTTCTGCTCATGAGACACATGGATAAATTCAAAGACATTCTGAGAATACCTATGGTCAAACCCAAGTCTCTGTTATGGAGTGCAGTGTTACAACACTAATCTGGAAGTTCCATTTGGGATTGCCATATTCCAGCTTCTCAAAACTGGGGTTCTAGTTTGCATATTATGTAAATTAGCATAACTATAAATGCTGTTAATTTCCATTCTGATTATGGAAAGCATTTTTCTTCTATTATGGTTCAACCTTGGTACCATTTTAATAATAATTAAAACCTGAGAGAACTAGTACAGGAAGCCCCTGCTTATCTGACAGGTTAGGGACTAGAGCACTGTCAGAAAGTGGAAACAATTGAAAAGTGGAACTTGGGGTTTTTTGGTTTACAAATGCATTTTGGCCAGCAAAAAACATAAATAGCACATTATAAATCATTTGTGAATATGTGCAAAACCCAAATAACACATTACGTACTGTATATTATATTATTGTATTCATAGTGTTGCTGTGTGCCTTCAAGTCGTTACCAGTGAATGGAAATCCTAAAGTGAAGCTATCAGGGACTTTCTTGGGCTGAAAGTGTGTGCGACACACCCAAGAGCGCCCTGTGGATTTCCATGGCTGAGCAGAGAATCAAACCCTAGTCTCTAGGTTATAGTCCGATGCTCAAACCAGTACACCATGCTGACTTTGTGTTATACTGTATACTGTACTATAAGCACAAATGCTGTATAGTAAAACTGTAAGAGATGCACTAGCCACAGTCTCAGAAGTACCATGGACTGAACACAGCTTGAAGGAACGTTGGCCACAGAGAGGGGAAAAAAGACACCAAGCAGTGCTTGCTCAGTTGCAAGTGAGCTTCTATAGTCTTCTTGGTGCCTTTTTTCTCCTCTCAGCAAAATTTGTAAGAAGTGCACATGTGTGGAGGGAAGAACGAAGCCTTGCTCTTGCTGTTGCAGCAGTGGCTTCAGACAATAAAGTCTGAACTGAGTTGATGGGTTTCATGTTTGAGTGACAAGAAGGTAATGGTTGTCATCATAGGTGGATTTTGTGGAGAGGCGGGGAAACAACAGGAAAATGTCCAGGTGCACAGAGACGGTTACCCCACTGACATACCCTATCCTGGGGACTATAAATTTGATATTAAATTTGCCCGCCATGCCAGAGAGGTTGCCCAAATGCATACATAGACAAGAAGGTCGAATGACCGAAAATAGGTCAGGCCAGGAAAATCCCTCATCATGTTCCCCTAGGAGACCTCAGGCTAAACACATCCGCACGGACAAAAGGGTCTTCAGCCAAGGAATAGCCAACCTGAGTGGATTATTGGGTTTTCCCCAGGTTGAGCAACTCCGACATTACTAAACCGTGCACTGCAAGGTCCATCTGCAGAAACCAATCATGCAAACTACCAAGTTGCTATTGTGCGGCATTTCTCCCTCTATTTTGGCCATGTTCTTCCCGGGGGAGGGCCTCCCCTTGAGGTGCGTTTTACCCTATAAGTAGTCCCAGTTTTTGAGGGTCTCTTCAGGGAACTCCATGCCATGCTAGCAGACCGGCACTCTATTAGTTGAGTGATCCCCTCAGCTGCTTCTCTTCGCTGAGCTCCATTCTTCTCACCGCTTCCCAGACTGAAGACTTCAGGATAGGTGCAGTATCACTGCCTTTACACCCTCTCCAATGAATCCCCTATCACTTCTTTCCTTTCTCAATAGGCTTTGTGTGCATGAGTGAGTGAGTGCGTTGGTGTGTGAGAATACACTTGTTAATAAAATCCAGTTATTGGTACGTTTGTCTGGCTTTTCGCTTGGTCTGACCCAGTAAAAACTGGGTAAAAGATTCTGCTGGGTTACCCTGCCCCTCATTTGGCTACAGCCAGTGCTCTGCTAATTTCCCCAGTCTTTGCATTTTTGGAGCGAATCAAGGTGTCTCCCAAGGGACCCCCAGAAGTCAGGGTAACAGGAACAGGGTTAAGTCAATCACAGTTTGGTGGGAAACTTTTCTATTTCAGTTCTGAGAATCCAGCTAGATAGTTTGCGCCTATTGTGTTCAGAACAGCTGCACTATTGTCCTGAACTGACTAGGTCTTCTGCCTAGAGGTGGGGGAGGCTGTCCTTCCTTGCCATGTCATGTTTACAGTCAGGAATTTCCCTCTTCCAGTGTGAACTTGCCATCACCTCAGGTATCATTTGTATCAAAGCAATTAATATGGTGCCAATTGAATATTATTTGCCAATTAAACCATGCCAATCCCCGGGGAGGGGTGTGCAGGGCCGTAATAAAGGAATAAAGTGAAAACATTAAGAAAAGAAAAATTACCTCAAAAGATTTATGTAACTTTAAAGTTGGTAATGAATATATTAAAATTGCAAATAAAAAAAAAAATAAAAAAAATCTATACCCCAGCTGAGTCATCAGCCAAAATGAAGACTATAGTGATACATAGGAAAGCTTCATATCTCAGTAATTAGGCTTAGAGGTTTCAAAAGTTTTATTCCAGGGTGCCACTTATCTGGAGCAGCCACCGGTTTGAGAGCGTTGGAGTGAAAAATGGGGTGGATTTCTCTGTGAGACTTAGTCAATTCAGCAGTCATTCACTAAGCATACAATGCAATACAGCCTTATGTATTTAGGACCCAATTTCTTAGGTCTTTCCACACAACAGTGTTTTAGTGCTATTATTCCACTTTCAACATCCTATGGAATCCTGGGGTTTGCTGTTTGGGGAGGGGCATTTAGAATTCTCAGCAAGAGAGCTCTTTGGCCTCAGTAAACTACAAACCCCAGAATTCCACAGGATGTTGAAAGTAGAATAATAGCACTAACAGTGTAGTACAGAAAGGCCTAAGAAGGCTGGGGGCATTTCAAAAACTTTGTGGATAAATTCACCATGTCCCCTGGCTTAAAGTACCAATTCTGAGCTCTTTTCTGATCGGAGTACCTCTTGTATGTATCCTTAGCATAGTCCAAAGCCAAGGCTATGCATGTCCAAGCAGCCTTCACTTTTCCCAGCCACTCAGCTATCAGGTGTGGATCAGTCTGGATGATCTTGAGGAATGGCAAATGTTTCATTCTCTAGCTGTACACAATTTCAAAAGGGGTGTGCCCAGTACTTTGATGGATAGCATTGTTGTATGCCATTTCAGCAAAGGGGAGAAGAACTTCCCAAGTGTCAATATCACCCTTTCCACTCAAAATCTCTCTCTATCCAACCTTTCTTGCCTCACTTTCCAATAGCCTTGTGTGGTTCAGAGAGTGTCTGATTTCTGGTATGCTTCCCAATAAATAACTCTTTTAACATCTAACAGGAGTCCTCTCTATAGTTAGTACTGGTTTACACAGGTGAAAAGATCCTATCGTTACCCTCCTCTTACAGACCTTCTTTGAGCTAATAATTCCCCAAATCCTAAGGAGATGCTAGCACCACTGGCGGACCTCAAGGTCCCCCACCTTTTAGGGCAACAGCATCATAAGCATAAAGATTATCTTGTCTCCTTCATTTTTTATTATCATTCCCTTAATGTCTGGATCTCTCAGATTAGCTGATCTAAAGGTTCCAATTGTAAAGCAAATAACAAAAGTGAGAGGGCATCTGTCTGATACCACAGGACAGTGAACATCTTTGAGAATCAAAACCACTTATGTTCACAACAGCCAGTGAACCTTTATAGAGTTTCTGTGGTATATTCACAAAATCTTGTCCCATGTTCATGTGTCTGATGTGTTCAAAACTATATTACCACTCCAGATAATCAAAGGTTTTAAATGCATCTAAGGTACCTAATGGAACTGGAGTTTTATTCTTTTTTTGCAAAATGCATTGTTCATCTGATGGCATCAACTAACTTTTTTTCGACAGAGCGCTTATTGACTTCATAGGAAGAAGGAGGTGATCATGTGTAAGTCCTGGACCTTTGTGCATCCTCTTTACTGCTCATGGATTGAATGTGAAATTGCAGTGTAATGTCACACAAAAGGGTAGACAATACCTGTGCAGTAGCCATGCTATGATTGTCCCATATCATTCAGAAATGGCAAATGGTTTACTGGTCTGAGGGTAACAGTAATGCTACAACCTATACATACAAGTGAAAAATTAGTTTTCCATGAGCTTTTCTTTCCTGATTTTTTTATTGATGCAGAAACAAAGCAAATTCCAATCACATTAGCATCATATTATTACAGCTTTATTCTACACCTCCAAGTTCAAAGTACAGAAGACCTATGTGTATTCTGTATTGCCATGGACTCTGAATCGATATATGCATGTATAGTTTGGGTGACCCCAGTTGTTTAGCACCTTCAAGTTTATATATCCCATAAATTTAGAAAATTCATTCTGAAAGAAAGGAAGAAAGAAAGAAAGAATTCATTTTAGTTCTTGTACGTGCCATATAGGGAATTAAATGGAATTATTAATTATGTTTTCCCCAATGTAGATTCATCATTTATGTGGAGTTTTAGTCATGTCTTTAGGGAATAACAGTGATAACAAACACATGCTGATCACCCAGATCAAAGTAACACTAGGTTAGGAATAGGAAAAGGCCAGAAATAGCACTTTAGTAGAGTGTTTCATTGCTGTCAACATACCTTCAGTTGGAACGTTTGAATTATATCTCCTTTAATGTCATAAACAAACTGACCTAAGAAAGATCCCTGTTCCTCCTCTTCTTCTTTTAGACCCTATCAAAATAAGTCATTAGTAGTCAAGAAATATGTTAGATCAGAAAACATAGCACAGTATTACAGAGTTTCCATGATAAAACTGATAGCAAGCAGAATAAAGACTTGGTCAATGCTGAATATTTGAAAATGACTGTGTTGTGAGCAAAGGATGATCATTATTGGCAATTGTTATTAATTAGGATGAGAATAATTTTGTATTTATGCTAACTACAAATAGTTTTATTGTGAACCAGTGACATCAACTGCACATAGTAGCATTACATTATTGCTTTTATTCTAACTTTCCTCCCAAAATCTTAGAATATATGAAGATCCTCCCTTCATTTTATCATTACAAGAATCCTGTGAACTACATTAGGCTGAGAGTATGTGATAGTCACAACATCACCTATAGAGTCATAGAGCTGGAAGAAACCACAATGGCCATCTTGTCCAACCCCCCTGCCATGCAGGAGAACAAGCCTATTGAGTCTCATGACTGAGGATATGAATCTGCATTTCTTTTGCTCTGTTGAAAATTTCAAATAGTTACAATGGATGCAAGTGATTTAGGTGCAGAAAGTGTCTTGAAAACAGGTCACAGCAGATTTCAGAGAACCTCTCAGTGTGTGATGGCCTGTTTTATCCGTCCTTTCAGTGCTCTGAAGAAGTTTGTGGTTTTGTCTGAATCTTTTCAGAACTGATTTTTAATCCTAAATAATTAATACATGAAGCTTTTTTTTCTGTTTTATATGACTGATATTCTAGAAAGGTATAGTCTGATTGTACATTTAGGGTCTTTTATTTTAATCCCAACCATATCAGTTAATCCTCTCCTTGAATCAAAGCTATCAAGTTGTTGCATAAGGAGGTCAGCAGAGCTTAGAGATGGCAAGACTTTTTTCTAGAGAAAAATTGAAAATGGAAAGAAAGCATTATGGGGTATTTTCTTTTTGGAATTATTAATGTTTAAGACCAGGTATTCCTATATTTACTCCCTGCCAAAAGCATTTCTAGAAATTATATAACAGGACAGCATTTATGGAAGACTGTGTGCAATATCAGATCATTGCAATTCCTAGTCTTAGTTTCCTTTTCTTAGTTCTTTTTATGGGTATGAGTGCTATGTCTGCTTGACACTATGAAGAACTAGAATAGACAAAATAATTTTGTTTCTTTAATTTTGAGTTTTCTTCTGTTAGTGTTTTTAGCTTGCTCTTAATAAACTTACAGTTCAGGAATTTTTAGCTCTATTTTTAACAAAATAAAACAAAAAAGAGCAAATTCAATTTGTACTTAGTGTTTGAATAAACAATACTTTTAAGATACCAAACAGATTAATTTATGCCAAATAAAAATATGTATAACACATTTTATTTACTTAACACCGACTTTCAATTTGTAAAAAATGCTAATATCTGATCTTCTTTTCAAATTTCCTAAAAAATTGCTTTTTTCCCCAACCCCTCTTTAAAAAAACACCTACAGCTTTATGCAAAATTCCTCTCTTGTATACAATATTTTAAGTATAGCACTCTGTTTGGATTTTTTCTTTTAATGATTGAGATCCTGTTGTGTAACTACATCAGCATAACTTGCAGCACTGTAAAGAATGGAAGGCAGGTTCTTTGTAGTTCTTGTCTGGAAGCAGCCTGTTTCTCCAATGGCACTGTGTTGTGGCATAGGCAAAGTTGTTCTTCCACTCCATTTCTCTGTAGAAGACTAAAGGTTCTTTGCTTTATGTTTGTCAATCTGTGTGCAGCTAGAATTTCTTAGAGATCACAATTTGGTTACCTGGACTCCCAACGTTTCAAAAAACACTGCTGTCTAGTAGACAAATGAATATTAGCATTTCTATTAAGAATATCTTACGCTTTGTACTTTCAGGAAATATATATTACAGAAAAATAAACATGCAAATTTGTAGTTATTTATATACTAGTTATGTAAAATAATTGGCTTATGCAGTTACATACTCATTGCAATGTCATGTCACACAGACATTTTAATGCTAATTACTTTCTCTGTCACAGATATTATACAGTATAGGCCTGTATCTTCTTAATAAGGAAACATTTGCATACACATAATATAAAATTTATATGGAACAATGGATGTAAACTTGGTCCCTGCTTGTTCTGTGTTATTGGAATATATTTCAATTTGTGCAACCTAAAGATGTGGGCAGTGTCCTTGGAGATATAAAATCTATCACATCTGCACTGGACCCATGCCCTTCCTGGGGGGACTAGCAGAATGGGTAAAAGGAGTAGTGAATGACTCACTACAGGCAGGTTTCCTTCTTGCCTAAAAGAGGCTATGAGGAGCCCATTATTGAAAAAAATCATCCCTAGACCATACCATACTGAAGAACTATCAAACAGTTTCCACTATCTGTTTTTTGGTCAAGGTTCTAGGATATGCAGTCACTTCTTAGTTCCAGGGGTTCCTGGATGACACAAATTATGTAGACCATTTCAATGAAGCTTCGTACCTTGCTGTCAATCAGAGACAGCTTTTGGTCATCTTGGTAAATGACCTATGCAGGCAAATAGGGTGAGTGTGTTTCTGTCGATCCTGCTAGATCTTTCAGTGGTTTCCGTACCATCAGCCATGGCATCCTTCTAGGTTGCCTCTCTGGGATGGGATTTGGGAGCACTATTTTACATTGGTTCCGGTCCTTCTTGGAGGGGCAAACTCAAAAAGTGGTGCTGGGAGGTGTCTGTTCAACCTCCTGGCCTGTGGTATCCCTCAGTGCTTACTTCTGTCTTTCATGTTGTTCAGTATTTGCAAGAAACAGCTAGAAGAGGTCTCACCAGTATGGTGATATTACCTAATCCTATCTCTTCTTTCCATCTGATTCCAGAGAAGCTATTTCTATTAAACCAATGTCTAGGGTTTTTTTCTTCTTCATAATTTGCTTCACCCACACCCCTTCCCTGAATACTGAATGAAGATTTGAACATGATGCTCACATAAATCTCAAAATCTTTGGGAGCACTGGTGATCTCTCCTGTAGGGGACACTTGCTTAGATATATGTTCTATTGTAATAGCTCTTGGAATAATTTCCTCGGCAAGCCTCACAAAAATTTCTCCTTGACTTCCAGGGAATGACCAACAGTTTCCAGGATAGTAATTGGGCTAGAAGAGAACATAACATTTTTTTTAATGTTTATGCATTTTTTGCCTAACCCCATGTAATTTAGGGCCTTTCTGCACTACAGTGTTATAGTGCTATTATCCCACTTTCAACATCCTATGGGATCCTGGGGTTTGCAGTTTAGGGAGGGGCACTTAGAATTCTCAGCCAGAGAGCTCTTTGGCCTCAGTAAACTACAAACTCCTGAACTCCACAGGATGCTGAAAGTGGAATAACAACACTATAGCAGAGTAGTGAGGAAAGGCTCTTAGAGAAAGCCTATGAATTTCAATTAGAGGAATAATTTTGGTTCAAGTAGGCAGTTTGAAATTCTAATGATATTGAATAGAAAGTTTAGCTGTAATATTACTAATTGAACTCTTCTTCATAATTTTTTTTTATAAAAACACACTTCAACTTTTTAACAAACAAAACTCTGATAAGGCTGCCAACATACAAAATCACTAACCCAAAAAAATCTCTAACGATAACCTTACAATAATAGCTATTCAGAGACAACACCCAACCATTAATTTTATTTTCTCCTCTGTTTTCTACTTGGCTTTGTGCTTAGATCTTCATTTTATATTTCCCTTTACCTTATTCTTTCCTACAGCCACACTGATGATCTTTCCTGTCTACAAAATTATATAAACTGGAACAACGGGCACAATCTGGAGGTTTTCTCCTTCTGACAGAACATTCAATGCGGTGTTAACAATTATTTCCTAAAAACAGCAGGAATTATTATGCCCTAGACCAGGGCTCTCCAAATGGTGTGTCATGACATGTTAGTGTGTCACCTGAAGTGTGTAGCTGTGTCGTCTCCCTGGGCTGAGAAAGCCCCCCCCCGAGCCTCTCCTGCTGTTGCTGCTGCCACTGCAGCAGCGGGCCAGGAACAGCTAGGGGGGCTGCATTTCCTGCTGCTGCCATTGCCCTCACTAGGGTCTTTCCTCAGTGAGGGCAATGGCAGCGAGCCAGGATTGGGCGGGGGAAGCTGCCTTTCCTGCTGATGCTGCTGCCCTCGCTAGGATCTTTCCTTGGTGAAGGGGTCTTTACAGACTAATGAATTCTCTTTTGGACAACCTGAGCCCTGGAAAAAAGCTGGCCTTAGTAGTAGAACTCAATTCTTTAACCAATCATTTCCAAATTCTTAATAAAAGAATAAGGAAGTACTTCCTGGGATGTGCAGGAAGCTGATAAGCTTAAGCAATGACAAAGCTTCTGCGTGCAAAGACCCCACAAAGCGATAACTAGGAGCTGATACCCTGTTAATACTAGGAAAAACAATGTAGAAAGAAAAGAAAATTTGTAGCCTTCCTTTAAGTTTATATCTACCTCCAGGATTATATCTGGTGATTGCACAAAAGGAAGCATGACGAATGACATCCAGAAGTATTTTCCTCTATCATGGCAGTAGCTCCTGGTAGTTCTAGACCGAACAATACTAGCACCTAAAATGAAATAGTTATATGATAATACTTCTTAGAGGTTATCTATTTAAAAATGTGTTCCTGTGTAAAACCAAATCCTAGTTGCACAGTTTGTCATGAATACTATATCGAGAAAACACCCTTCATCATAATGTATGCACGACAACAACTAGTTTCCCCTAATTTGATTTTTTTTTAAAAAAAGATAGTCGGGGAATGGAAGATTCTCACTTTTCTTGATTACACGGATGAGTTCCAATTGTTATCACTGCCAAGGGCAACAGAGAAGATGTGTTCTGCCAATAAGGTCAGGCATTTACAAGCTAAAATAATGGTTCTTAATCTGGGGTCCGCAGAGCCCTCACAGAGGGCCCTGCTATTGAATACCAAGAGCAGGAGCAACAATAGAGATGCAGTGGCAGGGGGGTGCACGTACCAAAACTGCTGCCTCATTTGCAAACAAGGGAGAAGTTTGGGCAAGCACACATGCCTGCTACATGTTTCTTTTGTCAGGAACGTGGCAGCAGGAGGCATGGGCACTGAGGGACAAGGCGGCAGGTATGTGCATGCACCCAAACTATGATTCTGGAGACCAGAGTTTGAATCCCCACTTGGCTATGGAAACCCACTGGGTGACCTTAGGCAAGTCACATTCTCTCAGCTTCAGAGAAAGACAAAGACAACAAATCTTGCCAAGAAAACCCCCATGACAGGATTGCCATAAGTCAGTTTTCAAAGGGAGAGACATGATGGCTAGAAAGAACCTCTCCTGTCAATTGTTGTGCACTTCATTGTTGTGTACCCTCAAGTCAACTCAGACTTATGGCAACCCTAACGTGAATCTATCACAGGATTTTCTTTTTCAAGATTTGTTCGGAAGGGATTTGCCTTTTCCTTCCTCTGAGGTTGAAAGAATGTGATTTCATAGAAATCATAGAAATGTAGAGTTGGAAGAGACCATACAGGCCATCCAGTCCAACCCCCTGCCATGCAGGAATACCCTCAAAGCACTCCCGACAGATGGCCATCCAGCCTCTGCTTAAAAACCTCCAAGGAAGGAGACTCCGCTACACTCCGAGGGAGCATATTCCACTGCCGGACAGCCCTGACCGTCAGGAAGTTCTTCCTGAGGTTCAGGTGGAATCTCCTTTCCTGCAGCTTGAATCCATTGCTCCTTGTCCTGGTCCCTGGAGCAGCAGAAAACAAGCCCACTCCCTCCTCTACATGGCATCCCTTCAAATATTTAAACATAGCTATCATGTCCCCTCTTAACCTTCTCTTCTGCAGACTAAACATACCCAGCTCTCTAAGTCTATCTTCATAGGGCATGGCTTCCAGGCCTCTCACCATTTTGGTTGCCCTCCTCTGGACCTGCTCCAGCCTGACCATGTCCTTCTTGAACTGGGTTGCCCAGAACTGGACACAGTATTCAAGATGAGGTCTAACCAAAGCAGAGTAGAGTGGTACCAGTACCTCCCTCGATCTAGACACCATACTCCTATTGATGCAGCTGAGAATTGCATTGGCTTTCTTGGCTGCCGCATCACACTGCTGACTCATGTTCAGCTTGTGGTCTATTAAGACTCCTAGATCCCTTTCACATGTACTGCTATCCAGCCACATGTCCCCCATCCTATATTTCTGTATTCCATTTTTTCTACCTAAGTGTAGGACCTTACACTTCTCTCTGTTGAATTTCAATTTGTTAGCCCTGGCCCAGCTCTCCAATCTGTCCAGGTCATTTTGAATTTTGATCCTGTCCTCTGCCCAAGGTCATCCAAGGTCTGAGCAGAGATTTGAATCCTAGTCTTCAAAAGCCATAAATAAATAAATAAATAAATAAATATTTGAATATTTAAATAAATATTTAAACCTTGAGTTAAGTCTTCAGGTTCACCAGCAACAAATTATATTTAGAGGGGGTCCCCAGTAAATAAAAGGTTAAGAACCACTGGGCTGAAACCATGCTCTATCCAAGTTGTTGAAAGACCATAGTGAGGTAGTTTGGAGCTCTTGTTAAAGAGATTTCACAGTATGTCCTCAGAGCAGGGATAACAATTTCCTTTAGGCCCAGGGAAACCTGAAGAGCTACAACTCTCCCATTCCCCAATCTTTTAAAAAATATTTTTCTTCTGAGTCCCCCACACCCAATACCCTTTAAGAGGGCATTTGGTGGCAATTTTCCTTCCCTGATGACCTCAAAAACTACTTTGTGGACTGCATGTAAATGGGACATTTTGCCAGGCTTTAAGTCCCCACTGGCTAGTTGAGGCTCTTTTTCTTCCAAACAGGAAAGGACCAAAAATTGGGGATGGGGCATATTGCTCCATATTCCCAAGCAAGGGACAGATTTTTCAGGAATTTTTTTGATTGGAGGAACATGGGACCTGCACTGAAGGTGGCACTTTGCTCTCCTCCACTTCAGGAAGAAACCTAAACAACAGTTGATTGCCTTCCAAATTCAAGAGCACTTGAATGATACGTGTTTATTAGGGGCTAGGCTACTCTGCCATCTCATCTTCATAGAGTAGTCTGAGTTCACACTTAATGGAAGAACTACTGGGAAAATTTCTCACAAATTTATTGGACTTTTCAACAGCATTTTCCAGAGCTTATCAGCTATACAAGTAAAGAAATGGAAATATTTGATGGCATCAAGCTAATCTGGTCATATTTGTCATTTCAGGCTTTCTTATTATTTTGGGCCCATTACTGAAACAGCAGTCAATAAGAATGTTTTTCATTCACTATTAGCAGAAAAGCTGCAGATTTTTCTATCAGTTTCAAACAGTTACAGTTACACACGTATGTTAGGGCTTGACTACTGAAACGTTTAAACATAGAGTTGCTTTGATGTTTGTATGGAGCAAGGATTACATATGGTTTATAGACTTCAAGTCTCATTAGCCCTCATCTCTGGCTATACTGGCTAAAGCTGAGGGGAGCTGTAGTCCAAAAATATCTGGGATGTCACACTGTGGACCCAGAATTTGGAAAAGAATTGTTTGTATTTTTACTCCCAGAATCCCCACCAAGTATGACCAGTGTCTGAGAACAGTAGTCCAAAAATTAACTTTTCCAAGCTGTGTGTCACTGGGTGGATTGCTCTGGCTACCCGAAGAACTGAGATGACTGTTGTGATTTCTAAAGCTTAAACCCAGCATAACTTTCTATAAAAGCTGATTGTGCTATACTAGATTTTAAGAGCAAGAACTTCCAAAATTCCAAAAGAACTTCCCAGCTTCTAAAAGTATGATTAACAGCTATTGCCACTAATACCTGCTGATTTGAGGGCGTAATCAGGCATTTGAACATAGTCTTCATCCAGTTTTTCCATTAATTTTTTAAGCGTCTTTTCAATACTCTGTCAGAGGATGAGAAGTAAAATAATTTAAAATTCACTTTACAACACCACATCTTGAAACTACATAGAGAAGGAGAATATAAATCTGATGAGTATGCGCATGTATGCACACCCACACCCACAAGCACACACACATGCCTAAAACCAAAAGAATAACATTGATTTATAGCTGAAGTTTTCCAGAGCACCAAATTCATTCTTTTGGGGAGGAGTGACCAATCTGTACTTTGAATGCCACAAGTAGAGCTGATAATCAAAGACTGTGTTGTGTCTATACAGAAAAACTCATGTCTGGCTATGGCACAAAATCACTCCTACCTAGAGGTGTGAAGGGCCAGGAAAAAGGGAGAAATTTTTAAAAATAAAGCCTTCTCCATTCCAATGTTTTTGTTCATATTCAATGTGCGTCTGTGAGGGTCTCTTCCTGTTTTTTTCTCCAGGTCTTCACATCTTCCAGCATGAGAGAGGCTGGACTAGAAGACTCTTGTAGTTCCTTCCAACTCTAAGATTCTATAGTTTAATGATGTCGACTCCAGCCTGGTTCCCCTGTTCTGTTTCCTTTTCCCTAACAAAACATCTTAGACAAAGCTATCACAAGGCACAGATGCTGTGTGTTTGCAGTATGCAGTACTGTGTCAGGATTTGATTTTTGGTACAATTGCAAAGTAGGTTGTCACCACTGATTTAGTGTAATAGATACAAATACAGTTAGCCCTCCCTATCCACAGGTTGTGTATCCATGGATTCAACAAAACAGATTTTAAAAATATTCAGGAAAAAATATCCAAAATGCAAATCAGGATTTTGTTGCATGCTGAGCATTACACTGATGTGTAGGCTTACTTTGCTGTAGCCTCCTAACATTTCTCAGATCCTCAGGCTTTCTGGCACTCATTTGAGTTGTTTGCCATTTTATATAAGGGATGCCATTTTACTACATCATTGTATATAATGGGACTTGAGCATCCATGGATTTTAGTATCCACAGAGATCCTGGAGCCAATTCCCAGCGGATACCATGGGCCCATTGTATATGTTCATGAGTGAAATCTCATTGCTTCTTACCCATTTTGTAATGCCTTTGCTAGTATATCCTTCTAGCACTTCACTGACAGCACGATGGATTATATCTTTCATATCTGATCTCAGACCATGAAGCTGTGACTGTAGGTTATCCACCTGCTCCTTCAGAGTTGGGAGGTCAAGTGCCTTTTTCCCCAAAAGGTAACTAGCCTTCCTAGAGGTAAATAAATGGAGGAAGGTAATATAAAGCACTGTTTCTTGTGTCTGTATATCCCTATTACTGTGCAATAATTTCTAAGAGGTCATTTTAAGTATATAAGTCCTATTTACATCAGACAGATGGGAGCAGATTTGATTTCAGAAAAGGCACACATTGCATATTCATATCAAGTAATAATGAAGTCAACAAGCCCAAGTCTGGACATCAGCCAGTTTGTTTTAGTCATTGTTTAGCAAGCTTTTAGATTAAAAAAAATCAATATCAAGCTTGCAGATAAAAACATGAAGCTGCAGAAGTTAAGGAGTAGCATCGTTTCACACTGGCAGTTCTCTAACCAATGGTCATCTCATAAGCAAAGTAGAGAACAGAAATGTTCTTCTCAGTCATCTTTTGCTGCTCTGACCCAAACAGGTTCTCTCTCTTCTACCATTCTTACTAATGTCCTCTGAGGGCTAGCAATTCCTCAAAAGACTATCTCACTACAAGACTTCTGCTCCCAGTGTTATCATGAAATTTCCCAGCAGCCCCAAAGTTAGTTAGGCTATAAGAGGGAGATGGAGTGGTATGTCTGAAATGAAGGTATGTATGAAGTGAAGATAGGGATTGTTAGCATATGTTTACTAGAACAGTTTCAGGGAACTAGATAACATGGAGGTAATTATGATAATCAAAGTCATCCACAATGGATAAGAGGGCCACGTTATGGATGGGTTAATTGAATCCAGGAAGCCACAATCCTGACTTTGCAACATCTGAGCAGGAATGTTCATGACTGGGCTTGTGGAGTTCTCTCATTCATAGAGTCAAAGCCAACTTGGATGTGAAAAACCAACAACAGTCATTTCAGAAGGAGAAACCATCCTTTCCCCCAGAACACCAGGTTGCCTTTACTAGACTCTTTACTAGACCCAAAGAATCTAGCAAGAATATAGGGCTGTCCTCTCCATGGACAGAGAGTGTTGCCATTCTTATTTCTTAATCTTCTTGTTGTATTGTCCTCTTTCCCCTTTCTAAACAGTGTGTCTACTTCCAGTCTTGTTTTTGGAAATAACTATTTTGAAGTATAAATGGAAGAAGGCAGTTTTGATTCCACCAATGGCACTATTTTTCCATTGTGGTGAGATTGTGTGCACTTGTGAGAGAAGAGGCTATGCCAACAGCAGCAGTGCTGCTAGTAGGGTCACCCATTTCAGACAGGTTTTTGCTAAGGAGCCAGACTAAATATGACAAACAGCTATTGTGCAGCAGAAGTAGTGGGGGGGTGACAGTGGCAGAGGATCTCTTAAAACAACAGCAGTCTAACTTACACTTGCTAGTACTGTGTAGGAGGAGGCACAGTAAAACCCCTTTTGAATGTTTTATTTCAAAAGCCCTATGATGTGCTCAGAGGTTAAAGGGAAGTTGAAAGCTGCACAACACATATTATAGGAACATGGAATGTGAGGAGCATGAATCAAGGGAAGCTAGACGTAGTAAAACAAGAAATGGGACACATAAACATTGCGATACTTGGGGTGAGTAAGCTAAAATTGGCAGGAATGGGACATTTTGAGTGAAATGTTTTACTCAGGAAATGAAAATCTAAGAAATGGGTAGCATTAATAGGAGAGATGTAGCAAAAGCAGTCAAATGAAGAAGAAGAGTGGCCGACTGAAGTTTTGCAAGGCCAACAGTTTGCTCCTCATTAAACACATTCTTCAAGCAACCAAAGAGGTGACTGTATACGTGGACATCACCTGATGGCCAATATAGAAACCAAATAGACAACATAACTGGAAGTAGAAGATGGAGAAGCTCCATTCTCTCTGCAACAACAACAACATGGAGCAGACTGCGGCATAGACCATGAACTGCTAATATAAAAAATTAGAGTAAAGCTAAAGATGAACACTAAACCAACCTTCATGCCAAAAAACAACCTGAAGAATTTAAAGATAACGTAAAAAATAGATTTGCACTATTAAGCCTAATTGACCATGAACCAAAAGAACTTTGAACTGAAGCCAGAAACATTGTCAGGGAAGAATGCAAAAAGACACTATGTGCATCCAAAAGGAAAGAGAAGCCTCAATGGATAACAGATGAAAACTTTTTATATTATTACTATTATGCGTCTCTAAGGAGAGTAGTCGCCTCCATTTTCTCTCCCCTTTGAATGCAACTTTAAAGTAATAAATTCAGGGAATTACCCCTTTGAAGCCATCGGTTAAGAAGATTAAGGAGTGGGGCGTTTCTTCAGACATCATTACACTGTAAGTGATTACAATTTTGAAATAGTTTAAGATAACATCGCTGACTAGGAGATGGTGAAGCAACTGCTGTTGGATATCCCACAACCTGCAAAAGTAAGTGGATGTATAATGGAGTGGACAACAGAAAGTCTAAGTTTATCTACAGAACTAACAATTAAGGAAATTAATGGGAAGCTAGATATTTTTTTGAATGCCTCCCAAAAAATGGATGAGTCTTTAAAGAATTTGACTAAAGACTTGAGAGACATTAAACAAGTAGCAAGTGATGCATGGCAGAAGGCAAATAAAAATGAAAGTGAAATAACTGCTTTTTAAAAAGAATTGACATTTGTTAAAGAGAGTTTGATACATGCTCAAAATAGACAAAGGAGATGGAATCTGAGGATTAAAAACTTTTCAGAACAAGTTAAAAGTCCAGAGCTTATTGAAACACTAATAACTTGGTGGAAGAAATATGGTATTGAATTGTCAATCCAGGATTTTGACAGACTCCATAGACGAAATAAACAAAAGAGAAACCGAGGCCTTATAATTGCCTTTGCTTGAGAATGCACTAGAGACCTGGTGTTGAAGAAGCTTAGGGCTGTACCAGATTTGATCACGGCTGGTATAAAATTTACATGGGGTTATCCTGCTGTTATTTTAATCTTCAAGGATGGGAAACTTTTTAAAGCAAGCAATATGGAGGAGGGTCATTCTCTTCTTGAGACCTTGGGAGTTATACAGCTGGGAGAAGAAAGTGGAGGAGGTGCCAGACCAGACCAGACTGATAAAGAAGACGGGGACTTGGACTTACAACAAAAAGTGAAAGATGTCAGAAGGAAAGACAGAAGAAAGAAGAATTAGAAAGAATGATTTTGATAATGTTGATAGGGAAATTGAAATTGAAGACTTTTTGTTAGATTATTGATGCTTAAATGGAACAATTAGTATGGGATTTATAGTTAAAGTTAACTAAATGGGTAATAGTAAATAAGGTTAAGAAAGCAAGACATGTTATCAAAATTTGTTAAGTATTATTGTAGATAATAAATGAGAAAATGGGAGTATTGGAACAAGGTATACATGATAAGTTTGTATGGTGTAATGAAAATGTTATTATAATTATGTTGTTATAGTAAATAATAAAACATTGAAGAAGAAATGAGGGAGGGAGGCAGGGAGAACGCAATCAAGTAAGGGAATCTGATTTATGGTGGTGGGCTATTTATGTTCTGTGTGTCCTCTAGGGAAGAGGGGAAACCATGGGATCAGATGGGGAGTAATGGAAACGGTGGTCAATAAAATTTGTTTGTAGAATTGCAGGTTGAAAGGGGGAAAAGGTAAAGGATAAAATGGGAGAAATTAAAAGTATGACCTTAAATATTTAATTAAAAAAATTATGACCTTAAATATTAATGGATTATCTACCCCAGTGAAACAATATCGCCTAAATAGGTTATTGAATGAGAAAAAAGTGGGCATTGTAATGTTACAGGAGACCCATAAAAGGAGAGACAAGGATATATTATTTAATTACAAAAATTGGAAATTACAGTTTGAATCTAGAGGCTCTAATAAAGCAAGAGGAGTGGCAATAATGATAAGGGATGAAATAAATTTTCAAGTAGAAAAGTGAAGGTAGATTATGAAAGAAGATACATATTTGTGAAAGGAAAGTTAGATGAGGTTAAAACCACATTAACTAGTATATATGGGCCAAAAAAATCAAATTTGTTATTTAAATAAAGTATTTAATATATTAGATAACTTTGCAGAAGGTAATCTTTATTTAGATGAAGATTTTAATATTGATTTGAAAAAAATGAATAGTAGAAAGGTTAAAAAGAAAATTAATTTGAAAAATTGGCACTTAGTAGATGGTTATGAAAAATATGGTTATAAGGTAAATGAAGATACATTCTATTCTGGTAGACATAAAAAGTATAGTTATATAGACTTCCTTTTAGTTAAGGAAGGTAATAATACTCAGATAACTTCAATCCATACAGAAAAATTTTTGATTTCAGATCATGCTCCATTAGTAATGGAAGTAAAAATGATAAGAAGCAATATACTCAGGAAATGGAGATTTGATCTAATAGTAATAATGAAAGATAAAAACAAACAAGAAATAGACAAAGAAATTCAAACATATTTTGAAATAAATAATAATGGAGAAGTTAAGGAAAGTTTAGTGTGGGATGCTTTTAAGGCAGTGGTGAGGGGAAAATGCATTACTATGGAAATTGGGATTAAAAAAGAAAAATACTCATATTCGAAGAAATTAACAGAAGAATCAGGAAAACTACAATTAGAATACCAGAAAACTAAAAATGAGAAAATTTAAAAAGAATGGGATAAAAAGAAGAAAGAAATAGAGGACATGGACCAGTTAGTGGTAAATAGGAAATACTTATATGTTAAAAATGAATTTCAAGCATGGAATATACAAGGAATGAAAAGGCTGGCTAAATATTTGAGGAGGAGTAAAGAGAAAAAAAGAATTAATAAACTGAGGAAAGAGAATGGGGAAATAGTGACAGAGGAAGATAAAATAAGAGAAGTGATGGCAAAATTTTATGAAAAACTTTATAAAAGAAAGCAAGGTAGTAGATCAAGAGATAGCAATTGACTGTAAGTTAACTAAAGAGTAGAATAGAGAGTTAAATGCCCCAATAAGTAAAGAAGAAGTGGAGAGAGTAATTGATCATTTGAGAGGAATAAAATCACCTGGGCCAGATGGTTTAATGGGTAATTTTTATAAATATTTTTAAAAAGAAATAACTCCCCATTTAGTAAGGGTCTATAATGAGGTGTTAGAAAATTGAGATATACCTAATTCTTGGAAAACAGTTGAAATAATTTCAATTTTAAAACCTAATAAGGATGAGACAAACCCAGGAAGTTAATGCCCTATCACATTAGCTAACCAAGATTATAAAATTTTTGCAAAAATATTGGCGAATAAATTGGAAAAATTTCTACCAGTATTAATAAAGGAAGACCAATATGGATTCATGAAAGGGAGGGCAATTGGAGACCCAAGTAGAAGTATAATTAATATAATTTATTATGCAAAACAGGAGAAGAAAAAGGTGGAGATATTGAAACTGGATGCATACAAAGCTTTTGATTCAATAAATCATGTATACTTATATAATGTCTGTAAGAAATTTGGATTAGGAATGAAATTTGGAAATACAATAAGAGAGTTACATAAAGATAATGAGGCACAGATAAATGTTAATGGAAATATTCAAGGGTAATCAAGTTGAGGAATGATACAAAACAAGGATGCCTGCTATCCCCAATGTTATTTATAATGGCAATTGAGCCATTAGCTAATATTATTAGAAAGGAAGAAGGAATGAAAGGCTATGTAATAGCTAAGGAAGAAGTAAAAATAAATTTATTTGCTGACAATGCACTGATTATTACAGAACAGCCATATCAAACAATTAAAAAGTTGTTAGATATAATTAATATGACTTAATATAGGTAAATCAGAAATAATGTTTATAAATACAGGATGGGAGGAACAAAGGCAAATTCAAAAGGTAACAGGTTTACAGTTAGGAGTGAAGAAAATGAAATACCTTGGAGTACATATAATGACAAATATTAATAATATGGTTCAAGGAAACTATAACCAATTATGGAAGAAAATAAATAAACAAGTAAGGAATATTGGAACAACCTAAGACAGATAAGAGCATTTAAAATGATGATTCTCCCTAAATTATTATTTCTTTTTCAAACAATTCCAAAAAAAAAAATACCAATAAGGATATTAAGAAATTGGGATAGGAAAATAAGAGAATGGATATCAAAGAAAAAGAAGAGTAGGATTTCAAATACATTATTATATACTCATCAAGAAGAAGGAGGGTGGGGACTTCCCTGTTTGGAAAAATATTTTGAGGCTTTCCAAATTTTAAGAATATTAGATTTTGAATATGATATACAAAAAGATGGGTTAGGATAGAGAAGCAGTTAAATGATATGGAATATAAATCAATGTTAGAAATGAGAATTAAAGGAGAGAAAACTAAAATTCCCAAAGGACCCTTTAGGACAATGTGGCTAATATGGCAAAAATGGAAGAAAAAATTGAAGATCGAAAATTATTACTGGCACTCTTTAGAATATTTGAATAAGGAAGAAGAAGTTGGTAAAGGAAGAGTATTAAGGAAACTGAGGAGTATTGGTTATATGAAAATTGGTTATATGAAAATGACCTATCTGATAATTTAGGTAAACGGATAGAGATAAAAGAAATATTAGATTTAATAGGAAATCAATATTGGCTTCAATTAAATGGTATATGTAATAGTTTACAGGAAATAATATCTATAAAAGATTGCCAAAATCCATGAGAAGAAATAGTGAAGAAAAGACAGGAAAGCAGAAAAGGGTTAGGTGGCTAGATATATAGGATGTTATTGAATAATCAGTATAAATTTATAGAAATTTGGTTAGGAGTTTGGAGTAAGGACATCCAGCTCAATAAGAAGGAAATGGAACAATGGGGACAAGAAATTATCAAAAATAATAAGGTTAGAGAACAACAGATGAAAGTTATAGCAAGATGGTACAGAACACTACAACAATTATCATATATTAGTAAAAATGTATCACCTGACTGTTGGCATGGATGTGGGAGTAAAGGAACATATATTCATATGTGGTGGGAATGAACCAAGCTGCAAAGTTTTTGGAAGGAAATAGAACAAGAAATACATAAAATAATGGGGGGGGGTGTCAATTAAATAAATTAATATGTATAATTTGTGATCTTGGGAATATTGGACTAAAGAAGGAACATAAAAATTTTTAATTAAACAATTCATGATAGTAGCACAAGCAGTAATAGCATATGGGTGGAAAGAAAAGGACAGATGAAATTGTAATGGATGGCTGCAGTACATACCAGAATATATGATGTTTGATTATATAATGGAAAAAAGAAGGGTATATTTTAGTCAAAGGAAAGAGGAGGTCTGGTTTAGTAATTGGAGATTAATGATTGACTTGGTTCAGGAAAGGGAGGGATATGAAAAATTAAAGGAAACAGTTAAAATGATTTTCCACATTAAAAAAAGGCAAATAGTAAGGTACACTGTTCCCTGGGAGGGTGGAAGGAGGGAGGGGGAGGGGGCAAAAATATTGTATGTATATGAATGGTTAGTTAAACGTTGTGTGTATAACTTTTGTTCTGTAAGATATCTTATATTAATAAACTCATATATATTAAAAAATTACTATTATCTTTTTATTAAAAACAAAGGAAACATTATCACATAAATAAATAGTTGTTCCAAGAATATGTACATATAATAATAATAATCATGACTTATTTTTCTACTTAAGAAAAAATGAAATAAACTTACAGACTAGCTGAATTAATATATATTATAAGGTTAGATAAGATATATTCTAAGGTTACTGCAAAAATACTATATTTGTAACAATAATTGTTGGTCTTTATTCCTAGCAACCCATCTCTTCTCCTGACTTCTTTCCCTAAAGATATTGAGTGATTCCCTATATATGATTTACCTTCCAAACATTTTTATTTTACGTGTGTGTGTGTGTGTGTGTGTGTGTGTGTGTTTTCTTGTGGGAAGATGGCTGCTGGCAGCTTTCTCAGCGTCTCAGTGAGCTCTTGATTTTCTTATTTTAATTACCTTTTAAAAGGGCTTATCAGTTTTAAAAGGGTTTCTTGGCTAAACTTAGCGTACCCAAGCTTAATTGGAAGTTTTAAATGTCTTGGAGCCAGGCTATACCTAAGTTTCAGATAACTATGGTTAATGAGTGGTGACAACGGCAATAAGGCAGGAATGGAAAAGAGTCTAAAGAGGAAGAGAAAGATTCCAAGAGGAAAAAAAGAGAAGACCAAAAAGAGGAGAGCGTCTGAGAAGCTACAGAAAGGGAATTCTAAGTTTGCTGAAATTACAAAGGCTGCAGCAACTCTCAGACAACTAAGGTTAGAGCATTTTTTTCAGTGTGAAGATGCAATAAATAAGTCCTCTTCCTTTTCCTCTTCTTCCCCCTCCACATACAAACCTTGTTGATAAATTCTATGCCTCATCTGAATGGGAGGTGGATGATCACTCTCCCTCTGACAAAGAAGGCTCCTCAGAGGTCAAAGGGGAAAATATTTTAAAAACTACAAGTAAGTCAACTGTGTACTTGGATCTGGTTGCTAAGAACTGCCTTCTAACAGCTAAAACAGTAATTGCAATCTTTGAGCAGCTGTTAGCTATCAATCAGAAAATAGACGAACTTAAGGACATAATGGGAAAGTATGTAACAAAATCTCCCATGAAGCCAACCACTGGTGCTGCTGAATATTCCCAACTCTTTCATGTAGAACAAGATACTACATGCAGGGAAGCTAACAGAGATGAACTAATATTACAGTGACATAAGATTCTACTCCAGGTTGCAATCAATCCTCTTAATGAGGGGAGATGGTACAACAGGCAAGTAGTACTTTACTCACTCTCACAACTCCTCCAGCGAAGGATATATTCTAGTGAGCTCACAGAAATTTCCTGGTTCCCTATGTTACTGTAGTTTCTAGTCCGAACTTGAGGTATATTAGATATCATTTGATATCAAGAATTTGGCCTTCACCACCCATTCCTCTCCATGTGGTTGCGAGGCCCCCGGACAAGCACGCACACAGGCATGGCCAAAAATAGCTGAATATTCAAAAACAACACCAGGCAGGCCAGTAATTGCCAGACTGCAGCTTTAGGAGACCTCCAGGCAAGTACCTTCTTAAGATCACATTATGTATGCACGCTGTTTACAAAAGATCCCCTGCCCTGAGCAGGCAGCTTGACGAGCGGACTACCCAACTCTCAAGCACTCCGCGTTTGCATACTGTCTACGCTATTGACAACGCTGTCATAATTCAATCATCTAAAGTACTGACCTTTCGGAGGCTTTGTCTCCAGCCCGAAACCCATTGTTTTCCCTGGGAACGGACTAGCCTACAGGCACATTTTCCCCTGTAAGAACCCCTTATTTTGAGCGTCTCATCGGATCGCTCGTGACTTGCCTCCCGACTTGCTGCCGCTCTGTTTGACAAGCCTCCTCTCAGCCTCCACGTGCTGAGAATCTACACTCTCAAGTTTCCTTCCTTCTACCGGGCTCCAGGACCAGGTGTAGTATTTCCCCGAAAATCCTCCTGAAAATCCCCTATCTATTTTCCTCTCTTTATTTCCTTAGGACTGCATGCGTGACTGCACCATTGTGCAGTATTTCTTAATTTCTAGTGAGTGAGTGCATACGTTTGCTGTGACTTTATAAATAAAAGAACATAATTTGAGCTTTCTTGTGTCTTAGTCCTGACTCGGCCTGACACTGGGTTCAAGATCTCGCTACATTGCCCTGCCTCTCGCATTGCTAACTTGTGCTCTAGCTAATTCCCATTCCCCATTATTTTGAGCACATCGAGGTGTCCCTCATGGGACCCCCAGAAATCAGGGTAACACCTAGATGGTTTGGCTTTGAAAGAATAATATTGACATTTAGGCATTCTGTCCTCCCTACGCTGATTCTGAAAAATAGCAAATTGCTGAAGAGATTCTCAATTATACCTATACGTGTTTTCCACAATAATACTGTACAGCCGCTGATAAACTTTGGGAAGAGAGCCAGATCTCCAAGGGAGGATGCTATATAAGGAGAATTAAGAGCTGTAAAGCCTGGTTGGGCAAACCCTCAGGCTGGCAGCTCTGATGTTCTCTGACCCTACCTTGCATGACTGCAAACTACTGAGGCATCTGATACATAGGTCTGATACATAGTACATTTCCTGACAACATAATATATGAGCTATTCTTCTATTAGCATTCTTCTATTAGTAATGTACATAAAGATATATGAACTATTCTTTTAATTGCTTGATTGCCTTTATACAATGAATGTGCTTGATTGCCTTTACACAATGATCGCTGGTATAGCGATGTAAAACTGCTGGGTTATAAAAGATAGCTGTTGCAAATAAACGAGAGCATTCCCCATGCTCCGAAAGATATCTCTGTGTCTTTCGTTACTTCAGCTATAACCCTTAAAGATTACGATCCTAGTAAGCAGTCCTCCATACAACAGACTTCCTCAACTGCCTCAAGACCAGGTGAAGGCCTACATCGGAGATATAACACCACTGATTTAATTAAAAGAAAGATGCAAGTAACAGGTGACTCCATGGAGGATGAAGAAGGACTTATCCAGATGTTTGGTACTCTTTCCACTGAGGAACAACAAGCCATATTGTGCAGACTAGAGACAGTAAAAACAGTGTTACAGTCAGTGTCTACTGCTGCAGTGTCTATCACCTCCTTGTTGCCCTCCAGCCATCCCTCAGGTGGGCCACCAATATGCACACCTCTTGAATCCTCAACTCTAGTAAAGAATAAAAAAAGAAGGCACTCTAGCTTGAGGAGCCCAATGACACCTTCACCCAGGCAGCCAGTCAGAGACCTAATCGACCTGACCACAGTGAGAGGAGAGGAGAACTATGCTTTACAAAAAACAGAGACTGCAGACCAACAGTCATTGGATGCCACCTCAGTTACATCAAAGGATATTCAGACACTTGCTCCAAGCTGCCCTAGCATAGGAATTGGCAGTGCAGGAGCTGTAGGCCCTTGGGATCTGTCTGCACTAATTCCCATGCCTGATGAAACCAAATGACACTCAACAAATCCTACCTCCCTGGCTTTAATTTCCTGGAACATTGCAGGGTGGAAATCTAGAAGCAGAGAACCCTCTTTCCTGGCTTACATGTCTAGATATCATACAATTTTTCTTCAAGAGACATGGGCCATTTCCACACGGGGTTTTTAAAACGGTGCAGAGCGTCCTCCAGGGAGGACGTCTGCACCTGGGAGCAGACTGGGTCGGACCTACTTGACGTAGATCTGCACCCCAGCCCACTCCGGAACGACCCCAAGTGGTCGTCCAGCGTGCTTTTGAAAGACAGCTAAAAACAGGTCTCTCAAAAGCACAGAGCGTGCCACTGCGAGCCTGCTCCCTTATGCAGATTTGCAGGCTCGCATTGGTGCGAGCCTGCAATCTGCTGGGGGCGGGTTTTAGGCTGGTGAGCTTCAGCAGTTGGTCGAGAACCTCAACCAACTGGAAGCCGCCATTTTAGTCCCCGGAGCAGTGCAGAGCGGTGGCCATGCACTGCTCCGGAGCGGCGTGGACTCGACAGGGGAGCCCTAAAGTCCGGTGAGTAGCGTCACGGGCGATTCCCTTGCCCCGTGCAGAAATGGCCATGGTCTGTGGAATATTTGTTTGTGGAAGGGTATAGGACAATTACATTAGATACTATACCATGCAGAGGATGTGGGAGCCTTTGTGGGGGCTTAGGTACTCTGACATCCACTTCATTACAGGCACAGGTAACTAGAGTACCTTCATTAGATCAGTAGGCCCTGGCAATCTTGCTTCAATTCAACAAGAGTCAAATTCTACTGATAAATGTATATATTCCACCTCTACATGTCCGCTCACAGATAAAATATGTATGGGACGAATTGAACATGTATGTAGAAAGCTTAATGGCAGCACTACCTGCAGCACATATTATAATGGCCGGTGATTTCAATGCAAGAATTGGAGCATATGACAGATCACTCTTCGCTAAATTCCATTGCCAACCCTCATCTTCTGTAATTATGCCCCCCCATCCTGCGCCGTCAGTCTAAGGATGTATATAGTGACTATAGAGGATTGTGCTTAGTGCAAACCTTTTCAAAATTCAACTTGGTGACTCTGAACGGGTCTACAAGTAATCACTATCCAGCAGAGTACACCCACTGGGTTGGCCTTAAGCCCCCCCTGTTGGACTTTGTTGGTATTTCATTGAGTTTAATACCCTAGCTATCTAAGTTTGTAGTCACTAGTCGTCCTGAGAGTGATCATTTTCCTGTTACGTTGCTCATGAAGATCTTTGATAGGGTGCTTTTACCCTCTTACCATATTACAACGGTATCTGATGACCACTGTCCCATCAAGCAGAAATACTTACAAATTTGTGGGGGAGTGAACCAGCTAAGAGCTTTCATTCAGTAATAGTAGGTCAAAAGTCAGATGATGAGGTATTGGCCAATTTCAACACTTTAATTAAATCAATTCAATCTTTGCTGACTGTTCCCCAATCTACCACAATTAGGCAAGATCCAAGAACATGACATGAATGGTTTGACCAGGAATGCCATGGAGCCTGGAACTCTTTAAAACACCTTTTTAAACTATATAAAGAGGATTCCAATTCTTGTTCAACATCAGAACTCATGAAATTGAAAAAACAGTACAAACAATTGATCTGCCAAAAGAAAAGGGATAATATGAGAGCATCTTGGGAACGTCTGATAGCAGCGGCCAGTGTAAATAACCCTGCCCTCTTTTGAAGAGTGGTAGTACCATCATTCCCAAAAAATATTTATAGTCCATCATCCCAGATACCAGCCCATATTTGGGAAGACTATTTTGCATCTATGTATGCTGAAACGGAGAACTCTCTGGCCAATTTGGAATTGGACATAACTTCCTTCCCCTATTGGCTCCCAGTCTCTGGCCTAGAAATCAGGAACTTGATTAAACAGCTCAAACCAGGGAAAGCCCTGGGTGTAGATTTTATCACTTGTGAGGTGACTGGTGGATCCCAGTGCTAACCTCACTTTTCACTGTAACAGCTATGATACCAAAAAACGGGCTTAGCTATCATAATCCCAATTTATAAGAAGGGTAAAAAAGATGATCCAGCCAATTTTCATCCAATTAGTCTGCTAAGTCAGATCAGTAAAATGTATGCTAAACATCTACAGGTTAAATTAATGGACTGGATGGAATCTGAGAACATTTTGAGGGATGAACAGGCTGGATTTAGGGAAGGAAGATCAACAATAGATCATGCAATGGTACTGCAACACCTAGTAGAGAAGTATTCTCATTAAGCCAGTCAATCCCTTTATGCAGCATTTATTGACTTCAAGTCAGCATTCAACTTAATATCTAGATCTAGACTGTGGATTAAATTTAAAAATACCACAATAGATAAGCGATTACTTCTGTTGCTCATCAAAATCCACTGTCAATTTTACAGGGATATTCTTCAACAGCTGATTACTCCCCTGCTAACCCAGTTCCCAGGACATTCCGATGTTTTCTATTTACGCTATCTGTTGGATAACCAGGAACAAACTGTCATACTTAAAGTAGCAAAAAATTTTTATATTACATGCAAGATACGCCATCAAATGTTTAATAGTAGTTGGTGTGAGTTATCAAAATTATCTGTTTTGTTACCAGTTTCCATGACTGTATTTATTATTTTATTGGTCAATGACTGAAATAAAGTGTCTGTCTGTCTATCTGTCTGTCATGTGTTTTGTTATCACTTTTATTATCATTTTAAATGCAATGTTTCCACCACGGAACTTCTGTTAACATCATCTACTTAATTCTAAATTATTAGTGTGTGTGTGTGTGTTTATATATAATTGCATATATTAGTTTTGTGTCTGGCTCACTCATATTTAATTGCTACTTGTCCAGACTATTCACATCATCAACTTTCTACTATCTTGTATACATGTATATAGGTATCTTCAAATATTTCAGAAATATAGTTAGTATAATTAGTATACTTCTGGATGTATTTACTTTAACAAGAAGATATTTTCACTTTTAACATTTCCCCTTCATTCTTTATCATTTATTTCTAATCATTCCTGTGAGTCTCATATTACCCCAGTTTGAGTCACAACGAGGCAATACAATGTTCCATTAGTTTCTATTTTTTTTTGTCATGTCCTGTATCGAGTTCAACAGTTTATCTAATTCCATCATTTCATTCAGCTTTAGTAACCATTCTTATAGTTTTAGAGTTGTTGGCTGTTTCCACATTTGGACTGTTACCATGTAAAACAAATCTTTCTTTATGGTTTATTTAGTTGCTTTAGGCCATCAACCATGTTAAGTCGACATAGCACTGAAGACAGTGGGAAATTCGCATTAAATATATCTGAAATATCATGTATACCCTTCCAGAATCTCTGAGCGTATTTACAATGCCACTATACTTGAAGAAAAGTTCCTTTTTTCACATTTCAACACGTTGTTTTGGTCTTTTCAGTCATCTTTGAAAATTGTGATAGGAATAAAATACCACCTATGGAGCATACAGTAATTCTCTTTTAAGTTAACTGGTTTTATCAATGTTAGTGTCTGGTTCCATGATTTTTGCCACTGTTCCAGCATTGTGGGGTGGCCAATTTTGAGCCCACTTTATCATGTTCTCCTTGATGACTTCTTGTTCTAATTCTAATTATAGTAGGATTTTGTAAATTTCTCTGACACAATGTTCTGTCTCTGGTTTCAGTAAATTGTCAAATTCATTTTCTTCAGCTTCTGTCCTTTTTATTCTCTTGTCAATTTTGAATTTTTTGGCCTATGCAGCAACCAATGAGTTGTGAATCCAAATTCTATATGTTCTTCTTTAGTTTTAAGTTGAATTGTCTCTCCCTGTATATTTAATATGTCTTGATATGCTATCCATTTATTTGGTTTAGGCATTTCTCTTTTAAAAAAAGCCTTGTGTACTGAGACCCATAATGGAATCTTTGAATAGAGTTTTTTTTCTTTTATTTCAAGTAGACGCTTAAAAGTGCTTTCCTTATATAATGATCTTATTTATTTTGGCTGTGTCATAGGCATAATTATACATAGGCATAATTATATATCAACATCTTCTAATTGCAAGTGTCTTGGAGTTCTGAGTATTATCCAATCTATAATCCACGCAAAACAGTTGACACGGTAATACAATCTTAGACCAGGAAGACCCATTCCTCCTCTTTCTTTGGAGTCTTTTAATATCTTCCATTTTATCTTGGGTTTCTTTCCATGCCAAATAAATTTTGACAAGCCTCTCTCTCATTCTTTAAAAGGCTTATCATTTGTTATTGTTGGCAGATTTTGGAATATAAATTTCAATTTTGGTAAAATATTCACTTTGATTGCCGTGAGTCTTCCTAATAATGATAAATTTAATTTATCCCATCTTCTAATACATTATTTTATTTCTCACCAGATTTTTTTACAATTGTTATCATATAATATGTAATTGTTCTTTGGAATTGCCTAAGTACTTCACTTTTTTGATTGTTGCATAATTTGACTGTTGAGATAGATTCTGTTCTTCACTATTTGTCATATTCTTTGTTATTATCTTAGTCTTCTCCTTATTTATTCTAAATCTGGACAATTCCCTAAAATCTTATAGAATTCACAAGAATATTTCAGTACCATTAATGGAGTCTTCAAGAAGTATTAACAGGTTGTTGGCAATGGTTCTAAGTTTGTAAGTTTGGGTTTTGATTTGAACTTCTTGAATTGTACATCTTTACTGATCCTTCTGTTCAGTATCTCCTAAGTTCTTATAAATAAGAGTAGGGACAGGAAACAACTTTGCCTTGTCTCTTTTTGAATGTCCAAGCATTCTGTTTTCTCCCCATTAATTAGTAATTATGCATATCACTTTCTACGTATAGATTTATTCCAATATAGATATTTGCTCCCCAAATTCATTCTTTTCAGTGTTTCCATCATGAAAGTCCAGTTAATGTTATCAAAGGCTTCTTCTGCATCCAGGAAGACCATGACTAATTTGTTTTCATTGTGTTTATGGAAGTATTCCACTATATTAATAACTAGCATATTTACCCAGCATTGCCTGGGATTTTATTTTCCTCTTAAGAAGTCACCCAACTGTCTTGTCCAGTATCTGTAACTTTTCCCCATATTTCCCAATGCAATTTGTATTCAGAGCTATTTAGATACACAGTTTGGGTTCCTGAGAGAATACACTGTTCTCCTCCTTGCTGCTAGGCCTCATCTCCATAGCAACTGGCCTATTCCAGTACCTGTAACTTATCCTCATATTCCCCAATCCAATCTGTATTTGTAGTTGTTAACATACAAAAGTTGGGTTCCTGTGGGAATACACTGTCCTCCTTGCTGCTAGGCATCATCACCATAGCAACTGGCCTATTCCAGTACCTGCAACTTTTCCCCATAGTCTCCAATCTAATCTGTGTTCCCTGGCACTGTTGATGTACTGGCTTTTGATTTTTTTTGCTTTCTGTTGAATTTGTGCAATGGCTTTACGTTTTTCCGAAGCATTTTTTTGTTTTGAATTTCAACTTTTAAGATTCCTCACAAATGGAACCCATACAATCTACTGTGCGAGGCGAGAAGACTTTGTAACTATGTTGTGTATGTCACTTTAATTTTTCTCATATATGCCTCCCAAATGTTTTCTGGCATCCTTATTGATGGTAGGCCTCATATCCATAGCAACTGGCCTGAGGCCCAAGAGCTCTCTGAGAATTCTAAAGGCCTCTCCCTAAACTGCCAACCCCAGGATTCCATTGAATCTTCACAGTCAGCCAATCATATGAGGTCTTCTTGCCTCACACAGCCAATCATATGAGGTCTTCACCTGCCTGACACAGACAAAGAGGCAAACTCGCAGGCAAACTTTGACTTTTATATAGTAGATCATCCTCATATTGTCCTTTAACAATCTTTTGGGGAGAAAACCACTCTGATCTTTATGAGTCCAATCTTGGAAAATCTTTTTTAATCTTTCTGCTAAAATTGATGCATCTATCTTATAATTCACATTCAAAAGTGAAATAGGTCTGTAATTTTTTTTTCTGAGAGATCTGTTCCTTCTTTTGGTTTCAGTGTAATGTTTCCTTCTCCTTAAGATGATGATTTGCCTTCTATATCTGTATCATTAATTATCCTCTGATGTGGAGTTACTAACTGATCTTGAAAAGTCTTATAGTACAAAAGTGAATAACCATCTGGTTCAGGTACTTTTCCTATTTTTTTAAGTTTCTTCATTGCATTTATTATTTCCATTTTTGTTATTGGTCTGTTCAAGTTAGTTTTTGGTTTTCTGTAATCTCTGGAATTTTGGCTTCAGACAAATAGTTATTTATTTTCTCTCACTTCTCTTTATTTGAGTCTGATTCTTTAAATAATTTTTTATAATAGTTGGCAAAAACTTTTTAAATTTTATTCTTTTTTTGTATGTTTTATCTCCTTTAATTTCTGTAATCAAACACTTTTCTTTTTCTTTTTTTAACTTATACGCTAACCATTTATTACAGTTATTAGCTTGTTTGAAGTGTTTCTGTCTTGAAAATTTCAGGGTTTTTTTTCAATTTCTTCAATTGGTTCAATCAGTAATTGTTTTTTTAAAGCTTTTATTTCATTTTGTAATTTTATGATTTTGAATTTACTTTGAGATCATCTTTTCGTTATTTCCTCTTTTAATTTTTCCTCTTTTTTTTTATTCTCTATAGTTGTATTTCCTGCTGAATGAAGAAGCTTCTCATAACCATTTTCCCAGCTTCCTGTACTGTAGGCATTGATGTACCTTTTTCTAGATTATTCAGAAAGAATTGAGCCAATTCTTCTTTGGCTTTTTCTATAACCCTATTGTCTTTTATTAATGTATCTTTCAGTTTCCACATGTATTCTTGTTTGCTGTCTTCCAAAATCAGTTGAATTGGACCTTGGTCTGACAAATTTCTAAGAAAAACCTCCATCTTTTTAAGTTTTTTATTTAGAGATTTTGTTATATGAAACATATCTATAGGGCACCATGTCTTATAGCTTGGTGAGAAATAAGTAAATTCTTTCTCCTCCTCATATAGATAATGCCATGTGTCAGATAACATAAGACTGTCAAAATGAAAAATGCTTTGGGGACTTTTCTTTGGTTCTTTTTTCCCTTCTGGTTTGTAGTTCTATCAGTTCTATCAATTTCTGGATTGATAACGCCATCATTATGATTTCCTGATGTTCCTATTCCAGAACTTTCTGATACATCTTCTTACAAAATTCTCCTTTTTTTGTCCAGTGGGCCATAGACTTCAATCAGCTGTACCTTTTGATTGTAGTATATCTACTTCCTCTCTGATATATCTTCCATGTGAGTCCTTAAAGAATTTTTTGGCTTTATATTTCTTGTTTACATAGATTGATACCCCTTTCTTCTTTTTGTCTGCAGTCTCAGAGAAAATAGTTCCTAATTTGGGATTATTCAAGTATTTCAGATCTTTAATTTGCATATGAGTTTCTCGTAGACATATCTAGTTACATGTTTGTTTTTCTAGATAATGATTTTCTTCCCATTTTGGTAGTGAACTAACTCCTCTAATATTCCACAACAGTATTTTTACCCTCATATTCTTTATTGTTGAAGTTTATTTTAAATGTTATCCTGATCGTTTCTATTTCTGGTTATTTCTGCACTAGCCTGTTATAGTGCTATTATTCAACTTTCAACATCCTATGGAGTCCTGGAGTTTGCAGTTTAGGGATCCTGCAAACCCCAGGATTCCATAGGACATTGAAAGTGGAATAATAGCACTATAACAGGGTAATGTAGAAATAGCCTTTGACTCAAGGTCTTCCTCTTTCTTCTCCTATTCCAACTCTGCCTCACCCTCTTGGTTTTTGGAGCCTTCAGATATATCTTTTGTCATTTTTGTTGCTCCCATCCTGTTGTCTATTATTGGATCTTTTCCTCCATCATTATTTCTGACATTTGCCATCTCTCTCCCTTTTTGTTTAAAGTAATCTCTCTTCCATTTTATTCAAGTCTTCTTTGTGTCTTCTCAAAAAGTCTCTGGCCTTCAGTACTGAATTCACTGCATATCTCTTTTTTTGTAGAAAAAAATAATGCCCCCTTCAGTTCAGTTGTTATTCCATTATTTTGAGCACTTGCATCAAATATCCATAATCTCTTCTCTTTTTTAAAATGTAGGAGGGGACATCTTTGAAGATCTTTATCTCTCCTCTCTCATAAGTTAATTTGTGTAGTTCTGTTGTATAATTAGATCCTTCACTCTCTCATGGACAAAATAAATGTCAACATCTCTTGGCAAATTCAGTTCCTTGCTATTAAAGAGTTAAAACTAAACATTTTATCAGTTTCTGAGTCAATCTCTTCAGTGGGCCATCTGATAAATTACACTGGAATTAAATTAGAATACAGGTCCCTTTCCTGTTTTTTTCTAAGCCCATGATTTTAATGCATTTTCCCTCATATTTTAACTCTGCCAGCATGTTCTTTGTTTCTCCTTGCTCTGTTTTCAATTCCAAGTCTGATGTATGTCTCTACAGTTTCGTTGTCTTTTCCTGAATATCATTCATTCTCTTGTTCAATTTTTTCTGTTATACTAATCTTTATTAATTCAATATTTTAAAAAAACAAAATCCAATCAAGCACAAAAACTAGACATTCTCAAAACATGAATACATAAAAAAACTACACATAAACAATAAATACTACCTAGAAAAGTATAAAAAAGAAAAAAGAAAAAGACTGCCAGAAAAGAAAAGAATGATATATAAAAGGAAAAGTAAAAAGTCCAACACCCCCGCCCCCGAGACAACTACCACCTACATAAACATTTACACATTTATATTAAAATGACTTCCCATGCTTCTTCTGCTGTGAGGTCTATTGCTAAATCTGTCTTGTTATCTTCTTCTCTTTATCTTCAAACACTATCCTGTTCTCCCAAAAAATATAAACCTATCCCATTTCACATTTCAAATTCTATTATTGCTAAGTCTCTGTTTCTACTCTTTATGTGATCTATGTAAGGTTTCCATGTTTTCAAATAAGAATTCATCAAATTTCCCCTCAATAAGGTTGTAAGCTTATCCATCTTCACCAAATCTATTAATTTATTCAACCATTCATTTAATTTCAGTATCTTTCTATATCTCCAATATTTTGCATAACTAATTCTTGCCATGATTATATATCTTATCAATTTTTATGTTTTCTTTTCACCCTATCATTCTTGTTTCTTAAAGATAACTCTGGTCTTAGAGTTATTTTTGTTTTCAATATCTTTTGCATGCAATGTGGTATCTTTAACCAATACTTCTTTGCCTTTTTACATTGCCATCATATATGGTAGAATGATTGTATGTGATTTCTATGCTTTCAACACTGCTTATTCAAGCCTCTATACATCTTTGATAATTTCTAAGGGGTAAAGTACCATTTATACATCATTTTATAAAAGTTTTCTTTCAAATCATTACATCTGGTAAATTTCAAACCCCTCCCCCATGTTTCTTCCCATCGCTCCAATTCATTATTATGTCCTACTCATTGGGCCCAATTTATCATAGATTCTTTAACTTTTTCCTCTTCAGTGTTATGTCGTAATAACAATTTGTACATTTTAGAAACCAAATAGGAGTCAGCCATGAACAATAATTTTACAAATTCTGTTTCACCTATCTCAAAATCAAATCTTATTTTGTCCTCCTTAAATTTTCCCTTTGCTGATAATATGATAACCATTGCATCTTAAATCCTTCTCGCTCTAGGCTTTGTATATCTTTAACAGTCCACCTATTTCCTTCTTTAACAGTTACCTATATCGTATCCATTATTTCAAACTTCCCACTTCACTTCTATAAAAGGCCTCCTGTTGTGATAACCATCCTCGGATTTTGATTGCTAATCTATTTTTATATTTCTCCCAAATTTTATATATTGTTCTTCTTATAAAATGATTTTTAAAGTCTGCATGCACCTTTATTTTCCCATACCAGATATAGGCGTGCCAGCCAAATTTTAATTCATTGACTTCTTATTCCTACAATCTTTTATTTTCTAGTGTAATCTATTATTTTATCCATACTAAACAAGTTGCTTCAAAATATATTCTTAAATCTAGTACTCCTAAACTACCGTGTTCTTTGGCATCCACTAAAACTTTCCATTTTTTATCGTGGGTTTCGTTCCTAATCATATAAATTTTGAGATTTCTTTAGGCCACATCTTAAAAGGTGAATTAGAGAAAATTATTTGAATTGTTTGGAACAAATACATCAGTTTAGGCAGCATCATCATTTTAATTACTGATGTTCTCCCTAATAAAGACAAATTGACTTTCTGATTTCCTCTTTTTTTCTCATGTTTTTAGTTATTATCTTTGTTTTATCAGTATTCACCTTAAATGTGATACTTTGCCAAATTCTTTTAAAATTATTGTCAGTTGTTCTATACTATTCATTAGGTTTTCTAACATAAAAATGACATCGTCTGCAAAAGCATTTAATTTAATTTCTTCTTTCCTAACCTTTATTCCCCTTATGTCTCTATTATTTCTTATTATTCTACTCAAATTGTCTAAAACTAAAATAAACAGCAATAGTGATAAAGGGCATGCTTGATTTGTACCCTTTTTAATATTCATATAGTCTGACATATTACCATTTATTATCATCTTTGCTTTTTGAAATGACTATATTGTGCTTATCCAAATAAAAAAATTACTTCCCATATTCATCGTTATAGTTTTTAATGAAAAATAACCAATTTATATTATCAAATGCTTTCTCAGCATCCAAAAATATCAATGCTCTTTTAATCTCATTATGGTAATTTTAATACTCTAATATATTTAACAAAGTTCTTATATTATTTGTAATTTGTCTTTTTCGCAGGAACTCATTTTGATCCTTGTAAATATAATCTTGTAAATCTTGCCTCCAATCTATTTGCTAAAATTAATGCAAAGATCTTGTAATCTTCATTTAACAATAATATAGGTCTATAATTTTTAATTAATGTCAGTTCTCTTTCTTGCTAAGGTAATAATATTGTATTTGATTATTTCCAACTATCAGGGATTTTCTCAGTTTGAAAAATATTATTCATAACTTTTCAAAGGGGTTTTTCCAATTCATTACAAAAAACTTTGTAGTATAATGCCATTAAACCATCAGGGCCTTGTGAGTCCCCCTTTTTAAATAATTGCTTTTCTGATTTCTTCTAGTGAAATTTCCTTATTTAACTTCTCTCTCTGTAATTCCGTTAATTTTGTTAATCCCAAATCTTTAAGATATGTAAGATATGTAGTTCTTTGCTCTACCCTTATTTTATGTAAAAAAGTAGTTACAGAAAACTTTTGTTACCGCCATGGCGGACCCGAGCTTGTGGGATATAAAGATATCATTTGATATCAATAATTCAGCTTCACATATCCATTGCTCTCCACGTGCTTGTGAGGTCCCCAGACAAGCACTCATACAGGATCAGCCGATAACTGCTGTAATACTCCAACACAATACAGGCAGGCCAGAAATAGCCGACTCACAGCTTCAGGAGACCTCAAGGCAAGTACCTCCATTATGTATGCACGCAACTTTCAACAGTTCCTCTGCCCCGCGCTGGCAGCTTGATGATCAAACTATACACTCTGCGTTTGCATACTGGCTATCCTATTGACAATTTGGCTATAACTCAATCATTCAAATTCTGACCTTTCAGAAGCTTTGTCTCCAGCCCCAAACCCATTGTTTTCCCCAAGTCCGAACTAGCCTGCGGTCACAATTCTCCTTATAAAACCCCCTGACTTTGAGCGCTTCCTTGGATCGCTCTTGGCTTCCATCCCGCCTTGCTGTCGCTTTGTCCAGCGAGCCTTCCCCTCAGCTCCATGCGCTGAGATCCACGCTCCCCAGCTTCTCTGCTTCTAACTGGGCTTCAGGACAGGTGAAGTATTACCCAAACCAACAACTCCTCTAAAAATCCCTCTATCCCACTCCAACCTTTATTTCTTTAGTTATCTGTGTGAGTGTGCTGCATACACTGTTTGATTGTATTTTTAATAAAACAACATTTATTATTTCAACTTCTGCGTACTCCTTGACTCGGCCTGACCCCGTAAACATAGGGTTCAAGATCTTGTTACGTTACCCTGCCTCTCGCATTGCTAGCCTGTGCTCTTGGCTATTTTCCCCAACTTATATAATTGAGAGCGCCTTTAGGGGTTGGACCCCCAGAAATCAGGGTAACACTTTAATCAACTTTCCTTCATCAGTTATAGTCCTATCTCCCACCTTCAGTTTCATAATCTTCTTTCTAGCACTTTCTTTTCCTAACCCATACATTAACCATCTCCCTGGTTTCTTTGCTTGTTCAAAATTTCTTTGTCTCACGTAATTTTAACTTTTATAAATCTAATTTTTTTCACCGTATCTGTCATCATCATAGTAATTTGTTTCTGTAATATTTTATCTGATTTATAATTTTACCAAATGCAAATAGCACAGACTTAGTCTTTAACCATGTACTCTTACTCACAGAAAAAAAAAACTAAAAAAAAAAATAATACAAAAAATAGCTACAAGAGAACGCCAAGCCTAGGAGCAAATTTCTTACTGCTGAAGAGAGCTTCTTGAGTTTTATATGGTCTCCAACTTTCTTGTACTTACAAACATCAAGAGGTTTGGCAGCTTGTCTTTGTGCAAGCAGGGAAATTGCATTTACTAACCAGCATGACAGCTTCGCTCTGTGTCTTCTGCTGCTGTTCCTCATGATCGTCGCTCCTCTCTGATTAATGGTGGCAAAGGCACAAAAAGGCAGCTGATCCAAGGTCCTTTAGGTGCCCTAGGTCCTAGGCACCACTTTCTGTGGGTTTTGATGTTGACAGCCCACTGGATGCTGTCGCTGTCTTGGCTTGAGCCTGAAGAGCCTTGTCAAGTCAACATTTTTGCTCCATCCTAAACCGGAAGGCCCACTCTAATTTCTTTCATAACTTTTTTTTAAATCATTCTATTCAATTTCACATTATAAAAAAAACATACATAGTAACTGACAGTTTACTTGACATATTTCTGATCTTCTACAGAGATCTAGTTTTACATACTATTTTTCAGATATATAATATTGTACTACATTTAACTATTTTTTACTCATTGATTCTTGCCTTTCCCTCCATATTCCCGCATCATGATATATACCCTGCCTCCCACTCATATCTTATCTTACATCATGAATAACCAATCTCCATCTGAATACCCAGCAATTACCCACTTCCATTTACCATTTGCCATTCTCTTTGTATCTCTTTGTCTGATTTCCCTTTAAGTCTCTGAGAGACCATATCAGCATTTTTATTTTCTATAAGTGTACCCCACCATTGTTCCACTGTAGGTATTTGCTGAGTTTTCCACAACTTAGCATATTCTATCCGAGCAGTTGTTATCATATAGAGCAGTATTCTCCATTGTTTCTTTACATCAACATCTTCTATTATGTCAGTCATATTTAACAAATACAGTTCTGGTGTCTTAACAAATTGAATTTTCAATAATGCACAAATTTTATTATGTATTACATTCCAATACTTCTTAGCTTCTGGGCACGTCCACCACATGTGGTAGATCGTACCAACTTCTTTCTGACACTTCCAACAATGCCCATTACCTGTTTTGTAAATCTTTTTCAATTTGTCTGGTGTCATATACCATCTATAAAAAAGCTTATAATAGTTCTCTTTCAAATTTTGAGCTGTTGTAAATTTCTGTGTTTTTTGCCAGCTCCTTTCCCAAGACTCTAATTGAATTGTATGTCCAATATTCTGAGCCCATAAAATCATTGTTGTCTTCACTGTTTCTTCCTGCCTCTCCTGTTGTAATATTTCTTGATATACTTGAACTAATAAGTGAGGAGGATTTTCAAACAGCCATTTGACTACTCCAGTTTTCTCCTTGTGTTCTATTCCATATGTTTTAGTGTCCATCAGGACACACTTTCAACTAATTGTCTATAAGGGAACCAATTCAGTACTATTCCCTCTTGTTCTAATCTTTCTCTTGTTTTTACCTTTAAATTATTAGATGCTGATCTCTCCGTTATGTCTTCGTATCGCAGCCATTTATCTGACTCTGTCCATCGTCCGAAAAAAGCCTCTTGAAGTGAAACCCAAGTGGGGAGCTGCCGTATGTTTTTAGTTTTATAATCTTCCCAAATTTTTAAAAGCGCTTTCCTGATATAGTGATGTGAAAAGTCTTTATCTATTTTTGCTTTATCATAAAACATATAGGCATGCCACCCCATTCTCAGGTCTGCTCCCTCCAGTGCCAGCGTTCTCTTATCTTGTAGGTCTACCCAGTCTTTTATCCACGTAAATGCCGCAGCCTTGTAATATATTTGAAAGTCTGGTAGTCCCATTCCTCCTCTATTTTTTAAGTCAGTCAAGTTGTTCCATTTTATCCTGTGTTTTTTTCCTTGCAATATAAACTTGGTTAAATCTCTTTTCCATTGTATGAAAGGCTTCATATTCAATATTATAGGAAGATTTTGGAACAGAAACATCATTTTTGGCAAAACATTCATCTTTATTACAGCTATCCTCCCCAACATTGAAAGTCGCATCGAAGTCCAAGTTTCCAAATCTTTTTTTATTTCTAACCATTTTTTTCATAATTATTTGTAAATAATTCATTATTTCTTTTTGCTATCCAAATAGCCAAATATTTAATCTGTTTTCCTTTGTTAAATCCTGTTCTTTGTTCCAGTTCCCTTTCTTCTCTTTCATTCATGTTTTTAGTTAAGAAAACTGTTTTTTCCTTGTTAACTTTGAAGCCTGAGAAATCTCCATATTCTTGCACTATAGCCATCAATTTCTCAATACATTTCCCTGGATCTTCCAGCAAGAAAACCAAATCATCAGCGAAGGCTTTTAACTTATATTGGTATTCCTTTATCTGTACTCCTCTTATTCCTTTATCTTTTCTTATGGTATTGTTAAGTATTTCCAGTGTCATAATAAACAGCAATGGGGAGAGTGGACATCCTTGTCTCGTTCTTCTATATAGTTCTATCTTTTGTGTTCTTTCCCCTTTAATGACCAGTCTTGCTTGTTGTTGGCTATATATAGCTTCAATCCATGCAGCAAATTTATCCCCTGCTTGCATCTGCGTAACAGCAGTCTTCAAAAATGGCCAACTGATCATATCAAAAGCTTTCTCTGCATCCACAAATATCATGGCTATTTTCCTCTCATTATACTTTTCATAATATTCTATTACATTTAAGACCGTTCTCATGTTATTTCTCAAAGATCTTTTAGGTAAAAAGCCATTCTGGTCCTCATCTATCACCTCAGACAGCACTTTTTTTTAATCTTGCTGCTAGAATTGAAGCAAAAATCTTAATATTCAAAAGTGAAATTGGCCTGTAATTCTTGACCTCTTTCAAGTCTCTTCCTTCTTTCGGAATCAGCACTATATTAGCCTCCTTCCATGTATCTGGAATTCCATCCTTTATTATTTCATTTAAAGTACTTTGCAACGATATTGAAATCTCATGATCCATATTTTTGTAATAACTTGCTGTAAATCCATCAGGACCTGGAGCTTTATCATTCTTCAAATTTCATGTAGCTTCCATCACTTCCATCATAGTTATAGTTTGATTTATGATTGTTCTTTGATCTTCATTGAATCTCATTGTATTCATTTTATCCAGATATTCCTCCACTTCTTTGCTTCTTTTCCCTTTTGGAATCTTACCCATCAAGTCCAGATAGTAGTTATAAAAAGCTTGTTTTATTCCTTCCTGTTTTGTAATTCTTTTTTCTCCTGTTTTTATCTCTGTTATTGTGTTTCTGGACCTTCTTTTCCGCAGCATACTTGCCAAAAGCTTAGAAGGTTTATTAGCTTGTTCAAAAAAATTATATCTTATTCTCCTTATTTGTAGCTCTATTTCTTCCAAATTAAGTTGATTTAATTCCTCTTGCTTAACCTTCATTTGTAGTCTCAATTGTTTGTCCAACGGATTATGTCTCATCTGTTGTTCGATTTCTTTCATCTTTTCCAAAATTCGTTGCTCCGATTTCCTCTTCGCTTGTTGAATCTCTGCATTCCATCTGATAAAATTTCCCCGCATGACAGCCTTACTTGCATCCCAAATGGTTTTCATCGACAGCTCGGACGTCATGTTCTCTTTAAAATAATTAGTTATCTCTGTTTTTGCTTTCGCTATATACTTCTCCTTTTTCCAGATCTCATCATTCATTCTCCATGTTCTTTCTCTGCCTGGAATTTTCATCTTTAATTGAAGCGGATTATGATCAGAGCATAAATTGGGAAGAATATCCATATCTGTAATTTTCATCAGCAGCTGTTTATTCACAAGAATCATATCTATTCTTGACATCGACCTATGTCTGTCCGAGTAATATGTATATCCATCGAGTTGTCCGTTCTTATATCTCCAAGTGTCATATAAATTTAAACTGTCCATCATATTAAAGAAACTTTTAGGAAGTTTACCATTGTTCCGGGGAGTTAACTTTTGCTTAGTCCTATCAACTGAAGGACTAATTACACCATTAAAATCCCCCAAAACAATAATGTTAGAATTGCCTGTTTCATCAAGATATCTCACTATCTCTTCCTGTATTGTAGGGAAGAATTCTCCTTTAGCTCCATTAGGTGGATATACCCCTACTATCAATATTTTCTCCTGTTTCAAAGTAACTTCTACCCCTATATATCGTCCATTAGAATCTTGAAATATTTGCTGCGCACCCAATTTTGCATTTACATATATCAAAACTCCCCTTTTCTTCTTATCTATTGTAGCTGCGAAACAACTGCCTAATTTCAAATTCCTGACGTATCTCAAATCTTGCATTCTAATTCGAACTTCTTGTAAACATATTATGTCCAAATTTTCTCTATAAAATGAAAAATTTGTCTTCTTTTGTATTCAGAGTTAAACCCCTTAATGTTCCAAGAGTAAATCTTCAGATCCATTTTGTTGACATTACATTATTCTTATATTAAATCTTATCCTAATTCTTCAATATATCACCATCCACCTCACCTTCTTCTTGTTCATGGGCTCCATATTCAGGTTCCGTTAATTCCTCTTTCTCTGCCTCCTCTTCTTCCTCTTGTGATTGTTCTCTATCTTCCTCTGAAGGTGAGGGCTCAATCTCTTTCTCTCCTTCATGGATATCTTTTTGAAAATTTTTCTTCAATCTGTCAATCATTTCTCTTGCTTTGTGAACTGAATTAATCCTGTATCTCTGTTTGTAATTGAAAGATAAACCTTCAACCTTTTCCCAACGATAGTTAATCTGATGCTTTATCAGAAGGTTAGCCAACGGTTTATATTCTTGTCTCTTCTTTAAGACTTGATAAGGTATATCTTTAAAAATTCTGACATCTTTGTCTTCAATCTTCAATAGTCCATCATAACTTCGTTGCGATATTTTGTCTCTAATCATGGTTCTTGTAAAAGTTATAATAATGTCTCTTGGTAATTTCCTCTCTCTTGCAACTCTAGAAGAAACCCTGAACATCCTGTCGATACATGTCTCCATCTTTTCTTCTTCAATGTCTATAAATTCCGCCAAAGCCGGTATTATTTTCCCATAAAGATTCTCAACTGAAGTCTCTGGAACACCTCTCAAACGCAGACATCTTTCCCGATATCGTAGCTCCTGATGAGTAATTTGAAGTTCCTCCTCTTGTTGCTTCCCTTTTACCTCATGCATCTCCTTTTCAACTTGTTTTATGTGTTGTTTTATCTCCTTAGATTCTGTTTTTAACTTTGTCACATCTTTTGTTATATTTTCCAGTTTCTTCCCCAATTTTTCTATTTCTTGTTTCACATCAGTTCGCATCTCTTTCCTTGTTTCTTTTATGTCACTTTTTATGTCCTCTTTCATACTTTTGAACTCTTCCATCATCTGTGCCATGAAGTCCTGAGGTTTCTGTGGCATATCAACAGATGTCCGTCTAGCTGTCTGTGAAGTTGTTGTTGTTATTGTCGCTGCAGCCGCTGCTCCTCGTCTTGTCCTTTGATCCATTTTAATTGAATAAAAGCTTACTTCAAACCTTATGTCAATAAAAATAGGACCTTATGCAAATATCAAATATTTCTGTTTTATAAACAGTTAATCAATTATTACAGGTATTAAAATTTATTCTATATGTTATGATTCCTCTTATGAAACCAAATAAAATCTATTTGTTCCCTTCTAAGACCTTCATATAAAATCAAACCATGAATTCATTAAATACAATCAAAAGGCTGTGCCTAGGCCCAGTTCTTCCACTCCCCTTCTCCTCTCTTCTCTGGAACTGTTCCCAGACCTTTGCTGTGAGAAATTCTCCTCCGACTGTGATAACACGATTCTTCACTGCTCTGCTGCGTGGGGGGGCGGGAATGTCTCTCTGTATTCTTGTCCTTACAGCACAGCCCAAACAAATTCTTGTACTTTAAATCCAAATGTTAGACCAGCCAAAAAAGAAAATTAACGAGGAACCAATGTTATTTCATCTCGAAACTTACAGTTTTTAAAAAAGCTCAATACAGTTTATTCAATGATCCAAAAGCCAAATAAGTTCTCGAAAATGAAAAGTCAATGTCCTACACATCACAAAATGTTCCCAGAATCTCAAATTCCAAATGCCACCACTTCTAAAAAAAACAACAGTAATCCACGTATAGAGAAATGGGTTCTCAAGGGAAAAAAAGGAAAAAAAAGAAAAACCAAAACATCTGTAATCCCCATACGTCATTGAAACCTCTTCTTTGTGAGTTTGCCACCTCTTCAATTCCACAGACACAACTCAGCAATAATCCAAATCCAAAAACAAAAAAAAAAAGGAAATAGGTTCCTAGTGAAAATCTGTAATCCAAAAAAGGTCTATATTCCACAAAAGCCTCTTTTTTACACAAGACAAAAAAAACAGCAGGCAGTCCACTATTTTTAAGCATTAATAGAACTGTTCCATTCAGTCACTCAGCAAGGTAGAGCCAATCTTCACTTTCTATGACAGCTCTTTATACTCTATTTATTAGTCTTTATCATCAAAGCAAATGCCACTTAATAATTGCCATTTCTTCTTACTGTAGTACTAAAAAATCTCAAAAAATCTTGACATTACAGTGCTGAGGAAATCCTTAACTAAACCACAAACAGTCTTGAACCATACACAAAATAGTCCTCTATACGAAATATAAATCACAACTTCTTACTTACAGTCTGCTGGGACACTTCAAGTTGCACCTTTTAACCACGCTGCAGGATCAGAGTTGTTGTAGTTTTCTTTGATTTAAAAATGATAAAACTAGATCGCTCGTTTACTGCTGCTCGTATCGTCCTCTTGTTTTAAAAGCCGGTGGCGGCGCTTGTGCTGCATACAAAACAATGTCCCTGCTGGATCTGTCTTAGCCCTTCGGCTCCCCGGGCGCCTCCCGTACCTTCTTAAACAGAAGGTGCTCAGCGCCAGTAACGGAGCCCCCTTCAGGCTCTCCTCCGCACCCCCTTTACCGGGGGGGGGGTGTTTTGCCGCTTCTGTTGGCAAAAAAGTGGTTGGTTCCCCGCAGGAGGTATCACGGAGCTTCAGAGCTTCGCTCTGTGCGACCTCACACGCGCGCCATGCGACCGGAAGTCTCCTAATTTCTTTCATAACTTTGTTGACCTTTTCCTTTTCCATTCTGAGTTCATCTTTATAAATATACCCCTTATCACCACTTTACTATCATCCCATACTTCTCTATCATCCATTCCCCTATCTTGGTTTAATTGAAAATACTCTGTAATTATACCCTTTAGATTTCTTAACCATATCTTCTTTATATCATAAAGACTCATTGATTCTCCATCTATAATTTTTACTTCCAATCTTCAGAGTCATTTTGATCAGTTTATAATCCAAAATTGTTTTTGGTAATCCTTCTACTTTCTCAATTCTATTTATCATATTGTTAGTAACCCAAATCATATCTATTCTTGATAATGAATTGTGCCTGTTTGAAAAAGACAGTAAATTCCCTTTTATCCTCTTCCTTTACTCTCCGGGTACTAATTGCAATTCCTTTATTAATTCAAAAAATCATTTCACTAATTTCATTTGATTCTTCCTAATAGTTTTTTCTTATTAGAGAATCTATCTATCTGTGGCTCCACCACTCCATGAAAATCTCCTATCAAGCACCACATCTCATATTTCAATTTTATTAGTTTATCGCTAAACTCCTTATAAAAAGTATTCTTTTCATTAACTGGTGCATATATTTCTATAATCAATACTTTATTGTTATTCCAATTATTTTCTACCCCTACATATCCTCCTTTCCTATTTACAAACAGCAACTTCAATTCTAATTTTCTTTTATATATTGAACAACACCATTCCTTTTTGTTGGCCTTGCTGAAACAGTTTTTTCCCCTAAATTCTTTTGTGTCAACAATTTAATATATTTCCCTTTTATTCATCTTTCTTAAAGACAAATAACATCCAATTTTAATTTTTGCAAATAAAGAGATATCAATTTCCATTTTTTCATTGAGTTTATACCTTTCGCATTCCACATAAGACACTCCATTACAACAACAGCCATATGAAATTAATGCAAATCACCAAGTGATATATTAGATAGCTTACTGAAAGTTAAATTCTAGTAATTAACTCATAGCCTACACTAGCAATCTAAAACAATATTGCTTCCTTTTAGACTTCTAACTTCTTTATATTTTATTCCTATAATATCTTATACTTCTTGCCCTTATTTTACTCCTCCCTCTCCCTTCCTTCTTTCACCTTCTTCTACCTTTCTAGCATTTCCTCCATCTCGATCCAGCAGACTCATTTCCTCACGTAATGTATCTTCTTCAGATCTTTTTTTAATATTCTCTCTTTTGCTTCTTTTGCTTCAACTGATGTATGTCCTTTTGGTAATCCAAACTGTCACTCACTTCTGGATAAGTCTTTTTGGGTCTTTAGTCATTTTTCCCAGTTCCTTTCTATATCAAGAAGTCCTTGGCCTTTTCAAATGAATGTATTCTATATCTTTCTGTTTTGAATGTGAAATTCACTACCTCAAGCCTGGCTCAGCTAAAGGGAATTCCCTCATTTTCAAGATGTCAACAAAAAAGGCATAGTCCTTTTTCTTTAATATTTGAGTTGGAATTTCTTCCAGGACTAATATTGTTTTCCCATCAATTCTAATTCATTTATTTTAGTGAGCTTCCAGAATCATATCTCTTATTCTCCAGGTACATTGGATGATTCTGTCTCTTGGTAGATTCTTTTTCCTGGCTATCAATGAACTAACCTTGTAGATATGATCCAGTTCTTTGTCCAGAAAATCTTCACCCCATTCCAAATTTTGTGCCAGTTCTTTAATTATATTTGTCCCTATACTCTCATTCAGGTGTTTTGCTATGCCTCTAAATCTCAGCCAGGCCTCTTTTTCCCTTTGTTCTGCCAGTGCCATCTGATCCAGATGTCCTTCCATATCTTCATTCAATTCCCGTGTCTCTCTTTTTAGCAACTGAATTTCTTCCTTATTCTATTTCACTTCTTTTTTTAGTTGTGCTACAAGACCTTGGACAGCATTACATTTTGTATTCATATCATCAAGGAGAATTCCTGTTTCTTTTCTAAAGTTTCTCATTTCATCAGTAAATTTCTTAATGTAATAGGGAATCAGCTCTTCTGTCGATCTTCTTCTTTGCTGAGTCTATTGAAGCTCCTGATGTTAAAGACATGTTTTCACCCCACCATCTTTGCTCTTGTTCTCTCTTTTTTCCTTCCTATTTCTGTTCTTCCTGCTTTTCTCAAGTCGACTTCCTCATGCCTTCTTCCGCTTACTTATACCTCCTCCTACTTTCCTTCTTTTCTTAGCTCATTCCTTATTTCTTTCTCTTCCTAAGTTCCCTCTTCTCAATTTTGTTCCTCTCTTCTTCCCTTCTTCCATCCACTTCCTTCTCTTTTCTCCTTCCTTTTCCTTTCTTCTTCTTCTTCCTCCTCCTCTTCTTCTTCTTCCTTCTATCACTTTACCACCATCTTCCTTCTTCTATCCTCTTCCCTTTCAAAAAAAAATATTTTTTACTATCCTCTCATCTTTAAGTCAAAAGTTTAAGAAACCACAAAAGTCAAAAATCAAAATTCAGTAGAGGTGTATACAAAAAGGAAGGGAAAAGAAGAGGAAAAAAACACACAAAGAAATATTCTACCAATAAAAATCAAAGTTATGTTTAGTCTTCTTTTAAAGAGGAGAGGGGAGAGGGGTATAAGAAAAAGATAGAAAAAGAAAAAAATCTCTTATATTACGAGGGGGCAATTACTCACTCAAAGATCCAAATCATCCAATGACTACAAAATGCAAAAAAAAAAAAAAAAAAAAGCAACAGAGAATAGTCAAAAATATAACAGGGAAAAAAGAAAAAAAAAAAGGAAAAGAGGAATATGCTCAGATTCTCAATCTAATTACCAAAGTATAATCTGCAGTGTCACTAAACTGAGGCTACAGCAGTTACAGTTCTAGCTGTCAGCATCTTCAAGGTCACTCTCACTGCTGGTCTTCAGAAGAATAATCACCATAATAATTCTGGCAGTCAGCATCTTTTTTTTTTAATTAATTTTATTCAATTTCACGTATAAAACAAACATACGTAATTGTACTTTTACATGAACTATTTTTGATCTTCCACACTGATCTAGATCTCATTTTCTATACTTCTTTTTACAGTTTACATTAATGCACCACTATTCAATGTTAATCTTACATGGTAGTTCTTACATTCTCCTCTTTACATTCCAGTTCCATGGTATATTAACTGTCGCCCCTTCATATTTTACCTTAACCATGAATTACTGATTTCCATTTGGCAATACCCAGCAGTTACCCATTACAATTTGCCATTCTTTTTTAATCTCATTGTCTGATTTTCCCTTTAATCTCTGGGAGACTATATCAGCGTTTCTGTTTTCAACAAATGTTCCCCACCATTGTTCAATTGTGGGTACTTGCTGAGTTTTTCAAAGCTTTTCATATTCTATTCGAGCTGTTGTTATCATATACAGTATTATTCTCCAGTGTCTCTTTGGCAGTCAGCATCTTCAAGGTCATTTTCACTGCTGCTCTTTAGAGCTTAGCAACCATTTTAACTTTACATTAACCTAAGAACTGAAGGCAGTCATCCACTCCCAAACAAAGAAAGGATGTTTTCCAAAATGAAAGCAAAAATGCTGTTTACATTAAATCACTTTAAACCCCCTTCACAGATCACCAGGGCAAGGTTCACCCCCCAAAAAAATTCTAGCAAGGAACTTTAGACTTAGTCCAATGGCAGTATCATCCTTACTCATATCAGACAAACCCCCCCCAAAAAAAGAAAAGGAAAGGGAAAAAAACCCTACAAAACCCAGGAGAATTTAACAATCCAGGACCAGATTTCCCATTGCTGAAGAAGACTTCTTGAGTTAAGAATCAATCCAGCAATCTAATACTTACAAGCCTCAAGAGATTTGGTGGCTTGCTTTAGTGCGAGAGGAGGAAAATTCCCTTTCACTCACCGATGCAACAGCTCTGATCTTCAGCTGCTTCCCCTTGCAAAAGCAGCAAAGATGTTAGGGAATCTGGCAGCTCAACCAGATGTCTTCTAGTGTCCTATTTCCTGGGCACCATCTTTTGCCAATGATGTATATAAGTCTTTTACTCCAAGCCTCAAGTCAAGTCTCAGTTCTCTACCTTCAAGTCTCAAGTCCTTGAAGATATTTTCAAGTCAAGTCTCAAGTCTGGGAGCCAACTTTATACCCCAACCTATATTCCAGATTTTTTGGACAGAATTAAATAAAGTCAGTTTTAATAATTTAAGCAGAGTTGGCCCTCCACATTTGTAATTTTTCCATTTTGCCTTCAGACCTGGGGAATAGGATCTTTCTTACTTCCCATTTCAGAAACTGAAGGATCTTTAGAAGTAGAGAATAGGATCCTTCTTAAACTCCATTACTGAAGCTTCAAAAGCATTAGAAGGAAGGATCCTTCCTCCTCAAGTCCACTGCCTAACACACTTGCTGTTCCCCTCTGAGAAATGCACCCTGCACTCTGGGGGAAAGTCTCCTCTTCTACTTTTAGGAAAGATTTTAGAAGGCTCCTCCGATATACAGGAGCACAGGCTGCTGAGCAGACCTCAAGCCTGCCTCAAACCCATTGCCTAACCTGTTTGCTGTTCCCCTCTGAGAAATGTGCCCACACTTAGGGCTTGAGACAGATCATTACATAACCATTAGGTAAAAAGAGATGGAAGCATTGTTAAAAGATATAAGGTTTCTGGATGAATGTGTTATGTTACTGAACCAAGGACAGCAAGTCAGTCACTAAAAATATACAAGTCTCAAGTTGAGTTGAGTCAGTGCATCATTTATTGCCGAGTCGAGTCTGAGTCGAGTCACTGAAGTAACTCAAGTCTGACTTGAGTCTGAGTCAGTTGATTCGAGTCTACATCACTGCTTTTTGTGGGTACTAACTGGTCAGACTCTGCAAGAGGCTGTCGCCATTTCAGTTTGGGTTCAGTGAACTTCACTCAAGCCAACATTGTCCACTCCGTCCTGAACCAGAAATCCCACACACTTTCAGTTTCAATCTCAATCTCACTCTGTGTGTATCTCTTGTTCAATTGTTTTATATTTCTCGTTAGTGATTCCAGTTTTTGTCCCAAACTTTCCATTTCTTTCCTTCTTTTTTGACTTCTTAAGTCATATGTTTCACTTACATATGTATCTCTACTCTTAATTTTTTAATTCATTATAGTAAAAGCAGATTGGGATCAGGTATTTTTTGTCTGTGAGTCCATAGCGGGTTTGACAGTAATTGTGCTGTGAGAAACTGTGCTTCGCTCAGCTTTGGAGGAACCAGCCAGTGATCAAAGTTGGGTGCCCAATGAATTTTTCTTTGAGCAAGTCAAATTACCCTTTTGAAAAAGAGGCTCTTATTAAACCTGTGCCAGTGACCAGTGTCTGAAAAGGAAGAGGAGAAACAAACATCAGAGGAAGAATCAGATACAAATGGTGCTGAGGGAGAAAAAGAGCCACCATACCTTGGTCTGCCCCTAGGATTTGGTAGAGCAATGCCATTGCTTTTTATAAAAGAAGACTGAGAGTATTTATTGAAGGGCAAACTCCAAGAAGTTTGGGTAGGCAAAACCTTCGCTATTTGTGCACTTTGGACACTTTAGATCTATGAACATTTTACTTATTTTTCCTTACACAAAGCAGCAGACCTCTGAATGTTTGGGCTGACAGCTCATAGCAGGGGAAGAGTTCTTCACTTGGCATAAAGAAACAAAGTAAAGCTATGTATAAGTATAGTCAATTGAATTGCTACATTGCTGCTACACTAAGACAACTTTTAAAGACTTCACAAACATTCTACAAAACTAAAAATTGAGCTAATCAAAAGACATTAAAATACCAAGACACTTAGTCATAGAAGTACTCAATTTCAATAATACAAGACTTTGGGACTTTTGGAACTATTCAAATTAATTGAGCAACTGGGAATAGTATATTCTACTCTGTTCTATTTGAATATAACTATTCAAATTAATTGAGCAACTGGGAGTAGTGGTGGCAAAGGAGATAACATGAAGGCGAGAAATTAAAGAAGGAGATGGAGACAGACAGAGGAAGATGATGATGGGGAAGACCGAGAGCACTAACCAGAACAGCAGGGAGCCAGCAACCCAGTTTTATACAGACATATAGAAGAGAGTGTGATTGCTTGACACACTGCTCAATACATCTATTTTTGACATTGGAACTGTAAGGAGGGTGGTGGTTGTCAATGAATTACTGGTGAAATAAGCTCCATTTCTTTGACCTCATCATTCATCCTACTTGTTTACTTGTAAAAGCATTCTGGAGTATAAAGCTATACAGTTTTCCTGGTGATTTAATAGTTAAAAAGTTTTGCAGATGGAAATATGGGTCATTTTGATATGAGTTGATTTGATCTAAAGTTTGGGGCTGATGTTATATTTCTAAAATACTGCCTGGATCAAATTTACAATTTAATAAGTAATTTCATTAATTTAAAATTTTTCAACTAACAAGTAGAATTAATAATTCTATTACTAAATTTGAGCCTCAGTACAGTTAAGAAATGTCATTTCATATAACTGGGCAATGAACAGCTATAGCCCAATAATTAATTCTGAACAGCTGTGTAAGAGTATATGTGTGTTCAAAGTTAACTTGTAAGCATGGAGATCCAAGGCCTGTTTGTAATAAAGGCAGAAGACAAGGTTAAGAAGCTTACTTTATTAAATTGTTAGGGATAGATTGTATAACACTGCTCTCTGCTGGTAAGATTATACACAGATCTGAATTAATAATATGGTATTCTTCTTATTAAGTTAGAATATATCAAGCTCGGAAGACATTGATTAATGTACAAATTTGCAATGGAAGATTATTTTCTTACTATGAAATCAGATACTTAATGGACATAAGATATATTCCTCAATTACAATTTATATAGGTTCTTTTCTAATTATACATAAAGCCTATATACAGAGTGTTATAAATGTTTTGTAATTTTGAAATATCCTAAACTGGATGCTAAAGCCAACAAGATAAAATAATTTATAAACTACAATCAGTAAGACATTTATATCAAAAGAATAGGAAATGGGGGGGGGCAGCACTATCATGGGTTCAGGAACAAGGAGGGCATTGGTGCAAACCCAAATCTGGACATATGCCCAAAGGACAGATGAAACTCTTTGAGCAGTAAGGACCAACAAGAAGCAAAAGTAAAAGGTGACAGATATAAGGTAAGAACCCTGAAAGAGACTTCTCTCCTGGTTTCTCAGCTTTTGGCTAAGATCATGTGTAATGTAGTGTGTGAGTGTTGTGTTGCTCATTAGAGAACTCTCCTAAGTGGTGACATGCTGGGTGCAATAGGAACCAATTTGGCACACATGAAACTGGCTATAACATGTTCTTTGCAGACAAGTAACTTAGAGGATCCCATCATGGTCAAGATCCCTGATTCAGGCATGAAAGAGAAAGATGAAACTGATCTGTCCAGACAGATCAGCAGGAACCTGGAAAGCTATCAACTCCATTACACCTCAATGGCTGCTTTAGCAGTGTAATTTGCCTGCGTAATCTCCTTAAACTCCTAATTGTGTAGCCAATGCACATAAGAAAGCTCACTGGAGATGGGACAAGATATACTTCAGCAATCAAGTCCCACACAAAAAACAATTCACCTTTTCTTCTTAAAACTAAGGAGAGATAAGCCTGGAGTGAAGCAGTAGAAGAGGTTAGTGCACAAGTCTGCAATTTGTTTGTTTATTTATTTATTTAGCAAAAATTAATCCATTTAATGACAACACTGAATTATCAGCCAACGTTTCATCTCCTGAGGAGAGCATGGTATAAATGGAAAAGCATCAGTCCCAGGCCACTGTCACATAGATGGGACAAAAAGGACTACTAGATACCAAAGCACAATCAGACAGGCACTGTTATCTCTCCAGCGTGCCTGTGTGTACAAAATACAGTGCAGAACACAGAAAAACTTCTACAATAGTCTTGACAAGCATAGTAAGTCAGATCTTGCCACAACCACTGAAATACATTTTGGGGCAGTCTTCTATAAAATGTATTTCTGCCTTCAAGGGATCATGTCTGCAACTCCCTGGACCTCCTAAGTGTGAATTATTAAAAGAATTACATTTCCTTAATGAAAGGAAAAAGACAGCTTTAAAAATTACTCTGCTTTATAAAAAAAATACACAAGCCTGCAATTTAAAGAGACAGTGCACTGTAATGAGATATATTGAGTTTAAAGGAAGCAAATTTTAAAGTAAAGCTGTTACTTACCATGGGAACAAGATAAGACTCAATGTCATCTTGCCAAGATAACAACGAGAGTTGAACTGGATTTAACCTTTGAATGAACTCTTTTTAACCTTCCAGGAAAAACAAACAAAGCTAAAGGCTAGAAAGACTGCGTGTGACAGAGTGCTGACATTAGTGGTAAAGGAGAAAATTATATCTAGCATTTTACATAGATGCTTTTCTTTGACAGCTGTCAAGGAGCTCGCAATTGATTATCAGAATACAATCCAGGAAAATGATAAAAGCAGAACTGAGAGCACAGACAGGCCAAGCACAAAGAAGAATATCAGTGGAAGTAGATTCAGATGAGATGATTCTGTAGGAGATGAAAACAATGAGACAGATGACTCAAATGAGAGAGTTAACATGACACAAATAAAAAAGGATACTAGACAACAAATGAAAGTAAGACTGAAAGAGATAAAACTAGCTCTAATTCAGATAAATAATGAGATAAGCAAATGAATGAGAGAATGAAGACTATGAAAAAGAAGATGCAAAAACTGAGATAATGGGAAAAAAATCAAGAAAAAAAATCTGAATGCAATAACCTCACTGGAGATGAAGGAAAAAGATGTTTGAGAATAAGATTACTCCAAGATGCTAAATGAGAATATACATGCAAAAGTGAATGATGGCTTGGCTGATTTTGTGGAGATAAAAAGAAGATACTTTTGTTCTGAACAGGATAGCCTATCACTGGATAGACATGATATATAATTACAGCCTCAGTCCTGAGAGCTTGGTGATCAGGAAAGGCTAACAGAGGTGTTTACGTGGGTGTTCAGCAGGGGAGTTTGAGGGGGAGGCCCAGGTGTTGGTTTTTTTAAATTTCAAAATTGTTAAATATGGATAGTGAGGGATCTGCTGCAGTCAACTGCAACAGCTGTGGTGTATTTGTTTTCTTGCTGGAGGACAAGGTTGCAAGTGCAAGTAGGTGGCCCTGTTGGAAGAGAAGACCTCACAGCTGGAGGCCCATGTTTCTAATCTTAGGGAGGATGAGGATCTCTTGAATAGGGCAGAGAGGACCGCCTTGAATATGAAACACATAGGAAACATCACAGAGGAGGAAGCCACGTCCAAAACAAAGGAGATGGACACTTGGAGGAACATTACATGTACAAGTAGAAGGGCCAGGAACCACACAGAGTGTTTGGAGCTACAGAATCAATTCTAAGCTCTCTCCCTTATTAATGAGGAAATGGAACAACAGCGAGAGCAACATTGTGAGCTTCAAGATAATGTCCAGCTGATCCTTGAATAATCCACACATCAAGTAACTCCTGCCAAGGCTCAGAGGAGATGAGCTGTGGTGGTTGGAGACTCCTTGATGGCAGGAACAGAAGCAAGAGGAACATTTGCAATAATCTTTGAGAATTCTTGGAGAAGAGCATTTACATTTCTCTACCGCTTTACAGTGGCAAACACTCTCTAAGTGGTTTACAGTGTGTTAGCTAATTGCCCCCAACAATATCCACATTGGATAAAAAGAAAAGAGGTGTTGTGATTTACACAAATTGGTTCCAGAAAAAGTGTTTGAAGATGAAGAAGGACATATGGAGTTGAAATGCAATTACAAGGCCAAAAAGTAATAACTATTTGCATTTATGCACCAATAGAGAATAAATCAGGTTTTTTAAAAGAAAAATTGCATCAAAAAATATCAGAATTTTCATATGAGAAATGGACTTTTAATGGGAGATTTTAATAGAGGCATAGAATCAAAAACTGATAGATTTTCTGGAAAAAAGAAGAAACATGATCAAAGCAAAATGGAATTATTAGATGAATATGGAGTATGAATATGGAGATGCATGAATACACCTTTGTCCCAGAAAGAAAGAAATCCTTTCCCGGAATTGTTCTGTTGTGGACTATTAAATCTTTGGCCAATATTATGAAAGAGTTGGAGGTGTTATGGGAAATAGGCAAGATGAACTGGAACTCTTAATGCAACAGAATAAATATGATATGCTGTCATGAGCCAGGCTGAGCAGGCTGCCGACTCAGACGGGGACTCTGAGTTAGACTGGGAACCCCAGCCAGGGGTGGATCCCTGGGAGGCAGAGGCAGAGGGGGCTCCTGCAGGGACAAGGGAGGGCTCTGCCAGCGACCCCACAGCGGTCCCCGAGCCAGTACCTGCAGCAGATGAGACCAGTGCTTCGGGCTCGACAGAAGCGGCTGTTCCTGACTCCAGCCCGGAGTTTGCTGCAGACCCTCCCCCCACATTCCTCCAGAGGTGGCAGGAGAAGGAGGCGGGGCGCAGATCGAAGTGGTTGCAAGAGAAGCATCTGAAGTCTGAGGGCCTCCAGCTGTGAGCTGGGCCAACGGACGTTTGACCAGCCCCAGCTGGGCTAGAGACTAGGTACTTAAGGCAGACGCTGGGGGGAGTTGGGCATGGGGCAACAACCGTCTTCCATCCAGGAAATCTGCATGCTGTGCTGTCTGTTCCAGGATGACCCTAGCTTTTGAGTTTGCTACCTCTGTTCATTTTGGGTGATGTAACCTCTTGTTTACTTTATCACTTTCTCACTAAAAGCCATAAAACTCGGCTCCTGCCTCCGTTTTCTGCTTAAGCCGCCGCCTGACATTGACATATAATTGGTATCACTGAAAGCTGGTGGGAAAGCTGGTCTCATGATTGGAATGTAGGAATTGTGGGGCATCACCTATTTTGGAAAAAAAGCAGAACTACCCTACACCTTCTTTGCCTCAGTTTTCTCCAAAAGGAAAAAAAGTATTCAAGTGGGGAGCAGGTGGAGAAGTGGTAGAAACTGAGAGCAGTATAGGTAGAGAAGTTGTACAGGAATAACCTGTCTACTCTAAATGAATTCAAGTCTGCTGGGCCAGATAAACTACATCCAAGAATATTAAAAGATATTAAAAGAACTGGCAGAGTAATTTTGGAACCACTAATCTTTGAGAATTCTTGGAGAACAGGTGAAGTTCCAGCAGACTGGAGGAGAGCAAATGTCCCAATCTTCAAAAATGGAAGAAAAAAGAACCCAAATAATTGTTGCCCCATCAGCAATAGTAGGGTGCCACATCATTCTGTCATGGGCCCAGTGATATTCAACATCTTTATGAATGACTTGGAGAGCATGTTGGAGCATAGAGAGCATGTTGATCAAATTTGTAGATGATACCAAATTGGGAGGGGTTGATAATATGTCAGAAGATAGGATCAAAATTCAAAATGACCTTGACAGATTGCAGAGCTGGGCCAAAGCTAACAAAATGAATTTCAACAGAGAGAAATGTAAGGTCCTACACCTAGGCAGCAAAAATGAAACGCACAAATATTGGATAAGAGACACCTGGCTGGACAACAGTACGTGCGAAAGGGATCTAGGAGTCTTAGTAGACTACAAACTGAACATGAGTCAGCAGTGTGATGTGGCAGTCAAGAAAGCTAATGCCATTCTTGGTTGCATCACTAGGAGTATGGTGTCTAGATCGAGGACTGTAATAGTATCACTCTATCCTGCTTTGGTCAGACTTCATCTGGAATACTACATCGAGTTCTGGGCACCTCATTCCAAGAAGGATATTGACAAGCTGGTACATGTCCAGAGGCGAGTGACCAAAATCTGGATGCCATGGCTTAGGGAGCTGAGTATATTTAGTCTGCAGAAGAGAAGGTTAAGAGGGGACATGACAGCCATGTTCAAATATTTGAAACGCTGCCATATTGAAGAGGGAACTGGTTTGTTTTCCACTGCTCCAGAAACTAGGACAAGGAGCAATGGATTCAAGTTATGGGAAAAGAGATTCCACCTGAAGCTCAGGAAGGACTTCCTGAGGATTGGAGCTGTCTGGCAGTGGAATATGCAGCCTCGGAATGTGGTGAAGTCTCCTTCTTTGGAGGTTTTTAAACAGAGGTTGCATGGCCATCAGTTGGGAGTGCTTTCATGTGTGTTCCTGCATGGCACAGGGTTTGACTGGTTGGCTCCTGTGGTCTCTTCCAACTCTATTATCCTGTGATTCTGTAATATGCTTAAGCTTGTTTGTTTCAACCTTTCTTCCTTATATCTAGACATTTCCCTGTATTGTTCCCTTACCTCTCCACAATTACAGAGCTATTATGATAGCTATTATCTCTTTGTCACCTCTGGACCCCGTTGTCCACGTGGCAACCACCATGGCTTGTTCGGCCAGAAAGCCTTTCACACTCATAATCTCCAGCTAGATTTTTGGTATAAAAACCCTCTGTTTTGAGCAGTTCAATGCAGTATCTCACTTGCTGAACACCAGGCTGTCACTCTAATTTCCAAATGAGTATTGTCCTTAGGCACAATTCTAAGCTACATCTCTGCTTTCTTCACTGCTCTTCAGATTGATAATTATTACCCATTCTCTAAAACTTTTCTAACAACAAATTCTCACCCTTTATCCTTTGAATAGCTCTTGTTTGAGTGTGTGAGTGTTTTGACCTTCTGACTGAATCTTTTTCAATAAAACACATTTTAGCTTATTCTGGAATTTCTGGCTAGTTCTTTCATGCTAGGACCCAGTAAACATTGGTAGAAGATCTTGTTAAATTACCTCCCTCTCACAGGCCTAATTGAGCTAATTAATTCCCCATTGTTACATGGAGGTACTGGCATCACGGGTGGACCTCTGAGTCACCCACATTTTGTGATGCTCAAAATTCTACAACAAAGACTTTTACTATATCTGGTGTGAGAACTGCCAGTTCTAGCTGGGTTCAGGAAAGGAAGATGCATCAGGGATCATATTGCAAATGTATGTTGGATAAGGGAGTGCCACAGTAGAAAAGCAGTCTTTGCTTTATAGATTATAGCAAAGCCTTTGATTGTGTGGATCCTGAAAAGCTATGAATTGCTTTGAAGGTAATGGGTGTGCCACAACATTTGGTTGTCCTGATGTCATCAGGACAAGAGGCTACCTTCAGAAATGGAGAAATTGAATGGTGTCCAATTAGCAAGGGGGTCACGACAAGGCTGCATTTTATCAACCTATTTGTTTAACCTGTATGTTGAACATATATGTAAAGCAGGATTAAACTTGGAGAAAGTAGGCATAAAAATTGGAGGAAGGAACATCAACAATTTAAGATATGCAGATGACACCATACTACTAGCAGAAAACAGCAAAGACTTGGAACAATTACTGAAGAAAGTCAAACAAGAAAGTGCAAAGCCAGGTTTACAGTTGATCATTGAGAAAACAAAAATAATGACCATACTTTATTTACATAATTTTTAAAGCAGACAATAAGAACATTGAAATAATTGAAGATTTTCCATACCTTGGCCTAGTCATTAATCAGAATAGAGACTTCAGTCAAGAAATCACAGGAAGACCAGAACTTGGAAGGACAGTTATGAAAGAACTAGACAAGACTCAATATACAGCATTGAGTTAGGATTGTCCATGCTATCATATTTCCAATTTCTATGTGTGGTTGTGAAATTTGGAGACTGAAGAAAGCTGATAGAAGGAAAATCAAATCATTTGAAATGTGGTGCTAAAGAAGAGTTCTACAGATACTGAACTGTTAAAAGTGCAAATAAATGGGTCCTAGAGCAAATCAACTCATCCTAGAGGGCAAGATGACTGACACGGTCATACTTTGGACGCATGATGAGAAGACATAACAAAAGACAATAATGTTTGGTAAGGTAGAAGGCAATAGGAAAAGAGAAAAACTGCATTACAGATAGACTTAATCAAGGAAGCCATAACCCTGAGTCTAATAAGAGCTGAATAAGCCTGTTGATGATGAGATGATTTTGAGGCCTCTCACTTGCCATAAGTCAAGGTCAACCTGATGGCAATTAACAAAAACAAGTTGGTTTTGATACTGGTGGAGTGGTGAAACTACTCTGGGTCTTAGTTTAAACTTTAAAGGACCTATCCAATGTATTCAACTTGCCTTGGGAGTATGGTTCAGCGTATTGTATCGCTCTTTACAGTTTAATTAAAACCTGGAGTGGATTCAGTGTTCCATGTTCCAAGCTGAAATCAGGAGGAAACTGTATCACACTGACAAAATAGAGTCAGATTTGTATGAATCTGTATTAGAGCTACTTGCCTAAATATCCTAAAGGCAGCAGATCCTGTCTGATCTGGGAAGCTAAGCATGATCATGTTACTCTGACTTCTGCAGGTCAGACCAAGCAAAAAGCCAGACAATCGTACCAATAACTGGATTTTATTAATAAATGTGTTCTCACGCACCAACACACTCACTCACTCATGCACACAACGCCTATCGAGAAGGGAAAGAGGTGAAAATTGAGCAAAATTCAGCAAAGATGGTGTAAAGGTGGTAATACTGCACCTACCCTAAAGTCTTCAGTCCGGGAACTGGCGAGAAAAATGGAGCTCAGTGAAGAGAAGCGGCTGAGGGGATCACTCGACTAACAGAGTGGTGGTCTGCTAGTGTGGTGGGGAGTTCTCCAAAGAGACCCTCAAATATTGGGACTACTTATAGGGCAGAACATACCTCGAGGGCAGGCCCTCTCCCAGGAAGAATAATGGCCAAAATAGAGGAAGAAATGCCACACAATAGCAACTTGTTAGTTTGCATGATTGTTTTATGCAGATGGACCTTACTGTGTAGGACTTTTCTAAAGTCGGAGTTGCTCAACCTGGGGAGAACCCAATAATTCCCTCAGGTTGGCTGTTTTTGGCTGCAGACCCTTCGTCTGTGTGGACGTGTTTACCCTGAGGTCTCCTAGGGGAAACGTGACTAGGGATTTTCCTGGCCTGACCTAGTTTCGGTTGTTCAACCTCTTGGTCTACATACCCACTCGGGCAACCTCGCTGGCATGGCAGGCATATTTGATATCAAATTTATATTTCCTGGGATGGGGTCTGTCATTGGGGTAATAGCCCTGGTTAGTATTTGGAAGCAGGGACACCAGGTGCTATAGGCTGTTTTTCAGAGGAAGGAACTGGCAAAAACACCCCTGAGCATCCTTTGCCTAAGAAAATCCTGTAAAACTCATGGGGTCGCCATAACTCAACAGGCAACTTAAGGGCACATATACACATATTAGAGCAACCCATTCAGGAACCCCTCTTCCTCTGTAAAAAAAATAAGCAATACCATTGTAGTCTTTCTCTATACGTTTTCCTCTAACAAGACTGCTACAAATAAAGAAGGAGGAGTTTGTTTGCAACATGAGAAGATGGGCTGGGGAAAGATTCCTTCTTACTAGGAAGAATCTTTTATTCATATGAACAGTTTGCTTTGTTAGACATTTTTACCTTATTTTCTGTAATCAAGTGAAAGAAATTAGGAAGATGAGGAAGCAGGATCAGAGAAGGATAGATTTTCAATGCTTGGTTACAGCAAAATGTCTGAAGTAAACAATACAATAAAGCTTGATCTGGGAAAGAATGGAATCCTAATCCATCCTATTGTAGCTGTATATGCACAATAGCAAGATAGGCAGATGCCTCAAGAATCACTTACTGAGCATGTGTGAAGAGCAAAAGAGTAAAAAAGGGGAAAAACAGATGGCCTACCTCATCAGCTATCCTGGTATGTCAAAAAAGCATAGATCTGCGTGATTTCCAACACAATGGAAATCATAAGAAAAATTGAGGCTGTTGAAAGAATAATAGTCTCTAAAATATTCATAATGTTGCTGTTTCTGTTTATTTTGTTTTATTTATTTATTTATCTTGTAAGGCTTACTTAACCTGGTTGTTTCATTTCACATGTGGACATTGTTAGTTTTGAATATAGCATTTGCTATCACATGTTGAACTGGTTAATGTTTTTGTGGTGTAGAAACCTATCGTTTTCTTTTCCATACTACTAAGTTTCTTTAAAAGAACTAAAGCCCTGGAACACATCTACTTCATTAACTGAGGCATAGCTGTAATCTCAGTTAAGTTAAACAAGTCAATGAGACCAACTTTGATTTGATAAAGAGAAGTAGAATTATAGAATCAAAGAGTTGGAAGAGACCACAGGACAGGGGCTATCCAGTCCAACCCCCTGCTATGCAGGAACACACATCAAAGCACTCCCAAGAGATAGCCATCCAACCTTTGTTTAAAAACCTCCAAAGAAGGAGACTCTACCACAATCCGAGGCAGCATATTACACTGCCAAACAGCTCTGACTGTCAGGAAGTTCTTCCTGAGGTTCAGGTGGAATCTCTTTTCCTGCAGCTTGAATCCATTGCTCTTTGTCATAGTCTCTGGGGTAGCAGAAAACAAGCCCACTCAGCTCAACATGACATCCCTTCAAATATTTAAACATGGCTAACATGTTCCATCTTAACCTTCTTATCTGCAGACTAAACATACCCAGCTCCCTAAGCCATTCCTCATAGGGCATGGATTCCAGGCTCTTCACCATTTTGATCGCCCTCCTCTGGACACACTCCAGCTTGTCGATATCCTTTTTGTTTTTGTTTTTTTTGAAAAATTTTTTTTAAAGATTTTAATTAAAAATAAAAAACCCTCCCTACTTCCAAGCTTATTTTCCAGTTGAATCTGCGTGTATCCATTCCATTCATACATAATTGTTGTTTACTCAAGAGATTTGTTACATCTTACATTGTTAGACAATTGCTTTGTTACCTTACTACCTTGTTACATTGTTACATTATTATTTTACCTTGCTACATTATTACATTGCATTACTTACAATCTTGCTTTATTCTTGTTTCTTTTCTTATATTATGTCTTTATCCAATCCAAAACTTCTCTCCATTCCCTTTCAAAGTTCTGGATAGGTTTATTTCTCAAAGAAAATGTTAACTTTTCTGTCTCTACCATGTCCAGGACTTTTAATTTCCATTCTTCTATATCGACATATTTCCTTTCTTTCCAATATTGCGCATATATCAGCCTTGCAGCAGTTATCAGATATAACAGTGTCTTCTGATGACATCTTATTTCTCCTTGTTGCCCAAGCATATTTAACAGATAAAATTCTGGCTTCATTTTAAAATTTTCATTATAAATTCTTTGAATTTCATCATGTATTTCCTTCCAGAATTTCCTTGCTATCTTACAAGACCACCACATATGATAAAATGTCCCCACGTTTTCATCACATTTCCAACATCTTGCATTTCCATTTTTAGTTATTTTTCGCAGTCTTTCTGGTGTCATATACCATCTATGTAACATCTTATAAAAGTTTTCTCTTAAATTTAAGCTTGATGTAAATTTTATATCTCTCTGCCATGCCCTCACCCATGGATCCAATTCAACTGAATGTCTAACGTTTTGTGCCCACCTAACCATTGTATGTTTAACAACCTCTGATTCCATTTCTCTTTGAAACAATAATTTATAAAATTTAGAAATTCTTTTCTTCTGTTCCCCCCTCATCAATAAATCTAGTTCATTTTCTTTTCTCTCAAATCCATATAATTGTTGATCCATTTTAAATCTCTTTTTAAGTTGTCTCCATGGGAACCAATTAAATTCGTGCCCTGCAGCTTTTAATTCTTCTTCTGTACACATTCTTGGTTTATCTCCTTCCCATTCAATAACTCTTGATAGGTTAGTAAGTTTCCTTGTTTTGTTAAAGCAATTTTGTATGCTTCTTGAGGTGAGGTCCACACTGGAAGTCTTCTATAAAATTTACGCTTTATTTGTAGCCAAACTTTCAATAGTGTCTTCCGAAAGCAATGATTATTAAATTCTTTATTCACTGTTATTTTATCATAGCATAGATATCCATGCCATTCAAACCTATTATTTATTCCTTCCAATTCTTTGATTGGTGTGTTTTCTACGTGCATCCAGTCTTTAATCATACCTAAATGTTACTGTAGTTTCTAGTCCAAACTTGAGGTATATTAGATATCATTTGACATCAAGAATTTAGCCTTCACTACCCATTCCTCTCCATGTGCTTGCGAGGCCCCCGGACAAGCACGCACACAGGAGCGGCCGAAAATAGCTGAACTATTCAAAACAAAATCCAGGCAGGCCAGTAATTGCCAGACTGCAGCTTTAGGAGACCTCCAGGCAAGTACCCTCTTAATATCACATTATGTATGCATGCAGCTTACAAAAGATCCCCTGCCCCGAGTAGGTGGCTTGATGAGCAGACTATCCAACTCTCAAGCACTCCGCGTTTGCATACTGTCTATGCTATTGACAACACTGTCATAATTCAATCATCTAAAGTACTGACCTTTCGGAGGTTTTGTCTCCAGCCCGAAACCCATTGTTTTCCCCGGGTACGGACTAGCCTACAGGTACATTTTCCCCTAAAAGAACCCCTGATTTTGAGTGTCTCATCGGATTGCTCGTGACTTGCCTCCCGACTTGCTGCAGCTCCGTTTGACAAGCCTCCCCTCAGCCTCCACGTGCTGAGAATCTACGCTCCCAAGCTTCTTTCCTTTTACCGGGCTACAGGATCAGGTGTAGTATTTCCCCAAAAATCCTCCTGAAAATCACCTATCTATTTTCCTCTCTTTATTTTCTTAGGACTGTGTGCGTGACTGCACAATTGTGCAGTATTTCTTAATCTCGAGTGAGTGAGTGCATAAGTTTGCTGTGACTTCATAAATAAAGGAACATAATTTGAGCTTTCTTGTGTCTTGGTCCTGACTCGGCCTAACCCCGTAAACATTGGGTAAAAGATCTCGCTACATTGCCCTGCCTCTCGCATTGCTAACTAGTGCTCTAGCTAATTCCCATTTCCCATTATTTTGAGCACATTGAAGTGTCTCTCCCGGGACCCCAGAAATCAGGGTAACATAAACAACATGCTTGATAATAGGTTTTTAGTGATGGTACACCAAAACCTCCTCTTTTTTTTGTGTCTTGTAATATTTTAAATCTTATTCTTGGTTTTTTTCCTTGCCAAATAAATTTTTGTAGTTCTTTTTCCCATTCTTTAAAAATCTTTTCTCTTCCTATTATTGGTAAATTCTGGAAGAAAAATGTAAGCTTTGGTAATAGGGACATTGTAAAAGCATTTATCCTCCCCAGGAGAGGCAGATTTAAATTCTTCCATCTTTCCATTTCACTTTTAATCTCCTTCCATATCTTCAAATAATTGTTGCCAAATAATTCTTGATTTTTCGTTGTTATCATAATACCTAAATATTTTACTTTCTTAGTTAATTGATATCCCGATCTTCTCTCCAGGTCAACTTGTTCTTTTTTTGTCATATTTACTGTCATCATCATTGTCTTTTCTCTATTTATTTTATATCCTGCCATTTGTCCATATTTTTGTAACATGTCCATCAACGGCTGGATTGATTCTTGAGGTTCCTCCAAAAATATGATTACATCATCAGCAAATGCTTTGTATTTTATTTCTTTATTCTTAATTTTCAAACCTCGTATCTGAGATTCTTGATTTATTGCAATCAGCAGTGTTTCCAATACAGCTATAAATAATAATGGAAATAAGGGGCACCTTTGCTGTACCCTTTTATTTATTACAAAACGTGACATTGTATCTCCATTTATAATTATCTTCGCCGATTGATCCTGGTAAATTCTTTCAATCCATTTACAAAAGACTTCTCCCAGGTCATATTCTTTTAGAACTCGAGACAAAAATTCCCAGGAAACATTATCAAAGGCTTTTTCTGTGTCCAGTAAAATAAAAGCTATCTTCTTTCCTGGGTTTTTATCATAATATTCGATCACATCCAGAAATGTTCTTATATTGTTCTTCATATATCTGCCTGGAAGAAAGCCTGTTTGACCTTCATGAATCTTATCTCATAATACCTGTCTCAAACGTTTTGCCAATATTGCCGCTGTCGAAATCCTTTTTGAATTGAAGTGCCCAAAACTGGACACAACATTCCAGATGAGGTCATTTTGAATTTTGATCCAACCCTCCCCCCCCAATTAGGTATTATCTGCAAATTTGATCAACATGCCCTCTATTCCTTCATCCAAGTCATTGATAAAGATGTTGAATAACACTGGGTCCAGGACAGAACCCCGTGGCACCCCACTAGTCACCCCATGAGGCAGAGGTACTTTCAAAGTATTACATATGTTAAATACATTCTTACATTAGGGACTTCAGATCTTCTGTTTCACCCTATGCAGAGAACAAAAAAAAAGTTTAATTACAAATTCATAAACAGATAATATAGATTATTTTATAGAGTCAAGTAAGTACCATACTAGTAACTAAACCTTGTGCTTGCTTTGGCAGCACATATACTAAAATTGGGATGATACAGAGAAGTAGTAACTAAACCTCATATCTCCCAGTACCCCAAATTGTATGTGCAATTAGAATCCAGTGAATGGTTTAGCTGTAAATCATGTATCCACTTTTTTTTAAAAGGTAACTCATGAACTTATGTGAATTGCATCTCATCTAGTTTTGTCCAGAAGGATAATCATCACTGCACTCAGCTCTTCTACCAAGGCAGTCTTACCCAACATAGCATCTTTCAGATATGTTGAACTAAAATTCTAATTTTTCTCAGCCAGGATCTGGTAAGGATTAGCCTGGGAAAGGCCGTACTAAGACAATTCCCTAATGTTCAGGATTCAACATGGGATTGGGAGTTGCTGTGAGGGACTGAAGAAGAACTCTGGCCTTGCCCAGCCAGAGTTATTCTGCCTCTTGCCCACAATACTTCCCCTCTTCAGTTCCCAATACAGAGTCCAGCTAATTCCTCTCAATCTAACGCAAGAAGTCCTGCATGCTCCCTAGCTCCAGATATGCTACAAATTCTTCTGCCATTCAAAGTCCATAAAACTGTTCATTATTCCTGTACAGTGAACAAGCAGAACAAGCAGAAGTCACATCCTGATATTTTAAAATATATTCCATTATAAGTACATTCATTTTTAAAAGATTTAATATTTATTACTTTTAACAATCCATAACTTCAGGGATAAAAAAGGAAACAGAAAAAAAAAGAGCAAACCACATATAAACAAACAGTACACAGGTATAACCAAGACAAAAACTAAACTAAACTAAATTAGTCTAGATGAAAACAAAAACATAAAAATACAACCCATTACTAAAAGACTAATCTCTTATATTTAACACATCCTATACTACTCTGCACTAACATACAGTCAGCCCTCCACATCTGCAGGTTTAACTTTCATGGATTTGATTATTTGCAAGTTTCTCCAACCCCTGCCCCGCAACCACCACAAGTGCTTCTTTTCCAAGAGAACCTTCCTTCTCAGCAACTCCAGTCAGGCCCCACAGCCCTTTAAAAACCCAGCTCTGGTCTTCCTCCTCCATCAGTCACTGCCAGACCAGCTAAGCATGGCTTGCAGCCCAACTTCTCAACACTACAAGCACTCTCCTGATGCCTCCACGCATACAAAAGGAAGGAGATGGGCAAGAGAGAGGAAGTATATGGCCACCATGCCAACTCATCCTCTTTCCTTCTCCTCTGACTGAACTAGTTTTGACCCTGGGTGCCTGTTCCCCTGCCATGCCTCAGCCCCCATCCCACAGACATATATTTTGATATTTATGGGTTTTTTCCACTTTTGCAGGGGAACTGTGCCCCTAGATGTAGCAAATGTGAAGGGCCAACTGCAGACAAGAATTCTGAGTCACCCTCCACACACACCCCAATTGTAACAAAAAGGAAAAATCAGTTAATATCCTAAGTCTTGTTCTTCTATTACAGATCTAAATACATTGAACTTATTAGAATTGCTAATAATCATAACCAGAGATTATTACATTGTTAAATTTCTTATTGCTCAAAAAATACATAAATGGCCTCCAATCTTTCAAAATAGTTGATCTATTTTTTAAAATCCATATTAGTTTTGCAACGTGGGTAAGATCTGCAGCTTTAACAACCCATTCTTCTATCAGTGGTGCACCAATCTACTTCCAAATTTGGGCAAACAGCATTTTTGCAGTTATCACGTATTAAAGAAGCTGCCCATATTTCCTATCCAATTCTTCATCAATAATTCCCAACAAGAATATTTCTGGTGACATTGCTTCTACCCTTGAATTTTTTTTAATTAACATATAAATCAAGTCTACTACATATGACAAAACAACAACAACCTTGTTCTGTCAGCCCCAACATTGATTTGAAACATTCTTAGACATTTTTGTCAAGTTTTTTTTAATTAAGTGCCATCTGTACATCATCTTATACATGTTTCCTTTTAAATTACTGCAAAAAATAAATTTTATATCTTTAGGTCACATTTCTTCCCATACCTCCATTTGCACATTAGGCCCAAAATTTTGGGCCCACCTTATCATAAACTCTTTTATAGTCTCATCTTTTGTCTGTAATTTCAAAGACATTTGTACACTTTTTTGATTGCATGATCGTTATCCTTACATAATTCTAAGTAAAAATCTTTTTCTTCCACCTCTTTTACCAGATGTCTCTTAACTTGTTTAAATCACTCTTTATCAATAAGCAAACGAACTAAGACTATACTCTCCTTAAAGAGCATCTCTCTTGATTTAAGCTCCCAATTTTCTTTCTCCATATTGTATAATGTGACAATTTTTTAAAACATTTTTGACCTATCATTTCTTAACAACAGTTTCCTGTGGGGAGGTAACCAATGATCTCTTAGGGAAAAATCTTTGCTTATATTTGGATCAAACTCACAGAACAGTTTTTCTGATACAACGATTTCTAAAACTAGCACATTCCTTGAGTTTATTGTACCTAAGTAACTATCTCAACCAAATATTAAATCCCTCATATTCCATTTAATCTTTCATCTGTAAGCGAAATCTACTTGTTCAATGTGGTTGAAAGAGTAGATTTTGTTTAGGGGCCTCATAATACAGTTTAATGTTAGGAAATCCCAGATTACCTCATTCCTTAGCATCATATAATGTTTCAAGTTTTATTCTCAGTTTCTTGGCCTGCCAAATGAATCTGGAAATATCTTTCTGTCACTGAACAAAAGGTGTTCCATTTCTTATTATGGGAATCATTTGAAAATAAAATAAAATAAAATAAAATAAAATAAAATAAAATAGCCTGGGCAAAACATTTGCCTTTATTACTGCGAATGTATTCATTACCAAGTAAGGCCAGTGGAATTTCTCAAACACATCTCACTATCCCCTCCACCCCAAATCTTCCCAATTTTAAGCTGATACAAATTAGGGAAGATGGGTAAATAAAGAGAACAGTAGCTCTTTTCTTAGCCAGGATGCAGTTTACCATAGTTGTAAGGGTTAAAGCGGCGGCAACATGAAAGAAGCCAATGGAATTTTGAGGAGGTGTTCTCAGGCTTGGGAAAAACATAATTTTACAGAAGGAACCCATGGGGACCCAGGCATCAGAAGTCCAACAAAAGAACAGGGGAAAGAACTTGTTTACTGAAGCTAAAAGAAACAGCTCCACAGACCCCTAAGGCAGCTTACTGTACCAATCTTTAGCCATTGCTAAAGACAGCAATCAGGAAAAGCTGTTGCCTGGGTTCATGACAGCTGTCACAACATAGAAGGTGGCAGAGAATAGCCTACTCCAGCTATAAAGATGGAAATCTGTAATATTTTAGTGAGTAAAGGAAAATTGAAATCAGATGTATTTTATTCAAGTGGTGTGTTGAACTATGGACTAGTGGACTATGGCCCTTTTCGCATAGCATTTCCAATGCGAAAGGGCCCCTTGAGTGTTGTGTAAATGTGAGGAGCGGTCCACATGATGCACTCACATTTGCGCGACGCTCAAGGGCCTGATGCAGACCGCACACGCACTTTTTCATTTTCAGCTTGAAGCTGAAAATGATGCGCGGTTGCGCATCGCTCCAGGGCCCCGCGTACACTTACCTTGCATGCGAAGCCTCAGGAGCTGGGCCGGTTGCGCTTACTGTCCAGTGCAGCCTGGGAAGTCCCCCAGACTGCACTGTGAAAGGAAGAGGCGGGGCTCTTGCACGAGCAGGAAGCTCGTGAGGAGCCGAAGGACCCTGGACACTAGAGCCTTCCTCCGGAGGCTGCTCACGCAAGCCCCACACCCCAGCATCATGAAAGGGTAAGGTGTGAAAACGGTCTGTGACTCTGGGGACCAGAGTTTGAATCTTCACTCAGCCATGGAAATCTACTGGGTGATCTTGGACAAGTCACACACTCTCAACCTCACAGGAAGGCAAAGGCAAACCCCTTCTGAACAAATCTTGCCAAGAAAACCACATGATAGGATTGCTTTAGGGTCATAACAAGTCAGAAATGACTTGAAGGCACCCAAGTGTTTGCACAAGTGGCTTGCAAAAAGTTCTTATCTTCATGAAGGTTTCTTGCCAATACAAATCTAGTCATAAAGACTCCCCAATATTAGCCATGCTAGACATTTAGTCTCTGAATTAAGTTTGCCTCCTTGATTTTGTTTAAAATTGGTCCTAATCCTTTACCATTAAGAGGCTGGCAGACAGAATTTAAAGTGGCGAAGCTTTTCATGGCTTGGATATAAAAGAAGGGTGGGAAACTTGTATCCCTCCAGATGTTGTTGGATGCCAACTCCCATCAATCCCAGCTAGCATAATGAGAAATTACTGCAGCTGTTGTCCATCAACATCTGCAAGGCCACAAATTTCCTCCTTTGATACAAACCTTTACATTGCCTTAATTTCTGTATGTCAGTTAGTTATTAAATTAAAAGGTTCAAGATCAAACAAAAGCATCAATATACAAAAATAAAACAGCATTCTTGGTACTTTCAAGTGCTACACTTGATGCAATACTGGACTAACTCTGGATATAAAAGGAAATGAGACAATGAATTAGTATATTCACATATTCATAGTATAAACATCTGATATACTCATAAGGCAGATTTCTGAATGATTAAAATGAAAAATAAATAATCACCTGAATCAGATCACAAACTGAGAAGTCATTCCATTTTTCAGCAAACAGTTGTAGTTTATTTTCACCAAACAGTCCCATGTAAGAAGCACCTATTAATAATGTTAACACCATCACATTAAAAATATTGATGATAATTATTTTTCTTGCCAGAAGATTATCATTGGTAATAGTGTGTATGAGTACGTTTCTGCATCATCCTAAATTATGCAGATGTTGGCCAACCCTTCACACTGCTTTAACCATTTGTTTTCTTTCATACATATAAGTTTCTACGAAATTTACCTAATGTTGCCTGGACATCATGATTTCTCAGCAGATCTCAATGAGCCAAAAGTCTAACTGATAGAAGCTATAGTTGTTAAACTTTTGTTAAGACTAAGATCCATGCAAACAGTGCTGAAACAATCAAGCCAAATATTGCCAATTGATCTTGAACTTGCATAGAAATGTTTGGGATGCCAGTCTGAATATCCAGTTATGTCAAAATCAGTACATAATTGTGCATTTTAGAACATGAAATACAGAACTCTCAAATGTTTGAAAGATTGGGTCCCAAAACAATACTGTGGTCATCATTCCAGTCCAATTACATAGAATCATAGAACCATAGAGTTGGAAGAGACCCCAGGGGCCATCCAGTCCAACCCCCTGCCATGCAGGAACACCCATCAAAGCATTCCCAACAGATGACTATCCAGCCTCCACTTAAAAACCTCTGAAGAAGGAGACTCTACCACACTCCAAGGCAGCATATTCCACCGCCGGCCAGCTCTGACCATCAGGAAGTTCTTCCTGAGGTTCAAGTGGAATCTTCTTTCCTGTAGCTTGAATCCATTGCTCCTTGTCCTAGTCTCTGGAGCGGCAGAGAACAAGCCTGCTCCCTCTTCAACATGACATCCCTTCAAATATTTAAACATGGCTATCAAGTCCCCTCTTAACCTTCTCTCCTGCAGACTAAACATTCCCAGCTCCCTAAGCCGTTCTTCATAGGGCATGGCTTCCAGACCCTTCACCATTTTGGTCGCCCTCCTCTGGACACGTTCCAGCTTGTCAATATCCTTCTTGAATTGAGGTGCCCAGAACTGGACACAGTATTCCAAATGAGGCCTAACCAATGCAGAATAGAGTGGTACCATTACCTCCCTTGATCTAGACACCATACTCCTATTGATGCAATCAAGAATCATGTTGGCTTTCTTGGGTGCCACAGCACACTGCTGACTCACGTTCAGCTTGTGATCTACCAAGACTCCTAGATCCCTTTCACATGTACTACTATCCAGCCACGTGTCCCCCATCCTGTATTTGTGCATTCCATTTTTTCTGCCTAAGTGTAGGACCTTACATTTCTCTCTGCTGAAATTCATTTTGTTAGCTTTGGCCCAGCTCTCCAATCTGTCAAAGTCTTTTTGAAATTTGATCCTGTCCTCTGGGGTATTAGCAACCCCTCCCAATTTGGTATCATCTGCAAATTTGATCAGCATGCCCTCCACTCCTTCATCCAAGTCATTGATGAAGATGTTGAATAGCACTGGGCCCAGGACAGAACCCTGTGGCACTCCACTAGTCACTTCTCTCCAGGATGAAAAGCAGCCATTGGTGATCACCCTTTGGGTGCAATCGGTCAACCAATCCAAATCCACCTAACAGTAGCCCTGTCCAGCCCGCATTTTACTAGCATCTTTGCAAGAATGTCATGGGGAACTTTGTCAAAGGCCTTACTGAGGTCAAGATATGCTACATCTACAGCATTCCCTTCATCTATCAAGCTTGTAACCCTATCATAAAGAGAGATAAGATTAGTCTGGCATGATTTATTTCTGAGAAATCCATGCTGGCTTCTAGTAATTATGGCATTGCTTTCTAAGTAATTACAAACTGAATGTTTAATGATCTGCTCTAGGATCTTTCCTGGAATTGATGTCAGGCTGACCAGACGATAATTATTAGGGTCCTCCTTTTTCCCCTTCTTGAAGATGGGGATGGCACTTGCCTTCCTCCAGTCTGCTGGGACTTCTCCTGTTCTCCAAGAGTTCTGAAAGATTATTGCAAGTGGTTCAGAAATGACTTCTACCAGTTCTTTTAATATCCTTGGATGTAATTCATCTGGCCCTGGGGACTTGAATTCATCTAGTTTAGCCCGATATTCCTGTACTACTTCTCTACTTATTCTGTGTTGCATTTCCCTCACTTCCTCACCTGCTCCCCATGCTCCAGTTTGGGTACTTCTATCCTGCTGGGAGAAAACTGAGGCAAAGAAGGTATTGTGTAGTTCAGTAGATCCTATCATTTCCTTGTTTTTCCTTTTGCTGTGGACATATCTAAAAAAGCCCTTTTTATTGTTTTTGAAGTCTCTGGCAAGCCTGAGTTCATTCTGCGCTTTAGCTTTTCTGACCTTTTCTCTACATCTCCTGGCTATTTGCTTGAATTCCTCTTTGGTGGTTTCACCATTTTTCCATTTCCTGTACATGTTTCTTTTAACACTTAGCTCAGATGAGAGTTATTTTGTTAACCATTCCGGTTTCTTTAGACACCTGCCATTTTTCCTCCTTACTGGCACAGTTTTAAATTGTGCCTTCAGTATCTCACTTTTAAGAAACTCCCATCCGTCTTCAACTCCTTTCTCTTTTAGTATTCTTGACCACAGGATTTCAGCAAGTAACTCCCTAAGTTTACAGAAATCAGTTTTCTTAAAGTTTAGGATGTGTGTCTGGCTACATTTGGCTTCTCCTTCCCACTGAATGACAAACTCCAAAAGAGCATGGTCAATCCCTCCTAAGGATTCCACCACCTCCACCTCATCAACTAGGTCATCCCTGTTGGTCAGGATCAGATCTAAAATAGCCAATTCCCTTGTCGCCTCTTCCACCTTCTGGACCATGAAATTGTCTGCAAGGCAAGCAAGGAACCTGTTGGACCTTGCAGTCTTTGCAGAATTTGACTGCCAACAAATATCAGGATAACTGAAATCTCCCATTAACACAGCATCTCTCCTTTTTGAATATGTGGTTATCTGCTCCAGAAAGGCCTCATTCAAGTCCTCAGGCTGGCCCGGAGGCCTGTAGCAAACCCTCACAATCACATCCCTATTGTTTTTCACTCCCTTAATTCTCACCCAGATGCTCTCGACTTGTCTTCCCAGATTTAAGTCCTGGATCTCTTCACAGGTGAAAATATCCTTGACATATAAGGCTACTCCTCCTCTTTTCTTGTTTGGCCTAATTCTCTGAAATAGACTATACCCCCCTATTCCTACATTCCAATCATGAGATTCATCCCACCAGGTTTCAGTGATGCCTATTAAATCATATTTATTTTGTTGTACTATGAGTTGGAGTTCTTCTTGCTTATTCCCCATGCTCTGTGCATTACTGTAGAGACACTTGAGACGATGTGCCCTTTGTGGAATTTCTGTACTAAAGTTACTTTCCCTCTCCCTGTTGGTCTCTAGTTCTACTTGGCCTGCCCTATCTATATCATGTGGGCTATTTTTCACAGTATTTACTGAATCCTTGCCCAGAATAATACTGTCCCCCTCCCTAGTCAAACTGAGTAAAGACCTCTTGATCCGTTTTGCGAGACTATTAGCAAAAATGTTCCAGCCGACGGTTGTGAGGTGCAGGCCATCCCTTGCCAGAAGACCATCTTCGTGGAAGTGGAGGCCATGATCACATATCATACTAAAGTTTGGTTGACTGATCAGATGAATTTTGTAGCAAAACAGACCAATAAATATTTTAAACCATAGATTTGAAATGAACTCACATAATGAAGCCCCAAGCAAAACAAAGTTGATGCAGTTGTACAATGAAAGCTCCCTCAACAGTGAAAAACAAATCGCATGGCAAATCAGAATATTTTCCTTTATAATGGGTTTGAAACTCACTTCCAACCATGAAAAGGAAAATAGGGTTGGGGTGGGGGGTGGCAGGAACTAATCTAACAGCCCATAACAGACTGATTTATTTCAGCACAAGCTTTTGTGGATTTCAGTCTACCTCAAATGAAATCATAGTTACATAGGTACGCTGGGTAATCCTGGCCAAAAGAGTACATTGGTTAATTTAATTGCTGTTAATATCAGTGCTCCACCTGTGCAAATTCATAACGATGATCCTGAAACATACTTGTTACTTCAGAGCAAAGTACATAGATTAATTAAATGGGTATTCCCCAAATCTGCTTGGACAGAGTAGAAACTTCATGATCTCATTACGTATGCTTTCATTGCCTTATGAAACATGTTTGCAAAGCACATTTATAATAAATTTAGAGTATTTATTATACATAAATTTATTATAAATAAACTTATGGTAATAAATTTAGAGTTAGATGGGAAGAATCCTCTTTCTCCGCAAACACACTTTGACTTTTGTGCATTGGGATAAGACAGTTCCATTCCCTCAAGGTCATAATTTGTTTCAAAATCCACACAGAATTAGAATTGTAGGCATTCTGCAGTTTTGTCACCTCAATGGCTATAAACAATTTTTCCAAATTTCAGTTGCAAACAAACTAAAAAACAGTTGAGACAGAAATGTCTCAAGTTACTGTGTTTGTGTGTTTGTTTGCTACTTGTTTTGTTCCAGCCAATATAATGTACAGGGAAAAAAAAGTTCTGTTTTTCAATGAACCATGTTGCAGCAAGTCAGGAGTGATGAGTTCTAGTTGGGATAAAATTAGAATTTCTTCCATTGCAGAGTTCTTGAAATTCTCTTTGAACTTAGAAAATAGAAGTGTATATTATACTTTGTCTTAACCAGGAACACTCTAGAATACATTAGAATTCTCACTGGGCTACAATTCACACAGTGTTAAGTTTAAAAAACAAAACTAGTACATGAGATTTAAAGTTACTATATTCAGCATAGCTGCAAGGAACTGGAACACTAGAAATTGACTTTGAAGGTCTATTTTTGTATACAAAGAAGGAGATATACATGAGTGGTGTTAACTCCTGTCTCCTATCTGCTTTGGTCAGACCCCATCTGGAATACTATGTCCAGTTCGGAGCACCACAATCCAGGAAGGATATTGACAAGCTGGAACATGTCCAGAGGAAGGTGAACAAAATGGTAGAAGGTCTAGAAACCATGCCCTGTGAGGAGTGGCTTAGGGAGCTGTGGATAGTTAGCCTGGAGAAGAGAAGGTGACATGATAGTATCACAGCTCACAGACCCCCCAAGAGTAATATGGTTTAATTGGCAAATATTATTTACTGGGCAACTACATTAATTTGCATTGATATAAAATGGAACCTGAGATAACTGGAAAGTCAAGCTGGACAGAGGAAAATTACTGTCTGAAAACATGTGACTGCAAGGCAGGTCAGCCAAGCGAAGTACTGCATCTGACTGCTCAAAATGGAAGGCTTATATACCCAAAATCTACCCTGCAGGTATGGGTATGAATGGCTTTCCCAGCTGAGTAGACAATGGGAGTTACAACATGGACAATGGGCTCTGGATGGAGATAATGGTCTTAGTGTTTAGGTGAAAAAGAGGTAATGGCTGTCGTAATAGCTCTGTATTGTGGAGAGATTTGGGGGGACAATGTAGGGAAATGTTCAGGTGTGAGGGAGCAGGGTTGAAACAATCATTGTTTTGGCAGGAACTTTCCTTTCACCGTTCAGAGATGTTCCAGCTTCATCTTAAGCCTATCTTTGGAGTTACTTCATAATCTGCCTAACAATGACTTTGGATATGCCTAGAGGGGGTGTTGGCTGACCTGCCTTGCAATCACACGTTTTCAGTCAGTAATTTTCCTCTGCCTAGCTTGATCTTCCAGTCACCCAGAGTCCATTTTATATCCGTGTCAATTAATGTAAGTGCCAATTAAATAATATTTCACCAATCAAGCCATATCAATCTTGGGAGGTGTGCTGGGCCATAACAGCCTACCTGACATCCTCCTCTTCAATGATAGAGTCTAATACATGCCCCACAGAAATTCAAAAGAAACTGCTTTTTCTGTCTGCTTCATCTTTTCAAATTCAAGGCTCAGTACGGTGGAAGAAGCAAATAAGTCCAAAGCAACAGAATCCAAATGGATGCACAATAAAGTTGAGGTGGAAGAGGCAGATATGAGTGGATCCAGATGTCTCCTGGACGAATTGATGAGGAGCAAACAAGCATCATAATTTTTAACATGTCAGGACAGTAATCTGACATGCTTCACCATCAATGATTTGGAGGACTTTTAACTGCTTTCCCACTAATGCTGAGGCTGGGTAAAGGAAAAGGGGGATAAAAGGACAAAGGAAAGAAACAGAAAAAGTCAAAATTCAAAGAGGAAAGTTTTTCTTTTAAAAAAAGATGAAGACAAAAGGGAACATTGGCTATATATTAGAAGCACAGCAGAAAAAATGAATGAAGGAAAGGAAGAGAGAACAATCAAGAAAGTATTTTAAACACAGCGAACAAAAAGAAACAAGGCGAAATAAGTGGAGAAGTCTCTGCTAAAATTGCAGACCATTTTCACACTACAATGTAATAGTGCTATTATTCCGCTTTCAACATCCTATAGAATCCTGGGGTTTAGGAAGGGGCATTTAGAATTTTCAGCCAGAGAGCTCTTTGGTCTCAGTAAGCTACAAACCCCAGAATTCTACAGGTTGTTGAAAGTAAAATAATAGCACTATAATAGTGTAGGGCTGAAAGGCTCAGAGACTTTTGCTATTATGTGATCTGTATCTTAAAAGTTAAAAGTTGTTCACACATTCATGGATGTCTCCTTTGCTACATATAGAGAATAAACCTGCAATCCTAAACTAAATTGTTAGGGAGTAATTCCAAATAAGAACTGTAGGACTTATTCCTGCACAGACATTCAAAATTCATGTTTTAAGTTCCTCTTAAATCAGTGACACTAATGTTCCTGTAAAAACGGTTATAAGGACTCTGGAAGACCAGAATTCAAACACCATAAAAACCTTGGAGATCTTGGGCATGTCACACTTGCCATGTAAACCATGTATAGAGTTTAAGTTTGAAATGATATGAAAGCACATAACAAACATGCATATAACAAGACAGACTGTTATAGACAAAAGAATGCAAAATCTTTATGGAAGTACCTAAACTTATTCTTAGCCTTATAGGAGGAAGCTCACCAAAAAGCAACAGGAACAGCGTCATCCAAAACACACTTTTCTGAGCACAATTTCCTCTGAGAAACAGCAAAGAGATAAAATGTAAGATTACCATTATTCATATTAAACTCTGTACCCATAGTTTAACTAGACACTCAAATAACAGTGCTAGTTCCTCACTGATGTTCTGCTTACTGTTTTAAAGTATAAATGAATCTGGCTCTATTTGCTTTGAAAGTTTCTGTCTGGTAAATAATTTCACTGGAAGTTAAATCTGTCAGAAGAAGATCCTATCTGTTTAAAAGACTAACTCCTTACCTCCATGCAGAATGTGTGGTCACTACATCACAAATAACCCACTGCCAAGAACCAAAGAAATAGTAAGGAAATCCATGGAGAAAGTGGCAGAACATATGAATCCTGTGCCTGTCTAGAAGTATCTAACGTATCTAGAAGTTTCCAATCTCCCACACAAGATAATCTGTTCTGGGGCAGGCTACTGGATGTTGAGAGGCAGGGTTTTCTTTTGTTCCCTCATTAATCTCCCTTTACACTGGTGCAACCATGCAGCTCCACTAGCAATCCCTTGTAAGAGATTTGCTGCACCACTGCAGCCACCTGGCAAAAGACTTTGCATGTCTCAGAAGGTTTTCTGTGTTTATACTTAAAAGAAATTACCGGAAGCCAACTGAGGCTACCTTCCCAAACATTAGACTGGGACTGTATCAAAGACAAAAGACTAAAGCATTCCATAGCTCACCATAGGATTTTCCTATGGATTTATTGGGCTTTGTCTTCGTTGAGCAACCCCTATCTTGATTAACATGTATCTCTGAATCTCACTGTGACTTCTGCCCTATCCTTATTTAATGTTATGTTGCAAGATTTTGTTTTTAATCCTCACATGGGATTTGTATGCATTTTACATACACATTTTTCCTAATATATTTAGCATTTTGTGTGAATTTTCCCCACTGACTAAACCTAGTTTTTGCATGATTTTAGTTGTAATCGTGTTTAACTATACACATTTAAAATACATGTATCATTTTAGACATCTTTTTCTTCTGAACTACACCACAAGCCTTGCAACCAGTTTGATTTCCAAAAAAGAAACAGGAAACAAGGGAGGATCTGTAATGGTGAGTTCTTCAAAATGTCAGGAAAACACTGCATTGGTCTATTTTCTAGTTCATTATTTAGAAAAGTTTATTGTTCATCTTTACCTTGTAAAGATGCTGTAGACAAGGCAAAATGGAGCTATTACACTTAACACTGTCAAGTTACAGATCAACCTGATGATATCTTCTGGAAATACACACAAAAGTACAATTCAATAATATTTTACAGTTACATAACTTTACAAAGCACACACTAGACAGCAGTGTGTCATTTGTTGACATTTGGTTAAATTTAATTAGAACATAAAATAAATTTGTTGGCAATTGTTCTAGGAAACTAGAGAAAAAATTGAGTTTTTTTTCCTAGATCACAACTTCCAAAGGTCCAAAGCCCCTGTGTACTCTCAAAACACTGCAGCACCCCACCCTACCCACCCCTTATTTCTTGGCTGAAAATACCCACTATTCCTTGGCAAGGTTCAATTGTCCATTATGTTTCCTCTCTGGCCTCTTTTCAGCCTTTTTTCAACACTGTTGGCTAAATGGTCAATTCTAGTTTTGAAAAGGGTTTCTACAACAGGGTAAAGAGAGCATAAAATGGGACAAAAATTATTAATAATTTGTGTTGTTGTGAGATGCTTGCAAAGTACATTTCTCCCACCTCATAAATTATTGATATAGTAATGAAAATTGTTGGAATGTATTTGCAATTTGGTTTACTAAATCTTGGTTTACTAAATCCTAATCACAGAGCAAATCTACTTTGATAGTGCTAGGCATTATATCCCTGGATATAAACTCCACTAAAGAATATTGACCTTATTTTGAAGTAAACATATATATATAGCTGAATCCTCATCACTTGAATATTCGTTCAGAAATTGGATGTATGTGTGATAGGTTATAGAGATGGTGGAAACTGTCACCCTCCACAGCTACAGCATCCAGCCTATCCCTACCCACTGAAAGAAATAGGACTAAGGCCCTTTCTGCAGGAGCCTCCCATCCCAGCATGGGGATGAGAGAGGAGTGAGACTATGACAATGCTTCTGCATGATGTTGTCACAGTCCTGTCCTTCTCCCATCACCAGGCAATCCATGATCATGGATTAAATCATTGACAGGTTTTCTCCATCAATGATCCACAATCCTGCACCTGGCCATCCCATACTTACCTGGCCTGCAGAAGTGCCAGAAGCAGGATGGAAGAAGCGCTTCCTGCTCCAGGGCAGCCTGGGAAAGTGCCCAGCTGTGCTGCAGAAGGAAGAGGCATTTCTATTGTGCTTCATTTGGCAGGGAGCCAGCTGGTGTGGAGGCAAGCACTCCCGTCATACTCCCTTCTCAGCAGAGCCACTGCCAGGATCACCCCTGGAAGAGGATGACATAAGGTAGGGTGCAGAAAGGGCCTTAATTTCAATGGTATATGAATATACTTAGTTATACTTAGTATAATTAGCATACTTAATAAGCCAAATTCCAAAAAAAAATTCAAACAATTTTTATTAGTATAACAATCATTTACGAGGTGGGCAAAATGTACTTTACAAGTTATACTAAATATAACTGAGTATAGCTCCAACTCATTATAATTAACAATCACTGAACTTACTCTTGGGCAGGCATGGAAACTGTGTGTTTTTCTGTTTATGATCGAAAAGAGGTTGATTGATTGTACAGCTGCGAGGAGATTCTTTTTCTTCAGACAAACTAGAAAATGGAGGGGAGGGGGGAAGAAGCATTTATCTTATTTTATTTTGTTTTGTTTATTAATTTTTATGAAGAGAAAGAAAAAAGACAAAGAAGCAGCAAAACTACAAAGCAATACATAAAACTACAAACACATAACAATAATAATACAATACAAATAAAAAGCAAAAATACCTAACAAAACTGCAAACATCAAAACAAAAAAACCAAAAAAACCCAACAACAAATAACTAAAAATTGATTTCTGCCCTTGTTGCATGCAACTCTTAGAAAATATTTATACTTAACTATTAAAACATTCTTCAAAATCTAGATTAATTTTGTCGCTAATAATCCTTGCTACGTTATCTCCATACACAGAAACTAAATTTACTTGGGTAAATAAAGAATTAATAAGAAAAAATATTTCAATCATACACAATTACTACTGTGAATCGATTATTTTAAGTTAACTTGATTCCAAACATTGGTATAAAACCATGACCTAAGTATTAACATCATCATATTTAAACCCTAAGTACCAATGGAAAACAACAGTAAATGGAATATTGGTGCATTTTTATAAATCATTGATAAATCTTAAACATTAATACTAGAACCTATATTATACATATTAAAAATCTAAAATAGCAACAAAACTAGAATCATCATGTTCTATTTTCACACAACACATCTCATGTGGTAATAAAGGCAACAGCCAGAGCTTAAGAATACATACAAGTTCAAAAACCTATTGTCATCAATTCACCCTCATTTTTCTTAAAATATTCAATCAGACATTTCCATTCAGGAGAAAATTCACCTTCTGTTTGGCCTCTATCTTGGTTTACTATGTAAGATTGTCCATTTCAGCTATTTCCATCAATATATCAAACCATTCTTCTGTTGATGGGATTTCCATTTTTTCCAGTACTTTGCATCTATTAATCTCACCACCAATAACATATTTTGCATCAATTTATGTTGTTTATTGTCAATAGTTATATCGTCTGTCCAAATTCCTAATAAATATAACTCAGGAATCTTTGGTATTTGGCTTTCAAAATCTTTTGCATTACAATCTGTATCTTACGCCAAAAATGTGTAGTGTTTTGACAAGTCCGCCTTATACAGTACAAAGATCCAATCTGGTCTTCTCATTTCCAACATTTATTCTTTTTATCTTTATATGTCTTGTTGAGTCTCTCTGGGGTTAAATACCAGCAGTATATCATTTTGTAACAATTTTCTTGAAGATCATAACAACGTACAATTTTTAATATCCTTTGTCCATAGTTTTCCCCAATGGTTCATTTGTATGTTATATCCAGAGTTTCTTGCCTATCTGATAATATATTCTTTAACATGTTCATCTTCCATTTCTAACTTCAACAGAATTTTATGCATTTTAGCAATCAAATGATTGTTGTCAGTACACAATAGAAGTTCTAAATCTGATTTGTTTTCAAATTCTTTATTCTTTTTATCTTCTTTAGATCTTAAATAAAATTGTCTGTATCAGAGCTACTGCATGATAATGCCTTCTTTTTGTAATCATTGCACTGATTTTATTATACAATCTTGAGCTCTTCTCTCTAATAGATCATATTATGTTAACCAATGCTGATCAGCAATCATTTCTGTTCTGTAAAAAGCTTCTTGTGGAGAGATCCAAAAAGGTGTCTTTGGACATAACTTCATTTTGTATGTATTCCAAAACTCCAGTAGGGCACATATAATACAATGGTTATTCAAAGCAACATTAACCTTAACTTTATCGTAACATAAGTACATGTGCCACCCAAATCTTAAGTCATGTCCTTCTAGATTCAGACATTTATTATCTTTTAATATAATCCATTTTTAAATCCAAGTCATACATGATGAAGCAAAGTAAATTTTTTAAATTTTTTTATTAACAGAATTTAAAAGTTATTAAAAGTTAATAACAATAATATCAAGATCATATCAAAAGAACAGTAACTTGATTTGTATAACATGACATTTTATATTGTATGTAATAAATATATAGGTAATAACATATAAACTGAAAAACCAAACAAAAACAAAACAAAAAATCTTCCTTAAACTTTCATCTAACAGAGGAATGGGTGTTTAATTATATATTGGTTTCCACAAATAAAAATAATAAAGTTACAATTTCAGTAGAATTCCACTGCTATACAAGAATATAGATTTATTAATTGTAGCCTATGCTAGTAAATTCAGTTAGTTGTTATAACCATATTGAACCAGTGTGATTTATTGTGATTTTTCATCCTTTATAATTTTTCAACTATTGGATATCTAAATTTACCTCTCAATTCCAACTATCGCTAATTTCCTCCATTTGGTTTCCCAAAGAAGGGATATTATTTTCCAATCTCTTTTAAACTGTCTAAGAGTGTTGTCAGATAATAAAGTTGTTAATCTATCTAACTCCACCATATCATACAATTTCAATAACAAATCATCAATAGTTGGTATTGTCTCATGTTTCCATCTATATCCAGAGGTCATCCTGGCTGCAACAATATATTATATAATCCATATATAATAAGATCTGCATTGTCTTTTCTTCACCACTTGTCTTCTCTTCACCACTTGCTAAGGGTCATCTATTATATTCAATAAATATATTCCAGGTTTCATTAGAAGGGAGATTTTGTACACCTTAGTACCTTTTGTATACCTAAATAATTTTTTCAGGGCTTTGTTTCCAAAATTTCTTTGCTTCTACACAGCTTCACCAAACATGATAAAATGTGTCTTTTTGGTCACATTTCCAACAGAGGTTGCTTGTGTTGTTAGTCATTTGGGAAGGAGCCAAGATGGTGACGAGGCAGCAGCTGCTGTAAAGAGCTCCTTTGAAAGTTTATCTTTTTGTTATCTGTTTGTATAGTTTATGAAGCTGCTGCTCGAATTAATATTTTTGTTACTTCTGTCTACTTTGAATCCTGATTTGTGATTTTTGTTTTGACATTGTTTGAGAGGACTGCCCAATCTTATGTTTGTATGTTCTACAGTTATATAGTGTTTTTATTAGGTTCCAGCCTTTTAGTGTTTTCTGGCAGTTGTTGCCCTTGTAGGTAGTTTTTTAGTCCTTAATGGTGATTTTTAACTCGGATTTTAGTGGACAAGCTGATGCTTTTTTTATTGTTTTCTATTGTTCTTTTTTTAACCTCTTTAATATTGGAATTTTTAAACATTCAATTATAAAGCTCTGAGGTTTTAATAACTTCAAAATTTTTATTACTTAGGGCTTTAATTATATAAGATTCAAAGATTTTAAGACTTTATTTGCCTGGGCAGCTGTGATCATTTGACAATTAACCTACCTGAAGCTTTTGGAAGGCCAGCTGAGTACTAGCTGAGTGCTGGCAGAGTGGAGCTCAGCCAAATCACAGCTGGCTTGTTTACATCAGAGGAGGCACTTCTATTCACTATTATTCCTTAAGCACTGCTATCTTGCCATTCTCATCTGGATTGTGGACTGTTGATGGTATATTTACCCATGTTGAAGAAGCTTATATACAACAGTCCTTCTCCATAGCTGTTTGCATTTCTGGCATTGTCTCTATCATCTTTATTTGTCTACAATTTGGAACTCACAGCTGAAATGCTAAAGTGGTGAGCAGAGGCTTGAGGTCTGAGGTTGTATCTTTGACCTGTTGGCTGGCCGAAGAGGAGGAGGAAGGGAGGATTTAGAATTTTTCTACCATCCCATGAAGGTCAGATACTGATTGATGATGTGGGGCAGCGAGCTGTGAACTGCGAACTGTTTATTATCCCTTTGTCTGAGGGTCCTGCAGCATTTGGTAGAGAAGAGACTGAACTACCAGTGAATATTGACAGTAACAAATGCTGATAAGCCCTGCTTTTGAGTGTGAGGAATTACCTCTTGGGTGTTCTGATGAAACTTTGATAAAGCCTGTGAATGAAGAGGAAGGAAGAGCACGAACAGCTGCTGCCGATCACAGTCTGGATGTAGACCTGAGTTCAAGAGGTGCACCCTGGGTCCTATATGCTACTCAACTTATTTGCTTCAGGATTGTAAATTTGAACTGCACTGCCTTCTTTGTGAAAACAGTATTTTTTTAGACTCTATTTTTCTTTTTTGTTTCTTTTAGATCTTCAGATATATGCCGATTATATGTTTTTATTTTTACAGTCATATATATATCTATATATCTGCTTAGCTATTTAATTATTTAGTTATTTAATTATTTAGTTAATTAATCATTATTTACTTAACTCAGTTCTTTTTAACTTCTAGTTGAAAGCCAATTAATATGACTTCTAGAAAGAGAGTTTGGGGAAGTCCTACTTACTCTTCTCCCCCAAAAAATAAGCAGCTCAAGATTGATGAGTTTTTTAAACCCAGTAGGGAGCTATTAGATGTTTCTAAATTTACAATTCCTACCTTTAATAGGTTTGATGCTCTAGAAGAGGAAAACTTAGAGCCCCAGTATTTACAAGGCAGAAACAATATAATTAAAAGCAACCTAGTAGATGGGAGTAAACATGATGACATTCAGCAGAGTATTTCTTTTTCTAATGGTAGGATGCTTTTAGAAAAACAATATAATTTGGTGGCAGTAACTGTAAAAAGTATTTATAGGGAATTAAGAAATATCTCAGACAAACTAGATTGTCTTACCTCCACTATAAAAAGGGAAAGTCATACATTTCCTTCGAAAAGGATCACTAAGAAGCAGGATGGTATCAAAGTTGCAAATACCATTCCTTTAACCCAGCTTCCTTCATTCCCTGTAGCTAAGAGCTTTCTAAAGGATATGAATCTCTCCCTTCAGGTTAATCAGGTTGCTCTAACTATATTCCCTTATAGACAATTTATTCCTTGGTGAAACACAATGAGCTGTGTTAGGAAGCATATCAGTACTATACTACATTTACCAATTAAGGCAGTTGATCTTTCATTTATTAATTTTTTGTACGCCCCTTCCCAAATGCAAAAATTTATCCTAGTATTTAGGTCAGCTAGAATACCTTCCCTCTTTATGAAGAGGAAAGTTTCTGTTACTAGGTTGGGTGTGGTACCTACCTGAGTGTTTCTGGATACAGTGAGGAAACCTTTATTACCCTATTCAGTATTGAATAATTCCAAGGTTTGGGGAGAACATGATTCTAAATCAACTTTTAAGTTTGAAAATTGAAGTTTAAAAGTTTCGCCCTTGGTCTCCCCTAACAAAGAATTCCACTGTATGCAGCAACACCCTGTATTGACAAATTCTTCTGAGAAAGGCTGCCCACAAGACCCATTTAATATCTCTAGGGTCAGCGAAGAAGAGCAGCTAATAGACTCTTATAAATGTTTACCCCTGACTGAAAAAAAAAAGCCATCATAAAAAGATTGGGCGTCTTAAGAGAAAGACTATCTGCGATGAGTAGGGCAGAATTGGATTTAGCTTCAGCTCCTATGGAACAGGATGATTTGATAATGTTTGAATCCCCTCCCAGTAATAGAAATACCATCTGTAGTCAAGCACGTCAAACAACAGCGCATTGGTTAGAGATGAGGAAATTGGAGCCTCATGAATTAGATGAAAGGAAGACTAAAAATGAAGATACTATATTGGTAGATATACATCAAGTACATTGTAATCCTTATCTACTAATAAATGGGTCAGTGGTAACTTCAGAGGAAACTAATGAAATCCAGGTTTTGACACAACAATGACAATCAATATATTCAACATCTGGACTTTTCTGTTTGTCTTGGAATCTAGCAGGATTGTGACTTTCTAGATTATATAAAGCAATTTCAGGTCCTGCTGTTCCAAGAAACCTGGCTAAAGCATGATATCTGACTTCCTGGATAAGTGGCCTATTCAAATACCGCACACTCTTCTTCTAAAGCTGGTAGACCGAGTGGTGGGCTGGCTATATTGATATCTATTTCTCTTTCAGCTTCAATTATTCCTCTCAAAGGATTAGCTTCATGCGCCATGGCCGTTCTTATTAAAAATGTACACCTTATATTTTTGTTAACATCTATGTTCCTTCCCGCACCTCACCATATTATGATCCAGATTACTGGTATAAGCTAGAAGAATATCTATGCGAGTTAGAGTATGAATTCCTTTTAGTTCGATTGGTAATTGCCGGCGACTTTAATGCACGCATAGGTTCATCTAACCAAGATAATGCTAGGGCTTTAGGAGGCCCAACTGAGTTGTGGGAAGGCCTGGAAATTCGAAAGTCCAAAGATAAAAAGATTAATGATTTTGGCCTCATTTTTTTTACTTTACTGACAAAACTAAATCTAGCTTTAATAAATGGTTCCCATTTTGATAATTCCAAGGGAGAGTTCACTTTAATAAATAACCGTAGAGCAAGTACAGTTGACTATGTGTTAATTTCACATGAGCATCGATCCTTGTTCTTTTCTTTTACAGTTGACCCAGTAGCTGGAAGTGATCACCAGCCACTTAGATTTTCCTTGCGGTGGTTTAACAGTACTTCTACAAATACTGCTCACCATCTTAATTCTGAACAAGCCCAATTAACCTCTGATAAAAGGATCAAATGGAATCCCCTGTTGCAATCAGAATTCCAACAGAGGCTTTACTCTGAGGAATTTCTGAAATTAAGAAAAGACCTGATTCAAGTATCCAGTGTCGAGTCTGCAAATCAGCTGTATACACAATTAACAAACTCCCTCAGACCCCTTTTTTATAAAAAAGGTACCCCACTCAGAAAATCATCAAACCAAAAGCAATAATGTTTGGTTTGAGAAAGACTGCAGGAATCTAAAAAGGCAAATGGGAAAAGCCATCAAATTATACCGATCCACTAACTCCTCTGAAATTCCCTCACACTTCTATGATCTTCGTAAAAAATATAAAAGATTAATTAGTGAGAAAAAAAGGATATACTACAAGGAACAGTGGAAGGAACTAAGCCTAGCACTCCTGCAAAAGAATCCATCAAAATTCTGGGATACAATTGCAAGGCTCGAAAAAAAGTCATCTCCAATTTTAGAAGGGACTATTTCTAGAAATAACTGGGAAAGCTATTTTGGAAAGATATTTAATGATTCAGACCATCTTAAGATTATTCCCCAGGACTATACTGGATCTAGGTGGGAACATAGTTGGGAAAATATTTCTATAGATAGGGCTAACTCATTAATACTAAGACTAAAGAAAGGTAAAGCATCTGGTGAAGATGGCCTCCCATCAGACTTTTATACTGTATTTTCTGACTGGTGGGCTCCAATTTTTGCTTCATTATTTTCTTTAATTAATAATGCAGGAGTTACATCACCTAATTGGTCATCTGCTATTGTAGTTCCAATCTACAAAAAGGGTCCTAGAAATGATCCAGGAAATTATAGGCCCATTAGTCTCTTGGATGTTTCTGGGAAAATTTATGCCAGGTCTCTTCTAGATACATTGGAGGATTGGGTGTAACAGCATGCATTGCTAGCCCCAGAACAGGCTGGCTTCCTTTCAGGCAGGTTAACTCTGGATAACTGTTTTATGTTGAAATATGTTATTGATAAATATTTGGCAGGAACTGTAAAGCATATTTTTGTGGCATTCATTGATTTGAAGGCTGCTTTCGACTCTATTTCACGGGAACGTCTTTGGGTTAAATTACAAAGTATGGGTATTGATAAGAATCTTCTAAAATGTATAATATCCCTTTACTCAGATACATCCTTGAAAGTCAGAGTTGATGGCACACACCTTTCAGACTTGATACCTGTCTCTAAAGGAGTAAGACAAGGGTGTCTGCTTCCTCCCGTTCTTTTCAACTTATTTATAAATGATGTAGTTGAGTTCTTAAAAGGTGACCAATTTTTCCCAGTTAAAATTGGAAATAGGAAATATTTGATCCTATTGTATGCAGATGATGCTATTCTGATTTCCTATACTCAAGTAGGCCTGCGTAGATTGTTGAATCAGTTTAGTTTATACTGTAAGAATGAACAACTTTCCATCAACTATCAAAAAACAAAAGTGATGGTATTTGGTAAATCCAAAAAAATTTATAACTGGCTACTTGACGGGAATAAATTGGAACAAGTCCTCTCCTTTAAATATCTTGGTGTGGTCTTCCACTGGACTGGTAAATGGTCCTCACAGGTTCAATCAAGTACCTTGTTAGCTGAAAGAACATTAAATGGTTTATTAAGATTCTATCGCACAAAGGGGGGCAATATGAGTCAACCAACTTTAGAACTCTATAGGCTCAGAGTCCTGCCAAAACTGCTGTTTGGAGCACCACTGTGGGATCTGGCCAATTTAGATACATTAGAGAGAGCACAAAATAAATTTCTGTGCAGACTTGTGGCACTTCCCACTTCCATAAAATTAGCATTGCTCTGTGTTAGGTATAGCGCCAATTAAAACAGAGACTCTTAGATTAGCCCCCCTTTTTTGGTTAAAAATTATTTTTGAGCAGGTATCTGAGCTCCTTCTGATGTCCTTTGAAGAGCCTGGTCCAAATTCATGGATGCATAAAATGCAATTGGTTGTCATGAATTTGGGGTTCTCTGTTCCTTTTTTCCTGACTCAAGGGTATGATAAAGCAAAACTATACTTCAAAGACTCAAGGATATAGCGATGCAATCCCAGATGACTGAGATTAAGTCCTGCCAATCTAATACATTTTTTGTTTACTTCACTCCGCTGAACTCATCCCTTCCTCATTATCTGGTTGGTCTTCCAACTTTTAAAATGAAGTTAGCCTTTCTGCATGCTAGATTGAATGTTCTCCCACTGGCAATTCAGATGGGCAGGTACAAGAATGTGCCTGTGAAGGACAGAGTATGTGTTTGCAACTCTGTTTCAATAGAAGATTTAATTCATGTTCTGCTTGAGTGCCCTATTTATAATTTATAATGATCTTAGGAGCAAGTATATTTTTGCTTTATTGAAGTATTTCCTCAGCACACTTTTTAAACAGTTCTCTTAAATCTTCAGACTCTCATATAAATCACAAATATTATATAACAGCCCTTTGGCTACACTCCCACCCAAGCCTCAACTCTCAGTCCAGGTCACACTCTCTGACCAGATTCTACTAGGGTTCAATTACTCTTCTGCCTCTCACTAGGCTTCCACAGAGAATTAAACCTCCCAACACAGTCACACCCTCTGAATGGTAAGGGACTCCATTTCTTAGCTCTTCACTAGAATGCCAATGAAGGAATAAATATGAGCAGATACTTGCCTTTATTTAACTTTTTCTCTCAGCCACCACCTCTTTTCACACACTATTGGGCTGGAATTTGTTACCCGAAAATGCGGATGACTCAGGGGTCCACCTGTGATGCCAGTACCTCCATGTGACAGATGAGAATTAATTAGCTCAAAATTAGGAGGCCTGCAAGAGTAGGATAACTTAACAAGATCTTTCCACCAATGTTTACAGGGTCATGCAGGAAAGAATCAGCCAGAAAATCAAAAGTAAACTAAAACTGTGCTTATTGGAATATTCACACAAGCACACAAAAGATGACCAGGTTGCTTACATGTAACTGGAGTTCTTCGAGTGGTCATCTGTGAACTCACACAAATGGGTTGTCTGCACCTGTGCAGTACTGCCTTTGGAACCTTCTAGAGCTCTAGGCCTAGCTTTTTAGTGGGAACCCTGCCTCCTTCCTTTGAGGCTATATAAGGCCACCCGAGGGCCTCATCCCCAGTTCCTTGGCCACCGCAGCAGCCATAGAATATGAGATATAGCAGGACACAAAGTGGGGACATAGGTTCACAGATGACCACTCAGTAAACTCTAATTACAGGTAAGCAACCTGTCCTCCTTCTTTGTGGCCTCTGTGACTCACACAAATGGGAGACTAGAGAGCTGTGCGTAAAGGAGGTGGGAATGTCATGTGGAATCACACCAAGCACACCAAACCATGAATATAAATCACAGCTATCATTAGAAACACAAGCTAGGCAAGAATGACATAAGTCAACAGCACTTTACTGCAAGTAAACAAAAGAAATAACAGTGCAGCTTATTAAAAAAACTTAGCAACATGTATCAAGTCACTGAACCACAGAAAACAATACAGCCCTTCCAAATTTTGTATCATTAGAAAATCTTTGCTCCACTCTACAGTGAGAGATAAATGTGGTGGGCTGAGACCAAGTGGCAGCCCTACAAATGTCTTGTAGTGGGCCTCCTTTGAGGAAGGCTGCAGAAACGGACAATCCTCTAATGGCATGGCTTTTCAGCTGGGTTGTGGGGTCCCTCCCAGCAAGTTTATAACAGAGTCTAACTGTCAAGGCCACCCATTCAGAGAGTCTCTGGGATGATATAGGAAGTGCTTTTTTATTGGAACAATAACAGAGGAGTAGTCTCTGGGATTTCCTGTTTTTAGCTGTGCTAACACATAGAAGGCTCACACATGTCTCACATCCAAGGCAAGCAAAGTCTGTTCCAAATCTGATGTCAGATTTGAGAAGAAGGCGGGTAATACAATGTCCTGGTTGAGATGAAAAGCTGACACCACCTTAGGCAGGAAGGTGATGTCAGGCCTGAGTACAACTTTTTCTTGATGAAACCGGAAATATGGTTGATCAACTCAGAGTGCACACAATTCACTGGCTCTCCTGGCAGAAGTAATGGCAACCAGAAAGGCTGTCTTCCATAAGAGTCTCAAATCACAGCTGGCCACTGGTTTAAAGGGGCGCTTGGAAAGTTGCAAAAGCACCAAGGGTAAGTTCTAACCTGGGGTAGGTGGAAAGACTGGGAGATGTAGGTGTTTATAGGCTTTCAGGTAGCTCTGAACCAGTAGGTCAGAAAAACAGGAAGGGTGACCTTTATGCCTGAGGCAGGATGAGATTGCTGACAGGTAACAACAAATCGATGCCAAAGAGAGACCTTTGTCCAACAAGGAAAACAGGAACTCAAGCAGGTGCACAGTCGATATCAAGGCTACAATGTCAAAGAAAATCCAGGAATTTTCAATCCTTATAAGTGTAAGACCAAGCCATAGATGGTTTATATGCTGCCTCGATCACTTGTCGAACAGAAGAGGTAGAGACGCTAGTGGAGTAGGTTCCACACGGTCAGTTTGAGACAGTCAATGTCTGGGTGACACATTGTGCCATTGTTCGTGGTCAAGAGGTTTGGTTTTAGTGACAGTCTCAGCTATTGGCAGTTTGACATGAGGAGGAGAGGAGCAAATCAAGGTTGCCAAGACTACCATGGTGTGATCAGAATGGCTGAGGCATCATCTTGACAGATCCTCTTGATATATCTTGTTATCAGGGGAAACAGAGGAAAGAGGTAGACCACCGAGCCGTTCTAACTGACAGTGAATGCGTCTCCTAGAGATGACTCGCAGTTCACATTCCTCAAGCAGAACAGGTGACATTGTCCATTTGTCAGCAAAGCAAAGAGGTTGACTACTGGAGTGGTCCATCTTGAGAAAATACTGGCAAGGACCTGTCTGTCAAGTTGCCACTCGTGGCAAGCTAGAGGAGCTTGACTTAGAGTATCTGCAATAGTATTTTCAGTGCCTGGGAAATGTAGAACTATTGGATATATCTTCCTGCCAAGGCACAAGCTCCAGAACTCTAGAGTTAATCAAAGGAGGGTCCTTGATCTCATGTCTCCTTGCTTGTTCACATGGTAAACCACTGTGTTGTCAGTAAGAATTTGGACTATGTGACCGGACAATACATCCTCAAATGCCTTGCAACCTCTCATGATGACCAGAAGTTCCAGAGCATTTATGTGAAGGTGTCTTGTCGACATTGACCATTTCCCTCTGATTGTTAACCCCTTTGCATGTGCACCCCACGCGTGGAGTGATGCATCAGTGGTGACTGACTTTGTCAGAGGAGGAAGGTGAAAGGGCATACCAGCCAGAATGTTGTGTTTGGACTTCCACCAAGACAGCAATCAAAGAACAGAATGAGGTATGGCGAGGCATCAATGTGGGCTGTTGAGGAGCAAGTCAAAAACATCGAGAAACCATAGTTGCAGGCCTTGTATATGTGTTTTGCAAGAGGTGTGACCTTCATGGTCGATGCCATGAGCCCGAGAAGGACTTGGATTGTTCTCACGGGTGCTCAACGATTTCATTTAAGAGTAGGAACTGCATGGAACAAACTATTTGCTCGATCCATTTGGAACGTAGCCCATTCCAGGTTGGAGTCCAGAATTGCTCCAATGAATTTGATCTTTCAAGCTGCAGTAAGTCAAGACTTTTTGTAATTTATAGTCTGTCCAAGATTTTGTAGAACCTGGATTATGAGGTGGAGATCATGTCGAAATTGATCTCGAGATGAGGCGACAATAATGCAATCATCATATAAGGATATAGGATGATCTCACACTGTCGAAGAGCAGCTGCTACTACCACCATGCACTTTGTGAACACCCTCAGTGCAGCACTTGGAATCTGAATGGCTGCCTCATAGAATCATAGAATCATAGAAATGTAGAGTTGGAAGAGACCACACGGGCCATCCAGTCCAACCCCCTGCCATGCAGGAACACCCTCAAAGCATTCCCGACAGATGGCCATCCAGCCTCTGCTTAAAAACCTCCAAAGAAGGAGACTCCACCACACTCCGAGGCAGCATATTCCACTACCGGACAGCCCTGACTGCCAGGAAGTTCTTCCTGAGGTTCAGGTGGAATCTCCTTTCCTGCAGCTTGAATCCATTGCTCCTTGTTCTGGTCTCTGGAGCAGCAGAAAACAAACCCTCTCCTTCCTCTACATGGCATCCCTTCAAATATTTAAACATGGCTATCATGTCCCCTCTTAACCTTCTCTTCTGCAGACTAAACATACCCAGCTCTCTAAGTCTGTCCTCATAGGGCATGGCTTCCAGGCCTCTCACCATTTTGGTTGCCCTCCTCTGGACCTGCTCCAGCCTGACCATGTCCCTCCTGAATTGGGGTGCCCAGAACTGGACACAGTATTCAAGATGAGGTCTAACCAAAGCAGAGTAGAGTGGTACCAGTACCTCCCTCGATCTAGACACCAGACTCCTATTGATGCAGCCGAGAATTGCATTGGCTTTCTTGGCTGCCGCACCATACTGCTGACTCATGTTCAGCTTGTGGTCTAGTAAAACTCCTACATCCCTTTCACACGTACTGCTATCCAGCCATGTGTCCCCCATCCTATGTTTCTGTATTCCATTTTTTCTACCTAAGTGTAGGACCTTACACTTCTCTCTGTTGAATTTCATTTTGTTAGCTTTGGCCCAGATCTCCAATCTATCCAGCTCATTGAATTTTGATCCTGTCCTCTGGCGTATTAGCAACCCCTCCCAATTTGGTGTCATCTGCAAATTTGATCAGCATGCCCTCTATTCCTTCATCCAAGTCATTGATGAAGATATTGAACAGCATTGGGCCCAGGACAGAACCCTATGGCACCCCACTAGTCACTTCTCTCCAGGATGAAAAGCAGCCATTGGTGAGCACCCTTTGAGAACAGTCAGTCAACCAGTTACAGATCCACCTGACAGTAGCTCTGTCCAGCCCACATTTTACTAGCTTCTTTGCAAGAATGTCATGGGGAACTTTGTCAAAGGCCTTACTGAAATCGAGAAATGCTACATCCACAGCATTCCCTTCATCTATCAAGCTAGTAACTCTAACATAAAAAGAGATAAGATTAGTCTGGCATGACTTATTTTTGAGAAATCCATGTTGACTTCTTGTGATTACCACGTTGCTTTCTAAGTGATTAGAAACTGACTGCTTAATGATCTGCTCCAGAATCTTTCCAGGTACTGACGTCAGGCTGACTGGGCGATAATTATCTGGGTCCTCTTTTTTTCCCTTCTTGAAGATGGGGACAACATTTGCCCTCTTCCAGTCTGCTGGAACTTCTCCTGTCCTCCAAGATCTCTCAAAGATTATAGCAAGCAGTTCCGAAATGACCTCTGCCAGTTCTTTTAATATCCTAGGATGCAATTCATCTGGGCCTGGAGACTTGAATTCATCCAGTGTGGCCAGGTATTCTTGTACCACCTCTCTACCTATTATGTGCCGCATTTCCCCTGCTTCCTCACCTGCTCCCCAACCGCCAGGTTGAGTGCTTGTATCCTTCTCGGAAAAAACTGAGGCAAAGAAGGTGTTACGTAGTTCTACCTTTTCTCTTCCCCGTTAGTAATTCGCCATCTTCTCTGCGCAGCGACCCTATCGCCTCCTTCTTTTTCCTTTTGCTGCGGACATATTTAAAAAAGCCCCTTTTATTGTTTTTGATGTCTCTTGCCAGCCTAAGTTCGTTCTGTGCTTTAGCCTTTCTGACCTTCTCCCTACATCTCCTGGCTACTTGCTTAAATTCTTCTTTGGTGGTTTCCCCCTTCTTCCGTTTCCTGTACATGTTTCTCTTAACGCTTAGCTCAGCTGAGAGTTCTTTAGTCAACCATTCTGGTTTCTTCAGATGCCTTCCATTTTTCCTCCTTATTGGCACGGTTTTAGACTGTGCCTTCAGTATCTCCCTTTTAAGGAACTCCCATGCCTCCTGAACTCCTTTCTCTTTCACTATTCTTGACCATGGAATTTCAGCCAGCAGCTCCTTAAGTTTACAGAAGTCCGCTTTTTAAAAATCTAAGACGAGTGTCTGGCTACACTTATCTTCTCCTTCCCACTGAATGCCAAATTCCAATAGGGCATGGTCACTCCCCCCTAAAGATCCAACCACTTCTACCTCATTGACAAGGTCATCCCTGTTGGTCAGGATCAGATCTAGAATATTTGATCCCCTTGTGGCCTCTTCCACCTTCTGGACCATGAAATTGTCTGCAAGACAATCAAGAAACTTTCTGGACCTTGCTGTCTTGGCAGAGTTTGACTGCCAACATATATCCGGGTAATTGAAATCTCCTATTATTACTGTATCTCTCCTTTTTGAATGTGCGGTCATTTGGTTGAGGAAGGCGTCATCAAAGTTCTCAGTCTGGGTTGGAGGTCTGTAGTAAACCCCCACCAGAATATCCTTATTGTTTCTCGCTCCCTTAATTCTTACCCAGATGCTCTCGACCTGGCTTTCTGGGTTTAAGTCACGGATCTCTTCACAGGTGAAAACATCCTTGACATACAAGGCTACTCCTCCTCCTTTCTTGTTTGGTCTACCCCTCTATTCCTACATTCCAATCCTGAGACTCATCCCACCAGTGATGCTCAGATGCTCAGTGATGCCTATCAAATCGTATTTATTTTGTTGTACTAGGAATTCAAGTTCATCTTGCTTGTTTCCCATACTCTGTGCGTTAGTGTAGAGACACTTAAGTCCCCGGGCCCTTCCTGCAAGTCCTGTACTATAGTTTCTACTCCTCCCACCATTGGACGCTTGTACTACTTGGTCAATATCATTTGGGCCTTTTCCCCCTGCACTCGCCAAGTCTTTGCCCTGAATAATATTGTCTCCCTCCCCAGCAGAACTTAGTTTAAAGACCTCTTGGTCCTCTGTGCAAGACTGTTTGCAAAAACATTCCTGCCAAGTTTCGTGAGGTGCAGCCCATCCTTTGCCAGAAGCCCACGTTCATGGAAATTCAGGCCGTGTTCCAAAAACCCAAACCGTTGCCGGAAGCACCATTTGCGGAGCCAGTTGTTGACCTTTGCTACTGCCCTTTCCCTTCGTGCGCCATATCCTTGAACAGGGAGGAGAGATGAAATGACCACCTGCGCACCAAGGTCCTTAAGCTTTGTCCCCATAAGCTCGTAGTCCTTTGCAATGTGGTAAAAGCTGCGCCTCGCAGTCTCATTGGTTCCGACATGAACCACAATGAGGGGCTTATGGTCAGTGGGCTTGACCAGCCTGGTTAGCCTCTCCATTATGTGGTTGATCTTGGCCCCAGGAAGACAGCAGACTTCTCGATTGAACTTGTTGGGTTTGCAAATTGCCGGTTCAGTTCCTCTGAGAAAGGAGTCCCCAACAACCAGAACTCGCCTCCTCTGAGGCTTGTCCGGGGCTTCTTGATGAGCAGGTTCTTCTAGGACTGTCTGGGCACTCTGTTGAGGCTGGGAGTGTTGATCTAGTTCCTGTTGCCGAAGTTGGATTCCTTCTTGTTGACATTCTGTTCCCTCCTCCTGGTGCTCCTCATCGTTCATAAGGCCAAGAACTTTGCAGCGATTGTGTAGGTTGAGAGTCTCTGTTTCCTTCCTGGTCCTCCTACTCCTCTGTGTGATATTCCTCCAAGCATCCGTTTCTTGGCCCAGTGTGCTGACTTCCTGATCTGGCAGCTCCTCCGCGCATTCGGTCTTCAGGAAGGTCTTCTCTGCCCTATCCAAAAACTCCTCCCCTTCCCTAATAAGACGAAGATTAGAAACTCGTGCCTCCAGCTGGCGAACCTTCTCTTCCAAGAAGGTCACCAGCTTGCACTTGGTGCAGGTGTACCCGACAACATCTTGTGGCAAGAAAAGGAACATCCCACAAGTGCTGCAGGTGACCGTGGCAGCTCCCTCACCTTCCATCCTTGATATACAGAGAGTAGTACAGTGAGTAGGTCTAGAAAGAATAGCAGGGCTTTCTTTCTAAAATTCAACTGAATCAAGTATGTCTCCTCTGCTGATCACCAAGGGATGAATTGGAAGGGTTGAAGAAGAAGGCTTCAATTGCGCGCGCCTTTGGCGTGCGCCGTTGGGAGCTCCTAATAAGACTCCTCCCCCCAGCTGGCTCCTCCCCCTCGTTAGTCAGACCGTGTGCTCAGGGAGAGCACACGGCCAGCACAAGGAGACCTAACAAAAACAAGCAAACAGACAAACAAGCAAGTACAGCCCCACAAGCCTGTAAAGAACACCTGGTCAAGGATGTCTTCACAGACCCAGCTCACCCTCTGCTCTCTCCTCTGGGAATGAGCTAGGGGGCTGTTGGGAACTCCTAATAAGACTCCTCCCCCCATCTGGCTCCTCTCCCTTGTTAGTCAGACCGTGTGCTCAGGGAGAGCACACGGTCAGCACAAGGAGACCTAAGAAAAACAAGCAAACAAAGTAAAGCTGAACAAGAGGCTCTTTGCCAAAATTCTAATTTCAAAATTGAGGCCAATGAAGCATTTGGATATAATGTTTGGATATAATGTTGACAACTATGGACTTCATGTTGTTAAAGAATAATTATATCCAAGCATGGAATGAGATTAAGAAAGACGTGAAAAGATGGGAAAAATTAAAATTTATCATTAACAGGTAGAATTCTCATGATAAAAATGAATGTCTTACTAAGAATGATACACTTATTCCAGATGACGACAGTTTTGACAAATGATGCCACTATTGAGACAATGTCAATATGATATATTGAAATTTGGCAGGGAAAGAAAGCTAGAGTTAATGTTATATGCTGGCTAACTAGTTTACTCCTAAGAAATACTCAGAGGTTAGCAACAGCATTTATTGAGGTACTATGATAGTTGCTAGAGCTGAGGTACATCAGTAAACAATGAGGTTATATAGAGGCATACACTTTTGCATGAAAACAGTTTTGATTGGTGAAGAGATCCACACAATCAAAAAGGAGAAATGTAGTAATAATGGGAGATTTCAACTAACCTGATACATGTTGGAAGTCAGACTCTGCCAAGTGCATAAGGTCCAACAAATTCCTCACTTGCCTTGCAGACAATTTCATTGTCCAGATGGTGGAAGAGGCAACAAGGGGATCAACTATTTTAGATCTGATGCTAATCAACAGGGATGACTTTGTTAATGGGGTGGAAGTGGCGGGATCATTAGGTGGGAGTGACCATACTCTACTGGAATTTGTTATTCAGTGGGAAGGCAAAGCCAAGTGTAGCCAAATATGCATTCTAAACTTAAAAAAGCTGATTTCTATAAACTTAGGGAATTACTGGCTGAAATTCCATGGTCAAGAATACTGAAAGAGAAGGGAGTTTATGATGGATGGGAGTTTCTTAAAAGTGGTCCAGAAGGAGGAAGAGACAACAAGGGGATTGGCTATTTTAGATCTGATCCTGACCAACAGGGATGACCATGTTGATGAGGTGGAGGTGGTGGGATCCTTAGGGGGGAGTGACCATGCTCTATTGGGATTTGTCATTCAGTAGGAAGGAGAAGCCAAGTGTAGCCAGACACACATCCTAAACCTTAAGAAAGCTGATTTCTGTAAACTTAGAGAGTTACTTGCTGAAATCCCATGGTCAAGAATATTAAAAGAGAAAGGAGTTGAAGACGGATGGGAGTTTCTTAAAAGTGAGATACTTAAGGCACAATTTAAAACTGTGCCAATAAGGAGGAAAAATGGCAGGTGTCTAAAGAAACTGGAATGGTTGACAAAAGAACTCTCATCTGAGCTAAGTGTTAAACATGTACAGAAAATGGAAGAATGGTGAAACCACCAAAGAGGAATTCAAGCAAATAGCCAGGAGATGTAGGGAGAAGGTCAGAAAAGCTAAAAGGCAGAATGAACTCAGGCTTGCCAGAGACATTACAAACAATAAAAAGGGCTTTTTTGTCTGCAACAAAAGAAAAACAAGGAAATGATAGGGTCACTGCGTGGGGAAGAGGGCCAATTAATAATGGAGAGAAGAGAGAAGGCAGAACTACTCAACACTTTCTTTGCCTCAGTTTTCTCCCAAAAGGATAGAAGTACTCAACCTGTGGGGTGGGGAGCAGGTGTGGAAGGGGGGGAAATGCAGCACAGAATAGGTAAAGAAGTAATACAGGAATACCTGGCCAAACTAGATGAATTCAAGTCTCCAGGGCCAGATGAATTACTTCCAAGGATATTAAAAGAACTGGCAGGAGTCATTTCTGAAACACTCACAATAATCTTTGAGAACTCCATTCAGTTGAATGCACTCTTGAGGTTGTCCAGCATACCATCATGTAACGAGCTGTGGCCCCATCTCCTGCTCTTGGAGTAGGAGAAGGGACATCCAAATTCTATCTAGCTGCCACCACTCACTAATTTATACCACATGATTCAGTAACTTTGAAGGAAGTTACTGAGGGGTTTAATATGCACTTTCCCCCACCTCTGACTCTACAGAGACTTTGCTTCCCCTTCCTATCGGAGATGAGAATCCTATACAGCTACACACATGAACACACTGAGCAAAGGCATGTGAGGAGAATGTGGATAAGAGATCTTTTATGGAAAGCTTTTATTCTAAGCATGCAATCTTACATTAGCAAAAGAATATCTTGTAAATGAAGGCACTTTCCTTGAGGTGTTACTTAGGAATTTATAGTTACAAAGTTGCAAAAACAGCCTAGAGAAAACATAAGCTCTAACAAGAGTAACTCAAGATTCTTATTGTTCTTACAAGACAGATGGTGACATGTCTTTGGATGTCCATGTAAAGGTGGAAGTATGGAACCCTTGTCCGGACTATGACCAATCTTCCCTAGGACCAGTGAGATAGGCAGAACTCCCTCACACCTCTCCATCAGTCCCAAAGTCTCTCAATCTGTCTCAGTCAGTCAGTCTCAGTCAGTCTCTCTCATGCATCATGCCATCATGTTTTTATAACCTCTTACTTGAAAGCATCCTGAAGCTTCCACACTTCTCCCCAAACTGGTAATCTTTACTCGGCAAGTGTTTCTTGTGATCTCTGTTACTCCCACCTACACTGACCCTCAAGCTTCTCATAAAGGAAGAAAAAGCCAAAGGCGATAGTAAGAGAATAGCAAGTTAACCATTTTCCCCTTTTATTCAGAAAGAATAAATGAGCTTCTCATAAAGAAATAGAAATCATGTCCTCATCAGAACTCAGTCAGGAACAAAGCTGGAAGCAGGTTGCTTCTTCACTAGAAAGTGCACTTCAAATCTAATTTGCATATTTCTACTGCTATCTTAAGAGTGAGAGGTGCAATCCATCCAAAGATATCCTTCTGCATTCCAGGAAAATAAGAATGGACTGTTTCATTGCATCTATCTAAAGGCATGCATCTTGAATATTAACATGAATTAGTTAAGCTGAACATTATGCATACCTCTGTAAAAGTTGTCTGGTATCAGAGTCTGAACACTCACTGTTACAGCCATTGCTTGTTTCATTAGAGTCTTCTTTTGAATATATACCATCTGAAGTCCTTGGGACTCTGTTCATAATTTTACACACTTACTACTTGATGCTGAAACAATAGAAATAAAGAAGAACATGTAAAGGAACTAAAAATTAATTGCTATATTGATTCATTTAGAACTTGTTACCCTGATTTCTGGGGTCCCTTAGGGGACACCTCAATGTGCTCCACGTGATGGGGAATGGAAACTAGCCAGAGCATGAGCACTAGCAATGCGAGAGGCAGGGTAACCTAGCGGGGTCTTTTACCCAGTTTTTACGGGGTCAGGCCAAGCCAAAAACCAAACAAAGATTTCCAATAAAATGATTTTATTGAATGAAAGTCTCACACATCAACACACTCACTCACACACTCACTCAAGACCTATTAAGAAGCAAAAGAGAGGAAACTGGATAGGGGAATATTGAAGGGGCTGTAGCTGAGGTAATACTGCACCTTTTCCTGAAGTCCTTGGTCCGGGAAGACAGTGGAGAAGTGGGGCTCAGCACTGAGAAGGCTGAGGGAATTACTCAACGATGGAGCAACGGTCTGCTGGGATGACCAGGAGCAATCCAAAGAAACGCCCAAAAACCGGGACTATTTGTAGGGGAAAAAGTACCTGGAGGACTAATCTTTTCCTGGGGAGAGCAATGGGTGTTGCAACGAGAGTGAAGTTCCATAATGGTAACTTCCTTTGTATGATGGGATTACAAGGTGTTGCCAAAGTCTCAGGATCTTTGGCTGCGTTTGGTTGTGGTGTGGCTTCATGTAAATGGTCCTCGCTTGATAGGATAGTTGCTCAACTTGGGCAGACATGCTAATCCCCTCCAGTTGGCTCCTCAGTAGTGGAGGACCCTTTGTTTATTGTGAGTTTACACCTCTTGAGGTCTCCTGGGGCTACGCGACTGGGGATTTTACTGACCTGATCTGCTTTTCGATCGTTCGACCGTGGCTGCCCACGTGCTCATCCGGGTGACCTCTCAGGCACACGGAATCATATTTAATATCAAATTGTAGACCCCGAGATAGGGTTTTTCCAGTGGAGTAACAAACTGCTAGCAATCTAGAATATTATATTGATGTGTAAACTGAAAAACACCAAACCATGCAAGTATTTAGAATCTCTGAAAGATAAGGTGGTTTATGTAACAATTATTTCCCACTAATGGAAGACATCAGGAGAAAAGACTCTTTGGAAACCCTTTTATCCTCCATGCAGTTGTCTGAATTTGGTGCTGGAGATTTTTAGAAGCTAAAAGAAGAACCTAATTAGAGTACTTGCCTGGAGGTCTCCTAAAGCAGCGAGTCAGCTACTTCTGGCCTGCCTGTATTGTAGTTTGAATCTTACGGCTATTAACGGCCGAGCTTGTTTACGTGCTTGTCCGGTGGCCTTGCAAGCATGTGGAGGGGAATAGAGAAGTGAAGCCGAATTATGATATCAAGAGGACATCTTTAATATCCCCAAAGCTCGGACTAGCCAGGGCAGTAACACATGTCATAAAAGTATGAGGGAATTATAGAGGAATTAGAAGAGAGAGAATCCATATTCTATAATAATAATCTATAATCTATATAATCTATATATTTTACCTAATAATCCATATTGTTTATGATTCTAATTTACTTCATGTATCTTTATACTATTTTATACTATTTTATGCATTTATGTCCTAGTTTATGCTTTTATATCATTTATAGTCTATCCTATTTATATGTTTATATCCTATTTTTAGTAGGTGTATTTTATCTATAGCGTACCATTGGATGGTTCACTATGTTTGGTCTATGGACCATAAAATAAAGTTTGATTTGATTTGATAATCTGATGACTTTTCCCATTTGCCTTGCTTTTTTAGATTCCTGCTATCCTTATCAAAGTAGGCATTATCCCTTTTGGTTTGGCAGTTTTCTGACCACGATACCTTTTTTTAAGAAAAAAAGGATCTAAGTGAGTTTATTAATTGTGCATATAACTGATTTGCTGACTCAATACAGGATGCTTGGGGTAAATCATTTTCTTAATTTCAGAAATTCATCCAAATAAAGCCTCTGTTGCAGATCTGATTGCAGCAAGGAATTTCATTTAATCCTTTTATCTGAGGTTAGTTGTGCTTGCTCAAAATTTAGGTGGTAATCAGCATTTGTGGAAGCACTGTTAGTCCACTGCAAAGCAAATCTAAGTGGCTGGTGATCACTATAAGCTACTGAATCAACAGTAAAAAAGAGAAGCAAGGGTTGAAAAACAGAAGAAATCATCACATAATCAACTGTACTTGCTCTAAAACTGTTTATAAAAGTAAACTCTTCCTCTGAATTGTCTAGAAGGGAACCATTTATTAGTGCTAAATTTAATTTTGTTACTAAGGTAAAGAAAATAAGGCCAAAGTCATAAATCTTCATAATGAGAGACTTTCAAATTTCCAGGTGTTCCCACAACTCAATTGGGCTTCCTAAAGGCCTAGCGTTAAAATCACCAGCAATTACTAGCGGAACTAAAGGGAATTCATGCTCTAACTCACATAAATAATCTTCTAATTTATACCAATAATCTGCATCATAATATGCTGACCTCCAAGGAGGAACATAGATGTTGACAAAAATAGAGAAAGGCAGTGCATTTTTAATAACAGCCATGGCACATGAAGCCAACCCTTTAAGAAGCGTAGTTGAAGCTGAAAGAGAAGTCAATATCAATATAGCCAGGCCACCCCTTGGTCTGCCACCCTTTGGGGAAGAAAATGCACTGTTTGAATGAGCCACATATCCAGCTAATCATATTTCTTGTCTTAACCAGACTTCTTAAAACAGTAGGATCCGGAATTGCTCTATAGAATATAAAAAATCACTATCCTCTAATTTATTCCTTGAGCCTTTTGAGTTCCAAGAGAGACAGGAAAGTCCAGATATTGAATGTATTAATTGTAACTGTTGTGTTAAAACCTGGATTTCATTGGTCTCCTTTGTAGTTACCACTGACTCTTTCTTTGTCAAATAAGGATTACAATGCATTTTGTGTATGTCTGCAAGAACGGTGATTTTCTTGTTAGACTTCCCTTCATATGATTAATGAGGTTGCAGTTTCCTCATCTCTAACCCGTTAACTGTTTGGCATGCTCGATTAGAGATAACATTTCTACTACTAGGAGGGCTCTCAAATATAATCAGATCACCCCGATCCATAGGCACTGGATCTAGATCCAGCTCCGCCCTGCTCAATGAAAATAATCTTTCTCTTAGGATATCCAGGTTGTGTATAATTTTTTTTCAATCAAAGGTAAGCATTTATATGAATCTATTAACTGTTCTTCACTGATCCTGGAGGTATTAAATGGGTCTTGAGGGCAACCCTTCTCAGGGGAATTTGTTGGTACAAAATGTTGCTGAATACATTGGCATTCATTATTAAAGGAAATCAAGGGTGAAACTTTTAGAGTTTCATTTTCAAACAAAGAAGTTCACCAGGAACAATGTTCTCTCAAAACCTGGCAGTTATTTGATGACAAAAGAGGCAGAAGGGAGTTTCTCCACTGTATCCAAAAACACTCAAGTAGGTAACAAATCTAACCTAGCTTTCCTCTTTGTAAGCAGAGAAGGTATTCTATCTGAGCTAAATAGTAAGATAAATTGTTGCATTTGAAAAGGAACATACAGAGCATTAATAAGCAAAAGGTTAACTGCCTTAATTGGTAATTGTGGTAAAGTGTTAAGATGTTTCCAAGCAAAGCTTAATGTCCTCCACTGGGAAATACATTCTCTGTAAGGGAATATATTCAATTCAATTAATTTATTAATGCTTGGGCCATAGGCCATTCGCATATATAGTAATAAAATTAATAATTACAGTTTCAATAAAGGAAAATTTTATAAGAAAATGAAAGAAAAATAACCGAATATGAATATCGTGATTGGATATTAGCAGGAGATTGGAATGGAATCATGGATGTGAAAATGGACAGGAAATCTCCTATGAATAAACAAGATTCTGGACAAAGAGGGAAACTCCCAAGAACTTTTTTTGAGATGTGTGAAGAAATAGTAGTAAAGGATATTTGGAGGACTTTTTATCCAAATGAAAGAGATTATACATATTTTTCAGAAGTACACCAATCCTGGTCACAAATAGATATGATATTGGTTTCAAAACAATTGCTGACAGAGATAAAGAAGATAGAAATACCGCCAAAGATAATTTCAGACCATCATCCAGTGGAGATACAAATACAAGAAGCTACAGAACAATTTCAATGGAGAATGAATGACAATCTATTAAATGATGAAGAGGTAGTTAAACAAACAAAAGAAATCTTGAAAAATTATTTTAAAGAAAATGTAAAGGATGATATGAAGATGAAGACGGTCTGGGATGCATCAAAAGCAGTGAGAGGTTTTTTAATTCAAAAAAGACATATCCAAAATAAGGAAAAGCGACAGAAATATCAAGAATTGATAACAAAACTGCAAGAAACAGAAAAAGAACTTAGGGATAAACCAAAGATGAAATCAATACAAATGGAAATCAAGAAAATACAAAAGGAGATAACGTTGAATTCACAAGAAGAAATAGAGAAGAAGATGAAACAATTGAAATTAACTCGATTTGAACAGGCAAATAAGATCGGGAAATGGTTTGTGTATAAGTTAAAGAAGAAGAGAGAAAGAAATATAATAGCTGAATTTAAAAAATGAGGAAAAAGGAATTACACAACATGGAAAAATAAAACAGAAATTTAAAGAATATTTTGAAAAATTATTTCAAGAAAAAAACTCTCAACATCGAATAGATGGAAAATGAGAAGATTTTGCAAATAAGATTAAGATCTCTAAAATATCACAAGAGAAACAGGAACAGCTAAATAAAAAAGTAACAACAACCGAGATAGAAGAGGCGATGAGAGATTTGAAAACGGACAAGGCACCAGGTCCAGATGGATTCACCGCACTTTATTATAAAAGATTTGTAAAAGAAATAATTTACCATTACCAAGCAACCTTGCAAGAGGTAGAAAAATATGGGAAACCACACTCATGGGGAGAAGCAAATATAGTGGTAATACTTAAAGAAGATAGAGTTAAAAGAGAGATAAATAACTACAGACCAATATCTCTTCTGAATGTGGATTATAAAATTTGGGTGATAATATTGGCAAAACAATTGAGACAAGCAATACAGGATAAGATACAGGAAGGACAAACAGGTTTTCTCCCAGGCAGACAAATGAAGAATAATATTAGAACTTTATTGAATGTAATTGAATATTATGATAAAACCCCAGGAAAGAAGATAGCAATTATATTGTTGGATGCAGAAAAAGCTTTTGATAACGTTTCCTGGGATTTTGTGCATTATATTTTAAAAGAATATGGCCTGGGAGAAACATTTTGTGAATAGATGAAGAGGATATATCGGGATCAATCAGTGAAGCTAATAATAAATGGAGACAAAATGTCGAGTTTTGAAATAAAGAAGGGGGTATGGCAAGGGTGTCCATTATCACCATTATTATTTATAGTAGTATTGGAGATATTATTGACAGCAATAAATGAAGATTCACAGTAAAAAGGTTTAAAAATAAAGAAGAAGGAAATAAAATACAAAGCTTTTGCTGATGATGTAAATATATTTCTGGAGGAACCACAAGAATCTATACAGAGGTTGTTGGATATTCTGCAAAAATATGGAAAAATGGCAGGATATAGGATAAACAGAGAAAAGACAAAGAAGATGACTTTAAATGTAACAAAAAAAGAACAAGCAGATTTGTAGAAGAGATCTGGATATCAAATTACAGAAAGAATAAAACATCTGGGAATAGTAATTACAAATAAAAATCAAGAGTTATTTGTTAATAATTATATGAAGACATGGAAGGAGATTCAAAGTAAAATGGAAAAATGGAAGCATATGAACTTGTCTCTCCTAGGAAGGATAAAATGTCTTTATTACCTAAGTTAATGTTTCTCTTTCAAAACTTACCAATAATAGGCAGAGAAAAGATTTTTAAAGACTGGGAGAAAGAGTTGCGGAAATTTATCTGGCAGGGAAAGAAACCAAGAATAAGATTTAAAACATTACAAGATGCAAAGGAAAGAAATTGATCCCAATACATCCTCTTCATCTATTCACAAAATGTTTCTCCCAGGCCATATTCTTTTAAAATATAATGCACAAAATCCCAGGAAACATTATCAAAAGCTTTTTCTGCATCCAACAATATAATTGCTATTTGATGTGCCATCGCTGAAAATCTATTATCAAGCATGTTGCTTGGAAATAATAAAAGACTGGATACAGTTGGAGAATATAATAACAAAAGAAATGGAAGGAATAAATAATAGATTTGGTTGGCACGGATACTTATGTTATGACAAAGCAATTGTAAATAATGACTTTAATAATCATTGTATACGAAAGACTATATTGAAAGTGTGGACACAAATAAAGCGTAGATTTTACAGAAGACTTCCGACCTGGACCTCACTGCAAGAAGCTTTTAAAATTGCTCCAACAAAACAAGGAAATCTTATAACGTATCAAGAGTTGTTAAAATGGGATGGAGACAAATCTAGAATGCACACAGAGGAGGAATTAAAAGAGTTAGGACATGAATTTAATTGGTTCCCATGGAGACAATTAAGAGAGAGATTCAAGATGGATCAAAAATTGTATGGGTTTGAAAAACATGATAATGAATTAGATGTGTTGATGAAAGGGGACCAGAAAAAGGGAATCATTAGATTTTACAAAATATTGTTGCAAAGGGAAATGGAACCAGAGATGATAAAAGATAATATGGTTAGATGGGCTCAAAATATTGGACACCCAATCAAGTTGGATACATGGGTGAGGGCATGGAAAACAGATACAAAATTTACACCAAGTTTAAATTTAAGGGAAAATTTTTATAAAATGTTATACAGATTGTACATGACACCTGTAAGGTTGAACAGAATAACAAAAAATGGGAATGGAAAATGTTGGAAATGTGATGAAAAAGAAGGGTCCTTTTTTCACATGTGGTGGACTTGTAAGGTAGCAAGGAAATTCTGGAAAGAAATACATGATGAAATTCAAAGAATGTATAGCTTAAACTTTGAAATGAAGCCGGAATTTTATTTGTTGAACATGTTAGGGCAACAAAGAGAAATAAGATCTTATCAGAAAACATTGTTATATGTAATAACTGCTGCAAGAATGACATATGCACAATATTGGAAAGAAGGAAATTATATTGATATAAAAGAATGGAAATTAAAAGTTCTGGATATGGTAGAGATAGAAAAGTTAACTTTTTCACTTAAAAATAAACCAATCCAGAACTTTGAAAGAGAATGGAAAGAAGTTTTGAATTGGATAAAAGAATAAGGAAAAGAACAAAGGAAGAGTGTTGGAAATGTTGGTAATGAAAATTAACGATGTTATAGAATAAGTTGAATGTAACAATGTTAAAAGTAATAGTGTGATAGTGTGATTAACTCTTTAACTCTTAAATAGAAATAATGTGTAAATGTGATGTAAACACAAACTCAACTGGAAAAAAGATGCTTGGAAGCGGGGGGTATTTTTCTGTGTAAAATTTCAATAATATATATATATGAAATAAATAATTACAGTTTCAAAATACAACAATAAAACATAGCAGTATAAAATGCAGCATAAAATAAAGGGAATATTAGTCTTGCATGTTGTAATTAAAAGAGGCATCTAATACAATTAGGATACATTAAATATGTTAAGATACATTTAATATATATACATTAAATATAAGCAACAGCTCTAAAATTAGTGGGAATCATCTCCAGAGCAATCAATTGCTATATCCACAATGAATCTTGCCCTAATTTTCATTGCTGCCAGGGCAAAAAAAGAAACCTTGCGAGTTACCATAGAGTCAATATCAGACAACAAATAAAATATCTTTTCTGAGACAGTATTCGTGCATAAGGAAAGTAGAACTGGTCCCAAAAACTTAATTCTTGGTTCAGAGTATAGTGAACAAGAGAACAGATAGTGTGGCAAACCCTCAATTTCTGGTGCCCCACAGATACATAGACGAAGGGCCGATGGGACATGAAAATATCTGCCATCAATCATGGCTGCAGGCATAGTTTGAAAGCGAAGGGCTGTAAAAGCTTGCCTAAGTTTTGAATATGTAAGCTTTGTCAAATAAACAGCCCTTTGATGATCGAATTTATACAATCTATACCATTTTGAGAATTTGGAGTGGTTGATAGCCTGTCTATCCAGTTGACACTATGGTCAAAAAAATATTCATGAAGTTTCTCTCTTGAATTCTGTCAGGGATTCCAGGCAGGGAACCCTGGGAAAATGATCAGCCCACTGCAAAGATGTTGCATCATGCCCCAGTTGTGGGTAATTGCAAGTTGCGTAAGAAACTGGGGTCGTGTGCAGATGGTAGAGGGAGGTGTGCAAACCTCTACCTGATTGGTTGTAGATATGTATATAACAAAGCAACGCCAGTATGTATTTGTCTGTTGGCCAAACCTGGTGCCTGGCGCAAGCTTTTGTCCGCCTGTTCTATGTTTTGTATATAACGGAACTTTGCTGCAAGATAAAGTGCCTCCTGTTTTGGAAGAAACTCCTCTGTGTGTCAGTATCCTTATTGGGGAATAAGGCTGCTGCTGTTGGCTCGCTGAACTCTGGCTTTTCCACTGTGTTTCCGTGGGGCTGAAACTCCTATCATCCCCAACAGTGGTTATGGGCCCAGACCCAGAGTGCACAGCATCCACAGCGCACCTGTAGTTGTTTTCCCCTGGATACTAGGACTGTTATTGACTGTTTGCCTGGCTCTCCGGTGCTTCGGGAGTCTGTGTTTTGGCAGAGAGATAGTTAATTTCCAGTCCGGTGCTGTTCAAGGACACTTTGGAGGAGGAAGCCAGCCAACTGCGTTCCTGTGTTTTGTTTTTACAAAAGGCAGCAGAATGACTGAAACAAGCTTTGTGCATTTTGAAAGACTAAATGACACAAATTATCAAAGCTGGCGAATTTATGTGAAAGCATCTCTGATAAAGGAGAACTTGTGGCATGTTTTGGAAAGCGAGGGTCAGCCGCCTACCAGTGCGTCGGCTGCTGAGATAGCAGCATACCGTGTTGCTGACGAAAAAGCCAAAGCAGTTATTTTGCTAACTTTAAGTCCCTCCCAATTGATTCACGCTGCTGCTGCGGACACTGCATATCAGCTCCGGGAGGCTCTGAAGCATGTGCATCAATCTTCCTCGTGTTTGTCCAAAATGCTATGGACGAAAAGACTGTATAACACAAAGTTATGTCCCGGAAGCTGTGTAAGAGAGCACCTCATGCTGATGAAACAGTTATTTCAAGAGACAGCCAACAGGGGGGTTAAATATCCCAGAAATGCAGAAAAGTTTTATTCTGCTGGGAAGCCTCACTAAGGAGTGGGACTTTTTGATGTACAGCCTCCAGGGTGTGCGTGAGGAAGAGCTGACTGTAGATTTGGTAGCCAGGAGGATTTTGGAGGAAGTCCAACGTAAGCAGTTCGATTCCAGACTGCAGTCAGAGGAGAGAACAGCCAGTTGCCAGGAGGAAGAAGGTATGTGCAGCTTTGCGAGACGCTGCTACAGATATAAGAGAGTCGGCCATCTCCAGAAGGACTGCAGAATGCCAGCGCTGAGCAGAGGGAAGAAGACAGCCCAGAAGTGGAGGGGCGAGTCATCACAGGCTGAAGGCCATGTGTTTGTGGCAAAAGAACAGTCTGAGAGTGGTGTGTGGTTGCTAGACAGTGGTGCAACTCACCACATGGTGAACAATTTAAAGCTGTTGAGTAATGTTACAAATGCAAATATAACAGCAATTTCCCTTGCAGATGGGGCATCAAGCAAGGTGCAGAAGGTGGGTACTGCACATGTGCCATGTTTTGGGAAATCGTTTAATCATGTATTGTGCGTGACAAATTTGCAGAACTGTATTTTGAGTGTCTCCCAACTGGCCAGTGAGGGTTAGAAAGTGGTGTTTGAAGGGGAGAAATGTATAATTACTGCAAATGGTGTTTTCTGTGCAAAAGGGGTGAAAAAGCAGGGGTTGTACCACATGTTGCCCAAAGGAAAAGTGGCAAACGTTAACCCTATGTGTAACAAACCTCTACATGAAAAGTGTGTACATTATCTCCACAGAGTGATGGGACATGCCAGCTACAATGGTTTGCAAGAGTTGGCAAAGGTATGCCCTGGGTTACAGGTCAGAAATTGTCCTAAGTTCCTAGAATGCTCTGTGTGCAAAAACGTTAAGGTAAAGGCTTACCCCATTGCCAAGAAAAGCAAGTGTGTCACCCAACGTCCTTTTGAGGTTGTACATGCAGATTTGGCTGGGCCATTCAAGCCAACTGAAGGGCAAAATAGGTATGTCCTGGTAATTGTAGACAGACACACCAGGTTTTCCTATGTCTATCTACTGAAAGAGAAGAGCCAAGCAGCAGATAAGTTCCAAGAGTGGGTGAATGCTGTTGAGAGGGAATTTCCTTATAAAGTGGCCAGTCTTGTGTCAGATCGAGGGGGAGAATTCCTGTCCAATAGCCTGCAAGCCTGGACGCGTAAGAAAGGCATAAGGCATAAAACCACCAACCCCGCATCTCCCGGGGAGGATGGTCTTGCAGAAAGAAGAATTGGGCTGTTAAAACAAATGAAGGACTGTATGATGGAGGATGCCCAAGCCCCAGCAGGACTTTGGGGAGAAGCAATAGTGACAGCAAACTACCACTTAAACAGGATGTGGAGTTCAAGTGTGAAGCAAACTCCATATTACCTATTGTATGGTAGAGCGCCAAACCTGCAGCATCTACGTGTTTGGGGTCAGTTTGCTAGTGTGTATGTTCCCCCAAGTTTCAGAAAGTCTGGAGAGGAGAAATCTAGATGGTTACGCTTTGTGGGATATGAAGGTAACAAATATAGATTTCTACACCATGCTGGCAAAATAGTGTATTCTAGGAGTGCAAACTTTGAAATCCAGTCAGGATGGGATAGACTGCACTGTAACCAAGAGGTTTTGATTCCCCTGGGTAAAAGTGTGAAAAGTGTTCCTGAAATTTCTGAGAATGGAGGGGCAGTGATGTCTGATGAGGAAAAGGACAGTGTCCCAGATACACTTGAAAGCTCTGAAGATGGAGGGGCGGTGATGGCTGATGATGAAGAAGAAAGTACTGAGGAAAGTACTGAGGAGGAGAAGCCAAAAATCTCACTCAATGTCACACCAAAGAGTTCAACACCGCCACCTAGTGCTGAACCTGCATTTACGGTCAAGAGAGAGCCTCGCACTGAGGTCAGCACGAGTTCCAGCAGTGGTTCCAGTGAAAGTGGGTCAGGAAATACCCAACTTGCAGAGTCAGGAAGTAAAGTTATGCTTATCCCTAAAAGGTCAGGAGGAGGGTATTTTGTTGTCCCGTGTCACTGAGGCAGAAAATTTGAGTGTAGGACTACATTAGGGTATGGTATCAAAATGTGAGGCAAATGGTCCAAGATGGGATTTTGTGCTTGCGGTATTGTCCATCTGCGGATCTGCTCACAAAGGCACTTCCAGTAGTAGGCCATGAGAAGTTGGCAAGTAAACTGGGCCTTGCCACCAAGGTGTAAGGTAGAAGATGAGTTGTACCCTTAAATGTATGTACTGTATGTGTTATGTAACATGTATTGTATGACATGTATGGATTGTGAAAATGTCCTACACAGTGGCCTGACCATTTTGGAGGGGATTGTCAGGGATTCCAGGCAGGGAACCCTGGCAAAAATGATCAGCCCACTGCAAAGATGTTGCATCATGCCCATGTTGTGGGTAATTGCAAGGTTGCATAACAAACTGGGGTCATGTGCAGATGGTAGAGGGAGGTGTGCAAACCTCTACCTGATTGGTTTTAGACATGTATATAACAAAGCAACGCCAGTATGTATTTGTCTGTTGACCAAACTTGGTGCCTGGTGCAAGCTTTTGTCCGTCTGTCCTATGTTTTGTATATAACGGAACTTTGCTGCAAGATAAAGTGCCTCCTGTTTTGGAAGAAACTCCTCTGTGTGTGAGTATCCTTACTGGGGAATAAGGCTGCTGTTGCTGGCTCGTTGAACTCTGGTTTTTCCGCTGCGTTTCCGTGGGGCTGAAACTCCTATCATCCCCAACAAATTCAAGATAGATAAATTATCATGTAGGGTAGGGTACAAATTTAACAGCATATAATATCTTGAACTCCAGGCTTTGCAGTTTGCTATCTGTTCAAAACATAGCTTGGGGAAAACCCTAACTGAGGAATCTTTTACACTTCTCCAATAATTAAATAGAATAAAATGGATACGAGATTTCATAGAAGGCAAACCAACCTCAGTTCAAACCAAAGCTGCAGGACTGCCTGGTGGAAGTCTTAATAGTTTCTTAAGAAACGTATTTTGGAGGGCTTCCAGTTTAGCCAACGAGGAGCCATCCCATCCCCAGACAGCAGCACCATACAGAATCTGGGCTATTACTTTGCTCTGAAATATCTTCAGGGCTGGAACAACCTGGTGTCCCCCCGCAGTGTTATAAAATCTAAGGATTGCTCCACTAGATCTCACAGCTACTGCTCTAATAGCTTCAACATGAGACTTCCAGGAAAGGTTTTCTGTAAAGTGGATTCCAAGGTACTTAAATTTCCAGCATTGTTCAATTTGATGACCATTGACAGACCACTCAAAGTGAGAGTGTATTTTGCCAAATACCATTACCTTTGTTTTAGTATAATTAATGTTCAGCATTTCATTAGAACAAAATGTGCTGAGCTTGGAGAGCAACCCTTTTCAAACCTATACGAGTCAGTGAAATTAAAACCATGTCATCAGCATAAAGGAGAATAGAAATCTTCTTTGACCCAAGTGGAGGAGGAAAAAATTCAGGGCCAGATAATGCTGGAATTATGTCATTCAAATATAAATTGAAAAGTGCTGGTGCCAGCAAACATCCCTGTTTGACTCCCTTATTTGTGGGGATTGGATCAGTTAATGAACCAGAAATGCCAACTCTTATTCTAGCAGTCGTATTGGAATAAAGTTCCTTAATTAGAAACAATAAACAATTATCTATATTAGTGACACTCAGTTTATGCCACAGCAGGTTTCTATCAATTGAATCAAAAGCTGCTGCTAGATCAACAAAGGCTGCAAATACATGTTTGGTAGGACCCACAATTTCTTGTTGGGCCAAACAGTAAAGGGTCAAGCAATGGTCAATAGTACTCTGCCCTTTTCTAAACCCAGCCTGTTCAGGGTGAATGATGTGATTAGTAGATTCCCAGTCCTCCAATATAAGGGAATATAGTTAAAGCAACCTTATTAACCTGAAGGGAGAGATTTGAAACCATCAAGGAACTCTTGACTATAGGGAACTGAAGAAGCTGACAAGTGGCATTGATATTTGATACCTTCCTGCTTAATAGTTGCTCTGGGAGGAGGAGTAAAACTTCTGCTTTTTATAGTAGTTATAAGACTGTCTACTTAAGATGTTTCTGAGCAATTTATAAATATTTTTAACAGTTACAGCCGCCAAACTATATTGTTCTTCTAAAAGTGCCCTGTCATTAGGAAGAGAGATGGTCTTTTTAATATCTTCATGTCTATTCCCACTCACTTGGTTGCTATTAGTAGTAATACTTCTGCTATGTGAATACTGAGACTTTTCTAAGATATCAAATCTGTTAGAAGTAGGGTTTGTAGACTTACTAACATCTAATGGTGGCCTATCAGGTTTAAAAAACTCATCAATTTTAAGCTGTTTAATTTTAGGGAGAGGAGAGTAATTAGAATTATGCTGAGCTTGCTTTCTAAAGCTCGTGTCATTTGACTATCAAATAGGAGTTAAAGACTAATACGTATGTCCAATTCCTAAGCCCTAAGAATTAGGCTTTAGAGTTTAAACAAACAAATTGGTTAAGGAACAAAATTATTAATCTAAAACTATTATCTCAAATTAAAATCTCAATAAGAAAAAACAAGAAATGATACCTAATAAGAACAGCAGACAGGAAGAAAAAGAAAAAAAGAAAGAAAAAGAAAACCCTTACCGCATAGAAGGAATGCCATTTTCACATAAAAGAGGCAATACAGTTCAGATTTAAAAACCTGAAGCAATATGACTAGACAATACAGAGGACCCAAAGTAGAACAGAGGGGCTCAAACTGTAGTAAAACTGAAGTAAGCAGCAGGCATTCGTTCTCTTCCTTTTCCAGACTTATCAAGGCTTCTTTGGGATTTCTTTTATAAAAAATTTATTGAAGTTCCATAGTATAAAATAAGCATATATAATTGTACAGATCATTGAATTATTTTTGCTTATCTTCCATCCCTCACTAGATTTCAATTTTTTTTCCTATATAATCATCATGTTGAAATTTATTGTATCACACTGTAAATGCTAATATTTCATGCTAGATCCTGCAATACATCAGGTACAGTATATTATAACATAACATCCATCTTTTCACCCAGTTACATATGCTTAATATACAGACTCTATTCTTCTACATTAAGCATTGTCATCTGATAGTCCCCAGCAATTACCCGACACGATTTGCATTCTTTCATTATCTCTTCGTCTGATTTCCCCTTTAATCTCTGAGAAACTATATCTGCATTTCTATTTTCAATAAAAATTGCCCACCATTGATCAACTGTAGGAATTTGCTGCACTTTCCAAAGTCTTGCAAACTCAATTCTAGCTGTCATAATCATAACCAAAATTATCCACCAATATTTCTTTTGAACAGTAGCATCAATTATATGTGTCATATTTAACAAATACATTTCTGGTGTTTTATCAAATTGTACGTTCAATATTGTACAAACCTTATTATGGATTTCTCCCCAATATTTCTTTGCTTTGGGACATGACCACAACATAGGAAACATCATACCGATCTCCTTTTGACATTTCCAACACTGCCCTGTTCCTGTTTTATAAAATCTCATAAGTTTTTCTGGTGTCATGTACTATCTATGAAACATAATAATTTTCTTTTAAATTTTAGACAGTTGTAAATTTCTGTGTTATTTTCCAGCTCTGTTCCCAAGACTCTAACTGGATTGAATGTCCTACATTTTGAGCCCATGTAATCATTGTAGACTTAATTGTTTCTTCTTCCCTCTCTTGTTGTAACAATTCTTGATATATACAAGATAATAAATGTGGGGGGTTTTCAAATAGCCATTTTATCAGTCCTTCCTTCTCTTTTTGTTCAATTCCGCAAGTTTTTACATCCATCTAAAATCTTTCCATTAGTTGTCTGTAGGGAAACCAATTTAAGATTATTCCTCCTTCTTCCAATTTTTCTCTTTTAATCTTAATTATATTTCCAGCTGATTTTTCTATTATGTCCTCATATCTGAGCCATTTTTCTGTTTCCTTCCATCTTCCAAAAAAACCCTCTTGAGGGGACACCCATGATGGGAGCTGCCTTATGTTTTTAACCTTCTATTCATTCCATATTTTCAGTAATGATTTTCTTAAATAGTGGTGCAAGAATTCTTTGTCAATCTCTGCTTTATTGTAAAACATATAGGCATGCCATCCCATTCTTAGGTCCGCTCCTTCAAGTGCTAGCATTCTCGTTTTTTGTAGATTTACCCATTCTTTTATCCAAGTCATTGCCGCTGCCTTGTAATATATATAAAAATCCGGTAGTCCCAATCCTCCTCTTACTGCTATATCAGTCATAATATTCCATTTTATCCTGGGTTTATTTCCTTGCCATGTAAATTTAGATAACTCTCTCTTCCATTGTGTAAAAGCTTTACTGTTCGTAATAATAGGGAGATTTTGAAAAAGAAAGTTCATTTTCTGAAGTATGTTCATTTTTACAGCTGCTATTCTGCCCATTAATGACAATCGCATACGTGACTAGTTTTCCAAATCCTTCGTTATTTCTTTCCATTTTTTTCATAATTATTTTGAAACAGTTCATTGTTTCTCTTGGCAATCCAGACACCTAGATATTTTACCTTCTGTCCTTTACTGAATCCTGTTATATGTGTTAATTCCTTTTCTTCTTTATCGCTCATGTTCTTTGTTAGCAGAACTATTTTTTCCTTGTTGATCTTAAAACCGGAGAATTCGCCATATAAATGTATTGAGTCAAATATTTTATACTACCAATCGGGTCATCCAAAAACAACAACAGATCATCAGCGAAAGCTTTAAGGTTTCTTTGGGATTTCTTGGAATAGGTTCCTTTGAACTTGTTAGTGTTTGTATTTTGCGTTAAATTTCTTCTAGCCAAATCACTTTAGGCTCCTTAAGCATAGTTTTCATAAACAGGATATCAATGCTCTTTGAGGTAATAAACCGTAATTCACAATTCACAGCCTTGCCACATCAATCAGTGACCAGCCTCCATAAGTTAGCAAAAGATTCCAACACACCCAATGGATTCTCTGTTGGAGCCTGATTCAACAGAGTTTCCTCCTTCTACAGCCAGTCAACAAATCAAGGACACAGTGTACTGCTCCAAACATCTGTTCATCATCTCAGCTAAATGTCCCAGCAAGTAAAATGCAATAGTTATAGAGAAGAACAGCTAAATATAAACTGTAAATTTTAAATAGTCAGTAGTCCAGAAAATCCAGAAAATAGCAATGCCTTCTCTGAAGCTAATAATTTTAATTTTAAGAAAATTGAATTTAACTCACTGCTGGGCTGGTTGCTTACATAGGGAGCTGCTGCTGTCATAATTGAAAGTTATAAAAGACAGTAAAAAAGCAATAAAATTTAAACTATTAGCAAAAGTTAGAACTGTTAGCAAAGGACTGTGAACTCATAAAAACTAGTAAGAAGTACATGGAATGTAAAACAATAAAACTACCTACAAAAGAAAAATTCTCTCTCAAGCTCAAGGAGAGAAAAGGCAGTCACCAATAATGAAGTCAAGGCAGGAGTTGTGCAACCATTTGATAAAACTTTAAAAATAAAAATTTAGAGATATTGCGCAGCTAAAAATAACTTTGACTACATCACTTGTGCTTCCATCGTTTCTAAAATGTTATAATCAACGTTTTCACCGTACTGTCAAAGCCAGGGCCAATAGTGTTAATGATTCCAGTGCTCTAGCAGTGTGGAAAACAGTGTATGGAGATACTGTCAAAGCAAAAGCAGAGTTTCTGCTACTCACAAAAAGGGACCATGGGGGGAGGGATTACAAAAAGGAAGGGACAATGGACATGAACAGAGTTTCATCACAGAAGTAATTACTGTGGGCCAGGTCATTAGAAGTGCAAAGAAACTGGTGTTTCTGTTGAAAGATGATCATGGGGACGCTATTGTTGGGAGACTTTATTCTGAAGAGTTACAAAAGGTTAATATGAAAGAAGATTAAGTGATTGAAAAAAGTCTAGCCACTAAAGACTGGGGTAGGAGAAAGCAGCACCTAGTAAAATGGTTAGGCTGTCCTAGCAAATTCAACATTAGCTCCTGAAGTTGCTCCTGAAGTTGGTGAACCTGTGCAGTTGTGTGATGAAACATGGGTAATGGTGCTTTTTATGTTACACTGCCTAGAAATGTATGTGCATCAGTTTTTCCAGAGAGCACAATCTCAAGCTTTACTACCTTTTTAGCAAGGCCTCTGGAGCTTCCTGGAGCATTGGAAGGAGGACTAGCAGAGACACAATACCCTTGCTACTGGAACACTGTAACTGCTGATGTGAGGTTTGAAATTACAAATGGAAAAAATACATGTCCCTACCTTCTGCCACACAGCCATTATTCAAGTATCTCTGAACTGCAGGAATACATGAATGGCCGTATAGCAACACATGACACCCTAAAGGGTGATGAAGTGTCCAGAAAGGTTAGTCTTGAAAAAGATGGGCTAGTTGGGGCTAGTTGGGGCAGAATTAGCCCATACATTAGGACTGTCTGCCAATCACCATATCAAAGTTCTCCCTTTTGCAGCACACATCACTGAGGATTTCAGCACCTTATATGTTTACACAGATATTGTGGGGCATCAGACAGTTGGGGACTTCTACATGCCTTTGCTGTGTTGTATGTCTGTGCAAGGGCAGAAAAATGAAATGTGTGAATATTTGTTATGACAAGCCTCATGACATCCAGTACACAAACACTGTATCGACACCATGATTATTGAGAGAGGAAGATGGACCAGAACAAAAACATACCATTTTGTTTTGGAAAGGTGATTGTGAAGCTTAATTTTCAGCCCAGGAAAGCCCTGTTCCTTTAAAAAATGGTGATCTTGACAACAAATGGTAACTCGGCCCTTCATGGGGATTATTACAGGTACCAGGCAGGAAATGATCTTTCTGGATATCAACAGATCTCTGTAAAGGATGGGTCTGATCTTGGTGGAATTTTTAGAAGCCTTTTTAGAAAAGCAGTTCCACTGTTGAAAAGAGAACTGAATATCATTAAACCCCACATTAAAACAGCTGTTCATAATATTGTTAAATATATGGCTGGTGAACTGCCCATTTATAACTTGGGCAGTTATAAATAAAATGAATCTCACAACTCCACAAGAAGGATCAGCCCTGATGTATATTCAAAAGAAGGATAAAAAAGAAAAGCATTATGAGCGAAGTTAAGATCTCTTAAAAGAAAAGGCATGAGAAGAAAGAAAACTCAGAACCAGATAATTATAAGAAAGAGACGGAGGCAGCATTGGGCACCAGCTAAGAGAAATATATTTTAAACACTACCATGGCTTTTACCCACAGTGGTTCTGAATAATGCACTAAATCAGAATTAGACCTGCTTACTATTGGTTCTACACAGATAAGCATTGAGAGATGCTTTTATACTGAAGTGCCACCACTGATGGCTCTTCCAGAATCCGCATGACTAGATTTTTTTTCATTGCAGGAAATGGTGAAGATTATATGGATTTAAATAACATACACTGATATCTGTCATGTAAGATTAAGGAAGACAATCCAAAAAATCCCCAAGATGCTGAAATAGGACTGATGAATTATCCACTAGCCTTCATCATTAAGCCAGCTGGATGTGATTTTTGGGGGGATCATCTCATCAGTCAGAGTAACAACTGCTACCCTTACTGAGCTTTCATAGAATTTGGGCTGACAGTGAAAACACTCTAGCAACTCAATTTTCTGCAAATCTATTCTATAAAGATACAGTTCAAGAACATAATTCATTAGATCTATGGGGAAATAATCAGTGTTTTATTAAAAGGCCAACCCTGACAGATGAAAGTCAAAAACTAGATCTGCTGGATCATCTTCACACTGACCTGCTTTTTCCAGGAAAACTGCTGCTAAATGGGGCTAATGTGAAAATTAAACTTACTTGCAACAAAGATGCTTTTTGCTTAATGACAGATGATATAGGCAGGCCAATTGTATCAGTTTCCCTTTTTGTAAAGAAGGTGTGTCACCAGGAGTCTGGTTGGGTCACACAGAAGCTCTAATGACTTGCAATGCTAAATACCCTGTGGACCATGTAAGCATGAAAGTGTTCAGCATCCTAAGAGGAAGCTGTGTCTCCAAATGAGGAGAATCTCTTTCTGGCCAATTACCCAAATAAGCAGTTATAGGTGCATTTGATAATGATTCTTTCAGTGGAGTTACAACAAACTCTTTTAATTTTAAACATTATGACATCAATTTTGCTGCACTGTACTTGGATGGAGAGCAGAAACCAACAAAACAATTCCCAACCAGTTTTGAAGATGGAAATAGTATCAGAAAATACATGAGTTTGGTACAGACTTCTGGCAAGCATATGAAAGACCAGTCTTTTAATCAAGTGTGAGAAATATGTGAGAGGTTACATGCTTTTTGCATTTGACCTTATTCCAGACCAGGAAGGTATGGATCATTATTCTTTAATCAAAACTGGGAAGTTGAGAGTAGAAGGACAGGTTGCTTGCCTGTAACTAGAGTTCTTTGAGTGGTCATCTGTGCACTCACACAAATGGGTTGTCTGGGCCTGCGCAGAGCAGGCTTCAGAACATTTTAGAGCTCTAGGCCTAGCTTTTTGATGGGAACCCCTTCTCCTGAGGCTATGTAAGGCCCCTGGCACCATTGCCACTTGTTCTTTGGACTGCCGCGGCATCCTTGAAACAATGGATATGACATGACATACAGTGGGGAGTAAGGGCGGGGTTGTGTGAGTGCACAGATGACCACTCGAAGAACTCCAGTTACAGGTAAGCAACCTTCTTCTTTGTGGTCTCTGTGACTCTCACAAATGGGAGACTAGCAAGCCGTGCATCAGGAGGAGGGAATGCCATGCACATTAAAACAGAACCCAGCATAAATCTAACAAAGCGATTCAAGAACACAAGCTAGGCAGGGGTGCAAAGAACATAGTAGTTTTCTTGCACAAGGTTGAACAGGTCATACAATAAATCAGTTATGTGAATTCACTGAACCACAGAAAACAATACAGCTCTACCACACTTGGTGCCACTAGAAAAGCTTTGGTCAACTTTGTAATGAGATATAAACGTAGTGGGCTGTGACCAAGTAGCAGCTCTACAAATGTCATGAAGGGGAACTCCCCTAAGGAATGCTGCAGAAGCTGATAAAGCTTTGGTGGCATGGCTTCTTAACTGAACTGAGAGATCCTTCCCAGCAAGTTCATAACAAAGTCTTATTGTAGAAGCCACCCACTTAGAGAGTCTTTGGGAAGAAACAGGAAGTCCTTTCTTAGTTGAAGATTAACAAAGGAAGAGTCTCTGAGATTTTCTGCATTCAGCTGTGTGTGGAATATAGAAAGCAAGTGCATGCCTGACACTTAGAGCATGCAAAGTTTGTTCCAAGTCTGAAGTAGGATCTCAAAAAAAGGCAGGAAGAACAATGCCCTGGTTGAGTTGAAAAGCCAACACAACCTTAGGTAGGAAGGATATGTCAGGCTGGAGAATCACTTGATCTCGATGGAAACTCAGGTAGGGATGGTCCACTCGGAGAGCACAAAGCTCGGAGGCACTCCTGGTTGACGTTATGGCAACCAGAAAGTCAGTCTTCCAGGAAAGCAGTCTGACATCACAATCAGCCATGGGTTCAAAAGGACACTTGGATAACTGGGACAAAACAAGAGCCTGGTGTCAGTGGGTAAATGGGAAGATGGAGGTGCTTGTAACCCTGTAGGTACTTGCGTACCAGTGGGTCTGTGAAACATGATGATCTTCCTTTCTGCTGAAGTCGTGAAGAGATTGTAACCAGGTAACATCAGATCAAAGCCAGAGAAAGGCCGATGTCAGAAAGAAAAGAGAGGAACTTGAGGAGGTGGATGGTATCAAAACAATCCATGTCCAGACCTCAACATTGAAAAAAGCCCAGGAATTTTCTATATTTGTACTTGTATGATTGAACTGTTGATGGTTTATAGGCAGCATTGATCACTTGTCAGATGGAAGGTGGCAAGGAAGCTAGTGAAGTAGATTCCATGCTGTTAGTCTGAGACTGTCAATGTCGGAGTGGTGAACCTTGCTGCCTGTCATGCCCTGCCTCGGAGACCCTGACAGAGAGAAGGAAGATTCTGAGTCCAAGGCATAAGCTTCCCCAGAGGCAGGAGCTTCCCCAGAAGCTTGCCCAGAAGAAGAAGATAATAGACAACAACAGGGGCCTGAGCAAGGAGAACAAATAGAGGATGAGATAACAGAAACACTTACCCTGCAAGACAGACGATGGCAGAGGGAGGGGCTGTGCTACTTGGTGCCTTTAAGTAGCAAGCAAGCCCTAATGAAGGAACACCTGTGGTGACAGCATCAATAGATAAAAGGATTTCAGCTGGCCCTTCCTCCCAGGGTCAGTAACTGGTCTCTTTGGTCATGAAACTCTACACTGGTCTCTTGCATCTGGATTACCTGGAAACTGCCTGTTTTGACTACAAATTGGACTTGACCTTTGGATTTGTTTGCTTCAGGACCTATGCTCTTGTGTGAGTAAAAACTGTGCTGCTGTTCTTGATTAATTACCAGCTCTGTCCAGGACATGACACCACCATTCAAAGTCAAAAGGTTCAGTTGGTTTGGCAGTCTCAGGTACCAGTGCCTTGATATTATCAACAATGGGGCAAACCATTGCTGCTGAGGCCACCATGGTCTTATTAGAATCCTGGAAGCCCTGTCATGTTGCATCTTTTCAAGCAACCTGGTGATCATTGGAAACAGCTGAAACAGAAAGAGATTTGGTCCCATCCAACTGAAAGTGAATGTGTCTCCAAGAGAGTGTTTCCTGGTTGGGTCTCTTGAGCAAAACAGATGAGACTGTTTATTTGATGTTGATGCAAACATAGAATCATAGAGTCGGAAGAGACCACAAGGGCCATCCAGTCCAACCCCCTGCTATGGAGGAAAACACGTATCAAAGCATTCCCAAAAGAAGGCCATCCAGCTTCTGCTCAAAAAACTCCAAAGAGGAGATTCCACCATACTCCAAGGCAGCATATTCCACTGCTGGACAGCTCTGACTGTCAGGAAGTTCTTCCTGAGGTTCAAGTGGAATCTCCTTTCCTGCAGCTTGAATCTATTGTTCCTTGTCCTAGTCTCTGGAGCAGCAGAAAACAAGCTCTCTCCCTTGTTGCCATGACATCCCTTCAAATATTTAAACATGGCTATCATGTCCCCTCTTAACCTTCCCTCCTGCAGACTAAACATTCCCAGCTCTCTAAGCCATTCTTCATAGGGCATGGCTTCCAGACCCTTCACCATTTTGGTTGCCCTCCTCTGGACATGTTCTAGCTTTTCGATATCCTTCTTGAATTGAGCTGACCAAAGGAAAGAACACTAAACTGGTATGCACATTTCCCAATGGCAAAGGCAAGGAAGTGTCTGTGATATGGGCGAATCGCTACATGGAAATACACATCTTTCAAATTGAGAGTCATGAACCTATGTCCTTTCTGTAGGAATGGGAGAATATCCTTCAGGGTGACCATCCAGAACTGACATGGATGAATGTAGCGATTGCTGCGTCGAAGATCCAGAATGGGTCAGACAATTCTATCTGTTTTGGATACCAGAAAGTAACAGGAGGTGAAACTGTTGCGTAGAGCTCGGAATGGAATTTGCTTTATCGTACCTTTGTTGAGAAGGATGCGTATTTTGTCACAAGGGGACTTGATGGTCAAGTCACACGCACACAGCCCAGTACTGGAAGGTTGGCAAACTTGATTGCATAGCTCTTTGCCACAATATTGAGTACTCACAAATCCATTGTGATTGAGGCCCAAGCACTCAGATAATCTTTCAGTTTTGAGCCAAAGTAAGGGCCTGGCAATGGGTATTCTCTTTGACATTGACCTCAAGGGCATGGTTGTCAATGTTGATATTGATGCAGAGGTCATGTTGGTGTTGATGTCAGTGGACACAGTGTTGGCGATATCATCTGGATGAAATGGAGACAATCTTGTAGCAGCGTCGAGCAAGGTCACAAAATTGTCCTGGAAGTAGTCAAACTTGCAGTTTAGATGAATCCGACTTCTTTTTGAATTGGATCTTGGGCTGTTGTATGGGCAGCCTCCGCATCTGCCGATGGGAGGAAGAAGCCTGAGAAGAACATTGTGATGTATAGGGACTGTATTGTCATTGAGAAGCAGAACAGCATCAACAGCATTTGTACTTGTATGTAGATTGTTGAGGTTGCATTCCATATTTCTTTACACTAGATTGCATTTTATGGGTATGCTCCAGCTTCTTATCTGTGGAAGTGTTAGGTCAGGTAACTTGCCAACAAAGACCCTCATCTTGTCCCACAAGAACTAGTCATATGCTGCCATCCATGCAGCATAGTTGGAGATCTTAAATATGAGAACAGCGTTAGAATAATTCTTTCTTCTGATGGAATCGAGCTTCTTCTCCTCTTTGTCTGGTGAACTGATATGAAGGCCCTGTGAGGTTTTGGATTGGGCAGCATCGACTATCATGGAGTTAGGCTTCAGATGACTTTGAAGCCATTCCTCCTTAGTGTCAATTACCTTATACAGGAATCCAGTCTTTTAGTAGTGGCTGGTGCTGAAGAAGGAGAAAGCCAAGCCTTCTTGAAGACATGGAGGAGATAAGAGAGAAGCAGAAAAGCTGAAATGGAAGGAGCCTGTTCTTGAGGCTGATGGTAGACCAGGTGATCAATGGATTCCTTTGACACCTCAGTGGTGAAGTTGAGATTCTTGGACATATGAATGACCAAGTCTGAGAAGGTCTGAACATCATTGGAAGGGGAAATTGATTCCCCTTGAAAGACTGAAGGATTAGGTGGCTTCTCAGCACTACGGGTACACGACTCACTGAACTCAGAAGAGGATGTCAAAGAGAAGCACCAAGAAGTAGCCTCAGGTGAATGGGTTTGAGGAACACGAAACTGTATCTCTGCCATGGTTGGCAAAGTCGATGCTGGCAGTTGATTGGTCATGGCCTCAGAATGATGGCTGGACTGCTTGCACTTGGGTGACGTAGAGCGCCTCGACTCCAAATGGGAATGCACTGAGAGGGTGCGATGATGGCGAGAAGACAAATCATATGGATGCCATCTTCTCTGCTTATAGTGAGGAATATAATGTTCCTCTGACAAATACGATGCCGAAGAACCCAAGGGTGATTAAGAAAAGTAGGTTCTTCAGTGGGTATGTCTTGATCTATGCAAATGACGGAAGTGACTCAACAATCACAAACGGGATTGTGATCAAGATGCAGTATGCCGATGGTTTCAACAGTGGGAATCTCGATGTCGATGACAGTCAGGTCTCAAGGGAGATCGTGATTGACGTGATCTTGATCTCGTGCCACGTGAACGAAGAAGTTGAGAGGTAGGTGCAGACTGAGCTGGTTCCTTCTAAGACCTAGGTGGGGTTGAAGGCCGAACATCCAGAGAAGATAGTTGTTCCAAGGTGACCTTCACAGTGGTAACCTGGAGAGGAACCTCCTGTCGAGGTAGTGTGGCTCCAGGGATTTCTCCTTCTGAAATAGCAGGAGAGGTGGAACTGGATGGAGTGCACCTCAGTTGATCAAGGGAGGCCGCATCTAATGGTAGATCTTGCTGAGTGAGGAACGTAGATGGTGGAGAGGACAGAAGAGGAATCGTTACAACCAAATAATGCTGAATGGTGGTAGATTCTGCAGAGCAGAATCCAACTTTTTATTCCGTCTCACTCTTGCAAGCTCCTTCTCTATTGAGTAGCCTGGTGTAGGTGGTGCCAGCTCGGAGGTCTAAGTCAGAGGCCTAGTTAGTGCTGAGGCCTGGTCTTTAGCCGGGAGAGTCGAAGCTTTCCAGTCTCGATGTTTCTCTTTTGATGATTTAGTCATTGATTTCTTTGTGGGTCAGGCTGCAAAGTTCCCTTAGATGTTGAAGATGAGGTTGAGGGCTAGAAGGCCTTTTCATACAGGAGATACTGAAGTCTCACCTCCTGATTCTGTCTTGTCTGCGGGGTGAAGGCCTGACAATGGGCACAGGCTGAAACATTATACCCCTCATCTAGACAGACCCACCTCAAGTGACCATTGCAATCAGGAATCTTCGTGTCGCAAGTTCTACAGTGTTTAAAGAAGGCTATCGATGCCATAAATTGAGGGTAAGTCCGGAAGCAAAGTCAAGTAATGTAGTCAAAGTCAAACAAACCGAGAAGACAAAAGTATCAAACTGTATGAATGCTCTGAAAGCACACTGACACAGTGGAAAGGAAAAGAACAAGTGGCAATGGTGCCAGGAGCCTTATATAGCCTCAGGGGAAGGGGGCAGGGTTCCTGCCAAAAAGTTAGGTTTAGAGCTCTATAATGTTTTGAAAACTGCTCTGCGCAGGTGCAGATAACCCATTTGTGTGAGTCCCAGAGACCATGAAGAAGAATTCCAGTTTGCCAGATCCCTGCCCACCAAAATAAATATAGTCATTTATGGTATTTTTGACAATGTTATAGAGTCAATCAAGGGAGAAATGTCCTTTTTCACTATCTGTACAATGGACAGTGTGCAATTAACCCACATCCTTTCTTCAAATTCCTACACTTGGAAGCTATTCTATGGAATTTTCTCTTGTGACATGCTCCCTAGAGAGAAGCTGCTACAAAGGCCTGTTTATCTAGTAATCAACACCTACCCTCACAATCTCCCTGAGGAACATTAGCTGGCTATCTACTTAATGGAAGAAAAGACTGGTAAATTTTTTTACTCTTATGGACACCCTTCAGATCACTCTCGCTTTCCTAAAACCATCATCAAATTATAAAGAAAAAAATGCCAGCAAAACTGTGCTTCCATCCAGAAAGGTGAAAGACCCAAACTTTGTGGTTTGTGGAGACACTGTGTTTTTTTTCAGTAGTACCACTGTAAAAGACTGACATTTAAAAGTATTCGAGAATTACATTCTCATGATTTGCAAGGAAATGATGGAATGGTGATAGAATTTATAAAAACAAAGAGGAACATGTCCAGACTTGTCTCAAGCATGTTTATTTTTCTTTTTTTATTATTTTTTAAAAAACACTCCATCTTTCTATATTAAAAAAAACACAACTATACACACTTTTTTCAATCCTAATATCATTCCCTCTCCCCCTCTTTGTTTCCCCCCCTTATTCCATAATTTGCGTTTTCCCCATATTATATACTATTTCATATTACTCTGTCTCAACCTATTTTACATGAAATATCTTATTCTTAATGGTCATCACATACATTATAGTTTACACAGTATATATATATATATATCAGTAAAAAAAACTATTGCCTATAATTTTAAATTTTATCCTCATCCTTTCTCTTTCAGCATTTCATTTAAAACTCTTTATCTATCTTTACTTTTGACCCATTCCATCATGCATCTCCATTCTTTTTCAAACTGTTGGATTGATTTCCCTTTTAACAAACTTGACAGTCTTTCAATTTCTATCATTTCCATAACTTTAACTCTCCACTCATCTGTTGATGGCTCTGTCTTCACTTTCTAATGTTGGGCATAACATAATCTTGCTACCATTATCAAGTAAAGAACTACCATCTTGTTCTTTCTTAGATCTTTTTGGTTCCTGATTATATTTAACAAATACATTTCTGGAATTATCTCAAATTTTAATTTTAATATCTTAGAAAGTATATTATGGATTTTTTCCCCAATTTTTTTAGCAGTTTGGCAGGTCCACCACACATGAAAATGGGTACCTATAGCATTTTCACATTTCCAACAGACCCCCATTTCCATTTTGCATTATCTTTGCCAATTTTTGAGAGCTCATATACCACAGATATAATTGATAATAACTTTCTCTCAAGTTCAAACACAGGGTAAATTTAACATTGACTTTCTATACCCATCCATTTCTCAGTTTCTCTTTGGTGACCTATAATTTGGGCTCATTTTATTGTTGTTTCTTTAATCTGTTCCTGCTCCATCTCTCATGTTAAAAGCACTTTGTAAATTTTTGATATTGCTTTTGTTTGATGTTCAGTCAAAAATTAATCTAATTTTTCTCTCTCTCTCAATTCCAATTAATTTAATGTCCATTTTAAATCTATCCCTAACTTGCCTGTATGGGAACCATCTCTCAAGCATGTTTTAACCTGTCCAGGGATGTATAACCTGCAACGATTTTCACCAGGGTTCTTCCCAATAAACAGGCCTTCTAGGAAGGGTTTTAAAAGTTTTTGCATGTATCTTGTTCCTTTTATCTCAAAACAAAACAGTCAAAGACAACAAAATAAGAGTTATTATTTATTTCTGTTTCTGAAAAGCATTCCCAGAATCGTAAGTGGAATACTTGTCTGTCTCTGTTTTTTCAAAGTTTGGGTATGTGAACTAGACCTGGTGTGGCATCATTTGGATTCTTTAGGGTGTCCAAAACTTCTCTGCTGGCAGGATTCCCCACTACAGAAGTTGGAACATTCTGCCCTGGCCCTCATAACAACATCCTCTCCTTTTGGTGTGCATTTGGTTGATAAGTGTGTCTGAGTAATCCCCTTGACCAAGTCAAACATATTGGAACCAACTACTGGTTTCCCTTTATAGACAAATGAAACTTTGGAAGAGGAATACAGTTTTGCTTTATTTTGTTTAACGATACCTTTGCTTTATTCTTGTATCTAGCAGGCAGGCTTTCCATAACTGCTGTTACCCTGATTTCTGGGGGTCCCGGGAGGGACACCTAATTGCGCTCTCAATTCTATAAGTTGGGGAAATTAGCCAAGAGCACAGCCTAGCAATATGAGATGCAGGGTAATGTAACAGCATCTTGTAGCCCTATGTTTACAGGGTCAGGCCGAGTCAAGGAGCACACCAAAGTGGAAATAATAAATCATAGAATCATAGAAATGTAGAGTTGGAAGAGACCACACGGGCCATCCAGTCCAACCCCCTGCCATGCAGGAACACCCTCAAAGCACTCCCGACAGATGGCCATCTAGCCTCTGCTTAAAAACCTCCAAAGAAGGAGACTCCACCACACTCCGAGGCAGCATATTCCACTGCCGGACAGCCCTGACCGTCAGGAAGTTCTTCCTCAGGTTCAGCTGGAATCTCCTTTCCTGCAGCTTGAATCCATTGCTCCTTGTCCTGGTCTCTGGAGCAGCAGAAAACAAGCCCTCTCCTTCCTCTACATGGCATCCCTTCAAATATTTAAACATGGCTATCATGTCCCCTCTTAACCTTCTCTTCTGCAGACTAAACATACCCAGCTCTCTAAGTCTATCCTCATAGGGCATGGCTTCCAGGCCTCTCACCATTTTGGTCACCCTCCTCTGGACCTACTCCAGCCTGACCATGTCCCTCCTGAATTGGGGTGCCCAGAATTGGACACAATATTCAAGATGAGGTCTAACCAAAGCAGAGTAGAGTGGTACCAGTACCTCCCTTGATCTAGACACCATACCCCTATTGATGCAGCCGAGAATTGCGTTGGCTTTGATATTTTATTAAATGATATTTTATTAAAATACAAGCAAACAGTGTATGCAGCACACACACAGATAACTAAGGAAATAAAGGTTGGAGTGGGAGAGAGGGATTTTTAGAGGAGTTGTTGGTTTGAGTGATACTTCACCTGTCCTGAAGCCCAGTTGGAAGTGGAGAAGCTGGGGAGCGTGGATCTCAGCACGTGGAGTTGAGGGGAAGGCTCGCTGGACAAAGTGACAGCAAGACGAGATGGAAGCCAAGAGCGATCCAAGGAAGTGCTCAAAATCAGGGGTTCTTATAAGGAGAATTGTGACCGCAGGCTAGTTCGTACTTGAGCAAAACAGTGAGTTTTGGGCTGGAGACAAAGCCTCCGAAAGGTCAGAATTTGAATGATTGAGTTATAGCCGAATTTATCAATAGAGTGGCCAGTATGCAAATATAGAGTGCTTGAGCGTTGTATAGTCAGCTCATCAAGCTGCCAGTGCGGGGCAGAGGATCTTTTGTAAGTTGCGTGCATACTTAATAGAGGTACTTGTCTTGAGGTCTCCTGAGGCTGTGAGTTGGCTATTTCTGGCCTGCCTGTATTGTTTTGGACTATTACGGCGATTATCGGCCAAGCCTATATGCGTGCTTGTCTAGGGGCCTCGCAAGCACGTGGAGGGGACAGAAGGCCAAATTACTGATATCAATAGATACCTTTTAATATCCCACAAGCTTGGGCTAGCCAGGGCAGTAACACTGCTTGGAAGAGTGACTCAGCGGGGTTTTCCAAAACATTTTGAGATGCCCACTGTGGGTGAGGTAGAATCAGATTTAGGCCTTCTTTTACTGCCTCCTTCTGTCTGAGATGAGTTAAATACTTTTGAAGCAAACTATCATATTGCTTAGCTTTTTTATATTCTGTTAAGTCAGTCCTGTGAAGAATCCTCTGTATCTCACACCCAGAGTATAGATGGTCTAAGTTCTGAAGTTTTCTTCCTTAGGAAATGACTCCTTTTATTTATCTCACTGATGAATAGGGACCAAATGCATCTTTTGTGCATATTCCATTGCTGCTTAGTTAAAAGGCTCATGAAAAGTTGAAAGGAAACAGCAAAGCTTAACAATGGTAAAATAATAATAATAATAATAATAATAATAATAATAATAATAATAATAATGTATTTCTTACCTAGCTATCCCTAAGGCTTGAGGTGGAGTGCAACATAAATTAAATACAATTAAAAACACACAAAAAAATTAAAAACACGTTATAGACTAAAATACACTAAAAATTCATAAAACCATTTAAAATACAAATATATCATCATTAAAATACATCATAATTAAAAATAAACTGAGTAGAGAAGAGATAGGTCTTCAGTATTTTTTTTAATTCAGACAGTATATTTTTTAAAAAAATGGTTTTAATTTTTTGTTGTTAAAAACACAAAAAGTAAATACATAAAACTCATTCACAAGTCATTACATTCTACATATATCAACTTCCTCCTAACTGATCTTTGTATAAAAACAGTCTATGAATTTCATGTCTGTTTTTCAATATTTAAAACACTGACTTTATCCCACATATATTGAAGAGTTTCTTATCTTATATAAAAACTCCATTTCAATATTACTTATATTTATTTTATATTTATGGATAGTCTAGTTTTATAGCATCATATTTCTTTTTCTTTCTTTATATCTCATATTTATTTTCATTTCTTTAAATCTGCTGTCACCAATTCAGCCCATTCATTTTTCAAGTAAGATATTAACTCTTCAATTCTATCTCTAATTCTTCAATTTTGCCCACTATGTTGTCCATATTTTCTCTTTACTTTTTTTTCCATTCAGAAGATTTCTGTATAAGCAGGCTTCTCATCGCCACTTTAGCAGTAGCCCATACAAGTGAAACGTCCACTTCATTTTCCAAGTTCATCTTAAAAAATTCTTCCAACTCTTTCTTACCAAATGCATATACAAAATGCAAATACAAAATTGCCATCTTCTTTGCATGGAGTGAAATTTAAAGGGTACAAGTACTAAATTATGATCAAAAAGGAATTTGTAAATATATCTGCTTTATACAAATTATTGAGAAGTATTTTAAGAATCCACATCAGGTTGATCCTGAACCAAGATTGATGACAATTAGAGTAAAAGTCTTTCACAGTAGGTTTCATAAATCTCCAGGCATTGACCAATTTTAATTCTTTGGCTAACTGGAAAATTTCTAAGACTTCCAGTTCTGCTATGGCTGGGTGAAGTGAAGCCTCTCTGCAGCACTGTCAGGGAGACTTTTCACATCATGTGACAGGAGTCGGTCCAAAATCATAGTGGACCACAAACAATCTCATTTGATATAGTGAAATTCAATTTGGGGCTACAGAGATCCAATATCTTCTTCAAGCTTTGGAAATTGCATCTGTTTGGTGGCAGACCCAGAGTGGAGAAGAAGAGGGGATCAGAGCAGCCATTGCCCCATGAGCACAGCCGGTACTTTTTTCTCAGTGTAAGCTCCGCTGCAGAATTTTTAATTTGACTGGACTGTGCCTTTGGAAGATAGCAGATCTTTGAGGAATTGACTCTACCATGATGTAACAGCTATCATGGATTATTTTGGTAAGCAGCACATTTGGTTATATATGAATCAAATCAGGACCCCTTGAACTTTTAAAGCCAATTCTACCCGAGGGGGAATGGATCTGAGGAGCCAAGGAACTGAGGAAAAGAGACAGAAAACTGAGCGAGATTTGACGTTTCTGATAGACTTTGATGATTTTGAAGAGTTGGATTAACTTCCCAGACGTTAAAAGAGAGGGAAAAGAACTGATGGTGAAGGTAGCACAACTCATGAGGAGGAAAACCTTGGTGGAGCGGTGTGTGGGGAAGCTGTATTCGGACTGAGCTAGAATAGAGTGGTGCAGCAATGGATCTATCAGGATCATCCATGTTTTTGTGTATTGGAGGACTGCTTTGGATAGACGAAGTGTTTGACTGACCCCTCAAGAGGAAGGCTACTCGCTTATTGACTTTTTGATTTCTTGTATTTGATGGTGGAAGTAGCCACATGCTTTACAGACAATCTAAAATGGCAACGATCTCAGAGTAGGGAAGAGAAAAGTGAATGATGACATTCTGACAGAGGCCCTTCTAAACTGCCTATAATAGCGAACTGACTAACCTGATTTACTTGGATTCCCATTACTAAGAAGTGCATGTGTCTTAAAAGAGATGTGAAAGGACAGCAACAGCAACAGAATACTAAAAGGCTGAAAGAGATCACTCCACTAAATTAATAAGGATAGCCCTGATTTTTTTGGGAGGGGTTATAATAACTTAGATGTCAAGCAATTAATTAAGCCTACTCATACATAGTCATTTATAAATATTTTACAACATTATACGGATATTATGGGAGTCTGATTTACCCAGGGAGACACACAGATTTATATTGATTTGATTGACTTGTATTGACTTAAGACTATCTATTTACTTGATTTATATCGATTTAAGTCTAGCTATCTATATAGTATAGGATTAGATAAAAATTTAATATCAAATTTTTACTTATATTAGCGTACAACATAAATGAGAAAAATATTGCATCTACAAATCTAATTTAAACAACTTCTCTTTTTTTGTCTTCTTTGCTTTCTACTTGCCTTTTCTAAAAATTAATTAACTGTCTGAGGTACTTTAATATATTTTGATATATATTTATTTATCTTTCCTACCTACTTATTATCATAGGGAATATTTTGATATATATGAATTGATATTGATTGTCTTGAAATTGATTGGGATATTAATATTTATTTATTAACTATGGAAAATTCCTTGACATATATAAATTGATTGATATATTGAATATTTAGGAATTGATTGAGATACCAATATTTATTCAATAATATAGTAGGTACTTCGGTGTATATGATTTAATTGCAATATTGATCTTATTAGAATTAATATATAAAAGATTTAAGGACTGAAATAAAGCAGAACTTCAAGAATGAGCTGAAAGACATAAAGAAATCAATGGAAAAACAGAAAATTTGACAATAACAGCAGTGAAAGTCAATAATTTGGAGGAAGACATCAAAAAGCTGGAAGTGTGAGTTTCTTACATTGGATCATGAAAGGGACTTGGATGAAAGAGCTCTTTTAGAACTTAAAACTTGAGAAAATTGTTTGAAAATAAGAGGCCTAAAAAAGCAGAGAAATGAGGATCTGTATGAAATTCTCATACCTGCCCTTGGTGACTTCATCTAAATGCCTAAGCAACAAATGGAAGGGGAGATAGAATATTCAGAGACAGATCCCCTATTCTTAAAGGAAGAGACTTTCCAAGAGGCGTTGTGAGTAGTTTTGTGAAGAAATCCACTAGAGATAATATAATCGAACAAAGCTTGGGAAAGACATTCAAAACTGGGGATGACAAAAACCCTACTCTACAAGGATATCCCAATAAGAATTCTTTGCAAAAGAAGAGACTACAATTTCTTGACTATCCAGCTGAGAAGGAAAGGAATTCCATATAGATGGTGGAGATGGGAAGGACTATCTTTCTGATTTAGAAACAAATCTTAATACCTTAATTCAGTTCAAGAAGCAAAAGAGTTCAGGAAAAGATTTGAAAGAAGCTTCCAAAATCACAGAAAATCCACAAAAAGAAGGAAAGAGAAGCAAACTTCAGAAGGTGGATTTGAAGAAGGAGAGATTTCACTTCCTCCCTCTGAAGGAGAGCAGGACAAAGAGATTGTATCAGAAGAGGATGAAGAAATGGATGAAGAAAAAAGATCACTTGAAGAGGTGAAACAGAAAGAAGAAAACGAACAGGAGTGAGCAGATAGAGAAACAGAACTAAAGGAACCAGAACTAGTAAAAGTAATAATTATAGTAATAACAATAATAATAATAATGTTTAAAAAAATATGAATTTTAAAATCTTATTTTGGAGCATCAAAGGGCTAAACACTCTGAAGAAGAGGAGGAGAAGATTCCATTTTCTTGGGAAGAAAAAATATGATATAATTTGTCTACAAGAAATAAGAATTTAAAAAGAAAGAGCAACCTTGATTTGTAATAAAAGATTTGGAACAGAATTTGCATCAGTGACAGACAAGAAAAAGAAAGGAGGTGTAATATATGTTAATGACCATATCAATGCACGAGAGATATTTAAGGGCAAAGAAGGCCACTATATAGGACTTGAAATTAACTAGCAGAACCAAAGAATATTGTTAATGGGTATTTATGGCCCTTACAATAGAAAGGATAGATTCTACAGACATCTGGAGGCACAGATAGTGGAACATGATTGTGATCAAATAATTCTGGGAGACTGGAATGGCATAATAGATTTGCTTGTTGATCGAAAATCAGATAGGACAATCAAGAAAAATCAAGGGAAACTATCCAGATCATTTGGCAAAATGTTAACATATTTAGAGGTTATCTATGTCTGGCGTTACTTATATGGCAGATCTGAAGAATTTACTTTCTTCTCAGAGTGCCACGCTTCATTCTCAAGATTGGACATGTTTTAATCCCAGAATCTTGAGTTTGTGAGCTCTAGTTATCCAGGACAAGACAGCTAAGCTGAAGTACACTGAGAGTGGTTGAAACTTCTCATAGATAATTTGGGGGTGTCCAAGGGGGTAGCTTTTAGTTTTGTTGACATAGGAATACCGGCTGGTAAATTTATTTATCTCCTCACTCTCTTTAGCCTTAGCTTCAGCAAGAAACTGTTTGAGTTGATCATTTATCTTTAATTGATTTCTCCACTCATGTTCCCAGATTGTTGTGACCTCAAACCACAGGCTTTAAAGTTCAGAAACCATTTTCTGTGTAAAATTGTAAAGAAACACATATGTTTTTCCCATCAGAGGGTTCCAGTCCTGTGGAAGTTAATGTAGGATGCAACCATGCCAGTAATATTCATGAAATTCAAAAGTTGTTTATTATCTGTAACAGCATAGCCATTAAGAAACTCTTTGCTAACTTTGATTTTCCCCACCCTTTGGGCCATGATTAATTTGAATGTTTCATTTTCAAAGTATGAAAGCCAATGGATTGCAGGGCTTGAGAGGCATTTACAGTTATTATGGTACTTATCAGGCTGTGGGATTGCAATTTTACCCTCCTCCAGAAACATAAACCTGTACATTGCAAAACATACATTAGCCAGAGGAGGGTGCTGTGGCTACCTTATCTTTCTGCCTTGTCACTGTCCTCTTGCATACTTTTGTTACTGCCCTGGCTAGCCCGAGCTTGTGGGATATTAAAAGGATATCTGTTGATATCAAGAATTTGGCCTTCTGTCCCCTCCACGTGCTTGCGAGGCCCCTGGACAAGAACGCACACAGGCTCAGCCGATAATCGCCGTAATATTCCAACACAATACAGGCAGGCCAGAAATAGCCGACTCGCAGCTTCAGGAGACCTCAAGGCAAGTACCTCCATTATGTATGCATGCAACTTTCAAAAGATCCTCTGCCCCACGCTGGCAGCTTGATGATCGAACTATACAATGCTCAAGCACTTCGCGTTTGCATACTGGCTATCCTATTGACAATTTGGCTATAACTCAATCATTCAAATTCTGACCTTTCAGAAGCTTTGTCTCCAGCCCAAAATCCATTGTTTTCCCCAAGTCCGAACTAGCCTGAGGTCACAATTCTCCTTACAAAAACCCCTGAATTTGAGAGCTTCCTTGGATCGCTCTTGGCTTCCATCCTGCCTTGCTGTCGCTTTGTCCAGCGAGCCTTCCCCTCAACTCCACGTGCTGAGATCCACGCTCCCCAGCTTCTCCGCTTCCAACCGGGCTTCAGGACAGGTGAAGTATCACCCAAACCAACAACTCCTCTAAAAATCCCTCTGTCCCACTCCAACCTTTATTTCCTTAGTTATCTGTGTGAGTGTGCTGCATAGACTGTTTGATTGTGTTTTAATAAAACAACATTTATTATTTCAACTTCTGTGTGCTCTTTGACTCGGCCTGACCCCGTAAACATAGGGTTCAAGATCTCGCTACATTACCCTGCCTCTCGTATTGCTAGGTGGTGCTCTTGGCTAATTTCCTCAACTTATATAATTGAGAGCACATTTAGGTGTCCCTCCCAAGACCCCCAGGAATCAGGGTAACACTTTGGTGGATTCATAATTTCATGTCTATATTTGTACAAGCCTGTGCAAGACATCCTGCTGGCAATAAAATGCCAACTCTTTCTGCATATCAGAAGTTTTTGTTTTCTGAATACCATGCTTAAAAGTCTCCAGTTCCCCAGGCTTCATAAACTGCACACTACAATCCTCCACTTTGGGCATCAGGCCAACATAATCCCAATTTTCAAGTGTATTGAAGAAATGAGGAAAATAACCCTTGCAACCATCAAAACCAGCCCTTGCAAGTTTAGCTAGAGCGATGGGAAGATGCTAAGGTGAATCAATGCACTTCAGACCTAGTCCTTTCACTGTAACACATATCAGTTTTCCCTCTTGAGCAATAAGAATCAAAGCCCTTTGAGTTGTGGGCTGTAACTGTGGCACCACCAAACTGACCATCTTTTGTGAAATCAATAAATTCAGATGTGCAAGACTGACTCTGAAATTCCCATGTCTGGCTAGCATTTCCTCCTTAAGTTCCTCACTCATCTCCTTGTTCTTACTATTCCCCTTCTCACTCCTCTTTCTTCTTCTCTTTACTTGATTTGAGACCATATTTAAATACTCTAAGGTTTCCCATTCAAAGGCTTTGGCAAAACAATAATTAGGAACATGCATACCTGTGCATTGATGAGTTTCAATATAAAAAAACAAGTACCAGGTTTAGGTTTGAGGGTACTTAAGGGATTTCATGAAGCACAGGTGTTTTTCATCCTTTTTTAATAATTCCCCAATAAACAATGCATTGCCTTCCTGTATAGCCATTCTTACTATGGTCAAGTTTGATGTAATAGCCATACTTTCCACAAAACTCTTTTGGATCACTTAACTTTTTCCCCAAGGCCAGATTTTTATGCCTCCTTTACCCTACAGTTCAGCATTTTCCTTCCAATTTTTTAAAAAATATCTTTATTAACACAAATTTTCTCTTTATGAAACTACATAAAAGGATTATAACAAAAACATAACACAATAAAAACTTAACACAATATAAACTGAAAAAGAGCACAGACACAAAATACAACACATAAAATAAACAACTACAGACTTAGTTACTTCCAACCCTTCTTGAAATGGGAATAGTAATTAGCATACCAATACTTTTTCTGTTGTTGTTGTGTGTCTTCAAATCATTTCTGACTTATGGTGACCATAAGGCAAACCTATGATAGGGATTTCTGGGGCTGAGAGTGTGTGATGTGCCCAAGGTCACCCCGCAAGTTTCCATGGCCAAGGAGGGAATTGAACTCTGATCTCTAGGGTCACAGTCCAACACCCAAAACACAACACCACAAAGAAGAATGCTTTTTTTTGTTCATTCTAAATATCACATTAATGCACATTGCTTGTCAAATCTCTAACTCCTTTCTGTTGTAAACTCATATTCATAACCTTATTCTTTCCCCTTTATTTCCATTGTCTAAACAAATATACTGTTAACATCTACATTTTTTAAATTTTTTTGAAGGATCTGATGTAATCCTTTTCCTTCTTGAATTTTCAAAATTGCTTTTTCTCTCTTTCTTTGCTCAGTTTACAAACCAACCATTTCCATGGTTATTAGCTGAATTGAAATAATTTTCCTTGCTATATTTCAACTTCTTTCGTATATCTTGCTTTTTCAAGATTTTTATTAAAATTTCCCTATTAGATTGATCTTTTTAAAAGTTCATTTTTTTCTTAAATCTCATCTGTCAAATTTTTTTGTTTTCTCCTTTTCATCTACTCCACACTTTGCTGAATACCCCCATAACAGCTTTGCTCATGTCCCAAACTACAGAGAGTGCAGTACAGTTGTTCATATTTTCTTCAAAAACCTTTTTTAATGTTACATTGACTTTTTGTATAACTCCTTCATTTTTTAATAGAGCATCATTTAATTTCAAATTGAATTGAGTAGATCTGGTTTTTAATGTCATAATGACTGGGTTATGATCTGAAAATGTTTTAAGGAGTATGTTCATCTCCATCAATTCTAGAAAATAAATTATGTCTTTCCAAGTAATACGTAAATTCTCTGGCATTTTCATACAGTACTCTCCATAAGCCCACTAATTCCAAATTTTCTATCAAATTGAAAAAAAAAATTGGGATGTTTTTCTTGCTTCCGTTTTCACTTTATTTCCTTGTCTATTCAATAGGGGATCTGTGACTCCATTCCAATCTCCCATAATATATTACTTTCACACTAGAATTCCAAAATCTTTTCCAGTAATTTCTCATGAAAATATTGTTTTAAAAAGGAGCATAAATTTCCAGAAATATTGTCTTTTCCCCTTATATTCATACATCAACAGCCAGTGATCGACCATCTGAGACTTCCCAATTTTTTTTTAATTTAAATTTGGTTTGATGTATAATACCACTGCTCTTTTTGTTCAAATGTCATTTCAAAATTTTCTCCTAATTTATTATTTTTCAAATATTTTCAATCTTTTTTCAGCTATATGTGTTTCTTGTAAACAGATAACATCTAATTTCTGTTTTTTCCAAATATTGGGTTTTTTTCCTTTTTGGCAATACAGTTCCTTATACTCTATGTATCTCTATGTTGTTAAAAGTTCAACAAATCATGTCCTATAGAGCCACACAAGATGACACTTCCTTATCTGTCTGTTAAGGCAAATAATGTACAATTCCACTTTCCTATGGTTGTTCCTCTAATTAATCATGTTAATTCTTCACATTTAATTTTTAAAAAATCTTTCAGCCATTTGTTAAAATGCACCTCCTCCTTCAGCTGTTTGCTTTCAAAGTTATCCAATATGAAAATTTGGGGGGGAGGGGATGATTTTCGAGAGGAAAGTTAAAATTAATCTTAATTCACAGTTGTAAATGTTGTAATTCTTGAAGTTTTAGAAACATAATGTCTTGAAGCACTTCTTAATTGCCTTGTAAATCACTCAGGATGTTAAGAAATTTGGTTTCATGCTGCTTAGACTATGTAAACAGATGTGATGTGTGGTAGTTTATGGCTGACTGCCACTGATCTCCGGCACTTTCAGAGCTCCTCAGCAATCCCAACTGGTTCCGAGTAGATCAATGCCAGCCTTTAAATTCTCCATTGCAGGGGAATGATTTAAAGCCTGTTCCAATTATCTTAAACCAGTTTCTCCAACATATTGTGCCCCATCCTTAGCAGAAGCACTTCAGAGCACAACCTCATGGCACTGAGAGCTGAACCAGAAATTCTCTCCCTCCAAGAAATAATTAACATCAATTAAAATTGCAACTTAACAGATCACACACAGTTTAAACACCACTTCCTATCTCTTGCTTATACAAGTTATGGGAAACAAAATATTCTTACATACACCATAGGAATCTGAGTGGGCTTTTTTCATTTTGCAACGGAAAAACATTCACATCATCATTAGCTCAAATGCAAAATACATGGTGGGATAAATTACAAATTAATTTCCCAGTTGGTTTGTCCATCTTCAAATGTTGTCACCATCACTGATTGAAAAAATCTGCTTGGCAGCATCAACTGAAGTTCTTTGAAGGGAACTAAGGACGTGGGCCACCTTTTCTTCCATTTCAATCTGAACTCTTGAAGAAATCTGTTGTAGAAGTAAATACGCTTTTTGATTGATATATGTGGGTGTTTCTCCACACACCATATTCAAAGATGCTTTATGTCTGCTCTTGCATGTTCTCTTAAGGATGTTGCTTAAAATGATCCACTCTCTCACACACAGAGCATGCACATAATCCTCAGTTTTACTGGTGAACTTTGGATCATGACTTAGCATGTCTTCCTACAGTCTGTCTGTTAAAACTAACCATGTGCCATTCTATACTTTGGGCATGTCCCAGTATGCTTTCCTTTCTCCTGTATGTTCAAGCTAGCTGTGTTTATTTCATCATTGGATTCAATGAGGCCTCAATCCTGTACGCTTGATCCTCTTTCACATTAACATTTTATAACTCTTCAGGATCAAAGCTCCCGACAATCAACTCCTGGTGATAATCTTTCAACAGGAAGAGCAGTCTCTCTTTGCACTTCTGATGACCTGGTCCACAATAATTACTTCTGTGGTGAAATTCTGTTCATATCCTCTGTCAAATATGCCCTACATGGTCCCCTTTTCTGAATAATGGAAACTCCACTTTGCTTTGACAGTATCTCCATACACTATTTTCCACACTGCTAGAGCACTGGAATCATTAACACCATTGGCCCTAGCTTTAACAGTATAGTGAAAATATTGATCACAACTTTTTAGAAATGGTGGAAGGACACCGATGTAGGTAAAAGTATTATTAGCTGTGAAATACCTCCAAATTTTTGTTATTAAAGTTCTAGCAAATTGTTCCACAACCCCTGCAATTACTTTATTATTGGTGACAAAATTATGAACCCCTTGCTGTTTCAATAGGGTACTTACAGCATTGATCTGTTTGTAATTTTCCAGGTTTTTTTCCATCTTGTCTGAAAATAGTGTCAAAGGCATTGGACACTTCTCTACCAGTTTTGTCCTTTAAAGCCAAAGCTCAGGTATATTTTGACAGAATATCTATTACTGTTAAAATGCATTTGTACTCTTTGTTATACTTAGAAAATTGTTGCATACCAACTAGATCAGCCTGCCATTGAGAATCCATTTTAGATACAACAATCTTGTTTTTCCAAAATCGGTTTTGGTTGGCCTGTGGCATTCAAAGATGATTCTGGGCTCTGTGGAGTGTTGGAAACTTCCATCTTCTAGAGAATTGCTTTTAAATTACTACTGCAATCACACTGGATATCTGAGTCCTTGTCAATGGAATCCATACTCCAGACTCTTGGGCATCTATTTTCACAGTCTTTATACAGCAACTGTTTTCCAGATTGTACACTGAAAGGTGCAACGGGCATAGAAAAGCCCATGGGATCATTATATCTTGGGAAAGGTGGTCCCTTTTGGAGTTTATTTTTCCTGGGAGTGAAAAAACCTGTAAACCTCAGACTGGTGCTCAGAACCTCTATGTTGTCTTTGCAGAAAATGTCTGATCATGCAAGAAAATGGCTGCTTCTCTTCGGTCATACAAGAAAATGGCTGCTTCTCTTCTGGAAATATCTCTCTCTGCAAGCTGCTTTCCTATTGGCCAGTTTGGCTCACATGATTTTTGGGGGGTCTGAAATCAGTTGCTGTTGTTTGAGGGTGGTGAGGTGAGCTCCTAGAGGGGCAGATGACCCCACTGGGGCCAACAGAAGCATGAACTAGAGTTCCCGGAGGGTCACATGACCGAAGCTGGATGCCCTGCCCTAGTACTTCCAGTTCAGGGAGGAGTATCAAACTGATTGTCAGGTGATGATCATTTGACAGGCATCAATCATTTTTGACAGGTTATTAAAAAACTTACTCCTAATATGAGAGAAGCACACAAAAAGTCAACACTAAAATAGAATTAAACTAAGAATAATATTAAAACAATTTAAAGCATACACTTTTAAAAAGACAAAAGTCATTAAAACAAGGTAAAAAAAGAATAAAAAGGACAAAAGTAGTAAAAGCATTTCTAAAAATTACTTGCCTAGTTGGGATTTCTGTATAGTGCTGTTCTATTTTTAACATCTATGGGAAACTTTACAATGAGATCTTCCATTAGCTGATATTTTGAGAACACAGTCTTATTAAGAAATAAAAGATATAATGAATACAAATTATCATGGCTTCAGTTGTGGATTGTGACATTCAAATTAAAAAGAACTTAGAAAGGTCTGAAAATATGTCTGAATACTTTCGGCATTTGGCATCGAATTTAGACAAGCTAACTCACTTACTGAGAAAAAATTTGAAGTGCTCCCAGAACAGCTGTCACGATTGTCACAAGAGATAAAAGATAACTTGATGAAGATGAGGATTTTAAATCACAACAAATGGTTGAAATGATATGCTGGCAACCTGAGCAAAAAGAAAGCAGAATGCAATTGCTATGAGAGATGACTTGGAAATGGTTCAAGGTGATATAAATACACAGAAAGTGATGGAAAAAGCTAATATAGCTGATTTTGGAAAGATTAAAAATACAAGGCATGTCACAAGTCTACAGGTAACCCTGAAGTTGGATGCCCCAAATTATGGAGACTTGACATCATTTTGGAGAGTTTATGACAAGTGGCATGTAAACTTACAGGAAGTTTTGGACTTATCAGTGGACAGACTTCCCAAGAAAAATATTTTTTTCAGCTGGTTTAGACCTGAAGAATTAATGTTTATGTATAAAGATGAAAGACATAGATTATGCATGGTTGCCTTGATAAAAGGCCTTTCAGGATTACTTATACATGATTCTGTTTTAGGGGAAAAGAGAGCATTAAAGGAAGAAATAATTGTTCTGTTGATGGAAATGGCTTATAATTTATGTAAATAGTTAATGATTATTTATATACGATTTTGTTTTTTTGGGAAAATGAAATTTAGAAAGAAGTATAAGATGAAGAAAGGGTCTGATGTGAAAATGATTTATGTTTTATTAAAATGGTTCATGACTACAGGTTATTAGAAATAAAAGTTATGAAGGGTTTGAGGATATTTGATGGAAGGGGTTGAGGATATTCCTTATTGTTAATTCCAGATTTGTTTTTTCCTGCTATCGCAGGAAGAGTAGTTGGAAAATAGTTTTACTTTCTTTGTTGCTTTTTATAAAAAGAATACTTACAATATAGAAAATTATTATATCAAGAACTAATTTTTAATATAGTATAGAATAAGTTACTAATAATTAATAAGTAATTATTAAATTTTAATGTTAATAATTTAGAATGATTAATAATGTACTTAGATTTATTAATTATTGTACTGTAAGTTTAAATTTATTGTGAAGATAAACAATAGGCAACAAATATATACCTTAAATTTAGTTTATGATTTAATGATTAGCTGTTACTGTTGGATTACTGTTCGTTGTTTGCAGCAGGAGTGAGAACCACTTTTTTGGTTATATGTAGTTTTGTGTTATTCTGTATTCTTGTTTGATATTTGTAGTTTTGCTTTGTGAGTGAAGGAAAGACAACCTCCATTACAAACTAGGAGGTAGTCACATACACAGGAGTTCTAGCCCCTCCCGTCTGCGGACTCATGACTCTACCTCACCTGTAGCATCTCTCCCTGGACACTGCCTTATTTGGAAGGTAGTTTGTAATTGGAGAAAACCTCATATTACCTGCCCCTCTGAACATTTCCTTATATGGATGGAACTTTCTGGACATTATCTAATAGGGGCGGGTGGTCTTCAATTGGTGGAAAAATGCTGCAGTGGGTGTGTATGCTGTTTTCCTGGATAAAAAGGCCTTGCCAAGCCTCTGGCCTTTGTCCCGAACCTCCAGCACCCTGCTGCAGCAGATTTATATATTTTTATACTTTTATACTTTTGTACTCAATAAATCTGGCCTCTAGCCTTTGAACCAAGAAACGTCTGGTCATTTGCCTGTTTCTCAGAAGAAGCTGTCCTTCTTAAGGGCGTAGAAGGTGACAGCTTTCTTGTTAATTTACTGTGATGTAGGTTATTTTATAGTCTGCTTTCTTTTGTATTATCTCGTTTAACGTATAGTTATGCAGTGTATTTTTATTTCACTGTTTTTCCTGTTGTTCTTTTTATTATTTAATTTTTTTTTTTTAAAAAGTCTTCATCTGCAAATGGCAGGACAACAAGAAATAGGCCATTCTAGTCTCCCTAGGGAGGGAGTTCCAAAATTTAGAGGTAGGCACCAAAGTTGCCTTAGCTCACCTTCCCTCCAACTATATCCATGAAGGTGGTGAGTCTAAAATAAAACACTCTCCTGGGGAACTCAGGGTCCAGGAAGGCACACAGAGCGAGGCATGGTCTCTCAGGTAGCCTCAACCTAAGCCATATAGGGCTTTAAAAGTCACCAGCGTATTTACCCGGTGTTGCCTGGGATTTTATTTTCTCATAGGTAATACTTGTTAGAAAAATTTGAGATCTTGCATCTCTAACTTCCCAAACTGTCTTGTTACCTTACCTTACTTCAGGAATTAGATGCAGTTGAAATACACAGATTTGATATCTTGTGTCTCTAATTCCCCAAACTGTATTGTTCAGTAACTGTAACTTTTTCCCATATTCCCCAATCCAATTTGCATTCAGAGTTGTTAAGATGCAAAGGTTTGGTTTCTGAGGGAATACACTGTCTTGCTCCTTCTTGCTGCTTGGCCTCATCTCCATAGCACCCAGCCTGCAGACACATAGGGGCGGGGGGATGATGGTGGCTGTTTGCCCCCAGAGGCAATATTTTTGGGGTTCCCCAGCTCGTGGCCATATGCACCACAGCCACACCCCCACGCCATAGCTCCCCCCCCTCCAAGTTCAGCTGCTGTTGGCCTGAGGTCCAGGAGCTCTCTGAATGAGAATTCCAAAGGCCCCTCGCTAAACTGCCAACCCCAGGATTACATAAAATCTTCACAGGCAGCCAACCACGTGAGGTCTTCTCACCTGACACAACCAATCATATGAGGTCTTTGTCTGCCTGACACAGACAAACTCACAAACCTTGACTTTTATATATCAGATAACTGGTACCTTGAATTGTGCCTGAAAACAAACCAGCAGCCAGCAGAGTGTGGTAGCAGGGGAGTTATACAATCTGAATGTAGACTTATCATAAAATGTCTTTCAACCCTGATGAGTACAGAGCCCGATGCAACAAAAATTATTAAATAGGGCAACTGGTCCTTAAAATATGACAGAATGCATGCAATTAAGGAATAACCTATTAGAATGTTTTTTAAGAGTCTCTCTCGTTCCAGTTCCAATTTACTTTCATGTTTACGTTATTTTGTGGTGTATAAATCAGAGTGAACTATAAGGTTCAGAGAATGGGAGAGGAAATGAGCTAATGAAGGGATTATCTACTTCACAAGACAGAAAAAAATGAAATTGAGTTATCTTCTCTCTCCAGCACTTAAATTGTTCCACAGAATGTTAAGTAAGAAATAAACTTATCTTTCTGACTATTCTGTTAAAACTATTTAAAATTAATTATATTTAAAATCAATTATTGCAAAGCAATTTGAAAAAGCCTCAGTAACATAATGAGGTGCCCCAAAGTATATTCAAATCAATGTGATTCAATTTCACAAGTGGAAAAATACTGCTTATTATTTGAAAAGCTCAAGCTTTCAACGTTGGCAGCTGTAAAGGGGCAGACGAGTTTGTATACTTGTATGGGAAAGAGGGGTACTTAGTTTATGAGTCTTTTATTCCCCGCCTCTTGTATCTATTTTCTAGGATCTGGACTGTGATTTGCCGATATCCTATTTTACTTTTAAAACAACCCTGTGAGATTAGGCTGAGACTGGCCATCCGAGTCACTCGGGCATTTGAACTCGGGGTCCCCAGTTCAGAGTCTAGCCGAAGGACAATTCAGCGCTTCGCAAATGAAATGGACGTTAAAACTTTTAAAACATTGCTGTGGCTTCGCTGGCTGAACAACGCACACACGTGAAAGGCCCAGATCTCACTAAGCCATTGGTATAGGAGGGTCGGCATCTGGAAAAGAAAGAGCCATTCGAACAATTTATACCTCTTCGGATTGGATGAGCCTCAAGCACCGCCTTCTCGGGAAGTGGAGGCGGCAATTCAGTTAGGAATTCAGATACTCTCTTGGCACAAGTATTTCTCTCTGGTTTGCTGGAGCGAACCAGCTAGCAGCCTCTCCCTTTTATCTGTTCTGCGACGCAACGGGCTTGCAAGGCGTTGAGGGGAAGCGCACTTGTACGGCAAAGAGTACGGTTCACGTTACCACGGTGATGACGATTGTTTGTCGTTGTCGCTAAGGCGCCGAAGGCTTCGTCTTTCTCTCTGAGGCTCTTCTGTGTTCGAACTACCGGGAAGTCGGTAGCGGGGCGCAAGAAGATTTTTCGTCCTTTGCCCGGTGCCAGCCGAGGCGGCGATCCTGATACGTAGTGGTGGCGGTGGGTATCGGTGTGTGGTGTGCGGTGTGGTGGCAGCCTTCTCGATTGTTAACAAAAGTGTCCACGTAGGACTAGAAGGCCGTCCCCTTTCCTGTCTTTTTTTGGGAGTTAGGTATTTTCATATACTTTTGATCGCATATAGGGTGATTAAAAAACAAACTAACGACACTTCTCACAAGTTTGTCCTGTGTCCCAGGAAGATGCAGGTAATCACTGAAGAGAGAGAGGGGGTCGCCATAAATCAGAAACGGCTTGAAGGCATACAACAACAAATCTATAGAAGCAATTAACAAACAGAGCTTAAATATATATATATAGAGAGAGAGAGAGCATTCTTCACTTGCCACAGATGAAAGTGACCAGCCTGCCCTCCGACGTCCTTAGCAGAGCTCAGAGCTTAAGCATCGCTGAGCTTATGTTGGAACACCCCTGCTGGATAGATTAGATTTCTTAATATCCAGTCAAAGAGACCTTCCTGGCTGAAGTGGGGCTCTTAACTGACTGGTTATGTAATACTGGCCCATATTATGCCATATTGCATTTCTTGGGTGGAATGGAATGGAATGAGGGGAAAAGGTGCTAATAGGAGGGTGAAGAAGTTTGAACTCTGGAAGCATAATGATTCTTCCCTCCTCTGGCCTTTTAACTGGCAAAAAATTAAAGAATGTAGCCTTTGCTTTAGAGGTTTTGTTCCTATTAAGTGCAGGCTTCCCTTGTACCTTTTTTTTTAAACATGAAATTGTATTAACATTTTCCGAAACAATCACTGTTAGTACACAAATGAGGGAAACAAAGAAAAGGGAACATCTAAATGCACAAAAAACTCTATAAACTAACTTATATTTTTTTAAAAAAAGTGAGAAAGAGAAAAAAAAAGCAAAACAAAAAGGAGATGATTCTCCCTTCTTTTAGACAAAGTATAAACTGTCTCCCAAACCTCTCAAAGAGAAATGGAACCTTTTCCCCTTCCCCCTCCCTTACCTCAATTCACACTTTCTTTAAAATACACTCTCCCTCTCTCTCTCTCTCTCTCTCTCTCTCTTTCTATTAACCTAATACCATATTCCTTCTTACTGCATTTAGCCTTCCACATTCCCTAGGGTTAGGGGCACAAGGTCCCCACAAAAGTGGAAAAACCATAAATGTCAAAATGTGTGTGTGTGTGTGTGTGTGTGTCTGGGAAGTGGTCTGAAGCATGGTGGAGAGTGCTGCCACCCAGTATTCAAACCAATTCAGAGAAGGAAAAAGGTTGGCTCAGCATGATGATCCTATACTTCTCTCTTGCCCATCTCCTTCCTTGATTTTCCAGAAAAGAAGCACTTGAGCTGGGGTGGGGGGCAGAGGCTGGAGAAACTTGCAAATATTCAAATCTGTGAAAGTGTAACCTACAAATGTGGAGGGTACAAATGTGCAGACTGTAATATGTTTTATTACAGTATGCTTACTGACTCAAAAGCTTTACATGAGCTCATTTAAGAGCAACCCAGTAAGGAAAGTTTCAGCTTAAACCATCTTTGTAAATCTTGTTTGATGTCATTCCAAATGCTAATATAATTATTCTGAAACAATTTGGAATTCTGCTTACCAAAAGTCACACCTAGATATTTCACTTTTTAGAAATCATAAATCCTGTTTTGTCCAGCAAATATCTTTGATCTTCTTTTGTCATACTTTTGTCAACATGAGTGCCTTATTTTTAATTTTTTTAAACCCTGCTAAACAGCCAAAATCTTTTAATATCTGAAGTGGTGTATCTGTAGATTCTAAACTGTCTTGAAAAAAAAAAATCACTAAATCATCAGCAAATGCCCTTAGCTTAAAAATTTGTTTATTTTCTTTATGGTTATCTTTTCTTCTTGTCTAATGGCTCTCTTCAAAACTTCCAGGATCAAAATAAAAAGTAGTGGTGAGAAAAGACCACCTTGTGTAGTCCCCTTTTGTATATCACAACTTTCAGTTCTATCACTATTTATCAAGACCTTGGCACTTTGAAAAAAAAATGGCTTCCATCCATTGAATGAAATTACGAGTAAATTTCATCTTCTTCAGAGTCTCTATCTTATATGTCCAACTGATGTTATCAAAGGTCTTCTCCACATCAAAAAAAAAAAAAAAAAGTAGGGCTGCCTTTTTCTCATTATAACAATCAAGATATTCCAAAATATCTGTTACACATCTTGTATTATTTCACATAATTCTCTTTGGCAAAAATCCACATTGGTCTTCATGTATTATATCTGTAATATCTTCTTCATCTTTTCAGCTAGAATTAATGTAAACATCTTATAGTCATTATTCAAAAATGAAATGTGTCAATAATATCTAGGATTTGTCACATCTCATTTGTCCTTTGGAATCAATGTAATATTTTCTTGAGACCAACTATCCAGTAATTTATCTGTCATAGTACTTGAGTTCACAAGTTATTGCAGTGGCAAGTACAACTGATCTTCCAGACTTTTATAATAAATTGCAGGAAGACCATGTGTTCCTGGAGCCTTCCCCACCTTCACCTTCTGCCCTGGTTATATACATGTTTAAAATTAATCTATAATTTTCCAAAATAAAGGTAAATTCTATAAATCCAGATATTTGTGAACTTTTTCTTTAGATATATCTTATTTTTTATAAAGTGTCAAGAAAAACATTATTAAAAATCCTCTTAATCTTATAATATAATAATCATTATATTATCGTTAGTGTTCTTCCATTGTTTATCTTTAAAATCAATTTTTTCTCTCTCTCTCTTTTCTCAGCTTATAAGCCAGCCATTTTCCTGGTTTATTTGCCAATTCAAAATATTTTTGCTTAGTAAATTTAACCTTCTATATGTCAAAGACCATAGTCATGGATAATTGTTTCTCTAAGATCTTTATCTCTTTCAGAATCTATTAATAGGATATTTTAAAATTCATTCTCTTTTATCTTAATCTCATCTTTGATTCAATCAGTACTTTGATTCTTCTGTTGAATCTTCCTTTTAAATTCTGCATTTTGTTGTATAAGGAAGCCTCTTATAACAGCTCTACTAGCATCCCTTACTGTTGTGACATCTGTACCTTTATTCATATTATTCTACACATAATTATTTAAGCTTTGTTTAACTTTATTCAATATGATTTCAGTTTTAAGTAAAACTTCATTCAGTCTCCAAGTCCATTGGGCCTTTTTGTTTGTAAGAGTTAACAACACTGGATTATGATCTGATACAGACTTTGATAGTGTCCCCATAACTTCTACAGCATTGGCCAATGATTTAGACAGTTAAAACATATCAATCTTTGAAAAGAATTTGTGTCTTTCTGAAAATGTAAATTCTCTTGGTTCTCCATACATCAGTCTCCAAAGATCCACAAATTTCAAATTATCCATCAAATTAAAAAAGGATTTGGGGAGTTTTTCCTGATCCCTTTTATTTTTTCTGCCAATCTATCAGTTTTGAGGTTAAGTGTGCCATTCCAGTAGCCCATAAGAATCCACCTATCATAAAAAAATTCAAAATTTCTTCCAAAAAGGGGGCTTTGTTCTCTGTGGGGGCATAAATCAACAAGACCAAAATTTTTTTGTCCATGAATTTATACTTCCAAGATAATGTCCATCACTATCTTTCCAAATCTTTTCTGACTCCAATTTCATATCTGCATAGATCACTACACAGCTTTTCATTTTTCTCATAACATGAACCAAATTCTTCATCCAGTTTAGGATTTGTCAAGTATTTTTTTGTCTTTTTTCCTTATATGTGTCTTTTCTAGGCAAATCAAATATAAACTATATTTTTCCAAATCGTTGTTGTCGTCATCATCATCATTTCTCCCTTATCCAGCAGAGTTGGCCCCTCTAATATTCCAGGAGAAAAATTTTAAGACAAATTTTAGGCCTCCTCATAGTCACAGCCCATATCCACACTTGCCTTTTCCTGAGCATTTTTGTCATCTTCTCCATTGCTTTCTTCCTTCAAACTTTATTCCAATATCTTTTCTCCCTCTCTCTTTTTGGAGACTGCCTCTTCAAAATCCTTGCTATACTTCTCCAACAATTCTCTTGCTTTTGAAATTATAGTAAGATTAAATCTCTTTTGCCTGTACCATAGAACCAAGCCTTCTAAATCCCCCCATCTGAAGAGAATTCTGTATTTCTTAAACTTGTTAGTCAAGAAGGTGTAGTCTCATCTTCTTCTCAAAATTCTGCCCAGTATATCTTTGAAGACTATCACCTCTTAATTTAAGCTTGTTCAGATAGTGTTGTTGAAAAATTTCATCTTTTATTCTCTATCTCACAAAATAATCACGCTGCTTGGTAGATTTCTCTGGCTGGCTATCGCATGTCTGTTTATAAATCATCTTGTTCTATGTTTCTCTTATTTCCTTTCTCAGTTCCTTGAATTCACTCTTTACCATATTACTTACAGCTTTAAACTCTTGAGATAGTTGTTCCATTATCTGTTGTAGAAGACCTTTTGACTGTTCTGAAGAAACTTCTATTTTTCACTGAAACTAGTATGGTAATTAATTAATAATTTGGTTCTTTAGAGTTTTGCTGTACGACTGCCAAAACATTTAACGTAGCTGATAACATTGAATTCTTTCTCATGCCTGATTAGCTTTATTTTCCTTATTAGTCTGTTAGTGTCCAGAATCTTTGTTAGCTGCAATTCCATTTATTCAAAAAATAATTGTACTTCAATTTTTGATTCTGAGTTCTCCTCTTTTCATTTTCAAAAACCTGTATTTTTTAAAAAATTAAATAACCCATTCTTATGAAGGAAAAAGGTTTACACAACTCTTGATTGCAGGAAGATTATAGCTGCAGAGACTCATCTGATCTGTCTTAATCAGAAACTTCTTTGCTTTATTAACTTCCAAAGTTAGTTAAGATTTCTTCTTTGAAGAAAGCAGGTTGCTCGCATGAGAGCATCTGATCATATAATCTAAACAGCTGCATTTCACAGCAAGGACAAAATATTACTCCCTTTGCCCTTCCCACTGGCAATGCATTCACTAAAATGTAAATGCAAATAATGAGAATTCCAGACCCAAATGGGTAATGCTCCACTCCCTCTTTATCCAGGGGGGTAGGACTCCAGCCCAAGATCCCTCTGGCCAGCATTTTACCATGAAACCGCTCCTGGCTGCAGAGGAACCCAAGGAGCTGCTACCTGATTGCCCAGTGGAAGTCTTCTCCTTTGCAGTTTTTCAAAGGCAACTTGATAGATTGTGTTTCTTGTTTCTTCATAGGGCCTGGCATTGTTTTTAGAGGGAGTGGAAGAGGTTATTCTGGCATTCAGAGGAGACAGAGCAAAGGATGGGCAAAAGATACGTCATGATCTAGCAGGGACCAGCTGCTTAGTTTTTATAGACTATCTGGGATACTTTGGTTGCAGGCATTCTTACAAAAAATGTTGGACATAGGATCCAACAAAACATTTATTATGTAAGAGTACATACCCAGGATCACTTATCAAAGAAGTCTGCTGGTAGGAGATTGCCAATATGCACTCTTGCTTTGCATATTTAAAAAGCATTAGTAGACCCTGAAATAAAAATGCAATTAGCTTATGATGGTCTAAAGCAGACTTGCACAACTTGGCAGTAGGTAAGGGCTGAAATTAAATAGGCTAAATTTCTTCGGGCGGCAGATAGGTTTTTAGTTCCTCACTTTTCAAGTAAAGTTATAATAATGGTATAGTAATATTTTTTATTTGCAAAATAGTTTAATCATTAATTATTATAGTATAATTATTGATGAAACTATTTTGCAAATAAAATAAACCATATTATAAAAATATATTTTGATACTGTGCTTCCATGCCTTCTCATCAGTGCTGGGGCAGGTGAGGAAATGCTGGAAGGCATCACACTGGGCCAACACCGGATGGCTACACATATGGCCTATCCACCAGGCCAGGCCTTTCAGCTCTTGGAAGTGAAGTCCTCCTCGAAACACCCAGTGGCCTGCTTTTCTGGCAAATAGGGCACCGAGATGACAGGAAACTTTCCTACCAGTCAATAGAACCAGTCAAAATGCTTGTAGCTCCAGCATACCTGCTGCCCAATTTGGCTGGGCACCAGCCCTCCATCTCCTGGATGCTGCAGTGACTCAGCACCTCATGTTCCCACAGGGAGATCTCACATAGCTTCTCCAACTTGAAGTTGTTCAGCACAGGGGCTCACAGAAGTGCCATTGCCTGGCCACTGCCCAGGCAGGGGATGGGGATAGATCACCCTGCAGTGCTGCCAACCAAAAGCAACTCGCTTTCCTCCTCCTCCCTTTCCTGCCAGTTCTCCTCCCGCCCACTCTGGCTGCGCTCTCTTTAGTGGACAAATGGACCGGCTCCCCACACACACCTCCACTTCCCCTGCAGCGCCTCCTCTTTTGCTTCACTCTCTCCGGACCTTTTTATTCTCTTTGCAAGCTATTCCATTCTCTCTCTTTCAGCACTTGGAGAGGAATAGTGTGTATATATATGTGTGTGACATGGCTGTGGTGGTGAGGAGAGAGCTTCCCTTCTCCCTTCAGCCTTCCTCACCCCTCAGCAACTGAAGAAGCCAGCCAAGCCAGTTCAGGTACCACGAATCCCATAGGAGTCCCCTCTTGACCCTGTCTGCATCGCTTGGGTGGAGGGGACCATGTGTTTTAGTGTGTTTGAGTGTGTGTGTGTGGAAGGGACTGGGCCGCGGCCAGTTACTGTCCCACCACGTTGCCCATTTCACTAATCCAGAGCCGAGAGGCAGGGCTTGAGAGCCGAGCGCAGAGTGGCTGCCCCATCGATGGGGCTCAGCAAACAAACAAGCGCAGGAGAGGTGGAGATGAGGGCTGCACAAAATCCTTTGGTGAGCTGCATGAGGCCCATGGGCCATGTGCAGGCCTGATCTAACGTTCGAAACAATGTTTTATACAACACCATACTGCTTAAAATTGTGTGTGTCTAGGAGGGAAATCTAGCATCGTTTTACTGCAGTAGCTATGGGGAAAAAACAATTCATTTGTCTCTCAATCTGCTTTACTAGTTATTATGTATGGACTGATGAAGTATTTATTTATTCAAAAGTCACTTCCTCTCCACTGTGCAGGTATGAGGAATACAAATAAAGAAACCCGTGGACCCCCAAATCGATATGCTCCATGTGGCAAGTATACTCTTTGTACTCATTCTTATGTGATCCTTTCATGTATAGAGTATCAAAACTGAGAACAGCTTACATATGAAACAGATTAGCAATGTAATGAAACATGCAGTGGGGAACAATACATTCCGTGTAAGTCAGTAACTAAAAGCCACTACCCCCTTATTTGCCTACCAAGAGGCAAGAAGAATGTGCAGAAAATGGACATCACGGCAACTGTGCTGTGGCAGCCCACTTGAGGGAAGGGCCATAAAGATGTAAAATTCCAAGAAATGTTGAAACCACAAGCGTTTTTTTTCCTGGTTGTTCTCCTCTATCCCATAGGAAAAAGAACAAATTAAATGATATGAAATATTTAATTTTAAATACACTTTATTTTCTTATTACAATTGAACTTATTTTTGCTGCTTTAAAGCCATAAAATGTATCTTGGCATATAAAATTGTACTATGATACACAACCATTTCTTGATTTCTGTTGAAAATCTCCATGCTGTTTCTCTTTTGAACTATGTTACAGCACTGTACTCTGCAATTCTGCAAGTCCACCTGCCTAAAACAGGGGCAAGTAATTGCTTGGGAACTGGAGGCCACATTCTGGGTTTTGCAAGTGCTAAGAGGGCTGCATTGTTTTGGTATATAATTTTAAAAAAAATACAATTAAAAAAGAACCATGTTTAATTCATTACAAATAAATAACAATTATATTATTTGTTATAAATAAAATCCATTCATTACTGAAAATAGTTACTTAATTTTATTTTCGTCATAATTGATGACCTCTTATTTAATTGATTAATTTAATTTAATCAGAGTAGGCAGTCTATGGTCTTTCTTCCATGTAGGACTGATAATTCACCAGAGTTTCCTTTCCAGGAAATGTGATAGATTCACTCCAGCTAGACTCCCAATTTGAGGTGGAGGAAAAAAACCTCACTCTCATACACAAGTGATCTGCTTGCTCTCTTCCTATCTCGTTTTAATTTCAGTGTCTCTTTCTCTGTTTGCTCTCTTGTTTTGCTCTCTTGTTCTGCTTCTGTGTGTCACAATTCTTCAAGTATCTTCACCTGGAATTGTTGCATTTCATAGACACACACCCATTTCTTGGCCTTGCAGAAGAGTCTGCTCAACTCTTTCCAAAAATCTTTATTCTGAGTGATAAGTTGAAGTAAAACTACATAGGCTTCAAGTTGCTGCACCTTCTCCTCCAACAGGGCAAGCAACTTGCTTTAGGTATAGCACAGTAGTTCCTCTGGCAAGAAAACAATTTAGCACAGATGTTGCTGTTTACTGCAACAATTCTGTCACCATCCATGTTCATTATCCTATATATGGAGAAGTACAGCTGTCTAAGCTTTCCCCTTAAAGTGCCTCATAAAATGCCCCCCCATCCCTGTTTTTGTGTTATCTGAATTCCAACAACTGAAGTAGAAGCTACATAGAGCAAGTGGTTGTTAGCTCCTCTCTCACTAACCAAAAAGTTGAACAGACTGAGCAAAGCCTTGTCTCTTTAGACATTGTGCTTAATTTGAGCACATGACCAAAAACAAACGGAAACACCCACACATGCTTCCAAATAGTGCAAACAATACTCTTTCCCAAAACACAAGCTCACCTTTTCTCTTCTGAGAGACTGTTGTGTCTCAAACAGACCAGGCAGTCAACTGGCAGAGTAGAGCTTGATTCATGGGACAGAAAGAGGGGTGTAATTCAAACAAAGTTCAGGTCAGGAATTCAAAGTCCCAAAGCAGACAAACCACAAGTGCAAATCCAAATTGGCATCAGGCAAGCAGAGGTCCAAGAGAGTCAGGATTCAGGCAGCCACAACACAGGGTTCCAACCATTAGGAAGATTACTTGTCAACTCTGAGGAGATAGGCCAGCTTTTGCCCTTTATACATGTCATAAAATGCCTATAAAAGGCACCTCTTGCCACAGGTGTTCTGTTAGCCCAATTTCTGGGGTCGTGGGAGGGACACCTAAATGTGCTCAAACAATGGGGAGGGAATTAGCACAGAGCACAAGTTGGCAATGCAAGAGGCAGGGTAACGTAGCAAGATCTTGAACCCTATGTCTACGGGGTCAGGCCAAGTCAAGGATGAGGCAGATGTTGAAATTAATAATAATTGTTTTATTTAAGCACAATCAAACAAGTGTATGCAGCACACTCACACAAGGAACTATAGAAATAAAGGTAGGAGCAGATAGAGGGATTTTTAGAGGAGGTTTGGTTTGGGAAATACTATACCTGTCCTGAAGCCTGGTAAGAAGCGGAGAAGCTGGGGAGCGTGGATCTCAGCACGTGGAGCTGAGGGGAAAGCTCGCTGGACAAAGCGACAGCAAGGCGGGATGGAAGCCAAGAGCGATCCGAGGAAGCGCTCAAAGTCAAGGGTTCTTATAGGGAAAATTGTGGCCACAGGCTAGTCCGTACTTGGGGAAAACAGTGAGTTTGGGGCTGGAGACAAAGCCTCCGAAAGGTCAGTATTTTGAATGATTGAGTTATCGCCAGATTGTCAGTAGAGTAGCCAGTATGCAAACGCAGAGTGCTTGAGCGTTGTCTGCTCATCAAGCTGCCTGCGCGGGGCAGGGGATCTTTTGTAAGTTGCGTGCATACATAATATGGTACTTGCCTTGAGGTCTCCTGAAGCTGCATTAGGCAATGACTACCTAAAGTGGGATTTGAATGATTCGGCTATTGTTGGCCGCGCCTGTGTGTGTGCTTGTCTGGGGGCCTCGCAAGCACGTGGAGAGGAATGGGTGAAGAAGGCCGAATTATTGATATCAAATGATATCTTAATATCCCACAAGCTCGGGCTAGCAATGGCGGTAACAGTTCCCTCATTAGAGCTTGTTTGCTATATAAATGAGCTGAATGGCTGAGGCCTTCTTTTTTGCATTGTTTCCAACAAGGTAAGAGTCTACATTACTTCATCTTCTGATACTTGTTCCGCCTTCTGAGGCCCATGCTGCTGGTTGGTTTTTTCCTCTGGGTGAACTCCTGGGTAACATTCTGCCTCAGATTCAGAACCCTCCTCCTCACTGTCAGGGTCTTCAAGGCAGGGCATGACAGAGACTGAGCTCCAAAGAATGAGAAAGTAGCTGTGTAGAACTAATGGCCGCTTGCTCTGTCCCAACCAAATCTGTTACTCAGCAGCAGCGCAGCTTCTTAGACAATGTGTTCAGAGATAGCATGCAATCAAAAACCTAGAAAGATACTCACACAAGCTTCCAAACAATGCAGCCAACAGTAAGTGCTCATTCCCAAAACCAAGCTCACCTTCTTTTCTGTCCTCGGAGACTGAGCTCCAAAGACTAAGGCAGTAGCTACACAGTGGCTGCTGGCTCTGCCTCAACCAAGTCAGTTACTCAGCAGAAACCCGCTTAACAACCCCTGAGAGTAATTGTTCAGGAAAAGCACATAGCCAGAAACAAAAGCGCTCACACAAGCTTCCAAATTGTGTAGGCAAACAACACTCACACCCATAACACAAACTGACCTTTGTTTCTCTCCTCAGAGACTGAGCTCCAAATAACATGTTTCCCCAGTGTTAGATATCCTGGTCCTGATGAAGTTGCAAGACGTGATGATACCAACATTCTCTGGGCTCGCTTTCACACTTGGAGCATTTAAGTGGCTTGCATCTTCCTTTCCAGGTCAATCTGTAAGTTCCTGTCCTCAAAGCATATTCATTCCCTAAAGTGATGGCTTTCACCTGGTCTCCTGAAAGGATATCCCCATTCAATATAGGCCCCAGACTCTGGGGATGGGGAGCCCATACCAGACCATACTTTGTCCAGGACAAGTGGCATCAGAAAGACTTTAATCATAGCATCAAGTACTTGAAAATGAGTGCCATCAGTTTAGACTAAAGGGCCCTCTGCCTCCAACTACGGAAGGCAGGGAGCTTGGATTCACACCAGCAATGTTACCACAAAAGGTTATGTAAATCTTCAGTAGGGACAAGCTAGTACTGATTTAAGCCAAGCCTCATCTACTCCCCATAGAAAATGGACACATTTTCACCAAGACTTACTTGCTGAGTTGAACAAATGTTTATCAGGTAAAGTGGTCCCTGGCTCCTGAGGTTTTTCAGTTAATCACTCAATACTTTAGAAGATCTGTGATCTTCTCCAGTAAATTAAAGGGAGCTTTCTTTTCCTATTTTCATCAGAATTGATGAAAGGAACTGTCACTCTGACAGCAGCATGTTCCGTGCAACTGTTGCATGTGTTTCCTCTTCTTCCTAGTGTTTTGAGGAAAGTAAAAGTTGAACAGATCCATCTGCTCCATGTGACTATGCTAATCCAGGAGGGTATGGTTTCCAGAGCTTTTTCATCTAATGCAGGATCTGATGCCATTCCTACTTCTCCAGATCTCTTGACACAATTGGAACTATGTCATCCAGAATCACTTTGGTCCACACGTCAAAGTTGTAACAGTGATATTGAGAACAATTAAATTAATAATGTCATCAATGGCTGTGCTTCAGATTGGAAGGAGGTCTTATGTGGAGTGCCACCGGGTTCTGTTGTGGGGCTGATGCTTTTCAATGTTTTAATTGATTTAGAGGGAGGGACTCCTTATCAAATTTGCAAATGACATAAAACTAGGAGGGGTAGCTAAAGTATTGGAAGATAGGAACAGAATTCAAAAGGACCTTGATAAACTAGAAAACTGGACTGAAATTAACAAAATGAAAATTTATTAACAGAGACAAATGCAAAGTTCTACATTTAGGCTACAAAAACTAAATGTACAGAGAATGAGGAATACTTTGCTCCTCAGTAATATATGCAAAATGACCATGGAATTATTATTGATCATAAATTGAATATGAGCCAGAAGGCTATGCAAATGTTGTGTTAGCCCACGTTAGTAGAAGCATAGTTTCCAAGTTGAGGAAAGTAATAGTCCCCCTATATTCTGTGCTGGTCAGATCTCATCTGGAGTACTGGGTACCTTATTTTAAGAAGGATATAGACAAGCTGGAATGAGTTCATAGAAGGGCAAGGATGATAAAATGTATGGAAACAAAACAGGAAAGGTTTAAAGTGTTGAGCATGTTCAATTTGATGAAAAAAAGACTCAAATATCTCAAGGACTGCCACAAAGAGGAGGGTCCAGGGTTGTTTTATGTTGCCTTAGAAGGTAAAACTAAGTTTGAAGTGACAGGAAGGTAGATACTGATTGACCATTAGAGGGAACTTTTTGATGGTGAGAGCAATTCAGCTCTTACTATGCCGTACACCCCCACTCCATGATATGATATAATTGGCAATGAATATTATTTAATCAACATTAAATATAAAACATAAACTGTTATGGCCGAAAAACCATGCTGGCAAAGAGGACTGGCTGGATATGTGAGACAGTAGGTCAGATGGGACCTCAGGGCATGGCCAGGTCATATCAGTAGGGAAGCTCCGGTGTTGATGAGCTCGAAAAGATCCCCTCAATGACTCAGTCTTTCAACACAATAGCACGCAATGTTGTCTCAATAGAGGAGCCAGTGGACACCAACCTGTTCCCACAGAAGCTCTCCTTTGTTTTCTCAACTGCCCAGAGATTAAGAAGCTATCATGATCCTCTTCAGTGCTTTGTCACCTAATACTAAGGCGGTTAGCCCATTCCAGACCCCATTGTCTGCTCTCCCAGATAGACATTAACACCTTCCCCTTCAAGGCAGAAACAAAGTAGATAACTCTGGCTCAGAGCCAGACAACTTTTAGTACATTGCACCTAGATCGTCACTCTGTTGCTCAGATTTCCTTTCTTGTATTACCCTCCAAATCTTAGTCTGAGCCACATTGCTTTGTCTCTTCTCTGCAGAATAGGTGAATATTGTCCACTTCACCCCGACTTCTTGCTATACAGTTTTTCGTCCTTTACTTCGGTAAAGTACCAGGATAAATAGGTTGAAAGATCCTGAAAGTTTACTCCCCTCTCACAGGCCTCCCTTTGAGCTAATAATTCACCACCATCCCATGGAGGTGCTGGCACCATGGGTGGACCTCTGAGTCACTCACCTTTTGGGGTAACACAACAGTGGAACCAATTATCTGGAGAGGAGATAGGGTCTCCTTCTTTGGATGTCTTCAAAAAGACAGCTGGACAGCTGCTGTAGATGCTGTAGCTGGAGATCCAATGTTGAGCAATGGGTTGGCCTACAGGATCCCTTCTACTTCTTTGATTCCAATAGCATTCTTTCTTTCAGAAGGGCTTCCATTAATAGAATGTGTAAGTACACCATATGGGTTTTTAACAGATGGACGTTTTAGGAAAGGCTTGGACTTAAATCTTTTGTTAGCCTGAATGGTCTCACTTTGAAAATCCACATCTGAAAGGTTGTCTTGAAAAGTTGTCTAAAGAGGCAACTGGAGGTGATGTCTTCAATCTTACTGTACACACAGGACGCCAAGCCTGCCTCTAACCTACTCTGATTAACTCTTCCACCAATTAACCTTCTCACTGTTCATTTTTCTGCTTAAGATTTGTAACAAATCTTTGAACACATTGATAAAGTCTTCCTTGGAGTAGCTCAAGAAAGTATCATCTAAATTCTTGTCTTGGAAAGACTGTACAGATTTACCTTAGAAGGCAAATTACTTCAGAGGCCACAAGATATTCGTCTTGATGCTAGCCAGAAGGATAAAAGCATGCGTAGAGATCTCTTATTTGGGAATTTTGTCACTCATTCTACAAGAAGTGCTGCAACCTTTACTGCTCTGGGCACAGATGTTTCATATTCAATAGCTGCAGAACAGCCACTTGGAAGTATGCCTGTACCTTTGTGAAGCACTTCGTGAGATTTGACAATTTGTCTTTTGCATCTGCTGAAGCTTACTATGGCAGGCATATGGTCCAACAACTGAGGCAGAATTAATTGTATTTTTTTGTGATCGGGAACTCCAATCACATATATTTTAGGGGAATTCTGCTAAGTCCCACCTTCCCCTCCATTGCAGGAAAAAGGAATGCTGATACTCATGTGACATGTTCATTTTCTAGATATTCCTTGCAATAGTGTAATCCTTCTGCTGTTACATAGGAACTACTTGCTGGATTGCTCTCCATAAACAAATGCTCAGTCAAAGTTTTGCAGCTCCTGTCTATCACAGCGAAAAGGAAGAATAGTCTGTTTCAAGATGTTGTATGTCAGCTACAAAACAAGAACAGAAAATGAACATAGCACAGTAAGTACCAACGTTCCTTTTACTTACCTGAGTTCTTTGGATTATGAAGTTCCCCAAAGTACCAGCAATGGGATCATGAACAAAGTTCATTGTGCAACAAATATGCTGCATTTTTACTGATGGTTCCCAGTCTCAATGCCACAAAGGAAGCAATACTTCTTGACAGGCACCAAATCATGGTAGGAAGGCTACCAGCAAATTATATGTACAGAACCTTTATCATTCTCATACCTTGTATTATATTAAATTCTGGAGCTTGGAAAAAAAATCTATTGGCACACTGACTGTCGATGTTTAATGCAGGACAGTGATATCTGGCCTCATGCATGCATCTTAACATACTCTGGGCCTTGTTTTCTGTGCTGGATAAGATTATGATGATCTCAATATGAGGAAACTTTCTGTAGTTCTGTTGTCAAGGACAAATCACTACCTAGTTGGATATAGATTCACTTGGACCTGGGATATCTGGTGTCAGGGACTGACTAGGATCATCCATTCCAGGAGGCTAATGGGTCTGGATGGTTTCCTGATGGATCTTGGGGATTTTTTTTTTTTTTGTCAACTTGGCAGGTGATGGTTGAACTTTGGAATGGGGAACAGCCAGGGTGATGGACACAATTATATCTGAGCACCCCTTCTCACAGAATAAAACCAAACCAGCTCTCTGGTTTTCCAGGGAGCTAGCAACAATGAAACAAGTGAGACAGACATAGAGTGACATTTGCTGAAGATTTGGAGCAAGTCTGACCAAATGTGAGTGGGAGCTATTTAAAAGTCTACTCCATGACCGTGCAGGCAATACAGAATTTTTTTCTGTTATTATTGTGTCTGCAAGGAACCATCTAGCAGAGCTGTTTCAAGTAAGCAAAGGTTTATTATATCCTGGTTCCCAAGAAGATAATGCAGACTAGTCAACAGCCTGCTGGGAAGAAATTCTGCAGCATTTTGTAGATAAATCATTCAGGTCTGTTCTGACTTGGGTGGTGTGGTTTATTCAATATCAACAGATATAATTTTGGACCCTACTAGTCCAGTGTTAATGGATTCTTTTTGGTTTGTACAGCCTGAGGATGTAGCAGGATACTTGGAGAAATTAGAGGTAGCACATGTCCAGTAGACTTTTGCCTTACTTGGCTGACTAAATGAACCAGAAGACTGTTCAAGTGAATTATGGGTTTAGTCAATGCCTCCTTACAAGGCATGGTTCCAACATGCCTAAAAGAATGCAAGGCCTCTGTTAGACATTGGGTGATAGTTATCTGCTATAGAAGGATACAGAGAAGACTTTTCAACAGAGGCCTTCCATTTTTGAGCACAGTATTAGAACATGTGGTAGCCTCCTACCTCCATGTGTTCCTGAATGAAATGGATTGTCTTAACCCATTTCAGTATGGTTTGAAGCCTGGTTATGGATCAGAGACAGCTTTGGCCGCCTTGGTGGACAATCTTTGCAAGGATAGGGTGAGTGCGTGCCTGTTCATTCTGCTGGACCTGTCATCTTTTAATACCGTCAGCCATGATATTCTTCTGGACCATGTCCTGGTTTGGAATTTGAAGGCGCTGTCTGACAGTGGCTCTGTTCCTTCCTAGAGAAATAAATACGGAAGATGATGTGGGGGGAGGTCCCTTTTGGTATCCTGGTCCCTGGCCTATATAGTCCCTCAAGGGCTTGGTTTTGTTCCCCATACTATTCAACATCAGCATGAAGCCACTGAGAGAAGGTGTTAGAGTTTGGGGGTCAGTGACACCAGCATACTGGTAACACCTGCTTTATTTCCACCAGACTCCAAGGAAGTTGATTTACTTCTTAAGTAATGATGGATTGGATGAGGATGAATATATTGAAGATTAATCCAAACAAGACAGAGGTGCTCCTCATCAGTCAAAGGGTGAATCAGGGAATAGGAATTCACCAGCTATGCCTGTTCTTGGAAATGTCTGATTGGGCCATGACGACAAATGCCTTAGTTACATCCCATTTTGATTAGTGCAATATTCTCTGTGTGGGGCTCCCTCTGAAGAGTGTTTAGAAACTCCAGTTGGTACAAATTGCTGCAGCCATAGTGTTAACCAGAGGCTACTTACAGGGACATAACATTCTTGTTACAAGTTTTGCTGGGTGCAGGTTTGTTTTGGTCATAATTCAGAGTGAAGGTTGTGACTCAGCTTAGCCCTGTGCAGCATAGGTCCAGCTATCTAACAAAATGTATCTCTCTATATGAGCCTACATAGGCCTTGAGATCTTCAAGAAAGGCCTTTCTTTCAGCTCCACCAACTTCACGTGCATGATTAGTGGAGAGGCAAGATGGGAGTAGCCACCAGGAAGGCCCTAGGTGCCAGAACTGCCACCTTAGGGGTGCTACAGTTACCTCTTTCCTTACAATCCTTCCGTTGGCAGGCAGACTTTTTTATTTGAACAGGTTTTTGGTAACTGAAGGCTTTTAAAGAAGGGTTTTTAGGAGGGTCTGCACTGTCTCTCCTGTTTTTAACTATTTTTTTTAAAAAAACTGCTTTTCATCATATTTTAATTCCATTTTAATGTTGATGTTGATGATATATATGTTTTAATATATTGTATTTGAATTGATAACCCACCTTAAGTCCCAGTTTTGGTAAAAAGACAAGGTATAAATAAAATTGAACAGTATTACTACTACTATTATTACTACTGTGCTTACCTACAGCCCACACTCATTTAATTATTTAAAAGTAAGCACTAGCACATTGAAGTGAGATCTGTAATAAGTAGGTAGCCATTTTCCCATTTTGTGGAATCATGTGCTAGTGGGCAAATCATGCGGTGACACATAAATAGTATTTTATGATGGTCCCCATGAAAATATACTTCATATGTTGTGTTCTCAGTGATATGATGAAGCTTTGTCTGGGCAATATTGCTTTAAATTGACATGTAGCAATTATATGATTGAATACTTCTTTATGGAAAATAAAAATTCCCTGTGCATAGAAAACCTGCATGTAAAGGAAAAAGCTAGGTTGCAATTCTTTCCTCTATGAGAGTTTGCTGTCTGGAAGTAGTTCTTCTAATGGAAAAGTATTCAATTAAGTGAAGTTTTCATACAAATTCAAGTGATACAGCCATAGGTTTATCACCCCTCTAAGAACTGGACTGCAGCTTTATGATATTTTAGAATATGCAGTGATTCCTTCTGAAGAAATGGAATAGGTTTTTACCCTGTTTTTTCTTTTCAGGCTGCAATCCTGTATGCATTAAGTTGGGAGTAAATGCCATTTAACTCAATAAGACTTTGTTTTGGAGTAGACTCTACACAACGTAGGAGTGCTAGGAAAGAAGATCCTCCCCCTTTGCCAAACAGCATACCTTATATTGATTTTTTTCAAACACGTAGATGAGGAAAGCCAAACTGAACATGTCAGAATCTCTGGAATGTGTTCTGAAAACATTATTGATAGCATATAGGGAAACATACTAAGCAGAGACAGTACAAGGCCCCTTATCGTGTACTAGAACTAAGGCTAAACTGACATGCTGTTCTTATGTTCATATTTGTAGTGGAACACAGAGGAAAAGGCTTCTCCAAAAATTTTTCCTCAAGGATGGCACCTCTATCAGCCTTTCGTTTAACTGCACGTGGCAATATAGAAGCCGTCATTTTTATATCTGATCTTTTTAATGGAATCATGCTTAGTTTTTGCATAATAAATGTTCTGTAAGCAGCCCTGGAAATGCTGATCAGCAAGTTGGGATCAAGAGCATATACATTTTAGGAATAAACAAACTAATGCACAGAAAGTTCTTCAGTTCTCCAGTAATGCACAATATATTGTATTAACCATTAATGTGTATGTAATGCATGGACTTACAAAAGTAATTATATGGCATTTATCATTTCTTATAAATACAGATTGGTACTATCATGTACCACCGAAACGATCAGAGGAACTTGTTAATTCTGAAGTTCCACAACAACCAACATCCCAGATCCCAGGTCTTGGTGATTTTGGAGAGCCTCACGGTGAGATTACCTTTGGGGGGCGAAAGAAGTGGATCAAAGACACCGACTCAGAATATGTAAAGCTGGCAAAACAAGGCGGCCGACCTGGTGATTAAATTAATATTTTAGGAGGCTTACGTAAAGTACATAGAGATAATTGGGAAAATATTATAAAAGAAATACTGGTAATATAATAGAATATACAAAGAAAAGTACAGATGTTCCAACCCCGTATTCTCTATATCAGCGTATATTTTAATGATCACAGAGTGAGCTTTCTGTACTTCCATGCAACATAGATGGCATGGTTTCTCAGGAGTTTTTTTTAGTATGCAGGCATAGCAAGTTCTGAGATCAAACTAAATCACAACACAAAAGTGATACCAGATACATGATTTATGTGGAGCTGTAAAAACAATGTTTTAACTTCTCGACACTGTAACTTCCAATTTTTTGGTACAGAAGGGTGAACATCCTCATTTGGGTTGCTCTTCTGCCTTGGCCTTATAGGCAAGACCTTAAAGGAGTACCTGCTAGTAAGAATAATCCCTGAAAAGGTCAGTCTCATTCATGCCTTCATTAGGCTGTTTTTTGTTTCTCCATACCTCTATTTTTGCTTACTATGTCTTTTTAAAAAACTTTCTGTCCTTTCCTTTCTAGTGTCCTTCTGGGGCATGAGACTATGGCCTTGTAGGTTCTTCCTTACTCAGAAAAACCACAGAGCAATCTGCCCAAAACATCCCAAACTGAGAAGCTAGCACTGGGATGTCCAGAGACTCGTTCTTTTCCCCTCTGCAAAGGACTGTCTATGAAGACTATCCATGACTTTGAGCCCACAGAAGATTTTGTGTACTTGCAGAAGGTGAAAGAAAGTTCCTCTGTTCTACTCCCCCTTGTACCACCAGGACCTGGCCCAAAAGGGGCCTCGAGAAGAGGCTAACTCTTGTGGGGGAGGACATATGGGAACAATTGTCATCCAACAGATGAAAAAGTATCTGAGCTGTCTCCCCAGTTTCCTGGTAAATCTTGTGAAAATCCACTTCATTGCATCTGGGAACGGTGCAAAAATACAGCATCAGCAGTCATTGATTCCATCACTTTGCTGTAGTAATCTCTTCAGTCAGCTGTTCTTTTTCTTGCACATCTGGAAAGTCTTTTCAGATTGACCAAAGAATGCATCCCTTGGGCTCATTTTGACACTCTTTCACTGCAGTGATTCTATCTCCCTCACCAGTCAAGAATTGCAGACAAAATCTCTTGCAAAGAAAGATTCTCTTCATAGGTTCTTGATTCCTTTAAATGATAGTTATTTCCAAAAGGAAACAACAAAGGTCCAGGTAATAGCAAATGTCACTCTCTGAGATTGGAGATCCTACTGCAATTCACGCTTAGCACAGAGAAATGGGAATTGGGTGATTTGCTATTATAAATTGGTCTCAGTTAAAAGCTGTCAAATTAGCCTTCTTGCCCTTTGCCAACCAGGCAATTCTGATTTAAATGAGCATGATAACCTAGAAATGCACACAAACTGTTTCTTCATGGAGAGACAGCAACTCTTCATGCTTAGAACTCACCTTCTTTCTGTAGAAGCGAGATACCTTCAAGGTAGTCTGGATTCACTGGTGGCCAGGCTTGGCCCAGTCAACATTGATAGAGTAGAATGGAGTCTCCATTCAGATGCTTACCAGAGCATAGTGGGATCATAATTCACATGATAGACCTCCTCGCATTATCAGCAGACTGTTGGGGGACTCCAGGGGGCATGCTGAATGCTAGCATGACCCGCAGAACGCCAGTGCTTCAAAACAGGCAGACGAAAAAAACCCAGCATAGGCTTAGAGGCCAAAAAATAAACTAAACTAAACTTTATTGCAAAATAGCTTAGATACATAGAAAAATCAAAAGCTAGGTGAAATCCATACTGCGTCTCTCTCCTTTCACAGCATGACAGAGAGACAGCTTAACAGCTAAACAGCAAGCGAACAAAAAAGGGAGTGAAACAGGAAGAGAGTAAGACTGTGAGAATATCCTAACAGCGGATTTGTTTTTCAAAACAACCCAGAAATTCTCACAGGAAACTAGGAGACATTTCAGACACTTCTTATCACACTGGCTGGGTCAGCAAGTTACCGTGACTATGAGCGCAGCAGAGGAACAAGACACTTAACCCTTTAGGCAGGGGTCTGGCAGCGTAACACTAACACAGACAACCCAGATGATTAACTTCTTGCTAAAAGAGGCTGAAGGGATGGCTGCTCAAACCAATCCATGGATCTGTGGACTGCAACCTGCCTTCCCTTTACCAGTATTACTGCCCAGAGTACCCAGAAAGTAAGGCTAGAAAGGGCCAGAGTAATTCTTTTACCACCTCTTTCATCAAGGAGACCTTAATTTTCAGAAATTTTTCATCTGTATCAATTGATGGCCCTGCCAGGATTCCCAGATCTCACTCAGATTTGCCATCCTGGTCCAGATTAGTGTCCATGTGTAAAGACTGAGTAGAGCATGTTAGACCATTGTGGATATTCTAAGAAAGACTACAGAGAGGCTGTTCTCTAGACATTCTTCAACTAATTGAAAAGAAAAAATAGAAAGGATTTGGCACAAATTGGACATTTCAAGAGCACTCAGCATCTGTTTCAAGTAGGCAAAGAATTATAATCTGCTTGATTCTCTCCATTTCTGTTCAGCCACAGGAAAGTAGATTTCAGAATCTAGCAGATGGATCAAATCCTGCTTCATGACCTATTACAAGTCTCCAGGATCACTGTTCAGGAGCCCTAGTGGTGCAGTGGTTAAAGACCAGTACTGCAGCACAACGTTGTGAGTTCGATCCTGCAGGGCTCCAGGCTGACTCAGCCTTCCATCCTTCCATAGGTTGGTAAAATGAGTACCCAGGTTGTTGGGGGCAATCAGAACCACTTGAGCACTTGGCACTGATAAGCAGTATAGAAATATAACTGCTATTGTTAGGAAACAATAGTTGCTCATTCTTCCAGAAGTGTGGCCACTTCGTTCTAGCCAGCAATACTCCCATAGTAGATTTTTGCAAGGCAACCACTTGAAAATGAGCCTCCACCTTTTTTTAATTGAAATTTTTATTAATAATTTTAAACCATACAACTATATAACAACAAAAGTAAAAAAAATTGAATTACAACCACTATTATCAAAAAAACCATACAAGACTTTAAACAAAAAAACTACAAAACATTCATAATAAGAAAATACAACTAACAAAACGATAAAAGTATTTTTAGAAAATGGTTCCCAGCTTTCCAATGTAGACTTTAAGTATCCTATAGAATAAACACATTTCTATTTACACATGACCTTTGTGTACTTCCACTGCTGCTCTTCCAAATACCAATTACTGCATCTTATGGTCAACATGTTATTTTCTTTTTCTTGCAAGAAGCATGTTAATAGCTCCTAATCTTCCACAAAAGTCTCTATAGTTTTTCCTCATATCAATATTGTTAATTTTTCCATTTCAGCTAAGTCCAATAATTTAATCAACGAGTCCTCTTTTGCTGCATTCTCATACTCAGTATTCTTCCATTTCTGAACATGTAAGTTTTGCTGCAGTCATCTGTTGTATTTCTTCTCCAACGACTCTTCTACCAGTCCAACAAGTACAGTTCTGGTTTCATTTGCACATTAATTTTCACACAGTGTGAATTTGATTCCAAAGTGTTTTGGCCTTATCACATATCCTTCATGGTATCTACATTTCCAACATCTGTTAGGTGCATATTTGTGCATTTTAGCCAATCTTTTTAGTGCCAAGTACCATTGAAACATTGTTTTACAAAAATTCTTTTTTAGATCATAACATAGTTTAAATTTAATTTCCTCTGATCATGTTCTCTGCCATTGTTCCAACATTATATTTTGGCCAATCTTTTGTACCCATTTTACACTACCTTCTTTCACCACCTCTTCTTCCATCTCTGGTTTATATATCTTCCTAATCAACTGCTTATCATCTCCTGATATTCTCTGAATGACATGAGGTACAGTCCACACGTATGGGTCCTCCTCAAGTGTCTGTTGTCCAGGCAGCAGTTTAAGTTCTTATTCTGTTAGATCTGTTGACTCCCCTCCCTTCACCTTCAGTTTTTTTTTTCAGTTGCCAGCTGGTCATGTTTTTTGACCCCATTGACAAGTAAACATTAAAGATAAGGTCTTAATAATGAAAGAAAGTTTATAAAAGAAAAGAATGGCTGATGAGGAGACAGACAAAGGAAAGACTAATGATGTACTGAAGGAAAAAATATGGGTCTAGTAGAGCCGAGCATGGAGAACAGCTTACTGAATGCTGCCCAGCAGGTCTGCTTGGCAAGGCCTGGGTTTAAGAGATGAAGGAGGAATTAAAAACTTATTTATTACCTCCAGTGAGAGTGAGGTGGAAAGTGCAGTGGTGATTCCCTCACAGCAAAATGAATGCAAGGAGAGAGACATCTCAAACAAAGGCAAGGAGAACTCTGATATTAAAAATGTGAAGAGAGCTAAAAGTAAGGTAAATATAAAGAAACCTGAACCTTATAATTGGTTGTATTCAGACCAATTGGCTAGCTAGGAGAAGTTGGTAGTGATCACACCAGGATGCCATGTTGAAAAGGGAAGTTCAGCATCAGGGGGTGGAACATAGATGTTCAAAGGCTCAGGCTTGATTGGAGGAGCTAAAGGAACCACATTTTATACTTAGAGAGTGTTTAGCAGTGATGATTCCTAGATGGAAGGGGTTTAGAATTCCCCTTTTTCTCAGTGAAGCAGCCTTCACTAATGGAGTGTCTGAAGGTACTAATTTTAAATGTTCAATAGCAGCCTTCAGTGGAGGCTCAGGTACAGCAGACAGCTTCAGCACAGACAAAAGTGTGGCACTATCACCAAATCTGATGTGCAGATTAATACCAATGATTTAAATACATTAATTAAAGAGGCAATAAATAAGGAATGAATTCATTTTTTAGAGCTGCAAGTCAGTTTGATTTGATAGGGTAAACTACGGTTAATATCCCTGCTAAGAATTGTAATGTGATGAATAATTTGGCAGAAATGAACTTACATATTATGATTGCGCATAATTTAAATTCAGTGAATTCAGACGTTTGAAAGCTGGTCAGTGCATTGAAAGAAACCGCAGAAAGTCAGCATAGAGATCAAAGAGCATTAAAGTATAGAGTGTAAGAGGCAAATCAAGTGGAGAGAGAATGTCCTGGGAGGCCTATGAGGACAGAGTGAATAGAGGTGGAAAAAGTGCAACAGAAAGGACAAGCATATTTATGAAGAAATGGACTCAGATGTAGAGGAGATGATATAGAGAGAGGATCATCAGAGACAATATCTGCGAGACACTGATGGAAAAGAATAATCAGATTCAGAATGAGATAGAGAGGATTTGTCAGGATAATTTTCTGTACAGCAATTTAAGAGGCTGATTAAAAGAGTACTGAATACACTGTGATTAGAAATAAGCTAAAATGATGATCAGGCAGTTGAGGTTAGCGTGGCCACAGCATTAAAAAATACCAGTGTCAACACTAACAGAAATTCCATGGCCAGAAATGTTCAAGGAGGTAGTAGAGTTAAAATGGGAAGCACCATTACATACAAAAAGGCTGTTGTCCTTTGACCAAAAGCTATATAAATTTAAGAAGGAAGATATGAATTTCCTTAAAGTGTCACTTGTGAATGCTCCCATTGCTGCCCTCATTCTGCCCCAAAAGAGGACAATACAGTATGGAAAGATTTGGATGAATGCAGAGCAGAGTCAGCTTTGATAAAACGCTCATGAGGGCTTTAGCCTTAGTGATCAGAAGCACCATGGTGTCTTGTTCTGAAAGAAGCATATTTACATATACCAATGGCCCAGAGCTGTAAAAAATATCTTAGATTTCAGTTTAGGGCAAAACGTTATCAGTTTAGAGCTTTATCAATTAGGGTAGCTTTAGCACCCAGAGTATTTACAAAGATGTTGGTGCCAGTAATAGGTGGTCTCAGAAAGATAGGTGTTCAGTTGTATCCTTACTTAGATGATTTATTATTTAAAGCAAAAAATAGAAATTCGATGACTTGTCATCTGAGGGAGACTTTAATTTTGTTAGTCAAAAGGATTTGTAATAAATTTTGAAAAGAATCATTTAGAGCTGAGTACAACTTTAACACACTTTGGAGCATTAATTGATATTATTGTAGGCTGCTTATTATCACAAGAAAGGAGAGAGAAGATCAGGAAATAAATCGGAGGACATTATGATATTAGCAAGGATTCCGGGCCTTCAGATAGGAACTATTCAGTTGGTTCCTTGAACAAGACACCATACAAGAGGACTATAGCAATTTTTTAATTCATACTAGTTGCGTATAATAGGGAAACATCATCTAAAAGTGATCATGCCCAAGTCTTTGAAACAGCTCTTGATGTGGTGGATAAATGGCAACAATTTGGACAGAGGGGTGCCATATGTCAGTCAAGTGAAAGTAGTGCTGACAACAGAAGCAAGTCTGACTGGTTGGGGGCCCATTGTCAGAGCAACTCAGTTCAGGAGCAAGAGAATCAAAAAGACCGAAGGAGAAACATAGATTTTTTAGAAATGAAGGTGGAAAGATTTGCAAGGACTTCTAAGATTTGCAAAGTTGTTAAAGGGCCATGGTGTTCAAGTTTCTACAGGCAACCAAACAGGTGAAGGCATATATATTCTACATAGCCATGGATATTCAGAAAAGGTCTTGAATACAATGTTGTCATCCAGGCTAGAGTCAAAAAATGGCGCATATATATACCATATATGTGTGTGTGTGTGTGTGTGTATACACACACACACACACACACACACACACACATATATAAAAATAACGTGACCTGGAAAGCTTTCTGGGTGTGGTATAGAACAAATATAGTAAACTTAGAGATATTACTTTTTCTTTAATGGGGCTTGGAGACAGGTCTTAGGCCAAATATATTGACAAGCCAAGTGGCAGCTTTGGCAACAGTAGTAGGCCAGGATGGGATGAAGTTGTCTTCTTAACCCACATATAAAAAGGTTTCTAAATGGGGCCACATTGTTAGCGTTCCACAGTGCATAGATTTCCCATCTGGGTTCTAAACTTAGTTTTAAATGTTTTAACAGATCTTCCCTTTAAGCTATTAAAAGTGTTCGATAAGGTTGCTTACATTTTAAGTTCTATTTCTTATAGTGATTACATCAGCATGAAGAGTGTTTGGAGTTGTCTGTTTTATCAACAAATAAAAATTTATGCAAATTTAATGAGGATAAGTTGACATTGGTTTTGGAACCTACATTTGTGCCAAAATGTTTGGTAAATAGGTCAAGTTTAAGTACTTATTTAACTTCTGCCCGAAACCACAACATGCGTTAGAGAAAAAAATGGCACACATTAGATGATATGAGAGCAGTAAAAGAATACATCAGGAAAATAAAAATGAGTAGGCATATTGAAGCTTTATTTGTATTTTCAACCTGAAAACAATGAGTATTAAAGCATCTAACTAGATGATAACAAGGTTGTTAAAAGCATGCATATTCCTGTGCTATGATTATATTAAAAAGATTAGACCATGTTGGTATATGGGCATATTCCACTAGGTTGATGGTGACAGTACAGCATACTCAGCATTGGTGTCATTTGAAGAGATGTGTTGTGCAGCAGGGTGGAAGGAACTTTCCATTTTTATAAGGTTTTATAAGATAGATAAATGCAATTCGGCATAGATTACATTTGGCTAGATAGTGCTGCAGTCTGTGGTTTAATTGTAATCAGCCACTTCCGCCCTGATAATTCGGGCTTCACTAAGTCCCATTTGTGTCGATTGCTCATCCTGTTATTTTGAGAGTGAAGGTTTGGTACTTACCATGAATAGTCAATCTTGAATAACAGGAGGAGCAATCCACCCCCACCCAGTTTGGGTGTCTGATATATGGGCAAGGAGTGAGAAGAAAGCATAGGTTTATTAGAGAATTTAAAAAGGTTTCGTAGTGCAATAAAAAATTGCAGGCAAGGCTTTATAATTAAAACTTAAGGTTAAGGGAGAGGAGTCAACAGTCTAACAGAAAAAGAAATTGGGACTTGTGCCTAGCCACTTGGCCCATGGAGAAGAGCCATATACGTGGATTGCTCCTCCTGTTATTCAAGAATGACTATTCATGGTAAGTACCAACCCTTCATTCTTTCACCACCTCTTCTTCTATCTCTGGTTTACACGTCTTTCCAATCAAATACTCATAGTCTAAATATAACTCTTTCTCAAATTTGATTTCAGTCCATTCAAAATTATACATTCTTTTATCTTTGTATTTTTCCACTATTTGTCTATATAAAAATCAATGGAAACTATGCCTCTATGATACTAATTTTTCAATCAATTTGATTTCATGGTGCTCATATTCAGTTTCCAAAAGATCTCTATAAGTAACCCATTTTTCTTTTGCTGTTTCTTTTCTTTCCTGCAAAAAGTTTGCTGTGAGGATATCCACAATAGTGTTTTAGGGCATAAATTTGGCTTGGATCTATTCCATATTCTCAATAAAGCTTTTTTCACATCATGGTTATTAAACTTACATTCAGTTTAGTCTTGTCATACCATAAATACCCATGCCATCGGAGCCTCAGTTCATGCCCTTCAAGATTGAATAATCTCTTGTTTGTAAACAGTCTTTCAACCAAACCAAACAACATGCAAAGAATGCAGTTTTAAATTGGGCAATCCAAATCCTCGTTGTTTATCATCTTGTAAAATTTTGTATTTTTTTCCTAGGTTTCTTTGCTTGCCATATGAATTTCAATAAATCACTGTTCCATTGTTGAAAAAGAGTATCGTTGGTCAAAATCATTGGTCAAATTGTTTAACATCTCAAAAATATTTTGTAGAGTTTTCCTTGTCCCATCTGATTGTTTTTCTGAGAAACTCTCAGTAATACCATTCTAATCTCCAAGAAGAATCCAGTTCTCACAAAAGTAAATGGACAGTTTGTCCATTAGCTTCTTGAAGAAGACCCCCTCTCTTGTTTTCAGTGAGAGCCTAAAAATTTACTACCAAAATTTCAGCACCACAGTTACCAGTTTGGATCCCCACATACTTGTCTTATTAATCTTCAAATACTAATTCTGGTTGTAAGTTAGGATTCACATAAATAGCTCCATTTTTCTTCTTAGAAGATGATGCAATGAATTATTTTCCTAAGTTTGGATAACATACATATTTAATATCTCTCTTTCTGCAATGCATTTCTTGCAAACGTATTATACCTTCTTTCAACTTTTTAAAGTAGAGGAAAATTTTGGTCTTTTTCTGAGGGATATTTAAAACCCGCACATTCCATGTCATACATGTTAAATCCATGTCAGTCTATGAGTTTAGAATATTCTTTTCCTGTAGCTCCTCTGTCACCTTCACCCAAGACTTTGTCCTCATCCTTGTTCAAGTCTTGATCTGATGAAACATCTCTTTACATTTTTATTAAGTAAAAAGGAAAAAACAACGTAAAACAACAAAAGATACATTCATACAAACATCAACATCGTAACTTATACATGACTAAAACAAAAAGGAAACATAACTAAAATTGGTTCCTGCCCTTGTGGCAAAACAGCTTAGATTGTTTAAGCATATTTACACTTAACTATTGAATCATTCCTTTTTATCCCATAGTTATTGATTGTTGCTTCTCAGTTCCTTTAGTTATTTACTTACTTAATTTCTCAGTCCATAAATCATTGTTAACATGTTCTAGATTAGTTTACACTAATGATCAATCATCAAAAGATAATAATCTATATAAAAATAGCATTTTAAAACAATACAGTGTATCTTCTACTTTTACACTTCTCATGTCGTAATATAAATTTTAAATTTAAAAACCTATTATCAGATCACCTTCATTTAAAAAAAAATCAATCAGCCACTTCCATTCAGGCAAAAAATCATTTTGTGTTCTGCCTTTTATGCTGTGCGTAGCATTTCAACAACTCCCATCGGTCTATTTAGCCATTTGCCCACTGCTGATGAATCCGATTTTTCCAATACTTTGCATATTCTAATCTTGCTGCTAACAACATAAGTTGTAACTGTTGCTTCTTATCCAATGTTTTATCTTCTTCCCAGATTCCTAACAGATACCATGTAGGCTTTTTAGTTACTTGAAAGTTTAAAATATTTTGCATCTTTTTTTGTATCTTCATCTAGAGCTGTTTAGCTTTGCCACATGTCCATCACATATGATATAAGGAGCCAACATGGTCCTAACACTTCCAACATTTAGTCTTCATCTCTTTATACATCTTTGTTAATCTCTCTGGTACCAATGGTACCTCAACTTTTAATAGTTTTCTTTGAGATCATAACATAGTACATTTTTAATGTCCTTTGTCCATAACTTCTCTCATTGATTCATTTATTCATATGTATATGTGTGTGTGTGTGTGTGTGTGTGTGTGTATGTATATGCATGTATACATAATCTGAAATTCTTTGCCCATCATATATTCCTTTACTTGTTCATCTTCCATATCAAATTTCCAGAAAAACCCACAACCACCTTATACATTTTAGCAATCAAATGATCGTCATCTAAACATAACAATATTTCCGAATCAGATTTAGTGTCTTCAAACTGGTTAGCATTCTTATCTTCTTCAAATTTTATGTATAATTGTCTATATGAAAGCCATTATAAGTTAACACCTCCCTCAAGGAATTACTGTAGTGTCTTCATCTTATCATCTTGATCTTTTTTTCTCCAATAAACCATGTCAACCATTTTTGGCCAGCTCTCACTTTGGTTCCATAAAGGCCTCTTGTGGAGAAATCCACATTGGCATTTTTGGACGTAAGCCCAATTTATTCCAAATCTTTAATAAGGCATTGTATTAAATGATTGTTAAAATCGACATTCACTTTAACTTTTCCAGAATATAAATATGTATGCTATCAAAGTCTTAATTCATGGCCTTCTAGATTCAAAACTTTATTATCTGTCAACATAATCCATTTTTTTTTAATTCTATATCATACAAGAAGCAGCGAAGTAATTTTTCATATTTAAGAAACAAAGGCTTTCTCAGTCTTCAAATCTTGCATAACTTTATATCTCACTCTAGGTTTTTTTACCTCCCCAAATGAATCTTGACAAATCCTTTTGCAATTGTTCAAATGATATTTCTTCAGTCAAAATTGGTATCATTTGGAAGAGAAAAATAATTCTTGAGAGCACATTCATCTTTACTGTTGATACTCTTCCTAAAAGAGAGAGGTTCAATTTTTGCCATTTATCCCAATCTTTCTTAATCTCTTTCCATATCTTCATATAATTATTTTCATATAATTGACTAGATTTTCCTTTAAATAGATGCCTAAGTATTTCACTTTATTTTCAACTTTAAAACCTGTTTTTAAATGCAAGTCATTTGTTTCTTGACAATTCATTTTCTTAGTCAAAGTTGTAGTTTTATCTTTTTTTAAATCTTCCAATCAGCTAATATTCCAAATACCTTTAATTTTTTCTTGTAGTTTCTGTAATGATTTCAGTAGATCTTCCAACATAATCACTAAATCGCCTGCAAAAGCTCTCAATTTAAATTCTGCTTTTCTAATATTGATTCCAATTATATTAGCCTCTTGTCTAATTCCACGATTCAATGTTTCAGTTGCTAACATAAACAACAAAGGGAGCAGAGGACATCCTTGTCTTGTCCCTTTAGAAATTTCAAATTTGTCCAAAACTTTATAATTTTTCCTTTTCTTAAGAACTCGTATTAGGATTTCCTTCAAGAGAACAAGCAGGTTGTCCCGAATCTTTCACGGTGCATTCCAATGAAGTGCCAAGATGTGATCTCTCAACTTTCTTGTTGAAAACTGAATTACAACATCTTTTGGTACTTTTATCTTTCTTGTGTGAGCAGGGTTAAGTCACTATATAGCTGTTATGTTTGATGTAGTCTTCATCTTCTCCCATAAATGTTGATAAATTTTCAATTTTCTTAGTATGTAAATTATCCCTGATCTATTCTGAGAGACCATGGATTCTCAAAGATCTTTCTTTCTGTCTTTGTTCAAAAAATGCCATTCTATCCAACTGTTTCGCTGACTCTTGATATGTTCTTGTCTCGATTTGAATAATATTAGTTTCCAAATTTTTGGTCTTTTCTTGGAACATTCCTATTGCTTTCTTATTCTCTAGAAATTCAGCAGTTGTCTTTCTAGCGTCTGTTGGATTTTTTTTAATCTTCACCTCTCACTTGTTCTTTCAATTCATCCATCTTATTCTCAAAGGATACTTTACATTGCCTAAATTCTGCCACAAATCTGGCAAAATAATCAGGCACTCAGCTGAATCTGTTCTAATCTGCATCTTCTGTTTAGATGATGAAGCCATGCCTATTTTCTAGAGAATATAATCAATGCAGCCAATTTCTCTTTTCTTTCATTGTTTATATTTCATTGCCAAACGTTTCATTCAGTGTATTTTTTTCCCTCTTTAACTCTGCTGAGGCAACTTCTGTTCTTAAACATAAATAAGGATGAAACTATTTCCAAAGACTTTCCCAGGAGTATGGAAACTGGCAAAGTGCCAATCAGCACACAAACTAACAGAGTGCATTTAAAATCCAATCTTCATAAATCCCAAACATAATAGCCCTACAAACATATAACAGCATTATATTCATACACTTTTCAAATAAGTGTATAATCCATATGGGTAAAGTGTAATCCAAATAGTAAAGTTTTCAGTTTTAAAAAAATTCCACTTAGCTAGGCAGATTGGTGCAGTTCAATTGAAAAAAGAAAAAGAAAACCAAGCTTCTAAAAGTTCCAAATTTAAATCCACAGGTACAGAACAACAACAACAAAAAGTCTCTTTCCAAAAATTAATTATAAACTTTTATAAATTAAAAAAAAGGCAGAAAAATGGGGTTGAGATAATTGACTTGTCTTTTTAACAGTGATCTAAAAGAAGTACTGTCTCTTTAAATTCTCTGTCTCATGAGAAGGCACTTTAACAATAGGAGAACAGTCTTAACTGATGCAAACAGGGGCTTCTTGCCTTTCTTATAGCAAAGTTATTAGAGTCTAGGTTCTTCTTAACCAAGAGGTCCAGTTAATGTCAGTTATTCAACAGAGAGAAGTGTAAGGTCCTACACTTAGGTAGAAAAAATGGAATACAGAAATGTAGGATGGGGGACACGTGGGTGGATAGCAGTGCGTGTGAAAGGGATCTAGGAGTCTTAATAGACCACAAGCTGAACATGAGTCAGCAGTGTGATGCGGCAGCCAAGAAAGCCAATGCAATTCTCGGCTGCATCAATAGGAGTATGGTGTCTAGATCGAGGGAGGTACTGGTACCACTCTACTCTGCTTTGGTTAGACCTCATCTTGAATCCTGTGTCCAGTTCTGGGCACCCCAATTCAAAAAGGACATGGTCAAGCTGGAGCAGGTCCAGGGGAGGGCAACCAAAATGGTGAGAGGCCTGGAAGCCATGCCCTATGAGGATAGACTTAGAGAGCTGGGTATGTTTAGTCTGCAGAAGAGAAGGTTAAGAGGGGACATGATAGCCATGTTTAAATATTTGAAGGGATGCCATGTAGAGGAAGGAGAGGGTTTGTTTTCTGCTGCTCCAGAGACCAGGACAAGGAGCAACGGATTCAAGCTGCAGGAAAGGAGATTCCCTCTGAACCTCAGGAAGAACTTCCTGACAGTCAGGGCTGTCCGGCAGTGGAATATGCTGCCTCGGAGTGTGGTGGAGTCTCCTTCTTTGGAGGTTTTTAAGCAGAGGCTAGATGGCCATCTGTCGGGAGTGCTTTGAGGGTGTTCCTGCATGGCAGGGGGTTGCACTGGATGGCCCGTGTGGTCTCTTCCAACTCTACATTTCTATGATTCTATGATTCTATGAATGTAAAAGTTAACATAATTTCCATGGAGGGAGAAGCATTCACACACCCCTGGCTCCATCAAAACATGCAATTAACTCCTCCATCAGGGGATCGCAGCAGCTGTTCCATTCCTGAGTAGCTGCTTTGCAGGCCCAAATCCAGCTAGTCCAGAGATCCTTCAGTCTTTATGTTGGAGAATCCATCAGTTTCACAGGAGGACCCCCCCCCCCCAAATCAGGCAATTTGTGGTTCACAGTCTAGCAAGCTGTTGCTAGATCACATCCTCCATTAACCCCAGCAGGAAAGTGGAACCTATCTGATGGAAGATGAACTTCCTCTTCTTTTTTTCCCATTTGCTGAAATTTCTTTTTGTATTTTTGGAAACACCCTTTGACTTTTTGTATTGTGTTCACTAAAATCTTTACACATACTCAAAAGAAACTACCTCCAGTTTTTCCCACCAAAATAGGATCGCATTTTGTCTAAACTTATCTGTTAAGAATGCATATTCTCTTCTCTCACATAGAATCTTCATAGGTTTCATTTTAAATATCACAATCTCAACATTATGAATCTTCACTTTTTTCTCAAAGTGTCTTTGGAATACTTGATTTCTGATCTGCTTTTGAAGAAAGTATACTCTCACATTTCTTGGCAAGCTTCTCTGACTGGCCACATGTGAAAAGATGAGATACACTTGGTCCATTCCAGACTCTATATCTTCCTTTTGCTTCTCCAACAACTTTGCTGTATCATCCACCATATGTTCTCAAATATTTTCATTTGCTTGTTCTGGAATTGTTTGCAGACATTTTTCTCTCCTTTGTTTCATTAAGACAAAAGCATCTAGAAGTTGTTCTCACTCTCTTTCCAGTCTATTTGCTCTGGCCTCAAAAGATTCCGCTTTCACTTTGAGACACTGTGTCCTCCCCATAATCTGTTTTATATCCACGGCCATCTATGAGATAGACTGTTTCACTTCCTTCACCTCAGCTTTCCGAAATTAAAGAAATTATACTTCATTTCTAAATTACTTATTAAATTCTCACATTATATTTCTTCCTATCTGTTCAGTCCATGTTCCCATCTGCGGACACATTTGTGACTTAAGCAGTGCAGCTTCCCTGCAAGAACTATAATGTAACTGGCTTGGATGTTGCGGGGGGAGACTTTTAACTCTAAAAGCAAGTCTCAGAGCAACTGAATGTTATTCGAAATTATGAATATAGTCTGATTAATATAAACTCTGAAAAATTATACAACAGTGGGCAAAATATACAGTCAAAATAGAGAAAGATTTTTTTTTATTTACCTTAAGCTGAGATAACCTTGTGGCTGACCTTGAGAAGCTAAAGTGAAAGTAAACTGACTACTGTGTGAAGGAAGCTGCTTTTAAAAGGCAATTGTAAAGAAAAGATTGAGCAGAAGGTGACAGCTGGTATCTGAAAGGAGCTATTGAAAATTAGATTTTCAAAAACATCTTTTTTCTTGGAACCCTTTTCCCATCTTTGGATTGGAAATCTCTGGTGCATTCCAAATGAGGATGCTCTTCCCTACACTGCTGGAAAAAGAAATTGTTGTTACCTATGGTATGTTCATTTGCAGCAGTGAAAAGTGAACATTGTCCTCACCCAGTAAGGAACTGTCTTGCTGCTTGGGCCAGGTGTTGTTGTTGTTGTTTGTTCTTGGCTAATGGAGATTTTCTTCCGTCTCTCCTGTTATTCTGTTATTTGTCCATGTTCTATTTATTGTAGAGCACTGGCTATGAATTAACCTTCTCAAGGATGCTGTCACCAAAGGGTATTTCCTGAGGTCTTTTCCACTCCAGCATGTATGGTCAATAAGGAGCAACCCACATTATGATGTTCACCTTTCACTATTGAAAATGAATATATCACACATAAGAACCAACTTTCGTTTTCTGTGTCATCATGGTCTTAGATTCTGTTTTCAGCCTTCAGGGGAAGCTACTGTTGCTTTTGTAGCCAAAACATTGTCATGTGCAAGAGAGAAATGCTAGAAGAGTTGGGAGTGTTTGGGGAATATAACAACAAATTCAGGGGAAAACAAATTTAGGGAGGAACTCCCTTCTACACAGTCGCAATGAGCATACTTAATAAGCATGAAATGCTGACTGTTGAGGGGGGAAAATGGTGAGGAGCACTCCATGCTACTATATTTGCTTGCAGGTCCTTCTTGTTTCACACTTCTGTGCATGAAAAATGTCATGTTGACAAATTAGATGCACAGTTTAGAGATGGAATTAGATAAGTTGCAAAAGCATGTGTTTGGCTCTCTCTGTTTTAGAAAAATGCCCTCTCTCTTCTGCCTAAAGATGTTTTTGAGAGGAAAATATATATGTGTGTGTGTGTGTGTGTGTGTGTGTGTACATACACTTCCAAATGGAGTGCAGTTTTAATCAGGACATCAACCTACTGGGAAAGCAATTTAAATGACCCACCCCTTCATGTATGCATATGAAAATAGAATCTGAACCATCCCATCGACGGCTACTTTTTACCACAACTTAAAAAGAAAAGAGTTCCAATCACAGGTATTCACAGTCTTGTATAACTTAAACTTTAGTCTTAACCTTAGTTAAAACATTGTTTTAACAGCATGCAGAAAACAAAATTATTTATCTGTAATTTTTAAAATGCATAGTTCTTTAAATATCTTTGCCTTATCTCTTTACTTTTTAAATCTTTCTCTTAAGATTTGTTGAGACATTTTACATCTACATCACGAAAAGTGTCCCTGGGGTCTTATGGTGCACCTGAGTGGTACTCCCATCATAGCAAACCAGCAGCAACTGATGAGTCTAAGTAAGTATTCTGTGTCTTCATTGGTAGAGCTAATTTAGAGAATCATAGAATCATAGAAATGTAGAGTTGGAAGAGACCACACGGGCCATCCAGTGCAACCCCCTGCCATGCAGGAACACCCTCAAAGCACTCCTGACAGATGGCCATCTAGCCTCTGCTTAAAAACCTCCAAAGAAGGAGACTCCACCACACTCCGAGGCAGCATATTCCACTGCCGGACAGCCCTGACTGTCAGGAAGTTCTTCCTGAGGTTCAGCTGGAATCTCCTTTCCTGCAGCTTGAATCCGTTGCTCCTTGTCCTGGTCTCTGGAGCAGCAGAAAACAAACCCTCTCCTTCCTCTACATGGCATCCCTTCAAATATTTAAACATGGCTATCATGTCCCCTCTTAACCTTCTCTTCTGCAGACTAAACATACCCAGCTCTCTAAGTCTATCCTCATAGGGCATGGCTTCCAGGCCTCTCACCATTTTGGTTGCCCTCCCCTGGACCTGCTCCAGCTTGACCATGTCCTTCTTGAATTGGGGTGCCCAGAACTGGACACAGGATTCAAGATGAGGTCTAACCAAAGCAGAGTAGAGTGGTACCAGTACCTCCCTCGATCTAGACACCATACTCCTATTGATGCAGCCGAGAATTGCATTGGCTTTCTTGGCTGCCGCATCACACTACTGACTCATGTCCAGCTTGTGGTCTATTAAGACTGCTAGATCCCTTCCACACGTACTGCTGTCCAGCCATGTGTCCCCCATCCTATATTTCTGCATTCCATTTTTTCTACCTAAGTGTAGGACCTTACACTTCTCTCTGTTGAATTTCATTTTGTTAGCCTTGGCCCAACTCTCCAATCTGTCCAGATCATTTTGAATTTTGATCCTGTCCTCTGGCGTATTAGCAACCCCTCCCAATTTGGTGTCATCTGCAAATTGGATGAGCATGCCCCCTATTCCTTCATCCAAGTCGTTGATGTAGATATTGAACAGCACTGGGCCCAGGACAGAACCCTGTGGCACCCCGCTAGTCACTTCTCTCCAAGATGAAAAGCAACCATTGGTGAGCACCCTTTGAGAACGGTCAGTCAACCAGTTACAGATCCACCTGACAGTAGCCCTGTCCAGCCCACATTTTATTAGCTTCTTTGCAAGAATGTCGTGGGGAACTTTGTCAAAGGCCTTACTGAAATCGAGATATGCTACATCCATAGCATTCCCTTCATCTATCAAGCTAGTAACTCTATCATAAAAAGAGAAAAGAATAGTCTGGCATGACTTATTTTTGAGAAATCCATGTTGACTTCTCATGATTACCACATTGCTTTCTAAGTGATTAGAAACTGACTGCTTAATGATCTGCTCCAGGATCTTTCCGGGTACTGACGTCAGGCTGACTGGGCGATAATTATTTGGGTCCTCTTTTTTCCCCTTCTTGAAGATGAGGACAACATTTGCCCTCTTCCAGTCTGCTGGAACTTCTGCTGTCCTCCAAGATTTCTCAAAGATTATAGCAAGCGGTTCCGAAATGACCTCTGCCAGTTCTTTTAATATGCTGGGATGCAATTCATCTGGCCCTGGAGACTTGAATTCATCCAGTGTGGCCAGGTATTCCTGTACCACCTCTCTACCTATTATGTGCCGCATTTCCCCTGCTTGTAAATAAAGAGAATTCTGCATCAGTTGTGAAAACTGTAATTTCTTTGATGGATTATGTATGATAATAATAATGATGAATAATGAAATTTTCGTAAAACTTCTGCCTTAGGCCTCGAGTTTCAACCATCCCAGACTATATGATTCATGAAGAGTTTAAAGCTGATCAACCAACTGGCTATGAGCCTAAAAGGGGTCCTTTTGATTTTGATATGAAAAGTGTTTGGCAGAGGGATGCTGAGGACAAAGAAAACAAAGAGAAAAGAGAGGTATGATTTAGATATTTTCATATTCTCAGTAAAACAGTCAGTTAAAAATTCTGGAAGTATGTGGGCTGGATTTTGAAAAATTAAATAGTATCCCATCAGGATTACAGAGTTTGAAATTAAATAATTTTAATACCTAACTGTATAGCTTTTGTTGCTGCACACTTCTGTGCTTATTGAAAAAGAGGTCACACTGTCAGCCTTTCCACACTACACTGTTATAATGCTGTTATTCCATTTTCAGGATTCTGTGGAATTCTGGGGTTTGTAGTTTACTGAGGCCAAAGACCTCTCTGGCTGAAAATTCTAAATGCCCCTCCCTAAACTGCAAACCGCAGGATTCCATAGGATGTTGAAAGTAGGGTAATAGCACTATAACAGTGTAGTGTGGAAGGACCCTGTGTTTAGTGGTTTTTTTCCCCTGATAATGTATTTAGGATTACATCCTGAGAATACTGTATAAGAAATGTAAGCTAGGGCTCTGCTGAGATGGAAATGCTTAATCATAGTTCATTCAGTTTAAAAAGTATTCAGCTATGGATTAATATTTCCAGGATACTGACAGGCATCAGTAGAGTAAATGTGTTTAGGACTGCAGTATCAATGCATTAATGCATCAGTTTTTAGAAGGGGTAAAAACTCATCTTTCTAAACATATGTAAACGGATTGTGATTATTGCTTAGCACCTCTGAAAACGTGCATGAGGGCTGGTGTTTCAAGCTGTGAATCCAAAATGCTTTGAAAAAACTGAACCTATTTGCACCTTCTGTTTCTGATGTAACTCCTAATGATGATGGAAGCTTCCTCTGATATGAGGAAAGATAAGTGAGATCTCTGCTGGTCATAGACAGGTAAAGCTAACAAGCAATGAACTACTGTTTCAGCTGATGATTTTGAGACTATGGCTTTAAATCCAAAATGATCAAAAGTAAAGAACACTACACAACATAGACCTACGTGTGAAACTTGCATTCACTTTAGTTTACCAAGTTCTCATTGCTTCAACTGGTCTGCTCTTCTTGGGTCTTTGGACTGCATATTTGTTCTTACGCTACTTCCATTCTCTTGAAATTAGAGCTGTAAATTCTGTTAGTGATATCTGGCTTCTGTATCTTCAGCAATGGTGTGTTATGCTAAATTAGGTATAGATGTACTTGCTTAGTTTTGAGGTATATTCAAACAGCTGTAAAACCAGATGCTGTGTTAACCAAGATACGATGTACTGTGTAACAGTGGAACAGAAAGATGAGCTATGGTAATTATTCCACACAATTTTTTTGCACCAGATTCCTGTACAAGCTGTAAACTTTGTAGTCAGAAATGTATAATCTGTAGAAAGATAGCTGTAATCCAAAGGAAAAGTATGTGTGTTACCGTGCTTGCAACTGGCATATTCCTGGAAGATTAGGGAGCCAGAAGTTTCTAATGGTCACCAGTCTTGGTTACTGAAGCAAGTGCAGATCACAGTTTGCCACTTCAGTTGAAAGGCAAACAATTACCTCAGGCTATGAAAAGAAGCAAGAAATTACCCAAGAAGAGGAACCACACAAGCTGAGAGTTATTAAACCATTGTTTGGCATTATGTTTGAACAATATATAATTTAACAATATATAAATAAAATCATTGAGTCAGGACTAATAGTGCTTTTGGTACAGGGCAGGGGTGGGCATCATAGATCCCTCCAGCTCTTGTTGAGCTGCAGCTCCTAGCATTCTTTACCATTGTCTATGCTGGGCAGGGCTGCTAGAACTTGCAGCTCAGGAAGAACCAACAGAGGTTGATGACCATCTGTCAGGGGTGCTTTAGCTGTATATTCATGCATGCCATGTGTTGGACTATATTACCCTTCCAGTCCCTTCCAGTTCCATGTTTCTGTGATTATTCCCATACTGTTATAAACTGGTTTGTATTTATTATGAAATGTTGACGTATTATTGACATATGATGATGGTGATGGTGATGGTAATGTTGATGTCACTGTAAGTCAAGGCAACTTTCTGGGACTCCAGGTAGTTTTATATCACTTAATTTGGTATACAAACTGTACTGAGGCTGAGAAGAAGCAAAAAAAGGGGCCATAATTGTGCCAGATCTGCAGAAATTCCAGTATAGGTCTCAACTCTGTTGATCTACCATCTGGCTTTTCTATAGGGTTGCCGCATGCATAGTTTGCCTGGTTTCATCTCCTCATTTATTCTGGGCTGTAGTATTCTTACTGTGTGATTTAATCTATTTTCACCAGTTTGAGCACTGTTCTCCTTTTGGAAGAAGACTGAGGCAAAGTATGAAACAGTTCAGCCTTCTCTGTGTCCCCTGGTAGCATTTCACCCTCTTCTCTATGCAGTGGCCCTATAATTTCCTGGTTCTTCTTCTTGCTGCAAACATATACCTCCAAAAAACCTTTTTATTATTTTTAATTTCTTTCTTGAGCTTTAGCTTTTCTGATCCCTGCCCCCACAAGCCTTTGCTATTCATTTGTATTCCTCTTAGATAATTTCCCCCTTCCATTTCTTATACATATCTCTTTTTCAGTCTCAGCTCATCTGAAATTTCTTTGTACACTCACTCTGATTTCTGTAGACACCTCTCACTTTTCTTCTTCCTTGGAATTGTTTTCAGCTGTACCTGCAAAATCTCACCTTTAAGAAATTCCCAGATATCATGAACACCTGTCAGGTCAGCTGTGCTCTCCCTGCTATGTTTCACATCTAGTACTTGAGTGCTTTCTTGTATAAGGAGGAAGGATGGACTGATGTGATGGATGAGAAGCTGGAAACCCAGAAACGTTTGGTTAATGATCTGTGATAAGACCTAACAGACATTGCTGCAAGGTCAAGCTGCTGGCAAGTTGTGAGAGAACATGGGAGGAAGGAACAGCAAGCTTGAGAAAAGTGTTGTTTTTAGTTATCAGCAAATGGGATAGCAATGCATGCTAGTTTTGAGATGTAATGACTTGTAATCCAATAGTTTTGTAGTCTTGGCAATGGCCAAGGTGTGCAGCTGTTTTCTGCAATGTCCCTGAAAAAAGCTTTTGAAATCTGCTAAACCTACTTTCTGGACATGAAGCTATCCTGTACTTCACAACTCCTTTCCCTTTGAACATTTCTGCCTGTATGATTTCACCCTGTATGAGATTATGTTGCAAGTACACAATAATGGAGTGCATCAAGGAATTTCAAAAGAAAGTCAGCTTGTGCTTTACAGATTATAGCAAAGCCTTTGATTATAAAGATCATGAAAAATTACTGATTGCTCTTAAAATAGGTTTGCCACAAAGTTTGATTGTCCTGATGTGTAACTTGTACTCAAGAAAAGAGTCTACTGTCAAGATAGAATACAGAGAAAAAGAATAGTTTCCAGTTGGCAGTTGCTTTGAGAACAAGTCAGTCACCACTGAAATCAGTTTTCTTCTTACTCTTGAGTAAGTCCACTATAAAGTCAATGCTAATTTCAGCCCAGGGGTGAGATGGAGTATGAAAGGGTTGTAATCGTTGTCATGGTTTTATCCCAACTTAGCTACCACACACACTGGGCAGCTGGGCAGCTTTTGATGTAGACTTCTACCATCTTGTCTCATTCCAGGCCACCAAAACGTGTCTGACCAGATGTAAGGTCTTAACAAATCTAAAATGCCCTGCTGCCTTTACATCATGGCACTGTCTTAAGATCTTAGCCCTTAACCCCTCTGGTACCTAAAGTATGTCCCGCTTGCAAAATCCCTCTTGCATCTCTCAGACTCATTGCTTCTCCATGCTCCTTCCACCAGGCATCCCACTCTAGCAACCTCTTCATGCTGCATTATAAATCAGGTTACAACTGGGTCCACAGTCATCGCAGACAGACTTAGCTGCTGGGGGTTAAATATGGTATCCACCTCATTTTTTAGTTGAATATTGGGCTGTGGCAGTCTGGACAAAGCGTCAGCCAGGAAATTTGGCTGCGTAGGAAATATTTATCTGGAACTTAAACTTGTAAAATAATTATTCCCATCGAATTTGCTTAGAACTCAATATCCTGGGGGATGCGATTGCCTCTAAATTTCAGTGATCAGTCCACACCTCGAAAGGGAGGAAGTCTCTTCTAGTAGGTGTCTCCAAGTCAACAGAGAATGCCGAATAGTGGCAGCCTCCTTTTTCCAAACCAGCTAATTCCTTTAGTCTCTGAAAACATTAGAGACAGATTGGAACATGGTTGCAACTGGCCAGCTTCATCCTCCTGCAGTAACACAGACCCTGTGGCCATGTCTGAGGCATCAACCTGCACCACAAAAGGTTGGGATGTATCCAGGTGTTTCAGAATGGGATCACAGGTGAATAATTGCTTCAGGTCCTCAAATACCTCCTGACATTTCATGTCCCATTGGTTTCAGGAGATGGGCTTTTTAAGATCAAGGCTTATCTTCTTTTTACCATTGCCCCTTTCCTTTCATCATAAGCAAGTCAGTCAGTGGCAATGTGATTTGGGCAAAGTTGGGGATGAATTGTCTATAGAAGTTAGCAAACCCCAGAAAGCTCTGGAATTGCCCCCTTGCTTTAGGGATCTCCCATCCCACCACATCCCAAACCTTTGCAGGATGCATTTCTATTCCCTCTACAGAGATGTAATCCCAAAAAGTCCAGTCTGTCTTTGTGGAATTCACACTTGGACAGCTTTACATATAACCGATTGTCTAGCAATCTTATCAGCACCTTTCTCACCAACTCCACATGGGAGTGGTAGTCCTCTGAGTACACCAGGACAGTATACCGATATACTAGCACCCCTTTATATAAGAAATCATGAAATATGTCATTAATCAGATGCATAAACACACCAAGTGCTCCACTTAGCGCAAAAGGCATGACTAAATATTCGAAAGACCTCAGCTGGCAGTTAAAGGAAGTTTTCCACTCATCCCCCTCCTTAATCTTCACTTATATGCTTTTCTCAAATCCAACTTAATAAACACCATCCTCTTGGCTAGGTGGTTCAGTCTATCCTTCATCAAGGATAAGAGATATGGCAAGAGATATTAGCGGTGCATATGGCATTTAAGCCTCTGTAATCTGTGCAAAGTCCCAGAGAATTATCCTTCTTGTGCCAAAGTAACACTGGCACCACCGTGGGGACATAGCTGATATAATAAACCCTCTAGCCAATTTTCATCTATGAACTCCTTCAAAGTCTTCAGTTCCTTGGGAGTCATGGAATAGAGTTTAGTTGTAGGCACTTCTGCCCCTTACCTCAGTTCAATAACACAGTCCAACATGCAATAAAGATGGTAAGGAGTTTGCCTCCTTTTCCTTGAATATTTACTTGCAGGCACCTTCAGATCCCATGGCTAAGGAATCATCCTACAGGCTATTAGTCCTTCCATTGCTTCACTGTCTACCTCCCCTCTCTGGGGCTAGGCCAGTGCTTCTAGGTGATGGGAATGGCACTTCTGACTTGGGAACTTCATTTCCTCAATTAGCCAATCAGGTTGGGGATTGTGGTGCCTCAGGCAGTTTAGTCCCAGTACAATTGGGTGGGAAGCTGTAGGGGCCAAAATAAACTATAAGGTTTCCCCCATGCTCTCTCACTCTCATATACACTGAAGAAATTCAGTACTTGATGAGTCTTCACATCATTGGGTTTCCTTCCATTTGTACAAACTGCATGGGGATTGGCAGCTTTTCTGCCTTAAGTCTCAGTCCTGTGGCCACAGTAGGGTGCATGAGACATCTTGTACACCCTGAATCCAATGTGCTCACAATGTCCATGCTGCCTCCCCCACTTCTGGCCTTTCAGCCGAACTCAAACAAAGAAAAGGGTAACAGATACATTCACAAGACAAGTTGCATTTGGCTCTTTCTCCCTGATGTTGCCTTGCTGGGACCCTAACTGGCCTTCTTCGTGCGTCTACTGGCCTAGCCATCCACAACTGCCACCGCTTGGCAAACTTCACACTCGGCCACATTGCTTTCATATCCCCAGCCATCCACACCCACCTCAGCAAGGTATCAGGATTCCTATGGCAGAGACTATTCCAGAATGTTGGGTTTCAGGGTGTCACAAAAGTACTGTATTTTGGTCATCTATGATCAGTCAAGAATGCTTCCTGGCAGTCATCAAAACTTCACAGTGTATTTGGCCACTGACTTGTTCCCTTGCTTCAGCCATTGAATGCTGCTGTAGTTTCTTTCCTGCTGGAATGGGTCTTTAAAGTAGGCATCAGGCTGATCATGAATGCATTAATGTCATCCAGCCCCACATTCAACACGTCATAAAGGTTGATTAGCCATTACTGCCTCCTCCTCCAGTTACACCAACACATAGGGCACTTGGCAGCTTTTGATCTGAAGGTTCACATTCGTCAATCAAACTTCTAACCTGGGTTTTAAAGAACAGCAGCTTCTTGGAATCCCCACTGGAGGCAGCCTTCAAGCCTTGATCTGTGTAAGGATGTGGTTCCAGTGGAGTGGAGCCAGCAGGACCACAGGGGGCCCTCCACTCCCTCTCCATGCTGGTCCTATCATAATTTGTCCCAGACACTGACTCAGCCACCTTCCTCTACTCACTGCTTGTGTGAAGGGTTTCCAGTTCTTCCAAACACCCAATATCTTGCTGAACGATGATGTGCACCCAGCTGAACATTGCTTGTAAATAGCCTGTAAGCTCTCATATCTTCCTTCACACTCTGTAAATCAGTGTCCGGTTCCTTTGGAATAACCCTTCATGAACAAAAGGCACTGAATGCTCTGCTGGGTCTCATGTCTCATCTGTCCTAGCATCATGCTGTGCGTCATTTGCAGTCATCAGTGTCCAGTGCCTACTGCCACTGGCATTGGGTATAAGAGCCTCAGCCAAGGAAATAGTGTGGTGCCCGTTTCCCCCTGGAATGGCCACTTCCCTTCTTTGAACTTGACTACTAGGTCAGCCTCATCCAGTGGATGGTTTGAGGTAAGAGGATCTTTCTCCAGAGGCATACTGACTTGGGAAAAGTCATCAGTGCAGTTCTGGTAATTTGTAATGGCCTGTCTCATTCTAACTCAATAAGCAGTCTTCATGAATAGATCCAGAAAAGGTTTTATTAAAGGTTATGTTCAGCAAACAGACAATGTCCTTGCCAGAACTGAGGATACAATGCAGGTTTCACTTTTTAAAATCCCTCTCACTTCTCCCAACTCCTAGTTTATATGCCACTCTCACACCCCAGATCATGCCAGTCCTTTAGAATGATCTTGATTCTCATGCTTCAGCCAAGCTCCCCTCCCATCATCCAAACATCAAAGGGAACACACCATCAAAGGGAATGCAGAAAAATGGATATAGTACAGGTGTGCTAGGCATGGCTAACATAACAGAGGTGGTGGCCTTCTGACACACCAGAGACAAAAATCACAACATTAAAAAAGACAACCCCGGAGAAGGAACATTGTTTGTTCTCTTGAACTATAGGTGCACTGATCTGGAAACCTGGCATCTTGAAAAAGATGTTCCCTCTCTGGAGCTTTCTTCTTTGATGTTGCGATACTTGTGGATCTGTTATTTTGTAGTAAAGAAATGGCCTTGACTGTGTTAATTTACAGCTATCTGTGAATCAGAACAACTGGTCTAATTTTCTCAGTGTTTTCCTCTCAAATAGGCCAAGGCATTTCCTGAAGTTTGGTGTCTGCTGTTTCAGTCTAGAACAGTCCAAAGTATGAAGTGGCTTAGCCTCTAATGCCCTCTCTTCAAAGTGTACATGGGATGATCCTGGCTCTGCTTCCAAGACAGGGCTGTCACCTTCATCTTGTCCGAACCAGGTAGTACATGATAGGGCATTCTCTATATTTAGAGTTACTGTGGCTCTACCTAACTGCTACAGCTTTTTTCTCTCTCACTTTTTCTTCAGCTAAACTAACACATGACAGTTTTGGAGGATTCTCTGCATTACACAATTCCAATCATTTTTTTTTCAAACCAAGTCTTCAAACTCCTGCAATTTAGCAAGGCTTCTAACCTTAGCCTAAGACCTTCTTCCTATTCTAATGCAGTGGACAAGTTCATGTAAATTTCTGCTGGATTAGCAGCTCCCTTTAATATAGATCCTTTAAAAAATAAATTCTCTGGTAGCCATGCAAATTATGGAGTATGTAGATTCTGCTGATTTTGCATCTAAATCTCCAGAAAAACATGCAAGAGTGGCTACACTCCCTTCCCTGCAGACATGCCTAGAGATACTGATTAAAGGGCATTTCAACATACCAAATTAATCTAGCACTTCTAAAACTGTTCAGCTTTCCAAAGCTATTAATCTCTTTCTTGTAATGAGGCACAGACAGCCTGTCCTAAAGACTTTCTTCATCTCCAGTTCCCTGTGCTGAAGTGAAAGTTACCATGATTTTTTTTGACTTAGAAAAAGAAAAAGGAAAGTGATTCTGCTCCAATGTTGAAAATTAACCAAGGAAATACTAATTATGATGATTTTGTACCTTTATTCCTAAAAGTATTAGCTATCCTGGGTCTCAATTCTGAAACTCCAGCCAGCTCCACAAATTCTTGGCCATTTGCTACCAGTTCATATCCCGTCAATGTATATGCAAAGTTGAAATTTTTAGCCCTAAAATGCATTGCTTTGCTGTTGATTATATTCTCATTTATCATTTCATTTACCATACCATTTCCCCACTTCAAAGAGAGCCTTGGGTAACGTTTTGCAATCCATTTTTGTTTCCATCATTAAATATCATGTTCTTCATCAACAAACTTGATCACCTCACTATTTACCCATAGCTTCCAGTCATCATGAACAGCTTAAAAGCACTGGTCTCTGAGAGAACATATTCCTCCACCATGAGATCAGATTGTTTATTCCCGCCCTCTGTTTCTTGTTCGTTAACCAGCATCCATCAGACTAATTCACTTCATATCCTATGACTGCTAATTCTATTCAGCAATCTTTTCTATAGGACTTCATTAAAAGTCATTTGGAAGTCCAAGTAGATAACATCCACCAGATCACTCTTGTATATATGTTTATTGACACTTTGGTAGATTTCATAGAATCATAGAGTTGGAAGAGACCACAGAAGCCATCCAGTTCAACCCCCTGCCATGCAGGAACACACATCAAAGCACTCCCAATAGATGGGCATCCAGCCTCTGCTTAAAAACCTCCAAAGAAGGAGACTCCACCACACTCCGAAGCAGCAAATTCCACTCCCAGACAGCTTTGACCATCAGGAAGTTCTTCCTGAGGTTCAGGTGGAATTTCCTCTCCTGCAGCTTGAATCCATTGCTCCTTGTCCTAGTCTCTGGAGCAGTGGAAAACAAGCCCGCTCCTTCCTCGACATGACATCCCTTCAAATATTTAAACATGGCTATCATGTCCCCTCTTAACCTTCTCCTCTGCAGACTAAACATATCCAACCCCCTAAAGCCGCTCCTCATAGGGCATGGCTTCCATACACTTCTGCATTTTGGTTGCCTTCCTCTGGACACGTTCCAGCTTGTTGATATCTTTCTTGAATTGAGGTGCCCAGAACTGGACACAGTATTCCAGATGAGGTCTGACCAAAGCAGAATAGAGTGGTACCATTATTTTCCTCAATCTAGACACCATACTCCTATTGATGCAACCAAGAATCGCACTGGCTTTCTTGGCTGCCGTATCACACTGCTGACCCATGTTCAGCTTGTGGTCCACCAAGACTCCTAGATCCTTTTCACGTGTACTGCTATCCAGCCACACTTCCCCCAGCCTATAATTGTGCATTCCATTTTTTTCTGCCTAAATGTAGGACCTTACATTTCTCTCTGTTGAAATTCATTTTGTTACCTTTGGCCCAGCTCTCCAATCTGTCAAGGTCATTTTGAATTTTGACCCTGTCCTCTCGGGTATTAGCTGTTAAGTATTAGGCTTCCAGATCCCTGCCTAAAAGGTTAAAAGTTTGAGTCTCCTTCCTCTGCTGCGCTCATGGTCATGGTAACTGGCAGGTCGGCCTGACCCAGCCGGTGCGATAAGAGGTGTCTGGTTTGTTTCAGTTCCTGTGGGAACTCATGGGTTGTTTGGAAAACAATCTCACAGTAGCTATATCTGCTGTTAGGACTTTCTCACAGTTCTTCCTCTCTCTTTGATTCACTCCCCCTTTGCTTGCTGTTAAACTTGTTAGCACGGCTCTCTCTCTGTCATGCTGTATGAGGAGAGAGGCGCACGATGGATTTCACCTAGCTTTTTACTTCTTTATGTTACTTAGGCTGTTTTGTAATAAAGACTAGTTTAGTTTTGGCCTCAAGTCTGGCCTCTGTCTGTTTTTAAAGCTATGCTGGTTTTTGTGCCTGCCTGTTTTGAAGCACAGGCGTTCTGTGGGTCATGTTGGCGTTCAGCATGTCCCCTGGAATCCCCCAACATTAGCAACCTCTCCCAAGTTGGTGTCATCTGCAAATTTGATCGGCATGCCCTCTACTCCTTCATCCAGGTCATTGAGGAAAATGTTGAATAGAACTGGGGCCAGGAGAGAACCCTTTGGCACCCCACTAGTCACTTCTCTCCAGGATGAAAAGCAGCCATTGGTGAACACCCTTTGGGTTTGGTTGGTCAACCAATTACAAATCCACCTAACAGTAGCACTATCCAGCCCGTGTTTAACTAGCTTCTTTGCAAGAATGTCATGGGGAACTTTGTCAAAGGCCTTACTGAAATCGAGAAATGCTACATCCACAGCATTCCCTTCTTCTATCAAGCTTGTAACTCGATCATAAAAAGAGATAAGATTAGTCTGGCATGACTTATTTTTGAGAAATCCATGTTGACTTTTAGTGATTACAGCATTGTGTTACCCTGATTTCTGGAGGTCCCAGGAGGGACACCTAAATATGCTCAAACAATGGGGAGGGAATTAGCACAGAGCACAGGTTTGCAATGCAAGAGGCAGGGTAACGTAGCGAGATCTTGAACCCTATGTCTATGGGATCAGGCCGAGTCAATGATAAGGCAGATGTTGAAATAATAATAATTGTTTTATTGGAATACAATCAAACACATGTATGCAACACACTCACACAAGGAACTATAGAAACAAAGGTAGGAGCGGATAGCGGGATTTTGAGAGGGGGTTTGGTATGGGAAATACTATACCTGTCCTGAAGCCCGGTAAAGCAAAGAAGCTGGGGAGCGTGGATTCTCCGCATGTGGGGCTGAGGGGAAGGCTCGCTGGACGAAGCGACAGCAAGGCGAAATGGAAGCCAAGAGCGATCCGAGGAAGCGCTCAAAGTCAAGGGTTCTTATAGGGAAAATTGTGGCCACAGGCTAGTCCGTACTTGGGGAAAACAGTGAGTTTGGGGCTGGAGACAAAACCTCCAAAAGGTCAGTGCTTTAGATGATTGAGTTATGGCCGGATTGTCAATAGAGAAGCCAGTATGCAAACGCGGAGTGCTTGAGAGTTGTGTAGTCCGCTCATCAAGCTGCCTGCACGGGGCAGGGGATCTTTTATAAGTAGCGTGCATACATAATGTGGTACTTGCCTTGAGGTCTCCTGAAGATGCATTCGGCAATGACTGTCCTGCCAAGATTGGGGTTTGAATGGTTCGGCTATTGTCGGCCGCGCTTGTGTGCGTGCTTGTCCAGGGGCCTCATAAGGACGTGGAGAGGAATGGGTACAGAAGGCCGAATTATTGATATCGAGTGATATCTTAATATCCCACAAGCTCGGGCTAGAAACAGCGGTAACAATTGCTTTCTAAGTAATTGCAAACTGACTGTTTAATGTTCTGCTCTAGGATCTTTCCTGGTACTGATGTCAGGCTCACGGGGAGATAATTATTCGGTTCCTCTTTTTTTCCCTTCTTGAAGATGGGACAACATTTGCCCTCCTCCGTTCTACTGGGACTTCTCCTGTTCTCCAAGAGGTCTCAAAGATTATTGCCAGTGATTCTGAAATGACTTCTGCCAGTTCTTTTAATATCCTTGAATGTAATTCATCTGGCCCTGGAGACGTGAATTCATCTAGTTTAGGCAGGTATTCCTGTACTACCTCTCTACCTGTTCTGTGCTGCATTTCCCCCCCTTCCTCACCTGCTCCCCACCCTCCAGCCTGATACTTTTTGGGAGAAAACTGAGGCAAAGAAGGTGTTGAGTAGTTCTGCCTTTTGTCTTCCACCCGTTAGTAATTGGCCATCTTCTCTGCATAGCAACCCTATCATTTCCTTCTTTTTCTAATGTGTGTCTGGCTACACTTGGCTTCTCCTTGGCTACAATGGCAAGAAAGGTTTAATTCCTTCTTAGGTTCATTAGAAACATCAAAACTTGTCTGAATTTAAGGAAGTGAATGAAAAATTGCCTGTAGGAACTGAACATTATAGAAAGCACACTCACAGTGGAATAATCAGAGTTGCATATGATTATGGACTTTGAATTTGTAAAAAATTTATAATAGAAACTTAAATCAGCAATTAGAGATAAAGTACTAAGAAGTGAATTTTTATCTGATGGTTTCAATGGTGAATAACATATAACTTACAACTGACTAGATAATAAGGAGGAATAATAAGGAAGATACTGTGAATATAGCTTATTTTTTCCTTTTTTCCTTTCTCTCTCTCTTTCTCTTTTTTTTTGATCTGGCTATTTTCTGGTTTCTATTATACTAGTGTTAGCAATGATTTGTAGAAGTTTTTTTAATGATTACGCTAATAAGTGTCTAATAGATTTGTATTTTCTTGAACTTGGATTTGTTACCTTTCAGAATAAAAATGTTATTAAAAAGATATTAGAGTTGTTTGGGAAACAAGTATAGCTTTTATGATAGGTTGTTTTATCAAGCACAGTTCTGAACATAAGAACAAGAAGAAAGAAAAAATAAATTTGACACTAGATGAGATAAGCGGAAAAAATAAAAAATAAAAGAACTTTTCCATCAAAGAAAAGTATTATGAATCAAATTAAGATTATGTAGAGGCAGTTATCTGTATTAATGGTGAGAGAGATGGAAATGAAGATGAACTTTATGAAACAAAAGCATTTTGACTTTGCTAATAAGAGAGGACCTATAAACTGAGAAAAGGAAAAAGAAAAGAAAGTGATACTAAAGCAGTGAGAAGACAACAAGGTGATAGTGTGTGATTCATAAATATTATCCTTCCCCGTATAAATGAAAAGAAATTTCTTCAGGAAAACTGGATGAATACTTAACCAATCAGAATCTCCCTAAGATCAATGGCAGATTATGAATGCACCAATAACAGGGAGATTTGTGGCACAATTAATAAAACTAAAACAGGAAAGGCACCTGGACTGGATGACTTGTGAGCTCTTGATTACAAATGTTTTGGGGAAGAATTAGTATTACAAATGATGAATCCTATTTTGAAACATGAAAAGGTTCCGGATAGTTGGAAAGAGGGTAATATAGTGTTAATGCTAGGGATGGGCCAATCAGATCCTTGGCAAGGATTCAAAATTTGCAAATCCAAATCCCTGTGCCATAATAAGAAAACTGAATGTTTAGAATCCACCAACCAAATAGTTTGTTGGAGACCGGAACACCTGAAAACCTGGGAGACTGGGATGCACAAGGGGAGATAGCAAATAGGTGGGTTTTTCCCGTGGAGTAATAAAGGCCTTTGCTAACAATTTCAGAAATTATATCTGGGGTTGTATTCTAATATGTTAAAATTGAACATTTAATATTTAAGTTCAGCAGTATTTTGTGTGCTGAAAATCAATGGCATGTATAAATCTGTATAAATGTATAAATCTCCCAAAAAGTATCAAAGTGGGTCTGACACCTATCAGAAGTGGGGCAGAAGGCAAGGTCACATAATTTCATCCAGTGATTGCTACATGTAGGCCAGTATACCTCTTTCCACGAGACAGTGCCTGGTTGTAAATCTGTAGTTAGAAGAAGATGAGAAGTGAAACGTCTGTCATGGTTTCTCATGAGCCACATGAATCATAGAATCATAGAAATGTAGAGTTGGAAGAGACCACACGGGCCATCCAGTCCAACCCCTTGCCATGCTGGAACACCCTCAAAGCATTCCCGACAGATGGCCATCCAGGCTCTGCTTAAAAACCTCCAAAGAAGGAGACTCCACCACACTCCGAGGCAGCATATTCCACTACCGGACAGCCCTGACTGCCAGGAAGTTCTTCCTGAGGTTCAGGTGGAATGTCCTTTCCTGCAGCTTGAATCCATTGCTCCTTGTCCTGGTCTCTGGAGCAGCAGAAAACAAGCCCTCTCCTTCCTCTACATGGCATCCCTTCAAATATTTAAACATGGCTATCATGTCCCCTCTTAACCTTCTGACAAACCACATGTAGCAGAAAGAAAAAATTGTTTTTAAAAATTGGTGCCTCTGGGGCCCACGAAAGTCGTGGCACAAAGCCACGTGCCTGGGAGGCTGCTTGTGCCCGGGGCTGTTACCTGTGCTCGCTTGGGCTGCCTGTACCCACATGGTTGCCTTCCTGTGCTCATTCACTTGTGCTGCCTCTGCCCACTCCGCTGCCTGCCTGCGCCCACTTGGCTGCCTGTGTCCGCTGGGGCTGCCTGCCTGTGCCTGCTCGGCCACCTGTGTCCACTGGGGCTGCCTTCCTGTGCCTGTTTGGCTGCCTCTGTCTGCGGAGGCTGCCTGCCTGTGTCCGCTCATGCTGCCTGTGCCCGCAGCTGCCTCCCTCTGCAAGGTAGTATAATTATTTTCTATTCTTCTGACTGGAGACTGAAGGGTAAGGATTGAGAATTAATTGAGATTAGAGACTTGACTTGAAAGTCCCTTGCAGAACTTGAGACTGGATTTGAGGATAGAAAATTGAGACTGGACTAGAGGCTGGTTTTTTTTCTTTCTTTTTTTTTAAGTGCCCTTTTCCAGGACTTGAGACTTGACTTGAGACTGCAAGGTGCAGAATTGAGACTGGACTAGAGACTGGTGTATTTTTTTTAAGTACCTTCCTTGTTGCAGGACTTGAGACTTGACTTGAGTCTGCAGGGTGCAGAATTAAGACTGGACTAGAGGCTGGTGTTTTTTTTAAAGTGCCTTGTTGTAGGACTTGAGACTTGACTGGAAGGTACAGTCTTCTTGCGATTTCAAGGACAGCTGAAAGATTCCTTTACATAGGCCCCTTGCAAAGCTATTACATACACAGTTCTGGGTTTGTAGTTTTACAAGGTGTCACATCCTTCTCCGCCAAAGTGTGCTGGTGCATCATCAAACTAGAACCCCAGGATGCCATAAGGAGCTATGCAAAGAAAATCCAGTTTTGACCTGGATTATCTCTATACTGTAGTATGTAGCCCTATTTACACTAGCAGGAAAATGTGGGATTAATCCACATTTTCCTGCCTGTGTAGAAAGGGCCTTCGTATCATTTTTAATCTGGGGAGATGCTGAGACAAAACTATGACAATTATCCTGGCCAGATTTCTTCAGAGGGAGATTTGCCTTTGCCCAGGCTTTTGCTAGGGCTGAGAGAGTGTGTCTTGCCCAAGATTATTATTCTTTCCTTTGCTTTTTAAACCTTTTTTTTAAAAAAAAGGGATTCAAAAGATTCAAGATTCGTGAGATTCGTGGATTCCCAGAACCTTTCAGGGATTTGGATCTGGATTCGTATAATTCTGGATTCATCCCATCCCTAATTATACCTAGGTATAAAAGGGATATCTCTCAGCAGATATCAGGATAATTGAAATCTCCCATAACTACCAGTTCTTGGTTCTTGGAGATTTCTGAGATTTAAGAAATGTATCAATCACCACCTTACCTTTATTTGATGGCCTGTAGTGAATTTCTACCACAATGGTGTTTTAATTCAGTGGCATGTATAATACCTAAAGAAGGTCTGAACTTGACATGACCAAAAAAAATAAACTAATTATAGACCAGTATCATTGTTGAATGATGATTATAAACTGTTCAGAATGATCTTAGTGGAAAGGCTAAATAAAATTTTACAGGGGACCAATGGGGATTTTTACCTAAAAGGCAATTAAGAGGTAATGTTAAAGAGTTGGACATCTTGAAGTATTTACAACAACATAATAAGAAACAATTTGCATTGATCTTTTTAGATGAAGAAAAGGCTTTTGACAATTTAAATTGGACTTTCTTATTTAGCTTTGGCAGGTATGAACATAGCAGAGAACTTTATTAAATGGATTAAATCAATTTCTATCTTACAGAAAGCACCAATAATTGTTAATGGAAAAGTAATAAGGTCTTGTGAGATCCAGAAAGACACAAGACAATGTCCACTTTTTTCACTTTTGTTAAACAGAGGTATAAGACGAGAGAATTACAGAAATAAAGATTTTAAAAGGTGCTTAAAAATTAACGGTATTTATTGATAGTTTAGTGATAATTTTGGAAAACCCATTAAAATGTATATAAGCCTTAATAGGAAAATTAAAGGATTTTGATTTGCTGTCAGGTTTCAGGATTAATAACCAAGAGATGAAGATGGTAGTGAAAAATATGGGTACAGAAGATAAATTGCAATTGGTTGAAAAATGGGTCTTAAAATTGAGGAAAAGTTGAATATTTAAATAATACTTTGACAAATATGAGCACTACTTTATTTCAAAACAATTACATCAAGATATGGAATGAAATCAAGAAGGATATATCAAGATGGGAGAATTTTAAACTTGTGTTTGTTGAGGAGAATTTTGTGATAAAAATGAATGAGCTGCCTAGAATGATGTTCTTATTTCTTATTTATTTTTGATGTTCTTATTTATTTTTCCTGGTATTCATGTCAGGGTGTTTGGTCTGTAGCTTTCTTGATCTTCTTTTGTTCCCTTTTTTTGAAGCAAGGGACAATGTTTGCTCATTTCAAGTCTTCTGGCACCTCACCATTTCTCCAGGATTTCTAAAAAAGGATGGCAAGTGGTTTTGCAATTACAACAGCAAATTCCTTCAATACTCTAGGATGCACTTCTTCTGGCCTTGCAGATTTGAATTCTTTAGGTTAAATAGGTGATTCCTGACTAACTCTTTATCTATCTTGATTTGCAATCTGTGTCCTTGCAAAGGTCTCTGCTGATACATAGAAGCACACAGTCATCTGTTGGCATTTTACTATCCTTGCTGGACAGCAATCCCACCATTTCCTTGCTCATTCTCTTGCTTCAAACATACTTGAAAAACCTCTTTTTTGTTGTTCCTTGCTTGCCAGCTCATTTTGAGCTTTAGCTTTCTGTACACTATTCCTGAAAGCTTGGACTACACATATGTATTCTTTCTTGGTGAGTCATCCCTCCTTCCTTTCTTTGTACAAACTCTTTTTTATTTTCAGTTTCTCCTCAAGTTTACTCTCAGCCACATTGGCTTTTTCAGATGTTTCCCATTTTTCTTCTCCCATGGAATTGTTTGTGATTGTGCTTTTAGCAGTCTTTTTTATGAAACCACACCCATGCTGAGTTTCTTTTTCCTTTAGCATCTCTAGCCATGGGATTCTGCCTGCCATTTTCCTGAACTTGATAAAATCAGCTTTCCTCAAATCCAATGTTTGTGTTTAAATGTACCCTTTTGCCTGTGCCACAATCATGAATTCTAGCATTACACGGTCACTCCTTCCTAAAGTACCAACAGCTTTGATTCCAATTATCAGCTGCTCCCTATTGATTAGGATCAAGTCCAGGATTACTGATCCCCTTTTTCCTTTCTCCAACTTTTGAAAGAGAAAATCATCTGCATGGTACATCAAGAATTTGTTGGACAGCCTGTACTTAGCACAGCTAGTCTTTCAGCAGATATCAGGATAATTGAAGTCTGCCATAACTACCAGTTCTTCCTTCTTGGAGATTTCTGAGATTTAAGAAATGCATCAACTACCACCTTGCCTTCATTTGATGGCCTGCAGTGAATTTCTACCACAATGGTGTTTTAATTTCTTTCTCCATTTCATTTTAACCAAAGGCTCTCCACTGGTTAAATTTAAAGCCAAATCTCTCCCATCAACACTGTCTGTGTAACCAGTCATTCACCTGCAGCATCTTCCTAACCCTGTGTGGTCCTATGTCTCTCGCTAGTAGAATTGGTGAGAATGCCACTCTGCCTCTAAAGGCTTACTTTACTTTACTTTACTTTTCTTTCCTGACCAGGGCTTTCCTGACCAGTCCAAGGTGATCTGATCAAGAGTGTTCTTTGCAGTATTATTGGTGCCCATATCAATCAGAAGGGGTACCGCTTTGTGTTCTTGATGAGCTTCAGCAACTTCTCAGTGACATCTTGGATGCATGTGCCAGAATGAAAGCATATTTCCAAAATCAAAAACGGTGCTTTTAAAGGCTTGTGTGCTTGTGTGGATGTGTTTCTTTCTGGCCATGTGCTCTCCCTGAGCACATGTCTAAGGGGGTGGGGCTTCTGCTGGATCACCGACTTGCTTGGGAGTGTAGCTAGCAGCCGCTAGTTCTATGACTGCTACCTCTGTCTTTCAAGCTCAGTCCCAGAGGAAAGAGTAGAAGGTAAGCTGTGTTTGGAGGGACATCCTTGACTGTTTGACTGTATGCTTTTAAAGACTTGTGTGGATGTGTTTGTTTCTGGCCATGTGCTCTCCCTGAGCACATGTCTGGGGGGGGGCTTCTGCTGAGTAATTGACTTGCATGGGGGTGGAGCTAGCAGCTACTAGCTCTACATAATTGTTCCCTCTGTCTTTAGAACTCAGTCCCTGTGGGCAAAGGTATGCACCTTGTGGCTCATGCAGTTATAAGAGTTGAACAGGAACTGTGTTAATAGGCAGAGCCAAACACGTGGGTGGTTACAAGGAGAGTTTTGAGAAGGAAGTCCAGATTTCTTTTTCAGTGCCTACTTGAGACTGCTCATATGGAACATGAAGGAGCTGCTAGAGTCAGCTGCAACAGCTGTGATATATTTGTGTTTTTGCCAAATAAGTTCGGATGCTATACCCAAGTGCAAGTTGGTGGCATCTTCAAATATAAGGTCCAGCAACTTGAATTCCATGTATCTACTCTTCAACATATTAGGGAGCACAAAATTTTCTTGAATAGAACAGAACAGACCATCTTGAAAGAGGAACATACAGGTGATGTCTCTGAGCAGGAGGTCAGTTCCAAAACACAGGAGACTGTCACTTGGAGGAATGTGATACATGGAGGTAGAAGTACCTGGGATCATTTAGTGAGTTTGGAGTTACAAAATTGATTTGAAGCTCTTTCTCTTATCAGACATGATGAGGAACAGCAACAAGAGCAATAGGGTCAGTCCTCAGAAAATGTGCGGCCGTCCTTGGAAGATTCAGCAAATGGAACAGCCCTTGCCAATCCTCAGAAGAGACTGGTGGTGGTGGTGGTAGGGGATTCTGTCAGGAACTGAGATCACACACACAAATGTACCAATGCTAATACATGATTTATTAGGAGCGTGATGCGTGTACAAGACTTCAGTGATCGAACTGGAAGCAATTTGCAGAGACCAAACATAATAAGCAAAAGAATCTGTTCGCACAGTAATCAGACAGCAAAAAGACCTTGGAGGAACTAGGTCAGGCTAGTATTTCTTATTAGTGCTGAATTCCAGGTGTTGTTTATCTAACAGTCTCTGGTTCACATTCTTGGTCACAAGCAAGCAACTAAATTCTACTACTGTATATCCCATACTAACTACTAGCCCATCCTAAATACGGAGGGCTATCCAACATCCTGCCCGTCCTGAGAAAAAAAAATTAAACAGAAGGAAGACAATGAAAAAAGGGAAAAGGGAAAGGTAGAGGGAAGTGGGAAAGAAAAGGGAAAATTGGGGACATAGCAAACAATGGAAATAGAAATTGGCAGCAAGTGAATCGTAGAAGTCCAGGAATCGGGAACAGCAGGTCAGGTAGGATGATCAGTTTGTGAAGAGGAATTTGAAGGAGCTGGCTTCAGTAAGCTGCAATGAAAACAGGATGAAAAAACTTGTAAGAGTCAGGTAAATCAAGTTCAAAGGTGACATTATTAATGGCACGTTTGATTGGGAAAGGAGCAATGTATTTAGGAGAAAGTTTTTTGTAAGGTCCAGTGGTGGAAATGTTTTTGGAGGAAAGGTAAACAAGGTCTCCAGGCTTGTAAGCAGGGTTGGGTTGTCTCTTTCGGTCAGCAAAGTGTTTGTGCGAAGCCTTAGAGGCCTGTAGGGAGTCTCATACAGAGTTCCAAGTGGAAGAAATTTTTGTAATCCAAGAGGTAAGGGAGGCAGGCTGCAAGTTGGGGAGTTTGGCAGGCAGTGAAGGAAAGGGTTTCGGGGTGGTCCCTGAGATAATTTCAAAAGGAGATTTTCTGGTAGAGGAATGGAAGGTAGAGTTGTAGGCAAATTCAGCAAATGGGAGTAGAAGTGCCCAATTATTTTGGTTGGAGTTTATGAAATAGCGTAAATATTGTTCAAGGGTTTGATTGGTGCATTCAGTTTGACCATCAGTTTGTGGATGATAGGTGCTGCTAAGTTTTTGGGAGATGCCAAGGGTTTTTAGTGGTGAAGTCCAAAATTTGGAAGTGAAGATAGGTTCCCTGTCAGAAATGATTGTGGATGGAAGACCACGTAGTTTCCAAATGTTTGTGATGAAAAGGTCAGCCAATTTCTCAGCGGTTGGAATCTTTTTCAGGGGAATAAAGTGAGATTGTTTGGAAAAGTGATCAGTGACTACCCAAATAGTGTGGAAGCCGCGTGAGGTTCGGAGACTGACAATAAAGTCCCAAGAAATTATATCCCAAGGGGAGGAGGGGACAGGAAGCGGCTGTAGTAGACCATGTGGTTTGGAAGAATTGGATTTGCAAGTGTTGCAAATGGAACAGTTTTTTATATAATCTTGAACTTGTTTTGTGAGACCTGACCAGTGGAATAGTTTTCTAATGGAGTGCAGAGTTTTTAGAAATCCGAAATGGCCAGCAGGTTTGGAATCATGGTATCTTTGCAGAATTTTGGGATGACATGGGGCTGGCACATAAATTTTGGTCCTGATGAAAGCTAGGTCATTAAACCAGATGATGGAGTCTTTGTGAGATTTAAGCCAGTCGTCAGTTTGGTAAGGAGATTTGAGGGATTGTTGAAAAGCAGAATCAAGGAGGGTAGAAGTATTTGTACGTGCATTTTGTTGTGCATGTGTAGTTACTTGTAATCCAAAAGTGTCTGGAGAAAGTAGAGGCTTATCAGAAGATATAGAAGCAGAGGAGTGAGATTCATACCAGGGAAGCCTCGAAAGAGGATCTGCTAGAGTGTTGCTTTTGCCAGGTTTAAAAACAATTTTGAATCTGAAGCTCTGGAAAAATTCAGCCCAGCGTCCTTGTTTTGGGGTTAATTTTTTGGTATTTCTTAGTGTTTCAAGGTTACAATGGTCAGTCCAGACTTGAAAAGGAATATTAGCGCCTTCAAGTAGGTGCCTCCAGAAGGAAAGGGCAAAATGGATAGCCATTGCCTCTTTTTCCCAGATAGGCCAGTTGTGTTGTTGTTCTGAGAACTTTTTTGAAATATAGGTGCACGGTTTTAGATGGTTGTCAATGTCTTTTTGTAGAAGAACAGCACCCATAGTGAAATCAGATGCATCAGTTTGAATTATGAATTCTTTGGAAGAATCAGGGAACAAGAGAAGGGGCTCAGAGGTGAATTTTTTCTTGAGAGCATTGAATGCAGTCTGGCATTTATCACACCAACCGATGTGGTTGCTTCTGTTAGCTTTGGTGTCTGTTGATTTTTTCAAGAGGTCAGTGAGGGGGATGGCAATTGTTGCAAAGCCTTCTATGAAGTTACGATAGAAGTTTGCAAAGCCAAGGAATTGTTGGAGCTGCTTTCTAGTATTAGGGACTGGCCATTTAAGTATTGTCTCAGTTTTGGCACGATCCATGTTTAGGGCATTGTGGCAAATGCGGTACCCTAAATAATCAAAAGTTTGGGTGTGAAACTTGCATTTGGAGAGATTCACAACAAGTTCATTGTCTATGAGTCTTTGTAGTACAGTGAATACGAGTTGGGTGTGTTGTTCTAGCGTTTCTGAATATATTAAAATGTTATCTAGGTAAACAACAACACCCTCATAGAGCAGATCTTGTAGCACAGAGTTGAGAAATATTTGGAAAGCAGCGGGGCCAGCTTGTAGTCCAAAAGGCAGAACAGTCCATTGGTAATTTCCCAGTTGGGTTGAGGAAGTAGTCAACCACTCACTTTTGGGATCCATGCGAATTCTGTGGAAAGCCTCTTTGAGGTCTAGTTTCATAAAGTGTTTGCCTTTTATCAGTTGATTTAATACATCCTTAGTCACAGGAATCGGGTAAAGGTTTGGCAGCACTACCTGATTAAATTATAGTTTACAATAAGCCTAGGTTCATCTCCATCTTTTTTATTGTGGAAAAATATAGGACTAGCAGTCGGAGCAGATGAAGGTTTTATAAATTCACATTGTAAATTTTTGTTCAGGAACTCTTTTAAGGCAACGAGTTCTTGTTTGTTCACTGGATATATTTTTGGTTTGGGAATTTTTGCCCCATCTGTTAGCCTGAGTTTGCAGTCAAAGTCTATGAGGGGACAGTTTGTCTGCTTCATGGTCTTCAAAAGATTTTTGTAAATCTCGGTACTCTGCAGGGATTTTCTGCAACTCTTCAAGGGTTAAAGTGAGTGCAGAGAGGAGGGCAAATTCTTCGGGTGTCTGGTTTATGTCATGGGTATGCTTGAGCAAGCCGTGTGTCCAGTCAATTTGGGGGTTGTGTTTTCTTAGCCAGTCATACCCAAGGACTACCTGAAATTAAGTTGTTCTGGTCACTAGGAAACGTATTTTCCCCTGATAGTTTCCCACTTGAACAGGAATGGGTTTAGTTCTTTCCGTTACTGCCCCCCCCAGCCATCGGTGAGCCATCCATTTGAGATAACTTTACGGCTCTTTTTAGGGGTTCAAACTGCACATCAAGTTCTTTTGCCATTGCAGGATTTAATAGGCTGCGTGTGCAGCCAGAGTCAACGAAGGCCCTGCATATCCGTAATTTGTAATCAGTTCCCTGGAGAGTTACTGTTACATAAACATGTTTGGTTTTGGTGGTACTTACATTAGCAGATTCAGCGGTATCCCAGTCATCACTTTCTGAATCAGATGTAGTCAGAGGGCTGTCCCCCCATTGCAAGTTCCCCCGGCGGTGCCTCCAGCAGGGCGTTTTGTTGTTGGCTTTGGGGTGTCAGTTTTGCGAGATGGAGGTCTAGTGGGGGAAGTGGTTGACTTTCCTTCAGTGAGTTTCTTTGACCCCTGGCATTCGCTGGCAATGTGACCTTTCTTTCCACATTGAAAGCAGGTTCCTTCTTTGAGCCCTTTTTTCTTCTCACTGCTCAGGAAGGTGGTTTTCCGCTGTCCAGGGGTGCGGTGGCCAAATTCTTGAGCTTGTCTCTGCCAGGTGAGCTGAACACTTTCCATGATGCTTTCCACTTCCACGGCTAGTTTCATCCATCCCAAGAGGCTGGCAGGGGCCCCTTGGGTCAGGCAGCAATCAAGGATGATAGGGTTCAATCCATCTTGATAAAATTGCTTGAGAATGTCATCTCTCCATTCAGGCACCTTTGCGGCTAACCTCATGAATTCTCGTGAATACTCTTCTACGGTTCCTTTCCCTTGACGCAATTTTTTCAGTTGGTATCTGGCTTTTTCTTGAAAGAATGGATCCTCAAATCTTTCTCTAAGTTGGTGCGTGAACGGCTGCAAGTCAGCTGTTTCTTTAGCTCATGAGTCGAACAAGCCAGCGACCCACTCCGCTGCTTCTCCTTTGAGATGCTGGTTCAGGTATCTAATTCTGGCAGCGTCATCAGGGAAACTGTTCCTATAGTCAATCGTGTAATTAGAGGCCATGTTGCAAAATAGGACAACTTGGTGCCATTGCCATCATAGGTGGTCTTCATCTCCTGGAAAGGTCGGGCCCCAACAGGCGATGCCGGCATTCCAGGAGGTGCAGGAGCTGCAGGAGCTGGTGCTAAAAGGGCAGCCACAGCTGCTGGAGCTTGGGGAGGTGCTCGTCCAATTTGAGGCACCAGAAGCCTCCAGTCACGCAGCTGAGCCCTCAATTGGAAAACTTCTTCTCTCTGCTTTTCTACTTCTTCTTCCCGTGCCTGAAGTTGTTCCATTAGGTTGATCTCACCAATTGATGTGTCCCATCTTGTAGCTTGACGTCTGTGGCACCGTGCAGTTTCTGGTCTCTCTCCCCAGGCCCAAGTCTGACCTCCGGTCGGGGTTCTTGCAGGAAGCGAAGGCCATGCTTTGGGTCTTACATCAACAGCCTGGCTAGGAGCCGTCTCGTCTCCTTCAGTGGTTTCCTCGCCTGGAACTTCGACAGCTTCCTGGTCTTCTTCGCTTATTTGATGCATGTTGTTAGTTTTAATTCAGTTAGATCACTCTGTCAGGAACTGAGATCACTCACACAAATGTACCAATGCTAATACATGATTTATTAGGAGCGTGATGCGTGTACAAGACTTCAGTGATCGAACTGGAAGCAATTTGCAGAGACCAAACATAATAAGCAAAAGAATCTGTTCGCACAGTAATCAGACAGCAAAAAGACCTTGGAGGAACTAGGTCAGGCTAGTATTTCTCATCAGTGCTGAATTCCAGGTGTTGTTTATCTAACAGTCTCTGGTTCACATTCTTGGTCACAAGCAAGCAGCTAAATACTACTACTATGTATCCCATACTAACTACTATCCCATACTAAATATGGAGGGCTACCCGACAGACTCCCTGCTGAGGGAAACAGAAACAGTGGTTTGTAGGCCCCAGGTTGACTCAAGAGGTGTGCTATCTCCCTGGGGTAGAAATCAGTGATGTCACAGATAGGCTGACAAAATGTGTGAAGACCACTGACCATTACTGCTTCCTTTTCATCCACGTTGGAACCAATGACACAGCAAGGCATACCTTTCAGCATATTACAAGGGACTGTGAGGCTATGGATAGGAAGCTGAAGGAACTTTACAGACAGGTTGTCATTTCATCTGTCCCCCCCAGTTAAAGGTCACAGCCCAGGAAGGGAGAGAACAATAGTGGAGGTGAACAACTTGCTCTGCAGATGGTGTCGGCAAGAACGACTTGGCTTCTTGGATCATGATCCACAGTTTCATGAAAACAGACTACTGGCAGGTGATGGACTGCACCTCACAGCAGTTGGCAGGAACATTTTTGCCAAGAGACTCACAAACTTGTTGAGGATGGTTATGTGGGGGAGGGTGGCAGTATTCTTGAGGGCAGGAGTTCATCAAGTGCTAGAGATAATAATCCAAATGTTATTGGGGGAACTGAGCAAATAGTACAAGAGCCCGAATGTAGGAGAAAAACCTTAAATAAGCAGCGAGAGGGAATGATCCATGGTCTTAGATGTCTCTACACTAATGCACAGAGTATGGGAAACACACAAGATGGACTTGAACTCTTAATACAGCAAAACAGATATGATACAATAGGCATCACTGAACCCTGGTGGGATGAGTCTCATGACTGGAATGTCATAACGGAGGGATATAATCTATTTCAGAGAAACAGACCAAACAGGAAGGAGGAGTAGCATAGCATGTCAAGGATGTTTACACCTGTGATAACTTGAATCTTGAAAGCCAGGTTGGGAGCATCTGGGTAAAAATTAAGGGGTGATTTTTAAAAAAGCAGTGTCATTTTGGGGGTCTACTACAGACTTCCAAACTAAACTGAGGCCACACATGAGGCTTTCCTAAAACAGATGACCACACATTCAGAAAAAAGAGAGATAGTAGTAATGGGATATTTCATCTAGCTTGATATTTGTTGAAAATGAAATTTTGCCAAGGATATGAGGTCCAGCAAATTCCTCACTTGCCTTGCAGACAATTTCAGGAGGAATTCGAGTGGAATTCAAAGGAACAGCCAGCACATGTAGGGAAAAAGTCAGAAAAGCTAAAGGACAGAATGATCTCAAGCTTGTTAGAGAGGTTAAAAACAATAAAAAGGGCTTTTTTGGTTATGTTTCTAGCAAAAGGAAAAACAAGGATATGGTAGGGCTGCTGTGAGGATAAGATGGAGAAGTGGTAACAGGGGACAGAGAAAAGACAGAACTACTCAACATCTTTTTTGCCTCAGTCTTCTCCCAAAAGGAAAACAGTGTTCAACCTGGAGAAAATGGAACAGATGCTGTAAAAAGGGAAAAGCAGCAGAAAATATGTAAGAGGTAGTACAGGAATACCTAGCTACTCTAAGTGAATTCAAATCACCAGGGCCAGATGAACTACATCCAAGGGTATTGAAAGAACTGGTAGAAGTAATTTCAGAACCAGTGGAAATAATCCTTGAGAGTTGCAAGAGATCAGAAGTCCCAGCAGACTAGAGGAGGTTGAATGTTGTCCCCATCTTCTGAAAGGGGAAAAAAAGAGGACCCAAACAGTTATCACCCAGTCAGCCTGACATCAGTACCAGGAGAGGTCCTAGAGTAGATCTTTAAACAAACAGTGTGTTAGCACTTAGAAAGGAATACCATGATCAGCGTAAACATGGGTTTCTCCAAAACAAGTCGTACCAGACAAATCTGAGGAGGTTTTTTTTTTTTGATAGAGTTACATGCGTGGTGGATGAAGAGAATACTGTGGATGTATTGTATCTGATTTCAGTAATGTCTTTGACAAGGTCCTCCATGATACTCTTGCAAACAAGGTTGTGAAATGTGTGTTATATAGTGCTATTGTTACATGGATTTGTAATTAGCTGACTGGCCAGACACAAACTGTCAGGATCAGACTCATACACGATTCAGTAAACTTGCAAACAGATTTATTGAAAGTTGAGCATTATGACTTACAGACGTTAAAAGAGCCAAGTGGTGAGATTTCCCACGCCCTGTAGTATTAAGCTTCACAGGTTCACACAGAGATAAGGGGGTGTCTTCTTTCAACTTTCAGGTCAAGACGACCTCTAGGTGTTGCTATAGTAACTATCTCCTCCACTGGGGAATGTCATGAGAAGGGAGAGAATGGAATGTCAAGCACAACTGCTCTATAACTGTAAACTAATAAGCAAGGCGAATCCCTAGTGCTACAACTAATTGTTACAGTACTCATTACACAATCTACCTTTACATATGGAAGTCATATGGAGGGCAACCCCAGCACAAACGGTGCTCACCAATGGCCCCTCTTCATCCTGTAAAGAAGTGACTAGTGGGGTGCCACAGGGTTCTGCCCTGGGCCGAGTGCTATTCAACATTTTTATCAATGACTTGGATGATGGAATAGAGGACGTGCAGGTGACACCAAATTAGGAGGGATAGCTAGTACCCCAGAGGACAGGATCAGAATTCAAAATGACCTTGACAGGTTAGAGAACTGGGCCAAAACTAAGAAAATGAATTTTAAGAAGGAGAAATGTAGGGTACTACACAGTTAGGACGAAAGAATGAGTTGCAGAGATATAGGATGCGTGATGCCTGGCTTGAAAATAGTATGTGTGAAAGGGATCTAGCAGTCTTAGGGGACCACAAACTGAACATGAGTCAGCAGTATGATGTAACAGCTTAAAAAACCAATGCAATTCTAAGCTTCATCAATAGTAGTATAGTATTGAGATCAAGGGAAGTAATAATACCACTCTATTCTCCTTTGGTTTGACGTCACCCAGAATACTGTGTCCAGTTGTGGGCACCACAATTCAAGAAGGATATTGACAAGCTGGAATTTGTCTGGAGCAGGATGACCAAAATGGTGATAGGTTTGGAAATCATGTCCTAGCGGTTTAGGGATCTAGGTATGTTTAACCTGATTAAAAGAAGGTTAAAAAATGGCAGCCATGTTCAAATATGATATCATAAATATGATAAAAATGATAGCCATGTTTAAATATTTGAAGGGATGTCATGTTGAAGATGGAGCAAGCTGGTTTTCTGCTGCTCCAGAGACCAGGAAATGGAGCAGTGGATTCAAACAACAGGAAAAGAGATTTCATCTAAACATTACTAAGAACTTCCTGACAGTAAGAGCCATTCAGCAGTGGAATATGCTGCCTCAGTGTGTCATGGAGTCACCTTCTTTGGAAGTTTTTAAACAGAGGCTGGATGGCCATTTCCTGGGGGTCCTTTGAGAATGTGTTCCTGTGTAGCAAAGTGTTGGACTCAATGGCTCTTATGGTCTCTTTCAATTCTATGATTCTATAACTCTCATACAACCTTCAAAGAAAAAAAACCACAGTCAATATGTCAAGGATGACCTTCAAAACACAGCTCATTTTTTTTGTCCCTTTGTCCTTGTTCCACTTCTTTAGTTTCTAGTACCTCTCTGGTTTTAATCAATGACCTGATGTTAGTCCAGGCTTTTGATGCCTAACTAGTTAATAAAAATTTGTTTAAAGTCTATGAGGGCCTTCAAACTTCAAACAGAATTTCATTTTAACCAAGGTCCCAGCAAGCAACCCCCAAAACTTGTTCCCAACAATTTCTGACTCCTTGGGGCCATTGTTGGGGCCTCCTTCCTCCATATCTGAGAAACTTCTTCATCAGATCTATGGATCAAAACAATAAGAGAAGGTTACTCTCTAGAATTTGATTCTGTTCCTCCCCTTCACTTCCTTACATCTCCAGACTATTGTTCCAAGAAGAGTATGTTGATTGCTTCAGCAATCCAGCATCGTTTGGCCATCCAGGCCAAAAATCTCAGGAGGTCTACAGGAGCATTATCCCATCTTTTTTCTCATCCCAAGAGACAGAGGCTTCCATTCTGGACCTCAAGGACATCAACTTTTTATTACCTACAGAAATGTGACAAAGTTCTGGGGGTGTGGCTATATGAAGTGCCAGTTTAGCCTTGGAAGCAGATTGCCAGGCAACCATAATAGCTTTTCAGGAGAGAAACCTAGCCCAGTGGTGTGTGGGAGAGGATGATGGCTGAGAGATAAAGTTATATAAAGCCAAGTAGCTGTGGTTATTCATTCCTTCAGTCAGATCCTAAAAAGTTGCTAGGGAGTGGAGTCCCTTAGCCAGTCAGAGTTTGACTGTGTTGGGAGGTTTAATTATCAGTAGAAGCCTAGTGAGGGGCAGAAGAGTAATTGAACCTTAGTAGAATCTGGTCAGAGAATATGGCCTAGATGGGGGGTCAAGCCTTTGGTGGGAGCGTAGCTGAAGTGTTGTTACTTGTTCTTTATATGAGTCTAAAAATGTAAGCGCACTGAGGGAATGTATTAACTTTGAGCTGTATTTGAAATCTGAAACCCTACTTTATTCTGATTGTTAACTTAATAAATGTTATAATTTATTTTTAAAAACACTGAGTCAGCTGAGTTGTATTCAGTATATAACACAGTATGTTCAGTATAACATAGAAAACATGCTACCATAGTACTATTTAGTTCTAAACAAACGTTTAAAACTCTCACTCTTTTACATAAAGGTGGTGTTGTAAGGGACAATATGGTAAAGACAGGGCACATTATCAGATTAGAAACTGCCGCACACCAATCTGGGAGAAGCAAAGACCTGTCACAGAAGGTGCAGAATGGAAAGTCTTGAGATGATTCAGGGGGCCGTCCACCAGGGGGAGTTTCTTGCATTTGTGAAGCTTAGGAAAGCTTATCTCCACTTCCCAATTCGTGTTTCTTTCCAAAAAAAAGTCTTAATTTCTCTTAGTTTCCCATTATCCATTCAGGGCTTTCTCCTTTAGCCCAATGTCAATCCTCAGAGTTTTCATAAAGTTGATGGTGTCCATTGTGACTCACCTGAGGTTGCACAACATTCATATTTGCCCTTACCTGGATGACATCCTGCTCAGGGCCTTGGTGTTCCACAAGGCAGTTCAGGATATCCATCTGACCCTTTGTGACCTTCAAGAGTACGGCTTCCTAATAAACAATAATAAAAGTCAACTCACCCTATCAAAGTAAATAATCCATCCTGGGGCAGTCACAGATATGCAGCTACGCTGTGTGTCTCTTCGCACATGACACATACATCTCTCTCATCTACTATCCTTCTATGTGAAGACAGAGAAAATATTTTAGACTGCAAAATATGCAAAATATTCATACTCAAGAATCTGAGAAAATGTGTTTAAGATTGTGCTAGTGATCACATGCATTCACTTTTGCAAATACTATATTAAATACTATACTATACTATATTATACCATATTACTATATTAAAGTTTTTAGTCTGTTTCAGTTTTAAGTAGTTATCAATAAGGACTTTGTGCCAATAGTATATACTTCATGTATTTTTTTTTTAGTTTTGACAGTTTAATATTTGAGAATATTTCAATGAGATGTTGTTTTAACTTCAGAGCTGGTCCTATCTGGTCTTCATTTTACATCTAATTTAATACATGGTATTGGTATATTTTATCATTAATTCTTTCTTCATGTAAAAATTTTCTCATCAGGAAAGTGGAGTACAAACTGAGAGCTCTCCAGGCAGCACAAAAGAAGAGGTGAGTTTCCTTAAACCTGGGATCTGATTCAATGGATGCAGCAGTAGATCAGTGTAAAATGGAATTGTTTTGCTAAGTACACCAGGAAAAATTAGTAGGCCATGCTGGTGAATCAAGGATTAAACTTTATTTAGAAAAAGAAATCCATCTCTGTCCCCCAACCTGAAAGACTAGAATCTGAACAGGCTGCCAAGTCACTACTGCAAAGTCCATGTCCTTGGAAAATTCCATCAAGCTAACAAAATTGATAGAAAGTTTTGATTATAAGCTAAGCATTAGTTGATCACATACAACCATTCTCTAGTTTTTGTTCTGTAACCCATTCCCCAGTTCCTTTGGCATCTTACGGAATGAGATATACCATGTAACCTTCATCATGTCAGCTTGTTCTTTTGGAAAAATATTCCTTGGAAAACAATTCACAATTAAAAAGATATGCAAGCTTTTCTCTGGATTTGCCATGGAAACCATGTTAGTTTCCATTTCAATTTCCCCCCTTTTTCAGTTTGAAAAACTAAAACTTCATCCACCTCTGTTTTAGCTGATTCATTCCAGTTTTCCCCCCAAAAGATGGGGGACTTTGAGGTCCATGGTTCTGTGAAAAAGTGGGGAAATATTATCTCAAAAAGGGAGGCCTACAAGAGGTGGGATAGCCTTACGAGATCTTTTCACCAGTGTATACCAGTACTAGCAATAGAACACCAGTTGGAAATAAAAGAAAAATTTCTTTATTGGGGGAAATTCACCAACACACACAAGCGAACAGTCTCACAACCATAAAAGGCTAGCAAAGATAAAGGAGAGAACACTTGGATAGCAAGAGTTTGGGGTGAAGTGGGGACCGTTCCTGAAGAGGGAGGCCAGCACTGGGAGGTTTAAACCTCACAGAGTGGCAGCCTGCATCCAAAGGACTACAAAGGGGTGCAAAATAGTAAGGGTTTAAATACCATTTTTCTGCACTGAGGTGAACGTGTCAATGGTTCTCTGATGAAGCTGACAAAAGGGGTCTGGAAAATTCTGATTGTCCTAACAGCAGATGATAAGCATTGAAAGAAATCACAATAGCCTGCTAATGACTGAAAAGGGAGAAATTTTTTTTAAAAAAAGCTCTCCTCGGAAGAGGTAACAGAATGCCATCTTTTTGGTAATTTCTTCTAGCAGCTTCACTTCCTATTGTCTCCTAGTTTGGGATGTTTAAGAGAAAGATCTCATACTCATCTCCAGTGCATCCTCCTGGACCTACGACCTGGCCATCCTGAGGTTCCCTTTGTCTTGACACACAAATTTCCAGCCAGAGTTCATTCCTTTTCACATAGCTTGCAGCCACAACTCTAAGATATGTATTTATTTTATGCCAGTTAAACAGTACTTATAGCCAATTATACTGTATCACAGACTGGTGTGTATGGCATGGTGACACAGTTATCATGCAAAGTTTGTTACCTTAAAGTTTTGTGGTTCTGGAAAACTACCAGCATCTGTTTTACTTTGGCCAAAGTTAACTGTTCAGCAGGTTTCTTTTATATAGATTTCTATATGCATAGCATATATTAATATTCACATGCAGTACTACTGCTACAACTAAGCATATAATAAACCATTTTATCAGTTTTTAAACAACCCTGCCAACCAGCCTCATCCCCCAGTTAGTAATCAATCAAACCAGTTTTCTCTAGGATGTCACCTAATAACTTGTTCTTTGTAGTCTCTGTAACTCACACAAATTTGTTGTCTGTGCCTGCGCAGTGCTGTCTTCAGAACCTTCTAAATCAGTTAGGCCTAGCTTTTTGGCAGAACCCTGCTGCCTTCACCTGAGGCCATATAAGGCCACCTGCCACCATTGTCCCTAGTTCCTTTCTTTCTGCCACATCAGCCCACACCTTGGAACTTTCAGTCAGAGCGTTCATCTATGGTTACTCCACTTCTTCACCTTCTCTCTTGATTGAACATTGACTTTGATATTCTCAGTCTCTCCAATTCTGCCTAGCTGTTTATGGCGTCAATGGATTTCAACAGTGTCAAGCCTGTGGAGCTAAAATCCCTGCCTGCAATGGTCATTCCAAGTGTCTGGCTTGCCTGGGTGAGTCTTATAATGACTCGACTTGCAAACACTGCCAGGCCTTCACCCCCTAGACCAGGCATAATCATGAGAATAGACTCCATTCTGTCCTCTGGGAGAAAGCTATCCAGCCATTTGAGTTATCAGTTGCCTCTGTGTCTGTGTCTACATCTTCACTGCCAGTTCCTCTGCCAGTGCCGGTCCTTCGACCAAGGCCGCACATAAGATGTCTGACACAAACACCACTCAGAAAAAAGAATCTCACCGCCCATCATTCAAGGAGGCTAGTCAGGATCAACCTTCCTCGACACCTGCTGTTCACAGGGATCAGCCTACCTCCCAGGCACAAACTCTGGTATCAAAACCAGCTTTGACATCTGCCTCTCATTGACATTTGCCTGTATTAGATACCCCTGGTTGTTCCTTGGAAAAGGAGCTCAGTAAATCCAAGGGCAAGAAAAGGTTGAAGCAGACTCCCTCTGCTACTGAACCACTGGCCTGATTTCAACCATTGTCTATTGTAACAATATCACAAGGACCAGTCCCTTCACCACCTCCTTTTCTTCCTCAGCAACAGGCATCCTCACTGACTCACCCATCTTGCTTGTGGTTGCCTTTGGCCTCCTTGAAGGTTTCTGATGGTGAGATTATTGAAGATAGACCCTGCTCAAAGACGATCTCCACAGGAATCTCTGGAGCCCCCCAATCTTGAGTCCAAGCATCCAGTTGAGTTAGTTACTGTGGGTGACACTGCTCCAGAGGGTTGTCCTTCTCTGCCACCTCAAACCCAACACAAGTGTAGGTCCGGTTCACCTGATCAGTGGGACCGTCAGCCCCGCACAACTGATTGACAGCAAGGTACATCTCGTAAACCTGAGTGTCGCCGTAGGTCTCAGTCTTGTTCTGAATTCTCCAGTTCTCAACATTGACAATGAACTCCTTCGTCCCAAGACCAATCTCAATCTCAATGCAGTCATTCCCGATCTTGGTGTGATCGTTCCCGATCTCGACACAACTGCTCTTACTCTCGACATGAGTGTTCTACTTCCCTACATGTCTGTTCTCGTTCTTGATGCGACCAGTCTCATTCTTGACATTGCAGAAGTTATATTTACTATTCTCCATTGGGCTCTGAATATTCTTATGAGGAATACTACATACTGCTTTGTTGATGAAGATGTTGAGGGCATGTCTATAAACAAGTTTTTTGACACCAAGAAGATCCCATTCCTGTTCTTTTTGACCTCCTTCAAAGAAGCGGGACACTCAGGTGGCTTCTCCTGGTTACAGAACATTATCTTTTTCTGCTGCTTGAGTCCATGCTACAGAGGAACATCCCCAAGCTTCCACTGAACACTCACCTCAATATTCCACTAGATGTGGCATGCCTGACTTACCTGAGGGTCGGCCTCCATCAGACCATCCTTCCCCCTCTGGAAGGTTGGATGAATCAACAAATGGATTTACGGAGAAACCCCCAAATCCCTCTGTTTCCCAGGCAGAACCAATTTCACCAACCGATGACATCTGTGCCTTTTGGGACCTCATTTTCCGCACAGCTAAGTTGTTAAATTTAGTTGCTGAACATTGAAAAGTCTGTCTATGACCCTATATATCACCACCTATGGGAACAAATACCTTCCTTCATGGCAATTCCACTCTTGCCCTACTTACTTCATGTCTTTAAAAAGTCATGGACCACTCCTGCGTCTATGCCCACCACTACGAAGACAGTTGATTCTTTCTACAAAGTAATTGACACTGCTGAAGAGTGGTTCCAGTGGCATACGAAACCCAGTTCAATCACTGTGGATGCTGCCCAATCTAAATCTTCACAGGTGCTTCATTTGGCCCCTCTTGACAAGGAAGGCGAACAGCTTGATCTCCTGGGTTGGAAGGTCTATTCTAACGCAGCCTTCCTTCTCAAAACGACTAACTACTCATCCTACATGGCGGCTTATGACCAGTTGCTCTAGGATAAGATCTAGGTCTTCATCGACAAGCTCCCAGATTATGAGAAATGGCATCTTTCTTCATCCTGCTGTTTGACTGCATAACAGATTACAATGGCAAGACACATCATAGACTGTGCCTCTAAGGCTTTTGCATCAGCGATCACTCTTCATTGCCATTCCTGGCTTTGGTCCTTGGGCTTATACCAGTCTGCCTGGTTGATGGTGGAAGACCACCCATTTGACAATGCAGGGCTGTTTAACGCCACGACTGATGAGAAGCTTGAGCATACCCATAAAATTAGATCTACAATGAAGAAATATGGTATGCAAACACAACAGATTCAACCATACAAGCTCTGGTACCATAAGTACCGTCCTCTCACTAGGAGAACCTATAGCCTGGCTACTTTGTACAGGTCTTCGCAACCCTCCTCCTCTCAGGCTTCAGCTAAACACGTCTTATCATGGGCCCAGAAATCACAATACAAGAGGAAGTCAGACTCCAAACATCGCGTTTGACTTGTACATGCCACCTTGGCTGCATGTTCAGGCTTATATCTCTCTTCTGATCTGGATGCCATTACAGACACCATACAGTCCATTCTGTCAACCTCTGTTCTTCAAACCTCCTCACCAAACCGATTCTTTGGGCACAAACTCAAGAAACACTTGAGGGCCTGGATGTCCATCACACGGACTCATGGTTTCTTGACATCGTCGCCAGAAGTTATGCGATTCCGCAGACTACCTCCAGTCCACTGGATCCGCATCACTCAACCTTCTGCCCCTCTGGGAGAGGAAATTCGCACCCTCCTAGAGAAGGGAGCAATTGAACCAGTACCAATCTTTACTCTGAGACATAGCTTTTGTTCTCAGTATTTTTGTTATCGAAGAAAGGCAGAGGAGTTTGACCAATACTTGACCTTCAGGGTCTCAACTACAACGTCAGACCTTTTTACTTCCACATGGTCACTCTAAGTTCCATCCTTCCTCTGCTTCAGAAAGGCAACTGGTTTGCAACCCTCATCTCAAGGATGCTTATTTCAGCATTGCCATTCATCCAGATCCCAAATGCTTCCTGAGCTTTGTCATTGGCAGATGAGGGTACAGATTCCGAGTCCTTCCCTTCAGACTCAGTATGGCACTGAAGTTTTTCACAGAATGCATGGCTGTGGTAGCAGAGCTCTTCAACAGTGTGGAATTGTCCTCTTCCTGTACATAGATGTCTGGTTGATTGTGTCTCCAACCCCAGAGCAACGTTATCATGACCTTGACAGGACCATCAACCTCAAGAACCTCAGTCTAATGATCAGCTACAAGAAGTCATGGCTAAGGCCGACCCAGAGACTACAATACATCAGGGCCATTCTCAACTTCAATTAACAGTCAGCATCACTCCCACTCGATCACATCACCCATTTCATCGGTGCAATATTGTCCCTGCAGCGGAACTGCAGAGCAACAGTGAGGTCTCTGTAAGTCCTCCCAGGCCTTATAGCCTCGACAATGGCAATAACCCCACTAGCCAGACTTCACATGTGCCCAATTCAGAATTGGTTTCTGGATGTGTTCGACCCCATACTTGATAGTCCAAGTTTATGCCTCTCAGTACCGCAACCAATCGTTCAATCTCTGTTGTGGTGGAAAAATAAACAGAATCTTCTTTCGGCCTTGCTGTTTCACCCCCCCCCCCAAAAACCAACAGTTTCAGTCATGATGGATGCGTCCTTCAAGGGATGGGAAGCCCACACAGAAATGTTAACGGTGGAAGACAAGTGATTGACACAACAGAAGCTCCTCCACATCAACACCCTAGAATTTCTAGCTGTCATAAAAGCCTTTACAGCTTTCGAAGGTGTTCTGAGGGATTGTATTGTTCAAGTGTTAACCAACAACACAACTGTCACCTGCTATATAAACAAACAGGGCGGCACGAGATTGTCAATGCTCCTGCAGCTCACACTTTGTCTCTGGACCTGGTGCCTTCATTGAAACTTATTCCCTGTGCTGCTTTATCTCCCAGGGACTCAGAACATCATGGTGGGTTTCCTAAGTTGAGCCCCCATGACCTGCCATAGGTGGAAACTCAGTGAAGAAACTCCGTCATACCTTTTCTTGAGGTGGGCAATGCTGACCGTCAATCTCTTCATATCACCTTGGAATGCCCAGCGCCCAACTTACTGTCCCAGGTACGTAGGGTCCCTGGGCAATGTGTTTCTTTTCAATTGGAACTTTCTGGTCTACATCTTTCCACCCTCCTCACTGATAACGAGACTTGTTGCGAAGATCCATTGAGACTGTGTCTCTGCGATTCTCATCATTCCATGATGTCCTTGACAGCTGTGGTTCTTCCCGCTCCTACTCCTATCCAACCATTGGTATGAGAGGCTTCCACCCAAACCAGATCTCTACATGATGCACGATGGTACCATCCTTGATCCAGATGTCGCCAACCTGAAGCTGATGACATGGAACCTACTTTACTAGCTTCACTTCCTGAATCTGTCCAACAAGTCATAGAAACTGCACACAAACCATCCACTGTGTGCTCCTACTCATACAAGTATTCGAAATTCCTCCTGTTCCTTCGACAGTGACACCTCGATATCGACACATTTGATACCGTCGGTCTCTTCAAATTCGTTTCTTCTTTATCGACTAAGGGTCTGTCTATTACCTCAGTCTGCCATTACCTGCCAGCGATCTCCTTGCAGCTTCTATGTTGGGGTAAACTTTCCTGTTTTCTTCATCCTCTAGTCAAAAATTATCTAAAAAAGTATAAACATCTTCACTGTCCAGTCAGCCCACCCACTCCAGGTTGGAACTCAACCTCTCTTTCTTGCACATCTCTCCAAGTGGCCCTTGTAGCCAATAGGCACTTGTGATCTTCGAATCCTGTCTTGGAAGACTGCTTTCCTCGCCACTGTCACCTCTGCCAGGCAAGCGAGTGGACTTTGTGCTCTTCAAGTCAACCGTCCGTACCTCTAATTCTATTGGGAGAAAGTCGTCCTCTGGTCTGACATCACCTTTCTCCCAAAGGTGGCCTCCGCTTTCTACCTCAACCAGGACATTATACTGCCTGCTCTGATGCCTAACCCTTCTACAGACTTGGAGTGTAGCCTCCACACCTTCGATGTAAGACATGCACTTGCATTTTATGTGCAAAGCATGGCTGAATACAGAAAATCTCAAAGACTTTTCCTGTGCAAACCAAAAAAAGACTCCTGGTATCATGTCAAAGCCTATCTAAGTGGGTGGCTTCCACTATTAGACTGGCGCATATGAACTGGCTGGGAGGGAACTGCCAACTCAGTTAAGGAGTCATTCCACCAGAGCTTTGTCTGCATCTACTGCCTTTCTGCAGTGAGTCCTTTTACACAAGATCTGTAGGGCTATCACATGGTCTGAGCCTACAACTTTTATTTCACACTATACGGTTAAGCAAAGGGCTAACTAACAATGCTGTGTTTGGGAGGCCTATGTTGTTTTCTTCTATTCAGTGATTTGACTTTTGAACATTTGTCATATTAATAAAGCTGCCATTATTTGTGCTTTCATGTTCTGTCACAATAAAGTTTGAACATTTGTTTCAGAGCATCATTGCCTTCTCATTTAATGTGAAACCTTGATGTTTTGGTTCACTGCATCTGGATGGTTTTGATTGTTGCATGACACTCCCACCTCCTGCATAAGTAGCTTGCTAATTTCCCATTTGTGTGAGTCACAAAGACCACGAAGAAGGACAGGTTGCTTATCTGTAACTGGAGTTCTTCAGTTGGTCATCTGTGAACTCACACAACCCTCCCCTGCCTCCCCTGCTGCAGCAGTCAAGGAACTGGGGCTAATGACGGCAAGCAGCCTTATATAGCCTGAGGGGAAGGGGCAGGGTTCCCACCAAAAAGCTAGCCCCAACTGCCCTAGAAGGTTCCGAGGACAGCACTGCACAGGTGCAAACAACCCATTTGTGTGAGTTCACAGATGGTCACTCAAAGAACTCCAGTTACAGGTAAGCAACCTATCCTTTGGCCTTTTAGACTACCTACCTCTTTAATTATAATGACATTGATTGGTACTGTGTGTGCAGTCTACATAGAGTATTGAGATCCTTTCAACTTATAGACATCCCCCTTTGAGTAGCCTTTAATTCAGAGCCATTCTGTTATATAAGATGATCTGTCTGATTTGGCCTACTGTGATAGAGCTGAAAATGCAACACTGGTGGCACTGTCTATAGTTTCTGTGGCTAGGGCCAGTTTCAGAGCATCATAACATAATATCATAACTTAAATAAGGTTAACAGATGCCCTATTGATCCGCAATTCTCCAGTGGCTGTTACATTGTCCCACTGACAAAGAAATGAGGTTCTGCAGGGGGATCTGTAATTTCTAGAAATTGTAATTGTATTTGTTTACATATGCAGCTGGAGATAGTGAGCAGTGCTAGGCTTTGTTGTATATACCCAGTAATGGCCATTTTTAGCATGAACGGAAATTAACCACTTATTGGGGAATAAGCTTTGCTGTGATCTCAACTATATTTTCTAGCCATTTCCATTTCCCACATAGGGCTTCCCTGTGCTAGAGAAGGAACTTCTTCAGTCTCTCCATGTCCATTTAACAGCAACCAGCATTTTAATATTGTAACTGAAATGGAAGGTGTACTGGGGTAATGGGATGGCAAATGTGGCAAGGTCTAATCCTTGTTTCCCAGGTACAGATCTAACAGTTGTATTGTTGAGGGCCTGACTAATCTCTTGGGTCAGTTTTGTTCCCTGCAATGGTTTGATGTTCAAATATGGGCTTTATTCTGCTATAAGGGATGATGGGATTGGGGGGAAAATTGTTCTGTGAAAAAGAGGATGTTACTGTAAAAAAACTTTGATAGGTTGAACAACTGTGATGTCACCCAGTTGGCAGGTGGAATGACAGTCTGGGAAAAGAATTATGTTAGTCAGCTGTCAAATAGAATGCTGGCACACACTAATTTGAAATGCTACAGCATATAAGGTACTGCAAGTCCAATAGTTCTTTAGTCTTGGCAGTTGCCAAGATGAGCAGCTGCTTTTCTTCTATGTTCTTGAAAAAAGCTTTTGAAACCCTCTAAGGCTGTTCTCTGAATATGAAACTATTCTAGACATCACAGTGGTGAAGATGAAAGTGGAGGAAAAGGCTTGTATGATCAGTGATTTTGTGTAAGGTATCACTATCTGCCCACTTAGAAACATTAGTGTACCTGGCCTTATATAACAAAGCCCATGCAAATAAAACACTAATAATAACAGAAAAACAATATAAATAATAAGAAAACAAAGCTCTTCTTATTGAACCGAGTGCATAAGTCTATGTCCCTGTGTGATTTTCCTTTGAATACCTTGCACACAGGGACATAAAGGGCCCATTCCATCTGGGATAAAACTATTTTTTCATGAATTCCTTTTTTTTTTCCAAAAAAAAATTATTAAACAGAAAAAAGCAAAGAAAAAAACAACAGTACGTAACAGCACATAAAACTACAAATAGATGATAATACATACTAATATAATGTAAATTAAAAAAACTATGTAAGACAACTATAGACATCTAACAAAACTTTAAAAACATAAGAAAAACTATAAATATAAATAACCAAAAAATAGTTCCCACCCCCTATTGCAACAGCTCACTGTAATCATCAAATATTTACACCTATTAGACTGAAATCTATACCAAAAAATTATATTTCTTGCTACACATTCTTATTATCGTAAATCTATAACTATTATAGTGATTAATAATCACCAAAAGAAAGAGTTAAAATCACTTATCAAATAGTTCTATATTCTATATTAGTTTAATTTTTTTTCTAATTTTTTCTTTTTATATTTAACTGTCTCATTTTTTCTTTTTTATTATTATTATTTTTATTTCTTTTAAAACTGATATACATACCAAAAAAAATTCCAATAATTGATACAATACAATCAGTGCTCTACCCACAATCAACAAATTAATTACCCCATAAATACTGCTTTAATCTTTCACCCCCTCCCACCCCACACCCCAGGGAACAAAGCCAATGTTTATTTAAAACCCCTTTCCTTTAATGTGGAGAATCATATTAATTATATCATTTTTAATACTGAACCCCTTCATTTCTTTAATTGTTTCTATTAGTTTGTTTTACTTCCTTAGCCAATCACATTCCTTTGACCAAGCCATTTACCCCATTGTTCTTTCTAATTTAAAATCAAACATTATATATTCCAAAATATAATATTGCCAGCTAGCCACATTCTGTTTTCCTTTGTCTTTCCAACCATATGCAATAATCACCTGAGCTGCACTCAACATTGCTTCAGCAAGTATTCCTCATTTTATTCAAACCCAAAACTTTTACATTTAGTCATGCATTTTTCTTTGTTTAATTACGTTTTCCCTGTTATTCCATTTATTTCATTAATTATTTCCTGACAAAATTTCTGCACCTTACAACATTACCACCACATATGTATATATATTCGATATTAGTTTAAATTAACCTAAATCATTAGATGATATAATTAGATAATTAGACGATATAATAATCTATCATCTAATTCCATGTTAGTTTGAGATGATTATTTAAACTAATTATTAATCATAGAGAAAAAAATTCCTTCAAATCAACCAAGAGTAATAATGATCTTCAAGAATTAATAATAACCTTCTATATAGGTAATAGTCCTTAACTGCAACAAACAAATAACACATTAAGTTTGAATTTTACACTTCTCCTGTAGCAAAATAAATTCAGAATTAAAATGTCAAGTTAAAAAACCTGTTGTCATCAATTTACTTTCATTCTTTTTTAAGTAGTCAACCAGACATGTCCATTTAGACATAAATTCAGTTTTGTTCTTCCTTTCAACCTATATGTAAGATTGTCCATTTCAACTATTCCTATCAGTCAAGCTAACCATTCATCTACTGTAAATCCATTGGTAAATCAATTTTTTCCAGTACTTTGCATATACCAGTCTTGCTGATGAATAACATATGTTGCACCAGTTTATATTGTTTCTTATCCACAATTGTATCCTTATCTCAGATTCCTAGCAAGTATAATTCAGGTCTTTTGGGTATTTGAGACTTCAAAATCTTATGGATTATGTTTTCTACCTTCATCCAAAATTGTTTGGCTTTATAGCATGCCCACAACATGTGATATAAAGTCCTAACATGATCTTGGCACTTCCAACATTATCTTTCATCTTTTTATACATCTTTGCTAGTCTCTCTGGTATAAGATACCAACAGTACATCATTTTATAATAGTTTTATTTAAGGTTGTAATGTAGTACATTTTTAAGATCCTTTGTTCATATCTTTTCCCATTGCTTCATGTGTATATTATGTCAAAAATTCCTTGCCCAACTAATCATATATTCCATTGCTTGTTCTTCTTTCATCTCAAGTTTCAACAAGAACGTTTACGTCTTAGCAATCGGATAGTCATCGTCTGAACATAACAATAGTTCAAACTCATGTTTAGTCTCTCCAGACTGGCTTTCTCATCTTCTTGGAATCTTAAAATTGTCTGTATGAGAACCAATTCAGATTAAGACCTTTTTCCTGTAATTGTTGTAATGTCTTCATCTTATGATCTTGGTCTTTTTTTTATATAAGTCATAATTTGTTAACTGTTGTTGATTGGCTCACATTTCTGTTCTGTAAAAGGCCTTTTGTGAAGAAATCCACAAGGGAGTGTTCAGTAGTGTACACCTAATGCAATGGTTATTAAAAGTAGCATTACTTTTGACTTTGACTTTTTCATACCATAAATAATTGTGCGATCCGAATCTCAAATCATGACCTTCTAAGTTCAAATCATGACCTTCTAAGTTCAAAACCTTATTAAGTTCCAAGATAATCCATTTTTAATCCATGTTATACAAATGGTGGGAAAGTAAATTTTAAAGTTTGGCAATCTTAAACCTCCTCATTTTTCAAATCTTGTAGAATTTTGGATTTTACTCTGCCTTTTTTTAACTTCCTCAAACAAATTTTGACAGATCGTTTTGCCATTGCTTAAACAAACAAAAACGAAACAAAATTTAGTCAAAATTGGAATCATTTGAAAGAGAAAAGTTATCTTTGTTGTTGATATGCTCCCTAAAAGGGACAAATTCATTTTTTTCCATTTATCCAAGTCTTCCTTGATCTCGTTCCATGTCTTCACATGGTATTTTCATATAATTGACTAGAATTTCCCGTTAAGCATATACCTAAATATTTTACCTTCTTCTCAACTTTAAAACCAGTTTTTAATTGTAGTTCATTAGCTTCTTGAAACTTCATTTTCTCAGTTAAGATCTTAGTCTTATCTTTATTAGTTTTCACACCAGCTAACATTACAAATGCCTTTAATTTTTCTAACAATTTCAGTATCACTTTCAATGGGTCTTGCAAGATAATCACCAAATCATCAGTGAAAGCTCTCAGTTTAAATTCTGTTGTTCTAATGTTAATTCCAGTTATATCAGGATCTTCCCTAATTCTATGATTTAAAACTTCCATTACTAAACGAAACAACAAAGGAGACAAGGGAAATCCTTGTTTCGTCCCTTTAAAAATTTCTAACAGTTTTGTCATATCTCCATTCACTATTATTTTTGCAGACTGATTTGAATGTATCTATTTTATCGAAGTCAAAAAATTAAACCAAAATTCGTCAATTCAATAACTTCAAAAAGAAATTCCCAGTTCAAACTGTCAAGTGCTTTTTCTGCATCCAGAAAAATTAATGCACATTGTTTCTCATTGTGACATTCAGATTATTCAATCACATTCAGCACAATTCTAATATTATCTTTCCTTTGTCTTCCAGGTAAAAATTTACTTTGATTTTCATCAGTATACCTTTTTTTAAACAAATTCTTGATTCTTTCAGCTAATACCATTATTTAACAAAGAAATTGGTCTATAATTCTTTGATGAAGTCAAATTTTGTCCATCCTTTGGAATCAAAACAATATTTGCTTCCTTCCATGAATTTGGAATGAGTCCTGTTTCTAACACATCATTCATTACGGTTTGTAAGGGAGATAGCAATTCCTCCTGCAAATTTTTATAGAAAGGGACCCCAAATCCATCTGGATCCATGACCTTTCCAGACTTAATTTTAATTGCTCCCATTATCTCAGATGTAGTAATCTTTTGATTAATCTGTTTTTCTTCTTCTTCTGTCAATTTAGGTTGGTGTTGCCTCGGCAAGTAATCTTCTCTCTTTTTATCTTCTATCTTCTTACTTGAATTTAACTGAAAGATATTCTTGAAAAATCCTTTGTAAATCTTTAGTGAATTCTTTATCATCTTATAATTTCAGAATTATTTCTGTCTTTCTTTTCTTAATCTATATTCAAGCTATCTTCCCAGCTTATTTGCATGCTCAAATATTTTCTGTCACAAAAATTTCGACTTCTTTTCAAGATCCTCTGTAATCAACATTGATATTTGATTTCTCAGTAATCTCAACTGCTTCAAAATTCCTTCAGTCTCTGGAGATTTCTTCAATGTTTCTTCTTTAATATTTGTTTCATCCAAAATCCTCTGTTTTTTACATTCGCTTTGTATAACTCCTTATGAAGTAGAATAGAATATCCTCTCATATATGCTTTACTTGCATCCCGGACTGATCATCGTTCCTTTGTTGAAATTTCTTTAAAAAAATTCTTTAATCTCTCTTTTAATTCTTATGATCTTTTCCTCATTCGTGATTGAAGATTCATTTAGTCTCCATCTAAATTCTTTTGGCATCTTTCTAATCTTCTGAACTTAACTCTGTGATAATAAAAAGTCTTTAGAAGAATCTCAACTTTGTATATCTTGTCATTCCAAGTTTTGGAAATCCATATCATATCAACCCTTGAATGAGATTTATGTCTGCCAGAGAAAAAAATAAAGTCCATATCATTTGAATGCTTGAATCTCCATGTATCTACTGTTTGTAAATTGTCCATCAGCTTAAAGAAATCTTTTGGTAATTGACCTTGTGGTATTTTAAATTTCCCTTGAGGAACATCTGTCAACTTATGGAGACAGCACCCTATTCCAATCCCCTGTCAAACACCAATTTTCATAAGACATTCCTGATAGCAATGTATATAGTTTTTGAATTAACATTTTTTTCTGCAAAACTGATGTATAACCCCCTGCCACCAACAGTTTGTCCCCATTTACATTGATTTCAATCCCCCAATCCATCCAAGTGGATTTTGGCAGTGATAGCACAATGAGAGGCTGCTTCCTTACACAGCTGCAAAGATAACAGCCAGCAATCAAGGTCGGGGGTCCTCAAAACTATGATCTCTGAGCAGGACAATCATCCCTTTGGAAAAAGGGTTGCAGAGGTATCTGAATAAAGCTGGTACCAGTGTCCAGTGGCTGGACAAGGAGAGAGGAAGTGGGAGATCCAGACACAGACAACACTGAAGTGGTTGAAGGGCAGCCATACCTCAATCTGCTACCGAGACCAGGAAGAGCCACATTGCTGCTTTTTAGTGAATAAAGTGAGATCAAGAGATCATGAAATCTCTTTCATGGTGAAAATAAGAAACCCCAAGAAAGTTGACAGAAAAAGCCCTTTGCATTAAGAACACTGAAATAGTTAAAGATACACTTTGAATTTATTTTTTCTTGCCCTTGATTATAAGAGAAATAAGCACTACTGGTGATACGCTGAATTTCAAGACCCTGTCAGTTTGAAAACAAAGAGAAACAGTATAGCTGTCAATGGCATCTGGATTAATAATGGAGTATTGGTGAAAAGACTTAGAAGTTAATCCAGAGTGGTGATTATTAGAGAAGTGGGGAGATTTAGTTGAAAAGAATGCGAGGAATAAGGCGTAACTATTTTGACAGCTTGAAATGACGGAAAGAAGCAGAAGCAGGAGAAATAAAGGAGACTTTATTTGAGTTTCTGTACTGTACTGTTACAGGAGAAGATTAAGTGGAAATAATCTTGCTTTATCCGCTTTCCTTCTCATATTGTATCGGTTCGAAAGCCTGTGTCAGTCGTGTGGATAACATTATAGGACTGAATATTTAAAAGGCAGTTAAAGAGCAAATATTGGCATGCAACAAAATATAACAAGGACTTAATCTATTGACTAGCATCATACTGGAGGCGATAGGATGAAGACAAAAGACAATGACAAAAGTGGTGAGGGAAAGGTGAAAAAAGGGAGGGGAGACAATCAATAGTGGAAGAGGGGAAAGCAGACTAAAACAACATAGAACTTGTGATTGGAAAAAAAAAAAGACAGGAAAACAGCTACTAACAGCTACCTTTAAAATTTTGTTTAATTCTGTACAATTTATTTATGAACATTTAACATTTAATTGCTTGGGAATAATTAATATACAGATATATTGAGAGATGGAAGATAATATTGATATAGAATTTTGAACATTACTATTACAATCAACCCTTCACATTTGCGGGTTTCACATTTACGGATTTGATTATTCACGGATTATTTGCTTTCACCGCTACTGACTCCATATGCCATTTTTAATAGGGACTGCAAGCCTCGTGAGACTGAAAAACTGCAAACAAGGTTTGTAAGTCTCTGTTAAAAATGATGTAGGACAGCAGTGGAGGTGGCAGTAATCCCCACCAGCCGGCCATTTCTGCCTTGTGAAAGAACCCTAATGCTTCAAAGGAATTTGTGGTGGGTTGAATATGGTGACCATACATTTTTGTGTGTTAAATATGGTTTGGGAGGGCCTAGAATTATTCACAGTTTTTCCACTTTCATGGAATTCTTGTGCCCCTAGCCCTAGCGAATGTGGAGGGATGATTGTATTTTCTGTCTCATTAGACATTACCAACTCTGATACTTAACATTAGTTTAAGCATATTTAACTGATCAAGTCCAACTGCATGATAGTAAGTGGCTTCAATGTATTTGAGATAAGGGGAGGAATAATAAGTTGGCAGTGACAGTAAGAAGGGGGAGTAAGGTTGCAGAAGATAAATTCTGTGTCCTTCACTATTTTATTCTGTTTTCCTGCTGTTTATAGGGACTGATGAGAATTGTTGAATCTAAAGTAATTTTTTTTCCATTGGTTAATAGTAAAAGTAAAGGTGTAAGTATCAAAACAGTATTTTATACTGGAGAGAATATACATATAAACTACAATCTGATTCAACAGCTATAATAATATCGTAAGTGATTGAAATATATTAGATTTGTAACTTAAATTTATAAAATAGTTAAATTGCAACTCTAAAATTTAAATTTCCAGAATTTGAATTTTGCATATTAATTCATCATGGCTTCAGGTATAAGAAAGGCAGTAGCACAAGCACAGATTCAAACTCTACTACTGAAAAGGAGACTCTCAAGTTAAAATATCAGACCATGGCCTGATGCTATTAGAAGAAATGAAGAAAATGAAATCTGAGTTATGCAAGGAGATGAAAAACATTGCTCAAGAGTTAAAAGAAGTCAAGAAAGGGATGGAGAATTTTGGATTGAAATTAGAATCTGCAACAAAGACAATTAAACAAAAAAATAGATGAAGTGCAAGAAAAGACAAAAAAAATTAGAAAAATGTACAAAAGAGCTGGAAATCTCAATAGAACAAGTTGAAACAAAAAACATATTAAAGGAATTAAAATATAGAGAGAAATGTATTAAAATTAGGAGGCAATCAAAACAGGAAGAGATTTTATATTCTTTTTATAATTCCTGCTCTTGGCAGATGATTCGCCAAAATGGGACCCGGTCTCCCCCAAGGACATTTCTGAAATTATTGCCACTTTAAAGAAGGGAAAGGCACCTGGTGAAGATGGAATTATAGGTGAAGTTTATAAAGCAACACCAAATTGGTGGGCTTCAATCCTAGCAATCTAATTCACAGAAATAAATGAAAGTGGTTGTTTTCCACCCAAATGGAACACCAGCATAGTAATACCCATATTTGAAAAAGGTGATCCAAGCAAACCAGTCAACTTTTGCCCTATTCGCCTGCTGGATATTTCTTCTAAAATTTACACTAAATATTTATCCATAAAATTAAATTGCTGGCTGGAGTCTAATGAAATGATTACTGAAGAACAGGTGGGTTTCCAATGTAACCGTTCAACTGTTGATCATTGTTTCGTGCTGTCCCAGCTAGTGTACAAATATGTTAGATTGAAATGAAAGCGCCTGTTCGTAGCATTTATTGATCTTTCTGCAACTTTTGACTCTATTAATAGGGAATGGCTATGGGACAAATTATATAATACAGATATAGACAAAAGGTTGCTAATGTTAATGCATGAACTCCATGCTGATACTAAGATCCAAGTAAGATTGAATCAATCTGGTTTGTTATCAGAGCTGATACCAACTAGTTGAGGTGTTTGACAAGGCTGTCTATTAGCCCCATCACTGTTTAATTTCTATGTTAACTCACTAATAATTGATTTAAACAATAATGACAACTTCGTTCCCCCTAGACTGGGAAATAAGAAATTAACAGTACTTATGTATGCAGATGATGCCATTCTATTGTCACAGACACAACAAGGGATGAGGAGATTACTGAAAGCTAATCAACTGGCATTACACAACAAATCAAAAATTAATTACGATAAAACCAAAATCTTAGTATTTGCCAATAGACATATAAAACATGTATGGCAGATTGACGGGCATCCTATAGAACAGGTGAAACCATTTAAAAACTTAAGCCTTAATTTTTCCCAGACCAGACTCTAGACAAATCATTATGAGAGTACCAAAAAAATTGCCATTAGCACTGTCAACTCCCTACTAAGATTCTATTGGGGCAGAGGTGGTAAACAGATCCCACCTGCTATTAAAATTTATAAGGCTGAAGTAGTTACTCAGATATGTTACGACACTGAACTTTGGGAAGTATTCTTGACAACGCACCTAGAAACAGTTCAGAATCATTTCATACACTGAAGAGTGCTGTTCACATGTATGCAATCAAATATTGGCTGAAACTGAGAAACGGAGTAGGTTCTTCTTTAGTTTCAAGTACTTTCAAAGAAATGTCAAATTGCAATAGTAGAAAATATTTATCCTAGAATCAGAAAGTTCTGCATCTAGTGGAGTCTTTAGATGCTTTAAACTTTGAGCAAGCAGCTCAACATCTGAAAGCACACATTTCAAAAAAGGACTTCCAAGCTGATTGTGCTTCCATATGTCTGTCAAAATGTGCCCTAGTATGCCAAATTACCTATACAAATGCCTTATCCTCAATACTTAAATAGTATAACAAATTTTAAGTGGAGATATGCTCTCACAGCTCTCCGTTGTAACTCAGTGGACTCAGCAGTAGTTCATAGAAGGTACCATCATATCCCTAGGGAGGACAGAGTCTGCCCATGTGGGAGCAACACAGTTGAAGATCTAGTACATTATGTATTGGTATGCCCAATTTACACAGACTTAAGAAAGACTTTGTTTAAAGAACTTGACCTTACACCCAATAAGCCTAGCTCATTTCTAATTAAATTTCTTCTGGGGGATTCAGTTCCACACTTTTCCAATAAAGTTGCTTGTTTTTTCTTTCAGATTTTGATTTCTCAATCCCTTCTCAATTTTGAGAAGGGAACTTAGTAGTAAGGATAAATAGATACTAGAGATGATGGATGGGACCATAAAGTACAACACTTTTTGTATTGTTTTAATGCTCTTTTTTATCTGAAATACTTTGTAATGGCCTTGGCTATACAAATAAAGATTTAAGAAAGAAATACCTGCTCTTGCACAATATATTGGATGGCCTGTGGAACAGATGGATATTGAAGTGGACCGAATTGTCAGGATTAACTCCTTGATAGCAAAGAAAAGACAAGTAACATGTGATGTTGTGGTTTATTTTGTCCAGTAGCTGGTGAAGGAAATGATACTACAACAAAACTACTTAAGCAGACTGACAATTGAGAGAGAGGAGTTAATGTTATTTAAAGACATCCGCTCCCAGGAATTAAAAAGGAGAAAAAATGACAATTTCCTTACTCAAAGACTAAAGAAGAAGGAATCCTGTACAGTTGGGGGAGAACTAAAGGAGTTATCCTCACATATAAAAAAAGATATGCCCTGAATTCATTAATGAAGACAAGAGACTTTTTTAAGAATATACGGAGACTTAGAAAAGAAGGATAGGACAGATAACCTAATACATGGTGTAAAAGAGACAGAGGTCAGTGATAAAGAAGAAGAGACAGAAACACAAAAGATGGGTGCAATAGGAGAATCTACACTAAACATTGAGTTCACAAAGAAGGAACAACAATATCAAAGACAAGAAAGAAATGCAATCTAAATTAGGAGGAGGAGGAGAATTGGAATCAAGAGGGAAACAAGACATTTTTAAAATTTGTCTTTATTAGAAATATAAAAAAGATAAAAACAAGAAAGTAAAAAAGAGAAGAAAAAAGGCTTACAACATTAGAGTGTAATGTATAAGTACCACAAGAAGGAAAAAAGAGAAAAAAGTATTTTAAAAGTACTTTAAAATACATTCATAACAATAGTGAATATAAATATTTTCAAAATGTAAATCACATATACTTTTCTATAATAATAACTTAAAACATGTAAATTGTATTGAAATAAAATATATGTTAACCTGTTCTCACCTATTCTTCCATTCATTAATTTTCTCCTAACTAAAGTTCTAGCTTTTATCGTAGAATCGTAGATTCTTCTTCATGGTCTCGGTGACTCGCACAAATGGGTCAACTGCGCCTGCACAGTACGAACTATGCAAACTTCTAGAGCTTCAGGCCTAGTATTTTGGCGGGAACACCGCCCCCTTCCTCTGAGGCTATATAAGGCCCCCTTTCGGTCCTATCCTCAGTTCCTTTTTTTCTGCTGCTTTACCTGCCTTTTGGAGCTTCTATCAAGCATCTATCTTAGCCTTCCCAGTTTTGATCTGTTTTCCCATTTGACATCGTCTCACCTTTCGATCTTGGCTCTGTCTTTTATGGCATCGACAGTATTTTTCAAAAACTGTCGATCATGTAAAGTGAAGATACCGGACTGCGACGTGCATTGCAGGTGCCTTGTTTGCCTTGGTGAGGCCCACAACATGGCCACTTGTGTCCACTGTCAGGCCTTTACCACTCAGACAAGGAGGAACAGAGAGGCTCAGCTTTGTGCCATCCTCTATGAACAGGCCTTGAAACCGCCTACTGCTCCGTCCGCTTTGGTTGCCTTCGCTCCTCCACAGACAAGACCACCTCGGGAAAACGTCGAAGATGGAAACCTTGAAGAGAACGGACCATCACTCCTCCTCAAAGGATCTGCAGTGCCCTCCTTTGAAGACAGTACAACGTGACCGCTCAGCCTCGGCACCATCTGCAGGCTGCTCAAAGCACACATCTTTAGTGTTGACTTCGAGCAGGTCAAGGCCCTCAGCTTCTCTCTGCCATATCATCACCTCTGCCACCAGCAACTCCCTGCTGCTCCCTCAAGAAAGACACAGTGAGATCCTGAAGGAAGAAAAACAGGGAAAAGTCCTCTGCCCATACTCATGTGGAACCGCTAACCGTGGTTACCATCTCTGAGACAGATCCGGCTCTACCAGTGGAGTTACCACAAAGGCAACCCCTTCTCCAGGCCTCTGCATTGAAGGTCGGCGTCCTTCCCACTTGCCTTCAATCCGATCTCAGGTGTCTGATGGGGAGATCATTGAGCATACCCCTGCTCGGTTTACCCACTAGAACGCCCTGGACAACGTCCAGTCGGAGGTGATACCAATTAGAGAAGCATCTCAGGAGGGCCATCCACCTGTCCCTCCCTGTCACCAGGACTGCTCCAAATCACCGGTCCATTCATCTGCACATTGATCCTGACGACATCGATCTTGTTCGTCTTTGAGATAGATCCTTGCTCTTCTCCACCAGCATCAATGGAGTCCACATCAAAGCAGGACGGAATCTATGTCAGCTTCCTCATCCTATCGCTATCACCACTCTTGATACTGAAGAGCTGCCCATCACAAGCGCTCCTGTTTCTGTGGACACTGTACTTACCTATACAACTCCCTATCCTATTCCAATGAATATTCATCAGAAGAGGCACAGGTCCTATGAAGAGGTTGTTACCCAACATCAACATTGATCTTCGACGCTGACGCACTCTGACACTAGGCCATCTGTTCCACTGAAATGACCTAGACTACAACCAACTACAGAAACAGCTCCTGGACAACCTCTTCCCTTGATCTTGGTGGTGGCCATGGAGCTGGCATCTCCGGTCACTCAGGGCCATGGAGATTCCAGGAGTGCTACCTCTGACATTACTGTCTGGTGATCCTTGTCCAGATCCCTTTCTTCCTCCACTGACTCTTTTGATCAGTGGGATGACAAGTCCCTGAGACAGCTGTCTCCCATGGGGAACCTATTTCCCCATCTGATGATGTCAGGGCATTCTCCGACCTGATCTCAAGGATGGCCAAAAACCTGCGTTTTGCCACCGAAGCCTCTAAGGAGGCTATCGATGACCCAGTCTATCACCAGCCCCAGGAGGAGGCCTCTTCTGTATCAGCAATCCCATTACTGCCTTACCTCCTGCATGTCTTTAAGAAACTGTGGTTCACACCTGCCTCTACCCCAGCTACGTCAAAGAAATTTGACTCACTGTATAAGGTGATCAATTCCAACAAACTGTGGCTCCAAAACCACCCTAAAGCCAACTCCGCCATTGTGGACACAGCCCAGACAAAGACTTCCCAGTCCCTACATTCCACACTGCCAGATAAAGAGGGCAAGTGGCTGGACACCATTGGCTGCAAAAACTACTCCAAAACTGCCTTGATATTTAAGATGTCAAATTATTCAGCATGGATGTCCGCCTATGACCAGTGGCTTTGGGACAAGATTAAAGTCTTCATCAACAGATTCTCTGATGAGGAGAAGTATGTCCTGACGTTTTCCTCACGGAGGCCCGCCAGCTCAGTACCCAGCAGATCACAATGGCAAGACACATCATTGACTGCACCTTGAATGTTTTCTTCTCCTTGGTGCTCTCCTGTGCCATTCATGGCTACACTCCTCTGGTCTCTCACCACCCTCCTAGACGTTGGTTGAGGATCTTCCCTTTGACTCTGCTGGACTGTTCAATGAGGCCATTGATCAAAAACTCGAGCACACTCACAAAATGTGCTCCTGGGTAGGAAAGTATGGTATGCAGCCTCAGCAACTCTTATCGAGGTACCATTACCCTCAAGACTGACCACAGTCTTGCTGTACCTTCAGCCCATACTTACCTCAGCACTCTTCTCAGCCCACCCTGGTTCAGCCTCCTTGCCATCTGCCCTGACGGCCACAAAAAGCTGCCTGCAAGAAAAAGATGAACACCTCCAGGTGCCAAGTTTGATCCTACATAGGGCAACTCTGACTCTTCAACTACTGCTGCTACAGACTTATCTGCTGTCTGCCTGCCTAACACTGCAGATTCTGATATAGCTGTAACACCAGGGCCACCCTCCTTCTATCCTCCCACCCCCTTCTTCGGGTCCACCCTCAGTAAACACTTTGATGCCTGGTCCTCGATCTTGATGGATTCCTGGGTCTTCGACATCGTGGCCGAAGGCTACGTGATTGAGTTCACCTCCACACCTCCCATTGGCCATCTTCACATAATGCATCCATTGACCCCTCTCAGAGATGCGATCTGCATCCTTCTGACAAAATGCACAATGGAGCTGATCCCCTTCTCAGCCCTACAGACCGCTCTGTTGTTGTTCAGGGCTAGCTGCTCTCAGGGAGTAGCCTTTAAGTTTGTAATGTTTAAATGTAGGGGGTCTTTCACACTTTCCTGCTAGACTGGTCAGCAGTAAACAATATATCAGCTAGTTGCCCTCTATTATTATTATTACCTTCTCTATTATGTTTAAAAGCCTCCTAGGTTGATTAATAATTGTATGACTGGTGTGCAAGGTTTGGCCAGCTGTAGAAGGGAGGATCTTTTAGGTCTCAGGGTCTAGGGTACATAGTTTTACCATATGTCTTTATTCAGAAAAGGCTATGAGTCATCATTCCTTCCTACTGACTCAGGGTCTGTAAAGCTTGAGAAACCACTGAGGAATGTTTTAAAGAGATAAAGTCTCTCCTATTTAGATTGCAAAGCATTTGCAGAGTCTTACATCTCATAGTTACCTGGTTAGCAGGGGCAGGAAGCATTTGAGCTTGGGCAGTATGTGCAGCATCCTTTATTACTGAAGGAGCTTGAGGCTGATTCTGAGACAGGATGATCTTGAGGTGAGGGCACTTGAACTGGCTGCTGCCAATAAATATCTTCATCTTTTAATTTTGCTGAAGTTTGGAAGCCTTAGCAATACTTGAATTGGCTGCTGCAGATCAATGTCTTTGTCTTGTAATTTTTGCTCAGGGTTGGAAGTCTTAGTAGTGTTAGGATATAAAACTTTCTGTAATTTTTAAGGCCAAATCAGAATATGTGTGTTTGTGTGTGTGTGAGTGAGTCAATTGAGCTTTAAGCCCTTTCTTTGAATTTTGAAGGCTAGGCACTAGAGATTTTTGTCTCCACTGGTCAGACTTTTCATCCCAGATCTCTGTATGGCAACTGAGAGGTTTTTGTGTCCTCAAAATGTTCGTTTAAATTTTTAAGCCTTTTACAATTACAAATTCCAGTTAGAAATAGTAGGGAAGAATTCTTGCTGGCTTATCCATTCCATTATTTACCTAACTCTATTAACCACTAGTTAATGAGCTCCCATGGTGGTGTGGTTTGAGCACTGGACTATGAACTTGGAGATAGGGTTTGATTCCCTGTTCAGCCATGGAAATCCACTAGGTGACCTTGAGTGCATCACACACTCTCAGCCCCAGAAAACCCTGTGATAGTTTTGCCTTAAGTTTGCATAAGTTCAAAACAACTTGAAGGCACACAACAACAACAATAATTAACCACTGGGTCTTTTTCTTCACCAGTCTTGAACCATATGTTTCATATGTATACTCCAGAGGGGTTTTGGGATCCAGACAACTGGAACTTCAACCTACATACAATCACCTTACCCACCCCAAATCTATCATGGCATCTCCAGAACGCATAATGCAGAATTCACTGTTAAACAACAGAAACCTGACAAAGATCAGGCCTTTCAGTAGTTTGTACGTGCTTTACAGAGCTTGCTACCCATTCAGGACAGGACATTAGCCTGTCTCTGTTTTATGGAGACTGCTGTCCAGGCAAGACAGGACAGGACAGGACAGGTTGCAATCAAAACCCTCACTCCTCGCTAATGTTTTATGGAGCCTGTAGCTACCTGATGCTTTCAGGAAGGAAGGGACAGGACCACCTAACTGCTCCAAGAAGAAGAAAAAAAGGAAAAGGAACCACTGGACTACTGTGACTCAAAAGGAGCCCACTCTACTGTGAATTTCTAAAGATATGCATCCTGCATGGAGCTTTTCAGAATCTCAGGCAGCAGATTTTCAGTACCTGCCTATGGTCTGGTATTTTATCTCCCAATCCCTCTCACCCAACTCCTTCTGCTGGTAAGGGGGAAGGACTGGTGACTATTGACTAACTGCCAGAAGAGTGTCCCCTGGTTTATGAATCTCCCCACCAACCCAAAAAAGCACAGCAATGCCCAGAAGACAAAATGCCAAAAAAAACCAAACACAATGAAAAACCCCAAATAAGAAGAAGCTGATTTGTTGGCTCACCAGATGAAGCAAATTGGAAAGGTGTCCTGTCAACCACCAGACCAAACAGTCAATAAGGAGGAAAGAGCACGTACCAATGAAAGTTTTTTTTTTAAGGATCTCTTACCTCTAGTATGGCACTAGGCTGAAGTGGTTTCCACCTTCCTTGTACACATCTGCTTCCCAGTTGGAGTTATGCCCTCCCAGTCAGGGAGCCTAGCTTATACCTAGATATTCTATGTAACCTTCCGGTGTGAGCTTCTTCTTTTGAAAGAAATTTCCCAAGATCAGGATACACAGTTAAAAAGGGATACATTTCTGGGTTAGCCCATGTGCCATATTACTGAATCAGTGTCTGTCATAACCAGAATCTCCTGATAAATGTCAAACCATAGTTTAAAATCAGCATAAAGAGAATAAACTCTAGCTGTCCTTAATACTTTTTTATCATGATTATTTATTAATATGTTTATTAAATAGTAAATATGTTTTAAAAGATCTAAGGGTGGAATGTAGAAAACATAGACAACAAGAAGTTAAATGAAATATAACCATATACAACATTTAAAAGCTTAAGAATAACTTATAAATTTATAATGATTTAAAAGCCTATGCATTGGAATAGGAGTTGACAGGTCCTGAACACTTTAATGATGAGTACAGTGTTTTAATTTCCACCAAAACAAAGCCAACACTGGTGCCAGTCAGACCTCCAAGGAGAGATGGTCTTCTCTCTTATCACCCCATAGGGTATTGCTTCCACAAAGGGTAGCACCTCCTGCAGATCTTAATGCTCTGACATGTGTAGAGAGAACTGTTCCTTCAAATATTGATATATGATGTTGTTTAGGGGTTCAAATGCCATTACTTATTCTTTGAATTTGGATCAGAAGTGTATTGTCAGCCAGTGCAGTACCTTTTGAGTTGGTGTCACATGGCTGCAAATGCAAGCAGCAATCTAGCACATGTTGTCTTTGAGGGAAGTCTTATGGATTGCAGTAGTCTAACTGGGAAGTTACCGGTACATGAACTACTGTGCTAGGTTATTTGTACTTAGGAAAGGCTGCAACTGGAGATCCACAGAGTCTTAATTGGTTTTCAATAATTCTGGCAGTACTCCCAAGCTACATGTGAAGCCTCCCACTGAGATGGCAACAGCCCAAGAATGCTTATTGAGAAGCACAGCACAGAAGCAGGCTGAATGTATCTGCAGCTTAGCTAGAACTGCCCCACTGTCCTTGTTCAGCAATCAGCCTCTGTGAAACAACTTCAGTTTGGTTCTCATCTAGCACATTGAAGTATCTAGGTAGCACTTCAGCACCTCCACAGCCACATCTGGTTGTGATGACTAGGCAGAGTGCAATTGAGTGTTATCAGCATGCTGATGACATCCACCCCCAAGCTCCTAATGATGTTTCCTAGTGACTGCATCCAGATAATAGAAAGGGAAATAGAATAGAGCTTTGTGGTGTCCCAGGGCTTAAAAGTTGCAGGGCTCTGGAAATTCCTCAGTGTTACCTCATTTGCTAATCCTACCCCACACCTCCTTCTCCTGATTGCAGATCTGCTCCAATAGAATACTATAGTCAGTTGTATCAAAGGCCACAGATCCAGGAGAATCAACAGAGAAACACTCTCCCCATCTGGATCCAGTTATTAGTCAGGATGACCAAGAATGTTTTTGAATTAAACTGTAGCCTGAAGTTAGTCTAAAATAGGTCTATATAGTCTAAAATTGGTAATCTGTTTCCTCCAAGAATGTCTGAAGTGGTCCTTTCACCCATGTTTAAGCACCTCGTCCAGGAGGGGTCTATTAGTATTGCACCTCTGCTAAGATGCTGTCAGTCAAGAGTGATATGTGGTCAGATGGATCGAGACAAGCATCTTGTCCACATCAGGCTGCAGCAACTGAAACTGATCCCAAGAATCCTGACTAGATGGCATTCTGAATGCCTCCTCAGACAGTGCTATAACTATCGTGCCAAACAACTTTCTCTTCAAACTGCTTATAAAATTTGTCATGCGGGTAACCAGTGTTCTTCGTGGTCTCTGTGACTCACACAAATGGGTCACTTGCACCTGTGCAGTGCAGCATTGTTGAACCTTCTAGGGCCTTAGTGACAGGTGTCTTGGCGGAAACATCTCCCCCTTTGCCTTCTCCCTCAGGGTATAAAGGCCTCTACCCGCTCCAATCATCATTTCCTTTTCTTCCACCACAGCAGGAGCATATAAGGAGCCTTTTCAGAGTGATTTTAATGGACTAATGGTTTTGGACTTCAGATTTCTTGCAACTCACAGTAGCTCTTGGCATTTTGGACTGTTTCTTTGGATTTGGAATTCATAGACTGTTTATTTGGAGTTGAATTTCAGATTTGATTTGGTGCAACATTCTATATCTCCGCAGCAGTTTTTAAAAGATGCTCCTCATGTGGTGGAAAAATACCTGACAAGGACAGCCATTCAAAATGTCTCCTTTGTCTAGGTGAGGGCCATAACATCAGCTCCTGTGGGCATTGCCAACTATTTACGCCACAAACTAGATGGAATAGGGTGGCTGTTTGAAGGCCCTACTCTGGGAAAAAGTTCTGACTGCTACAGTACCTCTTATGCAATCAAAGACTTCCCACCATTCTTTGACTTATGGCACAGACTACAGGGTCATCTTCGACATGACACCATACCTCAGCACCTACATCAGAGTGGAGGTCCCAATTGACCTCTAGGCCTCAAGAACTATTGCCCTCAGCATCATCTAGCCAATGGCATTCAGGTTCTGAACATGAAGACCATGAGTCTTCACCTCCTCACAATGTTAATCTTCAATTCCAAAATGAAAGGAAGCCAAGGCATCTGAAACGCCTGCTCCTCACCCATCTAAAAAGCAAAAGAAGAAGAGGTCTAAGGATCTCCCTCAGGTATCTTCTCACAAGGGTCTCCATCTTGATCTTTTCCATCATCTGACTGTTCTCAAAAGCAGCATTTTCCTTCAGTGGAATGTGCAAATTGCTCACCTCAAATTCAACCACCCTCTGAGAAGCAACCTAGCGAGCAGGTACAGCCAGAGCATTAGCTTCCCTCTCCAGAAGTTGAGGAGGTAAAGGTGGCTTCTGATGGGGAAATAGTGGCATCTTCCCTGTAGCAATCAGTTGTTTCTTCCGGACATCATCAACAACAACAATTTCAGTTACAACCCTCTCGAACTCATGGTGTTCACTTTATAACACCACCTGTACAGCAACCAGAAAGTGCGTTGGTACCATCTTGGTGCCAAAAACATTCTCCTCCATTACCTCCTCTGCCTAGATGTTCAAGATCCTATAGCCACATCTGACTCTGGACCATCCTTATAGAGAAAGATCTCCACATCGGTACAAATCATACTGTTATGATGACTCATCTGGTGAGAGATTTCTTCTCTTAGATTATAATTATTATTGTAAGAGACACCATCACCACTACTATCAGTAGTTCAATGACCATCATCGATATCATACACACAGATGTTAACCTGAATGTTCACAATCTTAATCTCAATCTTGTTCACCTGAACCACAATGCCGGCATCGAGCAGCTACTCCAGCACAATACCAGCAGTCTACAACTGAACCAGCAAGCAGAGTTACTGAATCCATTCAATGGGAGCCAACTATTCACTTGACAAGTGAACAAACTCGTGTTCTTTCCCCTACTCTGTGGAGGGGTGGTGGATGATGGGAGCTACGCAAAAACCATGATAGCACTTCCATCCTGCACTGAGCTCTGGTCAAAAACGCTGTACCAGAGTCAAGTGTAGCAAAAACCACCATATAGCAGAGACTGTACACACAGCTTAGAAGTGTAGCCAGCAGAGTTAAACACTAGCAGCAATACTCTGAAGCCACAAAAATACGCCCACGCAATATTATCTTCCAACTTGGAGGCTTTTACTCTTCAGTTGCGATACATACATATTTACAGTACTCCAACAGAGTTTCAGCATTCCGCAACAAGTGGAGATATGCATCCTACATAGCCTCCAGCTGCACGATCAGACAATCGAGAGGACAGTTGGCTAGAACTCAGCCCCATATATCCATACCTTGCTGATGCAACTCTAGCCAACTTTGCATGTTCCCATGTCTGATGTAACCCTCTGCCCCGGTTACATATTACAATGTCTCAGCAAGAGTGACATGGGATTACGTCATTCACTGTCATTCCCAGGTGCAAACCTCAATGTGCATCATATATATTTTATTGGACTACAGGTCATGTCCAACCTTTCCTCACATACTCTTCCACAAGTCTCTCTTCAATTACCATCTTTATCTTCGACATCAGCTTCATCTTCATCTCGTGAGGTCGTGCCTGCTCCTCAAAGCCAAGTTTCAAGAGCGGAGACCATATTCCCAACCAACAATGTCAGGGTTTTTGCAGACCTGATTTTGAGGATGTCTCATTCATTGAATCTTCAAGCTGAGACACAGCAGAAAGAAGTCCAGGATCCAGTTTTTCAAGAGTTGCAAGATTGGGCACCTGTTCCAACAACTCTTATTCCACTTCCATATCTATTACATACTGTTGAGAAGTCTTGGGCCTCCCCATCTTCAATTCCACCAACATTAAAGAAGTTGGAGTCTCTGTATCATCTGGTGGAGACTGATCAGGATTGACTTGTTCAGCATCCAAAGCCAAATTCAATTGTTGTAGATGTGACCTGGTCAAAGGTGTCACAGAAATTGCATGCCTCTCCAGCTGATAAAGAGGGTAAGAAGCTGGATAACTTGAGAAGGAAGTTCTATTCCTATGCTGCCCTCCTGTTTAGGATTTTGACATATTCAGCATGTATGTGGCCATATCAGCAATTTTTGTGGGGTAGGATCAAACCCTATTTCAATCTGCTTCCTGATGATGATAGGAAGACCACATCTGTGCTGTATGGGGAAGCATACAGATTAGCATTTCAATAAATAACCACTTCAAAGCATATAACAGTTTGTAGTGGGAAAGCTTTGGCTGGTGCTATTGCGTAATGATGTCATGCATGATTACGTTCATCTGGTCTGTCATAGCAAGTGCACTCAATGATAAAGGGTCTCCCATTTGATTCCACGGGTCTCTTCAGTGCAAGTACAGATGATAAGTTTCAGCACAAACAAAAGATGCATACTACTGCAAGAAAGTATGGGTTTCAGACACTGTTGGCACCAAACTACCATTATCATTGAATACCATTATCATTGGTATTCAATACCCTCTAGAAGACCATTAAGCCCAACACTTTTCACACCAACGGCGTCAACCTTCTACATCACAGCAGCAATCATCCCATAAATTACCATCTACTAAGTATAGATCATAAGAGGTGCTAACCCGATCAGACCAAATGCAGGGTTTGATGGTCAAGAGGACAATACTCATCTTTCCAATTTGTGTCATTGATCTTTCTATACTACCTTAGGACTCTCTCTCCTACCACAACCTTCTCTTCCATTGACACCATTATCGCTTTAAGTTCCGTCATTCACACCAGTGACTCCCCTATTATGGGGAGTCGAAACAACATGACCTAATCTTCTCCCTTTGGAAAAAGACTGAGCAAATTCCATCAAACTTGGTCTTCAATCACAACAGATTCCTGGGTAGTAGACATTGTAGCTCAAGGATATGCCATCAAGTTCTGAATAGTTCATTGGACTCATCCATCTTGAGAGCTCAACAAGGACATTGCCACGCTACTTCAAAAGGGAGTGGTGGAACGACTATCCAGCTCAGTACTCAGGAGGAGCTTTTCTTCCCCGTCCTTCCTGGTGTTGAAGAAAGATGGAGGTCTTCATCCTACCCTTGATCTCAGGAGTGTCATTTACTATATCTGCCTGAAGTGCTTCCAAATGGTGACTCTCTCCTGTATCATGCTCTTGCTACAGAAGGGAGAATGGTTTGTGATTTTGGATTTAAAAGATGCTTACTACCACATAATTTGTCACGCACAATACATTATTAAACGATTTCCCAAAACATGGCACATACACAGTCCCCATCTTCTGCACCTTGCTGGGTGCCCCATCTGCAAGGGAAATTGCTGTTACGTTTGCATTTGTAACATTACTCAACAGCTTTAAATTGTTCACCATGTGGTGAGTTGCACCACTGTCTAGCAACCGCACACCACTCTCAGACTGTTCTTTTGCCACAAACATATGGCCTTCAGCCTGTGACGACACGCCCCTCCGCTTCTGGGCTGTCTTCTTCCCTCTGCTCAGCGCTGGCATTCTGCAGTCCTTCTGGAGATGGCCAACTCTCTTACATCTGTAGCAGCATCTGGCAAAGCTGCACGCTGCTCCTTCTTCCAGGTCAGATGCCTCCTTGGGAGCTGCCTCTCTCTCCTGGCGACTGGCTGTTCTCCCCTCCGACTGCAGTCTGGAATCGAACTGCTTACGTTGGACTTCCTCTAAAATCTTCCCGGCTACCAAGTCTACAGTCAGCTCTTCCTCACACACACCCTGGAGGCTGTACATCAAAAAGTCCCACTCCTTAGTGAGGTTTCCCAGCAGAATAAAACTTTTCTGCATTTCTGGGATATTTATCCCTCTGTTGGCTACCTCTTGAAATAACTGTTTCATCAGCATGAGGTGCTCTCTTGTACAGCTTCCAGGACATAACTTTGTGTCATACAGTCTTTTCGTCCATAGCATTTTGGACAAACACGAGGAAGATTGATGCACACGCTTCAGAGCCTCCCAGAGCTGATATGCTGTGTCCGCAGCAGCAGCGTGAATCAACTGGGAAGGACTTAAAGTAAGCAAAATAACTGCTCTGGCTTTTTCGTCAGCAACACGATACGCTGCTATCTCAGCAGCGTATCGCACTGGCCAGCGGCCGACCCTCGCTCTCCAAAACGTGCCACAAGTTCTCCTTTATCAGAGATGCTTTCACATAAATCCGCCAGCTTTGATAATTCGTGTCATTTAGTCTTTCAAAATGCACAAAGCTTGTTTCAGTCATTCTGCTGCCTTTGTAAAAACAAAACACAGGAACGCAGCTGGCCGGCCTCCTCCTCCAAAGTGTCCTTGAACAGCACTGGACTGAAAATTAACTGTCTCTCTGCCAAAACACAGACTCCCAAAGCACCGGAGAGCCAGGCAAACAGTCAAAAACAGTCCCAGTATCCAGGGGAAAAACAACTACAGGTGCGCTGTGGATGCTGTGCATTCTGGGCCTGGGCCCATAACCATTGTTGGGGATGATAGGAGTTTCAGCCCCATGGAAACGCAGTGGAAAAGCCAGAGTTCAGCGAGCCAACAGCAGCAGCCTTGTTCCCCAGTAAGGATACTCACACACAGAGGAGTTTCTTCCAAAACAGGAGGCACTTTATCTTGCAGCAAAGTTCCGTTATATACAAAACATAGGACAGACGGACAAAAGCTTGCACCAGGCACCAGGTTTGGCCAACAGACAAATACATACTGGCGTTGCTTTGTTATATACATATCTACAACCAATCAGGTAGAGGTTTGCACACCTCCCTCTACCATCTGCACACAACTCCAGTTTCTTACGCAACTTGCAATTACCCACAGCTGGGGCATGATGCAACATCTTTGCAGTGGGCTGATCATTTTCCCAGGGTTCCCTGCCTGGAATCCCTGACAGTTAAGATAGTGTCATGTGCTGTGAATGGCCTTAAAACAGATAGAATGACACATGAGGTTCTAATTTTTTTTTTTAAAGTGCAGATATTTTGCTGGTCCAGGAGACCCACCTGCAAAAAACCCAAACTAGTAGATATTTAAATTATTCAGTTCTGCTGCCCATACTCTACTGGAATTCTTTCCAAAAGCAAAGGTTTCACTGTTCTGATTTTAGATTCCTGCACCCTAGCAATAGAAGATACTCTGAGGGCCCCCCTGGTTGGTTGCAGTCTGTGGAATATAGCAAATATGAACAGCAAAACAGGCATTTTTGGAGGACATCTGTGGGAGACGTTAGCCATTTCCACATGACAGGGCTTTGCTGCTTCTGGGACAGGATTGCAGCAGTTGGCAGATCATGCTTCTGCACAGTGTCATTGCCAGTCCGCTGCCATCTCATTCCCAAGCATTACACTCATGCAGTTTTCTCAAAATGGAAAAAATCCATTTTGCACCTGCAATTGTGTGGCGCTTCCATCACTCCCAGCCATGCAGAAGCCACAGAAGTGCAATGGCGATGTTTCCTTCTGTAGAGCAGCAATGGAAAGTGTCTGGCTGCACTGAAAATGGAAGCACTGGCGGCGTTGCACTCCCTTCTGTATGGAGCGATGTCGAGGGGAGTGTTGCTAATGCACTCCTTTCTGGACCCGGGATTGCAGGATGATGACACGGAAGAGCGTTGTTGTGCAGAAATGGCCATTGAGGGGAAGGCATAGAAAGCTTTGCAGCTTTGCTTGTATAGGATAATGAGTGTGGATGTGTACAGAGTTGCCATATTCATTTTCTTGCCAGAGAATCGACAAGGCTATATTGTTCCCCCAAAATGTGGATGACTCAGGGGTCCATGTGAGGGGAGTGTGTGTGGTCATGTCTGATTGTGTCAGTGTGGATGTTTTTGTCAGTCTCTGTCATTCATATTCCCTTGCTCCACAGGGTGTTCCTCGTGAAGAGGGCATGGAGAGGGTGGACTGTGCTTAGTTTTTGCTCTATGCCCAGAGCTTTCAGGAAACATTTCCAGAATTTCAATGTGAAGACAGGGTTCCTGTCAGAAATCACACATCCAGGCATGCCATGTAAATGCCATATGTGAGTGATGAATTGCTGAGCTAATTTTTCAACAGTGGGTGCTTTTTCATGGGAATAGAATGACATTGTTTTGAAAACTGTTCAGTAAAAACCCAAACTACCTGATTTCCCCCACTAGAGGGAAGCCCAACAATAAAGTCCCACTTTTACAACACCCAGAATCAACAAGTCCCTTGTAGCATCTGTTAATGCCTCCTGCAGTCTGCAATTCTACAGTAAAAAAATACATGCCAGGTTGTTTTGCTCACATTGGGAAGAGTGTCCCAATCTCACTCATCACTGGAGGATTCTGAACTGGGTGAGGAATTTTTCCCATGCCACTGGTCTGGCTGAAGCTCCATCCTTCTGAATGGCGCACTTTGGGCTTGACTAGCTCCCCCTTCCTAGGCTCGGGGGTTTTGCATGGAGCTGCCTGTTTCTTCTTCTCAATGGTTGTCTCCTTCCTGTCGCATTCAGCTGCCATATGAGCTTTGGCTTCACACTTAAAACAGGATCCCTCTCTGAGACGGCACTTCCTATCCTCTCTGCTGGTCCCTGTAGATCTCCTGCCTCCTGGAAACTTCTTTTCCACTGGTCCAGCTTGTAGCTTCTTCACATATTGTACGCTTTCCTTCCAGGCTTCAACTTCACTCACTAAACTCATCCAGCTGAGAAGCATGGCCAGACGCCCTTGGCCTAGGCATCGATCCAAAACATCAGGCTGCAATCCTTCCTGAAAGAAGGCAATTTTAGCAGCTTCTGACCATTCAGGAATTTTGGCTGCCAGTCAGCGAAATTCACACAAGTATTCAGCAACTGTTCCCTTCCCCTGGTGAAGCTTTCACAAAAGGTGGATGTGTGTTCACACAGGAAGGGATCTTCAAATCTTTCCTGCAGGCTAGTCATAAACAGGTCGAGGTCAGCCATCTCCAGAGCCCTCACATCAAAAAGGAAGGCTACCCACTCAACCTCTTCACCCTGGAGATGCCGACTGATGTATCTCACTCTGGGAAGCTGGTCCCATAGGTTGCCATAAAATTGGAGGCCACATTCAGGAAGTATGTGAGGGTTTCTCCTTCACCACTATAAGTTGCCTTCAGCTCTCTGAAGGGTCACTTGCCTGGCTGCAGGGCAGGACCTCCATCCTGGGGCACAGCTTCTCCTGCTTCAGCCATACCTGCTGCTCCTTGCATGAGAGACCTCTCATAATGTGGAAAGGTGGCTCTCCCATCATTCATGGATGTGCGCATTGAGACCATCTCCTCCTGAAGTTGTTCAACTTCTTCCTCTTTGGATAACAGTTGTTCCCATAAGGCAGCATCAGTGACATTGGAATCCTACCTTGTTGCTCTGTGCCTCACATGCCTTCCAGTATCTTCCCTCTCTCACCAAGTCTAGGTTCCCCCCGCTACTACTGGGGTCCCAGGGTAGAGGGTCACCCCTGCTTGGCACACACTGCAAGTGTCAGGGTCTGACAATCTGAAGCAGGAGCTCCAGTTTCTGTCTCAGCCTGAATGTCCTCCTCCTGTTCACTGTAATCTGCTTGAGACATCTCAAGGTGGTAGTAACATTGAGGTTGGCAAGGTACAGCAGTCCTAACACTCTGTCAGGAAAGGACCCAAATCACATTAAGTGCTGATCAAAATCAATCAATATTGGCATTTGTACTCAGCATAACTTTAGTGTTAGGACTGAGGAAATGTGGAAAGGAGCAAAAGAGTTATGCGGTTCCTTCCCCACACTGTTCCCAGGCAAGCAGACTTCTTATCTCACTAAAGCTGTATTCTGTGCTAACTTTCCCATCCCTCCGTGCTTGGCACCTATCTGTATAATGGCTATTGCAAGTCCCTTTATTTTGGCTGGCTAACTGACTGCCCGACACTCTCTGCCAAGGACTCAAGGAAGTCCCAGGAGAAGCTTTGGGTCCCTAGGAGGGCTCTTTGAGAGGGAACAATAGTGAGTGCTGGAAGGCTGGAAGTTGTTTCCACTTGCTGCATGTCCTCCTCTCCCTGGCTCTTACATGGACTAACTTGGTTCTTCTCTTTGTCTATGCCAGTAAGAGTTTATTCCTAGACCTGAGCCTGGTGTGAGCCTCCTCTGTACCCAGAAAGTGCCATGGTCCTGGAGGTTGGCTTCGCACTCTCAGCTGGTAGCTCCAGCATCCAGTGTTGGATTTTGCCTATGAGGTCTTGATGCCTGCTTTGACCATTGACCTTCCTCTGCTGTTTGGCTTTATGTGAGCCACAACACCTTGAAGAAGCACTGTGGAACATGGGCATCCCTAACATGTGGTGTTGGTATGTGTGTTGAGTGATCAGACAGTGTCTACAGGCTGCGGATTTACAGCAGAGCCTCCCGGAAGCTTCAGGAGTACATTGATCAACTCAGTTATCAGACGCATGTGGAACTGGGACACGTCGGCTCCTGCTTTCTTTAGCAGCTCCCATACATGCCTTTGTTCCTCACCATACACCGACCTCTGACGACTATAGCTTCCTGATGTCTTACGAGGGTTGAGGCTTAGTTCAGGTTGTCCCGGCCTTGCTGTTGCATGGGGGCCGAAGAAGCACTGCCTTGGCCATATCTGTTGCCGAGAAGGCTACCTCATTGTTTTCTCCAATTCCAACTACTTCCACCATCGAAGGGTTCATCCTTCCCTCCCAGTTAACAAGGAGCTGGGTTTTCTGGACTGCCCATGCTGTTATATTGCATATGCAGACTATGATTACTATAGATCACCAGCTGTACAGATTTCCACAACTTGGGATCCATGCCTTTCTGGAGGACCTTTGTCTTCTTGACAGCACCTGATTCCCTAAGGAGATCTGCCATCCTTCAGATTTGCTCTGCCAAATTGCTCCATGGAAGTATGTCAATGCCCATGGGGCCCAGAGCCATCTTTGTTTGGGAGTTCAAACCTGCATAAACCGTATTTTTAACTCATCTTTATCAAGGTCATGAGTGTTTAGGTCCACGAAGAACTGAATCTTCTGAGCCAAGTTAGCTAGCAGCTTCTTCCTGGCTATGTAAGCTTCTGGATTCTTGCTTGGAGCCTGGCATTCCATTGTAGATAGTGTGTTGGTCATCTGAACTGGCCACAGGATCTAGGCAATCTCCCTCATCCAAGGGTGTTTCTCCCATGTATCCAAATCACTAGCAGCTAACACAGATTTGAGGGCTGGCAAATCTGCTTGGGACATACAGAGCCTCACTAATTGTGTCAGTTTTTGTCTATTTGCCATGGAGAACATGTGGGCAATGGCACTGAGCCACATGATCCCCCTGTTTTTGTTGAGGGGGCCTAACTTTTATGCAATGACTTTCACCTCTGTGGCCATCCAAGGAACCCTTTCCTTCACCTCCTGAGTGTCTGACACTGTTCGATTTGAATTACTCTTTCAGGTAGTCATTGTTTTTGCCTTGACTGGTGGAGCGGATCTGGCTTTTTCAACTCAGGATTGTAGGGTGCATGGAGAAATGCATTGTCCAGAAAGGATTCCTCTACGGTATACATGGGGAGTGAGTGGAGAGCCTCCAGACAAACCGTGGCGATGACTGCTTCCTTGGTGGTTAGTTGTTGGCTCAGTTCAGCAATCCTGTGACTGCAATCCTCGTGGCTTACATTCTCATGCTGAACTTGGACCTGACTGGCCAGATACTGGGCAGCATGCTGCACCTAAGCATGCTAGTCCTCAAGTGTGGTCATCCTGTCCTGGAGTGCCTGAATTTATCTAGAGAAACTTTCCAGTTTGGAGCAGGCCTCCTGCTCAGCTGATAAAAAAGCCAATTCGTTGGTCAGCAGGGTGCTGTTTTGCACCCTCAACAAATCCAATTCAGTGACCTACCTCTTGGCCATTTTAATAAGCTTCTGGATGATGTTTGAGACCTCACTTAGGGCTATCCAAAACCCCCAACCTACCATTGCTTCTTTGGAGGGGCCAAAAATGGATCTCTCCTTGCACTGCACACTATAAGCTTCACACAGGGTACCAAAGGATCCAAAGTTCTGAAGGATCCCTTCTTCCAAGGGTTGCTTCCTTTGTTTACAACCCATTTTTTCAAGCTTGTCCAATTTGTTCTGTTTCTTGAACATTTTTCCAAGTGGTTTTGCCAATCACAAATTTAACAGCAAAAATGTGAGGTGCATTCTTTAACATGCTTGCATACACACAATGCCTCCTGCAGCTTTTCCAATTAGATCAGTTCCTCCAGAGTTCCCTCACACAGGACACATCTTCAAAACTGGGGAAAAATGAGGCCAAGCAATTCAGGGATAGGGAGACCACCAAAGCCCTTTGGGGAAATCCTTAGCATCTGCACCAAGCATAGCTGCTAAGAGATCCAGGCATCAGGGAATGAGAGAGATGGGTCCTAACTGAGTCCTGTCATAAATGCTGCTTTTCCAGACTGGCACCTCCTCCAAATCCAGGCAAAACACTTAAACCCAGGGCCAGTTGTTGCCACAAATGATGCATGAACTTCCCAAACTGTCAGTTGCCACCACACATGCTGCACTAACCATTCAAATTATTGATTGCTGCCACACACACTGTAAGCCTCTCAGGGAGCTACCCTGCAGAGATGTGATACAAGAAGGCTCAGGACTTCCTACCCGCCCCCCAACAAAACTACAAAACCCAGAAGTGGTGCATAGCCTACACAAAGCGACATTAGGAGGTTCTGCTCATTACACTCCTCATACCCTTAAGTGCAAGTGATTTGTGGCATGTGTGTGTCCTAACTGTGGGATCCCACACCACAGTACACCCAATGTTAGGGAGTGATTCCCAGGGCAGTCACATGCCCAGCTCTTGCATTCTTTACTGTGGCTGATGGATGGCAAACTGAACACACTGGCCAGATAAGTGCAGCTGCCAGACATAGATCAAGACAAGACAGATTCCCAACCCACAGTAACCCTTACGGATCAAGTGTACAGATTCATACTCACATGTATTCCTAACAGAATTTGGCTGGAATCCCTACAGGTTCCCTATATTTGCTTTTCTGAACTGCATGGGTCTCTTTATGAGACAGAAGAGCAAGGTGTTGGCCAAGTTACTCCACCAGTCTTGTTACCCCAAAATGTGTGTGACTCAGGGATTCACTGACGATGCCAGTGCCTCCATGAAATGGTGGGAAAGTATTAGCTCAAAGAGAAGGCCTGTGAGGGAGGTAATCTAATGAAATCTTTTACATCTATGTTTACCAGTGCTTCTGCAGGGAAGAACCATCCAGAAATCCAAAACGTAAGCTTAATTGTTTTATTGGGGGAATTACAATCATACGCACAAGATCCAAGCAGTCATGCAATCATATAAAACTAACTGAAGGAAAAGGGAGGAAAGTTTTGAATAGTGAAATTTCAGCATGAAGTGGGTGATATTTACCAATCCAGAAGAGCAGCAAAGAAGGAGCAGTGTGGCTTTGATGCAAGTCTAAGGAAATACACAAATGAGGATCAGAGCAGCAGAGTGGCAACCAGCAATCACTGTACTGTGAGATGGCTGTCCAGAAACAGAGGTTTTAAATACCCATTTTCTGCCTGGAAATCTAGAGTGTTGATAGCTCTCCAGCCAAGTAAACACTGGAGTTCACCGAGTGGACAGTGAGGTCTGGAATAGGGTCTGGAGGTCTGAAATGGAATGATCTTAGTGTTAGGTGACAAAGGGCTAATGGCTATCCTGATAGCTCGGTCCTTGTCAGACAGGTTTGAGGACAAAGGAGAGATTTGCTTGGTCAGAGGGAAAGGAGTTAAGACAATCAGCAGTCCTGTGGAAATCTTTCAGATGCTATTGTCTAAAAGGGTGAGGCATTAGGGCTAACTGCAAGCCAATTATATCAGGAGTTTCCTGGTGATTTCCTGACTATGACCTGGCTACGCCTGGAGGTTTCTTCTGACCTGATTTGCGGCACATATGTTCAGCCAGCCTTTTCCTCTTATCCAGCCTGGCCATACAGCCATAGCAGGGCATGTTTTGTATTTATGCCAACTGATATATTTTGCCAATTAAGTCATATTTCACCAATTACACCATATCAAATTGTGGGGGTGTATGGCCTGAAAGCAATATCTGCAGCAAGTGGAAACTGGTTGTCCTATTGGAAGAAAAGGTGTAGCAGCTTGAGGCCATGTGTCTACATTTCAGTGTATCAGTGTATCAGTCTCCTGTGAGAATGAAAGACTTTGAGGATTAAATATCTAATTTTATGCTGAAACAAAAAGTATGTAATTATGACACTCTTTTACTCCCCACAATATTTAAAGGGCCAAATGTATCTTTCTTCTACAAGGATTGTTTTCACCCTTCATAATGGCTACATGAATGAAGAAGACTATTGAACAATGGAGGAAATCATCTAAAGTCTCTTTCCAGGCTTGGATAAATGGGATAAGGTCCCATTTATCTGGAAAAAGAGACTTATCAGATAAAAGCATCCAAAAGATTAACGGATGGAAACAAATTGTTTCTATTTGGTACCTGTTTACTATAGACAAAATTCTGGATCACTCTATTTAATTGGAAATGATGACCTGTGAATATCAGTCAATGCTTGAAGAACCTGCAATGAAACAGAAAAAACTCAGCTTTAATATCTGTATTAAACTAATTTTATTTTGTTAGGAATTTTTTGTGCAGCTATCTCTATCTTTACCATAATATCAATAATTTTAAAACAACATTGTAGATGTCATGCTCTGCAGTCAGACCTGCTGCTTTACACATGTGTAATGTTATCTTTGCCTCAAAACACACATATCTGAGCAAAACTAGTAGCAGTGCATCTGGATTACATAAAACTGATCTGCAAGTCATATAAAAATCAGGGTATATCAGTTATTTAACTTGCTATGTTTAGAAACTGATTAAGTGTTTAGGAACCTTTTATAAGGCTCTAAGAGCTTTTTAAAAATTCATGCAGACAGTGAAATTCTTCTAGGTAAGGAAAGGGTAAGGTATCAGAGAGAAATAAAAATGAATGTGATTTGGAAGACGTGAAAGGGAAAAAATTAGTGGTAAAGAGAAATAAGGTGACACAGAGAGAGACAGAACAGACAAAGGACCCCCTCTGAATGCCCCCTCCAGTGCAATGGTGATTTCTTTGAATAATTACTGCCAATAACCAGGTTATCCCCAAAAGAATATGTCTGTGAAAAAAGGATTCCCAACCCTATGTTACATAACTTATTCCAATACTTCCACAAGTATTATATTGCTCTTCAGTTGTTTCTTTTAATTGTATGGATATTTGTGTTAACTAATTAAGTGGTTTTCTTTTCATACAGATAAAGCTCCCTGCTATAACGCCAAAATACCCATGCAGAACACCGCAGCCAATTGCAGCTAAGGAATTCCATGGAGGAAACAGACTTTATTTCCCTCCAATGTTAGTAATATGTAATATCTCTGTTTTAAATCCAGGTTATACTACTTGATGTACAAAATAATTCTGTTCTCCAATGTAAAAATATGCATGATGGAACCTTTTGAATAGGTCCACGAAAGTTACTAGCCTGCTGTGGGATGATAGAGCAGATGGTACTGGTTTGTTCCGTCCCTACCAAACCACTGTACTCCTATGCAGGGAGCAGATGAGAGACAATGTCAATCTTTTCCTTCTGAAATCCACTTGGATTCTATGATTAAGAATGGAGGATGAAGAGAACATGTCTACTAACTTCTACCATCCTTCCCACTTGTCTGCATGTGGTTGTTTGTCATCTGTCACTATCAGATGGGTGTTTAACTATAGACTGAAATAATGCTAATGTTACTTTTGGCTCTGTTTCCATTACTGAATTAAATTTTTTACTACGGTGTCATAATTAGCTATGAGTTGATCTTAATATTTAGCTTATCAGTAAAGTATCAGTAAAAATTTTTACTGATGTGCTAAATATTAAGATCAACTCATAGCTAGTTATGACACTGTAGTAAAATTTTTTACTGATATGCTAGTTGAAATTTGCATATATATGCAAATATATATGCAAATTTCAACTAATACAATAATCCATAACCTCTAAATATCTGGCAACTGTATAACATTTGCTAAATTTCATGTTGTATAAATTTTTGTTGCCCCAGTTCAAATAACCTGGATGACCTTGGGCAGTTCCCCTGGGAGAAAAGTTCTGCTGGTGAACGCAAGATGGTGTATAGGCAAAACAACTGCCATTCAGAATTTTTTCTTAGATGAGCATGTAGACCTGATGTGCACCGCAAAAACCTGGCTGGATGAGACCAGGAGGGGATTTCTCTCAGCTTAGTCTACCAGGGTTCTCTGTGTAGCAGTAGGCAAGACCTGGGAGATGAGGGCTAGAGTTGCAGTAGTCTATCAGGATTCTCTCCCTCTGTCTGAGTGCCCTATCATACAGTCTGCAGGGATCAAGTGCATGTGTCTTTAGGTGGGTGACCAGGGGAGATTAGGGATGATATACTCCATTGTTTAACAGTCTGCTTTTCTGAGCTGACTGAGTTGGTCTCAGCAGTGGTGTCGGTCCCCTTTGCTAGCTGTGCCAAGGACTTCAACATCCATGCAGAGTTCTCTCTGTAAGGAGCAGCTCAGGACTTCATGTCCTCCATGGCAACCATGAGTCTGTCCCAAGTTGTATCTGGCTCCTCTCATGTTGCTGTATGTGTGATGTGTTGTGAGGTGATGGGAGTGGAGGAATTGTTTAAAATTTAGTTGTCATGGACAGCTCACTTTATGATTTTTATTAACTGCTGTTAAGTCGACTTTGACTTATAGTGGCCTTGTGCATCGGAGATCTCCAAGCTACCCTATTATCAACAGCTCTGCTCAGGTCTTGCAGATTCAGGACCGTGGCTTCCTTGATTGAGTTAATCCACCTGTAATGTGATTTTCATCTTTTCCTACTGCCTTCTACCTTACCAAGCACTGTTGTTTTTTTCTCCTAAGTCATGTCCTCTCATGATATGTCCAAAGTACAATGGTGTCGCTTTAGTCATCTCGGCTTCTAGATAGAGTTAAGTCTTGATTTGCTCTACCACCCATTTATTTGCCTTTTCAGCAACACATACATTATAAATGAGTTTATTTGAGCAACACATTACAATTGAATTGATTTTAGCAACACCGTATTACAAATTAGTTGACTTTCTTCCTATCAGCTTTCTTCACCGTCTAACTTTCACAATGGTATATAGAAATTGGAAATATGATGTCATGGACAATCCTAATTTTATTATTCAGTAATGTATTTTTACACTTCAGGATCTTGTCTAGTTCCTTCATAGATGCCCTTCCAAGTCCTTGTCTTCTTCTGATTTCTTCACTGCAGTCTCCTTTCTGATCAATGACTGAACCAAGATATGGAAATCATGAAGACAATGTCTTATAGAATCGTAGAGTTGGAAGAGACCATAGGGGCCATTCAGTCCAACCCTCTGTTATGCAGGAACACACATCAAAGCACTTCCAACAGATGACCATCTATGCTCTGTTTAAAAACCTCAAAGAAGGAGACTTTGAATCTAATCCATGTATATGTTCAGCATTCAAGTTAAACAAATACAGTGATAAAATGCAGCCTTGCTTGACCTCCTAGCCAATGGAAAACCATTCTGTTTTTCCATATTCTGCCTTGATGGTGGCCTTTCATCCTGAGTACAAGTATGCATCAGGTCAATCAAATGTTTTTTTTAATTATTTTTATTAAAAACAGACATAACTTTTGTAGCCTAAAACTCCATATAAGGGATAAGGGATAACATAAATTTGCAACACTATACCAACTAAACCTCAGTAAACATACTGCTACAATTATGAACTACACTATCTACTTTACATAACTATGACTACATAACTATGACTGCATGCACACATAGTCAAAAAAAAAAAAATACAGTACTTCCAGTACTTCTTGAGTCAGATGCGGTTGATCCTGTCATCTAGTCTAATCACATGAAATACCTATCAATTTTAATTTCTATATATATTCACTATTGATTACTTAACATCTGCCACTTATCTAAAACTATAAGTCTTTAAAAACCAAATATTGATACCATACCCCAAATTTCTTTTAAGCCGTCATGTTTAGCCACGCTTTTACTCTCAAGAAAACTCAGGGTTTTCCCATGGTATTTAACGAGGTACATGAAATAACTTACAACTATTTCTGCAGCATGCGTCATGTGCTGTGTCATGGAGCACAGCTGACATGATGTTAGTACTATATTACTGTACCCCATTCTTTTTGATATCTACATAAATTACCATCTTCAATCAATGTCATTAATTTGTCAATTTCTGCAAAATTAATATTTTCAGCCCCCATTCTTTTGTCAATGGAATCTGCAAATCTTTCCCCTTCTGGGCAAAAAGAACTCTTACAGCTGTAATCATATACTGGAATATTCTTCTAAAGTCCTTATCAAAATTCTCAAAGTAGTTCTGGGTTTGATTGTGTCTGTCTTTAAAATTTCTTGAATCTGATGGTATATTGTTAGCCAAAATTTCTTTTGACATCACATGTCCACCACATATTTAAAAAGGTCCTTTCTTTGCTTTTAAACTTCCTACATAAGTTTTTAGTTCCTTTATACATTTTAGAATTTTTTTTCTGGGATCAGGTACTACTTATACATCATTTTATTAAAAAAAATTTCTAAGATGAAAACATAATATAAATTTCACATCTCTTGATCACATTCTTTCTCACTGGTCTAATTGTATCTGATGACCCACATTTCTGGACCATGTATCATGCAGTCGTTAATTACTTCCTCCTCTGTCTCTATTGTCAATAACCATTTATACTCCATTTATACTTTCTGGGGTCAGGTATCACTTATGCATAATTTTATTTAAAAAATTATCTAAGATCAAAATATAATGTAAATTTCACATCTTTTGACCACATTCTTTCCCACTGGTCTAATTGTATCTGATGACCCACATTTTGGGACCATGTATCATACAATCATTAATTACTTCCTCCTCTGTCTCTATTGTCAATAACCATTTATACTCTAATTAAATGTTTTATCATCCAAACTTAAAGATTTCTCTAAATCAGAAATTCCTCTTTCAAAGTCATAAAAATTTTTGTCCATTTTGAATCTTTAAGTCTATAAGCAAACCAATTTATTTTAAACCCTTCTTGATTCAGTTGTTCCACTGATTTCATCTTCATTTGATCTGTCTCTTTTACCAATTCCTTATATTTTAACCACCCTCTTTTTTGTATTATTTATCTTATGCATACTGCTTCATGAGGTGAAATCCATAATGGCATATTTGCACATTATCTTGGTATATATTTAATATAAATTCTAAGTAAGACTCTTCTAATTAAGTCGTGCTTTAAGTCCAAATTAGCTTTGAGCTTATCATACCTTTAAAAATGTGCCAACCAGCTATTGGCAATTGCAAAATTCTTTCTCTTTTTGGTGATATCCAAACGCACCTGACCACAAACATGAAAATACAATTTCAAGTCTGGCAATCCCAGCCCCAGTCTACATTTATCATCTTGTAGAATTTTTTTATTTCTTTTTTTATTAAAAGAAAGAAAAAAGAGACAAAGAAGCATCAAAACTACAAAACTCTACATAAAACTGCAGGCACAGAATAGTAATGATAAATAAATAAAAACTTTTTAAAAATTATTAAAATTAATTTATTAAAAATAAATATAAATAAATTTATTTTAAAAATTTATTATTTATTAAAAATAAAAACAAATCTAAAAAAACTAACAGAATTGCAAACATCTATGAAAACTACAAAAAACAAAAAACTACAAATAAAAATTGATTTCCATCCTTGTTGCATACAGCTCTTAGTAAATGCTTGTACTTAGGCTATTATTCAATATCTAGATTAACTTTGTTGCTAATATTTCTGTTATCTCTATACTAAGAAGCCAAATTTACCTGGTTAATTAAAAATTAATAAAGAAAAATATTTCAGTCATACACAATTACTACCGTGTATTTGAAGTTAATTTGATTCCGAACATTGGCATCATACCATGACCTAAGCATTATAATCATATTTAACCCATAGGTACCAATGGAAAACAATAATAAATGGAATAATGGTCATTTTTATAAATAATTGATAAATTTTGAACATTATTACTAAAACCTATATTATAGACATTAAAAATCTAAAATAGCAAAAAAAACTAGAATCATCATCTTCTATTTTTGTATAACACTTCTCATATAGTAATAAAAAGAAGAGTCAGAGCTTATGAATACATGCAAGTTCAAAAACCTATTGTCATCAGTTCACCCTCTCTTTTCTTTAAATACTCCATCAGATATTTCCATAAAATTTTAAATCTAACTTATGGTTTCTTCTCTTACCATGAAAAACATGGACATATCTTTTTGCTGTTTTTTATAAGATAAGTCATTATGGAGAATGGGAATCGTTTGGAATAAAAACAGCATTTTAGGCAAAACATTTGTCTTAATAGTTGATATATGCTCCAGCATTAACAGCTTAGAGACCCAGCATAGTGTAGTGGTTTGAGCATTGGACTATGATCTGGAGACCAGAGTTCAGTTCCCTGCTGAGCTGTGGAACCTACTGGGTGACCTTGGGTGAGTCACACATTCTCAGCCCCAGTATCAACAGAAGAGGGGAAGGGGGCAACCTTGTCTCATTCCTTTTTGTATATCCCAATTCTTAATCTAATCATGATTAATCAAGATTTTGCTTTCTGTTGTGAGTAAATTGCTTGAATCCAAGTGATGAAGTTTCCAACAAAGTTGATCTTTTTAAGTAACTCAATCATAAAGGTTCAGTTCACATTGTCAAATGCTTTCTTCACATCCAAAAAAATCAAGGCTGCTTGAATCTCATTGTGTGTTTCTACATACTCTAACACATCAGTTAGACATCTAGTGATATCTCTCAGCTGTCTCTTTGGCAAAAGAAAAAAAATTGACCTTGTGTAGTATGTTCTTCAAGTTTTTTTTTCCATTCTCTCAGCTAAAGTAGTTGTAAATAATTTACAATTATTATTATAACAAAATAGGTCTGTAGTTCTCAGGAACTGTTATGTCTCTCTTTTCTTTTGGAAGAAGGGTTATTGTCAATGTCAGGTGGCGGCTTGAACAGAAAACGGAGGCAGGAGCCAAAGTGTATGGCTTTTAGTAACAAGTAGTAACATAAACAAGAGGTTACATCACCCAAACGAAAAGAGACAGCAAACTCGACAGCTAGGGCTGGCCTGGAACGAAAAATACAGGATGCAGATTCCCCGGATGGAAGACAGTTGTTGCCCCGTGCCCAACTCCCCCCAGCATCTGACTTAAATACACAGTCCTTAACCCAGCTGGGCTGATCACGCGTCCGTTGGCCCAGTTCACAGCTGTAGGCCCTCAGACTTCAGACGCTTCTCCTGCAAGCGTTTTGATCTGCGAACCGCCTCCTTCTCTCACCGCCTCTGGAGGAACATGGGGGGAGGGTCTGCAGCAAACTCCGGGCTGGAGTCAGGAACAGCCGCTTCTGTCGAGCCCGAAGCACTGGTCTCCTCTGCTGCAGGTACTGGCTCGGGGACCGCTGTGGGGTCGCTGGCAGGCCCCTCCCTTGCCTCTGCAGGAGCCCCCTCTCCCTCCCAGAGATCCACCCCGTCTAACTCAGAGTCCCCGTCTGAGTCGGCAGCATGCTCAACCGGGCTCATGACATCACTCCCCTCCCCAATAGCCCCTCCCCCGCTTGACGGAGGCCGACGCTTGGCCGGGTAGCGGTGGTGGAAACGCCAAACCAACTCCGGCACGTGGACGTCTGCCATGTCCTCCCAGGACCGCTCCTCCGGCCCGTATCCCAACCAGTCGACCAAGTACTGGAGGCGGCCCCGCCGCCGCCGGGAATCCAGGATATCGGCTACCTCAAACTCCTCCTCCCCATCGACCAGAACTGGAAGCGGTGGGGGACCGCGAGCCATGTCATCCCGCATATCTTTGGTAGGCACCAGCAGCGACCGATGAAACACTGGGTGGACCCGCAAGGATCGAGGGAGCTGTAACCGGAACGCCACGGGGTTGATCTGTGCCGAGATGACGAAAGGTCCCAGGAACCGAGCGTCCAGCTTATGACAGGGGCAGGCCATCGGTAGGAAACGGGTGGACAACCAGACGCGGTCCCCAACCTGCAACGGGGGCCTGGTTGACAGTGTTTGTCCACCTCCCGTTTATAAGCCTCCTTGGCCCGATCTAGCTGTTCCCGCAGGAGACCCTGAATTGCCTGCAGTTCTTGCAGCCACTAGTCCGCGGCTGGTACCATGGACGGAGTCCCTATCGGCGGAAACCACCGTAGTTGGCGAAGAACGGGGTCTGCCGAGCCCAGGAGTGTGTGGCATTATTATAGGCAAACTCCGCCAGCGGAAGATCAACCCAATTGTCTTGCTGGTAACTGATATAGCAGCGCAAGTACTGCTCCAAAGTGGCATTGGTGCGCTCCGTCTGCCCGTCCGTCTGCGGATGATGGGCAGAGGACAACTGGGGCTCGATGTCCAATTGCCGAAGTAGGCACTGCCAAAAGCGGGCGGTGAACTGAGCTCCCCGATCCGTCACGATCCCCTCTGGTAGCCCGTGTAGTCGGAAAACGTGGTCCAGGACCAAATGAGCTGTCTCCTTGGCGGTGGGGATCGCGGGACAAGGGATGAAGTGGGCCATCTTGGTTAGGAGGTCCACCACTACCAAAATGGTTATGTGGCCCCTGTATAGTGGCAGTTCCGTGATGAAGTCCATGGAGACTATTTTCCAGGGCCCCGTAGGCGTCAGTAATGGTTGCAAGAGCCCCGAGGGCCTGCCTGGCAGGTCCTTGGCCAGGCGGCACACAGGGCACATGCGCATGTAGCGATCTACGTCGGCCCGGACTCTAGGCCACCAGAACTCCCGGGTCACTAACTGCAGGGTCTTGTACAATCCGAAGTGACCCGCAGGTTTCCTGTCATGGCAAAGGCGCAGCACCTCTTCCCAGCAGGTCCCCGTCGATATGAACAGCTGGCCATGGTGGTAAAGCAGCTGATCCCGCTCGGTCCACGGCGAAGAGGGGTCCCCTATCTGGGACCACAACACTGACGGGTCTTGAGCCTGGGCCTCTCGTATGCGCTCGGTCAGGGTCCCCACTTCCACGGCAGAAGCAAAGTTTTCGGGGCACAGAATGGTGGAGTGGGCCTCCTGGTCCGGGGTCGCGGCGTACTCAGGTTTCCTGGACAAGGCATCAGCTCGCTGGTTGTGGGCTCGGGGCACATACTGCAGGCGAAAGTTGAAGCGCGAGAACTGCGCCCACCTCATCTGACGCGGAGTCAACTTGGGGACCGTCTGCAAGTATTCCAGATTCCGATGGTCCGTCCGCACCTGTACCGGATGGAGAGCCCCTTCCAACAGATGCCGTCAGTTTTCGAATGCTGCTTTGACCACTAGCAACTCTTTCTCCCAGATGGTGTAATTCTGCTCGACGGGCAACAGCTGCCGGGAATGGTAGGCACATGGCAACAGCTGGGACTCGGGACCGGTAGGCTGCAAGAGGACCGCCCCCAAAGCGACATCTGAAGCATCGGTTTCGAGGACGAACGGCTTCTTGGGGTCCGGGTGCTGCAGGATCGGTTCTGTGGTGAACCGGGCTTTCAACTGATCAAACGCCTGCTGAGCCTCGGGGGTCCACCGGAACGGAGCCTTCCCGCGCAGAAGGCAGGTGAGGGGCACCACCAACGTGGCATAGTCTGAGATAAACTTGCGGTAGAAATTGGCGAATCCCAGAGAACGCTGCACATCCTTGTGGCTGCCAGGGGCCTGCCAGGACACTATCGTCTCCACCTTGCTGGGGTCCATCTCGATACCCTTTCCGGAAATGTGGTAGCCCAAAAAGTCGACTGCCAAGAGGTCGAATTCACACTTTTCTAACTTGACGTGCAAGCGGTGTTCCCGGAGGCACTACAAGACTGCGCGCACGTGCACCTCATGGACGTGCTGGTTTGGAGAATAGATCAAAAAGTCATCCAAATAGATGATAACTAAGTGGTCCAGGTAGTCCCGAAAGACGTCATTGACGAAGTGCTGAAATACAGCGGGGGCGTTGCATAGGCCAAACGGCATCACCGTGTACTCATAGTGGCCGTAACGGGTCTAGAACACAGTTTTCCATTCGTCTCCCACCCAGATCCAGACCAAATTGTATGCCCCACGGAGGTCCAAATTGGTGAAGACAGTGGCATGCCGTAACCGCTCCAGCAGCTCCGGGATCAATGGTAGGGGGTAGCGGTTCCGGACGGTGATCCGGTTTAGGGCTCTGTAGTCATTGCAGAGACGAAACTCCCCCGATTTTTTGCGGACGAACAACACGGGGGCTCCCACCGGTGAAGTCGATGGCCGCACGAAACCCCGGCATAAGTTCTTCTCAAGGAACTCCCTCAAAACCGCCAGCTCCAGCTCCGAAAGAGCGTAGATCCGTCCAGCCGGGATGGGAGCACCGGGAACCAGGTCTATCGCGCAGTCATAGACTCGGTGCGGCGGTAACTGGTCGGCTTCCTTCTGGTCGAACACGTCCGCAAAGTCCCGGTATTTTTGTGGCAGCTCCACGGAGGATTCCGGGCCCGCAGTCTCCAGGGAAGCCAAGAGCCTCTCCGGCCAGCAGTGCTCCTGACAGTACTCGGATGCAAACAACACCTCGCGCCGAGACCAGGAGATGCGCGGATCGTGGCAGGAGAGCCAGGGCATTCCCAGCACCAGGGGAAAATGCGGCACTGCCGCCACCAAGAAACAGGTTCATTCTACATGTCCCTGAATCTCCAAAATCACCTCAGGAGTCTGATGGGTCACTGGTCCAGATTTCAACAGCCGCCCGTTGATGGTCTCCATGGGACACGGCTCGGGCAGGGGAACCAGCGGTATCCGATGGTCCTTAACAAACTGCAGATCGATGAAGTTGCTGGAGGCTCCAGAATCAATCATGGCCCCCACCGGAGTCGGCGGCGCACTACCGAAACACACCGTGGCAGCCACCAACAATGGGTCTCGCTTAGGTTCCGGCACTGCCGGAGGGCCCTCACTTACGGATTCCCCCAGGCCACGCAGGTCCTCTACGCCTGGAGGTTGGCTTTTTCTGGCGGGGCAGAGACCGACAGCTTGGAAGGACACACTCGAGCAAAATGTCCACCCAAACTGCAGTACAGACACAATCCGGACTGCCGCCGGCGCTCTTTCTCCTCGGGTTAGTTGCGGACGCGTCCCTCCGAGTTGCATCGGCTCCTTGATTGGCGCTGAGCCAGTGGGGGGGCTGGACAGGGACCGGCCGGGCGGGGTCTCCCGTGGAGCGGAGACCCAGGTTCCCCCACTCCCAGCAGTTCTGGAGCCGGAGTTTCCAGCGCGGCCGGCCTGCCTACACGCCTCCAGGCGGCCATCAATGCAGAGCGCCTGCTGTATCAGAAGCTCCAGGGTGTCTGGCGGGGGGCTGCGCGCCAGCTCATCCAGAATTTCCGGAGCTAGTCCCGCCTTGAACTGGTCCTGCAAGGCGGGGTCATTATAGGCCAAGTTCTGTGCCAATAACCGGAACGAGGTCGTGTACTCTCGCACTGAACCTCTTCCCTGCTGCAACTGGCGTAGTGGGTGACTGGTCTGTGAACCACCTCCTTCTCTCACCGCCTCTGGAGGAACGTGGGGGGAGGGTCTGCAGCAAACTCCGGGCTGGAGTCAGGAACAGCCACTTCTGTTGAGCCCGAAGCACTGGTCTCCTCTGCTGCAGGTACTGGCTCGGGGACCGCTGTGGGGTAGCTGGCAGGCCCCTCCCTTGCCTCTGCAGGAGTCCCCTCTCCCTCCCAGGGATCCACCCCCACCTGGGGTTCTCCGTCTAACTCAGAGTCCCCGTCTGAGTCGGCAGCATGCTCAGCCAGGCTCATGACAGTTATATTGGCGTGGCTCCAAATTTCTGGAATCTTATTTGATTTCAGTATTGAATTCATTACTTCTTATAATGCAATAAGTAAGTGATCCTCAAATGTTTTATTATATACTGCTCATAACCCATTTGATCTTTGAGCTTTGCCCAATTTCATCTTCTTCATAGCTCCAATAAATTCAGCTGGCATGATTCCTGCATTTGTCTTTGTTCATCTGTTATATATATTATGTCCTGTAAACTCAGAAATTTTTCTGTTCTCTTTTTCTCCACGTCTGATTCCTTGGATAAATTAAAATGTATAAAATATATCTATAAATATAAAATATGAAATATCGTGTTAGTTTGTCGGTTTCTGTTATCAATTTCTTTCTATCCCATACTTTTAGTATGAGTTTCATTTCTCTCTCTTTCCCTTATCTGTAAGCAAGCCATTTCCCTGGCTTGTTTGTTGATTCAAAATACTTTTGCCACTTTTTTTCCCTATATCATACACCAAATTCATAGAGATTTGTTTTTGTAAAATATTTATCTCCTTCAGTATTCTCAGCTGGTCTTTCTTTATGTTTTCTTTTTAATCTCTTCCAAAATATTTTGATTTCTTTGTTGTTTCTTTTTATTCTATTTGGCATTTGGGCTGGATAAAAAAGCCTCTTATCACCACTTTTTTTGTATCCTATACTACTGTTAAGTCATTGCATTTATTTAAATTGTCTTCAAAATACATTTTTAGTATGATCTTCGTTTTGTGGACCACATCTTCATTTTTAAGAAGTGATGCATTCAACTGCCAGTCGAATTGGATATTTCTATATTTTATTGTAATTGTGTTGTGATCTGACAATGTCTTTGGCAAGATTTCCATTTCTTTCACACAAATTAAAATGGATTTTGAAGTCAAAATCATATCTATTCTTGAAAAGGACTTATGTCTTTCTGAATAAAAAGTGAAGTCTTTAGCATCTCCATAGAAAAATCTCCATACATCCATTAATTCTAAATTATCTCTTAAGTTAAAAAGGATTTTGGTAACTTCCTTTGTTTAGGTTTTCTTTTTTTCTGAGACAATTTGTCCAGTGTAGGATCACTAACTCCATTCCAGTCTCCCATAAAAATCAATTCATCATAGTGAGAGTCCACCCTTTTTTCTCAAAACTTTTCATTAAAGTCAGATCTATCTTCCAAAGGGGTATAAACTCCAATAATTTAATGCTTCCCACCACCCCTGTATTTGAATTTCAACATCAATCAACATCCAGCTGAGTCATTTTTTTTTGAGAGGCCAGATTTCCTTTAAGATATAATACAACACCTTTCTTCCTCTTATGAAGAGATGAGACGAATTCTAACCCCAATTTCACATTCTTCAAATATTTATCTTTCTTATTAATATGCGTTCCTTATAAATAAATGATATCCTCTTTTGGTTTTTCTGAAATAATGGAAAACTTTTCTCTACTGCTGTAATCTATAATTGCTTGAACATTCCAGGGAAACAAGTTTAACTTTGACCTCATTTTTAAACTTCATTATGCAAGTCCATATTCAATTTCACCTGTGCCAAATCAATCTTCTGTTCCTTAGCTTCATCACTTTCTTCCTTTGAACTGACTTATATTGGACTTGCATCTCTTTCCACTTGATAACCATGTTTAAATATTTGAAGGGATGCCGTATAGAGGAAGGAGAGGGCTTGTTTTCTGCTGCTCGAGAGACCAGGACAAGGAGCAATGGATTCAAGCTGCAGGAAGGGACATTCCACCTGAACCTCAGGAAGAACTTCCTGACAGTCAGGGCTGTCCGGCAGTGGAATATGCTGCCTCGGAGTGTGGTGGAGTCTCCTTCTTTGGAGGTTTTTAAGCAGAGGCTGGATGGCCATCTGTCGGGAGTGCTTTGAGGGTGTTCCTGCATGGCAGGGGGTTGGACTGGATGGCCAGTGTGGTCTCTCCCAACTCTACATTTCTATGATTCTATGATTCCACTTGCACCTCTCCCTTCTTTGTTTCTGCTTGTTCTGGGCTTTTCTTACCCCAAAATTTTTCAAACCTAGCCAGGAAATCTTTTGCTTTAGCAACAGTATTCCAGTTATATTACCTTTGTCTATAATACAGCACCACACCATCCAAATTGCCACAACAAAATGGGATACCATATTGTTTTAACTTATTGTCAGGAAAGCATATTCTTGACATTCAGAATGTAAATTGGCACACCTTTGACAATAATCATAGCTTTACCTTTGATTTTCATCTTGTCAAGATAGTGCTTTTATAGCAGTCTTTCCCTTGTCTTGTCACAAAATAAACAATGATATCTCTTGGCAGGCTTCTGTACTTTGCTATCCTGGAATCCAAGTGATAAATCTCATCAATCTTCCCTAAAAAATTCTCTTCTTACTATATGTAAGTAGTTTGCCATTGCATTTATCACTCTTCACATACATTCTCATTTTCTATTTCTGAAACTCTTGAATTCTCACATTTCTTTTTCTTTAAGATCCAGAAGCACCACCAAGTTCAAATTCTGCTAATGCTCGAAAGATGGTTTTATAGACTACTTTTCCAACGTTTGAGTTTTATCTTCCAAAATTGCCACTTTCTCATTCACCTTTTTCACCTCATTAGAAATCTAAGAGAGTCCTTAATTTCCTGTAGATCCATTTTAATCTCTTTTCTAATTTCATTCCTCATCTGGGTCATATTTGCACTCATTTGTGCTCATATTAGTGTTCATATTCTCTTTGAGTTGATTCATATCTCCTCTGATTTTTCTACCTGTTCAAGAATCAGTTGGTTAGAATTTCCGTCTTTTAAGAGATCCAGAAATGCTTTCCTCTGTTATATCAGTTGTGTTGGTGTTTCTGTAGTTTTCTTCATCTTGGCTGTCAAAATGTAAAGGTTTTATTCTTTTAAAATTCCATCTTTTCTCTACGGGGTGTCAGTGGAACATTGCAGTATTTACTTCAGCCTCTTCCTTATGCTCTATGCAGGAAGTTTGCTTACATCAGCTTCAGGTCAAAGAAACTTTTCTTGTCAGTACTTCAGTAGTGGCAGTCTTCTTATAAGATAAGATATTATAAGGTCTTCTCATAAGAAGGTAAGATAAATAATAAACAAATTTCTTTCCCACACCCTTTAAACTCTTGAAACACTCAATTTTTTTAACTTTTAAAAGACTTTAATTCAAACCAGAGTGCTGGCCTCTGTTCTTCTTATTGTTTTTATTTATTTATTTATTTTTATTTTTAAAAAAATAAAAAATCAATACATTGAAAATATTCAATACTTTATAATACAGCATATGACAATCAATATGTCAGCATCAATCTAAATATAAAACCTTCATAAAAATTATTACAGGTATGCAATTTAATTAATTTAATTATATTTATATTTTCCTACTCTGTATCAAAATATCAAAATGTTCCTTCTCAATTTCTTCTCAATTTCTAACCTGTTCTGAATGTTATGACACTTCATATTTTCTTTTCACGGAGTTGCGTGTTGCTTCACTATCTATTAATTTTCTTTCAAAATTCGTAGAAATATCTTTATATGTATCTTTATTACTTTTTAATCAATATTCAAAATAAGATGAAACATAATTTTTCACTTTATATCATATTTACCCTACATGTTTAACTAATTCTTTTGTGTGTGTGTGTGTGTGTGTGTATGCTGTTGTTGTTTTTGTATTAAGACAGTACAGTTTACATCTTAATCTAACTTTCCTGTCTTTGGCAAATTCATGTAATACTTTTCCTATCAAGTCGTTAAAATTTTCCATTAGTTTCTCTAGAGGTTGTTCCTAATTTCTTGCCATTTTTTTCTGTAGTTGTTACCAAATAAATCCATATTATTTTTGGTAACCATTATGCCCAAATATATTGCTTTTTTTGGCACTATAAAGATTGGGGCTGTTGTGTGTGTGTGTGTGTGTGTGTGTGTGTGTGTGTGTGATCTCGATTTCCTATTTGGGTATATTCTTTATGAGTATTGTTGATTTTCTTTATTTGTTTTAAAGGCAGAAACTTCCCCAAATTGATGTAGAACATATAGAAGATTTTTAATACTAGAAATTGAATTTTTAATAAAATCATGAGGTCATCTGCTAAAGCATGAAGCTTATATATTTGGATCTTGATTTGGACTCCTCTGACCGATGAATGGTTTTTTATTTTTCATTAAGGATTTCCAAAAATAATTACAAACAGAAGTGGTGACAATGGGCACTCTTGTCTGGTCCCTTTCTGAATGCTTCTGTTCTCTGTTTTTCACCATTTACTATTATTTTCACCTGTTGATTCTTGTAGATTGATATAATCCAATGAAGGAAATTATCTCCCACATTCATTTTTCATAACCAATTTATATTGTTGAATGCCTTTCTGCATCAAGGAAAATCAAGACCAATTTTTTTCATTATATTTTTGAAAATATTCTATCATGTTTAGAATTATTCTTGTATTGTCTTTTAGATATCTCTTTGAAAGGAAGCCACTTTGATCCTTGTGGATCCATTCCTGAAGTACTTTTTGTAGTCTCTCTGCCAGAATTGTAGTAAATATTTTATAATCTGTATTCAATAGGGATATTGGCCTATAATTCTTTACCTCCATTACATCTTTACCTTCTTTGGGAATTAAAGTAATGTTAATCTCACCTCGTGATGCTTGCCTGTGATTGGTATTCATGCTGTTCATTAGTTCTTGCATTGGTTCATCTTGAACAATCTTGTAATACATAGTTGTGAATCTATCCAGACCTGTTGGTTTCCCTACTTTCCATTTCTTTGTTGCATTTATTATTTCCATCTTTGTAATGGGTTTATTTAAATCTGTCTACTGTGTTTCTGTGATTGGTGATATTTTAGCTTCTTTTAAGTATTTATTTCATCCATTTTTTCTTTTGTTGGTTCTGTCCCTTTAAAAAATTTATTCCAGAAGTCCTTTTAATCTTGTTTTGTTGTGTAAATACAGCATTTCCTGCTTTTATTCTAAAATTAAGTGCTTTTCTCTTTCTTTCATAAGGTTATGTGATATCCATTTTCCAATCTTATTCACATGTGCAAAATGTCTTTTGTCTGATTAGTTTTAATTTTTTTTTCTATCTCCTCTTTCTCTTCTATCTTTAATTGTTTTTGAATCATTTTCATTTCCATTTGTAATCTGGTATTTTGGGAATTTAATTTGAACATACCTTCCCTTTTTCAGTTCTTGTAATTTCTGAACTTTTCTTCTTTTTTCTTTTTTAATGGGAAGTCCTGTTGTAGGGGGGGAAAAACACATGAATTCTTTTCCTGCTTCTCATTCTGTAATAATTGAGATACTTTTTTTCAAGGTATTCTGAAAAAAAATGTTTTAATTCAAATCTGTGTTTCTCTATAATTTTCTCGTCTTTGAGTAATATATCTTTTTAATTTCCAGCTGTGTTCTCTTTTTTGTCCCCATCTCTAGACATGTTAGTGTGGAGTTGTGGTCTTACATTGTTCTGTGGAGGCCCTCCATTTTTTTTAAAAAAAATACTCAAAAGATTTTGTATGAAGAAGCATACCTATCCAGGATGACTTATGTCTTTCTGAACAGAATGTGTATTCTTTTTCATCTCCATATAAATGTCACGAACCATCTGTTAATGTTAAATCACTCATTAGATTGAAAAAAGTTTTCAGTAATTTTCCTTGATTCTTTTTTGCTTTGCATTATTATTACTGGTATCAATGACTCCATTCAATCTCCCATCAAAATGATATCGTAATAGTCCAAGTTCAGGATCCTTTCCCACAAAATCTCATAAAATTTACTTTTCTAAAGGGACATAAATTCCAATTATCATCATTCTCAAGTTTAATACTTGTATTTCATGTGAGGAAAGGTTGGACAGAACCTAAGTCCAAATAAAATATACATGATGTACATTGAGGTTTGCACCTGGGAAAGACAATGGATGGTGCAATCCCATGTGATACTTGCATGAGTCATTGGGTTGTGTAACCAGGGCAGGAAGGTTGCATCATACATCTAGCAAAGTTTGCTAGCGTTACATCAGAAATCTGTATATAAGGGGGTGTGTTCTAGCCTGTCTGAAGGAGCAGCCGGAGGCTGTCTTCTCGTGCTGTTGAATGCTGAAACTCTGTTGGAGCCTTGTATATACTGTATGTATTGTAACTCAAAAGTAAAGGCCTCCTGTTGGAAGATAACATTGCGTGGGAGTGTTTTTCCTGGCTTCAGGGCTTTGCTGCTGTTTATACTCTGCTGGGACACTTCTAAGCTGTGTGAGTAAATCCTTCTATATGGTGATTTTCAAACACTTGACTCTGGTAAGCTGTTTTGCCAGAGCTCAGAGCTGGAGGGAAGTGCTACCGAGGTTTTTGTGTAGCTCCCATCATCCACTATCCCCCTGACAGGAGTTATGGGCCCAGCCTTGCCCAGTTCTGGCCAACCTTTACCAGTTTGGACCAGCTAACCCTGTTGGTGTTGTGACATACAGCCTGAGAGACAGTCCTGAGTCTCTGGCTGGAGAGGTCCCGGTGTTTTGGGAGTTAAAGCCACGTGGGAGGATTTTTCCTCAGCAGAGTGAAGCAGTTGTTTTTGCCTGGCCAGTATTTTGTTTTTACACACAAGGTCGCCCAAGTTTTGAGATCAGACAGAGCTGCCGGAGTTTGTTTTTGCTTTTGTTTTGATTGAGCAAAAATGGCAGCTACAACAGCCCTGGGATTTGATAAGCTGGATGATGGTAATTATAAAACATGGAGTCTTATGTGCCAAAGTTTGTTGGTCAGAGAGAATTTGTGGACTGCTGTGGAGCACCCACCGGAAGGTGCAGCTGGGAGAGTGGAAGAGCAGCGTGCTTGAGCCACCGTCATCCTGAGTCTGAAGCCCAGCCAGCTTATCCATGTTTGAGATAAGCCCACCGCAGCTGAGGTGTGGGATGTACTCAGAGGAAATTACCAGCTCTGTTACTGTCTCTCCAAGATGTTGTGGACTAAGAGGCTCTACAGCAAAAAGCTGTAGGAAGGGGGAGATGTGAAAGCTCATCTGGATGTCATGAAGTTCTGTTTCTGGAGTTGGAAAACAGAGGTATGATTTTAGATGAGCCCCAGAAATGTTATATTCTCCTGGGCAGTTTAAGCAAAGATCGGGATTTTCTGCGTTATGGTTTCTAGAATTTGAGAGAGAGAGTTAACTCTGGACATGGTCATGTCACGGGTGCTTGAGGAATGTGACAGACAAGGCTTTGAAGCCAGTTGTGATTGGCAGCATGCTTCTGGAGACAAGGCTGATGAGCGCCAGGAGAAGCCTCCACATGAGGGGGAGGAAACTGCAGAGACTGCCTTTCTAAAGCGCCGTTATAAATGTGGCAAACCTGGTCATCTCAGGAAGGACTGTAAAGCCACAGTGTCCAGAGATAAGGACAACAGAAAGCGGAGAGTCTGGAGGAAAAAGCCCGCAACTTGTGTTGTCATTGCGGCTGTAGAAGGAGTGGTTTGCTGCAACTGGCTCCTGGATAGTGGAGCGACACATCATATCGTGAACATTCATCGCCTGTTGTGAAATGCCAGAAGTGCTTCTGTGTGTTGTGTGAGCATGGCAGATGGGGCACACTGCTCTGTCAACCTCATGGATTCTGTCTTTCTTCCCTGCCTAGGGAAAAGTTTTGAGAATGTATTATGTGCAGAGAATCTGGAACACTGTATACTAAGTATCTCTTGCCTAACTGATGAAGGCTTTGAAATAGTATTCAGGGGTAATGATTGCATGTTAAGCATTGGTGGGAAAGTCTGTGCTAGGGATATAAAGAAGGACAGACTGTATCGTGTGTCACCAAAGGTAAAAGGTTCTCGTGTCCAATGTGATAACAAATGTGCCCCTATTACAATTGTTGCCATTTTTTGCATAGAGTGATGGGCCATGCAAATTTTGGTGGGTTGGAACAATTGGCAAAGGTCTGCCCAGATTTGAAAGTCAACAAGTGCACCAGATTTCTGGACTGTTCAGTCTGTAAGAGGGTCAAGGTAAAATCTTTCCCTGTTCTGAAAGAGAGCAAGACTGCTACCCAGAGGCCCTTCCAAGTGGTGCATGTGGACTTGGCAGGTCCTTTCCCTGAGAGTGAGGGAAGGTCCAGATATATATTTGTGCTTGTTGACCGACATACGAGGTACAGATATGTGTTCTTGTTAAGATCAAAAGCTGAGGCATTTGATAAATTCAAGACCTGGGTCAACATGGTGGAGAAGGAATTTCCCCACAAAGTAGCTTGCCTCGACACGGACCAGGGTGGTGAATTCTGTAGTGCCAAGTTCCAAAACTGGCTCAGAAGGAGGGGCATACAATATAAAATTACCAATCCTTACACACCAGCGGAGAATGGGCTGGCGGAAAGTCGAATTGGGGTTCCACAGCAGATGAAGGATTGCATGCCGCTGGACTCGAAATCGCCACCTGGTTTATGGGCAGAAGCAATTCTTGCTGCTAACCATATGCTTAACAGGATGTGGTGTGCCAGTGTTTGGCAGACACTGTTTCATTTGTTGTATGGACATCCACCTGTTTTGAAACATCTGAGAGTTTTTGGACAATTTGCCAGTGTACTTATTCCTAGTCAGCTGAGGCACAAAGGGCAGCCAAAGTGGAGGCGGCTGTGATTTGTTGGCTATCTGGGGAATAAATACAGATTCTGTCTGGGTCATGGCAAATTACTGTTCTCAAGGAGTGCCAACTTTGAGACACACAATGGTTGGTAGGATTTGCACTGTAATAAAGAGGTGTTTGTGCAACCACTGGGGACAGAGCCAGATGAAAGCCCCAGGAATGGAGGGGCGAGACCACCTGATACCAATTCACATATACCCAAAACTTCACCAGGTGGTTTGCCTGATGCTGTTAGGACTCATGACATTCCCTCACCAAGGTTTCAGGTAGAATTGGAGCCAGAAGTGGAGGGGGCAGCTGGAGGTTCTAGCGATGATGATCTCTCTAGGTCTGAGACCATCATTCCTAGAAGGACCAGGAGAATGAGGAAAGCTCCTGAGAGGTTTTTGCGATTCAGGAAGCCAGAGTGTGCATGGTAGTTGGAGAGGAACCAGAGAGCTTTGAGGCCATGCTTAGATGCTCAGAGGAGGAGCAAGAGCTCTGGAATGAGGCCATGGATGCAGAGTTCGGATCCACGATTGAGAAACAAGTTTTTGAACTGGCGGAGATACCCAGGGACCAAAAGGTGGTTGGTTGCCATTTTATGTATAAAAAGAAGTCTTTGCCGGATGGCAGTATGAAGTACAAGGCCAGATTAGTTGCAAGGGGATTTGCACAACAGAGGTTTGAAAATTTTGACAAAACCTTTTCACCCACAGCCAAACCTGAGAGCCTGAGATTGGTGTTGGCTTTGGCAGTGAAACATGGCCTGGAGGTGAGGCATTTTGACTTCGAGACTGCCTATTTAAATGCCAAACTAGAAGAAGTTGTGTTTATGGAACAAGCTCCTGGGTATGTGAGTACAAGAGGAGACAAGTGTATAGGTTAAGAAAAGCCATCTACGGGTTGGAATAGTCAGCTAGATGTTGGAACCAATGTGTGCATGAGGAGTTGTGCAGATTAGGGTTTCATAGGAGTGTGGCAAATGCTTGTGTATACACCAGAGGCACTGGGGAAGCATGTGTGATACTGGTAATTTATGTAGATGACTTGTGCGTGGCTGGTTGTGTGCAGAGGCAGCTTGAGAGGAAGTTCAAGCTGAAAGACCTAGGTTGTCTCAAGCAATACATAGGCGTTGAGGTGGAAAAAGCACAGAATGGCACAGTATATCTTAGCCAGAAAAGAAAGATAGACCTAGTTGTGCAAAAGTGTGGTCTTGAATGTGCCAAAACAACTAGCATGCCCATGATTGTAGACTTTCCAAAACAGCAGTCTGAACAACTATTTGATAAGCCTGATCTCTACCATTCTGTTGTGGGTAGCTTTACGTTTGTGGCCAATCACACAAGGCCTGACATCAGCCATGCTATAAGTTTGCTGAGCAGGAGAGTTGCAAAGCCTATAGTGGTAGACTGGACAGCACTCAAAAGAGTTGTGAGGTATTTGAAGGGGACCAGGGATTTGTGCCTGAAGGTGGCAGGCAGTGAAGCAGGGGTGGGGTGTCACATGGACAGCTCTTTTGCTTCGGAGACAGACAGGAAGTCTGTAACTGGTCTAGTTATCGAATATACAGATAGTCTCATTGCTTGGAGAGCTAGGAAGCAAACTTGTGTAGCTCTCAGCACCACAGAGGCTGAATTTGCTGTGTTGTCTGAGGTAGCTGGAGAGCTACAGTGGCTAAGACAACTGCTGCAGGATGTTGGGGGAGCCTATAAAATCCCGATAACTGTCAATAAGGATTCTCAGGCATGCATCGCGTTGGCAGAGATGGAGAATCTCAGAAACAGGAGCAAATACCTTGCAGTGAGATACAAGAATGTGAGGCAATTAGTTCAGGAGGGGCTAATTAGGCTGCAGTATTGTGAGTCAGCACACAATACAGCAGGCATCCTCACAAAACCATTACCAGCGGCCAAGCACAAGCAGATGGTGCAGGAATTGGGGTTGGAGAAGTTTGGTGGTATAAATTAAGTACTGCAACAAACATCACAATATATTTTGGAGGGGACTGTGAGGAAAGGTTGGACCGAACCTAAGTCCAGATAAAATATACATGACGTACATTAAGGTTTGCACCTGGGAAAGACAGTGGATGATGCAATCCCATGTAATACCTTCATGAGTCATTGGGTTGTGTAACCAGGGCAGGAAGGTTGCATCATACATGTAGCAAGGTTTGCTAGAGTTTATACACAGAAATCTGTGTATGGGGGGGTGTTCTAGCCAACGGGGCCCCCTCTTGATGTCTGAAAGAGTGGCCGGAGGCTATCTTCTCATGCTGTTGAATGCTGAAACTCTGTTGGAGCCTTGTATATACTGTATGTATGGTAACTCAAGAGTAAAGGCCTCCTGTTGGAAGATAACATTGCTTGGGAGTATTTTTCCTGGCTTCAGAGCTTTGCTGCTAATGTTTATACTCTGCCGGGATGCTTCTAAGCTATGTGAGTAAACTCTGCTATATGGTGATTTTCAAACACTTGACTCTGGTAAGCTGTTTTGCCAGAGCTCAGAGCTGGAGGGAAGTGCTACCGAGGTTTTTGTGTAGCTCCCATCATCCACTATCCCCATGACATTTCAATGCCCATGTAACTTCCACTTCCATCTGGATCTTTCATTACCTTTTCTTTTTTTGCATTATATCTCTAATTTATATAAGAGTCACTCCCGCTTTTGTCCAACAATGTGACAAAGTCATTTCCTAGTTTAACATTTGTTAGGTATTTTAAGTCTTTGTTTCTTATATGCATCTCTTGTAAACTTATTATATCTAGTTTTAGTTTTGCTAAGCTATGAAATGTCTTCTTACACCTTTATGGTAAATTTAGTCCTCTAATATTCCAAGAATTTATTTTCACCTGCATTTTAAGTCTCTTACATTTAATGTCTTACAATGTTCTTTTGTTCTGTTTTATTTGTACAATATCTTAATTATTCTATATCTGTTTCTGGATCTGATTCCTCTTCTTGGCTTAGATATTTTTCCTCTTAATGTGTCTGTAATTCTTTGGATATTTTCCTTGTCCTCTTTCCTTTTCTTTCCAAGGTTTCTAATTTAATTCTTCTAACTCTTCTCTTCCAATTTCCTTTTGTTCCTTTTGTCTGTCCTTCATCTTTGGTTTGTGTTGTTCTACCTCTTCTATTATTTCAAGTTCCTTTTTATATTTCTTCATAAAATCTTTCATTTTAGTCATAGTGTTCAATTTTAAATCTCTTTTATTGGAAAGTCACTGTGATGCCTTCCAGTCTTCCCCACCTATAGGTTATTTCCTTTGTCTTCAACACTTGTGTTATAAAAAAAATATTTTCTTCGGGATTTGAGATGGGACATCTTTTAAAATCTTTACCATATTATCTTATACTATTAGATTATCAATATAGCTTTGTTGTAGAAATAAATCTTTTACTTGTTCCCTTACAAAATAAATTGCAATGTTCCTGAGAACTTTTCTCTTTTTAGGTATAAGAGAATGGGATACTGAAGATCTTATCTATTTCTGAGTCAATTTCGTCTATATTCCAGCCAATGTATCTAGCCAAAGCCAGTATAAGTCTGGCATATAGATCCTCATCCTGTTTTAGTTCCAGACCACTGTTTTTATATATCTTTCTCTTTTCTTTTTTTTAATTTATTTTTATTAAATTTAATTACATCATTAAAAGAGAAAATAAGAGGTTGATTGTAAAGTACTCCCCTCTCTAGGGGGACAACATTATACACATCTTTCAGGTCAGATACAATTACAGAGACAAATACACAAATATAAATTGAACATCCTACTAAATATTCTTCATCTTAAAGTTTTGATACTTGTCTTAATATTATTAATTAACTTAACCTTATTTAACAACTTAACCTTATTTATATAGTTCATAGTACTTATATAGCCTCTCACTTTCTCCCCCCATATTTTCCTCCCCCCCTGTTCAAGAAGTGAGTATTTATCTGTTCTTCATTCTCCAAATTTCTGTTCTTCTTTTACATTAGCGAGACCATTATTTTCCCAACATAGTCTTATATCAGTACGGGTATACTTCTCAACAACTTGTTATTTTTCTTACATATTATTATATATTATCATTCATAATTCCCTATCTCATTATACATTGTACATATACATATACATTTTACATTTCTCACACGTTATATATATTTATTTACATACATTCATCACATATTCATGTAACTATTTGTATTTAATTCCTTATAAAATTAAGTCATTCATTTAAGATTTCTTTCCTGCTATAACAATCCTCAGAATTCTTTTCTAATTGCTGTTTACTTTATCTACTCAATTTTCTCTATTTCAACATTCCGTCAATATTGAATATTCAAAATTTAGTCTTTAAATTCATTCAATTTAACACCTCAATACCCCAGATAGCCTTTTCCCCCAATAACTTTTCCCAGAGAGGTGTCACAATTTTCCACCCATCATCGCAGTGAGCCACGGGTTTTTCTAATGTCCATATCCTGATTCTATCATATTCCACCATTTCATATAGTTTCATTGCCCAATCTTCCATCTCTGGGGGTTCATTTTGTTTCCACCGTTGTGCAAAACTTAGTCTTGCTGCTGTAATCATATATAGTAAAATCCTTTGTTGCGTTCTGTCTAAATTAGGTACCAAATCCATTATATTCAATAAGTATAGCTCTGGGTGTAGTGGAAAGTCTATGTTGAGTATTTCCCTAATTGTTCCATGTATTCCTTCCCAGAATTTTTTAGCTTTTATACAAGACCACCATAAGTGGTAGAACGTACCTTTAGATTCACATTTCCAACACTTCTCCTTCCCTCCCCTTTTTATTTTTGCTAATTGCACCGGTGTTAAATGCTATCTGTGAATCATTTTATATAAATTCTCTCTTAAGCTTATAGGCTGTAATAGTTCCCATGACTTTGACCATGACCTTAGCCATGTTTCTAGTGAGATGGTATGACCTATATTTCTAGCCCATTTCAACATGCTATCTTTAACTATTTCTTGTTCCGTCTCTCTTTCTAGTAATATCTTATATATTTTCCCTACTCTATGGTCCACCTCTCTATTAATTACTCTATCTATTTCATTTTCTTTTATTTCAAATCCATCCTGTTTTTCATCAATCTTAAACCTTTCTTTTAGTTGTCTTATTAACAGCCAGTGCGTATCGAAACCTTTCTCTTTCAATTCTTCTCTCGATTTAAATTGTATAATTCCATTCTGGCTTTTTATAAGATCTTTATATATAATCCATTTATTTACTTTAAGCTTTTCTCTTTTATAGAATGCTTTGTGGGCCAAAATCCGTAGAGGAGTTTTTAAATAGAAACTATTTTTATATTTTAACCATACTCTTAACAGGCCTCTCCTTATAAGATGATTTGTAAAATCTTTGTCTATTTTGGCTTTCCCATACCAAAGGTACGAGTGCCAACCAAAATAGATATCTTCTTCTAATTGTAACAATCTTTGATTTTTTAAGCTAATCCATTCCGATATCCAATCTAGACAATTTGCATAATAGTATAATTTAAAATTTGGTAAGCTCATACCTGCTCTTTCCTTTGTGTCCATTAATATTTTTTGTTTAATTCGTGGTTTTTTCTTTTTCCATATAAAATTCATCAATTCTTTGTTCCATTTCTTAAAGGGACTATCGTTTGTTAGAATTGGTAGATTTTGAAATAGAAATTTCATTTTAGGTAATATGTTCATCTTTGCAGCTGCTATTCTACCTAGTAATGATAATTCTAGTTTTCCCCATCTCTCTAGTTCTATCTTAATCTCTTTCCAAACTTTCTTATAGTTATTATCAAAGAGTTCTGTATTATTTTTGGAAATAATTATTCCAAGATATTTAGCTTTCTTTGTAATATTAAACTTAGTTTTTTCTTTTAACTCTTGTTCTTCTAACTTTGACATGTTTTTCGTTATTATATTTGTCTTTTCTCTATTGATTCTAAAACCTGAAAGTTCTCCATACTGTTGTAGAATATTATTTAAAATATTTATATTTTGCAATGGATACTCTAATGTTATTGCCAGATCATCTGCAGATCATCTTATATGTTTGGCTTTAATTTTAGTTCCTTGAATTTGTTTCTCTTGTCGAATTTTTTCGTTTAATATCTCTAATACATTAATGAACAACAAAGGAGATAATAGACGCCCTTGTCTAGTTCCCTTTTTGATATGTAGAACTTCTGTTCTCTCTCCATTTATTATTATTTGGGTCTTTTGTTTCTTATATATTAAATTGATCCAATTTGTAAAATTATTTCCTATATTAATCCTGGCAAACACTTCTTTCATAAATGTCCAATTAACTTTGTCAAACACTTTTTCTGCATCTAACAATATTAATGCTAGCTTTTTTTCATTGTTTGTGAAAATATTTTAAGATATTAATTGTAAACCTAGTGTTTTTTTTAAGTTGTCTCATGGGGATAAATCCGTTCTGGTCTTCATGTGTCCAATCTTGCAAAACTTTTTTTAATCTTTCAGCCAATATCGATGCAAAAATTTTATAATCCACATTAAGTCGTGATATTGGTCTATAGTTCTTCATATGTGAATATTCTTTCCCTTCTTTTGGCAACAAAGTTATGTTTGCTTCTCTCCATATCTGCGGGATATCTTCATTTTCTAAATTTTGGATTAATTTATGTATAGGATTCACCAATTGTTCATAAATATTTTATAGTATAAAACAGTAAAACCATCTGGGCCTGGGGCTTTTTGAAGTTTTAGTTTCTTTATAGCTTCTATAATCTCCTCCTTAGTTATTGGTCTATTTATCTCTTCTCTTTCTACTTCTGTAAATTCTAATATGTTAATTTCCTTTAAATACTGTTTCATTTCTTCTATTTTATCCTGAGCCATATCATCATCAAAATATATTTCTTTATAGTAGTTAGCGAATGCTTTTTTAATTTTCTCTTGATCAGTATATATTTTTTCTCCTCAATTTCTTGAATTATTCCTTTCTTTCTTTCTTTTTTCCAATTTATATGCTAACCATTTATTAGGCTTATTAGCATTGAAAAAATAATTCTGTTTTGTGAATTTTAGTTTATTTGCTATTTCGTCTGTAATCTTTATATCTAATTGTTTTCGTAATATTTTAATTTCTTTATTTATACGCTCATTTTTTGGATTTTTCGTTAATTCTTTCTCTAAACTTTTGATTTCATTTGTAATCTTATTTTCTTTTTCTTTTCTCTCCTTTTTCCAACGAGCTTCTTGTTGGATAAAGTAACCCCTCATAAAAGCTTTCCCTGCTTCCCAAACCACATTTATTGGTATACCCTTATCTAAGTTCTTATTAAAGTAGTTTTCTAATTCAATTTTAGCTCTTTGCATTATCTTTTCATTTTTTAATAAACTATCTTTTAATTTCCATATAAATTCTCATTTATTATCTTCCACAGTTAAAATTATTGGGTTGTGGTCAGAAATGTTTCTTGGGATCACTTCCATTTTCTTAATTTTTTAATCTAATATCTTAGATGTTAAAAACATGTCAATTCTCGACCATGATTTATGATATTGGGAGTAATATGTAAAATCCTCAGTATTTTTATATAACCTTCTCCATACATCTGTCAATGTTAACATCTCTAACATCTGAAAAAAGGTTTTAGGTAATTTACCCCTCTTTTTATTAGTTTTCAATTTTCCTGTTCAATCTTTTTCAGGGTTTATCACCTCATTAAAATCTCCCATCATAATAATCTCTTGATACTCTAATCCAATCATTTTTTGTAGTAGTTTTCCATAAAATTCTCCTTTATTTTGTAATGGGCCATATATTACTAAAACTACTGTTTTGTTATTTAATAAATTTAATTTTATCCCTAGGTACCTTCCATTTGAGTCATTCAAAACCTCTTTTGCTTTGTAATTTTTGTTTACAAAGATTGCTACTCCTCTTTTTTTCTTTTTATTAGCTGTTACAAACAAATCTCCTAATTTTGGATTTATTAATAATGCTGAATCTGTATATTTTATATGGGTTTCTTGTAAACAGATAATCCCACATTTTTGTTTTTCTAATAAGTGAAAAAAAATTCTGTTTGGGCAAATAATTCAGACCTCTAATGTTCCAGGAAATAATTTTAGTTTGCATTCTAGTCTTCTAATTCTGTTCTATTTTTAAGTGTTGATTGGATCTTCTGTTATTTCTTCTTCTAATTCTGGGTCTATCTCCTCTTCTTCTTGTTCTGAATTGTTTTCTCCTCCTGATTGTGTTGATTCTTCTGAGATATTTATTGCTTCCTATTTTTCACTTGTCGTTTGTCTTTTTATTTACTTTTCTTCTTTTGTCCCTTCTTCACTCTTCTCTGTACTTGTCTTTTTTTTATTTGTCCTCTCCAAGTCTTCTTTATGTCTTCTTAAAAATTCTTTAGCTTTTGTCACCGAGTCCAGCGTATACTTCCTTTGTTTATATGTTAGAATTACTCCTTCAATTCTTCCCCATCTGTATACAATTCCTTTTTTCTTTAATATCTGAGTTAAAAAATTATAGTATCTTCTCTTTTTCAATACTTGTAAGGGTTGTGAAAACCTCCAGAGAAGGAGGCTCTACCACACTCCGAAGCAGCATATTCCACTACTGAACAGCTCTGACCTTCAGGAAGTTCTTCCTGAGGTTTAGATGGTATCTTTTATCCTCTAGTTTGAATCCATTGCATCTTCTCGTAGTTTCTGGAGCTTTGGAAAACAAGCCCGTTCCCTCTTTGGTGTGACATCCTTTCAAATATTTAAACATGGTTATCGTGTCCCCTCTAAGCCTTCTCTTCTGCAGACTAAACATACCCAGTTCCCTAAGCCGCTCTTCATAGGGTATAGCTTCCAGACCCTTCCTCATTTTGGTCACCCTCCTGTAGACACGTTGCAGCTTGTCAATATCCTTCATGAAATGAGGTGCCCAGAACTGGACACAGTATTCCAGATGAGGTCTGACCAGAGCAGAATAGAGTGGTACTATTACTTTCCTCCTTCTAGACACCATACTCCTATTGATGCAACCAAGAATTCCGTTGAAGAATTCTGTTGGCTTTCTTGACTGCTGCATCACACTGCTGACTCATGTTCAGCTTGTAGTCTATTAAAACTCCTAGATCCCTTTCGCACATACTGTTGTCCAGCCAGGTGTCTCCCATCCTATATTTGTGCGTTTCATTTTTTCTGCTAAGTGTAGGAATCCTTAGATTCCTTTTCTTAGCCTTGGTCCAGCTCTTCAATCTGTCAAGGTCATTTTGAATTTTGATCCTGTCCTCTGGGGCATTAGGAATCCCTCCCAATTTGGTATCATCTGCAAATTTGATCGGCATGTTCATCATAGGACTGGGCCCAGGACAGAACCCTGTGGCACCCCACTAGTCACTTCTCTCCACGATGAAAAGAAGCCATTTGTGAGCATCCCTTTGATTTGGTCAGTCAACCAATTACAAATCCACCTGACAGCCCTGTCTAACCCACATTTTACTAGCTTATTTCCAAGAATATCATACGGATCTTTGTCAAAGACCTTACTGAAGTCAGGAAATGTTAGATCCACAGCATTCCCTTCATCTATCAAGCTAGTGACTCTGTCATAAAAAGAGATAAAATTAGTCTGGTGTGATTTGTTTTTGAGAAACGCATGTTGACTTTTAGTAATCACAGCATTGCTTTCCAAGTAATTACAAACTGCCTGCTTAATTGTCTGCTCTAGAAACTTTCTGGGTATTGATGTTAGGCTGACTGAGGGATAATTATTTGGGTCCTCTTTTTTTCCCTTTTTGAAGATGGGCAGAATATTTGCCCTCTTCCAGTCTGCTGACACCTCTCCTGGTTCTCCAAAAAAATCTCAAAGATTAATACCAGCAGTTCTGAAATTACTTCTGCCAGCTCTTTTAATATCCTTGGATGTAGTTCATCTTCCCCTGGAGACTTGCATTCATTTAGAGTAGACAGGTATTCCTGTACTACTTCTCTACCTATACTATGCTGAATTTCTGCCACTTCCCCATCTGCTCCCCATCCCCTACCTTGAGTACTTTTTTCCTTTTGGGAGAAAACTGAGGCAAAGAAGGTGTTGGGTAGTTCTGCTTTTTCTCTGCTCCCTGTTAGTACTTGGCCATCTTCTCCATGCAGCAACCCTATCATTTCCTTGTTTTTCCTTTTGCTGCAGACATATCTAAAAAAGCTCTTTTTATTGTTTTTAATCTCTCTGGCAAGCCTGAGTTCATTTTGTGCTTTAGCTTTTCTGACCTTCCTCTTACATATCCTGGCCATTTGTCTAAATTCCTCTTGGGTGATTACCCCATTTTTCCATTTCTTGTACATGTTTCTTTTAACATTTGGCTCAGTTGAAAATTCCTTAGTCACCCATTCTGGTTTCTTTAGACACATCTCTTTTTTCCTCCTTATTGGAACAGTTTTAAATTGCGCCTTCAGTATTTCATTTTTAAGAAACTCCCATCTGTCATGAACTCCCTTCTCTTTCAGTATTACTGACCATGGAATTTCAGCCAGCAAATTCCCTAAAGTTTACAGAATCAGCTTTTTTAAGGGCTAGAATGTGTGTCTGGCTACACTTGGCTTCCCCTTCCCACTGAATAACAAATTCCAATAGAGCATGGTCACTACCACACAAGGATTCCACCACTTCTACCCCATTAAAAAGGTCATCTCTGTAGGATCAGCTCTAAAAGTGTTGATCCTCTTCTTGCCTCCTCCACCATCTGGACAATGAAATTGTCTGCAAGGCAAGTGAGGAATTTATGGACTTTATGCCTTTGGCAAAGTTTGACTTCCAACATATATTAGGATAGTTGAAATCTACTACATCTCTTCTTTTTTAAAGTGTGGTCATCTGCTCCAGGAAACATCATCCAAATCCTCAGTGTTCCTTATGGGTCTGCAGTAGACCCCTACAATCTTGTCCCTATTGTTTCTCTCCCCCTTAATTCTTATCCAGATGCTCTTAACATAATTTCCTGGATTTAAGCCATGGATTTCTTCACAGAGGCAAACATCGTTGACATATAAAGCTACTTCTCTTCATTTATTGTTTGGCCTATTTGTCTGAAATAGGTGATACTCACCAATTGCTACATTCCAATCATGAGACTCATCCCACCAGGTTTCAGTGATACCAATTATATCATATTTTTTCTGTTGTATTAAGAGTTCAAGTTCATCTTGCTTATTTCCCATACTCTGTGATTTGGTGTAGAAACATTTAAGACCTTGTGCCCTTCTCACAAGCCCTTTATTGAAGCTGCTTTTCCTCCCAGTGTTGGTCTCTAGTACTACTTGGCGTCTTTTTTTATAACATTTGGGTTGTTCTCCCCAGCACTTGCTGAACTCCTGCCCTGAATAATATTTTCTTCCCTTCTGCCAGAACTCCGTTTAAAGACCTCATTATGAGATTTGTGAGAGTCTTGTCAAAAATATTCTTGCCAATTCCTGTGAGGTGCACCCCATTCTCTGCCAGAAGATCATCTTTGTGAAAATGCAGATCATGGTCCAAGAAGCCAAATCGTTCCTGGCAGCACCATCTGCAGACCCAGTTGTTAGCCTCCACTACCGTTCTCTTCCTTTGTGGGCCATGTCCCTCAACAGGGATGAGAAATGAAATAACAACCTGTGCACCAGGGTCCTTCAGCTTCCTACGCATAGCCTCATAATCTTTTGCGATATCCTGAAAGCTGCGCCTTACAGTGTCATTGGTACCCATGTGAACCAAAAGGAAGGAGTAATGATCTAGTGGGCTTGACCAGTCTTGTCAGCCTCTTAGTTACATCGTGAACCTCATGATTCATCCTGTCAGATTTGCAGATTATTGCTTCTGCTCCTTTCAACAAGGAGTCCCCAACCACCATAGCATGTTTCCTTTGAGACTTGGCAGGAGTTACTTGATGTGTAGATTCTTCCAGAGTCACCTGGACATCCTCTTCAGGCTGACATTGTTGCTCTTGCTGCTGTTCCATTTCCTCATTAAGATTGTCTTCAAGCTGACTCTGTTCCTCTTCTTGCTGTTTGTAATAAGAGAGAGAGCTTGGAGCTGATTTTGTAGCTCCAAACTCTCTGTTTGGTTCCTTGCTCTTCTACTTCTACATGTAACATTTCTCCAAGTGTCTGCCTCCTGTTCCTGGGAACTGGCTCCCTCCCCATCAGTGTTTCCCATGTGCTCCTCCTCAGCAACATTCCCCATGTGTACTGTATTCATGAAGGTTTTCTCTGCTCTAGCCAAGAGATCCTCATCCTCATCCTCCCTAATTATCCAAAAATTGGAAGCATGGGCCTCCACCTGCTGGACCTTCTCTTTCAACAGGGCCACCAACTTGCACTTGCTACAGGTGTACTCAACCACATCCTCCGGCAAGAAAACAAACAAGCAACAGCTGTTGCAGTTTACCGCAACAGGTCCCTGACTATCCATATTCAACAATTAAGAAAGTCAATTTAAGAAAATCTGGGCCACTGCCTCAAACACCCCCGCTCAATAGCGATATAAATACCCTTGTTAGCCTCATCTGTTTGCCAAGCTTTAATTGCCAAGCTCTCAGGACTGAGACTGTAGTTATATAGTGGCTGCTAGCTCCTACCTCAACTCTCAGCAGATGCCCCACCCCCCTGGTACCTTGTGCTCAGACACCCAATGGATACAATAGAGTGCTGACACATCCTCAGGCTAACCTCCACTCAGCTCACACACAGCCAGTCACTCTTAGCCAACACCCACAAGCTCACCACAAAACAACAGAATACTAATGAGCAACCAAGCCCTTACCTAGCTCACACAAACAAGCAAGTAAGCAAGCAGCTAAACCAACAAGGAGACAGACTTTCTACCTACCTACCTACCAAGCAAGCAGACTAAAAAACCAGCAAGAAAACAAACTCTCTACCAACCAACCAACCAGACTACCAAACTAGCAGGGAGACAAACTCACAAGCAAGCAAACTCAACAGCAACCCAGCAAACAAGCAAGCAAGGGAACAGACTCACAAGGCACCCAGCAAACGCCAAGCAAGGAAACTGACTCACAAGCCACCCAGCAAACCTTCAAGCAACAAAGGAACCACACAAGCAACCAATCAAACAAGCAAACAGAGTACCTTACCCCTGACAGATCACACAGCCCTTATCAAGAAACTCTCCTAAGGCTCACTAGGGCTGGGGAGGTTTACCCCAACAAGCACAAGTTCACCTAATCATGTTTTTTCCAGCACACTCACGTAAACACCCCTGTTAACCTCGCCTGTTCGCCAAGCTCCGATCACCAAGTTCTCAAGACTGACACAGCAGGGCAGGACACAGCAGGACTTCAGTGTAGCACCCATCCTGCTCTGTTCCCCCTGCAGCTCTGGAATGCTGCAAGGTTCTCCTAAGTGTCAGGATTGGTGGCTACAGAACATGGGGGTGATCCTCTGAATTCCCCTTACCCGGGATATATATATATATATATATATATATATATATATATATTATTCCAGAAGACATGAACCAGATCCAACCATGCCTTGTACTGTGCCTCCCCAAGGACACAGAATGTCACCATGCCATCTTTCCAACCTGGACGCCCAGGACAATCAAATGTTGTTGCATGCCTATTTCTTTAAGAGCAATCCATAGTTTTTAATGATCTACACAATCAAAGATCTTCCTATTATCTATAGGTTGATTTTCTTCTGAAATTCCTTGTTGGGGTCCATTATCCAACATGTTTTTGCCATATGAGCTCCAGTGCCTCTTCCTTTTTTGAACCCAACTTAGTCATCTGGCAGTTCTCACTCCAAATATGGTAAAAGTTTCTGTTGTAGATTTTTTAACATGACTTAGCTTGTATGGGAAATCAATGGTCATGTGGTTACTGCAATCCCTGGTGTTCTTTTTGGGGGGGATTGGAATGTATATTAAGCTTCCCAATCTGTAGAACATGGTTTTGTTTCCATATTTCTTGGCAAACTTTAGTTAGAACTAGAGCACATTCTGCTTGATGCAGCTCTATTAGTATGCCATCTATTCCTGATGATTTACACCCCCCCAGTTCTCTCCATCCAGCTTCCACTGGAAGCTATCTAAAATTGTTGGTTCATCTCCAGATGTTCTTCCTTGTATAAATCTGTCATCTTTTCATCTCTTTTATCTCCTTCAGTGTATTTTTCCCAACGTCTTTTTCTTGTACTTTGTCACGTAATGTGTTCCCCTGCCGATCATAGAGCATCCCCACTCTTGGTTTAAATTTCCTTTTGATTTCTCAGATCTTGTGGAAGAGGTCTCTTTTTCCTTTTTTGTTATATTCTATTTCTCTGCATTCATTATTATAGTATTTCTCCCTGTCCCTGCTCACAACTTGCTGAACAGTTGTATTCAGGGTTCTGACCCTGGTTTTGTCACCTTTTACGTTTGTTTCTCATCTGTCCTAAACTGCTTGAAGAGTTTCTCTGGTGTTATATTACTTTGTAGAAATGTTCTCTAAGGTCATAACTTAAAGTACACTTTAAACCTCTTGTCCTATATCTTTTCCTATTGTTCCATCTATATGTTATGGCCCACATTCTTAATCATACAGTCTGTTACTTGTTCATCCCCCATCTATATTCTCAACAATAATTTTTACATGTTAGCAATTAAATGTTCATCATCAGTACACAGTGGTTCTTCAAACTCTGATTTGGATATTTCAAACCCAAATAAATTTTTATCCATCTTAAAGCATGCATATAGGTAAACAATTAGATATCAAAACCATTTTTCTTTAACAGTTATTTCCCTCCTGAACAAGACTTCATGTGGTAAATTCTATAAAGGCATTTTTGTATACAATCTTGCCTTCTGTTTGTTCTGGACTCTCAATATAACACATCTAATGATTATTAAAGTCAACATTTACCATAAGTTTATTATAAAAATCCATGCCAGTCAAACCTCAAATCAAATCCCTCTAATTAAAAATACCTTTCACTTTTCAAAGTAAACTAGTCTTTCATCAAAACTAAACAGCAGGCATAAAAATACAGTTTCAAATTGGGAAGCCCAAAACCTCTTTTCTGTTTTGCATCCTGCAAAATCTTGAATCTGACACTCAGTTTCTACATTTGCTGGATAAATTTGGAAATATCTTTATGCTGTTGTTTAAATGGCACATCATTATTCGCAACAAGTACTTTTTGAAACCAAAACATTTTTTGGCAAAATGTTCATTTTTGTAGCTTATATTCTGCCCAACAATGAAAGTTTCAATTTAGACCATCTTTGCAAATCTTGCTTAATCTTATTCTGTATTTTAACATAATTACTATGAAACGACTTTGAATTTTTGTTCCCTGTAGTAACACCTATTTCACTTTCTTCAAAATTTTAAATCCAGTTTTATCTGTCAAAAGTGTTTGTACTTCTTTTGTCATATTTTTGGTCAGCATTATTATTTTATCCTTATTAATTTAAATCCAGCAAGAATTCCATAGACATATGAGCAATATTTCCTCACATTTTAATAGATTCCACACACAAAAAATTACTAAGTTGTCTGCAAATGCCCTTATGTTTCTTTATCACTATACCTTTAGATTTTTCTTCTTGCCTTATCATTCTATTAAGAACTTCAAAAGTCATTATGAAAAGTAACAGTGAGAGGGAAAGGGACTAGTGTAGTCCCTTTTTCTATATATCACAGAACTTTGTTGACTCTCTGTTAATCAAAATCTCTGCATTCTGTGAGGAATATATTGCTTTAATACATGTGATAAATTTATGTCCAAAATTCATCTCTTTAAATACTTCAAAGCTAAATGAACGCTTCACATCAATAAAAGCTTTTTCTACATCCAAAAAGAATAAAGCTACTTGTTTTTCACTGTGAGAGTCTAAGTATTGTAATATATCTATCACACACCTTATTTTGTCCCCCATAAGTCTGTTTGGCAGAAAACCACCTTGATCTTCATATATTATTTCCTCAAGAATCTTCTTCATTCTTTCTGCCAAAATTAATGTAAAAATCTTATAGTCATTAGTCAAAAGGGAAATAGGCTTACAATTTTTAGGTTCTGTTACATCTCATACTTCTTTTAAAATCAAAATTATGTTAACTTTACACAAAGAATCAGGAATCTTTCCTGTAGTTAAAATTGAATTCATTAAGTGTTGAAATGGTAAAATTAACTGCCCTCCCAAGCTTTTATAAAAAATTGCTGCAGAGCAATCCAACCCAGGGGTCCTCCCTACCTTAACCTTCTTAAAGGTCTCCACTATTTCCTCCACTGTTATAGTCTCGTTCTCTGGTTATCTGAAATCCCTGACAAATTCTGAAGATCCAAATACTTTTCAATCATCTCCCTAGAGACATGTTGTTCTCACTGGAGAGCAGGGGGAAAAAATAAAAAAATCTTTTTTGTTTTGCCATTTTCTGATGTTAATTTCCTGCCATCTTGAATCTTCAAAATCCATTTATTCTATATTATTTTATAGGCAAGCCATTTTCCTGGTTTATTTGCAAACTCAAAATGTTTCTGTTTAGCATATGTCATCTTTCTCTCAATTTCTCGAACCATGTTTTTGTAAAATTTTTATTTTCTTTAACAATGGTGGGTTAATTAAATTCTTCCTTAACTCTTCTTTTTTCTTGATTCTATCCAAAATACTTGATTCCTCCGTTGTGTTCTCTTTTTTAATTCTGTGTTCTGTTGTCTAAAAATGTTTCTCATAACTACTTTACTAATGTCTCAGACCACCCTAATGTCAGTGCCCTTGTTCAGATTATTTTCAAAAAAATTTAAAAGTCTTTTTAGCCTTATTAAAATTTCTTCATTTCTTGATAAAGCATCATTTAATCTCCAGTTTAGTTAGCTATGCCTGTTTTTAAAACTTTTAAAAGTTAACATTAGTGGCTTGCTATCTGAAAAGGTTTACTACTATTAAGCAATATTGGCCATTTCCGCACAAGGTCAATCCACTGTAGTCGCCTCGAATTCTCACTCTCCTGTCTGCATGTTGAACTGTTTCAGCTTTGTAGTTTTCCTTGTGGTTCCACATCTTTTCAGCCCCTAGCACAGTTCACTGTGGTGAGAAACCACTGTATGTGAAAACTGGAAAAACTCTGCTGCAAACCTCCCAAACCAGTTCTGCTTCATTTTTGCTTGCATGCAGAACTGTAACATCGATCCACAGGGCAGAAGTGGCCAACTATAGGGGCGTTCCTAGGCTGTCCCTTCTGTCATTTCCGCCCCTTTCTCTCTCCGCTCATCAAGGGACAGGCTCTGTCATTATTGTCTTCAGGCATTATGGATCGTTAAGACATAGTTTTTTTCCCACGTATCAACAAACATACATGCCATACCTGCTTCCAGAGCATGGACTCTGACTCAGAGTCTGAAGCAGAAGGCACACCAGAGGCTGAAACAGAAGACATACCAGGGCCTGCTGTAGAGAGAGAGGTTGCAGTGCCAGAAACAGAACAGGGGATGGTGCTAGCTCCAACAGAGAGTCCTGCCTCTTGAGATACAGAAGAACACTTACCTAGACCCAGCTTCACACAACACAGGCAGCAAAGAGAGACCCAGCATCACTTTCTCAGAATTTATAACTAGCAACAATCAGTCCGGGCACGGCTGCGCTAGGCTTTGGGTCTATTTAGCTGGTGCCTTTCCCCTCCAGGAGTTGTCAGAGCTTATCTGACCTGCTATCTTGCTGGATGCCTTGACAAATGCTCAGATTGACCTTGGACACTCCCTTGCCGTGAAACACTGCCAGACTTTGTTTGTTTTGTTTGATTTATCAGTTTGTTTTGTTTGATTTATCAGTTGTTCCAGGACTGAGATAGGACAGTATAAGCTCTGACCACTTTACAGCTGATAATACGGAGAGCCTGCAAGAGGAAAATGAAGCCTTTAAAGGCACAGCTCACTCAGTAACAGCTGCAGTCAACAACTTGCAACTACAGCTTAATCAGCTTTCTACAGCCCATGCAAAAATGCCTATGGCGCTACCAGGAAAGTTTTCTGGGGATCCGGCCCAATTGGAAGCCTTTATTTGCTTTATTTGCTTTTATTGCTAAATGTAGACTGTATCTACAGATCAGAGCAAATGATTGAAACTACTCAGGTAGCTTTCATGATCAGTTTGCTGACTGGCATGGCTGCTAAATAGGCTACTCCGTTGCTGTGAGAGAGCAACCCTGTGATGGACAGTCTGGAGGCATTCCTGTGAGAACTTAGAACTATTGGGGAGACCCAGTACAAACTGCCAGTTGGCAAATCCACCAGTTGCAGCAGGGGAAGGGGAGTGTGTAAGCTTAGACCACAGCCTTCCAACTCTTGGCCCAGGACCTGGATTACAATGATTTTGCTCTTCAGGACCAGTACAAAGAACACCTGGCTCCTGAAATACTAGATGAGCTGGCTTGTAGCCCTCCTCCTGCTACTCTCCAGCTGCTCATTGAGCAGGCCCTCTGCATAGATGGCCTTCTGGAGGCCAGTCGTCAGGCCCCAAGAGGCACAACTTCCCAGGACTCTAGATCTGTTGCCAGCACTCCAGCCACCACTGGTGCCCCTCTTGCCTATGTTCCAGCTACCTCAGCTGCTCCCTCCAGTGATTCTGCCCTCTCTGAGGAACCAGTGCATTTTGAGGGACCACATCCTCACCTTTCTGCCATAGAAAAAGAGTCCAGGAGATAGGCTGGACTATGGTGGTATTGCAGACTGGGGGGGCCAGTTTTCCAGAGACTGCCCTGCCAAGAGGCGAGGCTCTTCCCAGCTGGGAAACAGGCCTCTCCCAGATTTCGAAGAACTCTGCAGCCTGAGAGAATCAGGCTTAAGCATATCGGCGCCTCCTACAGGGCCCAAGCGAGACCCCCTGCTGGTTGCTGCAACAGTCTGGGTGGGTGATGCCCAGCCAATGCCTGTGGGAGCCATGTTTGACTCAGCGGCCTTGAACAACTTCATGGACCTAGGCTTTGCCACTCAGCACCACATGCCCATGCTCCCATTGTCGGAACCATGGTCTGTTGAAACCATTGATGGGCTGCTCCTGAGTTCTGGACCTGTGACACACCAGACCCTGGAGCTAACCCTGGAGATCCAAGGCCATGTTGAGTGGACCCAATTTTTCCTGGCAGCGGTCCTGCATTTCCCTGTGGTCCTGGGGATGCTGTGGTTGTCTAGACATGACCCCCACATCTCGTGGTCCCGGCTCAAGGTGCTTGTTGCCTCGGAGTACTGCCAGGAACATTGGTGGCCCAAGCAGGTGCATGCTGCTCTAGAGGCTGAAGCCATGGAGACCTCCATGGTACTACCCGCAAAGTATCAGGACTTTGCAGACATATTTGATAAGAAAAAGGCTGACCATCTGCCCCCATATCATGGATGTGACTGCACCATAGACCTGGTACCTGGGGCTCCTATTCCTGCCAGCCTCCTCTACTCCTTGTCAGAGCCAGAATTAACCACCTTGTGGGACTTCTTAGAGAAGAATTCTACCAGGGCTTTATTAGACCTTTCACATCCCCCACAGGAGCATTTGGTTTGTTTGTCCACAAGAAATGTGGAGAACTTCATCTCTGCAATGACTACTGTGCCCTGAACCGCATTACTGTTCAGAACTGTTATCCCTTGCCCTGAGTCCTGAGCTGTTGGAACAGTTGCGGCATGCCAAGGTTTTCACAAAACTGGACCTCCAAGGGGCTTACAACCTGGTTCGCATCCATACTGGGGATGAACAGAAAACTGCGTTTCAAACCCAGTATGGTCATTCTGAATATATGGTCATGCCTTTTGGCCTTTGCAGTGCCCCTACAGTCTTTCAGCATTTTGTCAATAATGTTTTTGAGACTATTTGGATCAGTTCGTTAGCATTTATTTGGATGATTTTTTTTTTTTACTCTCTAAATCAGACAGCCCTTGACACCCACGTCCATGCAGTCCTTCAGCACCTCAGGGAGCACCGACTGTATGCCAAGCTGGGAAAGTGCACATTCGACCTCTCAGCGGTGGATTTCTTGGGATACTGAATTTCCCCCAGGGGTGTGGAGATGGATTCTGCCAAAATAGAGGCTGTAGTATCCTGGCAATCACCTAGGAACTGGAAGGAGGTTCAACATTTCTGGGGTTCACTAACTTCTATAGGAAATTTATCCCCAACTTTGCTTCCTTGGTGGCTCTGATCACCAATCTCTTGCAAGGGAAGGTCCTCTTCCAGTGGATTCCAGCTGCTCAGCAGGACTTTCAGGACCTAAAAGCCCGGTCCACATCAGAACCCATTCTCCAGCACCTGGACCACAGGACTCCATTTGTTGTAGAAACTGATGCCTTGGATGTTGCCATTGGAGCTGTGCTCCTGCAACCTGCCGCTACGGGTCCCCATCTACTGCTTTGCGCTTACTATTCTTGCTAGCTGTTGCCCACAGAACACAATTACACAATCTGGGAGAAGGAGCTCCTGGCCATTAAAGTGGCATTTGAACATTGGTGCCACCACCTAGAAGGGGTGGCCCATCCCGTGCAGGTGCAAACTGATCACCGCAACTTGGAGTATCTTCAGATGGCATGGAAACTCACACAGAGACAGATGCGCTGGTCTCAGTTCTTTGCAAGGTTTAATTTCAACCTGCAATATGTCCCCCGTGCCCAGAATCGGCAAGCAGATGCACTTTCAAGGAAACCAGAGTATGCCTCCTTGCCAGAGTATGCCTCTTGCAGGGGCAAGAAAGCTTGGAATGAGGCCCAAGGCAGTTTTTGCAGTTGTGCTTAAACTTGCATTGCCTTGGTTGAACTCCTTGACAAATGAAAAAGCCTGGGCTCATCAGACCTGTCCCTGATATGAGGCCCCACCAAGACAAGCCAGAGCTTGTCATTGATAAGGTCCCAACAACTGTATTTACTCTGGGAGGTCTGCTTCCTAAAGGGAGTGTCATATTCAATGGCTGCCACTTCCTCAGCCAGGGCTCTCATTTTTAGGACATTTCCCAGGTGGTTGGAGAGGTGCCAACCCCCTGTCAGGATAGGCTGCCTGTACTACACCCATAAAGACAGCATAGCCTGCCAGACAATTATTGGAGGTGTACTCCAACAACTTATCCTTCTCTTCTTTGTTAACTCAAATAGGCACCCTTCCTCCCCTTCTGCTTTAAGAAGCATGAAAACATCTGTGTAATAGCCATTAAGGATGTGCTCCCTGGTCTTTTTCTCCAGGTGGATACCTGCTGTATCCTCATGATTACCAAAAGTAGCATGTGCCCCACCCTAGCTGACTCTACTTCACTATCTCATGTACTCCTTGGTCCCTTGTCTATTTTTCTCTTGATGGCCCACTCAGGAAGCCTTGGGATGTGAGCAGCAACCCTTCAATACTCCCTGACTGCATCTTTATCCCCCAAGGACTCACCTGAGGTTCCTTCACTGTTTGACTCCTCATTACTCCTCCTATGCGTCTTTCTCCTGCTCTTTTTCTTCCTTTTGCCTCCCTTCTCCTTACTAAAAGACTCTTCCTCCAACTACTTGCTGCTGCAGGAAGGTGTGGATTCCACTGCCAACACCTGGCCCTACTGCCTGATCATTGTTGAGTTGTCAGTTCCTTAGCTGGGGACACCCCTGCCATCTGGGACTCCAGATGTTCCACTTTTTCCATTAGTTTCTTTTTTCTGGTCTCTGTGACCACAAAGGGAGCACAAGCTGAACATGAGTCAACAGTGTGATGCAGCAGCTAAAAAAGCCAATGCGATTCTCAGCTGCATCAATATTTGTATAGTGTTGAGATCAAGGGAAATATACCACTCTATTCTGCTTTGGTTAGACCCTCCTGGAATACTGTGTCTAGTTGTGGGCACTGCAATTCAAGAAGGATATTGACAAACTGGAACATGTCCATAGAACAGCAACCAAAATAGTGAAGGGTCTGGAAACCATGCCATATGAGAAGCTGCTTAGGGAGCTAGCCTGATGAAAAGAAGGTTAAGAGCTGACATGATAGCATGATAGCCCTGTTTGTGAAGGGATGTCATGTTGAAGATGGAGCAAGCTTGTTTTCTCCTGCTCCAGAGACTAGGACACAGCAGTGAATTTAAATTACAGGAAAATAGATTTCACCTAAACAACAGGAAGAAGTTCCTGATGGCAAGAGCTATTCAACAGTGGAATATGCTTCCTCAGAGTGTGGTGGAGTCTTTGGAAGTTTTTGTGTTTCTGCATGACACTGGGTTGGACTCAATGTCACTTGTGGTCTCTTCCAACTCTATGATTCCATGACTTCTCACTATCATCGGAGGAGTACTACAGGGATATGCATCGAGGGCAATATTATTATCATTACCAGGAGAAGGCGTACTACTTACCTCATTGCTGTAGATACCCACCTGCATGTACTAGGTGGGTATGATGGTCCTGTTCCTCCTTGCCTTTGAGGTCACCACCAAGAAGAGATGACAACACGAGCCAGCTGCTAGCTTGACCACACCACAATCTTCACAGTTAACCTCCAGCCAGCCTGCCACCGAGATGACTCGAAACCTAGATGGTACAAGCGGCAATGGCTCATCTTTACCATCTGCCACCCACACCTTCCTCCCCAGACTTTTTGGCCTCCAGCCCAGAATCAGTGCTGGACCCTGATGGCTGGGTAGCAGACAGCAATCCCATCTCTCCCACCAATGAGGTAAGGTCATGCTCTTACCAGATATTGTGTATGGCTAGGTTCCTGAACATGCAAGTGGAACAATAAAGGGAGAATGTTCAGGATCCAGTCTTTCAGCAGCTTGAAGATCAGGCCCTGATTCTGGCTTCAATTCCTCTGCTACCTTATCTTCATTTCTTCAAAAACTCTTGGGCTTCACCTTCCTCCATCCTTTACACTTCTAAGAAGCTGGTGGCCCTCTACAAAGTAGTGAAGTCAGGAGGAGAGTAGCTGGCTCAGCATCCCAAGCCCAACTTGACTATTGTCAATGCAGCTCAATCTCAGCTGTCATAGAAGCTACACTCCACCCCTGTGGACAAAGAAGGGAAGAAATTAGACTCTGTGGGTCAGAAATTCTATTCTAATGCAGCCCTTACTAGAATGCCTATGTGAGGGTTTACCAACAGTTAATATGGAACAAAGTGAAGCCCTTTTTGGATTGTCTTCCAAAAGAAGACAGATGGGTGGTGACAGTCCTATATGAAGAAGCCCGTTGTTTAGTCTCTGAACAGATAATGATTGTACATCACATTGCAGATTCTAGTGGAAAGGTGCTGGCAGGAGTGATATCACTCTGTTGTCACGCGTGGCTCAGGTCTTTGGGCTTGTCTCATAAAGCTAGATCTACCTGCCTTTTGACAAAGCAGGCCTCTTCAACTCAGCCACTGATGGGAAAGTAGAACACAGAAGATGAGGACTACTGCCAAAAAATTTTGACTGCAACCACTGCAGCGGTCATCCAGATACAAGTACCACAGTTCTTTCTATCTGTGAGGCGCATGTATAGCCCCACCTTGACTAGACAGCAGAGAGCAACTCAGACTCCCTTGCAACAGTGTTCTGTCCATAGGTTACCGACAGCATGCTATGGGACCTCTCAGTATAAGAAAAGACAGCCTGAGGTCTTGAAATGCTGCCTTTGATTGCTTCATGGACAATACCCCGACTCTCAATACCACCCACTCTACCACACTGCCAGCTCTCAACACCGTCAACATTTCTATATCCTCTACCCTCAATATCATCGACTTTACCATGCCATCCACTCCAATACCTGCCTTTGGCTGGCTGAACAAAGGTTGATCAAGTTCCATCACACTTGAGCCTCTATCACCTTGGACACTTGCATGTTAGACATCATCACTAGAGGGTACACCATAGAATTTCACAGACCCCCTCCCACAGGCTCTGTGTATGTTACTCAGCCCTCTCTCATGCTGAAGGAAGAAATCTACACATGGCTTCAGAAAGGAGCCACAGAAGCAGTTCCCCTCTCATCTCTGCATTGAGGCCTTTTCCCCCCAATACTTTATGATCTCCAAAACAGACAGGGGTCTGCACTCCATACTGGATCTACAAGGATTGAACTTCTATATTTGTTCCAAGTGATTCAGGATGGTGACCCTTACTACCATCTTACCCCTATTGCAGAGAGGAGATTGGTTTGCCACTCTGGAGTTGAAAAATGCTATTTCCACATTTCCATCATTCTATCCCACAGGAGGTTCCTCTGCTTCATAGTGAGAAGAAGAGCACACCACTTTTGAGTTCTTTCATTAGGTCTCAATACAGCTCCATGTGTAATCACCAAATGCATAGCAGTAGTATAAGCAGTGCTGTGTCAATGGGGTATCATCCTCTTTCCTTATATTGACAACTGGCTACCACACCATAACTGCTCAGCTTGCTTGGGCTTGTAATCAACTATCCAAAGTCCTATCTTATTCTGTCTCAGCAGATCAAGTTTATAGGGGAGCTACTAGACCCCAAGGCCAAAGCAGCCTTCATTTCAAGGGACAGTGGTTGATACTCTGCAGGGTGATCTCTTGCTTCTGTCAGCTCAGATTTGTCACAGCAAGTCCTTCTTGGCCTCATGGCCCAACTGCAGCTGTCACTCCATTTTCCAAAATTCAAATGAGACCTCTAGAAGTATGGTTCCTAAGGAAATTTGACTCCTTTCAAGATCACTGTTCAAAATTTCTCGGTACCACAAACCATCCTTTGCTCCCTCCAGTGGTGGCAGAGCACTCAAAACATCCAAGCCAGCATGGCCTTCATGTGTCAACCTCTGTCACTAGCAGTAACCACAGATGCCTCTCTGGAGGGATGGAGAGCACACTTCAAGGGAATGATAATCAGGCGTCACTGGTTGCAGTTGGAGAAGCTGTTCCACATAAACTTCTCGCTATCATCAAAGCACTGCAGGTATTTGAGGACCTTCTACACTGCAAAGTAGTCTAAGTGGTGAAAGACAATAGATACTCCCTCAGTAAACAAGGAGGCACAGTATCAGCCACTCTCCTCAACCTCACGATCCATTTTTGGGACCAATGCATAGCCAGGCAGATATCACCAACAGTGCTCCATCTGCCAGAGGCCAAAACATTCTCGCAGACATGCTCACTCACTCAGTCCTTTCCTGTCATGAATGGAATCTACAGACACGTTCCCTAAGAGAGATCTTCAAAATGGGAGGCACCGCACTGATAGACCTGTTTTTGTCTCCATTCAACAAACAATGTCACACCTACTGCAGGACCAGAAGGAGAACAAGTCTCTGGGAAATGCATTCCTGTACAACTGATCTGTCATGTGCATTTTTTCTTCCCTTCCTCTTGTCACAAAGGTGTTGGTGAAGATTGTACAGGCAAGACCAGAGCCATAATGATCACTCCATGGTGGCCCAAGGCAACTATGGTTTATTCCACTGATGCACCTCTCACAGGGATGGTATTAGAGGCTTTGGTATGGGCCAGACCTGCTCATCATACACAAAGGCAGGGTGAGGCATCCAGACATTCGATCACTCAGACTTACGGCATGAAATTCACTCCACTGAAGTCACCACCCTGTTCAGTGAGGTACATCATAGAGGCAGCTCATAAGCCTTCACTAGATGCTCCTACTAGTATAAGTGGGCCAAATTTATAATCTTTCTCTTTGAACATCAAATAGATCTAGATCCATTTGATAGCATCCATGGTTTGGACTTCCTGGTATCATAGTCAGATAGAAGGCTATTGCTATTTTCCATAAAATGCTATCTGTCAGAAATATCCTAGCATATGCAAAAGGAAGGAAAACCATCAGTTTTTTCCCAGAAGGATACAAGCACTCAACCTGGCGGTTGGGGAGCAGGGGAGGAAGCAGGGGAAATGCAGAAATAGGTAGAGAGGTGGTACAGGAATACCTGGCCACACTGGATGAATTCAAGTCTCCAGGGCCAGATGAATTGCATCCTAGGATATTAAAAGAACTGGCAGAGGTCATTTCAGAACTGCTTGCTATAATCTTTGAGAAATCTTAGAGGACAGGAGAAGTTCCAGCAGACTGGAAGAGGGCAAATATTGTCCCCATCTTCAAGAAGGGAAAAAAAGAGGACCCAAATAATTATCGCCCAGTCAGCCTGATGTCAATACTCGGAAAGATCCTGGAACAGATCATTAAGCAGTCAGTTTCTAATCATTTAGAAAGCAATGCGGTAATCACGAGAAGTCAACATGGATTTCTCAAAAATAAGTCATGCCAGACTAATCTGGTCTCTTTTTATGATAGAGTTACTAGCTTGATAGATGAAGGGAATGCTGTGGATGTAGCATTTCTCAATTTCAGCAAGGCCTTTGACAAAGTTCTGCATGACATTCTTGCAAAGAAGCTAGTAAAATGTCGGCTGGACAGGACTACTGTCAGGTGGATCTGTAACTGGTTGACTGACTGTTCTCAAAGGGTGCTCACCAATGGCTGCTTTTCATCCTGGAGAGAAATGACTAGCGGGGTGCCACAGGGTTCTGTCCTGGGCCCAGTGCTGTTCAATATCTTCATCAACAACTTGGATGAAGGAGTAGAGGGCATACTCATCAAATTTGCAGATGACACCAAATTGGGAGGGGTTGCTAATACGCCAGAGGACAGGATCAAAATTCAAAATGACCTGGACAGATTGGAGAGCTGGGCCAAGGCTAACAAAATGAAATTCAACAGAGAGAAGTGTAAGGTCCTACGCTTAGGTAGAAAAAATGGAATACAGAAATATAGGATGGGGGACACGTGGCCGGATAGCAGTACATGTGAAAGGGATCTAGGAGTCTTAATAGACCACAAGCTGAACATGAGTCAGCAGTGTGATGCGGCAGCCAAGAAAGCCAATGCAATTCTCGGCTACATCAATAGGAGTATGGTGTCTAGATTGAGGGAGGTACTGGTACCACTCTACTCTGCTTTGGTTAGACCTCATCTTGAATCCTGTGTCCAGTTCTGGGCACCCAATTGAAGAAGGAGTGCCATATTAGTAACAGGCCAAAGGTTAAGCCTACCCAGCATTCCTAAGGAAAAGAGCCAGCAGCGTTCCCGAACTGGTGGTCTATACTGATACTCCACATCCTTACCTACTGTATATTATTGAAAGGAGATTTGAGAGGGTTCCTCTTGACTAGCCTTGCAAGACAATGTAACAGAAAAGAGGATGGGTGGGGTGTAGGAACTCCCAGCCCACTGTGCCTCCACTCTACTGCTTGCAAGCTGAGTGAGCAGTTACAAAACAAGCAAAAAAGGGGTGGTCAAACTGTGACCCAATATGTAGCCCAGCCCAAAGCTCGAAGGTGCTGTGGAGCTGACCAGCAGGAAGGCCTGCAAAGGGACCAACAGCCAGCCCTGTTGCGGGCCCATGAGCACTGCGGGAAAAAAGGAAGCAGAAGCTCCCATAGTGCTCCCCTGAGGGAGGAGGAGTGAAACCCAAAGCCCTGACAAGGGCTTCCAGGTGGCCAGTCCAAAGAGGTAGGTGGCTGCTGGAAGAGCCTGAGAGAGGACAGTACAGCTGCCCTTCACAGACCTACCAGCAGTTTACGAGGGGCTGAGCAGGCTAAAAGCTCCCGGTGATTTCAGCTCAAGAGCCCTGATCAGGGCTGTTTAGTGGCCAACTCTTTGCTATGCAGTGATCAATTCTGCCTCTTCCAACACCTTATTCCTCCGCACTGCTCTCTCCATCATCCTAATCTCCTTCAGCTCCCAATGCTTCCTCGTCCACAGCCATGGAAAGACTGGACTGCACCTTGTGAAGACCTGCCTTAAATACCCAGGAGCTAGACTTTACTGAAGCCTATAGGTTAAGATTCAGGCCCAGCTCCAGCAGCCAATGAATTCAAAGCAACGACTATGAATTCATTGGTTGCTACCTTTGAGTCCTTTTCCAGGGCTTTTCCTTCTTTGCTCTTTTTTGCTGGCTTTTGCCAGCAAGTCAGACGGGAGACCATCAGCAGCTGGTTCCCTGACCCGCAAATGGTGCCATGTGGTAAATTGTGCAGCGCACTTTCCACTCCTACATAGCAACCATTTGAACCTTCAAAAATTTCCTCTACAGCCATTTCGGCATATACATAAATCACATGTATTTTCTTCTTTTCTGTAAATGAAATGAATTCCATCCCCCTTTGGAATTTAGCAAATATTTATTATCTTTTTTCCTAATATGTGTTTTTTGCAAACAAATCAAGTCCAAGTTTTGTCTTTCCAAGTAATGAAAAATCTTCTTCCGCTTACAGGGCAAATTTGCCGCCCCACTTATATTCCAAGAAAGATGGTTTAAATCCAACTTTTAGTTCTTAGTATCCACTGTATCCACTCTAACCTGAACCTTTGATTCTTTTCCTTCTTCATCTTCACTTATCTCTTCTTTTTTAAGAAAAAAATCTTAAGCACATAGAAATTTAAATATATAAACAAATAATATGCAAAACAACACATAAAGACAAAAAACACACATTCTAAACTACACTAAAACTAAACTACACTAAACACTAAACCACTAAAACTACAAAACATTACACAGGTTGAGACCTTTTTGACTTCCGGTCTCTCAGATGATGGTTGCAAGCTAAAATATTTATAAATGTCCTCTAAATTACTAATGAATATAATAGCGTAACAATATAGTGAGTGAAACTACAGTATAACTGATATGGTTAATTTTATATGTATACACACACATATACATATATATGGTGATATAGTTAGTTATACAAATAGTTAATTCTGTATATTTTAATTTTATAAAAATATATTTTTATATTTTATGTAATTATAATTATATACTTATATAAAAATAATAACTAATAAAATTATATAAAAACTATAAAACCTAATATATGTGACTCATTATATAAAAATGAATAACTTCTGTTAAAAATAATAACTATCTTTAATCACACTTTAAATTTCTAAAAACTTCCCCGGTGCTTAGTGAAGAATATCATGACTCTATCCCAATCTTTTTTAAAATTACTGATCAATCCATCTTTCAATGTCACAGTTAGTTTATCCATCTCAATCAAGTCAAAAAACTTCAGCATCCAATCTTCTTGTGTTAAGATCTCCATCTCTTTTCATCTCTGAGCCAAGAGTAACCTGGCCACCATGATTATATGCTGGAATCCTCAGGGAAGAAAGAGAGAGAAGCCAAGATGGTGACGAGGCAGCAGCTGCTGTAAAGAGCTCCTCTGAAAGTTTATCTCTTTGTTATCTTTTTGTATAGTTTATGAAGCTGTTGCTCAAATTAATATTTTTATTACTTCTATCAACTTTGAATCCTGATTTGTGATTTTTGTTTTGAGATTGTTTGAGAGGACTGCCCAATCTTATGTTTGTATGTTCTATAGTTATATAGTGTTTTTATTAGGTTCCAGCCTTTTAGTGTTTTCTGGCAGTTGTTGCCCCTATAGGTAGTTTTTTAGTCCTTAATGGTGATTTTTAACTCGGATTTCAGTTGACAAGCTGATGCTTTTTTAAATTGTTTTCTACTGTTCTTTTTTAAACCTCTTTAATATTGGAACTTTTAAACATTCAGTTATAAAACTCTGAGGTTATAATAACTTCAAAATTTTTATTACTTAGGGCTTTAATTATATAAGATTTTTAAGACTTTATTTTCCTGGGCAGCTGTGATCATTTGACAATCAACCTACCTGAAGCTTTTGGAAGGCCAGCTGAGTACTAGCTGAGTGCTGGCAGAGTGGAGCCCAGGCAAATCACAGCTGGGTTGTTTACATCAGAGAAGGCACTTCTATTCACTATTATTCCTCAAGCACTGCTATCTTGCCATTCTCATCTGGATTGCAGAATGTTGATGGTATATTTACCTAAGTTGAAGAAGCTTATATACAATGGTCCTTCTCCATAGCTTTTGCATTTCTGGCACTGTCTCTATCATCTTTATTTGCCTACAATTTGGAACTCACAGCTGAAATGCTAAAGTGGTGAGCAGAGGCTTGAGGTCTGAGGTTGTATCTTTGACCTGTTGGCTGGCCGAAGAGGAGGAGGAAGGGAGGATTTAGAATTTTTCTACCGTCCCATGAAGGTCAGATACTGATTGATGATGTGGGGCAGCGAGCTGTGAACTGCGAACTGTTTATTATCCCTTTGTCTGAGTTCCTACAGCGTTTGGTGGAGAAGAGACTGAACTACCAGTGAATATTGACAGTAACAAACGCTGATAAGCCCTGCTTTTGAGTATGAGGAATTACCTCTGGGGTGTTCTGATGAAATTTTTATAAACCCTGTGAACGAAGAGGAAGGAAGAGCACGAATAGCTGCTGCCTATCACAGTCTGGATGTAGACCTGAGTTCAAGAGGTGCACCCTGGGTCCTATATGCTACTCAGCCTATTTGCTTCAGGATCGTAAATTTGAACTACATTGCCTTCTTTTTGAAAACAGTATTTTTTAGATTCTATTTTTCTTTTTCGTTTCGTGTAGATCTTCAGATATATGCCGATTATATCTGCTTAGCTATTTAATTATTTAATTATTTAGTTAATTAATCATTATTTACTTAATTCAGTTCTTTTTAACTTCTAGTTGAAAGCCAATTAATATGACTTCTAGAAAGAGAGTTTGGGGAAGTCCTACTTACTCTTCTCCCCCAAAAAATAAGCAGCTCAAGACTGATGAGTTTTTTTAAACCCAATAGGCAACCATTAGATGTTTCTAAATTTACAATTCCTACCTTTAATAGGTTTGATGCTCTAGAAGAGGAAAGCTTAGAGCCCGAATATTTACAAGACAGAAACAATATAATTAAAAGCAACTAGTAGATGGGAGTAGACATGATGACATTCAGGAGAGTATTTCTTCTTCTAATGATAGGATACTTTTAGAAAAACAATATAATTTGGTGACGGTAACTGCAAACAGTATTTATAAGGAATTAAGAAATATCTCAGACAAACTAGATTGTCTTACCTCCACTATAAAAAGGGAAAGTCATACATTTCCTTCGAAAAGGATCACTAAGAAGCAGGATGGTATCAAAGTTGCAAATACCATTCCTTTAACCCAGCTTCCTTCATTCCCTGTAGCTAAGAGCTTTCTAAAGGATATGAATCTCTCCCTTCAGGTTAATCAGGTTGCTTTAACTATATTCCGTTATAGACAATTTATTCCTCGGTGGAACACAATGAGCTGTGCTAGGAAGCATATCAGTACTATGCTACATTTACCAATTAAGGCAGTTGATCTTTCATTTATTAATTTTTTGTACACCCCTCCCCAAATGCAAAAATTTATCCTAGTATTTAGGTCAGCTAGAATACCTTCCCTCTTTATGAAGAGGAAAGTTTCTGTTACTAGATTGAGTGTGGTACCTACCCGAGTGTTTCTGGATACAGTGAAGAAACTTTTATTACCCCATTCAGTATAGAATAATTCCAAGGTTTGGGGAGAACATGGTTCTAAATCAACTTTTAAGTTTGAAAATTGTAGTTTAAAAGTTTCACTCTTGGTCTCCCCTAACAAAGAATTCCACTGTATGCAGCAACACCCTGTATTGACAAATTCTTCTGAGAAAGGCTGCCCACAAGACCCATTTAATATCTCTAGGGTCAGTGAAGAAGAGCAGCTAATAGACTCTTATAAATGTTTACCCCTGACTGTAAAAAAAGCCATTATGAAAAGATTGGGCGTCTTAAGAGAAAGACTATCTGCAATGAGTAGGGTAGAATTGGATTTAGCTTCAGCTGCTATGGAACAGGATGATTTGATAATGTTTGAATCCCCTCCCAGTAATAGAAATACCATCTGTAGTCAAGCGCGTCAAACAACAGCGCATTGGTTAGAGATGAGGAAATTGGAGCCTCATGAATTAGATGAAAGGAAGACTAAAAATGAAGATACTATATTGGTAGATATACATCAAGTACATTGTAATCCTTATCTACTAATAAATGGGCCAGTGGTAACTTCAGAGGAAACCAATGAAATCCAGGTTTTGACACAACAATGACAATCAATATATTCAACATCTGGACTTTTCTGTTTGTCCTGGAACCTGGCAGGCTGGAGGAACAAACTAGAGGATTGTGACTTTCTAGATTATATAAAGCAATTTCAGGTCCTGCTGTTCCAAGAAACCTGGCTAAAGCATGATATATGGCTTCCTGGATATGTGGCCTATTCAAATACCGCACACTCTTCTTCTAAAGCTGGTAGACCGAGTGGTGGGCTGGCTATATTGATATCTATTTCTCTTTCAGGTTCAATTATTCCTCTTAAAGGATTAGCTCCATCGCCATGGCCGTTTTTATTAAAAATGTACACCACTGTTATATTTTTGTTAATATCTATGTTCCTCACTGCACCTCACCATATTATTATCCAGATTACTGGTATAAGCTAGAAGAATACCTATGCGAGTTAGAGTATGAATTCCCTTTAGTTCAATTGGTAATTGCCGGCGACTTTAATGCACGCATAGGTTCATCTAACCAAGATATTGCTAGGGCTTTAGGAGGCCCAACTGAGTTGTGGGAAGGCTTGGAAATTTGAAAGTCTAAAGATAAGAAGATTAATGATTTTGGCCTCATTTTTTTTACTTTACTGACAAAACTAAATCTAGCCTTAATAAATTGTTCCCATCTTGATAATTCCAAGGAAGACTTCACTTTTATAAATAATCTTAGAGCAAGTACAGTTGACTATGTGTTAATTTCACATGAGTATCGATCCTTGTTCCTTTCTTTTACAGTTGACCCAGTAGCTGGAAGTGATCACCAGCCACTTAGATTTTCCTTGCGGTGGTTTAACAGTACTTCTACAAATACTGCTCACCACTGTTACCCTGTGAACTGGGGGTCCCGGGAGGGACACCAAAATGTGCTAAACTAAAGGTGGGGAAAATTAGCTCAGAGCACCGTTTAGCGTTACAAGAGGCAGGGTAATGTAGCGAGATCTTGAACCCTATGTCTACGGGGTCGGGTCGAGTCAAGGAGAACACAGAAGTTGAAATAATAAATGCTGTTTATTAAATACAAGCAAAACAGTGTATGCGACACACTCATACAAGATAACTAAAGAAAATAAAGGTTGGAATGGTATAGAGGGATTTTTAGAGGGATTGCTGGTTTGGGTGATACTTCACCTGTCCTGAAGCCCAGAAAAGTAGAGAGGGAAGCTGGGGTGCGATGTAGCTCAGCATGTGGAGCTGAGGGGAGGCTCGCCAAGCAAAGCGGCAGCAAGGCGGGATGAAACTCGGGAGCAATCTGAGGAAGGTCTCGGAGTCAAGGGTTTTTATAAAGAGAATTGTGACTGCAGGCTATGCCGTACTTGGGGGAAAACAATAGATTTGGAGTTGGAGACAAAGCCTCCGAAAGGTCAGAATCTGAATGATTGAGTTATCGTAGCGGTTCTCAATAGAGTAGCCAGTATGCAGACGCAGAGTACTTGGGTAATGTATAATTAACCCATCAAGCTGCCATCGCGGGGCAGAGGCTCTTTTGTAAGTGGCATTCATACTTAAATAGAGTACTTGCCTAGAGGTCTCCTAAAGCAGTGAGTCAGCTATTTCTGGCCTGCCTGTATTGTAGTTTGAATATTACGGCTATTAACGGCCGAGCTTGTTTACGTGCTTGTCCGGTGGCCTCGCAAGCACGTGGAAAGGAATAGAGAAGTGCAGCCGAATTGTGATATCAAGGGATATCTTTTAATATCTCCAAAGCTCGGACTAGCCAGGGCAGTAACACCACCTTAATTCTGAACGAGCCCAATTAACCTCTGATAAAAGGACCAAATGGAATCCCCTGTTGCAATCAGAATTGCAACAGAGGCTTTACTCTGAGGAATTTCTGGAATTAAGAAAAGACCTGATTCAAGTATCCAGTGTCGAGTCTGCAAATCAGCTGTATACACAATTAACAAACTCCCTGAGACCCTTTTCTTTAAAAAAGGTACCCCACTGAGAAAATCATCAAACCAAAAGCAATAATGCTTGGTTTGATAAACACTGCAGGAATCTAAAAAGGCAAATGGGAAAAGCCATCAAATTATACCAATCCACTAACTCCTCTGAAATTCCCTCACACTTTTATGGTCTTCATAAAAAATATAAAAGATTAATTAGTGAGAAAAAAAGGATATACTACAAGGAACAGTGGAAGGAACTAAGCCTAGCACTCCTGCAAAAGAATCCATCAAAATTCTGGGATACAATTGCAAGGCTCGAAAAAAGGTCATCTCCAATTTTAGAATGGACTATTTCTAAAAACAACTGGGAAAGCCATTTCGGAAAGTTATTTAATGTTTCAGACCATCTTAAGATTATTCCCCAGGACTATACTGGATTTAGATGGGAACATAGTTGGGAAAATATTTTTATAGATAGGGCTAACTCATTAATACTAAGACTAAAGAAAGGTAAAGCACCTGGTGAAGATGGCCTCCCATCAGACTTTTATATTGCATTTTCTGACTGGTGAGCTCCAATTTTTGCTTCATTATTTTTCTTAATTAATAATGCAGGAGTTACACCACCTAATTGGTCATCTGCTATTGTAGTTCCAATCTACAAAAAGGGTCCTAGAAATGATCCAGGAAGTTATAGGCCCATTAGTCTCTTGGATGTTTCTAGGAAAATTTATGCCAGGTCTCTTCTAGATACACTGAAGGATTGGGTGGAAGAGCATGCATTGCTAGCCGCAGAACAGGCTGGCTTCTGTTTAGGCAGGTCAACTCTGGACAATTATTTTATGTTGAAATATGTTATTGATAAATATTTGGCAGGAACTGTAAAGCATATTTTTGTGGCATTCATTGATTTGAAGGCTGCTTTTGACTCTTATTTCGCGGGAACGTCTTTGGGTTAAATTACAAAGTATGGGTATTGATAAGAATCTTCTAAAATGTGTAATATCCCTTTACTCAGATACATCCTTGAAAGTCAGAGTTGATGGCAGACACCTTTCAGACTCGATACCTGTCTCTAAAGGAGTAAGACAAGGGTGTCTGCTTGCTCCCCTTCTTTTCAACTTATTTATAAATGATGTAGTTGAGTTTTTAAAAGGTGACCTGTTACCCTGTTTTCTGGGAGTCCCGGGAGGGACACCAAATTGCTATAAGTTGGGGAAATTAGTTCAGGGCACAAGCTGGCAAAACGAGAGGCAGGGTAACTTAGCAGGATCTTGCAACCCAGTGTCTACGGGGTCAGGCCGAGTCAAGAAGCAGACCGGTTTGAAAATAATGAATGATCTTTATTAAATACAGGCACACAATGTAAGCAACACAAGCACACAGATAACTAAGGAAAATAAAGGTGTGAGTGAGATAGCGGGATTTTCAGAGGGATAGTTGGTTCGGGTGATACGAAACCTGTCCTGAAGTCCAGAAGGAAATGGAGAGCGAAGCTGGGGTTCGATGTATCTCAGCATGTGGAGCTGAGGGGAAGCTCGCCAAGTGAAGCGGCAGCAAGGCGGTCTGGAACTCGGGAGCGATCCAAGAAAGCGCTCAAACTCAGGGGGTTTTATAAGGAGAATTGTGACCGCAGGCTAGGTCAGATTTAGGGGGAAACAATAGATTTGGAGTTGGAGACAAAGCCTCCGAAAGGTCAAAATTTGAATGATTTAATTATAGCCGAATTTATCAATAGAGTAGCCGGTATGCAGATATGGAGTACGTGAGCATTGTATAGTTAGATCATCAAGCTGCCAGCGCAGGGCACAGGATCTTTTGAGAGTTGCCGCACACCTAATGGAGGTACTTGCCTTGAGGTCTCCTAAAGCAGTGAGTCGGCTGTTTTCTGGCCTGCCTGTTTAGTCTAGGAATATTACGGCAATCATCGGCCGAGCCTGTATGCGTGCTTGTCCGGGGGCCTCGCAAGCACGTGGAAGGGATATGTGAAGCCGAATTATTGACATCAAAGAGATATCTTTTATATCCCCAAAGCTCGAGCTAGCCAGGGCAGTAACAGTCCCCCCCCCGAAAATGGGCAATGTTGGGGACAATATCGAACATTTTCCAATTAAAAATCAAAAATAATTTTAGAGCTGAATAGGGGCTTGCAGGTTGGGTAGCCGTATCACTCCACAGGAAAGGGAATTTTGGAGAAAAGCAAAGGGTTTCTATCTTATACCAACATTCCTATCTAAAACCTAAACCTAAACACACACACACACAATTGTCAATTAAACAACAATTAACAATTAAGCAATAAGCAATGTTAAACTGTCCCGTCAATAGGGAACTATCGGAAAATTAGCAATGGCAGTAAAATAACAAATGCAATCAATGAAATAATCAATGGAATACTGTAAATCCAATGCATGGTCTGGCAATGAAGGCAATCCAAAGAGCAATCAGTTCAATGTGGATAATGGGATGAGAGTTTGTAGTCCAGGCAAGGTGAGGCGCAAGCAAACAGTCTCTGCACCCCCCCCTTGCAACAGGAAAAGTCTTGTAGCTGGAGCGAGGGAGCAAAACATAAGTCCATCCAGGCAACAGAGCAGGAGCAGCAACACAATGTCCAAGTTGGTGCAGCTTGGCTTGCTGGAAGTTCAGGAACGGTGAGGCTTTGCAGAGTTGGACCCTGGAACAGTCCGTTGGGTTTTCTCGGGCGAGTAAATGGTAGCAGGAATGGCAAAAAGTCCGTTTTTGCAATCAGGAGGTTGTGTGGTCACCTTCCCTCACGGTTTCAGGTGTCGTCGAGGAACCAGGAATCTCCAAGCACCGGCCATCTGATGGAGCGGCAACTTTCTTCATCACCCCCCCCCCACGGTACGCAGGGGCGATGGTGCAACCTCGGGATCTTCCCGGACCTCTGGATTAATCAACCTGTTAGATTTTTAACAGAAGAACTGACATGATTAGTAGCCAATGTATACTATAAATGCAAATTGCCGGCTCAAAACCTACTGGGATGAAATCTGGTTGAAGGTTAGGATACTGGGGGCAAATGCTGGACAATGTATGGTGACAGAGCTTTAAGCCAAACCAGGAGAGGTGATGTTAAGGCCTCTACAGAGCATGGTCACCCGAACATTAACGGTTCGTGAAAGAAATGGGGAGGAGGTCCTCGATGTGATGAGGGGCATGTCTGGGCGGTAGACCAGGAGTCCAGAGTCAGACTTGGTTCTCCTGAGAGGGTTGTGAGGCCCCGTTCGTCTCGCCCTAACCCACCAGAACGTCATTGCACACGGCGCTCCCGGCCTCGGGGGAGTACCGACGTTCTGGCTTAAGCTGTTTCCCTTCCTCAGAGTATCAGGGCTGACTCTGTAGGCCCAATCTACCTCAGAGGACAAGAGGACCTTGGGACAACCATCCCATGGATCCTTCTCCTCCAAAAACAAAACCCTCCTCCCTTAAAAGGTAAAGGATAGACTCAAACACACTATGCCAACTATATTCTGCAACAAACACCTATTTACAAATGGGGGAACCTCTTTCCTTAGTAAAAACGGATGGCTTGTAACAGGAGGATCTGCTTCTTTTCCCAGAAGACTAAACCAACAAGACTAACTGCCAGGATGATCTGAAACACCACCAAGATGATTAATATAGCGAAATGTGCTATAGCATGGCCCGTGGAGGACCAACTAAAGACATCCCACCATGATTGTTTAGCGGTGGATTCCAAATCTTCCAATATACTGACTATCACCTTGGTGAAATGATTAACAGTCAGGGTAATCTGATGGAGGCAGTGCGATACCTCCTTTACTTGTTGAGATAGGCGGGTGAGATTGTTTAACCATAAAGATGCGGGGATCTCGTTTTCCAGGTGGAATCCTACTAATTTGGATTCCTGAAACGTGTAGCCGGTCTCCAGGATATAATCTCTTATCTCCCTCGGGAGAGAGAAGTGTTGTCATGGCAGTCTTGTACATGCTTATTGCAAAAGCAGGGATTGCTGGCGGTGCGGTTGATGGTTACGCTTGCCCTGCTCGGTAAAACAGTTAACTGTGGACAGGGTGTTCTTAATCAGAATCAGTCCTGAGTGAGTTGGGCCATCACTGTTCGGTTAACCGGCGTGACCACATATTCTGAAGTGTTACCGTGAAGGTAACTCTCTATGTTTTGAGAACAGTGGACCCATTGTTGGGAAAACAGGCAACTAGCTATGTAGCAGTATATTCAGGAGAGGTCCCCAGCGCTAATTCAACAAGTAGGAGCAACACAAACCTTCCCATTCCATCTCCCTGTAGGGAACACAGAGATGGGGCGCTGTTACAACAAAGACCATAAACTCACGAGGGCTATTTACAAAGGAAGGGGGAAGGAGAGGGGAGCTGGAGCAACCACCTCTTCACGGGGGTTGCCATCCCATGAAGGGAAGCAAAGCCCATCCGTCACGGTGTTGTGCTATTGAAAGGGCGTCCCTATCTGGGAGTTTCCCTTTCCAATCCTTCTTCCGGGTCTCCGGAACTACCGGCAAGAGTGGCAATGCCTGCTCCTGGTTTGGGACCCCTTTCTCCAAGTCATGGAGGAGGCTGGTCTTGGACTCGTGTGCCTCCTGGAAAACTGCCTCTCCAGGTATGATGGTGACCAAGATGGAGCCGTTAACTAGCTTGGCCCCGCTCATGATCACCAGTGTCACAATGAATTGGGTGCCTCGAAGCGTGAAGACACACTGGCACCAAAGCAGCTGTGCGGAGGGGAAGGCAGTAGCCATGTCCGCCTCCGTGTGGCATTTAGAACTCTCCGTTATCGAAATCTCCCCTGCTGGACTGCGAGGCCTGATGGGATCCTTCTAGGTGCTCTGAAAGCACTATGGTCTCGGAGGTGGCTGGATTCGCACTTGGGGCTGAGCCAGGAGGAGGTGCTATCTGCCTATTTCTATTGCGCCTTGGGCGCTTGTGTTCTCTGGAGGGCTTAGATTGGGTTCCTCCCCCGCCATATCTGGTCAAGCGGATAGCGTCAGGGGTGGGCTTACCCTGTCTTCTCAGGTTAGGGAGTAGCACCTTTGGCGCTGCTCTGGAGTCTGCAGGAGGGGTGGCAGGGGTCTTTTCCCTATCGGTCCTAGTGCCTGCCTTCACCCTAGATCTACCCCATCTGTTGGGCATCAGTCGAGCCACAATCCTCTGGGGGAGATCCCGGGACGGAGGGCACCCCTATCCTGACAGCTCTAAGTCAGGGTAATATCCAGCTGGAGGGGGACCGTTGGTCACCGCATTCACAGGCTGGCTATTTCCCAGTGATAGATACCTGTGTAGCGCATCCATGAACTTGGATGCGGGTCTCCCATCAAACTGGCTCATGTCCAGTCCGAGCTGTCTTCATATGCCCTAGATTCTCACTCTGTCCGAGGAATATGTCTGGGCCATGGGGTCATACCCACCAGACGTCTCCCTGGGAGAGCCTGAGTCAAAGGGCTGTTTGGGGGCAGTTGGCTGCTGTGGGGGACTTCCTGCCTTGCCGGGCTGGCTGCAAACATCCCGTCCCTCCCACTACCTGTTGTCCTGTCTGGGTGGTGGTCGCGAGTTCCAATTCCCTCGCGGAATGGAATTCGGAGCCATTTTCCTGTGCTGGGAATTGGGCCCATAGTTCAAGTACGTGACTTCGGCTATGGGTTCCCAATTCCCAGGGTCCTTCCTGTGTGTCTTGGTGGGAGGTTTCAGAGAACCTGCCTCATGCAGCGGGTCAGCGACCCGCTGGAGGTTGTTCCCGAACTCGTCCCAGTTGGTAGTAGCTGGATCCACCAAACCGAGAGCCATCTTGGTCTCATGATTAAGACCTCCATAAAGAAGTGTCTTAAACTTGAGATGGTTAAAGTCATATCCATGGGGCGTCAAGGGGACCTTCTCGGCCAGAATGACGAGGAGCTGCTTCCGTGCCACGTAAGCTTCAGGGTTCTCTCGAGGACCCTGTTTCTCCATGACGTAGAGCACACTCGCACTCTGTCTGGGCCACAAAATCCTCACTACCTCTCTCATCCAGTTGTGGGCCTCGAGCCGCCACGGCTGATTCAAGAGTAGGGAGCTTTGAGGAGGACATACAAAGCCGAGCCAACTGGGTCAGGTCCTGACTGTTGGCCGTAGGATGGAAATGTATGACTGCATTCAGCCACATTATTCCCGTAGATCTATTCAATGGACCCAGCTGGTCTGCAATAACTTTGGCCTCAGTAGCTCGCCAGGGGACCCTAATCTCAGTGACCTGCGTTTCCTGTCTCTCTGGCCTATCTGAACTGCCTTCTCCAAGGGGGGTGGTCCGTCCAGTCATGGACCATGTCTCTACTGGGTTGACTGGGACCTTAGGGTCACTCCAGTCTGGATTGTGGGGAACAGTTGCCTGAGCATCCTCTGGCAGTGTCTCCCCAGAAAAGTCCTCCGCAAACGTTGGGAGCAGCTCCGAGCACACCGCCGAAATCAAGGCTTTGCGCGTTTGGAGCTGGCTCTTCAGCGCAGCGATCTGCTTCTGGCAACCTACATGACTAACAGCCTCCTGCTGTTCTTTCACTTGCTCCACCATGAACTTGGCCGCAGACCGGGCATGATCCGGCTGAGCCTCTAAGGCGTGGGCTTTCTCTTCCCAAGTTTGCACCACTAAGGTGATGTTGCTAAGCTTCTGGGTGGAGGCCTGCGCTACGGACGCAAACGTTACTTTTTCCGCTCACAGCACCTTGATCTCGGCATGAAGCCGGGCATTTTCTTTCTCGCTTTCAGCTAGCTTCCCTCTGGTCTCTGCAAAGGCACTACTAGCGTCTCTGGCCGTGAGCCAAAGTCCCCAAGCGGACAAAGCATCCTTAGATGGTCCGAATGGGTTTTTTGATTTACGTGCCAGGGTGTGCGCTTCACAGAGTGTGGCAAAGGGATCGGCCGTCTGGAAGATGGTGTACTTCCAGGGGCATTTCCCCTTACTCAACACCCACCTTTCTAGTTTTCCTCGGACTTCTTCCAACATGAGGTCCTTGATGGTGACCTTACTATTCTCAACCATTCTACACAAACTACAATTATCCTACCAAATTCTCTAACACAAGAGCGGGACCAGGACCTGGAGTGACGGGAAGGATCACCTAGACCCCTGGGGGAACTGAAGGGAAACGGAACACAGCGGAACTATTTTAGGAAAGAGAGATGGGAACCTATCCCCAGCCTGCCCAAACAAAGTCGCTTTAGTACACCCAAGCCCAGTTTTCCACCTCGACAGCATTGGGGACCAAAGGACGAGGAAACGGTTCAGGGACAGGGAGGTCACTTAGACCCAGGGAACCCTCAGGAGTACTCCGCCTGCCTGAAAGGGGGAAACGAACTCAGCGGAACTTACAGTGCCGCCTGGCCGAACAGCGGGGGAAAAGGGCAAGGAACCAAAACCAAAACGTCCCTAACTGGTTTTCTGGGTGAGGGGTACCTTCCTCTACCACGGGCCAAACCTCTAAACCCTAGGCTAGGTCGGGACTCGCCACCCGCACCTAGTCGGCTAGCCACTCGGGACGCACCCGAAATTACACAGCCGGGACGCACCCGCGCTTTTCACAACTACCAGCGGGACGCACCCGCACTCTAACTCCTAACAAGGACGGGATGCACCCGTATACTACTCTGGGGGGGAATTTCTTCCCTAAGTGCTATTTGTGCCTTACTGCTATGGTGTTGGTTGGGTGTAGACTGTTCCTACGGTGCTAACACCCTAAGACTTTGGATCCCAGCCCACGATAGACACGAAGTTAGGGATGTGATTCCCGGGTCAGCTTGTGCACACCCCTTGCTATCGGACAATGGTTCACTGCAGAGAGCTAGTGGCCACGCCTGGGCGGCTGACATACACAAACCCAGCAAGAAATGGGGATAGATTCCAACCCCGATAGAGTAGCTCCTAGAGCTCACACACAAAGAATTCTCTCTCACACACGTGTTCCTGCCTGACTGAATCTCTTTCGACCTGACTGGCCGTTCCCTAAGTCAGTACCAGCCTGATTTGAGGAGGTTCGCAACTCCTTCTCAAATTAGGGGTACCGGGGTTGCCCACATTCTCCATCACTCTGTTACCCTGTTTTCTGGGAGTCCCGGGAGGGACACCAAATTGCTATAAATTGGGGAAATTAGTTCAGGGCACACGCTGGCAAAAAGAGAGGCAGGGTAACTTAGCAGGATCTTGCAACCCAGTGTCTACGGGGTCAGGCCGAGTCAAGAAGCAGACTGGTTTGAAAATAATGAATGATCTTTATTAAATACAGGGACACAATGTAAGCAACACAAGCACATAGATAACTAAGGAAAATAAAGGTGTGAGTGAGATAGCGGGATTTTCAGAGGGATAGTTGGTTCGGGTGATACGAAACCTGTCTTTTATATCCCCAAAGCTCAGGCTAGCCTGGGCAGTAACAGACCAATTTTTCCCAGTTAAAATTGGAAATAGGAAATATTCGATCCTGTTGTATGCAGATGATGCTATTCTGATTTCCTATACTCAAGTAGGCCTGCGTAGATTGTTGAATCAGTTTAGTTTATACTGTAAGAATGAACAACTTTCCATCAACTATCAAAAAACAAGAGTGATCGTATTCAGTAAATCCTAAAAAATTTATAACTGACTACTTGACGGGAATAAATTGGAACAAGTCCCCTCCTTTAAATATCTTGGTGTGGTCTTCCATTGGACGGGTAAATGGTCCTCACAGATTCAATCAAGTACCTTGTTAGCTGAAAGAACATTAAATAGTTTATTAAGATTCTATCGCACAAAAGGGGGCAATTTGATTCAACCAACTTTAGAACTCTGTAGGCTCAGAGTCCTGCCAAAACTGCTGTTTGGAGCACCACTGTGGGATCTGACCAATTTAGATATATTAGAGAGAGCACAAAATAAATTTCTGTGCAGACTTGTGGCAGCTCCCACTTCCATAAAATTAGCATTGCTCCGTGCAGAGTTAGGTATAATGCCAATTAAAACAGAAGCTCTTAGATTAGCCCCCCTTTTTTGGTTAAAAATTATTTTTAAGCAGGTATCTGAGCTCCTTCTGATGTCCTTTGAAGATCCTGGTCCAAATTCATGGATGCATAAAATGCAATTGGTTGTCATGAATTTGGGGTTCTCTGTTCCTTTTTTCCTGACTCAAGGGTATGATAAGGAAAAATTACTTATACTTCAAAGACTCAAGGATTTAGCGATGCAATCCCAGATGACTGAGATTAAGTCCTGCCAATCTGATACATTTTTTTGTTTCCTTCACTCCTCTGAACTCATCCCTTCCTCATTATCTGGTTGATCTTCCAACTTTTAAAATGAAGTTAGCCTTTCTGCATGCTAGATTGAATGTTCTCCCACTGGCAATTCGGATGGGCAGGTACAAGAATGTTCCTATGAAGGACAGAGTATGTGTTTGCAACTCTGTTTCAACAGAAGATTTAATTCATGTTCTGCTTGAGTGCCCTATTTATAATGATCTTAGGAGCAAGTATATTTTTCCTTTATTGAAGTCTTTTAAGGGAAATTCCTCCTTTGTGAAGGTTTGTTTTCTGCTATTTGATACTGTGAAAGAGGTGTCTTTTAGAACATCTAAATTTCTTGTCAGGGCCTTACAACTACATGCTGTAAAGAACAAAGAGAAATATGGAAAGTGATTTATCTATTGTTGATTATATATTACATGTAAATTGGCTGGATTATCCTTTCTCATTTCATTTTATTTTATTTTTATTTTTGTGCAATGGCTGGCTGCTAAAATGCAATAAACTTGTATAACTAACTTGATTATTTGCCTTAAGATTCTTCTAATAGTCTTCTTGTCTAAACATCCATCAGTCCTAGTAGATACATGTCTGGTTCAAGTTTAATCTTAATTTTTAAAATATCTTCTATTAATCTGTGTACCAAAATCCAAAATTTCTTTTTCATGCATCTACCAAGTGTGAAGAAAGTTCCTTCTTCTTTCTTACATTACCAACAGATATTAAATGACCATTATATATTTTGGACAAGTTGACCAATGACCAATGTGCTAACTGAATTTGATGACCAATATCTTGAGCCCTTTTAGTCATAGTCTTTATCTTGTTCATCTTCTGCCTCAGTTTTTAAAAATAATTTATATATGTTCATCATCTATGCATAATTGCTTATCAAATTCAGATTTACCCAAATAATTTTTGTCTATCTCAAATGTTTCATCAATTGTCTATAAGCGAAACCATCTAATATCAAATCCTTCTTGAATCAATAAACAATTAGCTTTCATTTGCCATTGATCATTTTCCATTGTTAACAAAACGTTGTATGAAATCCATTTATCTTTCTACACTATTTCTCTTTTAAACAGAGCTTTATGTGGGGAAACCCAAAGAGGCATACTATGACAAAATCTTATTGTTTGTTTATTCCAAACTCTTAAGAGCCCTTCTCATGACATTATTAAAACCAGCATTTGCTTAATTTTATCATACTATTAAAAAGCATGAAACCAAATCTTTAATCAAAACCTTCTAATTGTAAAATCCTTTCCCTTTTTAAGAAAATCTAATCTTTTGCCAGTAACAGACATGAAACATGAAAATATAAGTTCAGATCTAGAAGACCAAGCTCTCCTCTTTCTTTGTCATCTTGCAAAATCTTAAACCTTACAAAATCATAAATCTTACTTTCTTTGCCAGGTAAATTTCCAAATGTCCTGGTGTCATTGTTTAAACAGCACATCATTAGTCACGGTTGGAATTGTTTGGAAACAAAATAACATCTTAGGGAGTATTTTCATTTTTATAGTTGAGATTCTACCATGGGATGAAAGTTTTTACTTTGACCATCTCTGCAAATCCTGTTTTATTTCATTCCATGTTTTCAAACAATTATTCTTAAATAATATTGAATAATATTGAACTCTTACCTTTAAAATTGACTCCCAAGCATTTTTAGTCAAAATAACAGTCTTGTCCTTGTTCACGTTAAAACTTACCACAGTTCCAAAATCATATAGCATCTCAAGTAGAGCATCAGCCAATTCCGATGGCTGTTCTTAAAAAAAAAAATTGTAGGTTGTTGTGGGTTTTCTGGGTTTTGAGGTCATGTTCTATTAGTATTTTCTCCTGACATTTCGCCTGCGTCTGTGGCTGGCATCTTCAGAGGATATGATGGCCTCAAAACCCGGAAAACCCACAACAACCTATGGATTCCGGCCATCAAAGTCTTTGAAATTACATTAAAAAAAAAATCACTTGGTCATCCGCAGATGCTCTCAACTTTTAATTACCAGTTCTCTACTTGTCTTATTGCTCTGTTTAAAACTTCCAAAACCGATATGAATAAGCAAAGGGTGACAAGGAACAACCTTGTCTCATTCCTCTTTGAATGTCTCATGATTTAGTAATGTCCCAATTTATCAAAATTTGTGCTCTAGTAATGATTTAGTAATGTCTCAATTTATCAAAGTTCATGCTCTAACCCCCCCAAAAAATTGAGACCAAAATTCATCATCTTTTTTCAATAATAAAAGACTAACCAACATAATCAAAGGCATTTTCTGCATCCAGAAATATCAATGCACTTGTTTTTCATTGTGAGCATCTAAATATTCTAAAATATCTGTAACACACCTAACATTATCTTTTATATGTCTCTTGGATAGGAAAGCATGGATTTTGATATATTATTTCATTTAGCACCCTTTTCATTCCCTCTCCCAAAATCTGTGTAAAATTGTTATAATTGCTGTTCAAAAGTGAAATCAGTCTATAATTCTTAGGATCTGCTGTGTCTCTATCTTCTTTTGGAATCAATTTCCTATACATCAAGTATCTGGTATCTTGCCTGTAGTCAAAATTGAATTCATTACTTGTTGTAGTGGTAAATATAGTTGATCTTCTAAAACTTTATAACAGATCACTGAAAGTCTATCTGGCCCTGGGGCTTTTCCAACTTCAAACTTTTTCAAAGCTTCAACTATTTCTAACATAGTGATGGTCACATTTAAAATCTTCCTCTGTTTTTCTGTTATCTTAGGTAATTTTTGTAGGGTCAGTATCTATAATCTTGTCCACCAAGATCTTTTATTCTTCATTATTTTAAAAAGGGGGAAAGATTTTTTTTGTTCTGTTAGCATCTGTTGTCATATTTTTGCCATTTCACATCTTAAGAATCCCTTTTTTCTCTCTTTCTTTCCTCAACATGTATGCCAGCCATTCTCCTAGTTTATTAGAAAATTCAAAATGATTTTGTCTAGCGCAGCAGTTCTTAACCTTTTATTTACCATGGTCTCCTTTTAATATTTTTTAATGCCATGGACCACCAAAACTTAATTTCAGATTTAACACCCTAAAGTGCATCAATTTTTTAAAAAAACTTTGAATAATTTGAAATATTATAATGTAACTTAATACAATGATATCTATCACCAGCAAAAGATTCTAGATCTTTTAGATCCATGTATGACCGTCCGTCTTTCTTTCTTTCCTTCTTTCTGTCTGCCTGTCTTTGTTTTTTACTGTAAAAGCTCATAATATTTCTTCAAGGCTTTACAGATCCCTTGTGAGGATATTATAGCCCTCTGAGGGTCCACAGCACACAGGTTAAGAACTGCTAGCCTAACATATCTCATCTTTTTCTCAATCTCTTCAACCAAGATAATGGAAAGCTGGTTTTGTAAAAAAATTATCTTATTCATCAGTGCTGCTTTGATCAGAGCTTTCTTAAGTTCTTCTTCTTTTTAATTATGTCTAGAATCTCACTTTGTTTCTGTTGACATTTTCTTCAACTCTAAAGCATGTTATATAAAAAAAGCCCCTTATGGAAACTTTACTTGCATCCCAAATGACTCAGTGCCCTTAAATTCTAAATAATTCTAAATTATCTAAATTCTCTTCAAAAATTGTTTTAAGGTCCTCTTTGCTTTGTCCATTATTACATCTTTCTTAAGTTTTTTTTAAAAAAATCAGTCTCCAGTTAAATTGTCTTGATCTAAAATATTTTTATTTGCATCAATATTGGGTTATGGTCCACAAAAGTCTTTGGTAATTTCTCCCTCTCTTTAACCATAGGAATTAGCGATTTAGAGATTAAGAACATCAATTCTTGGAAAAGACATGTCTTTCTGAAGAAAAGAAAGTAAAGTCTCATGAATCTCCAAAAGTGTCTCCAAACATTTACTAACTCAAAATTTTCCATAATATTAAAGTCTTTGCTAATTTGTCTTGGCTTTGTTTCTTCTTTTTATATTCTTCCTATCAAAATGTGAATTTATCACACCATTCCAGTCTCCCAGAAGAATCCATCTTTCATATGAAAATTCCAGTTTTTTCCCAATTATTTCTGAAAAAAATGTGTTTTATTTTCTTAGTGCTATAAAGGCCAATCACTAAAACCTCCTGACTTTGGATTTTGATTTCTACTCCTACAATGTGACCATCCAAATCCTCAAAAACCTTTTCAAGAGCCAATCTTGAATATCACTATTCTTGTTTTTTAACTTTTCCAAAATTTGACATTTTTTTCTAATATGTATTTCTTGAAATATATTAAATATAATTTTTGTTTTTGCAGGTATTGATTTTTTTTTCCTTTGAGAAGAAATTAATACCTCTGACATTCCAGAATAATAATCTCAAATCCATTGTTAGGCATACACACCATTAAAATCCATTGTTTCACCTGAGCTTGATTGGATTTCTCATCTTCTCCATGATTCCCCTTTAAGTCCTGAATGTGTCTCTCCTCCTGTTTGTCTGGGTTCAGAAATGTCAATGTCACCTCAGAACATCAGTAAAATCTCTTTTGCCTTCTCAATAAAGATTAAATCTCTGCCTGTGGCAGAACACAACTTCAAGATTTCCACAGTGGAAGGGAATACTTTGTTGTTTAAGGTTATTTGTTAAAAAAAAAAAGTGCAGTCTCGTCTTCTTAAAATCTGAATTGTGATATCTTTGAAAATCACAATTTTCTTGTCATCCATTTGCATTTTAACCCATATTTGTTTTCTGATGAAATAAACTATTTACATCTCTCAGAAGGTTGCTGTGCCCACCCACAAATCTAAACAATAAACCCTGTTGATTTCATAAGAAAATTCTTTCATGCCAGTTTCTAGAAAATCAGTAAGGGCCTCAGAGCCCTTCAGAAGAATATTTTCTCTTTGAGCTTCCAGAATATTTCTTATTCTTAAACATCCCTCTCTCTCTCTCTCTAATTCTAAGATAGCCACTGCATTTGCACTCTGCCCTTGATCGAAGCTCAGCTTCTCAGTGATCTCTTCCAGTTTTTGTGTTCTGTCTTCAGGAGAATTCTTCTCATTAAGCTGTGTCATGCCTCTTGTTATTTGATTTAAAGAGCTTATTGTGTCTTAACTCTGCTTGCTGTTGGGTTTTTAAATCTTGTTGATGTCCTTTCTCATCTGATTCATGCCATTCCATAGTTCCTTCGTATCTTCGCTCATACTTTTTTTCCCACAGAATGAATTTTATTTATATTATACATATACTCACCGTACCATTACCATACATACCTATACAGACTTACTTTCTTACATAAATTCTTAGAGTCTAACATCATACTAACCGGTTGGACAAATATGTGATATTACTGATCTTTCCATACAATAAGCAATAAATTTGGTTATATTCTCAAAATAGTTATTTACATAGTCCCGACCATTCTTAAACCTTTTCATTGATATATCCTTCAACAATATAAACATCATAAATTCCCAAACATCATGAATCCCCAAAAGCAAATCATCAATTACTGGTCCTCCTCCTTTTTTCCCCAAACTTTAGCATATGATAATTTTGCTTTGCTTGCCAAATACAAAAAGATTTTTTTTAATTTTTGTTCCCAATAAAATCTTCTATCAGGTCAACCAAATTCAATATGTAGCATTCTGGTCACACGGGGAAATTTATTTTCAAGATTTTTGTGATTTCCAGATGAATATTTTTCCAAAAATGTTTTGCCTTTTTACACTGCCACCAACAGTGAAAAAAGGTTCCCCTTTCAGCCTTACATTTCCAGCATTTGTCATTGTCCTCCTTATATATCTTAGCAAATGTAGAACATTTTGTAAAAATTTTCCTTGAACCCTTGATGACTTGTAAGTCTTAAATTTTTCCAAGCTTGTTCCGAACAGTATAATTGTATAGGTTGTCGAATATTTTGTGCCCATTTAATCATAGTGTTTTTTACTACTACTTGTTCTGTTTTCCCTTTTAATAGTAATGTATACAATTTTGCTAGTAAATATCTATTCCCTGATTCTCAAATAAAATCAAATTCTGTTTTCACATTACTGATTATTTCCTCTTTACTATCCTGTCTGAGTCTAGCATACAGCTGTGCATATTGATACCAAGAACATTCTTTCCTCTCTGCTAATAATTCATTCCTTTCCTTAAAAATGGAACAATTTTCTTGAAATTTAAGCAAATTGTTATAAGTCCACCGCCATTGTGGACACCTATTCTGATCATGGTGAATAGTTTCCAGGGGAGAGATCCAGAGAGGGAGTTTCGAACAAAGTTGATGTTTATATTTTGACCATATCGAAAATAAATACCATATTTGCCAGTGTATAAGATGCACCCATGTATAAGACTCACCCCACTTATACACTGGCAAATACTATTTGCAGACATATAAGACATATCAGTGCTTACAACTCACACCATTTTCAAACTATATTTTTCAGGGGGGGGGAGGTGAGTCTTATACACTAGCAAATACAGTCTCTTCTTAAAGGATGTTCAAGAAGTTCTTTTTGTGTTTGCTTTTTTGTATACTACATATATAAATGTCAGCCACTTTTCATACCCGCCCACTTAAAGAGCAGGTTTTTTTTATTATTCTGCAATCTTAACCAGTCTGTAATCCAAGTGAGGCTATTTGCATAAGCATATATTTTAAGATCCAGCAATCCAAGGTCACCTCTTTCCTTAGAATTGATCATCAAAGTCTGTCTGATTCTTGGTTTCTTCCCGGTACAAATGAAGTTTGTCAAGTCTTTCTTCCATTCTTTGAATACTTCATCATTAATTGACAAATGTACATTTTGAAAAGGGAAATTAATTTTTGGTAACAATATCATTTTGATAGCTGAAATGCTCCCCAGAAATGAAAGCTTAAGTTTGTTCCATGTCATTAGATCATTTTTTATTTCTTTCCATTTGGGTAGATATTTTAAATAAATCTTGGTTATTTTTTGTCAACCATACTGCCAAATACTTAATCCTCTTTTCAGCTTTAAAGTTAAGTTATCTTTTCTATTTCTTCAACCTCTTCTGGTGACATATTCTTGGTTAACATTGCTGTCTCACCCTGATATATTTTAAGTCCTGTGACTTCTCCAAAATCTTTTAAGGTCTGAGTTAAAGAATTATAACCAAATCATCTGCATATGCCAATATTTTTAAATTTATGTTCTTTCATTTAACACCTTTTATACTGTCTTCATGTCTTATCTTATTAATCAAGACTTCAATAATAAAAATGAAGAGTAAAGGGGAGAGCGGGCAGCCTTATCTAGTACCTCTTCTGATTTCGTATGACTTAGTCCTTTCAGAATTGATTATTATATGAGCTTCTTGTTCCCAGTATATTGCTTTTATCCAATTCAACAAGTTATTGCCACAATCCATTTTATGTAGAATTTAGAATATACACCACCAAGAAACTTTGTCAAACACTTTCTCAGTGTCAAGGAAGATCAGACCTAATTTCTTGCTTTTTGGAATTCACAGAATTGAATCACATTCCTAAGTATTCTGATATTGTCTTTTAATTGTCAGCTGGGAAGAAAACCATCTTGGCCACTTTTGATCCCATCTACAAGGACTTTTTTCAGCCTCTCTGCTAAAATTGTTGTGAATATCTTGTAGTCTGTATTAAGCAGAGAGTTTGGTCTATAACTTTGAAATTGAGTTGTGTCTCTCCCTTCTTTAGGAATTAAGGTCACATACACTGTTTTCCATGTTTGGGGTATCTCTCCAAGTAAAAATTGATTTATAGTATCTTGTAAGAGAAGTAAGAGTTCTTGTTCAAAAGTTTTATAAAAAGTTGCCAAGAATCTGTCTGGACCAGGGGTTTTCCCTAGTTTCGTCTTCCTAATTGCCTCTGATATCTCTGTTGTCATTATAGGCTGGTTAAGATAATCGTTTTGTTGTTTTGAAAACTCTGGTAGGTTTACAGTGTTTAAGTATTCATCAGTTTTAGAAACACTTTGATGTTTATCTTTTGTATACAAATCTTGAAAATATTGATGGCAGGCCCATTTTATGTCTTCCTGTTTTTTAATTGTTTCTTCCCCAGTTCCTAATTCAGATATTATTCTTTTTACTTTTTCTCTTCTCAGCCTATGGGCAAGCCACCTGCCTGGTTTATTGGCAAGCTCAAAATGATTTAGCCTCATGTATCTTAGTTTTTTATCTATTTGTGTTTCAAGAAACAATGAGCGTTGTTTCCGTAGATTCTTAATCTCTTTCAGAATGTTCATATTATTTGGCTCTTTTTTCAATTCTTCTTCCTTTTTGTTTAAGGCACTTAAAATTTAATTTTCCTTCTCTTGGTGATTTTTCCTTAGCTAAGATTCCTGATTTATAAACGCACCTCGAACAACAGCTATAGCAGCATCTCAGATGGTGTTTTATACAGGTGCCTTTATTCATATTTTCTTGAAAATATAGATTTATTTGTTGTTTAATATTTTGTACTATTCTTTCATCTTTTAGCATGTTGTCATTGAGTCTCCAATTAAATTTAGGTTTATATCCTCTCAGAATTAGCAGAACCAGATTATGATCTGAGATAATTTGAGGGAGAATTTCTGTTTGTTTGATTGCTTTAAGAAGATCCTTTGAAGTAAAAAAACATATCAATTCTGGACCATGATCTGTGTCTTTCTGAAAAATAAGTGAAATCTGTTTCCATCCCTTTCTTATATCTCCAAGCTTCACTCAGTGTATGTTTCTGAATGTAGTTTAAGAAATTCCTTGGGAGCTTCCCCTGTGATTTCTTGATTTCTCTATCTGATTTCCTGTCCAAAATTGGGTCCAGAACTGCATTCCAATCCCCCCATCATATGTAATTCTAAATGATTTTGGTCAGCAATGATTTCAAAATGTCTGTCAAAGAACTGAGTTTGTTTTCATTCGGGGGGTAAACTTCTATCAATAAAATTTTGAGTTCTTGGTGTTTAATCTCAACTCCTAAGAAATAACCTTGTTTATCACAGAAGACTTCTTTTGGTGAGAGATGACTCTTCACATACATTACAACTCCTCTATTTTTTTTATTTTATTTTTTTTTTTGTATGCAGAAGCAAAACATTGTCCTAGTTTGGGGTTACATAAATGTCTTATATCCTGTTGTCTGACATGTGATTCTTGTAGGCATACTATGTCATGTTTTTGCTTTTCTTAGCTAATGCATTCAAACTCTGAACATTCCAACTTAATAATTTGAGGTCTATCTTAGTTGGTGTCTTCTAGCATACTTTTAGTCTCTTGTGTGATCTTAGTCTTCTGATCTACTGTACATTGATCTTTACTTCATTCTGTTCTAGTATGGTTGGTTATATCTCTTCTCCTCCTCCTCCTCATGCTCCTGCATCATCTTCTGCTTCTGCTTCTTCCTCGTCATCTCCTTCTTCTTCTGCCATGTCTCTCATTTCTTGTTGTCAGTTCTTTAAGGCTCTCTGTCTTTGGGTCTTCTTTGATACAGTTTGATCTTGTATTTCCTCTTCGTCAAATTTTCTAGATTCCTTCTGTAGAACCTCTCAGTTTTCAGCTAGAAATTCATCGGCTTGTTCTCTTGCAATTATGTTAATCTTGAATCTTAACTTCAAATTCTTGTATTTTACTGTCTAATCTTTTCACTTCTGCAGTCATCATTTCAAATTCTTCCTTTAAGGTCCGTATTTCTCTCTTCAAATCAGTTTTCATTTCTGTGTGAGTGACCTTGAGTTCCTGGGTTATCTGTGCTGTAAATCTCTTCATTTCTTGTAGCATAAATGATTCGGCAGTTTCTGTAAGTGTGAGTGTAGGTGTTGCACCTTGACTTCCTCTTGCCAAAGTGTGAATTTTGGCTTTAGTTCTAGTGACTTAATGATTTTTTAAAAGAAATTGCTATCTGCTTTCTCTTTTGATAAATTAACATTAACTCAGTTCATCTATGAATTTACCCAATTGATGAATTGATAATTAAGATGTAACAGATACAATTAAGATATGACAAATAATTAACTTACAAAAATAGATTATTAGAATCTAATTACTAAACTCAAATATCCAATTTTGTCTACTCTAGTTACTCAGATTGAGTTTCAATCTATAACAAATGTATCACACTTAATATTATAATTAATTTAAGTATATATGATTTGGTTGTTCACATACAGTTACTTCTGTACCTTTCAATATTCAATGCCTTATATACTAATATACTTCTATGGACTTCAGGATATTTAGATGAAATTGGCTTAGATATTAAATATGATATAATTATGGATATAAGTATTAAATAGATGTAAATATTCAATAGAAATTAAATAGTAGACATGAAATATTAGGAATTAAATATTAAATATCAAATAAATATTGTAAATATTAGATATACAATCAATATACACTAATTAGATTCTTAATCAAATCAGAATCAACTCCTCCAGTATTCCAAAGTTTCTATAAATCACCACAAGATGTCAGTAAAGCCCAGTTATAATATTTCCCCTTGGTTTAACACAATATATGAAGCTGTACTTATATCATTAACAGTCTTATCTGCACTCTACGCAGCTGGCTCCCTCCGTCAGCTAAAAGACCTTGAATTAATTAGCTCTTGTTTAAACCAGAGTGCTATCTTTTTGCCAGACCCACTGTGGCCTTGAAATTTGCATCAGCTAAGTGAATCTCAAAACTTTGTACTTAAAAAAGGACGATATACACACACACACACACACCTTGGCAATAATCAATACACGTCAAAATAGAAAATAGAAAAATAGTGAAAAGCAATATTACAGCCTCTAAAGCTTCAAAGACGCAGCAATCGGTAGAGTCTTGCCTGTTTCTTTTCCGGAGTGTGCTGTACTGTCAGAGCCTGTGTCCTACTGTCAGCAGCAGATTCTGTTCCCAGTTATGCCTCGTTGAGTTCATCAAAACAATCAAGGTAGTCTATTCAATGTTAGATAATGCTAGACAGTTTTGAGCAATCCTGAAAGATTTTAAATGATTAATTGATCTTGATCAGTCAGGGTTTTTTTTTTTTTTTTACCCCTTAGTCAGTTACTCATTCTTTCTCACAATTGCGACACACAGCACCAAATTATGTCTCAGATCCTGTGTCTCCATTAGATCAATAAGTCTTGGCTAGTTCAGTAAGCTTCTGATTGTCAGTCGTGAGCTTATAAAGTTATTAAGTTCCAAAATCAATCCAAAGCCCAAATAGTCAGAGTCCAGTAAAAATCAAGTCTATATAATGCTAACACAAAAATGTAGTGCTAACACCAAAATTAAACTAACCACTCCAAATAAGCACTTTAAAAAGGCATGTAAGCTCAAAAATCAAAGTCCAAAAGAGAAAAAGAACACGTATGAAGCAACAGCTTACTCAAGCAGCAAAAAAAAAGAAAAAGAAAATGTCAGAGGGGGAGCTTCCTCCTCCAAAAAAAGTAGTGATCTCAGAGTGTTTATCTAGAGTGATCTCAGAAAAATTGTTTTGAGACCAAGAAAAGAAAGGAAAAATAAGAAAGAGAAAGAAAAAAGAATCTTACTTTTAAAAAGTGCTGGCAGATGCTTTACCACTGTCTGGCTAAACTTGCTGATCTTCGCAGACTTCCCGCAGCAGTTTTGGCCACTCCTGGATTCTCCCTTGTCCTTCTGTGGCCAGATGGTTTTTTTCTATTTCTTCTCCACTTCTTCTCTTTCTTGGACACCAGGGACAAAATTGGAACCCTCTGAGCACTGATGCTCTCTTTACTGGCTAAAGAGAGTTTCCAATGGCTTCAATAGTTTCCAAAGCCAATATCAACCACTGTTTTTAATTGTCATTCACGAAATGACAACCTGTTGTGCCACCATTACTGCCAATCCAGAAGTTCATCCAAAATCTTCTGTATAGTATCTCCATCTTAAAGTTGGTCTAAATTCTTCTCTATAAATTTTAGAAGTTTGCATCTGCTGTGCAATTTTTCTTGATAACAGTTCAGCTTAAATCCACTGATAGTTATCTCTCTTAGCCACTAGAACTCAGAAGAGCCAGCTATGACTATTTAGGCAAAATTCTCAATCAAAACTCTCAATTAAATTCTCAATCACACTGGCCAGACAGGAAACAGCACTCCAGTCAAAGTTCAAACAGGGTTCATTTCCTGTTGCTTCTGCAGCAGTGATTGTGACCTTGATTTTTTTCTGCCAGAAAGGTAAACAAACTCTAGTTCTCATGGTATGCTGCTGTTATTAAGTCCATTCAAGCTTTAAAAATTAGCACTTGTTTTTAAGGAAATTCACCTATAAGAGCTGTTGTGGAGCAATTTCTAAAAGTCTGCCAGAGTAAAAGCTTGCAGATTTTTTTTTTTAAAAAAATTGTTAACTATGCAAGCTGTCCACTGGTGCCGCCTAGTCAAAACAGTTCATTAAATTATCAGGACACACAGAAGTATTACTTGTGAAGTTTAATTGTAGTTCCTATCAGTAAGGTGGTTGCTTAAGTGCTGAAGCTTATTTCAAGGATATTTAAGAAAATTGGCTTGAGTCACTTATTCCAAAAATGGCTGCTGCAGTGTGGCAGGGCACATTGCAGCAGCCATCCCCAGTCTGTGCCAATCCTCTTTAGCTCTGGAGTCCTTTCTTCAGTTTCTCAGTATCCAGATCGAGCATCTGGACTAATGGGACAATCCTCCATGTGTCCTTTGCTTGGGAGACATTCCAACCCATTGCAAAAGTGCCAAACCAGCTCCTTCCCTTGCAGCAGCACTTGCTAAAGGACAAAACCAAAAGGATCCATACCACCCCAGAAGTTCCACTTGTCTCCTCTTTAGAGCTTAATTCAAAATTATTTTCTTCTTCCTTCTCTCATGGAACTCCTCCCTTTAAATCTGTTCCATACCTCATCAGGAAGTCTTTCACCTTTTGAATCTTGTTAGGGTTAAATCTTTGCGGTCTATAATGCAACCCCTTCCAATTTCTCCCACCTGGAAGGAATCACTTATTGCTTCAGCTTGTTAGTCAAAAAGGCATACTCCCTTCTATTTTTCTGAATTTGAACATGTATGTCTTTAAAAATTATAACTTCCTTCCCATCAATTTGCATTTTATTTAAATAATGCAGTTCGAGAACTTGATCTCTCATTTGTCTTTTCACAAATTAAAACAGTCATATCTCTAGGCAAATTTGTGTCATGCCACCCTGGAATCTAGTCTGTACACTTCACCCAATTCTCAACAAAGATCTTCTCTCTATCTTTCCAGAAGATCAGTCAAGGCATCAATCATTCTTGCATATATGTCTTCATTTTGCATCTTTCAGCCAGACCATCACCCTTGCATAAAAATATACTTTTAAGTCTGGAAGGGCCAAGCCACGTCTTTCTTTTCCATCTTGTAAAATCTTCATCTTCACTCTTTTTCTCCCCCACCATAAATTTTTTTGAAATGTCTCTTTGCCATTGCTTAAAAGGTAAATCATTTAGTAGTATTGGGATAGTTTGAAAGAGGAACATTTTAGGTAAAACATTCATTTTAATTGTCGATATTCTTCCCAACAACGAAAATTTTAACTTAGACTTCAAAGTCTTGTTTAATTTCTGACCAAACTTTATCACAATTATTTTGAAATAGTTTGTTATGTGATTCAAAAATAACTCTTAGATATTTCACTTTCTTGATTATCTTGAAACCAGTATTTTCTGTTAAGGTGGATTAATGTTCTTTTGTCATATTTTAAATGATCACTACTGTTTTATCTCAATTTAACTTAAAGCCAACCATTTCTCCAAAGTTTGTAATAATATCCAAAACACCATGTGGGCCTTCTATTGAGGCTTGTAAAAAAAATTACTAAATCATCAGTAAAAGCTCTCAACTTAAATACTTGTTTTTTTTTAATTTTTATTAGAATTTAAAAAAACACAATAGATGCAAGACATAAACACAAAAATTACAGTAACACTAACAACTACCTATTATAATATCATACTAACAATAATACTAACAAACTAAGCCAATCCACTAATATAGATACGAATTAAACTATTAACTAAAACACCTAACTAAACAAACACCTAACTAAAATTGGTTCCCACCCCAGTAGTATGCAGCTAATATAATAGCACTCCTATTCATTCTAAGAGAAAGTAACATATAATTTTAAGAATATCTGTTTAAATCCAACTGTAATAACAATATAAAAATAAGTACTAATTAACATCTAACTTTAAAACTTCTATGTAATTCTAAATACAATTGTAATTAAGCTAAAAGCGTTCTATTAATATATCTGTCAATATTCTATTAATATATCATAACATACTGTAACTTATATTTCATTCTCTTTAAACAGCATATAACACCTAAAATAATATTTAAAACTTTTTTCTAATACAATATCCATGCAATATCTATTAAAATACTAGAGAAAAAGAAAAAGAAAAAAATCATCATAGATGTCTTAAATCTTCGGAATATTTTCTTTTTAAATTTTCCTTTAACAGAGGTCTCACCCAAAGTCATAAATCTAAGAAAATAAAATTCTTCCCCATCATTAGATTACCTTCAAATTTCCTGACAGCAATATAAACCAGAGTCAGAAGACCGTTTTATCTGGGACTACATATATTACAATTATTAAGCTTTCTTTTCATCATTACAAAGACCTGATTAAAAAGGCTTTGCAGCCAGACCAACATTAAACAATGTCTTGCATTTTTATAATTACAAATCCAAATTTGACCAATCATCCACTGGTCTAATTCATTAATTACATCTCTTCCACAATAAATCCATGTCCAATTTATTTAGATGTTTCCCCCAAATCTTCTTCATCCCCCAAAAAGAAATCTTTTAGTTTCATAACAGAACATTTTTTTTCAGAATCTGTCTTCTTTGCAGTCAGCTCTTGAACTTGAACTTATATCTTAGAATTTGAGGACAATATGATATCTTATCATGCTTTCTTCACACAAAGTGTATCTGGTATAATCACTTCCTGTAATATCTGGTCAGAGCTGGAATCTTGCACACCCAAGAGAGAAGTAATTTCTTGTGAGATAGCTCCATGTCCTTGTTCTTGATCAACAACCTAGTATCACCCCCATCATCCACCTCCAAAGAGGGCAACTTTGCTTTGACATTATCTAATTTCTCTTCAAGGGATGACATACCTTGTCAGAATTCTACTCAAAAATGCAAGAAATAATCTGGAATCTCATCTGGGTCATCAAAAGCATTTTTAATTTGGGTGTATGGACCCATAATTACAGTCTCGTTAATTTCTATTCCAGATCTGGGAGGAGTGCCAATATTCCCACAAACAATAGATAAAATTACCTAACAACCCAATTTTCTCATGCTGAACGAAATCAATTTATAGAGGGGAAATGAACCAATCCAAAAACAGAAGGGAAAAAACCACTGGCAGTTTTTATATTCATACAAATTCAAATTTAACCTCTTTTTAAAAAATTAGAATTCCCATCATCGTCCCATTAATGTCCAGCAGAAATAATCCGGAGTATAAACAGGTCCTTGCATAAATAGTTCAAAGGTCAGCCAGAAAAGTAATCCAAGTCTCAGTCCAAATTTTTAATCATAAAAAAAAACACAATATCCAATAATCAATCCACAATAAACCACTATAGAAATAAGTAATGAAAAATGTATTTAAAAATATAGCATATTTATTTAGGATAGATCAAAAAATATACTTAGAAAGGTAAAAGGTAAAAATGAATAAACTTCCCTTTAAAATAAGCAAAATAATCTCAATTCTACAACTCAAACTTAAACCTGCAGCATTCTTGGAATTCCTTGCTTGTTCCAAGTAATCAGAGTAAATACCTTACTTGCAAGAGATTACAGTTAATCAACAAAGTAATATCCATCCCCTGGCTTCTCCAAGGCTTGCGTACTCCGGAGTCTCAGAGCCTGTTGTATCCAGTCCGATCCCTAGCAGACAGTACACAGGCTCCAATCACAACTCTTCAGAATCTTTGAACTCTCTATGAATCAGAAAGTCCACTAGCTTGACTGGAAGCTGTCTCCTGTCAAACACAAAACCTACAGAGTCCATGGCCCTTTTTGCATGGCATTTCTGAAGCGAAAGGACCCCTTGAGCGTTGTGTAAATGTGAGGAGCCGTCCATACAATGCACTCACATTTGCGTGACGCTCAAGGGCCTGACGCAGCCCGCGCATGCATTTTTTCATTTGTGGCTCAAAGCCGAAAATGCTGCACGGTCACGCATTGCTCTGGGGCCCTGCGCGCACTTACCTGGCATGCGGAACCTTGGGAGACAGGCTGGTGACGCATCCTCTCCTCAGTGAAACCTGGGAGGTCCCAGGCTGCACTGCAAATGGAAGAGGCGGGGCTCTCACGCAACCAGGAAGCAGTTGCGGAGCCAAAGCAGGAGGGACTTGACAGCGTTCCTCCCAAGACTTCCTGCACGAACCGTGCAGCCCAGCACCGGGAAAAGGTAAGGTGAGTAAAAGGCCCATGATTCAGTGGAGCTAAGCTAAATGGCATCCACCATTACTGAGGCTGTATCAGGAACTCCCAAATACTTGTTTCTTAATTGTTATACCTTTAATGTTTTTTTCTTGTCTTTTAACTCTAGTCTAATCAAGACTTCTAGACTTAAAATAAACAAAAGTGGAGATAAAGGACAGCCTTCTCTTGTACCCTTATTATGTATCACAATGATCCATTTTATTTCCAATGAGAATAATCTGAGCCTTTTGTTTTTAGTAAATTGCAGATATCTAGTTTAAAAAGTTCTGACTACAGTTCAATGTTTAAAGTAATTCAAACATAAAAGTTCAAGAAATGTTATTGAAAACCTTTTCTTCATCTAAAAAAATTATTGCTACTTGTTTTCCATTATGAAATTCTAAATATTCCATCATAACTACTAAATATCTCATATTGTCTCTCAGTTGCCATTTGGTAAAAATCCACATTCATCTTCATGAATCCGCATATTTAATTTTTTTCAAAAAAATTTCCACTAAGATCTATGCAAAAATCTTATGGTCTGTAATTTCTTGTATCAGTTGTGTCCTGATGTTCTTTAGGTATCAAAGTTACATTTGCAGTTGACCAGCCTTCTGTCACCTTTCTTGTATCAAATGATGTAATGGTAAATATAATTGATCTTCCAGTTCTTTATAATGAAGTGCCAATAAGCCATTAGGACCTGGGTTTTGACCCTTTTCAAATGTTGTAATACTTCCTGCTATTGTTATTCTTCTGTGCAGTGCCTTTCTTTGTTCATATGATAATTTGGCAATTTTTGTATTTTCCCCAGTGGAATCTTTTGTTCTTTAGAGTGCCAAAAAAATTATGAGAAATCTTCATATTTTCATTATCTGTTATGAGCTGCATCCCATCTTTTATATGTAGAATCGTTTTCTCTCTTTCTTTCCACAATTTATAGGCTATCCAACTGCTGGACTTATTAGCAAATTCTAAATATTTATGTTATAAATATTTCATCCTTTTCTTTCCTCTATCTCATAGGCCCATCAATGCTTCTTTCTGTAAAATTTTAAATTTTTTCCATAGTAGTGTTTTTAAAGGTTTAGTTTGAAGATCCATTTCCATTTTCTTAATTTCATTCATAATTTCTTGTTGTTTCTGCCATTTTTCTTTAATAAAGAGTTTTGCTGAATAAAGAAACCTCTCCTTACTGCTTTTCCAGCATCCCAAACTACTGCAATATCTATCCCTTTATTTAAATTTGCTTCAAAATAGTTCTTGAGAGTCTCTTTTGCTTTCTTTAAGATTTGATCACTTTTAATAGATCATCATTTAATCTCCAATGAAATTGACATATTTTGCTCTTATATGACAATAACACTAGATTATGGTCTGAAAACATTTTTGGTAAAAAATTCCACGTCCTTCAGTTCATGTACTTTAGAAATAAAAAAGTTAATACTTGAAAAAGATTTATGTCACTCTGAGTAAAATAAATATTCTTTAGATGATTTGTACAGATTTGTACCATGCATCTACTAAATCCAAATTATCTATCACACTGAAGAAAGATTTCAATAATTTCCCTTCTCTTTTATTTCCTTTGGGAACGATCTATAAATCATTGGGTTAATCACTCCATTAAAGTCTCCCAAAGTAATCATTCTATCAGCTGTTAAGTATAAAATTTTACATTGTAGATTTTCAAAGAATTTAGCTTGATTTTCTATCACAGCATATAGTCCAATTACTAAAACATTTTGTCCTTGTAGTTACACCTGTATTGCAAGTAGTCTTCCTTCTAAGTCCTCAAACATCTTTTCAGATTGTAAATTAAATTACAACTCCTTGTTTTTTCTCATCTGTGGAAGATGAAAGATATTTAAAGAACCAAAATTAGGATTAGAAACCCTAAAATCCTAAAATTAGAATTCTTCCTAATTTAGAACCAAAAATTAGGATTCTTTGTAATTTAGAACCTACAAGTAGGATTCTTCAAATATTTAACATTCTTTTTTAAAAAATAGGTATTCCTTTAAACAAATCAAATCCAAGTTTTGTGTTTCCAAATAGTGTAAAATCTTTCTTCTTTTTCTTGCCAAATTGATACCTTTAACATTAAAAGATAAAAATTTCATAGCCATCTTTAATTTTCTTCATCTACTATTGTAACTGGTTTCATCTGAGTTTGGTCCATGTCTAAATCTTTTGTGGTTGGCCTGGAGATCGCGTCATTCTCACGCATCTCCTTTTCCAACTTCCTTAGAAAGTCCCCCGTCTTCAAAATGATATTTAATTTGTATCTTCCCTGACTGTACTATACTACCATACATACTACATTAGCCCATATGAAAGATATAGCACGTTGTTTAAGCCTCCCTGTCAAAAAAGGAGTATTCCCTTTGTTTTCTCTGCTTGATAAATCTTTAAACACTGTTATTCCTCTTCCAGCCATTTGCAATTCAGTCATGAAATGTCACTGTATTATTTGATCATTTGTATTCTTTTTCAGAACCAGAAAATAAATCACCACATCTCATGGTAAATTTCTTTTCTGGTTACTCTTGAATTAATTTGGTATATTTGATCCACTTCAGCTCTTATTCCCCACCCTCCACCTTACATTTAAAGAAAGTAGGCCAAAGCATTGCAGACTGGAATGTAAATACTACCATTCTCTCTTTCAGATATTCCACATAGTCTCAGACATTTCTCTTTTTCTTTCATCTAAAGAAGTGCTATTGTATCTAATTTTTTTCTCTTGTTGTTGCATTATTTTCTCCTTTGCTGCTTCTAACTTTTTAGTTTTGATTTCTGTTTCTTCTACTTTATTTTTTAGGTGTTTCATATCCATTTTTATCTGGGCTACTGATAGCTTTCTCTCTTTCAAATCTGACTTCATTTGCAAAGAGCTTTGTTGTAATTCTGTCTAGATTTCTTATTTCATTTTGTTCATTTCCTTTGTGTTAGATTTAACTTCTCAGCTGTTGCATCTCTGCTATTAGTTCTTCCGTCATCCTCTTCATTTCTAACATCAGTATTTGATTTGGGTCCATATCTTTAGTTTGATCTGCAGATGCTCTTCTTTGGGAATGTGAATCTTTTAGTGCCTGCTTTGCCATTTTAGCTGCATCTCACTTTCGTGACATCTTGATTGTAGAACCTTCAAGAGAATAAATATAAAAAAGAAAGAGAAAAGAAAGAAAAAGGAGGGAAAGGAAGAAAAGAAAGAGAAAAGGAAAGAAAAGAAAAAAGAGAGAGAGAAAAATTTAAAAGAAAGAAGAAAAACAAAAGAGGAAAGAAAAAAAGAAAAAAGAAAGGAAAAATAAGAGAGAAAAAGAAAAAATAAGAAAAAAGAAAGAAAAGATAAAAAGGAAGGGGAGAATCCACCAATAATGCAATTTCTTTTGAAAATGTAGAATTTGTGTTTAGTAATGTTCAGCAAAGGAAAGATGCATTTGTATAAGAAAGTGGCTTTAATTTCAGTTTATCCAAAAACTCTTTTGCAAGAAAATATATAGAATACAGTTTTTTTTTTAAAAAAAAAGAAATTTAGAAGTTTAAAAAGAAAATTTTAAAAAGGAAAAAAGTTTTAATTTTAAAATTAAAAAATTAAAATTGCCAAATTCCAAATTTTAGATTATAAATTTAAAAAATATCTAATTTCTTAATTCATAAAGTTCATATATTCCATATAATCTTCTTTCATTCTAAGAAAAAAAGAAGAACATTGGTTCTCAGATTACAAAAATGACAATCTCTTTACTGTTTGTGTCTACATCCTTTGATATAATGCAATTCAACTTGCTCTTTTTTTATTGAATCAGTTCTAACTCTCCTTCCACTATTTCTTGAACTACACTGGACAGTAATTTTTGCCAGTTTCCAATGTATCAAACCACCCCCTGCCAAATCCAATTGCCTCTTCCTTTAGTGGAGCTCACTAAGGGCTCAAACTGTGCAGCTTAATTCCAACCTGGAGTCATAACAATTTAATTATATTTCAACCTTTGCATGATGTCTTATGTAGCTTAGGCCTGTTGTTCAATAAATCTGTTCTAGTTTTCTCGAATCTGTTGAATTCAGCTGTATCTGTTGTAACTTTTATTTGTCCTCTGGCTGGGGAAAAGTTAGGTAATAACTAGGTAGTGAATAAGGGAGTAAAATAAGTAAAGTAAATAACTAGATGTGGGTAATTGATCAAAAATACATTTTAATCACAAAAATTAGTTTGTAGTTAAAGTCATGATCAAAACTAATGAAATAGTTATAAAATCATAAAGCATGCACAAATATTATTTTCTACCTCATTAGTAAATCTGTAATACTCAATAAATGAATTTAACTGTTAACAAATCTGAGCTTTTATTGTCTATAATCACTTAGTCTAACTAATTAATGCTATAATCACTAAAAGTCAACATGGATTTCTCAGAAATAAGTCATGCCAGACTAAACTTATCTCTTTTTATGATAGGGTTACAAGCTTGATAGATGAAGGGAATGTAGCAGACGTAGTATATCTTGACTTCAGTAAGGCCTTTGACAAAGTTCCCTGTGACACTCTTGCAAAGAAGCTAGTAAAATGCGGGCTCCACAGGGCTGCTCTTAGGTGGATTTGTAATTGGTTGACCGACCGCACCCAAAGGGTGATCACCAATGGCTGCATTTCATCCTAGAGAGAAGTGACTAATGGGGTGCCACAGAGTTCTGTCCTGGATATAGTGCTATTCAACATCTTCATCAATGACTTGGATGAAGGAGTGGGGGGCATGCTGATCAAATTTGCAGATGACACCAAATTGGGAGGGGTTGCTATTACCTCAGAGGACAGGATCAAATTTCAAAATGACCTGGACAGATTTGAGAGCTGGGCCAAAGCTAACAAAATGAATTTCAACAGAGAGAGATGTAAGGTCCTACACTTAGGCAGAAAAAATGGAACACACAAATATAGGATGGGGGACGCGTGGCAGGGTAGCAGTACATGTGAAAGGGATCTAGGAGTCTTGGTAGATCACAAGCTGAACATGAATCAGCAGTGTGATGAGGCAACCACGAAAGCCAATATGATTCTTGGTTGCATCAGTAGGAGTATGGCTTCTAGATTGAGGGAAATAATGGTACCACTCTATTCTGCAGTGGTTAAGCCTCATTTGGAATACTGTTTCCAGTTCTGGGCACCTCAATTCAAGAAGGATATCGACAAGCTGGAGCGTGTCCAGAGGAGGGCAACCAAAATGGTGAAGGGTCTGGAAGTCATACCCTATGAGGAACAGCTTAGGGAGCTACATATGTTTAGTTTGCGGAAGAGAAGGTTAAGAGGGGACATGATAGCCATGTTTAAATATTTGAAGGGATGTCATGTCGAGGAGGGAGCAGGCTTGTTTTCTGCTGCTCCAGAGACTAGGACAAGGAGCAATGGATTCAAGCTGCAGGAAAGGAGATTCCACTTGAACCTCAGGAAGAAGTTCCTGATGGTCAGAGCTGTCCAGCAGTGGAATATGCTGCCTCAGAGTGTGGTGGAGTCTCCTTCTTTGGAGGTTTCTAAGCAAAGGCTGGATGGCCATCTGTTGGGAATGCTTTGATGTGTGTTCCTGCATAGCAGGGGGTTGGACTCGATGGCCCCTGTAGTCTCTTCCAGCTCTATGATTCTATGATTCTAACTATATCACTAGTTTTTAAGAACTGTGTTATTTGCTATGCTTTGTTAATCCAATAAATTTAGCATTTTTCATTTCTTAGAATTTTTTGCTGTTTAATAAATAGATATCAGCTGCTATATTTTGGATATCTAAAAGTGAAAACTAAACATCTTATTCCAGGAACAGAAAATGAAGTACGTTTTTGAAGCAATATGCATGCATTTTTATTCCATATATATCTCACATAAAATGCTGTGTCCTCTATTACCATATCAGTGTCCTAGATGGGTAGCATTTTTCATGTTTGGCTACCTAATAGAAAAGGAGAGGAATCTAGAAGCAGTTTTATAAGTGATTGAGTTTTCTTCCAAACCTCATTCATGGCCCAGTTTCAGCTGCTTGATTCTACCTGGGAAACAAGGGTAAACTGGTATTTCAGTCATACCCAACAATGGAAGAATTTGTATTATTAAACTTTTGTAGACAAAAGAAGCACCTTTGATCAAGGATTGTCCAGAGAATATATGCTATGACTTGAATTTTTTAGCTTAACATACAGGAGAAGAGAACATTTGCAACTTAACAGATTTATTGAAAAATGGGCACTTCTGTTAAGGTATTGGCGAGAAAAAATTACTGATGAAGTATATAAAATAGTTCCCATTTTCCCTTCAAGCTTCTTTTGTTCTTTATTTAACAATAGTTCTTTTTCTAAATTACTATAATTCTGAACTTTTGTAACTGTGGTGTGAATTATTTTATTCATGTATCAAATGTTCTTGTTTCCCTCTCTGTATTTTTATTTTACTGTATAAGTAACTGTATCAGACATAGGAACATTAATAAGAAAGAGCTAGTGCATTTAGTTAATCATTAAGAAGCTTAAATTATTAAATTATCTTATTCAGTTGCATTAACATTAGGGGAAAAATTAAGTATTAAATTAAATTCAGCCTGGAAAATCCAAGTTTTGTTAGGCCCTTTAGTGCTGTTTAACTGATAAATAGTATGACTAATAACTTGATTCTAAGATTAAATGAATGCTAAAATTCCAACTTAAGTGAATCACTTTCATTAAAATGTAAATTAAATGAAGTTGCCCCTTTACATAAAAAAAATTTCCAGTGTAATTGATAACTGATTTACAAGTTCCTTGGTCAACAGAACTCACTTGAGTAGCAGCTGATTGAGTTATTTGTGGGAGGAAGATGGAGGCAGCACTGCAAGGAGCTCCACTTAAGGCTAGATAATTTTCCTTTATCTAAACCTAAACCAAAAGTTTTCCTCTTCTGCTGGAATAAATAGATAATTAAATACTCAGTGCTGTAGATAAGAAGCACTTAAGTGGCTAATTATGGGGCGAAGGAAGCGCCAGAGAGACGCGGAGGCAAACTCTCAATCAACAGCTAAACAACCCAAAATTGCTGACTTTTATAATATTCAAGCTCTTACTGCAAATCGTTTCTCAGCTTTAGTTGGAAATAAAAATGAAAGCGAGGAACGCGAGAAAGATAAGGCAGACGAACGACCTTGTGGAAATGTAAATAATATTGAAGACTTAAACAGCACTAGTAAAGAGAAAGGGGTGGAGGCTATCAAACTCCTGGATCAGTCTGACTGTTCCAATATATTACAACTTATTACCATAACAATCGAGCATATTTACAAGGAATTAAGGTTACTTAACTGTAAAATGGACTCTAGTATTAAAGAACAGGAAGAGAAGAGGCTGACGAAGCAGACTAAGGGCGAAATAGTCTTGGTTAAAGCTCCTCCTAAGGAGAATACCCTGGTATTCCATGAAATAGGAAAGTCTGCAAAATTGATGCTTATCCCACTAAAGTTTGTCTGGCAGTATATAACTACAGAGGAATTGTCCCTGCCCGGAACACTGTACAGCTTGCTAAGAGGCATTTGCAAGCTTTGTTAAAGGTAGAAGTGAAACAATTAGATCTTCATACAGTGGAATGCTGACCTATGGCAGTGGCCAAGCAAGAGTTATATTAAGTTTTTACTCAGATTGTATACCTATAAGGCTTCTGCGCTTGAGAGCCAAACTAGCTACCAAAGGTATTTTTCCAAGTCGTATGTTCCACAATGATGCTATACTACCTCTAGTTTCAAGAGTAAAACAGCTGCAGCTGAACTCAGGAACTTTAAAGGGGCACGCTACTGAAATACAAAATCAGACTATGGAACATAAACATAAGGACAATTCTTTAGCTTTCTCTGTGCTAGAGCAACAGGTAACTCCTAAAAGTCTGGATCTGCTGTTGAATTGCAATTTGTCTCTGAGTAAAAGAAGCCAGTCTGAGATTTCTCAGTTTATACAGGGTTTAAACGACTCTCTGGACAAAGATGTTTTTTCTAACTTAGCCCCATTGTCATCTAAAGAGATTATCCCTATGGAAGGAGCCCCCCAGATAACATGTCAAGCGTTGAGCGTCGAGTGTCCCCGCGAAATAGAGCTGGATCCATATCTTGTTAGAGTCCTACCTTACGAACTATATAATGAGGCGGTAGGGAAAACATGGGCCCAGGAGTTGGCTGAGTTAGCCCAAAGAACAGACCCAACCCCTGCGAAGGCTCTGAATAGGTGTGGCCCTATATTGGGTAGAACAGAGTCTAGACAAAGTAGCAGTTTGGAGAATAATGGTTGCATTTGTTTTGATCACTTGGGCCAATTGAACGGAATCACATTAGACTGACTAAGAGAGTGTACTGGGCCCGAGAGTAACATTCGTTTTTTGACCTGGAATATAGCAGGGTGGAGAAACAGAGCTGCCAGTGGCAACTTGATTGATTTCTTGACTAAATTTCATATAATAGCACTTCAAGAAACGTGGCTCACAAAGGCAGATGAGCAGGTAAATCTACCAGGATTTAAATCCTGGTCTAGAACAGCGAGAAAAGATAAAAATAAAGGGAGGGCTTCTGGGGGCTTAAGTATACTAGTGAATGAGGCCTTGGGTTGGCAGAGTGAGGAGTTAACCCTGGATTCAGCTCCGCATCATATATTAGGGGTAAAACTACGGTTTAAATCAATGCATATAATATGTTTGAATGTATACCTGGCCCCAATTATTTTCCCTTCTTTTACTGGTGACTTGTGGGATGGTCTGGAAAATTTGATTTTAGAATTAAATTTAAAATATCCTAGGCCCATTAAAATTCTGCTGGGGGATTTCAATGCCAGAGTGGGGTCTTCTTTTCAGGAGTTTGTTCATAAGGAGGTCATTCCAGCACATTACCTTCAAAACGAGACATCATGGCATTCTCGAGATTTGATAAGGAACCAAGCAGGTTCCTGATTTCTTTCCCTAGTGTATAATTCTAATCTTCAGATATTGGGTGGCAGAACAGACAGCTCTGTTTATCCATTTACATTCCACCCCAGAGCTTCCAGCAGTGTTTTGGACTATATCTGTGTCTCCTCTGAAAATACTGGATTATTCTCAGACATTAAAGTGTATGTGAGGGAGGACAGTGATCACCAACCTGTTACTGTTACTTTTCAAGGTTATTCAGACTTCAGACCTAGTAGCCCTGGGGTAGAAAACCTGTTGGCTAATCTGGAAGTTGATCATGATAGGAGGCTCAAATGGAACAAAGTTGATACCAAGTTAATTGCCAAGTTTTTGACTTCTGTGCAGAATATGCCAGACTATAGAACTATAATGTTAGGCAGTGTGGATGGAGATGAACCCCTTCTTGGTTTTACTAATCTCTGTTCCGTATTAGGGAAGTTTCTAATTCCCCACACAGCAGTCCCCAGATTACAAGATCTACCTGGTTCGATTATGATTGTATTAGGACCAGGAAACGTTTAAGATCTGTTATGAATCAGACCCAATACCACCCTTCTTTAACTAATCACTCAAGGATGCTAACTTTTAGACGTGACTATAAGAAGCTTTTGTCACTAAAGAAGGCTAATTATACAGCTAGGGTATGGGCGGTTCTGGAATTATCTGCCATGGGACCAAATTCAGCCTTCTTTTGGAATACAGTAAACGGGCTGTTGAAAGGACGAAGATTTTCTTCAGATGTCCCCATCCCAGCCTTAGTTTGGGAGGATTTTTTTTCAAGACTTTTCCAAGATCCCAATCAAGGACTTACAGACAATTTAACAAATGATCACTTACTCTTAGCAGAGCTCCCCCAGTGGTCTCCAGTCACAGTGGCAGAAACTACAAAAATTATACAGTCCCTGAAATCAAACAAAGCACGAGGTGAAGATTTACTTCCTCCAGAAATGTTTAAGACATATGTGGATTGGTGGGCGCCTATCCTGGCCGGTCTGTTCACCTTTATTGATAACACAGGCCATTTTCCATCTGGATGGAAACTTTCCATCATTGTGCCTATATATAAAAAAGGTGACAAAGGAGACCCTAAAAACTACAGACCTATAAGCCTTATCGACATTGTGGCCAAAATGTATACAAAACATCTGTTAGGCAAAATTGAGGATTGGATTGCCAGTAAAAACTTGTTAGTGGAAGAACAAGCAGGTTTTAGATCAGGAAGATCCACTATGGACAATTGTTTTATTTTACACCATCTTATAACAAAGTATATGTCCGAGGGAAAACAACTCTTCACAGCATTCATAGATCTTAGAGCAGCGTTTGACACAATTAACAGGGATATTCTTTGGAGCAAATTGGCAGATTTGAATATAGAGCCAAGACTCCTTTATTTGCTCAAGGCCCTCCATACAGATACTTGTCTTAAAGTGCGTATTGGAGCCAATGGTGCGCTGACTAAGAAAGTTAATGTGTATAAAGGAGTTAGACAGGGATGTATGTTAGCTCCAACTTTATTTAACTTATACGTTAATGACATCCCAGGCTTCCTATCTTCAACAACGGCTCATACACCCAAGATAGGCAACACATTCCTTAATGTCCTCCTCTATGCTGATGATATGGTTCTGATCGCCCGCTTGCAGGTTGGTTTGAGACGGCTTTTACAGAACCGAGCTAATTACTGTTCCCATAATGATTTAGCCATTAACAAAGATAAATCTAAGGTGGTGGTGTTTGGGAAAAGGTCCAAAAAATATAACTGGTTCCTGGAAGGAGTTCCGATTGAACAAATCAGCTCTTATTTATACGTAGGGTTGTCCTTTTCAAATACAGGGAAATGGACAAATCACCTTAGAAGAAATAAACAGAGAGCTATGGCCAACTCTAATATACTCTATAAATTGATAAACTATAACCACCCCTCCAGTATATCCCCTATTCTAAAAGTTTATAAGGCTAAAATCATGCCTATTCTGTCCTACGGGGCAGAATTGTGGGGTCAAATGAAAGTACCCCTTTTGGAGCAGGCTCAGAGCTGCTTCTTAAGGAGGATACTAGGAACAGATAAGAACACTCTGGCACAAGCAGTGAGAGCAGAACTAGGGGCATATTCTATTCAGTACCAGGTTTTGATAAAAGTTTTTAACTATTGGCTAGGGATTCTTAAAATGGACTCAGGGAGACTCCCTAAACTTTGCTTAGATGAACAGTTAGATCTCCAACGTTCAAATTTTTGGATATGCCAGCTGTTTCAATTAATGCACCAGCTAGGCTTTTCCCCGTCTTATTTACTAACTTGTGGACACTCAGCACAGGAAATATTAAAACAAAGAATTTTGGACGTCAGTGCCCAAACAGATATAGCTCTGCTGGCCGGTTCTAAGTCTCTAAATCGGTTAGCTAAAAATAAAACTATATTTGGTCTAGAAAAGTATCTTAGGCTGAACCTAACACAGAGACAGAGAATAGCTTTCACCAGAGCTAGATTTGAACAACTTAATTCTATGGTAAGAATAGGACAGTTTCAAAAAATTCCATACCACGAAAGAACAGGTATCTGTGGTGCATCAGCCATAGAGGATATTGTACATATCTTGTTTGATTGTTGTATATATACCAAGGTGAGATCTCAATATTTACAACCACTTCTGGTCAGAACGACCAATTGGGATCCAACTGTCAAATTTTCCTATTTTCTTTCCGGAGAGAATTTACATTCAGTCCGCCGGATTGCAAAATTTGTTACGAAAGCTGCTTACCTGAGACATCTTTTTAATCACACAAAATGGGGTCCCCTATCATGGCGATAAGCTTATTTAAATGTTATGATTGAATTTTTATTCTTGTTATTTTATCTTTCTTTTTTACCATGTATTTTACTTCCTATATCAAATCCACTACTTATTAAGTTTATATGTTTTAATTATTTTAGCTAATTTTATATGAGTTGAGTTTATTTGTGTATGTAATTTCTGTATTTGTATTTCGTACTATGTATCATGTATTTTATTGTTGATATGGTCAGTCGACTAATCAATAAATGCTGATGATGATGATGAAGAGATTTGCAAAATATATACAAGTTTCTTCCTATGCATGTATACCTCATAGGTTTGTTTTTATATCAAAAAGGCAGCGATCTCTGAGCAATTAAAAAATAAAATAAACCCACCAGACAGGCCCATTCGTCTAAACCCCCCTGGAAAAGTTATTTGGATCCCATCTACTGTAAGTGTATGTATGTGCACCTATGCAGACACTGGGAAGTTGTAAATATTAGCAGATTCCTCATGTACACCCAGTAAAACCATTGCATTTGAACAAATGGGTTTATATCCTTGAAACCTCATGCTGAAATAAAAAACAGTTCATTCAAAATATGCTGCCACATGTATTTTCCTTGTCCCCCTCCCTTCCCTCTTTTTATGATCTTTTTCATATACCTGTTTAGGAAAGGTTGTGTAATGTACTTCTAAGCTTTCTTATGTTAGTTCTGCAATTTTTTTCACTTAATTTAACCTTGTTGCTAATAGTTATGGAAAATGTTGGTAAACTAATAAGAAACCATTTTTAATGGTGCTGGGTGTAAATAATATTTTCCATTTCTACTGAAAATGTTCTGCTTAAGAAAGTTACTGTTTTTTTTATACATTAAACATTGATGAAAGATGAATATTTCACCATAATACAAGTGAAAAGGTGAGCTTATTGGTTAATTCTTCTTTGATGTTTTCTGTGTTTAAGGCCTGTTCATAAAAAAAATGAACCTGTTAACTTCAGCAAACTGATAAGCAGTGGTTATGGAGATGAATGGCTTCAGCAACGTGATGAATGGGAGAAAAAGAATTCCCAGCCTAATGGTAAAGTACTGCAATTCCTTTGTTTAAAAAGCAAGCAAAGCTAGTTATTGGAAATTAGCAGAAAAACTAGACTATGCAAATCTCTTTTAAAACCATGAAATCTCTCAGTACATTATCTGTGGAAACTGAACTTCAGTAAATTTTCTCTGGGGTTGCGTCTCTTGTTCAGTTATAGAAGACATACCTATAGTCATTCTAACGTTGGGTTGATTAATGTCTAGGAATCAGGGAGCTGTGTAAATATATAAACCAAACCCATTGGGGACCATTCCCCTATTTAAGTTCTCTACCTCAGCATAAAAACAGGGCATTTGGAAAGTAAGTCTGAGAGCTAGCAGTAGCAGTTCTTGTCCTGTGCCACCAGTTTCTCTGGTGATAATGATGACAAGGAACCCTTATGGAGGGCAAAATAAGGGTGCATGTAGCCTGTGGGTTTTGTGTTGCCTATGTCTGTTCTAAAATATTATCCATCTGAAATACTATATCTTAATTCACATTTTGCATCTCAATAGAATATTCCGTAAGCAAATCATATTAATTAGAGTTAATCTTGCTTCCAGAGAAGTATGCATTTATTTCTTGCTGGTATTATGATAGTACACAAACAAAATCATAACCAGTATTTGCCACTGATTCCTATAACACATGCCTCATGTAAATATCCTTTATTTTGTGGTGTAATATCATTGTTTTTGGATGACAGTTTATTGGACATGACATTTTGATGATGAGTAGTACTCAAATGTCTTTCAAAAAAGTTTTTATTGCAAGGATTTATCCTCTAATAAAAGAATATTCTCTTGTTCTGGATATTCTCACATTTCTCTTTAAATGTGAGATCATGGCAAGACCATTAGTGCTATGTAAATTGAATCTTTAACATCAGGGTGGGAAACCTATGGCCCTCCAGAAGTTATTGTTTTTCATTTCCCGTTATCTCTGATCATGCTGGCTGGGGACAACGGGAAATGGAGTCCAGTGAATTCATATTGAATAAATAATTTCTTCTTCATAGTTTGTTGCAGATTCTTTTCTTCAAGTGAGTACTAGAATAAAATAGAAAAGAGACAGAAAGCTAGAAAAAATACATTCTCATACAAATGAAAACCTGGATCTCAATCTGTACTTGAAATAGGTGCCCACTTTAAGAAGCCAGTTTTCCACCTCAGAATATTATATCACTTATGTCTCATCATTAACAGCCCATTTCTGCCTTAACAGAAACAGTTCCTTTCCAAGTTCCTATTGCCAAGAACTGCTACTTTGTGTTGCTGAAGAAAGTACACGTATAATTTCCATGATGTTTATTGGAAACACAAAACGCTAGTCAAACAAATGTTTCTGGAGTTAATACTTTGCATCAGCCACTTTGTTATATAGCAGGCCTGCAGAATTTGGCAGTAGTTAAGGGCTGAAATTAAATAGGCTACACTTCTTCAGGCCTAAGATAGTTTTTTAAGCACCTGACTTTCCAAGTAAAGTCATACTAATGGTATAATAATGTTTTTATTTGCAAAATAGTTTAATCATTAATTTTACTATAATTATTAATTAACAATTAATTAATTAATGATTAAACTATTTTTCAAATAAAATAAACCATATAAAAAAGGGAAATTTCAATTATAACACTTATTACTTAAGAAACAAAATACTACTTTGGTAAGTTTGAATATATTTTTAAGGTTTTCTTACAGATCGAGCCTTAAAAGGAGTGGAGCTACTCAATGTTGCATGACAAATACAGTATATTATTTGTGGACATATTAGTAACAGCAGTAGACAAAAAACTGGGTCATCTCTAAGCCAAAAATAAAATAAGAAATACATATATAAAAAATAGCTCAAATAAGCTGTAAATGCAAAATATTTATATACCATGCAAAGGTGTATTTTTTAGGGTTACCAGTGCTGAATGTCAACAAAAAATAAAGCCTACTCTGATATAACAGTTCCTCTGCACTGTTACCCTGAAAATTGGGGGTATCTTGAGGACACCCAAACCAGGATTCAAAAATTAAGGGAATTAGCAGCGCTACCCAGCAAAACTTGCGAGAGGTCAGGGCAAGGGATCTTCAACCCTATGTCTACGGGGTCAGAACCACGCAAGAGTCAGAGGAACAATCTAAAATGGTTTTTATTGAAAAACTAAGGGAGAGGGTCACATACACACGTTATCAAATATTCCTGCAATCTTACAAGGGCTACAGAAATAAAGTTGGAAATAAGCAACCAGTTGGGAGAGAAGGCATACAGACAGTCTAGGCTTCCTGGGAGAAGAAGAAGATTAGAGAAGGCTTGGTGTAGAGTACCAAGGGGAGGCTGGATCCTGGGCTGGACAGCTAGCAGCAATGGGGTCTCGCGGAGGATCAGGTACGTGAGTCGTGATTGGCTCTCAGCAGCGTCTGAGAGGCTTGGATGGGAGGCTTCAGTAGCAGCGAAACGGGCCCTTCTGTCCGGTCTAGGAGGCTCTCCAAAAAGGCTCCAAAACTGGGGAATATTTGTAGCCAATTTCTGTCCTCATCCTGTGCATCGGCTAGCAAAGTGGCGTTAATGGGCAATAATTGCGGAATATAATGTTAAGCAAATATCACAACTCCTCCTCGGTATTGTTTCTTACTGGGAAGCCCAGGTGCATGATAGGTTTAAAATTCCAAATTGATAGGCTTTGATTGTCTCAACGTAGCTTGGGGCTGTGACAGTGTCAATGTCTCACTGTATTAATCAAGGAGCGAGTCTATTGTGGCTGCCTAGAGATACATGACTCGGAACAATAGGTCGTCATCTGTGTTCCCATACAGTAGAGAGGGGCAGTATTGTTTTTAGGAATTTCTAATTCAAAACCAATTTTTAACTGAAACTGACCTTTGCTAACCAATAGCCAAGTTGGGGGAGCCAAGCCCATTCTAGGGGTCCTCTCTTAGGATTACTTTGGGGTGTAACAATCCCCCCCTTAAAATGGGATCCTGAGGAATGAAGGATACAATTTTAAACCAAAATCTTTAGGATCAAATGGACGCTAGACTTACCCGACTCGCTTGACGCTGCCTGCGATGGAGTGGGAAGGAACTGACAGGTGGATGAAGTATCAGAAAGAATAGCAAAAGGGTTTTAGAGTATTCCTATCAGTTGCAATTCTAAAGGATTCCTTCTACACATTTAAAAGCAAAAGTGTGCCTGCCAATGAGGTGTCAAATGAATTGTGGAATGGTTTCAACAAATGGGAGCAATACACAAAAAAACAACAAAGGGTACAAAGTTTCATTGTTTGCAGACTAGCTAACACGTTTTTGCTAACTATGAGCTGGTTGCAATCTTGCAAGCTTTGCACCATGGAACAGTCCATTTGGAGCTTCACAGGGACCTGGTACTCCAAAATAGCAAAAGTCCCTTTCAACGGTGGCACTGTGGCAAAAGTCTTTTATCTCAGTTGGGAAGTGGCAAAATTACCCCCCCCCCCCAGGTTCCAAAGTCACTGGAGAGGATGCGGGCATCTCCTTGGGCAGGCTCCCTACTGGAGCGGCGATTATCTTCTCCACTACCACCCCTGGTCTGCGGGGGTGATGGTCCCGTCTGGAGGATCTTCCCAGTCCTCCGTGGCAGTTGACCTATAACTATTTGGCAACAAAACTGACAACAGGGTTATCCAATAAACACAGAAAATGCAAATTACTATCTCGGTGCCTGATGAGAGTTCGAGTGGAACTATTAAAATATTTTCTTAAAACCTATGAACCAGAACTGGGCAGGAGGTGCAGCATGGTACCTAGAGTGCAGGAAAAATACAGTTGAAGTAGGGTCACTATGACTTAAAGTTATGGGTGAGAGGGAGTATAAATAGCTATTGGGAACAGAGCTATCTTGGCCTCGGGAAGGCCTATTCTGACCGTGAGGTGGGCGATTCAGAACCTGCACCACTCCACCGTCCCCAGGAGGCCATCAGATATCCAAAGCCATTCCAGGACAAGGCCTGGTCTCCAGTTAGCCGGTAAACAGCCAAAGTCACCCCAGACTGAAGGTTTGGCTCCCAGGCCTGATGATGTAGCCGAGGGTATGGGTGCTACTGGGAGGTGATGGCCGTCTGGTATAGGTTCTGACTATACAACATCCTACCTCAAAAGCTGGATTCCTGCTGGCAGACCAAAAGCTCGGTCGCCCGAATAGGCTTTTGCAAAAGTTAAACACCACGAACATTTTACTTACACTAGGAAACAACTATATACAAATTATGGACCCCAAATTTTCCAATTTTTAGTACAAACGGCCAGCTTGCAATAGGAAAATTTGCTTCTTGACCCATAGGGCAAGACCAACTAGGCAAATTGCTAAAATGATTTGAAAAACCACCAATTAAAGGTGGTAATTTACTGAAATGGGGAAGTCAGAGGGGTCGCCACTTTTCCTCTGTCCCGGTCCAACAACGTACTTTTACCCGTTGTCGAACACATCATAGATAGAGACAAATGTTTCCGACAAATCAATGACAGGCAATTCCCGGTAATTCACTGAAATTTGAGGGGTTAGGGGACATACATTAGATTTTTGAGTGCCTGGATCTTCCGACTCCGGGACTACAATGGAGGCGGGATCAACAGGCTGGCCCTTCCATTCCTTTAGCTGCGAAATGTGGAAAAATTTGAACAGGTTTCCCTTTTTACGAGGGATCTGACTTGGTGTACAGCAGGGGAAATTTTCTTTTCTATGGGCACAGGTCCTACCCATTTAGCGGCTAGAGCATGCTTATCTTTGTAAAAGTTTCTGTGGAGGACTAGCTGGCCCTCGTCCCGCTGACAGGGCGATTTACCCAACCTAGTCTCCGATCCATTTTCTGAAGGTTTTTGGCCAGCTGGGCAACCACTTGTCTATGAATGATGCCAATGTTTTGAATGAGGCTTTTCACCCATTTGTAATTTAAAACTACCAGCTCCAGATCAGACGGAAGGCTGGTATCAAGCCAGAACACTTCCGGTAGCATCATCTTCCTGCCTGTCATTACCATATGGGGTGTAAATCCATGCGAAGCTACAGTGCCTCTAAAGGCCATCAGAATTATGGGGAGCTTGGTGTCCCAATCCTTCCCAGAAGCGCTCACTACTTTCCTTAGGGCATCTTTGAGAGACTGGTTAGCTCTCTCCACAAGGCCCGAACTTTGTGGATGATGGGGAATGTGAAAACACTGGCATATGCCAAGTGCTTTGCACAATTCCTGCATGACCTGTCCAGTGAAGTGGGGGCCCATGTTGCAATCGAGGTCACGGGACACTCCCCACCGACTCCAAACATTGTTAAACAACAACCTTGCAGTGGTGGCTGCTGTGTTGTTCCTACAGGGAATGCCTTGATCCATTTCCTGAATGGATCGACTACAACGAGGTAGTACTTATTACCACGGGGCGTGGGCGGCAATGGGCTGATAAAATCAATTTGAATTTGGGACCAAGGTCTCTCTATTCTTTGGTGCTGGATTGGCGCTTTGGGTCCTGAGCAGTCTGCATTTACAATGGCACAGGACAAACAGTTGTCCACCCACTGGCGCACTTCCTCCTTCATTGTGGCCCACCAACCTGTCTCTTTAACCCTTTCGAGCATGGCATCGCATCCACGATGTCCTTGCTCATGTATAAATTTAATTAAGTCACCCCGGATGTCTTTCGGGACTATCCAGTGGTGTTGTCCCTCACTGTCCATGGCCCAAAACACACCATCCCGTTCCTTGATTGCAAACTTCCCTTTTGACTTTGTGCCCTGCCTGGCTAAGTCTAAGATTTCAGTGTCTCCTTTCTGCAGAGTAGCGAAATCAAAGATGGAGGGAATCATTGTTTTTTTGGGGTTCACATTTATGGGGGCGATGGGCACACCATCGTCCTTTAAAGCAGCTTCTCTGGCAGGCGCGTCCGTGCGATTATTCCACATACACGTGTCAGAGGCATTCTTTTGATGGCCCTTTACATGTGAGGATCCAAGTGCGGGCGGTACGCTCGTGGATCTACGCAGCAACTCTGACCATTTCTCCTTGTGAGCAATGGGCTTGCCATCTGATGTTTTTAATTCATTTTCTAGCCAGAAGGGAAGCCACACGGTGGCTGCCTTGGCAGTCCAGTCTGAATCAGTAAAAATTGCAAGGGGTTTGTCCAGGGGCTTGTGCTCCAGGATGGCACAAAGGGCTTCGACTTCGGCTGCCTGACTGGAATGTGGACGAGCCTCTCCCTGTAGGGTGAAGGAATCGGTTACCCGAATGGCACCGAACCCTGTCCTGGGGCTACCATCCACATGAAGGGAGGACCCATCGCAGAACCAGCAAGTGAAGTTTTGCAACTGAGCCTCTTCCAGAGAGATTCCCCATTTTACGGGCCAGTCTAAAGTTTTTATCGGAGGGAGAGGGCACTCGTGAGTGGCTCCAGTCACAACAAGCCCATATGGGGCAGGAGCCTCCTGTGGCATCTTTTGAAAATCCACCCCATGTTTTACCAAAACCAAGGTCCATTTAGCAATTCTGGCATTGGTGACCTGACCATTTTGAACTTCCTGACAGAATGTATTTGAGAGGGGTGTGGGGAGTTTGCAGTACAACCCAGGCACCTCCAATTATGAACTCCGAGTGGGTCAAGGCCCACACAAGAGTCAGGCAAGTCTTTTCGCAGGGGGTCATTTTTATTTCAGGAGGAGACAAACTGTGGGAGGCATAGGCAATGATCCTTTGCACTCCGTGAGAGGGTTGAGACAGTGTAGCTCTCATGCTCCGATCGGAGACGGCCAACTGAATTAAGAAAGGTTTGGTCATGTCAGGATGTGCCAGCGCGGGTGCTTTCATCAGATCTTCTTTTAATTGCGCGAATGCCTCCTGCTGTGCAGTGCCCCACTCCCAAAGTGCGTTCTTCAAGAGAGCATACAATGGCTTCGCCTTTGCTGCAAAAGACTCAGTGAAGTCTCTTGAAAAGTTAAACGTACCCAAGAGGGAACAAAGGGAATGCACATCCGTGGGCACTGGCAATTTAGCTATGACCTCGACTCTTTGCGAATCCGGGGTCCGACCTTCAGCACCAAGGTACGATCCCAGGTATTTAACTTCTGTGGACACTAGCTGGGCTTTTTCCCTATTAGCCTTGAAACCCGTGTTCCTAATTATGTCCAGGACATCCCTAGTTATTTCCTTGGTTTTTTCCTCTGATTCAGAATGAATCAGAATGTTGTCCACGTATGAGATAACGTGGAGCCTTAAGGCTGGCTGCAGCCTGTCCCACATTTTAAGTACTTGAGCATGGCAGATGCTGGGACTTGAGTGGAACCCCTGTGGAGTTCGCTTAAATACAAATTGGTGGCCTCGAAACCTGAAAGAAAATTTATACCAGCATGCCTCGTGCAACGGTATTGAGTGGAAAGCGTTAGCCAAATCCACCACGCTATAATACCGGGCACCGGTGGCAATTGCTGACAGAATCTCATTGTATTTTGCCACAACTGGGGCGACTGGGGGTGTGGTGGAATTAAGGGCTCTAAAATCCACAATCATCCTCCATGTTTTTCCATCTGCTTTGAGGACAGGCCATGGGGGGCATTGCAGATGGACTGCACTGGGGTGATTATATCCCATTCTATGAGCCCTTCAATGGTTCCCCCTATGCCTTCCTCTGCCTCAGCCGGGTATTTATATTGTCGTTGAGGCGGGGGCTCTTTACCCTTGATTAGGACGCATGCAACCAATTTCCACTGCAGATATGTATACAAGTAGATAAATTTTCCATAATCCCAATGTTAAAAGTCAGTGCAAGCCATAGAATCTTAAAGGGAGAAGATACTGAAGTATTAATTCAGAAGTATTAATTCCTCTGTCAGGAAGTATGAATCAGTTTAAAATTTACAGTTAACACTTCTCCATCTACCATAGAAAGTTTTCTCTATAAAGAAAAATTCATATTTATTGCCTGTGTTATAATGAGAATATCATTTTTTCTCATCTCTTCTTATTGCAGATTCAGAGAAGTCCCAGCCAGAATCAACACAAACAGACAATGAGTAAAAGCTGATACTTCGCGGAATTGCCACACATTCTGTTGCTATTTCAAAACAGCATAGCATGCAATATGTCTTACGAAGCAAGCTTCAGTAGTTAAATTTTAATATGTTATTATGCAACTCTATACATTTTTAAAGAATGGGCCACATTCATCTTTATTTGTTCAGTAAGCAACTGACATGAATTTGGCCCAGTAATCTGTATCAACAAGCTTTTGAAGTCCAGATGTTTGCTTCTAATGTTACATTCCTTAGTCTTTATCTTCAATTTCTCTCTCTTTCTGTTGCCATTTATCACTACTAGCAAGATTTCATAACAGCCTAGTTTTTAAGAGCTATTTCAGGCTATTTCAGCTATTTCAGGCAGTTTAGATTTGTAGTGTCCCTGAAGCTACAGGACCCAGTTAATACATTCTGTGCTACATCACTGTGAAAACTGTGAGAGTAGTTTGAGTAACAAGATTTGATGAATCATTATTTTTATGTTTCCAAGTGTTCAATGGGTAAGTAAAAGCATTCTAGTAATGTTATTTTGAATTTCAAATATGTATTGACACTGAAATTATTATTATTATTCAGAATGTCAGGTTGTATTGATAGCTTTCAGCATCATTCTTATTTTCTTCTAATTTACACCTCACATCATATAAACTTTCTTTCTACTTGAATAAACATTATTAGAAAATAAGAAATTGTCCCTTAATTTTTAATAATCATTTGACCATTGCAATTTACACTAAGAAGCGTCAGATAAAATTATGAGAATGTAAGATTTACTCACAGTTTAAATTTCATTTAAGATGAGCAAGATATCAAAAAATACAAATGAATTTGTAGACAACAAAATGTAACTTTCCTTGCATGAAAATCAAACTCAGCAATGCCTCTTGTAATATATATTTTAGTTAGTGCTCTTAGACTATGTATGTAAGCAAAAGGAATTTTCATCTGTGTAAAACTGCTGTATTTTTAAAAAGTTTATCAAAGGGCTTAACTTGTTTAGAAAAGTAATTGGAGCAAATCATAACATCTTTGCACCTGGTATCAACAAGGGCAATTTTACCTTTTCTTCTCACCAACAAGAAAAACACCACACTAACAATCCAGTTTAATCAAAATATGTGACATAGTACAAGAATCAGGAAACCAATGGACAGAGTGAGATGCCTACATGATTCCAAGGTGGTACAAACCATCAGGCTTGGAGCCAGAGTTTAAATACCCTTTTTCTGCCCTGAAGGGGAAAGTGTTAATTGGGAGAGTAAAAAAAGGGGTCCAGAATTGACTAATGGGCTTAACTTCAGGTGACAACTGATTGGAATCTCTTAGTAGCCTCTTAATGTCTCAGCAGGTGAGGGGACAAAGGAAAGTTTTCTTGGGAATACAGGAAGCAGCACAAATACACAAAGGAAGAGACTCTACCATACTCCAAGGCAGCATATTCCACTGTCGAACAGGTCTGACCATCAGGAAGTTCTTCCTGAGGTTCAGGTGGAATCTCTTTTCCACTAGTTTGAATCCATTGCTCCTTGTCTTAGTTTCTGGAGCAGTGGAAAACAAGCCCGTTCCCTCTTCGATGTGACATCCTTTCAAATATTTAAACATGGCTATCATGTCCCCTCTTAACCTTCTCTTCTGCAGACTAAACATAATCAGCTCCCTAAGCCGCTTCTCTAGGGCATGACTTCCAGAACCTTCACCATTTTGGTCACCCTCCTCTGCACACATTCTAGCTTGTCAATATCCTTCTTGAAATGAGTTGCCCAGAACTGGACACAGTGTTCCAGATGAGGTCTGACCAAAGCAGAATAGAGTGGTACTATTATCTCCCTTGATCTGGACACTATACTCCTATTGATGCAATCAAGAATTCTGTTGGCTTTCTTGTCTGCTGCATCACACTACTGACTCATGTTCAGCTTGTGGTCTACTAAAACTCCTGGATCCCAGGGAGAAAGCCACTTCCAGGGAGAAAGCCACTCTGATCCTCGTACACCCATTCCTTTAATGTTTTCTTTAGTCTTTCTGCTAGAACCATAGCAAATATTTTATAATCAGTGTTTCACAGTGCAATTTGTCTATAATTTTTAGTGTCCAGATGGTCTTTTCCTTCTTCAGGAATCAAACTGATCAGAGCCTTGCCCCAGGAAGCCGGGCGATTCCCATAATCAGTTTCATTCAAAACTTTTTGCAAAGGTCCTACAAGTTGATCCTGAAAGATTTTATAATATTGTGTTGTAAAACCATCTGGGCCTGAAGCTTTACCTACCTTAAGTTTCTGAATTACATTTAGAATTTCCATTCTTGTAATTGGCTTGTTTAATTCTAACCTCTGATCTTCATTGATTTGTGGTACTGTTGTTTCTTCCAAATATTTCTTCATGTTTTTATGCAAATCTGTATGATCCTGATTATCAAAAAGTTTCTGGAAATATCTATGAAACACTGATTTGATTTTATCTTGGTGTCGATATACTTCTTTTCCTTTTTTAATTTCCAAAATTAGTCTTTTCTCTCTTTCTTTTTTGAGCCTGTAGGCTAGCCATTTTCCTGCCTTATTGGAGTGTTCATAATATTTTTGTTTTACATATTTTAATTTCTTTTCCAATTCCATTGTATTTTGAATTGTTATTTGTTTTTGTAATGCTTTCACTTCACACTTAATCTTTCCATTTTTGGGGTCTTTTTTGAGCTCATCTTCTTTTTTCTTGAGTTCTTCCATAGTTTTTTATTGACTTTCTTTCCTTTTCTTCTTTTTGTAAATCTCTTGTTCTATAAAGATTCCCCTTATCACCGCTTTTCCTGCGTCCCAAACTATACTTTCTAACAATCCTTTTCCTGAATTTTCCCTAAAATATTGATTTAATTCTGTTCTTACTTTGGGCATGACTTTTTCATCTCTTAATAGCTCCTCTTTTAATATCCAATGGTAATCTATCATTCTTTCCTTGGTTATCATCATCACCGGACTATGATCTGAATATATCATTGGTAGGACTTCATCTTTTCAATATTTTTAGCCAGAGTTTTAGATGCTAATATCATGTCTATTCTGGACCATGATTTATGAACTTCAGAATAATACGTAAATTCTTTTGAATTTCCATATAGATGTCACCATACATCTAACAAAGATAGATTTTCCACAAGGTAAAAAAATGATTTTGGTAATTTCTGTTGCAATGATTTAGTTTATCTGATTTTCTGTCAATATTGGGGTTTATGACCCCATTCCAATCTCCCATTATTACGATTTCTTGATAATCATGAACACCCATTACCTTTTGTAATTTATCAAAATAACAAGTTTTATTCTGTTGTAGACTATATATCACAACAAATAAAATTCTGTTTTGTAGTAGCTCTATCTCTACTCCTATAAATGTCCCATCATCATCTTTAAATATCTCTTTGCCTTATATTTTTTATTAACATAGATCATTACACCTCTTTCTTTTTTATTGCACACAGAAGTAAATTCTAATCCTAATTTGGAATTTTTTAGATATTTTACACATTTATCTCTTATATGTGTTTCTTGAAGGCATATTACTTCCGCTTTCAGTTTCCCTAAATGATGAAATATTCTTTTCCTCTTAATCAGCGCATTCAGCCCTCGAACATTCCATGAAAGGATCCTCATTGTCTCCGTAAATTTAAGCCCGAATATTCCTTAACTCTAATTCCTTTTCCTTATTTACCTTAGCCTACTTCTCGTTCTATTTCTATTACTATTTCTTCCTCCTCCTCCCCTTCCTCTTCTTCCGCTTCTTCGTCTGGAGTACCTTCTTCCTCTTCTTGCATATCCCTCCTTTATGATGTAAATCTTTTACCACTGGTTTCTTTTCTAAATCTCTAACGTCGCCTGGTGTAGTCTCCTGTTCTGTCCTCTCCAAATTTTTATTTGTCCCCAGATCTTTTCCTGTAATCATTTTTGTTACATCCTTTATTTTGTCTTTTTCTTGAGCTACTTCACTTTCTGGCTCTGTTTTGCTCAATTCTTCTTTGTGTCTTTTCACAAAGTCCTGTGCTCTGGGGATAGAGTTTAATATGTATCTTCTTTGATGAAATGTAAAGGTAACCCCTTCGCCTCTACACCATCTATACTTTATTCCATGTCTTTTTAGTAATTGTGTCAAAAAGTGGTATTCTTTTCTCTTTTTTAGTACATGTGAAGGTACATCTTTGAAGTCCTGTAATTCTTTACCTTCTATGACGAGTTTATTAGTGTAGCTTTCCTGTATACCAAGTCCTTTACTCTTTCCCTGAGAAAATAAATTACAATATCTCTAGGAACCTACCTTGTTCTAGCTATAAAGGAGTTTATTCTAAAGATTTTGTCTATCTCAAGGTCTGGTTGTTCTGTATTCCATCTGATAAAGTGTGCTAAACATGGAATTATACGTCTACATAAATCTTCCCCTTCTATTTCTTCTAATCCTCTAATTTTCAAACATTTATCTCTAATTTTTACCTCCGTATTTATGACCTGTAATTCCACACGCTCCATCTGTTTTCTCAATTCAGGTGTCTCCTTTTCCAATTTGTTTGTTCTATCTTGTAAACTATCTATCTTTTTATTTATTGTCTGTACATCCTTAGTTATATTCTCCATCTTTTGTCCTATATTTTGCATTTCCTGTTTTACTTCTCTCATATCTGATGATACCTTTGCATTTCTTTCTTGAAATCTTCTCTTAATTTCTGCATTTCTTCAAGTATTGTATTGCCAAATTCTAGAAACTTTGTTTGTTCTTCCATGGATGCTTTTCTTTGTACCTGTTGTTGTGACAATACCGCTTTTCTTGTTCCTGAAGTCATTTCTTTTTTTTCTTTTTTTCTTTTTTTCTTTTTTTGCTTCTATAAAGTGGTTATTTCAATTACTTAACTAATAAGTTATTAAATTAAAGTCACTTCAATCACAAAATTTGAATTAACTATACTTGTTGCTACTATTCTTGGTCATACAAATAATTCCAAACAGATTAAAATATGTATTTTACTATAATTGATTTCTGTTTTGTTACTATTTATACGTCAAAACTACTTGGCTCAAATATTCCGTAACAAATATCTATTGTAAATGTAAATGCTCAATAAATCAAAATATAGGAAAGAGAATGAGAAAGAAATATAAACCAAACGATAATCAATTTTATCTGTCAGTCCTAAGGTATTTGTTAGGCAATTATTTTCAATATATAGTTATGAACTATTCTTTAATTTTTATATATAATTGTACTCAATGAATGAAGAGAAAAAATGAATGGATCGATTATACGGAATCATACATAATTATCTAAATTGCAGTTATGCAGATTTAATTAATTCACCAGCTTACTCTATCTACTCTATTATTCCAGAAAGTTTATTCCACAAGTTTATTCCACACAGGTAGCCCAGTATCAAAAGGAGAAGGATTCACTATTCTGTATTCACTATACACTTCATTAATTGCTTCACTATTCGCAATTAAATATAAGATAATAATTCCAATCAGTTGTTCAATTGATTCAGGTTCGTGTCCATTCAAATCATCATTCATCTACTACTATATTATATTTATACAGAATACAACCAACCGAAATAGGGGGAGTAAGTTCCTGTTACGCAGGTAAATCCCAAGCACAAACTAAAGCTGAACCTGCTACTAAGTCCAAAACTTAGCTTTATCAATCTTTCTTTCCTTTGTTCTTCTTCTCCAATCAGCTGGAATATGCTTGTTTTCCCTTTGAGGAGGTCCAAACTTTAGTTCTCACGCTTTAATCTTGCCACGTTTCCCCTTCCTCTTCTTTTATTTTTTCTCTTTCTTCCTCCTCCCTTTATCTTTTGCGACTCCGTTCTCTCACGCTGCAGCTTACACTTAAAATTTCTCTTTCGTCCCTGTCAGACTTTTAATTTTTTTTTCTGGTTGTTTGCCTCTTTTAAATTTCTTAGTTCTTAATTCATTTGTTCGCAATTAATTCATAATTCATATTTCTTATCTATTCTTTTCTTAGCCTTAACTTTGTTATTTTGTTGCCATTTTTTTTTTCTCTTTTAACTTCTCGTAGCCTTGTAACCTCCATAGGGGGATTATTTTCTTTGCATCACTCTTACTCCTTATATCAGTTTTTATTATTTTATTTTCTCTTTAAACTTATGGGGAGGTTTTACCATCCTCTCGTATTTTCTTTCTTTTTTGTATTTCTTTAGAAGTAGGCTTTATGGAGTACGTTTTCCAATAATTTTGTGCTTACTGATTTATCACTTCTTGGTTTCGCATTTGAGGTCTCTACCACTCACTCAACAATAAATTACAGTTCTTAAACACCAGGAGTAGGTAGCAAATATGTTCAATATTTATACATATGCTTTGCTTTCTGCTACTCACTGCCCTTCCCTGCCACAATCTGTTACTCCATCAAAAAATAGATCTTGAGATGCTCAGATGTTCCTTGTCCGGGAGTCTTTTCTTTCTCTTAAAGGAACCTTGTCATCTAATTTGATGTAAACGTAGAGCAAACTTTGCGTTGGTTATTTTCACCAACTAGTACAGGAAATTAAACGAGCAAAAAAAGAAACAGTTTTTTTCACCCTCTTTCTTCCTTTTTCTTCCAAACCATTTAAAAGTGGTGGTGAGGATTTTCTCCATTGGAGCCCTGCCGAGGTAATGGTACATTTACATTACATTTATATCACTTAGTTCTAAATCAGAATCCCTAAGGAAGCTGTATTTCCCCAAAACAGTTCCCATATAGGTAGTACAATTTTCCAACCGTTGTTGGGTTGAATCATGGGTTTTCCTTGTGTCCAAATCCAAATTCTATCATATTCTAACATCTCATAGAGTTCACTGGCCACTCCTCTATGTTTGGAGATTCAACTTGTTTCCACCATTGTGCATAGCTTAACCTTGCAGCTGTAACCATGTATAGTAAGATCCTTTTTTGTGTTCTATCTAGTTTGGGTAAAGAGTCCATTATGTTCAACAAGTATAACTCTGGATTTAGTGGGAATTTAATTTTGAATATTTCAGAAATTACTCCATGAATTCCTTTCCAATATTTTCTAGCTTTCACACAGGTCCACCATACATGGTAAAAGGTGCCTTTAAGTTCGCATTTCCAGCAAGTCTCCTTTCCACTCCTTTGCATTTTTGCTAAGTGCACTGGTGTTAAGTACCATCTATGAATCATTTTATACAAATTTTCTCTTAAGCTTACTGATTGTAATAGCTCCCATGCTGGCATGTCTTGTTTTTGAGAAACCCATGTTGCCTTTTAGTGATCACTGCATTGCTTTCTAAGTAATTACAAAGTGTCTGCTTAATGATCTGCTCTAGAATCTTTCCAGGTATTGATGTCAATCTGACTGGGTGATAATTATTTGGGTCCTGCTTTTTTCCCTTTTTGAAAATGAGGACTACGTTTTCCCTTCTCCAGTCTGCTAGAACTTCTCCTCCAAGAATGGTTAAAGATTGTTGTGAGTGTTTCTGAAATTACTTCTGGCAGTTCTTTTAATATCCTTGGATGTAGTTCATCTGGCCCTGAAGACCTGAATTCATTTAAAGTAGGCAGGTATTCCTGTACTACTTCTCTACTTATACTATGCTGAATTTCTGCCACTTCCCCATCTGCTCCCCATCCCCTACCTTGAGTACTTTTTTCCTTTTGGGAGAAAACTGAGGCAAAGAAGGTGTTGAGTTGTTCTGCATTTTCTCTGCCCCCTGTTAGTACTTGGCTATTCTGCTCCATGCAGCAACCCTATCATTTCCTTGCCTTTCCTTTAGCTGAGGACATATCCAAAGCCCCTTTTATGGTTTTAATCTCTCTGGCAAACCTGAGTTCATTCTGTGCTTTGGCTTTTCTGACCTTCCCCTTACATATACTAGCTATTTGTTTAAATTCCTCTTTGATGATTTCCCCATTTTTCCATTTGTTGTACATGTTTCTTTTAACATTTGGCTCAGTTGAGAATTCCTTAGTCACCCATTCTGGTTTCTTTAGACACATCTCATTTTTCCTCCTTATTGGAACAGTTTTAAATTCAGTTCAGTATCTCACTTTTAAGAAACACCCATCCATCATGAACTGCCTTCTCTTTCAGTATTATTGACCATGGAATTTCAGCCAGTCATTCCCTAAGTTTACAGACATCAGCTTTCTTAAAGTCTAGAATGTGTGTCTGGCAAAAATTGGCTTCCCATTCCCACTGACTAACAAATTGTAGTTAAGCATGGTCACTCTCGCCACTTCCACCTTGTTAACGAGGTCATCCCTGTTGGTCAGGATTAGATCTAAAAGAGTTGATCCACTTGTTGCCTCCTGCTCCGCCATCTAGACAATGAAATTGTCTGCAAGGCAAGTGAGGAGTTTGTTGGACCTTGTGCTCTTGGCAGAATTTGACTTCCAACATATATCAGGATAGTTGAAATCCCCATCTCTCCTTTTTGAATGTGTGGTTATCTGCTCCAGGAAAATATCATCCAAATCCTCAGTCTGGCTTGGGGGTTTGAGCAGACCCCAATTATGTCCCTATTGTTTCTCTTTCCCTTAATTCTTACCCCGATGCTCTCAAGCTAGCTTCCTAGATTTAAGTCATGGATCTCTTCACAGAGGCAAACATCCTTGATATATAAAACCACTCCTCCTCCTTTCTTGTTTGGTCTATTTCTCTGAAATAGGTGATACCCACCAATTACTACATTCCAATCATGAGACTCATCCCACCAGGTTTCAGTGATACCAATTATATCATATTTTTCTCTTGTATTAAGAGATCCAGTTCATCTTCCTTATTTCCCATGTCTGTGCATTGGTGTAGAAACATTTAAGACCATATGCCCTTCCCTCAAGCCCTTTACTAAACTTACTTTTCCTACTATTGTTGGTCCCTAGTACTACTTGGCCTTCTCTTTCTATAACATTTGGGCTGTTCTCCCCAGCACTTGCTGAACTCCTGCTCTGAATTGTACTGTCTCCCTCCCCATCAGTAATCAGTTTAAAGCCCTTGTTATGAGATTTGCAAGACCCTTAGGAAAAACACTCCTGCCAACAGCTGTGAGGTGCACCCCATCCTCTGCCAGAAGATCATCTTTATGAAAATGCAGACCATGGACCAAGAAGGCAAATCATTCCCAGCAGCACCATCTGCATAGCCAATTGTTCACTTCTGCTACTCTTCTCTCCTTTTATGGGCCATGTCTTTCAACAGGGATGAGAAATGAAATTACAAGGACTCTCTTCAGCTTCCTACCCATAGTCTCATAATCCTTTGTGATATCCTGAAAGCTGCGACTTATAGTGTCATTGGTACCCACATGAACCAAAAGGAAGGGGGAGTGGTCAGCAGGCTTGACCAATCTTGTCAACCTCTTGGTTACATAATGCATTTTGGCCCCAGGGAGACAGCACACCTCATGATTCATCTTGTCAAGTTTGCAAATTGTTGCTTCTGTTCCCCTCAGCAAGGAGTCCCCAGCCACCACAATTCGTCTCCTCTGAGGGTTGGCAGCGGTTGCTCGATGTGCAGATTCTTCAAGGGTCATGTGGACATCTTCAGGCTGACACTTTGCTCTTGCTGCTGTTCTTATTTCCTTATTAACATTTCTCATTAACTTTGACTTCAAGCTGGCACTGTGATGACCACTATTTGTTGGGATTTAAGTTTAACAGCCTCTTATCCTATGATAAGGCCATTGTCATGAGATGTTCAATCAGTTGTGTGACCTTTGAGACCTTTAGCACGTTTCTTGAGTGGGCATTTAGGGTTAGAGCAGAGTCACCTTATGTGACTCACTATTTGGTTGGCTTCCTTATGATTGTCAGGATAACGTAAGGTGTTTTCAGGCTCTGGCTGAGGAGCTGGGGATTCCCCCAGCACAGGAAAAGACCAAGGGGACATCTAAATTGCTTGTATACTTGGACATTTTGTTAGACTCAGTGCTGGGGGGCAGGGGATGTCTTGTTTTCCAACTGACAAGCTGATTGGGATTAGGGAGCATCTTAGAAGGATGCTGGACTGTAACAATAGCCAATCTTAAGGAGGTCCAAATTTTGCTTGAACATCCCAGTATTGCATGTAAGATGGTATCATCTGGGAGAGCCTTTTGCACTCGCCTGGCCAGGATCATATCAGGTGTTAGGGTCCCACACAACCACCTCTGCATTACTAGAGGAGTTAAGGAGGATTTGGGAGTATAACTGATTTCTGGAAAATTATGATAGTGTTTCTGTATGGCAAGAGGTTTTGAAGCCTGGCTCCAATCTCCAGGTGCATTGTGATGCAGTGGGGAGCATGGGATCATTTGTATGGCAGGATTGGAGATCAACAGCATCAGGGTCAGGAAGATGACTGTGTCAATATCCAGCATTGAACAGTAGTCAGAATTAAAGATGGTTTGGGGTGATAGTGACAGGAGTGTCTTTGGCTGGACTGTGCCAGGGAGCAAGTGGATGTGAGTTTAGGAGTTAGCAGAAGGACTGTTGGTCTGAGGACTGCTGATCTGAGGAGAATGCAGGCATGTTCTTTGTAGAAGTTGGACTCTGGGTGTGGGGACTGGGACAGCATTGGCTGAAGATGTGATGGATTAACGGCAGGTAGGCTGGACCTCTCCATACCCACCTTTTATGGCCATTGTATGTGTCCTGGATCCAGAATGATAGATACCAAGTACCACCTGGCCTTGGTAGGATGAGAGTCTTATTGGGATTCAGGGGTGTACAAGGTGATAGGAAGCATACCCAGCTTGGGAGGATACACATTCTTGCACCCCCTGGTACCAAGAGGGACATGCTGGGGTGGTTCCTTCCTGTCATTCCTTGGATTCCAGCTCCAGGCCTGAGGCTTGGGCTCATCACTCAACAGGCAGATTGATCAATGCCTGGGTCAGACCCATACACATACCAGCCCAAGCTGCATCTAATAGCCAATAAAGCTGTGGCCTTTTTACTTCCAACTATGCAGTTGTTGTCTTTCTCAGGAGCAGATGGTGCCCCTGAGCACACAGAAACTTAATCATAATTTAATAGTACAGTAGAGTCTCGATTATCCGACATAAACGGGCAGGCTGATAGTCAGATAGCCGAAAATGTCGGATAATCCGGAGGGTCTAAGAAAAGCCTTGAAATCACTATGAATTGCAAATGAAAATGTAAAGTAATCACTGATCAACATTGTGATGTACAGTATAAACAGTTCAGTCCTCTGAAAATTTAAAGAAATCACTGATCCTTTTCTGCTTTCCCGATGATTGCCGTTTCTTCGCAGCCAAGTCTCGCCATCTTTGCAGCATCATAATGTCGACCCCTGTAGCTTCTTCTTGTTGCTCAATGTACTTCATTGCGATTTCTAGAGCCCTAACCCCATTGCCATGCGAGATTGTGAGAGGTTCAACAGATGATGCTTGCTCATCAATTTCTATTTCATCGCCATCACTATTGACAAGAGCGACAATTTCTTCATCAGTAATTTCATACTGATCGTCTTCGTTCATCCAGCTGTCAACCTCTTGCGAAGTCACATCCTCACACCCAGGGATACGGTGTACTAAGGGTAGAATGCTTTCTTCGTCTTCATCTGTGCTTTCCATAATTTCATCTTCTTCTTCATTTTCGCATAGCAACTTATTCCATGATCTGACAATTGTTGGAGCCCTAACGTCACTCCAAGCCCTTGTAACCCAATAAGCAACATCCTTTACATTGATGCGTTTCAATCTTTCAATCATGTCTTGCCCTTCTTCAATTTCTTCTATCAGTGTCGACAGTAGCTTCCTGCGATAGTTCCTTTTTAGTGTTTCCAAAACGCCCTGATCCGTCGGTTGGCATATGGCGGTGACATTAGGTGGCAGAAACATAGCCTTAATGTTCCCATCTTGAAGCTCCTCTGCATCAGGGTGCGTCGGGGCGTTGTCTAGCAACAAAACTGCTTTTCTGGGGCGGTCATTGTCTTTCAAAAATTTCTCCGTGGAAGGAACGAATTCCTTAAAAAACCAGTCTTTGAAAATTTCTCTGGTCATCCACGCACTTTTTCGATTTTAGTAGTACTTCACAGGAAGAGCGTTCTTTGAAATTGTTTTAAAGGCTCTTGGATTTTTGGACTTCCCAATCACTGCGAGGTCCATTTTGAGGGTTGCAGAAGCATTGCTGCATGCTAAAATTGTCAGCCTTTCTTTACTACGCTTATAGCCTGTGGCTGCTGCTTCAGTTCTGGCTGCAAGACTCTTACTGGGTAACAGTTTGTAATTGAGGCCGGACTCATCACAATTAAATATCTGATCGTCCGTTAGGCTTTCAGTTTCAACAAAGTCTAGAAATTTTTTCTTGAATGCCTCCATTTCTTGAAAATCTGAAGACAGTTTCTCTCCACAAACACATAACTGACGGATTCCATAACGTTTCTTCCACCTGTTGAGCCAACCAACGCTGGCTGTAAAATCTGGGTCCCCTTCATCAAATTCCTTTCAAAAATGCAATGCCTTTCGCTGTAAAATGGGCCCTGAAATAGGCACACCTTTGTCTCTGAACTGCAGAAACCAAACATACAAAGCTTCACTGACCTTTTCATAGCCACACTTTTTCATGGTTTTCCTCTGTTTCACTGCACCATCAGTAACTCTGGAGGAACACCATTTTTCTATCTCCAATCGGTTCCTTCTCCAGTCTCCTACAGTTACCCTTCCAACGCCATAGTCATCTGCTACCTTCTGCAACGTCTCTCCAGTGTCCGGTCTCTTGATTGCCTCAAGTTTCTGCTCTATTGATACAATGACCTTCTTCCTTTTTGTTGCAATGCTTGGGGGCGTGTTTGGGGGCCTGGCTGTGCCCGTCACCTTCCCCGTTGCCATGCTTTGGCCCTTGTTTTGGGGCCTGGAGGTACTCGCCCTGCTCGCTGCCGCCGCCGCCACCGCGCTTGGGGCAGTGTTTTGGGGCGAGGCTTCACTCACCCTTCTCTGCTTGCCCATCGCGGCTGCCATGTTTGGAGGCGTGTCTGGGGGCGCGGAAATGCCTACAGCCACGCCCCCAAGCAGCCGCGACATCGGATAATCCGGAATGTCAGATGACTGAAGGACGGATAATTGAGACTCTACTGTATTTTAGTTTGAAATAAATACAGAATTCAGGTCACTGTTCACAAAGGATTAGGAGGGGGAAGGTATAGAATCCTGCTAGTAATTTTCTACTTTTTTCTGAAAGCCTTCTGTTGTTGTAATGAGGCATTTGGGTTTCATTACTATTATTATTTCCAAGTACATCTCAAATACCCTCAAACATTTCACAGATGAGAAAAAGGACACAAACGGCCAAGCAAAATCAGAGTGTGGTAAAAAGGGTGTGGCAATGCAACAAAAGGGCAAAAGTAATTAAAGAGGAAGAACACAGAAAGATGTTGTTTTGAATAGAGAAGCCTAGGAATTTGTGTACAAAGTTTAGAAAGGCCTGAAAAAAACTGGTGGGGAGAGAAATCAGTAAACACAATACTCTGTGTGTGTGTACATATGCTTGCAGCTTAATAATAAATATGATATACACTATGCATTATTGTAAAATCAGACTGCCTTTATCAGATCTACTCAGAATTGCAGCTTTCTCCAAGATCCACAGTCATTGCATGAACTCTTTATCCATATCCCGCCCAATGCACATTGTAAATAATGTCAAATCCCAGCTTCCACATAACATAGCACTGGACTATTGTAACACCTTTGAGACTACCTTGGACAAAACTAAGTTTTAAAGTATAATTGTATGCAAATCCAAAAAAAAAAAAAATCAAAACTGAAGGAAGAAGAAAAGTATTTTTAAATCAACAATGCTTCTCTGCATTATTGATCTTATTTTAGAGAAATAGAAGTAGGGGAATGTAAAATCAATTTGGGGCAATCAATATATTTGTGTGTTAAAGAGAGACTAGGAGAGCCCAGAATTATAAAGATTCAAAGAAGATCTTTCTATTTAATATTCAAAAGGGATCGTCTCAAGGAAAACGTCTTTAAGTTGTCACCTTCCCTCTTTTGCCTACCACAAGAAGCAATTAATGATCACACAACTTAGGCTGTTCCCAATGGTGGCTGATATCCACTGGACCTGGTAGGTACAAGGTGAGTCACCAGAACCAGCAACATCTCTACCCATCCTTCTTCTTTGCAAGGTCCAAACACACTTAAGCAGCTCTCATTATTTAAACTGAAGAATAATGTCTTGCCATGTTCGGAAAGATAGAGTTTTATTGCATTTGGTTTGTATAGGAATATTTGGTATTTAATTTAAGCAGAGTTCAGCAGGCCTAGTGCAATATGAGATAAGACTCGATATGCCCTTTTAAGAAGAAAACTCATTTTTATTGTGTCAGGAAATCCACATTGGGATAGCATAGTCAAAAGATGTTGAAGATGGTTAGAAGAGCCTCTAAAAGCTGGCTGTTCCATGGGGATAAGATAGTAGCCATTGGTGGGATTGGAGCCCCACAGATGTCCCTTTCCCAGAAAAAGGGAACAAAGGGACTGACTCATTGAAGAAGAGTAATGTGACCTTACCTTAAGGTAAGAAGAAAGCAAAAGGCTTGAATACATAGACCAAAGAAAAGATCTATGAAACAAAGGGCAGGTACTCTCTAGGTTTGCCTCTCTTTTAATTATGTTGTATAAATATTGGTGCCTCAGCAGTGTTTAAGTCCACAAGATTAATCTTTTCCCTCAGGAACTGGAAGTGGTGCTTAGGAAGTGGATTGATGAGAATGTCTTATTACAAGGGGAGCAAAGTCAGAATGTACACATCCTTGTTTACCTCTCGGTATCCTTAAGAGGCATACCAACCCTCATGGAATTTGCAAAACAGAGAAATGTTCATGTGAGTTGAAAGATAACACTGGGTTGTTTTAGTTTGAGTTCACTACTCCAAAGTGTCTCAGAATATGATGGGATGCCCTCCATATTATAGTAATGGAATATATAGTCCAGCATAAGTAGCAGCTCACTAAAACCAAGAAGCCTAGGAACCAGAGACAGATAAACAATAGCTAGGAATGCACTGATAAGCTCTGGCTGGCTCTCACAGCTTTAAGGTCTCTTGGAAAAGGGAGGGGGAAAGCGGGAAATCTAAAGCCCCGGTTTTTGCTTTTGAACTTGAGTCTTCTCACTGAAGTCTTGTACGATATATCTCACTCCAAATAAATAGTGTTTATCCACTGTACTATTTGCGTGTGTGGATTCAGTTCTTGACAGAATGTGCACAGACATCCCAGCTCCACTTTAATTTTGAGAATGATAGATGAGGAAGACACTAGAAGAAAGTTTTCAGGAATGAGGGCTGAATTGCTGGTACTTAATATGCCTTGTGTAACAAAATCTTTTTGTTTGAATATTTGTAATAGAAGAAAGTATGTAAGGCATGATGAATGTATGAATGCATGAATGTATGAAACATCCAGATAGGTGTAGTTACGCATCCTACCTTGGATAGTGTGGAGGGCAGGAAGATGATCTTAACCAAGGCCATTTCAGTAGAAACTAAGGTTCTTTGCACAGAACTCATAAGCGTCTTTCCTTCTCTCAGACAATTATATGCTAATTTGCCCATTATATTGCAAGGGGAGCAAAATCAGAATCTGCACAAAGTCAGAATCTGCACATTCATCCTTGTTTACATCTAGGTATCCTGAAGAGGCAAACCAACTCTCATTGAATTTGCAAAACAAAAGTGTTCATGTAAGTTGAAAGATAACACTAGGTTGTAATAGTTCAGAGTTCAATGCTCCAAAGTGTCTCAGAATGTGGATCTTGATGAATACTGATCTAGCCCAATATTCATTGTTCACTAGAGTAGAGAGTTAGGAATGCTGAATAAGTATACCTGTATAACAGAGACATCGCAGCTGAAGTTCCATTTTGTGAAAGATAGATGGGGAAGACCTAGTCTTCAGGAATGAGGGCTGAATCACTGAAACCTAGTATATCCTATGTAACAATCTTTTCCTGCTGCCTTTTTATATGTAATATCCAGATAAACTTAGTTATGCATCTTACAGTGCATACAGGAGAGGGCAGGAGAATGATCTTCACCTAGTCTGTTTCAGTACAAACTAATGTTCTTCTTTGTGGTCTCTGTGCCTCACACAATGGGAATCTTCGGGCATGTGCAGTAGCTTTTTGGAAAGTTCCAGAGCTGAGCAGCGTGGCGGGAACCCCTCCCCCATCCAGTACTGAGCATGTTTAGTCCCGCCAAGCTAACAGTCACTCCTCAGTTTCTTTTCATCCACTGACCTGTTAGCAGCTCGGAAAACCTTTTTCTTGCTGAGCAGTTTGCTTTGCCTCTTTTTTCCTCGTTGTTCGTGTTTCTTCTAGAGAAAATCTGTAAGAACCCTTCCCCCTTTTTTCTTCTATGTCTTCATTGTTTAAACTTTGTGCATCCTGCGGTCGCAAGGTCACTTTGTCTGATGGTCACTCCGAGTGCCTGTTCTGCCTCGGAGAGGTCCATAACTTCCAGGCGTGTCCTATTTGTAAGGACTTTACATCCCAGACTCTGAAGAACAGGGCCTCCCGGCTCAAATCCTACTGTTGGGAGCAAGCTCTTAAAATTAAGGAGCAGGTGGCATCCAATACCGCCCTTTTCACCTCGTCCATGGCTTCCTCTCAGCTGCCTGGATCTTTCAGGCCTACGACCACACGGTCTTCATCGGTATCAACCTCGTCAGTATCGACAACATCAGTATTGGGCTCGGTACCATCTCCGGCATCCTTGCCTCCAGTTTCTTCATTGCCTAGGATTCCAAAGCTTTCTAGGACGCCAATGGTCGCCTCTTCATCTGGGGACTCTTCTTCGGGCTCTCAACCGGCCTCGACTCAGCTTCGCAAGGCCCAATAGAAGCAATCCTCTTCCCATCTGATGGATCCTTCTACTAAGGATAAGAAGAAGAAAAAGAAGGAGAAGCACTGATCCCCTTCTCCGGCGGGCCATCAATCCACCCTTTTGCCAGCGCCCCCTCCAACGCAGCCTCCTATGGCTACCATGGAGGAAGAGGATGCTCCCGACCTATCGGCGTAGCATGAGGACGTCTAGTTCCCAGTGCTTTCTGTACCAGTACCGATGGAGCCGTCTTCAGATGGTGAACGTCAGCCTTCGCCGTTGTTGCCTTCTCAGCCTGCATCGGCCCAAACCATGGTGGCAACTATGCAAGCTCCGCCACCTCAGTTGCACACTCCAGCCGACTCCGGGCTTGACCGTCTGACCAGTTTGGACACTCCTTGGGCTTCTTCCCACGACCACCCTTGGGCTCCTTCCCGTGATCACACTCGAGCCAGTGTAATACGCTCTCCCGGATGCGGTGAGAGAGCTAGATCCCCACGTTGCCAGGATTCCTGCGTCGACCATGTCACCTCGCAAACAAGGCTTGGTTCGCCTTTCTCCTCTGATTCATACATCACTCGTTATGGCCACGAGCACCTTTGGAGGGAGCAGCCCGGGTCATATTATTCATATTCTCTGGCCTACCAAGATCGGTACCATGCTGATGTTCAACACTGGTCTCCATATCGTCCACGGCGCTCTCAGTCTCTTTCACGTTCATCGGCGTCTCGTTACTGATCCACACCTCAGTACGGACATTCCAAGTCTCATTCCTGGTCGCATTCGCCTTATTATCGACGCTCTCCAGCACACCTTCACTCCCATGACCGCTCGCCTCGCTGTTGGCCGGTCTCGCTGCCTCCTCGGTGACAGCAACAATTTCTCGCCCACCACCTGATACTCAACTGCTGTCAACACTGCCGATTTCTTCGACAGCTCCTATACTGACACAGTCCGTGGTCCGTCCAATCCCCGCAGTTATTGCGGTATCCTCGACATCGACGATAACACCAAAGCCCGTACTACGCTTGGTACCAGCTACGATGCTGGCTTCTACTGGTGCTCCGCCAACTGTTTCTTCCGTCGCAGTACCTGAGTTGCCTCCGTCCCATGGGCCCCCTTCTCAGTCGTCGCCTTCTGATGATTCCAACTCTGATTCCGCCGATTCTACCAATCAGTACTGGTACAGCTGAACTCTCACACCTCCCCACCGTTGGCGTTTGGAGAACCTACATCGGATTCGGCTTGAGAGGATGTCAAGCAGTTTTCTGACATCTTAGTTAGAATGACCAACGCTCTTGGCCTTGATATTTCTGGGCCTACTCCGACAGTGTAGGACCCAGTATTTCAGTGTGTTGACACGCGGCCGCCTCCAGCAGCTCCGATACCATTCCTTCCTGTGTTACAGGAGGTGCTGAAACACCCGTGGGCCCAGCCAGCTTCTCTCCAGCCGATACCTCACTGTCTTGAGCCTCTTTATCGGACACAGGAAAAGGAGGTTGATTTCCTTTTTAATCATCCTGTGCCAAATTCAATAGTTGCAGAATCTTTCCAAATGAAGGGCGGCAAGAGGGCCCATACCACTCCGTCAGACCATGAGGGTCGCCGTTTGGACACATTTGGTAGATGCTTCTATTCTGCGTCTTCCCTGATTGCCAGGATTTCCAACACTTCCACATCGCAATTCGGCCCCACCACAGAAAATACCTCTGTTTCACGGTTGACGGTGTGTGCTACCAGTACAAAGTTCTGGCTTTCGGCCTGTCCACTACTCCCAGTGTTTTCACCAAACACCTTGCTCCTGTGGTGTCGTACCTCCACGTGAAACATGTTATGGTGTATCCCTACCTGGACGACTGGTTGCTGGTGGCACCCTGCAAACAAAAGTTGTACGAGGACATTCATCTTGCACTTTCTCTTCTTTCTGACCTCGGCCTCAGGGTGAACCCCAAGAAGTCTCACCTGGAGCCATCCTGCACCCTGGACTTCATTGGTGCCACCCTGGATTTTGTTTCCACCAGAGCTTTTCTGCCGGTGAGGCGGGCTCGGATACTGCGTCAGGCCATCAGTGCTGTCTTGTGTGCCCCTGCAGTCTCCGCATGGAGGATCCAGCAACTTCTGGGCTACATGGCAGCAACAACAACCGTGACTTACCTTTCTCGTCTTCGTGCTCATCCACTACAGCGTTGGTTCATCAGAACCTTTGACCCCCCCCCCCATGGACAATCAACATTGCCTATTGCGGGTTCCCTGAACAGCGAAGAAATCTCTCCACTGGTGGCTCTCTCCCTGGCACCTGCTGTCCGGAATGCCATTCGTCGAGCCTCGCCTGACAATTACCATCACAACGGATGCCTCCCTCCTGGGCTGGGGAGCGCACTGCAGCTGCCTAGCAGTGCAGGGCCACTGGATCAGCTTGGAGACTCATCTACACATCAATGTGTTGGAGCTTTTAGCCATCCTGAAAGCCCTGTGGGCTTTTTGCAACCTTGTTATCAGTCAGATGGTTCAGATCTTGTCTGACAACACAACGGCTGTCTGCTATGTGAACAGACAGGGAGGCACTCACTCCTCCACCCTTCTCCACCTGGCTCTTCATCTCTGGGACTGGTGCGTGCCGCTGAGTGTTCATCCCATCGCGGTCCACCTGGCCGGTCGAGACAACATCACGGCAGACATGCTAAGCAGGGACATAGTGTGTCACCATAAATGGTCCCTCTCCAATGACACTTTCAAGAGAATAGTGTCTCGTTGGGGCGCTCCGTCCATTGACCTCTTTGCAAGCAGTTGGAACAGGAAATGCCCCCGCTACTGTTCAAGGGCCAGCCTGGGCCTTGGCTCCCTCGGAGACACCTTCCAGTTCCTATGGGACAGGGAATTTCTGTACGTCTTTCCTCCGTTTCCACTCCTGGGCCAAGTGGTAGCTGGGATTATGTCGGAGAGGGCAAACGCCATCCTGATATCCCCATATTGGCCAAGGCAACATTGGTTCAGCCCTTTTCTCGTGGCCGCTCGGAATCACAAGATGCGACTCCCTTGTGTGCCAGACCTCCTTTCCCACTCGGACGGCTGCATCCTGCATCCAGACCTGCCGCTCCTGTGTCTCCATGCATGGAGGATAACCTTCTAGACTCTCCTGCTATCCAAGCTGTTCTCACGACCGCCAGGAAGGAGTCTACTCAAAGTTCCTACCATTACAAATGGCTAAAATTTGTGGCCTTTGCTGATGCCCAGCATGAGGTGTCATCTCCGGTTGTGCTGCCCACTGTGCTGCATTTTCTTCTCCAGCTCCAGAAAGTATACCTGCCGGCTATTGTAGCCTACCAGCCACGTGGTACCCCCTCCACAGCCCTTTTTCGAAATGCTACACTTAAACAGTTTCTCAAAGGTCTGCAGCATCTTTACCCTCCGGCCACCCCACCCCTTCTGCCTTGGTCACTGTTGCTTGTCCTTTCTCAGCTGACTCGGCCTCTCTTCGAACCAATGGCGATTTCGGATGACCGCCTTCTGACTCTAAAGACAGCCTTCTTGGTTGCTGTCACCTCGGCTGGGCGAGCAGGGGAACTTACTGCACTAAGGTCAGATGAGCCTTTCCTGGTGTTCCATCGTGACAAAGTGGTGCTGCGCCCAGACGTCTCCTTCCTCCCTAAGATCGTCTCGGATTTCCATCTGAACCAAGATATCATTTTACCTACCTTCTATCCTAATCCAGCTTCGCCTCTAGAGTGCTCACTTCATTCCCTCAACGCCTGTCGGGCCCTAGCCTTCTACCTTCAACGGACTTCGTCCTTCCGACAGACTCCTCACTTTTTTGTTTGTTTTGGTGGCCACCGGAAGGGCCATAAGGTGTCCACTCAGTGCTTCTCTAAGTGGGTGGTCCAGACCATTCATCTGGCTTATGAACTTGCGAGACAACCTCCGCCAGCTCCTCCACTCCATGCCCACTCCACGAGGGCCATGGCCTCCTCAGCAGCTCTCCTCCATGGGGTTGATCTGCAAGAGCTCTGTCGTGTGGCTACCTTGTCGCGACCCTTGACCTCTGTTCGCCACTACCACTTTGACTGCTGGGCCTGGCCTGATGCTCGTTTTGGTCGTGCGGTGCTGTCTTTGATCCTGTAGAACCTATTCAGTCTCCCATTGTGTGAGGCACAGAGACCATGAAGAAGAAGAACAGGTTGCTTACGTGTAACTGTGGTTCTTCGAGTGGTCATCTGTGCCCTCACACACACACACCCAGCCTCCCCTCTTCAGGTCCTGCTTCGGCGGACTTTGAAACTGAGGAGAGACTGTTAGCTTGGTGGGACTGAGCATGCTCAGTACTGGATGGGGGAGGGGTCCCCGCCAAGCTGCTCAGCTCTGGAATTTCCGAAAAGCTACTGCGCATGCACGAAGATTCCCATTGTGTGAGGGCACAGATGACCACTCGAAGAACCACAGTTACAGGTAAGCAACCTGTTCTTCCCTGCACAGAACTCATAGGTGTCTTTCTCCTCCCAGAGATTCGAAGGCTAACTTGGCCAATATATGACAATGAGAGCAAAGTCTCTTCAAAGCATGAGGCAGATTTCATCCCTGTTTGAATCTACCTGTACTGAAGAGACAACATCCACTGAATTCTTAGAATACATACAAAAGTGTTCATGTCAGGAACTATGTAATACTAGGTTCTAGGATTCTCTACTTGATGGCTCCAAAGTGTGTACCTTGTGTCAGAATGTGGATGTTGGTAGATAAAGATATAACCCAATCTTTGTTGTATAGCAGAATAGAGAGTTTGGACGAATGAGTGTAACCTATTTGGCAGAGACATCCCAGCTCTAGTTTCATTTTGAGAACAATAGATGAGGAATATTCTGAGAGAAAGTTTTCAGGAATGAGAGCAGAATTGTTCATTGGAGTTAAAAGGTAACACTAGGTTCTAGGTGTTTAGAATTCAATGCTCCAAAGTGTCTCAGAGTGTGGATGTTGGTGGGTACAGATCTAAACCAGTCTTCATCCTACAACAGAATAGAGCTTTAGGAGCAATAAATGAGTATACCTATATAGCAGAGATGTCTCAGCAAGTGTTCCATTTTGGGGAAGATAGATGAGGAAGACAAGTCTTCAGAAATGAGGGCTGAATTGCTGAAACCTAATATACCTTCTGTAACAAAGTCAGTCTTATTCATGAAGCATTTACACATCTAACATCCAGATAAACTTAGTTATTCATCCTACATTGCATAGACCAGAGGGCAGGGGAATGATCTTCACCTAGGCCATCTCAGTACAAACTAAGGTTCCTTGCGCAGAACTCCTAGGGGTCTTTACTTCTCTCAGGCATTCAAAAGCTAACTTGACCAGTATGTGACAAGGGAACAACATCTCTTAAATGTATGAGGCAGACTTTATCCCTCTTTGACTCTAGTTATGGTGAAGAGACATCCTAACTTCCATTGAATTCTTAGAAAACATAGAAAAGTGTTCCAGTGAGGAGAAACATAACACTAGTTCTAGGTCTTTCTACCTGAATGCTCCAAAGTGTATGTTCCTTGTGTCAGAATGTGGATGTTGGTGGATAGAGATCTAACCGAATCTTCATCATAGAGCAGAGTAGAGAGTTTGGATCACTAAGTTAGTGTACCTATATGACAGAGACATCTGAGCTCCAGTTTCATTTTGAGAACGATGCTGAAAGTTTTCAGGAATGAGGGCTGAATTGTTGAAACCTAGTACACCTTTTGTAACCAAGTCAATCATTTTGCATTAAGCATCCATATATCAAACATACCAATAAGCTCATTGATGCATCCTACATTGCATATAGCAGAGGGCAAGAAAATGTTCTTCACTGACGCCATTCCAGTCCAAACTAAGGTTCCATGCACAGCATTCAGATCTGCCTTTCCATCTCTCAGACAATTGCAGACCAATTTGCCCAATATGTAGGAAAGGGAGGAAAGTCTCTTAACAGCACAAGAGGGAGACTTCATTCCTGTTTGAATCCAGTTATACTGAAGAGACACCCCAACTTCCATTGAATTCTTCAAAAACAGAAGTGTTCTTGTGAGGAAAGACATAACGCTAGGTTCTAGGAGTTTAGTGTTGAATGCTCCAAAGTCTGTCAGAATGTGGATGTTGGTGGATACAGATCTAACCCAATTTTCGTTGTATAGAAGAGTAGATAGTAACACTGAATTAGTACACCTATATAGCAGAGACATCCGAGCTCCAATTCCATTTTGTGAAAGATAAATGAGGAAGACAAAGCTGTCAGGAATCAGGGCTGAATAGCTTCTGTAAGAAAGTCAATCTTTTTGCATGAAGCATTTACATATCTAACATCCAGATAATCTTAGTTATGTATCCTACATTACATAGAGCAGAGGGCAGGGGAATGATCTTCACCTAGGCTATCTCTGTATAAACTAAGGTTCTTTGCACAGAACTCATAGGTGTATCATTTCTCTCAGACATTCAAAAGCTAACCTGACCAATATATGACAAAGGGAGCAAAGTCTCTTAAATGTGTGATGCAGACTTCACCCCTGTTTGAATGCACTTATATTGAAGAGACATCCTAACTTCCATGGAATTCTTAGAAAACAGAGAAAAGCGTTCCTGTGAGGAAAAATGTAACACTAGGCTCTAGAGCTTTCTTCTTGAATGCTCCAAGGTGTATGTACCTTGTGTCAGAATATGGATGTTCGTGGATTCAGATCTAACCCAATCTTCATTGTATAGTAGAGAGATTAGATCACTGAATCAGTGTACCTATATGGCAGAGACATCCCAGCTCCAGTTCCATTTTGAGAGCAAGAGATGAGGAAGACTCTAAGAGAAAGTTTTCAGGAATAAGGCTGAATTGCTGAAACTTAATATGCCTTCTGTAACAAAGTCAAGGAACCATATTTCCTGGACAACCCACTCTGTTATATTGTGTGTGTGAGCCATCATTGCTATATGGTTCCAGCTGGCTGGGTTTCTATGACCTGGGTTCCATGCCTTTCTAGGTGATCTTTTTGTGTCTCAGGGCCACCTGTGTGATCATCTCGCAGAAGTCATCCCATTGGATCTTGGTAGTGTCAAGGGGTCCCAGGCCATTTTGTTCCAAGATTTCAAGCCTTCATAAAGGAGCATTTTTAATTCATTAAAATCAAAAGTTCCCAGTGTTGAGTTGAGCCACACTATGCTCGCCAGAATTGCCAGTGGTTTCTTCTCAGCAAAAAATGCCTCTGGATTCTCACCAGGAGGCTGGTGTTCCATTACATAAAGAGCATTAGTCATCTGTCCCAAACAGAGGAGCTAGATAACCTCCCACATCCACAGCACATATCCAGGGTGGCCAAATTACAAGCAGCCAAAGCAAATTCCAAGGCTGGCAGATCTGTAGGGGAAATGCAGAATAAGGCAAGATGGATGAGGTCTTGGCTATTGGTTGTGGGATGCATGTGGGCATTGAGCCACATAATCCCTATGTCTTTATTAAGGAGGCCTAGCCATTCAGAGATGACCTGATCTCCATGGCAGACCAAGAGAATCTCTCCTTGACATCCTGTTACTCCAACTGGCCATTGGCTCAGCATGTGATAAGTGATTTGGTTTTGATAGGATAGAGCAATGCAGACTCTTCCCACTCTAGATTATAGGGGGCCAGTGGGAGCACTTCCTCCAGCAGAGATTCCTTTGGAATGTGTGCAGGGAGAGAGGGAAGAGTCTCCAGACAGATGGTCATGATGATAGCTTCTTTGGTGGTCAGTTTTTGGGACAGCTGAGCAGTTACAGGCTTCTTTGCTAACACTTTCATGTTGCACTTTGGCCTGATAATGGGCATCATGCTGTGCCCTAGCATACTCCTCTTCTAATGTAACTATCCTGTCCTGAAGTGCCTGAATCTGCAGTGAGGCATTTTCTAATTTGTGCAGGCCTCCTGTGTGGCAGATGAAAAAAAAAATATACCCACCAGCACTATGCTGTTTTGTGCCCATAGCTGTTCTGATTCAGTGGCCTGCCTCTCAGCCATTTTTGAGAGTTCTTGGATGGTGCTAGAGGCCTCATTTAGAGCCATCCAAAATCCCCAAGCTGCCATCACTTCTTTGTAGGAGCTAAAATGGACCTCTCCTTATACTGTGCCCAATAGGTGTTGTGCAATGTACTGAATGGCTCTGATGTCTTAAAAGACCCTTCTTTCCAAGGATTGTTTCCTTTGCTCACAGCCCATTTTTTGAGCTTGTCCAATTTGCTGTGTTCCTTGAACATGGTGCCAGTTGGATTTGCCAATTATAAATTTATCAATGAAAATGTGAAAGTGCATTCCTTAACATGTTTGTGCACACACAATGCCTTCTGTGGCTTTCAAAATGGGTTGAAGACATTCCACACAAACATCTCCGCAGATTCCACCAGCCAGGACATACCCTTAAAACCAAATGATTTTTTTAAAAATAACTTTTATTAAATGAAAAGGATAGAAAAAGTATACATTGAAAAACAAAGAACTGAAGGAAAAATTAAAAAAATCATTTTCATGAAATTGTACAGTAAACCATGTCTTTGTCAGTGTAGAGTCAGTGAATAAAGATCTATAAGCAAAAGTCATATAGTTTTTTGCCTTATATCTCAAAAAGCAACAACAACAACAACAAAGGTTGTTGTGGGTTTTGTGGGCTTTGAGGCTGTGTTCTATTAGTATTTTCTCCTGACATTTCACTTGCATCTGTGGCTGGCATCTTCAGATGATCTGGTGTCATGGAAGTGAAACAGAGTATATATATATTTGTGTAGTCCCTGGGTGGGAGGGAGGAATTTGCATGTGTTACAGTTGGCCTGTGTGATGGCCTCAAGACCTGGAAAAAACCACAGCAGTGAAGACAAGCAGCCAACCAAAGGGAATGGTCAGTGACCATCAAAGGGGTCATTGACCATATAGGGAAACTGATGAAGAAACATAACCTCCAAACAATCTACAGACCGACCAAGAAAATTCAACAAATGCTATGTTCAGCAAAGGACGAGGGATTCTCTAACTTCTGCTGGAGTTTACCGCATACTTTTCAGCTGTGGGCAAGTCTACATAGGGACTACAAAACGCAGTGTCCAAACAAGAATCAACACGAAAGACACTGCAGACTGATCCACCCAGAAAAATCAGCAATAGCAGAATATGTTATAAACCAACCTGGACACAGAATGCTTTTTGAAAGCACAGAAATTCTAGACCATTTTGACAACTACTATGTCAGACTACACAGAGAGGCAATTGAAATCCATAAACACATGGACAATTTCAACAGGAAGATGAAACTTGGAAAATAAACAAGATTTGGCTACCAGTACTGAAGAATACTAAAATCAAGACTCAAAAATATGCCAATGAACACCACCCAGATCTGGAGGTCCCTCTACAGGAAACAATACAATGGGTTGTTAATGTACTTAATGCACTGTTATGCATATCTCCTGACTAACAATACAGCCTGGGGGATATCTCATTTAACAATAGGCCATCACACAGGCCAACTGTAGCACATGCAAATTGCTCCCTCCCACCCAGAGACTACTCTGTCTCACTTCCATGCCACCAGATCCTCTGAAGATGCCAGCCACAGATGCAGACAAAACCTCAGGAGAAAATATTAATAGAACACAGCCCCAAAGCCCAGAAAACCCACAACAACCTATGGATTCCGGCCATGAAAGCCTTTGACTTTACATCGAACAACAACAAAAATCTTAAACTTGCTTCTTTCCCTGTTGGTACTTGGTAAATGTCAATCTAAATAAACTCGGCATATTCCATCATCAGAAATATAATTTCATGTTTGTTCCTGAGTTTAACAGGTAACTAAGCTAATCTTTGAAAGATGTAATTGTTAAATCAGAGTGTATAATACTGTGTCTTCTAGAATTCACCACCAAAGCACAGTAAAGAAAAGAGTAAATATAAGTAGTCATTTTATCGCTCCTAATTTAATTTCCTAAAAGGAAGTGATATTGACTAGCCTTTCCATTATAGAAGCATATTCTTTCTGACTTGTAGATTTTGCTCTTCCCCTGATTCTGTTTCCCAAAATGTCCATATTCTTCATTTCCAGCAGATCTAGAAGCCATTCCTGCAATTCTGGGGCAACATTTTTTTCTTCCAAGCTCTTGCAAAAACTATTCTGTCATTGCAAACGGGAGAGTTTTCCTGTGGTTCCTTAAGAAGTTATGGTCTAGTTCATGACTCGCATTTAAAAGATATAACTTAGGTGACACAGAGAATTTCTGATTATAAATTTCTTGAAGCATATTAGGAATTGGTGTCCAGTAGGCTTTCGCTCTCGGACAAGACCACCACATGTGGAAGAAAGTTCCAGAAGTTTCTTGACATTTCCAGCAGAGACTGTTGTCCACTTTGTAAATTTTGCTTAATTTCAGCAGGGTTAAACACCAATGATGGAATATCTTCAAATAGTTTTCACAGAGATTTTGTGTCGCAGAAAAATTCTGAGTTCTTTTCCAGCTCTGCTCCCAATGCTCATGTGAGACTATTTTGCCAAGATTCTGAGACCATTTGATCACTGAATCTTTTATGATGTCAGTTTCCCATTCCTACAAAAGCAGAATTTTATATATTTTTGACATCTTGTGGTCTGGGTATTCAAAAAAAAAGCAGTAATAAAAATACACAAGTTCCAAAGGCCCAAATAGGGTACAGAGTATTAGTTGGCTGCTAAAGGTTGGTTCATGCATAAGTTCTTATTTCCCAAAGCACATACACAATCAAAACACTCAGGAGCTGAATCTTACATATTATTTAAGCCGGGGCCAATTTGGCCTTTCATACAGACTCATCTGCAATTCATTTCCTGATGTATACCAACTCTTGCTGTATTCAAAGGGTTAAGAGGGATTAAAGGAGTGCCTATCCATTTTCCATGCTATAACAAATTCATAAGCATATATGAGATAGCAAAACTTGCCACTGGGATTAACAAAACATTTGTTCATCTATTTAAACATCTACTTCAAAATCCCAAAGCACATGTGCCACCCACACAGCATTTTCAGGGTGGTCCGGATGGTCAAGGATATGTTTTGCCAGCCTCCACCCTTCCATGGAGATTTGGTGCACTGAAGGAGAGAAGACTATATACCTGGCTGGCAGGTGGACTGGATTTCAGTGCTGTTCCATTTGGAACATGGATATGCATGTCCCTTCAACCTGCATCTTGCAGGCCTGTGGGAAGGGAAGGGAAACTGTCGAGGTGGGTGGGGAGGAGAATGTGCCACTGGCACTGGGATGTGGATGGAGATGTGTAGCAGGAACAGCCGGGGAAGGCACCATTTGTTAGTCAGCCAAACAGAGGAGGGGAATAATCATTTGTAGTGCTGGGAAGTGTGCCTTGGATACAGGTGACGTGGAGTATGGAATCTTCACAGGAAAAGACCCAGGACACGGGTGGAGCAGAATCTGTTTTCAGAGGGCATGATCAGAGGGAATGTAGGGGTGGGGGAAGGATATGGGGGGTGACTCATACTGACATTGTTGAGGGGCCAGTATAAACCAGTTGAGTGATTGGGAAACAGTTTGGGGAGGGGAATCAAGGAATGCCATGAATGAGGATGGAACTTCACTGTCAGCCATTGTCAAGGGTGAGCCCATGAGTGCAGGAGCACAACAATGTACTCTGATTAGCAGATGGACCAGGGCACCTCATCTATTGGCATGTCTGTCTGGCAAGTGCTGCGTTGAATGTTGGCATGGGTATAGGACATTTTGCAGGACCTTCTGGTGGGAGGGTCCATTCCTGCACTCGTTTAGCACAGGAGTTTTGGGAATACTGAGTGAGAATACTGGGAATACTCACTCTTGCAGGAGTGAGGGAGCCTTTGGTCACTGGGGAGACTTGTTTGGACCAGAACCTGGGGATGATGGGCCTTATCCGTGGTGGCAGACTTGTGCTGAGAGGAGCACTGTAAGATCTGCATGGAGAGAGGACCAAGGGTGGCTTCCCCCCTCTTTGGCTGTATCCAAAATGGCAATGGGGATAGGTGGGGCGGGGGGGGAAGGTAATCCTTGTGACAGCTCCCAGACATTTCCCTTTTTGGAGCTGGCCACCTGACAGTAATGAGTGCTTACTGCCAGTTGCTATTGTGCTAACATGTTTTACTGCCCTGGCTAGCCCGAGCTTGGAGATATTAAAAGATATAATTTGGCCTTCTATCCCCTCCACGTGCTTGCGAGGCCCCCGGACAAGCACACATACAGGCTCAGCCAATAATTGCTGTAATCATTCAAATTCTGACCTTTCAGAGGCTTTGTCTCCAGCCCCAAATCCATTGTTTTCCCCAAGTCCAAATTAGCCTGCAGTCACAATTCTCCTTATAAAACCCCCCTACTTTGAGCGCTTCTTTGGATCACTCTTGGCTTCCATCTTGCCTTGCTGTCGCTTTGTCCAGCGAGCCTTCCCCTCAGCTCCATGTGCTGAGATCCACGCTCCCCAGCTTCTCCATTTCCGACCGGGCTTCAGGACAGGTGAAGTATCGCCCAAACCAACAACTCCTCTAAAAATCCCTCTATCCCACTCCAACCTTTATTTCTATAGTTCTCTGTAAGTTTGTGTTGCATACACTGATTGATTGTATTTTTAATAAAAATCACGTTCGTTATTTCACTCCGGTTTGCTCCTTGACTCGGCCTGACCCCATAGACATTGGGTTCAAGATCTTGCTGTTACCCTGCCTCTCGCAGTGCTAACTTATGCTCTTTGACTAATTTCCCCAACTAGTATAATTTTGAGAGCAATTTGGTGTCCCTCCCGGGACCCCCAGAAAACAGAATAACACATGCTAACGGTGATGCTGGCATTAAAAAATTTCTTTGAAATTCAAATGGGACATGGAGACTGATGTCACCACGGTGATTGGTGCTGAAGTTACCCTGGTGTGGCCTTCCTTCCCCTCTTCTGTAAACACTGCTAACACAAGGGAAGCAGCCACCTAACTGCTGGGCAGAGATTCCCCTGGGAGTTGCTGAGGGAGAGACAGGCAAGGACCACCCAAACCCTGCCCACTACTGGCTTGGTGACAGAAAGATGCCGCATGGAGGAACCGCATGGGCCCAGCTATTGCAATTTCCACAGGAAAGGACAGTTATTGGCATTTTTTCCCTGACAATGAAAAACACCAGATTTGCCCCAGTTGGAGACAGGTTTCCACGCTTGGTCTGGGCAGATGGCCAAAGGCAGCTGATAAGGATTCAGGCACACAGCAAGAGGTTCTGGTAGTAAAGTAATTACTCAGTTTACTTTAGCAAGGAAACAGTCTTACAAATGTGAAGTAAACAACAGTCTCAGCAAGATCTAAAAATCAAAGGCAGGCAATATAAACACAACTCAGAGGCGAGAACAACAGGCAAGGGAAACAAGCAGAGGCACGGTGGGAGAAACTATCAGTTAATCACCAACAAGATCTGGAGGGGAATGGTTCAGCTCTTATAGGTTCAGAGATCAGCGTAGCTGGTGCTTGATTAATTGTTGTTTGGTATAAATTTGCTGGGATTGGCATAGGAGTTCCTTTTGGTACCTACACTGGACAAAGGTGGATATCGGTAAGTTATCTTCTGTGTCAGAAGGAGCAAGGCTCTCTGCTAGGGCTGGCACTCTCCCCTGTTCTGTCTGGGGTGGGTGGTACTGTTCAGCAGCTACTGCTGTTAACAGTCTCTGAGCCAGAGCCTATGTCCTGTTCTGCAGGTTCTGCTGTTTCAATCTCTGAATCAGAGTCTATGCCTGGATCTTGGGAGCAGGACATGACAACGGGATAGCAGCTGGTTAATGACGACATCATGCAGTAAGGCAGCTCCCAGAGCAGAAAGCTCATCATGAAAGAGGGATTCACTACAAAGATATAATAATAGAGGAAGAAAACTACAAACTAAAAAGAAAGACTGAATTAGAAGACGAAGGTTTTCCCAGTCAACGGTTCCTGTATATGCAAATTAAAATGGATTTAAAATTAGAAGGGTTCCTTACTAAATCAGAGATGAATGAATTTGAAAAAGCTATCTCTGATAAACAAACCCATCTGACATCACAAATCTACAAATTTATAATAAATAGAGAACCAAAAACAGAAATGATAAAAGAGGTGATGGTCAAATGGGCGCAGAATATTGGATAAGACGCTACAGTTGGAAGACTGGGAAAAAAGTTGAGGACGTAAAAATTTATTCCAAAATCTAAAAGAAAACCATCTAAAAATGACAGGTGATATCTAAGCCCTTCTAAATTTAATCAGACATATAAAACAGGGAAAAAAGACTGTTGGAAATGTAAGAAAAAAGGAGGATCATTCTTCCATATGTGGTGGACATGCCCAAAAGCAAAAAGATTCTGGAAGGGCATTAATAAAATCATGTCAGACATGTTGGAAATTAACATTCCAATGTCTCGTGAGCATTTCTTTTTAAACATTATTCCTGATGAAGATCTACTTAATAAGAAAAAGCTATGGAAAATAGTGCTATGCATGACCACCACAGCTAGGATTGTCTATGCAAGTTACTGGAAGAGTGACCAAACACCAGAACTGGATGAATGGCTTTTAAAGCTTATGGAAACGAAAGATTGTGATAAACTGTCAAGAACTCTCATGGGGACTGCAAAGCTGGAAAATGAGACAGAATGGAATCCAATAACATCTTACTTAAAAAGGAAATTTGGAAAATATTATATTTTACAATAAAGAAAAGTCAAAATGGATATGAAAGAACTTCTACAGAAGCAGAACGTATGTATTACTGTAAACTCCTAGATTAGATGGAGAAATGTAGAAACTGTAACATCATTATACAGGTGGACTAACAGGTTGTTAGACTACAATGGAAAAAATTGCACACTGAGTTTATGAGGTAAATGGAGGTACCTTTTATTTTTCATGTTAGAATAAACCCAAAATAGGAAGGCAGGAGGTTAGTTAGAGTAGCTATTTCACCAACAACAGAAGGAGTTATTTAATTTATGGGAAACAGGGAAAGTAGATAAATGAGGAATTTGGAGACAGAAATATATTTTAACATGATAGTTATGTTAATTTTATTTTACAAGATGGTAATATATGATAAAGGTGTCACGTACAATTATGAAACAACTTTTCCAAACTGCAATATTTGTAAATAACTCCACAAGTTTATAATTTGATGTCATATTTTTTTCTTTTATTGTATTAAATTTATTTAGTGAATAAAGTTTTTTTTTTTTTTTTTTAAAAAGGCAGCTCCCAGAGTGAGAGTAAAGTGTGGCTGTGGCAGGTTGACAACGTCATGTGGAAACTATTGTTAAATCATTGTCTGGTAATGCATTGGATAGGGACCAATAAATTGAACTTTAATCTTAAATAGGTAAAGGTTTTGCTTTTGCATCTGGACTAGGAGGTGATGTTTAGCCCATTGTGGATGGGGATTGTTCTCTCCTTCATCCCAGAAGGATCTGGATCACTGTCCCAAGTGCTTTTAAAGCTGGTCTTCTCTTTGGAAGCACAAGTAGCTTCTATGGTTCCTAGTTCATACTGGGATATGGCAGCTGCTGTAACTCACCTTACACAGAGATAGCCTAATCACAGTGATCAATGCGTGGAAACATCTTGTTTCAATCTGTACTAGTCAAAGTGGTAGTCCCTGGGTTTGTGCTGGTCTCTGACAAGTTTCTAGAAAGCAAAGAAACAACTACAGTCAATGGGCATAAATAAAATGCTGGTCTTTAGTTCACTGGGAAAAATTGTCAGTGTGCCACATCAGATAGTCTGAGTAGGATTGTTTAATTAATCACAACTTGCTTGTTTAGACTATCACTGGTCTTAGGGATTGTTGTTGGCTAGCTTCGAATTGTTTGTGACTTATGGCCAGCCTAAAGCAACTCAAGGTTTTCCTGGCAAGATTTGTTCAGATGGGGTTTGCTTTTGCCTTCCTCTGAGGTTGAGATAGTGTGACTTGCCTAAGGTCACCCAGTAGATTTCCATGGCTGAGTGGAGATTCAAACCCTGGAGGGCAGCAAACTCAGGGATCACCCCAGGCAGCAAAAGCTCTAGCTTCTTTCACATACAAGAGTGAAAAAGCCCAGAAAATGGGGGTCTCAAAAATGGAGTTTAGCAATGCTTTTCTCCAAAACCCTGACAAGGGGAATTGGAAATTATAGTTATAACTTTGTAAAAATGTTAGTCAAAGCCAAATGTGCTGAATGATGGGGCAGACCTTCTCCTCACAACATTCTGTAGTAACTACAGAATAGTGACTACAAAGTTTGCCCTATATATCAGCTTTTACAAGGGCTAGAGATTTTCTGTAAAATAACAACAACCAGAAACGTTAGAATTCAGGCCAGACTGGATGGTATGCCTAGAATCTCAGTAAAACTGTCAACCAGGCACTATAGCAATCTTAACTGTGCATTCATCCAGGTAAAGGAATAAAAAAAAAGATTAAAATGAAGGAAGCCAAAGTAGCCAACTCCTCCCTGCTGCTTTTACCTCATGGGAGAGCAAATTGTTAAATCACATGGCATTACAGTACCAATAAGGTGCTATAAAGTTCCAATTTTAACTCAAGAAGATAGCATGAAAAATTATAGGAATTAATTTTTAATTCAAGTAGAATGCCTGACTGAGAATATGGATATTTTTTATTACAACATTAGCCAAATGATTATACAAAAGGAGTCTTCATCAACCATCAAAGTAAAACTTGTTATGAATCAAGCCAGAAAGAACTCTAGAGAGTTGCCTTTTATCTTAGCAATAGTCTCCCTTAAGCATTTGGGTTAAGGCCTAGCCTCTGTTTTGAAACTCTTAATTTGAGGGGTTTTAGATCTTAGTAAAGAATTAGCCTGAGGATCAAACTTGGCCTACTCTATTAGTGTCACTAATAAAATGGTAGCAGAACATTTTATAAATAGCTTTAAACTTCAGCCCTGTTACCATGCTGTACTCCCCCAATTCGTGATATTGTTTAATTGGCATATATATCAATCATACATTTATGGCTGAAAAGCCTTGCTGGCAAAGAGGACTGGCTGTACACATGGAAAATTAGGTCAGAGGGGACCTCAAGGCATGGCCAGGTCATAAACTCACTGAGGATTCGTCAAAGAACTTGACTAAATTTAAGAGTTTAAAATACTTCCAGGTCTATGAAACAGTCAAAAGCTGACTATTACCTAACAAGCAGACAGTCATCTCTCATAAGTAACCTAATCCCCTCTAATCTCTCTGATAGACATGATGCACTACAGTAGGATTTACAAGCAGAGACTGAAAGCCAGCAACTCATAGATCTCTCCTCTTCTATGGAAGAGGTTACTGCCTCTCCGTCTCCATCCGAACAAATTGCTGCTATCTGCTCAGCAGCTGAACAGTTTTTGCAGGATGGGAATGTAAATACAAACTTGAAAAACTTAAGGAATGACAACATAATTGACTTCCTAACCAGATAAAGCCTGCTAACAGCACAAACTGTTATGTCTATCTTTGAGCAGTTGTCCACAATTGGGCTCCTTAAAAGAGGCCCCTACAAAGCTTATTGAAAATCAACCAAATGACAGTGCTGCTTAACCACAGACCTCTTGTACAAAAGGTACTGTAAAAGCAATCAGCAGGGAGGCCATGGGCAACCTTACACAAATTTTGCAATGAAGAAGAGAGACAGTAACAAGCAGAGACAGCTGGCTACACATGTGGAGAGGAGTGAGAAACAAATATCTAGTGGCCATATTACCAAGGGGGAAAGGCAGCTAAACTGTAATTATCACTTACAGTCTGATCAAATGACAACAGAGGCCCTTTCCGCACCATACGTCATTAGCATGTTCTTTCATTACAATCCCAGAATTGCCATTCACTGTCATCCCTGCTTCCAGAACATGGACTTGGACTCAGTGTCTGAAACAGGGGGCATGCCAGGACCTGCCATACAGGAGGAAGTTACACTATCACAAACAGAACAGAGTGCAACTCCAGCAGAGAGTCCTTCCCCTTCAGAAACAGAAAATAATTTACCTGTACTCACCTTTGCTGAGCGCAGACAGCAAAGAAAGAATCTGCGCTGATCTCAGAGGATTTATAGCCAACAACAATTACTCAGGTAGCAGTTGTATTAAGCTGCTGACCTATAAGGAGCTGCCCTTCCCCTCCAGGAGTTGTCAGAGCTTATCTGACTGTCTTGGCTGCTAGATATACTGCTGAACTCCATACCTGACCTTGGATTACCCTGAATGACTTTAGACTCATTCCCATTGCCTTGGAATTCTGTTGGACTCTATTTGTGACCTTTTGTTTACTGAATAAAAGTAATGAGCTATGAGCTATTTGGTTTATTTGCTTATCAACTGTGCTGCCCTGACTGAGATAGGATGTTTGCACAATGGTAGCAGGTTAAAAATCCTCTTTTTTTACACTCTTCTGCCTTAAGCGGATGAGTAGCAGTATTGCCACTTGTTACTCCACTGGAAAAACCCTATCCCGGGGTCTACAATTTTGATAGAATCATAGAATCATAGAAATGTAGAGTTGGAAGAGTCCACAGGGGCCATCCAGTCCAACCCCCTGCCATGCAGGAACACCCTCAAAGCACTCCCGACAGATGGCCATCCAGCCTTTGCTTAAAAACCTCTGAAGAAGGAGACTCCACTACACTCCGAGGCAGCATATTCCACTGCCGGACAGCCCTGACCGTCAGGAAGTTCTTCCTGAGGTTCAGCTGGAATCTCCTTTCCTGCAGCTTGAATCCGTTGCTCCTTGTCCTGGTCTCTGAAGCAGCAGAAAACAAGCCCGCTCCCTCCTCTACATGGCATCCCTTCGTATATTTAAACATGGCTATCATGTCCCCTCTTAACCTTCTCTTCTGCAGACTAAACATACCCAACTCTCTAAGTCTATCTTCATACGGCATGGCTTCCAGGCCTCTCACCATTTTGGTCACCCTCCCCTGGACTTTCTCCAGCTTGACCATGTCCTTCTTGAATTGGGGTGCCCAGAACTCGACACAGGATTCAAGATGAGGTCTAACCAAAGCAGAGTAGAGTGGTACCAGTACCTCCCTCGATCTAGACACCATACTCCTATTGATGCAGCCGAGAATTGCATTGGCTTTCTTAGCTGCCACATCACACTGCTGACTCATGTTCAGCTTGTGGTCTATTAAGACTCCTAGATCGCTTTCACACGTACTGCTATCCAGCCACGTGTCCCCCATCCTATATTTCTGTATTCCATTTTTTCTACCTATGTGTAGGACCTTACACTTCTCTCTGTTGAATTTCATTTTGTTAGCCTTGGCCCAGCTCTCCAATCTGTCCAGGTCATTTTGAATTTTGATCCTGTCCTCTGGCATATTAGCAACCCCTCCCAATTTGGTGTCAACTGCAAATTTGATGAGCATGCCCTCTATTCCTTCATCCAAGTCATTGATGTAGATATTGAACAGCACTGGGCCCAGCACAGAACCCTGTGGCACCCTGCTAGTCACTTCTCTCCAGGATGAAAAGCAGCCATTGGTGAGCACCCTTTGGGAACAGTCAGTGATATTAAAATATGATTCAATGTGCCTGAAAGGTCACCTGGATGGGCACGTAGGCAGCAATGGTCAAATATCGAAAACCAGGACAGTAAAATCCCCAGTCACGTTGCCCCAGGAGACCTCAAGATGTGTAAACTCACAATGAAAAAAAGGTCCTCAGCCCCGAGACGCTGACTTGAGGGGGTTAGTGTGTCTGCCCCAAGTTGAGCAAATATTCCATCAGGCGAGGACCATTTACATGAAGTCACACCACAAACTAACACAGCCAAAGATCCTGAGACTTTGGCAATACCTTGCAATCTCATCACGCAAAGGAAATTGCCATGGTGGAGCTTCGTTACTGCTCCAACACCCATTGTTCTCCCTGGGAAAGGATTAGTCCTCCAGGTACTTTTTCCCCTACAAATAGTCCCAGTTTTTGAGTGGTTCTTTGGATCACCTCTGGTCATCCCAGCAGACTGTTGCTCCATTCGTTGACTGATCCCCTCAGCCCTCTCCATGCTGAGCCCCACTTCTCTGCTGTTTTTCCTGGACCAAGGACTTCAGGACAAAGGTGCAGTATCACCCCAGCTACACCCCTTCAATATTCCCCTATGCAGTTTCCTCTCTTTTGCTTCTTAATAGGTCTTGAGTGAGTGTGTGAGTGATTGCGTTGCTGCGTGAGACTTTCCTTCAATAAAATAATTTATTGGACATTTTGGTTTGTTTTTTGGCTTGGCCTGACCCCGTAAAAACTGGGTAAAAAGATCCCGCTAGGTTACCTTGCCTCTTGCATTGCTATAGCTTGTGCTCTGGCTAGTTTCCATTCCCCATCATGTGGAGCGCACTGAGGTGTCCCCCAAGGGACCCCAGAAATCAGGGTAACACACTGGTGTTCCTTCTGCATTACAGCCTCTTTGGACAATACCTTATCTTACTTTCAGTCTGCCCCACTGCCCCTGATTGAGTGTCCCCCCCCCCCCGAAGCCGTACTAGTATAGTCACACTGTAATGTGCTCATGTCATACAGACATCCAGTCCCACAGGAAAGGCATCAGCAGAACTCCCCTCCCCTCGCAACTGGCAACATCCAACAGGGCAGTGATTGCCATTTCCATGCCAGTCATTGTCTCACATTTATTGCTGCAGGTCTGCTGTCCTCTGCTGTCTCCATCATTTGTGTTGCAATGGACCTGGACCATATAAGGTAACTTTGTGGGTTTATATAAGCATGATGAGCTTTGCTATGGCCACGTTAGAAACACAACAGCAGCAGAACCAGGCAAGTGGCTTCATCTAGTCAGCTGGCAGCTGCCAGATCCAAACACTCAAAGGCCTCGTTGCTGCTGTGTATGACATCAGCTTGGCAGCCACTCCATCCAATGACCTTTACACAGTCTGATTGGGAAGCCTGCCCTGCCTCAGGAGATGATGGGTAAGGGACCGTTTTTGTCAGACCTGGTGGACTAGGGCAATGTTGGTGACATGGGATGATGACATGTGGCCATACCACTTCAGAATAATACAAGCCACTCTGTTCAAAATTGCAGATCATCTTTGTCCACACCCCCAAGTGAAGCTGCACCATCATGAAAGACCTCATATCTTTGGAAGAACAAGTCACCATCATGATCTGGTGGCTGATCACTCCCCTGATCTACAGAAAGACTGTAAACACCTTTGGACTTGGTGTTTCCATAGTAGCAGAAATTACAATACAAATCTTTCTCGCCATACAGCATATCCTTCTTCCATCCACTGTTTGCTTGGGTGACTATTGGAGAGTGAGTTCCCCCTTCCCCAACATATATGCAATTCCGAACATGTGTCATGTACAACATGGTTTCAGCAGTACTCAGAGATGACTATTGAAAGCATGTGGTGCTCAATACAGCAATGGTGAATGAAAGAACAGTTGAAATATGTGGATAACACCATTCAGTATGGGAGATGTGTAGACGGAATACAGGTGACATTGAACCAAAAGCACTCAGTACTTCAAGTGTGTCATTGCTCTTTTGATTGCACTGCCATGTTCAATAATTGTTCATTCTCCTCTCACTCACAGATCATGGACGGCTTTGAGGAAATGGGATTCCAGCGGTATACCAGTGTCTTTGACAGAAACCACATTCCCATACACTCCCCTAAAGGAACCAGGGAGGAGTTCATCAACAGGGAGAAGACATCATCCATCCTGCTCCAGGGCACAACTGATCACACTGGGCAATGACACTGAACTGGGGGATACCAGTACAACCCATGATGTCCATGTGTTCTGCCACTCAACTCTGGCAGGCTGTGGAGGCTGGCCAATTTGTTCCAGGGAACCCCACAAACACCATCAACGGGTTGCAAGTCGGCCCACTCATCCTTGCAAATGGAGCACACCCCCTGTCTCATTGGCTCTAGAAGCCAAGATGACTAAACCAAGGTTGTTAAATTTTGGCCATATCATGAGAATACATGACTCACTAGAAAAGACAATAAAACTTGGTAATGTGGAAGGCAGTAAGAAAAGAGGAAGAATGCATTATAAATGGATATACTAAATTAAGGAAGACCCATCCCTGAATCTGCACAACCTAAGTAGGATGGTTGATGATAGAGTGACTTGGAGATCTCTTATCTATATGGTCGCCATAAGTTGAGATTTACTTGGCAGCATTGTTACCAGGCCATGCGCCCTTTCTCTAGGATATAGTTTAATCAGAAAAATATTTAATTGGCATAAATTATACGCTGTTATGGCCATGATGGTGAAAGGAAGACTAACCAAACTTGTACAAGACCTAGGTCAGGCAAAACTTCAAGGCATGGCCAAGTCAGAGTTAGGAAATATTCAGGAACCAGCAATAATGGTCATGGTGAGACTGCTTGGATCTTGTGTGAGTGCATCAGGGACCAGCAATCATCTTCAACCATCTTCCCACTCCCCAGCAAAGTCTCCCTCTCACTATCCAAACCTAGCCTCTCTTTTCCTTCAGTTAGCTTTATGTGGTAGAGAGACTGCTTGGATCTTGTGTGAGTGCAATTGTTAATTTCCTCCAATAAAGCAAACAAGCTTACTTTTGAATTTCCAGCTGGTTCTTCCCTGCATTAGTACCAGTATACACAAATGTAAAACATTCTGTAAGATTACCCCCCACTCTCTCGGGCCTCCTCTTTGAGCTAATACTCCCCACTGTTTCACAGAGGCATAAACTCAACACTCCCTCTCTATTTCCTCCCTCACTATCCTTGCTTCCTTTCTTGCACATTTATTTTTTTTAGTTGTAGCCATAGTTCTAAGGCATCAACATGGGGCTTGTCATCATCTATGAACATAGGCCACCAATGGAAGTTTGCCATGTGCTGCTGGACAGGGCAACCATGTACTACCACCTTCCCAAGGCCACCTGTCAAAAGATGTCCTCCTCCAATCCCAGACAGATTTCCCCCACCTCTTTACTGCACACATGGTAGTTCAAAACAATGATTTATTCAAAAAAGGAAAACCTGAAAAACAGCTATTTACATAAGCACCTTCCAACACCTCTGGGGAGCACTCTATCTGTGCCCCATAAACTGCTTCTTCCACTGCAGGAACTGGGCCACACTGTGTTCCAGCATGATGATGCAGTGGGCCACTATGGTCCCTAGGTTCCCCAGGTGCTGCGCCATGCCCGCAGCCATATTTTCCATTGACTGCAGCAGTGCATCATCTGCAGAGAGAAGAGGGGAGGGAACATGGAGTTAGTCCAGAGCATGGATGAGTCAGCTGCTGGTGTCAAAAGAACAGTGTGTTAGTGAGTGGCTATGGGTGTGCTGGGGTTGGTTTGGCATCCATAGTCTGCTAGTATGGCTGCCAATGCATGGCTGCTGATGGGCCTGGGGCAGGAGGGAGTCCTGACAATGCATTGCAGTCACAGCAGTACCCATCTTTCACTCACTTCCCTTGGCGGCTACCACTGGTGGGGAGATCCCAGGCCCTGCAGCTTTCCCCAGAGGCTCCACTCCTGCCACCTGCTACTGCTGCAGAACATGTTTCTCCTGTGTTCAGGGTCAAAAAACAGAACATGATAAGACAGTCACAGTGTCCCATCTTTTCCTCACAGGAAAGTCATGAGTCATAACCACACATGACTATCTATGGCATCAGACCCACCACCACCACTCAGCTCCTCCATGGCTTGGTCCTGCCATGGGTGAACTTCCGCTGCCTTGATCCCCTACATCCATCTCCTTGGACCTTATCTGTCCCTGGGGTGTGGGTCCAGATAGAGCTGAAGGCCAGAGGAGACAGGATCAGTCACAGCTTGGGTGTGCCATTCTCTCCTCAGGGGATAACTGGCGAGCCCAGGCTGCATTCCCCGTTAACTGCTAAAAAACAGTTTGGCTTCCTGGCATAGGTGGTTATGTTGCCATGGTTGCACATGGCCACAGCACCAGTGATTCAGTTCCCCGCCACATGTCGCAATAGGGACCTCCAACCCAGGGATGCTCATAAGAACATAGAATCATAGAATCATAGAAATGTAGAGTTGGAAGAGACCACACGGGCCATCCAGTCCAACCCCCTGCCATGCAGGAACACCTTCAAAGCACTCCCAACAGATGGCCATTCAGCCTTTGCTTAAAAACCTCTGAAGAAGGAGACTCCACTACACTCCGAGGTAACATATTCCACTGCCGGACAGCCCTGACCGTCAGGAAGTTCTTCCTGAGGTTCAGGTGGAATCTCCTTTCCTGCAGCTTGAATCCATTGCTCCTTGTCCTGGTCTCTGGAGCAGCAGAAAACAAGCCCTCTCCGTCCTCTACATGGCATCCCTTCACATATTTAAACATGGCTATCATATCCCCTCTTAACCTTCTCTTCTGCAGACTAAACATACCCAACTCTCTAAGTCTATCCTCATAGGGTATGGCTTCCAGGTCTCTCACCATTTTGGTTGCCCTCCTCTGGACCTGCTCCAGCCTGACCATGTCCTTCTTGAATTGGGGTGCCCAGAACTGGACACAGTATTCAAGATGAGGTCTAACCAAAGCAGAGTAGAGTGGTACCAGTACCTCCCTCGATCTAGACACCATACTCCTATTGATGCAGCCGAGAATTGCATTGAGAGAGGAGCCAAATGGAAACAGTGCCATTGAATCCTATGTGTGCTTTGTTCAGGCCCTCACCCACAGGGGCAGGAAGTCATGTGGGAATGGGACAGCATTAAACATGTGATGCAACACTCATCATCCTTGTGCCACTTGGGCCATCTCAGCTTCCCTACCACCTTCCAGAGCCAGAACATGGAGGCAAAAAACTTGGGCCTGAAGTGGGGTGGGTGGGTGCCCAATAAACAGCTCCAAAATGTTGGAGAATTGGTATTTCAATTCCTTAAATTTATTGTTGACCTGCACCACTGTTCTTTCAAATCCCTTGATGGTGAGGCTTGAAGTGAGCCCCTTATACAAGGCCTTGCTGGGCAGTGGGGTACTTTTCATGAGTATCTTCACACCAGGGCTGTCAGTCATGAGGGAAAGCAGGAGCTTCACCTCTTCCTCCACCCACGAAGTCCCCTCCCTAGGCATACTGACCTCGGTGCACTGGCACATGTGCACATGGACATAATCACACACACCCAACCACTCCCATACATGCTACTCACACACTCCCCGATCTCCAAACTCACACACACTCAGCTTTTCCAAAAACTGCTCCACTCCATCTCTTAACTCTCCTCCCCTCAGCAAACTTCCTCTGCCTTCCAGGGGGCTTCAGTAAAGAGACAGAGGTGTCATTGGACAGATGGCTGCCCTGAGTTTCCTGGAATCATAGAATGATAGAGTTGGAAGAGACCCCAGGGGCCATCCAGTCCAACTCCCTGCTATGCAGGAACACCTATTAAAGCATTCCCAACAGATGGCCATCCAGCCTTTGCTTAGAAACCTCCAAAGAAGGAGACTCAAGCACACTCCAAGGCAGGATATTCTACTGCCGGACAGCTCTGACCATCAGGGAGTTCTTCCTGAGGTTCAAGTGGAATCTCCTTTCCTGTAGCTTGAATCCATTGCTCCTTGTCCTAGTCTCTAGAGCGGTAGAGAACAAGCCTGCTCCCTCCTCAACATGACATCCCTTCAAATATTTAAACATGGCTATCAGGTCCCTTCTTAATCTTCTCTTCTGCAGACTAAACATACCCAGCTCCCTAAGGCGTTCCTCATAGGGCATGGCTTCCAGACCCTTCATCATTTTGGTCGCCCTCCTCTGGACACGTTCCAGCTTGTCGACATCCTTCTTGAACTGAGGTGCCCAGAACTGGACACAGTATTCCAAATGAGGCCTAACCAATGCAGAATACAGAATACATTACCTCCCTTGATCTAGACACCATACTCCTATTGATGCAACCAAGAATCGCGTTGGCTTTCTTGGCTGCAGCCAAGAAGTTTTTGAAGTCACTCATAGGAGCCAACGCCAGTCCCCAGCCAGGAGTTTGCTTGATTGAATGAGCACACACTAGCAAGCAGTCACTGTAGCCTGCTCATGCTGTCTCTTGCAACCTGATTCCTGCAGGGAAAAGTCTGCACTCTGCTCACAGTGAAAGAGGACGCTCCAGCTCCATCGTTGGTCATGGTAATGGCAAGGACAGCAGGCCTCCAGTGGGATCACAGCAGCAGTTCCTGATGACAGTCCCTGCCTTTTCCAGTGCTGCCATTTGTGTGGTGGCATCTGCTGCTTGACTGCCTTTGGGGTTGACACATGCACCTGTGGGCACCATGTAACTTTCTAGCATTAGCATGTGTGCTGGAAAAAAACAAACAAACACCCCAACCAATCAGGACCAGTGGGGCAGGGATGGGGAGTGATGGGACAGGGGAGTGACCAGGGATGCTGAGCTAGAGAGAACATGCAAGGTGCAATGCCAATGCTGCCGGCGAATGCCCAGGAGCCTACAGAAAATAGAGGCCCTACCTGAAATTGGAGATCCCCCAATGACACCAAAGCATTGTGCAGTTGAGGTATGCTGTGAAAAGGGCCTTCGTTTCAGAGTGTACCAGACATTTCTGAATGAAATTTTGGACCATCAATGGCTTGGATTTCCTCCAAGAATCTAGGACTGAGGCATTGCCAGATAATATGGCATGCTCCAAGTTGTGTCTTGCGCTGTGATGATCTTATCTATAATCCTTTCATTTAGATGTTTTGTCTGTTTGGAATTGCTCCCAGTATATCTATTACCACTGATGCTGACAATGAAGCTGATAATAATTCATTCATTTACAGCCTGCTTCCCCCGCTCTGCCAAAACTGGGATTCAAGGTGGCTTACCAATATTAATAGAAAAATAATTACAAGCAGGTATAAAGACCTAAGTAAAAATATCCAAAGAGTAATGCTTAAAAATGCAATCAAACTACTCACAGAATTCAAATCATTTTTTAAAGACCCACAAATGGCAGAAGAAAAAAGTGAAATAAATTTATTATTAAGTTTTTGCAGATTCACTTGGTTTTTTAAAAAGAACAAGAGCTTGAGCATTATCAGCAGACTGATGGTATGATGTCTAAAGCCTCTGAATGACTTAATTCAGGGACTTCACTTAAATAAAATAATGGAATGTTTTACAAATATGACCTTTGCTATTGAAATTGAATTGCTGGTACCAGTCAGAATAGAAGCAAATAAAAAAAAATGCAGTTACCGAAATCAAACCAAAGCAGTGGCAGAAAAACTTCCTTCCATGAACATCTAGTTCTCATGTCTGCTAGATTCTGCTCCAGAAAGAAAACCCAAGAAGAAGACCCAACTTCCTCGGGAATTCAAGTAAGGATATGATGATCTGTCAATGCTGTTCCCATTGTATTTTTTTGGAACAGTTTCTTATAGAATCATAGAACTTTAGAGGTGGAAGAGGCTGCAAGGACCATTTAGTATAACCTCCTGCCATGTAAGAATACACAACTAAAGCACTCCTGAAAGATGCCCATTCAACCTCTGTTTAAAAGCCTCCAAAGATGGAGAGAACACCACCTTCCAAGGCAGTCCAGTCTCCTTTCTTCAGAGATCAGGTGGGAAGACTTTTCCCCTCATTTTCCTTATAGAACTGTGTGACTACTTTGGTACACATTTCCCCTATACTAGTCATTTTTGTAAACATTTCACCAACTTACTAAAGTACATTTGTGCACATTGTTTGAAAATGCACCTTTAAATGTGCCTTTAGCAAAGGTATGTATGGTCTTGTGTCTCAGTGATCCCTCCAAGCACACTGTACCACTGTATGGACTTCCAAGGCATGATGTGCTTTGTCCCATCAGTAGTCTCAGGAAGTGTAGTTCTAAAGGATTTCTCTTTAATTAATAAAAGGATGTCACCACAGAAAAGCCTTCTCCTCACCTGTTAATAATTTCACCTTCTGAGGCTACAATCTGGCACTGTCTTACCTGGGAGTAAGTCAACTGAAATGACATTACTTCTGAGTAGACCCAGTAGATTGGGAGAGCAATAAAATAAATAAACAGAAATCAAGATTGTGCTGAGAGAGAAAAAGAATTTAATTGGCATAAGGGAGATTAAGCGGTGGTGATAGCTGTTTTTCATAACAGCATTTAACCTTTCTAAAAAATTATTTTGAAGAGCTGGAGCCATGCAGTTCCATTGCAATGCTAAGGACACATACTTGGGAGCAAGTCCCATCCAGTGCAATTAAGCCAACTTTGGATTAGACATGCATAGGTTTGCAATGTTTTATGGTCACTAAAAAGTCCTTTTCTGAATCATTTTTAGCCCTGGTGATACTCTCCATAAAAATCTCAAATTGACAAGTTTGTCCTTTTTGTTCAACCTGGGATATGATGGGATTTCAATTTCTTTTCTAAAATATAAACAGCTGCTGGTGTGTGAGGGGGAAGAACTCAATTCCCACATCTCCTTAAGATCTACTGGAGATGGGAAAAGAGGAGGGCAGGTGGAGATGAACCCCTGGGAAGTGATGGACTGGGTAGAAAGCAGCGGTGGCAGGAGACTGCCTGAGCTGGAAAGCAACTCAACCTCCAGCTTGATCTACATTGTTGCCATTCCCAGCTCCAGAATGTTTTGAGAATGGAAGGATTGTGACGCAGACCATATCCATTTAGAACCCCATTGGAAAAGGGGTTTGGCCTTCCTTCACACCTAATTGGCTGCCCCCTGGCCTGTTTCTGACATCTCTTCTTTTTCCCAGGCAGCCCTTATTCTTTCATTTTCCTCTTTCTCTTCTCTCTCTCTGTTAAAAACATATAGTGAAAAGTGCTGGTGGCACCCCCCCTCCAAAGTTCCACCTGGGGTGGACTGTCCCTCCACCCACCGATAAGCTATGCCTTTGGGAAAAGAATAATTACCGATTACTGTCACCTTTTCTCCACTTCATCTTAAATCTTCATCCAGTGCTGCCCCTGCCATTACCTCCCACCACATTTTGTTTCTGTTTCTTCCTGCTCTTCATTTTACTGTTGCTGCAAAACTATTGCTTTCACCTGTTTGCCTGCCATTATTGTTGTGTGTCTTCAAGCCGCTTCTAACTTTTGGAGACCCTAAGGTGAATCTATCATGGAGGTTTCTGAGGTGTGAGAGTGTGTAATGTACCCAATATCACCCAATGGGTTTCCATGTCCAAGCAGGGGATCAAACCTTGGTCTCGAAGGTTGTAGTCCAGCTGTCAAACCCCTACACCACATTAGTTCCTATCCCCCCTATTTAAACAATTCTTTAAAAAACATATTTTTACTAGAACAGTTTTTTAATTTTTTTTTTAAAAAAGCAACATATAAGGGAAAAATAATATATCTAGCCTTATTATTCAAATCCAACTGCTGATTGTCTCCCCTAACACCTTTTAGAAACATTATCACCTTCTCCCAATGTTTCTTAAACTCATACAAAGACTCTTCTTTAAATAACAGCTTCATCACCCAAATCTTCCTGACATAGTACTGTGATGTTGGCTCTAAACTGCTTTCCAGGGTGACTACTCAGAACGTGGAAACACACATGAACAGAAGCATTCTTTATTGGAAAAGTACAGCTTGATACCAGACACAACTTTCAGTTGCCAAAACTGAGGATCATCAATCCAATAAAGATTATATAGATTCAATTGATAATTATTCAGCGCACATTACACTGATTGGTGGAATACACGTCACATTAATTCATCAACCATCCTGATCCTGCCCAGGCTTGCTTTGGTTGTTTACATTTCTGCATTGCTAGCTGCTCTCATTTTTATTGCGTTTTCTTCTTGCCTGGCTTGACACTCTGGCCCGGCATCCTGCTCCTCTTTGATCTCAGCTGCTATACAGCTTCTCCACTGGACATCTCTGGTGTATGTTAGACAATAAAACAATCCTTGAAGGCTAGTTTGGCATCTGGGTTTTGTTTTCTTTTGTTTGGCATCTGGTTACCTATCAAAGCACCTCCAAGGAACTGTTCTGTTTATTGCCTTAAGTTTTCCACCTTGTCCTATTATCCTGTACAACACAACCTTGTTTTCCCAATTGTTTGTATTCCTCCGTCCCTTTACAGCACATCACACTTTCATTGCATGGCCCTTGTTTCTCAAGAACACATACAAATCATATATTAGCAATTTACAGTATCAAACTACCTGCCTTCGTACAATATATCAAGGCACTACTTATGCTCTGAGTTCTACTCAATCAATGATATGTATATGTAATACAATATGGATGCAATCAATCAAGGTATATAACCCCATTAAACAAGTTTAACAGCAAGTACTAACTAGACCTGGTTAATACATAGCAGGGCCTACTACATTGGCATACAGCAAAAGACAAGACATCATAACATAAGAGTAAGTATTGATAGTTGAACTCTAGTACATACATACAGCTACAACTGCCTTCTACAATATGTTTATTGCATACACTATTAGAAAGCATAACATAATCAACAAGCCTTCATCATTATTAACCATGTCATGGAACATGCCAACATGACTAGTACCATGGGAACATTCCATTTCTGAGCATACATTATCATGTATTGTATATTTATGACAAAGTGCTTATATATCTGGTCATCCATCAGTCCCAATAGAAACAATTCATGTTTCAACTGGACTGTTATCTTCAAAATATCCTCCATCAACTGATGTACGATCACCCAAACTCTCTTCACTCTTTCTGTTGAAACAATTCTAGCAGCATTGCTAGAGGGCAGGTAGACAGGAATGTGAAGTGAAGCAAGTAGTGGGAGAGGGAGAGGATGTGAGATGAAGCAGCAGTTGCAAGGAAGATATGAATGGTATAGATGCAAGGTGAAGCAAGCTGTGAAAAAAGGGAGGGAGAGTCTGAGAGTACTGGAGGAATTTGCTGATGTATGGAGAACAGGCATCAGAGGACTGGAGAAAACAAACTTCAAAAAAGGCAAAAAAGTAGATCAGAGAATGACAGATCAATCAGCCTGACCTCAATGTCAGGAACAAAAAAATTAGAACAGATTATCAAGAGTCTGTTGGCAAGTATCTGGATGACAATGCAGTGCTTAGTCTTAGCATGAGTTGTGGCATGATCTGCGTTTCATCTCTGTTTCATCTTTCCTCTTTTTTCAGCTTTTACATAACAAACTCATCAGGAATTACCATCCTAATTAGGAATTTGCTATTTGGATTATCTTTTGTCTTTTATTTGTTTTGTGGTGTCTTCCTCAGTGTTTCCCTCTGCTTCACACACTCTCTATCTTTTTAAAATTTTCATTATTTTTTCATTTTACATAGTACATGTAATACATATGGTATACCATAAACAAATATATATATGTATAATTATTATACATATATGTTTATATAAACATATACTATCTCTAATACAGAATCTTTCACCATTAATGATATGGTATGTAATACCTTACTCAGCATTTATACTTATTACTGAGCACTTACTGAGGTATTTCCCAATTTCTCCTCTAAATAATTATATAAACAATTCCAGTCCTCTCTAAATTTGTCCAATGTTTCATCTTTGAAAAATATAGTCAATTTGTTGATCACCATAATATAATATAATTCAATAACCAAATCTCTATTTAAGGTACTTTATCATTTTTTCATTCTCTTGCATAAAGGATCCTAGCCTTGATAATCATATACAACATGATATAATAGAATTTTTTGGTCTCATTTTTCAATATACCCTTCTAACACCAGGTTTCTTAGAGAGCTTTTCTTTATTACCTTTGTAATTTCATTATGGACGTTTTTCCAGTAGCTCTCTTAGCCCTCTCGCATTGCCACCAGCAGCTACTTCTCTACTTCTTCTGTGCTGCATTTTCCCCTCTTTCCCACCTGCTCCCCACCCCCCAGGTTGAGTACGTCTACCGTTTTGGGAGAAAACTGAGGCAAAGAAGGTGTTGAGTAGTTCTGCTTTTTCTCTTTCTCTTGTTCATAATTGGCCATCTTCTCCACGCAGTGACTCTATCATTTCCTTCTTTTTCCTTTTGCTGTGGACATACCTAAAAAAGCCCTTTTTATTGTTTGTAATGTCTCTGGCAAGCCTCAGTTCATTCTATGCTTTAGCTTTTCTGACCTTCTCCCTACATATCCTGGCTATTTGCTTGAATTCTTCTTTGGTGGTTTCACCATTCTTCCACTTCACCATTCTTTCATTTCCTGTACATATTTCTTTTAACACTTAGCTCAGCTGAGAGTTCTTTTGTCAACCATTCTAGTTTCTTTAGACACCTGCCATTTTTCCTCCTTATTGGCACAGTTTTAAATTGCGCCTCCAGTATCTCACTTTTAAGAAAGTCCCATCCATCATGAACTCCTTTCTCTTTCAATATTCTTGACCACAGAATTTCAACAAGTAACTCCTTCAGTTTACAGAAATCAGCTTTCTTTAAAGTCTAGAATGTGTGTCTGGCTACACTTGGCTTCTCCTTCCCACTGAATGACAAATCCCAATAGAGCATGGTCACTCTCATGTAAGGATCCCACCGTCTCCACCTCATCAACAAGACCATCACTTAACAGAGACAAAAAAGATAGAAATACTGCCTAAGATCATCTCAGACCACCACCCACTGATGTTGCAAATGCATGGGAAGGCAAAACAGTTTCAATGGCGTTTAAATGACAGTCTATTAAATGATGAGGGGATAGTTCAACAAGCGAAAGAAGTTTTAAAAAATTACTTTAGAGAAAATATAAGAGAAGATATGAAGATGAAGACGGTCTGGGATGCATCTAAAGCAGTAATGAGAGGTTTTTTTAATGCAAAAATGACAAATCCAGAATAAGAAAAGGTGAGAGAAATATCAAGAGCTGATGACTAAACTTAAAGAGAAAGAAAGAGAATTTAGAGAAAACCCATCAAAGAAATCATTACAAGTGGAGATAAAGAAAGTACAAAAGAGATAATGCTGAATACGTCGGAGGAAATAGAAAAAAAGTTGAAACATATGAAATTGACTCAATTTGAACAAGCTAATAAAATCAGGAAATGGTTAGCATATAAACTTAAGAAGAAGAAGAGAGAGGAATATTGTAGCAAAATTGAAAAATGGGAAGAAGATGATTACTCAACATGAAAAGATAAAGCAGAAGTTTAAAGAATACTGTGAAAAATTATTTTATGAAAAAAATCTTCTGCACCGAAATGAGAAAAATTGGACAGAACTTTTCTCCAAGGTTAAGATTCCAAAAATATTGCTGGAGAAACAGGAACAGTTAAATAAGCCAATAACACTTACTGAAATAGAAGGGGCTATAAAGAATTTGAAAATGGACAAGGCACAAGGACCAGATGGTTTCACTGTGTTATATTATAAAAGGTTTGTAAAAGAATTAATTCATCCATATCAAGCTACTTTGAAAGAAATAGAAAACTACGGGAAACCACAATCCTGGGGAGAAGTAAATATTCTATTGATACCTAAAGAAGATAAGGATAAAAGAGAAGTTAAAATTTACAGACCATTCTCTTTGCTGAATGCAGACTATAAAATACTGGTGACAGTATTGGCAAAACAATTGAGACATGTATTACAGGACAAGATTCATGAAGGTCAAACAGGCTTTCTTCCAGGCTGATATATGAAGAACAATATAAGAACATTTTTGGATATGATTGAATATTATGATAAAAACCCAGGGAAGAAGACAGCTCTTATTTTACTGGATGCAGAAAAAGCTTTTGATAATGTTTCCTGGGAATTTTTGCACCCAGTTTTAAAAGAATATGACCTGGGAGAAGTCTTTTGTAAATGGACTGAAATGATTTACCAGGATCAATCAGCAAAGTTAATTATAAATGGAGATACAACAACAAGCTTTGCTCTAAATAAGGGAGTATGGCAAGGGTGCCCTCCATCACCATTATTATTTATAGCCGTATTGGAAGTATTGTTGATTGCAATAAATGAAGACTTACAGATATGAGGTTTGAGAATAAAGAACAAGGAAATAAAATACAAAATTTTTGCAGATGATGTAATTATATTTTTGGAGGAACCTCAAGATTCAATTCAGGTGTTGATGGTCATCTTACAAAAATATGGACAAATGGCAGGATACAAGATAAACAGAGAAAAGACAATGATGATGACATTAAATATGACAAAAAAAGAACAAGCGGACCTGGAGAGAAGATCAGGATATCAAATTACTAAGAAAGTAAAAAGTAAAATACATAGGTATCATAATCACAAACAAAATTCAAGAATTGTTTGATAATAATTACTAAAAGATATGGAAGGAGATTAAATGTGAAATGGAAAGATGGGTGCATTTTAATTTGTCTCTCCTGGGAAGGATAAATGTTTTTAAAATGTCTTTATTACCAAAGCTTATGTTTCTCTTTCAGAACTTAGCAATAGTAGGAAGAGAAAAGATCTTTAAAGAATGGGAAAAAGAACTACAAAAATTTATCTGGCAAGGGAAAAAACCAAGAATAAGATTTAAAATATTACAAGATGCAAAAGAGAGAGGAGGATTTGATGAGCCATCATTAAAAGCCTATTATCAAGCATGTTGTTTAGACTTGATTAAAGATTGGATACAAGTAGAAAATACGACAATTAAAGAATTGGAAGGACTAAATAATAGGTTTGGATGGCACGGATATTTATGCTATGATAAAATAACAATGAATAAAGAGTTCAACAATCATTGTATTCGGAAGACATTACTGAAAGTTTGGTCACAAATAAAGCATAAATTTTATAGAAGACTTCCGATGTGGACTTCACCCCAAGAAGCTTATAAAATTACCCTGACAAAACAAGGAAACCTATTAACTTATCAAGAGTTGCTAAAATGGGATGGGGACAAGCCAAGAATGCGTACAGAAGAAGAATTAAAAGTTGCAGGACATGAATTTAATTGGTTCCCATGGAGACAACATAGAGAGAGATTTAAAATGGACCAAAAATTATACGGATTTGAAAGAAAAGAAAATGAACTAGATGTATTGATGAAGGGGGACCAGAAGAAGAGAATTTCCAAATTTTATAAATTATTGTTGCAAAGAGAAATGGAATCAGAGGTTGTTAAAGATACTATGGTTAGGTGGGCACAAAATATTGGACATCCAATTGAACTGGACACATGGGAGAGGGCATGGAAAACAGATATAAAATTTACACCAAGTTTGAATTTAAGAGAAAACTTTTATAAAATGCTACACAGATGGTATATGACACCAGAAAAATTGCAAAAAATAACTAAAAATGGAAATATAATGTGTTGGAAATGTGATGAAAAGGTGGGGTCTTTTTTTCATATGTGGTGGACCTGTAAGATAGCAAGAAAATTCTGGAAGGAAATGCATGATGAAATTCAAAGAATTTACAATTTAAATTTTGAAATGAAGCCAGAGTTTTATCTGTTAAATATGTTAGGGCAACAAAGAGAAACAAGATGTCATCAGAAGATATTGCTATATCTAATAACTGCTGCAAGACTGATATATGCGCAATATTGGACAGAAAGGAAATATGTTGATATAGAAGAATGGAAATTAAAAGTCCTAGATATGGTAGAGACAGAAAAGTTAACATTTTCTTTGAAAAAGAAACCTATCCAGAACTTTGAAAGGGAATGGAGAGAAGTTTTGAATTGGTTAAAGATATAGAATAAGAAAGGAAAAGGAACAAAGTAAGATTGTAAGTAATGTAATGTAACAATGTTATAAGGTAATGTAACAAAGCAATAATGTAACAATGTAAGATCATCTTCTCTTTTGAGTAAGCTGCAATTATGTATGAATGGAATGAAAATAAGCAGATTCAACTGGAAAATAAGCTTGGAAGTGGGGAGGGTTTTTTAAAAAAATTTTCAATTATATAACTTCAATAAAAATATATTAAACAAAAAATAACGTCATCCCTGTTGGACAGGATCAGATCTAAAATAGTTGATCCCCTTGTTGCCTCTTTCACCTTCTGGACCATGAAATTGTCTGCAAGGCAAATGAGGAACCTGTTGGACATTGTGGTCTTGGCAGAGTTTGACTGCCAATATATATCAGGATAGCAGAAATCTCCCATTACTACTGCATCTCTCCTTTTGAATGTGTGGTTGTCCCCTCCAGGAAGGCATCATCCAAGTCCTCAGGCTGGTCTGGAGGCCTGTAGCAAACCCGTACAATCACATCCCCATTGTTTCTCGCTCCCTTAATTCTTACCCAGATGCTCTCGAATTGGCTTCCCGGATTTAAGTCATGGATCTCTTCACAGGTGAAAACATCCTTGACATATAAGGCTATTCCTCCTCCTTTCTTGTTTGGTATATTTCTGCAAAACAGGTTATATCCCCCTATTTCTATATTCCAACCATGAGACTCATCCCACCAAGTTTCAGTGATGCCTATTAAATCATATTTATTTTGTTACATTAAGCGTTTGAGTTCATCTTGCTTATTTCCCATGCTCTGTGCATTTGTGTAGAGACACTTAAGACCATGTGCCCTTCCTGCAAGTCCTGTACTAAAGTTACTTTTCCTCCCACTGTTGGTCTCTAGTACTACTTGGCCTGCTCTATTTATATCATTTGGGCTATTTTTTGCAGCACTCGCTGAATCCTTGCCCTGAATAATGCTGTCTCTCTCCCCAGCCAAACTCAATTTAAAGACCTCCTGATCCGTTTTGCGAGACCGTTACCAAAAAGAGTTGCTTGTGAGGTGCAGGCCATCCCTTGCCAGAAGACCATCTTCATGGAAATGGAGACCATGATCCAGAACCCCAAATCGCTCCCGGTGGCACCATCTGCAGACTCAGTTGTTGACCTCCACTATTCTTCTCTCCCTTTGTGGGCAATGTTCTCCCATAAGGAGGAGAGACGAAATGACAATTTGCGCACCAAGGTTGTTGGGTAGCCCTCCATATTTCAGTTATGGGACATGTAGTAGGAGTTAATTAGCAGCTTGTTTGTAATAAGGTATGAGAACCAGAGACCATTAGATAAACAAAGCTAGGAATAAGCGCTGCTAGGCTGAAACCAGAACTCCAAGGTCTCTTGTGGGTGGGATGAGAAACTTTTTGCTTTTAATGTTTTGGATTTTGCTAATTGCCTCCAGTTCGCTCACTGAAGTCCTGTACTATGTATGATGCTCCTAATTAATAGTGTATTTGCACTGTCATATTTGCATGTGTGAATTTGGTTCCTGACAGAGTGAGCAATGTCCTGCATAAAATTATAACAACATGTATCAAATAAGTGAAGAAGATCCTGAAGACAAGGGACCATCCAGCAAAGCTGTTGAAGCTCCAGGAGAGAAAATAGCTGAAAGAGATGAGACGGTCCCCAGCCGGGCCCCTGATGCTAAACCCAAGACACAACCTTCGATTCCTCCATCCACCCTGACCAGAGGCCAAACCTGGGCCTGGAGAGAGAGACCAGAAACTGCTCAGCCCCAACGTCATCGGGCTACAAGATGGGATACATCTGTTGCCGAGACCAGCTTAATGGAACAACTTCTAGCCAGAGAAGAAGAAGTGGAAAAGCAGAGAGAAGAAATTTCCAAACTGAGAGCTCAGCTGCACAACTGGAGACTCCTGGTGCCTCAGGTTGGACGAGTGCCACCCCAGGCTCCGGCAGCTGCAACTGCTCCGGTGGCTGTGGCACCTGCACCTCCCAGGTTACCGGTACCGCAAGTGGGCCCCTGGCCTTTCCGAGAGTTGAAGACCACTTACGATGGTGATGGAGCCACCCTGACACACTTTATCAACATGACCTCCAACTACATGATCAACTACGGGAACAGTTTTCCTGATGCTGCTGCCAGAATTAGATATCTGAGCCAACACCTCAAAGGAGAAGCACCGGAGTGAGTTGCCAGCCTGTTCAACTCATGAGCTGAGGAAACAGCCAACCTGCAGCTGTTCAAGCATCGACTTAGAGAAAGATTTGAGGATCCATTCTTTCAAGAACAAGCAAGATACCAACTGAAGAAACTGTGCCAAGGAAAAAGAACCGTTGGTGAATATGACTGAGAATTCAGGAAGTTATCCACTAAAGTGCCTGAATGGAAAGATGACATTCTCAAGCAATTTTTCCAAGACGGATTAAATCCCATCATCTTGGATCACTGCCTGACCCAAGGGGATCCTGCCAGTCTCCTGGGATGGATGAAACTAGCTGGAGAAGTAGAAAACATCACGGAGAATGTCCAGCTAGCCCGGCAAAGGCAAGTGCAAGAAATCAGTCACCAAACCCCAGGACCGCAAAAAACCACTTTTCTGAGCAGTGAGAAAAAGAAAAAAATGACTCAAAGAAGGCACCTGTTTCCAATGTGGGAAGAAAGGCCACATTGCCAGTGAATGTCAGGGACTGAAGAAACCCACCAAAGAAAAGTCGAGCACTCCCACCAACCGACCTGTATCCTGTAAAGCTGACACCCCAAAGCCGACAACCAAATGTCCCACCGGCGGAACCACTGCTGGAACTTGCAATGGTGAGGACAGCCCACTGCCCACATCTGACTCAGACAGTGATGACTGGGACCCTGATGAGTCTGCTAATCTTACTGAAACCAGCTCCTTCAAATTCTTCTTCGGAGAGTAACCCACCTTGCCAGGTAGCCCTCCATATTTCAGTATGGGAAATAGTATAGTAGTAGTTAATTCAGTATAGTAGTAGTTAATTAGCTGCTTGCTTGTAACCAAGGATACACACAGAGACCGTTAGATAAACAAAGCCAGGAATGCAGCACTGATAATAACTACCAGCCTGAGCTGAGCTCTTTCAAGGTTTCTTGATATCTATTACTGTGGGAAAGAATCTTTTGCTTCTAATGTTTGGTTTCTGCTAATCACCTCCAGTTCGCTCTCTGAAGTCCTGTACAACACATCACACTCCTAATAAATCGTGTATTGGCACTATTACATTTGTGTGTGTGATTTCGGTTCCTGACAGAGTGAGCAAACTCCAATAAAATTAACATGTTTCAAAAAAGTGAAGAACAACCTGAAGACAAGGATGCCGTCGATGCTCCAGGTGAGGAATCACTGAAAGAGACGAGACGGCCCCTAGCCAGGCTTTTAATGTAAGAACCAAGACACTACCTTCGATCCCTACAACAACCCCGAGTGGAGGCCAAACTTGGGCCTGGGGAGAGAGACCAGAAACTGCTTGGCGCCACAGACATCGAGCGACAAGATGGGATACATCAATTGGCGAGATCAACCTAATGGAACAACTTCTGGCCAGGGAAGAAGAAGTAGAAAAGCAGAGAGAACAAATTTCCAAATTGAGAGCTCAGCTGCACAACTGGAGACTTCTGGTGCCTCAAGTTGGACGAGTGCCTTCCCAAGCTCCAGCAGTGGCACATGCCCCAGCAGCACTGGCTCCTGCACCTCCTGGAATGCCAGCACCGCCTGTTGGGGCCCAACCTTTCCCGGAGATGAAGATCACTTATGATGGCGATGGCACCAAATTGTCATATTTTCTCAACATGGCCTCTAATTGCATGATCGACTATGGGAACAGTTTCCCTGATGATGCAACCAAAATTAGATACCTGAGGCAGCATCTCAAAGGAGAAGCTGAGGAGTGGGTCGCCGGCTTGTTCGGCTCACGAGCTGAGGAAACAGTTGACCTGCAGCTGTTCATGCATCGCCTCAGAGAAAGATTTGAGGATCCATTCTTTCAAGAAAAAGCGAGATACCAACTGAAAAAATTGTGCCAAGGGAAAGGAACCATGGGAGAGTACTCACGAGAATTCAGGAAGTTATCCACTAAAGTGCCTGAATGGAGAGATGACATTCTCAAGCAATTTTGTCAAGATGGATTGAATCTTATCATCCTTGATCAGTGCCTGATTCAAGGGGACTCTGCCAGCCTCCTGGGATGGATGAAACTAGCTGGAGAAGTGGAAAGCATCATGGAAAGTGTCCAGCTCACCCGGCAAAGGCAAGCACAAGAATTTGGTCACCGCACCCCAGGACAGCGAAAAACTACTTTTCTGAACAGCAAGGAGAAGAAAAAACGACTCAAAGAAGGGACCTGTTTCCAATGTGGGGAAAAAGGCCACATCACCAGCGAATGTCAGGGATCAAAGAAACCCACTGAAGGAAAGTCAGGTACTCTCACCACCAGACCTCCATCCTGCAAAGCTGACACCCCGAAGCCAGCAACCAGACGCCCTGCCGGAGGCACCGCCACAGGAACTTGTGATGGTGAGGACAGCCCACTGACTACATCTGACTCAGAGGGTGATGATTGGGACACCGCAGAGTCTGCTAATGTAAGTACCACCAAAACCAGACATGTATATGTAACAGTAACTCTGCAGGGAGATGATGGCAAATTACGGATTTGCAGGGCCTTGGTTGACTCAGGCTGTACAAACAGCCTATTAAATCCTGCATTGGCAAAAGAACTTGATGTGAAGTTTGAACCCTAAAAAGAGCCATAAAGTTATCTCAAATGGATGTTTCACCCATGGCAGGGGGCCCAGTAAGAGAGGACTAAATCCATCCCTGTTCAAGTGGGAAACTATTAGGAGAAAATACGTTTCCTAGTGCCCAGCACAATCAGGTTACAAGTAGTCCTTGGGTATGACTGACTAAAAAGGCGCAACCCCCAATTGACTGGACACAAGGCTTACTCAAGCATACCTATGATATAATCCAGACGCCTGATGAAATCGCCCCCCTCTCGGCACTCACTTTAAGCCCTGAGGAGCTGCAGAAAATTCCTTTAGAGTACCGAGATTTGCAAAAAGCTTTTGAGGACCATGAAGCAGACAAATTGGACCCTCAGAGAGACTTTGACTGCAAACTCAGACTAATAGACGGGGCCAAAATTCCCAAACCAAAAATATATCCAATGAACAACCAGGAACTTGGTGCCTTAAAAAAAATTCCTGAACAAAAATTTACAATGTGGATTTATAGAACCTTCATGCACTCCGACCACTAGTCCCATATTTTTCCATAATAAAAAGGATGGAGGTGAACCCAGGCTTATCGTAAACTATAATTTAATTAATCAGGCAGTTCTGCCTAACCTTTACCCGATTCTTTTAACTAAAGATGTACTAAATCAATTGATAAAAGGCAAATTCTTTACAAAACTAGACCTCAAAGAGGCTTTCCACAGAATACACATGGATCCCAACAGTGAGTGGTTGACTACCTTCTCAACCCCACTGGGAAACTACCAATGGACTGTTCTCCCTTTTGGATTACAAGCTGGTCCCGCTGCTTTCCAAATGTTTCTCAATTCTGTGCTCCAAGATCTGCTCTACGAGGGTCTCATTGTTTACCTAGATGACATTTTAATTTATTCAGAAACTCTAGAACAACACACCAAGCTTGTACGCACTGTGCTACAAAGACTCATAGACAATGAACTTGTTGTTAAACTCTCCAAATTCAAGTTTCACACTCAGACTTTTGATTATTTAGGATACTACATTTGCCAAAATACCCTGAATATGGATCCTGCCAAAATTGACACCATATTTAAATGGCCAGTCCCTAAAACTAGGAAGCAGTTGCAACAATTCCTTGGCTTTGCAAACGTCTATTGCAACTTCATAGAAGGATTTGCAACTATTGCCCTCCCTCTCACTGACTTTTTGAAAAAAACAACTGGCACCAAAGCTAGCAGAAGCAACCGCATTGGTTGGACTGAAAAATGCCACACAGCATTCAATACCCTCAAACAAAAATTCACCTCTGAACCCCTTCTCTTGTTCCCTGACTCCACCAAAGAATTTATCATTCAAACCGATGCCTCTGACTTTGCCATGGGTGCTGTTCTCCTGCAAAGAGACACAGACAACCATCTAAAACCATGCACATTTATTTTCAAAACGTTCTCTGAACCACAACGCAACTGGCCTATTTGGGAAAAAGAAGCCATGGCCATCCATTTTGCACTCTCCTCCTGGAGACCTCTCCTTGAGGGCTCTAACATCCTATTTCAAGTCTGGACTGACCATCGTAATCTTGAGACACTTAAAAATGCCAAAAAGCTTACCCCTAAACAAGCACGCTGGGTTGAATTTTTCCAGCGCTTCAGATTCAAAATTGTCTTTAAACCTGGTAAAAGCAACACTTTAGGAGATTCTCTTTCAAGACTACCCTGCTAAGAACCTTGCTCATCTACTTTAGATCTACTATCTAAAAAACCTCTATTTTCTCCAGACACTTTTGGATTACAAGTAACTACCTGTGCCCAACAAAAAGCACATAAAACTGCTTCTACCCTACTTGATTCTGCTTTCCAACATTTCCTCAAATATGCTTACCAAAATGACGACTGGCTTAAATCACACAAAGACTCAATCACCTGGTTTAATGACCTGGCTTTCATTGGGACCAAAATTTATGTACCACCCCCCTGTCATCCTGAAATTCTGCAAAGATACCATGATTCCAAACCTGCTGGCCACTTCAGATTTCTGAAAACTCTGCACTTCATCAGAAAACTGTTTCACTGGCCAGGGCTTACAAAACAAGGACAAGATTATATGAAAAGCTGTTCAATTTGCAACACTTGCAAATCCTCCTCTTCTAAACCACACGGACTACTACAGGTGCTTCCTATTCCATCCTCTCCTTGGGATATAATTTCATGGGACTTTATTGTTGGCCTCCCAAAGTCACACAGTTTCCACACTATTTGAGTAGTGACTGATCATTTTTCCAAACAATCTCACTTCATTCCCCTGAAAAAAATTCCAACCATTGAGAAATTAGCCAACCTGTTCATCACCAACGTCTGGAGACTACATGGTCTTCCCTCCACAATCATTTCTGTCAGGGAACCTATCTTCACTTCCAAATTCTGGACATCACTCCTCAAAACCCTTGGCATTTCCCAAAAACTTAGCAGCGCCTATCATCCACACACTGATGGCCAAACTGAATGCACCAATCAAACCCTTGAATAATATTTACACTGTTTCATAAATTCCAACCAAAATAATTTGGCACTTCTCCTTCCCTTTGCCGAATTTGCGTACAACTCTGCCTTGCATTCCTTTACTGAAAAGAGTCCTTTTGAAATTGTCTCATGTACCACTCCAAAGCCTTTTCCTTCATTGCCTGACAAACTCCCCGACACACAGCCTGCTTCCAGCAAAGGGTGCCTGGGGAGCAAACCAGAATGAATAGATTGCCCTTGGGGCTCAGGTGTGCCACCTAAGGGAAGGCTGAGGAGGTGGTCACAAGGGATGACACCCAGCCTTGGCTGGTCTTGAAACAAGTTGCTCCTCCTATCTTGCTCATACCCAGGCCAATGCAATGTAAATAAATAGGTCAAATAAAGCAGCCCTTATTACACCAGTGTTGCGTGTCTGGTCTCGTTATTCCAGGTTTGGGCAGCAAAGACTGGAGTGTTAATTAGCTGCAAATGAATAACAGAATCAAACAATCATAGAATCTACAAGTTGGAAGGGACCACACAAGGGCCAAATCACTCTGGAAAGATGTCCATCCAATGCCTGTCCAAAGGTGTTCCATCACCCTCAAAGGCAATCTATTCCACTGCCAAACAGCTCTTACAGTAAAAAAAAGTTATCCTATTGTTTAAGTGGAATCTCTTTTTTTGTACTTTGAATCCATTGGTTCCTGTTCTAATCTCTGGTAACAGAAAACAAGCTTGATTCATCATCTATATGATATCTCTTTAGATATTTAGATAGATATCTACCATACCATTTAGATGTATATCATTTGGCTCATTTATATGGATATCATATCAGCCCTCAGTTTCCTTTCTCCAAGCTAAATATATACCTAGCTCCCCAACTCATTCCCCATAAGACTTGCTTGCCAGAACTTTGATAATATTGATTGCCGAAGATTACACCTTATTATACCTTGTCAATATCCTCCTTGAACTGTGGTGCCCAGAACTGGACACAGTACTCCAAGTGAGGTCTGAACAAAACAGAACAGAGGGCATCACTTTTTTCCTTGATCTGGACACTATACTCCTGTTGATGCAGCCCAGAATTGTACTTGCTTTTTTGATAATTGAATCACACTATTGACTCATGTTTAACTTACAGTCTACTAAAACCCCTATATACTTTTCACATATACTTCTTTTAAGCCAGGTGTCACCCATCCTATATTTGTGCATTTCATTTTTTTCTACCTAGATATCCCTTACCTTTATTTATTTTGTTGGGTTTTGCCCATTTCTACAATCTGTCAAGTTAATTTTGCATAACTGATGATTTAGTATTTCACTTCTCAATGGTAAATAGCCTAAGGCTTAAATGTCACTAGATCTTATTTAATATTTTAAAATGAATGAAGGTTCTGTGAGTTCATACACTATTGAATAGGAAGCATGTAAAGCCTATATTTCAGGTTAGAATCATCAGTCAATCAGTCAATCAATCAATCAATTCTTATTAAAAAAAGAATTAATGAACAAGAGGCTAAAAGCTCTTGTAGCTCAGTTTGCTGTTTCTGCAGCTGAACAACTTTATCAAGAATTTCAAAAAGTTAAATATGAACTGAATAATATTCTCCTGTAACCAACTGAACTTGCTCTGACATGTTTATGGCAAGTATATGGGGGACATGGGGAAATCCCAACAAGATTCTGCCTCATTTCCTTAAGCATCAACAGCAACACAATGTTATTTTGAGACTTCTGATGTGTATAGCAGATCACTTTCTGCCCCTGTAAGCACTCTGCATCTGGGAGGTGGGTGCTTTTCATGATGGAATGCCAGTCACTGAAGGGTTTGAGTGGTGAGAAATTCTCCCTGGATTAAAGGGAGATCTAGGGCAGCAACCCTGACTCTTGGGGACAAGATCGATGCTCTGGTAGCATTCGAGTATGAGCAGTGGAGAGACTGCAGGAAAGAGCCTGCCCACTTATGAAAAAGCCAGCCATTTTCCTTCAAGTGGAAATGAACTCTAGATCTGCAAATCACATCTTCTTAACTCACTAACATCTTTGGATAATTAAAGAAAGATTTTTTTCTAATTAAGGAGCTGGGGTGGAAACTTCATAACTTGCTTTCTTTCTACAACTAAGAACTATGTGAATGTGTACCCTGTGAGACTGTGTTTAAAAACAAAAGTTTCAATGTGTTAAAGAGATGCAGCTGTCCTATTCTTAAGTCAGCAAATCTCTTTGGAAGTAGTTAATTGAAATGAAAGAGTTGTCAGGTAGTTAAGCAAGTCCAGTTTAGTCACAGTTTATCCAGCAGGATGAAGGGAGAAGCAAGAAAGTGGTTGTCATCTGGTCCAGAAGTTGCACAGCAAGTTAGCAGTCCAAATCAACAAAGCCAGCAAGAAGTCAGGTCACTTTGCTTCCCTTCCATAATATCTTAATGTAGTGGTTTGATGTTTGCTTATATATATAACTTGTACTTCACCATATACCATCAAAACAACTGTATGCTGTTTGCTACCAGATAATCCTTGTAGTATTTTGGTGTTTAACTCTGTGTTGTCATGCTCCCATCTCAGGATCCAGACAGGATCTCTCCCAACAGCTACAATACAGAGATATGAGAGAGACCATATTTATGGCAGCCAATGTAGGTGGAAAAGGGAGAGCCCAGGAGTCTCAGAGAGTTTATATAGTAAGGACTCATTAATCAGGCAAACAGTTGTGGAAGATGCTAAACCCATACAGGGAGGGACCAGAATGGTAGGATGCTGTTGTACTCAACTGTTCCTATTGGTGGAAGCAACTCAATTTACATTCGGATTCCTTGCTTCTACTCATTGACATATTGACCTTTGCCTTGTGTACATACTTTGCCACTGGACAGCCACTCTGGATTAACTGTGAACTCAGGCTGCAAAACAATGTCTGGTAATTTGTTAACAAACTAATACAAACAGTGCTTGCAGCTGCTGATAACAGGCTCTAATTTGAAAGCTGCAAGTCTTGACTGGCTGCCAGCACAGGACAAATGTAATACACATAGTGCTGTATTGCTTGATGCCATGTAAAAGAGGCTGGGACACGGTGGAAACTGAATGAGACATGAGGCAAAACAGTGTTTTGGGAATGAGAGTATGTTGATACCATGGGCCTTGTTAAGAAAGAGATCAAAGATAACAGAAGGTCAGGATGGGAAGCCAACCTAGGAAAAGGAGTTGTTTTAATTAGCTGGCAAATGAGGGCCTCACACTTGCAAATTTGTAATGTTACTGTATACAAGAAATTGCAGTTCTAATAATGCCTTCAGTTTGGCAGTCCCCAATATATGCAACTGGTACTTCAGTTTTGTCCTTGAACACAGCCTTGGAAAACTATTAAACTTACTTCTTGAAGTTGGAGTTATCCTGTTCATGACAGAACTCCTGTTTTGTGCCTGAACCTTGAGATACCTTTACTAGCTACAAGATGCAGTCTGCAAGTGAACCTCAGGTTCTGGAAAAAGAACAGCAGCTGAAGGAACAAGAATTGTTAGACATGAGAGAAGACCTAGAGGCTTGGGAGGTGGGTGCCTACTCCAAAGCACAGGAATTACCAGGGTGGCTGCAACAACTCCATATGTGGCAGTTGGGATGTACAGAGTCCCAGACAGGGACTGGCAAGGTGAGGCATTAGCAGGTGCCTGCTCCAAAGAGACAGCTGTGAGTGCTGCTGGTGACAGCATGGTGGTGGCCACTCTGCCCTGGGCCACAGGATGCGTATGGTTCCTGGGTGGGGAACTGATTTGGCAACATATCAAAGAGCCAGCAGATTGATCGACTGGGATTCCCAAATCAGAAGCACCTATTGACAGGTAATGGAAGAGGAGAGGATAGAAGAGGAGAATCTATGCCTTTGTGAGGAACTGGAGGAGGTATGGGACATGATCCAGCATCTGTTAGCCACGCTGAAAGAGGACCAGGGGAATGCACTGAAGTACCCCATCCCAGTAACAAGCACCAGCAGGCCAGGTGGGGCCAGCGGTTCCAGCAGCAAAGAATGCTAATGGAGCACTGCTGGACAAAGTTCAAGTGGGGCTAGCAGTTCCAGCAGTGGTAGGCACAGAAGTTGTGCCACCACACCAGGCTGGGCCAGTCATAGGACCAGCCCAATTCCTGTGTTGCCCCCTCCCTACAGGCTGCAAAAATTGAAGGCTAGTTCTGATGGCCAGGCTGAATGGTTACTGTATTTTTAACCCAAGTGGCAGGATTCATGGAGGAATGGCAGCACACATTCCCCATGGAGGAATCCAAGGTGAGATGTGTGGTGGCACAGTTGGAAAGGCAGGCCTGTGATTGGCTAGTGGACCTCTACAACTCTGGCACCTCAGAACTTGTGAACTTTAGATGGTTTATGGACTGATTGAGGGGCCAGTTCAAGGACCCATTTCACCAGGCCAAAGCCTGCTCATGCTTAATGTCCCTAAAGCAGAAATAACAGTTGGTAGAAGAATGTGCAGAAGAGTGCAAGCAGTTGGTGCCTAAGGTACCAGACAGGCCAGAGGCTACCAAAATACAACAATTTCAAGAGGGCCTGAAGCCAGATATTCTCCAATAGACTGTTGTGTGAGATATTCCCAACACTTTGATGTGGTGGATGTTGCTAGCCAGTGAAGTTGAGACCCTGAGACAATAGGTAAACTGCACTGGGCAGAAGCAGAGCACCTTCAAAACCAACAGTCAAGAGTGGCAGTTGCAGAGAAGTCAGGCAAGATGGCAGGGGTTTGGCATCCTGTGAATGTGAGAGGCATGTGTTACAAAGGCTATATCTGCAATGAAGCTACCAGGAGCAACAAATTGCCAGTTGTCCAGAGAAATCTAAAAGCTTAACTGAGAATGGAACAAAGAAGAAAGAGAACAAAAGCACTGGTAATAATCCTTGAGAATTCCTGGAGATCAGGAGAAGTCCCAGTAGACTGGAGAAGGGCAAATGTTGTCCCCATCTTCAAAATGGAGAAAAAAGAGGACCCAAACAATCACCACCCAGTCAGCTGCACATCAATACCAGGAAAGATCCCAGAGCAGACGATTAAACAGACAGTCTGTAAGTACTTAGAAAGGGATGCCTTGATCACTAAAAGTCAACATGGGTTTCTCAAAAACAAGTCATGCCAGACTAAGCTGATCTCTTTTTTTGACAGAGTTACAAGCTGAGTAGATGAAGGCAATGCTGTGAATGTAGTGTATCTTAATTTCAGTAAGGCCTTTGAAAAGGTCCTTCATGATATTCTTGCAAACAAGGTAGTAAAATGTGGGTTAGATAATGCTACTGCTAGGTGGATTTATAATTGGCTGATCTGCCAAACACAAAGGGTGCTCACCAATCTTGAAAAGAAGTGAGTCCTGACATGCCACTAGGTTCTGTCCTGGGTCCAGTGCTATTCAACATCTTCATCAATGACTTGGAAGAAGGAATAGAGGGCATGCTCATCGACTTTGCAGACGACACCAAATTAGGAGGGATAGCTAATATTCCAGAGCAATATTCCAGAGCAATAGTGCTAATACACTAGTTTAGCCAGTCATACCCAAGGACTACTTGAAACCCGATTTTGCTTGGCACTAAGAAAAGTAATTTCCCCTGATAGTTTCCCACTTGAACAGGGATAGGTTTGGTCCTTTCCCATACAGGGCCTCCTGCCACGGGTGAGTTGTCCATTTGAGATAACTTGACGGTCTTTTTTAGGGGTTCAAACTTTACGGCAAGTTCTTTTGCCACAGCAGGATTTAATAGGATGGTAGTACAACCTGAGTCAACTAAGGCCGTGTACATTCATAATTTCCCATCATTTCCTTGTAAGGTTACTGTTACATTTACATGGTGAGTTTTGGTGGTACTTACATTAGCATACCCTTCGGGGTCCCAATCATCACTGTCCGAGTCGGATGTGGGCATTGAGCTGTCCTCACCATCGCAAGTTCCAGCAGCGGTTCTGCCAGCTAGGTGTTTGGTTGTCGGCTTTGGGGTGTCGGCCTTATGGGACACAGGTCGGGTGGTGGTGGTGCCTGACTTTTCTTCAGTAGGTTTCTTTGATCCCTGTCATTCCCTCGCGATGTGGCCCTTCTTTCCACATTGGAAACAGGTGCCTTCTTTGAGTCGCTTTTTCTTTTCCTCGCTGCTCAGGAAAGTGTTTTTTTTGCAGTCCCGGGATGCGGTGACTGATTTCTTCTGCTTGCCTTTGCCAGGTAAGCTGGACACTCTCCATTATGCTTTCCACTTCTCCGGCTAGTTTCATCCATCCCAGGAGGCTGGCAGGATCTCCTTGGGTCAGGCACCAATCCAAGATGATGGGATTCAATCCATCTCAAAAAAAAATTGCTTGAGAGTGTCATCTTTCCATTCTGGAACCTTTGTGGCTAACTTTCTGAATTCTCGTGAGTACTCGCCGACAGTTCTTTTTCCTTGGCACAGTTTCTTCAGCTGGTATCTGGCTTGTTCTTGAAAGAATGGATCCTCAAATCTTTCTCTGAGGGGATGCATGAACAGCTGCAGGTCAGCTATTTCCCCAGCTCATGAGTCGAACAAGCCAGCAACCCACTCCTCAGCTTCTCCTTTGAGATGTTGGCTCAGGTATCTAATTCAAGCTGCATCATCAGGGAAACTGTTCCTGTAGTCGATCCTGTAGTTGGAGGCCATGTTGAGAAAGTATGAGAGTTTGGCTCCATCACCATTGTATGTGGTCTTCAACTCTCGGGAGGGTCGGGGTCCTTCTTGCAGTGCCGGTATCCTGGGAGGTGCCAGTGCCAGTGCCACTGGAGCAGCTGTCACTGCTGGAGCCTGGGGTGGGGCTCGTCCAACCTGAGGCACCAGGAGTCTCCAAGTTGTGCAGCTGAGCTCACAATTTGGAAATTTCTTCTCTCTGCTTTTCCACTTCTTCTTCTCTGGCTAGAAGTTGTTCCATTAAGCTGGTCTCGACAATAGATGTATCCCATCTTGTAGCCTGGCATCAGTGGCACTGAGCAGTTTCTGGTCTCTAACCCCAGGCCTAGGTTTGGACTCCGGTCAGGATTGCTGGAGGGATCGAAAGTCGTGTCTTGGGTTTTGAATCAGGAGCCAGGCTTGGGACCGTCCCGTCTCTTTCGGCGATTTCCTCGCCTGGAGCTTCGACGGCTCCCCCGGATGCTCCCTTGTCTTCAGGGTCTTCTTCACTTATTTGATGCATGTTATTATTTTTGCAAGAGTTCGCTCACTCTGTCAGGAACCGAATTCACACACACAAATGTAACAGTGCTAATACACTATTTATTAGGAGTGTGATACATAGTACAGGACTTCAGTGAGCGAACTGAAGGCAATTAGCAAAATCCAAACATTAAAAGCAAATAGTTTCTCATCCTGCCTGTGAGAGACCTTGGAGCTCAGGTTTCAGCCTAGCAGCGCTTATCACTACATCCCTAGCTTTGTTTATTTAATGGTCTCTGGTTCCCATACCTTGTTACAAGCAAGCAGCTAATTAACTCCTACTACATGTCCCATAACTGAAATATGGAGGGCTACCCGAGAGGATCAGGATTCAAAATGATCTTGACAGATTAAAGAACTGGGCCAAAACTAACAAAATGAATCTTAACAGGGAGAAATGTAAAGTAGTAAACTTAGAAAGAAAGAATGACATGCACAGATATAGGTGGAGTGAGACCTGACTTGAAAATAGCACTTGTGAAAGAGATCTAGGAGACTTAGTTGACCACAAACTGAACATGAGTCAGCAATGTAATGTGGCAGCCAAAAAAGCCAATGCAATTTTGGGCTGCATCAATAGGACTATAGTGTCGAGACCAGGGGAAGTAATAACACCACTCTCTTTTGCTTTGGGTAGACCTCACTTGGAATACTGTGTCTAGTTCTGGGCTCCACAATTCAAGAAAGACAATCTGGAATGTGTCTAGAGGAGGGCGATCAACATGGTGAAGGGTCTGAAAAACATGGCCTATAAGGAACAGCTTAGGGAGCTAGGAATGTTTAGCCTGATGAAAAGAAGGCTAAGAGGTGACATGACGGGCATGTTTAAATAGCTGAAGCGATGTCATGTTGAAGATGGAGCAAGCTTGTTTTCTGCTGCTCCAGAAACTTAGACATAGAGGAACAGAGTCAGACTACAGGAAAAGAAGTTTCACCTAAACATCAGGAAGAACTTCCTGATAGTAAGAGCCATCCGACAGTGGAATATACTGCCTCGGATTGTGATAGAGTCACCTCCTTTGGAGTTTTTTAAACAGAGGCCGGATGGCTATTTGCTGGAGGTGCTTTGAATGTGTGTTCCTGCATGGCAGGGGGTTGAACTTGATGGCCGTTGTGGTTTCTTCAAACTTAATGATTGTATTCTATGATTCTGTGAAAAGCAACATCTCTGGGAGCACATCCACCTCAGAGCTGAAAGCTGGGAAGGAACAACACAGGTTCCCTTGGAGGGGGAGGAGAGCAATACGGCAAGCAAGAGAAGCAATGAGAACCCAGAGGAAAATGAGTCTGTTACCCTGATTTCTGGGGTCCCGAGAGGGACACCTAAATATACTCTCAATTTTATAAGTTGGGGAAATTAGCCAAGAGCACAGCCTAGCGATACGAGAGGCAGGGTAACGTAGACAGATCTTGAACCCTATGTTTACAGGGTCAGGCCGAGTCAAGGAGCACACAGAAGTTGAAATAATAAATGTTGTTTTATTAAAACACAATCAAACAGTCTATGCAGCACACACACACAGATAACTAAGGAAATAAAGGTTGGAGTGGGATAGAGGGATTTTTAGAGGAGTTGTTGGTTTGGGTGATACTTCACCTGTCCTGAAGCCTGGTTGGAAGCGGAGAAGTTGGGGAGCGTGGATCTCAGCACGTGGAGCTGAGGGGAAGGTTCACTGGACAAAGCGACAGCAAAGCAGGATGGAAGCCAAGAGCGATCCAAGGAAGCGCTCAAAGTCAGGGGTTTTTATAAGAAGAATTATGACCGCAGGCTAGTTTGGACTTGGGGAAAACAATAGATTTGGAGCTGGAGACAAAGCCTCCAAAAGGTCAGAATTTGAATGATTGAATTATAGCCAAATTGTCAATAGGGTAGCCAGTATGCAAACGCGGAGTACTTGAGCATTGTATAGTCAGATCATCAAGCTGCCAGCACAGGGCAGAGGATCTTTTGAAAGTTGTGTGCATACCTAATTGAGGTACTTGCCTTGAGGTCTCCTGAAGCTGTGAGTCAGCTATTTCTGGCCTGCCTGTATTGTTTTGGAATATTACGGCGATTATCGGCTGAGCCTATATGCGTGCTTGTCCAGGGGCCTCGCAAGCACGTGGAAGGGAATGGGTATGTGAGGCAGAATTATTGATATCAAGAGATATCTTTATATCCCACAAGCTCGAGCTAGCCAGGGCAGTAACAAGTCCATCTGGAAGACAGGCAGCTTCTCCAAGGCACACCAAGAATGTGGTAAGTGGAAACACTACACCATTTACTTTATTAGCAACAATGTATCAGTACTCTGAGCCTGGGAAAGTGATGATTCTTACATGATTTCTACAAATGTGCTGTTATGTTTCATTGCCTCCCGCCCCCGCCGCTGGGTCCTCCTTTTAACAATAAAGGGTTCTTCTTCACTTATGCACGAAGTGAGGGGACAGTGTTCTTCCTGAGGTGTAGAGCAGAGTTTTATAAACTTTTTATGTTGGTGACACACTTTTTAGACATGCATCATTTCACAACACAGTAGTTCAGTAAGTAAATCAGTAAGTGGAGGCAGCCCCTCCACCCAGGCCTGGCACACTGCTGCTGCCCTAACTGGGGTCTTCCTTGGCCCAGGGTGGTGGCGGTGGGAAAGGCAGCTGCCCCCCGCCAGACCTGGCCTGCTGCTGCCCCTACTTAGTCTTCCTTGGCCCAGGGTGGCAGCAGAGGCAGCCCCTCCACCCACTATGTTTGCATGACATACTAACGTGTTGCAAAACAATTTGGAAAGCTCTGGTGTAGAGGGATACTTTAAGGCTGATTCAGAGCTCACCTGCCAACCATATGTCTCACCTCCGTGATTTGCAGGGATGGGGGTGGGATTCCACATTTTAGGTCTGGCCCTTACAGTGCATATGGTCTGTGTGTATAAATCTGATTACACTTTTAACTAAAATCAAAAGAATCAGTGAGATTAAGAGATCAGCAATCTCCTTCTCTCATAACTTTGTCCCTGCCAGAAAGCAGGAGAGAGAGAGAAAGGGAACAAAAGAGAAGCATGAAGTCTCAAAATTACATATCTTTCTACCTACTAGCTGTAGGAAGAGTGCACACAGGTGATCCAATCACGGTGCTCCCTGCTACCACTTCTGAAAAGCTATTTCTTAAATGCCTTGTCTCTTAAATTCCATCTGGCTTTTGATTCGTTGTAGTGTCTAGTTTGCAAGGCTCTTTGTAAACTATTGATTATAAAAATTTCCACCAAACCACTGTTGAGTTCGTGAAAGGTATAGGTGCCCCGTACCTCAATTAAATATCAAGCAAGGAAAAAAGTCAGGCAACCAGGAAAAGCGAGTTTCTTTTCCTCAAAGAGGCAGCTGTAGCTGCTGCTGCTGCTGCTGCTGCTGCTGTCCGAGTGCCTTTGCGAGGAACTGCCGTGTCAGCAAGCCTCCTCCTCAATCTGGGGCTGCCAACGTCTGCCATTTGTTCTCTGTCGGAGGTGGGGGTGGGATGGGGACGACGACGAAGTCGTTTTTGAGAACAGGCAGCACCTCCCGTGGCCTGGACTTAGGTTGAGAGCGGGATAGAAAAAAGCAAGCGAGCGACGCGGCGCTACTCTGTTATGGTGAGGAGGGCGGAAACAAGCAGTCTAGGAGACAGCCGCAAGGTGAAAGCGGCCAAAGAGAAGCCCGCCTTCACTCCTTCTCTCTCCATGTTACGAGGTGGATGCTTTGCTTCGCCAGACGGAGGCAGAGGCCCAGTTTTTCGCCAACGCGCTCTTCCCTCCCTGCCCCCCTCCCTTTCCGGGTAGAGAATAGGAGCGAACAAGGAGAGCTGTCGTTTCTCCAAAGGAGTGGTCGGCTGGTTATGTTGAAATGAAGAGAATATAGCCTTGCCTTGCGTAAGAAGGTGAGGTTGGATGGGCGATTGTTTTTTTTGTAGGTTTGTTTTAAGGAAATCATTCTTTGGGGCGCCAGTAGTTACGTGAACTTTTTGCTGTTGGGAAAACAGGAAAGTTACGCTATGTGTTCGTGCAGATGTTGAGGTTGTAAGCAATCGACTAAACCTGCGCAGTAGCGTCTGATGGTATCTTTAAAGACACTTCTATGATGCTATAAGGTTTTTGCTGCAACAGATTGACATAGCCAATATGTCATACACGTAATTCTGTTTCCTTATCGTTGTTTGTCTTTGCTGTTTTCTGCTTGATTTTTCCTCCTTCGCGACGCCGCGAAAACGTAGCCTGCAAATTCCTTGAGGCTGGAGCTTGTTTCTTTTTGTTATTCCGTAGAGTGCTAGCCCGATTTGTCCTGGTTGATGAAGACTTAACGTGGATTGAGAGGAGAGCTTTACAAATGACAATGCGAGGAGTATATTAGGGTATTCAATTTTTTATTTATTTGCTACACATAATCTGTCTGCCTTTGATGATGGAACTGAACGCAGTTTATATGTAATTCCTAGTCAGTCTCCTGCATCCCAGTCCCAGGCCTGCTTAGCTTCAGCAGGGAGGTTTATTGTTCACCCTCCGACTTGGCACTATCAATCCCTGAGCTTGTCTTTTGCTTCACAATTTGGCAGCTGCCAAACTGTCTAAATCCTGATCTCTTCTCTTTATCTTTTTTCTGTTCTGTCATTTTTGGTTTAGTTCTTTACTGAATAGGAAAAATGCTTTATATTCTTCATCTATCTAATAAAGCTAGTGAATTCCCTTCACCTCCCTCTGCTTCCTCGATTTTAGAAATAGGGAAGCTAATGTTGAAAGATAAATTGAAAAAGAGAAGCCACCTTATTCTTGGCCTAGGCCATTTCCACACTACACTGCTATTATTCAGCTTTCAACATCCTGTGGAATTCTGGGGTATGCAGTTTACTGAGGCCAAAGAGCTCTCTGGCTGAGAATTCTAAATGCCTCTCCCTAGACTGCAAACCTCAGGATTCCACAGGATGTTAGAAGTGGAATAATAGCACTATAACAATGTAGTGTGGAAATGGCCTTAATTATAGTAATAGGGGCAAACAGGTTTTTATACAAAAATTAGAAGTGTTTGCAAAAAGGTCTCATTTTCTACAATGTGCACCTGTATGTATTTTATTTCACTGTTGCTATTGGTCAAACTAGGTTGGGAGAATTGCAAAGTTTTGTGTTTTTTCATAAAAACATTAGATAAGAAGTGAAAATGGAATTGGTAAATAAGCCATGATGGAAAAAGCCTTTTTCAAATCATTTAAAAATCTTTAGCATTGGTAAGATCTATCTCAACTATAAGAGGCTGCTTTGGAGCCTATTTCAGGAACCTATAGGTGCTGCTCAGAAGCCACATTGTATTCAAGACTTACTCTTGGTTTAGAAATAATTAAAACTGTACTTCTACTTACAATTACATAGGAATAAGTTCCATTGTGCTCAGTGGGTTTACCTCTGAGTAAATGTTACAAGGGTTTTGTGGCTGCATGATGATAAAAATAGTTATTTCTGAGGATGAAAAATAACTGACACACTAAAACGATTTCCCATAGGATGTGATACTTGAAATACAGGCCAGACCACAATGATTCTTATTTCCTTTTCATTTCTGTGGCTGCTAAGATCTCCAGAAATATGTGATTGCAGTTCCCTTTGTTTTTCAATGCCTGCTTTACCCCTCTAAAAAGCTCCAACTGTAGGCTTTGTATGGGATTTTAAAAATTTTGCTGTTAACTTAGAAGGCCAGTGAGAATCTGTCACAGAAACTGCAGCAATGAGATAAAGAAAGAAAGAAAGGAAAAACCTCTCATTGCTTACTCTTGAGTTGCTTTACTGTTTTTGATGGGTCTAGTTTGAAATAATTGTCACATACCTATATCTGTCACTGTGCTATTTCTGCTGCAAACTTATAATGTTGCATAAAATAAGGTATTACAGATTCATTTACTTTAGAAAAGGTGGCTTGAGTGTAGATAGTTGGAATGTTTGTTGCTGGTAAAAAACAAAAGATTAGTTATGTTTCAAAAGCTAATGACTGTGAAGGGGTTGATAATATACAGTTGTCGTGCCTTTTCTTACTTTAATTTTAGGATATTTCTGAGTTGAGACTGCTGTTTTTATTTAAGCTAATTCTGTACAGCATAGTTCTCCAGTTTAAAAACATGTAAGTTAGTAAGAAAAAGGTCATTATTACGTGTGGAATTCGCACAAGTGTGGTTTCAGTGTGTTGAACTTAGTATAGTCAGGCCTCCACATTTGGTGGTTAGACTTTCATAGATTTGATTATTTGTGAGTTTTCTTCAGACCCTGGCCCCCCACCTCAGGTGCTGCTTTTCCATGGGAACTTTCCCTCTTGGCAGCTCCAATCACATGATGCAGGTCTTCAAAATCCTGCCTTTGCTCCTCCTCCTCTACCACCCACTGCCTGGCCAGCTAAGGACAGCTTGTGTCCTGCTTTCTCAGTGCCACAGATCCTCTCCTGATGCTCCCTCCAAACCCAGGGAGGGAGATGGGTGAGAAGGAAGAAGCATAGGGCCACCATGCTGACCCACCCACCCACCTGTTCCCCCTCCTTTCCCTGGCCTGGTTTAGATCCTAGTGCCATTTCTCCCTGCCATGCCTTAGTCTCCTTCCCACAGACAGACAGACAGACAGACAGACAGACAGACAGACAGACAGACAGTCAGACAGACACACACACACACACACACACTTATATTTGCAGTTTTTCCTCTTTTGTGAGTTTCTTGCTTCTAACCCTAGCAAATGCGGAAGGCCAACTGTATATGATTGTGCTGTAATTAGAAGCTCAGTTTCCCAGGTACATTACTTCTGATGGCCTTCTTTGGTTTTCTGTTCATGACAGATAAAGGAGTATTTACTGTTTACTGTTTTTTTTTAAAATACAGACTATAATCTGGATCTGTTCTAATTGATCTCTTCCCAGGAACTGTGGATTGTCAGAGCAATTCCCTTTGATGTGAATAAAGCATGTTCCAACCTTCTGGGATGCCTTAGGTAATGCACAGCAACACTGCAATGGCAATTGGGGCTTTCTCTAGTTCCCTCCTTGTGACTTGCTGCCTGATGGTTGCTATCTGTAGTTCTACTGCACCTTTGCAAAAACTGCTCAAGACTCAGGACAAACAGGAAATGAAACCAAGCCAAGAAAAGAGGGATCACACATCAGATCAAGATAGCCAGAATCAGACTGGTCTAAGGAAGTTGAATGAAATGGGCAGAAACGGGAGGGAAGAGGGCACAAAAGACTGGAAGAGCAAGAGCAACAGAAATTACTCTAATAAAGGATCTTGGAGTAAGCAAAAACAAATTTTGAGTAGCCAGGCAACAAGAAGTAAGTTTGGAAGCCTCACAACCCAAGACCAAGTTGATGGTATACATCAGAATCTTCCAGCTGCTGAAGATTCCTCCCTCATGGATATTACTGCAAATACCACTCCGGAGCTCCCAGAAGAATATGCTTATCCAGACTATCGTGGAAAAGGCTGTGTAGATGAGAGTGGTTTTGTTTATGCAATTGGAGAAAAGTTTACTCCAGGTCCCTCCGCATGCCCTTGCCTTTGCACTGAAGAGGGCCCTCTTTGCATTCAACCAGAGTGTCCCAGACTTCACCCCCGCTGTATTCATGTTGACACTAGTCAATGTTGCCCACTGTGCAAAGAGAGGAAAAGCTACTGTGAGTTTCGTGGGAAAATTTACCAGATGTTGGAAGAATTCATGGTAAGGAGGAAGGGAGAAGATAGTGGTGTTGGTGATAAAAGAAGGGTCAACATTCTTGTGACCTCTTCTTCCTTGTTGCTGTAATATTGTCAAAGTGGTTTCTTTGGTGGTTTTTTTTTCATCATTTCTTATACTTCCAGTTCCAGAAAAATGCAACCTTTTATTTCAAGTAAAAAAAAATTACGCTTAACAAAGAGAACTGAACTCCTTATCTTATTTCTTTGTTACATATTATGTTTAAAGCCTATCAAGCCATTTAATGAATGTTTGTGTGGATTTCAATTATATTTTCAGAATATGAGCTTGTTGTTTTCGTCTTCTATAAGCATGTGGCTAGAGAGGGGAATGCTAGTTAATAACAAACTGCAGTGAAAGGAATATATTTCTATGATATGGCTCTCTATGTATTCCCACAGTTTTTGCTTCTTGAAATGGGTATAGCAAGGTTATATAATCTTCTGTCAGTGTGATTATGGGCCTATGGTATAATGCTAAGTACATGCTTCAGGGTGTACTATGTGGGAAGTTCAAACAGGGTCAGCATTTCTATCTGGTAAAATGCTCTTTCCAATGAGGCAGTATTTTCCTTATTCAGGAAAATATAATGTATACAAAGATGGAAATTATTTGGAGTTAAGGCCAACCAGAGATTTGTATTTCAGGCAACACATTTTTTAAAAAAAATAGTGGATGATTTTTCAGCATATTGGTTATAAAGAGGTGAGAAAAATCTCTGCGAAGAAAATTACATTTTCTCTATATGCTGCTTGAAAATCAGGTTTTTGGGGCTGAAACCTGCAGTTTTAACTTAAAAACAAGTGAAAATCCATGACTGAAGGAGATCTAGAACTTAAATGATGGGAAAAACTTAAGCACATTTGAGTAAAAAATGAAAAGGGAAGGAAAACGTCATCAGCATCATCACAGGCTGGTGCGTGTGTTAAGTAATACACTGACTGAAGACTTGAGTGATGCTTTGTTAGAACAGATAACAAAACATTGAAAGAGGAGAGATATGATACTAATGGGAGATTTCAACCATCCTGATACTTGCTGGAAATCAAATGCTACCAGGAACATAAAGTCCAACACATTCCTCATATCCTTGCAGACAATTTCATTTTGTCCAGAAGGTGGAGAGGCAAGTCTGATCCTAACCAACGGGAGGAAACTGGTCACCATTGTGGAAGTAGTGGGATTTTTGGGTGGGAGTGACAGTGTTCTCCTGGGATTTGTTACACAAAGAAAAGGGGAACTAAATGTAGTTGGACATACACTCCAGTCATTAAGAAAAGTGATCTCAGTAAATGTAGGGAAATGCTGGCATGAGATCCCATGGTCAGAAATGTTCAAATTGAATGGAGTTCATGGTGGATGGGAGTTTTTTAAGGGTGAAGTGTTGAAGACAGAGTTGCAAACTATTTTACTGAAGCAGAAAATAGGTTCTAAAGAAACCATGGTGGATATATAAAGTATTTTCAGATAAGCTGTGATTTAGAGGGACATGTGGTAGGAAGTGCATGAGGTGAATTGTTAGCTATGTTTGTTTTATCTGTTGTACAGTGCCTTGTGTCCTGAACTGGAGAAAAAACAGGATATAAATAAATATTATCAGCATCAGTGTGATCATTACTAGGGCAAAATCACCAAAGAGCAATATGAATTCTTTGTAGGGAAGAAATCAGACATGCTAACACTATGAAGGTGCTCAGGCTTGTAGGAAATAAAGCAAGCTTTTTTATGCTGGTCCTGTTCAACGCATTTAAATTACAAGGAAAAAAATCCACTTAAATCTTAGGATGAATGTCCTGATAGTGATTGCTTTTCAACAGTGAAATAGATTGTCTTGAAGGACGGTGGATGCTCTTTCTTAAGAGTTCTTTAAACAGACATTGGATACCCATATTTTGGGATTGTTTTAGTTATGTAGTCCAGCATGAGTTGGATTATATGGTCCTTATATCTTCATACTCTATTATTCTTTTCAAAACAAAAGTAACAATTGTTATTATGTGCCTTTAAGTTATTTCCAACTTACAGTGACCCTAAGGCAAACCTGTCACAGGGTTTTCAGGGGCTGAGAGTGTGTGATGCACCCAAGGTCACCCTGTCACAAGAGTGAGATTCGTTACTCAGTAGCATTGTCCAAGTTAGCAAAGCAACGTGAGCAAGGAGTTAAGGAAAAGCAAGATTTATTTCTGCAGTAGAAATAGATCAGTGCTTTGTGAAGGTCCAAAGTGAGACAAAAGACAAATCCCAGTGCCTGCCTTTTGAATCCTATATCAGTGACAAACATTCAAAAGATTATTAACATCTAGCTCACAGTACAGTATCTATCTACAGTATCCATGTAACACCTAGTTCAAAGCACATTCTCTCTGTCATCTATCAACTATCCTAATCTGTCCTGGAGACCTTAATATTTATATAATATTAACAGAATAAGTTAATTAGTAGGTTAAGTTAATAATGTTGATAATGTTAACTAACAGAAATTTGGTGTTTGCCTTCCTCAGAGAGCCTGTTACTTTAAACAAGTGATGTGATTAACAGTTGTAAATCAAGGAGGAAGCTCTCTTCTCTCACCTACATGTTAAAACAGAGGATGGAGCCAAGGCTCATAATCCTCTCACTTCTAGGGAATAAATATTTCAAGACCTTTGGGTTCAGATTGGTGAAAGAAGGGAATTTCTAACTTTGAGAGTAAGAGTTTCATTATTATTTTTATCACCACTATGGCTGAGCAGGAATTGAACTCTGGTCTCCAGGGTTGTAATCCAATGCTCAAACCACTACACCATGCTGGCTCTCAAAAGTAACAATATGAAGATGCAGTCCCCCCCCCCATTCACCCTTGTTTTAATACCTCTTTCTCATTCAGATCCATATGTTCACTTGAAGCCTGGTTCCAGCCTTTCCCATCTCCCTCTGTAACCCAATTTCAAATGTATCTTCCTAAAACCAATCTATGTCTTTAACCCTGCTGTTTTGAGAACAGCACTATTACAACCAAAGCAAATTTATTTAAAACAAAAACCTCCCTGAAATGTTAATGTATCACTTAAGGGAAAGTGTTACCCTGATTTCTGAGGGTCCTGAGAGGGACACCTAAATGCATTCTCAATTATATAAGTTGGGGAAATTAGCCAAGAGCACAGCCTAGCAATACGAGAGACAGGGTAACGTAGCAAGATCTTGAACCCTATGTTTATGGGGTCAGGCCGAGTCAAGGAGCACACAGAAGTTGAAATAATAAATGTTGTTTTATTAAGAATACAATCAAACAATGTATGCAGCACACTCACACAGATAACTAAAGAAATAAAGGTTGGAGTGGGATAGAGGGATTTTTAGAGGAGTTGTTGGTTTGAGTAATACTCCACCCGTCCTGAAGCCTGGTTGGAAGCGGAGAAGCTGGGGAACGTGGATCTCAGCACGTGGGGCTGAGGGGAAGGCTCGCTGGACAAAGCGACAGCAAGGCGGGATGGAAGCCAAGAGCGATACAAGGAAGCGCTCAAAGTCAGGGGTTCTTATAGGGAAAATTGTGACCGCAGGCTAGTTCGTACTTGGGGAAAACAATGGATTTGGGGCTGGAGACAAAAGCCTCCGAAAGGTCAGAATTTGAATGATTGAGTTATAGCCAAATTGTCAATAGGGTAGCCAGTATGCAAACACAGAGTGCTTGGCAGTTGAGGATTCTTCTAATCAAGCTGCCTGCTTGGGGCAGGGAGTTCTTTGTAAGTTGCGTGCATACATAATAGAGTACTTGCCTTTGAGGTCTCCTGAAGCAGCGGGACGGCTATTTCTGGCCTGCCTGTATTGTGTTGGAATATTACGGCGATTATCGGCTGTGCCTGTCTGCGTGCTTGTCCGGGGGCCTCGCAAGCACATGGAGGGGAATGGGTATGTGAGGCAGAATTATTGATATCAAAAGATATCTTTATATCCCACAAGCTCGGGCTAGCCAGGTCAGTAACAATCCCCCCCCCGAAAATGGGCGATGTTGGGGACAATATCGAATATTTTCCAATTAAAATCCAAAAACAGTTTTAGAGCCAAATAGGGGTCTACAGGTTCAGCGGTAGTATTACTCCATAGGGAAAGGGAATTTTGGGGAAAAGCAAAAGGGTCTCTATCTTATAGAAACATTCCTAACTGAAACCTAAAGCTAAACACATGTACACAAATGTTAATTAAACAACAATCAATGTCAAACTGTCCTGTCAATAGAGACCTGTCAAAGAATGAGCAATGGTTGTAAATAGCAAATGCAAAACCTTTTGAAGCTGAAAGCAACAGTGTGCCTTCCAATGAGGCACTGCAGGAATGAGCAAAAAGCAAAGTAGTGAAAGTTACAAAGTATCCAATTTTGCAGACTAGCTAACAAGTGAAAGCTAACTACCCGCTGCTTGCGTCTTGCAGGTCCTTGCAGGAGGAATAGTCCATTTTGCAAAGGAAAGTTCCTTTGAATCAGAGTCTTTTGGCAAAAACACCCTTTATCTCCATTGGAGGGTGGCTGGATCACCCCCCCCCACAGTCCCACAGCTGCAGCGGAGGGATCGGGCATCTCCTTGGCCTGGGCTCCCGGTTGGAGCTGCGATATTTCGTCTTCACCCCTCCGCTCGATATCCGGGGGTGATGGTCAGGTCTGGAGGGTTGTCCCGGTTCTCCAGAGCTGTCAACCTATAGCTATTTTCCAGAAGACTGACAAAGTTAGCAGCCAATGTATAAAATAAATGCAAATTACCGGCTCAAAGCCTAATGGGAGTTTGAGCTGAACTTTGAAATTTTGATCACTATGATCTGAAAGTGTCTGTGGGAGCGAGGATTTAAATAGCTCCCAAGTATAAAGCAGTATTGGCCGTAGGAAGGCCAAGACGGTAGCGAGACCGCTGATTTGGAGCCCGCATCTCCCCATCTGTCTTAAGAGGCCATTCTCCCGAAGAGAAGCCATGCCAACTCGACCACGCCTGGTCTGTCAACACAGTCTCCCATCTGCACACTGATCCTGAGGCCAACCTACCACTGGCCAGCGCAGGACACTGAGCACCCCTCTCCTGCTTGCTCAGACCCAGAGCCGAGGCTCCAAGCCTGATGATGTAAACCCAAGGGCTTGGGGCCATTGCCAGTACAGTGCTGATGGCTAGATGCTGGCTCCGAGTGAGCGGTATCTCTACCTCATAAAGCTGGACTGCGAGGCAGGCCTGAGAGATGGTCGCCTTCGGACAGGCTTTTGAAACCAGAAGGGACACTTAATTCCAAACATTCACCTTAACAATTAACTATTTACAAACAACGAGCCTTGGAGCTCTCAATAAAACCAGCCAGCTTGAAGCTGGAAGATCTGCTTCTTGATCCACAGTGCAAGGCCAATTAAGCATATGGCTAATATGACTTGAAATACAACTAGAATGATCAAGGGGTCCAGGGCGAAGTGGGCGATCACCTGCCCCGTGGACGACCAGGTGAAGATGTCCCACCAGGATTGTTGGGCTGCTGTTTCCAATTCTTTGGATGACTCAACAATTACCTTGGCTGAATGGTTAACTGTCAAGGCAATCTGGTGGAGGGAGTACGAAACCTCCAAGACTCTTTGGGCTAGGCAGGTGAGATTCCATAGCCATGTAGACACGGGGATCTCATCCTCGAGGTGGAATCGGACTAGCTCGGATTCCATTCTCCAGAATATAATCTCTGATCTCCCGCCGGAGATAGAAGTTGTTACCAAAACAATCCTGGACGTACTGAGAACAAAAGCAAGGGTTGCCAGCGGTGCGACTGATGCTTACGGTTGCATCACTATGCAGTACAGTTACATTTGAGCATGGGGTTCTTAAATAAAAGCACTCACTATTAATTTGGGCCATGACTGTGTAATTAACCGGTAGTACTATGTATTCAGAGACGTTGCCGTAACTAGAAATGTCAATATTATGAAAGCACTGTGCCCAATGTTGGTGAAATAAACAGCCAGATAAATCAAAAGAGTGTGTACCATTGGACCAATGGTACATTTGTCGGGGTAGTAAGGTGGCATCGGCAGCTATTAAGGGTAGTCCAAGATGGGATAATGGATGTAGAATTAGTGGATCCAGAATCCTCTCATTCATGACTTCCACCTTGAGAGTTAAGCTCTCCCAAGTGGCGTGCTGTACTTGTGCCAAAGTGGCAGGGTGTTCCAAAGATTCTGGGTAGCGCTCTCTCAACAGGCTCAGGATCTTTGGGTGCATTAGTCCCATGAGGCTGGCCTGAATCACCTGAGCGGCAAAGGTGATTATGTTGCTCTGCAGTTCCATGCACTGAATAGCAACTGACATGTTGTGGGTCGTGGTTTTTAAGACACGACCAAGGTCGGTTATTATTTCTCTCTCTGTGCCAACCCCTTGCGGTAATAATTGACTAATCAAATCCATTCCTTTTGCTAGGTTAGTTAAACCTGCAGCTGAGGACACAGCAACTTCTTTTGTCTTTGAGCGAATCATGCCTAATTTGTTTGCCAAGACCTCATTGTCCATGGCGTTCAATATTACACTGCCCGTGTTTAGACCTCCTAAGACGGTCCCTAGGACGCTTCGCTTAGGGTGAGTGTGTGGGTGGGAAAACGACAGCCATCGCTTTTCCCAGTACTCCCACTGAGTCCATGCTAACTTTAGATAAGGCTGACAGGCAGGGATAACTTTTGAAATATTTACTACAATAAAATTTAGGACCATCGTGGTGGCCATGGGTTGGACATTTGAGTAAGCGACCATTTCAATATCTTTCCGGACTGTGGAGCTACCCACATACATGGCAGGGTGACTATCAGACGGAGGGGAATAGGCAGGAGTGTCAGGGCACCACATCTTCCCGCAGGAGAATTGGCAGCCTGTCGGGATGCGAGTAAAGTTTTGGCATGTGAATAGGAAGGTTCTCCATTCCCATGCTGGGAGGCAGTTATCATATGTGAACCTAATTATAAACAATGATGCATTGCGGTGAGTGCTCTGGACCATGCGAACGGTCATGGGAGCGGAGGTTGTTGCTATTTCAGTATAGAGTTTGGCATCGTTGCTTGCAATGGCCATTCTCAAACCTGAACTAAGCCTGTTTCCAGGGCGTATCTTAATCTGGGTGAACAATTCAAAGGGATACCGTTTTTGAAACCATGGCAACAGCTGAGATTTGCATAGCAGGGCTTCTGCCTCCGGGTACGGATTCCAATAGCAGACTGCCTGCAAATTGTATTGCCAATCTGCGATGATGTGGGTGGTATATTCTGGCAAGGCTCTGAGGGTACATTCACATAACGAAACTAACACTGCAATCCAAGTGAACGGTCCCATTCCGTCTCCCTGTAGGGAACACAGATACGGGAATCTGTCACTACTTATCCTAACTTACACAACTACAAATACAAACAGGAACTATATACATATTCGGGAAGTCGGAGAGGTTGCCACTTCTCTCCGTCCCATGCAGACAATGCCAATCTAACCATTGTCAAATGCCTCATAAAAGGAAACCAACGTCTCAGACAAGTCAATTTCTGGTATGTCTGTATAATTTAGAGACACTTGGGCTTCCTGTTGCATGGCGCGCGTGAGCGGTTGTTCGGAATAGCGCTGCACAATCCAGAAGTCTGGTGCTGAGCTCTCTCTGAAAGGAAGGGGATCCAGAAGTCCATTGCTGAGCTCTCTCTGAAAGGAGAGAGCGGAGGTGCTGTGAAGGATCGTAGGACCATGACGGAACCTCCAGGCTCGCCGCTTTAGCGGCACAAGTGCCGCCGTCGACTTTTAAATGAAGAAGACACACAGAGACTACAATTAGCAACCCGATCTGGATTACAATTATTTAAGATCGCAAGAAGTACAGACCTGCATTCGCTGAAAGTGAGCTGCTTTAGAAAGAGACCCCGAAGGCTGTGAGTTGGACTGAAAGGGCTGACAATTTAAAGCTACAGTAACCGGGTTCGTGAGTGCGAGGCTGGAATTTTCCTTTTCTTTTTTGCCATTTCTTTGGATATAATACGGTTTCTTTTACAAATAATTAAAGAGTTGACTTTTTTGGACTTGACTGGACTGGGATTAACATTGGAAGGTAAAGATTTCAAGTAACTGATTCAGCTTTCTTGCTTAAAGAGACTTTATTTTTTTTTTCCTTTTAATTTTGCTTGGCAAAACAGAGAGACTTGTGGATTTATATGCTGTCATAAATACATTCCTCTGGATTAATACTTCTTTTGGGAACTAACTTGGATTTGTGAATTGTTTTCTTGGTTTTTTTGTTGGAAAATGTACTTTGGTGTGGTGGTTTGATGAAGAGGAATCTCCGTGTTTCTTTTAGTTCATCAAGGATTTTTGAAGCTAATTGTTTTCTTTGGCACCTGGATTTTGATTTTGGATCCTTTTCTTAGTGGACAATGGAATTAAATAGAAACTGATTTTAAAAGAAGTAACCTGGCTCTTATCTATGAGTAGACCCACTAATGCCATGGGATTTACAGAGGTATTAGTTATTCTTACTTACAAGTAGACCCACTGATGCCTTGGGATTTACCCAGATGTAAGTGGATCTTACGTATTAGGAGACCTATTGATGTCTTGGGATTTACCTTGGTGGAAGTGGCTCTTACCTACGAGTAGACTTACAGATGCCTTGGGATTTACCTATGTGTAAGTGGTTCTTTGTTACGAATAGACCTATTGATGCCATGGGATTTAACAAGGCATAAGTTAGAAGCAAGTAAAGAACTGAACTTTTGTTTTGGGACTTTTCATGAACATATGTTTTAGAACTTTATAGATTTTTCACATTTAAGAACTTAAGAATTTTATGAACTTTTTATGAACCTTGGAATTGGACGAAATTAGGATACTACAAGACATTAACATTTACAGAATATTGGCTACAGGATTACAGACTGAGCTGAACTGTTCATGTGAAATTGAACTTTTCTGAAGATAAGAGGCTACTGGAACACCCGCTCCCATGCAGAGAAGCGGCTGGATTTTATATTCAAGGTCTTGCTAGCTGTTTACTAAGTTGAGAGCAAGCTTCAAAAGCCAACCTAGAAGAATTGGGAGGGGGGAGTTGGAGTGAAGTGGAGTAAGCTTTGTTTTTAAAGGGAAGCTTTTGTACCAAAAACAATTCTTGTATATATATTTTGAGAAATAATTACTTTGAAGTATTTGAGCTATAATCTTCAGATTTATGTATATGATTTTATTCATTTATCTATCTTTTGATATTGTATTCCTTTTGGATTAATTTAGAGTGCGTATAATAAGGTATAGGCTGATATAGACAATATTGCTTTGTATGTTTTTGTGTTTTATTTTATATTTTTCTTAAGAGATGTAAGATGACTTTATAGAATTGACAAGTGCCAGGACAACAAAGATAAAGGTCAAGACTTTTGGAAGAAAAATTCTATTGTCAAGAAAGTACAAATGCAACCAAGAACAAGGAAGGGAATGGTGGCAGCAGCTGCAACAACGACTACCTAGCCAGTAAGGAGAACATCAACAGAGATACCCCAGAAAGATTTAATGTTGCAGATGATGGAGGAACTTAAGAACATTAGAGAGGACATAAGACAGACAGAGAAAGACATCAGACAGGATTTAAAGGAGACAAGAAAAGAGATGAGAACAGATATGAAGCATGAAATTGATAAACTGGGGAAGAAATTTGAAACCTTAACTAAGGATGTTACAAAGATAAAGACTGAGACCAAAGAAATAAAGGAACAAGTTACACAAGTACAGACAGAAATGACTGAAGTAAAGGGGAAGCAACAAGAAGAGGAATTCCAGATAACATTGCAAGAGTTACGATATTGAGAAAGATGTCTCAGATTTAGAGCCGTTCCTGAATCTAGCGGTGAAAATTTATATGAAAAAATGGTTCCGGCTTTGGCAGAATATCTAGACATTGATGAAGATAAGATGGAAGCTTGTATTGACAGAATGTTCAGAGTATCCTCTAGTATAGCGAGAGAAAGAGAATTACCAAGAGATATTATAATAACCTTCACTCGGACAGTTATCAGAGACAAAATATTACAGAGGAGCTATGAAGGAACATTTAAGATTGAAGATAAAGATGTAAGAATTTTTAAAGACCTACCATATCAAATACTCAAGAAGAGACAAAACTATAAACCTCTGGCCAATCTTTTGATGAAGTTACAGATCAATTACAGATGGGAGAAGACTGAAGACATTTCTTTTATGTATAAACAGCAGAGATATAGGATTAACTCAGTTTTTAAAGCCAAAGAAATGATGGAAAGGTTGAAGAGAGATTTACAAAGACCTACAGCTGGAGAGAAAGATGAAGAACAGGAATCGTTGGAAGAAGAAAAAGGAAAAGAGGAAAAAGAACAGATACAAGAAGAAGAGGTGGAAGAAGAAACAGTACAAGAACAAGAATTGGGAGAGGAAGGAGAATTGGCGGCAGAAAATATACAGGATTAATTGGAAAATTGGGATAAATAATTTTAATATAAACCTGATAAAATGGGGCTAAAAATATACTCTTGGAATATTAAAGGATTTAATTCTGAATATAAAAGAAGACAGATATTTCATCATTTGGAAAAACAAAAATTGGATATAATTTGTTTACAAGAGGTTCGAATAAGGACTCAAGATTTGAAATATGTCAGAAATCCGAAACTGGGTAGCTGCTTTGCAGCTACGATTGATCAGAAGAAAAGGGGGGTATTGATATACGTCAATTCAAGATATGGTGCACAACAAAAATTTCAGGATAATAACGGGCGATATTTGGCGATAGAAGTAAATATGAAACAGGACAAGATATTAATAGTTGGAGTATATGCAGCTAATGGAGCTAAAGGAGAATTCTTCCCCAAAATACACAATGAGATACAGAAATATGTACAAGAAACAGGAAACACAAAAGTTATCATTCTGGGGGACTTTAATGGAGTTATTAATCCAAAAGTGGACAGAACAGTACGGAAGTTAGTCCCCCGAAACAATGGTGAACTGCCTAAGAGTTTTTTCCAAATGATGGATGATTTAGATCTTTATGATACATGCAGATATAAAAATGGACAATTAGATGGATATACTTTTTTCTCAGACAGACATAAATCAATGTCTAGGATTGATATGATTTTGACATCTAAGGATTTGATGTTGAAAACAGTGGATATAGACATTCTTCCAAATTTATGTTCGGATCATAATCCGTTGCAAATGAAACTTAAGATTATAGACAGAGAGAGGACATGGAGATTGAATGAAGAGATATTCAAGAGGGAGAAGTACATTAAATAAGCAAAAATAGAATTAAATAATTATTTTAAGGAGAACATGACATCTGAATTACCAATGAAAATAATTTGGGATGCAAGTAAAGCCGTGATGCGAGGAAACTTTATCATATGGTCCGCAGAAATCAGGAAAGAGAGGAAACAGCTTGAAGAATCGATTCTGGGGAAGATGAAAGAACTAGAGAAACAGATGAGGGGAAAACTGATGGACAACAAGATAAGACAACAGATGAAGGTTTGTCAAGCTGAATTAAATCAACTAAATTTGCAGGAAATAGAACAACAGATGCGAAGAGTGAGATATACTTTCTTTGAACAGGCAAATAAACCTTCTAAACTTTTAGCCAGTTTGCTTCGTAAAAGAAGAGTTAGAAATATTATTACGGAGATTAGAGTTGGTGACAGGAAAACTACAAAACAGGAGGAGATAAAACAGGCTTTTTATAAATATTACATGAAATTAATGAGTTTGATCTCCTCAACGAAAAAACAAAAAGAAATGGAAGAATATTTGGAAAAAATGAACAAAATGAGATTCACCGAGGAGCAGAAATTGATTCTGAACAAACCCATATCAGTGATGGAGACAGTTGAAGCTATTAGGAATTTGAAGAATGACAAATCTCCTGGACCAGATGGCTTTACTGCAAAATATTACAAAATAATGGAACATGAAGTTTCAATACCTTTGCAGAATACAATGAATGAGATAAGAAAGGAGGGAATACCCGACACCTGGAAGGAAGCTAATGTGGCTCTAATACCAAAAGAAGGAAGAGACTTAACAGATGTCAAGAATTATAGACCAATTTCATTACTAAACACAGACTATAAAATTTTTGCTGCAATTCTGGCTGAAAGACTTAAAAAGGTTCTTCAAGAAAATATACGTGAGGACCAGAATGGCTTCTTACCAAAGAGAATGATGCGAGACAATATTAGGACAGTGCTAAATATAATTGAGTATTATGAGAAACATAATGAAAGAAAATTGGCAGTGATATTTGTGGATGCAGAAAAGGCCTTTGATATGATTAATTGGTCATTCTTGAAGACGGTCATTAAACAGGCGCAAGTGGGAGACAAATTTATCTCTTGGATTGAAGCAATATACAGTCAACAACAGGCACGATTGATTATTAATGGAGAGAGAACAAAACAGATTGAATTGCATAGCGGAACAAGACAAGGTTGTCCCCTATCTCCGCTGTTATTTATTATGACATTGGAAATACTTAATAATGCCATAAGGGAACATAAAGCAATAAGAGGACTTCAGATAAAGAAATATCAGTACAAACTTAAAGCATTTGCAGATGATTTGGTTTTGTTTCTGGATGATCCTCTTAGCAGTATTCAAAGGTTGATGGATATTGTTCAAGAATATGGAGAATTTTCTGGATTCAAGATAAACAAGGAAAAAACAGTGGTTATAACAAAAAACATGAGGGAGAAAGAAGAGAAGGAACTTGAGCATTTAACAGGTTTTAATAAAGGTCAAAAAGCAAAATATCTGGGTGTCTGGATTACAAAAAGAAATAATGAACTATTTCGGAATAATTATGGAAAAAAATGGAAAGAGACAATCAAGGATTTGGAGAAATGGACTAGAATGCGACTATCTTTGATAGGAAGAGTGGCAGTTATAAAAATGAACATACTTCCAAAGATGAATTACCTTTTCCAAAATCTTCCTATTATTACAAATACTAAGCCTTTTATACAATGGAAGAGAGATTTAACTAAATTTGTATGGCAAGGGATGGCAAATTGTTCTGGAAATGGGTAGGGGGTTGACAGGTAATAATTCTTAATTCATGGTAGCATGAGTAGTTAGAAGTAAAAATCAGTGGAATCTCATGGAACATGTAAAGTAGGGTCGAAGAGCAGGATCTATCTTGTATGTTAACAAATGCAATGTGATGCATAATGTTGATATGTCAATGAAATAACACTATTGAAATCCAGAGAGGAGTGGAAGATAGCGGTAATAGTTCTGTAAAATGTACAATGAGAAATGTTGTTTTATATGATGTAATCACAATAAAATTAATTAAAAACACTTGAGGAGCAATTACATTAATGGGAGTCTTCCCAGTGGCGTCCTCAAGCGGGTCTGTTTCTGCAATGCCTTTTGGATTGATTAGCTGGCCCTTCCACTCTTTCAACTGAGAGACATGGAAGAACTTCAGCCAGTCCCCCTTCTTTCGTGGAATCCTTACTTGGTATACTGCCGGGGAGATTCGCTTCACAATGGGGACGGGGCCAACCCACTTGACAGCGAGGGAGTGCTTGTCCTTATAGAAATTTCTATATAGGACTAGCTGTCCCTCCTCCCACTGGCAAGGGTGATGAACCCATCCCAGTCTCTTGTCCATTTTCTGCAGGTTTTTGCCCAGCTGGGCAGCTACCTGCCTATGTATTTGTCCTATATGCTGAATCAGATTCTTCACCCACTCGTTGTTCAAAACGATGGGTTCCAAATCTGATGGAAGGCTGGTGTCAATCCAGAAGGCTTCTGGCAACATCATTTTACGCCCTGTCATAACCATGTGTGGCGTAAAACCATGTGATGCCACTGTACCTCTGAATGCCATTAGGATGATGAGCAGTTTGGTGTCCCAATCTTTCCCCGAGGAGCTCACAACCTTTCGGAGTGCTTCCTTCAAGGAACAGTTGGTCCTTTCAATCTGCCTGGAGCTTTGCGGGTAATGCGCAATGTGGAATTGCTGGCGTATGCCCAATGCCTTGCACAACTCTCGGGTCACTTCCTCAGTGAAGTGAACTCCAAGATCCGAGTCCAGGTCACGTGACAAGCCCCAGCGAGCCCAGACATTGTTGAACACCAGCCGCGCAGCTGTGCTAGCTGTATTGTCTCTGCAGGGAAACGCCTCAATCCATTCGCTGAAGGGATCGATGACGGTCAGGCAATATTTGTTCCCACGAGGGGTCGTAGGTAAAGGGCCTATAAAGTCTATCTGAATGTGAGACCAGGGACCCTCGATGTGTTGGTGCTGGATGGGCGCCTTGGGGCTGGAGGTGTCAGCGTTGACCATGGCACAAACCAAGCAGTTGTCGACCCACTGGTCTACGTCCTGCTTGATTTGCGGCCACCACCCGGTTTCCCTTACCCTGTCCAGAGTCACACTTCGCCCTCGATGTCCCTGCTCGTGTACAAACTGGATGATATCGCTGTGGAGGTTTTTGGGTACGATCTAGTGGCACTGGCCACTGGCATCGATGGCCCAAAACACTCCTTCCAATTGGGAGATCTTGAACTGACCAGACTCGTCCGAGCCTTTCTTGGCCAACTCCAAGATCTCAGAAACTCCTTTCTGCAACACTCCCAGGTCAAACATGGGAGGGATCAGCTGTTCCTTTGGATTGACGTTTATAGCGGCGATGGGGGTCCCATCGTCCTGCAAAGCAGCATCCTGAGCTATTGCGTCTTCCCTGGTATTCCAAATACAGGTAGCTGTGGCCTTTTTCTGGTGTCCTCGGACGTGAGCAACCCATGTAGGGGCAGTCCGTTCTTCAATCAGGGCGGCAATCCTGACCCATTTCTCTAGATGGGCTATGGGTTTCCCATCGGATGTTTTGAGGTCATTTTGGAGCCAGATCGGTAACCAGACACTGGCTGCCTTGGCAGTCCAATCGGAATCTGTATAGATGGCCAGGGGGCAGTCAAGCGGTTCATGCTCCAGGATAGCCCTTAGAGCTTCTACTTCCACCGCTTGGCTGGAGTGTGGTTGGGCTTTCCCCTGTAGGATGAAGGAGTCCGTGACTCGGATCGCTCCATAGCCTGTCCATGAGCTGCTGTCCACGTGCATGGATGATCCGTTACAGAACCAACAAACAAAACCTGTAACTGAGCTTCCTCAAGGGAGGCTCCCCATTCCACTGGCCACGGACTATTATTCACAGGTGGTAATGGACACTCATGCGTGGCTCCGGTCACAACTAGACCATAGGGAGCTGGTGGGTCCTGCGGCTGCTTCTGAAAATCCACCCCACGTGACACCAAGGAAATAGTCCATTTGGCAATCCTGGCGTTGGACACCTGGCCATTCTGGACTTTTCCCAAAAGGATATACTTAAGAGGTGTGTGTGTGGGGGGGTCTGGACAATCACACGGGCACCTCCAATCATGAATTCCCAGTGTGTTAAAGCCCAGACTAATGCGAGGCAGGTCTTCCCGCAGGGAGTAAATTTGGTCTCGTGTGGGTCCAGATTCCTGGAGGCGTATGCTATTACACGCTGAGTGCCATTAAGATGTTGTGACAAAACTGCCCCTATACTCCTATCCGAGGTGGCTAGTTGTATAAGGAGCAGCTTGGCCATATTTGGGTGTGCAAGAGCTGATGCCTTCATCAAGTCCTCCTTAAGCTGTGCGAATGCCTGCTGTTGTGCCGGCCCCCATTCCCACTGGGCATTCTTCTTCAATAGGGCATATAGAGGCCTTGCCTTGGTGGTGAAGGACTCTATAAAGTCTCTAGAAAAGTTGAATGTTCTAGAAGAGAACGTAGGGAGTGTATGTCAGTGGGGGCTGGTAACTTTGAGATCACTTCTACTCACTGTGCATTGGGAGTGCGACCTTCGGTGCCTAGACAAAGCCCTAGGTATTTCACCTCAGTGGACAACAATTGGGCTTTTTCCCGGTTGGCCTTGAAGCCGGTGTCACGGAGGATTCCTAACACCTCATGGGTGATTTCCCTGGTCTTTTCCTCTGAGTTAGAATGAATCAAAATATCATCCACGTAGGAGAAGACGTGGGACCTTGAAGCTGGCTGCAGCTTGTTCCACATCTTGACCACGTGGGCATGGCAAATGCTCGGGCTGGAATGGAAGCCCTGGGGCGTGCGTTTAAACACATACTGTGTGTACCAACATGTCTCGTGCAGCGGGATCGAATGAAATGCATTCACCAAGTCCAAAACACTGTAGTATTTGGCTCCTGCCGCAATGGCGGACAGGAACTTGTTATATTTAGCCACGACTGGCGCCACGGGAGGGGTGACAGAGTTCAAAGCTCTAAAATCTACTGTCATCTACCACGTTTTGCCATTGGATTTCAGCACTGGCCATAAGGGCGCATTGCAGATGGACTGCATAGGGACGTCCCACTTGACGAGTCCCTCAATGGTTTTCCCTATGCCTTCCTTGGCTTCTGCTGGGTATCTGTATTGTTTTTGAGGCGGGGGATCCTGACCTTCAATCAAGACGCAGGCTCCTTTTACAGTCACGCACTCAATCTAGTCTTTTATCCAGACCTCTGGGAAAGCCTTCACCCATGGGTCGCTGATCACACAATGCACAGGGGCAGGAGCTTTAACTGGTCCCTGATCTAGCTGCCATAGGAACCCGTTCACGTAATCAATCGTGAGCTTGTTTCCCCGGAGGAAGCCGATGCCCAAAAGGCCGTCGTCTTTTCCCCGGTTCTCGCATGCCCACAATTGGAAACGGAACGTGTCTATGGACACTGGTGTACCTGTCCAAGCTCGGGCTTGGTGACCCCCCCACCATATCCAGATAACTGGACATGTTCGGGTGTAGGTTCACCATGTCTGACTAATTTGGGATGCAGCATATTCACTGCTGCACCCGAGTCTACAAGAAGGGTGGCAGGAGTCTTATCCCTCTCCGTCCCTATGCTGCCTTTACCCAGAACCTTCCCCACTTGTCTGGCTTCAACCTAGCCACAACACTGCGGGGAAGCTTCCTGGACTGAGGGCACCCCTATTCTTGCAGATCCAGTTTAGGGTAGTATCCAGCCGGAGGGGGGCCGTTGGTCACGGCCTGCACCAGCTGTTTACTGCCCGCCTGGAGCTGCTTCTCCAGGGCCTCAATCAGTTTGGAGGTGAGCCATTTGTCGAACTGGGTCATGTCCAGTCCGAACCTACGTAACATGCCCCAAAGTCGTACTCGATCCAATGAGTACATTTGGGTCATGGGATCGTAGCCTCCAGATGTCTCCCTAGGAGCGCTTGAGTCTGGGGACTGTTTTGGGATGGCAGGCAGAGTAGCGGAATTCCCTGCCTTGCCAGGCTGGCCTCTGGAGTCCCTAGCCTGCCAGCGCTGACTGTCTTGTCTATAGTTGGGGCACGAATTCCAGTTCCCCTTCGGGACGGAATTCGGCACCATCTTACGAAGTTGGGAATGGGGCCCATAGTTTGAGTACGTTACCTCGGCTATGGATTCCCAATTCCCGGGGTCCTTTCTGTGTGGCTTGGTGGGGGGTTTGAGAGAATCTGCCTCATGGAGTATGTTGGAGACCCGCCGGAGGTTGTTCCCAAACTCCTCCCAGCCAGTTGTTGCCAGGTCCACTAAGCCCAGGGCCATCTTCATCTCATGGTTAAGACCTCCGTAAAGGAGAGTCTTAAACTCGACATGATTGAAGTTGTACCCTCCCGGGGCCAGAGGGACCTTCTCGGCCAGAATGGCAAGGAGCTGCTTCCGTGCCACATAAGCCTCAGGGTTCTCACGAGGACCCTGCTGCTCCATGACATAGAGCACTCTTGCACTGTGTCCGGGCCACAAGATACGAATGACCTCTCTCATCCAGTTGTGGGCTTTAAGCCTAACCAGGCCTCGAGCCGCCATGGCCGATTCGAGAGTCGGGAGCTCGGAGGGGGACATACAAAGCCGAGCCAGCTGGGTCAGGTCTTGGCCGTTGGCCGCGGGATGGGAATGTATGACTGCATTCAGCCACATTATTCCCATGGACTTATTCAATGGACCCAGCTGGTCCACTATTGCTTTTGCCTCAGTGGCTCGCCAGGGGACCCTAGTCTTGGTGACCTGTGTCTCCTGGGTCTCTGCCCTTTCTGAACTGCCTTCGCCAAGGGAGGTAGTCCACCTAGTCATGGACCGGGTCTCTACAGGGTTGACTGGGACCTTAGGGTCACTCCAGTAGGGATTGTGGGGATGGGTTGCCAGAGCATCCTCCGGTAGCGGTTCCCCAGAAAAGTCATCAGTGAACGTTGGGAACAGCTCCAGGCACACAGCCGAAATTAGGGCTTTGCGTGTTTCGAGCTGGCTCTCCAGTGCCGCAATCTGCTGGTGGCAGGCTGCATGGCTCACAGCCTCCTCCTGCTCCTTCACTTGCCCTATCATAAATTTGGCTGCAGACCTGGCGTGGGCAAGCTTCACCTCTAGGGCATGGACTCGTTCCTCCCAAGTCTGGGCCAGCAAGGTGGCATCGTTTAGCTTTTGTGCGGAGGCCTGCACGACAGACGCAAACGTTACTTTGTCCATGCGCAGTGCCTCCATCTCGGTCTGCAGCCGAGCATTCTTTCTCTACCTGTGCTAGCTTTTCTCTGGTCTCAACCAGGGCTTTCGAGGCATCTTTGACAGTCAGCCAAAGTCCCCAGGCTGCCAAAGCATCCTTTGATGGCCCGAACGGGTTCTTTGACTGGCGTTCCTGAGCATACGCCTCCTTTAGCGTGGCAAATGGATCTGTCGTCTGGAAGCTGGACTCCTTCCAGGGACATTTCCCTTTGCCTAATACCCACTTTTCTAACTTCCCTCGGACCTCCCTCTCTAACATGAGGTCCTTAACTGTAACTTTGCTGCTCTCAACCATTTCTAACCGCTGAGTTTCCTAACCAAAAGCGGGACCAGGACCTGGAGTGACGGGTAGGATCACCTAGTCCCCTGGGGGATTATAGGGAGACGAACTCTGAGGAACTTTGCTAGGAAATAGGGATGGGGACCTATCTCCAGCCTGCACAGACAAAGTCACTTTAGTACACCTAAGCTCGGCCTTCCACCTCGACAGCTTAGGGACAAAAGGACGAGGTAACGGTTTGGGGACAGGGAGGTCACCTAGACCCAAAGGGACCATCAGGAGTACTCCACCTACCTGAAGGGGGGAAACGAACACGCTGGAACTTACTACGCAGCCTGGCCAAGCAGCAGGGGAAAAGGGATGGGAACCTAGACCAAAACTGTTCCTAACAGTTTTTTGGGTGAGGGGGCCCTTCCTCTACCTCGGGACAAATTTCTTAAAACCCTAAACAAGTCGGGACGCACCTGAAAACCAAACAGCCGGGACGCACCTGCGCATTCAAAACTACAAACGGGAAGCACCCATGTTAAAGGACGGGACACACTCGTGTACTACTGTTGGGGGGGGGGATTTCTTCCCTAAGTGCTATTGCCTTGCCGTTATGGTGTTGGATGTGTGTGGGCTGTTCCTAGCATCCTAGTGCTTCGGATCCCAGCCAGTGATAGACCCCAAGTTAGGGATGTGATTCCCAGGACAGCTTGTGCACACCCCTTGCTATCGGTCAATGATTCACTGCCCAAAGGCCAGCAGTGACCACACCCGGGCGGCTGAGATACACAAACCAAGCAAGAAAGGGGGACAGATTTCCAACCCAGACAGAGTAGCCCCTGGAGCTCAAGCACACAGATTTCACACACACGCACATGTTCCTGCCTAACAGAAGCTCTAGTGACCTGACCGGCCATTCCCTAGGTCTGTACCAGCCTGATTTGAGAAGGTTCATGACTCCTACTCAAATTAGGGGTACAGGGGTTGCCCACATTACTCCACCACTCTGTTACCCTGATTTCTGAGGGTCCCGAGAGGGACACCTAAATGCACTCTCAATTATATAAGTTGGGGAAATTAGCCAAGAACACAGCCTAGCAATGCGAGAGGCAGGGTAACGTAGTGAGATCTTGGTAACCCTATGTTTATGGGGTCAGGCCGAGTCAAGGAGCACACAGAAGTTGAAATAATAAAAGTTGTTTTATTAAAAATACAATCAAACAATGTATGCACCATACTCACACAGATAACTAAAGAAATAAAGGTTGGAGTGGGATAGAGGGATTTTTAGAGGAGTTGTTGGTTTGGGTAATATTCCACCCGTCCTGAAGCCCGGTTGGAAGCGGAGAAGCTGGGGAACGTGGATCTCAGCACATGGAGCTGAGGGGAAGGCTCGCTGGACAAAGCGACAGCAAGGCGGGATGGAAGCCAAGAGCGATGCAAGGAAGCGCTCAAAGTCAGGGGTTCTTATAGGGAAAATTGTGACTGCAGGCTAGTTCGTACTTGGGGAAAACAATGGATTTGGGGCTGGAGACAAAAGCCTCCGAAAGGTCAGAATTTGAATGATTGAGTTATAGCCAAATTGTCAATAGGGTAGCCAGTATGCAAACACAGAGTGCTTGGCAGTTGAGGATTCTTCTAATCAAGCTGCCTGCTCAGGGCAGGGAGTTCTTTGTAAGTTGCGTGTATACATAATAGAGTACTTGCCTTTGAGGTCTCCTGAAGCGGCGGGACGGCTATTTCTGGCCTGCCTGTATTATGTTGGAATATTATGGTGATTATCGGCCGTGCCTGTCTGCGTCCTTGTCTGGGGGCCTCGCAAGCACATGGAGGGAATGGGTAAAGGAGGCCGAATTACTGATATCAAAAGATATCTTTATATCCCACAAGCTCGGGCTAGCCAGGTCCGTAACAAAAGAACAGTAGTTGCACCAGCCTATACAAAAGTTGTGAAACAAGACTTCAAACAATAAGTAAATCTTAAAATTCCTTAGATGGCTTTGAAAAGGCAAATGCATACCAATATTACTTGATGATATAATGTCCTCCAAGAACTTAGACTCGAAGTCTTGTTTGGAGATGCAGTCTTGAGTGGAGGACCAGCAAGTAGGAGGCTGCATAATCTTTTCTGTTCTACACAGTGGAATGGAAAAGCTTTTGGAATAGAAATTGCTAGACAAGCCCCTTTTCTCTCTCTCTCGCTCTCTCTCTCTCTTTTTTTTGATTTTTCACTCTAGATTGCTGTAAGTCTCTCCAGAGCTTTTGAGATTAAAACAAGCATGGAAGAAATCTTTATACCACTGAGTTATAGACAGTCTCTAGGGAGAAAGATAATTGTTGCTTAGAGATCAGTTGTTACATGTTACAGTAAGTAATTGATAGGAGGCCTAAAGTTGTGTGAAAGTTAACAAACATAATAAAACTAGCGTATTTACCTGGCATTGCCCAGGATTTTATTTTCTTATAGGTAATACTTGTTAGAAATACCGTAGGAGTTATCTTACCTTAGGAATTGGATGCTGTTGAAATACACAGATTTGAGATCCTGTGTTTCTGATTCCCCAAACTGGCTTATCCAGTACATGTAATTTTCCCCCATATTCCCCAATCCAATCTGTATTCAGAGTTGTCAACATACAGAGGTTGGTTTCCTGAGGGAATACACTGCCCTCCTCTTTTCTTGGTGCTAGGCCTCATCTTCATAGCAACTGGCCAAGCCCAGGAGGTCTCTGGCTGAGAATTCTAAATGCCCTTCCCTAAACTGCCAACCCCAGGATTCCATAGAATCATCACAGGCAGCCAATCATATGAGGTCTTCGTGCGTGACACAGCCAATCATATGAAGTCTCCTGCCTGACATAGACAAACGCACAAACTTTGACTTTTATATATTAGATATGCATGTGAGTTGTGGTATGGTTATTTTATTAGATGTTGGATTGATGTCAGTAGGCTGAATATTTATTGACCATGTTTGGGTGGTAGAGTGTGCATTTGGGTGGATGTGTTACTACAATGTGCTTCATTAGAGCCAGATGTTCTTTCTAGTAGGCTATGAGGAAGAAGATTCTCTGGAGTTATTTATTTTTTAACTGGCAAAAGTTCTTTTTCATGTAGCGACCTTTCTGTGGCCTTTCAAACTAACTGATGGATGTGGCAATAATGTGCTTTCTTTGAGCTCTGTTGTCTCAAGATAATTCCCAAGCATCATTATAGGGGCACCATTTAGCATTAGATTTTGCTTCAACCAAGTAGACTGGAATGAACATTAGTTCAGTTATTGCAGTTTAGAATAAAGTAAGAGCAAATAACTTTGAAGATCCCATGTAGAGACTTTCTGCATAGCTTCTAAGAGCTTTCATGAGATCTTCTGAAATTAGAATATAAATCACAGATTTTAGATACAGTTTTATCTAGGCCATTTCCGCACTACACTGTTATAGTGTGGTTATTGCACTTTCAACATCCTGTGGAATTCTGGGGTTTGTAGTTTGTTGAGGCCAAAGAGCTCTCTGGCTGAGAATTCTAAATGCCCCTCCCTAAACTGCAAACCCCAGGATTCCATAAGATATTGAAAGTGGAATAACAGCAGTATAACAATGTAGTGTGGAAAAGGCCCTAGATTACTGTGTTCTGTTTTACTACATTGTACATTTCGCATTGGTAATAAAGAGTCACAGCTTTGCTGTTTCATTTCGTACTCAGTTCTCTACCAGCATTAGGTATAAAATAACCAGTAGTCCATAATTTCATTTGGTACCATCATCTTGTTGAATATTCCATTAGTCTCTCATAGGAGTGATGAGAATGTAGCAGTGATCATGATTGCAATTGCATGGAACTTGATAGATCCTGGTGACCCTTTTTAGCTGCCTGTGGGCAAAGAAGGTTAGAGCTTACCACCTTAGTGCCGAGTTGTTGAAACTTTTGGAGCACCTTGGTTGTTTTCTACCAAAGACTGTAAGAACTCAGCCAGTTGAGATCAAAACCTTGTCTGTTGAGTATTCTGTTTCCCAGAGCAGCCAGCTAGATGCCTATGGGAAACTCACAAAACAGGACATGGGCACAATTGTCCCCTCCCTCTGTTGTTCAACAGTAGTTATATTCAGAGGCATGGTACTTCTGGCCCTGGCAATTGTCTGTAGCTATCATGAATAAGTAGTCAAATATATCTTCCATTCTGTTCTGGAAAGGAAGCCTGGATGATGATACTTAGTATTCTTTTTCTGAATTCCTTAAAAAAATGCACACCCCCAGGCTTCTTCTCCATCTTCCTCCAACATGGAATAAAGGAGAACAGGGAGTTTAGCTTATCATTGATGAATCATAGAGCTAGAAGAGACCCCAAGGGCCATCAAGTCTTCCATGTAGGAATACACAATCAAAGCATTCTTGACAGATGGCCATACAGTCTCTGTTTGACAATCTCCAAAGAAAGAGAATCTACTACACTCTGATGCAGTGTATTCCGCTGTTGAACTGATCTTACCATCAGGAAGTTCTTCCAAATGTTTAGATGGAATCTCTTTTCTTGAAGTTTGAAACTGTTACTCCATGTTACTCCATCTGAGTGAGAATTAAGGGAGTGGGAAACAATAGGGATGTGATTGTGGGGGTTTGCTACAGGCCTCTGGGCCAGCCAGAGGACTTGGATGAGACCTTCCTGGAGCAGATAACCACACATTCAAAAAGGAGAGATGCAGTACTAAAGGGAGATTTCAATTATCCTGATATTTGTTGGCAGTCAAACTCTGCCAAGACCACAACATCCAACAGGTTCCTCGCTTCCCTTCCAGACAATTTTATGGTCTAGAAGGTGGAAGAGGCAACATGGGGATTGGCTATTTTAGATCTGATCCTGACCAACAGGCATGACTTGGTTGATGAGGTGGAGGTGGTGGGATCCTTAGGAGAGAGTGACCATGCTCTTTTGGAGTTTGTCATTCAGTGGTGAGGAGAAGCTGAGTGTAGCCAGACATTCATCCTAAACTTTAAGAAAGCTGATTTCTCTAAACTTAGGGAGTTACTTCCTGAAATCCCATGGTCAAGAATACTAAAAAAGAAAGGAGTTCATGACAGATGGAAGTTTCTTAAAAGTGAGATACTGAAGGCACAATTTAAAACTGTGCCAATAAGGAGGAAAAATGGCAGGTGTCTAAAGAAACCGGAATGGTTGGTGAAAGAACTCTCATCTGAGCTAAGTGTTAAAAGAAACATGTACAGGAAATGGAAGAATGGTGATACCACCAAAGAGGAATTCAAGCAAATAGCCAGGAGATGTAGGGAGAAGGTCAGAAAAGCTAAAGGGCAGAATGAATTCAGGCTTGCCAGAGACATTAAAAACAATAAAAAGGTCTTTTCTTAGATATGTCCGCAGCAGAAGGAAAAACAAAGAAATGATAAGATCATTGCATGGAGAAGTGAGAAGGCAGAACTATTCAATACCTTCTTTGCCTCCGTTTTCTCCCCAAACGATAGAAGTACCCAGCCTGGGGCATGGGGAGCAGGTGAGGAAGCGAGGGAAGTGCAGCATAGAATAAGTAGAGAAGTAGTACAGGAATATCGGGCTAAACTAGATGAATTCAAGTCCTCAGGGCCAGATGAATTGAATCCAAGGATATTAAAAGAACTGGCAGAAGTCATTTCTGAACCACTTGCAATAATCTTTCAGAACTCTTGGAGAACAGGAGAAGTCCCAGCAGACTGGAGGAAGGCAAATGTCGTTCCCATCTTCAAGAAGGGCAAAAAGGAGGACCCTAATAATTATCACCCAGTCAGCCTGACATCAATACCAGGAAAAATCCTAGAGCATATAATTAAACAGTCAGTTTGTAATTACTTAGAAAGCAATACCGTAATCACTAAAAACCAGCGTGGATTTCTCAGAAATAAGTCATGCCAGACAAATCTTATCTCTTTTTATGATAGGGTTATAAGCTTGATAGATGAAGGGAATGCTGTAGACATAGCATATCTTGGCCTCTGTAAGGCCTTTGGCAAAGTTCGCCATGATATTCTTGCAAAGAAACTAGTAAAATGCAGGCTGGACAGTGCTACTGTTAGGTTGATTTGTAATTGATGGACTGATGGGTGATCACAAATGGCTGCTTTTCATACTGGAGAGAAGTGACTAGTGGAGTGCCACAGCGTTCTGTCTTGGGCCCAGTGCTATTCAACATCTTCATCAATGACTTGGATGAAGGAGTAGAGGGCATGCTGATCAGATTTGCAGATGATACCAAATTGGAAGAGGTTGTTAATACACCAGAGGACAGGATCAAAATTCAAAATGACCTCGACAGATTGGAGAGCTGGGCCAAAGCTAACAAAATGAATTTCAACAGAGAGAAATGTAAGGTCCTACACTTAGGCAGAAAAAATGGAATGCACAAATATAGGATGGGGGACACGTGGCTGGATAGCAGTATGTGTGAAAGGGATCTAGGAGTCTTGGTAGATCCCAAGCTGAACATGAGTCAGCAGTGTGATGAGGCAGCCAAGAAAGCCAATGAGATTCTTGGTTGTATCAATAGGAGTATGGTTTCTAGATTGAGGAAAATAATGGTACCACTCTATTTTGCATTGGTTAGGCCTCATTTGGAATACTGTTTCCAGTTCTGGGCACCTCAATTCAGGAAGGATATTGACAAGCTGGAGCGTGTCCAGAGGAGGGCAACCAAAATGGTGAAGGGTCTGGAAGCCATGCCCTATGAGGAATGGCTTAGAGAGCTGGGTATGTTTAGTTTGCAGAAGAGAAGGTTAAGAGGGGACATGATAGCCGTGTTTAAAAATTTGAAGGGATGTCATGTTGAAGAGGGAGCAGGCTTGTTCTCTGCCGCTCCAGAGATTAGGACAAGGAGCAATGGATTCAAGCTGCAGGAAAGGAGATTATACTTGAACCTCAGGAAGAACTTCCTGATGGTCAGAGCTGTCCAGCAGTGGAATATGCTGCCTTGGAGTGTGGTAGAGTCTCCTCCTTTGGAGGTTTTTAAGCAGAGGCTGGATGGTCATGTGTTGGGAATGCTTTGATGTGTGTTCCTGCATGGCAGGGGGTTGGACTGGATGACCCCTGGGGTCTCTTCCAACTCTATGATTCTATGTTCTAGTCTCAGGAGGAGCAGAAAACAAGGTTGTTTCATCTTCCATATGACATACCTTCAAATAATTAACATAACTGTCATGTTACCTCTTCACCTTCTCTTCGCCAAGCTATACATACCCAGTTCCTTAAGCTGCTCCTCCTAAGGTGTGATTTCCAGGCCCTTCATCATTTTGGTTGCCATCTTCTAGACACATTTCAGTTTGTCAATGTCCTTCCTGACTTGTGTGCCCAGAACTGGACACAGTATTCCAGATGGGGTCTGACCAAAGCAGAATAGAGTGGTACTATTACTTCCCTTGACATAGCACACACCAAGCTTCGATTAGGTGTAAATGCAGCTGCCTGAGTCGTTATAGTTTGACTGACATGGAAGGGCAACAAATTATTGACCACTTAATTTTTCATTATTCTGCTTTTTACTGCCAGGGTTGAAGAATGTTGTTTGTTGAATTTTATTGCTCGTGTCCAAAATAATCCCTCCACGCATTGTGTGAGCCTATTGTACTGGCCAACTGACATTAAAGATGTATACAAAAGTATAGAAAATGTAGAAAATACATCAGTAAAGATTTTAGTAACAGTAAAAGATAAAGTTACAGACAATAATATGAAATAATTTCAGAATTACTAACAATAAACTCAGATTAATATCCTGAATCTTGGAACAATTTGTATCAATTTTATCTAATTCTCTCTAATCTCTTTTTGTAGCCAGATGAAAAAGATGTGCTTTGTCACGTAGGCATTAGTGTTACTCTAAAATGAAACTGAACTGATTCTAAAAGAGCATTCCCACTGCAATGGGTCAGGATTTCTTAAATCCCTATATGTGACAGATTAACATATCACTGTGTGTTAAACATGAGCATCAGTGTGGTGTAGTGGCTTGAGCTTTTGACTGCAACTTTGGAGACCAGGGTTCAATTCCTTGCTTAGTCATGGAAATCCACTGGATGACCTTGACTGTGTCACATATTCTCAGCCTCAGAAAACTGCATGATAAGTTTGCCTCAGAGTTGCCGTAAGTCGGAAACAACTTGAAGGCACACAGCAGCAGCAGCAGCAACAACATGTTATACATAGTAAAGAGTAATATTTTCCATATGACCATGACCACAAATGCAAAATCTTTTTTCAGGTTGTGCCTTATTATAGTGTCTGTGTAGGACAGCAGTTGATATAACTTCTTTTTTTTTTTTAAAGATCTTTATTGAGTAAAACAAGGGAAAATATCGTTAACACAGTCTCATGAGCACACAATAGAAAAAAAATAGGTTCGTATATTTCAATCCTAAATACCGTTCTATATCTTCCTAACTTCCCCCTCCGATTTAGGGAATAAGATATATTCCATCCTATTCATATAGTCTGTCACTTGCACCTGTAAAATTATTGTTCTTGAGCATTTTCAAGAATCCATGTTCACCGTCCAAATACCATTCCATAAATTCCTGAAATAATTTATTATATTGTTCCATTCTTGAATAAATCTCTCAGTTTTCTCTCCTCTTAGTATATAAGTGAATCTATCCATCTGTATCTTGTCAAACACCTTCATCTCCCATTCCTCTAATGAGGGTACAATTTCTGATTTCCATTTTTGCACTATCAACATCCTAGCAGCAGCTGCCATATAAAACAGTTGTTTTCCAGCCTTTTTTTCTAAACTATCATCCATTATAGATAATAAAGTAAGTTCTGGAGACATTTCAGAACGGAAACCTAACATTTTCTGTATTTGAATATGTACAACCTTCCAAAAATTTTTAACATTTTTATAGGTCCACCATTGATGATTAAAAAATGCCCATATTTCATGACCATATTTCCAACATCTGTTTGAATAGTTCTGATACGCTTTTGATAATTTTACAGGAGTAAGATACCATCTAAAGTACATCTTATATAAGTTCTCTTTAATATCTTGACATGTGGTATATCTAACCCATTTTATCCAAATCCTTTCCCATTATTCTGTAGGAATAGTGTGAGAGACATTTTGTGCCCATTGGATCATGGATGGTTTTACTGGTTCGTCCTCTGAAGCCCATACAGATAGATAGAAGAAATAGGTTTAGGTTTTCTTGAACATAAAATTGTAGTCATATCCTCCTCTTTTATTTGATAACCATTTAGTTTAGTATCTGTTCTTAATTTTTCTCTATCTGTATAAAAGTCAATGGCACTTAATTCTGGCTTCATTCAATTCTTGCTGGGACCTGAATTTTATTTGGTCTTGTTGCGTTTCTACTGAATCTTTATATCTTATCCATTTATCGAATAATATATTTCCCTTTTTATAATAAGCCTCGTGGGGCCCACTGCGGAGTTTTCCAGCAATATCTTAAAACATATCTTCTCCAGACATTTAATAAAGCTTTCCTTATGTAATGATTGTTGAATCCTCTATTATTTTTGGCCTTGTTATACCATAGATAAAAATGCCACCCTGATCAAAGACTCTCTCCCTCTAAATTCAATAATTTCGTGTTGTCTAAATCAATCCAATCTTGTACCCAGTTTAAACAGCAAGAGTGATGATATAACACCAAATTTGGCAAAGCTAAGCCTCTCTCTTTTGCATCTTCCAGGGTCTTCAATTTTACTCTTGGTTTTTTTCCTCCCCAGATAAATTTGGAGATTTCTTTCTGCCAACCCTTGATAGTTTTATCATTATGAATGATTGGGATTCTCTGAAACAGGTAGAGAATATTTGGTAGGATAGTCGTTTTCACAGCTGTGATTTTCCCCAAAAGCGACAATCTCGGATTGTTCCAATTTTTTAAATCTTTCAGAATGTCCTTCCATATTTTTTCGTAATTATTTTTAATGAGGTCAGAAATTTTTTTTGTGATTAAAATTCCTAAGTATTTAACTTTTTTGGCAATAATATATCCAGTTAATTGTGATATTAGAGAATCCTCCTCCGCTGAGGTATTTTTAGTTAATACAGTTGTTTTTTCTTTGTTGATTTTAAGACCTGGTTGTTTTTCGAAATCTTTGAGAGTAAAGCTCATTTAAGTTGCTGTTCGGTTCCTCCAAAGTGATCACAAGGTCATCAGCAAATGCTCGAATTTTATATTCGTTGCGTCTTAGTTTAATCCCCTTAATTTTAGAATTGTTTCTGATGTTTGAAATCAAGACTTCAATCACCACCAAAAATAGAAGAGGAGATAAGGGGCATCCCTGTCTCCTTCCTCTTTGCACATTGAATTTTTCAGATTTCTGGCCATTTACAATAACTTGTGCAAATTGAGTAGAATATATAGCTTTAATCCAATTCAGAAATCTTTCTCCCATATTCATTTTTTGACATATATTCATCATAAATTTCCAATTGATGGCGTCAGAAGCCTTTTTGATATCCAAAAAGATAGCAGCTAATTTTCTTTGGGGATAATTTTCAAAAAAACTCAGTTATGTTAATTATAATTCTTGTATTATCTCTTATTTGGCTCCCAGGAATAAATCCAGCTTGATCTTCTGCTATCACTTCTTGAAGAACTCTCTTTAATCTGTTGGCCAGTGTAGCAGTAAAGAGTTTGTAATCGGTGTTTAATAAAGTAATTGACTGATAATTTTTCACATTAAGCAGACCCCTTCCTTCTTTATGAATCAGTGTTATGTTTGCATCTTTCCAGGAATTGGGAATAATCCCTTGCATTGCCTCATTCATGATCTTTTGTAGTATAGGCGATAGCTGATGTTGAAAAGTGTTGTAAAATGACACCGAATAGCCATCTGGGCCGGGGGATTTCCCTTTTTTTTCTTTTTGAATTGCTTCTGTCACTTTGGCCATTGTAATTGAACTATTTAAAATCTTCCTCTGTTCTTCTATTAAGGTCTTTATATTTTGTTGGAATAAATAAGTTTTAATAATTTCATCGTTTATATCTTGGTCTTTATATAATTCTGAGAAATAGTTTGTAAAGATTCTCCTTAACTTAGAAGAGTCTGTATAGGTAGTTTCTCCACTCTTTATTTTAGTAATCAATGTTTTCTCCTTTTTTCTTTTCAATCTGAGAGCCAACCATTTGCCTGCTTTGTTAGCCCATTCAAAATGATGCTGTCTCGCATATAACAATTTATCGTTAATTTATGTATTTATGTGGGGCTCTAATTGTTTCTGGAGTATCTTTATTTCTTTCTGTAAGGATTTGTTCATTGGGTTTTCATTTAGCTTCTTCTCTTTGTTTCTTATTTCTTCATTGATTTTCTGAATATTCTCTCTCTTTTTTTTAATTGATCTCTGCACTGTGTTGGATAAAATGACCTCGAAGAACTGCTTTCCCAGCGTCCCACACAGTTCCAAGGTTGATGCCTTTATTTAGATTTTCTTCAAAACATAATTTTAGTGTCTCGTTGATTTTGGTTATTAACGTGTCATCTAACAGAAGCTTCTCATTTAGCCTCCAGTTAAATATAACATCGAATCTCTTTTTTAAGGATAATAGTATTGGATTATGGTTTGAAAAATTTTGAGGAAATATCTTTTGCTTAGAGACAGTATGAATCATAGACTTGGAGACTAAAAACATGTCTATTCTTGACAAAGAAGTGTACGGCTCAGAGTAAAATGTATAGTCTTTTGAGGATCCGTACAGATGTCACCACTGATCAATTAATTCTAAATTGTCAAGCATTGAGTCAAATGACAAAGGAAGCTTACCTCGATTTTTCCTTATTATCTTTTCCGATTTTTTATCCAAATTTGGGTTGATCACCCTATACTAATCTCCAAAGATGGTTATCTTACTGTATGCTAGGTCAGAGATCTTCTTATCTAATTGTTTGTAGAAATTTCCTTGTTTGGTATGTGGGCCATATATACCTACTAATAAAAGTTGATGATTTTGCCAATTAATTTGCACTGCTATGTAGCATCCTGCCTCATCCTTGAAAATTTCTTTAGAATTTATTGTTGAATTCACATAAAGGGCTACTCCTCTTTTCATCTGAGATAGAGACAAATTCATTGCCCGGTTTTTTATTTCAAATTAAATGAGCTTTAGAAGATTTCACTCTAATTTCTTGTAGACATATTACATCTAGTTTCTTCTTCTCAAAATAATGAAATATCTTTTTTCGCTTCTGTGAAGTAAAGAATCCTTTAACATTCCAGGATAGGATCTTCAGATCCATCTCTTAGAATTCTGAATCTGATCTAAGTTCTAATTCTCTTCTTTTTCTAAACTTTCTCTGTCTTCATTCTCAGTTTCATATCCAGTTACTTCCCCCTCCTCCTTGTCTTCTTGATCTAGGGTTTTCTTTTGGACTATGTCAGGTTTAGCGTCCTCCCTTCCCTCTTCTTCTTCAGGTTTACATTTCCATCAATCTTTCCCATATCTCTTCATGAAGATCTTAGCTTCCCATATAGTATTTATTTTGAATTGTTTTTCTCTGAAGCGGAAACAGAGACCTTCAAGTTTTCCCCATCTGTATAATACATTTTGACTCTTCAGAAAGATTGTTAGAAAATTATATTCATTCCTCTTACGCAAGATTCTTGGTGGTATAACTTTGTAGTTATAAACCTTCACATTATCAATTATAAGATCAACTTCTAAGCTCTTTTGAATTAATTCTTCTCTAGTTTTCTTTCAGATAAAATACACCACAATATCTCAAGGTAGCTTGCTTTCTTTGGCAAGTCTCGATTCTAATCTGAACATTTTATCAATTTCCCATTCCATTCTTCCATGAGAAGTATTTAAATAATCAGCTAAAGCTGGGATCAGCCTTTCATATAAGTTCTCTTCTTTGCGTTCCAACATACCTCTTATTTTTATACAATTTTCTCTTAATTTCAGATCAGATAAAGCTTTTTCATCAAGACGGCATTCTTGCTGCTGTGTCAAGCTGTCTATATTTTCTTCTGTCTCCTTCGTTTCAGTTTCTAATGTTGTCACACGATTCTTTTGTTGGGGGATGATAGGAGTCTCAGCCCCACGGAAACGCAGCGGAAAAGCCAGAGTTCAGTGAGCCAACAGCAGCAGCCTTGTTCCCCAGTAAGGATACTCACACACAGAGGAGTTTCTTCCAAAACAGGAGGCACTTTATCTTGCAGCAAAGTTCTGTTATAGACAAAACATAGGACAGATGGACAAAAGCTTGCACCAGGCACCAGGTTTGGTCAACAAACAAATACATACTGGCGTTGCTTTGTTATATACATATCTACAACCAATCAGGTAGAGGTTTGCACACCTCCCTTTACCATCTGCACACGGCCCCAGTTTCTTATGCAACCTTGCAATTACCCACAGCTGGGGCATGATGCAATATCTTTGCAGTGGGCTGATCATTTTCCCAGGGTTCCCTGCCTGGAATCCCTGACATCTTTGTGTCTTCAAATCTTCTTGTAATCCTCCCAAAGCAGTCTTAATTCCTTTCAGTTCTGTCTTAAAGTCTTGTTTTAGCTCACTCCTAAGATCTTTCATTTCTTGCTTCAATTTCCAGTTTTATGTTTCTGATCTCTTCTGAAAGAGCATATTGGTATTGGTCTGATTTAAGTTGCTCCTGATTTAGACAATGGCTCTAACAATGATTTCCTTTGGATAGGAAGTGTGGAAGAAGAAGCAGCCATTGTCGCTGCTTTAGTGGCTTTTCTTGTATCCATATAGTTTTCCAAAATTGAAGAAATTGGAAAATTGATGGGCTTCAACAATTTCTTGATCATATATAATTCTTTGAATAACTTCTACTTTCCCATATAATATTTAAGTACAACATTACAAAATAAATTATTAAAAGATTAATGTCAAAAATAATTAATTTTAGAAGTTCAAATTCTAGTAGTGATTATATCAATTAATTTTATATTGTAATTGATTATGTAAGTATTTCAAGAAAACCCGTTAATTCATTAGTAGTAGCCCAATGCTGTAATAGCTTAAATTGGTAGATAGAAGATATCCAAATAGTTCTAACCTGTATTCAATAAACCTAAGTGAGATTATAAGTTTTCAGACCATCAATTTAACTCTATGAAGAAAAAGAAAAAGAAAAAAACAATCAGGACCCAGTTGCTTATAGGAGTTAATATCACACAATTGCTTAAACTATAGTCTTAAATACTTAATATAACCTAAAGTACTGGTAATAATAATATGAGTAGTCCAAAAGGAGAAAAAAAAAAGAGAGAATGAAGACACACACACACACACACCAAAAAAAAGAGCATCAGTAAGCGAAAAAATAACTATATAAATTATATTAACTAAGCACAATCAAAGCTCCTTGGTATCCCCAGCTGAACAACTTAGTGAGGAGACAGTGGCAGAAATATTTAAATATATGTTGAGGTGGCCTCTTAATTACTCAGTTCTATATTTAGACTGATTTTGAGTCACTACAAAGTAAATAAAATAAAAGTTTACATAGGAGAAAGGAAACAAAGATTCTAAAGCAGGAGAATCCCAGAACATGTGGTTGTTTCTAACCAAATCAGTCTCTATTCTTTTGCTTCACTTACTCCTGCTGCTGGTTGCTATGAAATCCCATCTCTTCTTTTTCTCTGTAACCAACCAAGCACTTTTCTTAAAGTCCGTCACAATGTCAAAGATCGTTTCTTTTTAAATGTCTCAAATTATATGAAAGGTTGAAAGTAATTGTCCTCTTTTCAATAAATCCAAAGTTCTAAATAGGTCTGACAAGTCTGATCCAGCTGTGTTTTCTTTTTGCTATATAAAATTATCAGAACTCAGTTCATACTGACGCCGCCATGGAGGTTTTCCTCTTTGTGGCGTCATCAGCCCCTCAGTCTTTAATGCTCCATCAATCTCTGTGTTGTTAATAATAATAAGTCAATAATCCAGGGTCCAATACATTGAAATATTTCTATAATGTAATAGATTATATCCATAGTGAGAGAGAGAATGGGAGAAAAAATGCCAGGTGGAAAATAAGTCTAACAACTAGAGAGAGCTCCCATAACGCCATCCCCACTGATTATTATAGCAGAATTCCTGATATCTCCAGCACAATCCTCGAGGGAACAAATCCAAAAGAAGGATAAAAAAGTCCAGGATCTCTTACCACCATTACAAATTATGATGGATCAAAGTCTCTTTCAGGAACAAAATGTTGCAGACTATTAAACGCATTCTGCACAATCAGGGTTTTGTTTAAAAGATCTGCGGGTGCCATTTAGGAGCTGAAAGCATGGTCAGATGGTGGTGGCTATTATGATCAGCTTCGCTCCATCTGCTGCCAACTGTGATGTATTTCTTCATTTTGAGTGGGAGCTAGGGAATGTGTGTTTGATCTCCGGAACCCCACCTGTTCTCTCAATACCAAGAGAGATACCAGTTGATTCAGAAATGTTCCGAAGCAACTCCAGCCATTTGATTAGACGATCTCCTATGCAGAGTGACAAGAAGAACCTTGTCACGGTGCCATTGGCAAACGGGAAGTCCGATATAACTTCTTATTTTTAATTACAAACACAAAAACAGAATAAAGAAAACAAATAAAAAAGAAAAGAATATATAAAAAGACATGACAACAATTCACAAAACAAAATTCTACGTAATAATACGTAATGTTTAACTATTAAACTAAACTAACAGTACTAACAAGAAACAAAACTACGAATATCAAATTAAACTAACAAACTATACAAAACAAAACAAAAAAATTGGTTCCCACCCTTGCTGCAAACAGCAAATAGTAATCCAACAACTACTATTAATCCAATAAGTCCCAAATTATGATTAAATTTAATATCTCTTGCCTACAATTATTTCTGTAATAAATCATAATTAACCAGTAAGTTAATCTATACTTGTAGTCATAAATGAATTGGTAATACTAATACTAATTTTATTGTTAAGTACCCTTTATTGTCTCAAAACTTAATTATTATTTAATTAGTTATTACACATTGAAATAATTCATCGAATCATCGAGCTGGAAGAGATAGCAGAGGCCATCCAGTCCAACCCCCTGCCATCCAGGAACACACATCAAAGCATTCCCAACACATGACCATCCAGCCTCTGCTTAAAAACCTCCAAAGAAGAAGACTCCACCACACTCCGAGGCAGCATATTCCACTGCTGGACAGCTCTGACCATCAGGAAGTTCTTCCTGAGGTTTGGGTGGAATCTCCTTTCCTGCAGCTTGAATCCATTGCTCCTTGTCCTAGTCTCTGGAGCGGCAGAGAACAAGCCTGCTCCCTCTTCAACATGACATCCCTTCAAATTTTTAAACACGGCTATCATGTCCCCTCTTAACCTTCTCTTCTGCAAACTAAACATACCCAGCTCTCTAAGCCATTCCTCATAGGGCATGGCTTCCAGACCCTTCACCATTTTGGTCGCCCTCCTCTGGACACACTCCAGCTTGTCGATATCCTTCTTGAACTGAGGTGCCCAGGACTGGAAACACTATTTCGAATGAGGCCTAACCACTGCAGAATAGAGTGGTACCATTATTTTCCTCAATCTAGAAACCAACACTCCTATTGATACAACCAAGAATCGCATTGGCTTTCTTGGCTGCCTCATCACCACTGCTGACTCATGTTCAGCTTGTGATCTACCAAGACTTCAAGATCCTTTTCACAGGTACTGCTATCCAGCCTTGCATCCCCCATCCTACACATGTGCATTCCATATTTTCTCTCGTTGAAATTCATTTTGTTAGCTTTGGCCCAGCTATCCACTCTGTCAAGGTCATTTTGAATTTTGATCCTGTCCTCTGGCGTATTAGCAACCCCTCCCAGTTTGGTGTCATTTGCAGATTTGATCAGCATGCCCTCTACTCCTTCATCCAAGTCATTGATGAAGATGTTGAATAGCACTGGGCCCAAGACAGAATCCTGTGGCACCCCACTAGTGACTTCTCTCCAGCACGAAAAGCAGCCGTTGGTCAGCACCATTTGGGTTTGGTTGGTCAACCAATTAAAAATCCACTGAACAGTAGCCCTGTCCGGCCCACATTTTATAAGCTTCTTTGCAAAAATGTCATGAGGAACTTTGTCAAAGGCCTTACTGAAGTCAAGATATGCTATGTCTACAGCATTGTCTTCATCTATCAAGCTTGTAACCCTATCATAAAAAGAGATAAGATTAGTCTGGCGTGACATATTTTTGAGAAATCCATGTTGACTTTTAGTGATTATGGTATTGCTTTCTAAGTAATTACAAACTGACTGTTTAATTATATGCTCTAGATCTTTCCTGGTATTGATTTCAAGCTGACCGGGTGATAATTATTTGGGTCCTCTTTTTTCCCCTTCTTGAAAATCAGGATGACCTTTGCCCTCCTCCAGTCTGTTGCGACTTCTCCTGTTCTCCAAGAGTTTTCAAAGATTATTGCAAGAGGTTCAGAAATGACTTCTGCCAGTTCTTTTAATATCCCTGGATGTAATTCATCTGGCCCTGGAGACTTGAATTCATCTAGTTTAGCCAGATATTCCTGTACTACTTCTCTACTTATTCTGTGCTGCATTCCTCCCCTTCCTCACCCGCTCCCCACCCCCTAGATTGAGTACTTCTATCATTTTGGGAGAAAACTCAGACAAAGAAGGTGTTGAGTAGTTCTGCCTTCTCTCTTCGCCCTGTTAGTTATTGGCCATCTTCTCCACGCAGTGATCCTATCATTTCCTTGTTTTTCCTTTTGCTGCAGACGTATCTAAAAAAGGGGCCTTTTTATTGTTTTTAATATCTCTGGCAAGCCTGAATTCATTCTGCCCTTTAGCTTTTCTGACCTTCTCCCTACATCTCCTGGCTATTTGCTTGAATTCCTCTTTGGTGGTATCACCATTCTTCCATTTCCTGTACATGTTTCTTTTCACACTTAGCTCAGATGAGAGTTCTTTCATCAACCATTCGAGTTTCTTTAGACACCTGCCATTTTCCCTCCATATTGGCACAGCTTTAAATTGTGCCTTCAGTATCTCACTTTTAAGAAACTTCCATCCATCATGAACTCCTTTCTCTTTTAGTATTCTTGACTACGGGATTTCGGCAAGTAACTCCCTTAGTTTGGAGAAATCAGCTTTCTTAAACTTTAGGATGCGTGTCTGGCTACACTCAGCTTCTCCTCACCACTGAATGACAAACTCCAAAAGAGCATGGTCCCACCACCTCCACCTCATCAACTGGGTCATGCCTGTTGGTCAGGATCAGATCTAAAATAGCCAATCCCCATGTTGCCTCTTCCACCTTCTGGACCATGAAATTGTCTGGAAGGGAAGCGAGGAGCCTGTTGGATGTTGTGGTCTTGGCAGAGTTTGACTGCCAACAAATATCAGGATAATTGAAATCTCCTTTTAGTACTGCATCTCTCCTTTTTGAATGTGTGGTTATCTGCTCCAGGAAGGTCTCATCCAAGTCCTCTGGCTGGCCCAGAGGCCTGTAGCAAACCCCCACAATCACATCCCTATTGTTTCTTGCTCCCTTAATTCTCACCCAGATGCTCTCGACTTGGCTTCTGAGATTTAAGTCATGGATCTCTTCACAGGTGAAAACATCCTTGACATATAAGGCTACTCCTCCTCCTTTCTTGTTTGGTCTATTTCTGTGAAATAAGTTATACCCCCCTATTCCTACGTTCCAATAATGAGATTCATCCCACCAGGTTTCAGTGATGCCTATTAAATCATTTTTATTTTTTTGTACTAAGAGTTGGAATTCGTCGTGGTTATTCCCCATGCTCTGTGCATTAGTTTAGAGACACTTGAGATGATGTGTCCTGCGTGGAAGTCCTGTACCAAAGTTACTTTCCCCCTCCCTGTTGGTCTCTAGTTCTACTTGGTCTGCCCTGTCTATATCATCTGGGCTATTTTTTGCGGCACTCGCTGAATCCTTGCCCAGAATAATACTGTCCTCCTCCCCAGTCAAACTCAGTTTAAAGACTTCCTGATCTGTTTTGTGAGACTGTTAGCAAAAACGTTCTGGCCGATGGTTGTAAGGTGCAGGCCATCCATTGCCAGAAGACCATCTTCGTGGAAATGGAGGCCGTGATCCAAAAATCTGAATCGCTCCTGGCGGCACCATCTTTGGAGCCAGTTGTTGATCTCTGCTATTCTTCATTCCCTTTGTGGGCCATGTCCTTCCACAGGGAGAAGAGATGAAATGACAACCTGCGCATGAAGATCCTTCAGCGTCCTACTCATAAGCTCGTAATCCTTCGTTATGTGGTGAAAGCTGCACCTTGCTGTGTCGTTGGTTCTGACGTGAGCCAAAAGAAGGGGGTTATGGTCAGTGGGCTTGACCATTCTCGTTAGCCTCTCTGTCATGTCATTGATTTTGGCCCCAGGGAGACAGCACACTCCACGATTTATCCTGTCCGGGTTGCAAATGGTCAGTTCCGTTCCTCTCAGCAGAGAGTCTCCAACCACTAGAACTCGTCTTCTCTGAGGCTCGTCCGGGGTTACTTGACGAGCAGATTCCCTCACGGCCACTTGAACTTTCTGGTCATACTGAGACTGTTGGTGCTGATGCCGTTGGATGCTGTTCTGCTGGTGTTCGGGTTCCTGTTGCTGATGTTGGATTTCCTCTGGATGACATTCCATGACCTTTTCCTGCTGTTCCACTTTGTCATTAATAAGGTCAAGAACTTGGAAGCGATTCTGTAGCCCGAGATCCTCCATATGGCACCTTGCCTTTCTACTCCTGTGTGTCACATTCCTCCAAGCATCCATCTCTTGGTTACATGAACCGGCTTCTTCATCTGCTAGCTCCTCTGTGCACTCTGTCTTCAAAAAGGTCCTCTCAGCCCTATCCAAGAACTCTCCCTCCTTTATAATGTGAAGATTTGAAATATGTGCCTTCAGCTGTTGAACTTTCTCTTCCAAGAGGGCAACCAGCTTGCATTTGTTGCAGGTGTACTCAATGATGTCTTGCAGCAGGAAAAGAAATATGCCACAGCTGTGGCAGGTGACCACAGCAGCTCCCTCACCCTCCATACTTGACAGTCTAGATAGTTAAACTGAAAAAGGTAAAACTGGCCTTTGCTTTCAAAGTCTCCTGGTAAATTCTATGTCAACCCCCTGTTTGCCAAGTTCTTATTGTCAACCTATCAAGAGAGAGGGTGCAATTCCATAGTGCTTATAGGTACTCCCTCAAGTTCCAACCCTACCTAGATGTTGCTGACAGGCAGATTGACTCCGGACAGCTTCAAGGAAGAAGCAATAAAGTCTTGCTAAGGTTAGGTAGTAAAAATGAAACCGTGCACTGAAGGGAGCAGATATAAAGAGCTGCTAGCTCCTCCCCCTAGCTTGTCAGCTAGGACTAACAGCTGCTAGCTCCTCCCCCTAACTAGTCAGTTAGACCCTGTGCTCAGGGAGAGCACACGGCCAGAGAAAACAGATAATGGAACAAACAAGCAAGCAAACACAGCCTCAGAAGCCTGTAAAAGACACCCAGTCAAGATGTCTTCTCAGACGCAGTTTAATCAGAATTTCTTCCATTTTCTATCCAAAGATGTTATCAGAGAGTTAAGATGTGTTTTGCCAATTTAGAGTCTGTTATCCATTGAAGGCAAATGTCTCCATTTTCATGGCTGGGCAGGGTCTTTTTCTGCAGCCTTCCCTCACTCCACTTGCACTCAGCTGCCACCAAAGTGTCAGTCTTGTCACCAGGAATCAGGGTTTCTAACCCTTGTGGATGAACTCTAGGTCTCCCTTTAATCCAGGGTGCCAAATGAAGTTCATTTTTTTTGCAAGAGAATATTGTTAATTCATACTGAACATTTTGCATATCTTGATAAAGTTATTCAGATGAAGAAACAGCAAATTGAGAAACAAAAGCTTTCAGTTACTTTTCAATACAGTAGGCCCTCCACATTCATGAGGGTTTGGGCACAGAATCCTTGTGAAGGTGGAAAAACCGCAAATAACTCCCCCCTGCTCACCCAAAAGGAAAAAATGTCCACTTTAAGCATAAGCCTCACAAGTCTGGGGTGAGGATTGCAAGAGATGGGAGGAGGAAAATGGGCTAGGGAGGCAAACATGTGCCCTGCAAATCAAATTTGCAAAGGTCAAACTTGTGAATGTGTATAGAGGACTTCTCATAATTTTTTATGAGAAGAATAAGCAGTTACATTCAATGGTGTATGAACTTGCAGAGCCTTCATTCGTTCATCAGATCTGTTGATGTTTGAACTCTAAACTGTTCATCATTGAGAAACAAAACATTAAAATGCTGTTACCCTAAAACGTAAGTGCCACAAGGGCCACCTTGTGATGCCAAATACCTTCTTGCAAAAGTGGAGAATGAATTAGCTCAAAGAGGAGGCTTGTGAGAGAGAGGTAGCTTAATGAGACCTTTCTACCAGTGTTTACTGGCTCACGCAGAAAAGAACCAGCCGGAGATTTAAAAGTAAACTAAAAATGTGTTTTATTGAGGGGAATTCACTCATGCATGCACACAAGATACACACAGTCAAACATTCACACAAAAGCTAACTGAAGGATAAAGGGAGGAAAAATTATGGATAGAGAGAGGCTGAGGTTTTGGGGTTATAATTAACAGTCCGGAAGAGTAGTGAATAGCTGAAATGTGGCTTGGCTTAGGTAGGACAAAAGAACAGTTCTCACTCAGGAGCCAGATGGACAGAGTGATGGGTAGACCTTTGAGTGTCACAAACTGAATCCACACACACAACTAGTACAGTGCACTAACACTATTTATTTGGAGTGAGTTGTATTGTACAAGACTTTAGTGAGGAGACTGCGGTTCAAAAGCAAATACCAGAGCTTTAGAATCCCCACGTTCGCTCCCCCTTCGCCAGGAGACCTTGAAGACCTTGAGAGCCAAGCAGCACTTATCAGTACATTCTTAGCAAATGTTTATCTAACAGTCTCTGGTACCTAGGCTTCTTTGATTACAGTCAGGCGGCTACTTATGCTGGACTATATATCCCATTACTTTAATATGGAGGGCATCCCAACATCCTGCCCATCCCGAAAAAAAAAAAAAAGCAAGAAAGTCATATGAAGTCATGAAGTGCTGTATGGGTTAGCGAAGCTAAGAAGGGTTAGTGGGTGAGTGAGCAAGAGCAAGGGAATAAAAAAAAACATTAAGAAACATTAGTAGAGGTGAGTGGTTCAGCCAGTTAGAGGGGGTGGTGGACATCTTGATGTGAATTCATCCATTGGTGGCTGTAGAGACTTCAGAGAGGCTGAAGTTAGTCTGTGAAGAAGTCTGCAAAGGGCCTGGCTTGAGTAAGCTGCAATGAAAAATAGGGTGGATAAGTTTATAAGCTGGAGGAAGGGAAAGTTCAAACTGACTGCATTAATGGCCCATTAGATGTGGAAAGGACAAATGTATTTAGGGGAGAGTTTTTTGGCGGGCCCGTCAGAGGTTGAATTTTTTGTGAAGGCGTAAACAAGATCTCCTGGTTTGTAGTTAGGGTTGCATTGTCTCTTTCTATTGACAAAGCATTGGTGGGAGGCTTTAGAAGTTTCAAGTTCAGAGCGGACAGCATTCCAGCTTTTAGAGATCTTTTGAGCCCAGTTGGCAACAGATGGGGGAATGTTAGTACTGTTTTCTTTGGAGAGAGGTCGGAATCGCTTGAGGTCTGTGCTGTAGACAATTTCAAAGGGAGTTTTCCCACTTGAGGAGTGCATGGCTGAATTGTAGGCAAATTTGGTGAAAGGTAGTAGAGGCACCCAATTGTTTTGGTTGGAGTTAATAAAGCAGTGAAGGTATTGTTCCAGAGTTTGATTGACACTTTCGGTCTGGCCATCTGTCTGTGGATGATGGCTGCTGCTGAGTTTCTGGACAATTCCAATGGACTTAAGGAGTGCAGTCCAGAATTTGGAAGTGAATATAGGTTCTCTATCAGAGATGATGGTGGATGGCAGGCCATGGAGTCTCTAGATATTAGTGATGAAAAGGTCAGCAAGTTTTTCCTCAGCGGGGACCTTTTTGAGAGAAATGAAGTGGGATTGTTTGGAGAAGTGGTCTGTTACAACTCAGGCCATTTCCACACTACACTGTTACAGTGCTATTATTGCACTTTCAACCTCCTGTGGAATTCTGGGGTTTGTAGTTTCCTGAGGCCAAAGATCTCTCTGGCTGAGAATTCTAAATGCCCCTTCCTAAACTACAGATCCCAGAATTCTACAGGATGTTGAAAGTGGAACGATAGCACTATAACAGTGTAGTGCGGAAATGGCCTCAGATGACATGACAACCCCAACAGTTGGGAAGACCAACTATAAGGTCCCAAGAAATAATGTCTCATGGGGTCAAGGGTGCAGGTAGGGGTTGGAGAAGTCCGTGTGGCTTTGAGGTAGTAGGTTTGCAGGTGTTGCCCACAGTACAGTTCTTAATATAGTCCTGCATGTGTTTGGTTAACCCTGGCCAATGGAACAGTCTTCTGATGGCATGGAGTGTTTTGAGGAAACCAAAGTGTCCAGCAGGTTTGGAGTCATGAAACCTTCTCCGTACTTTTGGCCTGCAGTCCGAAGGAATGTATAATTTGGTTCCAGAAAAAGCCATGCCGTTAGTCCAAGCAACTGTGGTAGGGTGGTTCTTTAGCCAGTCATCAGAGATGTAAGCAGTTTCCATGGCTTGCTGGAAAACAGAATCGAGCGTAGAACAGATTGAGTAGCAGGAGCGTTCTTGCCTGTGCGTGGTAACTTGCATTCCCAGCATGTCGGGGATGAATAGAGTCTGCTCTTTAGGGAGTGAGAAGTGGCTGGGAGATTCATGGGAAGGGAGTCTAGAAAGAGGGTCAGCCAATGTATTCATTTTCCCTGGTTTGAAAACAATTTTAAAGTTAAAATGTTGAAAAAATTCAGCCCAGTGTGCTTGCTTTGGGGTTAATTTTCTGGCAATCTTTAAAGTTTCCAAGTTGTGGTGATCGGTCCAAACTTGGAAGGGGGATTTCGTGCCTTCCAAGAAGTGCTGCCAAGATGTGAGAGCAAAGTGGATGGCCATGGCTTCCTTTTCCCATATTGGCCAGTTATGTTGGGATTTGGAGAACTTTTTGGAGATGAAACTGCATGGTTTCAGGTGTCTGTTGTCATCATGCTGGAGGAGCACTGTGCCCATAGCGAAATCAGAGGCATCGGTTTGTATTATAAATTCCTTTTCGGTGTTGGGGAACAGCAGAAGCCATTCCAAGGTGAATTTGCACTTGAGTGCATCGAAGGCGGTTTGGCAGTTTTTAGTTCATGTAATTTTTTTTGGTAGTTTCTCATTGGGATTAGAAGATTTCTTTAAAAGATCAGTTAGTGAGAGGGCAATCATGGCGAAACCCTCGATAAAGTTGCAGTAGAAATTGGCAAAACTGAGGAATTGTTGTAGTTGCTTTCTTATTCTCGGGGCTGGCCAATTTAAAATTGTCTTGATCTTGGAGGGGTCCATGTTTAGGGTGTTGTTGCAAACCCAATATCCGAGGTAATCAAAAGTTTGAGTGTGAAATTCGCACTTCGAGAGTTTCACAACAAGGTCATTATAAGTCTTTGTAATACAGTGTGGACAGGTTTGGTGTGTTCAGGCAGAGTTTTGGAGTAGATCAAAATGTCATCTAGGTAGACTACAACACCGTTGTATAGGAATTCTTGCAGAACAGAGTTAAGGAACATCTGGAAAACTGTGGGCCCTGCTTATACTCCAAAAGGAAGGACTATCCATTGGTAATTCCCCAGGGGGGAGGGTGAGAAGGTGGTGAGCCATTCACTGTCAGAGTCCATTCTAGTTCAGTGGAAAGCCTCTTTGAGGTCTAGTTTTGTAAAGTATTTACCCTTAACCAGTTGGCCCATTACGTTCGCCATGAGCGGAATCGGGGAAGCATTAGGTAGTACTGCCTGATTTATTAAATTGTAATTCACAGTGAGTCCGGGGTCTCCTCCGACCCTTTTTTGCTGGAAAAATATTAGGCTAGCTGTTGGTGCAGGGGAAGGCTTAATAAAGCTGCGTTACAAATTTTTGTTCAGGAATTTCTTTAGGGCTTCTAGCTCCTGTTCATGGGGTAAATTTTTGGCTTGGGAATTTTGGCTCCATCTATCAGCCTTAGTTTACAGTCAAAGTCTCTATGCAGTGGGAGTTTATCTGCTTTGCTGTCCTCAAACACCTTCTGCAGGTCCCAGTACTCTTGTGGGATTTTCTGTAGTTCCTTGGGGCTAAGCTTAAGTGCCACGTTTGGTGTCGATAGTTTTGGCACTTCCTTGGCATTTTTGTTTGTTTGTCCCAGTCAATTCTGGGATTATATCTTTTTAGCCAATCGTACCTGAGGACTACTTGGAATCCAATTTTGTTTGGTACTAGGAATTTCAAATGCCCCCGGATGCCTCCCACCTGAACAGGGATGGGTTTGGTCCTTTCCCTGATGGGGCCTCCTACCATGTGTGAGCCGTCCATTTGCGATAATCTGACGGCCTTCTTGACGGCAAGCTCTGTGGCCACTATGGGGTTCAGCAAGCTTGTGGTACATCCTGAATCAGCCAATGCCTGGTACTGTCTTAACTCCCCATCTGTCCCTTGTAAGGCTACTGTAACATATGCATATTGAGTTTTGGCTGTACTTACATTTGCAGACTGCTCCAGGTCCCACTCGTCGCTGCCAGAGCCTGAGGTCGGCTGGGGGCTGTCCTCGCCATCACAGGCCTGAGCAGAGGGTCCACTGCCCGGGCGTTTGGTCTGCAGCTTCAGGATGTCGGTTCTGCGGGATGTGGGCTTGCTGGGAGGAGTCATCGGCTTTTCCACTGTGGCCTTCTTTTGGTTTTGGCAATCACTAGCAATGTGGCCTCTCTTCCCACATATGAAACAGGTTAGCACAGTCATTTCTTTCTCATTGCGCTGCTTAAGAAGGTGGATTTTCTAGCTCCCAGGGGTCTGTGGCCACTTTCTTGGGCTTGTCTTTGTCTGGAGAGTTGGACACTTTCCAGGAGGCTTTCTACTTCACCAGCTAGCTTCATCCATCCCAACAGGCTGGCAGGATTTCCTTGAGAAAGGCACCGATGCAGAATGGTGGGGTTCAATCTATCCTGAAAAAACTGCTTAAGTATGTCATCTTTCCATTCAGGGACCTTAGTCGCTAATTTTCTAAATTCCCGGGTATACTCTCCAATGGTTCCTTTTCCCTGGCACAGCTTCCTGAGTTGGTATCTGGCTTGCTCTTCAAACCTCTCTCTGAGACGGTGCATGAACAGCTGGAGGTCTGCTGTTTCCTCAGCTTGGGAGTTGAACAAACTGGTGACCCACTCGGCTGCTTTGCCTTTTAGGTACTGGCTCAGGTGTCTCACTCTGGCGGCATCGTCATTGAAGCTGTTCCTGTAGTCAGCTATATAGTTAGAGGCCACGTTGAAGAAATAATTAAGAGTAGCTCCTTCCCCATTGTAAGTGGCTTTCATTTCTCAAAAAGGTCTTGGCCCTACTTGAGGCACTGGTCTCCCAAGAGGTGCAGGGGCTGCGGCAATAGATGTTGCTGCTGCGGGCACTTGCTGTTGGGCACGTCCCAGCTGAGGTATCAGGGTCCTCCAGTCAGCTAGTTGGGCTCTCAGCCTGGATATCTCTTCTCATAGTTCCACTGCTTCTTCTTTGGCTAAAAGAAGGCCATCAGGTCAGTTTTGCTGGTTGTAACATTCCATCATGTGGTGCAGTGGCACTGTCTGTGAGCGATGTCAGGACGCTCTCCCCAGACCCAGATTTGACCAATAATCAGGCTAGTCACAGGAATCACAGGTTGCGCCTTAGCTCGCGCATCCATGGGCCAGCTGGGGTCCAGTTTGGCTCCCTCGGCTCATTCATAATTTTGGGTCTCGGTGGCTTTGCCAACTGCTCCCTGCTCCAGTGGTTCTTCTCCAGATGTTTGGCATACGTTGTAGAATTTACAGGGAGTCTCCTCACTCTGTCAGGAACTGAATCCACATACGCAAATAGTACAGTGCATAAACACCATTTATTTGGAGTGAGGTGCATTGTACAAGACTTTAGTGAGGAGACTGCAGTTCAAAAGCAAACACCAGAGCTTTAGAATCCCCGTGTTCCCTCCCCTTTCACCAAGAGACCTTGAAAACCTTGAGAGCCAAGCAGTGCTTATCAGTACATTCCTAGCATATGTTTATCTAACGGTCTCTGGTACCTAGAATTCTTTGGTTATAATCAGGTTGCAACTTATGCTACTTATGCTGGACTATATAGCCCATTACTTTAATATGGAGGGCATCCCAACATCGAGAGACTGCACTGGTCATCCTGGAATCAGGGATATTTGTACCCAAAAAATGGGCTGTGACAGTGGAAGATATGTTCAGTTCCAGGTGTGGAACAGTGGGAGTTGCAGCACAGACAATGAACTGTCAACCTGCCAATGTTTGCGGTGTTTGGATGACAAAGACATAATGTGTGTTGTGATAGCTGTCTATTGTGGGTGCTATGAAGCAAGAGGAAGGAGTCGAGGTGCACAGGGGATGGGTATCTGTCAATCAGTGTCCTGGATGGCTTCTCACAATAGTGTTCCCTGGGAAATTCCAGCTTCTACTTAAGTCTATTATCCACAGGAACAGCATCTATTTGCATGACAAATGGCCCAGTCATACCTGGAGGGTGTCTTAGACTGACCAGCCTTTCTTTCTTACATTTACAGTCAGAGTTTTCCCTCTGTTGGCTTGACCTTCCAGTCACCTTCAGGTTTGATTTCGATATCAGTGCCAATTAAGGTGTGTTCCCAATTAAATATGATGCCAATTAGATATGGTGCCCATCCAAACCATACCATTACTGGTAACCAGACATGGGTCCTAACAATGCCAAAGACTGAAAAGTTTAGGAGCATTAGAAAAGTGCAGTTCTAAACAAACTGGAATATGGTTTGATATTATCAAGGATTCAGTTTTGCATGTGTTTATATTACTAACCAAAGATGCAGAGATTAAGGAATAATTTAATCTGAAAAATTATTGTTAACTGGAGAGATAAATGTATATTGCCTATCTGTTGGATGTGCAGTTCTTCACACATCAATTAAAGCATATTCATTCATATATCGCTGTAAAGCAGCTCTTCCCATGGATTGTTTCCTTGGAGGAGGTATATTTTTGACTAGCAAAGGATCCAATATCTTGTTAAAATCACCAGCAGCAATCTAAAAATCATATTCTAAGTCAATGAAGTTACTAAAGCAATTATGAAGCATCTCTAGTGCTTTACTATTAAATCTGTAAACATTAATCAAACTGATTTTTCAAAATATCTTACAGGGATGATTAGATGGGATAAAGGAAGTGTTACTACCCTGGCTAGCACGAGCTTTGGGGGATATAAAAAGATATCTCTTGATATCAATAATTCGGCTTCACGTACCCATTCCCTTCCACGTGCTTGCGAGGCCCTTGGACAAGCACGCATACAGGCTCGTCCGATAATCACCGTAATATTCCAAAACAATACAGGCGGGCCAGAAATAGCCGACTCGCAGCTTTAGGAGACCTCAAGGCAAGTACCCTCATTAGGTATGCACGCAGCTTTCAAAAGATCCTCTGCCCCGCGCTGGCAGCTTGATGATCGTACTACACAATGCTCAAGTAATCTGCGTTTGCATACCGGCTATCCTATTGACTGTTTGGCTATAACTCAATCATTCAAATTCTGACCTTTCGGAGGCTTTGTCTCCAGCCCCAAATCTATTGTTTTCCCCAAGTCTGACCTAGCCTGCAGTCACAATTCTCCTTATAAAAACCCCTGACTTTGAGCGTTTCCTTGGATCGCTCTTGGCTTCCATCCCACCTTGCTGTCGCTTTGTCCAGCGAGCCTTCCCCTCAGCTCCACGTGCTGAGATCCACGCTCCCCAGCTTCTCCGCTTCCAACCGGGCTTCAGGACAGGTGAAGTATCACCCAAACCAACAACTCCTCTAAAAACCCCTCTATCCCACTCCAACCTTTATTTCTTTAGTTATCTTGTGTGAGTGTGTCGCATACACTGTGTGTTTTTAATAAAACCACATTTATTATTTCAACTTCTGTGTGCTCCTTGACTCGGCCTGACCCCGTAGACATAGGGTTCAAGATCCTGCTAAGTTACCCTGCCTCTCGTAATGCTAAAGCAGTGCTCAGAGCTAATCTCCCCCACCTATTGTTGAGCACATTTTGATGTCTGTCACGGGACCCCCAATAAACAGGGCAACAGAAGCACACAGGTGTGCCTCTTGTGTGAAGAATTGGGAGGAGGAGTACTCAGGGAGGGCAGTGCCAGGGTGTGAATGTGTTCTCTAGATGTCATATTGATGAGGGAACAGGCTTGTTTTCCAGTGCTCCAGAGACTAGGACAAGGAGCAACGGATTCAAACTACAGAAAAAGAGATTCCACCTAAAGTTCAGGAAGAATTTCCTGCTGGTCAGAGCTGTTTAGCAGTGACATATGCTGCCTCAGAGAGTGGTGGAGTCTCCTTCTTTGGAGGTTTTTCAATAGAGGCTGGATGCCATCTGTTAGGAGGGCTTTAATGTGTGTTCCTGCATAGTAGGGGGTTGGACTAATGACCTCTGTGGTCTCTTCCAATTTTATTATTGTATGATTCTATAATAATAATAATAAAAAACCCAATCAAGATCTATTATTGCCTGCTGTGCTGAAACAGAAAAATATTTGTGGGTTACACCATAATGGCATAACTTTACACCAACTAGATTCATTTGTAATATAGATCTTACCAATCCGGTTTTTATTCAGGCTTTTACATCCTCTGTTATGAGATGGGTTTCTTGTAGTAATGCAGTGTCAACCTTAAATTCTTCTTACTTTGAATGCACTTGTTTTTGTTTGTTTACATCTCACAAGACTTTGACATTCAAGTAGTATGTTAAGCTTTATGTTAAGCATTAAACTACCAGTATGTTTTAACGGCAACATTACATCAATGATTTTCAATATTACAGAGTTTGAATTAAACAAAAAGGTTGCATAAGATAGCATATATTTTCTAAGTTGTTCTCTGTTGTTACAGAAAACATCACTTTGCTGCTTATACTACTTGTGGCAATTGTACAAACTCTGAGAAACTTTATAAAATCACATATAAGTGAGTAAAAAAAGGGAAATAAATATCTCAGGTGTTAAAGAAATAAAAAAGTTCCCACAATTCTCTCTCTCCAAACACATAAACAAATGGAAAACAAACAAACAAACATCAGAAACCAAAACCAAAATACCCTCAAAGTGTAATTATATCAAACATCACAGCTTCTGCCAGCAGGTTATCCTCAGTCAAATCCAGTGGACATCCTTTTATCTCAGTTACAATTGAGCACATTACATCTGCTAGAGATTATTATAGGTTGCATCATGTCTCTTACTTACATTGTAGGAAGCATTGTTCCCAGCTGAAGTTCTCACTGATATATACATCCTAATATACCTGGCTTTCTATATTATATCTTTTATCTTCTATGCTATACTCTATAGGTAATGCTAGGTTATATTTTGTACTTATGAGTATATTCACAGACCTCAAAGATTGCAACCAAAATGTGCTCAACAAACACCAAAATGTGCTCAACTAAAGTTGGGGAAACTTAGCTCAGAGCACTGCTTAGCATTACGAGAGGCAGGGTAACGTAGCGAGATCTTGAACCCTATGTCTACAGGGTCGGTCGAGTCAAGGAGCACACAGAAGTTGAAACAATAAATGATGTTTTATTAAACACAAGCAAAACAGTGTATGCAACACATTCAGACAAGATAACTAAAGAAATAAAGGATGGAGTGGTATAGAGGGATTTTTAGAGGAGTTGCTGGTTTGGGTGATACTTCACCTGTCCTGAAGCCCGGAAAAATGGAGAGCGAGGCTGGGGTGCGATGTAGCTCAGCACGTGGAGCTGAGGGGAGGCTCGCCAAGCAAAGCGGCAGCAAGGCGGTATGAAACTTGGGAGCGATCCGAGGAAGATCTCGGAATCAAGGGTTTTTATGAGGAGACTGTGACTGCAGGCTATGCCGTACTTGGGGGAAAACAGTAGATTTGGAGTTGAAGACAAAGCCTCCGAAAGGTCAGAATCTGAATGATTGAGTTATTGTAGAGGTAGTTTACCCATCAAGCTGCCAGTGTGGGGCAGAGGATCTTTTGTAGGTTGCGTGCATACCTAATTAGAGTACTTGCCTGGAGGTCTCCTAAAGCGGAGAGTCGGCTATTTTCTGGCCTGCCTGTATTGTCTAGGAATATTATGGCAATAATCAGCTGAGCCTGTATGTGTGCTTGTCCAGGGGCCTCGCAAGCAAGTGGAAGGGAATAGATAAGTGAAGCCGAATTATGATATCAAAAGGATATCTTTTAATATCCCCAAAGCTCGGACTAGCCAGGGCAGTAACAACCAACTTGCTGCCCTTGTAACGTAACCTATTCATCCAAAAATTTTATGACTTTGAACAGTAATTCCATCTCTTTTTGCCTACTAGTCATATGACAGTCTGTGTCAAGCCTGAAGCATGGGTACGTTTCTTGGAGAGGAACAGCAAACATATTAGGCAACAGGCTTAAGGTGGCATTGAGGTCTGCTTGGCAGCCTGTCTCTGCTGCATATTGGGGGAGCCTTCTAAAACTTTTCCCAATAGCAGAAAGCAAGACTCATCCCCAGAGGACAGGGAGTGTTTCTCAGAGGGGAACAGGAAATGTGTTAAGCAATGGGATTGAGGTAGAAGGATCTTCTAAAGCTTTTGAAATTTCAGTAGTAGTAGAAGAAGCTTCTAAAGCTTTTGAAACTTCAGTAATGGGGAGTAAGAAGGATCCTATTCCCCACGTCAGAAGCTGCAGACTATTTTATCCCCATTGACACAAAAGCCTCCAGCTTGAGGAATGGGGAGTAAGATGGATCATCTTTCCCATTTCTGAAGCGGCAGACCTTTGTAAGCCCATTGTCCCCCATACACCCCATCACCACCTCTTTTTTTTCCTGTTAAATTTAGTTCCCACAATTGAGACTTGGCTTGAAAGTATCTTGCAAGGACTTGAGACCTGAAGGTAGAGACTTGAGACTTTGAGTAAAAGACTTAAATACATCACTGCCAATGGCCCATCTTTATTCTGGAAAGAATTGACTGGTAGGGTACTATAGGGTTTTGTCCCAGGCCTGATGTTGTTTCACACCTTCATAAATGACTGAAGTGATGGAATAGAAGGCATGCTTATCAAATTTGCAGATGACACCAAATTAGGAGGGGCAGCTAATACCCCAGAGAACAGGATCAGAATTCAAAATGACCTTGGCAGATTGGAGAGCTGGCACAAAAATAACAAAATGAATTTCAGCAAGGATAAATGTAAAGTTCTACGTCAAGGCAAGGAAAATGAAATTTCAAATAAGGATGGGTGACACCTGGCTTGAAAGCAATTCATGTGAGAAGCATCTAGGGTTCTTATTAGATCACTAATTATACATGAGTCAGCAATGTAATGCGATTGCCAAAAAGGCCAACACAATTCATCAACAGAAGTATAGTGTGCAGGAAAATAAAAATACTACAATATTTTGTTTTGGTCAGACCTGACCTGGAATACTGTGTGAAGTTCTGGGCACCACAGTTCAAGAAGGATATTAACAAACTGGAATGTGTCCAGAGGAGGGTAACCTAGATGGGGCTGGTAACAAAGCCCTATGAGGAACGGTTTAGAGTGCTGTATATGTTTAGTTGCCAGAAGAGAAGGTGATAGTCATGATAGGCACATTTAAATACCTCAAGATAGACCATGTAGAAGTTGGAGCAAAATTGTTTTCTGCTGCTCTAGAGATTATGGCCATTTCTGCACTATACTGTTATAGCACTCTTATTCCACTTTCAACATCCAATGGAATCCTGGGGTTTGCAGTTTAGGGAGGGGCCTTTAGATTCTCAGCCAGAGAGCTCATTGTCCTCAGTAACATACAGACCCCAGAATTCCACAGGACGTTGAAAGTGGAATAATAGGTCTCTGACAGAGAGGTCAGATAAGCTCTGGAAGGGAAGGGCAGTGGCTATATAGGTCAGAAGCCTAAAGCAGCTATTTCCTGATTAATTGTTGGCAGTTATATATTCTCTGAGATCAGCATAGGCTCTTTCTTTGTTGTCTGCAGTCAGCAAAGGTAGGTACTGATAAGTTACCTTCTGTGTCTGAAGTGGCAGGACTCTCTGATGGAGCTGGCACCACCCCCTCGTCTGCTTGTGGCATTGTAATCTCTTCCTGTACAGCAAGTCCTGGCCTCTGTTTTAGACTCTGAGTCAGTCTATGTTCTGGAAGCAGGGCATGACATCACTCCCTCGCACATCACTCCCTCGCATCATCCTCAGAATGAGGAGGGCCCAGCTTGTTGGGGTAATGACAATGAAAGCATTGAACCAAGTCAGGAGCATGAACCCTGCGTGCGTCCTCTTGATCATCTCCAGCTGGAACCAGCAGAGATCAATGGAATACTGGGTGAATGTGGAAGGATCTGGGGAGCTAGAGCTGAAAAGCCACTGGGTTGACTTGAGCAGTGATCACATAGGAACTGACAGATGTGGCATTTAACTTCCGACAGGAGTGGGGCAATGGCAGATGGTGAGTAAATCAGTCGACCTGATCTCCTACTTTCCATGAGGACCCTGGCTGTCGATGCTTATTGGTTTCCCACTTATAGGCTTCTTTCACAAAGTCAACTGCTCTCGGAGGAGCACCTGGCCTGCCTGGAATTCCTGGAGCCACTGATCTGCCACTGGAACTTTGGATTGTGGGGCCACAGCAGGGAACAGGGATGGATGGCAGCCATGGTTGGCAAAGAAATGGTTCTGCTGGGTCAAGGTGTGTATGGTGTTGTTATAGGCAAACTTCACCAAGAGGAGAAGTTCGACCCAGGTGTCCTGTTGGTAGCTAGCATAGCACCACAGGTACTGCTCCTGGGTGGCAGTTTGTGCACTCCATCTGTCTATTAGTCTGTGGATGATGGGCTGAGAACAGATAAGGCTCGATGTCAAGCTGGTGCAAGAGACTAGCCATTGCCAGAACCGTGCAGTGAACTGTGAGCCATGATTAGACACAATCCCATCAGGGAGGCCATGTAGACAGAAAACATTGTTTATGAAAAAGTACACTGTCTCCTTGGCAGTTGGGAAACTGGGGCAGGAGATGAAGTTGGCCATCCTGGTGAAAAGATCCACCACCAGTATGGTGGTATGGTGCCTGGCCAGAGGCAGGTCTGTGATAAGTCCGTGAATACCACCTTCCAGGGTCCTGAGGGAGTAGACAATGGATGTAGTAGTCTTGCAGGCTTTCCCAGCTGATCCTGGGCACAACAGCAGATGGAACAGGTCTGCATGTACTGATCCACTTCTGCTTGCACTCACGGCCACCTGTGGGTTTCCCATCATGGCATAGATGGAGAACTTCATCCCAACAGAACCCGACAGGCATGTAGAGATGCCCTTGGTGATACAGGAGTCCATCTTGCATAATGTGGGGAGAGGACTCCCCATCCTCCCAATGCGACTGGACCAGTGGATTGAGGTGCTGGCTGTCCTGGATCTGGTCCGTTAGGGAAGAGACTGTCTGGGTGGTTGCAAAATGTTCTGGGTAGAGGATTGTGGACTTACTGTATTTGCTGGCATATTAGATGCACTGGTGTGTAAGAAACACTGATTTTCAGGCCTTATGTTTTAGAAAATAATTTTTTAGTACCTGGCCCAGGCAAAATGCATAAGAAGGGGGGTGGTGAAAGGAGGATTCCCCCTTTCCCTCTTTTGCTTTTGAGGATTCCCCTTGGTCAAATCCCATTCTCTCAGCCTCAGAGGCAAGCCATTGCAACCCCGCCAACACATCTTGCTGAGAAAACACCACCATAAACCAGAGCTGAGTTGTAGGTGCTTAAGAAAAGCAACTGGGAAGGGGGAGTGAAGATAGAAGCCACTGAGCTCTGTGCAGAAAAGGAGCAGGGAGGCAGCAAAAAGAGGGGGCTTAAAGGGTCTGGAGGGTGCTCCTCTTCTTTCTAGGTCCTCTTCATGCCTCATTTTCTTCCTCCACCCCTCTAGCAAGGTGGTGGAGGCTGGTACAGAAAACAGGTGCAACAGCCCCCATCCTGCAAGGAGGAAAAGGAGCAAGCAGCTTCTCTGGAAGAAACCAAACCTCCACTTCAGGTTGGAGAGGAAAGAAAGTGCACCTCTATCCCAGTCCTTCCCCCCCAGGAATGAAAACTTTTGCAGGTACCTCACCTCACTCATCCTCCCCTGCCATCTCTCTGTTTCGGCTCCCAGGCTGTGTTTGAATGCCGCTGCTGAGCAACTGTAGGGAGGGAAGCTGGGAAAATGCCCTGTGCCACAGCCTAGATAATTCTTTACTCCCCCCCACATCCCACAAGTGGTTAGCTCCAGGGCAAAGACCCTGCTGGGAGGGATGAATGGGAAGAAGGAGGGTGGGGTTGCAGCAAGGTGGGCTCTTCCACTCTTAAAGGGGCTGTCAGTGTTTTTTCCACTTTCAAGACCCACTCTAACTCAGTTTTTCGCAGTACTGTATTTACTGGTGTATAAGACACATCCCATTTTCAGAAGGCATATTTTTAGGAAAAAATGGGCATCTTCTGTGCTGGCAAATATGGTAATCTCCTTCTCTGTGAAGACGCATACTCTGGTTTCCTTGAGAGCATGTCTGCTTGTTGATTCTTGGCACTGGGTACGTATTACAGGTGGAAATTAAACCTGGCAAAGAACTGAGACCATTGCATCTGTTTCTGTGTGAGTTTTTGTGCTCTCTGGAGGTACTCCAGGTTGTGACTATTGGTATGCACTTGCTCGGGATGGGCCACCCCTTCTAGTAGGTGCCATTAGTGTTCAAATGCTACTTTAGAAGCCAGGAGCTCCTACTCCCAGATAGTATAATTGCAGTCTGGTGGTGACAGCTGGCAAGAATAAAAAGTGCACAGCAACAGATGACAGCCTGTAGAGGTGGGTTGTAGAAGCATGGTTGCAATGGTGATGTCTGAGGAGTCGGTCTCCACAACAAATTGAGTTCTGCAGTCACGGTGCTGGAGAATGGGTTCTGATGTGAACTGGGCTTTTAGGTCCTGAAAGACCTGTTGAGCAGCTGGAGTCCACTGGAAAGGAACATGCCCTTGCAACAGGTTGGTGATGGGGACCACCAGGGAAGCAAAGTTGGGGATAAACTTCCTGTAGAAGTTGGCAAATCTCAGGAAACATACCTCTTTCTGGTTCCTAGGCGGTTGCCAGAAGACTACGGCATCTATCTTGTCAAGACCCATCTCTACTCCCTTGGGGGAAATTTGGTATCTGAAGAAATCCACTGCTGGGAGGTCGAATGCACACTTCTCCAGCTTGACATGGAGCCTGTGCTCTCTGAGGTCCTGAAGGACTGCATGGACATGAGCATCATGGGCGGTCTGATTCAGAGAGTAAATCAAAAATCATCCAAATAAATAATCACAAACAGATCCAAATAGTCCTGAAAAATGTCATTAATGAAGTGTTGGAAAACCATGGGGGCGTTGCAAAGGCCAAAGGGCATGACTGTGTACTCATAACGGCCATACTAGATTTGGAATGTAGTTTTCCACTCATCCCCAGCACAGATACCAGATTATAAACCCCCTAGAGGTTCACCGTGCCGCAACCGTTCCAACAGTTCAGAAATCAGAGGCAAAGGATAATGGTTCTGAATAGTGATGCAGATCAGGGCTCAGTAGTCATTGCAGTGATGGAGTTCACCACATTCCTTGGATATAAACAAGACAGGTGCTTGCGCAGGGGATTTAGAAGGTCTAATAAAGCCCTAGCATAGATTTTTCTCTAAGAAGTACCATAAGGTGGCTAATTCCAGCTCAGATAAAGAGTACAGGCAGCCAGCAAGAATGGGAGCCCCAGGCACCATGTCTGTGGCACAATCATATACATGGTGTGGGCAGGCATCACTCTCTTTCTTATGAAATACAAATACATCAAATATATAGTTCTGGTACTTTGGCGGTAGCTCCACTGAGGTCTTTGCAGCTTCAGACTCCTGAGCAGTGTGCACTTGCTCAGGTCAACAATGTTCCTGGTAGTATTTTGAGGAAAGAGCACCTTACGCCGGTACCACGAGGTGTGGGGGTCATGTTTGGTCAACCACAGCATCTCCAGGACCACAGGGAAATGCAGGATCACTGCCAAGAAAAACTGTGTCTGCTCGACCTTGGATCTCCAGGGGATAGACCTTGGCCTTGGATCTCCAGAGGATAGCTCAGGAGTCTGATGTATCATTGGTCCAGAAGTCAGAAGCCACCCATCAATGGTTTCAACAAACCGTGGTTTGGATAGCAGGAACATGGTATGTGGTGCTGGATGGCAAGCCCTAAATCCATGAAGTTGTTAAAGGCTCCTGGGTCAATCATGGCTCCCACGGGCATTGGCTGGGTGTCACTTACCCAGATTGTTGTAGGAACCAGCAGAGGGACTTGCTTGGGCTCTGTAGGAGGCATTGATGCCCTTACGCCTCATTCTTCCAGGTTGCAGAGTCTTTCAAAACTGGGGGGGGGGGTATTTCCTAGCCAGAAAGGGCCCCGCCTCCTGATTGGGCAGTCTCAGGCAAAGTGGTACTCCAGCTTGCAATACAAGCACAGCCTGGCCTTTGCACCTTTTCTGTGGCAGTAAGCTGAGGGTGTGCTCCCCTAAGCGGCATCGGTTCCTCAGGATTGGAAGGACCAGTAGAGGGAGCACCTGAGGTAGCTGGAGTGGAGGCAGCAAAAGGTCCAGGGCCCTGGGGAATTGTGTGTTTACGGGCCATCTGTTTGGAGGGCCTGCTTGATAAGCAACTGCAGAGTAGCAGGAAGAGGGCTGCAAGCCAGCTCATCTAGGATTTCAAGAGCCACTGTTGTCTTGTACTGATCTTGGAAGGCAGAGTCATTGTAATCCAGGTCTTGGGCCAGGAGCCAGAGGGCTGTGGTGTAGGCTTGCACTGTCTCCTTCCCCTGCTGCAGCTGGGGGATTTGCTGACTAGCAGTCTTGGTTTGTACTGTCTCTCCTCACACAGTTCTAAGTTCTTGTAAGAATAGCCCATTTAGCAGCTATGCCAGACAGCAAACTGATCGTGAAAGCCACTTCAGTAGTTTCATTAGGAAAGCTCTGTGCTCTTACCTGTATATACAGTCTACAGTTGGCAATAAAAGCTTCCAATTGGGCTGGGTCCCCAGAGAACTTTTCTGGCACAGCCATTGGTACCTTTGCATGGGCTGAATGGAGCTGAGTGAGCTGCAGTTGCAAGTTGTTGACTGCAGCTGTTAGCTAAGTGAGCTATGACTTTAAAGCTTCATTTTCCTCTGGCAGTCTTTCCATGTTATCAACTGTGGTTTGGTCAGAGCTTATTCTATCCTATCTCAGTCGCAGCCGCACAGCTGATAAAGCTGAATAGCCCCAGTCCATTACCGTAGTATAAGTATAAGAGTATAATGGAGTATAAGATGCACTTAAAATACTCTTTGGAAATAGGGTGTGTCTTATACACCAGCAAATATGGTAATGCTAAAAACATAGGGAATGAACTAGGAGCTAAAGTTCTCCTTGCCCAAGCAAGCAGGAAGGGAAGAGGTAGTGGAATCCAAGTGAAGCACTCGTTACCTTCACCTTCTCTCCTGTGCATTTTGACTCTCCTAGGGCCCAAGAAAGACTGGTGCAGCACTCCTTTCGTTCTCCTCACCAGGGAACTAAAATTTTTTTTCCTGAAATATACTCCTTGAAAGTGGGGTGCGTCTTATATACCAGTGTGTCTAATGTGCCAGCAAATACGATACTTACTTTTATTCAGTAAGCACAAGGTCCAACAGAGTTCAAAGGCAGCAAGTTCAAAGTCAGTCAGTGTCAGGATCAGACTCATACACAATTCAATAAACTTGCAGACAGATTTATTGAAAGTTGAGCATTATGACTTACAGACGTTAAAAGAGCCAAGTGGTGAGATTTCCCACGCCCTGTCGTATTAAGGTTCACAGGTTCACACAGAGATAAGGGGGTGTCCTCTTTCAACTTTCAGGTCAAGGCGACCTCTAGGTGTTGCTTATAGTAAGTATCTCCTCTACTGGGGAATGTCATGAGAAAGGAGAGAATGGAATGTCAAGCACAACTGCTCTATAACTGTAAACTAATAAGCAAGGCGAAGCCCTAGTGCTACAACTAATTGTTACAGTACTCATTAGGCAATCTACCCTTACATATGGAAGGCATATGGAGGGCAATCCCAACATCCTGCCCATCTCCAAAAAATTCATACAACAAGAAGAATGGTATGAAAAATAAAAAAAAAAGGAAGGGGAAAAAGGGAAGGGGAAATCATGGTAGCAGTAAAGCACAAGGATTGAACATGGAGAAATGCAGAGTAAAATGCTAAAGTATGAGGAATCACTGATGAGCAGGTATATGTGGGTCCAGTGGATCAGGGTTTGAAGAGACCTGCGAAGTGGTCTTCTTGAGGAGACTGGAATGAAAAACAGGGTGAATTCAGAGAAGGAGGTAATTGCAACTCTAAAGAGACATTGTTGATACCACGTTTGATGGGGAGGGGACCAAGGAACTCAGGAGAAAGTTTCTGGGAAGGGAAGGGAGAAGAAATATTTTTAGCGGATAACTAAACAAGGTCACCAGGCTGGTAGGCAGGATTAGGGGAGCGTTTAACGTCAACAAAGCGCTTGTGAGAGGATTTAGCAGCTTTCAATGAATCGGCGACAGATTTCCACGCAGAGGCAGAGTTTGAAATCCAAGATGTAAGGGGGGGGGGGTTAGGAGAAGGTTTGGGGAGGGGTGGAAAAGGAGTGTGGTTGAAACCGTAAACCACTTCAAAGGGGGGTTTGCCGGTAGAAGAATGCAAAGCAGAATTGAAAGCAAATTCAGCAAAGGGGAGGAGGGGGGCCCAATTAGATTGATTAGTAGAAACAAAACAGCGTAGAAATTGCTCCAGGGCCTGATTGAGCCTCTCTGTTTGCCCATCAGATTGTGGGTGATAAGCACTGCTCAGCTTTTGAGTTATACCCAAGGATTTTAGTAGAGAGGTCCAAAAATTGGAGGTGAAAACAGAGTCACGATCTGTGATGATCGCGGAGGGGAGGCCGTGTAGCCTCCAAACGTGGGTGATGAAGAGGTTGGCCAATTTTTCAGACGTGGGCACCTTTTTTAGAGGCACAAAGTGGCATTGTTTGGAAAAATGGTCAGTGATAACCCAGATGCAATGATGACCTCCTGAAGAGGGGAGACCCAGGATAAAGTCCCAGGACATAACATCCCAAGGTTTAGAAGGGACTGGGAGGGGATGCAACAATCCTTGTGGCTTTGAAGTGGAAGATTTACATAAATTGCAGGTAGAACAGTTTTTGATGTAGTTTTGAACATGAGAATTCAGGCTGGGCCACCAAAAAAGTTTGCGAATGGAGTGTAAGGTTTTAAGAAAGCCAAAGTGTCCTGCGGGTTTGGTGTCGTGATACCTATGTAAAATTTCAGGGCGGGCGTCAGGAAGAACGTAAAGTTTGGAGCCACAAAAAGGGAGGCCATTTTTCCAAGTGACAGAGTCTTTGTTGGTAGAAATCCAAGGGTCGTTGTGACAAGAGTGCTTGATGAGGTCTTGTAAAGCTATATCACAGAGGCTGGATGTTGAAAGACGGGCTTTATGAAGGGTGCGTGTAGAGATTTGTAATCCCATGGAATCAGGCGGAAGCAAAGTCTTTTCAGAAGAGATAGTTGATGGAAGGGGTTCGTGGCAAGGTAGTCGAGATAGAGGGTCAGCAAGAGTGTTAAATTTGCTGGGCTTGAAAATTATTTTAAAGTGAAAACGTTGAAAGAATTCAGCCCATCGTGCTTGCTTGGGTGTTTTTTGGCAGTTTTGAGCACTTCTAAATTACGGTGGTCAGTCCAGACTTGAAAAGACAAATGGGCTCCTTCAAGTAAGTGACGCCAGGTTGTTAAAGCAAAATGAATAGCTTTGGCTTCTTTTTCTCAAATGGGCCAATTCATTTGTGGAGGAGAAAATTTCTTGGAAATAAAGGCGCATGGTTTCAGGGCATCGTTAGAATCGCGTTGCAACAGCACAGCACCCATAGCAAAGTCGGAGGCATCAGTTTGTATGATAAATTCTTTAGAAGTGTCAGGGAAAAGGAGCAACGGCTCAGAGGCAAATTTGTTTTTTAAATTATCAAACACCTCCAGGAGATTTTGCCATTGCGGGAGGTTTTGGCACCTTTAGGTTTCTTAAGCAAGTTAGTGAGGGGTAAAACAATAGTAGCAAAGTCTTCGATAAAGTTGCGATAGAAATTAGCAAATGCAAGAAATTGTTGAAGCTGTTTTAGAGTTTTAGGAATAGGCCAGTTGAGGATTGTTTCAATTTTAGCAGGGTCCATGTTAAGAGTGTTATGCAGAATGCGGTAGCCCAAATAATCAAAGGTTTGAGTGTCAAATTGACACTTATTTAGATTAGCAACAAGTCCATTGTCAATCAAGCGTTGTAAAACAGTTCTGACCAACTCAATATGTTTATCCAAAGAGTCAGCATATATCAAAATATCATCCAGATAAATCACTACGCCTTCATATAGCAAATCATGAAAAATGGAATTGAGAAACATTTGAAACACTGAGGGGCCAGATTGTAGGCCAAATGGTAAAAAGGTCCATTGAAAATTGCCTAAGGGAATGGAGAAGGTGGTTAACCATTCACTATCTGGATCCATTCGAATTCTATGAAAGGCCTCTTTGAGGTCCAATTTAGTGAAAAATTTACCCTGAATTAATTGATCCAGGACTGTCTTGATGAGAGGAATTGGGTAACAATTCAGCAGAATGGATTGATTGATTAGGTTATAATTAACGATCAGCCTGGGGTCAGAGTTCGGGTCCTTTCTCTTACGGAAAAATACAGGGCTGGCCGTTGGAGCGCTAGAGGGTTTTATAAACCCCCTTTTTAAATTCTTATTCAAAAACTTTTTTAAAGCAGCGAGTTCTTGATGACTCATAGGGTAAATTTTGGGTTTTGGAAGTTTTGCTCCCTCAATTAATTTCAGCTTGCAATTGAATTCCCTGTGGGGGGGCAGCTTGTCAGCCTCCTGCTCATGAAATGCTTTCTGCAGATCTCTGTAGCGTGGAGGAATTTGTAGCAATTCCTCAGGGGTCAGTGAAAGCGCTGGGAGCTGAGTGGCTGCTGCTAAAGGTTTAGTGTCTCTTAGTTTTCGAGCAGCCCAATCTATATCTGGATTGTACTTTCTTAGCCAATCAATTCCCAAGACAACTTGAAATTGTACAGATTTTGGTACCAAGAAACATATTTTCCCCTTGTGGTTGCCTACATGAAAGGTGATGGGGGTAGAGATCCGATGGACAGGTCCGCCTGCCATTGGGTTTCCATCCATTTGAGTCCGTTTAATGGCTTTTTCAAGTTGTTGGTATTTTACATTAAGCTCCTCAGCCAAAGTTGGGTGTAGTAGGCTCCTGGAGCAACCAGAGTCAATTAAACCCCTGCAACCCCTGTTGGGGGATGATAGGAGTTTCAGCCCCACAGAGATGCAGCGGAAAAACCAGAAGGCAGCGAGCCAACAGCAGCAGCCTTGTTCCCCAGTAAGGATACTCACACACGGAGGAGTTTCTTCCTAACAGGAGGCACTTTATCTTGTAGCAACGTTCCGATATGTACACAACATGGAACAGACGGACAAAGGCTTGCGCCAGACACCGGTTTGGTCAACAGACAGATACATACTGGGGATTGCTTTCTTATATACGTATTTACAACCAATCAGGTAGAGGTTTGCACACCTTCCTCTACCATCTGCACACGACCCCAGTTGCTTATGCAACCCTGCAATCACCCACAGCTGGAGCATGATGCAACCTCTTTGCAGTGGGCTGATCATTTTCCCAGGGTTCCCTGCCTGGAATCCCTGACAATTCACAGTTTGCCATCTCTTCCCACTAGAGTCACAGTAGCAAACAGATGGGGGGTTTTGTGAGTACTTACATTTGTTGAACCGGCGGTGTCCCACTCCTCGCAGCCGCTTTAAGAATCTTGCTCCGAAGAAGCGGTGCTGCTGTTGTCTTCATCGGGACAAGTTCCTGCGGCTGCCTCTTTGATTTTACGTTTGTTGATTTGTTTGGGAGCGTCTGGTTACTGAGGAGTGAGTCTTCCCTTAGGGGTAGTCGTTTTCAGCTCTGATGATGTTGTGCCTTTGTTGTCAGGGCATTCTCTGGAAAGGTGACCAGATTTTCCGCAATTGAAGCAGCTCCCTTCACGGAGTTTTCTGTTTCTTTCCTCACTGCTGAGGAATGTGGATCTGCGTGGGGCCTTACGGGTTCCAATTTCTTGTGCTTGTCTTTGGCGAGTCAGTTGCACAGACTGAGATATTCCTTCAACTTCAGTAGCTAGTTTAATCCATCCTAGCAGCGTGTGGGGGTCGCCTTGAGTCAAAGAGCTGTGCAAGATGGCTGGATTCAAACCATCTTTGTGTAATTCTTTTAAGACCTCATCAGACCAGGGGACTTTTGCAGCGAGTTGTCGGAATTCTCTTGAATACATGCCCACATCATTTCTTCCTTGGCGCAGTTTCTTCAATTGGTATCTAGCTTTTTCTAGCAGGTGGGGGTCTTCAAAGCGCTCCCGGAGTTGGTTCATGAATGGCTTCAAGGTCTCCGTCTCGGGTGAGCGAGTGTCGTACAGATGCGTGACCCAATCGGCCGCCTGGCCTTTCATTCGTTGACTGATGTATCTTATCCGGGCTGCGTCATCCTGGAATAAGAGGCCATGGTCAGGAAAAAGGATAGCTTTTCTCCGCTTCCGTTGAATGAAGCTTTCAGTTCACTGATGTTCCTTGGGGCGGCGGGTAGCGAAATCGGTGCCACAGGTTGTGCTGGCTGGGCCGGCTGCCCATCTGCCAGCAGTCCGTCCACTGGAGGCCCCACAGCTGGAATCTGCTGCTCCCTGGCCGGGGTCCTGCCTATCCGTGGTCCCATGGAGCGCATTTCACGTATGAGGGCCTGGAGTTCCAAGATCTCCTCGTCTTTTTTCTCCATCTCTTCTTCTCTATTCAATAATTCGTCCATAAGTGCTAATTCAAGTGCAGAGGTGTCCCATCTAGCAGCTCGTCTGTGCTGTCTGACCGTGGTTTTTGCATTTCGCCCCAGGCCCAAGTTTGGCCACCGGTGGGAGTTCCAGTTGGAAGAGACAGCTGGACCTTGGGTTTAGCATCAGGAGGCAATTCACTGGCTCCAGCTTCTTCCATGCCATGGAGGTCCTGCCCTTCCTTGGAAGGTTTCTCTTCCAATTCACTTAATTGATGCATGGTGATACTTGGCTGTTTTCTGTCAGGATCAGAGTCATACATGATTCAATAAACTTGCAAACAGATTTATTGAAAGTTGAGCATTATGACTTACAGACGTTAAAAGAGTCAAGTGGTGAGATTTCCCACACCCTGTCGTATTAAGCTTCACAGGTTCACACAGAGATAAGGGGGTGTCCTCTTTCAACTTTCAGGTCAAGACGACCTCTAGGTGTTGCTTATAGTAAGTATCTCCTCTACTGGGGAATGTCATGAGAAAGGAGAGAATGGAATGTCAAGCACAACTGCTCTATAACTGTAAACTAATAAGCAAGGCGAAGCCCTAGTGCTACAACTAATTGTTACAGTACTCATTAGACAATCTACCCTTACATATGGAAGGCATATGGAGGGCAACCCAGACAGTCAGGGTAATCCAGAGTCAGGCACCAAGTTCAGCAAGGTGTTACTGCCCAGGCTAGCCCGAGCTTGGGGGATATAAAAAGATATCTCTTGATATCAATAATTCGGCTTCACATACCCATTCCCCTCCACGTGCTTGCAAGGCCCCCGGACAAGCACACATACAGGCTCGGCCGATAATCGCCATAATATTCCAAAACAATACAGGCAGGCCAGAAACAGCTGACTCGCAGCTTTAGGAGACCTCAAAGGCAAGTACCTTCATTAAGTATGCACGAACTTTCAAAAGATCGTCTGCCCCACGCTGGCAGCTTGACGATCGAACTATACAACGCTCAAGTACTCTGCGTTTGCATACTAGCTATCCTACTGATAATTCGGCTATAATTCAATCATTCAAATTCTGACCTTTCGGAGGCTTTGTCTCCAGCGCCAAATCTAATGTTTTCCCCAAGTCCAACCTAGCCTGCGGTCACAATTCTCCTCATAAAAACCCCTGACTTTGAGCGCTTCTTCGGATCACTGTTGGCTTCCATCCCGCCTTTCTGTCGCTTTGTCCAGCGAGCCTTCCCCTCAGCTCCACGTGCTGAGATCCACGTTCCCCAGCTTCTCCATTTCTAACCGGGCTTCAGGACAGATGAAGTATCACCCAAACCAACAACTCCTCTAAAAATCCCTCTATCCCACTCCAACCTTTATTTCTATAATTTCTCTGTATGTTTGTGTTGCATACACTGATTGATTGTATTTTTAATAAAAATCACATTTGTTATTTCACTCCGGTTTGCTCCTTGACTTGGCCTGACCCTGTAGACATTGGGTTCAAGATCTCGCTACGTTACCCTGCCTCTCGCAGTGCTAACTTGTGCTCTTTGACTAATCTCCCCAACTTGTATAATTTTGAGAGCAATTTGGTGTCCCTCCCAGGACCCCCAGAAAACAAGGTAACAAAGGCGTCCAGCAAACAGAGAGGTCAGATGACCTCTGACAACTCCTGGGGGGGAAGGGTGGCAACCACAGAGATCAGAAGCTTAATGCAGCTATTGCCTGATTAATTGTTGTCAGCTATATGTTCTCTGGGATTGGCATAGGCTCTCTTTTTTGTTGTCTGCACTCAGCAAAAGTAGGTATTGATAAGTTATCTTCTCTGTCTGAAGGGGCAGGACTCTCTGCTGGAGTGGCACCACTCCCTGGTCTGTTTGTGACACCATAATCTCTTGTACACAGGTCCTGGCATTTCCCCTGTTTCAGCCACTGGCATGTCCCCTGTTTCAGACTCTGAGTCAGAGTCCATGTTCTGGAAGCAGGTCATAACAATAATAGGCATTACTAAAATCTGATGGGATGAGTCTCATGACTGAAGAATAGCAACAGAGGGGTATTTACCCATTTCAGAGAAATGGACCAAACAGGAAAGGAGGAGTGGCATTGCTATATGTCAGGAACATTTACACCTGTGAGAAGATCCATGACTTAAATCCTGGAAACTATGTTTCCAGGGTCAAAAAGGAGCAAAGAACAGCAATGTGATTGTGGTGGTCTACTCCAGACACATAAACCAGACTGAGGACTTGGATGATACTTTCCTGGATCAGATGACCAAACATTCAGAAAGCAGAGATGTAGTAGTAATGGGAGATTTCAATTATCCTCCTCCATTACCTTGCAGACAGTTTCATTGTCCAGAAAGTGGAAGCGATAGTAAAGGGAACAGCTATTTTATATCTGATCCTTACTAACATTGATGGCATGGTTAATAGGGTGAGAGTGGTGGGATCCTTAGGTGGAAGTGACCATGTTCTCCTGCAGTTTATTATACACCGGAAAAGGGGTGCCAAGTGTAGTCAGATATGCATTCTAGACTTTAAGAAAGCTGATAACAGTAAATTAGGAAACTCAGTAAGCTTAATGATCCTATGGTCAGGAATACTAATAGAGAATAGATGGATAGGAGTTTCTTAAAAGTGAGATACTAACGGCATGCTCATCAAATTTGCAGATGACACCAAATTAGGAGGGATTGCTAATACCCCAGAGCATAAGATCAGAATTCAAAATAACCTTAATAAATAAGAGCGCTGGGCCAAAACTAACGAAATGAATTTCTTTTCTTTTTTTTAAATTTTTTTAAAAAAACTTTATTTTCTTAAAATAACAACTACAACACAAAACCTCATACTAATACAGAAATTAAATAAAAAAAAAAGACAAAATGTAACGTACAAACACTTAACAAAAATCATCATGACTTATACGAAGACAAAACTATCTCTTTCACATCCTAATACATACAATGCTTTCCCTTGCTCTTTCTTTATTGTTATTCCAACATACTTTAGACTTCGGCCTTAGAGATTGATTTATTTTATAGTTACCATTCTTGGTCTTACCAATTCTTCTGTATCTCTTCATCCTAATTCTTTTCAAAATTCTATCTTAACCATGTCATTGTCATACCATGAATTCCTAAAGTATTGTAATGTTTTTTCCCATTGTTTTATATATTTCTCTTTACTTTCCCCACTCAAGATACATGTTAGTTTATCCATGTGGATTACATCAAATAATTTCATTTCCCATTCTTCTATTGAAGGCATTCTATTTCCTTTCCATCTATACGCTAGAACCATTCTTGCCGCAGCTGTCATATAAAATAGTTGTCTACCCACTTTTTTTTCTAGATCTTTTTCCAACATTGATAACAAATATACTTTCGGGGTCATACTGAATCTTATATCTAATATCTTTTCAATTCGATTATGAACCTTTTTCCAAAACCCCTTCACTATTTTGCATGTCCACCACAAATGATAAAAAGAGCCTATCTCTTCCCCACATTTCCAACACTTGTTAGAATATCCGTTTGACATCTTCGCCAATTTTTGGGGAGTAAAATACCACCGAAAATACATTTTGTAAAGATTTTCTCTGATATCCTGGCATGCTGTAAACTTTATAGTTTTTAACCAAAATTTTTCCCATTGTTCCATCGAGATAGAATGGGAGAAATTCTGGGCCCATTTTAGCATTGGTATTTTTACAGTTTCATCCTCTGTATGCCATTTTAATAAAATCTTATAGATAGAGGAGATAACTTTAGGTTTATCCGAACATAATATCATATTCAATTCCTCTTCTTTCTTTTGATAATCATTAAACTTAATATCATTCTTTAATTTTTCTCTTATCTGCCTAAATAAGAGCCAATGACATTTTATCCCCTTTTCCTCCATTTCTGCTTGTGTTTTGATTTTAATTTGTTCTCGTTGTATTTCCACCATATTCTCATATCTAATCCATTTATCAAACAAAATGTTTTCCTTTTTATAAAAAGCCTCATGCGGGGATACCCATTTCGGGGTTTTAATACAAGCTCTTTTACTGTATTTTCTCCATATTTTCATTAAGGCTGATCTTAAATAGTGTCGATTAAAATCTCTATTATTTTTCCTTTTATTAAACCATAAATAGTAATGCCAACCTGATCCTAATCCATCCCCTTCTATATTCAATAATTTCGTATTATCTAATTTAATCCATTCCTGAATCCAATTCAATCCAGAAGCATGATAATGTAAAATTAAATTTGGTACAGTTAGACCACCTCTTTCTTTGGCATCCTCCAACAATTTCATTTTAACCCTCGGTTTTTTACCCCCCCATATAAATTTAACTATCTCTTTTTGCCAAACCTTAATTACCTTCTCGTTTTGAATAATGGGGATAGTCTGAAATAAATATAACATCTTTGGGAGTACAGCCATTTTAACTGTTGCAATCCTACCCAACCAGGATAGATTTAAATTATTCCAATTTTTTAAATCTTTTGAGATAGATTTCCATATGTACAAATAATTATTTTTAAATAGTTCAGAAATCTTATTTGTAAGTGTAATCCCAAGATATTTGACCTTTGAAACCAGCATAAAACCTGTGGTTTGAGCTACTATATTTCTTTCAGATTCTGTCATATTTTTCGTCAAAATTGTGGTTTTGTCTTTATTGATTTTCAGACCCGAATTTTTGCCAAAGTTATTAAGAATACTTTTCAAAACATTTATATTTCCCTCTGGGTATTCTAATGTGATCGCTAAATCGTCTGCGAATGCTCTTATCTTATATTCTTTATCTCGTACCTTAATTCCTTTAATTCTCTCATGACTTTTTATCTTTCTTATCAAAACTTCAATGACTAATAGAAATAGTAATGGAGACAATGGGCAGCCTTGACGTGTTCCTCTTTGAATGTTAAATTTTCCAGCTTTTTGACCATTGATAATCACTTGTGCATATTGCATTGAGTAAATAGATTTTATCCAGTTTATAAAATTTAGTCCCAAACTCATCTTTTGACAAAGCTTAATTAGAAATCCCCAATTCACCGTATCAAAAGCTTTTTCAATATCTAGAAATAAGGCTATCAATTTTTTCTGGTGATGGTTTTCACATAATTCTAGTATATTAATTATATTACGCATATTATCTTTTATTTGTCTACCAGGGAGAAATCCCGCTTGGTCCTCTGAAATTATTTCCCTTAATACATCTTTTAATCTATTTGCTAGTATGGCTGTAAATAATTTATAGTCAGAATTCAATAGTGAAATTGGACGATAATTTTTAATGTCCAGCGGGTCTTTCCCTTCTTTATGTAACAAGGTTATGTCAGCCTCTCTCCATGTATCGGGGATCTTTCCTTTCAATGCTTCATTCATAATTGTTTGAAGAATAGGAGCTAGTTCATTTTGGAAAGTTTTATAGAATTGACTTGTAAATCCATCTGGACCTGGTGCCTTCCCTTTTTTTGCTTTTTGAATTGCTTCTATTACTTCTGTTAATGAAATTGGTTTATTTAATTTGTCCCGCTGTTCCTCTGTTAATCTTATTAGATCTTGTTTCGCTAAATATGCTTCTATCGTCTCCTCTTGAAGTTCTTGACCTTTATATAACATTCTATAGAAATTTGTCACTATTTTCTTTATTTGTTGGGAATCTGTATATATTGTCTCCCCGCTTTTGAGTTTATTAATCAGTGTCTTTTCCTTCTTATTTTTTAATCTAAGTGATAACCATTTTCCTGATTTATTTGCCCATTCAAAGTAGTACTGCCTAGTGTAAATCATTTTCTCATTAATTTCCATTTCTATTTGTGTCTCTATTTGCTTCCGTAATATTTTAATTTCTCCCTGCATTCTCCTGTTATCAGGATCATCGCTAAGGCTTTCTTCTTTCTTTTTAAGATCGTCATTCAGCTTTTGAAAATTCTCTCTTTTCTTCTTATTTATTATCGCATTATATTGTATAATATACCCCCTAATCACCACTTTGGCCGCATCCCATACCGTCATTAAATTTACTCCTTTATTGAGATTCTCATCAAAGTAAATTTTAATCTGATTCTTAATTTTCTGTACAAATTCTTCTTCTAACAATAGTTTCTCTTTTAATTTCCAATGAAATAATTCCTCCGATCTATGTCCTAATGACAATAAGATTGGATTATGATCTGAGAAATTTCGGGGTAGTGTCTCTTGTTTAATAATCATATGGGCTAAGGAATTTGATACCAAAAACATGTCAATTCTTGATAATGAAGCATGGGGTTCCGAATAAAATGTAAAATCTTTAATCGCCCCATATTTGTATCTCCATGTATCAATTAAATCTAAATTGACCATCATATTCTCAAATGATCCAGGAAGTTTCCCTTGTTTTTCTTTTATTTTCTTCTTTGATTTCCTATCCAATTTTGGGTTGATTACCCCGTTCCAATCACCTAGAAATATAAAATAATTGTAGTCCAAGTCTATAATTTTCCTATTCAGTTCTTTATAGAAATTTTCTTGTTTCCTATGCGGGCCATATATTCCAATTATTAAAATTCTTTGGTTTTGCCAATTAATTTCAACCGCCACATAACGCCCAGCTTCATCTTTTAGTATTTCTTTAGAATAGAGTTTTGAACTTACATATAACACTACCCCTCTTTTTTTTGTACTCGATGTAGACACATATTCACTTCCCAACTTCTTATTACGAATCAAATGAGTTTTCTCAGATTGTATGCGAATTTCTTGAAGACAAATTATATCTAATTTTTTCCTTTCAATAAAATGAAAAATTTTCCTTCTTTTCTGGGGGGTTGCAATGCCTTTTATGTTCCAAGAGAGAATTTTCAAATTCATGCTTTGCATATTTATAATTCAATTGCTCTTAATTATTCTCTTCCACTGACTCCACACTCTCCTCTCCTTCTGACTCTTCCCTGTAGCTTCCTCTTCTTCAGCCCCTTTTCGCTCTTGGATATCTTCCTTTTTGTTTTCTGATTGAAGCTCTCCTCTTTCTTCTTCATGTTGTGATTTCTGTCTCCATTGTTCTTTACCATACCTCTTCATGAATATTTTAGCTTCCTGTACCGTTTCAATCTTGAATTGCTTCCCCCGATACCTAAAGTTGAGGCCTTCTAATTTCCCCCACCGGTATGTTATGTTTTGGTGTTTCAAAAAAATTGTAAGAAATCTGTACTCGTTTCTTTTTCTGAGAATTCGTGGCGGTATGTCTTTATAAATCGATACTCTAGCTTTATCAATTATCAAATCTGTCTCCAAACTTTTCTGAATTATTTCTTCTCTCGTTTTTTCCCGCAATAGTTGTACCATCACGTCCCGTGGGAGTTTTCTCCCTTTTGCTAGCTTGGACTCTATCCTATATATCTTATCAATCTCCCATTCCATCTTTTCCACCGAGATGTTCAGATATTCTGCTATTGGAGGAATCAGCCTCTCATACAGGTTTTCATCTCTCCGCTCTATCAATCCTCTTATTTTTATAAAATTTTCTCTTGCTTTCAACTCCATCAGCGCTTTTTCATCTAACACTCGCTCTTGTTGTCTTCCCAAATTCTCCATTGTTTCTTCTGCTTCCTTTGTTTTCAGTTCCAAAAGTTCAACCCTATTTTGTGTAGACTTTAAGTCTTCTTGTAGACCTCCTAACGCCATCTTTATTCCTTTCAATTCATTTTTGAAGTCTTGTTTTATCTCACTTCTCAAATCTTTTATTTCTTGCCTTATATCTAATTTGATATTTCTTATCTCTTCCAATAGTGTCATTTGGTATTGCTCTGCTTTACTCTGTTCAGGCTTCAGTACTGGTTCCAGTGATAATTTCCGTTGTCCTATAGAAGTTGTCATCTTGGGTGCCTTGGATGTCTTCCTAGTATTCATTAAGCTTTCCCACGTCGGTAAAGCTGTTATTGGTAATTTGATGGGGTTCAGCAATTCTTTAATCATAAATTATTAATTACACGCTACCTTAAAGAGGTCAGCTATTTTTACTTCAAACTCTTAACTCACTCAAAATATATTATATACCCCTTTTTATCAATAATCTTATCTATTTTTGTAATTACTTATCAGTTTCTCCAATTACTATGATATCCAAATGCAAGTATTATCAATTTAACCAAGATATGGCCTCTCCTAGAAGCTTGAAATAGACAAAAATATCAATTTATATTTCAGTAATAACTTAAGTAATTCCAATTAAGTCCTTATGTCCGTGTTAAATCAAGCATTAATTCATCCAAATTACTTTATCTTTTCAAGTAATATCTTTCAAGCAATAAATTCTTATCAATACTAAAAACTCATATAAACAATCTATACCATCAAGTATTAAATATCAAATCATCAAAATCAAATTAAATAGCAGTTCATCAAACCTCTTATACAAACATCAGTTCATCAAATCACTTAAACAATCTGAATCTATCAAGTCATTAGAGTGAGATATAAACCTTATTAGCAATAATCTGAATTTATTCTACATATAAACTATTGTATCTTACAATATTAATCAATGTTAAATCTTAGTTATTGCACTGTTTGCTTTGCTGCAGTCTTAACTCGATATTAATGTCGATCTTCACTTCTCTCTCTCCTTGCCAGTTTCTTCCCCGTCTCTCTCTCTTGTGCTGTACTGTACTGTCTTTCCTTTCGCGTCTTCCAACCTCGGTTTTCAGTCCACCTCTATTTTCACATTCAGCGCTTTCCTTTTCCTTCTTTCTCTCCTTATTTTTGCCTTCTATCAGTCCTAAATAGATGAATCCCCTTAATTTTAAAGTTCAAATTTGTAATCCACTGGCTACAGTTTACTCAGAGTCTCGTTTCCCCTGCCGCCATTAAAGTCTCTATATCCCATCCTTGCTTCTTAAACTCCCGCCGTCTTAGTCTCTCTCCAAATACTATTCTAATTACGGAGGTTCAGATCTTCCAAATGCCGGTTTAATCACTGGGAAGCTAAGATTCAATATGAAAAACTTAACTTTTAAGTCTTGATTTTTGGTGGGGTATTTTAAAAGTCCAAGATTTTACTTGCTAGCTGACTCTCTATTAGTAGCTCCCCGCGCACATGGCTCCCTGAGCACATGTTCTCTCCGTCAGCGTTTATGAAATCCAACCCACCTATCGGTATCCCAACAGTTTAGCTGCTATTAGAGTACTCCTCCGAATTCCTTACCCACGAAAACCTTTGACGGTTTTAAATCTCTCTCAGGGTGAAATTGAAAGACCTTAAGGTTCTCTCCTCTGCCGAGTCTTAAAACAGCTTGCAGGTGTCGCTTGTGTGCCCAAGCGCTGGCAGATGGCCGTGGCTGCTCTGATCTTCTCCGTCCCGTCCGCTACCTTCCTGCACGATCGCGCTGGATGGAAGCTAGGAGACGCGTCCCGATCTCCGGAGCCCCTTTTCGATCTCTCTATTCCAAGAGAGATCTTTTGGCTGGCTTGTTAGAATCGCCAGCTGTCTTCTGCCATCTGCCAAAGGATCCCCTTGCACGGAGCTTTACGAGGAGCCTTCTCACGACGCCATAACCAAACCGGACTAACGAAATGAATTTCAACAGGAAGAAATGTGAAGTACTATACTTAGGTAGAAAAAAAAATGAAATGCACAGATATGAGATCAGTGTTACCTGGCTTGATCACAGTACATGAGAAAGGGATCTGGGAGTCTTAGTAGACCACAGGTTGAACATGTCAGCAGTGTGACGTGGCAGCCAAAAAATCTAATGCAATTTTAGGCTACATCAACAGGAGTACAGTGTATTGGTCAAGGGAATTAATAATATCACTGTGTTGTTGTTTTTTTGATCAGACCACACCTGGAATACTGTGTCCAATTCTCAGCACCACTATTCAGGAAGAATATATGGACAAGCTGGAATGTGTCCAGAGGAGAACAACCAAAATGCTTGAAGTCCCTATGAGGAGCGGCTTAGGGAGCTGGGTATGTTTAGCCTGGAGGAGTTAAGGTTAATAGGTGACATGATAACTAACTTTATGTAAAGGGATGTGATATGGAAGATGGAGCAAACTTTTTTTTTCTGCTATCCCAGAGATTAGGACACAGAGGAATGGCTTCAGAACACAGGGAAAGAGATTCTACCTAAACATTAGGAAGAATGTTCTCATGATAATAGCTGTTCAACAGTGGAATATGCTGCCAATGAGTGCAGTGGAGTCTCCTTCTTTGGTGGTTTCCAGACAGAGGATGGATGTCCTTCTGTCAGGAATGCTTTGATTACATACTCCTGCTTGGCAGGAGGTTCAACTCAATTGCCCTTGTGGTCTCTTCCAAATCTATGGTTCTGCAATGCTATGATTGGTATGATCTGCAGAGCCTACCTGCTGTGGCACATAGGATTGAAGAATACTAAGCATAATGTTATCTCTACAGAATCACTAGCTCTTTGTGCTTGCCATTCCTTGTGCCTCTGGGCCTATCTGCTGGAATCGCCTCCCTTTCATTTTAATGCTTTCATTCTGCTACACACTGCCACCTGCTGGCCAATGGATTGCAGTAATCTGGGTGCATTTCCAGCTGTGGTGATAAGGCTATTACATTCGCATGTCTACAGGTTCAGTATCCTGCAGTTGAAAAGCCAGAAAAGGATCCGACCTGCTGATGCCAATGTTCGTCTAGTTGCTAAGAGACTGGGGCAGTCCTCTGGTAGAGTCATTCACATGGATGACATTGCCAAGAGAATTAAAGCAATTACTGCTGCTTGGCTCAACTGGACAATACAGTGGAGTATTGTGAGTGCACTCCTCACAAACCTGCTCCTCCCACTCCTGTTGAGCCTCAGTGTCCACAAGATGTTCCATCTATTCACCCCAATACTCCTGTCTCCACTATAACTTCTATACCAGTTAATCAACCTGGTCTAGTGGACTTCTGCCAGCTTTTTCAGGGCTTGGCAGAGGCAGTTAGGCCCTGCCTCCCACATCTCTACTCACTATATCCCAAACAACTGTATCTGAAGGGGTTATATCTACAGGACTGAGGGCCCCTGTGGGAGCTCTTGGAATTGCAGCCCCAGTAATGGAAGAACTTCCACCAACATTTACAAGCCAATCAGTTGCACCTGCTGTCCCACCATGGGCTCCCATACAAGTCATCCCACCTGTGGATGTGTTTTCACTGCAAGTGCCCATTTTAGCTGTCTTTCCTACTCCCCAAGTGGAAAACTCAACTGCACCTGCTAGTGATTCCAGCTGGGCAGCAGCGTTGCAAGGAAGCAACAACACTCTGGACGCAGCTCAAGCAGCTCTAGTGGGTACATGAGGGGTGGTGGCATCAGAGGGAAGGTACCTTTGCCTGCCACAGTGCGGCTGTTGGATGCCCAGTCTGCAAGCACAGTGCACATATTAGGAGAGGGTGGGATGGTACCATTTCAGGCACCTACCAGTGCTGTTCCACCAGGTAACATTCCATCTTGCTCCATCTTCATTAGCACTAGCAGGATTTCCTACTCCCAGCCTTCACCTGCAACTTCAGTAGACTCCGTCCCAGAGTGCTAGTCCCAGTGTAACCTCTTATGGGCTTGTTTCATTACCATGGGGGGCACCTCCTACTTGCCCCCAAGGAATGGATCTGGAAGGGTGAGTATATAGACCCCCCCCTCCTGTTCCATTATTCTGAACCTAAGGTGCTGATAAAGGAGCAGATTCTGTTGAATCTCTCCAGGAAATCTTAGCAGTTTAAGGATAACAGAAACTTTATCAACTAGCTGGACAGTTGGACGGTATACATGTCAAGGTTCATCTACATAGGTGCTCCATTTTGTGAAGTACCAAGATATTATACTCAGAGTCTGCACCGTCTCTAAGGGATCAGTATAGCTACAATATGATAAGCAGTTCCATATGAGAGCTGCTCTGGGCCCCACCCTCCCCTAGGACTGCAAACGAGGAATTGTGGTCTGACATCATAGTCAGTCCTTGGGCTTCCCCTTCCAACCTTTGCAGCAGTGGCTTTGTGCCAATAGGCAGCCAGACAAAAAAGAGGTATACAAGACGTCCCTTTCCACACACTACCTTTTCATGAAATCATCTGGAGGGGATCCCAGCAGTGGCTCTGCCAAGAGGGGAGCATGACGGCAGTGCTCCCCTCCACACTGGCTGGTGCCCTGTCGAAGGGAGTGCGATGGCCGTGCCTCCTCCTCCTGCAGCACAGCCAGGTACTTTCCCAGGCTGTGCTGGAGCAGGAAGCAGAGCCATCCTACTTCTGTGGCTTCCACAGGCCAGGTAAGTGTAGGATGGTGGTGTGATCATGTGTCATTGGTGAGGAAAGCCTGGGGATGGGAGAAGGACAGGACCACAATGACGTAATGCAGAAGTATAGCTGCAGTCTTGTCCTTCTCCTGTCCCCATTGTGGAATGGGAGGGTGCTGTGGAAAGGGCCATAGTGTAGCTAACAAGAAGTGCTCCCCAGTCTCCTGGCACTACAATACTGGTAAGTGCAGGTATCAGTCTTGCAAGTATAACCACTGGTGTGGGATGTGTGGAGGTACACACCCAATTCTTCATGTGTCCAAATAAAGCACCCAGGGATACAATCAAGTTCAATGCTAGTTTCACCCAAGGGCGATAGCAGGGGGGAAACGCTCTCTCCCGGCAGCCTGGTTTGTGTTGTCTACCAGGACAAAAAGTGCCAAGTATATTCTGGTTGCTTCATGGAAGATTTCAGGATCTCCTGTGCTCTCATTGTTATGCACTTAACTCTTGGTTTGTCACCAGTCTGCATCATATCATACAACCAAGGAACTGAGTGTAGCATACATACTAGGCCCTCACACTGCACTGCCCATGCTTGCCCTGAGATTATCACACTGGGAGTAGTCCCTGAGAAGGCCCCATGCCTTATTAACAGGTGCCATTGATCCATCCCTATGCTCAATTAAATATGAGTCTCTTGATGCTGCTGTTAGTATGATTTGGGCTCTGGGGCCAGGAGTAATCCTGGCTAAGGGCAATATAAAATCTTCGTTCTATCTACTGGATCACCCTTGATGATTTCAATCAATTGGGCTTCCACTTCAGTGGCACCTTCTAGTATGACAAGGTTATGTCTGAGGGATACAATATATATTGCTACTTATTTGAGCAATTTAGCCCTTTTCTAGAGTTGTGCACCATTAAAAAATCCAGGAATCTAGCAATAACTATTATCTCAATGATTTCTTACTTTGCCCAAAATAAGCTTCTGCCACCACATGCACGGACAACCTCAGGGCATTTCAGGACCTTGCACAAGAACTTCAGATCCCCCTTGCCCATGAAAAAAAGGAGGGCCTCTCGCCAAGCTAACTTTTCTTGGCATGGAAGTGGATGTAATTCAAGGCATCTCCCATCTCCTGGCAGACAAGCTGATAGATGTTCAAGATGCACTGTACAAATACCAAGTCTTGGTGGGCTTTTAAATTTTCTTGTGGGGTCATTGTACCTGGGCAAGCATTCAGTGCTCAATTCTATAAGACCACCAATGAGTATCTTGTTACTGCCCTGGCTAGCCCGAGCTTTGGGGGATATAAAAAGATATCTTTTGATATTGATAATTCGTCTTCACATATCCCTTCCACGTGCTTGTGAAGCCCCCGGACAAGCACGCATACAGGCTCGGCCAATAATCGCCGTAATATTCCAAAACAATACAGGCAGGCCAGAATAGCCGACTTGCAGCTTTAGGAGACCTCAAAGGCAAGTACCTCCATTTGGTATGCACACAACTTTCTAAAAGTGCTGGCAGCTTGATGATCGAACTATACAATGCTCAAGTACTCCACGTTTGCGTACCGGCTATCCTATTAACAATTTGGCTGTAATTCAGTTATTCAAATTCTGAACTTTCGGAGGCTTTGTCTCCAGCCCCAAATCTATTGTTCTCCCCAAGTCCGACCTAGCCTGCGGTCACAATTCTCCTTATAAAAACCCCTGACTTTGAGCGCTTCCTCGGATCACTCCTGAGTTCCAGATCGCCTTGCTGGCACATCGCTTGGCGAGCTTCCCCTCAGCTCCACGTGCTGAGATACATCCAACCCCAGCCTCGCTCTCCATCTTCTTTCGGGCTTCAGGAACAGGTTTTGTATCACCCAAATCAACTATCCCTCTGAAAATCTTGCTATCTTACTCACACCTTTATTTTCCTTAGTTATCTGTATGCGTGTGTTGCTTACATTGTGTGCCTGTCTTTAATAAAGATCATTCATTACTTTCAAACTGGTCTGCTTCTTGACTTGGCCTGACCCCGTAAACACTGGGCTACAAGATTCTGCTGCGTTACCCTGCCTCTCGTTTTGCCAACCAATGCTCTTGACTAATTTCCCCAATTTGTGTAATTGCAAGGTTATTTAGGTGTCCCTCCTGGGACCCCCAGAATACAGGGTAACAATCTGCTCCCTTGTAATCACATTCAGGTCACCAAAGAGAGATGGGAGGATTTACAAATGTGGAGTGATTTTCTTTTTCCAGGAATACAACATATTATTCTGGAGGTGCTTTCTTCTACCTATGCCTGACCTTTAGGTTTATTACAGTGTGGCAGGATCTTCAGGTGTGGGCTTGTCTGGCAAAGTCAGTCAGTTGACCATGTGCCTACAGGAATTACTAAAGACCTGACCTTTTTGGAGTACTTCCTTGTAGTCATAGCAGTTTACATTTGAACTCTTGACTTTGCAAACAAGATAGTCACATTCTGATGCAATAATGCTGCAGTGGTGCAAGTGAGAAATGCTTGGACCTTGAAGTTCCCCATGCAATGAAATTTGTCAGGTGCCTTGTTTAAGCATTTGAAGCTTCTAGGTTCACCATGTCCCTGGCATTCAAAATCTCCTAGTAGATTCCCTCTCCAACTTTCATTTCTACAGATTCTGGCAGCTGGCCCCAGGGGCCACCCCACAACCTATGGATTTCCTTCCATACTTTTGGAACCTTGGCAGATAGAGGTCAATCATGCCATCCTCCTTTCCATAGCCCTTTCAACTCACACAGCTTATCATTAGAGCCTGTCTTCTGGAGCTTCCAGAAGGGGAGGGGAGAGCTCACCAAATATCCAGTGGGGACTGACAATATGCTGTGGTGTGCTGTATACCAACAGGAATCTGGCCTAGCTGCTGCAACCATCAGAGATCATCTGGCAGATCTGATGCTTTTTTCAAAGTGACAGGTATCCCAGCTTCATGGCCAGCTACTTAGTCCATCAAATCCTCAAAGGCTGGACAGGGGAGAACACTCTTGATGCTCTCCTCTCAGAGGTAGTCTTCTCACATCTTCTTGGTGCTGTCCCATCTGTCTACTCATCACCTGATAAGGTCATACTATTCAGGGCTGCTTTCACCCTGCCATTCTTTGCAGCCACACATATTAGTGATCTCCTTGTAGATCTAAATGAGACACTTCAAGGAGCCCCTGTTAGTGTCTGACCTGCATCGTCAGCAGGGTGGCCTGTGGATTCCTTTTAGCTGATCCAAGATAGACCAGCTAGGTAGGGGATAGATTATTGCTTTTGGGAAAGGAACCACCCCTACCTGATCAAATTTGCCTGGTCCAGGACATGCTTGACTACCTAACTCTACATCCACAGGTACCTGTAACCTTATTTTTCATATATTTGGCCTCTCTCTCACCCTGTATAATTTTGGATCTGTTCTTAAGCATGCTGTCTTAGCAGTTAGGCTCCCACATCACCAGTTTTCCACCCATAGGCATTGCTACTGCAGCTGCAGAATATGGATTGCCCAACTCTAGATTCAGAAGGTGGGGTGCTGGCAGTCTAGGGCTTTCAAGTCTTATGTGAGAACTCAGAATGTCAAGCAGCTGGCTGTGTATTTTGGGCCAAATCATTATCACCTTCTTAATTTCCTGTGTTTCTTAGGCAGGTCCTCCTGTTACTGTCTGAATAGTGTGTTTTCTAGGTGGAGTGGCATGTGGCCTAATCACCTAAAAGCTGTATAGGATGGCATACTTGGGCAACAACAAGTGGTGGAATTGAAGAGAAATGCAGTAATTCTAAGTGATCTTCTTATATAATGGTTCTGGAACTCTTTGTTGGTTCTGGCTTTGCTGTAACAAAGATACATATGCCATCCAAAGCGGAGATCTGCGCCTTCGAATTTTAATAACCTTTCATCTTGCAGTGTGATCTAATCCTACATCCAAGTCAAACCATTGGCGCAGTAGTATAATTTCAAATCTGGTAGTCCACATCCTCCCCTTTCTTTTCTTTCTGTCAGGATCTTCCACTTGATTCTCATTTTTTTTTCTCCTCCCAAATAAATTTTACTAAGTTCCTCTGCCATTCTCGGAAGAACTTATCATTTGTGATTATTGGTAAGCTCTGGAAGAGAAAATTCATTTTTGGTGAAATGTTCATTTTTATCACAGCCAATCTCCCAAGCAGAGATAAATTTAATTTTGTCCAATTCTGTAATTCTTTTTTGATTTCCATCCATGTTGTTTTATAATTATTTTCAAACAGTTCATTATTCTGTTTCAAGACTCAAATACCAAGATATTTTATTTTCTTCTCTGATTTTAATCCTGCTCTTTTAGGTAACTCTTCTAACCTCTCTTTTTTATATATATTTTTGATATGTTTTTGTTTTTTCCTTATTAATTTTAAATCCAGAAATGTTGCCAACACTGTTTCATTTTTTCCATTAATTTTCCAATACTTTGGCTATGTTCTTCTTAAAAAAACCTCCAAAACTAAATCATCAGCATATGCCTTAAGCTTATATTCTTGTCATTTTATTTGTGTATCTTTAATTTCCAGATCTGAGCATATGCTTCTGGCGAGAACTTCCATATTTGTTATAAATAATAAGAGAGATAGTGGTACCCCCCCTTTTTTTTATTTCAAACGGTTTTGTTTTTTCTCCATTGATAATGAGTTGGGCCTTTTGCTCTGTATAAATTTCCTTGATCCAAATGATAAACTTCTGTCTACAGTCCATTTTATCTAAAAGTTCTAATGTGAAGTCCCAATTGATATTGTCAAATGTCTTCTCAGCATCCACAAATATCATTGCTAATTTTTTCTTATTGTGTTTCTCATAGTGTTCAGTCATATTTATTACAGTTTTAATATTGTTTCTGATATATCTTTCAGGCAAAAAGCCGTTTTGATCTTTGTGTATCAGTTGTAAAAAAAATTTAGTCTCTCTGCCAGGATATATAAAAAACTTTTATAATCGATGTTTATTAATGAAATCGGAGGATAATTCTCTGGATCTTTCAAGTCTTTTCCTTCTTTGGGAATTAGAGCAATATTGGCCTCATTGCACGATCTGGGTTTCTCCTCTGTTATAACTTGGTCAACATTGTCTGCATTGGAAATATCAGCTCGTCTTATAAAGACTTATAATACAGAGCAGAAAATCTGTCTGAGCCTGGTGCTTTGGCTGTATTCAGTTTTTGGATTGCTTCTGTGATTTCTATAATAGTTATTGTTGACTTCAAGATTTTTTTCTGTTCTCCAGATACTTGAGGAATATTTTGTTTATTAAGATATTCTTTTATCTTTACTTTCATTACAGATGATGATCTAAAACTAAACAAATTCATGTAGTATTAGTGAAAAGTATGTTTTATATATTCTTCTTTCCTTTCTTAACTTCCAGGATCAGTCTCTTTTCTTTACCTTTTTTTAGTTTGTAGGCTAGCTGCTTTCCTGGTTTGTCCACACATTCAAAGTATTTTTGTTTCGTGCTTTAATTAATTTCTTTCTGATCTCTATAAGATCTTCTGATTTTAGTTGTTCTTGGAAGTATCTTGATTTCATTCAATAGCTTTTTGTTTAATGTTTCATTTCTTAATTTTTCTTCCTTTTGTTTTATATAATTCAAATTTTTTTGGTATTTTTCTTGCCTTTTCTTCTTCCAGTCAGCTCTCCGTTTAATGAAATGACCTCTAAGAACTGCCTTACTTGCATCCCATATTGTCTTCACTGTTAGCTCTCCTGCAGTGTTTTCTTTAAAGTAATATTTTAATGTCTCTTTAGCTTTCTTCAAGTATTCTTCCTTCTGTAATATTAGATCATTAAGCCTCAAGGATATATTTTTCTTATTAGTTGACAGTTCCAACTAAATTGGATTATGATCACAGGTTAATTTTGGCAGAATTTCCATATTTTTTTGTTTTGTGTGTAATGTTTTCACTATTAGAAACATGTCAGTTCTCGACATTGTCTTGTGACAGTCTGAGTAAAAGGTGTAACTTTTAGAATTTCCATATTTATATCCCCATATATCTAGCAATGTCAAATGTTCTTTAATCTAATCTGTGGTAGTTTTCCATAATTATTTCTGGTCACCTTGCAGAAGACCTGTCCATCACTGGGTCAATGACCCCATTCATATCTCCAAGCAACAGAATGTTCTCTTGTTTTTTTCCCCTTGTGTATACTTCATTATTTCTTTTTCTTTTTTTCTTTTTTTGAATCTGTCCTCTCTTTCTGTAGAGGAGTAAATTCCTACCAGCAGCAAGAATCTTGGAATCTTGGAATTGGACCTCCATTCTAACATAGTGGTCTAAAATATCACAGAAGATCTCTTCGGCTGGTAATCTTGAGTTCACATATATCACTAGTCTTTTTTTGTTTTGGAAAGCCGAAATATAACTTTTCCCCAATTTAAGATTTTTTAAATATTTTGAGTCTGACTCTCGAATTCTTGTTTCTTGCAGGCAGATTAAATCTAGCTTCATCTTTTCCGAATAGTGGAATATTTGTTTCCTTTTATAGCTTGAATTTATTCCTCTTACATTCCACGATTCAAATTTTATCGATGCTGTTTTTTGTTATATTATCTCAGTTATTCTTTTTTCTTTTTAAATTTGTTTTTTCTTCTTTTCTTTTTTTCCTTTTCCCCTTTTTTTCCTCCCTCTTCTTCTCTCCCCCTTTTTCCCCTTCTAGTTTACTTCTTCTGCATATAGATGCAGGTTTTTGTGGTTCTTCTTCCTGGTCTAAATCTAGTTCTGCTTCAGTCTCATCTTTGTCCTCTTTATCAGAATCTTGTTGAAGGCTTGTGTCTGAGTCCACCTTCTCTTCTTCTTTTTCTTCCCCTTATTTTTCTTTATTTTCCCTTTTTTGGTCCTTTGAATTTTCAAAATCCTTCTTTAATTTTCCATATATATACCTTTTTTGCTTATAAGGGAAGAAGATCACTTCTACTCTCTCCCACTTGTAGTTTATTTTGTATTTTTGTAAAATTTGTGTTAAAAATTTATGTTCTTGCCTTCTTTTCTGAATTTGATATTGTTTGTCTGTGAAGATTTTTATCTCTGTGTCATCCATTATTCGCTTATGCTTGTAATTTTTCTGTAAGATTTTTTCTATTATCCTCATCCTCATTAAGCAAACAACGTCTTTTGGCCAGTTTTTTTTCTTTGCCATCTTTGAATTAGCTCTGAAGATCTTGTCTATTTCAGCCTCCGTGCTCACTCCTGACATCTTAAGTATGTCACCAAAATAGGAACTATCCTGTCGTAGAGATTTTCTCCCATCAATTTAGGAACCTCTCTTAATTTAATGTATTTGTCTTGATATCTCAATTCTTGCATATTTATCACAAGTTTCTCTTGCTTTTGAGTTTCAGCCAATGTTTTAGTGTCCAATTCTATTTGTTTAGTTTTATCTTGTAGGTCTTGTATGTCAGATTTCATTCTTTTGATTTCTTTATTTACTTTATCAATTCTTTTCCCTATAGTTTTCAATTCTTTTTTTGATGTCTAATTTTATTTCTGCTCTGGTATCTTTCAGCTCTTGCCTTATCTTCTGCTTAAAGCTCCAAAATTCTTATAGAATTCCTAACATTTGGATACTTGTATCTGGAAACTTAGCATCTATTGTCAGGATCGAACCACAGTCACAATTCTTGGCAGGAAAGCCTAGTTTATTGGAACTGTAGTACATGCACTAACGTCAGTGCTCTATCTAAAAGAACAAGATAGACTAAGACAGTTTAGCCCCAGACCTACCCACACATTCTTCCCAGGCTGACTCTCCTTTATCTGTCCACAGATGTTTCCCAGACCTTGGTGCCAGCCTAGAGTCTTCTACATTTGTATCTACTATTACTACTCTAAATCCCATACTAGTGGCAGGTGCAACTAGCTGCCTGACAGTCTGCCCCGCCTTGGAATAAAAAAAATGATGAGTAAGCAATCATGGTTAGTAGGAAGGTTTTGAGGGTTAGTGAGATGGAACTTGTCAATCAGATCAGGAGCAAAACATCATTAGCATAAGTCCATTCAGCGAACTGTCATCTAGTGTCTCCACCAAGACCATCTGCTCTCCGCCTTAGATGTGGCCAGCCCAGCCACCTCTTTCTGGGGATGGATGTCAGGTGTTGAGTTGAAGTCGTAGAAGCTTCATCTGCTTTGGTATCTTCATCGCCTTGTCCTGTTTGAAACATTCTCGAGGTGGTGCTGGCTTCAAAGTATTTTCACTGAAGATGGAGCACTCTGTCAAGAACGAACCACAGTCACAATTCTTTACAGGAAAGCATAGTTTATTAGAACTGTAGTACACTGCATTAACTTCAGTGCTTGATCTAAAAGAACAGAATAGGGCTAGTTTAGCCCCAGACCCTCCCTCGCATTCTTCCCAGGCTGACTCTACCTTATCTCTCTGCAGATGTTTCCCAGACCTTGTGCCAGCCTAAAATCTTCTACATTTGTCTCAACTACTACTTACTTTTACTACTCTAATTACTACTCTAAATCCCTTACGAGTGGCAGGCGCAACTAGCTGCCCAATGTCTGTAGAGCTCCTTTTAAACAGAGCAATTTGTGACTCTATCTGAGTTTGTGCTTTAGTCACTTTTCTTGTACTGGAAGCCATTTTTTGAAACAGTCCTGTCCTTTTATACTGAGATAGACAATAGAGAAAAAATATTTGAAATGTCCAAATGATTATGGATATTCATGTCAATAGTCCTTGTTATTAGTTGCAATAAATGTGGCTCTAAAATGCAGCTGTCTTTCTTCTCCTGTCTTCTTTAATCTGTGTGCTTCTTCAATGAGTTATTTTGCTTTTCACCCTTCATCCACTAGAAGAAGTTCTTCACATGCTGTTTGCCTCTATGTTTATCTTTAATGAATGAATGATTTATTTCTTCCATGCAGTTTTGCTATGTTTTGTTCTTCTTCATGGTTTCTGTGACACACACAAATGGGGTTGTTTGCACCTGAACAGTATTGCCTTTGGAACCTTCTAGAAGCTCTAGGCCTAGGAATTTGGCGGGAACCCAACCCCTTCCCCTGAGGCTATATAAGGCTCCCTGTCACACTTATCCCCAGTTCCTTTTTCCCCACTGCATTTGAATGCTGCTTGAAGTCTTCTATGTGGAATGTTTTCTGACTCTTTCTTGATTGAACCACCACCTCTAACTGTGTATTGCATCAACACCTCTCTTTAAACGGTGTTGGTCCTGCAATGCCAAAATTTCTGATTACGATGGATGTTTGTCCTGCATTAGTGAGACCCATATTGTCTCTGCCTGTGTGCACTGCCAGGCTTTCACACCTCAAACTTGGAGGAACAGGGAGCTGAGACTTCAGTCCTTGTTGCTGGAAAGGTCTCTCCAGCCTTCAACCTCTTCTTCCTTTTCAACAACTAGAAAATCCTTCCCTGCCTGTTTGTAGGAGGGCTCTTCTTCGAAGTCCCTTTGCTACTCCTCAATGGAGTCTTCAGAAAGGGTCAGACATTGTACTTCCTTGAAGGAACCTTTGACAGAGGGTCTCACCTCAAGTAAAGACCAGTGCCCCAGCCGTTCATGGCATCGACAGCAGCTTCCACGCTGATTACGAGTTCCCCCTTACAAATCCCAAACACCCCCAGGTGCTTGCTTGACCAGGAGGTGTCCAGGTCTGTAAGGAAGAAAAAAATCCAAGTGTGCTTCAGTTGAGAGCCCCATCTGCCTTCAACCACTCACTGTTGTTACAGTATTGGAAGGCCTTGCTCCTAGGCCTCAGGCCATTGAGCAGCAACAACTCCCGTTACACACCTCTGAGCTCAACCATCTTGCTCCCCCTCACACTTCTCAAAAATTTCTGATGGAGAAATTATCGAGAGTCAACAGACTTACCTACAAATCCTGACCTAGACATCTGAATCGTGATGGTAGGAGAGACATCAGAGGGAGAAAGATCACAGCTCTCATCTAGACTTGGGCATGACGCTAACCAAAGATGGGACTTAGTCCATACTCGGCCTCCATCCTGCCAGCAACAGCTACAACTCAAGCTGTCTGATCTATATTCCAGGTTGTGCTCTCCAAATGTGTGCTCTGTCTGCTGGTCCAGGTTACGGTCTCCACATGTGCACTCTACCTGCCAGTCTAGATCCTGTGAAAGCTCGAGACGTCACTTGATCTTGACACCATTGACCCTATACTCGTCAAGGTCGATCTCCTCAGCTCAATGTCAACACTGACATTCACGCTGGTCTCAGTCTCAATCATCTTCCCCATCTCCTTCTTCTGACCGATCCTGTCGATACTGTAAATGCAAGCAGGTTGAAGGATATTTGAAGTCTCAAAAGAGATGGACCTACTACTACTACTCACCTACTGATTCCTCTGATGAGTACTCTTCGGAAGAGTACTATGTCCTGAAGCACTGACATAAAAGATGTTGGTATGAAAAGTCCCCCTCTCAATGTTGTGACCGACAACAGACATTGGAAAGGTCTCTGGCAACCACTTGTGTGAGTTGTCAGTCTATGTCATGCCATTCAGGAGAGCTCCATGGGACAATCACGATGACATCGGTACCAGAGACCAGCCAACAGTAGAAAACCCACTCTTCATGGAGACATGACACCCCAGATATTATGTCTCATCGATCCCCATCTATCTCACTGGAATCCCCAGATTCTTGGGAATCATCTGAGCATGTTCCTGATAAGCCTCCTGAGTTGTTGGTCTCCCAAGGTGACCCCATCTCTCCCTCAGACAATGTCTGGTCTTTCTCTGACCTAATAACGAGAACGGCAAAAGACTTGAATTTTACTGTGGAGCCCTGTAAGGAGCTGATCGAGGATCTTGTGCACCATCAACCGCAGGAATAAGCTCCCATGGTCTCAGTGATCCCTCTCGTCTCCTATCTCCTCCACCTTTTCAAAAAATCATGGAATGCACTGGCATTGACCCCGGCAACTACCAACAAGCTGGACTCCTTGTGTAAAGTCAATGATATTAAGGAGTGGTTTCAGCAACATCCAAAGCCAAACTCAATTATTGTTGATGGCGCGCAATCTAAAACCTCCCAATCCCTTCACGTTACTCCACGGGACAAGGAGGATAAAAAGTTGGATGCGATGGGCAGAAAGAATTACTCCAGTGTGGTCCTCATGTTCAAGATGGCCAACTACTCTGCATCGATGTCAGCCTATAATCAACTCCTATGGGACAAAACTCAGGTCTTTCTTGATCACCTACAGGATGATGATAAGTGAATCATGGGCATTTCCTTTCTGGCGCTAATCACCCCAGCAAATCAGCAAATAATGACTGCTCATCGTATTGTCAACTGTGCATCGAAGGCATTCACCTCTGCTGTGTCTCTATGCCAGCATTCCTGGCTTCATTATTTGGGCCTTTCTCAGGCCATCCAGACCTTGGCTGAGGACCTGCCTTTCAATTCTGTGGGCCTCTTTAATGCCAGTACCAATGAGAAATTGGAGCATGCTCATAAAATGTGCTCCATAGTCAAGAAATATAGAATGCAGGTGCAGCAATCATCTTAAAAGTTTTGATACCGATGCTAGCAGACTTCCATACATTGATTCCATAGCCCTTACCAATTACAGTGTTCATCTCAGGCTTCCACATCTCACCAATCTAGCTGTCAAGTATCATCTCGACAGCAGAAATCCCAATACAAACAAAAGGCCGACACATCTAAATGCTGAGTTTGACATGCAGCAGAACGATTCCCCCGGTCCATCACCAGTGCTACAAAATCGTCACCATCATTCACCTTCGCCAATACTGAGTCTGCCATAACCAGCACACCCGTTTGAGTCACCCACCTATCACCCAGCCCGTTCTTCAGGGCACAAGCTCAGGAAACATCTTCGAGTCTGGTCCTCCATCACGACTGACTCATGTGTGCTTGACATTGTGACCAAGGGTTATGCAATAGGATTCAGAAGGCTTCTATCTGTGGGCAAAGTTCAAGTCACTCATCCCTCCAGATTGTTGTAGCAGGAAATCCAAGCTCTTCTGCAGAAACTTGCTATAGAACAAGTTCCACCCTCTGGTACAGCTTCTGATCCAGATTCTTCCTGGTGTCAAAGGACAGAGAAGTTTGTCCCATCCTGGTCCTCTGAGGGTGAATTATTACATAGCATCATGCCGTTTTTGAATGGTAACCCTCAGTTCCATCGTGCTCCTCCTGCAGAAGGGAGACTGGTTTGCAACTCTGGATCTGAAAGATGCCTACTTTCATATAGTGATTCAGCCCGATCACAGGCACTTCCTGACCTTTGTGATTGGCAAGAGAGCCTACTGTTTCCAAGTCTTTCCCTTCTGCCTTAGTACAGCCCCAAGAGTTTCATCAAGTGTATGGTGGTGGTAGCAGCAGCCCTTCGACAAGGGGAATCGTCTTCTTTTCATATATTGACAGTTGGCTGATAGTCTTTCCATCATGAGGGCAACTCCAGCACAATCTCAATGTCACTATCTGACTTTTTCAAAACCTCAGACTGACCATAAATGACAAGAAATCGCAACTTATTCCATCCCAAAAGTTACGGTTTATTGGAGCAACTCTGGGTTCCTTATGACAGCTTGCTCTTCTTCCTTGAGATTGAGTGAAAAGACTGCTTGACACAGTGTCAACACTTCAGCAAAATCATCAGGCAAAGACAAGATCCGTCTAGGTTCTTCTCGGTCTCATGACATCGACAGGACAGGTTTTGACCCGCTTCTTGATGACCCTGCCCATTACTTCTCGATACTGAGGCAAATCTTTTGATCTCTGGTCGTGGTGGAAGATCAACCACAATGTCCTTGCTGGAATGCCATTCCTCCCCCTGGCACTGTCAAGACTGATCATAACAGATGCCTCCCTAGACAGCTGAGGCACACATTTGGGTGATCTGACTGTGAAAAGGAAGTGATCAAGACAGGAGAGATCTTTTCACATAAACTCTCTAGAGCTGTTAGTGGTCATAAAGGTCTTCAAAGCCTTTGAGGATGTGACAATGTGGAGAGTAGTACAAGTACTTACAGACAACACTGCAACTGCTTATTATATAAACAAGCAGGGCAGTATGAGATTGAGGACACTTCTTCAACTAGCGATCAAGCTCTGGAAATGATGCCTTGCAAGGAACATCTTCCCTATAGCAGTTCATCTTCTACGATCACAGAATATGATAGCAGATTCTTTCAGCAGAACTCACTCACATGCCATGAGTGATCCTAGTTGAAGTCTTCATCAGATGGTTGACACCAATGATTGATCTTTTTGCCTTGCTGGTGAAGAAGCAGTGTCAGCTGTTCTGCTCCAGGACTGCGGCCCAAAAGGGCTCCCTGGGTGACATGTTCAGTTTCATTTGGAAAGACCCAGCTCGATACATCTTCCCACCCTTTCCCTTGATCACCAGGGTGATAGCCAAGATACGTTGGGAATGGAGCGTTTGCAATACTGATCATGCCTTGGTGGCCTTGTCAACTGTGGTTCGCCCCACTGTTGATCATGTCCAACCATCGATACTGAAGGCTGCCACTCAAACTGACCCTCCTGATGACGCACAAGGGCAAGATCCGTCACCTAGACATCGCCAGCCTGAGACTAACTGCCTTGAACTTACTCCTCTAGACTCCTTGCCACCCTTGGTATAAGCTGTTATTGAGGCTGCACACAACCCCTTGATTGTGCAGTGGTACCATTATAAGTACTTGAAATTCTTTGCCTTTCTTCAACGTCAATGGCTTGACATCAACAACTTGAATGTCTTCGACTTGCTCAAGTTTTTGTCTTCTCTAGCTGACAAGGGCCTAGCCCTAGCATCACCCAGATGCTATGTTTCAGCTATGTCCACGTACCTTCAATGGAGGGGCAAACCTTCCTGTTTTCTGAACCCTTTGGTCCGGAACTTTCTAAAGGGTTGCAAACACTTACACCTTCCTGTGTCCCTACCGATCGCAGGCTGGAATTTGCTTTGAGTTCCTTCCCAGCTCTCAAAGAGACCATTTGAATCGATGGCAACATGTGACTTGAGACTTTTGTCATGGAAGACAGCCTTCCTTGTTGCAGTCACCTCAGTGAGGTGAGAAAGTGAGTTATGTGCTTTGAGAGTGGATCGACTATACCTACATTTCCACAAAGAAAAGGTAGTCCTCAGGCCAGATGTTACTTTTTCCCTAAGGTAGTGTCTACCTTTCATCTTAATCAGGACATTGTTCTCCCTGCCTTTTTCCAACACCCTACTTTGTATTTGGAATGAACTTTGCATGCCTTAGATATGAGACATGCACTTGTCTTTTATGTACAGCGGACTGCAGAATATAGATGCTCTCAGAGACTTTTTCTCTGTTATTCCTCCAACAAGAAATTGCCTGTCTCATATCAAAGACTTTCTAAGTGGGTGGCTTCTACAATAAGACTCTGTTATGAACTTTCTAGAAGAAGACCCGCTACCCAGCTGAGAAGTCCTGCCACCAGAGCCTTGTCAGCATCAGCTGCCTTCCTTAAAGGGGTGCCATTACAGTACCTTTGTAGAGCTGCCACATGGTCTCAGCCTATTATTTTCATTTCCCATTACAGAGTTGACCAAAGAGTGTCTTATGATGCAAATTTTGGGAGGGCTGTGTTGTTCTCAGTGGCTCATTGATTTCATATTCCTTGTGTTCATTTCAATAAAGTTCACATATTCACTTGTGGTCCAGTTTATTCAATAAACTCTTGTTGAATTGTGCCACTTGACCCAGCAATTTATTCACTAATTAGTGTTGCGTTGGTTTAAAGTAAAGTTGCTTTTTCATATGTTATTGAGCATGACACTCCCACTTCCACTGGGTTCAGCTCACTAGTGTCCCATTTCTGTGAGTCACAGAGACCATGAAGAAGGAGGACAGGTTACTTACCTTATCTTCAAGTGGTCATCTGTGAACTCACACAACCCTGCCCTGCCTTCTCTCCTTCTGCCATGCTTGTCCTAGGTTCAGTGGCTGTTGCTGAGGCCAATGAACTGGGGGCAAGTGCATCAGGGGGCCTTATATAGCTCCAGGGGAAGGGGGAAGGGTTCCCACCAAAATGCTAGGCCTAGAGCTTCTAGAAGGTTCAGAGGGCAGTACTACACAGGCGCAGACAGCCACATTTGTGTGATTTCATAAAAGACTACTTGAAGAACTCCAGTTACAGGTAAGCAGCCTGTCCTTCTCTCCTCCCTTATTCAGTTTAAAATATCCTCATGAGTTGGAAGTGTAGCATTGTTTTCTTTTCCTTGTCCAGACCTTGGTTCCCTGTTCTTCTTTTAAGGTCTTCCCACACAACCTAATTTCCAACTTTAATGAATTAAATACTCAAAGAGTGGTTTTAGACTTGACTTAAAGTTATTTTAAAATTATTTTGAAGTTGCTCAAAAATTATCTAAGCATTATCTCAGTAAATCAAATATGCCTCCCAAAATGGTTCAGATTTCAATTATTATACATCAGATATCCTACTTCTCTATATTTTTCAGTAAATTTAATATCCTGTTAATCAATTTCACTTATAACAGTTGTGCTTGATTAGTCAAATTTCAAATAATTATATGAAATAGTTAAGGTAAACAAAATTAATGGTCAATAATTGCTTTCTTTAACACTTCTATTTGATAGGGAAATTGGAAAGATTGTCTGAAATGTTTGTGTTTTTTTTCTTTCTAATGTCTTCTCAGTGCCACAGTGAGCTAAAGTGATTTTTTTTCAATCTCTCTTGTCCATCACCTTCATATGAGTTCAGACTGGGCACTTCCTCCTAATCTTTGAAATCTTCCTAAGTCTGCAAGTTAATATTTAGATCCACTCAGATCCACTCAAACCTTTCTGTTCACTATCTCAGCAAGAGTAAAGAACTCAGCAAAGTCTTATTTTTCCAGTCTATCCCTTTGTTGTCCCCATCTCCCCTTTGTGAGCTCCAGCTGAGTTGCAACAATGTTTCACCCACACTAGTGCAACAATGTATCAGTGAGATCCAGCTTTATTTTAAAGTTTGTGTTTTTTTCCTCAGTGAGCTCAAGTGACTTTAACCTCTCTCATCCACCATCATCTTCATGCAAGTTCAATCTAGGTAGTGTCTTTCAATCTTCAAAATCAAGCCTTCAAAATCTCTGCAGATCTATAATTTATGTTTAAACCACTCATATGTCTTTATTTACTATCTCAGGGGGGAAAAATCCTTTAGTGCTTTCACTTCTCCTACATGAATGCCAGTCAAAACTATAACAGTGTTACACTGAGTTCAGTCTTTGCTTTGGGGTTCTGTTTCAAAATCTTTTAGAGTCTTTGTTTATCTCTAATTATTTAATAAGTCTTTGGCTACCTCAGTGAGCTCCAGCAACTTCCAATTAATTCCTTCTCTCTTCCCCACCAGCTTCATATGACCTCAAACTGGATAATCACCCCAATTTTGCAAACTGTGAACGATTGATTTTAAAATTAATTTTCCCAAACTGTTTATTAAGTTCTGTTTACTGCCTCAGCAAGCTCAGTGAAGGCTATTTTTTTTCCTGCCGCACGACTTAGTCTATCCTCCCTTCATGAGCTCAAGCTGAGTTATACCATGCCACAAAAGATCTGTCCTTTAATTCCACTTACTTTTCCTGCTTGCTGTTTTGGCAAAATCCACAGTATGAGGAAATAAAACTGGGTATAGGTCCATTTTGATTCCTTGGTCTAATTAAGGTGAGCTTCTTCTTAAAAAGAAAGTTTTCAGCGGTGCTTGTGCTGGCAACCGGCTACCTCCCATGTGGTTGTGGAACTCTTCGACCCCCTCATTCTCACTCAACTCCACAGATTGAATGTTATTTTTCTTTGATCTTGAAGTTAGAATTTCCTAAAGGAAGGTTATGAATGAGAGGCAGGCCTAAAGAATAATTTCTTTTGCCCTTTCCCTCAAGCAGCACCTGGAAAATAAGGGTCTTGGTGCTGCTCTGGAAGAAGGAATGAAAGAAATGCTGTTTCCCTCTGAAGGAGCACTGAGAGAGTAGAGAAAGGGTAGGTGCTTCTTTTAGGGTAGGCTTCTTCTTCTAGAAGCAGCTACCTACTCTCTCTACTCTCTCAGTGCTCCTTTGAGAGAACAGTATTTCTTTTGCCCTTTCTTTGCTTCAAAGCAGTACCTGGAAAGTAAGGGTCTCGATGCTGCTTTGGGAGAAAGCACAGAAGAAATGCTGTTTCCCTCTGAAGGAGCATGGAGAGAGTACAAAGGGTCAGTGCTTCTTTTGAAAGCATTTATATTTTCTACTTTCTCAGTGCTTCTTCAGGAAGAAATAGTGTTTCTTTCATGCTTTCCCCCAAAGGAGTACTGAGACTCTCACTGCTTTGCTTCCAAGCAGCCACAAGAGTAAAGGGACTCCCTTCTATTCGTGTGTCTGCTTGGAAGCAAAGCTCTGCTGTGCTATCTGGCCCTGGGCTCAAGCAGCATTGCCACACTCACCACACAAGGCCTAGGCTCAGTGTCTTCCCATCTTCTGGGCTCTCCTCTTGCCTTCCTGCCTTTTGGGCTCTCTGGAGCACCTGTGCAGTAGCAGTAAAGTCTCCAGCCCAGGATGAGATGCCCACCAGTGCATCACTACTACTGCCATCGACACTATCACTTTTCGAAAAAAATCTGAGAGATGCTGCACCAACCATCCACAACTGACTGGAACATTTTTTAGTCTTTTAAATCCATGATTTTCCAAGTTTTCTGGGATGAATGGCAACTCTAAGTGGACTCCCTTTGAGCACTCCATGGACCCCCTGTGGTACATATAAGCCAGAAGCACTGGTTTATATGTATTGTCTATATAAGGCTGGTCAATGCTATGGATCTTCAAGTCCTGGCAACTAAATGCATGCAGCAATTTATTTTTACTGCTCTTGAAATAAAAGCTTCTGCAATATTCTATAATACCCTGATCCATTTACTTGAACCTGGAACTAGCCATTGTTCATGACAGTGTCCTCTCCCCTACTTTCCTACTCATAATGTTAAAAAGCATAATTGCATTAAATGTCTTTAACTTGTATCTGATGTATTAAAGTTGTGACCATCCCACTTAACCTATAACTAAGTCTGCAGCCCCTCTGCCTCTGTCTATCTGAGAATAATTAAAAAGATCTCTGTTACTTCACTGTCCTTTCACTCCAATGAAGAACTGGAACCAAAATCAATTCTCCAGCTTTTATCTATTTTGTAAAATGTGAGTGAAAGTGCAGGATAATGTCTAGACTTCATGACAGTTGTTCTCACCTTAAGATAATTCAAGGCTTGGCGATTCTCTGTGGGAAGTTGAGAAAAGATACTAAATTGTCTAACTTTGCCTAACATTCTTACATTACTATTGTACCACTGCTACCACTCCCCATTGCCAGATCCACTTTTATTCTTCCTGCTAACAGAAGAATGAAAGGCATTCACCACTGAGCTTTGGTTGTTGCACCTCACCCAAAAGGTTCAAATGCTGAAAGAGGACATAGGGAAAAGCATCTACTGGGTAGAAGCTAAATGAGAAAGCACAGAAGCTCATGCACTGCAAGGGTCAGAGGGGTTGTGAATATGCACACATTGATATGGAATAGCTGGTAAAGGAAAGAAATGTCCTAGCATTGCCACTGAATGAGTAGTGAACAGTATAGAGGAGGAGAGAATCTGTCCCTGCGTGGTATATCAGTCAACAAAAGACTTCCAGTGAATGATTTGTGGAACAGGCAGCAGCTACACATTCATTCCCATAAAACAAACTTAAAAAACTTACTTAAAAAACAAACACATTTCAAGCTCTGGTCATACTTGTACATGACCACAAAATAATGATCACAAAGTGGGTGCCGAAGATAACTGACTCCGTCTGTGGATCTACCATTTTGCATCTGGTTCTGGAACACACACACACACATGCACACAGCACTGCTTTGCACTGGTCTTTGGTTAGTGGCCTTTGGGTTTCTAATTAAAAAACACACACACATAATTGCCTGAATTGTGCTACTCCCTGGACTGAAATATAGCATGGCTTATTTTCAGGTTTCACCTTGTGAGAAATGCCGTTGTGAAGCCAATGGTGAAGTAGTGTGCACCGTGTCTGCTTGTCCTCAAACTGATTGCGTGGACCCTGTATATGAACCAGATCAATGTTGTCCCATCTGCAAAAATGGTAAGTTATAGATGCAAACTACAGCAGTACACACTGCAGTCTGCTTCCCCCCCCGCCCGCCCAAGTGAGCACCAATTGAAGTAAACTGTTCTTATGTGTTAATTAAAATGTAGTTTTGAAATTTATTGTAGTAAATGACTTTTTTTTTGTTTTGAATAAAATGAATTAGAGTATCAAAACTTCTCTTTACTATAGGTTCTACCTGAATTGCATTAATACCTTTTGCCTTTTTTGTTCAATACAAATTGCAATACTTTTGAAACATTCTGCATCTATGAAACGTCATCCTTGCAATTTGTTTCTTCAAAGCTTTCCAGACTATGTGCTACCCTGCACATAAATCACAGAATCATAGAAATGTAGAGTTGGAAGAGACCACAGGGGCCATCGAGTCCAACCTCCTGCCATGCAGGAACACCCTCAGAGCACTCCCGACAGATGGCCATCCAGCCTCTGCTTAAAAACCTCCAAAGAAGAAGACTCCACTACATTCCAAGGCAGCATATTCCACTGCCGGACAGCCCTGACCGTCAGGAAGTTCTTCCTGAGGTTCAGGTGGAATTTCCTTTCCTGCAGCTTGAATCCATTGCTCCTTGTCCTGGTCTCTGGAGCAGCAGAAAACAAGCCCACTCCCTCCTCTACATGGCATCCCTTCAAATATTTAAACAAAGCTATCATGTCCCCTCTTAACCTTCTCTTGTGCAGACTAAACATACTCAGCTCTCTAAGTCTATCCTCATAGGGCATAGCTTCCAGGCCCCTCACCATTTTGGTTGCCCTCCTCTGGACCTGCTCCAGCTTGACCATGTCCTTCTTGAATTGGGGTGCCCAGAACTGGACACAGTATTCAAGATGAGGTCTAACCAAAGCAGAGTAGAGTGGTACCAGTACCTCCCTCGATCTAGACACCATGCTCCTATTGATGCAACCAAGAATTGCATTGGCTTTCTTGGCTGCCGCATCACACTGCTGACTCATGTTCAGCTTGTGGTCTATTAAAACTCCTAGATCGCTTTCACATGTACTGCTATCCAGCCACGTGTCCCCCATCCTATATTTCTGCATTCCATTTTTTCTACCTAAGTGTAGGACCTTACATTTCTCTCTGTTGAATTTCATTTTGTTAGCCTTGGCCCAGCTCTCCAATCTGTCCAGGTCATTTTGAATTTTGATCCTGTCCTCTGGCGTATTAGCAACCCCTCCCAATTTGGTGTCATCTGCAAATTTGATGAGCATGCCCTCTATTCTTTCATCCAAGTCGTTGATGAAGATATTGAACAACACCGGGCCCAGGACAGAACCCAGTGGCACCCCACTAGTCACTTCTCTCCAGGATGAAAAGCAGCCATTGGTGAGCACCCTTTGGGAACGGTCAGTCAACCAGTTACAGATCCACCTGACAGTAGCCCTGTCCAGCCCACATTTTACTAGCTTCTTTGCAAGAATGTCATGGGGAACTTTGTCAAAGGCCTTACTGAAATCGAGATATGCCACATCCACAGCATTCCCTTCATCTATCAAGCTAGTAACTCTATCATAAAAACAGATAAGATTAGTCTGGCATGACTTATTTTTGAGAAATCCATGTTTTCTTCTCGTGATTACCGCATTGCTTTCTAAGTGATTAGAAACTGACTGCTTAATGATCTGCTCCAGGATCTTTCCGGGTACTGATGTACTGACTGGGCGATAATTATTTGGGTCCTCTTTTTTTCCCTTCTTGAAGATGGGGACAATATTTGCCCTCCTCCAGTCTGCTGGAACTTCTGCTGTCCTCCAAGATTTCTCAAAGATTATAGCAAGCGGTTCTGAAATGACCTCTGCCAGTGCTTTTAATATCCTGGGATGCAATTCATCTGGTCCTGGAGACTTGAATTCATCCAGTGTGGCCAGGTATTCTTGTACCACCTCTCTACCTATTATGTGCCGCATTTCCCCTGCTTCCTCCCCTGCTCCACAACCACCAGGTTGAGTGCTTGTATCCTTCTGGGAAAAAACTGAGGAAAGAAGGTGTTAAGTAGTTCTGCCTTTTCTCTTCCCCCTGTTAGTAATTCGCTATCTTCTCTGCACAGCGACCCTATCGCCTCCTTCTTTTTCCTTTTGCTGCGGACATATTTAAAAAAGCCCCTTTTATTGTTTTTAATGTCTCTGGCCAACCTAAGTTCGTTCTGTGCTTTAGCCTTTCTGACCTTCTCCCTACATCTCCTGGCTACTTGCTTAAATTCTTCTTTGGTGGTTTCCCCCTTCTTCCATTTCCTGTACATGTTTCTCTTAACACTTAGCTCAGCTGAGAGTTCTTTAGTCAACCATTCTGGTTTCTTCAGATGCCTTCCATTTTTCCTCCTTATTGGCACAGTTTTAGACTGTGCCTTCAGTATCTCCCTTTTAAGGAACTCCCATGCCTCCTGAACTCCTTTTTCTTTCACTATTCTTGACCACGGAATTTCAGCCAGCAGCTCCTCAAGTTTACAAAAGTCCCCTTTTCTAAAATCTAAGATGAGTGTCTGGCTACACTTATCTTCTCCTTCCCACTGAATGCCAAATTCCAATAGGGCATGGTCACTCCCCCCTAAAGATCCAACCACTTCTACCTCATTAACAAGGTCATCCTTGCTGGTCAGGATTAGATCTAGAATATTTGATCCCCTTGTGGCCTCTTCCACCTTCTGGACCATGAAATTGTCTGCAAGACAATCAAGAAACTTGCTGGACCTTGCTGTCTTGGCAGAGTTTGACTGCCAACATATATCTGGGTAATTGAAATCTCTCATTATTACCATATCTCTCCTTTTTGAATATGCAGTCATTTGATTGAGGAAGGCGTTATCCTCAGTCTGGGTTGGAGGTCTGTAGTAAACCCCCGCCAAAATATCCCTATTGTTTCTCACTCCTTTAATTCTTGCCCAGATGCTCTCTACCTGGCTTTCTGGGTTTATGTCCTGGATCTCTTCACAGGTGAAAACATCCTTGACATACAAGGCTACTCCTCCTCCTTTCTTGTTCGGTCTATTTCTGTAAAATAGGCTATACCCCTCTATTCCTACATTCCAATCATGAGATTCATCCCACCAGGTCTCAGTGATGCCTATCAAATTGTATTTATTTTTTTTCCTAGGAGTTCAAGTTCATCTTGCTTGTTTCCCATACTCCTTGCGTTAGTGTAGAGACACTTAAGTCCCCGGGCCCTTCCTGCAAGTCCTGTACTATAGTTTCTACTCCTCCCACCACTGGACACTTGTACTACTTGGCCAATATCATTTGGGCCTTTTCCCCCTGCACTCGCCGAGTCCTTGCCCTGAATAATATTGTCTCCCTCCCCAGCAAAAGTTAGTTTAAAGGCCTCTTAATCCTCCTTGTGAGACTGTTTGCAAAAACATTCCTGCCAAGTTTCGTGAGGTGCAGCCCATCCCTTGCCAGAAGCCCACGTTCATGGAAATTCAGGCCGTGATCCAAAAACCCAAACCGTTGCTGGTGGCACCATGTGCGGAGCCAATTGTTGAACTCTGCTATTGCCCTTTCCCTTCATGCGCCATGTCCTTGAACAGGGAGGAGAGACGAAATGACCACCTGTGCACCAAGGTCCTTAAGCTTTATCCCCATAAGCTCATAGTCCTTTGTGATATGGTGAAAGCTGCGCCTTGCAGTGTCATTGGTTCCGACATGAACCAAAATGAGGGGCTTATGGTAGGTGGACTTGACCAGCCTAGTTAGTCTCTCCGTTATGTGGTTGATCTTGGCCCCAGGAAGACAGCAGACCAAATGTTACAAGTATCTTCAAATAAACACATACGCATTAGCCCATAATTTTGCAAGCCCATCTTAAAACATGTTTCTCCAAACTGCCAATACAATTACCAGCTTACAAAAGAATCTTAACTTTCTTATCACAGCCATCATGTTTGGTCTGTTCACAATGGTTACTTTCTCCATCCCTATACTTTCTGATAATGGGTGAGTAGATGGGGGAGAAATCTACTGGCATCTTTAAGACTAATTTATTTATTTCAGTATGATCATAGACAGATTTCAATTGACTTTTGTGTTTGCTTTTGTATTTGGAACGTTGATGGTCAACTATGAAATTACAGGACCAGATACAGTGAATTGGGTTAAATAAGGACCTTGCTCAAACCCAGTTGAGTCCAAAACTGGCAATTACAGACCTGGCACACCACCCAGAACATCATACTGTAGCCACCAATCAGGACCCAAAGTCTTGCCACATAGCACATAGAATCTAAGAAAAAAACCCAGAGAAAACAGGAACAAGTTAGTTGGGCCACTCCATTGCAGAACTTAAGTGGATGCACATATCTCTATTCAGCAGAAGACTTCCAATACCTGATGTGCTGGATGGCTTGTGGGCTCCTGCCCATTGCAGATGCAGCATTGGGAGTACCAAACCTAAAAGAATGGGTGCCATACTCAGCCCTCTGTTTGATCAAGCACTGGAAGGCCTTTGAGGCAACTGTGAGAGATGAAAAGTCAATGTGACAGAACAAGTGTCATGGTCCTGCCCTCCTGAGCTGCAGAAAATAGTGCAGAGCATGAACAGGGCTTAGAGTGAGCTCATGAGACAATTCCAACTGCACTTTGATCTCCCACCCCTTTGTTCTGGTTTGGAGTCCCTAATGTGCAAAACTGCACCCTGACTAATACACTCCGTGTCTGTAAAGGCTGGAGTCCTCCCAAAAGCATCACCTTTTGCTACCACAATCAAATTGCTAATGTACTAAAGCCCCAAAAGGTAGTCAGAGATGCAGCATAAAATAGCACCCTCTTATAACTAGAATTATACATAATGGGCCAGGTCAAAGCATAATCCCAACTGCAGCATTACCCTCACTGCTTTCTGAGGAGTTTTGAACATCTAATGCACAGCACTAGGCCTTGCTCATCAGATTCCACATCTGCTGAGGCAAGAGCTCCATCAGAAAATCCCCTTTGACCTACATAAGTACACTAGTGCACGGATGCCCAGACACACAGTCAATGCTGCTGCATGAAATAAAGCTACCTCATAACTTGAACTGCATATCACAGGCCAAACATCACCTAACTCTTTAAGCACTTCTGAAGGCAAAGTCTTCTGACTATTGGCTACATGACTATATTGCTTTGTCCATCTTTGTAAAGCTTTGTGGACTCTGAAATCAAATGTCAGGTTCTCCAAATCCTACCCCTTGGCAGCCAAAACATACACCCAAACCTAATGGACTGAGATGCCAACCTCACCTTCAACTACACACAATATTGCAAGACATGTTTCCAAGGAAAAGGCCAAGCAGCTTCAAGCCCAGTAATCCAATTAAACTTCAAATTCTCTCCTAGGCTACAACAGTTGGAGAATATCCCCTCACCGCAAAGGTTAAATTGATCAATAAACCAGCCCAAGCTCATTCTTCTGGCCAAGGTTGAGCACACCAGTGTTCTCTAAAATACCTGACAAAGCCTATAGAACCAACTTTGTATGAAGATGTATTTAAGGCATAAGCTCATACTTTCAAAATGCAGTGTCATTAAAGATGCAAGGAAATCTTGCCAAATATGCAAATCTTCACTGATTCTCCTAAGATAACCTGATCCTATAATGTGGCTTATATACTCCAGCAATAATGCACTGGAAGTACCTCAAAGGCTTTGTCAGGAGCAACCACCCTAACTGCAAAATTAAGATGTCAAATAAGCTCCTAAAGCATCCTGAGTATGACTTTGAAGTCCCAAGAGAAAGATGCCCTCCTATTCAAGTTATCTAACTTCTCATGAGACAACTTGGCCTTCTCATGAGCTAAAGGCATGCCCAAATCCTCTGTGAGGGAGTAAAACTTCATCATTGAAGAGACCCATTGCCCAGTACCAACCTTACTAATAAACAAGAATTCATCAAGGCAAAGAGCTACCCATTTAAACTTGACCTCAGACCCCAGTCCAGAAAAGTACTAAACTTTTCAAAGACTGAGCAAGACACAGATCACCACAAGATCATCTGAAGAAAAGCCTAGCAACCCAAAATCCTAAGGCTGAACTAGAGGAAGGTGAAATGCAAACATGCCATTGTTTGCCAACTCAGTCCCAACACCACTCTTGCAGATTAACCTAATGGCAGTGTCAAATGATGTATACCTAAACATACACAAATCAGGAGGAATGTCATCATGTGCTGACCCACCCCCCTTTTTAGAAGACAAAGGGTGAATCAAATCTACATTCACTAGGTACCTGGAGGGGAGGAAAAAGGGGGCCACAATCCTACCTTCTGCTACCTACTTTGTGATTTTCTCCCTAACCACTTGCTCCAAACTAATAACAAAATGGAGATTCTTAGCAAAATAAGGCTTCTGGATTCCCTGAAATGGAATCTGAAAACCCTCTTTAAATACTTTCTTTAAATAAAGCTCAGTCTACTTAGATAAATGTGCAACCAGAACTCAGGCCTGTCTACTTTAATTGGACTGGGTGCCATAGCTGAGTCCCTCCTAAGTGCAGGGTTCATGCAGCCTTCACATGGAAAGACTCAAGTCAACCATATGGAACCTGCAAATATCCATATAATAAATGAGCATATATGCTCTTCAGGGCTGGGTTCTCATGATGATAACTGTGATAGATGAGGAGTCAGAGATTGAAGAGCAATCTGCTATTTAAGTCCCTGCTATTTAAGTCTGTCAATGTGGCTTGCTTTTTGTTTGTGGCAAATTGCTGTCCAAGCTCCCTTGACCTTTGCATTCCTGCTCCGTGTCTTTGAGAACTCTGACTTTCCAGACTCCTTGGACTGGCTTTGACTTTGGCTTTTGGTTCAGTGTTCTTCTGGATTGTTAGCTCTGGAATCTCCCCGTTTCCTCCGCTTCCTTGGCAAGAACTGTCCCATTGCTGGCAGATAAGCACAGGCTGGGAGTTAATCTCTGACAATAGTTTAAAGTGCAATAGCCTGAAAACCAATTATGCCAATTCCTATCGGTCTTCCAATTTCTAACTTTGTCCCTCTCCTTCCCATCTGTGTTTTCCCAGTCCTTTTTTTCTTGGCTCCCAGCCTGTTGTTGCCCCAGTGTAGCTCTGTCAGGTTACTGCACCAGCTGTCACCTTCCCATCTAGCAGCTATGTTGGGTACTGCTTGGTATTAGTGCTTCCATCTGGTAACTATGGGTGCCATTAGGCTGCCCTTCACTGGCAACATCTCATCTTCCTCAAGGAACTGTATATCCAGGGCCTCTAGGTACGAAAGAACCATAGCGTTAAACTTACCCTATGTACTTTCTTAGAACCTTTCTTAGAAGCCCTCTTCTGCTCCAACTCCTCCGTATTTGGCAGAATAGCAGCTCTTTCTTCCATCTCGTTACCATCATTTGACGAGACTAAGAAGGCTGGGGGAAGCTGCTTCACATAGAATTACCAGAGCCTTCCTAGATGCTATCCTAAAAAATATTCCAGCTGTATGGACATAAACCACATAAGCACATAAACCCAATCTCGCAATTATAGAAAGGCGAAGAAGCTTTCTGCCAGTGAGGTCAATGAACAAGGAAACCAAACTACCAAAAAGGTGCACGCTCAATATTAAAACAAGTGAAGTCACCAAGGGAATGCCCTACTCAAAAGAAAGCTATATCAGGAGGGATGGAGACTAGAACAATACTAGTCCAACACCTGGGCCACTATGTACACACTGACATGAGGGGTGGAGACTAGAACAGTACTAATCTAATACTCAGGCCATTTTGCATACACTCAGTCACCACTATTGTACCAGATTGGTGTGGGTGGGTGCAGCACAATATGCAGATCAAATAATGCTAAAAGTAAAGTAAAGGCAGCATTAATTTAGGTTGTTAGGTGGTTCTATTTAGGATTTCCTATATTTTAATCTGAACTTTGATAGCTACAGAAAAGCAACAGCTGGAGTACACATGAAGACTAAATTACTTTGGCTAGAGAAAGACAAATATTCACTAGTCACAGCACAAAAAGTTGTGCTTAAACATGTTGATTTAAGTGCAGTTCAAGATTTCTTCAGAACAGGTTTGCTTTTGTCCTCTTCTGAGGCTGAGAGAGTGTGACTTGCCTAAGGTCACCCGGTGTAGGTTTCCATAGCTGAGCAGGGATATGAACCCTGGTTTCCAGAGTCATAGTTCAGTGTTCAAACCACTACACCACCCTGACTCTCTCCAGAAGGCCCAGCAGGGAATTGAACTCTCATCCTCAAGAGAACTGCACAGACTTCTGGCCATTTAACCTGCTGCAACACCACTGGCTGCTAGCAAGTTTAATTCTGTTAGATTATGACCAGTGAATATAAATCTAGATCTGTGACTCAAGGTTATGCTTGAATTTACTATATTGAAGTACTTTAAAACATTTGGTTGTACTTTTCAGTATGTATTCAAATGCAGGTAGTTATTTGTGACAAACACTGATGTAAACATAATCCTGGTTCTGTTTCTTGTAAAATGAATTAACCCTAATTAGCAAGTCATATAATGGAAATGAAAGAACAAATAGGATGCAAAAACAGTCAGTGAAATGACCTTCTGAGAAAGCATTGTATGTCTGCAATCCTTTATTGATTTACACAGGAGTTAGCTCCAGTGACCCCATGGGATATGTTTCTGCCTAAGGTTGTGCTGCAGTAGTATTAAATGTCATGCTTCTCTCAGGCTGGTGTTACTCCAAAATGTGGGTGACTCAGAGGTCCATCTGTGATGCCAGTACCCTCAAATGACAATGGGGAATTAATCAGCTCAATTAGGAGGCCTACGAAGGGGGGGGGGGTAACCTAACAAGATCTTCCACCTATGTTTATGGGGTCTTTGCAGGAAAGAACCAACTGGAGATTCCAAAATAAGCTTAAATGTGTTTTACTGAAAAAGATTCAATCACATACACACAAGATCCAAGCATTCTCACACACACACAAGAGCTTGACCTTGGCTACACCTAGAGGGGATGTCTGATCTACGTTGCCGCACACATATTCAGCCAGTATTTTTCCTCTCCCAGGTTGGACTTACAATCACATCAGGGCCCATTTTATATTAATACCAATTAATGTATTTTGCCAGTTAGACCATATTTTACCAATTAAATTATATCAGACCTAGAGGGTGTACAGGCCATTAACAGTGCTGCTAAAAGACACAAAATGGCAGCACCTTGCGCTAGTACACTGGCAAACAGAGGAACAATTAGAACTGTAACAAGAGTAGTTATGAAAGGAAAATCTCATAGGACAGTGGCTGCTGTAGGCAGCCACAAGCCAAAAATGGCCTAGCAATAACAGCCAGGCAAATAACATTGCTGGAACATCTTGTTAGGTTACCCCTCTCTCTCAGAGGCCTCCTAATTTGAGCTAATTAATTTCCTACTGTCACATGGAGGTACTGGCATCGCGGGTGGATCCCTGAGCCACCCACATTTTGGGGTATCAAACATGATGTCCTCCATCTTCACACCATGAAAATCAAAGAGGGCACATGTAGGGGCAGTCAGACTTAAATAGTCTCTTGTCCTGTCCCTGTTGTGCTGTGATCTGGCACGAAGCACCCATCACAATCACCCTGGTCTCCATCATGAAGACCATCAAAAAGTTATGTTCCTCCACAGCACCCTTGCTGTGCATGTCCAAGTAAGCAATATTTGTGCGCATGGTATAGTGGTTTGAGTGCTGCACCAGGACACAAGTAGACCAGAGTTCCACATGGATCTCCACTTGGCCATAGAAACCCACTTGGTGACCTGGGCAAGTCACACTTTTACACTCAGAGGAAGTCAATGTAAACTCCTCCCAAACAAAACTTTCAAGGAAAACCTCATGATAGATTAGCCTTAGGGTTGCTATAAATTGGAAATGACTTAAAGGCGCATGACAACAACATACAGCAAAGCAGATGAGTATGACAAATATCTTAGTACAATGAACTTCCGGTTCTCAGGAACAATTTTTTTTTTCCTTGAAGCCAGGGTGGCTGACCTAGAGAAGCACAGAACTGAGATTTGGTAGATGAGGTTCCAGGGGTGTAACAGAAATATCCCACTTTCAAGGGGACTGTTTCTTTGTTGTCAAAGAGAGTGACAGTCTTGCAGAGGGAGAATATCACTTAAAGAAGCAGGAAAGCCCCTTAGAAAACACCTGTTTACTATAGGGAAGAAGAAAAGCCCTTAGAAAATACCCATATGTCCTCTTATACTGAGGAGCGAAAACAAAATGAGGAGAGGCTGGATTTCCACTTCTGTTTTTGAAAAATAGTTTAAAAAAAGAAAAATGTTAAATGTTAAATAATGAAACAGGAGGTGAACAGGAAGTTACTTTCCTGGTTTTCTGTTTCCTGGCTTTTCTATTGTTAAAGAAGGCTTCTCCTTGGTCTGAACTGGCATAAGAAGGCTGAAAAACATGGTGAAAATGATCCCATGCCTCCTGGAGGGTCTTTGAGGCCATTTGGGAGCAAAAAAGGTTTGATGCTTCTTGTGGTAATGTGTGTGTGTGTGTGTGGTCCTCCAAGTTTCTGGGGTGGGGGTGCTAATGAGACCCACCCAGTCTTCCACAGCTGTCTACCCTGATTTAAAAGATAGTCACTCCTGGGAGCTTCCGGTAGAGGCAGTTGATTTTTTTTTTGGCCAGAAACAGGACAATCTGTGGAGTCTGAAGGGGGCTGGGGATTGAAAAAGTGGCATCAGAGGGCTTCAGTTTAACCACTTCTGCTCTACCAGTATTTTTGATATTAATGTCTTCAACATTTGAGGTTTTTTGCTGATGATACATATGGCCAGAGATCACAACATACTCATGAATTTAGTAGATCCAGTACTCACGAATGGATGCTAAATGCTTTTCTGGAGGAGTGGATGTTTGCCAAAAGCAAGACACCATTCATTGGTCCATTTGCCTTAGAGGTCAATTACAGTTAATTGTATTTTAAGACTTAAAACTTATTTAATTATGTTGGATTCCAGTTCTGGTAGAAAGGTTGAATAAAATAAATAAAATAAACTCATCTGTTTGCCACTTGAATGTGGTCACAGGCTGGTGGCTGGGAGAATACAATGTAAGGGAAAACTTTGAGCCATTGTAAGAAGGAACAAGAAAGACTTCCACAAAAATACAAATATAATGGATGACCTTCTTTGAATCCGTTAAGAAACAACAAAAAGTTCTTCAGAGACTTTCAAAATATCTCCCAAATCACTACCTACTCCTTTGTGGAATCTGCCTATAACTGTTTGATATATCTCACTAATCAACTTTTTCAAGTTAGCTTCAGTGTCCCTAGCATGTCACGTAAGGTGGCTTTCCCAGGGTTTTTTTGTTGTTGGTGTTATTATTTTACCATGCAGCACAAATGAACTGTGTTAATTCCAAGGTGAACAACCTTATTTTATTTGGTAGAAAAGCAAGGTTGTCCTCTTTCTAAATATTAGGTCACTACCTTTGTATGCCAAAATTATCTCCTTTTTCAGAAGAATTGGGGGCTCTTTGTCATTACTGTGTAAAGAAAGGTCAACCACTTTAATTGAAAGCCTTTGCTAAATGGGTGGTTAAGGCTATTTCCTTAACCTATCAGCTGGCTAATGTGCTGTTAGCTGTGTAATTTTGAAGCTACAAATCTGTGCTATTTCAACATCTTTTTTGAAGGGACGTACTTTTACCTAAACTTCATACAGCAGCTACTTGAACTCACTGACATCTATTAATCATTTAGATGCCTGAGAGATGGATGTGGCATTTAGGTAGACAGTAGTATCACCATTATTGACATGATTATTCCACTTGTCTTCTTGAAGTAGGCTTCTTATGCATATGGGTGACACACAGAGACCACAACGAAGATATTCCTTATCTGCTGGTTTTTTTAATGGTCATCTGTGCAGTCACAAACATTTGCATGTCTTCAGACCCTTCTAGCGCTAAAGCCTTTGGCAGTAGCTTTGGTCCTCCTCTCTTCTCTTCAGTTCATAAATAGGAGATACAAAGTTAGGCAGCTAAACAAACATTTAACAATGTGCTAACGTGGAGAGGAATGGCAAGTTGTATGAATGCACAGACGACCACTCAAGGAACAACAGTTATAGGTAGGTAGCCAATCTTATTATTTCTGTGGTACTGAAGGGGACTTAAAAATTAGAAGACCACACCTGATGAATCAATTATCCATCTTTATTCAGAGCAAAAAATGATCTTCTGTCTCTCACTCTTGCCAGATCAGAATCTGAAAAGAATGGGAGCCTTGATTCTAATATAATTTGCCAAAGTTGCCAAGTCACTACTGTGCATATGCTGGGAAAATTTATCAAGCTAACAAACAAGATAGAAGTCAAAACTTCAAGGCATCAACTGGTCATATACAACATCCTACAAGGCAACAAAATATTCTGTGTAACCATCACAATGTAATTGGTTCTTGTGGGTTTTTCAGGCTTTGAGACCGTGTTCTGGTTGTATTTTCTCCTGACGTTTCACCTGCATCTGTGGCTGGCATCTTCAGAGGAATGGTGAATTGGAAGTGGAGTGGAGAATATATATGCCAGTCGCCTCCTCCAGAGGGGAGGGAGCAATTAGCATAATAGTTCTATTGTGTGTATTGAATGCTTGTTCCTGGAGGGAGACTTCCTGAGCCCAGGTGGGGCTCGTTAGGGCTCGTTAGTATCTTTTGTGTTTTGATTTTGGTGTTTTTCAATACTGGAAGCCAAATTTTGTTGACCTTCCGAGTCTCCTCTTTCCTGTTAAAATTATCCAAGTGTTTGTGGATTTCAGTGGCCTCTCTGTGTAGCCTGACCTGTTAGTTGTTAGAATGGTCCAGAATTTCTGTACTTTCAAATAACATTCTGTGTCTGGGTTGGTTTATAGTGTGTTCTGCTACTGCTGACTTTTCCGGCTGGATCAGCCTGCAGTATCTTTCGTGTTCTTTGATTTGTGTTTGGATGCTGTGTTTTGTGGTCCCTATGTAGACCTGACCACAGCTGCACGGTATGCGGTAAACTCCTGCAGAAGTTAGGGGATCCTTCTTGTCCTTTGCTGAGTGACGCATTTGCTGAATTTTCCTGGTTGGTCTGTAAATTGTTCAGAGGTTATGTTTCTTCATGAGTTTCCCTATTCGGTCAGTGACTCCTTTGATATATGGTAAAAACACATTCCCTTCAGGTGGCTGCTTATCCTTACTCCTGTGGTTTTTTTGGGGTCTTGAGACCCTTCTGATATCTGAGCTGGAGTACCCATTAGCCTGTAGAGCCCAGTTTAAATGATTCAGTTCCTCATTCAAGAGGTGAGGTTCACAAATTCTTTTTGTACGGTCTGTCAGAGTTTTTATTGTGCTCCTTTTTTGTCCTGGGTGGTGGTTGGAGTCTTTGTATAGATATCTGTCTGTGTGTGTAGGTTTTCTGTACACCGTGTGGCCCAATCTATGGTTGGGTTTGCGGGTGACTAGGACATCCAGAAATGGTAGTTTTCGCTCATTTTCTTTCTCCATGGTGAACTGGAGGTTCGGGTGGATGTTGTTTAGATGGTCCAGAAACCGGGTCAACTGTTCATCACCATGGCTGCAAATGATGAAGGTGTCATCCACATAACAGAACCATGCAATGGGCTTTTTTGGTGCTGTTTCCAGGGCTTGCCTTTCAAAGTGCTCCATGTAAAAATTTGCTATCACCCGGCTGAGTGGGATTCCCATGGCTACCCCATCTCTTTGCTCATAGAACTTATTGTCCCACTGGACAATTGAGGCAGTGTTGAGGACAATTGAGGACAATTGAGGCAATGTTGAAACGGGGCTGTGATGTCTTTGGGAAAAATCTGGTTGATGAGTGCAATGGTGTCTGCTATGGGGACTTTGGTGAACAGGGAGACCACATCAAAGCTGATCAGTCTGTCTCCAGATTTCAGTTAGATGTTGCTGATTTTTTCTATAAAGTGAGCTGAGTCCTTGATGTAGTGGGAGATTTGTCCAATATGGGTTTGGAATTGTGTGGCCAGAAACTTGGCCAAATCATATGTGGGGGGTCCAATGGCACTCACAATGGGTCAGAGTGGAATGGAGTCCTTGTGGATTTTTGGAAGTTCATAAAGTCTGGGTGGGAGGGCCTCCGATTTGCATAAAAGCTGGCATGTGCTTTGATGAATTGAGGAATTTTTGTTCAAGGTGTTGGTTTTCCAGATGATTTTGTTGGTCGGGTCCTGCTTCAGTTTTTTGTAAGTTGTGGGATCCAGGAGTTCCCTGATCTTTTGTTTGTAGTGTTCTGTGTTCATGATAATTTGATAAATTATGGTCCGAAATAAGGGAGGAACTTAAAAGATGGAGGAAATTAGAACTATCATTATTAGGTAGAATATCGGCAATTAAAATTTTAATCGTTTGTATTTGTTTTTCTCATCTAATTCTATTATTTAATATTTCCAGTATTAATATAAATAAAAGTGGTGATAGGTGACATCTCTGTCTAACTCCTCTATTTATTGATATATTTTGTGTTCTTTCCCCATTTGGGCCTTTTGATCTTTATAAATTGACTTTATCCATTCTATATATTTCTTTCTCAGATTTATAGCCTTTATTGTTTCTTCTAGAAAAACCCAGTTGACCCTGTCAAAAGCTTTTTCTGCGTCAAGAAAGCATAGTGCCATTTTATTTTCGTTATGTCTGTGGAAATATTCTATTATATTTAGCACTGTCCTTATATTATTTTTTAATACTCTTCCTGGTAAAAATCCGTTTTGATCCATGTGTATTATTACCTGTAAGACTTTTTTAAAACTTTCTGCCAATATTGTCGCAAATATTTTATTATCAACGTTTAAAAGTGCAATTGGCCTATAATTTCCTAATTCTTGTGGATTTTTCCCTTCCTTTGGTGTCAAAGTAATATTTGCCTCCCCCCATGAGGGGGGTTGTGTATCCTTACTTGTCCTGTTTATTATATCATATAATGGGTTTATTAATTGCTCACTAAACATTTTATAATATAAGGCTGAGAAACCATCTGAACCTGGTGCTTTCCCTTTTTTTGCTTCTGGATGGAGTGCAATATTTCTTCTTTTGTTATTTCTTTATTTAGTTCTTCTCTCTGTTCATCAGTAATCTTTGGGATCTCTCCTTCATTTAAATGTTGCTTTATCCTAGCTCTCTTCAGTTGACTGGTTTTAGAGTCTGCAAATAAATTTCGGTAGTATCTCTCAAATGCTTTCTTTATTTCATCCTGTTTTACCAAGACTTTCTTATTTTCCTTTATTTCAGATATCAACCATTTTTCTCTTTCTTTTCTAATTTTTTGTGCTAACCATTTATTTGTTTTATTTGCAAAAAAGAAATTCTTTTGTTTTGCAAATTTCAGATTTCTTTCTATTTCTTGAGTATCTTGCAATGAAATTTGCTTTTGTAACACCTTTATTTCATCAATAATCTTAATATTTTGTGGTGAAATTTTCAATTTACTTTCCAATTGTTTTATCTCATTTAATAGCCTTTGTTCTTTTAACTTTTTCTCCTTTTTTATTTTTATATCTTTGTATTAAGAAGCCATGCATAACAGCTTTTTCAGCCTCCCATTTCATTTCTATAGGGACCCCTTTATTTAAATTATCTTCAAAATATCATTCTAAGATTTCTTTTCCTTTTTCTAATATTTTCTCCTCTTTCAATAGATTTTCATTTAGTCTCCATCTAAAATCTTGCTTTCTATCTTCCATAGTTAATACAAGAGGGCTATGGTCTGACATGATCCTTGGTAAGATTTCAATCTTTTGTAAGTTTTTAACTATTGTTTTAGAATTCCAGATCATATCTATTCTAGACCATGTTAGATATGTTCCTTTTTGAATAACCAAACTTTCTGTCTTATATTTATTTATTATAATCTGAGCCTTTTGGTCTGTCTATATTGTGGAAAAACAAGTCATTTTTTTTTGCCAGCATCTGTCTTCCTTTAAAGCTCCATCATGAAAGTCCAAGACCCTTTGCATGAAGGTGTCATACTGCCAGAGCAATGTCTTATTCCCAGTCCAAGATCCGTACTATCACACAACATCATTGCTAACCAGCAGCTATTGTGTTGCAATGAGTTGGAAATCTACTCTTTTTAAATGCTGGAAATAATCTGGTAATGACCTCCTTTCCCACAACAATCTCATTAGCTGTGGGAGTGCTGTTTCTCAGTAACGCTTGATAGCACTTTCTTCTGTAGTCAATCCAGGAGTGGGCATGGCGTGGGCATTCCCAGGTTGTCCATCCCTCAGCTACTCCCATGACTTGGTAAGTTCGAAATCTATCACTTTTCTGTGTTTATTTTAAATTTCTCCTTTGGGTTAATTTTAATTTTTAATACATTTTTTGACATTATAGCACAAAAATGTAATAGCATACCGATGTGTTATAGCATTACAACATTGCTATTCTAGTATGGTTTACAAAAAATAAATACCCTGACCAATCAGGAACTTTGGGTTGGGGAACAGGGAGGGAAAAGGACTCACCAATGATGCTGTAATGCGATGGGGACACTGGTGGTAATAATGCTGCGCATCTGCTTAAGTTGAAAGGGTGCAGTAGAGAGCATTCAGAACCCAATACCATCAGGGACTTCTGATTTGATCGAGAGCAGGAAGACACGATCTTCTGAGCTCTGTGAAGAAGATTGCTGCAGCTGCTGGCTACTGGACAAGAAAACTTAATCAGTCCGGTTCATTCTGTTCCTCAGTAAGAAGAGGACAGCCAGAGAGAAGCTGGGTGACCAGAAGCTTAGGCTGATCCCCCATTCAAGATAGACCCAACAAGTCGAAAGAGGTGCATGATTACCTTCATTCACAGTGCCGTCCAGAAATCTCTCACGATCACCAAGAACTGTTAAACAAACCTGTTATCATAAACGAGATGAACGAGGCAATAGATAGAGCTAAAGTGAAAAAAGCTCCAGGGCCAGATGGATTACCTGCAAGTTTTTACAAAAATTTTAAGAGCAACTTTTAAAGCTCATGCAGATGATGATGAGCTTGATAACTGATTTAAGTACAATCTCGAATAGCTGGACAGAGGCTAACATAACATTAATATCAAAAAATGACTCTCCTCACTTAAGATGCAAAGATTTCCGACTCATATCTCTTTAAACATGGATTATAAAATTTTTGCTTCCATTCTAGCCAACCGCCTGAAGAAGATTCTCTCAGATTATGTCCATGAAGATCAGAGTGGATTTATTCCAGGCAGACAGATGAGATCTAATATAAGGACTGTGCTTAACATGCTAGAATTTTATGAGTTGCCTATTGAAAAAAAGGGCATCCTTATTTTCCTAGAGGCAGAAAAGGCCTTCGACAATGTCAATTGGCCCTTTCTTATTAAAGTTATAGAAAATATGAAAATGGGGAGGATCTTTGTAAACTGGATAAAAGCAATCTATACTGAACAAAAGACCCGAATAATAATCAATGGTGATTCATTGGAGAGTATCAAAATTTCAAAAGGAACCCAGCAAGGATGCCCGTTATCACCATTACTGTTTATCTTGACATTGGAAGTCCTACTCAAGCAGATAAGGAATGAAGATTCAATAAAAGGGGTGAAGCTTGGTTGAGATGAATTCAAGTACAAGGCATTTGTGGATGATCTGGTGTTATTTTTGGAAGATCTGCTATTGCAAATTACCAAAGTTAATGAACTACTAAATAAATTTGAGCAACTAGTGGGTTTCAAAATCAATAAACTTAAAACCAAGATTCTTGCAAAGAACCTGAGTTTGTCAGAAAAATAACAAATTGAAAAGAAGGAGGGTATACAATGTGTACAGAAAGTAAAATATTTAGGAATTGAGTTGTCCAACAATAACAATCGTCTGTTTAAGAACAATTATCAGTGAAGTTGGAGGTCAATACAGAAGAAACTTGAATGATGGAAATCATTAGATTTATCCCTACTGGGAAGAATATCAGTTATCAAAATGATGATTTTACCTAAAATCCTATTTCTGTTCCAAATGATCTGTTCTGTTCCAAATTACATATTACAAATATTTCTGTTCCAAATTACAATTTCTAGAAGTTGGCTACACCAGTGTAAAAAAGATCTTTCCAAATTTATTTGGAATGGGAAGAAACCTAGGATGAAGTACAAGCTGATGACAGATTACAAGGCCACAAGGAGGTTTTACAGTACTGGATTTAAATTCGTATTACAATGCAGCCTGCCTTCTATGGATGAAACTGTGGATTCTGTTGGATGACAGGAAGCTTCTGATGTTGGAAGGACACAACTTCCATTTTGGCTGGCACGCATATATATGGTATGGCAAGTCCAAAGTTCAGAAGTCTTTTAAAAACCATGTTATCCGCAGAGGTCTTATCAAGGTCTGGGAAAGATATAAACTCCTGCTATGCCCAAAATTACCATCTTGGGTATCACCTGCGGAAGCATTTTCTATTTCTGGACTCAGAAGATATAGCAGCTGGATTGCCTAGAAGGAATTGTTAAAGCAAAATGGAGATTCCATTTTGTTGAAAGACCAACAACAGCTAGTGGAAGAAGGCTTTCCAATACAGTGGCTTCCATACCTGCAAATAAAGGAGAGATTTAAAAAAGATCTCCAAACCGGAGGGGTTGGACTGAGGCCTACTGAAATGGAAATTTGTTTGTTAAAAAGGGAAAAACATTTACTTTCCAGGTTGTACAGAATGCTACTAACTTTTAATTTAGAGGATGAGACCATAAAAGAATGTATGATAAAATGGGCAAGAAACTTAGGCAGTAACATCTCACTGGGAGAGTGGGAAGCAATCTGGAAAGACAATATGACAAATTCTAGATCATATACATTGCAAGAAAACACTCTAAAGATGGTGCATAGGTAGTATCTGGCACCAAACAGACTTGCAAAGATGAACAACCAGATGAAAAATCATTGCTGGAAATGTTTGAATCAAGTTGGCACCTTTTTTCACAGATGATGGGAGTGTGACAGAGCTAAGAAATTCTGGCTTGCTATCCGCTCTAATATACAAAAGATTCTAAAAACGAAGAGTGAACTGATACCAGAAATTTTTTTACTGAGTATATGGAAAACCAAACCAAGGCCTGACCTCCAGGCCAGAAGATTAATGTGGCATCTTACTGCAGCAGCCAGAATAGTTTTTGCCAGGCACTGGAAATTGACTTCTATCCCCACAACTGAAAGGTGGCTAGAAAAGGTTATGGAGATTGCAGAATTGCATAAGATGACCTACAGACTAGGAAATATGTTAGACAGTAAATTTTATAGGGTAGGGGAGCCACTAGCGACATTTTTACAAAGTAAAAAGATTTCGGCATCTGCTTTTCATTGTTGATCTGTATTCCCAATTATGTAGAATTCTAACTGAAATCTAATTTCTCAATTGTTCCTTTTTTCTGTGTGGTAGTAGATCAGAGTATTATTATCATAAGTTACTTACTGTATTTATACTCACCAGTGTTTAAGGCAATGGAGGGTAAAAATAGTAGGAGATAAGTCACCAGTTGTTTCAATTGTGGAATGTTAAGGGAAGCATGTTTAACACAGTTACCATCTGACCACACAGGATAAAGATGATGAATTACTAATGGTAACAGTTTTAAAATTAATTAGCTGTATTCTAATAGAAGGTATTGATTGAATGGTTGGTATTGATTTCTTGAGGCTGTTTATGATTTTTTAAGGTATTTCATTGCAGCTAAGTAAGATTTTCCTTTTTCTTAAGAGAGGTTGCTATTTTCTCTGTCTGTGAGATTTTACTAAGGCGGTAACCGCATTTCAGATGGAAGTTTCCAAGTGTTTGTAATTATTTGTGTCAAACTATTTTGTTCAATTGTTTTTGTTGTTGTGGTCCTTTTCCTATTTATCCTTTCTACTCCCCCCACTTTTCCCTATATTCTTTCCCTTTATATTGTTGTAATTTATAATATCTGTTTTAATGTCTTCTGTTGACTGGTATATATGTTTTTGTCAATAAAAATATATTAAAAAAACCCCAACCCATTACCATCACAGAAATGGCAATGCTAGGATTGAAAAGAACAGTGCACCATTGAGGTATGGTGCAGTAAGGACCCAAAATACATTGTCAAAAGCTTTTTCTGCATAATAATAATAGTAAAAAATGAGTGCTTGTATCTCTCATTATGGGCTTCCAAATATTCCAACCAGTCTTATATTGTTTGTTTTTTGGGGAAAAACCCACACTTATCTTCATGTATTTTGTATTCAAATTTGTAGAAAGTCAATTTCAGCCAAAATCCAAGCAAAAGTCTTGTAATTTATATTTAGAAGAAATATTTCATGCTCTATAGCTTTGTAATACCTCACACAAAGCCCATCAGGGCCAGGTGCTTTCTCAAGGTTCACATTTCTCAAGGCTTCAGATAATTCTGCCACTGATATTCTTGCATTAAGTATTTGCTTTTGCATTTCTGTAGTCACTGGTAAATCTTGATCTTTCAAATATGCCTTTATCTTTTCTGATAAATGAAGCTGTGCAAGATCTGCCAAGACTTCACTTTGGAGACTCTCAAAAACAGGGCTTTCCACTTGAAATCTTATTGCTGGAAACAGTCCCTGAGTGTTAAGGAGCAGGCAGTGACAAGTAAAGCCCTTTACACAGCCTCCATTACTGTGTCAAAAACTTCCAAGGTCTCCTCAATATCAGTACTGATATTGACACCATTGTTGGCACCAAAGCTGTCTTCTGCAGTACTGGAAGCCTTCAACCTTGTTGATACTGAAGTCCTCTTCATCAAGACCCACCCTGAGAACTTCTGTCATGTCGATTGAGCCATGCAGTGAACTTGAGATCAGCCAGTTGAGGCCTCTCTTGCTCCACCTCTGACCCAGATACCAGCTCATAAAAACAAGGTGCCCAAGAAGTGTCATGCTCCAGTAGACCCAGCCCCTCCCAAGAAGACAAAAAAGAAGGCTAAGTACCAGGTTATCTACATGACTCTGTATTGACCTTGGTATTGACAACCTTTGCATCTTCAACAACCTAGGTCTCAGCGCCTCCAGCTGTGTCAGTACCCACTTCCTTGGCACTGACAGTCCAGGTCAAGACAGAGTACTTGGGCCCTCGTTCTCTGACTGCATCTCTGGAGTGCTGCAGCTGGAAGTCACCTCCACTGCTGCCAATCCCAGGTCATCGACACCAAGGGACTTGAGGTTGATCACCGGCAATGGATAGACTAGGCCTTTCCTGTTGGAGCGGAGATTGCTCACCTACAAATATAGACTGGATGTGTCCCATTGAAGCAGAGAATGATTCCTCCTACCATTTGGACTGACCTCATCACCATCTCTACAGGGAATTCACCCTTTGTGAGGATTCTATCTTCACATCGGTCTCTTACCTGGATAGATACCAGAGGGAGCACCTGTGGAGGGAGTGACCTAGGTCTTACTACTCTTATTTTCTGTTGTACTATGACCATTACCATTGTGACATTTGATACTGGTCACCTCATCTGTCATTGTCACAATGTTGACCTCAGTCTTGATCTTGTTTGTGGTTTCAGTCTCCTTACCAATGTCAGCACGATCTTGTTCTCCTTGGCCTCAGTCCTGGATGCCTCAACAACTCTCACTGGCAGAGCTCTCCCAGTGACCTTTTTGAGGTCACATTTTTGAGCCATTGGCAATCACCAACGAGCATGTGATGACCTGGAAGACAGCCTTTCTCATGGTGATAACTTCTGCATGGTGCTCTAGCAAATTGGCGGCACTTCGATGTGATGTGTTTCTGTTTTTTCATTGGGACAAGGTGGTTCTGTGATCTGATGTTACCTTCCTACCTAAAGTTGTCTCCCAATTCCACTTGGCACAAGACGTTGTACTGCCTGTTTTTTATCCTGAGCTTTCTTCTGAGTTAGAACACTCCCTACACTCCCTTGATGTTCACCGGACACCCGCTTTTTACACCCAGCACACTATATCATTTCAGCAGTCTCCTCACCTTTACATCTGTTGCAGTGGCAAATGTAAGAAGAAGGCATCTGGACAGTGCCTTTTGAAAAGGATTGTTGAAGTAATCCAAATTGCCTATGAACTTTTTCACAGACTGGTGCTTCCCTCACTCCATCTGTACTCCACAAGGACCATCTCTTCCTGTGCAGCCCTACTCTGTCGCAAAATGCTTCCAGAATTCTGGAAGGTGGTGACATGGTCCTCCTAGCAGTCTTTTATTTTATTTGACACTACAGGCTGAACTGCAGATCCAGAAGAGATGCCTATTTTGGTCATGCTGTCCTGTCCTAGGACCTGACCCACCATCCATCAGGTAAACTCTTGGACTACCCATTGTGTGATGGCACACAGACCACAAAGAAGGAGGACAGATTCCTTACCTGTAATTGTAGTTCTTTGAGTGGTCATATGTGCCCTCACACAATCCTGCACGTTCGGTGCATTTCAAAACTGACAGGAAGGTATCTTGGCAGGCTTGAGCATGCTTAGTACACAGAAGGGGGAGGGGTTTCCACCAAGCTACTCAGCTCCAGAACTTTCTGACAGGTATTCTGTGCAGGCGCAGAGAACCCATTGTGTGAGAGCACAGATGACCACTCGAAGAACTAAGGTTACACGTAAATAACCTGTCCTTTCACCATTTTTCTAAGTCTCTTTTAATTTCTTTCCAGACTTTTTCATAGTTGTTTAGAAATAATAAACTATTGTTCGTCACAACTGTTACTACCAAATGTTTAATTCTTTTTTTCCATTTTAAAATTTGAAAGAGCAGTTAGTTCATTGTCTTCATAGAATCATAAAATCATAGAGCTGGAAGAGACTATAAAGGTATTCTTTATATATATATATATATATATATATATATATATATATATATATATATATATAATTTTATTACAGTTCCAACATATAAAACAAACAATTATCATTGTATTCTTAAATGTCGTATTACAACTGTCTTCCTTCCTCTCTGGATTACAATTTCGGTCATTTCATTGAACTATTTACCAACGTTTCACATTAAATTGTTAGTATATCTACTTAATTCGTATTCTTGACAGATGGGCATCCAGTTTCTATTTAAAATGTCCAAAGAAGGAGATTCCAGCACACTCTGAGGCAACATATTCCACTGTTGAACTGCTTTTACTGTCAGTTCTTTGTAATGTTTAGATGGAATCTCTTTTCCTGAAGTTTGAAGCCATTGCTCTGTGCCCTAGTCTTTGGAGTAGCATAAAATAGGCTTACTCCATCTTCCATATTACGTCCCTTCAAACACTTAAACAAAAGTATAATGTCACCTCTTACCCTTCTCTTCTCCAGACAAAATATACCCAGCTCCCTACATCACTCCTCATAGGGCATGGTTTCCAGACCTTTTATCATTTTGGCTGCCCTGCTCTGTATATGTTGCAGCTTGTCAGTTTCCTTCCTGAACTATGTTGCCTAACACTGGACATAATATTCCAAAGCACAATAGAATAGTAATATCACTTCTTTTGACCTAAGGAGAATAGAGTGGTATTATTACTTCTGTTGACCAAAGCAGAATTGAGTGATGCTATTTTGACTTCTTCTGAAGTCATATTTTTAGTCAGCAGTTTTGTCACAATTTACTTTTAACCTGGAACATGTCCCAAATACCTTAATTTTTCCTTGAGGCACCTTCACTGAGTCCAGTGGGGTTTCTTGTCATTATCACAAGACCATATGCATAAGCATTCAACTTATACTATTTTGTTTTGTTTTACTTTTTAAAACTATTTTTATTGTAGACTTTTCAATGCAGACAAATAGAAACACAGAGGAAAGAAAACCAGAAAAGAATAAAAGGAAGAAACAAAAACCACAGAGAGGGAAAAAAAGAACAATTGATGCTGACTTTCGGCTTTCCTAATGATGGTTATACATTTTACTGTATAAAATAACTTCTCCAGTTATAAATTATTCAAATACTTCTTCAAGTTAACTGATCCTAATAATTTTCAAAATCCACAGGTTCCCAGTCTTTCAAAAATGACGCCAGTGATTTTTCTCCAATCAATGTTGGAGAATGTAGTTCATCCATCTTACCTAGATCAGTGAATTTCAGCAACCTATCTTCCTTTATAACAATTCAGGTACTTTTCCATTTCTGTGTGTATGTTAATTTTGCTGCCACGGTCATATATTATAGCAGTCTTCAGTATCTCTTTTCCATTTGGTCATCCAACAGTCCCAATAAATAGAGTTCAGGTTTCAATTGCATATTCCAAATCTTCTGTATCAGGCTATGTATTTGTTTCCAAAATTCTTTAGCCTTCTCACAAGTCCATTACATATGTTAAAATGTCCCAACTTGTTGCTCACATTTTCGACATGCATTAGAAACCTTTTTATGTATTTTGGCCAATTTTTCTGGAATCAAATACCAACATTATTATATAAAAAAAATCATTATATAAAAAATCTCATTGCGATCATAACATAATGTAAATTTTGTTCTCTCTGACCATAGTTTCCCTCATTGTTCTGTCTGTATATTATAACCCAAGTTCTTAGCCCGCTTTATCATACAATCTTTAACTTGTTCCCCTTCTAAATCAATTTTTAACTGAAGTTTATACATCTTACCAATCAAATGTCATCATACATAACTGCACCTCAAATTCAGTTTTATTCTTTTTGAAACCATACATTTTCTTATATGTTTTAAATGTTTCAGGTATTTTTTCTACTATTAAAAACTGTAACCCTCTGTCAGTAATTTTTCATTTAACTTAATTTCATGTTGGTCTTGATCAGATCCCTAGAGTTCCTGGTAAGGTATCCATTTTTCCTTTGCTCTTATTTCCTTCCTATTGAAACCCACCCGAAGCATCTTGGGGCATAACCTTGGTTTGCATGTATTAATATTCTTAACAAGGTGTAATGTCCTTTCTCTGCAATATCTAAAAGTTTCAAAACGCAATCCTCTTGGGATAGTATCATATTATTCTTCCAGTATTTCATAGAATCATAGAGTTGGAAGAGACCACAGGGATCATCCAGTCAAACCCCCTGCCATTCAGGAACCCACATCAAAGCATGATATGCTTTGACATGACATCCCTCCAAATATTTAAACATGGCTACCTGTCCCCTCTTAACCTTCTCTTCTGCAGACTAAACATCCTCAGCTCCTTAAGGAACCAAGAATCACATTGGCTTTCTTTAATGTATAAAATTCTTGCTGCTGCTATTGTATATTGAATAACTTTCACACAGTCTTTAGTAACTTTTATCATCAGTCATTCCTAACAGGAACAGTTCTGGAATCAAATGAATCTTGATTTTCAAAATCTTTTCCATCATCTGATGGAGGATGGGAAATATTTTCTGCTAATATTTCTTAGCTGTGTCACAAGTCCACCACATATTGCAAAAAATCCCCTGTAGTTTGATTTCATTTCCAACATCTATTTGAGAAACCCTTATACATCCTTGAGATTTTTTCTGGAGGTAGATACTATCTATAAATCATTTTATAAAGATTTTCTTTTAAATCATAACTTAAAATAAATTTCAAATCTTTTTTCCAAAGTTTCTCCCATTGATCCATCAGGATTGTATGATCTATACTTTGTGCCCATTTAATCATACAATCTTTTTCTTGTTCTTTTTCTAATTCAGATTTCAACAATATTTTATAATTTTAGCAATTAACTATTTATTGTTAATACATAGATGATTTTGAAAGTCTCTTTTTTCTGTGTCAATGCTATATAACTTATTGTCCATTTTAAATCTCTCAGATGGCTGTCTATAGGCAAACCAACTCATATTTCCCCTTTCATGATGCCTTCAGTTCATCATGAGACTTCACATGAACTTGAGTCCCAGTAACTTTAATTAAATCAGCATAATCTATCCAGTTGTCAATAGAACTTACTTCTCCTGTAAAAAGAGCTTCATATGGCAAAATCCATAAAGGAAATTTGAGGCATATTCTATTTTTATTTTTCAATCATATTCTCAGTATTCCACATCTTATAAAGTGGTTATTAAAGTTTACATTTACTCTAGTTTTGTCATACCATAAGAAGTGTGTCAACCAAATCTTAAATCAAATCTGTCCAAACTTAACCATCTCTGTCTTTATAATGTCATTCAGTTTTTCAGCCAGAGCATCGCCCCTGCATAGAAATATGCTTTTTAGTCCGGAAGGACCAAATCTCCTCTTTCTTTTGCATCTTACAAAATCTTCATCTTCACTCTTGTTTTTTTCTCTTGTCCTATAAATTTTGAAATATCTGCTTGCCATTGTTTAAAGGGCAAATCATTTACTAGTATTGGGATAGTCTGAAAGAGGGACAACATTTAGGTAAAACATTCATTTTCAATTGCCGATATTCTTCCCAACAACAAATTTTTTTAGCTTAGACTGTCATTCAAAGCCTTGCTTAATTTGTCTTCAAACTTCATCATAATTATTTTGAAATAGTTTTGTGTTATAGAATTCAAAAATAACTCCTAAATATTTCATTTTCTTGACTATCTTGAAGTCAGTTAAAGTAAATTAATGTTCTTTTGTCATATTTTTAGTGATCATTACTGTTTTATCTTGATTTAACTTAAATCTAGCAATTTCTCCAAAATTTTGTAATGATATCCAAAAGATCATCTGATCCTTCTATTAGGTCTTGTAAAAAAAACAATACTAAATCAGCAAAAGCTCTCAGCCTAAATACTTACTTCCTAATTGTTATGCCTTTGGTGTTTTCTTCTTGTCTTATACCTTTAATCAAGACTTCCAGACTTAAACAAAAGTGGAGATAAAGGACAGCTTTGTCTTGTACCCTTATTTGTGTGATCATGGCATAACCACTCACAAGAAGATAATGAATACAGGGTTGGAAGGGAAAGGCCACAATTTTTTATTGGTTACAGCTGCACATAGAGTTGGCGTACACGTGGGTATGGATCCAGACATCTATCAACTTGCTTGTTGACAGATGAACTCAAACAAAGAATGGCAGGAGGGAATTGCCCAAGCTTATCTCGCCTGCCACTAGGAGGTGCAAGCTGTGTGCTCTCTCAAGCTGGGCATGATTGGCATTCCACTGCATCGGAACTGAGTGGGACCCCCATCGTCCCATGTCATGTGGCATTTGGTAGCTATTATCTCAGATTCAGTATCCATGGAACCGCCAAAAAAGTGAGCTGGAAGATTACCCTGCCTGCCTACCGCCAATCCATCACATTTTTAGCCAATTAGTACCCAAACTCCCAACCCAAAGTTCAAAATATGTCTACAGTCCATGCTCCTTTGGACCGTATATGAACCCCACAGTCCTTCAGGCTCTGACTCTTATCCATCATTGTGAAGTCCATCCTTCCTTGCTCACAGTCCATCTGTGAAGCTTGCCTTCTTTGCTTTACCAGGCCAGGAGCAGACACTAATGGTCCACTGCCTGGGTGTCACTTCCATTGTCCCAGTGCCAGCTGCCCTGCCACCTCCGACACGCCTATTTTTGAAAAAGGTGAAGTAATTACTACCCTTTAAGCCGCATACCAGACCTAACATAATATGAATATGCCCTAGACCTCCACCTCCCAATCCTTTTGATGTCCCCAGCCAAGAGACCACAAACTGCTGCTTCAATAGCTGCCCCAATATGAAAAGAGTGCTCCCATACTCTGACGCAGGAAGCCCCAGGCAACTCAGTGCTGCCCTAAATATGGCTACCAACTGAAACCTGGAAAGTGTGCAGTGATCATTGTGGATGAGCAAGGGGTCAGGCCCACGTGGCTACTTATTCAAAAATGTCTGCAGGACCCTTACCGGGCACAGGCAGTTCCCAGGTAGGGGATAGAAGTGGATAGTTGCCCCCTTCTTGAGTTGATCACATTTTGAGTATCTGACGTGAATGGCCACTGACTCTTCACTGAAGGAGATGTCCAGTCAGAGAAGTCTCGCCTAGACCCAGCCACCAACTCCCTGACTCTGAATGCCCTGAAGAATGCAAAAACAAAAGCTGTTTTGAAAAGCCTGACCTCAAAACTGGAGTTGTAGATGTCAGGGAGCTGGCAAACTGGACTCTTGAGCAGTTGAAATGTGATGGGCCTCCCGCTATCCCTAACATGAGGCCACAATTGCCTCCATTCCTCTATGCCTTCCTGATAAGGAAAGTAACATATAGATCTGAGAAAATTACTAAAAAATGAGATGCCCACCAGGTGCACAGTCATGGAGTGTGGAGACAAACCAAGCTCTCTCAAATGTGCCAGAAAATTGCGAATGTGAGCCTCTGAAGCTGGCCATCCACCCCTGTAGCCCTCCCATGAGCAGAAGTCTTAAACCTGCCCACAGCCCTCATGTACACACAGAAGGTTGCAGGAGCAGCCGAGTGAAGTACTCCTTGCATTATACTGTGTTCTCAAGTAGCCACAGTTCTTCTGGAAATGGTATTGGCAGGGGGTCTGCTTGCGTTGCCAAGGATTGAAATATGTCCTCTTGGAAGTGAGATAAAGAGTCTACAATTTCATTTTCCAGACCTGCAACATAATGTGCTGAAAAGTTGTTAGCAAACAAACATTCTAACACTAGCTTCTTGATGAATCCCATAACACGGCTAGGTTAGGAAGACTGCCTGTTAATCACCACCACCACTGCCTGGTTGTCATACCAGAAACACACTTTCTTATTCTGAAACAAGTCCAACCAAATGGTAACTGCCACCAGAATAGGACAAAACTTCAAAAAGATTAAGTCCAGGACCAACTCAGTCTGCCTCCAGTGTTCTGGCCATCTAGCAGCATGCCAATGCCCTAGATAATATACTCCAAATCCCATGCTCCCTTGTATAAAGAACAGAGCAGCCAAAAACAATATGGGATACATCCCTTTCCTTTCTCTCTTGTCATATGACAATATCTCTGAGTCCAACTCAACAATCCCAGGCTTTTGTCTCCACTGCTAAAATTGGCCTGGAGATAGGAGGATGTCTGTCTCTCTCTCCATGGATTCTGTCTGAGGGGACCAGGGAAAAGGAGAAGGAAGGAGAGGAACCATTACCATTTCACTTGCTATCATGACACCATCTGTTGCTGGCTGCAGTAGGCACTGCCAAACACAAACTACACTGCCGTCCTACTTCCTCTCCCAGGCAAAGTGGCCACCACCATTCTTGCTGCTTTTGTCACATCTGCTGCCACCACCACCAGCTCTTTGTCCTTCAATCCCTGGCCAAGCACCAGCTGTTGCTGCTAATTATCACACTACCCAGCTGCCTGGCTGGGGCAGAGCTAGAGCTAGAGCTATATTTGTCTGGGCTGCCACTGTTGCTGCTGGAGCAGTGTGGATTTTTTTGTGGCTTGTGGTGTCTCTCTCACCTACTCTTATGTGGCTGGTGAATCTGCTGGGTGTGGTACCTCTTCTCCCACATCTGACAGTATGACAACTAGGGATGTGCTATCAATGAAAAATAGCATCAAATAAAATTTGCTAATTTTTTTTTTGTATAATTGTTATTGAAAGTTTATCTCGAAAATACCCCCCCCCCATTTCCATGCTTAAATCTTCCAGTTGAAATTGTTTATTTCCATTCCATTGCAAACATAATTTCCATCTTACAGAAAGAAGAACAGTTACATTATTTCTTCTTTGATTTCTCATACATTTATATCCTTACCCAATCCAATACTCTTTTCCATTCTTTCTCAAAGTTCTGGATAGATTTATTCTTCAAAGAAAATGCTAACTTTTCCATCTCTATCATATCCAGAAGTTTTAACTTCCATTATTCTATACCAATATGTTTCTTTTCTTTCCAGTGTTGTGCATATATCAACCTTGTTGCAGTTATTAGATATAATAATATCTTCTGATGACTTCATATGACTTCTTTGTTGTGCTAACATATTTAACAAATAAAGCTCCAGTTTCATTTCAAAATTCAGCTTACAAATTCTTTGGATTTTGTCATGTACCCCCTTCCAAAATTTTTTTGCTATCTTACATGTCCACCATGTATGGAAAAAAGACCCCGTTTTTTCATCACACTTCCAACAATTTGAATTCCCATTTTTCATTATTTTGTGTAATCTTTCTGGGGTCATGTACCATCTGTAAAACATTTTATAAAAGTTTTCTCTTAAATTTAAGTTTGGTGTAAATTTTATATCTATTTTCCACACTCTTTCCCAAGTTTCTAATTCAATTGAATGTCCCAAATTCTGTGCCGATCTAACCGTTGTATCTTTAACTACTTCTGATTCCATTTCTCTTTTCAGCAATAATTTATAAAATTTGGAAATTCTTTTCTTTTGGTTATCTTTCATCAGTACATCTAATTCATTCTCTTTTCTCTCAAATCTGTATAGTTTTTGGTCTATTCTAAATCTTTCTCTGAGTTGTCTCCATGAAAACCAATTTAGTTCATGCCCTTCAGCTTTTAATTCTTCTTCTGTACACATTCTTGGTTTGTCGTCCTCCCATTTCAATAACTTGATATGTTAGTAAATTTCCTTGTTTTGTTGGGGCGATTTTATAAGCTTCTTGTGGTGAGGTCCATACTGGTAGTTTTGTATAAAATTTTTCCTTTATTTGTGACCAAACCTTCAAGAATGTTTTTCAAATGCAATGATTTTTAACCTTTTTATTCACTGTAGATCTATCATAACATAGATATCCATGCCATCCAAATCTATTGTTTATTTCTTCTAAGTCTTTAGTGGTTGTGTTTTCTAATTGAATCCAGTCTTTGATCCAATCTAAACAACATGCGTGTAATGGATTTTTAATGATGGTAAGTTAAGTCCTCCTCTCTCTTTTGCATCTTTAAGAATTTTAAATCTAATTCTTGGTTTTTTCCTTTGCCAAATAAATTTTTGTAGGGCTTTTTCCCATTCCTTAAATATCTTCTCTTTTCCTATTATTGGTAAATTTTGAAAGAGGAACATAAGCTTTGGTAGTAAAGACATTTTAAAAGCATTTATCCTACTCAAAAAGGATAAATTTAAAATTTTCCATTTCTCCATATCACATTTAATTTCTTTCCATGTTCTTGAGTAATTGTTTTCAAATAGTTCTTGATTCTTTTTCGTCATAGTTATCCCCAGATATTTTGTTTTCTTGGTCAGTTGAGATCCGGATCTTCTCTCCAATTCTGCTTGCTCTTTTTTTGTCATATTAAGAGTCATCATCATTGTTTTTTCTCTATTTATCTTATACCCTGCTTTTAGTCCATATCTTTGTAAAGTTTCCATCAGCACCTGAATTGATTCTTGTAGATCCTCCAAAATTATAATTACATCATCTGCAAATACTTTTAGTTTCAGTTCTTTTTTCCTTAATTTCAAACCTCTTATCTGTGGCTCTTCAATTATTGTTATCAGCAGAACCTCCAAAACAGCTATGAATAGTAATGGTGATAACAGGCACCCTTGTCGTACCCCTTTATTTATTGCAAAGCTTGCCGTAGTATCTCCATTTATAATTAACCTCACTGATTGGTCTTGGTAAATCATCTCCATCCATTTGCAAAAATCTTCTCCCAAATCATATTCTTTCAGAACCCTTAACATAAAGTCCCAAGAAACCTTATCAAAAGCTTTTTCAGCATCCAGAAAAATAAGTGCTGCTTTCTTCCCCTGGTTTTTGTCATAAAATTCAATCATGTTATCTCTCATGTGTCTACTCGGGAGAAAGCCTGTTTGACTCTCTTGAATCTTATCCTGCAGTGCATGCCTCAAGCATTTTGCCAACACTGACGCAAATATTTTATAATCCATATTCAGCAAGGAGATTTGTCTGTAGTTATTAACTTCTCTTTTGTCTTTACCTTCTTTGAGTATCAATACAATATTAGAATCTCACCAGGTTTCCGGTTTACCTTATTTCTCTGTTTCCTTCAGTGTTGCTTGAAGTGGGTGGATCAATTCTTTTATAAACCTTTTATAATATAAAGCTGTAAATCCATCCGGTCTTGGTGCCTTATCTGCTTTCTGACCTTTTATGGCCTCTTGTATTTCAATAAGTCTTATTGTTCCTGTGTTTCCTGCGGTATTTTGGGAATCTTAACCTTTTGAAGAAATTCAGTTCATTTTTTTTCATTTTGATGGTGAGATTTATTTCATAAAATAGTTTTCCAAAATATTCTTCAAATTTCTGCTTTAAAAATTAAAATTAAAAAATTAAAAAATTACAAATTTGCTAATTTTTAAGCTACCAGAACTCTTTGGTCATTTTTTTTCCTGCAAAAGACTAACATTACTAATTCCCTGAAAAGTCTGTAAGGCGTTCCTTTATGTAACAATACATTCATGTTCAAAACAAGTAACAATCTGTTGTGCCAGAGCTGTTTCCCTATTAACACCACCATCCCATAATTTATATCCCTACTATATATAGTAAAAGTCTTCATTGTAAAGTATTGAGCATCACTTAAGAAGAAGAATGAACTGAAATGTTCATGTCCAGAGCTGCCTCTGGCTTGACATATTGTTTGAAATGTAGTTTAAGAAGTTGTTAAAGGAGAACTGTAGTAAATAGCAGCAGTCCCACCCTTTGTTTCAAAGGGACTTAAAATGAAAAAAGTAGAATTTCACTCATTTTTTTTCTCTCTCTTAGTAGTTATAAGAGTCACTTCCTTTAAGATATGGTTCTGCCTCTGTCATATTTAAGGTCAAAATTCCCTTCCTATACAGAGTAGTCTTTCTGTTAAGAAGCTTCTGCACTTCAAGGTCTGGAGATAATTTTGGGCATTGTGCCACTGATCTGCTTCCCCACAATGGGGCACAAAAGTTGAAGTCTAATTTCAATAGCCATGCAGGGCACCTACCATATTTTTTCACCCAAGTTGCAGGTTTTATGGCAGAATGGGACCACACATTCCCAATGGAGGAGACCAAAGTTCAGTGTGTGGTGGCACAGGTAGAGAAATGGGCCTGTGAGTGGCTCGTGGGCCTCTATAATGCTGGGGCCCCAGAGCTTCCTAACTTCCAAGTATTTATGCACCATTTGACAGGATGGTTTGAAGTTCCTTTCAGTCAAGCCAAAGCTTGCTCATGTCTAATGTCTTTGAAGCATGGAAACCAGTTGGTGGCAGACTACTCAGAAGAGTTCCAGAGATGGGTGCCCCAGGTAGCAGACTGGTCAGAGGCTACCAAGAAACAGTATTTCCAAAAGGGTCTGAAGCCAGAGATCCTGGAATGGGCTCTTGTGAGACAATCCTGATAATCTTGATGGGTTGGATGCTGCTGGCAGCTGAAGTTGATACCTGAAGCAACATGAAAAGTTTGCCAGGCAAAAGTAGGCACAGCCAAAAGGTGTGAAGTTTCCAGCTTTTTTGGAGGATTGGAGGGGAGCAGAGGAAGTTATTGTGCTGCATCATGGTCCCAGTGATGCTTCCAACTTTCTTAAACTTCAAGCATACTGATACACCACTCAAGGAAGCCCCCTCCCCCTCTGATGGTATCTCAACTTTGCAAGTAATTCTTCTGTTTATTTTTAAGGGCAGTAAACAGAAGCCTTTTCAAGTGAAAAAAACCTAAAAATTTTAATGATGATACACTAGTGAGTGATTTAAGACTGAACACAGTAGTACTAAATTGGCACAGTTGGGGAGAATTCTATTGAATATCATAATTCAGTCAGACTGAGAAGACTGGGAATTGTGTATGTCGGGATGCCCTCCATATATGTTAATGGGATATTTAGTTAGGCAGATATTTAGTATGTAGCATGTAGTTGAAGTAGCTGAGAACCGTTAGGTAAATAGTGCCTGACACGGGAAAGGAATGCACTGATAGTCTCCAGATTCCCAGGGACTCCTGATGAGGGAGGGGCCTTGGGGGATCATAAGCTTTTTGCTTTCCTTCAGTCTTCGCACTAAAGTCATTACATGTATTTCACTCCAAATAAACAATACTTTTATGTATTGTAATGTTTGTGCATGGATTCTGTTCCCAACAGTGGATATATTACTCGATGGAACTTTGGGGCTTAGTGGTGGTGAAAACATAGTGGGATGAGAACAGGTTTTCCTTAATATGTCAATAAAACTCAAGAACATTTTCACCACTTGAGGAACAACAGGAAATGAACCTAAATTGAACTCTGACTATAAGAATATCCTTTCCAGGAGACAAGACTCAAAATATATGCCTAGATTGTAGTACAGGGCCATACTGATCTCTACTAGTGGAGAGGAGTTATAGCAAGAAATTTTTTTAGAAAAAGTCTCTTTCCATTTGGCACCTGTCAAAGATGACTTCACAAAGAGTAACAAGGTACTCAAGCTTTGAATACAGCAAAAAGAGCATTGGTAGATCAGACTAAGGAGGGAGATATGACTCAGATGATTTTGAATGAAAATGAAAGTATGTGAGAAGATACCGAAGAAGTGAAGGAATTAAAGAATGAGGTGGGCAAATTACAGGAAGATATTAAACAAGATACTAAGACTCAGGGCCTTTCTACACTACAGTTTTGTCGTGTTATTATTCCACTTTTACAATCTTGTGGAATTCTGGGGATTGTAGTTTACTGAATCCAAGGAGTCTCTGTCTGAGAATTCTAAATGACCCTCCCTAAACTGCAAACCCCAGGATTCCATAGGATGTTGAAAGTGGAATAAGAGTGCTATAACAATGTAGTGCAGAAAGACTCTCAAATTCATTTAAAGATGTTCATTCGAGGTTCATTTAAAGAGGAATACCTTCAGATATTTAAAGATGGATGTAACGTCAGATCTCAGTCTCCAAGCTAAACATATCCAGCTTCCTAAATCATTCCTCACATGACCTAGTTTCCACACCTTTCATTGGCTTGATTGCCTGCCTCTGGACATGTTCCAGCTTGTCATCTTGAGTTATGGTGCTCAGAACTGGACACAGTATTGCAGTTGTTGGAGACTCAAGGAGCAAGCAGGACCACTGACAAACCAAGAACAAGAATTTGCCTGCTGAGATCCAAAGAGTGCCTCCTTTCAACTCCCCCAGTAAACTCCTTACCTCCCCAGTCAGGCAGCCAGGAAAGGCTTGAGTCCAGCTCTCATCAAATCCCAAAGCAAGATATCAGCATAAATCCAGTAACTTTGGCAGGTCAGTGATAGAGGACTGCAAATAATAGGAATGATATATTCTTGAGCAGCAAATGTTTGTCCTTGAGTCTGGTGGAGCTGTTGTGGAATACTGATGCTGTTGTTGTTTAACAAGAGGACCAAACCAAGTCCTGTATGTAAGCTTCCAGAGTTATCTGGGCTTCCTGACCTTTCACAAAAGCTGTTTCAGCTTCTTTCTTCAGACTCAGGTGTTGACTTTAGAAGGTGGAACCTTCCTCCATTATTAAAGGTGAGGTTGACCAGAGCAGAATAGAATAGCACTATTACCTTCCTTGATCTGGATGCTGTGCTCCTGCAGCCTAGAATCACATTGGCTTTTTTAGCTGCCATGTCGCAGTGTTGACCAAAGTTTACCTGTGGTATACTAAGACCTCTAGATCCTTTTCAGATATTCTCCCATTCTATATTTTTACATTGCTTTTTTTTCCTGCCTAGATGGAGCTGTTGTTGTTGTGTGCCTTCAAATTGTTTTTGACTTACGGCAACTCTAAGGCAAATCTGTCATGGGGTTTTCTGGGGCTGAGAGTGTGTGACTCACCTAGATGGAGTACCTTACATTTGTCCCTATTGAAATTCATTTTGATATTTCTGGAGATATTTCTGTCGAGGTCAATTTGAATTCTGATCCTGTCCTTTGGAGTGTCAGCTATCCCACCCCCCTACTTAGTATCAGCTGAAAATTTGATAATCGTACCTTCTATTTCATTGTCTATGTCATTTATAAAGATATGGAATAATGGTAGGCACAGAACAGACACATGGGGCTAGTCAGCAGTCATTTCAATCCAGGATGAAAAGTAACAATTGGTGAGCACTCTCTGAGTTTGGTCAGTCAAACAATTACATGTCTGCTTCACAGTATCACTGTGTAGTCACCAATTCTCCAGTCTATCTACAAGAATATCATGAGGGAATTGTCAAAGGTCTTACTGAAATGAAGATATACTACATCCACAGCACTCCTCTGATCTACCAAACTTGCAACTCTGTCAAAGAAAGAGATAAGATTAATTTGTCATGACTTGTTTTTGAGAAACCCATGTTGGCTGTTAGTACTCAAAGCATTTTTTAAGCTTGGGTCCTTGACTTTGTCATATTATCACTATGAGCACACATTTCCCTCCTCAGATTTTAATCATTATCACCACTGTAAGCAGCAATCTTTTATTAGATGTCAAAGAAAAATATATGTACACAATTTTGCCAGATTGCTAGACATTGCAAGCAAGTGTAGATTGTAACATAGGGAACAGATTCTCTGGGATTCCATTTAGTTATGATAAATTGTGAAAAAAAGTCTTAAGTGCTATGATGTGTTCAGAACACCAAATTAAAGAAATTATACTAACTGTACATCTTAAATCATCCCTACCTTTCTAGATTTCTGTTATCCATCCCTTTTTAGGCTTGGATGGCACAGAAATATGAATCCTAAGGCTGCTTGATAGTTTCAGCAAGCCACATCCAGGCCAAGTCATCAATGGCCCAGTTGATGCCAGTGATCCAGGCCTAAATGTTTTGCAGAACATTTGAATGTCCAAACCAATAAAGTGGTGCTTGCCAGCCAAGGAGCAGCTAGAGTTGTGGCTTTGCTTCCTTTTGAGTTCTTATTCTCTCCCCCTGCTCACTCTCTGCTCAGTTAAGCAACCTGGATACAGCAACCAAATAGCAAGTGAGGACAGATCCTTCCAGATGTAATGTATGAGCAAGAAGGATGGTGAAATCTATATACTTCTTGGAACTGCTTGTCCCAATCATGGTCCCTGCCCCACTTTTTTACCCAATAGTGTGAGTATGTGTTTGTGTGCATGCACATGCACACTCAGGACAGAGAGCGGCAACCCCATTGCCATTTCTCATACACTTGCTGTACTCCATCTCTTCCTGGGCTCTGGGATAAACCTCTGAACAATAAGCTGAGCTGTTACGGCCCTGCGCAGACCCCAAGATTGATATGTTTTAATTGGCACTATTATTTGATTGGCACTACATTAATTGACATTGGTATAAAATGGAATATGAGGTGACTAGAAGGTCAAGCTGGAAAGAGGAAAATTACTGACTGAAAATGCGAGATTGCAAGGCAGGTCAGCCACACGTACCCTAGGCCAAACCAAAGTCATTGTCAGGGAGATTGCAAGGCAACTCTAGAGACAGTAGGCTTATGCTAAAATCTGGACATCTCAGGGCAGAAAAGGGAAGTTCCCATCAAACTGTGATTATTCTAACCCTGATGCCTCACACTTGGATATTTCCCTGCTTTATCTTCCACAATACAGAGCTATTGGCTGTTGAGCCATTACCTCTTTGTCACCTAAACACTAAGACCATTAACTCTGTCCAGACCTTATTGTTTGTGTTGCAAATCCCATTATCCACTCTGCTAGAAGAGCAATTCACATCCATACCCACAGAGCAGATTTTGGGCATAAAAACCCTCAATTTTGAGCAGTCTCTCACAGTTTCTTGACTTCCTGAATGCTATGCTGTCTGTTTGATTCCCAAATGAGAACTATGCTTAGGTACTTAGCTAAGGTACATTGTCATTTTTCTTCACTTCTCTCCAGACCAGTAATTATCATCCAAACCCTAAAAATCCTCTATCCACAACTTTCCTTCCTTTTACCTTGTGTTAGTTCCTGTGTGTGAGTGTTTAGATCTTTATGATTGTGTGTGAAAACACATTTTTAATTTACATTTTGAATCTCTGGCTGGTTCTTTCCTGTGTGACCCTGTCAACATTGGTGGAAGGATCTTGTTAAGTTACTCTCCTCCTAATTTTGAGCTATTTAATTCCCTATTGTCTCTTGCAGGTACTGGGATCATGGGTGGACCTCTGAGTCGCCCACATTTTGGCTAACAGAGCAACCTTGAGATTGGGAGAGAGAAGGAAAAAGAAAAAAATCATACTAGCTGAGGTGAATGAGAAGAAGGCAGTCACAACCAAAAAGGAAGGGAAGAAGGGAGATGTGGGCAGCAGATCTTGTTCAATGGAGAGGGGATATGAAAAGTGGAGAAAATGAGAAAAACATGTGTTAGGCTAGATATTAGCAGCTGAGGGGATGATTCCTTAAACAGAATCCTACTATTTGCCAATGAATGCTCCCCTTGTATCTGCAGTGCTTTCCCACATCATCTGCTTGACAGACAGAGCCAGCATGCTCAGCACAAAAGTGCTGCTGCCACCATTACCACTTCCCTCACTTCCACCTTCCACTTGTGCTCTGTGCAGCAGCAGCAACACCTGCCAAAAGAGAGATGTAGGCGAGAAAAAAAGCAGATCTTGAGGTGACAGGAAAAAATGGAAGGGAAGTAAACATAGAGAAGGGGAGAGATATCTTCTGGTTCTGAGCAGAGTGGAGCCATCTGCTTGTAAAAGGGAGAACACATTGATGCCTAAGACAGAGAATTGGAGCAGGGAAAAAAAGAGAAAAGAAGAGAGCTTTCTTGCTTGATTGTTGTTGTGTGCCTTCAAGTCATTTCTGATTCATGGTGACTCTAAGGCAAACCTATCACAGTGTTTTCTGTCTCCATGCTATGTGAAATAAGCGTTATCCTGTTTTATTCTGCTTTGTAAAGAAAGACAGGCGATTTCCACCCTATACCATTATAATGCTATTATTCCACTTTCAACATCCTCTGGAATTCTGGGATTTGTAGTTTACTGAGGTGAAAGAGCTCTCTGGCTGAGAATTCTAAATGCCCTCCCCCCCAAACTGCATATCCTAGGATTCCACAGGATGTTGAAATTGGAATAATAGCACTATAACAGTGTAGTTTGGAAATGGCCACAGATTGCTGCTGAAATCTTACAGTCTCTGGTGGTATGGCTTAGTTCTCACTCCTGCATCCAATTGAGCCCTTTCATAATTAAATCTTACTAAATGTACAATTTTACAATCCTTTCAAGAAAATAAACTGTAATAGTCACTAAATTAGAATTTTAGTATACACACATCCGCACACACACACACCTGGGAAAATAGCAGTGGAGAATTGGTGTCTGTATTTATCAAACCTTGTTTTCTACAAAAACAGAGCAAGCTTTGCATATTTGGAAGAATAAGGATTGGACAGGAAGAAATGGATTGTCTGTCTAGACTAAATAAGTTTCAAACATAGTGGTTCCTGAACATATTTGCAGTTAACCATGTATACTGCTGGTTTAATAGCAAATGTTAAATTTTGCAAATTTGTAAAGAAGCTTAGGCCATAGAATTGGCAAAGCTTGAGCTTCTGCACAATGGAAATGTTTTGCCATGTTATGAAATGATTGGTTTTACTATAATTTTTTTCCAGGTTTCAGTTAAAAAACTGTTTCATGCAGTTTACATTCAAGTATGTGCAATAAGAATATCTAATTAGACAAGGTCTAACTGACTAACTAGAGGGAGGAGCCAGCAGCCGTTAGCTCTTTATATCTGCTCCCAGCAGCCTTCATGCTCATTTCCAGAGAAGAGAGCAGAGTTTTTTACAGGCTTGTGGGGCTGTGTGTGTTTGTCTGTCTGTTTGCTCTGGCCTTGTGCTCTCCCTGAACAGTGTAACTGACTAGCTAGAGGGAGGAGCAAGCAGCCATTAGCTCTTTATATCTGCTCCCAACTGTGACTCCTTCGGCATGTGCAGTTTGTTGTACAAGTTTATTATGAGTTCATTGCTTCTTGGGTTGAAGCCCTCCTGAGGCAATCTGCCTGACCACAACATCCAGGTGGATTGGGCAGCTCGAGGGAGTAACTAGAACCACTATAGAATTGCACCCTCAATCCTGATAGTTTGACAAAGAGCTTGGCAAACAGAGGTGTTGATGTAGGTTTTACCAGGGGAGATTGAAGATGAAGCCCAGCTTTACTTTTTCTAATTTGACTGTTTAGATTATCAAATATGGAGCATGAGAGAGCTGCTACAGTCACCTGCAACAGCCATGGCATGTTTCTTTTCTTGCCACAAGATGTCGTTGGGTATACCTGCAGTAAATGCAAGCTGGTGGCCCTCTTGGTGGAGAAGGTTTGCCAGCTGGAGGCCCAAGTTTCTATTCTTCGGATTATTAGGGAGGGTGAGAAGTTCTTGGATAGGGCAGAAAGGACCTTCTTGAAGATGGAATACACAGAGGAGCTAGCGGATGAGTAAGTCAGTTTAAAAAATCAAGAGACAGACGCTTGGAGGAATGTGACACGGAGGAGTAGAAGGGCAAGAAACCAAACAGAGACTCTCAAGCTACAGAATTGCTTCCAGGTTTTCAACCTTATTAATGACAAAGTGGAACAGTGGGAAGAGGTAATGGAAGAGCAGGAAGAGGTAATGGAATGTCACCAAGAGGAAATTGAACATCAGCAACAGGAACTCGAACATCAGCAGGACAAAATCCAACAGCAGCAGGACCAAGTTTCAGCCTCAGCAGAATGTGGCTGTGGAAGAATCTGCTCATCGAATAACCTTGGACAAGTCTCAGAGGAGATGAGTTCTGGTGGTTGGGGATTCCTTGCTGAGAGGAACAGAACCAACAATTTGCAATCCGGACAGGATGAATTGCGAGGTGTGCTGTCTCCTTGGGGCCAAAATCAACAACGTAATGGAGAGGCTTATGAGACTGGTCAAGCCCACTGACCGTAACCCCCTCCTTTTGGGAACCGATGACACTGTGAGGTGCAGCTTTCAGCACATCACAAAGGATTACAAGATTATGGGTTGGAAACTGAAGGACCTTGGTTTGCAGGTTGTCGTTTCATCTCTACTCCCTGTAGAAGGACATGGCCCACGAAGGGAGAGAAGAATAGTGGAGGTCAACAACTGGCTCTGAAGATGGTGCTGCTGGGGGCAATTTGGGTTTTTGGATCACGGTCTCCATTTCCAAGAAGTTGGTCTTCTGGCAAGGGATGGGCTGCACCTCACAACCGTCAGCCAGAACATTTTTGCTAACAGTCTTGCAAAAGGTATCAGGAGGTCTTTAAACTGAGTTCGACTGGGGAGAGAGACAGTATTATTCAGGACAAGAATTCAGCGAGTGCTGGGATAAATAGCTCAAATGATATAGATAGAGCAGGCCAAATAGTACTGGACATCAACAGGGGGAGGAAAAGTAACTTTAGAACAGGACTTCCAGGAAGGGCACATGGTCTTAAGTGTCTCTACACTAATGCACAAAGCATGGGAAATAAAAAAGATGAACTCGAACTCTTAATACCACAAAATAAATATGATTTAATAGGCATCACTGAAACCTGGTGGGATGAGTCTCATGACTGGAATGTAGGAATAGGGGTTATAACTATTTCACAGAAATAGACCAAACAAGAAAGGAAGAGTAGTAGCCTTATACGTCAAGGATGTTTTCACCTGTGAAGAGATCCATGACTTAAATTTGGGAAGCCAACTCAAAAGTGTCTGGGTAAGAATTAAAGGAGCAAGAAACAATGGGGATGTGATTGTGGGGGTTTGCTACAGGCCTCTGGGTCAGCCTGAGGACTTGAATGAGGCCTTCCTGGAGCAGATGACCACACATTCAAAAAGGAGTGATGCAATAGTAATGGGAGATTTCAACTATCCTGATATTTGTTGGCAGTCAAACTGCCAAGACCACAAGATCCAATAGGTTCCTCACTTGTCTTGCAGACAATTTCATGGTCCAGAATGTGGAAGAGGTGACAAGGGGATCGACTATTTTAGATCTAATCCTGACCAACAGAGATGACCTTGTTGATGAAGTGGAGGTGGTGGGATCCTTAGGGGGGAGTTACCATGCTCTTTTGGAATTTGTCATTCAGTGGGAAGGAAAAGTCAAGTGTAGCCAGACACACATTCTAGACTTTAAAAAAGCTGATTTCTGTAAACTTAGGGAGTTACTTGCTGAAATCCCATATTCAAGAATACTGAAAGAGAAAGGAGTTTATGACGGATGGGAATTCTTAAAAGTGAGATACAGAAGGCACAATTGAAAACTCTGCTAGTAAGGAGGAAAAATGGCATGTGTCTAAAGAAACCAGAATGGCTGACGAAAGAACTCTCATCTGAGCTAAGTGTTAAAAGAAACATGTACAGGAAATGGAAGAATGGTGAAACCACCAAAGAGGAATTCAAGCAAATAGCCAGGAGATGTAGGGAGAAGGTCAGAAAAGCTAAAGGGCAGAATGAACTCAGGTTTGCCAGAGACATTAAAAACAATAAAAAGGGTTTTTTAAGATATGTCTGCAGCAAAAGGAAAAACAAGGAAATGATAGCGTTGCTGTGTGGAGAAGATGGCCAATTACTAACGGGGGAAGAGAGAAGGCAGAACTACTCAACATCTTCTTTGCCTGAGTTTTCTCCCAAAATGATAGAAGTACTCAACGTGGGGGGTGGGGAGCAGGTGAGGAAGGAGGGAAATGTAGCACAGAATAAGTAGATAAGTAGTACAGGAATATCTGGCTAAATTAGATGAATTCAAGTCTCCAGGGTCAGATGAATTACATCCAGGGATATTAAAAGAACTCACAGAAGTCATTTCTGAAACACAATAATCTTTGAGAACTCTTGGAGAACAGGAGAAGTCCCAGCAGCCTGGAAGATGGCAAATGTCGTCCCCATCTTCAAGAAGGGAAAAAAAGAGAACCCAAATAATTATCATCCGGTCAGCCTGACATCAATACCAGGAAAGATCCTAGAGCAGATCATTAAACAGTCAGACTGTAATTACTTAGAAAGCAGTGCTGTAATCACTAAAAGTCAACATGGATTTCTCAAAAATAAGTAATGCCAGACCAATCTTATCTCTTTTTACCATAGGGTTACAAGTTTGAAAGATAAAGGGAATGCTGTAGACGTAATGTATCTTGATTTCAGCAAGGCCTGTAACAAAGTTCCCCATGACTTTCTTGCAAAGAAGTTAGTAAAAAGCAGGCTGGACAGGGCTACTGTTAGGGTGATTTGTAATTGGTTGATGGACTGAACTCAAAGAATGCTCACCAATGGCTGCTTATCATCTTTGAGGGAAGTAACTAGTGAGATGCTGCAGGGTTCTGTCTTGGGCCCAGTGCTATTCAACATCTTCATCAATGACTTGGATGAAGGAGTAGAGGGCATGCTGTTCAAATTTGCATATGACACCAAATTGGGAGGGGTTGCTAATACCCCAGAGGACAGCATAAAGTTTCAGAATGATCTTAACAGATTGGAGAGCTGGGCCAAAGCTAACAAAATGAATTTCAACAGAGAGAAATGTAAGGTCCTACACTTAGGCAGAAAAAATGGAATGCACAAATATAGGATGGGGGACGCGTGACTGGATAACAGTACATTTGAAAGGTATCTAGGAGTCTTGGGGGATCACAAGCTGAACCTGAGTCAGCAGTGTGATGTGGCAGCCAAGAAAGCCAATGCGATTCTTGGTTGCATCAATAGGAATATGGTGTCTAGATCAAGGGAGGTAATAGTACCACTCTATTCTGCATTGGTTAGACCTCAGCTTGAATATTGTTTCCAGTTCTGGGCACCTAAATTCCAGAAGGATATCAATAAGCTGGAATGTGTCCAGAAGAGGGTGGCCCAAATGGTGAAGGTTCTTGAAGCCATACTCTATGAGGAGCAGCTTAAGGAGCTCGGTATGTTTAGTCTGCAGAAGAAAAGGTTAAGAGGAGACATGATAGCCATGTTTAAACATTTGAAGGGATGTCATGTCAAGGAGGGAGCGGGCTTGTTTTCTGCTACTCCAAAGACTAGAACAAGGAACAGTGGATTCAAGCTGCAGGAAAAGAGATTACACCTGAACCTCAGGAAGAACTTCCTGACGGTCAGAGCTGTCTGACAGTGGAATATGCTGCCTCAATGGAGTGTGGTGGAGTCTCCTTCTTTGGAGGTTTTAAGCAGAGGCTAGATGGTCATCTGTCAAGAATGCTTTGATGTGTGTTCCTGCACAGCAGGGGGTTGGATTGGATGTGGTCTCTTCCAACTCTATGATTCTATGATTCTGTGATTCTATAATAGCTGAATATATGTTTGACTTTTTAAAAATTAGAAGTTTTTGGATGGACATTGATTAAGGGCAAGTTAGAAGCTTGTGCTAGCCCAAGAATTAAAAAATTCTAACTCCTTTTGTATGCTATGCATGTTTATGCAGAATTAAGTTCCTAGGCTCTCAGACGCTAGATGTCATGCAACAGTTCCATTCCTGTATTGTGTGGATTTCTCCCACCCCTACCCCCATGAGGCTGTCCTACAAATGTTCCTTGGCTGAAAACATTAGCAACCAAAATTTCAAGCCTATCAGTATTTCTCACATGCAGTCACTCAGAATATCTGTGTATGTGTGGGGAGGAAGTAAGATATTTGTATTTAATCATACCATCTTGTCTGTCTGTCTGTCTGTCCATCCATCCATCCAATAGCTTAGTTGCGTACCCCAGTTTTGCAAACACCTTGTTTGCAAATGAGAAAGCAGTTTGAGCATGTGCATACACCTACCACTTTGTCCCTCAGCATCCATACCCCCCACTGCCACTTCTCTGATGAAAGGGACACAGTGGCAGGCATGTCTGCATGCCCAAGATGTTTCAGCATCTGTATGTGTGCACACACATAAATTGTTTTTGTATCCACACACCTCCCTCAGTGCCATGTCGTTGTTGTTGCCAGTGCTGTTGGTGTCCAGCAGCAGGGCTTTGCAGATCCCCTTTGAGGGCTCTGCAGACCCCCAAGGGCCCATGGACTCCAGGTTAAGAACCACCAATTTAAGTTATATTCTTTCCCCTGTTGCCCATTCCTTGCAATGTTCTGTCTCAATTTAGCCCAATAACGAGGCTTCATGGATTAATCCAGAAAGGTTTTATTAAAGATTATATGTAGCACAGAGACACTGCTTTTCCCAGAATTGAAGATGCAGCACAGGCTCTCCTCCTAGATGTTGCAATCTTTCTCACACAACACTGGGCTATACTGGTTGACTTTGCTTCCGTGGATCTGGCTGGCCTGCTCCTCCCAACACCCAAACAGCAAAGTAATTCATAACATGGCACCAGAGCAGCTTGCAGCTAAGCCATACAGTTAACATGGTAGAGGAGCTTAACTTGGTGGGCCCTCTGATACCCCCCAAGCGCTCTATGAGCTGTGTTTGACTGGTTCTACTCAGGCTTGCTCCACAATGGTCATTGTGCATGGTTCCTCCCACCAGAAAAAATAAAATAAAATAAACACTCTGCATGTATAGCACAACTTACACTTCTGTATGTTACTAGTAGGATGCTAGCCCCTGTGTGTAGTAATGCTGATGAAATAAGGCTCTGGTGGGAAAGGATCAGGATTAGGTAATCTGAGGGAAGAAGGATTCAGGCAACATGCTGCTAAACAAATTGAAGTAAATAGTCAGTGCTAGCAGCAAGGTTTACAAAAGCACCTTGCAAGGTCATCTATTACTCATTTAGGAATTTTAACTCTTGATGTTTCAGGAAAAATGGGTTCAAGTGATTTGTTTTGTAGATTGGACAGTCAGATTTTTTTTTTCTACTGAAGTGCTAAATTGTGATTTATACTGTCTCTAAAATTATTGTTAGTAAAATAGGCTGCTAAATGTTTATTTTGGTTTTTTTAAAACACATATTTTTCCATCTTCAAGCATAAGTAGTTCCTTTCTGTCTATTACTATTTTGTTTATTTATTGGTGAAAGCTGGATTATGATATGCAGATGCCTACCTAGATTTGGGGAGAAATATTAGAGTCTTAGAATGCTATGGATAGAATCCTACAAGCAAGGTACCAAAATTTAGGATTGTACATTGAGTGCAGAGAGTACTTGTTGTTCCCAGACTGTTTCCAATTCAACCTAGATAGCCTTGACAGCAGTCCTTCTGGGTTGAAAATGCTATTGAATGCCAGGTAAGTGAATGGTAAAACCACTGCCATCCATGATTTGATGCTGGATGAGCCGTGCTCCCCTGACATGTATCACAGAGATGTGACTGGATGAGGTGTGTGCGCGGGGGAGAGGGGTGTAAATCACTTTAAGCTTTGTCTACTGGGGTTCTCAGTACAGCAGCAGATGAGACCTAGGTGGCAGAAAGGTGAAGTTGCAGTGATCTATTGGGATTTCATCTCACTGACCAGGTGCAGTGTCCCACAGTATTCTGGTTTTGAGTGTGTGTGTACCTGAAGTTGGGTGGCTAGGACAGATGAGGGATTCTGGTCATGTGCCACTTTTCTGTGTTCAGCAGTCTCCTTTTTTGAGGTAGTTGGGGTATTCTCAGGATTGGTGTTAGAGCTTAGCTTGTTGTGCTGGGGGACTTCAGCAGCCGTGTTGAGACCACTCTTGTTGGAACTGACAAGACTTACAACTTTAGTCATTATGGGGTTAATTGGTCTATTGGTGTTATAGAGGACCTTCACCTGCTGCTGTTATTGGGAGCAGTTGTAAAGGCTCTGTAAGAGTAGCATTCTCTTAGGCCATTTCCACACCACACTGTTCTAGTGCTATGATTCCACATTCAACTTCCTGTGGAATTCTGGAGTTCGTAGTTTCCTGGGGCCAAATTGCTCTCCAGCTGAGAATTTTAATTGCCTTTCTCTAAACTGCACATCCCAGGATTCTACAGGATGTTGAAAGTGGAATAATAGCACTATAACAGTGTAGTGCAGAAATGGCCTTAGTGAACACTCACTTCCTGGTTTGCTCTGATCTGCTTTTGCTGCAGTTTGTATCATATCCTGCTTCATTGTGGTATTGTATTATATTTTGATGTATTTTGTATTTGTATTTTAACTTGCCAAACTTGCTCATGTTCTCTTTTAACCTTTTGTACATTAAGAACCCATATGCTATTTTTATCTTTTAACTAGAATATATAAAAGACTATTTCTCTTTCCCTATTTTTTCTTCTGAATTTCCTTTTTATTTACAACAACTCTATCAGGAGTCCCTCAGGATTTCATGTGTGGCATGACAACCATGGGGCTGTTCCAAGTAGTATCTGTCCCTACTTATGCTGCTGGGCACGCTATGGTCCTTGTTTTCTGTAGTGAGTGGAGTGAATGTGATCTGAGAGTGGAGGAAATGTCTATCCTTCTGGAGTAATGGACTAATCACTACCCGATGGAATTTATACTTGCTGGAACTCAAAATCTCTGCAGAGGTTGGGTATCCATTAACAGACCCTCTCCCCCTGGAGGCTTATGGATATAGATGAATTCCTGATGGCTATGGGGGAGTGATTCTGTTGAAGCCCTGGTCAATCTCTGAAATAGTGAAATTGACAGGATGGTAGACATGATTGCTCCTGTTCATGCCCTCTCATGAGGTAGAGCCAAACCAGTGCCTGGTTCTCCAGGAAACTGGTAGCAATGACACACTGAGACAGTGACTAGGCAGGATTGGCAGAAAACCCAAAGTAGATATGACCAAGTGCAAGCCACAACCTATTTAAGGGGCTATTCCAAGGCAATATAGGAAGCAAAGCCATTTTTTTTCTCTGCCTCCATCAAGTCTGCAAAGAGTTGGCCAACAGAGCTGTTTGATATGGTTGGGGTCAAGGTTAGGATCAGGGGCATTTTACACATAGGTCCACAAGAGGAGAATCCAGACTACTCAACAGTCTGCTATAAACAACTTGCACTGCACCTTGCAGATTAAATAGTTTAGATTAATTTCCTGGGTAGAGGGAGTGGTCAACTAAAACAAAGCAGAATTCTATCATGCCTTAAGGAGGCATTTGTAAAACCATGACTGAAAAAGCACTCTCTGGATCTCCCAGTATTGAACTACTATCAGCCAGCTTCCAACATTCCATTTTTGGGCCAGGTACTAGAGTGTGTGGTGGTCTTCCTGCCCCAGGAATTCCTGAATGAGACAGATTATCTAGAACAATAGAATCATAGAAGGACCACAAAGGCCATCTACTCTGAACCCCTGCCATACAGGAATACACAAATATAAGCATCCCTGAACAATAGCCATCCAACCTCTGTTTAAAGACTTCCAAATATGGAGAGTCCACTGACCTCTGAAGCAATCTATTCCACTGCTGAACCGCTTCCTAATGTGTAGATGAAATCTCTTTTCTTGTAATTTGAATCCATTGGTTCATGTTCTAGTCTCTGAAGCAGCAGAAAGTAAACTGGTTTCATTTTTTACATGACATTCTTTCAGGTATTTTAAGTTGGCTGTCATGTCACCTGTCAGTCTTCTATTCTCTAAGCTAAACATATCTAGCTCCCTAGGTCATTCCTCATAAGGCTTGGTTCCCAAGCACTTGATCATCTTGGTTGCCATTCTCTAGACACTTTGTAGTTTGGTGATGTTTTTCTTGAGGTGTGGTGCTGAGAACTGGACAGAGTATTCCAGATTTAGCCTAGCCAAAGCACAATAGAGTGGCACAAATACTTCCCTTGATAAGGACACTATACTTCTGTAGATAATTTCACTCTGGTTTTAGGCCTGATTATGGGACAGAGACAGCCTTGATCAACTTGTTGGATGATCTACATCAGGAACTGGATGAGGGAGTGTGTCCCAGTTAGTTGTGTTGGATCTCTCAGTGGCTTTCAATATCATTGGTTATAGAATCCTTCTGGGCTGTCCTGCTTGAATAGGAGTTGGAAGAACTATTTTATAGTGACTCTGTTCCTTCCTGGAAAGGCAAACTCAAAAGGAGGTGTTGGGGGACTCCTCTTCAACCACTTGGCCATTGGCCTGTGGGGTCCCTCAGGGTTTGGTTTGCCCCCATGCTATTTAATATATACATGAAACTACTCGCAGAAGTTGTCTGGAGTTTGGGGGTCTGCTGCAGATAACATGTAGCTCTACTACTCCTTTCCACTTCAATCCAAAGAGGTAGTCTTAGTACTAAATTGGTGCCTCTCATCAGTAAAGTACTGGTTAATGGCAAACAAATTGAACCTAATCCAGACAAGATAGACGTGCTTCTGGTCACTCAAAAGGCAAATCAGTCAAAAGATAGATCAGGAAATAGGAATTCAAACTGTACTGGATGAGATTACACTTCCCTTGAAGATGTGAATTGGGAGCTTGTGTGTACTCCTGGATTTACCTTTGAGCCTGTAAGTTCAGAACTCAGTGGTGGCCAGGAATGCTTTTACACAGTTAAGACTTATCTGCCAGCTTCACCCATTCCTTGAGATATCAAATCTGGCCATTGGTGACACACACAGACACACACCTTAGTTACATTTGGATTAATGTAACATGCTCTAGGTGGGACAGCCTTTGAAGACTGTTAAAAAAAATCTAGCTGGTCCAAAGAGCTTCACCAGATTGCAGACTGGGGCTGGTTACAAAGAGCATACCACAGTCAGGTTGCAGCACATCCCTTCTATGTTTACAAGTGAAAAGGAGAGGGGAATAACCACTTGTGGGAATGTGTATTATATATGTGAAGATGTATGCTTTGCAAGCTTAGCAAGTGGCTTGAAATATATATAGCCATTGTTTGATGGCTGGAATGTATCACATATGTTAAGCAGTGCTAATTGCTGCTAAATTGTATCCACTTGGTGTTACTTGATAACTGATGGATGGGGCAAGTGGAGACAAGTGTGTTACCCTGACTCAGGGGATCACCCATGCTGCCAGCACATCCGTGCAAAGGTGGAGACTATTAGCTGAAATAGGAGGCCTGCAAGAGGGGGGTAACCTTATGAAATCTTTTACATCTATGTTCATCAGTGTTAGTGCATGGAAGAAACAGCTGGGGATCCAAAGTAAGCTTAATTGTTTTATTGGGGGTATTGCAATCACACACACAAGATCCAAGCAATCATGCAATCACACAAGGCTAACTGAAGGAAAAGGGAGGAAAGTTTTGAATAGTGAGATTTCAGGGTAAAGTGGGTGATATTTACCAATCCAGCAGGGCAAGAAGAAGCAGTGATGTGGCTTAGATGCAAGTCTAAGAAAAGTACACAAATGGAAATTGGAGCAGCAGAGTGGCGATCAGCGATCAATGTACTATGAGTTGACTGGCCCAAAACAGGGGTTTAAATACCCTGTTTCTGCCTGGAGGGCAAGGGTGTTATTGGCTCTCCGGCCAAGTAAACAATGGGGTTCGAAGAATGGACAATGAAGTCTGAACTGAGCTGATGGTCTTAGCATTAGGTGACAAAACTGGTTGTCCTGATAGCTCAGTACTTGGACAGGTGTGGGGACAAAAGGGAGGTTTGCTTAGCTGAAGGGAAAGGAGTTAAGACAATCAGCTATCTTGTGGGAATCTTCCAGATACTACTGTCTAAGAGGTTGAGCCATCGGAGGCTAACTGCAAGTCCCTTATCACTGGAGTTTCCTGGTGATTTGACTATGGCCTGGCTATGACTGGAGGTTTCTTCTGACCTAATTTGCAGTGAATGTATTTGGCCAGCTTTTTCCTCTTACCCAGCCTGGCCATTCAAGCCATAGGAGGAATAAATATATAGGAAAGAGATTTAAGGTGAGAGCTATCATACTTCCATTAGTTATGTCAGCAAATCTCTTGGTTGTGTGGTCAAGTTAGCAAAAATGTGTGTCTTCTTCAAAAAGAGACAAAGAGGGAGATAGAAAAAAGAGCATTCAACAACACTCACACATATATACAATGGCAGCTGTATCGTTCCAACAATTGGAACCTGGAAATGCAAGCACAATAATATTCAAATATTTCAAGGAAACAATGGAACCTGCAATGTTCCTTCGGTAGAAGCAGTGGGGAAAAGTCCAGTGTAGGCAATTTGTAGCACAATTCATATGGCTCTGAATTCAAAGAGACCAGCACATTGGGTAGAGAGGAGATTCCTTCTACACCAAGTCCAAGAGAGTTCATGAAAAGCAGTCCTTTGGACATTTGGAGAGGTGGATTGAGGGTTCCACTCCCCTCCCCAGTATCTGGAACAATCAGGGTACAATGAAGATGGATAGATCAGCATTCTTTGGCTTTTGGGGCTTTCCAGGATCGATGGTCACATTGCACATCGAAGCAGCGCATGCCAGCAGCTGGCTGTTCTTGCCTGGATTGAAAACTGGGTCAACAATGGCCAGAGCAAAGTCAATGGGTTCCTATACTTTTGGGAAAGAAGCTTAGAGAGAGGTTAGCCATTGACACCCTCCAGTGAAAGCTGGGGTCCATACCGCACAAAAGTGCTGCCTTATGGAAATTTGGGTTGTAGTGCCTTATGGATATGCAACCCTATGTGAGAAAACTAATGTTTGGGGACTGAATACACAAGGGATGTGAGAAAAAGGGAACTGCACTTGGTATACCAGCTTGCCAGTTTCTTGGCATACCAGATCTACACAAATCTGCTGTGGCCTCTAGTGTGCATGGAAGTTCTGGGGAATCTCAGAAAACTTGGAGAATTTGTAATGTTATGAACAGTATTTTGAAGACCCAAAGGATTCCTGAAAGTTGTAAAGAAACAAATATCACACTATTACCAAAGGAAGATAGGGACACGTTATTAGTTAAAAATTATAGACCAATTTCTTTACGAAATGAAGATTATAAGATATTTACATCAATTCCAGCAAACAGAATGAAAGCTTGTTTGCAAGACTACATACATGAGGATCAAAATGGATTTTTACCGAAGTGCCAAATTAGGTATAACATAAGAATGGTGTTAGATATACTAGAATATTTAAACTACCACAATCAGATTAAAGAGACTTTTATTTTATTTTATTTTATTTTGACGCCAAGAAGGCCTTTGATGATGTAAATTGGAAATTCTTAATTGAAATTATGGAAACAATAGGCTTGGGAAATAATTTTTTAAATGGGAATAGGGCAATATAGTCCTCTCAAAAGGCTAAAATAATAAATGGTAAGTTAACAAATAATATTAACATTGAAAGAGGGGCAAGACAAGGATGCCCACTATCCCCTTTACTTTTTATTCTTACACTTGAAAGCTTAAACAGAACTATAAGGAGTGATAAAAATATGAAAGGGATAAAGAGAAGGAAAGTGGAATTTAAATTAAAAGCTTTTGCTGATGACATAGTTCTTATATTAGAAGATCCAATTAGTAGTATAGAATCATTGATGTTAGATATTGATGAATTTGGCAAAGTTTTTGGTTTTAAAATTAATGTAGATAAAACAAAAATCTTAACTAAAAATAGGAATAAGGAAGAGGAGAAAGAATTACATAATAAATCAGATTTTGAAATAGTTAAGGGAATTAAAGATTTAGGTATAATTTTATTGAGGAAGAATCAATAATTATATAAAAATAATTATGTTAAACTATTGGAGAGGATAAAAAAAGATCTTTGGTAATGGCAGAATCTCAGTCTTTCTCTATTTGGAAGAATATCAGTATATAAAATGATGATTTTACCAAAAATGATGTACCTCTTCCAGACAACCCCAATTATATTTTCAAATTTCCCTTTTTCAAATTGGCATAAAGAAATCTCAAAATGTTTATGGACTGGAAGCAAACCTAGAACAAAATGGAAAGTTTTGCAAAGGAATAAGGAGAATTAGGTGTCCCAGATTTTAGAATTTACGTCAAAGCTTCGTGTTTAGAATGGCTTAGAGACTGGATTACACTGGAGAATAAGAAATTATTACAGCTAGAGAGCCATGAATTAAAATTTGGATGGCATGTCTAGCTATGGTATGGAAAAATAAAAACAAACACAGGATTTAAGAGTCATATTGTAAGAAAAACAATTTTTAAAATATGAGAAAAACATAAAGGATTTGGGAATAAAATTCAGGGTGGCTGTCACCATAGGAGGCATTCTATATAGGGCGACCAAAATGGTGAGGGGCCTGGAAGCCACACCCTATGAGGATAGACTTAGAGAACTGGGTGTGTTTAGTCTGCAGAAGAGAAGGTTAAGAGGGGACATGATAGCTATGCTTAAATATTTGAAAGGATGTCATGTAGAGGAGGGAGAGGGCTTGTTTTCTGCTGCTCCAGAGACCAGGACAAGGAGCAATGGATTCAAGCTGCAGGAAAGGAGATTCCACCTGAACCTCAGGAAGAACTTCCTGACAGTCAGGGCTGTCCGGCAGTGGAATATGCTGCCTTGGAGTGTAGTGGAGTCTCCTTCCTTGGAGGTTTTTAAGCGGAGGCTGGATGGCCATCTGTTGGGAGTGCTTTGAGGGTGTTCCTGCATGGCAGGGGGTTGGACTGGATGGCCCGTGTGGTCTCTTCCAACTCTACATTTCTATAATTCTATGATTCTATAAGAAAAATGGGTAGTTTAGACTATTGGATAGGATATAGGGACATAATAAGAGATGAAGGTGATAAGTGGATTATTAAGGATAGATAAAATTTAGAGCAGGAGGGATGTAAAATTCAGTGGCTAACATATTATCAGTTGAAGGAGAGGTTCAAAGAAGATAATAAAAAAATTGGTTTTGAGAATATTAAAAATTAATTCAAAATAGTAGTATGTTCAGATAAATCCCTATTTAATTTAAAACATGTATAAATTACTGTTAAGAATGAACACAGAAGAAGAACAAATAAAGGAATGTATGATATATTGGGCCCAACAACTAGGACATAATATAGAATTAGAACAATGGGAGGATGTTTGGGGAAAAGGATTGAAATTTACTCAATATAATGATATTAGGGAAAGCTTTTATACAATGATGTACAAATGGTACTTAATGCCCAGTAAATTAGCTAACAAAGGGGTAAATAAGAGATCTTGGAAATATAAAAATCATGAAAAATAAAAATCTTTATTCTATATGTGGTGGTAATATAACATAGTGAAAAAAGATTAGATATTGGTTTGTAATTATATATAGAAAATATTAAAAGTAAAAATAATATTTAGACCAGAATTACTCATTTTAAATATGATAGATAAGTATGATGCTATGAAAAGACAGCATAGAAAATTATTAAAATATATGGTAACAGCTAGAATAATCTATGCAAAATATTGGAAAAATAAGAAAATTCCAAAATTATATGAATGGCTAAATAAACTTTTGGAGTTGGCAGAAATGGATAAATTTACTGCTTTATTAAAAGAAAACTCAACCAATCTTATTTAAAAACTTGGAAACCCTTCACAGGGAGGGGGACTTAGTTACTATTGGATTTGATATGTAAAAATCAGATAGACTTAGGTTGGTAAGGAGAATGCATGGGAACATATGATCTAAAAAGGAGGTGATAATAATTAGAACCAGCAATGGAAGCAAATTGGGAAGTTACTTTTTTGTTAAATGTTTTTTAGGTATTAAATGTGAAACATCTAGGTGTGTTTCTTCTTTTTAACTCTTTTAACTTTTTCTTTAGTGTTATTCCTCTTTTTTTCTTTTTTCCTCTTTCTTTCGTTTTATACATTTGTACTTTGCATATTTTGTATTTTCTATTTAGTACCACAACTAAGTGTGTGTCAATTTGAAATTAATAAAGATTTAAAAAAGAAAAAAGGAAAAAAGGCAGAAAAATGGAATTTTAATTGGGAAGGACCAGTTCTCCAGAGTTAGAAATGACTGTCTGCTTACCACAATCTGCAGGGCACTCTCGCTGTTTACCAGAAAGTCCCTGGACTGGTATGGCTGGCCATACCAGTCCCTCTCCCTGGAGGGAGATTATTATTGTTTACGGAAGACACTGCATAGGTTTCTGTACTCCATCTTAGGTTCACACTGTCAAGACACCACTTCTGTCAAGACCAGGATCAAGGAGATCTCTTTGGCAGGCTAGGGCTATGATAATAAAAGTCTGCTATATCTGCACCTTCTTAGAGACTGCAGCACCTCTTTTCCATTCTGTCCCCCATTGGCTTGCTCTCCCATCACCCATTTCTCTTTCTCTAAATCTACACCCTTTCAGATATAGGGAAAGGCGTGGACTTTGTTACCCTGCTTGCTGGGGATTCCCAATGCCTGTCAAGATTGTCTCCTGTGGGGCAAATTAGCTAAGCGCACTGCTTTAGAAATACAAAGAGGGCAGGGTAATTAAGGATCCTTAACCCAATGTTTACGGGGTCAGGCTCAGTCAGAAATCACACACAAAGGTCCAATGAATGACTTTATTGAATAACAATAGTTTGCACTCACACACGCGCACACACACTCATTCAAGGGCTAATAGAAATAAAGAGTGGAAATATGATAGGAACTATACTGCACCTTCTCCTGAAGTCTTCTGGTTAGAGAGGCAGAGATAGATCACCAACTCAGCGAAGAGACACACTGGGAGGCATCACAACATTGCATTGCCTTTCCTCTCCTTGCATGCCTAACTAGCTCAAAAACAGGGACTATTTGTAGGAAAAATTTACTTTGAAGGCAAATCCTTTCCCAGGGAACACAAACAGAGACAGGAATAAGAGAAACACCTCCACACCTGGCATTTCTTGGAAGATAACAAAGTGTCATCTAAATAACAGGATCTTCCTCCGCTTTGAGGCTGTGGTGTGAGTTTCTGGAGATGGATTTGATAAGGTTTATTGCTTCCAGTGCCCAATCTTCCGGGAACACTTTTACTCCCTTCAAGTGGACTCCTTAAAAGTTTAAAGACCTTTTGTCCACCATGGGTTATCACAACATGAGGCCCCCTGCTGCTACGTGACTGGAGATTTTACTGACCTGATATGGTTCTTTTTGATCATACGACCGTTATGGTCTATGTGCACATCCGAGTGACCTCTCTGGTGGGTTAGATTAACTTTATATCAAAGTTGTAGACCCCGGGACAGGGTTTGGCAGGGGGACAACAACTTGTTTATCCAATGACTGTGTGACTTGTGGTAGCATGTACAGTCTTGTTCAGAGCAAAGAAACTCTTTTGGAGACAGCTCTTACAAAAATATAAATAATTCTTTATTTAATAAACTGTCAGGGTAAAAGGCAGTTGGCAACTGAAGTATTAGCAACCAGCACAACAGGTGTACATGTAAGCCAGCCAACACTTTCTTTTCCTCCCTTGCACACATATTCTGTCAGATGGCTCTTTCACTCCCTCTCAACTCCAAGCATTTTCTGACTCTCTCCAGCTCTGTGTAAGTTAAATTTCAGTTATTTTCCTTCCCCAAGTAGCCCCTCGCTCAGGCTATCCAGGGGTCCATTTCAACAACCAATCACTTTCAAATACTCTCAGTTGCTAGGGTGCTGTGTTGCTAAGCCCCCCCCCCACAGGTTTCGTCACACAAACTGCCATTCTTGACTTTGGTGATACCAACTTGACCAGCTAAGAGCTCCCTGCAGGGAGACCTGGGTGCTTTCGGGTTCCCAGATGATCTAGTTAAAGAAAAGACTGAGCCTTGGCTGCCTTGGCAAATTCATCAAGGGCTCTCAATTTTTGTAGCTGGTGGCACATCCAGTATGCCAAACCAGCAAGACAGAAAACCAACAAAATTTGAAAAGCCAGAATAACAATTGAGTGAAGCATGACATTAAAGACTCCTGTCACTTTGCAGGATCATCCAAGGAGGGACTCCCACCATGAATAGTGTCCAGTGGATGCAGTCTCTCTAGAGAAGTTTGCAATGGCCTTGTCATTGTGAGACCCAACCATGGCAGCATTGTCTCTGGCTGCTTTGATTTTCAGTAGCTGTTCCTTAAGATCGGGGTGTGTTAGGAATTGGTGTAGGACATGTAGATGGAGGCCAAAGAACACTGGGGTAACTGACTGATATAATGATGGAGACACAGCCATTTCTTGTCTAGTCCACATCAGAATGGAGTAGTCAATGTCACAACTGCTGCTGGTTGTGACATTACAAAAACAGTGATTTAAAGTGGGCACCATAGGCTGATTTAAGTAACAGTTTATGGTGATGGTGTGGCAGGCTGTCCTTATGCACACATATCCCTTTTCTGTGTAGGCAATGGCCAAATTAGAGTCATGGGCCTGTTAATAGGCACACTGACTGTCTTTGCCCTTAAGGGGCATCAGGCAGGGATGATGGGCTTACAGGATTTGACCCTCGCAAATGAATCCCAGATTTTCTCAGTGGTGGCACCCTTCTTTGTTAACTTCTTACCATTTGGGCCCGAGCACTATAGCCCAATAATTTCTTTCGTTGGAATACAGGAAGTCTCCTGAGATTGTCTGTACTCTGAGGGGGATGGCCAGGTGAATAGGTAGAATGGTCCTTGCAGTGACTGTAGCAATGAAGAGCTACAAAATTAGATTCCTAATAATCATTAAATTGATTGTGTGCATTTGGATGCAAGCAAAAGCTAACAAAGTGTTTCCATTGCCAAAAATACACTTTGCTTACAAGTATTAAATATTTCCTCTCCATTATTACTTCCCAATCAGTGAGCAGAGAGGTAACTGAGTGTTGAACGTTGGACCTGCTTTGGGCAGATTGCTGTAAAATCTCATCCATATTTGTCATGTCTGTAGTGAGGTAGAACAATTTATTTGCCAAAAGCTGCATGTTGGTTGCATCTAACAAAGACATGTTAGCTCCTACAGGGATTAGCCAGTCTGTCCATGCCATTTTCCTTATAGAGGGACTTGCTGGTCCGGACCACAATTTTAACCATTCTGCCTAGCCTGCTTCACTGGGACATAAATAAGGTGCACATTCTGGCCTTTGTGCTGAGGTATTTAACTTACGTAGTCCTACTCGGATCTTTTGCAAGGAGATTGTAGGTTGAGTTAACATTAACTCACATATGTCTGACTTTAACACATGAGAGCCCACATTGGGTGATTGCCTGGATTAATGCCCTGGATAAACAAATCAAATACTGCAGTGATAGAGTGCCTGTTGCCAAATTGGAAGGTGTACTTGCCTTCCTCATATGTGAGGTTCAGGAGAAGCATTCCCTGTGACTGGAATTGGATTGTGTTCTGGCTCGAATTGCAAGTGGTTTGACTTAGATGAATGAACCAGCTTGGTGGGCCTTGCTTAGCAAGGCTTGCTCATAGTATGCTCCAGCATTGTCTCTGCCAGTCTGCAAGCTGGATCTTTTGGCGTTTACCTGATGAAGTGGCCAAATTGATTTCACATGGGGATGTGTGCCCTTCAGTGTGTATTGCTGTTGTGTATTGTTACTATGTTGGGGTTTTTTGTTTGCTTTGTTTTTTTTTAAACCATTTAATTAAAAAAAAACTACTGGAAACTTCAGACTGAATTCAAGGAGTGTGGGTCATCCAGTATACGACCACAACTCCTTGGTTGCAGAGCTTCACTGGCACCTGCTTGTTCTTTTCTGGTACTAGTGCTGACATTTGGCACCCTATGTGGTTCATGTCCAGGTTATCTGAAGGAACATATTCTCCCTTATTCTCCCTACCTACCCATGTATTGAGATCTGCTGGGAAGCCCATCTCTTTGTCCCATCACTCTCACTGGTATATCTAGTGGGAATACAGGAGAGGATATTTTCAGTGACTACTCCCAGGTTCTCAAACTCCCTTCCTAGAGACATTAGACTGGCACACACGCAAACTCTGCTATCTTTCCATAGGCAGGTTAACATTTTTTTTTCATTTCAGCAGGCCTTTGAAGACTGACTGCTGTACTGTTTGTGTTTTGTTTATTTGTTATTTTTTATAGTTATGTTTTTAACTCGTTTTATTTTTATGGCTTGTTTAATTTTTTTTGGTATTTTTAACAATGTTCCTTTTAACTGTTGTAAGCTGAAAAAAAGGCAGAATATAAATAGAAGGAAAAGAGGGAGAGGAGGGGGACTAGAAATTTCATATTTTACAATAGAGTTCAGGATAATTTATTAGAATAAAAGCAAGCAAACAAGGTGAATGTCTATACTTTGTTTTATTGTGGATTTTTGGGGGTTTTTAGGCCACTTTCAATGAAACTAAACAGAATTTGCACAGATACACTGTTTATGTATTACTATATTATTTACCAAATTTTTATTTCACCGTCCCTTCAAGGAGCACAAGGGGTCACTGAGCACATCAACCTACTCACACAAAGGCTGAAATATCAACAGATCATGCAATCAAATGTGCATGAATAAAAATGTAGTGCAAACAAAATTAATTTACAGAAAAAATGTTTTAAATGACTTACAAAACACCCAAATTCAATAAAATTTTAGATTATATCATTATTGCTGTCAAGAAGGTTTCAGCTGCAGTTTATGATCAAAGTTCCACTGCTATTCAGACTGAATCAATTACTGGATGGCAAATTAATACATGGGATTCCCATTGATTCAATGGTATCCTCTAGTTGGCACTAGCAGTTGGATTTATGCCTCCCTAGATAGACACTTTCATATAAGCAAGAAAAGGAGAGTCATATATTCATATAATCTTCCAGAACACAGATCAGTAAGGCCATTGTAGACTTATGAAACAAAGCTACAGAAATGAAGTATATGTGTTACTGTTTCAGCTGTTTATGAACAATAAGGGCAAAGCCAGTATGGATAGAGTACCCCTGGAATCTTTCATCCAGGAAAGATGGGAGTATCACATTGAGCTATGCAAGAGTAAATGGCATCCTGCATTTTGGAGTAGTGGTTTGAGCATTGGACTACAACCCTGGAGAGCAGGGTTCGATTCTCCACTTGGCCATAGAAACCCACTAGGTGACCTGGGCCTGTCACACATTCTCAGCCCCAGAAAACATCATGATAGATTTACCTTAGGGTCACCGTAAGTCAGAAACAACTTAAACGAACACAACAACAATTTTGGAGAGCCATCAGCTTGTAGTGAGTTGAGTCCTGGACTAGAACCTGGGGTGACTGTGAACAAGTGAAACTTCCTGCTAACAGCCTCACAAAGCTGATCAGGAGGGCTTTAAACTGAATTTGGGGGTGGGGGAGGGAGACAATATTATTCCAGGCAGGAATTCAGCAAGTGCTGGGAAGAAAAATCCAAATTTTATAGATAGAGTGGGCCAAGTAGTACTAGAGACCAACAGTGGGAGGAAAAGCAACTTTAGTAAAGGGCTTGCAGGAAGGGCACATGCTCTTAAATGTCTCTATGCTAATGCACAGAGCCTGGGAAATAAACAAGATGACCTGGAACTCTTAATACAACAAAATAAATACGATATAATAGGCATCACTGAAACCTTGGTGGGATGAGTCTCATCACTGGAATGTAGTATTTGGAGGGTATAATCTATTTCACAGAAATTGACCAAACAAGAAAAGAGGAGGAGGAGGAGCTTTAAATGTCAAGGCTGTTTGCACCTGTGAAGAGATCCGTGACTTAAATCCAAGAAGCCAGGTTGAGATCATTTGAGTAAGAATTAAGGGAGCAAGAAACAATAAGGATGTGGTCGTGAGGGTTTGCTACAGACCTCTAGGCCAGCCTGATGATTTGGATGATGCCTTCCTGGAACAGATGACCACACATTCAAAAAGGAGAGATGCAGTAGTAATGGGACATTTCAACTATCCTGATATATGTTGGCAGTCAAACTCTGCCAAGAGCAGAAGGTCCCACAAGTTCCTCACTTTCCTTGCGGACAATTTCATTGTTCAGAAAGTGGAAGAGGCAACAAGGGGATCAACTATTTCAGATCCATTCCTGACCAATAGAGATGACCTTGTTAATGGGATGGAATTGGCAGGATCCTTAGGTGGAAGTGACTTTACTCTATTGGAATTTGTCATTAGGTGGGATGGGGAAGCCAAGTGTAGCCAGACATGCATTCTAGACTTTAAAATGGCTGATTTCTGTAAACTTAGGGAATTACTGGCTGAAATTCCATGGTCAAGAATACTGAAAGAGAAGGGAGTTTATAATGGATGTGAGTTTCTTAAAAATGGGATACTGAAGGCACAATTTAAAACTGTTCCAATAAGGATATCTTGATTTTAGTAAGGCCTTTGACAAAATTCCCCATGACATTCCTGTAAGAAAGCTAGTAAAATGCAGGCTGGACAGGTCTACTGTTAGGTAGATTTATAATTGGTTGCTTGACTGAACCCAGAGAGTGCTCACCAATAGCATCTCTTCATCCTGGAGAGAAGTGACTAGTGGGGTGTCACAGGGTTCTGTCCTGGACCCAGTGCTATTCAACATCTTCATCAATGATTTAGATGAAGGAATAGAGGGCATGCTGATCAAATTTTCAGATGACACCAAATTGGGAGGCATTGCTAATGTGCCAGAGGACAGGATCAAAATTCAAAATGACCCTGACGGATTGGAGAGCTGGGCCAAAGCTAACAAAATGAATTTCAACAGTGAGAAATGTAAGGCCCTACACTTGGGCAGAAAAAATTCGAATGCATAAATATAGGATGGGGAACATGTGGCTGGACAACAGTACATGTGAAAGGGATCTAGGAGTCTTGGTGGACCACAAACTGAATGTGAGTCAGAAACGTGATGTGGCAGCCAAGAAAGCCAATGCAATTCTCGGTAGCATCAATGGGAGTATGATGTCTAGATCAAAGGAGGTAATGGTACCACTCTATTCTGCTTTGGTTAGACCTCATTTGGAATACTGTGTCCAGTTCTGGGCACCTCATTTCAAGAAGGATATTAACAAGCTGGAACATGTCTAGCGGAGGGCGACCAAAATGGTGAAGGGTCTGGAAGCCATGTCCTATGAGGAACGGCTTAGGGAGCTGAGTATGTTTAGTCTGCAGAAGAGAAGGTTAAGAGGGGACATGATAGTCATGTTTTAATATTTGAAGGGATGTCATGTCGAGGAAGGAGTGGGATTGTTTTCCGCTGCTCCAGAGACTAGGACGGGGAGCAATGAATTCAAGCTGCAGGAAAAGAGATTCCACCTGAACCTCAGGAAGAACTTCCTGATGGTCATTGCTGGCTGGCAGTGAAATATACTGCCTCTGAGTATGGTGGAGTCTCCTTCTTTGGAGGCTTTTAAGCAGAGGCTGGATGGCCACTGTTGGGAATGCTTTGATGTGTGTTCCTGCATGGCAGAGGGTTGGACTGGATGGCCCCTGTCATCTCTTCTAACTCTATTATTCTATGATTCCTGAGCCTCAGAAGAAGGCAATTATGAACAAATCTTGCCAAGAAAACCAATGCAAAGGGAACTTGTAGCACCTTTGAGACTCACTGAGTGAAAGAACTTGGTAGTTTAACCTTTCATATGCTCTATTTGTGAATGGCAATAGAAATGCAAAACTTTTAGTGATGAGATTGCAAGTTCAGTTTTAATTTTTTAAAATTATTTTATTGAAAGAAAAAGAATAACTGAAATAAAAAAATAAAACAAAAATAAAACTTTTTTTAAAAAAATCAGAAGATATTACACACATTAACACACTGCAAAGAAAAATGACACCTAATTGGAGTTATTGTCCCTCTAAATTTGTTTCTAATCCATGTAGTCCTTAAATTTTTATTGTATTAATTCTGTTGACCCTTCTTTAGAATTGTCTTCCTTTTGTTAAAGGTAGAGATGTAACGTATAAGTATATAAGGATATAATGAATTATCCAGTTGCCTGATACTGTAAATGTGATAATCTTAACAAAATAGTCTTATTCTTAAGAATTTACTCTATTATAACATCACATCATTTCTGTTTGAGGAAGTTTTTAACAAGCTGTCATTTGTCTAGTGCCTTGATATGTTGTGAAAGTACATCTATTTCCATCATGTCGAAGATTTTTAATAGCCATGTTTCAAGTTTCAGGGTTTCCAGACATTTCCAAGATCTGACTAAAACTATTCTAGTGGCTGTAATCATACACAATATAGCTCTCCAATCCTTTTTTTTTTTGTAAAAATTGTCTCTAAATGTTTGGCAATATTTGAAAGAAATAGTTCAGGTTTTAAGGGTATTATGGTTTGGAGCATTTCTGGCATTGTTAATCTTATCCCAAAAATGATCCAGTCTCTCACTGGCATTTCCAACATTTGTTGTTACCAGTTTTATAAATTTTCTCCAATTTAGTAGGCGCTAAATACCATCAATAAAACATTTTATAATAGTTTTCTTTCAGATCTTGAGAAGCTGTGAATAAGTTTTTTCCATCAATCTTCCCATTTTTCAAGTTCAGTTTCATGTCCTATACTCCTAGCTCACTTAATCATTTTTTCTTTAATTGTTTCATCTTGCAGATTCAACTGGATTAGTACATTTTAGAGGTTGTATGCTAAGAGGCCTCAAATACCACTTTTTCAAACTCATTGTAATGTTGAGTTAATTCAAACACTTCAAGTTTATAATCCTTTTTAAGCCTTTCTATCAGCTGCATATGTGGGAACCCCAATTACACTTAAAACTCAATCGTGAAAGTTCTTCTCTTTACTTTAATCATATTGTCTTTTGCTTTTCCTGGATGAGAAGAAGCTTAATGTCAGCCATCAAATCTTTTCCCAAGAAAAGCTTCCTGTGGAGAAATATACAAGAGGATCTTATCAAAATTTTATTTTTAAAATTTAGCCAAATCCTAAGATTTGATTTTTGAATATAATGGTTGAAGAATTTTTTATCTTATTGTAGCACACATATGCCTACCAACCAAATCTTACGTCTGCACGTTCTATGGTCAAGATTCTAGAATTCTTCAAGAATATCCAGTCTACAACAAAAGTCAAGACATCAGCATAATAATATAATTTCAGATCTGGAAGATTACAGCCCCTGTGATTTTTGTGGTCTATCAAGTGGTTCCAACATGTTCTTTTTTTTTTCCCCATAAAAATTTTGTCAGCTCCCTATGCCATTTTTAAATAGGTATATCATTTGTTATAATCATCAGATTTTGAAATAAAAAGTTCATCCCTGGTAAAATATTCATTTTCAATACTGCCATTCTACTAAATAAAGATAAATGTAATTTAGAATATCTCTCTAAATCTTATTTGATTTCTTCCCATGCCTTTACATCCTTTCAAAAAGATTTGTATTTTGTTTTGTAATCCAAATTCCTAGGTGTTTTAATTTCTTCTCAATTTTAAATCCTGACTTAGCTATGAGTTCTTTTTCCTCATTATTTCTCAAATTCTTTGTTAAAATCATGTTTTTTCCCTTAAATCCAGCAATTTCATCAAATTTGTTTAATGTATTTAATAATCTGTCTATATTTTCTATTGGATTTTCTAAATAAATAACCAAATTGTCCACAAAAGCATTAAGTTTATATATTTGATTTCTGATTTTCACCCCATCAGTCTCTGAATCTAATCTTATATTCTTATTTAATATTTCTAGGATGATGATAAACAATAATGGGGAAAGAGGGCATCCATAGCATGTTCCTTTCCTTATGTTTAGACAATTTGCTTTTTCACCATTAATAATAATTTGTGCTTTTTGTTGTTGATAAATTTTTCCAATCCAGCTAGTAAAATTTCCCCTAAAATTCATTCTTTTTAATAGTTGAATCATAAAGGACCAATTCACCTTATCAAAGGCCTTCTTAGCATCAAGGAACAACATAGCCAATTTCTTTTTATTATGTTTCTCAAAATACTCTATTGTGTTTAAAACTGTCCTGGTATTATTTCTTAGCTGCCTTTTTGGGATAAATCTGTTTTGGCCTTCATGTATAATTTCCTGTAGAACTTTTTAAAGTCTTTCTACTAGTATTGATGTAATAATTTTATAATCAGTATTTAACAAGGAGATCGGTCTGGTCTTCCGGTTAAGATGTCGGCGGGGGTGGCAGCCTGACTTGGTTGTTGCTGGAACATGAATAAGAAGAAGAGAATAACAACAATACAACACAATAGCCCAGTATAAGGGGCGAAGAAACCCACTCGTGGATTTGTGAGAGGATTAGGGAGTGGCTCACAAGTCCCAAGAGGACCCAGCGCTGGTGAGAGGAGTGGAACGAGTTCCAGCATGGACAGGGACAGGGACAGAGCAAGACGCCATTGGGCTCCAGCCAGGCTTGTTCTGAATAGTGCCGGTGATAACCATTTTTTAACTTTTAAAGATCAAACTTGTAAGTGCCCAATTCGACTCCAAAGTTTATAGATTGCGCCAGGGGAATGTGACAGTTTCACACTAATGAAGTATACCAATCTATACCAAGTAAAAAGACTCTTAGAAATTAGAAACTGGGTGAAAAAGCTATCTCGCAATCTGTTTGGAAGCATGGCGATCGGTTCTAATATTTAGACAGAGAACTATAAGAAACAAACCAACAGCTACATTGGTATAAAAACAAGGTGATTGTTGTGAACATTAGTTGAAATGTATGGTATAAGTAGCAACAAAAATTGAGGTGAACGAGAACAGAAGAGAAGGGAAATGGCAAACAGAAAGGGAAATGGCAATGTTGATTAAGAATAATGGCGGAGTCTGAGTAAAATAAAGGACGACTAAGAGAGGAGAGTGACAGAGGACAGAGAGTGATGATAAGCTGTCATTTTTGGAGAAGGGGCTCTTTAGCAATTAGACTAAAGAAAAATAAGAAAACCAAGATATCAACCCTCTCATTGGACTTTGGGTTTTGTGAGGACAGATGAGAACTTTGAGATGAAAGGTGTAATTTAGGAACGATGACTTTTTATTGTGATTGAGAGAGGAGGGGGAATGGAACAGATTCGCTAAAGAAGTAATTTAATGCATGTGTTTGACACTGTATTTTCTTCTCCCTTTGGATATATGGAAATAAATTATTCCTTTGGACACGTTAGTTGTCTTCATATGGATTGTTCAAAAAGGATATTTTCGGCGGGTCATGAAAACTGCTAAAGGATTAATCTCTTTAAGGTGAGGTGAAGAGATAAAAAGACTGAGAGAGAAACACAGTGCTTTTAAGCCCTAACAAAACACTGAATAGAACATTGAATATACTGGCCTACAAACAGTAAAATTTCTGCTTCTGTGTGGGCAATATTAACTGGTGATATTTTAACAACAGTCTTAACAGAGAGTTTAGGAATTGATTATATATGTCAAATATCAAATGAATTCATAATGAACTTATGACTGGATGATCAATATATGAATTGCAAATATTGTTTAGATTAAATATTGTATAGAATAGATTGACAAATTGATTATAAATTGATTATCCAAGTATACAAAAAAAGCAGAAATATTGATATATTGATATTTTATTTAAAACATTGTTTAGGCAAGGAAAGATGTACCAAAGTCTATTGGCATGCTAGAAACAGTAGAAAGGTGGGAAAACCTTTCCTGTTACAGATCATAGTTTGGAATAATAATCTATCACTGATTTATATTAGAGATCTATTGTTGAACTGAACCATTATTAATATACTTATATTTTATGCTAATTATTAAGGATTAATTATTAGAATATTTTTGAGAGTTTAAAAGTTAACTATATATAGTAATATAAATATAGTAATATATAGTATATATACAGTAATACATAGTATAATATAAACATACTAATATACAGATAATAAGCTAAACTAAATTGTCAGTTTTTCAGTTGGATCTGATAAGAGATTCATTTTGATGTTGACTTGATTGTATAGATTGATTGCATAGAAATGCATTTTGGAACAACTGTAAATTATTAAGGACAAATACAAAAAGGGAAAAGGAAAAAAGAAAAGAAAGGATCTCGGGAAAGGGTATGGCAACAAGCCAAAAAAATAATACAAACACAGCTACATCCAGGGCTGTTTGAGAGAAGAGCCTCAACAGGAGGCCCAACAGGTTCAAAAACAATGGACCCTTCTAAACTAATAGATGAAATTCAATAAATGAGGACTGATATGATGGAAGAACTGAAAGCAACTAGGACGGAAATTAGAACCACAAGGACAGAAATTACATGATTTAAAGAAAGAAGTTGAAAATTTGAACCTGAATTAACAAAAAATCATGAAGGAGCTATTGACAATAGATAAAAAAGTAGATGATCTACAAGAAAAAAATTTAAGACTAGAGGAACAAGTGCAACAAATGAAGAAAGAACAGCAACAGGATAAAGAAACTATTCTGAGATTGGAAATGGGACAATGGAACAAATGTTTAAAATTGAGAAGACTTGTTGAACAAGAAGGTGAAATTTTACATGCGGGAGTGACAGAGATGTTGGCTTTGTATATAGGACAACAAGTGGGAAAATGTGAACTGGAGATTGATAAATTGTTCAGAATAGACTCCCCAGTTGCAAAGAAGAGAGGTTTACCACGAGACATAGTGGTGTATTTTACGAGAGAAAAAGTTAAAGACTTGATTTTGGAACAAAGCTATAAAGAAAAACTGATTGTCGAGGATATAGAAATTCGGACTCTTAAAGATGTTCCACTTAATGTACTAAAACAGAAATCGAAGATAAGGTATAGATGGGAATTTCCAGAGGGACTGTCCTTTTTTTTTAATGGGAAAAGACATAAATTGACCTCAATAGAGCAAGCAAAAGAATTTCAAGAGAAGAACTTAAAAGAACCTGATAAAGAATTCAAAGAAAGAAGATGGAAAAAGTACAGATCAGAGACAGAAGGATGGCACCTCAAGAGATGAAACCAAAGGAACAGCCAAGGAAGATGCATCTAACCTAGATACAGAGGAAGCAGAACAGAATAGAAAGTCTACAAATAGAAGAAATAAGGAATAGAAAATAAAGGGAAAAAAATTAGAAATGAAAATCGTTTCATGGAATGTTCATGGACTAAATTCATTAGTTAAAAGACGACAAATTTTTCAACACCTGTACAAATTAAAAACTCAAATTATTTACCTTCAAGAGACTCATATAAAGAAAAGTCAGGAAAAATATTTGATAAACTCAAAATTAGGAGAATGCTTTATGTCATCTTATAAAAAGAAAAAGAGAGGGGTAGCATTATATATCAGCAAGAAGATACCCGCGAAAAAAATATTTAAAGATAAGGAAGGAAGGATGTTGGGTGTGGAAATACAGAGTGAAGGAAAGCAGATATTAGTTGTTGGAGTGTATGCACCAAACGACAAAAAAGAAGAATTTTATACTGATCTATTGGAAAAATTGGCAATACAAGAATATGAAAATTGAATTTTAATTGGCGACTGAAATGGAGTGCAAGATACTAAATTAGACAAATCAATGCCCAAACAGAGGAAAGAAACAATACATGGAAAATTACCTAAAGTATTTTTTGAATTGTGTGATCACCTGTCGATTTCAGATGTGTGGAGATACACCCATCCAAATGATAAGGACTATACTTTTTATTCTGGCACACACCAATCTTGGACGTGAATAGATATGATTTTCCTCTCAAATCATATGTTAAAAGATGTTAAACAAGTGGAAATATTGCCCAAAATTTTCTCAGATCACCATGCAGTATTACTAACCTTAAAAGAAAGAAGAAAACAATACAACTGGTGATATTGAATGATAGTTTGCTGAATGATGAAGACATTGTCAAGCGAGCTAGAGAGACAGTGAATTATTTTTTCAAAGAAAACATGAATGGAGAAACAAAGATGCATATAATTTGGGACACATCCAAAGCAGTGATGCGGGTTTTTTTTATGCAGCAGCAACAACAATTAAACAAAAAGAAAAAGAAAAACAGCAAAAGTTACTCCTAGAATTACAGGAAAAAGAAAAAGAGCTAAAGAAGAACCCCCACAAGAAAACAGTACAGCAAGAGATCAAGGTACTCCAGAAAGAAATCTCCCAACTGATAATAGAAGAGACAGACAAAAAACTGAAATTTTTGAAACAAAGTCACTTTGAACAGGCAAATAAAATAGGGAGATGGTTGGCATATAGACTATGGAAAAAGAAAGAAATATAATAACAGAAATAAAGGAAGGAAAGAAGACCATCACCAACTATGAAAAAATAAAAAAGATATTTGAAAAATACCTGGCAAATCTATTCCAGGAAAAAAACACTTCCATAGACTCATATAAAAAAATAGCGGAATACCTAAAAAAATCAAAAGATATTGAGAATTTCAGATGACAAACAAAAACAATTGAACAAGCCTATAACAGTAATGGAAATTCTGGAAGCCATTAAAGAATTAAAGCAAGGAAAAGCGCCGGGTCCAGATGGGTTCACTGCCTTTTACTATAAGACTTTTCAACAAGAATTATCAAAACCACTATTAGCTACTATTGCAGAAATCAAAAAACAAGGAAGACCCCAAACATGGGGAGAATCAAATATTACGATGATACCAAAAGAAGGACGGGACAAAAGAGAGATGAACAATTACAGACCTATATCATTATTAAGTATCAATTACAAAATATTTACATCAATACTAGCTAAAAGACTGAAAATGATAGTACAAGAAACAATTCAAGAAGATCAATCAAGCTTTCTACCAGGTAGATTCATGAAGCAGAACATAAGAATCATATTTGACATTGTAAAATACTATGATAAAAACCCCGGAAAAAGAGCAGCAATGATATTCCTCAACGCTGAAAAAGTGTTTGATGTGTTCAGTGTTTTTTCAGTGTTATCATGGAAGTTCTTACTAAAGGTCTTGGAAGAAGCTAATTTTGGGGAGAATTTTATTGAATGGATTGAGATCAAAGACAATCGGCTAGAATAATAATTAAGGGAGAAATGTCAAACACATTCAACATCTCTAAAGGATTAAGACAAGGCTGCCCATTATCCCTTCTGATCTTTATCACAGTGTTGGAAATTCTGATTGACAAGATAAGGGAAGATCAGCAATTAAGAAGACTGAAGATTAGGAAAAAGGAAATGAAAATAAGAGCATTAGCCGATGAGGTGGTTATTATTTTAGAAGAACCCCAGGACTCAATGCAGAAATTGTTAGTAACACTTCAAGAATTTGGACAAGTAGGCAGTTATAAAATAAACAAGGAAAAGACAACAATGTTAACAATGAATATGCTGAAATATGATGAAGATAAATTGAAAGGAATTTCCGGTTTCCAAATTGCAAAAAAAGTAAAATATTTGGGCATTATAATTACAAAGAAAAACAAAGAACTATTCAAAAACAACTATCAAAAAGTTTGGAAACAGATAAGAAATGATCTGATAAAATGGAACAAGCTCAAAATTTCCTTATTAAGAAGAATTAATGCAATTAAGATGTCAGTACTTCCAAAGTTTATGTTTTTATTTCAAAACCTGCCAATAATAGTAAATGAAAAGCCCTTTCAGGAGTGGGAAAAAGAAATCTCAAAATTTATTTGGAAGGGAAAAAAACCAAGAATTAAGATAAAGATGCTTCAGGATACCAAAGAAAGAGGAGGAATGGGTTTACCAATGCTGAAACTTTACTACTATGCTTGCTGCCTGCACTGGATAAAAGAATGGATTCAACTAGAGAATTCCACATTGACAGAACTAGAAAAAGATGATATAAGATTCAGGTGGCATGGCTATTTGTGCTATAACAAAATTATGGTAAACCGCGATTTCAGCAATCATTGTGTGTGAAGGCTGCTATTAAAGGTGTGACAGAAAATAAAAACAAAATTCTATAGGGAACTCCCTAATTGGACGTCTCCACAAGAGGCTTTCAAGATAAGTAGTACCAGAGAAGGCAAATTATTAAACTATAAAGATTTAATTGTTTGGGATAAAGACAAAGCAAGAATCAAGACGGCGAATCAACATAAAGAGAAATAATGTATATTTATAAAACATACTGTGACATACATGGTAATAGAAGAGATTAGGATTGAGGGAAATATAAAGTGGAAGTGTAGAAAAGGAGTACAGACAACAGTTGCGCATAAACATTTGACTATTTTTATATTTTATTATAATTGAGTTTTTTTGTTTTTTTGTTTTTTATTTTGTAAACTAGAATTGGGTTTGTGTATTGGTATTTCTTGTCTTGTTACTTATTTCTTGTTGTACAGCAATACCTTAATAAAGATTATTTTAAAAAAAGACAAAACAAGGAGATCGGTCTGTAATGGTTAGGTTGAGATAGATCCTTCTCTTTCTTAGGGATCAACATAATGTTGGTGTACTCCCATGAATCTGGGATTCCTTCTTTTAGTATGAGGTTGAATGTTTTTTGAAGGGGTATCATCAGGTCTTCTTCAAATATTTTATAGTATAAAGCAGTGAACGCATCTGGACCAGGGGTTTCGGAAATTTTCAGTTTCTTAATTGCCTGCGATATTTCCAAAGGAGTAATGAGAACCTCCAAATCCACCTTCTGTTCATCTGTAATTTGCCATATGTTTTGTCTCTCAAGATAAGATAAGATACAGTTCTCCTTTTATTGACTAGAGATAGTTTCCTGGTATAGCTCTTCATAATATTTCTAGAAAATCTTTTTTAACTTGATCAACAATTCTTTTACCATTATGTTGTGTTTCCAAAATCTGCTTCCCCCCCTTTTCTTTCCTTAGTTTGTATGCTAACCATTTCCCCAGTTTGTTAGCATAGTCAAAATTTCTCATTTGACAGGCTTTCAATTTCTTCTCAATTTTCTGTGTATATTCTCTTTCCAAACATTTTTGTAGTATTTTGATCTCTTCATTAACTCTTTTATCTTCAGGGATTCCTTTAGCTTGTCTTCTTTACTCTTAATCTTTCTCAAAATTTCTTCTATACACTCCATTTTCTTTTTTTAAAAAATTTCTGCACCCCATTTGATAAAACAATGTCTCATCAATGTCTTACATGTATCCCAAATATTCTTCATAGATAAATCCTCAATGATGTTCTCTTTAAAATAATATTTTAATATTTCTTTTGCTATCTTGATGTATTCATCTTTTCTTAATAAATTATCATTTGATTTCCAATTAAATTCTGGGAGTTCAATGTGGCCATTGAGGAGACTGTAGTGTAAATCTGTCCTCGCCATCAAGGCAAGGCAGATTGCTTGTCCAGTAACTTTTTCTCTTGACAGGGGCTTGACTGAATCATGGATTCTGGAACTTTAAAAGATGAAGTTATCTTGGATTCTCTGGACTCTAAAAACAGGATTCCAACCTACTTCTTAAAGTTTTTATCTGAGTTCATAAAAGTTAGTTAAACTACTGATTTGATTTTAAAGAAACAAAAGAAACAGTGCTATAGATCAGCTCTCATCATTGAACTTCTTAAATGCAAATGAAACAACTGGAATAAACACGTCACAGGATACTTTAGAAGAAATGGCAACACTCAGAATCAAAAAAGAGACAGACAGAAATATCATGAAAGATACTGTATTACTTATGGACCTGACAACAGACTAAGAGGAGCATAATGTGGACAAATCTTTATTTGAGAAATCTTTATTGAAAATGGAAAGGAAGGAAGACGACTTACTGCTTCTATTTAACTATTCTTCAAACTGTCCGTTAAATGTTAAAAGGGAAATGATGGCTGGAGAAACTTGTTGTAAAGTTAACTTCACAGATGGTTTTGAAGGAACAAGATCATGGGATTGAAGGTCAGATGATGGAGGGGATAAGGTTTAAAATGTTACAAACTTGGATTTTTAGTTACAAAGATCTCAAACATTATTCGGTACAAATTCTTTTAAATCCAATTTGTTGTATCTATTGGTAACAATTCATTTTTATGTTAAAGGAAATAAAATAAAAAATTATTGAAGATTTTGGGACAGCACAAAGGGTTTATGATATTTGATACTCTGTTTATGATTTGAATTAAGTCAGATGGCAGATATCCTCAATGAAGTGATTTTGCCTAGAAGAAATGGAGATATGAGAAATAAGAGAACAATAATATGATCAAGCTAGTTTGGTAAATGATGCGTTTAGTAAATGTTATAGAGAATCTTGTTGATATTAATGTAAAGGAAATTGATTATGAATATTGGATATTACTTTAAAAATGTTTAATGGAAATATTTAAATATTAAATTAAATATTAATATTAAATTAAATATTTATTTTTTTAAAGAAATAGAAATTATGAAGATCTAAAATTTAAAGATAATATTTCTTAATTCTTATTGATGATTCAAAGGTATAGAAATTTGAAATAAATCCAAAACTGGCAAATGTATACACATTTGAAATATTTGGACACGAACTGTTATTTTGTGTTTTAATTTTAAGAATTTAAATTTCTTAGTTTATATTAGTAGACTTAAAGTTGCAATAGGTATGATTTGCTAATTTCTATTAGATGTTGTGAATAATGTTAATAATAATCATAGTAATACATTATATATATTATAACTATAGCAATTAGTAAGGTTGGACTTTTAGTATTAAACCTGTTAGCTAATAACATATATTAGATTGCTATAAAAAGGTTTACTAGGGTTTTACTAAAACCTGTGATTACAGGAGTGAGATCCTCTTTTTAAATTACTGTTAGGTAATTTTGTTTGTTTAGTTTTATGATTAGTTAATCTATATTTAGAGTTTTTTGTTGTCTATGTTGTATTGTACACTGTGTAATGTGGGTCTTGCATATTTTGTTTCTTTTTAGATAATTTTTTTTAATCCAATTAAATTCCCATCTTCTCATGTTCAATTCCAGTTTTATTGGGTTGTGGTCTGACATTATCTTTGCCAATAGTTCCCTTCTTTTAATTTCCATATGCATTTTTTAGAGAGTAAAAACATATCTATTCTAGATATAGGTCTATGTCTCTCCAAATAAACTGTGTATCCTTTTGCAGTACCATGCTTATATCTTCAGACATCTGTAAGTGAAAAGTGATCTATTAACAAAAAAAAGTTTTGGGGGAGTTTCTCCTAATTTTTCTTAATTTCTTTTACAGATGATCTATCTTCCAATAGATTAATTACCCCATTCATATCACCTAGAATTAGCAAACTTTCTTGATTTTTTTCATTACAGCAATTTAATAACTCCTTTATAATTTTTTTAAAAATTTCTTTCCTACCAATTTGGGGATATATTCCCATGACTAAGAGTTTATAATCTATGAAGTTAAATCAAATTCCTAAATAATACCTTTCTAGGTCACTCTCACTTCTGTCCTATATTTAGAGTTTATACAAATTGCCACTCCTCATTTTTTTTCTTATAGTAAGCTGCAATGTGACAACTTCCTAATCTGGGGTTTCTCAAAAAATTTATATCCCTATCTCAAATGTGAATTTCTTGCAAACATATTAAATTTAAATTACATTTTTTAAGATATGAAACACATGTTTTCTCTTTACCATAGAATTTACTTGTTCAATATTCCAAAACAGGATCTTTATAGCCATATTATAATAATGTTAAAAGGTCTTTGTTAAGTTATGTCTTCTTCAACGTCTTGATTTAAGTCCTCTATATCATTATCAGTCTCCTATATTGAGCTTTTATGAGATGTGTCTTCTATTGAGCCTTTATTAGATGCATCTTCCATTGGAAGGACCATTTCATCTTTATCTTCTTTTTGTGTCATTGTCTGATTTGCCAAGTCTTGAGAGGCTTCTATGTCCTTCTTTAACTGCTCCCAAACAAACTGCTCTGTCCAGTGAAATACTGCTTTTCTTCTGGCTTAGCTGAAGGAGAGACTTTCCACTCTGTTCTACCTAAAGTTGATATGGTTTTTGAGGAGGAATTGTGTCAGGAATTTGTAATTTTGCCTTTGTTTAAGAATCTGTACAGGGATGTCTTTGCATATTTTGACTTCCTTGCCTTCTATTATCAATGTCTCCTTGTAACTTTTTTGAAGTATAACTTCCTTGGTCCTAATTTTAATAAAGGAAATAATGCCATCTCGCAGAAGATTCTTTTGTATGCCTGCTCTAGACTTGATATGAAAGATTCTATCTGAATCTGCTTCCAGCTGTGTCACTGACATGTTAACATAATAGGATAAAGCTGATAAAATCTTTGAGTGAATATCCTTATCCTGTGATTCTGGAACTCCCCTCAGTTTAAGATAACATTCTCTATTTTTTCAGTTCCAGAACAGTGACAGTAATGTTGTCTGCTCTTGGATATCACTTAAATGTTAATGTCAATATTAATTGTTTAGTTGCATGCTCTGTCTGCTTTAGATTGTCTTGAACATTTCCCAAGTCTTTTTTCAGTGTAGTCATTTCTTTAGACAATGAGTCTTCTTTTCCCCAAGCGATCAAGTTCTCTTTTAAAATCTGATTTCATTTCTGATTTTGTGTCTGTTAGCTCCTGACTTATGTCTGCTTTGAACCTTGTTAATTCCTTGAGGATTTGTAGAGTTGCATCCATAGTTTTAATGGGTTGCTCTACTGATGGTCTTCTATTAGTAATTGAGTCAGAGCCTGGATAGCTGCAACACAGGCTTTCCTCATTCCAGAAGCCATCTTCAAATAAATTTCTTGATTTTTAACAAAGGGTGTAATTTTGCCTTTAACCAGCAGGTGACACTACAGTATCAATATACTGTTGCCTAGGTTTAACAAGTTACTATGTGTCATGTCCCAGGCAGACCAGGCAGCCAATGAGCAACCCAACAAGGCAGAGCTTACTCACAGAGGCAAGAGTAGTCCAAACAAAGTTCAGGTCAAGAAGGCAAGTTCCAAGGCAAACAAATCCACAAAGGCAAATCCAAATCAGTGTCAAACAAGCAGGGGTCCAAGAGAGTCAGGATTTGGGAAAACATGGCACAGGGCTTCAACCACCAGGGAGAGCAGTTGTTGACCCTGGGAGGAGATGAGCCAGCTGTTTGCCACAGGTGTTCCCTCATTAAAGCCCATTTGGTACTTAAACAAACTGAACACCTGAGACTTCCTTTCTAGCATTGTCTCTCCCACAAGATAAGAGTCTGTGCTGTTTCATCTTCTGATATTTGTTTTTCTGCTCAGGCCCCTGCTGTTGGTTGTTATTTTCCATACTGAGCAAACTTCTGGGAAAACCTACTCAGATTCAGAATCCTCCCCCTCACTGTCAGGGTCTCCAGGGCAAGGCATGACACCACTCCCCCCTCCATCATCCCCTTCCCTGGTCCCCACAAGCACTGGCTTGCTAGGATACTCCTAGCAATGGAATGGAACTCCTGGAATGGAACTCCTGGACCAGGGTATGGCATGCACATCAGAGGCATTTACTTAGGATTGCTCATTGGGCCCGTACCCCACCCAGTCAGTGAGATACTGCAGATGACCAGGACGGCACCAAGAATACAGAATCTATGCCACCTGGAACTCCTCTTTCCCATCAATCGGAACAGGAGCAGGTGGAGGCACTGGATTGGAGTCAGGGCAGAAATCTGTGGCCAAGATAAGCAGAGAGCAATGGAAGACAGGATATATCTGGAGAGACTCAGGTAGCTGAAGGCAGAAGGCTCTCATAAAAATTTAGATGAAATATTTTAAAAAAGGTTTTATTCTAAAGTTCCACTCTGGGTATCACCTCTTGAAACCTTTTATAAACTAGAAAGATCTCAAGTCAATGAATGGATTTCATATAAAAATATTGTCAAAATTTTAAAAAAATGATTACACTCAATTAAAATCCAAAGAGGAACTAATCAGCTATGGATATACTGGTCACTGGCTCCTTCATAGGCAGCTGGCAGCAAAGTTAAAATGGATTTTAAAAAATCCTGGAGGTATTGAATAAATGAAACAAAATTTGAGAAAATATTGAAACCAGGAATAAGAAAACATGTTGTGAAGCTTTATAAATTATTGCTAAATTATGAATTAGAACTAGATAACATGATTAAATGGGCACATAATATAGGTCTATATTCAATGGGAGAAGTCTTGGAATAGTAATGAGAAATTTGCAAAATTTACAAAAAGCATCAATTTAAGGGAAAATATTGCAAGATATTCTTTAGATGGTATTTAACACCAGTACAGATATCCGAAAAGGGAAAGAATAATAACAACAAATGTTGGAAATGTGACCAAAATGGAACCTTGTACCATCTGTGGTGGCATTACGAGAAAGCAAGAAAGTTTGGGAAACAAGAGATAACAAAAACTCTTAAAATAAACTTTTCAATGTCACCAGAAATATACATACTTAATACTTTTGGTGGAATAGTCACCCAATCAAGGAATACACATTGGAGAATCTTGTTATACCTGATATGCACTGCTGGAATAACTTTCAACTAGACTTGGAAAGATATTCATATTCCTTCAATAGATGATTGGGTTTGGAAGTTCTATGAATTGGCAGGGCTTGATAAAATAGAAATTTAATTATCTAATAAACCCTTGCAAGAATTTTGGCAGCAATGGAATATTTTAACTCTTTGGAAGCTTAGATGGGTGAGTAAGTCCAGTATATTAAACTCTATAGTTATCTGTACTTAAATAATAATTAAAGAGTTTAGGTACAGAATCTGGTAATCTTATCTAAACTGCTTGGGAAGGGAGTTACTCTTTTATAGCCTCTGTTTCTTTTTTCTTTTACTATTAATAGTATAATAACTTGTTAATCGTTACTATCTTATTTAAACATTTGTATCATTGTTCCAGTTTCTTTTCTCTCCTAATTTTCTCTGCTTAAAATTTTGTTTTGCCCTTTTCTTTAAATAATGTATGCCATTATGTAAATTTTATAACATTTCTGTCGATGGTTTTTTTACTTAAAAATCTATTCAAAAATAAAGTTACAATTCAAAGCAATTCTGATCAGCATACTTTTTGTAGGTACCTTTAGCATAGTCCAAAGCTGAGACTACAGCTAGCTAAGCAGTCTTAACTTTTTTTTATGATCACCCAGCAACTAGATGTGGGTGAGTCTTGATGATCTTTAGGGATGGCAAATGTTTCAATGCTGCCCATACACAATTTCAAAAGGGGCATGCCCACTACTTTAATGGACAGCATTATTGTAGACCATTTCAACTTTCCAGTCATTTTGTTGATAGTTCACATACAGTCACAAGTATTGTTCCAAAATTTAGTTGATTCTCTCCATCCATCCATTTCTGGATAGTGAGGTGTGCTTATGGCTTGTTCCACCCCCAAGAGTCTTAAAAATACTTTTGAAAATTTGGATGTGAATTGGCTACCCTGATTGGTTACTTTTTTCCTCAGCACCCCCATGCTCTCTATATATGTTCTAGAGAAATAGCTTTGGCAACTGTTCTGCTGTAGAGATAGATTTGCAAGGCACGAAATATTTCTCTTTAGAAAACAAGTCAATAACTATCCAAATGGCTGTCTTTTGATTACTCTCAGGAAGATCAGTTATGAAATCCATGCTGATGTGTGCCCAGGGGTGTGGAGGGGTCAGCAGTGGCTGCAGCAACCCTTTCAGCTGGCCACCCATCCACTTATTTTGAGCACAAAATGTACCTTCACATAGCTTTCCATATCTTATCTCAGACCCAGCTACCAATAGCCTCTCCTCACAAGGTGCAACATTTTGACAAACACAAAATGCCCAGCCAATTTGAAATCGAGGCATTGTTGCAAAATCTCTCTTCTCAAGGTCTCAGGGACATAAATCTTTTCTCCTTCACACCACACACCCTCTCTGTTAAAGAGTTCCATTTAAGGTCCTTCACTCAGCCATCCTGCCTCATTGCCCCACATAGGCTTTCTAATAGGGTTTCTGGGACCACTTTTGCCTTCCCCCTACATTTGTCCAAATCTGAGTTTCACCTTCAGACTACATCCTGCAACTTGGTAATGGCACCATGGCAATCAGGTACAAAGCAGGAGTCCTGGCAAGCTGTCCTGTACTGGCTAGCTTTGTGTTCAGAGAACAGGCTTAGAGGGTTCAAAAGCATTCGAAATAGCAAAGAAACTGCAGCACATTCTTGCAATTGCCAAAGCTAAAGAACTTTTGGATTTGCAGTACTTTACAAGCTATAACATTACAATTTTGCACACACAAGCATTCTGTTTGACAGCTAATTAAAACAATTCTTCTTCTAGATTCTGATCCTGCCTGTCAACTGCATGAACTTTCAGCTGCATCTGATCTCTCTTATCAAAATTTATTAAAACAACATTCCCAGCACACTGTTTCTCATTCAATTCTATCATCCTCTTCCAACCTTTTTCAAACTTCAAAGCACTACGTGGCATTACATAGCAGGGACAGCAAAGCCAATGTGACAACATTGACACTGGATTAAAAAAATAAGCAGGGAGATGTAGAGTAGGGTATTAGGGGGAGGAGGGCAAATGCTGTCCCCATCTTCAAAAAGGGAAAAAAGAAGAGGACCAAATAATTATTGCCTGGTCAGCCTGACATCAATACCCAGAAAGATCCTAGAGCAGATCATTAAACAGTAAGTTAGTAATTACTTAGAAAGCAATGCCCTAATCACTAAAAGTCAACATAGATTTCTCACAAGTAAGTCATGCCAGACTAATCTTATCTCTTTTTATGATAGAGTTACAAGCTTGATAGATGAAGGGAATGCTGTGGATGTAGCATATCTTGACAAAGTTCCCCATGACATTCTTGCAAAGAAGCTAGTAAAATGCAGGCTGGAAAGGGCTACTGTTAGGTGGATTTGTAATTGGTTGACCGACCGAATGCAAAGAGTGCTCACCAATGGCTGCTTTTCATCCTGGAGAGAACTGACTAGTGGAGTGCCACAGGGTTCTATCCTGGGCCCAGTGCTATTCAACATCTTCATCAGTGACTTGGATGAAGGAGTAGAGGGCACACTGATCAAATTTGCAGATGATATCACATTGGGAGAGGTTGGTAATATGCCAGAGGACAGAGTCAAAATTCAAAATGACCTTGACAGATTGGAGAGCTGGGCCAAAGGTAACAAAATGAATTTCAACAGAGAGAAATGTAAGGTCTTGCACTTCAGTAGAAAAAATGGAATGCACAAATATAAGATGGGGACACATGGCTGGATAACAGTATGTGTGAAAGGGATCTAGGAGTCTTGGTAGATCACAAGCTGAACCTGAGTCAGCAGTGTGATGCAGCAACCAAGAAAGCCAATGCGATTCTTGGTTGCATGAAAAGGAGTATGGTGTCTAAATCATGGAAAGTAATAGTACCACTCTATTCTTCTTTGGTCAGACCTCATCTGGAATACTGTGATTCTTATGACTGAGAATGCTGCAAGATTGAGAAGTATGTTTGAGAACATGATTGGGAGAAAATTTTGGCAAGTACTCAGAGATGAAGTAGAGATTAACGAGGGGGAAAGGTATGGGAAAATGTAGTGAAAATATGTATTGCTAAATGTGATACGTCTGCCTGAATTTATATTTTGCCAACCTTTTGAAAGAAAACCCTTCATGTTAAAATTAAGCTAACTTAGATAAAGGGGCTTAAAGGAATTTACTAAATAGCTTTGATATAGGACTCCCCCCCCCCTTTGTTTAATTTGGGCCTTGAGATGATTACTAAATATACCTTGCTATCAGAGTCAAAAGGGGGAAAGAATAGTAGCTCTGATAGTATTTATAAATTTCTATATTATGAGAAAATTGGAATTATATAATGGGTATTGGATTAAGTGATATTAGATATCCTGGATTGTTTAGTTTATCAAGTGTCAGAGTTACAAGAAAATGCTGATGTGATTAAATGAATTATGTATGAGATTGAGATTGGGGTAATAGAAGAACAGAAAACAGATAAATTGTCAATTTTAAGGTTTAAACATTACTTCAGGAGCATATGATGGAGCATAATCCATTAGTAATTATTACTAATGTATAGATTTTGGACCTTTTAATTTTATTATTCAAACATTCAAACCACTAGACCACATTGGGTCTCCAGTATACCTACTTGCTGTAGGTATACTGGAGAGCCAATGTGGTCTAGTGGTTTGAGTGTTGGACTACGATCCTGGAGACTAGGGTTTGACTCCTAACTCAGCCATAGAAACCCACTGGGTGATCTAGGGCATGTCATACACTCTCAGCCCCAGAAAACCCCAGAAAGTTTCACCTTAGAGTCAGCATAACTCATAAACAACTTGAAGGCACACAACAGCAGGTTTCCAGAACCTGTTTTTGTTTTGTTCTGTTATTCTTTCTGGAATTTTTGGCAGCGTGTGGAGCTTGTTTTTCTCAGGCCACAAAATTACACTTTTTTTCTTTCCAAATATTTGAAAATTTAATGATCAAGATGTAAGTCCTTCATGAGTTGTGTTGGTTCAGCCTCTACCAAGTCTGGAGACTGGAAGCTATGGCAACAACCATTTCTCATAGTCACTAACAATGCTGTAGAGTGTCACAAATTGTCCTTTCCTATAGCCAAACTTTCCTTTGGTCTTTCAGGCCCAAATTCAGATGGGGGAAGCAGAATGCTTGAAACTAGCAAAGATGCCTCATGTTGCCCTTGTCCTGTATTTTCATATGAAGCATCTGAGCCTTCATGTATTGCTACGGAAAACCTTGTATAAATAGATCCATTTCTGTTTTGTTGCTTGCATCAATATCAATAGGATGAGAGCTAGAGAAAAGTCTCTGATACAGCAGGCCAGTGCTACTTGTTACCCTGTGTACTGGGCGTCCCGGGAGGGACACAAAAATGTGCTCAACTAAAGGTGGGGAAAATTAGCTCAGAGCACTGCTTAGCGTTATGAGAGGCAGGGTAACGTAGCGAGATCTTGAACCCTATGCCTACAGGGTCGGATCGAGTCAAGGAGAACACAGAAGTTGAAATAATAAATGATGTTTATTGAATAAAAGCAAAACAGTGTATGTGACACACTCATACAAGATAACTAAAGAAAATAACGGTTGGAGTGGTATAGAGGGATTTTTAGAGGGATTGTTGGTTTGGGTGATACTTCACCTGTCCTGAAGCCCAGAAAAATAGAGAGCGAAGCTGGGGTGCAATGTAGCTCAGCACGTGGAGCTGAGGGGAGGCTCGCCAAGCAAAGCGGCAGCAAGGCGGAATGAAACTCGGGAGTGATCCAAGGAAGGTATCGGAATCAAGAGTTTTTATAAGGAGAATTGTGACTGCAGGCTATGCCGTACTTGGGGGAAAACAATAGATTTGGAGTTGGAGACAAAGCCTCCGAAAGGTCAGAATCTGAATGATTGAGTTATCGTAGCAGTTCTCAATAGAGTAGCCAGTATGCAAATGCAGAGTACTTGGGTATTACATAGTTTACCCATCAAGCTGCCATCGCGGGGCAGAGGCTCTTTTGTAAGTGGAGTGCATATTTAATTAGAGTACTTACCTGGAGGTCTCCTAAAGCAGTGAGTCAGCTATTTCTGGCCTGCCTGTATTGTCCAGGAATATTACGGCTATTAACGGCCGAGCTTGTTTACGTGCTTGTCTGGTGGCCTCGCAAGCACGCGGAAAGGAATAGAGAAGTGCAGCCGAATTGTGATATCAAGGGATATCTTTTAATATCCCCAAAGCTTGGACTAGCCAGGGCAGTAACATACTGCTGTTGATGATTTGCCATATGATGCTTGTAGCCATGTTTCATACATTGTTGTAATTGATGGTGTCGATGAAGAAAAATGTTGAAGCAATAATGAAAAATGTCAAAACAAGGTTTGAAAATAATCTGCTTCATAATTTTAAAAGAGGAACTTAAAAACAGATCATCTTGGCACTGTGTAATTGAGGAATGTACTGATTTTATGCACAAGCGCTGGTGAGAGGCCCTCCATGTATTCCAACTGCCATTGATCTGGCTGCTAAACAGCCAGGCACAGTTCCATTGTGGCTTTGTCCCAGCAGTTGGTGAGAGACTTTCTGTCCCTATTTCAACTGCCATTGCTCTAATCTATGAGGGAGAGAAGGGCAGCCAGAATCTGCTAGTCTTCCTTTTTCCACTTGTGTTTTGTCTTGTGAGATTGCAAGCCTAAGGGTGGCAGATTGGTAGATCAATGACTTGTACACCACTCACCACTCAGGGCAGGGTATTAATAACTCTAAATGAATAAATAAATGACTGTGTCATGATTTTCATGATCATGTAGATTGGTGGTTCTTTCCTTTTGAAGGGAGCTCACATTGCTTACACAGGATATCAAGTGAGAGAATTGAGCTCACAAACCTTACACAAATTCCACACACAATTTATTTTGTAAAGTTGTGTTGAGAAGATGACATTTGCATGACGTGGTAGAATATGCTCAATCCTACCACCGTACCACACCAAGAACATGCCACTTTGTGTCCATGTCAGATTCTAAAGCAAGATATCTTCCAGAATGTGTGCTGTTGAAATTTCAGCATAGTAGGAATGAATATTTTCTCTTATTCATCTTGTTGCTGTCCAAATCAAGAATAAGAAACCTGAAATCTCAGCTCATTCAGACATGTATAGTGCCTCAAAAATACCCTGGTTGGAATTCAGCAAGGGTTAAGTGTGTGGGAAACAATAGAATAGTTTTGCAATGCCTGTATTTACCTAGGGACTGCTGTGACATTACAATGTATGGTTGTCCAATGTGCAATGGTAGCCACTGGACTAACTGATGCACCCAGTGTGCACCCAGACACCAGCTATGAAGTGCTAGACAGCAATAGGAATGCCCAATGTGCATCAGAAGTTTCCAAGATGCATCAGAGGTCTTCAGTGGGCATCCCAAGTGCCCATTGAGCATGAGAAATGCCCAATATGATTCAGGTGTACATTGGAACACTCTTGCCAATGCCTGGATGTGGATCTTCACAATTCATTAACAGATTTTTGTTCCATTTCTGCCACATAGTTCTAAACTCATAAACTTACAAAATGTAGACCATGATATAGACTCTTAAGACCCTGTCGCATAAGCATGTCAATGAAGGTTGCTAGAAAAGTGTTTTCTTCTCATAGTGTTTACCCTTAAAATGTTGTGTATTGTGTACAACTGTAACTATCTATAAATATCTGAAAGGATGTCATGTAGGAAATGATGACATGATAGCTATCTTTAAATGTCTGAAGGGAAGACATGTAAACCTTGCAGCCAGCTTGTTTTCTGCTCTTCTGGAGATTAGAATCCAAGCAAAAGTTACAAGATAAGAGATTCCACCTAAACATTAGGAAGAATTTTTTTACTGTAAGAACTATTCAATAGGGGAATAGAGCTGCCTGAAAGGATGCTGGATTCTCCTTCTTTGGAGATCTTTAAACAAAGGTTGGATGGGCATTTTTCAGGAGTGCATTAGTTGTGTTTTCTTGCATGGCAGGGGATTGGACTAGATGGCAATTATGTTCCCTTTTAATTTTTTGATTCTATGATTGTATAAAGTTAATGTTTTTATGAGATTACCATATAGAAAATGTGAAATATATTACTAGAAATGGATTGAATGTTTATTGAAATGTAGAACAAGGAGAATAGATTTTGTTTCGGTAACTGAAAACCTAAGACTGCGTGACATATGTACACCTGAAACCAGAAGAGGGTTGGGGCACCAGTGAGAACAAATGATGGCTAGTATTCTAGGTGGACTAGTACATAACTACCTTAGTTGTGTAGCTAAGTAGCATCTCCTGACCTACCCACCCTCAGTCCTGACTTACTAGGCAGCAGCTGCCACAAGCCACAGGGGTTGATCAGAAAGTAGCAGACTGACATTTCTATCCCCTCCCACCAGCATTGCAATAGTCAGAAGCAGGATCCCTGTCACAATTGCTGCTCACACCGAGAATCACTGGGTGTATCAACAGGAGAACAGACCCCTCCCACTTCACTGACTGCTGCCCAGTAAGTAAGGACTGGGGTACTTTTACAATACTTATGTATTCTCTTCATTAATGAATACATAGGGATTGTAACTATGAATTAGTTATGAATGCCTAACACTAGGTTATGCATTTCTTACTGTGATTATTAATTCCAGTTGATATATTTTGTGTTATAATGTATATTAAACTAGTTTACTTCTGAAAACTTTATTTTTGTCTACATTGATTTCAGGTTAGAAATTACTGGCAAGTTTTCACAAAATGAGTATTCTTACAGGCATGTCTAGGTTCTGTAATATGTTCTAAAATGTGTTCCATGAAGCACCCTGTGCATTGTCTTGTCTCAGGAAAACTATGTTTCGCATGTGCTTATCTCCAAGATGATTGTATTCTAGCTGAAGACAACAGAACTAAAGCATTCCACATAGAAGTCAGACAATGGGAACAAACTCTTTGTTTTATTGTCACATTTTAAATTGTTGTGTCTAGCAGTAAGAATAAACTTTTGCAGGTAGTACTAGATAAAACACTTTTAAAGTAATGAATTAAATTGTACTTTGGCCATTGCAAATTCAGCCAACTATGTGGCATTTGATTTTTAGTGTTTTGTATGTGATGCTTATGTTGGCATTGAATATTAGATTACTAACATAAACAAGGATGCAAGTTTGTTAAATAAATAATTAACTGTTGAGAGATAATCTGAATTGATGAACTTTGTAACTGACCAGCAGGAATAGCAAAAAGTACTGTAGTACAAGTCTGCCACCACTGAGCAGCAATCAAGGGGAAAGCAAGCCCAACAGTCACTGGTCCAAATTAGGTACTGCTGGTCATTCAACAGCCAAGCCTTTTCACAGTGATGATCTAACTGCCTAGTTCTTCCATATGACAGTTGCTTGTAGTGGTGTGGGGCCTCACTGTCTCTTGGCAGTCATACGATATCAGTAACCTTTTAATAGTTCTACTTCATTTTACGACTTGGCATTTTCCTTATCACAGGTCTTTACAAACTGAAACATGAGTTTAGTACATTGTAAGATTATGATCCTGTAGCTGAAATGTGTTTCTGATGACGCACTAAAGCAACTTGTTTTTTGTTCATAGCCATCAAGTCAATTTTGACTTATGGTGACCCTATGAATGTGAGACCTCCTAGTCACTCTCTTGTCAACAGGCCTGCTCAGGTCTTGCAGATTCAGGGCTGTGGCTTCCTTAACTGAGTCTATTCAGCTGTAATGTGGTCTTTCTCTTTTCTTACTGCCAAGCATTATTGTCTTTTCTAATGAGTCATTTCTTCTCACAACATGTCCAAAGTACAAGTCTCAGTTTAGTCATCTTGGCTTCCAGGGAGAATTCAAACCTAATTTGCTCTAGGATCCATTTATTTGTCTTTTTAATAATCCACGTGATCCATAGAACTCTCTTCCAGCACTACATTTCAAATGAGTTGATTTTCTTCCTATCAGTTTTGTTCACTGTGCAGTTTTCACAGCCACACATAGAAATCAAGAATATGATGGCATGGACAATCCTAACTTTGTTATTCAATGATGTACCTTTACACTCAAGGATCTTGTCTAGTTCCTTCATAGCTGTATTTCCAAATCCTTGTCTTCTGATTTCTTGATTGCAGTCTCCATTCTGATTAGTGACTGAGCAAAGGTATGGAAAATCTTGAACTATTTATTTTCTTTTCTTTTCTTTTTTGGAAATATTTTTATTAAAGTTTAAAGTAAAAATAAAAAAAAAACCTTCCTCACTTCCAAGCTTTTTTCTTTTTTTCCAGTTGAGTCTGCTTATTTACATTCCATTCATACATAGTTTCTCTTCAAAAAGTAATCTTACATTATTACATCTTACATTGTTATATTGCTGCTTTGTTACATTGCCTTATTACATTGTTGCCTTGTATTATATACAATCTTGCTTTATTCTTTTCCTTTTCTTATTACTATCTCTTTATCCAATTTAAGACTTTTCTCCATTCCCTTTCAAAGTTCTGGATAGACTTATTTTTCAGTGAAAATGTTAGCTTTTCTTTCTCTATCATATCCAGAACTTTTAATTTCCATTCTTTTATATCAACATGGTTCCTTTCTTTCCAATATTGTGCATATGTCAATCTTGCAGCAGTTATCAAATATAACAATGCCTTCTGATAACATCTTATCTTTCTTTGTTGCCCCAACATATTTAACAAATAAAACTCTGGCTTCATTTCAAAATTTAAATTGTAAATTCTTTGAATTTCATCATGTATTTCCTTCCAAAATTTCCTTGTTATCTTACAGGTCCACGAAATATGAAAGAACAACCCCACCTTTTCATCACATTTCCAATATCTTTCAGTTCCATTTTTAGTTATTTTCTGCAACCTTTCAGGTGTCATATATCATCTATGTTGCATTTTATAAAAGTTTTCTCTTAAATTTAAACTTGGTGTAAATTTTATGCCTGTTTTCTATGCCCTCACCCATGTATCCAACTCAATTGGATGTCCAATATTTTGTGCCCATCTAACCATATTATCTTTAACAGTTTCTGATTCCATTTCTCTTTGCAACAATAGCTTATAGAATTTGGAGATTCTCTTCTTTTGATCCTCCTTCATCAACAAATCTAATTCATTTTCTTTTCTTTCAAATCCATATAATTTTTGATCCATTTTAAATCTCTCTTTAAGTTGTCTCCATGGGAACCAATTAAATTCATGTCCCAAAGCCTTTAATTATTCTTCTGTGTGCATTCTTGGCTTATCCCTTTCCCATTTCAACAAGTCTTGATAGGTTAGTAAATTTCCTTGTTTTGTTAGGGCAATTTTATGTGCTTTTTGAGGTGAGGTCCACATCAGAAGTCCTCTATAAAATTTATGCTTTATTTGTAACCACACTTTCAATAATGTCTTTTGAATACGATTATTAAACTCTTTATTCACTGTTATTTTGTCATAACATAAGTATCCGTGCCATCCAAACCTATTACTAATTCCTTCCAGTTCTTTACATGTTGTATTTTCTACATGTATCCAATCTTTGATTAAATCTAAACAGCATGCTTGATAATAGGTTTTTAACAATGGCTCATCAAATCCTCCTCTCTCTTTTACATCTTGTAATATTTTAAACCAAATTCTTGTTTTTTTCCCTTGCCAAATAAACTTTCATAATTCTTTTTCCCATTCTTTAAAGATCTTTTCTCTTCCTATTATTGGTAAGTTCTGAAAGAGAAACATAAGCTTTCGTAATAAAGACATTTTAAAAGCATTTATCCTTCCCAGGAGAGACAAATTAAAATGCACCCATCTTTCCATTTCACATTTAATCTCCTTCCATATCTTTCAGTAGTTATCATCAAACAATTCTTGATTTTTGTTTGTGATTATGATACCTATGTATTTTACTTTTTACTTTCTTAGTAGTTTGATATCCTGATCTTCTCTCCAGGTCCGCTTGTTCTTTTTTTGTCATATTTAATGTCATCATCATTGTCTTTTCTCTGTTTATCTTGTATCCTGCCATTTGTCCATATTTTTGTAAGATGGCCATCAACACCTGAATTGAATCTTGAGGTTCCTCCAAAAATATAATTACATCATCAGCAAAAGCTTTGTATTTTATTTCCTTATTCTTTATTCTCAAGCCACATATCCGTAAATCTTCATTTATTGCAATCAGTAATACCTCCAATTCAGCTATGAATAATATTGGTGATAAAGGGCACCCTTGCCGTACCCCCTTGTTTATACTAAAACTTGTCATTATATCTCCATTTATAATTAGCTTCGCTGTCTGATCCTGGTAAATCATTTCAATCCATTTACAAAAGGCTTCTCCCAGTCCATATTCTTGTAAGACTGAATGCATAAATTCCCAGGAAACATTATCAAAAGCTTTTTCTGCATCCAATAAAATAATAGCTATCTTCTTCCCTGGGTTTTTATCATAATATTCAATCATGTCCAATAATGTTCTTATATTATTCTTCACATATCTGCCTGGTAGAAAGCCTGTTTGACCTTCATGAATCTTATCGTGTATTACATTTCTTAATCGTTTTGCCAGTATTGTGGCCAGTATTTTGTAGTCTATATTCAACAAAGAGATTGGTCTGTAGTTTTTAAGTTCTCTTTTATCTTTATCTTCTTTAGGTATCAATACAATATTTGCCTCTCCCCAGGATCGTGGTTTCCCATAGTTTTCTATTTCTTTCAAGGTTGCTTGATATGGATGGATTAGTTCTTTTATAAATCTTTTATAATGTAACGCAGGGTCCTGGTGCCTTATTCGTTTTCAAATCTTTTATAGCTTCTTCTATTTCTGCTAATGTTATTGGCTTACTTAACTGTTCCTGTTTCTCCAACGATATTTTTGGGATCTTGATTCTATCCACTCTTTCTCATTTGCATACTGATGGTTTTTTTCTTAAATTTTTCAAAGTATTCTTTAAACTTCTGTTTTATCTTCTCATGTTGCGTAATCATTTTCTTCCGATTTTGCAATTCTGTTACTGTGTTCCTCTCTCTCTTCTTCTTAAGTTTATGCGCTAACAATTTCCCAATTTTGTTAGCATGTTCAAATTGAGTCAACTTCATCTGTTTCATCTTTTTTTCTATTTCCTCTGATGTTATGAACATTATCTCTTTTTGTACTTTCTTTATCTCAACTTGTAATGACTTCTTCAATGGATTTTGTTTTGTCTTTCTCTTGAAGTTTAGCCATTAACTCTTGATATTTCTCTTGCCTTTCCTTATTCTATATTTGTCTTTTTTGTATAAAAAAACCCCTCTCATTACTGCCTTAGATGCATCCCAGACCGTCTTCATCTTCATATCTTCTCTTATATTTTCTCTAAAATAATTTTTTAAGACTTCTTTCGCTTGTTGTATTATCTCCTCATCATTTAATAGACTATCATTTAACTGACACTGAAACTGTTTTACAGTGTCCTGTATTTGCATCATCACAGGATGATGGTCTGAGATGATCTTAGGCAGTATTTCTATCTTTTTTGTCTCTGTTAACAAATGCTTAGAAGTAAAAATCATATCTACTGGAGACCATGATTGATGTACTTCCGAAAAGTAAGTAAAGTCCTTTACATTAGGGTGAAACATTCTCCGTGTATCCAAAACTGATATTTCTTCACACATCTCAGAGAAATTTTTTGGCAGTTTACCTCTCTTCCCTTGATCTTGCTTTTTTGGAGAAATAGATTTGTCCATTTTAACGTCCATGATTCCATTCCAATCTCCTGCTAAGATCTAATCTTCATATTCGTATTCTGATATCTTTTCACGTAATTCTTTATAAAATTTCCTTTTATTTTCATTTGGAGCGTACACTCCTAGTAAGAATATATTTTTTGCCTTTTTTACCAATTCTACTCCTAATATTCTTCCTTCTTCATCTTCCAATATTTTCTTTGCTGGGATATCCTTATCAATATATATTACCACACCTCCTTTTTTCTTCCCGTATAGAGAGGTAAAACATTAACCCAATTTAAATTGTACAAATACTTCTCCTGGTTTTTTTTTTATATGAGTTTCTAATAATATTGCTATTTGAGGTCTTAATCTTTCTATATAATGGAAAACTTGTCATCTCTTTGCTTGTGAATTTATTCCTCGAACATTCCAGGTTATAATCTTCATGTTTATTTTTTACTTACTTTACTTCCTTTCTTCATTTTCTCTTCTGATTCTGCCGGTTTGGACTCTTACTTTGACATTGGACTCATTTCTTCAGCCATTATCATATCCATTTTTATGTGTTCCGATGTAGGATCCGATTTCTTTTCTTCCATTCTTGTCGTTGCGACTCCCGATTTCAAATAATTCTCTTGAAATTCCATTGCTTGTTGAACAGAGGTTATCTTCCTTCTTCTCCCCTCATAGAAAAAGGAGAGGCCTTCTGGTATCTCCCATCTACATCTTACTCCCTTTACTTGCAATTCTTTTGCCAAAAACGCATATTCTCTTCTGCTTTTCCTCACACTTGGCAGTACATCCTTGAAAACTTTTATTTCTGTCTCATCCACTATTAATTTTCCTTTATAATTTTGTTCTAAAATCAAATCCCGTGTTTTTCCCTGATAAAATGTACCACTATGTCTCGTGGGAGATCTTGTTGTTTAGCCACCACCAATTCAATTCTGAAGGCCTTATCTATTTCATGTTCAAATCTTGCTCTTCTTTGGCCTATATATGATGCCAAAATGTCTGTTACTCTTTGGATTAAATTTTACTCTTTCTGTTCAGGGAGCCCCCTTAATTTCAAACTTTGGCTCCGTCGTCATATTTCCATTCGCATTATAGTTTCTTTGTCTTTTTGTTGCTCTTTCTTCATTTGTTCCAACTGAGAAAATCTTGAACTATTTCAATGTCTTTATCATCTTCTTCATTATCAAGTTATATAAATCATCTATGATCATTATATTTGTTTTCTTACTATTCCATTGCAAACCTCCCTTGACTTTCTTCAGTAATTGTTCTAACTCTTTGCTATTTTCTGCTGGATATCTTAACTTGTTGATGTACCTTCCTCCAATTTTCACACCTCCTTCCTCCAAATCATATCCTGCTTTATATGTTCAGCGGTAAATTAAATAGATAGGGTGATAAAATGCAGTCTTACCTGACCTTCTTGCCAAATGGAAACCATCCTGCTCCTGCATATCCTGTCCTAAAAGTAGCCTCTTCTCTAGAATACATATTATACGTCATGACAATCAAATGTTGTGGCACATGCACTATCAATCATGATCAGCACAATCAAAGGCTTTGCTGTAATCTATAAAGCACAGGCTGATTTTCTTCTCAAATTCTTTGGTACATGTCCTTATTCAACATATGTTTGCAATAACGTCCCTCATTCCTCTTTTCTGAACTTAGCTTGGACATCTGACATTTTTTACTCCATAAGTCTTTGTTGTACATTTTTGAACATCACTTTGTTTGCATGGAAAATTAATGCAGTGGTCCTGTGTTTAGTGCAAATCTTGGTGTCTCCTTTCTTGGAAACTGGGATGCATGTTTATCATTTCTGATCTGTGGGCCATTGTTTTTATTTTCCGTATTTGTAGGCAGATTTTAGTAAGAACTTGAGTGGCTTGTGTCTGTGAAGCTTACCACAAACTGCTTTACTACAAATGTGGAACCGCACTAGCTTTAATTCACATAGTGAATAATAGTCACAATTGGGGAAAAGTTATCTCCAGCCCTGAAAAAAAATCCTTTCATTGCTGTGATGTCAGTATGAAAGGCTGTGCTGTGTCTAAAGTTACACAGTAAAGGTAACTCAAGTTGAGTCACAATATCCAAACCCCACTTCTTGTTCAGTGGTAAGGATCATGGATTTCGTATCATCAGCTTTTATCAGTATCATTATTTTTTTCTGTTTCAGGCCCCAACTGCTTTGCAGAGACTACAGTCATTCCAGCAGGTCGAGAAGTGAAGACTGATGAGTGTACTATATGCCACTGTACTTATGAAGAAATTACTTGGCGAATTGAACGACAAGCTATGTGTACCAGACATGAATGCAAGCAAATTTAGATCTATGAATCCAATGTATCTGGATATTTTTATAAAACAGTTCCATGTACTAATGGATGTTTGAGAAAATAAGCATCAGCTTCAAAATTAATTTGGTTTGAGTTGTGGACAAAGTCAAGTACAGAAATTTTCTTTTCCCACAATAAAATACTATGAATCAAATATGGTTGTTATTTAAAGGTTTATCCCTTATTTTAAAAATTTAAAATAATTGTTTTGTATAGACACAGATTAAAATTCTATCAATTGATGAATTTTTTGTTTGCGTGATCATAGGTTAGGATGCAAGCTATTGCTGGGTGGGGGGCAATAATACTAATGGAAACGATATATTCAAACAAATAAAAGGACCTGTAGGAAGACACCTTTCCAGAATTTATAAGAGATACAGTGCTGACCCATTAAACCCAATAAGGCATATGTTGTTTACTTCAGCATATTGCAACTTATTTTAACCATTCAAAATTTGAGTGAGATTCTCTTTTCTTGGATGGGGAAAAATATTAATTAAACTAATGTGAATGAATTGTGGCAAGAACTGAATTGCTCTTTCATCTGCTTGATATCTTGACTAATCTTGATTTTCTGATATAAAATAGCTCCATCACTTGTCACTAGGAATGAATCATAATTTATGGATTTTTCAACTGCTAAGCATTTAATGCACATGAATAAAAAGCATAATTTGTGCTACTCTTTATTTTAACTTCAATTGCCATTAATTACTTTTTCTAGTATGTAAGCAGCAACAGTTAAAACACATCCAAGGTAAGGCATGCCCAGCAAAAAGATATACATTGAAGGAAAGGCTGCTAATTATTTTTTAGACTTCGCGCTTCTCCAGCAGAACTCTCTACACTTTCGACTAAGAAGAACACATTTTCTAAGTTAGGCAATTACTGAAATCTCTGCAAAATTTTAGCTTTATGTTGCAAATTTATGCTTTCATGCATCCCACTTTTTACTATTTTCAAAAATATTCTTTCAGTCATCTTTATGAGAAACATTCAAAATAATTTACAATTACTAAAACAATTACACTATTGTACATACTTATTTATAACTGTTTCATTTTATGGCAGATGGATAAATTGTAAGGTCAAGAACATACTTAATATAAAAATAAGTAGTCTCACACAAAGCGTTTCATGCCTATAGAGAAAAGGAACTAAGGTGGCCTTGAAATGCTGGTTAGGATTAGGAAGCAGACCATTAGAAATGAGGTGCAAACCCAATGTGTTTGAAGACTATTTATTGAACAGACACCTACCATCACCATCCCCTTAAGTAAATGTGGAAACATTTTAAAAAGCTTTAAGTATGAATTTGTGGTATGGCACTGCAGGGTCATCACTTACTTTGTTCTTATGCAGAATACACTATTGCTAATTTTCATTTTCATTTTTTTTATATGAAACATATTCATCTCGTGTCACTCATACTGAAATATTTATGGATTTCATGTTTTTGTGGAAAAACGTATTTTCTGCATAAAACAGCATGTGTTATCACAAGTGATGCCTGGAATCCTGGTCTTAAGTGCTAACTAGAGTAGACTGATTCAGTGGATTGTTGAATGGCAATTGGTAATGATTCCATGGTCTACCCTAGGAGAAGTGGCAACAGAATCCAGGCCAATATTTCCAGAATAGTGTCCACGTGCAAGAATCTGACATTTGTGCCCCCTTCTATTTGCAGGAAAGCTTGACACTGGAGATAACCTTTTTTTCATCAAGAATGAGAACATTTATGAACATTCATTACATCTCTATGGCAGGATAGCCTGCTTTCTAACAAAAGCACAAATGACCAAAAAAAAAAAAAAAATGAAACTAAGCACATCAATGCCCTGTAGTGTGCCTAAGCAGTTCTTTGGATCCTGGCCATAAATTAACTTCCTATTTTTATAATAACTGAAAGCTGCCGTGTGGAAGGTGGAAGATTCTGCATATGATAGACTTTCTAACAAGGTTTCTGGGACTGCTTTCAACTTGAGTAAAAGCATTTGAGTGTGGATCTCAACTGTAGCCCTAACTGCTGAGGGGTAACATAGTGTCAACCATCTCATTTTTCTGGCTGTCATGCTGAGGTGAACAAGACCAGGCATCAGCTAAAAAATTATTTTCCCCCAGGAAGTACTTTAGAAAAACTTTGCCCACCATACTTGTTTTGGCCTCCATTTGTGTCAGGTCTGTAAAGTATTTAGATTGTGATGATCCATCCAAATCTCAGATGGGCAGGTAGCGCCCTCGAAAAAATGTTGTCAAATTTCTAATGCCCATTTGATAGCTGCTGCTTCCTTTTCCCAAACCAGCCAAAGCAATTTAGCTCTATTGAACTTTTTGAGAGATGAGTACCCCTCAACGTCTCCCTGTAGCAGGACTGCTCCCAATGTGGTATTGCTAGTATCCACCTGTACTACAGAAGGGTGCATGAGGTCTGGGTGCTTTAAAACAGATTCAGTACTAAACAGTCTCTCTAACTCCTCAAATGCATTTTGAGATTTGAGGGTCCAACTGAATTTAGAGCTCAGTTTTGGTTTACTTTGCCTTTATCTTTTCTTTGCCCCCTTTTTCTTAGTTTTCAACAAATCTGTCAAGGGCAACAGCACCTGGGCAAAATTGGGAATGAACTGTATAGAAATTGGCAATTCCCCAAAAAACTTAGTAACTGTCTACAGGTCTTAGGGGGATCCCAGCCTAGCACACCCTGTACATTTGCAGAGTCCATCTCTTATCACCTTGTTTGAGATGCGGTAGCCCAGATAATCCAGTTTGTTAGCATGAAATTCACAATTTCATAACAATTTAACATACAAATGGTGGGCTAACACTTTCCTCACCAAAGTGGCATGCTTTTCATAAGTTTGGTTATAAATCCACACATCATCCAGAGACATGAAAACCCCTTACACTTCATTGATTATTTGCATGAAAACTCTGGGGGCATTGCTTGGATCAAGTGGCATTACTAAATATTCAAATGTCCCCAGTGGAGTGTTGAATGATCTCTTCCACTCATCCCCCTCTCATATGCATAGTTGGTAGTATGCATCCCTCAAATCTAGCTTTGTAAAAATGCAACTTGTTGCCAACTGCAATAACAGGTCTTTCATTAAAGGCAAGGGGTACTGATTAGAAATGCACACTGGATTCATGACTAAAAACTGTCACCGGTCTCTGACCTAGCTTTCTTTTCCTGGAAGAACAGTGTGGCAGCCATGGATGATCTGGGTAGCCAAATAAACCCCTGTTGCAAGTGTTTATCTATGAATTCCCTCAGCACCTCCATCTCTTTGGGAGACATAGAGTACAATTTTATTTTAGTTAGTTTGGCTCAATTGTATATTCAGTGTCCTGGTGAGGGGAAAAATATCACATTTCCTTTCTGACCCCACTTCTGAATAAGATCATTACTATAGAGAACTAGCCCTGTCATCTTTTCTCGCATTTCATTTTTTTTCAGATTTTTACCATCATTTCCTGAAGGTCTGAACTTTTAAAAAATTTCTCCTTGTGTCACTCATTGTGAGAGCAATGAGATGCAGTGGTTGAGTTTTATAGAATCATAGATTTGGAAGTGACTACAGGAACCATCCAATCCACCCCCCTGCTATGAAGGAACCCACATCAAAGCACTCCCAACAGATGGCCATCCTGCTTCTGCTTAAAAACCTCCAAAGAAGGAGACTCCACTACACTCCGAGGCAGCATATTCCACCGCTGAACAGCTCTGACTGTCAGGAATTTCTTCCTGAGGTTTAGGGGGATCTCTTTTCCTATAGTTTGAATCCATTGCTCCTTGTCTCTGGAGCAGCAGAAAACAAGCCTGCCCCCTTCTCAACATGACATCCCTTCAAATATTTAAACATGGCTATCATGTCCCCTCTTAACCTTCTCTTCTTCAGACTAAACATACCCAGCTCTCTAAGCCGCTCCTCACAGGAGCCACTCCAGACCATTCACCATTTTGGTTGCCCTCCTCTGGATTAGCAAATTGTGAGACTAGGGTTCTAATCCCTGCTTGGCCATGTAACCCCTCTGGGCGACCTTGGGCAAGTCACACTATCCAGCCTTAGAGGAAGGTAAGGACAAACTTGGTCTAAACAAATTCTGCCAAGAAAACTCTGTGATAGGATTGCCTTAGGTTCACCATGAGTCAGAAATGACTTGAAGACATAGAACAACATGACAACAATAATGTACTCATTTATCTATGAATTAATATAATACTTCAAGAAATACAAGTGGCATGAGGTCTGTCCTTTTGCCATGTCTATTGGACCTGTGTGTAAAGTAGGATGCCAAAAAAATTCTACTTATTAACTTTATAGTCCTTTGGAAAATGTACTGTGCAGGAACAGACTTCCCTATGTGTCTGTCTGTATAAGGACTATGAATATCTGAAGTTTAAGCGTATGGTGGCCTAATATACATGCTGGTGGGCAGAATTCAGCTTTGTAAATCACAGTATTAATAACATTTTCTAAAGTTTCTATAAAGCTGTCTTTACCAGAATGTGCTTATGTATACTAGACAAGACTGAATGGCACCTAACTTCTAAACAATGTTATTATTTATCCATTTCTGATATGTTAATCACTTTATTCTAGAGGACAGCTTTTCAAGGAGTTGCCTCCAGTACTGACTTGAACCAGAGTCAGATTCCTTTATAGTGTTCACAACTCAATTCTTCCATAATGGGAAAAAAGAGCCATAGTATGGTTTAACTAAGCATGATTACATGTAAGAGGAATGGAAATAATTTTTCAGATATGCCAAGGCATACTTAGGATCAGACTATATATTCTCCAGCAAACATTTCCAGTGTACAATAAGTGCTTGTAGGAGGCACTAAATGTTTCACTGCCAATTCTTTTAAATTGCATCATTGATTACACAACTCATACCATTTGCTGCTTCACTTTTTAATGTTTTAATATCTTCCTGCTCACTCATGCTATCACACAAAAATAAATATCTTGGTGATGGCATCAACTGAGGACAAAGCTAACTCAGAGTGAGGACTATTAATGAATCACAAGAAAGATGTGAAGGGGAAACAATGGTACTAAATTTGCAGACAATAGCGGCTATAAGAATGCTCACAAGGGAATCCAGCCACCACCTCAGTTCCTGTAAGTCCCATTCAAGCTACCAGACTGTCTAAAAGACTTTCAACTGATCTAAGATTTAAAAAGCACATATACAGAAAAGAAAGGGGGGGGGAGAGAAATCACCAAAGAGGAATTCAAACAAATAGCCAGCAATTATAGGGAGAGTGTCAGAAAAGCTAAAGTGCAGAAAGAGGTTTGTTAGAGAGGTTAAAAACAATAAAAAGAGCTTTTTTGGTTATGTCCATAGCCAAAGGAAGAACAAGGAAATGGTAGGGCCACTGTATGCAGAAGATGGCAAAAAGCTAACGGGACAGAGGAAAGGTAGAACTACTCATCACATTCTTTGCCTTGATCTTCTTCCAGAAGGAACACAGTGCACAGCCTGGCGAAATGGAGCAGATGATGTGATATGGGAAATTCAGCACAGAGGTAGTACAGGAACACCTGGCTATTCTAAAGCAATTAAAGTTTCCAGAGCCAGATGAACTATATCCAAAGGTATCAAAAGAACTGACAGAAGTAATCTAAGAACCCCTGGCAATAATCTTTCAGAATTCCTGGAGAACAGAAGTTTCAGCAGACCTTAGGAAGGTAAATATCCTCATCTTCATAAAGAGAGAAAAAGTCAACCGAAACAATTACTGCCCAGTAAGCCTGACATCAATACCAGGTCCTAGAGCAGATCATTAAATAGACAGTTTGTAAGCACTGAGAAAGTAATGCTGTGATCACTAAAAGTCAACATAGGTTTCTCAAAAACAAGTCATGCCAGACTAATGTTAACTAATTCTCTCTCTCTTTCTCTCTCTCTCTCTTTTGGTAGAATTACAAGCCTGGCAAATAAAGGGAATGCTGTGGAAGTAGCATGTCTTGATTTCAGTAAGGCATTTAACAAGGTTCCTCATGATATTCTTGCAAACAAGGTAGCAAAATGTGGGCTAGACAATGCTACTGCTAGGTGAATTTGTAGTTGGTTGACTGATCAAATCCAATGACTCCTCTTCATCCTGGACAGAAGTTATTAGTGAGGTGCCACCAGGTTCTCCTTGGGCCTGGTGCTATTCAACACCTTTATCGATGACTTAGATGAGGGAATAGAGGGCAATCTTGTCAAATTTGCAGATGACACCAAATTAGAAGGCGTAGCTAACAAAGAAGAGGATCAGAATTCAAAATGACCTTGACAGATTAGAGAACTGGGGCAAAACTAACACAACAAATTTCAACAGAAATGTAAGGTACTACACTTAGGCAGTGAAAAAAAGGAAAGGAAAGAAAGGAAATACACAGATGCAAGATGGGTGACATTTGGCTTGACCAAGAGATCTGAGTGTTTTAGTAGACCACAAGCTGAACATGAGTCAGCAGTGTGATGTAACAGCTAAAAAAGCCAATGTAATTCTAGGCTGCATCAAGAGGAGCCCCAGGGTTCCCCAGGCCTAGGTCAAGGGAGTGATAGTACCACTCTATTCTGCTTTCGTCAGACCCAACCTGCAATATTGTGTCCTGTTCTGGGCAACACAGTTCAAGAAGGATATAGGCAAGACTGAATGTGTCCAGAGAGGGTGACCAAAATGGTAAAAGGCCTGGAAACCATGCCATATGAAGAGAGGCTTGGGGAACTGGATATATTTAGCCCGCAGATGAGAAGGTTAAGACGTAACATGATAGCTGTGTTTAAATATTTGAAAAAATTGTGCTTATCAGATATTGCTGTAAAGTACAGCAAATATAACTACCTTTTAGTTCTAGCTTTGTTACCATGTATGCAAAGGTTTACTTCCATCCTCAATAAAGATTTACTGAACTTCGTTGTTGTGGTCTGAAGCTTAGCAGTGTATATCACCATATGTCAGAACTCTACTAAGCCTGGAAGTCAGTTGCTGAATGACCTTTTACTGCCCTGCATCATGCAAGCTGAAAAGGACCAGCAGCTGGAACAATAAATACAAGACTTGTCCATCCTGGATGATGATGGAGGCAGTGAGCCACTAGAGGAAGAGAAGCACCAGCAGTGGGAATGAAAACAGCAATACCGATTGCAGTTACATTTCTATACCACTTATCAGTGCTAAGCACACCCTAAGCTGTTTACAATGTGTTTAGCTAATTTCCCCCAACAACCTGGGTACTCATTTTACCCTCAGAAAGAGTCAACCTGGAGCCCTCCAGGATCAAACTCATAACGTTGTGGCTGCAGTACTGGCATTTAACCACTGTGCCATCAGGGCTCTGACTTTGCCCACTGTTGGAACTCTTTTGAAGAGTCTTTGGAGTGGACACTGGCATAGAGCAGCCAGAAGTAACTCAGGGAGTGGCCACTTTCCTGGGGATGGAGAGCCTGAGACCTCTATGATCAGAAGGCAGCTATCCTGATTTCAGGACCTAGTCATTTGCTGTGTTGGGGGCAAGACTACTGGGATGAGGTGGCATGTTCCAGGACATGGAACCCGAGGGGTGCTGGAGCCGGGACAATAACAGCCACCCTGGTACCAGGCAGGGGAACATGGTTCCTCAGACAGGACTGCATTTGGTGGCTCAGGTGTCAGGCTGCACATGTGAAGGAGTGGAAAGTGGATGTCGGAGGCCTGTAAGTTCTCATCATGGAGGGTGATGAGATACAGCAGGAAAACCAATTCCTGGGAGCACAGCTGGATGACATTAGAACAGTCATCAAGCAAATGGTGCTTGGGGGCAGAGACCAGGCTGAGAAGGAGATGACGGGAGGCAGATGGCCTCTGTTCCTTCCAGATGGACTTTGAATTTTGTACCCCAAGAGGACAGGGGCTGAGGGTGTTGGAAGACTATCACTGACCCAGTAGTGACCTACTCCATCTCTAGCACAGAAGCAACCACCAGCAGATTATGTAGGACCAGTGCCACCATCTGCCCCAGTCCACCCACCACAGGTGTGAGGGAGGACTAGCTCCACACCTGGCCAAGGTCCTTCCTCCGCCTACTGTGCAGTATGGGGAAAAGAAATTGAAGGTGATTTTCACTTGGCAGCCCCATTGGCTGCCCTATTTTTTTTGCCAGGTAGTAGGATTTATGGCTGACTGTGAACTCATTTTCCCCATTGAAGATGCCAAAGTCTGGCTTGTGGCCACCCAACTCAAAGGTGAAGCACGTGACTGGTTGGTGGAATTGTTTGACATTGGCACCTTGAAACTGAGAGAATTTTGACTGTTCATGAACAATCTGCAAACATAGTTCAAAGATCCACTGGGGCATGAGAAGGCCTGCACCCAACTGATGTCACTGAGACAAGGAGCCCAATCAGTGATGGAGTATGTGATGGAGTTCCAGAGACCGGCAGCCCTATGACTGGACTGGCCAGAAAGCATGAAAATACAATATTTTTGAGATGGCCTGAAGCCAGAGATCTTAAAGTGCACCATTATGAGAGACAATGTCAGGTTCAGATTCACACACACAAAATAAACATGCGAAAGCAGGATTTATTAGGAGTATGAGCAGACAACAGGCTTTAGTGATTCAGACTAAGGAGAATTTTCACAGTCAAGATACTATAACTATTCAAGCGTTCCCACAGAGTTCATTAGGGTTGACCTTGGCAGGTCAGGCTAACCGCGGTTGCTAAGATACTATCACTTTTAAGCTGGAATGTTATGAGAACTATGGAAAGGAATGCAATAGCAAGGAACATCTGCAGCTAGCAAACCAGATACATGATCATGAATGTAACTGAGTACTACAATTCCCATCCAGCATGCCTCATCCTTATACATATGGAGGGTAACCCCGACAGACAACTCTGACACTCTGTTGGGATGGATGTTGCTAGCAAGTGAAACATTGAGACAGACTCTGGATGTGGCTAGTAGTTGGAACATTGAAACAGACTCTGAAGATCGCCAAGCACTGATACAGTGGAATCACAAAACCAGTGACCAAAGGGAGTGGTAGCAAAGGGACTGGTCAGGATTCCAACCCCCTGCCCACCATGGAGTGTGATTAGTGGATGTGCCTTGGTTTATGTTTGTGATGGGGCCAGAAAGGGAATCACATGACCAGGCACCCAGAACCCATCAGAGGAAACACAAAGAAGGCATCAACCAAAAGCAAGGTATCAAGGAAAGTGACAATTACGGCCCCGACCATGGAGGAGTGACACAGTGAGCCAGCTGCAGAGCAGGCAGCTGGGATGGTGGCTAGCAGGGATGAGGAGTTGGCAGGAAACAATAGCAGCCTGCTGTAGGTGCTGAAGGAACTGTGACACCTTCCAGCACACCAAGATGGTGGTGAGTGGAAGTGCAGCACCACGTTTTATCTCAGTTAAACTAAGCCATTTGGGTAATGAGAGGAACATGGATTTGGTGGCCATTTTGGACTCTGACTGCACCTGCTGTTCAATGAACTCCCCACTGCTGTGGGCTTGGGGCTGCAACTGGAGGATGGTACTGGAATGAAAGGAAGCTTATTATTTTATACACACACACACATATACATATACATACACACACACACACACACACACACACACACACATATATATTATTTATAGGCTGCCTTTCTCCCAGAGTGGGAGAATGTTCATATTAAATTCATATTAAATGAACACATTGGCTTAGTCTGACACCAGATCCTCCCAGTACTTTTGGGAGTGGGAGAACACTTGGAGACTGCTCATGCTGGCCCCAAGGCCCACTACCCGGTGGTTCTGGGAGTAAACTGGCTGTAATTTCATGACCCACTAGTGAAGTAGGAAGTAGGAAGCTGGAACCATTTCCTTCCTGCTGAAGTTATGCCAGAATCACACCTCACTCAAAATATGCCCCCCGGTCCACCCAAATGCGAGAGACAATGTAGTGAGAAAACCAAAGAGATAATGAGAGGAGCATTGGACTGGAACTCTGGGGCAGTGGAAAGCTCCCTTGAAATGCTGAGGGAACATCCAATTTGGACTCTAGAGGGTTATCAGTGGAATATATGGACTCGCAGGAAGTAGGAGCAGAAAAGGAGTCCAGTGTACTCCCTTCACACCAAGACACTGACTGTGCTATTCAGTTGGGACTGGGGTCCAAATTAATGTGAAAAAAACTGTTAGACAAATCATTTGTACATCAAAATATCCAAATGTGAATTTCATGCTGACAAACTTGATTACCTGGGGTACTGTATCTCCAGTAATGGCATAAAAATGGACCCAGGCAAGGTGAAGGATTTACTAGGGTGGGAACCAACACACATGCATAGACAATTGCAAAGTTTTTGAGGCTTTCCTAGTTTCTCTAGGCTGTTTATCCATAATTTTTCCCAAGTAGCTCTGCTCCTGATCAGCTTTTAAGACTAAGAAAAAAAAAGGCAAAAGGGGAGAAGAGTGTGATGAACCTGATGGGAGGGGGTCTTGACAACAGAGCCTCCTTGGCAACTGAGGGTGTTTAACTTGATTGGCTGGTGAAATGGAACCTTGGATAGCCCAGGGGAGGGGCTGGTGAAAAGAGGAAAATAACAGATTTTAACTGTCTGGTGTGTTTGACGGGAGTGTGATTTGTGGTGTGTTTGGGGAAAAGTTGGAGATTTGAAGAGCTTTGTGGGAGAGAGAACTGAGAAATTTGGGTGTATGAAAGATAGTAAATGAATTGATAGAGAGAGAGAGAAGAATGGTGTACTGTTTATAAACATTTAGATACAAGACACATTTAAGCAGCAGTGTTACAATAAATGTTTGAAGTTCTGTGTTGCTTAAAACAGTGTCACAGAGTCTTATTTTGAATCCTGGGATATACACGCTACCAATAATATCATCTTGACCTTAGTGCCAACACTACCACAGTCTTGGAAAATATAAATCACTGCTGATCCTTGCATCTGGGAGAAGGGCAGATTTAGGGAAGGCAGTAAAGGGGGAGAGTCCTCAAAGGAAGAAGCCAAGAGGGGACAAGAGTGAGGAAGAGACTGCATTCTCAGAGAGGGAGAACTGAAGCAGACCCGTTTGTCCTGGCCCTGGCTTGATTCAGAGATCTCCCTGGCTGTTCAGACCTGAAGACAAAGAGGTGTCAGGCTGGGCAGGCCTCGAGCGTGAGGCTTCGGTGTGCCTTTCGCACTCGGCACTGACGGGTGGTGGTTCTCTGTGCTTCATTACAAGGAGCAACCCAAACTCAAACCAACTTCAAAGCTCAAATGGAGCCCAGAATGCCAAAAAGCATTTGAGGACTAGAAAAGACTGTTCAGTATCAAACTCATGTTGAAACTCCCAGAACCCACACATCCTCTTGTACGGCAGGTGGACACAAGTAATGCTGTCATAGGGGTGATTCTGGTCCATGCTGATGAGGAATAACACCTAAGATCCTGTGCTTACCTCTCCCCAAAAAATTGACGAAGCATAACTAAATTTGCCAATCTGAGAGAAGGAAGCATACACTATAAACATAAACATATGCTATAAACATAAGCATACGCTATATACGCTATGCTTTTCATCCTGGAGAGAAGTGACTGGCGGGGTGTCACAGGGTTCTGTCCTGGGCCCAGTGCTGTTCAATATCTTCATCAACGACTTGGATGAAAGAATAGAGGGCATGCACATCAAATTTGCAGATGACACCAAATTGGGAGGGGTTGCTAATACGCCAGAGGACAGGATCAAAATTCAAAATGACCTGGATAGATTGGGGAGCTGGGCCAAAGCTAACAAAATGAAATTCAACAGAGAGAAGTGTAAGGTCCTCCACTTAGGTAGAAAAAATGGAAGACAGAAATATAGGATGGGGGACACGTGGCTGGATAGCAGTACGTGTGAAAGGGAGGGCTTTGAGGGTGTTCCTGCATGGGCTTTGAGGGTGTTCCTGCATGGCAGGGGGTTGGACTGGATGGCCCGTGTGGTTTCTTCCAACTCTACATTTCTATGATTCTATGATTCTATAAAGAAAGTCCTAGAAATGTGGCAGTACTTTTTAAAAGAGGCAGTCATCTTTTGAAATTTTTTTTTAATTATAAATTTTATTAACATTAACGTAACATTGCTAAGACAGTACAACTTTCACATACAATACAAACATCTATTCTAAAAAACATACATACATACATATAAACATATATTTATCCTCCCCCATCCTCCCTACTTGTCGAACCTCAAGAGTAAAGTGCTTATTTATCCATTTCTTTCCTTCAAAACTTAGTCTTTATTCCCTATGCATCACTCCTTTCTACTATTTCATCTTATCACTTATTTCAAAGTTGGTTTTTACCTTGTTTTTATATAATCTTTATATCATTTTTATAGATTTTTATACATTTTGATCAATTCTACTTAATATAGATTTCCCACATATCTCTAGCCTATATCTCTATATATTTCTAACCTATATCCCTTTTGATAGTAACCTAAGCATTTAAACTTATACATCTTTTCTTTACAGTCTCTTACTTTACGTTCCTAACGTTGTAGATCTCATTTCTTTCCATTTTATTTCTTTCTGTCTCATTATTCCTTACCAGATTAGTGTAGCATTTTTGCCTCAGTAAGATTCCCAAAGGGGAAATACCATATTCCATTTCTCGATAAATTTCTTCTTCATGTTACCTTTTAAAGAATTCATGATTATATCCACCTCAGCTATATCATATAGTTTTATTAACCATTCTTCTATCCTTGGAGTTCTTTTCTGTTTCCATATCCGAGCATAACAGAGTCTTGCCATTGTTATCATATATAAAAGGATTTTCTTTTGGATTTTATCTAACTGTATACAGTCTATCATGTTAAGTAAATATATTTCTGATATTAATGGGAATTTTAACTTTATTGTCTCTTGTATTTTGTTATGTATGTCTTCCCAAAATCTCCTTGCTTGTTTACATCCCTACCATATGTGATATAGTGCGCCCCATTGTTCGCATTTCCAACATGAAGCAGAAACCAGAGATATTACCCTTCGGTTTGGAAAAAAAGATTTTATTTTGCCGGCAGCCTCGGCTGGGATAGCTCCCAAAAGAAACCGAGACCCCTCTTATTTGAGCTAACATGCATTTATACATTTCTAGTCCAGTGTTATCTTAGAGAGTACAGATGTGTCACAAGAAGCATTAGTTTCGTTTTTCCCCGTACAATGAACAATGAGCTTTTCTTTCTGCGCCTGCAAATGTTTCAACTTTTGTAACAGTTCTACTCAGCTAGAGAAAGCAAGACATTCTTGACATTTCAGCTTACAGAGTTCTATTGTGTATATGTTCCACATCAGTCTCTACTACTCCAGTCTTATTTACATAATGGCAACAGGTAGCATTTAGCCAAATGCACAAATCCCCTTCTCAGCTGAGAAGATAGTCCAAAGCTATCTTATGCTGGGCTACACCTGAAGCGAATGACTCTACCTCTTGTTGTAAGGCACTGAGCCCTTTTGCTGTTGAATTTGCTAACAATTCCAACTGAACTGATAGGCGATGTATCTGTCTTACATTCAGAGCCACCCCTGCCATGGGAAACATTATAGCTCCAAACCTTTCACCTTCAGTCAAATACGTGTTAGCAAGATCGTACCCATGACTTTCATCATAAATTCTTTTCACTCTGGCCCAGCCAAACTGTCTATCCCATGCCTCCATTGGCTGGTGCACTGGGTGAAAAGTGATACCTGCAGTGGCCAAACTCCCAAGGGTACAGGAGCCATTCCAGACTGGGGGTAAAGCCTTCCCGGCCCAGGATCCACATATCCAATATACTCCGGGTGGCAACCCATAAATCCACTTTCCTGCATGTCCACCAACCTCCTCCTGAAGGTTTACCAATATGGACTGCCCTCTTACATTGCCATACAGTTGAAGGAGGCTGTCTCCAGTACTACAGTTAAATGGGAAGGTCAACTTGGGATACTGCTGTGAGCACTTCTGGCGAGGGGTCTCAGTGAACTCTAATGTTAGATTACAACTAGGATAATCTCCCAGGGGAATTCTCGGAATCTGGTGTCTTTGATTCTCCCCTTTTCCAGATGTCTTATAGTATCCCTCTGGGGTTGTATTATGTCTCCTTATGCACAAGGGGGCCAGAGGTACTTTCTCTTCTCTACTCAATATGAATTGGCCAGAGTCCCTCAAAGGCTGTTTCTTTGGTTTATCCATATTTCCCTTATAGAATGCACCCTCACAAGTATAAGTTTGCACACTGGTGTTATTCCACTCGGTCAGATTCAGGGTTCCTACTGGTATTACAGGCCATCCCTGCATTTGTGAGCTTGGTCCGTGAGAACATACCCAACAATTACTGACATTCAGGGTGCTCAGGATCTGATTAACCAGCTGATGGAATCGATTCATTTCCCAGCCACCCTGGCTCGGTATCGTTTCCATCAGCAATAACAATCCCCATATCCACATATTGTCCAAATCCGCAGAACCACTGCTCAAAGAGATACAATAGATAGCCTAGAATTCCAGCTCCCCCTGAGCCTACTCCAACACACAATATTGTCTCCCACATTCAGGATCTGGCCATACGTAGAGCGGTGCATCCCTGGTAGCACTGCAGTAGGGCCTAGTCCTATCTTCTTTCCTCTCCAGATGGAGATCTGGCAGTGCGCTGGGTGTTCAGCTTCCCAGCATGTGAACACAGCAAGCCCTAGTCTCAGGTCTTCTTACTGCTTTCTGGTAATCCTCAGCTTCAGTGGCTGCCCTGTGATTGGGGTAGCAGTCCAATCAGTACTTGCCCTTTTTATTCTAGTATAATGCACCCAAGGCTTCAATCCTGCTACTTTCACAGCAGTGGGTGTTGTTAAGATAATCTGGTAAGGTCCCCTCCACCCCGGACCAAGTGGTTCCCCTTTCCACTCCTTCACCCATACCTCATCTCCTGGTTGGAAGGGGTGTGCCTGTGTCTGTAAAAAGGAGAGACGCTGTTCTAACGTGTATTCTCTCATCTTGCTCAGGGCTTTCCCTAACGCACAAACTTCCTCCTGTAGAGTTATGTTTCCCAACTCTTTTGTGTCTCCCCTCAGTCTGCTCAAAATAGTAGGAGGTCGCCAATACATCAGCTCAAAGGGGTACAACCCTGTAATTCAGGTGCGGTGTGCATCGTATCCTTAGGAGAGCTATGGGTAAAACCTCCGGCCACTTCAGCCTCGTTTCCTGACACAATTTGGACAATTGAGTCTTCAGGGTCCGATTCATCCTTTCCACCTTTCCTTTGCTTTGGGGCCTGTAGGCACAGTGTAATTTCCAGGTGATTCCCAGAGTTGTGGTTAAATCCTTGATGATCTTGTGCAAGAAGGCGGGTCCATTATCTGAGCCTATATGATGTGGCATCCCATGTCTAGGAATAATATCTTGCAGCAGAGCCTGTACTACTTCCCTTGTTTTTTCAGTGCGGGTGGGATAAGCCTCTGCCCACCCAGTAGAGGTGCAAACAAAGACTAGGAGATAACGATAGGCTCCGGCTCGGGGTAATTCGGTAAAATCTACCACCAATGATTCAAAGGGACTACTTCCTTGATACTGTTGCCCTTCCATCATTCTTGGTCCTTGTCGGGGATTGGTTTTGGCACACAACTGACATCTGGAGGAGGCTAAGGCAGCAAATTCCTTGCAGCCCATCAAGATACACTTCCTTCTCCAACAACTGGGCTAAGGCCATTTTCCCTAGATGAGTAGCTTCGTGTGCCTTCTGAATCACTGACCATCCTAAGTGTCGGGGCAAATAAATTCTCCCATCTGGCAGCCTCCACCATCCATCATTTCCCTTGATTGCTTTGAGGTTTTGCCTTGCTAATTCATCCTCTTCCTTTGAATAAGTTGGACTCATTTCTTTCAAAGATACTTGGAATAATGGAGCCATAAGAGGGTTTCCCGTGTGTTCCTTTCGCATACCTTCCTCAGCCGCTGCCTTTGCTGCTTGATCTGCCATCCAATTCTCCTTTGCCACTGGATCACCTGACTTTTGGTGTCCCCAGCAGTGAATCACGGCCACTCTCTTTGGGATCCAGACTACGCGGAGCAGCTCTTCTATCTCTCTCCCATATTTTATATTCTGCCCTGCTGAGTTAATCAAACCTTTCTCCTTGTACAAAGCAGGGTGATAAATGCATACTTTGAATTGGTGTAGATATTCACAGTGAGTACCTCTGCTAATTCAAGGGCCCAGATGAGGGCAATGAGTTCTGCTTTCTGAGCTGACGTTCCAGGCGGCAGTGGTTGGGCTTCCACTACCTTTTCCCCAGTCACCACCACATATCCGGCCATCCTCCGTCCTTCCCGCACAAATCTACTTCCGTCAGTATAATAGGTGACATCTGGGTGCGGCCACGGAGTGTCTCGGAGGTCCGGACGGCTGGAGTATACCTCATCCATCATCTGAATACAATCATGCTGGAGGCCCTCTGTCTCCACAGGGAGCAATGTAGCTGGGTTCAAGGTAGTGGTAGTCTCAAGTTGAACCCGGGGATTCTCACACAACATTCCTTGGTACTTCAACATTCAACTATTGGTGAACCAATAGTTTCCTTTATACTCCATCAAGGTGGTAACTGCATGAGGTACTCTAACAGTCAACATCTGACCTAGTGTTAACTTGTCAGCCTCATTGACTAGTAGCGCTGTAGCTGCGATGACCCGAAGACATCCTGGCCATCCTTGGGCCACAGGATCTAGTTGTTTTGAAAGATAGGTCACGGGCCGCTGCCATGAACCCAACTGCTGGGTTAAAACCCCTACGGCCACATTCTTCCTTTCATCCACATAGAGGATAAATGGTTTAGTAACATCTGGCAATCCCATTGCTAGGGCTTCCATCAGGGTTTTCTTTATCTGTAACCATGCTGCCTTTTGTTCTTTTCCGCACTGAAACTCAGCAGCTTCCGGCCCCTTAGTTGCCTCATACAAGGAATTGCTCATCACAGCAAAGTTGGGGATCCAGATTCGACAAAATCCAGCCGCACCCATGAATTCACGGACCATCTTCCGGTTCTGGGGTTCTGGGAGTGCACACACTGTCTCCTTTCTTTCTGGTCCTAGGGCGTGCTTCCCTTGGGAAACTTGATATCCCAAATAACGTACTTCTGGTAGGCATAGCTGTGCTTTCTTCCTAGAAACCTTATATCCAGCTTCCCACAGGAGGTGGAGCAACTCATCAGTCCCTTTTCGGCATTCCTCTTCACCTACCGCTGCTAACAGAAGGTCATCCACATATTGCAACAGAACTCCTCGCCCCGGTTCTGATGGAAATCACTGCAAGTCCTGACTCAATGATGTCCCAAAGATTGTAGGAGTTCTTCCACCCTTGCGGCAAGCGGGTCCAGGTGTACTGGACCTTCCTTCCTGTAACTCCATCTTCCCATTGGAAAGCAAAGATGGCCTGACCCTTTGGGGCCAACCGTATATAGAAAAAGGCATCCTTAAGATCTAAGACAGTGAAATGAGTTGCCGCTGAGGGGATCAATCCCATCAACACATATGGATTTGTTACCACCAGGTGAATAGTTACTGTTGCTTGATTTACCATCCTTAAGTCTTGCACGGGCCTATAATCATTCGTACCTGGCTTCTGCACTGGCAAAAGTGGGGTGTTCCATGGAGATTGACATTCTCTGAGGATCTGATACTTCAGTAGTTGATCTATGTGCTTCTGTATTCCTTCTATGGCTGCCCTGGGCAGATTGTATTGTCTTACATGTACTGGAGTGGCTCCTGACTTCAGCTCAACTACAACTGGGGCTATATTTTGGGCTAACCCTGGTGGATTATCTTCTGCCCATACCCCCAGAGGTCCATAGTAGACATTCCCTTCTTCCTGATTCATAAGGATTTGATGAGTCCTCCATTCCTCTTCCATAGGGTACGTGACCAGAAAACTGTGTGGTCCTCGGAACTTCACCTCTGCTAATCCGTTGTCCTCAAAAGTTATCTGTGCCCGTAATTTTGATAATAAGTCCCTTCCCATCAGAGGAACTGGACAGTCTGGCAGATAAAGGAACTGATGTGTAACTTGATGCCTTCCCAAGTCTACAATCCTTTTCTCCAACAAGGGCCTTTTTTCAGTTTTTCCTATTGCTCCACCTATCTTTATACAGGTGGTGGTTTTTGGGGCAAGGGGGGTTGTTACAACCGATCGGGTAGCTCCTGTGTCTATCATCATTGGAATGGGCTGGCCCCCCACCTTTGCCATGACCATGGGCTCCCCGGGGCCAGCAACAAGGGGGCCTGGTCTGTCCTAATCCCATTGCTCCAGTTCCGCCATCCCTATGGTCTCATAGGGTTCTTCTCTTTGTCTCTCATATCATCCATCAACCACTTTTCCCCTTCCGCCCCTGCCATCTCTTCCTCAGCCCCTTTGTGGCCCAACTGGCCCTTGGTCTGGTCGATTGGGACATTCATTCTTCCAGTGATCTTCCTGTTTACAGATTGCACACTGGTTTCTTCCCAATCGGGGCCTCTGTCTCTTTCCTCCCCTCCTGCCTTTCCCTCCTTCTCACTTGGAACCTCCCTTCTGAGTATTCAATGCAGCAGCCAACAATTCCACCTTCTTATGCATCCACCTGTTCTTCTCCCATTTTTCCTCTTGATCTCTATTCACATACACTTTCTGGGCAATTTCCAACAGCTGGCTCAAATTCATGCCTGCAAATCCTTCTTGTTTCTGGAGCTTCTTTCGTATGTCAGGATACAGGATGTTTGGGACACAAAGGCCAGATTCACCATCTGCTGGTTGCCTGGGTCATCTGGGTTCACAGGGGTGTACTGCCTATAGCCATCAAGTAGCCTTTCCAAATATGCCCCTGGAGACTCGGTGGGTCCCTGAAGTATCTCTGATACTTTGGACATGTTAACAGGCCTCTTCATTCCTTCTCTCATAGCCTCCACTAAAAGAGCTTGATAGTCAGTGAGCATAGTCATCTGATAAGGATCATTCGGGTCCCATCCTGGGTCAGCTAGTGGAACTCTGCCTCTCATCCATTGCTCGGGGTTCGCCTCTCCAGGAGGTGCCCTGTTCCTGGCTATCCGTTCTGCATGTTGAATTATTCTCCTCCGCTCTTCAGTGGTGAACAAAGTCAGAAGCAACTGCTGACAATCCTGCCAATTGGGGACATGTGAGGCCATAATACTGGAGCAAAGTTCTATTATTTCTTGTGGCTTATCTGTGTAAGTAGCATAATGTGTCTTCCAATTAAGGAGGTCAGACGTGGTGAAGGGCGTATATTGATAACTCTGAACTCGCCGGTAACCCCCTGGCTGCTGGGCATCAGCTACCAGTTGGCTGATCTGTCTGAGCGGGGCCACTACCTCTTCTTGACCACTTCCATCCCCCTCTTTCTCTTTCTCTCCACTTTCTGTATTCTGGGTCTGAAGAGGGGGCTTCTCCTGTAGCCTCTTTGACCTTTTAGCTTTCACTTTGGGCCCATCTCTAAGGTTGAACACATCTGTGGGGCTTAGGAGATGTTGCATCCCTCCTTCCCCTGTAGGTAATGTAGGATATAAGCTTTGCAGAGTTCCTGGCACTTGGGAAATCTGTGTGTCTGTTGCAGAAGGGGGAGGAGGCATCAAGGGACCTTGAGGATCCACAGATTGCTGATTGAAGAAGGGATTGGTTGATCTTCTGGATGATACTTTTGCCCCTAGGGTCTTTGGTGTAGGCTGACTCACTGGTGGCAGCGCTGGTGCCTCTGCTACTTGTACAGGTGGAGGCCCAGTTGCTTGTGCTGGATGAAAGAGACTTCATCTGCAAAGACAATTAACTGCTTTTCCCTCACACCTTGTGGTCATCTAGACTGATCCCACCATAAACAGGTATCCTTTGCTTTATTGTGGATCCTTGAGATCTGTACTGGTGTTATATACCACCTATGGAGCATTTTGTAATAGTTTTCTCTCAAACTGGCTGGTTTAAGCAGCTTCCATGTGGTATTCCATGATTTTTCTCATTGATCCATCGTAATTATATGATTAAAGTTTTGGGCCCATTTTACCATAGTTATTTTAACTACTTCTTGTTCGTTTTGTAGATTTAGAAGATGTTTTACTAATTCTATGCTCTGTATCTGGTTTTAGTATCTTTTCAAATTCTTTTTCCACCGTTTCAAAGCCTTCCGCTTGTTTATCCATTTTATACCTGTCTGCTAGTTGCATTAATAATAACCAGTGTGTATTTAAGCCATAAGACATGAGTTCTTCCTTTGTTTTAAAATACATATTATCACCCTGTATCTTCAAAATATCCTTATATATTATCCATTTGCTTGTTATAGGTATCTTTCTTTTGTAAAATGCTTCGTGGACTGATACCCAAAGTGGGATTTTTAAATATAATTGTCTTTTATATTTTAACCAGGCTGTCAAAAGGGCTTTTCGTAAAAAATGAACTTTAAATTCCTTATCTAGTAATGCCTTTCCATACCACACATACACATGCCATTCAAATTAAAGTCCTTGTCTCTCTAAATATAGTAATCTTGTATTTCATAACGTTAGCCAATCAGTTACCCATTCTAAACAATTTGAATAATAATATAATTTCAGATTGGGTAATCCCATTCCTCCTCTTTCTTTAGTATCTTCCAGAGTCTTAAGTTTTATTCTCGGTTTTTTCCCTCTCCATATAAATTTTTTCAGATCTTTACTCCATTCTTTAAAAGGTTTTTATTCATTATTACAGGCAGATTTTGAAATAAGAAGTTCATTTTGTGTAGTATGTTCATTTTGACAGCCACTATTCTACCTAATAATGATAATTCTAATTTATCCCATTTTTTTAGCTCTTCTCTTATTTCAGCCCATACTATCTTATAATTATTATTGAATAAGTCCACGTTATCTTTTGTAATGTTTATATCTAAATATTTTACCTTTTTTTCAATCCTAAAGCCTGTATATTTTGTTAATTCTTGTTCTTCTTTTTCTGGTATATTTTTAGTAATTATTTTTGTCTTGTCTTTATTTATTTTATATCCTGATAGTGTTCCAAAATTGTTCAATATATCCATTAGTGTCTCTATACTTGTTCACGGGTCTTCAAGGATAATAACCAAATCACCTGCAAAGGTGCTAAGTTTATACTCCTGGTTTCTAATTTTGACTCCTTGTATTTGGCTTTCTTGTCTAATTCTATTATTTAATATTTCTAGAACCAAAATAAATAGGAGAGGGGATAAAGGACATCCCTGTCTCACACCTCTGTTTATCAATATATTTTCCATCTTTTCCCCATTTACTATTATCCTGGCACTTTGGTCCTTATAAATTGACTTAATCCATTCTGTATATTTTTGTCCTAAATTTATAATTTTTATTATTTCTTCTAAAAAGATCCAGTTTACCCTATCAAATGCTTTCTCTGCATCTAGGAAACATAACACCATTCTTTTTTCATTATGTCTATGATAATATTCTATTGTATTTAATACTGTCCTTATGTTATTTTTTATCATTCTTCCTGGCAAGAAACCATTTTGATCTGTATGTATCACTACCTGTAGGATCTTTTTTAATCTTTCTGCTAAAATTGTAGCAAATATTTTATAATCTACATTTAATAGTGCTATTGGTCTATAGTTACCTAGTTCCTGTGGATTTTTTCCTTCTTTTTGAATCAGGGTGATATTTGCTTTGCCCCATGAAGGGGGTCTGGCATTTCTACCTATCCTGTTTATTATTGTATGGATTGGTTTAATTGTTCCTGAAATGTCTTATAATATAAGGCTGGGAAGCCATTGGGTCCTGGGGCTTTCCCTAATTTTTGTTTTTGTATGGCTTGTAATATCTCTTCTTTTGTAATAGCTTTATTTAGTTCTTCTCTTTGCTCGTCTGTAATTCTTGGTATCTCCCCTCTACTTATGTAATCTTTTATTCTATCTCTTTTCATTTGGTTAGTTCTTGGTTCTGTAAATAAATTTCTATAGAATCTTTCAAACACTTTCTTAATTTCCTCCTGTTTCATCAACATTTTTTTGTTTTCATTTATCTGTAAAATCAAATGTTTTTCTTTTTTAATTTTATACGCTAACCATTTATTCATTTTGTTTGCAAGAAAAAAATTTCTTTGTTTCATAAATTTCAGTTTTCTTTCTATTTCTTGTGTATTCTGCAATGATATTTGTTTTTGTAGGATTTTTATCTCATCTGCTTATCTGCTGTGGAGAGATTTTTAGTTGCATTTCCAATTGTTTTATTTCATTTACTAATACTTGTTCTTCAGCTTTCCTTTCTCTTATTTTTATTTCTTGTTGTGTTAGAAAGCCCTGCATCACTGCTTTACTGGCTTCCCATACTGTTTCTATGGGGACTTATTATTGAAGTTTTCTTCAAAATATCTCTCTAAAATTTCCTTTCCTTTTTCTATTATTTTCTCTTCTTTCAATAGATCTTCATTCATTCTCCACCTATATTCTTGTTTTTTATCTTCTAATGTTAATATAAGTGGAGTATGATTTGATATGATTCTTGGAGCAACCTCCATCTTTTGTAAACTTTTAATTATTGTTTTGGTAGTCCAGATCATATGTATCCTTGACCATGCTTTATAAACTTCTGAATAATAAGTAAATTCTTTTTGGTTGCCATATAAGCTTCTCCATACATCTGCCAACATCAGGCTATTAATTTGAAAAAGGTTTTGGGTAATTTCCCTTCTTTCTTCTTCTGGTTTTTTATCCTGGATCTATCAAGCTCAGGGTATACTACCCCGTTCCAATCCCCCATAATGATGACATCCTGATGGTCAATGTCTGTTATTTTATCTAGAAATCTCTCATAAAACTCTTTTTTGTTTTCTAGAGGTCCATATAATCCAATTAATAAGATCTTTGTATTAAGCATTTTAATTTCTATCCCTATATATCTCCCCTGAGGGTCTTTCAAAACTTCCGTTGCATTGTATTTTGAATTAACATATATTGCCACCCCCCTTCTATTTTTTTCCACCGTCGTTTGGAAGTTATTTCCTAATTTAACATTATTTAGAATTTGTTTTTCTTTACTTGATAAGTGCGTTTCTTGTAAGCAATATATATCGCATTTTTGTTTTTCTAAATACTGGAAAATTCTTTTTCTTTTTGATATTGCGTTTATGCCTCTTATAGTCCAAGATAGTATTTTAACTCTAATTTTATCTATGTTTGTTTTATTCTATGGTCTCTAGTTTTGATGATGTACCTTCTTCTATTTCTTCTTGTTCTGTTTCTTCTTGTTCTTGTTCTTGTTCCTGGTCTTCCTGTCGGTCCTGTTCTATTTGCTCTTCTGTGTATTTTTCAACTTCTGCAGGTATTGTCTTTTGATGTCTTTCTCTATTCCTCCATTCTTTGTCATCTTGTCCTTTTTCTCCATTGTCTGATCTTTTCCTTGTCTCTTCTTCTGTTCTTCTTTGAATCTTCTCAAAAAGTCTTCTGCTTTCGTTGTCGAATTAATTACATGTCATTTTTGATTATAAGTGAATATTACTCCTTCAAATTTCCCCCAGCTATATGATATTTCATTTTTCTTCAGCTCTTGTGTTAAGAAGGAATAATCTTTCCTTTTCTTAAGGACTTGTGATGGCACATCCTTAAATATTTTTAGTTCCATTCCTTCCATAATCAGTTTGTTTGTATAACTTTGTTGGATGACCATCTCCTTCACGTGTTCCCGTACAAAATAAACGACTATGTCCCTAGGAACTTTTCTTTTCTGTGCTATTATCAAATCTATTCTGAAGATCCAGTCCACTTCAACATCCATCTGTTCTGTTGGCCATTCCAGAAATCTTGCTAATGCTGGTACCAGTCTGTTATATAAATCTTCCTCCTCCATCTCTTCCAGTCCTCTTATCTTCACACATTTTTCTCTATATTTTATTTCAGTAAGTGTATTTTTCATCTCTGTTTGTTCTACCACTGACTCCAGATGTCCCGTTTGTTTTTCTAAGCTCTTTGTTTTCTCTTGTACTTTTTCTATTCATTTATTCATGTTTCTTAAATCCTTTGTTACTGTTTCTAGTCTACATCCAAAGTTCTTCATTTCTTTCTTCATCTCTTTCACTTGTTTTTTAACTTCAGATGAAAGGTCCTTCATCTCTGAGCACATATCAGTTCTTATCTTTTTGACTTCATCCAAAAGTAATTGATACGGTTCCATTTCTCCTGAATACCTTCTTTGCATTAAGGTATGTACTTGTGTTTGTGCACCTCTTCTTCGGCCAGTTGCCATCTTCGTCTTTGTTGTATTTGTTCCCTTATATTCTTTCTTCAATTTATTATTTTCTTCCTGAATTACTATTTGATAAATTTAATTTAACTTGATTTGAATAATCTTATGTATATGTTTTAAGATATAATCCCACTTAATTTAATTAAATACTTTTGTGGGGAAGTAGCTTTAATTTAGTAACCTTAAATTTAATTTAGCTTGGATTTATATCAATATAAATACTTTTCAGTATATTTATTTATTTGTTTGTTTGTTGAAATTTGTAAATATTTGTAGATATTTAGGTATTTGTAATTTTAATTAATTTGTTTATTTCTATTTAATTTAATTTCTATTTAAATTTAGTTTATTTGTCTATTTTTGTTTGATATTTTTGTTATCTACAATTAAGAATCTTTAATTATTTATGTTTGATCCTTTTCCTTACTTTCTATCCCCTTGTTTCTCTTTCAGATTTGTAGTTATGTTAGTATTTAAATACTTTTATATTAGTACCACTAAGTTTATTTGTATTGTATTTATTCTTATTTCCAGTAGGTTGTGCTAGTATTTTGTTTTGTTGGTCTCGTTTTCCTTTTGTTATGTACTTATGGTGTTAATTTCTAGCTTTCCAGGTGCGTTCCTGTATTATGAAGAAAAAAAAAACAGCTAGGTTACCAGTGTCTTCTTATCTCTTGTCCTTGAGTTTATCTTCACACTGTCTCTCTGTTCCACCAAGATATGTTAGGCAGCCGGTGTAAGAAAATAAACTATCTTATATCTAATTATTATAGTTTTGCCTCTAGTTTTCTATTTGTTTATCTGGCTTCTTAATTCTCATTGCTTTAAGACCTTTTCCTTATTTATTTCTATCCTTCATATCAGTATCTTAATATTCTATAAGCTTAATTCACAAGGCTTATCTCAACAGCACCAATATTTATAACAGAGTTTTAACAGTACAGTCACTTAACCCTTGATATTCAATACTTAATATTCAATACTTAGTATTTAACACTACCTAATACCTGTTACAATCCTTTGATACCAGAGGCTATTTCTATCTTTTCATTGCCTAATTCTCTTACTTATCCTGTTTACCACACATCTATTTTCATTTTCCCTCCCCCTCAGAACAACACATCATCCACTTTCCCTCCCCCTCAGAACAATGTTTTATATCAATATTCACATATAGTATTTTACACAGTATCAAGAGGATAGTACAGAATTCACAGGGTAGTACAAAATTCACAGGATTTTAACAGTTCCTTTGTTATTCAGATATCTGATATTAAGTTACCCCTGCCCATTTATTTCTCTTCTTTTCGTCCTTTCAAACCCTCGTGGCTTTTCTTTCCCTCACGTCTTTGTTTCTTCCAGCTCCGATGTCTCAGGCTTTTTCTGTTATCTCTGGAACTCCGCTCTCCTTCTGTCCAGCGTTTCTTTGAAGTCTTTGATCCTACTTATCTTTGTTACATTGTATAGTCTTAAATCTTTGTGTATACTTGTAGTCTTTAGTCCCTGTTAGAATGTTTGTTTTGTCCCAGTGTTATATATTACTATATTTATGTGTTTTCTTTCCTTCTGTCCGGTTTCTCGTGATACTCCCTCAATTTGTTTATCTGTGTCTTTATGTCTCATACCAATTATTTTTAATGTCCCACTTTAGTCCACCAGTTCTCTAAGGCAAATTGTTTTACTTCTTCCACTCGGGATTCAATTTTATCTTCTTGATCTGTATTATATATTTTACTTGTTGCTTCGTGTTATTTCTAAGTAGTATAACCTGTCCAACTTTGAACAAAATCTAGTACTTTGACCTATTTGACAGTTTAGATCTAATTAGTTAAGAGTGCTTTGCAAGAGAAGGTAAATCCTTCTTTTTCTTGAGGTTCGGTAGTAAATCACTTGTTAAAGAAGCTATTTGTTCAGCTTATCTGTGGTGAAGCTAATTCTGCTTCTCGGCAGCTGAGTGAGACATGATGGCTCTTCGACCCCATCAGCGTTGTCCGTGCCCACACTCCTTTCTGAAGTTATTTTGGGAACTGACAGCTGGAATCAGTCCTCTATCAAGCCCCTCGGAATTCCTTTTACCAAAGGAATTTTTTGTCCTGTTTCTGTCTTTTAAAACAGCCTCCCGGTCTCACTCAGTGATCGTCCCCTTCGCAGGTGTGCAAAGTGACAACCGTCCGCTATGCCATCTTTCTTCCTCCTCCATCTTTTGAAATTTTGACTGACCACTGTAGCTTAGAAGTTGCACAAATTCCATTTCCCTTAAGCCATTGGACTATCTTGGTGGACCATGTTCTTTTACAAGTTTATTATCTAACAAGTATTTGCCAGGGAAAAAGAATGTTTTGAATGACACACTGTCCCATTTAACACAACATCAAAAACAAAGGGAAGTAGTGGTGGACATGATGTTCACCCTGCAACAGCTGGGGCTCACAGCTACCACTTGCAGCCAAACTAGAGGAGGAGGAAAAAACAAATGGAATCTACATTCCAGCGTCATTGAGAAAAACCATTTTACAACAATGACACAATACTAAATCAACAAGGCACTTCAGATATGTAAAAATGTTCCATCTGGTGAGACTAGACTATAGGTGGCCAGGAATGAGATCAGCAGTAGGTGGTTATGTAAAGGGTTGCTGAGTTTGTCTGGTGAACAAAACAGCTGCGGAGGGAAACCCAGGGGATTGTTACAACCATTGCCAACCCCACCGCAATATTGCACCTGCATTAGTGTGGACTTCATAATGGACCTCCCTGGGAATAACCAAAAGACTTCTATTTAGATAGTCACAGATTTATTTTCCAAATAAGCTGATTTTGTGGTGTGTAAAACTATCCCCAGAGTCACATAGCTAGCAAAAGTGCTTATAAATCCTGTGTATCAGTTACACAGAGTGCCCAGTAAGATTATATCCAATTGTGAGAGTCAATTTACATCTCAGTCCTGGAAGGCCCTGTTAAAACTATTAGGAGTGGAACAAGCAATGAGCACCATGCTTCATCCAAGACTGTTGGTCAAACTGAAAGGGTTAACCAGGTTTTGGAGCAGTACCTATATTGTTACATTAATTTCCAGCAAGATGACTGGGTAGGTTACTCCTATATGCAGAAATGGCCCACAACAATGCTGTACATCAAAGTACAGAGCATGCTTTGTTGAAAATAGTGTATGGGATTCAGACGCTGATGGAAACTTTGCAAAGATATGGACAAGTGGCAGGATATAAGATAAGGAAAAGACAATGATGATGACATTGAATATGACTAAAAAAGAGCAAGCTGATCTGGAGAGTAGATCTGGATGTCAAGTAACTAAGAAAACAAGATACTCAGGAATTATGTTAATGAAACGGAACCAAGAATTATTCAACAACAATTATTTGAAGATATGGAAAGAGATTAAAAATGATATGGGAAAATGGAAAAACTTAAATTTCTCTCTTCTGGGAAGAATAAATGCTTTTAAAATGTCCTTACTACCAAAACTTATGTTCCTCTTTCAGAATTTACCAACAATAGGGAGAGAGAAAGTATTTAAAGAATGGGAAAAGGCTCTTCAAAAGTTTATCTGGCAAGGGAAAAAGCCAAGGATAAGATTTAAAATGCTTCAGGATGCAAAAGACCTTCCATCATTGAAAATTTATTACTACACATGCTGCCTAGATTGGATTAAAGACTGGATTCAATTAGAGAGAACAACCATGGAAGATTTGGAAGAAATAAATAATAGATTCGGATGGCATGGATATTTATGTTATGATAGATTAGTGGTGAATAAAGAGTTCAACAATCATTGCATCCGGAAGACACTGTTAAAGGTTTGGCTACAAATAAAATGGAAATATTATACAAAACTTCCAACATGGACTTCACCACAAGAAGCGTACAAAATTGCTCCAACAAAACAAGGAAATCTATTAACATATCAAGACATATTGAAATGGGAAGGGGATAAACCAAGAATGTGTACAGTAGAAGAATTAAAGGCTGATGGATATGAGTTAAATTGGTTCCCATGGCGACGACTAAAAGAAAGGTTTAGCATGGATCAAAAACTGTACGGATTTGAGAGAAAAGAGAATTAATTGGATTTATTGATGAAGGGAAATCAAAAGAAGAGAAGTTCAAAACTCTATAAACTACTGTTGAAAAGAGAAATGGAACCAGAAGTAGTTAAAGATACAATGGTTAAATGGACCCAGACTGTGGGACACCTGATCGAGCTAGAAGTTTGGGAGAAAATACGGAAAACTGATATAAAATTTACACCAAACTTGAATTTAAGAGAACATTTTTACAAAATGTTACATAGATGGTATATGACCCCACAAAGATTACAAACAATAACTAAAAATGGGAATGCGAAATGTTGCAAGTGTGATGAAAAGATTGGGTTCTTTTTTCATATGTGGTGGACTTGTGGAAGGGCAAAAAAGTTCTGGAAGGGGTTCCATGATGAAATTCAAAGAATTTGTAAAATGAACTTTGAAATGATACCGGAATTTTATTTGTTAAATATGTTAGGACAACAAAGGGAGATTAGAACTCACCAGAAGATATTGTTACATTTGATAACATTTGATATATGCGCAACATTGGAAAGAAAAGAAAGATATTGATTTAGGAGAGTGGAAATTAAAAGTTCTAGATATGGTAGAGACAGAAAAGTTAGCATTTTCATTGAAAAATAAACCTATCCAGAACTTTGAAAGGGAATGGAAGGGAGTTTTAGATTGGATAAAAACATAAAGGTACATGAAACTAAAGAAAGAGATAATGTAATTGCTTTTCTCTTCCGTAAATGGAAACTGTTATTTATTTATTTATTTTGGTAAATGGAAGTAAAGAAGACTCAACTGGAGAAAAATAATATGGAAGGGGGGGGAGGGTGTGATATATCTGTCAGTGGGGTATATCCACTGTGTTTTTTATGCAATGAAATTTTTAGTAATTTTTTTTTAAAAAAAAGAAAATAGTGCATGGGAAGACCCTGAAACACTTGCTGACATTTGAGGTCATCCAAACTGACCTGAGCTCCTTGGATGAATGAACACAGCCGATAAAAGCTGCATGACCTGCTATAACTTCTCTCCTGGACTATGCTAAAGACATCTACAAAATTCTGCAGAATGAAAATGGGCAAAGAATTGAGACCTTAAACCAATATATCAATATTCCAATGTTTATTAAACCAATAAACCAATATTCAATATATCTGTCTACAAAGTTTTTAAAGTGCGTGCAACTCTAAAAGAAACTAGGCTGAAATTATATGGGACCATTTAAAGTCAAGCTTCCAGTGAACTAAATGACTGCCAAAGTGGAACTGCCAAAGACATATTGCTAAATTCACTCAGTCTTTCATTTCAGCATACTGAAACCATTGATGGAAGCTGATAAATCATAGGATCATCGAGCTGGAAGAGACCACAAGAGCCACCAAGTCCAACCCCCTGCCATGCAGGAACACACATCAAAGCAATCCCAACAGATGGCTATCCACCCTCCATTTAAAAACCTTGAAAGAAAGAGACTCCACCACACTCTACGGCAATGCATTCCACTGTTGAACAGCTCTTAACATCAGGAAGTTCTTCCTGCTTAAATGGAATTTCTTTTCCTGAAGTTTGAAGCCATTGCTCCATGACCTAGTGTCTGGAACAACAGAAAACAGGCTTGCTCCATCCTCCTTATGACATCCCTTCAAATATTTAAACATACTTATCAAGTCCTATTTTCATCTTCTGTTCTCCTGGCTAAACATACCCAGCTCCCTAAGCCTCTCCTCATAGCCTCTCCTCATGACTTTCCTTCCACTGGATATATCCAAGCTTGTCAATATCCTTCCAGAAATGTGGTGTCCAGAACTGGACACAGTATTTGAAGTGGGGTCTGGCCAAAGCAGAATAAAATGGTATTATTACTTCCCTTGACCTAGAAACAATACGTATGTTGATACAGGCCAGAATAGTATTGGCCTTTTAGCTGCTGCATCACACCAATGACTCAAGTTCAGCTTCTGGTCTACTAAGACTACTAGATCTTTTTCACAGGTACTGTGGTCAAACCTGTGGTCACTCATCTTATATCTGTACATTTCATTTTTTCTGTCCGAGTGCAGTACCTTACACTTCTCCATGTTGAAATTCATTTCTTTAGTTTTGGCCCAGCTCTCTAATTTGTTAACATCATTTTGAATTCTGATCCTGTCCTCCAAGGTGTTAGCTACCCCTCCTAATTTGGTGTCATCTGCAAACTTAATAAGAATGCCTTCTACTCCTTCAACCAAATCATTGATAAAGATGTTGAATAGCACCGGGCCTGGGTCAGATCCCTGTGGCACCCCACTAGTCATTTCTCTCCAGGATGAAGAAGAGATATTGGTGAGCACCACTTGGGTTTGGTCCGTCAACTAGTTATAAATCCACTTAACAGCAGCATTATATAAGCCACTTTTTACCAGCTTGTTCACAAGAATATCATGGGAGACCTTGTCAAAGGCCTTTCTGAAGTCAAGATATGCCATGTCCACATCTTTCCCTTCATCTACCAAGCTAGTAACTCTATCTAAAAAAGAGATAAGATTAGAGTTGTTTCTGAGAAACCCATATTGACTTTTAGTGCTCATGACATTCTTTCCTTTTGCACCATTTTAATAAATTTTTACATTAAAAAGTTTCAAGAAACACATGGTTTGTACAAAATTGTGTTTTTTGCATTTGAGTTTCTGGAACCAGTGAATTGTTTTAGCAGAATTGTGGGGTTTGTGTGAAAAACTACATTTTCACATAAAAAACCCTATTTAAAAGAAAAGAAAAGAAAAGAAAAGAAAAGAAAAGAAAACAAAAGAAAAGAAAAGAAAACGTTTTGTGCAGTGTTTATGGGGTTTGCTAAAAAAAAATCCTGAAAACAGTGCTTTGTATTTTTTTTTTTTTTTTGGGTACAAAACCACAGGCATTTTTGCACAGAATTTCCCAAAACTCTTTTATGTCATGCAAATAATGGGTCAAAACAGTACAGAAATATTAATTTTCTCCTGTGTTAGGGTGAAAACTATGGAAACGTTCCTCTTTATATGTGAAGACAAACAAATCCAAGATACATATTCAAGCACAGCGGTTCTTAACCTGAGGCCCAGGAACCCCTGGGGGTCTGTGGGCAGTAGCAGTGGGGAAAGCGCCAGTGCCAAAACTGCTCCCTCTTTTGCAAGCAGGGGAGCAGCTGTGACACCCCCCCCGCTTGTGTCCCTAATGAAAGGGACACGGTGGCAGGTGTGTGCATGTACCCAAAATATGACTCTGGAGGGCATGGTTTGAATTCCCACTCAGCCATGGAAACTCACTCGGTGACCTCAGGCAAGTCACATTCTCTCAGCCTCAGTGAAAAGCATAGGCAAGAAAGCTTGCCAAGAAAACTCTCATGATATGTTTGCCTTAGGGTCCCCATAAGTCAGTTTTTAAAGGAGAGAGACATGATGGATAGAAAGAACCTCTCCCTGTTAGTGGAATTTTGTTGTTGTGTGCCTGTAAGTCAGTTCTGACTTTTGGCAACCCTAATGTGAACCTATCACAGGTATTGGGTTTTTTTTGGAAGATCTGTTCAGACAGTGTTTGCCTTTGATTTCCCCTGAGGCTGAGAGAATGTGACTTGCCCAAGGTCACATAGCTTCCAAGCCGAGATTTGAATCCTAGCCTCCAGAAGCATTTTAAAAAATAAATAGATAGATAGATAGATAGATAGATAGATAGATATTTCAATAAATTTCAATCTAAATTTAAATATTTAAGCCTTAAGTCTTGGCAATGCCTGACAACATATTATATTTACAGGGGGTCCCCAGTAAAGAAAAGGTTAAGACCCACTCCTCTAGCACTTTCCAAGAAGAGGTGTGTTTAATCTGGATTCATGAGACATTGGAAATGCATATGGGTGGACGATATTAAACCATTTCTGGAGGCAGGGGGTTACAATAAAACACATTTAGGTGTGTTACCTCAATGGGGGCCAAAAAAAATAAACAACTGGCAAGTACCACTTTGTTTTTGTTTACTCAAATTTTGTGCCACAATAAATATATTTCACAGTGCTGAATACTGTGTATACATCAAATGATTATAATGACAATTAAATTCACTTCAGTTGCAGGTTGTAGCAGTGAGGGGTGAATCCTTCTGCAAGGCATTGTATACATGCCAGTGTCCATTTATTTCAAAGGATGCAGACTATGTCATTCATACAAGAAAAGGGATAAAACTGTAAAACAAATTCCTTCATTGTAATGAATATGCAAGCTTTGAATGCAAGAGAAATCAGTACTATCTTTCAGAAATGCCAAGCTCAGAGTTGATCAATTGGATCAGGACAAAGAACAGAACAATGTTAACTTGTCCCACAATTACATTAAACTTATTTACAAATGCAGAAAGTGGTGTTTTAGGACGTGGAGTTACAAGCTGTGTTTGCAATATGAAACTACCTTCTTCTTTAAGTCTCTCAATTGTAAAAGCATCATGCCTGAGAGAAAGGCTGTTTCTGATTGCAAATAGAAATCTTGATTCCATGCTCGAAAACAATATTTATTTACAGTCAGCCCTCTGCTTTCATGGGTTCAGCATCCATGAATTTGATTAATTGCAGATTTTACTGCATTTGTCCCACCAAAGAAAATATATATTCTCTCTATGAATCTCTAGGTCCTCCATTTCTGGCAGAAGTGGGCCATAGAGTCATGCTGGAGGACCTAGAGATTTAGAGAGATAACAGTTCTCTAGAATTGCTGGGTCCTCCAGCATGACTCTATGGCCCACTTCTACCAGATGTTGACCACAGAATTGTCCTGGAGGTCCTAGAAATTCCCAGAGAAGTGTTCTCAGGGAAAAAACAAAACAAAAACAGAACAATTTTCACAATTTTTATTTTTACTTGAGGTTTTTCCACTTTTGTGGGGGTCTCTTACACTCCTAACCTCCACAAAAGTGGAGGTCTTACTGTTCTACATTTGTAGACCAACAAGAAGATTAAGGGAACATGCTTGGAAGTATCCTATTTTTTTTCTAGGCATAAGAACTCCAAGGCAGAGTATGCTTCAGAAACATTTTAACAAATATTAAGGCAACAAAATGAAATTGAGATCTGTGTAAGTATTCCTCCAGCAACCATCAGGGTAGCTATCTGAATCCAGTTTTCAATAGCTCAACCCTATATGCAACCCTGGAGCTTGATAAAAATTAGAGATATTGGGATGATTGGGATGTTAGAGATAAAATGAAAAACATTGTGCCCCAAAAGTATGCAATACTAATGGGGAACAAGATTGGTTTCAGTTTTTTCTGCAAACAATAATAGAAACCAAACACTGACATAATATTAATTAAACTGGGGTTCTGAAAAATTGTTTATTTGTATTACCAAGATATAAAGTTCTATTAAATACAAAGTTGGCATTCTGTTAACAACGTTTTGCTCCGTACGTCAAACTTTTGTTGCATTGAAGGCAGTGAGTTCCTTCACGAGGGTTGTATGATCCTGGACTGCAAATCACTATAATAAAAATATTAAAACATTAAAATGTCATACATTTCATTCAAAGTATTATGTTTTAATTAAAATCTGTCTTAATTATTGACATGAAAATCCCAGGCTCAAATCTTGTCATGTCCAGTTATAGGATCTCAGGCAGTACCGTATGGAAAGACCACAGCCTTAGACTTTGGAGAGCTACTGCAAATTGCATCCTGATTTGCTTTTTAGCAATCTACAGAGCTTTTAGAAGCATATCACACTTCAGAAAAAAGAACAGTTGTGTAAGCCATTTCCCACCCACAGATTATATAAAACAACAACTATAAAAAAGAAAAGGGTAATGCAGTTTTTAAGGCACTGTTATTAAAGGGACTTTAAGAACAATGTGGCGTCATATTTGTACAATGAACACTCATCATCCAGTCTTCTACTATGCTCATGGATTTCTGGATAGAGTACATATGCTGAAGCAGAAACATATATAAAGCATAAGCCATTTTGCCAGTGCTGCTGCCACCATCAGCTCACTGTCCCAAAAGAGAAACAGAAACCACCTGAATCTATAGCTTTATATATCCCAGTCTAAAATATGTTAATAAAGTATGAAAAGCCATGGATTAGACCAAAGGCCTATCTAATTCAGCAGTTTGTTAACACAGTTGCCAACCATACGCTCATGAGAAACCCAGAGTAGCACATGAATGACTGTGTTTGCCTGCAACTGGTATGCAGAAAGATGTTTACTTTGACACTGGAGATATTATAAAACAGTCTTGACTAGGAGGCACTCATAGCCTTATCCTCCATGAATTTATTTAATCTACTTTAAAGCTGTCTAAATTAATGGCCATCCTACAACTTTGTAGGTTAATTCCATATTCCATATTTAATTATGCACAGCATAAACTATAAGAACCTTACTCTTTTGTCTGCTTTGAATCTTCCAGCACTCAACTTCAATGAGGTTCTAACATTACAGGAAGGCTTACCTACTTTCTCCAAACAATAACTTTAGACACCCGCCTCCCCTTTTCCCTATATGTTCTTTCAGTCCCAAAGAGTGAAACCTTTCCTCATGGAGAATTTGTAAAAACTACTCAGTTGTTCTGTTCATCCCTTCCTGCATCACCACCACCATCCCACTGCATATGTATGCTCTCACTTGCTGAGTGAACCACAGGACATTGTATATAGAAAAAGTGTGTGTATGGCCAGGAGATACGTCTCCAGAGGGAAACAAATCCCACAGCAATAGTGCCGTTATAGTTCAACCTTTCAGGCACTATATCTAGAGAAAAACCACAGGAGACTGTGTGAGAACTGCAACAATCTGGAAACACCTATGGATTTGAGAAGTTTGGTCACACTACATATAACTTTACAACCACAGAAAGATGCTCACAAATGAACTAAATATTCTACCTGGCATATAAACATCTATACCTGGTGTGTAGATTTGCCTTAGCATGCCACTTCAAACAAAACTTTCTCAGCCAGACGTATGGCAGGTGTGACAACACTGTGGCTGCCTTATCTTGACTCTAGGAAGAGAAGGCCTATGCCTGAAGCAAGCAAGCTGGATTCATTCCCAGAGGAACTGTGTGCACTTGGGGGACTCCTTTTAATGCAAGAATTATTTAATTCCTTATCAAGCTCTATCTTTCACTCTTAAACTATAGGTCCAGCTAGTTTTCTGTCATTTTCCAATCAGTCAGGAAAGTATGGTGTACAGCCAGTGTATGACAGGATGGTCCTTCGATAGTTGGCTTTACTGAGGAAATGGGGAATTGCCTTCAGGAGATCATAAGGGATCATGAGGACTTTTATAAACAGCTTGTAATTACTTCTCTTCTTCCAGTTGAAGAATACAGCTCAGGAAAGGAGAGAAAAATACTGGAGATTAACCACTGGATATGTAGATAGTGCCACCAGGAACAGTTTGGCTTCTTGGACCATGGTCCACGGTTTCATGAAGATGGACTTCTGGCAAGTGATTGGTCACACCTCACAGCAGTTTGCAGGAAGTTTTTGTGGAGAGTCTCACAAACCTTACCAGAAGGGCTTTAAACTGAGTTATGTAGGAGACAGTATTGAGGGCAGAAGTTCATCAAGTGCTGGAGATAATGGCCCAAATAGCACAGTGGTTAAATGCTGGTACTGCAGCCACAATGCTGTGAGTTTGATCCTGCAGGGCTCCAGGTTGACTCAGCCTTCCATTCTTCCGTAGGTGGGTAACATGAGTACCCTGCTTGTTGGGGGCAATTAGCTAAACACATTGTAAACTGCTTAGGGAGTGCTTAGCACTGATAAGCAGTATAGAAATGTAACTGCTGTTGCTATCGCTATAAATGTTATAGGGAAAATTGAGCATATAGTACAAGAATCCAACAGTGGGAGGCAAAAAGAAAAAAAAAAGGCATCTAAGGGGAATGACTCATGGTCTGAGGTGTCTCTACATTAATGCACAGAGCCTGGGAAATGAACAAGATGAACTTGAACTCTAAACAATGTAAAGTAAACAATGTGATAGGGGAAATTCAGCAAAGTATAAGTAATGAGGTAGTACAGCAACACCTGGCTATTCTAAATCAATTAAAGACTCCAGAGCCAGATGAACTATATCCAAAGGTATCAAAAGAATTGACAGAAGTAATCTCAGATGGCATTTGCCTTCTTTCCTGTAGCATCACACTACTGGCTCACGATCAGTAATAATCCTAAGGTCCTTTTCACAATGTAGTACTACTGAAGCAAGCATCTCCCATCCTGTACCTATGCATTGACTTTTGTGGCCTAAATGTAGAATGTTGCATTTGTCTCTACCAAATTTCATTTTATTATTATTTCATTATTTATTATTTATTTCAAATGTAGAATGTTGCATTTCATTTTATTATTACTTATTTTATTTTATTAGTTTCAGCTCAGTTTTCTAGCTTATTAATGTCCTTTTGAATTCTGTTCAATGTGTTGGCTATCCCTTCCAGTTTTGCATCATCTGCAAATTTGATAAGGATTCCATCCACCCCATCATCTAAACCATCGGTAAAAATATTGAAGGGTGTTGGCCCCAGGACAGAGCACCGTGGCACTCAAGACCTCCTTCCAATATGAAGCATAGCCATTGGCAACTTTTTGAGCATGGTTTTCCAACCAATTATAAATCCATCTGACCATGTTTCAATTTATTCCATATTTGGTTGGCTTGCTAATCAAAGTATCGTGTGGGACCTTATCAAATGCTTTGCTGAAATCCAAATAAATATCCACAAGATTCCCACCATCTACTAAACTAGTGAACTTATTGCACCCATCCTAACTCCTACTGATCACTGAACTGTTGCAAAGCATCCCTGTCATAATGTTTAGGAGAAAAGGGAGGGAGAAAATCATCTGAGGGCTTGAGCACTGTGTATTTGAATGTATATGCTTAGCAAGCTTCGTAAGCAGCTTGAAATGTATGTAACCATTGCTGAATGCTGGTATATATCACATATGTTAAATAGTGCTAATTGCTGCTACATTGCATCCTATAGATCACTTACTATTTGAAAATTGATGGATGGGGGCAAGTGGGGAAAGTGAACACTGTGGTGTCTGGTGCCTCATTGTTATTAGAAGGAATTGGGGGAGAGATAACAGCGAAAGGTATGCAGACAGGCCAACAATGGCCAAGGACAAGTGGGGCAGAACCAAACAGTTGCATGGGAAAGAACATGAGGAGCATCAATCACATGTAGTAACCAATGAATGCTTTGCATGCCTAAATTTGTATTGATAACCTACAAAAGAAGTAGACCGCTTTTGCTGATCAGTTTCAAGAACTTCTGTGGAAGCATGCTGTGGTTGCTCTTTTAATCCTTGAATAAACAGAATTGTAAATTTCAGAGTGTGTTTGTAGACACTGGGTCATCCAGTAAATGTCATCAAGATACTTGCAGACAGATTCCTGTATAATGCATTCTTTTTCGTGGTATTGAGGTCAGGCTGATTGGTCTGCAGTCTCCTGGACCTTCTCTTCCGCTTTTTTAAAACAGAGGGACAACGTTTGCATATCTTCAGTCCTCTGGTACCTTACTTATTCACCAGGATTTATAAAATGCAACAGCACCTGGTTCTGCACTTATGTGTCAGGTCAGCTGTTGTGCCATCATAATGCCATTCTAATGGCACATACTGTTTTGATGTTTGTTATCATATAAAGCTCTGTAAATCACCATGCACTTTCATACCATGTTTGATGCTCAATCATGGAATAAAGAGACCAGACACAAAGTTGGATTAACCAAGGGCCACTTTATTTGACCTGTTTTATTTAAATTGTGTTAACCTGAAAGATGCAAATGGGGGGGGCAACATGATACAGGCCCAGCTGATGCCAGGGTTACAACGTGACAACTTGCTCAGCATACCCATGGGCTCTGGGGTAATCCAAATTGCTTTGGTTGCTCCTCAGTCTAGCATCTTGGAAGGTAACCAAGGCATTCCCAACCAAACTGCAGGGTTCTAAAAGTGAGAATCTTATTCCCAGGTTAACCTGAAAGGTAGCCTCCTTCACTGACCCCCTGGGATGCAGGGCCCTAAAGAGGTGGTTCCAGAGCCCTACCCTACACCAAAGAGAGCCAATAGGTGATCACCAAAGTTTATTATCTGCCACAGAAAGGGGCAAGTGCCTGCTTAGTCCCTTTACCCCACCAGGCCAGACAACATGGCCCTCACTCCCCTTTCAATTCTTCCAGGAACACTGATCCCCATGATCGGACACCTGCACCCCATCTACTTGGTAGAGGTCTGGCCGCCCAAATAGGACGCCAAGATGAGGAATAAAGTGGCCAAATCTGATTAGTCACCATTCTTCTGGGGCTGTCAATACATTTGGGGTCTCTGCCACCCCGCCAAATCTGACAGGATAACACTGCAGGGAAAAAAAGTCATTACTGCCAAGGTGAATGACCCAAACATTAGGTGGAGGCCCACAGCACTCCAAGACCTTGCCTGTCAGCAAGCCTAGGGTTTTGATGTTTGTTATCCTATAATGCTCTGTAATTCACCATGTGCTCTCATGCCATGTTATTTGCTGTTCAATGCCACGTAATATTGGGAGCAAAGAGGCTGGAAGGAGATAATGGGAACTAAATGAGAAAATAGTGCTTTGAGAATGAAGGGATGTTATTCTAATAAATCTTAATAAGAGGAGAACAAAGGCAGTCACAAAGTCAGGATGCTGGCAGATAGGAAGCAAACCTGTGAAAAGAGGTGTTTTAATCAGCTGACCAATAAGGGCCTCAGGCACACAAATTTGTAATGTTACTGCTTATAAGACACTGTAACTCCATTAAGAGCTTTTTGTCTTGGCAATTGCCAGTATGCGCAGCTGTTACTCTGAAGTTCCTGAATAAAGCTTTTGCAAACTTCTAAGCTGAATCTCTGGAACACGAGTTACCATTTATGTGACACTGTGGCTCCCATTTTCTCCCTCAGCTTCTCCTCTAGCATTCACATCCTTGTGTTTAGCACTTGTTTTTGGACAGATGGTTAGGCAATCATCTCCAATCCCACAAGAATTTAGTTTAAGGCCCCCTTGATCAGATTCACCATACTTTTGCCAAAAACATTCTTGCTGGTCTTTGTGAGGTGCAGCCCATCTGTAATCAGTAGTCCTTCATGTAAGAAGTGAAGACAATGGTCTCAGAAGCCAAGCCTCTCTCGCAGACACTTTTTGCATAGTCAGTCATTCACTTGCAGTATCTTCCGTCCTTGTGTCAAAGGTCTTCTTTGCAGACTTGGTGCTTGCTGGTGTCATTGGTGAATCAGAAGAAAGCTCATGTTCTTCATGAGCTTCGGCAACTTGTCAGTGACTCTTGAACAAGTGTATGCACTTCCCAGTTCCTCTATACCTCTAATCCCCTAATAACAGCACCTTTCTTTTCTTCTTGTTGCAGTTGGTGATTAGACTGACTCCTTCCTTGGCATGCAGTGTCTCTTGCTGCTGATCTCCTGTTTGTGCCTCTTCATCAACACTTTAGGAAGCAATTGCTAACTTGGAGCAATTCCATATTCCTTGTGCATAGGTCTGCTCCTGATAATGACTGTCCTCCAGGATGCTCCCCCATTGTTACAGCAATCTCCGTTTTCATTGGCAGTTTCTTCCTGTTGCTTCTATAGGACCAATTCTCTCACTGTTATATCCAGGAAGTCCTCATGTTCTCTTATGCATTCAAGAGTCTCAACACTTCTCCTCCAAGAGGGACACCAGTTTACACTTGTTGTAAGTGCAGTCATTGAGTTTTTCTGGGAAGAAGACAGACACGGTATATACATTGCAGCAGACAATGACAGATCTTTCTGCCTCCATCCCAATATTTATATTTTCACACTTTTCAGACTATAACAACTCTGACTGATATGACTGTGAGTGCCCCCATCTAGTATTGGATCTCACCTGGTGTTTCCCTAAGCTAACTGTAATCAGCTTTCTTGAAGTCCAGAAGGCGTGTCTGACTACCTTTGGCTTCTTCTTTCCTTTATGTAAAAAATCCCAAGAGGACATGGTCACTCCCACTCAAAGATCCCATTATGTTCATCCCATTGACTAATTCACTTTTGTTGCCAAATCCCCTTGTCACTTCCTCCACCTTTTGTACAATGAAATTGTCAACAAGGCTAGTGAGGTATTTGTTGGACCTTACACTCTTGGCAGAGCATAGGCTTCCAACAAATATCAGAGGGGTTGAGGTCTCCATTAATACTATAAGATATCATGTGTTTTTTACTATTTGGTCATTTGTTTTAGGAAGGCATCATCCAAATTTTCAGTCAGGGGGGTCTATAGTAGATAGCCAGAATGAGGTCACTGTTGTTTCTCTCTCCTTCAATTTCTACTCAGATGCTCTCACCCTGACTTCTAGTATTTAAGTCATGGATCTCTTCACAGGCGTACACATCCTTGACATATAATGCTACTCCTACTCCTTTCCTGTTGTTCCATTTCTTTGAGACAGGTTATACTCTTCCATTACAATGTTCCAATCATGAGGACTCATCTTCCTAGGTTTCAGTGGTATCTATTAAATCATATTTGTCTCCTGGTAGTAAGACTTTATCTTATTTCTCATGTTTTGTGCTTTAGTGTGGAGACATCTAAGATCATGGGTCATTCTCTGCCACTGAATCTTTGTTGGTTCTTTTTGCCCTCCATTGGATTCCTGTACTATTTGGCCCAATTCTCCACGTACCATTGAGGCTATTGTCTGCAACATTCAGTATTCCCCTGCCATCCAGAATATTGTTTTCCTCCCCATGTAATCTCGTCCTCATCATGTGCACAAGACTCCTAACAAACATGTTCTTTCCAACTGCTGTGAGGTGCAACCTATCTTTTCCATGAACTCCTTCTCCATGAAAGTGCAGATCATGATCCAAGAAGCCAAAGCTTTCTTGATGGCATCATCTGCAGAGCCAGTTGTTCACTTCTAGTATTCCTATTCCTCTTTCTGGGCCACATTTTTAAGCAAGAAGGAGTGCTTAATAACTTGACATAATAACTTGAGCCCCAAGATACTTTAGCTTCCTCTCTAGAGCTTCATAGCTTCTTGTAATAAGATGAAGACTAAATTCTGCAGTATAATTTTTCCAACATGGATCAGAAAGAAGAGATAATAGTCAGAAGGCTTGATGAATCTTATTAGTCTTTCTGGATCTTTGCCCCTGGGAGACAGTATACCGTTTTAGATGTCTTATGAAGTCTACACATCACTATCTCTGCAGGGAATCACCTACTACCACCATACATCTCTTCTTCCTCTGGCTAGTGACAGCAGATCATCCATGTATAGAACACTCCAGGGTCACCTCTATGACTTCAGAGATACGAGGTTTTTTCATATATAATATTTTTATTAGAACATACAATTAACACAATGAAATTACACACTACAAACTGAACAAAAATATGAAAAAAGAATACACAAAAAATAAGAAACCTATAATCTAAACAACTATCTAAACTACAAAACTAAACTATAACAAGAAGTAATACAGACAATATTGACTTCTCACCTTTAGAAAGTGGTTATTACACATCCTTTGATCTACTTCCTCAAAATTTGTAACACTAAACTCTATTTCTTAGCAACAGTAATACGGTATGTACTATTTATTATGTAACCTTCATATTATATATAAAGAAAGAAATTAAAACTTGAATTAGTTCTCCAGGAATTTATCTAACTTATCTTTTTAATCAAATGTTCTGTTTGCCTACCCTCAGTCAACAATAAAAATGATAAAACTCTCTCCTATTGCTTTTAAAATTATATAAGAGAGTGATCTCTTAACTATTTTGTAAATTTATACATCTCAGTCATGCCTAACAATTTCAACATCCTATCTTGTTGCATTGGGGTCCCAGAATCTTTCCAGTTCCGTGTGCACAGTATTCTTGCTGCAACAATCATATAGTGTATAACTCTAACAGCTTTCTTACTTTTTTGATCATTTATCAATCCCTGCAAAAACAGTTCTGGTGTCAACTGAGTCTTTATCTCCAGCATATTCATCATCTTTTGTATCATAATGCAATACTTCTTGGTTTTATTGAAAGTCCAACACATATGGAAAATGTGCTTTCAGTTTGATTACATTTCCAACATCTATTTGAGGAGGCTTTATACATTTATACAAAGGTCTTTCTAGGGTTAAGAACTATCTATACTTCATCTTATAAATTTTTTCTTTCAGATCCTAACTTAAATTTCAAGTCTTTTGCCACATATTTTCCCACTGATCCATTTAAATCAGGTGACCACATTTCCAGTCCATTTGATCATACATTCTTTATCCTGTATTGCTTCTAATTCAAATTTCAACAACATCTTATGAATTTTTACTATCAAATGTTCATCATCTTTACATAATTAATTTTCAAACTCCATTTGTTCAGTCTCAAAACAAAAGTTTTTTTAAAAAAATCTATTCTAAATCTTTCTAAGAGTTATCTAGAAGCAAACCAATCTACATTCCAATTCCTTGCATTCAACTCATCCTTTGTCTTCACCTGAACCTGATCAACCTCCAACTTAATTAAATCATCCTGTTACCCATTTTCCCCTGAATGTTATTTCTCTTTAAAAAAAGAACTTCACGAGGTGAAAGCCATGATAGCACTTTCAGACACAGTCAGTTTTTATACTTTATCCAAACTCTAAGTGCATCTTAGGAATTGATTTTTAAAATTTATATTTGACTGAATTTTATCATCGATAAGTAAGCATGCCAAACAAAACTCAAATCAAAACCTTCTAAGGTAAAAAATCTTTCTCTTTTGAGCATCATCCAGTCCTTCAACCATGTTATAGTTATATAAAAATGTACTCTTAAAGAGCACCACACCTCTTCTTTACTTTGCATTCTGAAGGATCATCGTGTTCACTGTTTCTTCCCTTATAGTAAAAATTTCAAATTATCTCCTTGCCATTACTGAAAACGTGAGTCATTCATTATAATCAGAATTGTCTGAAACAAAACTAACATTTTCAGTAGTACATTCATTTTAATTACCAATATTTGCTTTAATAATAATTTCAGTTTAGACTACCTCTCAAGGTCTTCTTTTAAGACCATCCAAGTTTTAGCATAATTATTTTGAAACAATTTGGTACTATGTGTTTCTTTGTTTTTTTTTCATTCTATTTTTAATTGAACCATTTTAAACTGTATTATTTACATTTATAAGGTTAACAACCACTAATGAGGACCAACAATCAAATCATCAAATCATTATTTCTTCATTATTTCTTCATTGTTTCGATCTTTTCTTCATTCTTGTTTCTTCTTCTAACGTCAACAAAGTTTCCATTGTTGTCTTCGCATTCATATTAGTTTTGTAGTACATAATTGTGTATATTACACAATTTTTTATACATTTGCATAGTTATTGCATATATTTACATTTACATTTACTTAAAACTAAATAACGATAACGAACCAGCAAAACACACACAAGAAAAAAAATCTTACTTCCTTTAGTTACGAACCCCTTTGCTTGACATAACCATCCTATACCTTTTACTTATATTTCCTTCTCATGTTCCTTTCAACAAAAGTCTCTGTCTCACCAGTATCATTCCTCCTGCTTATATAGTCTCCGTTATCTCACATTATAACCTTCTACAATCACTTTGTCATGGATTTTCAAAATTCTGTCCCCTTCTTATTTTTACATATACTCATACATATAAGCATACGTACATATATGTACACATACTTATATACCTCTGCTAGAGTATCTTGAACATTTATTCTTATATTACTTCCTATCTTATACCTTATTTTTACCATAATTCTATTTTTGATTTCAGAGTCAAATATATCAGACTTGTACATTATTCAATAAGTATTCTGCCCTATTTCCTTCGAAGAAACCTTGTTATTGGGTCCCACTCCCTCATTGTTTCCTCAGATTTCTCCTTGATTTTTGCAATTAATTGATCATTTTCTTTCATTTCTAATATTTTTATCATCCACTGTTCTATTGTGGGCATTTCTGTGGTTTTCCAATCTTTCGCAATTATTGTTCTAGCTGCAGTGATAAGGTATAATAGCACCCTCCAGTATATCTTTGATATCTTTGAATCTCCTATTTGAACCATAGTAAACAAGTATATTTCTGGTTTTAAAGGTATTTGAATTTAAAATGTTTCCGAGAGGGTTTTATTTAACTCTTTCCAGAAATTACTGATTTTTTGACAGCTCCACCACATATGTATAAAGGTTCCTGTTTTCTCCTGACATTTCCAGCATTTATTTTGGTTTGTTTTGTACATTTTTTCAAACTTGGAGGGTGTTATATACCATTTGTAAAACATTTTTATGTAATTCTCTTTCAAATTTTGCGATGACGTGAATCTATATGTTAGATTCCATGATGTTTCCCACTGTTCCAATTGGATTGTATGTCCTATTAATACTGCCCACGATACCATTGTGTCTTTTATTACTTCGTCCTCTAGTTTGTTATTTAACAGATAACCATAGAATTTTGCTGTGTGATGGTCTACCTGATTGAATATGATTTTTTCCAATTTGTTCGGTATTTGTATCAGATCAAATCCTTCTAATTTTAAATCTATTTTGTATCTTTCATGTAATTGTCTGTATGGGAACCATTCTAACCTATGTCTCATCTGTTCTAACTTTTCTCTTGTTATTAATTGAGGTGTTGTTGATTCTCCTACTTCCAATAGATCTTTATATGTTAACAATCCTTTCTGTGTTGTTACCCATCTCCCAAAGAACGCTTCTTGGGGAGATATCCATGTTGGAATTTTATTGTATAGCTTTTTCTTTATTTGCATCCATATTCTTATTAATGATCCCCTTATGAAATGGTTTTTGAACTCCTTGTCTATTTTTGCTTTATTGTACCAGAGATAGGCATGCCAGCCCATCCTGTCATCAGCTCCCTCCAACGTTAATACTCTGGAGTTCTGTACTTTAATCCAGTCTGTAATCCAGGTTAGACCTGCCGCATAGTAATATAATTTAAAGTTTGGCAAATTGCACCCACCTCTCTCTTTTAGATCTATAAGATTTTTCCATTTTATTCTCAGTTTTTTTCCTTCCCAAACGAATGTCGTTAAGTCCTTGTGCCACTGTTTAAATGGTTTATCATTTTTTATAATCAGTAAATTTTGAAATAGGAATATTATTTTGGGAAGGATATTCATTTTAACAGTTGAGATTCTCCCGAGGAGAGACAGATGCAATTTATTCCATTTTTCTAAATCTTTTTTTATTTCTGCCCATGCTTTTTTGTAATTATTATTGAACAGTTCTGTGTTTTGTTTTGTTATCCAAATACCTAAATATTTTAATTTTTTTTTGGATTTGAAAGTTAGATTTTTTAGCCAGTTGTTCTTCTTTGCTTGGACTCAGATTTTTTGTTAGAATTCCCATTTTTTCTGTATTTATTTTAAAACCTGCATTCTTTCCAAACTCATTAATAGTCTCTAAAAGCTTATCAACGCTTTCTAACGGTTCTTGGAAAAAGATTACTAAATCATCCACATATGCTTGGAGCTTATATGTTTGATCTTTTATTTTTACTCCTTTTATATCTGGGTCTTTTCTAATCTTGTTGTTTAATATTTCTAAGATCAAAATGAATAAAAGGGGCGAAATAGGACAGCCCTGTCGGGTTGCCTTTTCAATTTTTACCTCTTTGGTTTTTTCCCCATTCACTATGACTCTGGCAGTTTGTTGTGAGTATATTTCTTGAATCCATCTTATGAAATTGTTTCCGAAGCTCATTCTTTCCAAAATTGCTATCAAAAATTTCCATTTAACCTTGTCAAAAGCTTTTTCAGTGTCTAGAAAGATTATTGCTAAATCTTTCTCGTTGTGTCTCTCAAAATACTCTACTATGTTAATCACTGTTCTTACATTGTTTCTCAGATGTCCTTTTGGCAGGAACCCATTCTGATCTTCATGTATTATAGATTGCAACACTTTTTTCAATCTCTCTGCTAGTATATTTGCAAATACTTTGTAATCTATATTTAATAATGAGATTGGCCTATAGTTGTTAGGTGATATTAAGTCTTTCCCTTCTTTTGGTATTAAGACGATATTCGCTTCTGTCCAGGTTTTTGGGATTCCTTCTGTTGTTATTTGGTTGAACATGTTATATAAAGGTTGCATCAGCTCTTGCTCGAATGTTTTATAATACTTTGCTGTATAGCCGTCTGGCCCTGGTGCTTTTGATGTTTTAAAATTTTTAATAGCAATGGAAATCTCTTCTGTCCTGATTGGTTCGTTTAGTATTAGTTTATCTTCTTCTGTTATTTTTAACATTTCTTGGTTGTCCAAGTAAGATTGTATTTGGTAGTCCTCATCTTTATACCTTGTATCTTCTTTGTATAATTCTGTAAAGTATTTATAAAATATTTCTTTAATTGAATCTGGATTAGTGTGAGTTTTCCTAGCTGCATTCAATTGAATAATTTGCTTTTTCTCTTTAATTTTTCTCAGTTTGTAGGCGAGCCATTTTCCTGGCTTATTGGAGTTTTCGAAGTAGTTTAACTTGCAGTTCTTTATCTTCTTTTCTATCTCTTGTGAATGTGTATTTTTTAGCTATTCTTGGAGCAGTTTGATTTCATCTTTTAGTTTTCTATTCGTAGGATCCTTTTCTAGATCTTTTTCTTTCTGAGTTCATTATAAATCCTCATGATTCTTTCTGTTTTTTGCTTCTTGTTTATGTGCCCTATTTTTATGAGATGCCCTCTCAAAACAGCTTTGATGGTGTCCCAAATTATTTTCGGAGTTAGTTCTTCGTTGTCGTTCTCTGTAAAGCACCTTTTCAAAATCATCCTTAGTTCTTCTGTGTATTGTGTGTTAACAGTGAATCATTTAGTTTCCATGAAAATTCTTTGTGTCTTGTTTTCAATCTTAATTTGATTAAGTTATGATCTGAATATGTTTTTGGTTGAACCTCCATATCCTGTATTTCTGCATGCAAACTCTTTGACAGAAGAAATAAATCGATTCGTGACAGATTGATGTCTATCCGAGTAGAATGTATAACCTCTCTCGTCAGGATATTTAAATTTCCACACGTCTATTAGAGTGAGGTTATCCATTATTTTGAAAAAACTCCTTGGAAGTTTCCCTTGGTTTTTCTTTATCTGTTTCTCTGATTTTCTATATTCCAAGGGATTAATCACAGCGTTCATGTCCCCCATGATCGATATATTTTCTTGACATCTCTCATTAAGGTACTTGTTTATTTTTTGCTGTATTTCTCTAAAAAATTTCTCCTTGTTTTCTTGCGGTGTGTAAACAGCTACTGTGAGTAGTTTGTAATTTGGTAAAGTAATTTCCAGTCCAATATATTGTCCATTTGGGTCTGCAAATACTTTTTCAGCCTTGTAAGTCAGTTTTATATATATTACTACCCCCCTTTTCTTTTTGTGGTATCCTGCAGTAAAACATTTACCCAGTTTTGGATTCTTTAAATATTTGCTATCTTTTTCTCAAATTCTCGTTTCTTGTAAAGTTATTACGTCTGCTTTGGATTTCTCTACGTGGTGGAATACTTGTCGACACTTATATTCAGAGTTTAGTCCTTTTACATTCCAGGATATTATTTTTAGAGACATTTTGTTTTGCTGTGTTTATTAATTTATTTGTTTATGTATTTTTTTCCCTTTCTCCCTACGTTGTTTTTTTTTTTTTTAATATAATTTTATTAAATTTCACAAATATAAAAAAAGGATTACTTGACTTGTACTTGTTACACGAATTTTCTTCTGTTCTTCCACGCTGTTCTGGTCAACATTTCCCGCAGCTTAGTCCACTTGTTACATTAATGCATCACAAGAAATTGATTATCTCATCTGTTCGAACACACATTTCCTTCTCCTAACAATCATAATATAGTCGTTCTGGCTAGACAGTTCCCAACCGTCACTCTCTTCTGCTTAACTCAAATCGTCCTGTTCCAAAATATTTCCATATCACTCTCTTGAAGCTTCTGTTTTCTCCTTATATATATATATATATCTTTTTTCCCCCCTTTAACTCTCCATTAGCTACGTCCCAAAATCTTAAAATTTTTAATTATTTCTGTCATTGTGTATCTGGCAGTCTGAGCAATTATTACTGCAACAGTCCCCCATCTTCTTACCCTAAATTCCATTGTACTAAAATGTCTTGTTTCTCCTTAAGTACTTTTTAAACCCCTTCTCCCATTCAGCAATATCACAATGTTCATATTCATGAAATATATCGATATATCATCAATTGCAGCTTAATTAACAATGTCAAAATAAAAATCCATTTGTGTAATTCAGAAACCTGTGCAATCGTCATCTTCCCGTTCCCCTCTCTCATCTGGTGCTCTGCAGCCCGGATATTCATTTGCAAATTCTCTGTACTCTTAAAGTTGCTTATATTCCAAGCTGCATTGCGCCTAAGAGAGACGGTATTTTACTCCACTTATCAAATCAGAATCCTGTGACTATATCCGCTCCTTTCCCCCCTCCCTTCCTGGACTTTGTGGTCTGGAGTCTATTTCTGAATTTTTACTGTATTCTCCTAGTCGCTTAAGTTCCGAGCTGCTCCGTCCAGGAGAGTGAGAGTCTTTACTTGACTAACTTCCATCACAATCTCCCCGTTCCCCCCTCCCATCTTGGACTTCGCCACCCAAAATTCATTTCTGAAGATTATCTGTAATTTCTTTGTTGCTTAAATTCCAAGAAGCTCAGTCCATGGGAGGAAGGATCTTCCAATCAAGTCTCTTCCATCACAGGTTTCACAGTCTTAACCCTTGACATCACATTGTTTATATTACTGACAGTATATCACTTATAGTAAATTTGTTTGACATGGCTGAAATACATTGCCCCTTCTCAAATCCAGAACCCTGTGCCTTAATCCGCTTCATATTCCCTCCTCCCCTCTTGAAGCTGCCCGGAATTCATTTCAGAAGATTCATTGCATTTGCATTGTCGCTTAAGTTCCAGGCTGCTCCATCCGTGGGAATGAAGATGTTTTGAGTTAGACGACCTTCAGCACAGTCTCATAGTCTCAACAATCCAAGAGAATCAAGAAACAAGAATCACTCCAGAGGAATAAAAAAAACGGGAGACGTGCAGCTCAATAGCTTTCAATCCCGAAATATTCCCCCAAAATCCAAAATCCAAACCCCTTATCCATGAATCAAATTCCAGATCTTCTCAGTCCAGCCAAAATATCGAAGTATTATACTGTAAAAAATTTAGTGTCCAAATGGAGATTATAACTCATTTGTAATCCACCAGTCAAAATGATCAATTATACGCCATCTTATACTTTAAGTCCCAATTATGATTCTTAAGTCTTTCTTTTTTCTTTAAAAAATATTAACTTCAATCCTCGTGAGTAAGCAGCACACCCAGCTAGCCTCTTCTTAAAATTGCAGCCGCCCCTTTAAGAAAAACTCCCAGCCATAACGAACTCACTCAGGCTCAGGGTCCCCTCCATTCTTTCGCTTCTGCCCACCATTGCATGCCAGAACTGCTGCGATATTGACAGAATCGCGACCAGAACAGGTTAAATGACTCTTATTAAATTCTTACATGTTGTTTGATGTTTTCTTTTAAAAGTTGACGGCGGCACTTGTGCCACTCGGGCGGCGATCCCGCTGGCTCCGTCTTGGTCCTTCGACCCCCCTGGTGCTTTCCGCTCGCCCAGCCGGGCAGAGCAAATGCCGGTTTTGGGGTCCCCATCAGACCCATTCCACACCCCTTGTACCGGAGGGGTGTTCTGCCGCCTCTATGATGGCAAAAGAGGTGGCTGGAATCCAGCGGGTGGCTGCCCAGAGCCGTGCCATTGCACAGCTTCAATCTGAGCTGCCACTCGCGCCGGCCATGCAACCGGAAGGTTAATGTTTTTTTTACTTATATGATCTACTTTTATAATTCTTTTCGTATTCTTGCTTCTATTTTATTAATTTTCTTTGATCACAGTTTCTTCTATGTCTTCTTCCTCTTCTTCTTCTTCCCCTTGTTCTTTTTCTTCTTCAGGTTCCTCGCTTATTTCTTCTTCTTCTTCTTGCCTTTCCTCTTCTTCTTCCTTCTCTTTTTCTTGTTCTTTCCTTGTAAGTGTTTCTCTCTGTTTTTCTTGTTGCTTAATCTTCATAGCTTCTGTTTTTCATGTATATCCCTGTTCGTTATCTTCTGATTGTTTTTGCTTTGACACTTCATTTTGTTGTTCGTCTGTTTCTAATTCTTTTTTATTTTTTCATAAAATGGTTGCGCTTTTTGTGTAGTATTTATTTTAACTCTTCTCTGTTTATATCTAAAGGACAATCCTTCTATTCTGTTCCAAGTATAGTTGATATATTCTTGTGTCCTTCTTAAAATTTGGCCTGGAATATCCTTAAAGATTTTTATTTCTCTATCGTTTATTATCAATTTTTTTGTATAGTTTTGTTGTAGAATTAATTCCTTAGTCTTTATTCTTATGAAGCTGACCACTACATCGCACGGTAATTTCTTCTCTCTAGCTATCCTTGAATTGATTCGAAATATTTGGTCAATGTCTTGGTCTAAAATATCTGGGCCCACTTCTAAATATGAAGCTAATATTGACAGAACCCTTTCGTATATATTTTCTTCTCTTTCCTCCTCTAATCCCCTAAGTTTCAGGCATCTGTCTCTATATCTTAATTCAAGTTGTGTGACAGTCATTGCATCTCTGTCCTGTGTCTTAATTATCTGTTGTGTCACTGTTTCTGTCTGTTCGACTTTTTTTCTGAAGACTTCCTATATCTGTTTTTATATTCGTTATGTCACTAGAGATTTTTTCTAATTTTTCACCAAAAGAATTTAATTCTTTTTTAATCTCAGTTCTAATTTCTGTTCTTGCATCCTTTAGTTCCCTTCGTATTTCTGTTTTAAAATTCTTAAATTCTTGTAGCATTTCAGTTATTTGTACAGAGACGTCTGCTATTGTTAGCACTAGATCCGCGTGTGGCACCTTTCCTTTTGACATTTGTATTTGTGCTGTTTCTGTCGAACTTGTGGCTAATCCTAAAGAAGGTCTTCTTTCTTTTACAGTCTGCGTCAATGTTTGCATAGCCTTCTTTGCTGCCATTCTATTTGATTTCATAATATGTTTCTCTTTTTTCCTTATCGAAAATTTTTTTTCCTTTCCACTGTATCTCCTTACTCTCACCACACTTGAATTTGAACTACTAAATCTGTAGATTTTTCAATTCAAAATTAATTCCCGTCTATAAGGTATGTTCCAATTAATCCAGATTTTCTTTAATCTCCTTCTTTTTTCATATATTTCATATATTATCACCTTAATCACCTTCTTTCCCAATCCTTTTTTCTATCACAAACTTATTTTCCACTTTGCATCCAAAGTCCTTATTGTTAAATTATCAATAAAACATAAGTTCTCCTTTCACTTTCTCATGTATAACAACAGTCTTAAACTTTCAACTTATTCCTGCTTACTTCAGCTCACTGAAACGCTAAATGTTATAGATATAACTCATATATCTAGTTTGTAAATAGTATACAATATGTAAATATTATATAAGTACTATATGTAGTATACAAAATATATCTAAAACAGAAATTCTATTCATTTCCCTCTTCGGGGTACTAACAGATATTAACAGATATCTTAACCTTCTACTTAAACCTGCTTACATCAGCTTTCAAAAAATTACATCTATTGTAAATTTTACTCATATATCTAGTAAGAAAGTAACATGTATAATATACAAAATATACAAAATATATCTAGTATATAAGAAATATATGAAATATGTATAATTTATGCAGAGTCTTTACAAGTGTATGAATGTAAGGAAATGCTGGTGCACAATATATCCCGTATATCCTCTTCTTTATAAATTAATAGGTAACTGATTAAGTTTAACCAAAAGAAAGATAAAAATAGTATTTTTCTTATATTAATTAATGAGTAATTCCTTGTTCCACTTAATCAATTTACTGCCGTTTTTACATTAAATTAAACCAAGTCCCAATTGTTCCATACATTTACTCAAACTCTCAGTTTAACTCACAATTTTTAGCTTAGTAGTTTTGTCTTTTGTCCTCCAGTTTTATTTTCCTGTTATTTTCTGCTCTCCTATTTTCACTCCGCTTTCTTCCTTTGGACCTCTCACTTTTATTTTGGTTTGTAGTGTTTTGTGTGGTTTTTAACTTCTCTTCTGTGATACTTTACTGTCTTTTAAGTCCATGTCTGTCAGTCTCTCCAAATCTTCTCTATATCGTTGTTCTTTCTTTAGTCCTGCTTTTACCACATTACATTGGCAGTTCGCTATTCCAAATCCCCTGTGTTACCTTATGACCATCCGGGTCTTTCCTGCTGACTCCTTTACGACACATTGTTTTCTCTCCTTCCAAGTAATCCGGTTTACTTTCTTTCTCTGTTCTTGTGCACAGAGTTCTCTAGGTGAAGTATTGTCTTCAACACTGAGCAAATAGGTTCTCTCGAATTCCAAATACTGTTTATTATTTTCTTTTAAAATATTTTCCTGGTGTCGCCGGTGCTTCGTTTAGAACAGCAGTCTACAAATGGCTGTGGCGGCTCTTCAACCCAATTTTTGTCTCTTCGCTCCTTCGCCAGAAGGCAAAGGGCTGGGCTTGTTGTGGGTCCCCTCCGAACCCCCTCTGGACTTCTTCTGAAGAAGAAGTATCTGGACCAGTCAGGAAATTTTGAAAAGATTACACAAAATCCCTTGGCTAAACCATTTGAGACAGAGGCTTAGTCGGAGCTCCTCCACTAAGCGACCGGGTGCGACGCCATCGGAAACGGAAGTGAAACCGAGTTGGTACTATGTGTTTCAAAAATAATCCCTAAGTATTTCACTTTCTTCATGAATTTGAGGCCTGCTTTTCAGACAGCAACCTTTGCTTTTCATTTTCTCTCAGATTTTTAATCATCATAACTGTCTTATCTTTGCTCAGTTTGAAGCCTGCCATGCTGCCAAAGCCAGTCATTATAGAATCATAAAATCATAGAGTTGGAAGAGACCCCAGGGGCCATACTGTCCAATCTCCTACTGTGCAAGAACATAGAATCATTGAATCATAGTGTTGGAAGAGACCGCAGGGGCCATCCAGTCCAATCCCCTGCTATGCAGGAACACACAACAAAGCATTCCCAACAGATGGCCATCTAGCCTCTGTTTAAAAACCTCCAAAGAAGGAGACTCAACCACACTCCCAGGCAGCACATTCCACTGCCGGACAGCTCTGACCGTCAGGAAGTTCTTCCTGAGGTTCAAGCAGAATCTCCTTTCCTGCAGCTTGAATCCATTGCTCCTTGTCCTAGTCTCTGGAGCGGCAGACAACAGGCCTGCTCCCTCTTCAACATGACATCCCTTCAAATATTTAAACATGGCTATCAGGTCCCCTCTTAACTTTCTCTTCTGCAGACTAAACATACCCAGCTCCCTAAGCCGTTCCTCATAGAGCACGGCTTCCAGACCCTTCATCATTTTGGTCACCCTCCTCTGGACACGTTCCAGCTTGTTAATATCCTTCATGAAATGAGGTGCCCAGAACTGGACACAGTATTCCAGATGAGGTCTGGCCAAAGCAGAATAGAGTGGTACCATTATTTTCCTCAATCTAGAAACCATACTCCTATTGATGCAACCAAGAATTGTGTTGGCTTTCTTGGCTGCCGCATCACACTGCTGACTCATGTTCAGCTTGGGATCTACCAAGACTTCTAGATCCCTTTCACATGTACTCTATCCAGCCACGTGTCCCCCATCCTATATTTGTGGATTGCATTTTTTCTGCCTAAGTGTAGGACCTTACATGTGTCTCTGTTGAAATTCATTTTGTTAGCTTTGGCCCAGCTCTCCAATCTGTCAAGGTCATTTTGAATTTTGATCCTGTCCTCTGGCGTATTAGCAACCCCTCCCAATTTGATGTCATCTGCAAATTTGATCAGTATGCCCTCTACCCCTTCATCCAAATCACTGATGAAGATGTTGAATAGCACTGGGCCCAGGACAGAACCCTGTGGCATCCCACTAGTCACTTCTCCCCAGGATGAAAAGCAGTCATTGGTAAGCACCATTTGGGTTCAGTTGGTCAACCAATTACAAATCCACCTAACAGTAACACTGTCCAGCCCATATTTTATAAGCTTCTTTGCAAGAACTTTATGGGGAACTTTCTCAAAGGCCTTACTGAAATCAAGATATGCTACATCCACAGTATTCTCTTCATCTATCAAGCTTGTAACTCTATCGTAAAAAGAGATTAGTCTGGCATGATTTATTTTTGAGAAATCCGTGTTGACTTCTGGTGACTACAGCATTGCTTTTTAAGTAATTACAAAGTGGCTGTTTAATGATCTGCTCTAGGATCCGTCCTGGTATTGATGTCAGGCTGACCAGCTGATAATTATTTGGGTCCTCTTTTTTTCCCTTTTTGAAGATGGGTACGACATTTTCGCTCCTCCAGTCTGCTGGAACTTCTCCTGTTCTCCATGAGTTCTCAAAGATTATTGCAAGTGGTTCAGAAATGACTTCTGCCAGTTCTTTTAATATCCTTAGATGTAATTAATCTGGCCCTGAAGACCTCAATTCATCTAGTTTAGCCAGGTATTCCTGTACTACTGCTCTACCTGTTCTGTGCTGCACTTCCTCACCTGCTCATCACCCCCCAGGTTGAATACTTCTATCCTATTGGGAGTAAACTGAGGCATTCAAGAAGGTGTTGAGTAGTGCTGCCTTTTCTCTTCCCCCTGTTAGTAATTGGCCATCTTCTCCACACAGTGACCCTATCATTTCCTTATTTTTCCTTTTGCTGCAGACATACCTTAAAAAAAGCCTTTCTAAATTGTTTTAATGTCTCTGGCAAGCCTGAGTTCATTCTGCACTTTAACTTTTCTGACCTTCTTCCTCCATATCCTGGTTATTTGCTATTTGCTCATCATCTTAAGCAAAACATCTGTCCCTTCTAATGGAGTCTGTAAAATAATTACAATATCATCTGCAATTGCTCTCAACTTGAAAAGGTTTCTTAATGGTGATGCTTTAATCTTCATTTCACATCTGAAAATAATATTAAGTACTTCCAAAATCAATATAAGCAGCAGTGTGGACAGCAGACATCTCTGTCTAGTCTCATTTTATATATCACAAAAATCAATTCCCCCTCCACCCAATTAACTACAATCTGTGCTTATTGGTTTGAGTAAATGACAGTCATCCACTTTAAAATTTTTTGACCAAAGTTCATCTTTTTAAGAAGCCCAATCATGAAAGTCCAAGGAACATTATCAAAAGCTTTTTCTGCTTCCAAAATATATGGCTACTTGCTTTTTATTATGAGTCTCCAGAAACTTCAAGATATTGATTAAACATCTTGTGTTCTCTCTCAACTGTCTTTTAGGTAAAAATTCACATTGGTCTTCATATATTATTGTATTCAAGATTCTTTTTAACCTCCCAGCTAAAATCCTGGCAAAAATCTTGTAATCATTATTCAAGAGAGATGTTGGCCTATAATTCCTAGGATCAGTTGGATCTCAAAGTTATGTTTGTTCTAGTCAAATTCTCAGGAACCTCGCCAGAGTCAATTATGGAATTAATTAGAGATTGCAATGGCAAACTTAATTGGTCTTCCAGTGCCTTATAAAGAGATGAGAAACTCTTGTCCCTGTTTTTGTGCCTTATAATCATGGATTAAGGGAGGAGGGGTGCTGGAGTTCATTGTGTAACTCCAAGCTTGAAGTATGCTTCTTGATAATTTTACATCTGTGTCATGTTCCTCCAAATATCTTCCTCCCGTGTTTTAGAACTGTCACTCTCCCTAGAAGCATCCTTCATTTCTTGATGTTCTAGGAGAGTCTGTTAGACTCTTTCCACAAAAGCTTCATCCACCCAAATAAGTCAAAGTAGAGATACATTGACTTCAAGCTGCTTTACCTTCTTCAACAGGGAAATCAGCTTACATTAGCTGCAGGTATAGCACAGCAGATCTTCTGGCAAGAAAACAAATAATGGCACCAATTTTGCAGGTCATTGCACAACCTCATCACCATCCATCTACATCATCCTATATATCCAGCATTGTATATATGTAGCATATTTACCATCCTATATATGACCCCCCCACAAAAATGGCTGCCTTTCTTCCTGTTTGATGAACTCCAAAGACTGCTAGCTTCACTTCCAACTGAGTCAGTGGCTCAGCAAAAACCTTATCCCTTAGACTATGTGCATAGGGAGAGCACAAAGCCCCCGCCCAAAATAAACAAAACCACACACATACACCTCCTAACAGCACAGGGAAATTATCAATCCATATCCAAAACAGATGTTCACTTTCTCTCTCCTCAGAGACATCAAAGATTATACAAGTCATACATCAGACAGGAGGTGAGGACTCTGTTCTAGTAGCATTCTACGTATTCAGCAGCAGATATAGTACTATATGGACCTGGACAGAGATGTATGTGGAACAAGGACATCTTGGTTTGGAAGAATAAATTTGGGTTTTCTGGATGGACCAGAAGAGAATGAAATGAAATAAGACTTTTATGGTTATCGTTCTTCAATCATATGAAGCACTCTGACCAACCAGATGATCTAAGCATCAGAACAGGCTTAGATCTAGTTCATGCCATATAGGCTGATCAAGGGAATATACAGAATTACTCCACAAAATCAGACCCTTTTAAGTTATTCTGGCAGGAAAGATGACCATGGCATGGGGATAGCTGTCCAGAGAATAGTAAGCCTGAAGAAAACTTATCAGTGGGTGGGCTGCCTTATTTCCACTGCTGTGTGCCTGCTCATCAGTCTCCTTCAGAATGAAAACATTATCTTTGCCAATGGCATACACTTGTCAGACTTGGGGAAAGATATTTGTACAGGATCTGTGGCATGCTGTGGTCTTGGTTGCAGCTGTAGAAGCTTTCATGGAAGTTGAGCAAGAACCTGAAGGGTTCCTCCTCCTGTTGTGGCAATTTGGGCTAGCTATCTCCCCAGTGATACTGCCTTTCCATGGTAGTGGGGCTTTGTGCTCCTGTGAAGCAAGAGGCTACGCTGATAGCAGCAGTGCTGCTGGTAGGATCTCCCATGTCAGACAGGTTTTTTCCAAGGGACCAAATGCAATGAACAGCTACTGAGCAGCAGCAGTAGTGCATGTGGGGGGTGACACTGGTGAAGGATCTCTCAGAGACAATGGTAATGACACCATAGCTAACATTTGTTAGTACTGTGCAGAAGCCAACGTAAGCCCCTTTTGAACTTTTTTTTTTTTACCATGGAACCCCTCTGATGAGAAAATCCAAAATGAAACAAGACATACTGCCTGAAGATGAGATTCCCAGGTCAGATAGTGCTCAATGAGCTACTCAGGAAGAGCCGAGGACAATTATGAATAATGTGGCTAATGACACAAGTGGGCTCAAGCCAAAAGGGTGTTCAGCTCTTGATATGCTCAGAGCAAAACGAAAGTCCAAAGCTGCATAATACATATTATAGGAACATAGAATGTGAGAAGCATGAATCGGGGGAGTTAGACATAGTAAATAAAGAAATGGAATGTAGGAACATTGCAGTACTTGGGGATGAGTGAGCTAAAGTGGACAAGAATGGGATATTTTGAATCAGACAATTACACACCGTTTTAGTAGGGAAATAGAAATCTCAGAAGAAATGGAGTGGCATTTACAGTGAGGAGAGATATAGCAAAATCAGTCAAAGGATACAATGCAAAGTCTGACTGAATCATGTCAATAAGATTTCAGGGAAAACCCATCAACGTAACCATAATCCATGTTTATGCTCCAACTAACGATGCAAAATAAGAAAAAGTTGAAAGATCCTATGCAGAGTCCAGGAGGAAACTGATCAGATATGTTACCATGTTGTACACCCCCACTCCATTATATAATTGGTGAATATTTTTTGATTGGTATATAATATAAATCATACAATGTTTTGGCTGAAAAGCCATGCTGGTAAAGAAAACTGCCAGAATACAATATGAAAAAAAGTCAGACAGGACCTCAGGGCATCGCCAAGTCATAATCTACGGATCAGTCTGGAAGCTCTGGTGTTAATGAACTTGAGATAATCCCCTCAATGACTAAACCTTCAAAAACAACAGCACCTGAAACTGCCTCAGCAGAGCAACTGATTGTCATCAATGCATTCCCTCTTCCCACTGAAATTTTCCTTTGTTTCCTCATCTGCTCAGCTATTAAGGAGCTATCACAATTCATATCAGTGCTTTGTCACCTAATGCTAAGTTCTTTCACCCGTTCCAGATCCCATTATTTGCTCTGTCAGACAGCCATTAACAACTTCCCCCTCAGGGTATTTAAACAGCAAATTTAAACTCTGGCTCTGAGCTAGATAACTTGCCACACACTGGATCCAGGACATTACTCTGATGCTCAGATTCCCATTCTTGTACTACTCTTGAACCGTTAGGCTAAGCCACATTGCTTCATCTCTTCTCTGCACTTCATCCTAACTTCTTGCTATCTAATTTTTACTTTCTTTCCTTCAGTTAGCCTTGTGTGGTTGTGAGACTGCTTGAATCTTGCATGTGTTTGTGATTTTTACCAATAAAACATTATTTTAATCTCCAACTAGTGTCCCTGCATTAGTACCAGTATAAATAAGTGGAAGATCCTGTTTGGATATCCTGTCTCTTGCAGGCCTTCCTTTGAGCTAGTAATTCCCCACTGTTTCACAGACGCACTGGCACCATGGGTGGGCCTTTCAGTCACCCACCTTTTGGAGTAAACATACCAAAACAGGACTTGTTAAAAATAGCTGAATGGAATGCAAAAATAGGAAACAGAGTAAAATCAAATATTGTAGAAATGAAGCAGGAGACTGACTGACTGAATTTTACAAGGCCAACAGTTTGTATACGACAATCACATTCTTCAAGCAACCCAAGAAGCAACTGTATACACGGATATCACCTGACAGCCAATATAGAAAACAAATAGACTGCATAATTCAAAGCAGTAGATGGAGATGCTCCATTCCCTCCACAAAAACAAGACCAGGGGCAGGTTGTGGCATAGAGCATGAAGTGCAAAAGTTAGATTAAAACTAAAGAAGAGCACTGTATCAACAATCATACCAAAATACAACCCAAAGAACATCCTCATAGAATTTAAAGGTAATGTGAAAAAAAGATTTGCATTATTAAGCATAATTGACTGGGAACCAGAAGAACTCTAGACTGAAGCCAGGGACACTGTTAGGGATGGATCTATAGCCAAAAAGAAAGAGAAGCATAGAATCAATCCCTGCCATGCAGGAACACACATCATAGAATCATAGAATCATAGAATTGTAAGAGAACACAAGAGCCATCCAGTCCAATGCACTGCCAAGCAGGAAGACACATAAAAGCATTCCCAACAGATGGTCATCCAGCCCCTGTTTAAAAATCTCCAAAGAAAGAGACTCCACCACATTCCAAGGCAGCATATTCCACTGCCAAACAGCTCTGACCATCAAGAAGTTCTTCCTGAGGTTTAGGTGGAATACAAAAGGTATTTTTAGTTTGAATTCATCTCTCCTTGTCCTAGACTCTGGGGCAGTGAGAAACAAGCCTATTGCTTCATCAATATGACATCCTTTTAAATATTTAAGCATGCCTATCATGCCCCCTCTTAACCTCCTCTTCTCCAGGCTAAAAATATGCAGCTCCCTAAGCTGCTCCTCATAGGACATGGCTTCCAGATCCTTCACCACTTTGGTTGCACTCCTCTGGACAAATTCCAGCTTCTCAACATCCTTCTTGAAAGTGAGGTGCCCAGAACTGGACACAGTATTCCAGATGAGGTCTGACCAAAGAAGAATAGAGTGGTACTATTACTTTCCGAGATCTAGACATCATACTACTGTTGATGCAACCAAGAATTGTGTTGGCTTTCTTGGCTGCTGCATCGCACTGCTGACTCATGTTCAGCTTGTGCTCAATTAAGACTCCTAGATCCTTTTCACATGTACTGTTGTCCAGACAAGTTTCATTTTTCTGCCTAGGTGTGGGACCTTACATTCCTCTCTGTTGAAATTCCATTTTGTTAGATTTGGCCCACTTCTCCAATCTGTTAAGGTCATTTTGAATTTTGATCCTGTCCTTTGAGGTATTAACACCTCCTCTCAATTTGGGTATCATCTGCAGTATGCTCTCTATTCCTTCATCCAAGTCATTGATGAAGATGTTGAATAGCACTGGGCCCAGGACAGAACCCTGTGGCACCCCACTAGTCACTTCTCTCCAGGATGAAGAGAAACCATTGGTGAGCATCCTTTTGGCTCAGTCAGTCAATCAATTACAAATCCACCAAACAGTAGCACTGTCTAGCCCACATTTTACTAGCTTCTTTGCAAGAATCTCATGAGAAACTCTGTCAAAGGCCTTACTGAAGTCAAGAAATGCTACATCCACAGTATTCCCTTCATCTATCATAAAAAGAGATCAGATTAGCCTGGTATGACTTGTTTTTGACAAATCCATGTTGACTTTTAGTGATTACAGCATTGCATTCTAAGGAATTATGAACTGTCTAATGATCTCCTCTAGAATCTTTCTGGTTATTGACGTCAAGTTGACTGAGGAAAAATTATTTGGGTCCTCCTTTTTTCCCTTTTTGAAGATTAGGACAACATTTGCCCTCCACCAGTCTGCTGGGGCATCTCCTGTTCTCCATGAATTCTCAAAGTTTACTGCTCGTGGTTCTAAAAATAGTTCTGCTAGTTCTTGTAATATCCTTGGATGTAGTTCATCTGGCCCTGAGAGCAGAAATAATTTAGAGTAGTCAGGTATTCCTGCACTATTACTCTGCCTATTCTGTGCTGCTTTTCCTCCTCTTCCCCACCTGCTCTCCACTCCCCTGGTTGAGTACTTTTTCCTTTGGGGAGAAAACTGAGACAAAGAAGGTGTTGAGTAGTTCTGCCTTTTCGCTGCCCCCTTTTAGTACCTGACCATCTTCTCCATGCAACAACCCTATCATTTACTTGTTTTCCCTTTTGCTGTGGACATATCTAAAAGAGCCCTTTTTATTGTTTTTAATCGCTCTGGCAAGCCTGAGTTCAGTCTTTGCTTTAGCTTTTCTGACCTTCTCCTTACATATATCCTACTTGTTTGAATTTCTCTTTGGTGATCTCTCAATTTTTCCATTTCTTGTACACTTTTTTTTTAACATTTAGCTCAGTAGAGAGTTCCTTAGTCAACCATTCTGGTTTCCTTAGACATCTCCCATTTTTCCTTCACAGTGAAACAGTTTTAAATTGTGTCTTCAGTATCTCACTTTTAAGAAACACCCATCCATCATGAACTCCTTTCTAGTTCAGTATTCTTACTAGCTTGATAGATGAAGGGAATGCTGTGGATGTAGCATATCTCGATTTCAGTAAGGCCTTTGACAAAGTTCCCCATGACATTCTTGCAAAGAAGCTAGTAAAATGCGCGCTGGACAGAGCTACTGTCAGGTGGATCTGTAACTGGTTGACTGACTGTTCCCAAAGGGTGCTCACCAATGGCTGCTTTTCATCCTGGAGAGAAGTGACTAGCGGGGTGCCACAGGGTTCTGTCCTGGGCCCAGTGCTGTTCAATATTTTCATCAATGACTTGGATGAAGGAATAGAGGGTATTCTCATCAAATTTGCAGATGACACCAAATTGGGAGGGGTTGCTAATACGCCAGAGGACAGGATCAAAATTCAAAATGACCTGGATAGATTGGAGAGCTGGGCCAAGGCTAACAAAATGAAATTCAACAGAGAGAAGTGTAAGGTCCTACACTTAGGTAGAAAAAATGGAATGCAGAAATATAGGATGGGGGACACGTGGTTGGATGGCAGTACGTGTGAAAGGGATCTAGGAGTCCTAATAGACCACAAGCTGAACATGAGTCAGTAGTGTGATGCGGCAGCCAAGAAAGCCAATGCAATTCTCGGCTGCATCAATAGGAGTATGGTGTCTAGATCGAGAGAGGTACTGGTACCACTCTACTCTGCTTTGGTTAGACCTCATCTTGAATATTGTGTCCAGTTCTGGGCACCCCAATTCAAGAAGGACATGGTCAAGCTGGAGCAGGTCCAGAGGAGGGCGATCAAAATGGTGAAGGGCCTGGAAGCCATGCCCTATGAGGATACACTTGGAGAGCTGGGTATGTTCAGTCTGCAGAAGAGAAGGTTAAGAGGGGACATGATAGCTATGTTTAAATATTTGAAGAGATGCCATGTAGAGGAGGGAGTGGGCTTGTTTTCTGCCGCTCCAGAGACCAGGACAAGGAGCAATGGATTCAAGCTGCAGGAAAGGAGATTCCACCTGAACCTCAGGAAAAACTTCCTGACAGTCAGGGCTGTCCGGCAGTGGAATATGCTGCCTCGGAGGGTGGTGGAGTCTCCCTCTTTGGAGGTTTTTAAGCAGAGGCTGGATGGCCATCTGTGGGGAGTGCTTTGAGGGTGTTCCTGCATGGCAGGGGGTTGGACTGGATGGCCTGTGTGGTCTCTTCCAACTCTACATTTCTATGATTCTATGATTCTATGACCATGGAATTTCAGCCAGTAATTCCCTGAGTTTACAGAAATCAGCTTCCTTAAAGACTAGAATGCATGTCTGGCTACACTTGGCTTCCCCTCCCCACTGAATAACAAACTGCAATAGAGCAAGGTCAGTCCCACCTAAGGATCCCACCACTTCCACCCCATTAACAGTCATTCTGTTGGTTAGGATCAGATCTAAAATAGTTGGTCTGCTTCTTGCCTCTTCCACATTCTGGACAATGAAATTGTCTGCAACGCGAGAGAATCAAAGAGAAATTCAAACCAAAAGTGGATATGCTCTACAACTAGCAAGGGAATACATTAAATATGACCAAGTAGAAATAAAAATATGATGAAAACAGCACACACAATCATAGAATTGGAAGAGACTACAATGGCCATCAAGTCCAACACCCTACCATGCAGGAACACATACTGAAAGCACCTCTAGCAACTGGCCATTCAGTCACTGTTTAAAAATCTCCAAAGAAGGTGACTCCACCACACTCCTAGGTAGGATATTCCACTGCAAAAGAGCTCTGACCATCAGGAAGTTCTTCCTGATGTTTAGGTGAAACCTCTTTTCCTGTAGTTTGAATCCATTGCTCCTAGTCTCTGGACAAACAGAAAACAGGCCTGTTCCATCTTCAACATGACACCCTTTCGAATATTTAAATATGGCTATCATGCCACATCTTAACCTTCTTTTCATCAAGCTAAACATACTTAGTTCTCTAAGCCACTCCTCATAGGGCGTGGTTTCCAGACCCTTGACTATTTTGGTTGATCTCCTCTGGACACGCTTGTCAATATCCTTCTTGAATTGTGGTGCCCAGAACTGGAAGCAGTACTGCACGTGAGATCAAACCAAAGCAGAAGAGAATGGTAATATTTCTTCCCTTGATCTCGACATTGTACTCCTATTGATGAAGCCCAGAATCTCTGACCTTTTTAGCTGCTGCATCACACTGCTGACTCATATTCAGCTTGTGCTCAACTAAGACTGCTACATTCCTTTCATACGTACTGTTTTCAAGCTAGGTATCACCCTTCCTATATCTGTGCATTTCATTCATTCTTCCTTAGTACCCTACATTTCTCCCTGTTAAAATTCATTTTGTTAATTTTGGCTCAGCTCTCTAAACTGTCAAGGTCATTTTGAATTTTGAGCCTCTCAACTGAAGTATTAGCTATCACTCCTAATTTGGTGTCATCTGAGAATTTGATGAGCATTCCCTCTGTTTCATCATCCAAGACACTGATACAGATGTTGAGTAGCACCGGGCCCAACAAGAACCTTGGGTACCCTACTAATCAATTATCTCTGACATGAAGGGAAGCCATTGGTGAGCACAATTTGGGACAAGTGAGGAATTGGTTGGACCTGATATTCTTGGCAGATTTGACTTCCAACAAAGAACAGGATAATTCAAATCTCTCATTACTATCTTTTCTCTGAACGTGCGGTCATCTGTTTTAGGAAGGTCTCATCTAAGCCCTCAGTCTGATCAGGGGGTCTGTAATAGACCCCTAAAATGACATCTTTGTTTTTTCTCTATCCCTTAATCTTTGCCCAGAGGCTCTCAACCTGGCTTCCAGAATTTAAGTCATGGATATCTTCACAGGTGTAAACATCCTTGACATATAATGCTTAATCCTCCTCCTTTCTTGTTCGGTCTATTTCTCTGAAATAGACTGTATCCATCTATTACTAGGTGTCATGCCCTTGGAGACAGCCTTGGAGACTGTGGCAGCGAGGAGGAGGATTCTGACTCCGAGGTAGAGGCTTCCCCACAGGCTGAAGTGTCCCCAGAAGCTGGTACAGAGGGAGATAATACACAACAACAACAAGGGCCTGAGCCAGGGGAACAAATAGAGGAAGACGTAGCTGACACACCTACCTTGCAGCAAAGACACTGTGAAAGGGAGGGCTTGCGTCACTCAGCCTGTTTAAGTAGTAAGCAAGCCCTAATGAGGGAACACCTGTGGTAACAGCAGCCATAGGTAAAAGAGGGCTCCAGCTGGCCTTTCCCCCCAGTGTCAGCAACTGGTACTTTTGGCCTTGAAACCCTGTGCTGTGCTCTTAGATCTGGTTGTCTTGGAACTCTGCTTGTTTGGACTACGGTTTGGATTTGCCCCTTCAGATTTGTTTGCTCTAGGTTGCCTTTCTGTTTGGACATTCTTTGACTCTCACCTCATAAGTAGGAGCTGTGCTGCTTGTGAATTACTGCCTGCTCTGCTGTAGACACAACACTAGGTTCCAATCATGAGTCTCATCCCACGAGGTTTCAGTGATGCCTATTATATCTGCTTTACTGTGTTAAAAGTTTAAGTTCAGCTTGCTTATTTCCCATGCTCTGGGAAATAGGAACCAAAGGAAAAAAATTAAAGCTTGACAGAATGATTTGAGAAAGAACAATATGAAGATGAACCATGAATTTTAGAAGTGAAATAAAAGATGACCTCAGAGCACTTGGAAGAATTAGATTACCAAGAACAGGCGACATGCTGATAGAGTTGCTTCAATCTACAGATACAGAATCTACTCTAGTTCTAACTAAAATCTGTCAAAAATGTGGAAAATAAAAGAATGGCCCACAGGTTGATAATGCTCAATACACATTACAATCCTCAAGAAATGGGGGGCCCAATAAGAACAGGTCACTTACCTGTAACTGTGGTTCTTCGAGTGGCCATCTGTGCCCTCACACAATGGGATCTTCACACATGCACAGTAGCATTTTGGAAAGCTCCAGAGCTGAGCAGCTTGGCAAGAACCTCTCCCCCATTTGGTACTGAGCATGCTCAGTCCCGCCAAGCCAACAGTGTTCCCTCAGTTTCGAAGTCTGTCAAGGAAAGTACCTGAAAGAAGGGAGGCTGGGCGGGTATGGAACAGTGTTCCCTCAGTTTCGAAGTCCGTCAAAGAACCACGGTTACAGATAAGCAACCTGTTCTTCTTCTTCGTGGTCTCTGTGCCTCACACAATGGGAGATTAAGTAGCTTACTGTAGGAGGGCGGGTCAGGCCCTAGACGATAGAGGACAGCACTGCATGACCAAAGTGGGCATCACTTCGGGTTCTGCAATCAAGGCGGTAGTGGTGGATGAACATCAAAGGTCGCGACCATGTAGCCACCTGACAGAGTTCCTGCAGATCCACTCCTTTGAGGAGAGCTGCTGAAGAGGCCACAGCTCTAGTAGAGTGGGCGTGAAGCAGAGACAGAGCTGGTTGCCTGGTGAATTCATAGGCAAGGTGAATTGTTTGAACAACCCACTTAGAAAAATGTTGAGTGGAGACTTTATGACCTTTCCAACATCCACCACAGCAAACAAAAAGGTGGGGAGTGAGGTAAAAGGCTGAAGTTCATTGTAAATAGAAAGCTAGCGCCCAGCGCACATCGAGTGAGTGGAGAGCGCGCTCAAGAGGTGAAGATGGTTCAGGATAGAAAGTTGGAAGAATGATATCCAGGTTCAGGTGGAAGTCGGAGATGACTTTAGGGAGGAAGGAAAGGTCCGGGCATAGGACGGACTTGTCCCAGAAAGGGTTCATCTGAGTGTAGCGCAGTCAGATCCCCCGCCCTTCTAGGTGATGTAACAGTGACCAAGAATGCTGTCTTGAGAGTAAGGAGATGGTCGTCAGATGTGGTCATAGGTTCAAATGGATGACGTATGAGCTTGGAAAGGATGAGAGACAGCCACCATGGAGGAAGAGGTGGGGAGACAGGAGAGTAGAAATGTTAAAGGTCTTTGAGGAACTGCTTGACCGTAGCATTTCTAAAAAAAGCTGAGGAAGGAGAGCTGAGAGGAGGTTGGGCGTGTGCAGAAGCAGCATCCGGCAGCCCCAGGAGATGGTGAGAAGGGGACTGAACCAATGTTGTTTTGGCCAGTAAGGGGCTATGAGAACAGCGTCTGCCCTGTCTGTGGTAATCTTGGCCACCACTCAGCCCAGGAGAGGAAATGGGGGGAAGATGTAAAGGAATCTCTTCTCCCAAGGAAACTGGAACGTGTCTCCGAGAGAGTGGCATCCCACGCTGCCTCTGGAGCAATAGTGGGGGCACTTCCTGTTGTGGTAAGTGGCAAAGAGGTTGACAGATGGAGTGCCCCATTGGGACACTATCCGACAAAAGGTGGTGCTGGTGAGGGACCACTCGTGATGGCACGCTGTGTCTCTGCTCAGTGTGTCTGCTGTAGCATTGTCTCGTCCCACTAGATGGACTACAATCGGGTGGATCTATATGAGGACACATGACTCTCATACCTCCAATGCAAGATGGAGCAGGAGGGATGAGTGGGTGCCTCCCTGGCAGTTGACATAACAGCTGTCATATTGTCAGACAGAACCTGGATAGTCTGTTGTATGAGATGTTTCTGGAAGGCCCGGAGGGCAATGAAGATTGCCAGAACTCCAAGGTGTCGATATGCAGATGTTTCTCCAGTCCAGTCCAATGATTCTGGATGGAGAGGCGATTGCAGTTGGCTCCCCAGCCGAGGAGGGATGCATCAGTGGTAATAGTGAGGGACGGACGGGGTTCGGTAAAGGGCATTCCAGACAGCAGATGGTGTAGAAGCAGCCACCAATGGAGAGAATCCCTGAAATCCCTGACAGGACATGGGATCCAAAGGATTTGACACTGGTCGTCAAGGAGAGGATCAAAGTGCCTGAGCAACCAGTGTTGGAGAGGGTGGGCACGGAGACAAGAGAGGTAAGTGACCACGGTTATGGCCGCCATGTAGCCAAGCTGTTGAATCCAACGAGCGGAAATAGAAGGACTGCACAGAATAGTGGCTGTAGCATGGTGCTGTACCCGCACGTATTTCATCAGAAAGAATGGCTCCAATGAAATCGAGGGTGCACATAGGTTCCATGTGAGATTTCTTGGGATTCACCCTGAGGCTGAGATTGGAAAGCAAAGAGAGAGCAAGATGAATGTCCTCATATAAATTTTGCTTGCAGGGCACCACCAGTAACCAATTGTCCAGGTAGGGATACACCATGACATGATTCGTATGGAGGTAAGACACCACAGGGGCCAAGTACTTGGTGAAGATCCTGGGGTTGGTGGACAGGTTGAAAGGAAGGGCCTTGTACTGGTAACACACATCGTCAACCGCAAACCGGAGGTACCTCCTGTCCTGGGGGTGAATGGCAATATGGAAGTAGGCGTCTTGCAGATCTATGGATGCGAATCAGTCCCAACGCTTGAGGAGAGGAAGGATGGATGACAGGGTGACCATCCTGAACTTCCGAGGGGAGAGGAAGGAGTTGTCTGCCCAGAGGTCAAGAATGAGTCAAAGAGTGCAGTCTGCCTTTGGTAGAGTGAAGAACCAGGAGAAGAAGCCAGTGGATTTGGCTGAAGACGGCAGCCTTTCTATGGCCCCTTTGCAAAGGAGTGTATCAATCTCCTCAAGAAGAGCAGAGCTGGAAGGTGTGGAGTAGAAGACGCTCAGAGGACGGGTACTTAGAATCTCCACGGCGTAACCAAAACGGACAATAGTTAGTACCCAGGAGTCCAAAGCGATGGTGCGCCAGGTGTTGAAGTGGCAAGCCAGTCCTGGGGTCTTGGACAGATGGCTTGGAAGATGGAAGAGTGGTAGAGGTGGCGACACACGAGAGAAGTCAAAAGCAAGACTTTGTAGTGGATGAAGACTTCTTGGAAGAAGGCTGATGGCACCTGAAGGAACAGTGAGATGAAGAGACCAGCAAAGAAAGTTGCTGAGAAGACCGTCATGGAGAGCACGACCTATAAGAGTAGGAAGAGCACCTCCACAAAGAGCGGAATGAGGAGGGCCTCCTGGACTGGGTCGATGAATGAAAACCCATCTTCTTTGCTGTCAGGTGAGCTTTCATAAGGTGGTCCATGGCATCATCCATGGTGGCATGGAAGAGCCCCTGACCATCAAAGGGAAGATCCTCTATCCTCTTCCGATTATCTTCAGTCAGGCCAGTGGATCGAAGCCAGGCAAAACAGCAAAGAGCGATTGCACCTACCATCACCCGCGCTGCACCCTAAACAGTATGTCAAGACTGGATTTGTTGGCTCATGAGTGCAACAGACTCATTGTAGAATTGGATAGCTGTGGCCCGGTGGTCATCCAGCAGATGGGAGATCAAAGGAAAAAATCTATCCCATATATTTCTTTGATACATCACCAAGCAGGCCTGGGTGTTAAGAGATCCTAGCGATCAAAGAAGAGGCCGAGTAAAAGCGGCAGCCAAAAATATGAAGACAATGACCCTCACAATAGGGGGAGTTGTATGAGCCCTCTTACCCCTTTTCGTTTGGGAGGACTCAGCAACAATGGAATTTGGAGTGGGATGATTGAAGACAAAGTCCACATCCTTACACTGAGTCCAGTACAGATGTTACAAACGATGAGGGATTGCCTGGAAAGAGGCAGGCTGAGACCATGGGTGCTTGAGGACTTCTTGCAAAGCTGGCAGGAACAGAATCTAATGTATTTTCAACTGGGGCAAATATCATAGCATTTCTATCCAACAAAGCAGTATTCACCAGTACTTTCTTTTTTCTTTTTTTAAACTGAGCTTCAAATTTATGTCATATTTTAAGAGAAAAAAATCTGGATCATAGAATCATAGAAATGTAGAGTTGGAAGAGACCACACGGGCCATCCAGTCCAACCCCCTGCCATGCAGGAACACCCTCAAAGCACTCCCCACAGATGGCCATCCAGCCTCTGCTTAAAAACCTCCAAGGAAGGAGACTCTACTACACTCCGAGGCAGCATATTCCACTGCCGGACAGCCCTGACTGTCAGGAAGTTCTTCCTGAGGTTCAGGTGGAATCTCCTTTCCTGCAGCTTGAGTCCATTGCTCCTTGTCCTGGTCTCTGGAGCGGCAGAAAACAAGCCCTCTCCCTCCTCTACATGGCATCCCTTCAAATATTTAAACATAGCTATCATGTCCCCTCTTAACCTTCTCTTCTGCAGACTGAACATACCCAGCTCTCTAAGTCTATCCTCATAGGGCATGGCTTCCAGGTCCCTCACCATTTTGGTCGCCCTCCTCTGGACCTGTTCCAGCTTGACCATGTCCTTCTTGAATTGGGGTGCCCAGAACTGGACACAGTATTCAAGCTGAAGTCTAACCAAAGCAGAGTAGAGCGGTACCAGTACCTCCCTCGATCTAGACACTGTACTCCTATTGATGCAGCCGAGAATTGCACTGGCTTTCTTGGCTGCCGCATCACACTGCTGACTCATGTTCAGCTTGTGGTCTATTAAGACTTCTAGATCCCTTTCACATGTACTGCCATCCAGCCACGTGTCCCCCATCCTATATTTCTGTATTCCATTTTTTCTACCGAAGTGTAGGACCTTACACTTCTCTCTGTTGAATAAATGTAAAGGTATTGTAATTTGAAACATCTCTGACATGATTTCCTGTATCTTTATCTAATTTTTTTTTAAATTGGACAAGTCCACCAAAGATAACACGTCCCAGCATTTTATTGGCATTTCCAGCATTCACTTTTACTGATCTATTTTATATAAGTTTGCTGGTGTTAGATGATGCCTATAAAACATCTTTAAGTAGTTTTCTTTGAGATCTTAGGAGAGAGTAAATTTATCTGTGTTTTTCCATGCCTTGTCCCAGTTCTTTAATAAAATGTCATGTTCTATACATAGAACAAAATACATTGGAGTGTGGTACCAAAATGTGAGGCAGTTAGTCCAAGAAGGGCTGATAAAGTTAGAGTATTGTGAGTCTGAATGCAATACTGCAGACATACTCACGAAGGCGCTACCAGTACCCAAGCACAAAATGTTGGTGAAAGAGCTCGGGCTGGAAAGGTACAATGCAACGCACTAAGAGCATCACATGTCATCAAAGGTATTCTGGAGGGGATTGTTGGATAGAAATGCTGTGACATTTGCCCCAGTTGAAAATACATTCGATGAACATGTGGGATACACCTGGGGAATGACTTGGCAAGTCATGATGTAATCCCTAGGGGACAGTAAGGCTGAGTCATGGTAATGTGAAATCATGGCAAGGGGTTGCATCAGCCATTGTCCCTAGCTGGTGTGCATAAAAGAGGGGAGCTCAGACTGATTCTTTCTCTGACAATTCACTGACTCTATGACACCCAACCTCTGTCCGAGTAAACCTCTGCCTGATGTGTCTGTGATGCTGAACCTATGACTGAGGATCTGCGTATCCTGATTGTACAGATGTGTATGTATTGGAACTTGAAGATTAAAAGCCTCCAGGTATTTTTGGATGACAACTCTGTGTGTTAGAGTTACTAACCAGTGGGTAGAGTGGGATCAGAGCTGATGCTGTAAGTTACACACTCTGCTGCTGCTCACGCTTGTTGCTGTTTTGAAACTCTGCTGTATGTTCAATGCTTGCCTCTGGGACATGGTTTTCCAGGGAGCAGCAGTTTCTGGGAGGATTTTGTGCTAGGTGCTGTAAATCAATCTCCCGACAGTGGTTATGAGCCCAGTATAACCCTGTTTTTCCCTGTGGTGGCCAGTGAGATGGTGGCATAGTCTCGATCTGGCTGAACTTCGGTGTTGGAGCACCATGTGGGAATGTTTTTCCTTTTTGCAGAGTGTGTTTTGAAACCGCAGCAGTTTTTGCCTGACCACTTTTGTTTTTCTTCTCCCACTGTGTGAAAGGTCATCCTATCTTTTGTTTTTGATTAAGTCTGTATTGCCGGAGGAGGTCTGCGTTCTTGTAAAGAAGCAAATATGGTGACAGACAGAGCTCTCAGTTTTGATAAACTGAACGACATGAACTATCAAACCTAGTGTCTGATGGTGCAAAGTCTCTTGGTGAGGGAGAACCTGAGGAATGTGGTTGAAACCCCTCCAGATGCTGACAATGCTGCTGGAAAGTTGGCAGACCAGCAGGCGAGAGCTACTATTATTCTCAGAGTGGAACCCAGCCAGCTTATCTATGTAAGGAATAAGCACACTGCGGCTGAGGTTTGGCAGGCTCTGAGAAATGTGTATCAGAGAGACTTTTGCTTGTCCAGGATAATTGGATGAAGAGACTGTATATTACAAAACTCCCGGGGGGGGGGGCTCACCTTAATACAATGAGGAAGCTCTTTCTGGAGCTTGAGGTGAGAGGCATGACGTTTGCAGAGGCGCAGAAGTGTTACATAGTCCTGAGCAGTTTGAACCAGGACTGGGACTTCCTGCAGTACAGCTTCCAGATCCTGGCAGAGAGGGAGTTAAATTTTGACCTGGTGATGTCCAGAGTGCTGGAGGAGCAGAAGAGATGAGACTTTGAAGCAAGTGACACTTATTTACGACGTGCAGCCAGAGCTACTTCAAAGAGAGCAGAAGAGAGCCATGTGCCACCTACACGTGGAGTAGAGATTGCCTCATGCATTTTTGTGAGGCACTGTTACCTCTGTGGGAAGCCGGGGCATCTGTGGAGGGATTGCAAGGCGACCGTGTCCAGAGGAAAGAATAGCCAGGCACGCAGAGTCGAGGGGAAGAAGGATTCTTCTTTGACTAAGGCTGGCAGCTGTCTTGTAGCGGCGGCAGAGGATGCTACAGACGCTTGTCAGAACTGGCTGCTAGACAGTGGTGCTACGCATCATATCGTCAACTGTCTAAGGCTTTTAAAAGACATGAAGCAAGCTCCTGTTCACAATGTGAGCTTGGCTAATGGAGCTCACAGTGCAGTTAAAAGGATGGGAACTGCATTTGTCCCTTGTTTGGGGAAAAGCTGTGATAATGTGCTATGTGCAGAAAACCTTGAGAACTGTTTGTTAAGTGTCTCATGCCTGACAGATGATGGTTATGAAATTTTGTTCAAGGGGAATGTTTGTACAGTGAGCTCGGGTGGTAAACTTTGTGCCAGGGGTGTGAAGAGAAACAGGTTATACCACATGTTGCCAACTGCTGAGAGTCCTAATGTGTCAACTGTAGTGACCAATGTTCCCCTGCACAATCAGTGTGCCCACTACTTGCACAGGGCCATGGGCCATGCAAATTTTAACGAGTTGGCACAACTGGCAAAAGTGTGTCCCAACCTCAAAGTGAACAAGTGTAACAAGTTCCTGGACTGCTCTGTATGTAAGAAAGTAAAGGTTAAGATTTTTCCTGTGCCAAAGAAAAGTAGAATAGTCACCACCAGACTGTTCCAAGTTGTGCACGCTGACTTGGCGGGTCCACTCCCGGAAAGTGAAGGTTGCTCTAAGTATATATTTGTGATAGTTGATAAGCATACATGCTACAGCTATGTGTTTTTGCTGAAAACAAAAAAATGAGGCATTTGACAAATTTAAAAACTGGGTAAATATGGTGGAGTAGGAATTTCCATACAAGGTTGCATGCCTCAGTACTGACCGAGCTGGTGAATTCTATGGTACCAAATTTCAAAATTGGCTAGAACAAAAAGGCATATGGCATAAAACCACAAATCCATATACCCCTTCTGAGAATGGACTGGCAGAGAGAAGGACTGGAGTCCTGCAGTCCATGAAGGTTTGCATGCTGTTAGATTCCAAATCACCAGCTGGTTTGTGGGGTGAAGCTGTGTTGGCAGCAAACCATGTGGTGAACAGGATGTGGAGCTCTAGTATCAACCAGACTCCATACTATATGCTGTATGGCCGACCACCTAATTTGGCTTATTTGAGAATATTTGGCCAGTTCGCAAATCTGCTAATTCCCAGCCAACTAAGAAGAAAAGAGGAACCGAAATGGAGAAGGTTGAGGTTCGTTAGCTACATTGGGAATAAGTACAGGTTCCACATGGGAAGCAGACAGGTGGTGTACTTGATAAGTGCAAATTTTGAGTCTCACAGTGGTTGGGAGAACGTGCATTGTAACCAGGAAGTTTTTGTACAACCACTTGAGCCTGAACAAGTTTAAATTCGCAGAACAGGAGGGGCAAGATCACCTGACACCACACTATAAACACCCAAGGCATCTCTAAGCAAAACACATGACACTCTCAGTGCACACAACATACCAACATCCAGGTCCCAAGTCAAGACGGAGCCAGAAATGGAGGGGGTTGCTGGTAGTTCTAGTGATGACTTGAGCAGAGAAGATGTCATCATACCTAGAAGAACCAAAAGAGTGAGGAAAGCTCCTGACACGTTTGTTGTACAGGAAGCTAGGGTGTACATGGTTGCAGGTGAGGAACCTGAAAGTTTTGAAGAAATGCTGAAGTGTTCTGAGGAGGAACAAGAGCACTAGAATGCAGCCATGGATGCTGAGTTTGAGTCCATGGTGGACAAGAAAGTGTTTGAAGTGGTGGAGATACCAAAGGACCAGAAAGTTGTTGGATGTAGGTGGGTCTATAAGAAAAAGTGCCTGCCTGATGGGAGCATGAAACATAAGGCAAGGTTGGTGGAGAGAGGATTTTCTCAGGAAAGATCCTGAGGATCTGATCCTGACCAACAGGGATGACCTTGTTAATGAGTTAGAAATGGTTGCATCTTTAGAGGAGAGTGACCATGCCCTATTGGAATTTGGCAATCAGTGGGAAGGAGAAGGTAAGTATAGCCAGACACTCCTCTTAGATTTTAAAAAAGTGGACTTCTGTAAACTTAAAGAGCTGCTGGCTGAAATTCCGTGGTCAGGAATAGTGAAACAGAAAGGAGTTCAGGAGGCATGGGAGTTCCTTAAAAGGGAGATACTGAAGGCACAGTCTAAAACTGTGCCAATAAGGAGGAAAAATGGAAGGCATCTGAAGAAACCAGAATGGTTTACTAAACACTTGTTAAGAGAAACATGTACAGGAAATGGAAGAAGGGGGAAACCACCAAAGAAGAATTTAAGCAAGTAGCCAGGAGACGTAGGGAGAAGGTCAGAAAGGCTAAAGCACACGACGAACTTAGGCTGGCCAGAGACATTAAAAACAATAAAAAGGGCTTTTTAAAATATGTCTGCAGCAAAAGGAAAAAGGAGATGATAGGGTCGCTGTGCAGAGAAGACGGAGAATTACTAACAGGGGGAAGAGAAAAGGTAGAACTACTTAACACCTTCTTTGCCTCAGTTTTTTCCCAGAAGGATACAAGAACTCAACCTGGAGGTTGTGGAGCAGGTGAGGAAGCAGGGGAAATGCGGCACATAATAGGTAGACAGGTGGTACAGGAATACCTGGCCACACTGGATGAACTCAAGTCTCCAGGGCCAGATGAATTGCATCCTAGGATACTAAAAGAACTGGCAGAGGTCATTTCGGAACCGCTTGCTATAATCTTTGAGAAGCCTTGGAGGACAGCAGAAGTTCCAGCAGACTGGAGGAGGGCAAATGTTGTCCCCATCTTCAAGTAGGGAAAAAAAGAGGTTCCAAATAATTATCGCCCAGTCAGCCTGACATCAGTACCCGGAAAGATCCTGGAGCAGATAATTAAGCAGTCAGTTTCTAATTACTTAGAAAGCAATGCGGTAGTCAGGAGAAGTCAACATGAATTTCTCAAAAATAAGTCATGCCAGATTAATCTTATCTGTTTTTATGATAGAGTTACTAGCTTGATAGATGAAGGGAATGCTGTGGATGTAGCATATCTCGATTTCAGTAAGGCCTTTGACAAAGTTCCCCATGACATTCTTGCAAAGAAGCTAGTAAAATGCGGGCTGGACAGAGCTACTGTCAGGTGGATCTGTAACTGGTTGACTGACTGTTCCCAAAGGGTGCTCACCAATGGCTGCCTTTCATCCTGGAGAGAAGTGACTAGCGGGGTGCCACAGGGTTCTGTCCTGGGCCTGGTGTTGTTCAATATCTTCATCAACGACTTGGATGAAGGAATAGAGGGCATGCTCATCAAATTTGCAGATGACACCAAATTGGGAGGGGTTGCTAATACGCCAGAGGACAGGATCAAAATTCAAAATGACTTGGACAGATTGGAGAGCTGGGCCAAGGCTAATAAAATGAAATTCAACAGAGAGAAGTGTAAGGTCCTACACTTAAGTAGAAAAAACGGAATACAGAAATATAGGATGGGGGACACGTGGCTGGATAGCAGTACGTGTGAAAGGGATCTAGGAATCTTAATAGACCACAAGTTGAACATGAGTCAGTAGTGTGATGCGGCAGCCAAGCAAGCCAATGCAATTCTCGGTTGCATCAATAGGAGTACAGTGTCTAGATCGAGGGAGGTACTGGCACTGCTCTACTCTGCTTTGGTTAGACCTCATCTTGAATACTGTGTCCAGTTCTGGGCACCCCAATTCAAGAAGGACATGGTCAAGCTGGAGCAGGTCCAGAGGAGGGCGACCAAAATGGTGAGAGGCCTGGAAGCCATGCCCTATGAGGATACACTTAGAAAGTTGGGTATGTTTAGTCTGTAGAAAAGAAGGTTAAGAGGGAACATGATAACCATGTTTAAATATTTGAAGGGATGCCATGTAGAGGAGGGAGTGGGCTTGTTTTCTGCTGCTCTAGAGACCAGGACAAGGAGCAATGGATTCAAGCTGCAGGAAAGAGGATTCCACCTGAACCTCAGGAAGAACTTCCTGACGGTCAGGGCTGTCCGGCAGTGGAATATGCTGCCTCGGAGTGTGGTGGAGTCTCCTTCTTTGGAGGTTTTTAAGCAGAGGCTGGATGGCCATCTGTGGGGAGTGCTTTGAGGGTGTTCCTGCATGGCAGGGGGTTGGACTGGATGGCCCGTGTGGTCTCTTCCAACTCTACATTTCTATGATTCTATGATTTGAGAACTTTGACAAAACTTTTTCTCCAACAGCGAAGCCAGAGAGCCTGAGGTTGGTGTTGATACTGGCGGTGAAGAGAGGTACGGAAGTAAGGCACTTTGACTTTGAAACAGCTTACTTGAATGCAAGACTGGATGAGACTGTGTTCATGGAGCAAGCTCCTGGATATGATTGTGCAGGAGAGAACAAACTGTATAGGCTGAGGAAAGCCATTTATGGATTGAAGCACTCAGCAAGGGGCTGGAACTTGTGTGTGCATGAAGAGTTGTGCAAGTTGGGTTTCAGAGGAGTGTGGCTGGTGCGTATGTGTACACAAGAGGCACTGGTGATGAGACTGTAGTGCTGATGATCTACGCTGATGATCTTTTTGTGGCAGCAAGGAATATAGATCAGATAGGGTGTGTACAGAAGCAGCTAGAAGACAAATTCACGTTCAAGGACTTGGGATGTTTAAAGCAGTAGATTGGCATAGAGATGGAAAGAGCACACGATGGTGAAGTGTTCTTGTGCCAAAAGAAAAAGATTGATCTAGTTGTTGAGAAGTGTGGCTTGCAGAATGCCAAGACAACTAGAACTCCCATGACTGTGGATTTTGTGAGCTTAGAATCAGAACAGCTGTTTGACAGGCTGGATTTGTACCATTCTGTAGTTGGTAGTCTGTTGTATGTAGCAAATCACACAAGGTCTGACATCAGTTATGCCATTGGACTGTTGAGCAAAAGAGTGGCAAAACCCAGAGTGGTTGATTGGACAGCTTTGAAAAGAGTGGTGAGCTATCTAAATGAGACTCGGGATCTGTGTCTCAAAGTTACAGGAAGTGAAGCCAGAATGGAGTGTTTTGTAGATAGTTCCTTTGCTTCAGAGAATGATAGGAAGTCTGTCATGGGACTGGCGATCAAGTATGCAGACTGTTTGATTGCATGGAGGTCCAGGAAACAGAGCTGTGTCGCTCTGAGCACGACAGAAGCTGAATTTGCAGCGTTGTCTGAGGTAGCTGGAGAGCTACAGTGGATGAGGCAACTGCTGCTGGACATTGGGGAAACGTGTGAGACCCCAATCAACATGAAAGAAGATTCTCAGGCGTGCATCGCCATGGCTGAGGCTGAGAATCTGAAGAATAGAACAAAATACATTGGAGTGCGGTACCAAAATGTGAGGCAGTTAGTCCAAGAAGGGTAGATAAAGTTAGAGTATTGCGAGTCTGAATGCAATACTGCACACATACGAAGGCGCTACCAGTACCCAAGCACGAAAGGTTGGTGGAAAGCTGCTTTACATGATTTCTGTAGTGAGAATTAAATTTGCAAAACTATGGAAATGCAGACATGTTCCTGAACCAGATAAATGGCTGCTAAGTCTAAATGAGATGAAAGAATATGATGTACTATCACATAATATTGGTGGAAAGTCAATTGTTGATTTAGAGGAAGAATGGTGGCCTGTGACTAACTACATAAACAAGAGATGGGGTCTTTCCTGTTAGAAAGAAAGTTTTACAACAAAGGATATCTTACAGCTAAGAAAAAATAAATATATGCAATAGAAGGGAACTTTTTTTAATAGAGAGTGAGCTTTGAGGTCACCTATAGATCTATAGAGGTTATGGCCATCAATCCTACCACATGATTATGTATAACTGATCGAATTCTATATTGATTTTGAAATCAAGTTAATGTAAATAAGCTAATAGGTTATAGACATTATGTAGAAAATATAAGCAAGGTAGTTACTATGTACAATAGCAGAGAGGAACAAAGGGAAAGGAGGAAGGTGGAAGGATGGTTTCTTGGGACTACATGATCACTTCTAATGTCTACAGTAATGGGTAGGAGGAAGTTACTTTAAAATGACAGAAATAGATATAAACAATGAGCAAAACTGTATTTTAATTCACAATTTATTGTTAATTCACCTCTGTCATTTTATACATTTTGCATGTATTTGTATTGTAATACATTTATATTGTTCTTTCTTCTTTTTTCAATAATAATAAAAAAGAATAAAAAAAAAAGAGGAATCTGCACATCAAGTAATCTCTGCCAAGCCTCAGAGGATATCAGTTGTGGTGGTTGGGGACTCTTTGCTGAGAGAAACAGAAGCAACAATCTGCAAACCTAACAGGATGAATAGTGGGGTGTGCTGTCTCCCTGGGGCCAAAATTAATGATGTAACTGAGGGCTGACAAGACTGGTCAAGCCCACTGACCATTATGCTTTACTTTTGGTTCACATGGGAACCAATGACAGTGTAAGGCGCAGCTTTCAAGATATCACAAAGGAGGCTATGTGGTTATGGGTAGGAAGCTGAAGGACCTTGGTGCACAGGTTGCAATTTCATCTCTCCTCTCTTTTGAAGGACATGGCCCACAAAGGGAGAGAAAAGTAGTGGATGTGAACTACTGGCTTCACAGATGGTGCCACCAGGAACAATTTGGCTTCTTGGACCATGATTTGCATTTTTACAAAGACGGTCTTCTGGCAGAGGATGGGATGCACCTCATTTCAAGAAGGATATTGACAAGCTGGAATGTGTCCAGAGGAGGGTGACCAAAATGGTGGAGGGTCTGTGAGGAGTGGCTTAGGGAGCCATGCCCTGTGAGGAGTGGCTTAGGGAGCTGGGTATGTTTAGTCTGCAGAAGAGAAGCTTAAGAGGGGACATGATAGCCATGTTTAAACATTTGAAAGGATATCATATCAAAGAAAGAACAGGCTTATTTTCCACTGCTCCAGAGACTAAGTCATGGAGCAATGGATTCAAACTACAGGAAGAGAGATTCCACCTGAGCCTCAGGAAGAGCTTCTTGATGGTCAAAGCTGTCTGGCAGTGGAATATGCTGCCTTGGAGTGTGGTGGAGTCTCCTTCTTTGGAGGTTTTTAAACAGAGGCTGGATGGCCATCTGTTGGAAGTGCTTTGATGTGTGCATGACGGGTTGGACTGGATGGCCCCTGTAGTCCCTTCCAACTCTATTATTCTATGACTCTATGAATACTAAAGTTAGGCTTGTCCATGCCAGTATATTTCCAATTTCTAAGTATGGTTTGGAAAGCTAGACAGTGAAGAAAGCAAATAGGAAGAAAATCAACTCCTTTGAAATGTGGTGGAGAAGAGTTCTATGAAGACCCTGGGCTCCTAAAAAATAACAACAAATGAATGGATCCTAGAGCAAATCAAGTCTTAAGTCCCTAGAAGTCAAGATGACTAAATTGAGGCTGTCATACCTTAGTCATATCATAAGACATGACTCACTAGGAAAGACAATAATGCTTTGTAAGTTAGAAGACAGCACAGAAAGAGGGTGACCACATTACAGATGGACAGACTCAATCAAGGAAGACAAGCCTTGAATCTGTAAGACTTAGCAGGGTAGTTGATGATAGGGTGACTTATAAGTCTCTCATCCATAGAGTCGACATAAGTCAACACTGACAGCAGTTAACAACAAAAACCTCCTCAAATTAATGAAGGTCCCTTTCAGGAAGCTGAGAGAGGTAGGCATTCAGGGGATTCATGGCTGAGGGGCCACTCCATCCTCATCCCATGACAGTATGTTACTCCTCAATTGCAGAGCAAAGCACACGTGTGGTTTCAATTTACCGTCATCTTTCAGGTTTCCCTGAAGATGTGGGAGGTGGAGTCCCACTGGTGGTCAAATAGTAAGTCAATGACTGACTATTAATTACTGGCCTTAAGTTGCACCAATGCTCTAATAGTTGTAACCAATAAAGTTGCGGCCATAACACACGGGAGATTTAAAATTCTATCTAATATATTTATCCTCATATTCCTCCCTCTCATAAGAGTCCAGGAAGCCTTTTTCTGCTCAGTTCAATTTCAATGAGAGGATATACAGGAGTAAGCATTAGGATAATATCCCATCACCTATATAATCCTACCCTTTTACAAAGTACATGTCATTACAGCCCAAAATAGACTCCAAGACAAATAGGGCTGCCACTGTCATACCTGGTTTGATTCATAGTTTATTATATTAATATCCTTTATTAAGTCCAGTAAACTAAACTAAACTGAGAGAGTGCAGTTCAAAATAATGCCCCAACTGACCAAAATAGTCAACAACATCTGTTCTATGTACGAGTGTTCCAAGGCCTAGCGCCTTCCAGATCTTTTAGAGTTAACAGTTGATTGTGAGGGATTATGCAACTAAAAATTCAAATCCTCTAGAGGGCATATTGCCTACCCTAGCTAGCAGCAGTGAACTTTGCCAGACTTGGACAGGCAAGTGCAAGGACTGCACAATAACCCTGCCACCAAGGCACAGGAATTTCCCTAAGATGTACACTGTGTACTAGTTTAGGGTTTGCACTGTTTATTTGCCTTAAAAAAAAACAAACCAGACTTAGGGGGTTTTCTTCAGGTTTTGTTTGAAAAGAAATTACAACACTCTGACGGGACAGCGTGAAGCATGCAACAACACTGAGGTGCTTTTTAACAACAGAAAGAAATGAAACCAGATTATTTTGGCTCAGTTCTAGCTGCAGTATCTTAAAACAAGGATATAAAACAAATACTCATCAGGGACAAGAAATGCAAATAAAGGGATCATCCCTCAATATGTTAGAAGAACTCCAGTATTACAGGTGTATGTACACAACATAGTTTTGGCCTCCTAAGTGAAGGCAAACAATGGAATGAATTCTTACTGAGTAAGCTGGTGCCTATTTAGTTCAATATTGAGAAAGTAAACATTTCTGCACACAACAACATAGATTTCAATTATCCTCATAGGAAATTAACTCCCAAGGTTTTCAACAAGATAGCTCGCATCTTGTTCAGTAGTTACAAGTTCATAAGTATTAGTTGTCAATAACTGAATGTGATCCCAAAAACCTAACATTTCAGCCTGACAATGCCTCAACCGAAAGGTTTTTCAGGTGCTGCAGATTAAATACAGAAAAATGGCATTTGCAGTATTCTCCTCATCCTGGGTACCATGAGACGAGCAGTTACATACAGACTCTAAGGGGTCTCTCCAGCTGCTTCTTCTCAATGTGCCTCAGATGTCTCTTCTTTGTGCCCTATCTTCAGCACCTTGGAAATCCTTCATGTGAGGCTCTGCCAAGCAGATATAGCAGGTTGGAGATGGGGGGGTGTTGACATGATAAGATGTAATTATAACAACAGATCTCTGTCATGATAGTTACTTCTGACAATGAAGGACCATGGCCAACGTGTGTAAGAATCACAAAATATCACATATTTCAGGGGTTGCAATTCTATATTACTATCATTAATATCATCATCATAATCTTTATTTGTATCCTGCTTTTTTCCTTGGAAAGACTTGAAGCGGCTTATAGACTTTAAAAAGGAAACACAGTTAAAAAATCTTAACATATAAAAGTTAAAATACAAATCAAACAAGCAAGTAATAATTAAAATGAAGTTAGAATACATATTAAAAACAAACAAACAAATCACAATTACTACAAATTTAAAAAAACCAGCACTTTTAGTCAGCCAGGCAATGATCACATATTGAATGAAATATAAATACAAATACAATACAATACTGAAATACAAATGTCTTTGGCTACAGAAAGGCAGAGAAGGTGCCAGTGTGGCACCCTCTCTGCCTTTCCCCATTCCCTGACCTCTCCAGGAAGGGTGTTCCAGAGACTGGGAACAGCCACTGAAAAGGCCCTCTCCCATGTTCCCACCAGATACATTTGTGAAGGTGGTGAGACAGAGAAAAAGGCTTCTCCAGCAGATCTTAAATCCCAGGCTGGTTCATAATCCTTCAAATAAGCTGGACCTGAGTCATGTAGGTCATCACCCCAGCACTTTGAATTATGCCTGGAAACAGACCAGCAACCACTGAAGCTGGTGCAGAGTAGGGGTTGCGTGATCCCTGTAGCCAGCCCCAGTTAACAATCTAACTGCAGCTCTTTAGACCAGCTGAAGTTTCTGAACGCTCTTCAAAGGTAGCTCCATGTAGAGTGCATTACAATAATCCAACCAAGATGTAACCAAGACATGTGTTACTGTGACCAGGTCTGACGTCTCAAGGAACGGGCGCAGTTGATGCAAAAGCCTTAAGTGTGCAAATGTACTCCTGGCTACCACTGAAACCTGGGTCCCAGGCTCAGAGTTGAATCCAGGAACACCCCCAAGCTGCAGACCTGCATAGACTCATAGACTCATAGAATCATAGAAATGTAGAGTTGGAAGAGACCACACGGGCCATCCAGTCCAACCCCCTGCCATGCAGGAACACCCTCAAAGCACTCCCCACAGATGGCCATCCAGCCTCTGCTTAAAAACCTCCAAAGGAGGAGACTCCACTACACTCCGAGGTAGCATATTCCACTGCCGGACAGCCCTGACTGTCAGGAAGTTCTTCCTGAGGTTCAGGTGGAATCTCCTTTCCTGCAGCTTGAATCCATTGCTCCTTGTCCTGGTCTCTAGAGCAGCAGAAAACAAGCCCACTCCCTCCTCTACATGGCATCCCTTCAAATATTTAAATATGGCTGTTATCTTCAGGGGCAGTGTGACCCCATGTAACACAAGCTGAATCCCCATTCCCAGATCTGCCTTTCGACTGACCAGGAGCACTTCTGTTTTGTCTGGATTAAGTTTCAATTTGTTTGCCCTCATCCAGTCCATTACTGTTGACGGGCACTGGCTTAGGGCCAAAACAACTTCCTTGGCATGTGGTGGAAAGGAGTAACAAAGTTGGGTGTCATCTGCATAGTGATGGCACTGAACCCCAAAACTCCAGACAATCTCTTCCAGTGGGTTTCATGTAGATGTTAAATAGCATGGGGGACAAACTGAACCCTGAGGGACCCCACAATCCAAAGGACAAGGGGTCAAACCGTAGTCCTCCAGTACCAGCTTCAAGGTTCAGTCCTCCAGGAAGGAATGGAGCCACTGTAAAACAGTTCCCCCAAGTCCCATCTCTGCAAAGACAAGTATAACATATACCATATTACCGTATTTGCCAGCAGATAAGATACACCCTGGTATAAGATGCACCCTATTTACACACTGGCAAATACTATTTGCTGGCGTATAAGACATACTGGCTTATAAAACACATCCCATTTTCAAACAGTATTTTTTTGTGAAAAAAAGTGAGTATATATACCTACATATATTTATGTATGTATATCTATCTATCTATCTATATACACACACACACACACACACTATGTAACATCACACAATTATGTTACTTTCACAGAATTATATTATTATTTAATATACTATATATATAAACATATTTTCCTTTGAAGTCATAACATCATAAAATCATATTTAAGACTCTTACACAATAAAATGTCATGTTCCAGCCTACAAATTAGAACTGCAGCCTACACTGCTAAAAAAAAAAAGACCCAAATTACCTACATTGCACACTACTCCCAGAGCCTAAGCTTTGCCAATAAAACTTTTATATTGAGATTGAGATAGAATTAATCTGCCATCTGAATGAACCACAGTACTGACAACATAGTTCATATTCCTAAATAGATTTCTTTTTTAAAATAACAGAAATACAGAAATGACCAGGGTGGGACACAAAATACTGCTTTGGGACGGTCAACCTGTTCAGACAGGCAGCATTTCATGCAATCCCAAAATATTATTGTAGTCACTAAATAAGGGAAGAATTTACCCAACTAGATAACTATAAATGAATAGCTACACTACAAATAAGTCTAGAGACTATTAGTAATCTAGAGAGATAGCTAGTAGTAGACATGGGGACAATTGCTCACTTGATTATTTATGCAATAAACACGTTGGTATGATCTGTAAATTCCCAGTAACTTCAACTTGTTGGCTAAAAAATTTCTCTATTAAGTCTTTTGCCTAAATCTGTAAATTACAGACCAACATTTGCAGACAAATCTTCTCAAATGCCTACCAAAATACTAGTGTACTATATTAAGCTACTTGTAAACAAGAATCAAAAATTAACCATTTTTAATTAATACCTTTTTCAAAATATCAAAACTCATTTTCCAGCGTATACTATAAGCTGTGCAGTTCTCTGTGAGTACTTGAAATCACAATTCAAATAGCTAACTGTCGAATCTATCTGAATAGAAAACAATTTGACAAATCTTTAAAATTTAGTTTTAAAGTTTTACCTACCACAACAATTGGGGCAATCTGGATGTAGTAGAGGATTCATTCCATAGCCTGGAGAACAGCGATTAACCCATACCATTTGCAGAGTGCCTTCAATATAGTAGATCTCTGGTAGTGATGCTGTCTGTTTCCCAAGAACTTCAACTTGTTGGCTAAAAAATTTCTCTATTAAGTCTTTTGCCTAAAGTAGACAAAAATTATTTTCTTGGGGGAAAATACAAAGTAATATTTCTTTTAATCTGATAGAAAAAAATATCTGTAAGGAGCATGTCAATATCATTAACTGTATTCTGCTGAACTTCATTATTTAACATCATGATGTTTGTGTAGCCTGAAATGAAAGTGTACTAATTCAATGAGTGGGGGAAATACATCTGCTTCAGATCTTTCTCAGTTAACAAAGGATAAAGTTAAACAATCTGCTAACTGCAACTATATTTTAACAAACTTTTTCCTGAGTCTCTTCCTTTTTATTTTTAGATATTAATTTCATTCATAGAAAATAGAATACAACTGATGTTACATACCTATCCAAAAAATCATTTCTCTCTCAGTTGTAGATAACAGTATGAATTGGAATGGTGTTAGAAGGAATCTTGGGTGCATTCACTCCCTCACACCTTCTCAATTTTCTTTTTCTATGGTAATCCACAATTTGCTGCTATGCTATGGTTTGCAAATAACTGTTCACAAAAGTTATGGTTCTGCAAACCAGAACTTGCAACTTATTTGGATATACTTTTCTATTCTTTCTGCAGGAAAACTGTCATCTGTACATACCATGCTTTGTCACATCTAGATGTAATAGCAAACTACAACTTACCACTAAAGAGGAATTCAGGGAGGTCAAAAGAATAGATTCTTACTTCAGAAATCAACCCATGAGTAAGCATGAGCACTATTCAACAAGATCGATGCAGCATTAGATACTGGTTTTCCTCTTTATGCACTTCCACAATATTATTAAATTAAGGGTGGAAACATGACCCCTGGAAACTGTCAGACTGTATCTCCTATCAGCCCAGCCAGCATAAGCAGTGGTGAGAGACGAAGTCACTTGCAATCTGACAACACCCTGGAGAGCTGTCTGCATCCCATTTTTGTCTGAAAGGATGTGTTTATTTCAAAAATACTGCCACCTACTGTTTCCAAAGCAATCCTTTTTAGTGGTTGCCATCCTATAAAGTCCTAACCTGAAAGCTGACAATGGAAGGTATACAGGTACAACACATGGCATGAAAAAACTATGACAGCCCACACAAAAAGGATAATATAATAATTGCTACTGTTTATAATTACTAGTCTATGAACATTTGTTAAATACCACTGTGTTACCACAAAAGATGGGTAACTCAGAAGTCTACTTACAGTGCCAATGCCTCTGTGGAAAGATTAGCTCAAAAGAGAGGCCTGTGACGGGGGTGGGGGGTGGGGGCTTCTGGGATTTTTCCACCTGTGTATGCTGGTACTAATGAAGGGACACCAGTTGGAGGTTCAAAGAATATTTTATTAGGGGAAAAATATTACACAGGTAATATTCAAGCAGTCTCATAGCTATACAAGGCAAACAGAAGGAAAGGAAGGAAAATTAGATAGTGAAGAGTTAGGATGAAGTGGGCAATATCTACCTATCCTGAAGAAAAGAGACGAAGTGCTGTGGCTCAGACTAGGGGTCTGAGGGTAGCATAAATAACAGGAATCTGGAGGCTCCCATGCAGTGTAATGCACTAACTTGCATCCAAAGTACTACAAATCGCCAGGCTCAGAGCCAGAGTTTAATTACCCTTTCTCTGCCCTGAAGGGGAAGGTGTTAATGGCTCTCTAGAAAAGCAAACAATTGGGCCCCTTAAAGGGTTAATGGTCTTAACATTAGGTGACAAAGCATTGATGGGAATTGCGATAGCTTTTTAATGTCTGGACAGGTAAAGAAACAAAGCGGAATTTTAGTGGGAAGAGGGGACAGAGTGATGACCATTGGCTGCTGTATTGAGACAATTTTGTGTGTGATTGTGTTTGTCTTTTTTATTTTCATTTTTAACTAATAAAAACATACATACATATAAAAAACATAAAACAAAACATAAACCCATAAAATCCTACAGACAACACAAACCATACTATAAAGGAAAAAAAAAACACTACATAATATAAAGAATACATTAAAAAATTAACAAAACTACAAAACTAAAAAAAAGAAGGAATTAAAAGTTGGTACCTGCCTTTGTTGCAAACAGCTCCTAGTAATCAATCAGTCAAACACCTAACCATCTGTTATCACCTTATACATCATCATAACTACATGTTGCCACTCTTATAACATCATAAATATTTATCTAGCTATATATGTATTTAATTAATATCAAGCATTACTATACTAATATATAATCATAAAATATATGGTAATAGTAATACGCAACAAAACATATTAGTAGTACTATTGTTAATAATCCATATAATCTAAAGTTTGATTAGATAACCAATATAACAATTAAACTTACAAAGCAACAATCAGTATAACTCATTTATCAGTTTATACTTCTCATGTGAGCTTAAGAAAAGAAGAGAAAAGAAAACAAAAACAAGACTTCCAAATTAAAGTTACAAAACCTACTACCTTAAAATCATTTTCCTTCTTTTTTTCATTTCTATTAACTCAACAAAACTATGTTAGTTATTACATCTGTGGGTAGTCTATTATATCTCTTTTTCTTTAAACAATTTCAGAATCCTCAAACTACTTTTATCAAATCATATCTAATATTCTCATCCTCATCTTTACCACTTTTAAAAAATCATATCCTTAACTCATTATCCATGCAATTCCAATAATACTTATAACTTCATCATTTTTTTCTAAAAATAATTATTTTTATCCCAACCCTATTTTCATAAAACATGTCATAATCTCATCTTCAACAACCACTACTCCATCAATTTGCTCTGACATTACATTCCATTGTTTCCCAAAACTGGACATAATCCTGTATCTTTTCCCACCACTTTGACCACAAAATTCTATTTCATATCTGCCTGCAAGTTCAAACGGGATCTCCTTCTGCACCTCAAATCTTTGTTGAAGCAGTTCCTGAAGCAGCTCTTGTAATCCCTCTTGCTCCAACTCCCCAAAGATGGCAGGACTCTGAATCTCCAATTCTTTCAACACCTATCAACCATAGGTGATCTCCTCCTGAAGAATTCTTTTGTGGGCTTCCTGTGGTTTCTTCTGCTGCAGCTCCTCTAATCCCGCCTCACATTTTTCATGGTATAAATCAGATCCACCCAGATCCACAAAAATTTCTTCAGTATTTTCTTCTCCACCTACGTCCTCTATGATAAGGTTGTCTAAGTCCAACAAATCTATCAGCTTTCTATTTGTCCAAATTGCTTCACGACTTTATGTGTATAATCCCTAAATTCCATCAAAAACTCTGTAAAGTAAGTTGGCACCTTCTCTTGGTCACAGTCAATTTGTAAATCCATATTGTTAAGCAAGTCAGAGCAAGAGTCCAGTCAAAACAATTATTGAAAACATTTATCTTTCAAACCAGGATAACAGTAAATAAATAAAAAAATTCTCATGGATAGTTATAGTTATTCCCTATAGATTCCAATGATTCATGTGATAAATGTCCCAATTAGATCCAATTACTTCCAGATTAACATCATCAATCCAAAATGATAATCATTCCAAATTCAAAATTTTTTTTTAAATCCACAGATACCAAAGAGTCAAAATCTTCAAAAATCCCCTCCCAAAAATTTACACTTTTTATTTGTCGTAGCCATGTATTTATGTTGGTAGCCTTAGAAAAAGAGTACAGTCTCTTTAAAACTTTCCTTCTCATAACAGAGCAATCTGGCTTTAGGGAAAGATTTACAGCTTTAGCAAACAAGGTCTCCTTGCTTAATTCAAAGAATTCTATTGAAAACAAACCTTTAGTTGCAAGATGTCAGGCTGCAATTAATGTAATGTCCTTAAAAGGGTCTGTAAATGACTAATCCCTAGGCTCCCAGAAGTGCTGTGATTACCTTCAGCAGCCTTCTGCTAAATTCCGGAGCAGATGACAACTGGACCCAATTCAGCTGCTCTGAAGATCTTTTGGACTCCCTGTCATTCAGGGAGTGCTTTGCTTAACAGGAGGAAGCTTAACAGCCTCCCTTGCTGCCAAGAACAACCCCTCTGGTTCCACGATCAGGCAGCTGCCTAAATCGTGACCTCCATTAAACGCCACCACAAACAGGAACCTGTGTTTGAAGGTTGAGCCATTGAAAGAGATGGTCACAAGCCCATCAGCACCAGAGCTTCCTGATTTTTTAAAAAAACTTTATTTATTGATTTTAAATTCAATACCACCCTAAAATGTACAATAACACATAACACATTACACATTACAGTATTTTTCTATAATTAGAATAATTAGAACAATCCCCACTCGCCCCTTCCTTCAATCCCCATCAATGGCTTTAAAGGACATTTTGGTGACCATTACTGAAAATGTGAATTTTTTTAAATTAGAAATTTTTAAAAAACCTTTTAACACTAAAACCAAAAAAAACCAACAGAAACAAAAACAATACATAACAAAAACAATAATCAACAATACATCAATATAACAATACATCTAAGGAGAAAAAAGAAAGACACTATAATTAAACTGCCAAAATATTACAATTAACCAAAAAACCCAACATATTTTACCTGAACTAGTGATTAATCTACACCAAACTAAACAAGAAAAAACATCTAATTAAAAAATGTTCCTACCTTTGTTGTGAACAGCTCCAATTTATATAAATGTACTTAACGTAAAACCATTAGTTAAAATTACTTTTTAAACGTGTTGCTCCACAAACTTATACTTTTAAACTATTTTGATTTCTAAGTTTCTCAAGTTTCTATTTCTATCTCAGAACTGAAATCAATGTTATTAACAGTAGCATTGTTATTTAATTCTACTATATTTCTCTTTAATTAACTCCTATTAATCAAATCAAGTCTATAACATAATAATAGCAACAACTTATGGACATATATAACTTTTACAATATCTTTCTCAAGATAGCAAGCTACAACAGATATTTAAGAAAGGCATAGTTATAAGCAAGTTTTAAACCCTAAAATGATCAATTCACCCTCATTTACCCTTAAAAAATCCATTAAACATCTCCATTCTAAAATAAATTTTTCCTCAGAAATTCCCTTCAGCTTACTGGACGTTTTGTCCATCTCTAAATTTGACATCAGTCTGTTAAAATATTGGGGCATTGTTGGGAATTTCCATTTTCTTCCAATACTTTGCATACACAATTCTTGCTGCCAGTAACATATATTGAAGAAATTTCTGTTGCTGTTTGTCATTCTTGATATCATGACTCCAAATTCCTAATAAAAAATAGTTCAGGTTTCTTAGCTATTTGACATTTCAAAATTCCTTGAATTATATTCTGTATTTCCATCCAAAAACATTTTAGCCCTTTCACAGGCCCACCACATATGAAACAAAGTTCCTGTATATTCTGTATATTCTTGACATTTCCAACATCTATCTGTCATATTCTTATGCATTTTTGACAATCTCTCCAGTGTGAGATACCAGCTTTTCTTGGAGTTCATAGCAACGCATATTTTCCATTTCTTTCCAAAGTCTTTCTCATTGATTCATAGATATATTATATCCAAAATTCTTGGCCCAGTTAGTCATGCATTCCTTAACTTGTTCATCTTCAATATCTATTTTCAGCAAAAACTTATATGATTTAGCACTCACATGATCATCACTGGCACAAAGTAACAGTTCAAATTCTGATTTATTTTTATTCTAACTTTTTATTCTTTTTGCTTTCGATAACTCTTAAGTAATATTGTCTGTGTGAAAGTCATTGTAAAGCCTTCTTCTTGCAACTGTTGTAGAGATTTCATTTCATAACCTCAATTCATCTTCTTTAATAAATCTTCATATGTCAACCAATGTTGATCTACTCTCATTTCTGTTCTGTAAAAAGCTTCTTGTAGAGAAATCCAAAGAAGTGTTTCTATATATCGTCTAGATTTGTATTTATTCCAAAGTTTTAGAATAGGACACCTAACGCAATGGTTGTTAAAGGCCACACTGACCTTAACTTTATTGTACCATAAGTTTATGTGCCATCCAAACCTTAAATCATGACCTTCTATATTCAATAACTTATTCTCTTTCAATGTTACCCAAATCAAATCCAAATCAAAGATGCTGCTGCAAAGTAAGTCTTTAGGTTTGGCAATCCAAGGCCACCCCATTCTTTTAAATCTTGTAACACCTTAATTCTTATCCTAGGTTTCTTGCCTCCCCACACAAACCTTGATAAATCTTTTTACCAAGTTTTGAATGGTGTTTCTTTAGTTACGATTGGAATCATTTGGAGGAAAAAAAATAGTATCTTTGGAAGAACATTCATCTTCGTTGCTGAGATTCTCTCTAGTAATGATAAATTGAGTTTTTGCCACTTCTATATATCCATTTTAGTATCTTTATTTAGTATCTTTAATTGGAGGCCACGCAGCATAGAAGCACTGAGGTCCTATGGAGATTTGGGTTGCCACACCTTATGGGTATGCAACCCCTTGGAATAAAAGGTGACAATTGACAGTTCAATGCATGGGAGCTTGTGGAAAAGTAGATAGCGCTTGGTATACTGGCCCACCAGTATGTCAGGTGCCAGATCTACACAAGTCAGCTGTAATTGGCAGTGTGTATGAATGAATCAAGGAGTCCAAGAAAAATTGGGAGCACTGGTCAGGGTGGGCTACAACTCTAGGGTCTGGAATGACTGTCAGGCACCCTGCAGGCAGTGGATACCTTTCTGTCCTGCCCTGGGCCAGAACAGCTAGCCTGGGGCCAATCTCATTCCCATGGGGAGGGCTCTCCATTATGGAAGACACTGACTAGGGGAGACAAAAAAAGATGGCATAGCGAATGGTCGTCTGCTCGCCCAGCTGCGGGACGGACGATCAGTGCACGAGATCATATGCCCATTTTGAAAGGGAAGAAATGGGGCAACGTATTCCCTTGAGAGAGGGGATTCAGAGGGGCTCGACATAGACTGGAGACAGTGAATAGTTCCCCCGAAATTTGGAAAGGAAGAAGGGGAATGGAAGGAGCCGATGTGTCGGAGAGCTACCACATCTGGTGCAACCACCAGGAAGCGGTAATGGCTACGCCTCAAACATATTAACAAGTAAATGATATCTGACATGTAAGTGAATGAATTTGCCGAAACTCAGGGAATAGAGGGAAAGCTCCTTCACAGCAATTACACCTTATATAAAGTTGAAAATTTATTTAGATGATACACTGGAGAATATTTTGAAAACCGGTTAAGAATCCAGGACGCAAGTAAAGCAACAAGCGATAAATTTTGAATCCTTTTAAATTCAAGCTACAGACTGAACAAGGAAAACTAGAGTCAAGAGAAATAAAATAAAATTGAAAGCATCGGGAGGAAGGGGGAAAGATAAGGAAGAGAGAGAAGAGACTGCAAAAAGACGATCCTTTGGAGTACTTAAAGGGACACTTTCTAATCTTGCCAGAAGGACATATAAAGTTCCTGCCGAGGGTATTATTTTGTGTTGTATTTTGTGTTGACTCGGATGCCAGTGAACAGAATAAATATTTGATAGAGGACATTTTCAGAGGATTAACAGGACATAAAAATTTATGAAACATAAAATAATATATATAGAAACTAATGAAATTAACGAGAACTTTACTGGAATGGCCAACTGTTAAAGAGTGGTTGCTGATAGGAGAGAAGGGAAGATAAAGCTGCAGTTTAAAAATAACAGAACAGGATATTGATAGACTGAGCATTTACTGATTGAACAATTTTTTTTTGTTTTTGTTTTTTTGTTATTGGACTGGAGCATATAGAAGGACTGAGAAGACTGAATAAAAGGTTTGCATGGAGAAGGTTGGGGAGAAGGTTTGCGTGGAGAAGGTTGGAGAGAATAGGAGCGAAAGGTGGAGAAAAAGAAAAAGAGGCGGAAAGTGCCAGTTAACATCAGAGGACAAAGGGAAAGTGTTGGTGGAAAATGAGAAAACACAACGGGAGACAAAGAGAGAAGGATTGCGGAGAAGAAGTTGAAGAAGTTTAGAAGAGAGACTAAATAATATAGATACAGTTTATCTCAATAAATAAGCTGAGGTTGGAACATATTTGTGGAAAATAGAAGTATTTTGATTGGTAAATTTTGAATTTGAAATAAGAGGGATTATGTTATAAGTATTGTGGGGGAGACATATAAGTGATTGCTTGTTTGTTCTGTGTATATATATATATAATTTGCGCGAGTTGATTTTGGCTGGATATAAGTTAACTTCACTATATTTGTGATATAATTTGGATAAAAAGAAGAGGTTGGACGGTTCCGTTACCAGGTGGAAAGAGGAAGATAAGCTCAAGGTCAGAAGATAACAGATACGGGTAAGATCTGGGTATATACACATGGTTTTTCTTCTGTACTTGTAAACACACAAGTTAACTCTTTAAGGTTGTAATACTAAAGGGGATAAACTGAAATATAAGTACATAGTGACATCTTGTGGTAGTAGGAGTTTATTACATTAAGAAATTTAGTAATTTAAATAAGAAATGATCTGAATTATTTATTTAATTTTGAGCTGATTAATAATTTCAAAATAAACTACAGTTGAGAGTTTAGAGTTATTAAAAGATAATTTATTATTAAAATTTAGGTAGATTTAATTACTGAAAGAAAGTATAGATGTTAAGATGGTTATAGATGTTAAGGTGGTTATATAAGTACTCTAAGAGAAAAAATAAAAGGAAGATGGCAACTGGAAGAAGAAAAGTGCTGCAAACACAAATACAGACACTTTCACAGAGGAGACACTCAGGAAATGGAGCCATAACACCTGGAAGTGAAAAAGATACGAACAGATTTGTGTGCAGAAATGAAAGTCCTTTCTTCGGAAGTTAAAAAAGAGGTAAGAGAAATGAAGAAGGAGATGGAACAATTCGCACACAGATTGGAAACGGTGACAAAGGATGTAAAAAATATGAACAAGGCTGTTGAAGAAGTACAAGAAAAAATGAAGAATTTGGAAAAAAGAACTGAGGATATAGAAGGCATGATAGAACAAACAGAAACAAAGAGTATGCTTACAGAATGAAAATATCGAGAAAAATGTATAAAGATAAGAGGACTCAAGGAAATGGAGGAGGAAGATCTCTACAATAGATTGATTCCGGCATTACCTAAATTTCTAGATTGGCTTTCAGAACAAATGGACATTGAGATTGACAGGATTTTTAGAATAAACTCGTTAACTGCGCGGAAAAGGAAAGTTCCCCGAGACATAGTGGTATACTTTGTTCGGGACAGAGTGAAGGAGATGGTTATTCAGCAGAGTTATGCAAATAAACTGATTATGGATGGAATGGAACTGAAGATATTTAAAGATGTGCCATCCCAAATATTTAAGAAAAGGAAAGACTACTCTTTTTTGACACAAGAACTTAAGAAGATGGATATATCACATAGATGGGCGAAGTTGGAAGGTGTGATACTGACATATAATCGAAGGAGACGTAATAAATACGATAAGCAAGGCAGAAGAATTTGTGAAAAGGCTTAAAGAAGAAAACAAGAAGAAACAAGAGAAAGAGACGAAGACGGAGGAGAGAACAGAAGGGAAAGAGAAAATAACAAGTAGAGATCGGAATAAAGATAATGGAAGACACTATAAATTGATTAGGTCAGCAAGGAAAGAATACTTGAAAGAATGAGAGCAATCGGAGATACAAGAAGAGCAGGAATCAGAAGAGCAGGAGCAAGAACAAGAGGATACAGAATAGGAAGAGACAGGAGAAGACATGGAAGGAGAGACTGCATAAAGAAAAGAAGATACAAATAGAATGAGGATAAAAATATTGTCTTGGAACATAAGAGGGATAAATTCGATAATTAAAAAGAAAAGAATCTTTCATTACTTGGAAAAACAAAAATGTGACATTTATTGTACACAAGAAACACATATAACTAGAACAGAAAAAAAATTCTTAGAAAACCCCAAATTAGGAAATGTATATGTAACTGGTATAGAAAAGAAAAAAAGAGGAGTTGCAATATATGTGAATGCATAATATAAAGCAAAAGAAGTATTAAATGATGATCAAGGGAGATATATAGGAGTTGAAGTGGAAATATTAAATACAAATATATTAATGATATATGGCTCATTGAAAAATAAAATAAAATAAAAATAAATTTTATGAAAAATTATTAGAAAAAATTAAAGATATTCAATATCAAGAGATAATAATTATGGGAGACTGGAATGGACTTATATATCCAGAATTAGATAGATCGAAGATAAAAAGACTAACGAAAAATAAAGGAAAACTACCTAAAAGTTTTTTTGATATGACAGAGGAATTAGCATTAGTAGATGCTTGGAGAAGTTTATATGGAGCACAAAAAGAATTCACATATTTTTCAGAAGTATTTAAAACATGGTCGAGAATAGACATGATCTGGAATTTTAAAACAATAGTTAAATATTTAAAAAAGATGAAAACATTGCCAAGAAGTATGTCAGATCATAGCCCTCTTATACTGATTTTGGAGGATAGGAAACAAGAATTTAGCTGGAGGTTAAATGAAAATCTACTGGAGGATGAGAAAATAGTAGGAAAAGGAAAAAAAAATTTAGAGCTGTATTTTGAGGAAAATTTAAAGAAAGAAGTTCCTATAGGAACGGTATGGGAAGCCAAGAAAGCAGTTATGTGTGGCTTCCTAATACAGCAAGAGATAAGAAGGAAAAAAGAAAAAAGATCAAAAGAACAGAAGTTACTAAAGGAAATAGAACAATTAGAAGCCAAATTGAAAATCTTACCACAGGTAGAAATAAAGGTGCTACAAAAACAGATCGCACTGCAGGATACACAAGAAATAGAGGAAAAAAATAGGTTTACAAAAGAAAAAAATTTCTTTTTCACTAACAAAACAAATAAATGGTTAGCACATAAAATTAGAAAAGAGAGAGAGAAACGTATGATATTACAAATAAAAGAAAACAAAAATTTTTTGGTAAAACAAGAAGATATTTTCAGATTCTAAACCAAATCAATGGAGGAGGGATAAGATAAGACAATATTTAAATGTAGGAGAGATTCCTAAGATTACTGAAGAACAGACAAGAGATTTAAATAAAGTAATAACTAAAGAAGAACTCTTACAGTCCATTAGGAAACAAAAAACAGGAAAAGCACCTGGTCCTGATGGTTTTTCTGCTATATACTATAAAATATTTAGTGAACAATTAATAAATCCATTATATGAAATAATAAATGGGATAAATAAGGATATGCGACCACCTTCATGGGGACAGGCAAATATTACGGTAATACCAAAGTAAGGGAAAAACACCCAGGAATTAGGGAATTATAGACCTATTGCACTTTTAAATGTTGATTATAAAATATTCATGACTATATTAGCAGAAAGATTTTAAAAAGTTTTACAAGTAATAATTCACACAGATCAAAATGGATTTTTGCCAGGAAAGGCACTACAAGGTAATATAAGGACTGTGTTAAACACAATAGAATATTATCATAAACATAATGAAAGGAAAATGGCTCTCTGTTTTTTGGATGCAGCCTTTGGACAGACACAGGACATAATGATAAATAGGGGTGTTAGACAGGGATGCCCTTTATCTCCACTTCTATTTATATTAATATTTGAAATAGTTAATAATAGGATTAGAAGAGAAAATAGAATATGAGGGATAAAAATTCAAAATCAGGAATATAAATTAAGCACATACGCTGACGATCTTGTGATTATTTTAGAGGATCCAATAAGAAGTATAGAAATTTTGATGGATATTTTAACAAACTTCAGAATATTATCTGAAGAGAAAACTAAAATAATAATAAAAAATATAAGACAGCAAGAAGAACAAGAACTAATACAATTAACCGGTTTTACAATAGTGAAAAAAGTAAGGTATTTAGGGATTATTATTACAAAAAAAAATGTAGATCTATATGATAACAATTATAGGAAAGTATGGGCAGAAATAAGGGAGGATCTCATAAGATGGAAGAAATTAGATTTATCTTTATTAGGTAGAATATCAGCAATTAAAATGAACATACTTCCCAAAATAAACTTTTTATTCCAAAATTTGCCAATAATGATAAATGAAAAACCTTTTACAGAATGGAATAGAGACCTAATGAAATTTGTATGCAAAGGAAAGAGACCAAGAATAAAAATGAAAGCTTTAGAAGATACAAAAGAAAGAGGAGGAATGGGTTTGCCAAATTTAAAGTTATATTATCATGCAAATAGTTTAGAATGGATAATACAATGGATAACATTACAGAATAAAAGATTGTTATATTTAGAAGGAGAAGAACTATATTTTGGTTGGCATGCTTACATTTGGTATGGAAAATCCTCAATCGATAAAAATTTTAAAAACCATCTCTTGAGAAAAGCTCTTATAACAACATGGTTAAAATATAAAAGGCAGTTATATTTAAAAACCCCATTATGGATCTCGGTACACGAGGCTTTTTATAATAGAGAAAAACCAAAGACAGAGACATGGATAACATATAAAGATATATTAAAAAGGCAAGAGGATACTGTAATTTTTAAAACGAAGAACGAATTGATGACAGAAGGTTGGGATACACACTGGTTGTTAATTAGACGGTTATGGCAGAAATACAAAAAAAATGAAGTAGAAGGATTTGAATGTAAAGAAAATTAATTTGATAAGGTGTTAAGAGTTGGAACAGAACACAGGATAAGTCAGATATATAAAATTTTACTTTTACAACAAAATGAGCAGGAAACAGTTAAAAAAATCAATGGTAAAATGGGCACAAAATATAAATCAGATAATAACAATGAACCAATGGGAAAACTCTTGGAAGATTACATGTAAATTGATAATACTGGTAAGATTAAGGAAAAATTATTACAAGATGTTATATAGATGGTATGTAACACCAGTGCAAATCGCAAAGATGCAGAAAAATTATAAAGATACCTGTTGGAAATGCAAGCAAAGAGGTACTTTTTATCATATATGGTGGAAATGCAAACAAGCAAAGGGATTCTGGGAAGTAATGCATAGTAAAATACAAGAAGTGTTTAAAATAAAGTTTACACCAACACCACAAATCTATTTGCTTAATATGATGGATGAGTTAAAAATTAATAAATCACAAAAAGAAAATACTACTATATACGGTAACAGTAGCTAGACTTTGCTTTGCTCTGCTCAGACGTGGAAATTGAAAACATTGCCAAGAGTAGAAGATTGGTTAATAAAATTATATGATATGGCAGAAGCTGGTATTGTAATACAGTCTTTAAAGGATAATACTAAAGAGAAGTCAATAGAAGAATGGAGAGTAGTACTCCCGCTATGGGAAGCTTGTTGGGGTAAGAAAGCAACTGTTTTTTTAGATAAAAATTTAAAAATAACATGTAAATGCACAAGAAATTTAATGATTTGTGCCTGGAGATCATAGAATCATTTGTAAATGTTAATTTAGAAGTAAAACGGTTAAGGAAGTTAAATGAAAGAATAAGAAGGTGTAAAAATTATTGAAACTTATATTTGTTGGATGAAGGAATAATATAGATAAGGTAGCATTGGTACCATGAGTTTCAGTAAGGGGGGGGTAAGGGAAAAGAAATTATGTAATCAAGTTTAGTATTTAGAATGTATGTTTAGTATATGTTGAAATTTAGGTTTAGTATGTAGTATATATGTTGACATGGAGGTGAATAGATTTATGTATTAATTTTTTTTGTTTAGGTTTTTGTATTGATGAGGTATTGTAGTTATATGTAGTTTTGTTTATGTTCTTGCTTATGGTTTGTTTGATTATGTATATGTGTGTAAGTTTTTAACTTTTTGTATTGTTATGAAATGTTGTGTTTATGTGTTGTATGTACTTTATAGAGATTGATCAATAAAATTTAAAAATTAAAAAAAAAAAGGAAGACATTGACTAGGCTTATCAACAGCCATGGCACTTTCAGAGGAACTTCCTGCACCCCTTCCTTGGGCTCAGGCTGCTGTTCTTGACTGGTGATACAGGCTCAACCCAACTAAGGGCACTCTTGGGGGAGTCCTGGGGGCCTTCGGGTCTCTGAAAAAAGGCCTAGTGTCTGCACCGACCAGAGCTGCCGGGGAGGGGGGGTCATCAACACTAAGGAACTTTGCCTTGGCTGATTTGGCCAATTTACCAGGGGCCCTTAATTTGCATAGCTGGTGGTGAACCCAATATGCCAAATCTGATAAGCCAAACAGCAGCAGAATTTGGAATGCCATAATTATAATAATCAGATGTACCATCACACTGAAAATTCCTATTGTAGTAGGAGGGTATCCAAGGGAGGATTCCCACCAACAATGGTGCCCAATTGAGGCAATTTCTCTGGGGAGAGTCGCTATGGCCTCACTGTTGTGAGACACAACCAGGACGGTTTTGTCTCCAACTGTCTTTACTTTCAGCAGTTGCTCTTTGAAGTTGGGGTGAGTGAGGAGCTGCTGTAGGTTTTCTGCTTTAGGCCAAAAAGAACACAGGAGTGATGGAGTTTTAGGGCTGGAGATGTGACCATTTCTTCTTGGGTCCAAATGAGGACTGAGTAGTCAATGTCAGAACTATGGATGGTTGAAACAATACAAAAGCAGTGGTTGATGGTGGGCACCACGGGCTCAATTTGGTAATCATTTATGGTGCTGGTGAGGCAGGTTGTCCTTATGCACATGCATCCATTTCCTGTACAAAAATGGTTGAATTGATTTCTTGATTGACTTCGTATGCACACTGACTGTGTCCTTAAGGGTTGTCAGGTGAGGATGATGGGTTTGCAGGGCTTGGCCCTCGCAAATGAAGCCCAGGTTTTCTTGTTCTAGGCATCCTTCAACATTAATGGTTTGCCATCTGAGCCCAGACATGGTTGCCCAATGGTTATGGTCCTTGGAATACAATATGTCTCCTGAGACTGTCTTTACTTCAAGGGGGATGACCAGATGTATGAAAAGGATGGTCTTTTCTGTGACAATGGTAATGAAACCTGAAGTTGATTCCATTGGGATTAAGGTAGCATTCACAAGCTTCCACCAAGCCTCCAGCTGTACCTCCTTCTTTGTCAACTCAGGTCTCATTAATTCTCTAATTTCCTTTGAAATGTGTCCACCATGGGCATGCTGAATTATATCTCTAATCATCATTAAATTGATCACATGAATTTGGGTGCATGTGACAGCTACCAAAACATTCCTTTCTGAAAAATGCATCTTGTGTGCGAATAGGAGGGAGTTCCTTTCCGTTGCTAATTCTGTACATTGGCCAATTGTCCTCTGTCCCATTGGTGGGAGTTGCAAACACAGTCAAGCCTTTTGTCCATGGCCAGCATGCTCTTGCCCAATTATAAGGTGACTTTGTGGTGAAATTTGGAAATTTCCTGGATGAGTGTTCACACCAACTTCTTGTTGTTGACCACTGTCTCCAAATTGGAGGGGAGACTGGTATCAATCCATTATGCTTCTAAAAGCAACATCTTCCTTCCAGTCATCTTAGTGTGCAGAGTGAAACCATGAACTGCTTTCATTCACCACAGGACCATGAGGATGATCAGAAGCTCCTCATCCTAATCGTGCCTAATCGTCCTAATTTTTCAAATTACACTATTCTTTGGACGTTTTGCCAATTCAAGTTTTGACTTTCCAAACAGACAAATGCAACAGTATTTCTCTAACATGCCCACAATGCCTCTGTGGCTTCAAGGGGTGTAGACACTTCTCTCAAATGTCTCTGCAAAGAGCAATCTCCACCGGCCAGGACAATGCATCAAAACCAGGGAAAAGTGGATCAGGTACTCAGGGATAGGGAGACTACTGGGGTCCTTTGGGAAAAATCCCTAGTGTCTGCACCGACCAGAGCTGCCGAGGAGGGGGGGTCATCAACACTAAGGAACTTTCCACCACTTAATTGAGCAGTGGAGGGAGGGATCTGGGTATTGCCTGAGTCCTGCCTAATTACTGCTGTTTTTTTAGACTGAGTGGTGCATCCTCTGAGTCCAGGTAAAGAGCTTAAACCTAACAGTCAGTTGTCACCACCTCTGACACACAAACTGTTTGTCTCCAAGGAACTACCCTGTAGGGAAACCACAAAAGAGGATCTGGGATTTCCTATCCTTCCTACCAACTTTCCTCATTGGAATTCAAACGTACATTGACCTATTTAAAGAAGTGACATGCAGCCCACAAAAAGTGAGGTTATGGTGCTCTGCATGGTTCACCTTTTGTAATCTTAAGTGCTTGCGTTCATGTGGTGTGTGTGCATGTGCAATCCCCCTGACTCTTCAAATACCACACTAGGATAGATCCAGAGATAGGGAGAGATTCCTAGCACAGTCACATGCCAAGCCCTCGCAATCCACAGCAGTTCCTGGCTGACAAACCAAACTCATGGCCATATAGGGGCTGCTGCCAGATGGGTAAAGACTGAAAGGAGAGCAGACCCCAACCCACAGTAGCCTTTATGGCTTTAGTCACTCAGATTCACTTTCACACATGTCCCAGTTAGAATCCCTACAGATTTGCCTATGTCTTCCTTCCTGAGCTCTGTGCATCGACTGATGACTCAAGTGTGCAGGGTGTTGCCCACATTACTCCACCAATCTTGTTATGCCATGTTATGCCACCTTGTTATGTGGGTGACTCAGGGGTCTACCTGCAGTGCCAATGCCTCCATGGAAAGATGAGGAATTATTAGCTTAAAAGGGAGGTCTGTGCAGGGTGTGTGTGTAACTTTCAGGTCCTCTCCATATGTGTGTACTGGTACTAATGGAGGAACACCAGTTGGAGGTTCAAAGCATGTTTTATTGGTAGGAAAATAACACATATGCAGTATTCAAGCAGTCTCACAAACACATAAGGCTAACAGAAGAAAAGGAAGGAAAACTGGATAGCAATGATTTAGGATGAAGTGGGGTGATATTTACCCATCCTGAAGAGCACAAAGAAAAGTTATCTGTGCCCCCCCCAGCAGTGTAATGTGCTAATGTGTGTCCTAAGTACTACAAGTCACTAGGTTCAGAGCCAGAGTTTAAATGCCTTTTCTCTACCCTGAAGTGGAAGGTGTTAATGGCTCTGTAGCAGAGCAAATGATAGGGTCCGTAAAGGGATAATGGCCTTAGCATTAGGTGACAAAGCATTGATGGGAATTGTGATAGCTTCTTAATGTCTGGACAGGTGAGGAAACAAAGGGGAATTTCAGCAGGAAGAGGGAACAGGGTGATGATCATCACTTGCTGTATTGAGACAATTTTGAGTGCTATTGCGTTTGAAAGTTGAGTCATTGAGGGAGATTGTTACATGCTCATCAGCACCAGAGCTTCCCAACTGATCTCTTGAACTTGTGACCTGGCCATGTGCTGAGGTCCAATCTGGCCTACTTTTGCACATGTACAGCTAGTCCTCTTTGTCAGAATGGTTTTTCAGTGATAAATGGATGATTTATATTTCGTGCCAATTAATTTTGCCAATTATATAATGAAATAGGGGTGTACGACATAGTAACAACTGTATTACTGTAATTAAAGGCATCTCAGGAGCACTTCCAGTATACGTTAACAGTAAGAAGGATCAGACTAGAACTGACAAAGAATTTCAAAATATGCTGAGTCTAAATAGAAAGAAACTCTATATAGGTTCTTAGTACTGAATAGAAATATAAATTATAGTTTGGAAAGAATTTTAACAACATAACAATAAAATGACATTTAGCAATTGTACATCAAAGAAAGATTTTGGTCCAGACAGATAATACTGGTCTATCTGCACACACACAAACACACATAAACCCCATTTTATGAACAAAAAATTGATAAAGATATAATGAAGAAAGTGATTGCTTTCATAATATTTAAAGTTTGGTTAGGCCTTAGAAGTAGAACCAATATTGACATGACCCAGGAAGGCAGAATAAAATAGGGGAGGTGAACAACTGGTTCCACAGGTTGTGCCAACAGAAACTGTTTGGATTCTTGGACCATAATCCAGAGTTTCATATAGACTGGCAGGAACATTTTTGCTAAGAATATCAGAAACTTAATTAGGACAGCTTTAAACTGAGTCATGGGATGGGGGTGTGGGAGACAGACAGTACTCTTGGGGGCAGGAATTCATCACATGCTGGAGATAGTAGTCTGAATCTTATAAGGAGAATGGAGCAAACAGTACAGGAACCCAACAGTGGAAGGGTATTGAAAGAACTGGCAGAGTAATTTCAGAACCACTGGCAATTATCCTTGAGAGTTTCTGGAGATCAGGAGAAGTCCCAGCAGACTGGAGGAGAGGAAATGTTGTCATGCCAGATTACTCTGATCTTTTTTTGACAGAGTTACAAGCTTGGTGGATGAAGAGAATGGTGTGGTTGCAATGTATCCTGGTTTCAGTAAGACCTTTGACAAGATCTCCTTTGATAAGTGTCCAAAGGAGGGGGTCCAAAATTGTGAAAGGTCAGGAAACCATGCCTGATGGTAAAACTCATCTGACAGTGGAATATGCTGCCTCTGAGTGTGGTGGAGTCACCTTCTTTGGAGGTTTTTAAACAGAGGCTGGATAGCCATTTGCTGGGGGTGCTTTGACTGTGTGTTCCTGCCTTGTAGGGGCTAGACTCAATGGCTGTTGTGGTCTCTTCCAAGTGTATGATTCTAAGTACTTTGACATTTTTCTCTTTTAGAGAGAAGGCAACATGGTCCTGATACAGGAATTAAGGTGTCATTCCTCTGTTTCTTTTCCTGACAGTTCTTCCCAGACCCCTTTGGGGACAGTCTCTCATAAAGACTAACCCTGGAGCAGCACAGTCCTTGACCCACAGTACCTCCCAGGCAAACATCTCTGCAAAATTAGCCCAATCTATATGATAACAATACAAAGCAAATTTACTCCTTCATGCTTACCCATGGATGGTTTTCCATGCATGGGCCTGTAGCAACATGTATTTACTCCAGAAGTGGAATTGAGAAGATTTCCTGTCAGGATGGTACAAAAGCAGAATTGCCAGATTCTGTGACCCAGTGCAGGCTCAGTAAGAATATCACTTCCCCTACAGTTGGCAGCCTACCACCTGCAAGCCCATCGCCATGCTGCAGCATAGCCATAGTCACAGCAGCAGCATGGAATATTGGTAATCCTTTTGTGTTGTCCATCCTCCTCTGTATGGCCCAAGGGCACACATCTCCCATTGAAATCAATTTGGTCACCCCATCAGGCAAATGTTAAAATACGCTGGTTGTAGATTGGAAAGTGCAACCCTGGATTATACAGAAAACAAACCTTTTGAAACAGGGGCCATCAAGCTAGTTCATTCCTCTAAATCAAACTGCTTGCAACATGAGCCAGAAAATGATCTGGTTTAAATCATGGCATATCCTAATCGTAAACCTTACTTATGAGGAAGGCAAGTACACTCTTTAATTCGACCACCGACACTCAACTGTAGCCATGTTTGATCCTCTGATTAGGGAGGCTGCCACACTAATGCAGGCAGAATCCCCCATCATGGGCTCACACATACTGAAAATGAATGTGTGTGTACTGGTATCGATCCAGCCCACAATTTCCTTGAAAGAAATCCAGGTGGGTCTGCAAAGGCTAAATACTTCCACACAATGGCTGGAATGCGCACCCCATTTACTCATCTACAATGTGGCCTGGGCTGAATGACTAAAACTGTGATCTTGACCAGATCAGCCTTCTAGAGTGAAATGAGCAGCATGGTTGGACTGGATAGCATCCATAGAAGCAGGCATGTAATTGCTGGATGTCGCTATAGTGGAGGTTTACCTAACAAATCATCCTCTGTAACAACAAAGATGCCAAATATGGGTAAGTCCACAAGGCAGTCTGCCCAGTGCATGTTCAAAGTTCAACATTCTATCACAACTCTGCTATTCAATTGGGAACTGGCCATGGAAAGAAACTCCCTTAGATTATCACATGAGATGCATTCCCTAGAAAGGAATGCTTTCGTAGATTTCACATGCACCCAAATCCACATGATTAATTTGATGACCATTAGAGATTTAGTTCAGCATGCCCACAATGGATTCATTCCAAAAGAGATTAGAGAATTGATGAGACCCAAAAATACTGAAAATGAACTGAAGAGTTGGTGGGAACTTCTGAATGTAAATTTTATTCCATGCTGGAACCAATTACAGTTTTTTATTGCTAACATCATTGCACAGATCATACTCCCCACACACCTAGTCATCCTCCTCAGAATACAGACAGTCTCAGAAGACATCCCGTATTCCAAAAATCATAACCATTGGGCAACCATGTCAGGCCCCAAATGGCAAAGAGTCAATGTGGAAGGGTGCCACAGGAAAATCTAGGCTTTGTTCGTGAGGGCTAAGCCCTGCAAACTCATCACTTTTGCCTGACACCTCTTTAAGGCCATGGGAAGTCAGTGTGCTTACGAACTGACCCAAATGAAACAAATTTGGCCATTGTGTACACTGGGAAAGGATGTGTGTGCATAAGGAGAGACTACCACACCATCAAAATAAACAATCATCAAATTTAGCCCATAGTACCCACTATCAATCACTGTTTTTGCAATGTCTCCACCCCCCATGGTTACAACATTAACTACACTGTCCTTATTTGGACCCAGCAGGTAATACTTGCATCCCCATATCTATACAATTCAGTAACTCCAGTGTTCTTTGGATTAACATTGGACATTCTACTGCAACTACTAACTCACCCTGATCTTAAACAACAGCTATTAAAAGTAAAGGCAATTGGAGACAGAGCTGCTTTGGTCATGTTTCATGATGACAAAGAAATTGCAACTCTCTCCAGAGAGATCGACTCCACTGGGCACCATTCTTAGTGGGAATCCCTCCTTGGATCCCTCCTCCCTAAAGATATGAGAGTCTTTAACATAATGCTGCATCCAGTTGTTGTGATTTTAGCCTTTAAAATGGTGTTAGTCATTGGCTTAGCTGGTTTGGCATATTGAGGCTATCGCCAGATTATTCAATTAAAGGCCCTTGATTAATTGACCAAACTAAAAAGGCTCGATCTATTTGTTGACTGTGTTTTCAGAGGCCCGAAGGCCTCCCAGGACTCCTGGAGGAGCCCATGGTCGAGCTGAATTGGGCCATCAGAGTTAAAAAGAGCCATCACCCATGTTTATGAATACAGTGGGTTTATAAAACCTATCTGTGAGCTGGGGGAAGTTCCCCTGAAACCTCCACAGGAGTCCAAAGAGCCTTCTGACTCTTAGATACACCTGGATGAGATTGTTCCAGGACCTCACTGGAAAACTGTACAAGAGTTACCAGAAAAGGCTTTGTCTCAGCTTTAGGGAGCAGTTATTCCTGATTGAAGTACTGACCCACTCCAACTGACATCCTCCTTGGATTCCCAGACTCTTCTGCCCACATGTACTAGCACAACAGGCTTGTGTAGATCCAGCACCCGGGAAACTGGGGGGCTGGTATACATAGTACTTCCTGTCTTCCCTGCTAGTTTCTTTGTGTTTGAGTTGTCAGTATCAATTTTTCCTCCCAAGGTGTTGCATATTCACAAAGTGTGGAAACACCAATTTCTACAAATCTTTGGAGCTTCTGTGCAGCCCAGTCCACACCTTCAGGTGGAGAGATCCCAAGACTAACCTCTCTCCAAGCTTCCTCCTTTATAATACAGGGATCCCGTCAACCTAACCTCAAAGTGGCTAGCTCCAAACGACCCCAAAAGATATTGGCCCAGTCTACCCTCAACCTAAGGACAGCCTGCTGCTGATGCGTGCTGCCACAATGTGCGAGCACACCCTAAAGACATCAAAATACCACCACCCTGCTAGGACATCTTGGAGACCCCCAAGGACTGTCACTTTTTTACATGTTTGAACCCCATTTCTGTTGGACACTGGGGAGTAAAGCACCTCCTCCACCTCTCCTATACACAGACTATTGTTCATGGACTATTTCAGACTCTGGTGGTTGTGGTGAGGAATGAAGTTCCTCTCCACCAACACATGGCACTTTCTTGCTGCATGTGCCGCCAGCCACTCCATGTGACGATTTTTTTGAATATTGCTGCTTCGATTGCCAGTGTTATTTTTTAATTGCTGTTGTATTTATCCCATTTTTTATCCCATTTTTGGTGATTTCTTCTCTAATTGCCAGAGAAAAGCCACACATCTTGTACAGAATGTATTGTATGTTAGGTATTGAATGTCTTCCCCTTCCTTCTTCCTTGCTTTCTCTGTCTCATCCTTACCCTTTCCAACACACCATTGTCAATCACTTCAAAGGCCAAGCCACCAGCTGACAGGATTGATGGAAGTAAGATTGTAAGGCTGGGGAAGCAATCACATGCTTCGGAGCAGCCAGGGGTGAGTTATATACATCCCCCTAAATGGACACTACATTAACTACTTTCTGGACCTCTTGTATGAATTTTAGATTGTACTAGTTTTGGTGGATAAAGGCAAGAAGCCCCTGATTGCCACAGTTTGCATATGTCTTCCTAATGTTTAAATACCCTCTCATGAGGCAGCACCTTTTTTTCAGATCACTTTGGTAAAGACAAGTTAAAGACTACAACCGTTCCCTTTTTCTGCCTTTTTAAAATGACTCTTTAAAAGATATAACCTGTAGGTTAATATCTCATTAAGAGAGACTTTTTAAAAACTGTTCCTGTTCCTATACTTGGGAATTCTAGTTTGATCTTTAAGAAGACTGATTGCTTTTGTTTTATCACACTCTGTTTTGTTAATTGGATTATTTCTATTTTTGTACTTTTTAATTGGATTTATAATTCATATATATATATATATATTATATATTAAAAAGACTGTGCTGCTATATGCTTGTAGGACTATTTAAATTGGAAATGATAGAGACTGCTGTGTAAAGGAATTTTTCTCAAATTATTGCTAGGCATTTTGCCAGTTTCTACACTTCTGAGAATGTTTTAGATGAACCAGTGTTTTATCTATGTTTTGGAACATAAGCTTTGTTGGCAGAATAGTAGTTGGCTGTATTGTTTAATTTTTTTTTGTTTCCTTTGCTATATAAAATAAATGATGGCCTCCACAACAAAATAGAAGATGCAAACCAGAAAAGATTCAGTGGATGAAGGCAAAGTGCCTGATTACTTTGCCAGATTTATGACAGAATTTAAGCAATTTAAAGTATCCTATGCAAACAAGATGGATAAGATGGAAAATAAGATGGATGAATTGAAAACACAGGTGACAAGTGAAGTTACAAAAATCCAATAAACGATGGAAAAGACAAATGCTGAAATTCAAGAGAACAAGAAAGCAATTGTAACTTTACAAGAAAATATCCAAGAGCTGGAAGTTAAGACTAACTGGAGACAAGAATACATCAAAAGCTAGAGAAACATTTGGATAGAATTGGGATTTTTGAGAAAAGAGAGAAGGGAAATTATCTGAGGATCCATGGTCTTTCTAAACATAATGGGGAGAATTTACAGGCAAGAATAACTGAAAACTTATGCACATACAGATGAGAAGATGAAGATTATTTGAGCATATTGAGTCAACTCTGTATATGCAAGAAGGATGAGAAAATCAAAAGATGTAGTTATTCAATTTTCATCCAAAAAACCAAGAGATCAAATTTTGGAGGTTCATCGTAAAATCCCATGGAACATTCAGGATGATCTGCTTGTCCTTTTGAAGGAAGTACCTGTTCAAATTCATAGGAAACAGAAAAATTTCAATTTTTGGTGGACAAACTTAAGAGAAAGAACATCCCTTTCAGTTGGGACAGGGAGGAAGGTGTGATTTTTATGTATAAGAATGAAATTCATAGACTGAATTCAATCTATAAGACGAATTATTTCCTTAAAAGATTTAAGAATGATTTTGAAAAAGAAGTGATCAACAAGAAGTAGGAGAGGAACACAAAGACTCTGATGATAAAGGAATTGCTGCTTCAATTGTTTGAGATAAAGAAGATGAGTGAGAAGATGTGTTAGATGTAAGAACTAAGCTGGACTTTTCTTTATCTGAATCTTAAAAATGGGTTACAAATTTTTAACTTTGATTATATAAATGGGGTTAATAGCCCTCAGGAAAAGAAGGAGATATATTACTTCAAGAAATTGGACCTGGATGTTATTTGTTCACAAGAGACTCATTCGGAATACAGATAAAAACCTTTTAATACAAAAAAAGACTCGGCAAAGAACTTATCTCAGTTGGACATTCCAAGAAGAAATATACATTTCTGTACATTATTCCAAATTTCTTTGGAACAGTGATGCATCACTTTTCAGTATTTTTTTAAAAAAATATATAATGTATTTTTAATATTCTTCATCCATAGCTTTCCCCATTGATCCAAATGTACATCTAAAATTCTTTGCCCAACTAATCATCTATTCCTTTACTTGTCCCCTTACTCTCAAATTTCAACAAAAATACATCTTAACAATCAAACGATCATCATCTGAGCATAACAATAACGACTGCATGTTTAGATCTTCATTATGTAATTGCTGTAACGACTTCAGATTCTGATTATATCTTGGTTGTGTTTCTCTAAAATATTATGTCAACCATTTTTGATCAGCTTTCAATTAAATACATATATGCCAATCAAACCATACCATGGAGGAGGGGTGTATGACCTAGTAACACTTCAATATTTTTTGAATCATATTTTTAATCTTCATTCAAAACTGTTCAGCCTTGTCATACGTCGACCACATATGGTACAATGACCCTACATGGTTGTGGCATTTCCAGTCTCTATATAAATCTTTGCTAATTTTTCTGGTGTAAGATACCAGCGATACATCATCTTATAATAATTTTCATAGAATCACAGAATCACAGATTTGGAAGAGACCACAGGGGTGATACAGTCCAACCCAGTGCCATGCAGTAACCCACATCAAAGTCCTCCCAACAGATGGCCAAACTCCAAGGCAGCATATTTCACTGCCGAACAGCTCTGATCATCAGGAAGTTCTTCCTGTTTAGGTGGAATCTCTTTTCCTGTAGTTTGAATCCATTGCTCCTTGTCTTAGTCTCTGGAACAGTGGAAAACAAGCCCACTCCCTCCTCAACATGACATCCCTTCAAATATTTAAACATGGTTATCACGCTCCCTCTTAATCTCTCTTCTTTAGACTAAACATACCCCTCTCCCTAAGCTGCTCCTCATAGGGTATGGTTTCCAGACCCTTCATCATTTTAGTTGCCCTCCTCTGGACATGTTCCAGCTTGTCAATATCCTTCTTGAAATGAGATGCTCAGAAGTGGACATAGTATTCCAGAAGAGATGTAACCAAAGCAGAGTGGTACTATTACCTCCTTTGTAATTCCAAATCAGCAATTCCAAATCAGATTTAGGCCATTTCCACACTAGGCTGTTATAATGCTATTATTCCACTTTTAACATCCTATGGAATCCTGGGGTTTGCAGTTTAGGGAGAGGCATCTTTGGCCTCAGTAAATTATAAACTCCAGAATTCCACAGGATGTTGAAAATGGAATAATAGCACTGTTAATAGTGTAGTGTAGAAATGGCCTTAATCTCTTCAAAATTGTTTAGCTTTCTTATCTTCTCTTAATCATATATGTAACTGTCTATATGAGAGCCATTGCATATCCAGAGCTTCACCATGTAACTGTTGTAATGACTTCATAGTGTTGGTCATGTTTCTAAAAGATTATATCAATCATTTTTGATCAACTCTCATTTCTGTCTTGTAAAAGGCCTCTTATAGAGAAATCTATCCTGGAGTTCTTGGACATAATCTCAATTTGTACTTATATATTGTATTTATTCAATAATACACATCTAATACAATGGTTAGCAATAATAACTTTAACCTTATGATATCATAAGATGAGTGCCGTCCAAATTTTAAGTCATGTCCTTCTAAATTAAAAAGTTCATTACCTTTCAATCTTCAAATTTTACAAACCAAGGTCTCTTTCTTTCGAGTCCTACACAACTTTATATCTCACTTTGTTTTTTTTATCCCCCTCCCCCCGACAAATCTCGACAAGTCCTTTTGCCATTGTTTAAATGGCATTTCTTTAGCCAGAATTGGAATCATTTGAAAAATAAAAGTCATTCTTGGAAGAACATTCATTTTTATGATTGATGTTCTTCCTAAAAAGGATACATTCATTTTTGTCATTTATCCAAATTTTTCGTAATCTTTCACTGTCTTCACAAAGTTTTTTTCCCAAACAATTTTCCAGTTAAAGAGATGCCTTAAATATTTCACTTTCTTTTCCACTTTAAAGCCTGTTTTTAATTGCAATTCATTCATTTCTTGAAAATTCACATTCTTAGTCAAAATCTTTGCCTTATCTTTATTTATCTTAAGACCAGCTAGTAATCCAAATTCCTTTCAATGGTTCTTCCAACACAACTACTAAGTCATCAGCAAAAGCTCTAAATTTAAACTCCATCTTTCTATTCTTAATTCCAGATATATCTGCATCTCATTGAATTCCATGATTCAATACTTTAATATTGAAATAAATAACAAAGGGAACAGCAGACATCCTTGTCTTGTTCCCTTGGAAATTTCAAAGGTTTTCATAGTGTCTCCATTTACAATGATTTTGCCGACAGGGTTGTATATATCGATTTAATCCAAGTCAAAAAAATTTGACCAAAATTCATCCTTTCCTATTAGCTTCCTTCCTAGAACTAGGAACTAGTCCTATTTCAACCACATCATTCATTACAGTTTGTAAAGGAGGTAGCAACTCCTCCTGTAAGACATTATAACAGGGATGCCAAATTCATCTGAACCTGGAGTCTTTCCAGACTTCAATTTTTGAATAGCCCCCATTATTTCAGATGTTCCAGTCAACCTGTTCTCTCTCCTGTCAGGTTTTGGTAGATGTTGTCTCATCAAATAATCTTCTAACTTATTCTCTTCCACATACTTACTTGAGTATAGCTTAGAAAAATAATCATGAAAAATGCTTTGTAGGTCTTTGTCCTTAATACATTCTTTCTCACCTTGTCTTAATTTTGAAAATATTCTATTTTGAGGTTTTTTCCTGAGTGTATATGTGAGCCATATTCCTGGTTTATATGTGTATTCAAAATTCTTTCAGTCACAGAAATTTCAACTTTTTTTCCAGATCTTCCATTATCAACAACAATATTGATTTCTCAATAATATTAACTGTTCCAAAGTTCCTTCATCTTCTGGAAATTTCTTTACTGTGTCTTCTTTGATTATTTGACTGTATCTTCTGAATTTTCTCCATTTGCTTCTTTTTCTGGTCTTTATTAAGTCAAATAGAATATCCTCTCATATAAGCATTACTTACATCACAAACAGTTCTAATACTAGTTCCTTTATATAAATTCCTTTCAAAGGATTCTTGAATCTCCTTCTTTAAATTTAAAACATCTACCTTCAAAAATAAAGACCCATTTAGACTTCCGGGTTTAATGGCGGACCGGACAGCAGCATAGCGGCATTGCTTGCCGCAAACTGTCACCCTGTGCGGTGGAGCCAGCCTGTTTTAAAACAAAAGAGCTGGCCAAACCCTCCCCGGTAAAGGGGGTTCAGAGGGACTCGAAGGGGACCTGAAGTTACTCGCAGATCTTCAAGAACCAGCAAGCTGGGTCGGAGAAGATGGAAACAAGAGTGGGGTCGAAGAGTTGCCACAACCACACAGGCAGAAGCCAATCATCGGACTGGCAGAAGGGACACCGAAACTTTTTTAAATAATTTAAGAAAGTACGTTTTTGGGATTAAAAAAAATTTTTTTTCCTTAACACACTTTTGAATGGACTCATGAAAACCCCAACATTTAAGGACTTAGCCATTGATTAAAGAAAAAGCTACAAGAATAAGAAACTTTGGGACTTTATAAAGCAGTAAGCTTAAGGAAAAGAAAAACAATATTTTTGGACTTGGGACTTTTACAGTTTTGAATTGCCTAATGATTTTGGAACAGATTGGCTGAAAAATCTGGACTTTAAACTTGAGACTTTAAACAATTTGCATGTAACTAAGCCAAATTAAATAAGCAAGATAAAGACTGAAAAATGGACTCTAAAAAACAACAGGGAGGCAGAGAGACGAGTGAGATGAGCAAGACAAGAACGGAGCGAGACAAGTGAGACATCAGCGGAGAGAACTGCTAAACAAGAAAGGCTGGAAGAAAACTACTGGGGATACAAATAGAAACAAAAACTGATTTAGAGACGAAAGGACGGAAAGTAACAAGTGGGGGAAGACACATCAAGAAAGATGCAAGAAGAAAGGCTACGAGGGGAGAGAGTATTGGGAAAGTTGGAGACAACGAGGAGACGAACGGAGGGTATTGGAATGAATTGAAAATAAACTCTTTAAGAGATTCCCCTAAATATCTTGAATAGTGATTGTTGTATCTATATGTATATCTATACCTACAGTTTGTAAATATTTATAGGCTGCATATATAGATTACATAATTAATTGAATATTACTATAGATCTTTAATCAATTACCTGAAATATTTAATAGCTAAAATATTACATTCAATATTGAATAATGAGTATTTAGCATATTTAATATTGTGGATAAAGCTTAAGGTGGGGAAAAGGGAAAAGGGAGACTAATCATGTACTGAAACACAGCTGTTTGCAACACTGACCTTGAGAGGGGATTAAATACAAAACAAAGGAGCTCTACGTCCAAAACAAAGAGACTTTACATAAACTTTTAAAGTGATAAGGTAACTGTATTAGAACGGGTGGAAGTTGATATACAAAATAAGTTAAGAGCTCCATCTAGTGAATAAATTGAGCAATACAAAATAAAAAAGTAAATAAGTAAAAAAAGAAAAGAAAAGAAAAGAAAGAAAGAAATTAAAAAGTCAAATTTAGAAGAGTGTCGAATAAGCAATTTAGAAAAAAAAAGTCACAAATCACTGAAAGAAAATGACTAACAGAAAGAAAGCAATATCCTATGTACAATCTAAAATAACAGTGGAAAGAAGACCCTCCATGGAACAACCAGTACAGATCCCAGAACTATGTCAGCAAATATTGGAAGAACTATGAAATTGAAATTTCTTGTTTGAAATTAGACAAGAGTTAAAAGAAAGCAGAGCAGAGATTAAAATGGATATAAAAAAAGAATTAGAAATATTTAATAAGACAATAGAAAAGATAAACAAGGACATGAAGACAATTAAATCAGAAGTAAAAGACTTACAGGAAAGAACACAAAAAGCTGAAATGGAGATGACGACATTGAAAGAAAAACAGAAAAGAAATGGGACGGATATAGAGGTACAAGAAATGAGATATCGAGACAGATGCCTTAAATTAGGAGAGATAGTGGAAAAGACAGGGGAATATCTTTACGAAAGACTAATTACAGTTCTAGCAACATATATTGAGATCTCTGAAGAAAAAATGGAGACAGAAATGGATAGGATCTTTCGATTGAACTCAAAGATCGCAAAAGAAAGAAACTGGCCAAGGAATATAATTGTTTGCTTTGTAAGAACAAGGATGAAGGAAAAAATTTTGCAGAAAAATTACAAAGAAAAATTAATGATGGACAGAATGGAAGTGAAAGTATTTAAAGATATCCCATTCCAATTACTGAAGAAAAGACAAGATAACAAGAATCTTACACAGTTATTACAGAAACATAAAATACAATACAAATGGGAGAGAATTGAAGGGGTCTCTTTTACCTATAAATTAAAAAGATACAAAGCCACTACCCCCTCACAAGCAAATGAATTACAGGAGAAACTAAAAGAAGCGCTGGAGAATAAGAAAAAAAAGAAAGATAAAGAAAGCAAAGAAAATATTGAAAGACGAGACAAGTCAGATGGGGAGATAGACGTAGAAGAAGAACAAGAAGAAGACCAAGGAAGAGGAACAGGTTAACTCGGATGAAAAAGAGAAGTTAACAACAGAAGAAGAGATATAAGAGAATGTCCATAAAATGTATATCATCGAATGTTAAAGGATTGAACTCCAATTACAAATGCAGACAAGTTTTCCATTACTTAGAGAAAAACAAACCAGATGTTATATGCTTACAAGAAACTAAGATTTGTGAATCAGATGAGAAATACTTAAGAAACCCCAAACTTGGAAAAAGCTACATTTCAGCATATCAAAAAAAGAAAAGAGGAGTGGTAATATATGTGAACTCAAAATTTCCAACAGAAGTATTTCAGGATGATCAAGGTTACTATATTGGTGTGCAAGTACAATTTTGGCATAAATGTTTCCAAAAATCCATTTAATTCTACATTTATGCCAGTACCTTTATAGTATAAAAACTGAAGTTCTGATATTTTAATGAAGAAATTCAAAGTATATCACTGTATTCTATTCTATATATAATAGTATTCTATTCTTTTCCCCCCTAAGGCAACAGGTAATCAAAAGACATTATGTGAAAGAAAATGAATAGGAAATAAGTTTTTAAGAAGAAGCATAATATTGCTAATTCTAAGCTGTCATTTGCACTCAGACAGACATGCTTCCCTTATGATTATTGGCTGTAGAGTTGTTCATGACATTTTCCTAAGCCTGGCTTGGAAACCAATTTCTGGATTTCTTAGAAGGCCAGCTCAAAGTAGAGGCAAGCTATAAGATTTCTCCCACCTGAGCCTTTCCCTGATGTGGAGTACCTGATCTGAACAAGATCATTCCATGTTATGACTGCCAGTCCCTTTCCATTCATTTACTGACAAAAGTGCAACAGAAGCAGGCAGAAAGAGATTTCTTGGTGTACTGCTGCTACATACCACATCCCTTGAGACTACAGTGATGGTTCCCTAGTTATGCAATCAGACCAACAGAAAGGGAGGATGAAGGGAGGAAAAACCCTTCCTCCTTTTTGCTGCTACAATTGCCATAGTCTTCACAAGACAGCAAAAGGTCTTGTGAAAGGAAGTATCAATTTTGGAAATTCAACATTGCTATTGAGTGTAATTCAATCTATTCAGGACTGGGCCATAAGTACCCTAAAGAATCATGTATGACTTCCGGTGGCATGGCGGGTGCGAGTGGCAGCTCGGAATGAAGCTGAGCAATGGTGCGGCTCCGAGCAGCCACCCGCTGGACTCCAGCCGCCTCTTTTAAGACCTAGAGGCGGCTAAACACCCCTACGGTATTAGGGGTGCGGAAAGGGTCCGAAGGGGACCCCACAACTGGCGCATGGCTCTACCCGGCTGGGGGAGCGGGAGACGCCAGGGGGTCAAAGGACCATGACGGAGCCAGCGGTTTTGTCGCTAGAGCGGCACAAGCGCCGCCGTCCACTTTTACTAAAGAAATCAAGAAACAAGCTGAAATGAATAAGAAAACATGTAACCTGTTCTGGTCTTCTTTTCTGGACTATCACAACAGAGATGACTTGCAACGCTGTGCTGGAGCAAAGTAATGGAGGGACCCAGGAGAAAAGTGAGTGTGAAATGGCTGAGCTTTCATCTTAAAGGGGCGGCTGCACTTAAAGAAAAGTTTGCGAAGTTTATCTGCTTTCTCACGAGGATTGATGCTGTCATGGTTAAAAGTCTTTCATTTGACTTTGATTTGGCTATACCACCCTGAAAATGCTTGATTTCGTTTGAGCTTGGAAGCTAAGCAGGGTTGGGCTTGGTTAGCACTTGGATGGGAGATTTGGAATATGGACATGCAGTTAAAAATGTCAAGAATCGAGTACTTGGTAAATGTCCTAAAGGTAAAAATTGGATTGCATAAAATTTATTAATCTCCATATGGACACTCATTTTTTTATATTTCTAAATTAATATTTTGGTTGGACTGGGATGAACGGAATATTGGCTCTTTTGCACTGGATTCTGGACTTTAGAAGAATACTTGGGATGAAAGTCTATGGAGATGTCTGGTTTTCTTCTCTTGTTAATTCCTGTCCAGGAATTCTTGTTTCCCGTCTTCTATTTCGATTTGGGATTGTTGAGACTGGAGAGACTGTGCTGGAAGGTCATTTTAACAAAACAACCTTACTCCCATGGACGAAGCAGCCTGGAATTTAAGGGACTACGAGAATACAGATAATCTACAGAAATAACTCTGGGCAGCAAAGTCCAGGAAGGGAGGGGGGAACAGACAGTGGTTGGTGGCACGGGGCTCTAAATATGACAATTTGTAATGCAACTCAGCAATGTCTGTTAAAAATGCATATGTGATTGATATATTTTCAACGGATAAAATTGTGATATTGTCAAAGGGATGAAAGGGGCAAAGATTGGCAAGTTTGTGATGGAAGTTCTAGAACTTAATATCCTTACACCCATGGACTGAGCAGCTCGAGATTAAGCATCTATAATAATACAGTGAATTTTCAGAAATAAACCTCGGGCTGCAAAGTCTAAGATGGGAGGAAAGCAGTATTGAGATATGGAAGATATTTAAGTAAATAAATACCCTCACATCTATGATTTCTGCAGCTCGGAATGGAAGCAACTTTGAGAATACAGAAAAATTTCAGAAATAAATTCTAGGCTGCAAAGTTTAAGATGGGAGGGGTTGGTGAGGGAAAATATTTAAGCTAAATACCCTCACTCATTGGGATAGAGCATCTTGGAGTATAAGCGACTATGAGAGTACGGAGAGTTTTGGAAATCTATTCCGGGATGCAAAGTCCCAGATGAGAGAGGGCAATGGGAATTGAAGTAAACTACAGGACTTCGAATTATATGTGTTAGAATTGTACTTAGGCAAAGTCAATTAAGCTCGCAGGTAATAGACATATTGATACTTTGATGAAAATGAACATTATAATATTGCTGGAGGGTTTAAAAGGGGTTAATAGAATTTAGGAGTAGAGGTGGGAAACAAGATATTTCAATTTAATGGAATCCAGGGAAAGAAGATGAATGAATGTTACAGCAATAATATCTCAGACTTCCAGATATACACTGACAGACTTTTTGGAACTGTAAGATCTTAGTTATATGAAATGGAGAATTAGAAGAAAAAATACAAGATGATAGCAGAAGCTTAAGGGGGATAAATTGAGATAAGAAAACATATTGGAATATGACGATTTGAGAAAAGCAGAACGAGTGGATAGCTGGGGATTGACAAGATGAAATGCTTTAATATGGTCGTATAGGAGAGGGAAATGCTTGTTCAAACTGCTGAGAAAATCATTATAATGTGATACTATTGTAATATATAGAGTGATTTGCGAGAAATGAAGACCTGAACAGAGTGGAAGATCAGAATCATTGCATGTAAAACTACGATCAAAAAAAAAAAATTCCTTGTTTTTAATTTGTGAAATTTAATAAAATTATATACAGACATACATACATACATACATATATATATATATATATATATATATAAAGAATCATGTATGTAATCTGAGAGTTCTCTTGCAGCCATAATTGTCACTAGAGACACAAGTGACCTCAGTTGCTTCAACCACTTTTTATCAGTTTGGGCTGACACACTTTCTACAACCATATCTGGATCCATTACTGTTATTCCTGACCTAGCCATCTCCTGCTTGGATTACTCCACTGAATTTTGTAAGAAGCGGCCTTTGCAATCTGCCCAGAAACATTCATTACTCCAAAATAGATCACAGTTAACAGTCCTAGCCCATCCCATTTAGCAAGCTAGATCATATTATGCCAGTAGACAACATAATTGGAAGCAGAATATGAAGAAGATTAATTTTCTTTACCAAAATAAGACCAGGACCAGCCTGTGGCACAGACCATTAACTGCTCATATCAACAACTGGAATAAAATTAAAGAAGGGCAACAGATCTGTCATAGTCCCAAAATACAAAGTAAAAAATATCTCTGAAGAATTAAAAGTTCATTTAAAAACAGATTCATACTACCAATTCTTTGTAATTGAACTTGAAAAACTGTGACCAAAACCAAGGACATCATCAGGGAAGAGTGCAAAAAGACTACTGGTATAGTTTCAGCCAAAAGTAAAGAAATACCTGAAAGGATGATTGAGGAAACTTTTCAAATAGTTAACAATAGATGAAAATAGAAGGTGACAGAAACAGGGCCAGATACCCAATCAAACTGTTGTGTGAACCATATTGTAGAAATAAAGAGAACTATTGCAATAAACAGTGCAAAGAAATAGAAGAACACAAACATGAAAGACCTCTTCCACAAAATCCTAGAAATAAAATGGAAATTTAAACAAAGAGTAGACATGTTGAATGATCAACAGGAAAATACATTGCACAGCCACAAGAAAATAAAAGATGGAAGCAATAGTCTGAAGAACTATACAAAAGAGAAGAGAGTATGCTAAATTCCTTCCAAGGCGAACTTTTTGGTGAAGAATGTATAGTTTCACAATGTGAAGTGAAAGCTGCTCTCAGAGCAGTTAGAAAAAATAAATCGTCAGGAAAAGATGGCATACCAACAGATCTGTTAAAAGTTGCAGAGACAGAATCAATCTAAATTCCAACAAAAATAGTTAATAATGTCCACAGAATAGAAACACCCGCTATACATTCCAGTAACCAGAAAAGGAATGTCAGAGGTTGTAGTAACGATCAGACCACTTTCCATGAAAGAAGGGTCATACTCAAGATTTTGAGAATAAGAAATGTCAATGTTGGATAATAGTGCACACCAAATAATTTTGAAAGAAAATAAGTGTGCGCTTTATAGCTTATGGCAAAGTCTTTGATTTGGTAGATGAAAAAATTGGGATTGCCCTTACAGAAATGGGCATAACACAACATCTGATTGTCCAGATGCCTAACTTGTACTTGGAAAAAGAGGCTACTATCAAGACAGAATGAAATGGTTTCCAGTTGGCAAGAGGTTCAGGCAAGGCTGCACTTTATCACCCTTTCTATTTAGCTTGTACACTATGGTTTATCACCCTTTCTATTTAACTTGTACAGGGTACATATCATACATAAAGCTGGATTAGATGCAGACGAAGAAGGCATGAAAATTGGAAGGAGGAATATCAACCATTTAAGATACTCAGATGACATCATACTAGTAGCAGAAAATAGCAAATACTTGGAACAATTACTGAAGAAAGTCAAGGAAGAAAGTACAAATGCAGATTTATAGTGGAACATTAAGAAAACAAACAATAATGACCACAGATAATTTACATAGCCTTAAGGTAGATGATAAAGGCATTGAAACTGTTAAAGATTTTCCAGATCTTGACTGTAGTCAAGAAATCAGAGGACTAGGACTTGGAAGGGCAGCTATGAAGGAACTAAACAAGATCTCAAAGTGTAAAGGTATATCATTGATCACCAAAGTTAGGAATGTGCATGCCACTGTATTTCCAATTTCTCTGTATGGTTGTGAAAATTGGACAGTAACTTCAAATGTGGTGCTGGAGGAGAGTTCTGTAGATACTGTGGACTACTAAAAAGACAAAAAAAATGAGTCCTAGAGCAAGTCAAGCCTGAATTCTTCCTAGAAACCAGTATGACAACATGATTAGACAGAGACTATCATATTTCATTGGAAGATATGACCAATTAGAAAAGCCAATAATGCTTGTAAGGTTGAAGGCAGTAGGAAAAGAAGGTGGCATTATAAATTGATAGACTCAATCAAAGAAACAGTAGTAGTAGTAATGCTTCTTCTGGTAGTCTTAGCCTTAGTGGTATCATTTCTTACCCACCTTTCTCTAGGGATTGAGATGGGGATCAACAGATTAAAATACAGCAACAAATAAACACGTATCACAGTTAAAACCACAGACATCTATTAAATGAATATAACATCAGTTAAAATAGCATACATATTAAAAACAATCAGTTCATAATTTAAAAACTCATAAATTATAATCATATATCATTTAAAATATTAGATGTTGTTGTTGATATATACCTACTTAGATTAAAAGCCAAGATCCTCTCTGAAGATTGCCCCACTAAATAAACGCAAGTGGCTACAGCAGACATGGACTTTTCAGTAATCTCAAGCTAGCTGTACCACTGAACTTCTCAAAGAGGCTCACCTGGAACTTATGGTGGTTTTGGTTCCATGAAGACATTAGTATTCTTCCAGGCATTTTAAGAAAGATTTTACAGTTGGCCTTCCCCATTCAGTAGGGTTAGAGATGCAGAAAAATCACAAATATCAAAACATGTATGTAAGTATAAGAAGGGGGACAAGGCACTGTGGGGAGGACAGGCACCCAGCTCCAAACCAGGTCTGGGAAAAGAAAGAGAAAAGGGGGTCAGCTTGGTTGGCCTATGCTTCCTCTCTCTTATCCATCTCCTTCCTTACGTGTTGGGGTGGTACTGGGAGAGGGTTTGTGGTACTGAGAAATTGGGCTGCAAGCCATTATTAGGTGACCAGGCAGTGGCTGGTGAAGGAGGAGGAGGACCAGAAATTGGTTTTTAAAGGGCTGTACAGCCTTGAAGCAGACAAGAGGGAAACACAGAAACATAGAGTTAGAAAAGACCGCAGGGGCCATCGAGTCCAACCCCCTGCCATGCAGAAACATTCACTTAAAGCACCCCTAGCAAGTGGCCATCCACCCAGTTTAAAAACCTCCCAAGAAGGTGACTCCGTCACACTCCAAGGCAGCATATTCCATTGTCAAATGGCTCTTACCACCAGGAGGTTCTTCTTGATGTTAAGGTGAAATCTATATTCTTGTAATTTGAATCCACTGCTCCAAATCCTAGTCTGTGAAGCAGCAGAAAACAAGCTTGCTCCATCTTCAACATGACATCCCTTCAAATATTTGAACTATCCTGTCACCTGTTAACCTTCTTTTAATCAGGCTAAACATACCTAGCTCCCTAAGTCATTCCTCATAGGGCATGGTTTCCAGACCCTTCACCATTTTGGTCGGCCTTCTCTAGACATGATTGTCAATATTCTTCTTTAACTGTGGTGCCCAGAACTGGACACAGTATTCCAGGTGAGATCAAACCAAGCAGAACAGAGTGGTAATATTACTTCCCTTGATATCGACACTGTACTTCTATTGATGCAGCCCAAAAGCACGTTGGCTTTTTTTAACTGCTGCATCACATTGTTGACTCATGTTCAGCTTGTGGTCCACTAAGACTACTAGATCCCTTTCACACCATTTTCAAGCCAGGTGTCACCCATCTGCTTTTCATTCTTTCTTCCTAAGTGTAGTACCCTACATTTCTCCCTGTTAAAATTCATTTTGTTAGTTTTGGCTCAGCAACCTAATCTGTCAAGGTCATTTTGAATTCTGATCCTGTCCTCTGGGGTATCCCTACTAATTTGGTGTCATCTGCAAATTTGATCAGCATGCCCTCTATTCCATCATCCAAGTAATTGATAAAGATGATGAATAGCACTGGGCTCAGGACAGAACCCTGTGGGCCACGTATTTCCAGGATAAAGAGGAGCCATTGGTGAGCACCCTTTGTGTTTGGCAGATCAGTCAATTGCAAATCCACCTAACAGTAGCATTGTCTAACCCATATTTATTCTACCTTATTTGCAAGAATATCATGGGGGACCTTATCAAAGGCCTTACTGAAATCAAGATATGCTACATCCACAGCATTCCCTTCATCTACCAAGCTTGTAACTCTATCAAAAAAAAAAGTCTAGTATGACTTGTTTTGGAGAAACCCATGTTGACTTTTAGTGATAACAGCATTCCCTTCTCTCACTGGCATAGGGATGGGGGGGCTATGGGGGAGGCGTGTCCTCTAGGACCTTCGCTGTTACTGATGTGAGGCTGACTGGGTGGTAATAGTTTGGGTCCTCTTTTTTCCCCTTTTTGAAGATGGGGACAAAATTTGCTCTCCTCAGTCTGCTGGGACTACTCCTGGTCTCCAGGAATTTTCAAAGATTATTGCCAACGGTTCTGAAATTACATCGGTAAGTTTATGTAATACTCTTGGATGTAGTTCATTTGGCCCCAGTAACTTGAATTCATTAAGAGTAGCCAGGTATTCCTGTACTAACTCTTTAGATATTCTGTACTGCATTTCCCCCATTACATTATCTGTTCATTTTCTCTGGGTTGAACATTGTTTTGAGGCAAAGAAGATGTTGAGTAGTTTTGCCTTTTTCTCTCTCCTCTGTTAGCACTTCGCCATCTTCCCCTTAAAGTGGCCCTACCATCTCCTTGTTTTTTCTTTTGTTACAGACATAACCAAAAAAGTCCTTTTTATTGTTTTTAACACCATCTACTCCATTTTCTCCAAGTTGAACAGAGGTTTTCAGAGAAGACCAAACTAAAGAAGGAGTTGAGTAATTCTACCTTTTCTCTATCCCATTACCACTTCTCCATCTTCTCCTTGCAGGTGACCCTACTATCTGCTTGTTTTTTTCCTGTTGTTACAGACATAACCAAAAAAGCCCTTTTTATTGTTTTTAATTTCTCTAGCAAGCCTGAACTCATCGCTGAGCTCTTTCCCCTACACATGGTGGCTATTTGTTTGAATTCCTCTTTGGTAATTCGCCTTTTTTTTCCATTTCTTGTACATGGCCCTCTTAAATCTTAGTTCAGGTGAAAGTTCTTTACACATTGAGCCTGATTTCTTTAGACACTTCTCATTTTCCTCTCCCATTACTATTATCTCTCTTTTTTCTGAAAGTGTGGTCATCTGTTTTAGGAAGACCTCATATAAGTCCTCAGGCTGGTTTAGGGGGTCTGTAATAGACCTCCCCAATGACATCCATTTTTTTTCTCCCCCTTAATTTTTACTCAGATGCTCTCAACTCAACTTCCAGGATTTAAGTCATGGAACTCTTCATGGGTGCAAACATCCTTGACATTTAATGCTACTCCTCTTCCTGTTTGGTCTATTTCTATGAAATAAATTGTATCCCTCTATTACTACATTCCAATCATGAAACTCATCCCACCAAGTTTCAGTGATGCCTCTTATATATCTGCTTTGCTGTGTTTAGAGTTCAAGTTCATCTTATTTCCCATGCTCTCTGTGTTAGTGTAGAGACATCTTATTTTCCCTAACTGCTTATTTAAGGTTTTTCTTCTCCTGTGGTTGGGCTCTTGGACTATTTGTTCAGTTCCCTCAATAACATTCAGTAACATTCAGGTTATTATCTCTAGCACTTGATAAGCTCCTGACCTCAAGAATACTGTCACCTTCCTCAACGTAACTTAGTTTAAAGCCCTCCTGATCAGGTTTGTGAGCCTCTTAGCAAAAATGTTCCTGCCAACTGCTGTCAGGTGCAACCCATCACTTGCCAGTAATACATCTTCATGAAACTGCAGACCCTGATCTACCATATGCAGAGCCAGTTGGTCACCTCTACTATTGTTCTCTCCCTTCCTGGCCCATGTCTTTAACTGAGAGGATAGATGAAATGATGATCTGTGTGTCAAGTTCCTTCAGCTTCCTACACAGAGCCTCGTAATCCCTTGCAATATGTTGAAGGCTATGCCTTGCTGTGTAATTGGTTCCCATGCGGACCAAAATGAAGGGGTAATGGTCACCAGGCTTCACAAGTCTTGTCAGCCTTTCTGTGACATCACTGATTTTTATCCCAGGGAGACAGCACAACTCTTGAGTTATCTTGTCAGGCTTACAAACCACTGCTTCTGTTCTCAGCAGGGAGACCCCTACCACCACCACCTATCTCTTCTGAGGAGTGGCAGGGACCATTCCATGTGCTGAATTTTCCAAGGACACCTGCACTTGACAGTTGTCCATCTTCATGAAACTGCAGACCATGATCTACTATACACAGAGGAGGACTGACATTGCTTCACTTGTTGTTTTTCATCATCTCTGATGAGAGAAAGAACTTCAAATCTATAGCTTTAAAGTTACTGAATGATCCCTGCTCTTTCTGCTTCTGTCTATCACTTCTATCTATCACATTCCTCCAAGTGTCAATCTCTGTGTTTCGGAACTGACCTCCTGTTCAGAGACATCACTTGCATGTTCCTCTTTCAGGACAGTCTGCTCTGTTCTATCTATGAAAATTTCATGCTCCCTAATATGCTGAAGTGTAGACACACAGGGTTCAAGTTGCTGACTTTCTCTTCCAAAAGGGCAACCAACTTGCATTTTCTGTAGGTATAGCTACCCACTTCCTCTGACAAGAACACAAACATACCACAGCTATTGCAAGTGACTGCAGCAGCTCCCTCATATTCCATATTCAGTAATCTTAAGTAGGCACTGAAACAGAAGTCTGGGCTGCCACCTCCTCCTCCTTAAAACTCTCCTACTAATCACCCACACCCAATGTCATTTAGCTTTCCTTGTTAACAGAGCTCCTGTTCAACTCTTAACTGCAGCATCCGCTGCTAGCCCAAAGGCTTGAAAGAGGTAGCAGTTATATGGAGATAGTGGCTCCTAGCTCCACTCCCAAGCAAGTCAGTAACTCAGCAGAAGCCTCACTCCCTTAGACCATGTGCTCAGGGAGAGCACATGGCCAGAAACAAACACACCCACACAAGCCTTTAAAAACACACAAACAGTCTAGGGAAGTTTCCCTCAGAAAAGAAGCACCTGAGGTGTGTGTGTGTGGGGGGGTAGGAGTTGGAGAAACATGTGCATAATCAAATCTGTGAAAGTCAAACCCACAAATGCAGAAGGCCAACTGTAGTTCCTTGTATCTTGGCCCTCTTCTACTTTATTGGTGAATTTAATTTAGTTTTATAACTGCAGTGTTTTTACTCTTTCCTGCTGGTCTTAACAATGAATTAATTTATGATCCAATATAGTTCTCAGGAGGATGTCGCACCTTTGTAAATAGTGATTGTTCCTACTTTCTGTTCTTCAGCTGAATTGCTATCCTTTAACCGATAAGATGAACTAGTTACCTTCCCGATTTCATTTTTTTTTTTTAATTTTTATTAAAAACAACCCATTTCAATTGTGAAAATCCTTTCATTTCATTTTATTTACCTCTTGCAATCACTGCTTCTGGAGAAATTAAATTTTAAAGTCATTCTTTTCACTTTTTATATAGTAACTAGAAACATTTAAAATTTTGTTTATGTTTTAATTCCTCTAAAGTAAATTTACACTACCTTTCGCAATCTTCTTGTTACATCACATACACTTTTTTGGCATGTACTTTTGCTTTTTTCTGCATCTAGAGAAGAAACTGTACGAAAAAGAATTTCATTTTATAAGGGAAACACACTTATTGCACAGCATAAGCATTCTTGTATTCCAGAAGACAGGAATTTTATCCATTAAGCTTATAAATCTTATTGCTTAATATAGTTAGGATCATTTCAAATTTTTGTCATACTCATAAGTGAAAAAGAACACAGTTTCACTATCGTTGTTCGCTCTTAAAGATATCATGCAAAAAGCAACCATTCAAGAAGTTAAAACTCAATGATAGAATATATTTACTGAATGTGGAAGGCTCCAAGTTTAATATAAAGTGTTTTTAGTCAAAGTAAATCAGATCTTGGAAAAACAGGTTGTTTACCTGTAACTGGTTTTTCAAGCAGCTGTTGGCGAACTCACACATATGGGTTATTCTGCACCTGTGTAGGGACCATTGAAACCTTCCAGAGCTGGAGACAGTATCTTTTTGTCAGGAACTCTGCCCCCTGTGTTTATATACAGTCTTGCTTTCACCCAATCCCCATTTTCAAGTTCAACACAACTTATGGACTCAAGGTTGAGAGAATGAGCCCTAGCGGTAAGGAGGGCGGGTTGTGTGAATTCACAGATGACCACTTGAAGAATCACATTTACAATTAAGTAACCTGTTCTCCTTCTTCGTAACTGTGATTCAAACATGTGCCAAGCAATATTTCCTCTCAGGAAATGGGAAGCAGGTCATGGACAGACAGTTGAGACCAATGATTTGCCAAAGACGGCATCCTGTCTGGTTCTCATATTAATTTTGCAGCATCTAATGACCCTGAAAGAAAACCACAGATGTCACTGTGGCATGAGAGGAATTCCTTTAAATGTGATCAGGGGCAGAGGGGAGGAATGTATGAGTTTGCAATCACAAAAGCGGGGGTGATCTTTTTGCAGATAAAAGACTTAGATGAACCAATTTTGGAGGGAGCATGTGCAGAATGACATAAATGGGGTGACAAATGTACCACTGTATCTCTATTGACAAAGTGATGAAGGGGAAGTAAATGATATAGAGATAGATTTCAGTCCCAAGACTCCTAAAATCAATAGCAACAGCCACCATGCATTTTGTGAAAACCCTCAAATGGCACTACCTTGAACTGGAAAGGACATGCTCCAAGTGTGAAATGCAGGAATCTGGTGGAATGGAAAGATGCCAATTACAGAAACAGGCTTCTCTGGAGTCTACACTAGCAAACTAGGCTCCCTTCTGGACCCCTGAGGAAGCACGGCAGAAAGTGTGATCATTTTGAATTTACAAGGGATAATAAATTTGTAGACTCCATGCAAGTCCAGAATGGGTCTTGCATGTAGACTCCATACAAATCTGGAATGAGCTATCAGAATGGTAAAGCACCTGTAATAGAAAGTGCTCCCAATATGAACACTGTTTCTATGACACCCTTCTAAAGTAGAGAGGATATCTCTTCTGTTAGGGAGTAGAAATGGTAACATGAACAGTGGTCGTAAGGAAAGCAAATCAAACTTGACAATCGATTCCCTTTGGATTATTGAGAGAACCCACCAATCTGAGGTCATTCTTTCCAGGCCAAAATGGGAGGGAGTCTGTCTGCCAAGAAAAGTAGTCAAAGTCAAAGGTGAAGCAGGTGAAGGTGAAACAAAGGTGAAACAAAGAAACAGTAGTCAAAGGTGTTGTTGAGAGGGATCAGAGTGCTTCTTGATAGGAGAGGATTTGCACTTACGTGCTGAAAGTGAAATTGTTGGGGGGGGGAAGGTCTGTGATGATTGGAGAGAAGACCTGTATTTGTGACATTGGAATTTGACAGGTTGGTTCCAGAATGATCAGCACTGCTAAAAGGAATCTGGAATGTACCATAACTACTATTTTGTGGACTGTACAATGTATTTTTGGTAGTGTTCCAGTTTGTTGTCATTCTTAGAGTTGAACAGACTGAGTTCATTAAACTATATATCATCAGTCTTTGCCCTTATGTCTTGAGGAAGAATAAATGCTTTCAAAATGTCTTTACTACCTAAGCTAATGTTTCTCTTCCAAAATTTACCAATAATAGAAAGGGAACAGATCTTCAAAGAAGGGGAAAAATAGTTACGGAAATTTATTTGGCAGGGAAAGAAACCAAGAATAAGATTTAAAATATTACAAGAAGCAAAGGAGAGAGGAGGTTTGAGGCGCCATCGTTGAAAATCTATTATCAAGCATGCTGTTTAGAAATAATAAAAGATTGGATTCAAGTGGAGAATACAATAAAAGAAGTCGAAGCAATAAATAATAGATTCGGTTGGCACGGATACTTATGTTATGACAAAGCAATTGTAAATAATAACTTTGACAATTATTGTATCTGAAAGACTTTATTGAAAGTGTGGTTACAAATAAAGTATAAATTTTATAGAAGACTTCCAATGTGGACCTCACTTGAAGAAGCTTTCAAAATTGCCCCAACAAAACAAGTGAATTTATTGACGTATCAAGAGTTGTTGAAATGTGATGGAGACAAGTTAATAGTGTGCACAGAAGAGGAATTAAAAGAGTTAGGACATGAATTTCACTGGTTCCCATAGAGACAATTAAAAGAGAGATTCAAGATGGATCAGAAATTACATGGGTTTGAAAAAAATGAAAATGAATTAGATGTACTGATGAAAGGGGACCAGAAAAAGAGAATCTCTAGATTTTATAAAATATTGTTGCAAAGAGAAATGGAACCAGAGATTGTTAAAGATAATATGGTCAGATGGGCTCAAAATACTGGACACCCAATTGAGCTGGATACATGGGTGAGGGCATGGAAAACAGATGTAAAATTTACACCAAGTTTAAATCTAAGGGAAAATTTTTATAAAATGTTACATAGATGGTACATGACACCGGAAAGGTTGAAAAAAATAACAAAAAATGGGAAAGGAAAATGTTGGAAATGTGATGAAAAGGAGGGGTCTTTTTTCATATGTGGTGGACCTGTAAGGTAGCAAGAAAGTTTTAGAAAGAAGTACACGATGAAATTCAAAGAATGTATAGTTTAAATTTTGAAATGAAGCCAGAATTTTATCTGTTAAATATGTCAGGGCAACAAAGAGAAATCAAATCTCATCAGAAGACATTGTTATATGTAATAACTGCTGCAAGACTGACATATGCACAATATTGGAAAGAAAGAAACTATATTGATATAAAAGAACGGAAATTAAAAGTTCTTGATATGGTAGAGATAGAAAAGTTAACCTTTTCACTTAAAAATAAGCCAATCCAGAACTCTGAAAGAGAATGGCAAGAAGTTTTGAATTGGATAAAAGAATAAGAAAAGGAGGAATAAAGAAGGATTGTTGATAATGTGGGTAATGTAAACTAATGATGTTATAGAAAAAGCATAAGTTGTAAGGTAACAATGTTAAAAGTAGCAGTGTAAGATTACTTGTTAAACAGAAACAATGTATGTATGGAATGTAAACACAGACTCAACTGGAAAAAAGATGCTTGGAAGTGAGGAGGGTTTTTTTTATTTTTTATTCAAAATTTGAATTTTATATATATATATATATATAAAATCAGAAACGGTGACAAAATAACTTCAGATGAGGACCAAATAAAGAAAATCTTCCATAATTATTATAAGAAATTATATTATGACAATCATTCAGGGGAAGAGAAGCTAAGAAAGATGATGATGTATTTGGACAACCAAGATATTCCCCAAATGTCCAAAGAACAAAAAATCTGGATAGGAAAATCTGGATAGGAGGATCCAGAAAATGACTGTGTCTATTTGAATGGTGAGAACAACAGTCAGGACCAAGACTAATTGTATTGAAAAGATTGTCTGGAATCAAAAGGTACATCCAATTTCTTCACGAATGCTCTCATTTTCTGACTGTGGACTAGTTTGTAATCATTTGTACTGCTGAAGAGTCCCAACTTGTGGAGTAGAAGGACCTCCACCATGGCCTTAACCTGGAAGATCAACCCTGGGGATTGGAAACAGGCATGTCTTCACAGAATAATGGTGCTTGCCATAATCTTGGCCTCATAGTTTGCAAGGCATTGCAAGGTTGAGTAGTTTATGTGCCTCACATAAAGAATCAATGCTGACTTCTTCTCTTCTTCTGGGAGCTTCTAGCAACCCTTTCCCACAATAGCCACTGCCTAATTAGCAATCCTAAGCTGATAAGATCTTGAGGACAACTTAAGGTCCTCCTTGTTCAAGAGGCTAGAATAGGGCCCTGTCTTGTTGATTTCTCTGTTCTGCCTCTACCATAATCAAATTTGGGAGAGTGTGTTTGGATAAAAAAAAAATCACATCCCTCATCCTGAACTCTGGATGGATTTTCAATGTGTTTAGAAGTTGGTGTGATGGAGGATGGGTTCTTCCATGATTGATGTGAAACATGGAGGGAAGTCAATGTGGGGAGTGTTATGGACAATGAGGACTGTTTGTCAATATGCTTGAAAAAAAAACTGACTGAAGAAATAGTAGGCTTTATCCAAATATCAAGCATCTTAGCCCTTCAAAGAATTTGATCTGCATTGATATCATTTTATGATGATAATGGATCCTGATCTCTTACTGACACATACAATAAGGTGATGGTCATCTCAGAGGTGGAACAATCATACTCTTTGCACAACTCTTTTTATTATTATTATTATTATTTTTATACAAAACATATATTTAAAACAATTTCTCGATCATAGATTTATATATATATACACATGAAAGATTACTGTATTTTCTTATCTTCCTACATTTCTACCTTAAATCTTAGTATTTTCATAAATGTTACCCTTTATTTACGTACTTCTGTAATTGTGCTTTACTAACATTTGTTCCAGATCCTTACATTCTAGATATTCTATTAAATAACATTAATACATTCATACATTAACATTATTGTTTTAATACATATTTTCTTAAAACCCATTAAGATATCTTAATGTATTTTCTCCCTATCACTCATTCTTGAATATTTTTTATATATTTACCATATTTAATGGTTTTTTCAATCTTTTTGTTGGAGGTAATTTTCTATTGGAGCCCGCTCGTTTTTTATATTTTCTTCTGTTCAGTTTCTTAACTTCTGTGATAGAACACCTGCTATTTTCATGTCCTGTATACTTTGTAGCCATTACTTATTTTTGGAAACATCTTCCTTTTTCCAAAGTTTTGCAAATTCTATTCTTGCAGCTGTTACCATATATAACATAATTCTCCAATATTTCTTATTAATTTGGTTGTCTATTCCCTCTAGTATATTTAATAAGTAAACTTCTGGAGTCATAGTAAATTGAGTGTGGAGGATTTTTTCTATCATTTGGTATATTTCTTTCCAATATTTTCTGTGTCTTTGGGCAGGCCCACCACATATGATATATTGTGCCATTCTGAATGCCGCATTTCCAACACCTTCCTGTTCCAGTTTTATATATTCTTTGTATTTTTTCAGGAGTCATATACCATCTGTGGAAGATTTTGAAATAGCTTTCTTTCAAATTTTGTGCTGTTGTAAATTTCATGGTCCTTTTCCAACTTGTTTCCCATTGACTCAGTTGTATTGTGTGCCCAACGTTCTGTGCCCATTTTATCATTTCCTCTTTAACTGTTTCTTCTTCTTTATCATAAAGTAATAAACTCTTGTACAGCTTTACCATTAAGTGTGGTAGATTCTCCAATAACAGTTTGATTATTGGATTTGTTTCTTTACCTGTTTCAAATCCTTGTAGTTTCAAGTCTATCTGGAATCTCTCATGAAGTTGTCGGTAGGGGACCAATTCAGGTCAATTCCGTCCTTTTTAAGCTCTTCTCTGGTTTTAATATTTAGTTTTCCTGTATGATATTTTTAAATTAAATCTTCATACCTTAACCATTTTTTTGAGATGTCCGACCATCTTCCATAGAAAGCTTCTTGAGGTGAAATCCACAATGGTATTTTCTTCAGTAGCATTGGTTTATGTAAGTTCCACGTCTTTGTTCAGGCTTTTCTTATGTAGTGGTTGCTAAATTGTTTATCTATTTTTGCCTTTTCATAGCATATATAAGCGTGCCATCCAAATCTTTTATCAGTGCCTTCTAGTGCTGGCAGTTTCTCATTTTCCAAAGTCAGCCAATCTGATAGCCATGTTAATGCCGAAGCTTGGTAATATACATAAAGATCTGGAATCCCGGCAGCACCTCTTGTAGTTGTCAGTCATAGTTTTCCATTTGACTCTGCATTTTCGGCTGGCCCATATAAATTTGGAAATTTCTTTCTTCCATTGTTTGAAAGGTTTCATGTTTGTAATGATGGGTAGATTTTGGAACAAAAAAAAAAATTTTGGTAAGATGTTCATTTTAACTGTTGCTATTCTTCCCATCAATGATAATTGAAGCTTTGACCATGTCTCCATCCTTCTCTTAATTTCCTTCCATTTTTTGGTGTAATTATGTTCAAAGAGTTCATTATTGCGTTCTGATATCCATACTCCTAGATATTTGATTCTTTTCTCTTGCTTCATCAAGTTCTTTGTTAGAATTGCTGTCTTCTCTTTATTTACTTTGATACTGGAAAATTTGCCAAATTCTTTTAAAGTTGATGTTAAATATTTTATACTTTCGATTGGATCCTCCAGGAAAAGTACCATGTCATCAGTGAAGGCTTTCAACTTGTACTGATGTTTGTTTATCTGTACACCTTTAATTTTTGTTTCCTTTCGGATTGTATTGTTCAAGATTTCTAACACCATTATAAATAATCAAGGTGACAGAGGGCATCCTTGCCTGGTGCCTTTTTCAATGTTTATGATTTTTGTTTTGTCTCCCTTAACCTGTAATTGTGCTTCTTGATTCTCATATCGCCTCAATCCATGACATGAATCTATTTCCCAGGTCCATTTCCTTTAGCGTAGCTTTTAAAAAGGACCATTTAATTGTATCAAAGGCTTTTTCTGCATCCAGGAATATCATTGCCAGTTTTTTCTCGTTGTGTCTTTCGCAATGTTCAATTATGTTCAGAACTGTTCTTATGTTGCTTTTCAAGGACCTCTTTGGGAGGAAACCATTTTGATCATCTTGAATTAAATCCGGTAGTACTTTCTTCATCCTGTTGACTAGAATTGCTGTGAATATTTTATAATCTATGTTAAGTAATGAGATTGGGCAATAATCTTTAACATCTGTTAGGTCCTTCCCTTCTTTTGAAATTAATGATATGTTTGCTTTACTCCATGTTTTGGGTCTACCTGAAGAAATGATCTCATTACATGTCGCTTGTAACGGTTTAGCAAGTTCTTCTTCTAATGTTTTATAGTATCTAGCCGAAAAACCACCAGGGCCGGGGGTTTTGTCCAATTTTAGTTTTCTAATTGTATCAAGCACTTCCAGCAATGTTATTGGTCCACCCAAAATAGTTTTATGCTTCTTGGAAAATTTGATATTTTGCTTTTTCTTTAAGTACAATGATATTTCCTGGATTGCTGCAGCAGTTGGATGTTTTGCCTCAAATAGTTGTTGTTAATATTTAGCAAAGGTTTGCTTTATTTGTTCTTGTTGTGTTAGCTCTTTGGCTCCTTTATTTTCGATATTATTCTCTTCTCCCTCTTTTTTGTGAGTTTGTACACCAGCCATTTTCCAGGTTTATTGGCTTGTTCAAAAAAAGTCTGTCGGGCTTCTTTTATTTTGTTCTCTATTTCAATCAGATTTTCTTGATTTAATTGAGTTTGGAGATTCTTAAACTCTAGCATAGTTCTTTTGTCTGCTGGGTTTTTCCTTATTTGTTTCTCTACCTCTGTCATTTTATCCAATATCTGTTGAATCTTTTAATTCCTTTGTTTCTTTAGCTCAGAACCCCACTTCATGAAGTATCCTCTAAGTATCGCCTTGCTGGTATCCCACACTATTTTCATTGATGTCTCTCCTTTGGTCTTTTCTTGAAAGTACTGTTTTACAGCATTTTTGGCTTTTTGTATATCCTTCTTTTTGGAGGATTGCATCATTTAATCGCCATGATTTTTCCCTTGTTTTTAATCTTAGTTCTATTTGAATGGGATTATGGTCCGAACATAGTTTTGGTAGAATGTCCATTTTTGATATTGAAGTAAGAAGGGTCTTAGATGATAGAAATAAGTCTATTCTTGACATGGTTTTATGTTAATCTGAGAGATATGTATATCCATAGTCTTGTCCATTTTTGTATCACCATATATCAAGCAGTGATGGTTCATCAACCATTGAAAAAAAACTTTCTGGGAGTTTACCCTGATTTTTCTGTGTTTTCTTCAGCACTAATCTGCTCATCATAGGATTTATCACTCCGTTCATATCCCCCATCATTACTCTGCACAACTCTGAAGGGGTGTCTGAATCTTCCTAGGATGGTGGTCTTGATTTACATGAAATTCCTTTGGAATTTCAAGATTTATGGAGGCTGAAACATTGGAACTGATGCCAAAGTTGGTCTGAGGCTGGTTATCATGATGATCCTGAGGGCTAGCCTGAAGGACTGGTACCACGCCTGCATTTGCAGCACTAGTGGTGGCAGTAATGTCAGGGGTGTGTGTGTATGTGTGTGTGTGTGTGTGCACGCACACATGCATACATGCACGTGCATGGTCAGGCCTTGGAACCAAAGTGATGAAGGAAGTCAAGCTATGCTGGTGTTTGAGAGGTGGAAGATAGAACCTGATGGCTGGAATCAAGTCTAGACCAGAAAAGAAGAATAACTCTGCTAGGAGACAACATCCTATTTCCCAAGGTAAGCTGTAGCCCAGTGGGCCCAGCTTGCACAGATACCAAGGAGCTGGTGGTCCCTACTGGCACCAGGTATTCGAACAATGAAGCAATGAAGGCTGTTTCTCATATGCTTTACAGTCTGACTAAGGATCTGAACAAGTCATACAACTGTGAGAGTCTAATGAAACATCTGAACCTGATGAGACTACCTGGGACTCAGGACAATCTCTATGGGGAGACTGATTTCATCAAGGATGTTGGTGTCAAGCTTGTAAATAGCCCTTATACAGAAGGGATCAGAATGCATGCTGGCCTCAAACTGAAGGGGATCCTGGGGAACATCACTGAATAGTTCTTGATTCCCTTTGGGACTAAGTTCTGAAATAAGAGAGGTGTCAGGCATCTCACCTTTGGAGAAGGCAGAAACCAACTGTACCTCATCAGAGTCTGAGGGCTGATTGGCCTGATGGAGTTGTAATTTGACAAACTGAAGAAAGTCCTGGACCTGGAACAAAATCTGACCTGGGAAGAACTTTTGGACAGCAGCCAAGCACTTTGAAGAGCAGGAAGAAAGTCAGCCACGCTCATCCTTCATCTTTTTTCTTTTAATCATGCTTTCTTGGTAGAGGTGTCTGTGGAAAGCACCCATCTGCACAGCAATGTTTTACTCGGGGATGGTACCAGAGGAAGTGCCACTGTCTTGGATTCATGGATTGGAGAACAAGCTACCACTGGATCCTGAGATGATACCAAGATGGTCAAAGAAGTCCAAGGAAGTCCAGGGTCAGCTTCAAATTCCTCCATCATCATTAGGTGACAGGAAATGGCTGCTTTCTCAAAAATTTGAAGCAAGCTATCCAACTTCTGAGGATCTGCTTACTAAATGCCTGGCAGTACTGGCACTTGCCCACTATGTGGATCCCGTCAAGACAGAATAAACAGCAGGAATGGCCATCTGATACCAGGATCATAGACCCACAGTGGACACAAGATCCCTTGTGACACTAAGAATGACAAGATGGAAGGTTGATCAAGTCCCTACTTTGCCATGTTGGGGATCTCATTCCTTCAGAGTAGGAACTCACAATCTGAAGAGCATCAGTGGAACATGTTCTTGCTCTTGAAAGAGTGGTAAGTCATCCTTGAGTGGTATGTAACTCTGAACTTTCTCTAAGACCAAGACAGGTGAGTGTGGATTTCTGCCAGAAATTACTTGAGTCCATGAATCTCCAGATAGGTTGCTAGAGCAATTCCATCTGTAGAACCTGTGGTTGAGAGGTGACAGATATGGAACATGCAGAGTCCATCTTCTCTTTGTACTTCTTGACTTTTCATTTCTTCCTTTCTTTGTCTTTTCACTTCTTTTTTCTCTCTTTTTCTTTCTTGGGAGGTGCGATGAGCCAAAGATTGGATGGATCTACCTTGATTTGTTTGTTGTTGCTATTGTTATGTGCCTTTATGTGGTTTCCCACTTGAGGTGACTCTAAGGTGAACCTATAATGAGGTTTTCTGGAGCTAAGAGTGTGTGAAGTGGCAAAGGTCACCTAGTGAGTTTCCATGGCCAAGCAGAGAATCGAACCCTGGTCTCTAGGGTCAGAGTCTAGCACTCAAATCGCTGCACCATGCTGGCTTTGACTGGTCAGCAGATTTCAAGTCAGTTTAGCACAAGAAGATGATACCGAGATTTGAGATTGAACAGCTGATACAGAAGTCACCTAACCCAACACTGACTGGACTTGCTGAATTTGGGAGGATGGGCCCATAGTTGGATCCTGGGCCTGTAGATAAAGCTACAGATAATGCTGGTTTAGAGCAGGGCCCAGAATCTTTTGAGGGTTTTTTTTTTATCTACCAGGGCAGAGGCTTGAATAGTTTCTCAAAGTGCACAAATGTTTAGATGTGCAGCCCTGTTGCGAAGTGTCTGCCTGTTAAACTTTTGGCAGTGAATGCTCTTACCCACAATGTGAGTTTCTCCAAAGCAGAAGAGACCATTCATTACCAGACTGTTTTTTCTCCCCATAGGCCATATACCTTCTGAAATACTGCTTACAGTGATGTATTTAAGTCTTTTACTCCAAGTCTCAAATCTCTACCTTCATGTCTCAAGTCAAGTCTCAAGCCCTTGAAGATACTTTTAAGTCAAGTCTCAAGTCTGGGAGCCAACTTTATACCTGACCTACATTCCAGAATTTCTGGACAGAGTTGAACAGTTTTAACAATTCAAGCAGAGTTGACCCTCCACATTTGTGATTTTGCCATCTGCAGCTTCACAAGTGGGCAATAGGATCCTTCTTACTCCCCATTCCCCAAGCTGGAGGCTTTTGTGTCAATGGGCATAAAATAGTCTGTAGCTTCTGAAGTGAGGAATCAAATCCTTCTTACTTCCCATTTCTGAAGCTGGAGGATTTTTCAGAAATGGGAAATAGGACCTTTCTTACTCCCCATTACTGAAGCTTCAAAAGCTTTAGAAGGAAGGATTCTTCCTCCTCAAGCCCATTGCCTAACACATTTGCTGTTCCCCTCTGAGAAATGCACTCTGCACTCTGGGGGCAAGTCTTGTCTTCTGCTCTTAGGAAAACTTTGAGAAGGCTCCTTCAATATGGAGCAGGGACAGGTTGCTGAGCAGATCTCAAGCCTACCTCAAAGCCTACTGCCTAACCTGTTTGCTGTTTCCCTCTGAGAAATGTCCCCACACTTTGGGCTTTAGATAGATTGTCATGTGACCAGTAGGCAAAAAGAGATGGAAGTGTACAAAATCATAACGGGTTCTGGATAAATGAGTTATGTTACTGAACCAAGGGCAGCAAGTCAGTCATTAAAACTATACAAGTCTCAAGTCGAGTTGAGTCAAATCACTGCATCAGTTATTGCTGATCAAGTCCAAGTTGAGTCACTGAAGTTACTTAAGTCCAACTTGAGTCTGAGTCAGTTGACTCAAGTCTACATCACTGACTGCTTAGGAACCAAAACCTTCAGGCACAATGAGACTGGAGGCTGCAAATCCTGGGTGAAGGCAATGAGGTAAAGAATGCTGGATAAAATGGAGAAAAGAAAATATGACAAAGCAAAGAAGGGAGGAAAAGGAAAGAATAACTCTGAAAATCTGAGAGCAGAAAAGATACAAAGACTCTAAGTTCAGCACGAAATACTTAAAAGTACCTAATGCATGCTGTTGCTACAGCCAAAGAAAAAGAATTGGGGATTGGTCAGGAATAGACTACATGTGTCAGAAATGAACAGGAATGAATTCTTGCTAGAAAGACACTCGTCTCCAGGTTTGGGAGATTCCAACAATTCTTGCCCAGGCAGAGAGCAACCCATGTATGTGAATGACAGAGACTACAAAAAACATAGGTATCTGTGCAACTACAGCCAATTAAAGTTGACAATACTAGATTTAATGGGTCAGTGACTTGATACAAAGAAGAAAAAAAGGCTAGGGCTGAAACTTCCAGTAAAAGTAAACATGGGTAAACTGAAGCAAAGTAGTAAGTGAGCACAATATGAAATATTATTGACTGTATTTGCTGCTTACATGGCACAAAAATTAGAGGTGGAACCTTAATTTATAGTTCTAATGACCATTATCAAATTTCGCACAAGCAGCATGCTGCCTGACTAGTAGTTAAATAGCCACTGATCTCTGGTCCACAGTTTCTTTATTGTGATGTCTGAATCCAAAAGGAGCTGGCACATGGAGATGTTTCTTTCCCAGGAAGCCAGAGAAAGAAACCTAAAACAATCTTTGGATTTTTTCCCCTTCTGGATCACCATGAAAACAAAACAAAACAAAAACTACTCATTAGAAATCACAATAACCCATGGACTGAAGCTCTGTCTATTTGTCTCCACTACAACAGGAAGGAATTAGAAAGGCCAATAGGCCAGAATTCCCTGTTATTTAACTCAAAGAATTACAATTCCCCTCTCATACCCACATGCATAAAAACCATGAAAAGACAAAGATGTTCCTGGACATTCTGCTGCAGCATATAAAAATGATCTGAGGAACAGTGAGTATCCTCTCTAGACATGACTAGTTAAATCCAAAAGATGTCGCTCAACTTTAGAAGTTTTCATATGGTTCTGAGCAGGTGCAAAACAACCAATATGTATGATTCAGAGAGTCCATGAAAACAAACTACCCTCAACAAGTTTCTAGTAGCAATACATAGGTAATGTTATTCAAAGTTAATGCTGGCACTGGAGTTTTGATTCAATGATGCTCTCTATTATGGTCTGTGGTATCTACAGATATTTAAAGCATAGCTACATATACATTTTTTTAACAGAAAGTCTAAATTTTGATTGCTATTAGATTCCTATAGATTAAATAATAAAACATTACATAAGAGTCATGTAGGGTATTGAGTATTCGATAACTCTGGAGACCAGGATTTGAACCCCTGCACAGCTATGGAAACTGGTCACACCAGTCACATACTCTCAGGCACAGAGAAAGACAAAGACCTCTTTTGAACAAATCTTGCCAAGAAAGCCCCATGATATCTTCACCTTAAGGTCTCCATAAGCTGGAAACAGCTTGAAGGCACACGGCAACAAAAAAAATTACATATATATTGATATGTGGAAAGTGAAACAGAGTTGATTTAACACACACAGATACATAAATCCGTTCTAAAAAAACCAACAACAATCCAAGTTTCAAAGAAAATGTTCTTATTCATAGTAAAATAAAAACTGATTCAGTCACTAAAAATTATCTGAAAATTAAATAGTAATACAAAAATCACTAAGCATTTGGACAATTTACTTCTCATATAAACCCTTTCAAACATTATATCATTAAACTTCGCTGACAGTAGAAGTTCTCTGAATTATTTTTTTTCATAAAACAAAGGTTTAGTCAAACAACTCTTTAAAAAAACACACATTTTACCTGTAAAAGTAAAAAAGATTTCATTTTGCAATCCAGCTCTCTGCATTTTAACATGATGACATTCTGACTTGCGTAATGACACCTCACAGGATAGCTCAACAACAAGTTTGGCAAGTATTTGAAGCAACTTCTTTTCAAAAGAAGTATTGTAGATACTGTTACAGGGAGCTGCATGATATCGTGCTGTGAACTCATAGTAAAAGTTTGGGTCGGAATAAGCTGCAGAAAGAAAAATACAAGATCAAAATTTAAGTTTACTATTTTCTTCACGGTCCTTCAATTTAAAATTGCTTTACAATTTATAAACTGCTCCTTAGTGTGTGCAAAAGCTTTACTTCTTTTTTACATGAAATTTTACAAATTATTTGCAGACAAGCAGAGAAAATATTATGTTGGCAACAAATTATGCCTTAAAATTAAAGTTACCAATGGTAACTTTAGGCACATCCAAGGGACTAGATACTGCTGTTTGATATGGCCCTTGGATCATAGTGTTAAAAGTTCCCTTTATTTTTTTAAAAAAAGTTTCCCATACAACACATGGGGATATTCTCCCAGAAATGCAAGTTTCATTGATTACACAAAACTAGTCTCAGGCGTCTCTGAATCCAAACTTATATACATGTTCTCCCAATCTACTTTCAATTATTGTTATGTGCTACTCTGGTTAAAATGTTAAACAATGAGCAAAGGAGACAAAGGGTTCAAACCCTTTTCAAACATACTTGTCCAATTACTGCATCTTAGCATAATTTCCCTCATATGGTTATGTTAAGAATAAAAGAGGTAAATCATCTTGGACTCCTTAGAGAATAGGTATGATGAACTCCCAAAGAAGCCCAAGGTACCCAAATTCAAGGAGCAAATTATCACTCCTCCACACCAACTGAACAAAAATATGTTTCAAACTGATTAACAGTTTACTGTATCTGACTAACTCAGAATCTCAGTAAGGAATATAACTGTTAGGTATCCAGAATAAAGCTCCTGTCTCCCTTAGCAGATAATTATTTCTGTATTATTTTTAAAAATGCTTTAGGACTCAATACTGCTCAACTGAAGACAAAAGGTATGCAAATTTTTTATACCAGGCCAAGCCTTAAAATAATTTTAAAAGATTCGGTAATAAAGGAATAAATAAATATTCCTTTATTGAGACAGAAGCACATCTAATTTAGATATATAGCCTAACAGAGGAACAACTCTCTAAGGCTGATTTATTGGCCTACGCACAACTCCTTCTTTGCTTTCACATTCATTCCTGGTATTACCCTCAAAAAATAATTATTTATTGAAAACACAGTTCCCTGCAGTCATAAATTTGGACAGGACCACAAGGGCCATCTAGTCCAACCTCCTACCATGAAGATGCACAACTAAAGCACTTCCAATAGCTAGCCTTCTCACTTCTATGCAAAAACCTCTGAAAAAAGAAAGTCCACCACCCACCCTCCAAGGCAACTTTTTCCACTGTTTAACAGTTCCTACAGCAGTTCTTGCAGTGAAGAAGTGCTTCAAAATGTTTGGGTGGAATATCTTTTCTTGTCAGTTAAATTCACTAGTTTGTGTTCTCATCTCTGGAGGAGGAAAAAAAAATTGCTCCATTTCCCACAAGCCTTCCCTTAAAATATTTAATGATGCCTATCATATCACCCCTCAAACTTCACTTCTCCAAGCTAAAAAATATCAAGCTCCCTTAGCCATTACTCATAGGGGTTGGTTTCAAGACCTTTGGACATCTTGATCTTATTCCTCTGAATGTGTTCCAGCTTGCCAATATCCTTACTGAGCTGTGGTACCCAGAACATGACAAAGTTTTCCAGACAAGATCTGACCAAAGCTGAAAAGAACAGCAGTTACTTTCCGTGATCTAGACACTATATTCCTGTTGATGTAGCCCATAATTGCACTAGCTTTTTGGATTGTCATATTACACTGTTGACACATGTTTAGCTTGTGATTTAAGTGTGATGTCTTTGATTTTTTCCACATGTACTACTGTGAAGCCAGATGACTCTCATCCTATATTTGTGAGTTTCATTTTTTCTGCCTGGATGTAGTGCCTGACATTGATCCATGCTGAAATTTATTTTGTTAGTTTTGGTGCTGCTCACAAGTTTGTTAAGGTGTTACCCTGATTTCTGGGGTCCCTTGGGGGACACCTCAATGTGCTCCACATGATGGGGAATGGAAACTAGCCAGAGCACAAGCAATAGCAATGTGAGAGGCAGAATAACCTGGGGGGGTCTTTTTACCCAGTTTTTACGGGGTCAGGCCAAGCCGAAAAACAAACAAGAATGTCCAATAAATGATTTTATTGAATGTAAGTCTCGCGCACCAACACAATCATGCACACACGCACCCAAGAGCTATTAAGAAACAAAAGAGGAAATTGGATAGGGGAGTATTGGAGGGGTACAGTTGGGGTAAAACTGCACCTTTTCCTGAAGTCTTGGGTCCAGGAAGGCAGCAGAGAAGTGGGGCTCAGCACAGAGAGGGCAGAGGGGATCACTCAACGGACAGAGCAACGGTCTGCTGGGATGACCGGGAGTGATCCAAAGAACCACTCAAAAACTGGGACTATTTGTAGGGGAAAAAGTACCTGGAGGACTAATCCTTTCCCGGGGAGAACAATGGGTGTTGGAGCAATAACGAAGCTTCACCATGGTAATTTCCTTTGTGTGATGGGATTGCAACGTGTTGCCAAAGTCTCAGGATCTTTGGTTGAGTTAGTTTGTGTTGTGACTTCATGTAAATGATCCTCGCCTGATAGAATATTTGCTCTATTTCGGGTAGACACGCTAATGCCCTCAAGTCGGCTTCTCAGGGGCTGAGGACCCTTTGTTTATTGTGGGTTTGCACAGCTTGAGATCTCCTGGGGCTACGTGACTGGGGATTTTACTGGCCTGACCTGGTTTTTGATCTTTGACCATTGCTGCCTACGTACCCATCCAGGTGACCTCTCAGGCACATTGAATCATATTTTAATATCAAAATTGTAGACCCGGGGACAGGGTTTTCCAGTGAGATAACAAAAGTTATTTTGAATCCTGATCCAATCTTTTAGAGTATTGGCTACTCCGTCTAAGTAGCATCATCTGAAAATCTGCTAGGCATGTCTTCTGTTCCATCATCCAAGTAGTTTATGAAGATTTTAAACAATGCTGGGCTGAGGACAGAACCCTAAGAGACCCCTCTACTCACTGGAAGAGCAACCATTGCTGAGTACTCTTTCAGTTCAGTCTGTCAACCAGTTACAAATCCACCTAACAACAGCACCGTATAGCTGACATATTATTATAGCTTGTGTGTGAGAATACCTTGGTGGATCTTGAAAAGAGGTTTATTGAAATTAACATACATTACACTCACAACTCTCCCCGATCTACTAAGCTTGCAAGTCTTGTCCTTTCAGGAACCCGTACTGCTTCTTAGCAATCACTGTACATCCTTCTAAGTGTGAACAGACTGAATATTTAATCTGTTCTAGGACAGTTCAAAGTCCTGTTGAGTAAGTTTGCAAGACTCCTACGAAATAAATTCTTACCAATCACTATGTGGTGAAACACATTTCTTGCAAGAAATCCTTCTCATGAAAGGACAGACTATGGTCCAAGAAGCCAAATCTTTCTCAAGAGCATCATCTCAGAAGTCAGCTATTCACTTCTACTATTCTCCTCTCTTTTCCTCAGCCATGTCCCTCAAGTGAAGGAGGGATGAAATAATCTTGTGTCCCAAGATTCTTCAGATTTCTACCCAAAGTCTAATAATCTTTTTCAGTATGTTGAAGGCTATGTTTTGTGGTAAAATGTTTCCACACGGATGAGAATGAATGGGTAAGGATCGATGACCTTGACAAGTCTCATCAGTCTCTCTCTTACATTGTGGATTTTGGCCGGGGAGACATCTTACCTTGCAAGACATCTTATGAGGCCCACATACCACTCCCTCTGTTCCTATGATGTGCAGGATAGCTCTGAATTCAGGGAATTGAGCTTAGATATTTCAAAAGCTTTGTTCAGGAAAATGGAAGAAACTACAGCACACATCGGCATTGCCAAGACTGAACACTGGATTTGCAGCGCTATATAAACAATTACAATTTCAAAATTAGTGCATGCTAACATCCCATTTGATGGTTTACCCAAATAACACATTTCCCAGGTCTTCTGTCCCCTCCCATTCTTCCACTCAGCTTGTTAACTGTCCAACCTTGTAGTTTTGCCTGCTTACTCTCTTATCACAGATCATTACAATAACATTTCCATATTCCTGGCCTGCCTCGCCATCAACAGATCCTATTATCCCTGCCTACAGAGCAAAGCACACAAGCACTAAAATGAAGTCATCTACCTAAAAACATGGCAAGGAGAGCTCAGATGATCTGACATTTCCTCTCTGTAGGGAATAATTTGCCACCAAGACATATTTCTTCTTCCTTTGAGAACTAGTAGAACTTCTATCCACAGAACACTCCAATTTCACTTTTATGCTGTCTAAGGACTGAGACTATTATCCCTGTTCTTGTGCCCTGTAACCTCTGATCCAGAGGACAGTTTGGAATTCATGTCTAATTCAAAACTCACAGAATGGTCTCTGATAGTTTGGCTTCTCTGTGTCATGTTCTTCAAAGTGTCTATACCCTGTGTGTGAGATTTTTTTCTCCCCTAGAGGTATCTCCTGTGAACTGCAGCTCCCTCCTAGAAGACTATGCTTTGTTCTTCCAAACAAAAACGAAAACAAAACATACCACCCACGAACAAGAAAAGAAAACCTTTCCTTCTCCCTGATAAATTGGCATGGATATACAAGGGTCCATCTGTTCCAAGAAGTCCTCCTCTTCTGGTGCAACCAGTATCCACTTGCTCCAGATCACTTCAGGTCACTGCAGCAACTCCCTCACTCACATGTTCAGTTGCCCCATGTATACTTTATCACAGCACTCTAGGCCTCCCCTTCAAACTATTCTACAAAATGTCCCCTCCCCAAATGTCCATGTTCTGTTTGCCAACCTCTAGAAACTTTGGGAGTAGCTGTATACAGAACTAGTAACTGCTAGTTCTACCTCCAATCAAGCTAGTGATGTACTTTGTCTCAGCAGAAGCCCCAGCCCCTTAAGAGCTCATGCTCAATATGAGCACACAGTGCAAGATACACAAAAACATGCAAGCAGTTCTCCAAACAACTCAATACAACAAACGGGTTTAACTACAAAAAACAAAAAACAACCCCCCCCAAACTCATGTTATTCTGTCTCTTGCACCAATTCCATGCAAAAGACCTGTTGTTCTTGTCCTGATAGCCCTCTGTTATCCACATTGGGAAACTGTTGTTTAATTCCTTCGTACTAACGAAGACATGAAAGCAGATAAACAAGGATTAGCACAACTATCCAGATTCAGACGCAAAGAAAATTGATTTAAATAAGCCATGATTTCAAAGGAAGGTGGAGTAAGAAAGAATGCACAGGCAGGCATGTGACTTGTTCTCAGTCTGATTTAATCAACCCAAGACCATTATGACTGAATTGGGACATGATGCATTATAATGAACCACAAACCTTAGTGATCATTTTTCAATTTCCTTAGTACAGTGCAGGAATGAGAAAATGGAGAAGAGCATGTACATTGGGGCACATGCCAAGCATACAAGAGGCCACAACTGAAGTCAGTGTGACCACTCAACATACTCCATGCATCCTGCAATATGATCGCCAGAGACCCATTTACTCCAACACACACATATAAACATACATCACCACTTCCACTGCATTCAAAAACTGAGGTGTTTAAAAAGGGTTATTGCAGTGAAGGAGCGATTATTTTTGAGGGAATTATACTACTGTGGGAGCCCCTTCTCAACATCACCCTGAACACACAAAGCCACCATCATGTTTCACTTAGGCTTTCCAAAGACTCTGCTGCGTGAATGAAAGAAAGAAATCAGTTGCCTATTGCTTATTTTGTAGAATTAAGCAGGATCAAAGCTCTGAACAGTATTACAAACGGAGAAAAATAAATTTTAAAAGACTTAATTGAGCTGTCAGGGAGCAATTAAGTTATGTTGCTATGAAATGCTTAAAAATGCATTTTATTCTTCTCCTTTTTAACCAGGATTCATATTTCTTTCTTTAAAATGGTTTAAAATTCCTGATAGAGAACTAGATAAAATGTGATTGATTGTTTTGGTTTACAACATCAGTAAAATTCAAACAAAAGACATTTTGATGTAGTTTGTGATTAGTGAAAAGCAGCATACAACAAAGTACAGATGATCACTGAACTTGATAGGCTTTCAACATATTTAACTGTGCACCAGACCTCTCCTTATAGTATTACTAAAGTACATGATATTTGAAAGAAAAGACTTTTAGTTCAGAAGGGAAGGTGTGTATCTTACCATAAATAACATATTTGATTAAATAGCTTTTTTCATCTTGCTCAGCAGTTGGTTTAAATACAAGGGAACACGTGTACACTCCACTCATATCATGTTTGAAATGTCGGAATAACAGGGTTCCTGTTGGTGTTATTTTCACAGTTGAATTTTCTGTTTAAAAAGGTAAAATGAATGTAGTTTTATATAATCACTTTTTTTACATAGAAATTATAAACCAAACAGGGTAAGATCATGTAACATCACCTTCATAAGATCTTTCACCTAAGGAAATACAACATGCAGCACCTTATAATAAATTCAATATCTTAATAATGTAATGTACCACATTTTTCAAGAAACCAAACTGGAAAGCTGAGAAGTAAACTCAACTGGATTTTTGCTTGTGTATGAAATAAAAGTATCATGTTGCATTAGTTATCACTATGGTCCAACTTTATTTCTCAGAGTGCACATATGAAGCAAGCTTTTGCTTAGATGCTCTGGGCCAAAATTTGTCCATCCATTGTTAAACTGACAAACTATTTTGACTTTCCCAGTGTTGTGTAATAGTCAGCTTTCAGCCAGACAATCAAAATTAATCAGATCTTTATTCAACAAAAGACTCATTGGCATCCATAAACAGAAACAGAAAATCTGAAGCAAGAAACCCAGGTCTGATTGGTGATTATCTTCATCTTGGTCAAGACCTCACACCAGAACTAGAGTGTCAGGAGGCAAACCCTGTTGAGGGATTCCAGGGGACACGCTGTGCGCCAAGATGTCCCACAGACGCCTGTGCTTCAAAACAGGCAGACGCAAAAACCAGCATAGGTTTGAAAAACAGACAGAGGCCAGAGTTGAGCCCAAAAACTAAACTAGTAAGTTTACTGCAAAACAGCTTAGGTACATAAAGAAGTCAAAAGCTAGGTAAAATCCATCTCGCGTCTCTTTCCTCTTACAGCATGACAGAGAGAGGACTGCACAAGGCTAAAACAGCAAGCAAAAAGGGAGGGAATAAAAGAGAGAGGAAGAGGTGTGAGAAAATCCCAGCTACCATGGCATTGTTTTCCAAACACCCCTTTAGATTCCCACAGGAACTGTGAGACAAACCAGATGTCTCTTATCACACTGGCTGAGCCAGCAAGTTACCATGACTACGAGCACAGCAGAGGAACAAGACACTTAATCCTTTAGGCAGGGATCTGGAAGCCTAAAACTTAACACTCCTCCTCTTGTTCTGGAGCTGCCTCATGTGTTGGAACTGCAGGACCTATTATTCCCATACGCTCAAGCATTTGTGTGTGTTTAACAGCAGACAGAGCTTTTGTAAATGCATCTGCGAGATTTTCGTCAGAAGTACAACATGTTAGTTGAATAACTTTGTTTTGAACAGACTGCTTTACATTTTGATACTTAATGTCCACATGTTTGGTTCTAGATTTAACTCTTTCACCTACAGCCATTTGAATACATGCTTGAGAATCACAGAACATGTTGACAGGCATCTCAACCGGCACGGTTAGATCCCTTACGAGCTGTGTAAACCAGATCAATTCATTACACAAAAAAGACAAGCTTGCAAATCCTGCTTCAGCTGTAGAAGTGGCCAGGGTACTCTGCTTTTTAACTTTCCAGTAAATTAGAGCACCACTGTACTTCACAACACAGCCAGATGTGCTTTTCCGATCTGATACGTCTTCTGCAAAGTCACTATCAGAATAGCAGACAATTTCTGGTGTTTGAACAGGAGTGATACACAAACAATGATCCATGGTACCTTTTAAGTATCTTAACACCCCTTTCACACCTTGCCAGTGGTATTGAGTAGGCTGACAGCTGGCCCTTCCAAAATGTTTACACTCAAGGCAACATCAAGATGACAGGTCTCAGCTAGATAGAGCAGTGATCCAATCACAGACTGGTACAATTTTTTGTCAGGAAACAAGGTATCTCCACTGTTTTTGTTAAACCCTTGAACCATTGGCATTTTTACACTTTTACAATCAGTCATGTTACATTTCTCCAACAGTTTCACAATTTTCTGTTTCTGATCCAGTAGAAAGCCACCCTTGGTTTTCTGTATTGCTATCCCAAGGTAATTTTGAATTGGCCCCAGGTTTTTAATCTGAAATTTCTCGCCTAGATCACGGGCAAACTCCTGCACCTGCTGTTGTGTGTCACAAATCAAACAGAGATCATCAATATACGCCAAGAGGATTTCTTGCTTTTTCCCTGTACCTCTGACATATACATAGGGACCAGCTTTGCTCTGTTTAAAGCCACATTCCTGCAAAGCTTTGTCTAAACACATATTCCAACAGCAAGCAGACTGTTTCAATCCATACAGTGATTTTTGAAGTTTCCATACCATATTTTCTCTCCTACATGGAAACCGGGAGGTTGCAGCAAGTAAATATCCTCTGGTAAATCAACACTGAGATAGGCAGTTGTGATATCAAAGTGTGTGACCAAGGCATTTCTCTGAGCAGCAATTGCCAACATCAAATGTATAGACTGCATTTTAGCTGTGGGAGCAAAGACCTCATCATAAGACTGCTCATCTTGGGCAAAGCCCCATGCTACCAGACGAGCCTTGTGCTTAACTTGCCCATCTGCAGTGGTCTTCAACTTATAGACCCAGCCGCAATCAACAGGAGTTACATTTTTGGGGATTTGACACAACGTGTACACTTTGTGTTGTGCTATGGAATTAATCTCCTCCTGCATAGCATCCCACCAAGGCGCTGCTTGACTCTTAGACATTTGCTCCACCTCATCAAAACTAGTTGGCTCATGGGTTACTGATTAAGCACGCACAGTGCATGAGGTGGGAGTGTAACGCCGCGGAGGCTTCCCCTCCATTCTTCTCTCTGACCTCCTGGGAATTTGTGTAGGCTGACCTCCCTGACTTGCATCATCGTCTGGACTGTGAGACCATTTCGGAACCCTTTCTCTCGCCTCCGTGCTTGGAACTGCTTCACCCCCCGTAGCCACCTCCTCCTGTGCTGGCTCTGGCTCAGGCTCAGATTTAACCCTCAAGGGACCAGGAACTGAGGAGGCAGGTTGCATTGGCCCAATGCTAGGCTCACGAGAAAAAGGAAGGAGGACTTCAGAACCAGCATGAACACGTGGCCAGTTTGCGTGTTCCTCAAAAGTTGCATTCCTAGACACCACACAGTAGCCTCCTCCTGCGTAAAACCTGTACCCTTTACAGTATGGTTCGTAGCCTAAGAATCTCAGGCTTTTGGCTCTCCCTTTTGGTTCTCCCTTTCTCCTTTGATTCTTTGGAATATGAACCTAGGCAAAACTGCCAAAGACCTTCATGTGAGAATCTTCCCAAACAAACACTCATATGGGGTGGTCTGAAAGACAGAACTCCAAAGCCTGTTATGTATGTAACTGGCAATCAGAACTGCCTCTCCCCAAAATTGCAGAGGCAGATCTGCATCAGTAAGCAAAGAGTGCATGAGGATCTGCAACACTCCAGTAGTCCTCTCTGCTATTCCATTTTGGAAACTGGAATAGGAGGCGGTTGTCCTGTGGACAATGCCCTTGCTCTTGAACCACTGTTGCAGACTCCCAGCCAGGAACTCTCCGCCTCGATCCATTTGGAAAGCCTTGACCTGGCAATCAAATTGTCTCTCAACATGCACACACCAGTTCTTAATTATTTGACACACTTCAGACTTTGCTTCAGCAAATAACAGAACGTGTATCTGCTGTAGTCATCCACCAGCAACAGAAAAAACCTTGCTCCCCCAATACTGAGCTGAGACATGGGCCCAACCACATCACAATGAACAAGTTGAAAAGGAGCATCTGGAACTTGAGAACTGGACCTGGACGCAGGGAGCTGCATGGATTTTGAGTGTTTGCAAATGGTACAGTCAAGAAAAGTACCACAGGATTTCAGAGAGCATCCCTTGCAGCTGTCTGCTAACTTTTTCAACACAGGAAAGCTAGCATGTCCCATCCTTCTATGCAACAAATATATGCACTCATCATGTTGTGGCTTATCAAACACATTACAAGCACTGAATCTGGGCTTGTGTTTGTACAGTTTCTCATTCAACTCTGCCACAGCACAATCAGCCCCACCTTTCAGAACCTTGCCCTCAGCTTTGTGAACAAAACCTCAAAACCACTTTGAGTTAACTCTGAAACAGAGAGCAGGCAGAAATCAAGTGAAGGCACATATAACACATTGTCAAGATACATATCTAAAGCAGGAACATACATAGACCCCGCTCCCTTGACTTTTGCTTTAGTCCCATCAGCCAGGGCAACAGTAGCAACACTGGCTTGGTTCAAAGACCTGAACAGACCTTTACAGTTTGCAAGATGCTGGCAGCTACCACTGTCTAGCAGCCAAAGGGCTTCATCAGTGTCCTGGCAACTCTCAGAGACCACACAGTCTGTTGCAAATGCAATACGTGGACGACTCCCATGACCACCTCTGGAGCCTCTGCCTCGAGTACCCCCCCTTGCTTGTCCAGTGGGCAGTCCTTTCTGAGGTGAGCAGTGGACCCGCAACTGTAGCATCTCCTGGCAGCGTTGGCTCGCACTAGCCCCTCCGGCTTGGACTCACCAGCCTTGGGAGGACTCCTCCCGGATCCTGGCTCGACAGCAGCAGCCTGCAGGGGACGTCTTTGGGCACGCCGCTCCTCCTCCTCCAGCAAGCGAGAGGAGACATAGGACACAGTCAGGGTCTGCTCTGGAACAGTCTGGAACAGGCAGCAACTATGACATCCCAACTCAGGTCGAGGGAACACAGGATGCAATAAGCCTTGTCAATCTCTGGCAGAACTTTCCCCCTCTCCTTCTTGAAATTAGGTGCCGAGAACTGGACATGGTATTCCAGATGATGTCTGACCAAAGCAGAATATACTATAATGGAGGAATGCACTTACTGTCTTGGAGAAGTTTTTGCATTCTCAGTATAGAGATTACTTTATATGATAGAAAAGTGATAGATTGCTGAGGAGCCAGACTAAATGTGCCAAACAGCCACTGGGCAGCAGCAGCAGTGGAAGGTGACACTGGCAGAGGCAGACACAATAGCTAACATTTGCTAGTACTGAGCAGAAGGAGGCATAGTAAACACTTTTTGAATGTCTTTTATCATGAAAACCCCGTGATGAGACAATCCAAAAAGAAACAAGAGATCGTGCCAGAAGATGACACTCCCAGGTCAGAAGGCACTCAACAGGCTACTGGACTAGAACAGAAGACAGCTGTAAGCACTGCTGTTGCTAATGGTGCAACTGGACCCAAACGAAAAGGATGTTCAGCTATTGAGGTGCTCCCATGTGAAAGTAAAGTCGACAACTACACTGCACATATTATAGATACAAGAAACATTAAGAAGCCTGAATTGGTGAAGTTAGATATAGAACCATAGAATAGAGTTGGAAGAGACCACAGGGGCCATCCAGTCCAACCCTCTGCCATGCAAGAACACACATAAAAGTACTCCCAACAAATGGCTATCCAGCCTCTGCTTAAAAACCTTCACAGAAGGAGATTCCACCACACTCTGAGGCAGCATATTCCACTGCCAAACAGCTCTGACCATCAAGAAGTTCTTCCTGAGATTTAGGTGGAATCTCTTTTTCTGTAGTTTGCATCCACTGCTCTTTGTCCTAGTCTCTGGAGTAGTGGAAAACAAGCCTGTTCCCTCTTCAATAGCACATCCTTTTAAATATTTAAACACACCTATAATGTCCTTCTTAATCTTCTCTTCTGCAGACTAAACATACCCAACTCCCTAAGCCATGCCTTAGGCACGGCTCCCAGACCCTTCACCAATTTGTTCGTCCTCGTCTGGATGCATTCCAGCTTGTCAATATCCTTCTTGAAATTAGGTGCCCAGAACTGGACATGGTATTCCAGATGATGTCTGACCAAAGCAGAATACAGTGCTACTATTACTTTCCTTGATCTAGACATACTCTATACTCTTATTGATACAACCAAGAATCACATTGGCTTTCTTGGCTGCCACAGAACACAGCTAAGCTTGTGGTCTACTAAGACTCCTAGATCCCCTTTACATGTACTGTTTTCCAGCCAGGTGTCTCGCATCCTATATTTGTGCATTTCATATTTTCTACCCAAATGTAGGACCTTACATTTCTCTTTATTGAAATTTCTTAGCTTTGGCCCAGCTCTGCAATCTGTTAAGATCATTTTGAGTTTTGATCTTGTCCTCTGAGGTATTAACAAACCCTCTCAATTTGGTATCATCTGCAGATTTGACCACCATGCCCTCTGTTCCTTCATCCAAGTCATTGGTAAAGATGTTGAATAGCACTGGGCCCAAGACAGAGTCCTGTGGCACCCCCCTAGTCACTTCTCTCCAGAATGAAGAAAAGTCCTTGGTGAGTACCCTTTGGGTTTGGTCAGTCAATCCATTACAAATCCATCTAACAGTAACACTCTCTAGCCCACATTTTGCTAGCTTCTTTGCAAAAATATCATGGGGAACTTTGTCAAAGGCCTTACTAAAGTCAAGAAATGCTATATCCACAGGATTCCTTTCATCTATCAAGTGTCATGCCCTTGCCCCAGGACCCAGACAGGTCTCTTCCCAGCAGCCACACCTCAAAAACATGAAAAGGCAGTACTTACAGCAGCCAGTGCAAGAGGTAAAGAGAAAGCCCAGGCCTCTGGCAGTGCTTATATGGGAAGGGCTCCTTAATTAGGACATAGCTGGCCAGGAGGCTAAGGCTATATAATCAGAGGCCTCAAGAACAGAAGGTTGCTGGAATCTACTGATGTTATTGGTGGTTATAGCTGTGGTGATTCTTACTTTCCCTACCTGTGTTCTTTGAACCTTGGACTGACATTTTGCTCAGATTATCAGTTTAGCTTTGGACTATTCCCTTTCTTGACTGTTGTTGTGTGTTTTTCAGAGAATTTACTTCAGCCCTGAGGCTGTTTTATGGAGCTACTGTTACCTAGCTCATTAAGTAGCTGAGGAGCCTTGGTGGACTGCCAAGCCCAGGACACCAAGCTCATAAATCTATCATAAAAAAGGGATAAGATTAGTCTGGCATAATTTATGAGAAACTAATGTTGACTTCTGGTGATCACAGCACTGCTTTCTTAGTAATTACAAGCTGTCTGTTTAATGATCTGCTTTAGAATCTTTCCAGGTATTGACCTTAGGCTGACTGGGTGATAATTATTTGGGTCCTCTTTTTTTCCCCCTTTTTGAAGATGGGAACATCATTTGCCCTCCTCCAGTTGACTGGAACTTCTCCTGTTCTTCAAGAATTCTCAAAGATTATCACCAGTGGTTCTGAAATTACTTCTGCCAGTTCTTTCAATATTGTTGGATGTAGTTCATCTGGCCCTAGAGAGTTGAATTTATTTAGAGTAGCCAGGTATTCCTGCACTACTTCTCTGCCTATTCTGTGCTGCTTTCCCCCCAATTCCCCACCTGCTCCCCACCTCCAAGGTTAAGTACATTTTTTTCCTTTTTGGAGAAAACTGTGGCAAAGGAGGTGTTGAGTAGTTCTGCTTTTTCTCTACCCTGCTAGTATTTGGTCATCTTCTCTGTGCAGCAACTCTATCATTTCCTTGTTTTGACTTTTGCTGCAGACATATCTTTAAAAAGCCCTTTTTATTGTTTTTAATCTCTCTGGCAAGCCTGAGTTCATTCTGTGCTTTAGCTTTTCTAAAGTTCCCCCTACATGTCCTGGCTATTTGTTTGAATTCCTCTTGGGTGATTTCCCCATTCTTCTATTTCTTATACATGTTTCTTTTAACATTTAGCTCAGTAGAGAGTTCCTTACGCACTCATTATGGGTTCTACAGACACCTCCCATTTTTCTTCCTTAATGGAACAGTTTTAATTATGCCTTCAGTATCTCATTTTTAAGAAGCTCCCATCCATCATGAACTCCCTTCTCCTTCAATATACTTGACCATAGAATTTCAGCCACTAATTCCCTAAATTTACAGAAATCAGCATTCTTAAAGCCTTTGTGTGTCTGGCTACACTTGGCTTCCCCTTTTCACTGAATACCAAATTCCAGAGCGTGATCACTCCACCTAAAGATCCCACCACTTCCACCCCATTAACAAGGTCATGCCTGTTGGTTAGGATCATAGGATCACAGAATCATAGAAAATGTAGAGTTGGAAGAGACCACACGGGCCATCCAGTCCAACCCCCTGCCATGCAGGAACACCCTCAAAGCACTCCCCACAGATGGCCATCCAGCCTCTGCTTAAAAACCTCCAAGGAAGGAGACTCCACTACACTCCGAGGCAGCATATTCCAGTGCCGGACAGCCCTGACTGTCAGGAAGTTCTTCCTGAGGTTCAGGTGGAATCTCCTTTCCTGCAGCTTGAATCCATTGCTCCTTGTCCTGGTCTCTGGAGCGGCAGAAAACAAGCCCACTCCCTCCTCTACATGGCATCCCTTCAAATATTTAAACATGGCTATCATGTCCCCTCTTAACCTTCTCTTCTGCAGACTGAACATACCCAGCTCTCTAAGTCTATCCTCATAGGGTATGTCTTCCAGGCCCCTCACCATTTTGGTCGCCCTCCTCTGGACCTGCTCCAGCTTGACCATGTCCTTCTTGAATTGGGGTGCCCAGAACTGGACACAGTATTCAAGATGAGGTCTAACCAAAGCAGAGTAGAGTGGTACCAGTACCTCCCTTGATCTAGACACCATACTCCTATTGATGCAGCCGAGATCAGATCTAAAATAGTTGATCCCCTTGTTGCCTCTTCCACCTTCTGGACAATGAAATTGTCATCTGCTCCAGGAAGGCATCATCCAAATCCTCAGCCTGACTTGGGAGTCTGCAGTAGACCCCCCACAACAACATCCCAATTTTTTCTCACTCCCTTAATTCTTACCTGGATGGTCTCAATCTGGCTTCCTGGATTTAAGTCACAGATCTCTTCACAGATGTAAAAACATCCTTGACATATGAAGCTACTCCTCTTCCTTTCTTGTTTGGTCTGTTTCTCCAAAATAGGTTATACCCCCCTCCCTCCAATTACTACATTCCAATCATGAGACTCATCCCACCAGGTTTCAGTGATTCCTATTATATCATATTATTTTGTTGTATTAAGAGTTTCAGTCTATCTTGTTTATTTGCCATGCTCTGTGCATTAGTGTACAGATATTTAAGACCATGTGCCCTTCCCACAAGCCCTTTACTAAAGTTGCTTTTCCTCCCACTGTTGGTCTCTAGTACTACTTGGCCTGCTCCTTCTATAACTTTTGGGATCTTCTCCCCAGCACTTGCTGAACTCCTGCCCTTAATAATACTGTCTCCCTCCCCACCAGAACTCAGTTTAAAAGCTCTCCTGATCAGATTCGTGAGATTTTTAGCAAAAACATCCCTGCTAACTGCTGTGAGGTACACCTCATCACTTGCCAGAAGACTATCTTTGTGAAAATGTAGACCATGGTCCAAGAATCCATATCATCCCTGTGGCACCATCTGTGGAGCCAGTTGTTCCTTTTTGCTACTCTTCTTTCCCTTCATGGGCCATGTCCTTCAACAGTGAGGAGAGATGAAATTACAACCTGTGCACCAAGGTCCTTCAGCTTTCTACCCATAATGTCATAATCCTTTGTGATATCCTGAAAGCTGTACCTTGCAATATCATTGGTTCCATGGTGAACCAAAAGGAAGAGCTAATGGTCAGTGGACTTGACCAATCTCGTCAGCCTCTCTGTTACATTGTGAATTTTGGCCCCAAGGAGACAGCACACCTCACAATTAATCGTGTCAGGTTTGCAAATTGTTGCTTCTGTTCTTCTCAGCAAGGAGACCACAACCCATATCCTCTGAGGGCTTGGCAGGGGTTACTCTGTGTACAGATTCTTCCAGGGTCACCCGGACATTCTTTTCGTTCATATAGTAAAACAAAGAATGGAATATATAAACAATACAGTACTTGTAGGGTAAGTAAGCTAATTTGAGCAAGAATGGCACATTTTGAGTCAGATAATTATACAGGGTTAGAGTCAGGAAATGAAAATATAAGAAGAAATGGGGTGGCATTTATAATTAAGAGGGATACAGCAAGAGAAGTAAAAGAATACAATCTGGCCAAATAATGTCAATAAGACTTCAGAGAAAACTCATGAATATGACCATAACCCAAGTTTCTGCTCGACCTACAGAGGCAGAAGAAGAAGAAATTGAAAGATTCTATGCAGGAGTGGGGGAGAAAAATGATCACACACCCAAATAGGACTTCCTGTTAATCACTGTTATCATTTGTGTGTCTTCAAAATTTATGGCAACTCTAAGTCAACTTATGACAGGGTTTTCTGGGGCTGAGAGTGTGTGACACACCCAAGGTCACCCAGTAGATTTCAAAGGCTGAGTGAGGAATCAAACTCTGGTCACCAAGGTCATAGTCCAACACTCAAATTACAAGACCACACTGGTTTTCACTTGTTAATCGTCGACAAGTGGAATGAAAAAGTAGGAAACGGAGCAAAATCAAAGATTATAGTTAAATTTGGCCTTAGATGAAGAAATGAAGGAGGTTGACTAACTGACTTTTGTAAGGCCAACAGGCCAACATTGCAAATAAATTCTTCCAGCTACTCAAGAAGCAACTGTTTACATGGATATCACCTGATGGCCAGCACAGAAATCAAACAGACTGCATAATTAGAAGTAGAAGATGGAGAAACCTCATTCTCTCTGCAAAAAACAAGACGAGGAGCAGATTTTGGCATAGACCATGAATTAATAATTTAAAAAATTAGAGTAAAGCCAAAGAAGAACAGTATATGAACCATCATGCTGAGATACAAACTGAGAAACGTCATCACAGAATTTAAAGATGTGCACTATTAAACCTAATTGACCATGAATCAGACGCGCTAGACTAAAGTCAGGGACATTGTCAGGAAGGAATGCAAAAAGACACTATTTGTAGCCAAAAGGAAAGAGAAGCCTCAATGGATGACAAATGAAACTCTTCAAGCAGTTAAGGACAGAGAATAAGCAAAAGTAAAAGGTGACAGAAATAGAGTCAGAACTCTGAAAACAACTGTTCACTGACTCTTGCACAAGGACAAGGAGAACTACTAAAATAATCAATGCAGAGAAATAGAAGATGAGAACAAAAAGGGAAGAACAAGAGATCTCTTCTAGAAGATCCAAGAAGTCAAAGGGAAATTTAAACCAAGAATGGGGATGCTCTATAACCAGCAGGGGAACATATTACATGACCAAGTGCAAAAAAAACCAAAAAATAAAAACGACAAACCACCAATTTTAGAAAGAGAAGTAAAAGCCACACTCAGACCACTGGGGAGAAATGGATCACCAGGAACAGACAGCATACCGATAGAGTTGCTTCAGTCTACAGAAACAGAATCTACTCTAGTTGTAAAATCTGTCAATAAATATGAAAAACAAAGGAATGACCCACAGATCGGAAATGTTCAATATATATTCCAATCCGCAAGAAAGGGGACACCGGGAATTGCAGTAACCGCAGGATTGTTGCATTAACTTCCCAAGCAAGCAATGTCATGCTCAAAAGTCTACAATAAAGAATTTTATCATATATGGAGCAAGAAATACCAGGTGTCCAAGCTGAATTCAGGAAAAGGAAGACACACTAAGGATCATATTGCAAACATACGTTGGATATTGGAGCATACCGAAGAATTTCAAAATAAAATCAGTCTGTGCCTCATAGATAATAGAAAAGCCTTTGAATTGGTAAATCATGGGGAACTATGGATCACTCTTAAAGAAATGGCTGTGCCACAACATTTGACTGTCCTGATGCATAACCCGCACACAGGACAAGAGGCTGTTAGGACAGAATACAGAGAAACAGAATGGTTTCCAGTTGGCAAGGTGGTCAGACTAGGCTACATTCTATCACCCTATGGAAACCAGGATTACATGTGGAGGAAGGATGCAGGAAAATTGGAGGAAGGTACATCAGTAATTTAAGATATGCAGATGACACCGTACTACTGGCAGAAAACAGCAAAGACTTGGAATAATTACTGAAGAAAGCCAAAGCAGAAAGAGCAAAAGCAGGTTTACAGTGGAACATTACAAAAAAACAAAAATAATGACCACAGATATTTACATAACCTTAAGGCAGGCAATGAAGGCATTGAAATAGTTCAAGATTTTCTTTACCTTGGTCATTAATCAGAATGGAGACTACAGTCAAGAAATCAGAAGAATACTAGGACTTGGAAAGGCAGCTATGAAAGAATTAGGTAAGATCCTGAAGTGTAAAGATATATAAGCTAATACTAAAGTTAGGCTTGTCCATGCCAGTGTATTTCCAGTTTCTATGTATGGTTGTGAAAGCTGGACAGTGAAGAAAGCTGACAGGAAGAAAATCAGCTCATTCAAAAGTGAAAGTTCTACAGATACCTTGGGCTGCCAAAAAGACAAATGAAAGAGTCCTGGAGCAAATCAAACTTGAACTATCCCTAGAAGCCAAGATGACTAAACTGAGGCTGTTATACATATGCCATATCATGAGAAGACATGCTTCACTAGAATAGACAATAATGCTTGGTAAGATAGAAGGCAATAGGAAAAGAGAATGACCACATTACAGATGGCTAGACTCTATCTAGGAAGACATATCCCTGAGTCTGCAACACCTGAGCAAGGCAGTTAATGATAGCGCAACTTAAAGGTTTCTCATCCACAGTGTCACCATGAGTTGAAGTTGACTCGATGGCAGTTAACAATATAAATACCATCTGTTCACAAATTTAAAACTGTTTTCTTGGTTTACAGACAATGGATTTATTAGCACCATTGTATACAGTTTGTTTCAGACACCTACTTCAGTAGAGATTCCTAGGCCATTTTCCCATAGTGCTTTTATTTTTGGAAAAGTGTAACTATGTTCCTGATATTTCCTTCTCCAGACAGGAGAAGGAAAGCTCACATGAGCCAAAAGGCAAGGGAATTAGGGGGAAGGCTTGTGCAAATCTTCCTTTTCCCCTCTGGAGTTCCCCCTCCCATTGCCTTGCCTTTGGCCCCAGAGCTGAGAACTCGCACTGAGGCAAAAGGCAAGAGAATGGGGAGGAGGCTCATGTGAGCTTTCTTTCTCCTGTTTGGAGCTCCATCCCATTCCCCTGCATCTGGCTGTGGTGTGCAAAGGGAATGCGGGGGGAGTCCCAGAAGGGAATGCGTTGAGTATCACGGGGGTAGGAGTTATTTGTGGTTTTTCCACTTTCATAAGGGTTCCATGTCCAGAACCCATGCGAAAGTGGAGGGGCCACTGAACTGAATTGTCCATACACAAGCCTGGAATAATTGGATCTCATTCAACTCCTTTGTTGGAACAGCTCCATTTCTGAGCATAATTCAAAGTGCTCTCAGACGATCTGCAGAGGCCCTTTCCTCTGTCCAGGCTCATTTGATGGGAAAAATGGAGAGAATCTTCTCTGTGACTGCCCCCCCAGACTTTGGAAGACACTCCCTCAAGAGGGCAGGATGACTCCATCCTTCTCCCTCTGTCAGCAAGTCAAAACATTTTAATGCAATTAGATTTTTAAAAACTGACTAGTGTTGATTTTTTAATGCTGCATGGTACTGTTTTTAAAGTTTGTATACAGTCTTTCAATGAATTTTAATATTTTTAATGTCTAATGTTTTAACTTTATAAACTAAGCTTTTGGCACAGAAAGGAAATTGCACAACATTCAACCCAACAAAGGCTGCAGCTTCAGTTGATCTGAGTTTCTTTTCCAGTGGCATAACACTGCTTGCCTTCCTTTCCTCCCTGACAATCCACATCAACATGTAAGTGTAAACTCTCAAAGGTCACTCAAATTCTTTCTTTCTCTCTTCCTCCTCCCCACAACACCAAACCAGGGATATAGCATGTAATTTAGTTCTACATTTTGCACTCATTTCCCAAGCATATAATGAAAAACAATACAAACAGGAGGGTTTTTATTTCTGAAAGTTGTGCAGTTTTCCATGCATAGATTTTTACTGTAAAGCTGCAGTTTCTCAAGCTTGTGCACTTCTCAAAAAGTGTGCAAGTTACACTGTGTGTGGAATATGGATGATAAATTTTAATTATCCAAGTCCCAATGGATAATGAAAACAATAAAACAAGTTTTCATCCCATAGCTTCAAGACACTCGGGAATCCCCACACATTGCAGAATGGTGGAAAACTGTAGCTTTTCCACAAAAGCTGTGCAGCTTACCCTGAAAACTGTGTAGTTTTCCTGAAACCACACAGCTTCTCCTGAGAACTGCATGGTCTTCCCTGAACACTGCACAGCTTTTGGTATCAAAAGGAAATTGCAGAATATTCTAATTGTGGGGTTTGGACAAAATAGACTGTTTTCAGATAGGCTGTATGCATTTTGTGTGAGCCTGTTGTTTTTATGTAGAAAACAGCAATGGTACACAACAAAAGTGTTGTGCAGAGTCCAGCAATTCTGCGTAAAAGATAGGCATGTGGGTTTGTGGTACAATATTACTGGATCTTCCACATATTTGTTGCTGAAAATTTGCAGGTTTTCACCAAAAACTACATCAATGTTGCACACCAAAAATGTTGCACATCAAAATCACATCCCTAATTTGAGTTAACTACCGCTCTGAATTCATTTGAAAAGATTGTATTTCAATACTCCTCTCATGCAATGGCCAAAATCTACAAACTATTTCTTCAATACAACCTCAAACAATCAAAGAAGCGATTATACCCTAGGCCAAGAATATTGGGTATGAATCTTGATGGAGCATTGGGAGATAGCTTGAAAAAGAACTAATAAATTTACTCTTTCAAAAGATCTTAAAGAAAACTATTTAAAAACACTATATAGATGGTACCTGAGTCCAGCAAAATTAGATAAGATGTACAAAACAAGGAACAACATATGTTGGAAGTGTCACGTCAAGACAGGTACATTCTTCCACATGTGGTGGACTTGCCCTAAAATCTCAAAATTCTGGAAGAAGATACATTTTTTGATAATGTAGATATTCAAAATAAATTTTCCACTAAAACCTGAACTTTTTCTTTTAAATATAATTCGTGGCTTCGATGAGACATTCATAAGAAAATATTGGAGGATTTTACTATACACGACTTTGGCTGCCAGACTATTACTCAATAGATTGTGAGAGAACTCTAATATACTAGAGATCAAGGACTAGTTGTATAATTATTATGAATGAAAGAAACAGACTCTCTGTATTGTAATATAAAAGGAAAGTTGGACAGAGTTAAAGAAGAATGGGATCCAGTAGTAATTTTCCTCAGAAAAAATGGTGCAAACTGATGGTTGACTAATGTTACTCCTTGTAGTATTATCACATGAATATTAATATTATCATGGATACCATAACACTTGTTTTTGGTTTTTTTTCCTTTGTGTTTTTTTTTTCTTTGTTTTTTAAAGAAACCTATTATCTATCCAAAATGAGGAATTGCAGCTATGGCACACACTTACTTTAAGTTATGCTTCTTTCTATTTATGGCATTTATGTTTTAGATATAAGCATGCATTTCAAGTTAGGGTAGGAAGGAAGGGAAGAAGACACCATATTATTGTTAGGGATTTATAAATAAGAAACTTCTTTGATATATACATCAGTCTTATTTTTAAGATGTGAAATTTATCAAGTTTATATTGTACTTTAAGATTGCTGAAACTATCCTTATGATTTATACATGACTACGTGACATGACATTTTTGCTTTATATATATTGTAACAGTGTGACTTTTTTATACAAAACATAAATTCGAAAAAAATCACATCCTTAATTTATGTGCAATATTGCTGAATTTTATGCAAGACTATATTGTGCAATATTTTTGTTGCACAATAGTGCTATTTTTTATGTAAAAGAACAGCTATCTTGCACAACAAAGGTGATACACAGAAAACAGCAGTACTGTACAGCAAAACCACATGCCAATTTTTGCGCAATATTAAGAGATTTTGCATAATGTGTTTGTCATGCAACATCACTTTCTTAAAATACAGCCAGCAATATTGCAGAACAAAGCAATATATGGCAGAAGCTCCAGTCAGCCCAAGTTTCTTTTCCTGTTCTGTAACATTTGGGTTGTTTAACTTTCAGACCAAGAAAGGCTGCAGCTACAGTATCAAATCCCTAATGTACAAGATATAAGGCAAGTGTGCAAGTTAATTTTACATTTCATGCACTTTTCTCAAATACACAATGAAAAATAATGTAAACACAATGTATGTGGGTGGTGTTTTGTTCTAAAAAATCAATTTTTTGTATACAGTAATAAGACAGTACAGGTTTTTGCTGCAAATCTGCACAATTTCTCAAATTCTTGCACAGTTCTTAAAAGGTGTGCATTTTATGTTGAGCTAGGGAGAAAAAAGTCCTTCAATATGCAATTTGAAGCTGGAAATAGTAACTACTGGTGCTGTGTCAAAAACAGGAGACTTTTTTCCACTTGTGACAGATGTTTTGCAGAGTACAAATGTATTAGAAATTGAACATCAAGAATTATGATCCCATAAGAACATTAATGAACTCACAGGATTTTCTTAACTTTATGTAAGATATATTTCCCAAAAATAAATACAAAGTAGAATAAAAGACACTATTGGTCGCTAGATAAATGTATACTCTTTATTGCTGCAAAAGATCCTGTCAATATAATTAAGCACAGTTGGGGCATTCTACATGAGATCATTGGTAAAGACAGGAAAGGTAATAACTTGGGAGGTTTGGGTGGGTTGTAATACAGCTCAATAAAAACCTTACATATATGCAGAAATACACGATTAAACAAAAAGAATGATTGGGAATATTGTTGGACACTTTTTAATTAGTCAAACTGATGATATTTCATGAATCTTCAAATACATTTGAATATATTAACAAATCTCAGAGCTGAGAAGTTTCAAAAAAACAAAGAAACTCTTTCTCACTAGATTATGATCAATATGAATAGCTAAACCCTACATAGAAGACAAATGTTTGCTTTTGGAAAATGTATATTGCCTTTTTAAATAAAAGCCTCATTATTTTTTCAAGTTTCATTTTACCTTTTGCTTAGATTGAACAAATATTAAAATAACCTTTCAGGTAATTAATTTTATGGATAGGGACAGTAAATTGCTCACTGTTGATTTTATGTTTAATGTTGAAGACACATGCCCTTTCCTTTCTTTCTTTTTTTTTTTATCATTCTGAATTCTGCTTACAGAAATTAGGAAGCTCTATTTTTATATCTTATGCATAAGCTACACTCAGAAAACTATACATGACAAGCCTTCCCAAACCTAGGATTATTGCCCACACCAGGTCATTCTACATCATCAGCAGGAACAATCAAGAGTCATAAACCAAATCACAGAACTGGAAGGGACACTATAGATCATCAGGTCCAGCAAGGCAGGGGGAAATTGAATTATTTAAATCTAATCATACATAAGATTTTGCTAAGTCTGCTAAGCTATGTTTGAGACTAACCAGTGAAGGCAAGTTGGAAGGCAAGTTGTAGTTCAGTAAAAATAGAAACAAACATTCTAAATTCTTCTTTTTGTTCACATAGGAAGCTAGTTTTATATTTAGTTCAGCCACAAGTGAGACCAGTAACGGTTTCACTACGATAGAATTATGTTCTAAGCATTTTCTAGTGAATTATACACCTTAGGACAAAGAATAATGAAAAAAATAAACAAATAATATATTTTGAAAAACAAGACTACCACAAATCAGTTATGTCTGCCTTGATTTAGCTTTTTAAAAATAAGATTATTATCTGAAAAGGAATAGAAACTTTACCTGTAACTAAATCACCTCCTGGTCCATGCCACTGAAATATTGGATCAATCAATTCTGAATTTCTCAGATGATTTGTAACACATAGAATACGTGGGCTGTTATGATTCAATCTGACATAAACTTTAACTGAAAAATACAGAATCATATTTTTACCAATTGTAGCCTTAAGTAAAGTACATCACAAATACAACTGCAATTATACCAACTTGGATAATGCAAAAATACAAACAGAAAAAAATGCTTTCAAGATTAATCCTCAGGAATAATTGAGCCAAGTGTGGCATCCTCACCCCCTTCGCACATCCTGCTGCTTATGCAGACACTTCTCTCTCTTTCTCTTTCTTTCTTGCTCTCTCTCACACAGAAGCTGCCCTTACAAGAGTACAAAGTTACCTATGTATGATTAATGCCACTTGTAAGGAGCCAACTGGGTATGTCTCCATGTATCCATTAAAAAGATGAAGTGCATGTGTTTTAAAATTCCCAAAGCAGCAAGAAAATTCTGTGTACTGTAAGTGAATATGAAACCAGGGCAAATCTGACAAGTGTTTTATCACAGGTGAAATCAAAACAATAATTCCGCTTAGGTTAACTAGAAAAGGATGCCAGCACTTATTCAAGAATATATCCTCTCCAATTTCACATTCTGTCCAGGTTTGTCTGGGTGTTTCAAACATTTTTTTAATTATATCATCACAATAGCACAACCTAGGATGCCCTACTAAGATCAATGTGGTTTATTTTCAAGTAAGTGTAAATGGCAGGTGTGGGCAAGCTCTGCCAATTTCCTGCCTCAAAGGGGCACATCATTCCCCCCAAAACAAAAGTAATAATGACCATAAGTTGAATTCTAGTTTTCTAAAACAACAAAGCAGAACAGAGCACTCCTGGAGGGAAATCCAAAGAACCACGTGAGGGAGAAAATCCATGCCTTGTTTGAAAGAACTGCTGCTCCTCAAGACTTCAGGAGCATCATCTCCCCTTTTATGCTCCCCCTCAAATTCATCAGGAGAGGACATCTAGCGGCTAAGAAGGGGGCTCCACACAGCCTGCCATTGATATCAGTCCCACTCAAGTGTACAGAATTGTAGCAGTATAACAGACTGCTGTAATTATTATAATTATCTTTAAATAAAATGATATTTGTTGACAACATTCCACAATCAAATCTCAGGTTAATAAATTGCGATAGTAGACACAAGCCTGATTAACTATTTGTTTCTGCTTTGCTTTACCTTACATGCAAGTGACTAAGCAAGCTAGGAAGCTGCAGTTAACTACAGTTTCCTATTGTGTGCAGACTAAGAACTATGGTTAGCAGCTTCCCAACAAGCCAGAATGCATATGTCATTTTAAAACATGGCTTCATATTCTGACTTATTTTGAATGACTTTGGATGCCATCTACACAATTATTTCCTGCTCTATCCCACCAGTTACAAGAAGGAGCGAAGTGAGTGCCAGCTATGAACCCAATGAACATGGCATTTTGAACCAGCATTTGAAAATTTGAAGACCACCCCACAATTTCAAAAGGTGATTAGCCTGAATTAGTATAATTTAAAATCTTTATTTGAATACCTGGCAAATTGGTTGATCCTACTACTTTCAATCCATTAGAATCTTTATGGGCAGAAGAATAAACTGTCAAAGTATAAAAAATGACATAAAAGTAAACATTTTTAGAAACATAAAAAGCACCATTGAATGTTTTCTAATCAGAGAAAAATTAATGGACTTGAGCATGTACACATAAGCAGATGACTGCAACAAGACTGGAATATACAAACCCACACAATGCTACCTTATCCTCCAATCATATGTTGGTTTTAGAAGGGAAAAAAAATTAATTTTAGTAAAACAAATTATGTCATTACATCCACTCCAGGAAACTCTGCCTTAATATTAGTTAAAAAATAAATTGATTCTATCTTACTTTCTTAGTTTATTAACCAATATTAACTGACTAATATGAGAATCACCTGAATATCAACAAAAACAAAAATCCCTTACATCAATGCTTCCCACTACAGGAGGAACTACAGCCTTCTCCCCATATTCATGGGTTTGACCTTCGTGAATTTGATTATTCAAGATGCGTCTGCCTGCCTCCCCTCATTCTCCCTCTCCCGTTCCCTGGCCTTTTGCACAGACACACTACCTTGGCAAAAGGCAAGGGGGAATGGGAGGGGGAAAGGTTCATGGGCATGCAAGACTTTCCCCCTTAACTCTCCAGCCTGTCACAGCATGGATGCACAGAAAAAATGCAGTGAATGGCAAAATGCAGGAGGGTGCAAGTGGAAAGACCTTCCCTGCCTCCAGTCTTGTGTCCATTGTCTGTGCAGGTGCACAGGAAGAAGGAAGGATGCACTGGTGGTGGCAGCCAGGAAAGTGCAAGGGGAAAGACCTCCCCTCCCCTCCATTCTCCTGCCCCTCACTCACGTGGGCTCACAGGAAGAAGAAAGAATGTGCTGGTGGCAGCAGGCAGGAAAGTGCAGGGAGAAAGACCTTTCCTCTCCTCCCATCTCTTGTCCCTTGCCCATGTGGGCATACAGGAAGAAGGAAGGTGGCAGTGGCGGCAGCAGCGTGCAGGGGGAAAAACCTGCCACCACTACCTTTCTATCAGACCAACACAGAAAGAAGGCAGAGGGAGGAGGAGCACTCATTGGGGGAGGGGAGTTATTTGGTGCTTCTTTTTTTTTTGTGAGAGTTCTGCACCCTGAACTCTCATTTTTATTTCTAGTTTGGTCAGAAACTGAAGTTTCCATTTCTCCCTTAACTTTTGTTTTGATATTTTAACATCTTGTTCAAACCTTCCTAACACTCATTGCACAAAAGTTCTGTAGTAAATTATTTCAAACATTTATACACTCCTTTTCAATCAGAAGAGCTTTCAGAACTACCTAAAGAAAACAAAAATACATCAGGCTTGTGATCTGAAAACACATGGCAGAAAAGGAAAGATGTAATATAAAAGACAGAGAGTTTTAATCAGTAGGTCGATCAAAAAGGTACTCATATTTGGGGGTTTTCAAATGTACACATATATTTAGATTTAATTCATATTTCTGTTTGCATACTGCTTCAAATATAGAATATAAAGCAGAAATAGTTGGAAATAGCACACAGATTGACAGCACAGCCCTACCTATATCTGTCCATGTCAGTCCTAGTGACCCAATAAAGTTCTGCCCTATTGCTATTGGAAAACCCAGGGCTAAATTCAGTTGGTGCAAGTACATCAGCATAACTACACTGTTTTAAATACAGTAGTAGGTGGAAAAATCCAAAAATTCTTGCACGGATCATCAAATGAGTAAGGCACTGGAGAAAGAGCTTGCTTGGAGTTGGTAAATTTTATGTGCCTTCCCTTGCCACTGCCATGCATACCTAGAAAAACTGCAACCACCAGCCCAGTACCCCCCCCACACACAAAATGACTGAAGCCTTAGCTTAAACTGTATCCTGTCCCTGACTACCCAACAGCCCTCTGAATGTCATAGGCTTTACCCTTGAGCAAACACAGGCCTGCCCCATAAAAATCAGATGGCTAAACAACTCTAACACGTACATTCATATGTAAGTCTGACTTCATGCCCTGCATAACTTACACTCCACAAATTTCAGAGTTCAACAGAAGTGCTTATTTGTAGCAAAGCAAGCAACACAGCACACTTCCTTAGAAGTTGCTGAGACTAAAGGTGGTTACAGATTTATAGCTTTACATACAAATTTAGGCCTGCAAAGCTGTGATTGGGTAAAGATAATAAATCTCATGTCATCCCACCATCCTAGACATCTCCCCAGACTCTTAGTTGTTTACACGCCTTTCATCTTTGGGGCTGAAATATGTGCCTGCATCCTTATCTTTGAGCATTTCTAGTTCTTATAACATCTTTCCATACTTCAGGTTCCCCCTCTCCAATCCTCTTCCCCTCACCCTGGTACGTCACAGCACTGAGCAGTAAAGCAATTAAACATTTGATGCACTAGAAAACACAGTCAAGCTTCAACCGGATATACTGGATACATCATTGCACCTAACAACTGGCAATTGATACTTTGTAGTGCTTTATCTAATGCAATGTCTAAACTAGATCTATTTTAATACACATACAACAATTTTAATCCGCACTCAGCTTTATGTCAGGAGCCACGCATCCTGACAATTACTACAAGGCTCATGTTCAGGGAAGTGAGCATAGGATTGCAACTACTTCAAACACTTAAAAGCCACACCTATTATTCAGGTAGTGATTCTTTTGGTCTGGATAGAAAGCTTGTGTGTTTCTAACTATTATGACCAGATGCAATTCACATAATTTTGTTTCAACTTTTCTTGCTCCTTGTTTAAAACTAAACAATTTTATCAGTGTAACAAGCTAACATCAGTTCAGACATGTAAAAATCATTTTTTGAATTTTTATTTTTAATATCAAAACTGAAAGTTATATGAAGCTGGGGAGTGTGTTTCAAGTTTTCTGAACCTTCTGATCTTTCAGAGCTCCTTTCATCTCACCTGTTCAGTAGATCTAATTTAACATTTCTGAGGAAAAATGCAGTGTGTAGAACCACAAGATGGAGCTCTTCAATCACTATTTGATTAGTTGTATAAATTAATCGCATAGATTAAACAAAAATACTGAAAAGAAAAGTGACGAAATATAAACATTTCTAGAATTCTCTTCAGACTAGAAAAACTGATTAGTTTTTAAAGAAAATATTAATCCTTCTTCAATGTAAAAGAAAAACTTTCATTTTACTCCCTCAAATACTGAATACTTGTTTATCTTCAGTGCTTTTCTGAACTTTGTCATTTTAAGCTGAAATCTGAAAAAAAAACAAATAAAAAACCCTGATGTTCTTGTTTCTCTTCCTGATCTCAACAGCATTCAAACTTCTTCCAGACATTATTTTCACATTTACTTTCACAGGCTTCTGGTAGAATTGTAGGAGAGAAGTGTTAAACAATTCTTAGTTGTGGCTGAGATAAGAAAGAACAAAGCAGCGGTCAGAACACCTCCATCTTGCCTTCATCTAGAGCCAGCTGAGAGTTCCCATTTTTCCAGCTACTGTCATACCTGAGGCCATCAGAAGTAGTATAGCAGTAGTGCCTCCACTGTGTTTAGTTGCCGTTGTTGTTGCTGTTGTTGTTGCTGTGCACCTTCAAGTCATTTCTGATTATTGGCAACTCTAAGATGAACTTATCATGAGGTATTCTGGAGCTGAGAATGTATGACATGTCCAAGGCCATGCCCAAGCAGAGAATCAAACATAGGTCTCCAGGGTGGTAGTCCAGCACTCAAACCACTACACAATGCTGGGTCTCTGTGTATTTTCATCAAGCACTAAATACTGAATGCTGAATATCACCTACCACATAGATGTCAAAGGTTTTGACAAAGTAATCTACATCAGGTGTGTAGAAACTATGAGAAATGGGGGAGTGAGACCTTCCCCTCCACCAGACCAAATGATGTGGTCACAGGTTTGACTTGGATGTCTCCATGGGATAGAGGCCCCTCTCCTCAGTCTAAACTTTAGTACAAGGATAAGTAAAGTGTAGACTTCAAGTCCTGCAGTGCATATCTTCAGTGCCCCATATCCCCTCAGATTTTAAGAGCCTGTATGTAGGGTTGCAATTTCCCAGCTGTTTTAGATCCAGGAAGACTTTTTAAAAGTAGCAAATGGCTTTTGCTTATTTTTTTTTTTTAAAGTCTCTTCAGGGCCAGGTGGCTAAACACCCTCCCCCACACACATTCGCATTTATCCCACAAAACACATTGCAAGATTACCCCATCTCCCGTTCCTCGATGGCATGAACAAACTCTTCCAGTAAGAACAATTTAATTGCAGAGAGATGCTGCTCTTCAAAGACCAGTAGAAGATACGTGTATCCTGCAGCTGTTAGGATGGTTGTCCATCCTGTCCTAACATAAAAAATTTAAACATTCTAAAATATTTAAATTTCTAATGGGTTCAACATGAGGTTTGCAAAATCATAAGAAAGTGAAATAAGACTACATGTAGCTCAATTTGTATGGGAAAGGATAACAGATATACACTTTAACATGTATGGTTTTACAATTATATTAACATTTGCTGCCATAAGAAATAATATTTTTGAAAGTGCATCAACACTGAATGTATCATACATGTATGGCCCTTTCCACACTATACCTCAATAGCATGTTCTTTCATTACAATCCCAGCATTGCCATTTGTGGGATGGTAGCAGGTTAGGAATGCTCTCTTCCACACCCTTCCACCTTAAGGAGATGAGTAGCGTTATTGCCACTGGTGTTTCTTCTGCACTACAGTGTCCTTGGCTACTCCCTCTCCCTGCTTTCACCCCACCCCACTGCCTTGATTGGTCTTTTTTTGGTGGGTGAGTTATAAGCTGTATTAGCACAGTCACATTGTAACCTCATGACACCCCAGTACACTATTGCATTTGTGCACCATAACACTAAAAAATGTTTTTTAAAAAATTTAAAAATAGCTCCAAGGAGAAATTTAAAAAAACACAAAGAGGTGGTAGATTCCAAACTTGCCAGGCCAGGGAAGTTGCTGAAGGAGGGGCAAGCTGGGTATAACCACACCTTGCCCACTCCTGGCTCCACAATGACAGGAAGCACTATCAAGAACTATTATGGTACGGCACTGAGGCAGCAGGCAGAATTGAAGCACTGAAGGAGGCTCTTAACAGATTTTCTTTCCGAAACTAGTATAAGGCAGTTTTGCAGTGCTTGGGGATGGGATAGCAGCTGGATAGTGATGACATCCTAGACCTGAAAAACCGCACTGCTGTTGCAGGATAACGACATGAAGGGGAAATGGCCATATAATTACCCTTATGCAAATTTGGGCATCCAATGCTGTTCCTGTGTTACTCAGAACTCCAAATATTAATTGGAGTAATATTATTTGATTTTCCAAATTGTTAACTTCATAGAGGGCTCAAGAGGGTAGAAAAATGACAAATAAAATACACTAAAAATACTACCATTTTCTCTTTCTATTCAAAAAGAATATCACAAGTTCAACATGCCTTGAAATCTACTGTTGTACACAAGCTGTGCACAATTTTATTCAGTATCATGAAGCTTCTAACCAAGGTAAATTCCTTAAAACACCCTCAAAGGGCCTCCTGCATGAATGGCTTGTAAGTGCAGCAGCAGAGATATGAGCAGTGATGGCAGACAAAATTTGCTTTCAGATGTGGAAATTTTGGCTAAAAGTAGCGTGGGCAGTTTCCTTTTGGAAGAGAGAAGTTCTTAGCCTACAAATTACAGAAGCTATCTCTGAAAGGCAACAGTACTTCTCTCTGCAAGTAAAGGCTCAGAAAACCAAAAAACAAATAATGGCTGGAGGCTGATCTCCAGTTACAATGCACCCTTGAGAGAATGCATGAGAGAACACCAAGACACCCTCTTCTTAGCTGCCCCGTTAAGGTCTCACAAAATCATGGTCGTGGCTCCTTCATCCTATCTCTATCATCCTATAATGACTCTATCATCCTATAATGAACTCCTCCCCTTTTCCCACTGTCTTCCACATTATCAATTCCATGATTCTGTGATCATCTTTTCTAATGAGTCATGTCATGTTATGACATGGCTAAAGCACAATAGCCTCCTTTTAATAATCTTGGCTTCTGGGAAGAGTTCAAGTTTGATTTGTTCTTGGACCCATTGATTTATCTTTTTTTGTAGAAATCTCCTCCAACATTACATTTCAAATAAATTGAATCTCTATCAACTTTATTCTCTGTACAGCTTTCACAAACATATGTAGAAACTGCAAATAATATGGTACTTGTGATCCTGACTTTGGTATAGATTAAGTATCTTTATAATTCAAGATTTCACCTAGTTCATTCATATTTGCTCTTCTTCATCATGGTCATCTTCTGATTTCTTGACTACAGTCTTCATTTTGATTTGTGACTGGGCTAAAATACAGAAAATCTTTAACTATTTTCATGTCTTTATCATCTACTTTAAACTTATATAACTCATCTCTGATCATCATTTTTGTTTTCTTACTGTTCAACTATAACCCTGGTTTTACAACTTCCTTCCTTGACTTTCCTCGATTTCAGGTCTCTGCTATTTTTTGCTACTAGTATGGTGTTATATGCTTATCAGAAATTCTTGGCATTCATTCCTCCAACTTTCACAACTTCTTCCTCTGAATCAAATTTTCTGTATCATATGCTCTATGTATAAATAGGCATGGTGATAAAATGCAGCTTCTCTAACTCCTTCGCCAGTTGGAAACTTCTATTTCTCCATACTCTGTCCTGACAGTGGCCTCTTGTCCAGAGCGTGGCTTACAAATCAAGAATCAAATGTTGCAGCATAGGCATTTGTTCAAGAGTGATCAATAGTTGTTCATATGCACAATCAAAGGAGTTCTGACATTCTGTAAATCACAGGCTGATTTTCTTCTACAATTCTTTGGTGCATTCTATTACCTGATGTATATTTCCGACAGGATCTCTATGGTCTCTTCCTTTCTGAACCCAGCATAGGTATCTGGCATTTCTCACTCCATATAATATATGGTGCATATGGTAAAAGTCTCTGTTGCGAAACCTTGAGCATTCCTTTGCTTATGTGTGAGATTAATGCAATGTTTACTATAATCTCTAGTGTTCCTTTCTTGGGGATAGATCTATTGATTATTTCCAGTCTGTGGGACCTTTTTTTTTTACCTCCTATATTTGTTGACAGATTTTTGTTAGCATTTGAATGGATTCTGTTTCTGTTGCTTGAAATAGTTCCACTGGTATACCATCTATGCTTTGTGATCTATTTTTTTCCAAGTGGCTTCCAGCAGCTTCTACTCCACTTTCTAAAATTGTGGGATCATCAGTAAAATTTCTTCCTTTTTGACTATCACTTTCTATTTCTTTATATAGTTCTTCAGTGTCTTGCTCTAATCATCTTTTTAATTTTTTTTCCTTGATCACAGAGTGCGTTTTCCCATTTGTTATACTGGCCTTGGATTTCTTTGATCTTGTGGAAGAGGTCTCTTGTTCTCCCTTTTTTTGGGAAAAGGAATGTATGTTGATCATTTCTAATCTATGGGCCCTGTTTGCTTTCCAAATTCTCTTTGTCTCTATGTATAAGTTGCTGAATAGTTGCATGCACAATTCTCACCATGTCTCCTTTTCCTTCTGCTTTTTGTCCGTCCTTAACTATTTGAATAGCGTCATCAATCATCCAACAAGGCTTGTCCTTCTTTTTGGCTACAGTGTCTTTTCGTATTCCTTCCTAACAACATCCCTAGTACTGGTCCAGAGTTCTTCTGTTACATCTATTTGGCTTAATAATTCAAATCTATTCTTTATGGTCTCTAAATTCTATGGGGATGTTCTTCACATTGTATTTTGACACGATGAATGAACTTCTTTAATTTTTTATATCAGCAATTTATGGTCTGTGCTACAATATATTCCTGGTCTCATTTTTGCACAGCATAGAAGTTCTCCATTTTCTGTTTCCAATTAGGCAGTTTATTTGACTTTTACATGAATCACTGGCTGACATCCACAGAGGCACGTGTGCATGTGCACACACAGATGTTTGAACAATGTGTATGCAGTGAACAAACTGTTTACCATATATTTGATAAGTCATTCTCTTGTTTCATTTCTTAATCCTAGGCCAAGTTCTCCAACACTCTTTGGTTCTGTGCCATTTCCCCTTTTTTGTATACAGGTCCCCTATGATTATCAGCATATTTGTGTTTTGGAACTTTCTCCCAGATTTCAGCATGGAATATTTCAATTTCTTCCTCTTGCTGCTCTAAAGCTGGAACACTGACTTGGATTACTGCTAGACTTCATGAAATCAGACAGACTGCCTGAAATCCTACTTACATTTTTTAACTAACTGCTTTTTTAAAATTGAGATTTCAAATGCATTTACAAACAACAACACATCTCCCTCCAACCAATTAAATTAATATAATTAACTATTCCAGTCTTACACATCTTCCACTTAACATGTTTACAAGTCCAGACACAACTCCTGGGTCTATTTATGTTGTTCAGCTGCACTTTGTATTACATCATTTGCTACTGAAACACCCCACCTCAGTATTTATGCCATTCCTGTCTCCTCTGAGATTTTCATTTCCTGAGTAAAGTAGTGTGTGAATGAAAATGTTCCACTCCTGCTCACTTTAGCAGCCCAAGTACTGCAATGTTTAAATGTCCCATCTCTTGTTTTATAGTGTCTACCTTTCCCTGATTCATCCTTCCCACATTCCATGTTCCTATAATATGCACTGGGTGGCTCCGGATTCTCCTTCTACATGTGAGCAGGTGAATATCCTTTTGGAAGTCCAGCTGCATCATTTAGAACTACGTAACTATTGCACAACCATTTTTCTTCACATTCTTCTACATAACCGTTAAAGCTACAGTAACTTTCTCCACTTTCTCCATTTTGTATATAAACACATGAATATATTCAGGAAAGGGAACTGAGAAGTTGTATTTTCTAAAAAAAGTCATTAGTGCTCAGTTACAAAACCTGTACACAGGTTTTGCAACATGAGCTGGTATTCCAGACATACCACCTAGGCTTGCAAAAGTGAAAACTGGAAAGAGCTCCAATACCTTTAATGGTTGTGTAAAAGAAAGAATTTTAGCAGGTGATGCTTGTTATCTGGTTGCATGTCATGCAACATGTGCTGAAATTTACTGTTCCACCTGCACCCAAAGGTACACAAACCCTCCCCAGTTTTCACTCTGGTAACCCTAACCACATTTGGATAAACCTCCCTGAGATACTCCAACATTTTAAGGACCAGAGGAATTATATACTAAAGTGGCGGAAAACATTCCTTCCCTTAGCCGTTCGGTCACACCCTGACTGGAGAAAAGAAGCGGACGCGCTCGCTTTACCTGAGGGGAGACCCTGAAGCAGGAACAACGCCAGAACAAGCGCGGGACCGCTGAGGGCGGAGGAAAACCCAGCTCGCCTCCCCCGGCCCCGCCGCAGCATACCCACACACGCACAAATGCTGTAGGGCCGGCTCGCGTGCCCGCCCTCTCTCCTGTCTTTTTCACTCGCGTTCCCGCAGGACGAGTTCGTTACCCCGTCAGCTTCTAACCCTCCTCGTAACAATGGTGGAGAAAAGTGGGGGCAGGACAAAGGAACTAGAATATTGCGGCGTACAGATCAAGGAGTGCACCATAATTCCATGCATTCGACTGTACTCTTTTTTTCTACGTACACATCTCTGTCACGCTTGCGCAGTTGCAGGCTGTTTTGTCTTCAGAGAATCCCTTTGACTCGGAAATATCAGTTAACTTGGCAACATAATAAAAGAGTGATTCGGCTGCTGGACGCTTTTCACAGTAACTTTGATACATGTTTGTTATTTAACGATGGGAAGTCTCAGTTTTTAAACTGAATATGAGTGCCCTGTCTTTCGTGGGGGGCGGGGAGAAGCGGGCGTCCCAGGAAGTATTGGGACAATAACTCACTCTATGAGATTATTTTAATTGATAAATACAAATCATGCAGCTGGTCTGTACTTAATCTTCGTGGTCATTCTGGGCCTTAACTGCTATTAAAATGCCTACTCAGAAATAAGTCTTGCTGAATTCCATGAATATAGTATATGTGTATGTGTGTGCACATGCGCATGTGTGCATGCACACCATCAAATCGCCTGTGGACTTAGGGCAACCCCATAAATTTTATAGGGCTTTCTTAGGCAAGGATACTGAGAGGTGGTTTTGCCAGTTCTTTCCTCTGAAATATATCCCTGAGATATGCCCTGCAGCATTAATTTATTTCGTAGTCATAGACACATACTCAAATAAGCTAGGATAAAAAGCCATATTGGCGGGGGGAGAGTATAGGAGGGGCAGAATGTCAGGCCAGCTGCGCTTTCCTTACCATGTATTCTAGTACTATGCAGTACTTATTTTGTTGTACCTAGTACAACAAAATAAATACAATTTGATAGACATCACTGAGACCTGGTGGGATGCGTCTCATGATTGGAATGTAGGAATAGAGGGGTATAGCTTATTTTGTAGAAATAGACCAAACAAGAAAGGAGGAGGAGTAGCCTTGTATGTCAAGGATGCTTTCACCTGTGAAGAGATCCGTGACTTAAACACAGAAAGCCAGGTCAAGAGCATCTGGGTAAGAATTAAGGAAGCGAGAGACAACAGGGATATTCTGGTGGGGGTTTACTACAGACCTCCAACCCAGACTGAGCACTTTGATGACGCCTTCCTCAACCAAATGACTGCACATTCAAAAAGGAGAGATACAGTAATAATGGGAGATTTCAATTACCCGGATATATGTTGGCAGTCAAACTCTGCCAAGACAGCAAGGTCCAGCAAGTTTCTTGCTTGTCTTGCAGACAATTTCATGGTCCAGAAGGTGGAAGAGGTGACAAGGGGATCAAATATTCTAGCTCTGATCCTGACCAACAGAGATGACCTTGTTAATGAGGTAGAAGTGGTTGGATCTTTAGGGGGGAGTGGCCATAACGTATTGAGATTTGGCATTCAGTGGGAAGAAAAGTGTAGCCAGACACTCCTCTCAGATTTTAAAAAAGCAAACTTCTGTAAACTTAAGGAGCTGCTGGCTGGAATTCTGTGGTCAAGAATAGTGAAAGAGAAAGGAGTTCAGGAGGCATGGGAGTTCCTTAAAAGGGAGATACTGAAGGCACAGTCTAAAACTGTGCCAATAAGGAGGAAAAATGGAAGGCATCTGAAGAAACCAGAATGGTTGACTAAAGAACTCTCAGCTGAGCTAAGTGTTAAGAGAAACATGTACAGGAAATGGAAGAAGGGGGAAACCACCAAAGAAAAATTTAAGCAAGTAGCCAGGAGATGTAGGGAGAAGGTCAGAAAGGCTAAAGCACAGAACGAACTTAGGCTGGCCAGAGACATTAAAAACAATAAAAAGGGCTTTTTAAAAATATGTCCACAGCAAAAGGAAAAAGAAGGAGATGATAGGGTCGCTGTGCAGAGAAGATGGCGAATTACTAACAGGGGGAAGAGAAAAGGCAGAACTACTTAACACCTTCTTTGCCTCAGTTTTTTCCCAGAAGGATACAAGCACTCAACCTGGAGGTTGTGGAGCAGGTGAGGAAGCAGGGGAAATGCAGCACATAATAAGTAGAGAGGTGGTACAGGAATACCTGGGCACACTGGATGAATTCAAGTCTTCAGGGCCAGATGAATTGCATCCTAAGATATTAAAAGAAATGCAAATCACTCTCCCAGCCAATGGGAGTTGCAACACAAACAATGAAGTCTGGATGGAGCTAATGGTCTTAGGTGACAAAAGGGTAATGGCTGACGTAATAACCCAGTATTTTGGAGAGGTTGGGAAGACAATAGGAGAAATGTCCAGATGTGCAAGATCAGGGTTAAAACAATCATAGTTTTGGTGGGAATTTCCCCTTTCAGCTCTGAGATGTCTGGCTCATTATCTTTAAGCGTATTGTCTCGAGAGGGGCCACGTTATTAGCCTGAAAATGACTTTGCTTTCTGCCTAAGAGGTGGGTGTGGCTGACCTGCCTTGCTGTCTCACGTTTATAGTCAGTAATATGCCTTGTCCAGCCTGATCTTCCAGTCAACTCAGATATCATTTATATCAACACCAACTAATAGTGCTATGTTCAATAAGGCTGTGTTCTCAAAACATTAGCTAACAAGAGATCTCATTGTAAAGTTTCCCATAGAAGTTAAAATTAGAACAGCACTATGCGGAAATCCAACTGGGCAAGTAACTTTAAAAATTCCAGCTTTGTATCATCCAACATGATTGCTTGTTAATAAGAATAAATTGTTATTCAACATTCAAATCAAAGGAAAAAGCAAAGTCATTTAGTAACCAAAAGCACAGACAGTCCAAAATCAAAAGTAAGCTGCCAGTCTTTTTTGAAATTTATACATCATGCAAAGCAACAACAACAACAAAAGCATTATTAAAATTGGATGTTTACAAAGTATTTGATTCAGTAAATGATAATTATTTATACAAGCTATGTAGACAGTTTGGGTTGGGATTAAAATAAGTGGAGTTATTAAAAAATTATATCAAGAAAATGAAGTATAGTTTCTGGTCAATGATGTCTATACTAGGAAAATAATTATTAAAAAGGGGATGAAGTAAGGTTGCCCACTTTCTCTATTATTGTTTGTTTTAGCAATAGAACCTTTAGCCAATGCTATAAGAAATGAAAAGGAGATTATAGGTTATATAATTGGGAATGAGGAAATAAAGATAAATCTGTTTGCAGACAATGCCCTGTTAACTAAACAAGCACCATACCAATCAATTAATAAATTAATGGAAGTAGTGCAAATATCTGAAAAGTTATCAGGTCTTAAAATCAATATGCAAAAACCTGAGGTAATGTTTTTCGATATGAAATGGCAGGAACAAAAGAGAATACAGAGTATAATGGAATTAAAATTAGGCGTCAAGAAAGTGAATTTTTGGGGTTATATATAATGAATAATGTAAACAATATGATACAGGGCAATTATAATCAGGTTTGGGGAAAAAATCTAATCAGATATCTAAATGGTCCCATAAAAAAGGAATATCCTAGCTAGAATAAGAGCCTTTAAGATGATGTTGCTCCCAAAACTATTATACCTTTTCCAAACAATTCCAGAAATAATCCCCTTAAGGGTGATTAGAAAATGGGACAAGAGTATCAAGGACTGGATTACAATGAAAGAAAAATGTCTAAAACATTATTCTACTCTCATCAAGAGAAAGGTGGATGGGGAATCCCATCATTAGAACTATATTTTGAGGCTTCACAAATTGTTAAATTATTAGATTTGAATATGAAGAATGAATATGATGGTTAGAATGGAAAAGTTTATGAACTATTTATCTATATTTTAAATGAAACCAGAGAGTAGGAAGAACTTGGATGTGAAGAAGGGCTCCTTCCAATCTATACAATATGTATGGGATAAATGATCTAAAAATTTAAAAATTCAAAATGGTACCTGATAGAATGGTTGAATAAAAGTGGAAATTATGACCTAGGAGGAGTCATTAATGAAATAAAAGATAAAGGATATAGAATTATAGGTGATTTATTTGAACAAACAGGGAAACCAACAGGGATTGAAAAATTAACTGAGTTAATTGGCAAAAAATAATGGCAAGAGAAAGAGGTTTACAAGAAATAAAAGGAACAGGTGAAAACCTGTCACAATTTAAGGAAATTTTGAAAAGGAGGATTAGAGGAGAAAAAGGGTTGATTGATTTGGTATACAAGCTTCTTCTGGAAAAACAGTTTAGAATAAAGGAGAGCTTGGTTGGAACATGGGAGAAAGATCTGATGATGAATGCAGATGAAAAAACATTTTGGACCTCCTAGATAAATAAAGGTAAAAATAGAGAATGGCAATTAAAATTAATTAGTAAATGGTACAAAACCCCACATTGTATTTCAATGATAAATAAAAATCTATCCTCAAATTGCTGGCACAGATGCAGGCAAAAAGGGACATATATTCATATGTGGTGGGAGTGTTATACTTTTGGTTAGTAATTATCGTAGAGGTAAATAAAACAATGGGAATAAAACTCCAATTCAATAAAGAGATCTGTTTAACCTTGAATCTAAGAAAATTGGGATTGAGTAAATCAGAAGACTACATAGTAATTTAAGAGCTATACATACAGTAATAACATTGGGTTGGAAATAAAAACAATGTTGGAATAAAAAGAATTGGATGCATTATATAGTGGAATCTCTCATATTTGACTTTCTAAGGGAAAGGAAAGGGAGCTATAATGGGCAAATACATGCAACAAATTGGTGGGACAATTGGGGCTTCTGGATTGAAAAGGTTAAAGGTGAAAAGGGGTACAAAAAAGTGAGAGAAACTACTGATAAAATATTCTACATTTTGGGTAATGGTTACTAAAATTTCCCATTAAAGCCATTGATGGGGGTTGAGAGAGGGGGGAGGGGGACTGATAAAGTAAAATGTAAATTGTAATTTGTAATTGTAATTTGCAATAGGTAATGTGTTGTAATATTGTAAGTTCAAAATTTAAAATAAAAAACAATACTTTGCAAAAAATCAACGCTAACAAAATGAAATTCAACAGAGAGAAGTGTAAGGTCCTACACTTAGGTAGAAAAAATGGAATGCAGAAATATAGGATGGGGGACACGTGGCTGGATGGCAGTACGTGTGAAAGGGATCTAGGAGTCTTAATAGACCACAAGCTGAACATGAGTCAGCAGTGTGATGCGGCAGCCAAGAAAGCCAATGCAATTCTCGGCTGCATCAATAGGAGTATGGTGTCTAGATCGAGGGAGGTACTGGTACCACTCTACTCTGCTTTGGTTAGACCTCATCTTGAATACTATGTCCAGTTCTGGGCACCCCAATTCAAGAAGGACATGGTCAAGCTGGAGCAGGTCCAGAGGAGGGCGACCAAAATGGTGAAGGGCCTGGAAACCATGCCCTATGAGGACAGACTTAGAGAGCTGGGTATGTTCAGTCTGCAGAAGAGAAGGTTAAGAGGGGACATGATAGCTATGTTTAAATATTTGAAGGGATGCCATGTAGAGGAGGGAGAGGGCTTGTTTTCTGCCACTCCAGAGACCAGGACAAGGAGCAATGGATTCAAGCTGCAGGAAAGGAGATTCCACCTGAACCTCAGGAAGAACTTCCTGACAGTCAGGGCTGTCCGGCAGTGGAATATGCTGCCTCGGAGTGTAGTAGAGTCTCCTTCCTTGGAGGTTTTTAAGCAGAGGCTGGATGGCCATCTGTCAGGAGTGCTTTGAGGGTATTCCTGCATGTTAAGGGGTTGGACTGGATGGCCCGTGTGGTCTCTTCCAACTCTACATTTCTATGATTCTATGATTCTATGATTCTAGTGCTAATTGAAGGTTTATACAAATTCCTATTGAATTCCTATTGACAAAGTCTCTCTCTCTACCCTTACATGTTATAGTCATGATCTACTGTATGTTGATCCTAGTTGAGCAGTTTGTGTTCACAAATTGAAGTCTTATAATTGTTTTCCGTCATTGTTACAACTGGTAGCTGAGTCAAAAGAGAGGGGAAAAAAGCAAGTCATCCCTTAAGTTATGCCTATTGACTCAGTTCCCTATTTTTTCCTTACATACTTTAGAACTGGAACCCACTCTTCCATTATTGCCTTGTTTATTAGTCCATTAATTCAGCAAGTCAATATATCGTGGTCCTTCATTTGTAATAGTTTCAGTAGCCATTGATCTATATCTGGAATTTTTTCAGTTTTCCAAACTTTAGCAAACAAAATCCTTGCAGTCAAAACCATATATAGTAGAATTCTCCAATATTTCTTGATTATACTTTTTCCTAGCATACTTGTAACACTTGATAGAGACGATTCTGGACTTAAAGAAAATGTAATATGAAAGATTTCCGAGATCACAATATGTAACTTAGTCCATAATTTATGCACTATTATTCAAGTCCACCAAATATGGTAGAATGAACCTGTTTTTTCTTGACACTTTTGGCAATTATCTTTTCGAGTATGAAACATTTTATCCAGTTTTATTGGTGTTAGTTAAATTCTGTACATCATTTTTAAGGAGTTTTCTTTTAGGTTTTGGGATAAAGTGAATTGATTAGTAGTCCTCTATGAAGTTTCCCAGACCTCCAAATGGATTTTGTGACCAAAATTCCTTGCCCATTTAAGCATAGGTTTTTTTTCTTCTCTTCTTCTAAATGTCTCAATAAAAGTAATTTATATATTTTGGATGTCGTGTGTCTGGTCTTATTGAAATTATCTTCTCAAATATGTTTAAATTGCTGTCCAACCTGAATCCTTCAAGCTTCAGATCCATCTTGAAGTGTTCTGTTAGTTGAATGTATAGAAGCCATTGAGATTTGAATCCAGTTTGCTCCAGCTCTTCTCTTGTTCTTATTTGTACAGTCCCTCTAAGGTCCTGAATCAATAAATCTTTTACCTAATCCATCCTTTTTTGGTCACTACCCCGTTTTCCCAAAAATGCCTCCTAAAGTGAAATCCAGGTCCGTATTCTATTATAGGTTTTCTTTTTAAAGTTCAACCAAATCTTTAGCAATGCCTTTCTAATAGAATGATGTTGAAAATCTCTGTCAATTTTAGCCTTACCATACCATAGGTAAGCATGGAAACCAAATCTGAGATTAGAACCTTCTAATATTAATGTTCTTTTGTCCTCTGACATTTTCCAATCTGCAATCCCTGTCAAACCATTGGCATAATAATATAATTTTAAATCAGGTAGGCCACATCCTCCTCTTGTCCTGAGATCTACTAATTTCTTCATTGTATATGTGGTCTTTTCCCTGCCCAGATGAATGTAGACAGCTTCCTTTGCCATGTTTGAAATGGTTTTTTATTTACAATAACAGGCAAATTTTGGAATAGAAAATTCAACTTTGGTAATACATTCATTCATTCATTTTTATCATGGCTATTCTGCCAAGTAAGGATAATTGAAGATTCACCCATCTTTCTAGATCTTGGAGAATTTCTTGCCACACCTTGTCATAATTGTTTTTGAAAAAGTCATGGGGGGAATCAAATATTACACTGATTCCAAAAGAAGGCTGGGAGAAAAAAGAAGCCCAAAACTACAGACACATATCATTACTAAATATAGATTATAAAATATTAATGTCAATATTAGCCAAAAGATTGAAAATAATTTTACAGGAAATAATTCAAGAAGATCAGACAGGCTTCCTCTCAGGCAGATTTATGAAACATAATGTAAGAACAATGTTGGGTGTTATAGAACACTATGCTAAAAATCCCAGGAAGAAAGCCGCAATGATATTTTTAGATGCAGAAGAGGCATTCGATAATGTTTCATGAAAATTTTTGCAAAAGGTTTTGGAAGAATTAAATTTCAGGAAAGATTTCAGCGACTGGATTAAAATCATCTATCAAGACCAATTGGCAAGATTGATAATTAATGGAGAAACTTCTAATAGTTTTGTGATTTCCAAAGGAGTTAGACAAGGATGTCCATTGTCACCTCTCATTTTCATCACAGCACTTCAAATCCTGATTAGAAAGATAAAGGAAGATCCATATATAAAAGGGCTGAAAATTAAAAAAAGAGAGAGAACTGAAATTAAGAGCTTTCACAGATGATGTAGCTATTTTTTTTAGAAGAACCCAATGAGTCAATACAGAAACTATTGGAATTACTGCAAGAATTTGGACAAGTGGGAGGATATAAAATAAAATATAAAATAAACAAGAAGATAGCAATGTTAACGATGAATATGCAGAGAAAAGAAGAGGAGAAATTGAGAGAAATTTCTGGATTTCAAATTGTAAATAAAGTGAAGTATCGTTATCACAAAGAAAAATAAGGAACTGTATGTGAACATCTACCAAAAGGTATGGAGACAGATGAAGAATGACTTGATAAAATGGAATAATCTTAATTGATCTTTATTAGGAAGAATCAATGCAGCTAAAATGTCAATACTCCCAAAATTTATGTTCTTATTTCAGAATATACTGATAATTGGAGACGAAAAGCCCTTTAAAGAATGGGAAAAAGAAATCTCTAAATTTGTCTGGGCAGGGAAAAAACCCAGAATAAAGACAAAGATGCTACAAGACTCCAAAGAGAGAGGAGGAATGGACTTCCCATCTTTAAAACTTTACTATTATGCATGCTGCCTGGATTGGATAAAGGACTGGATCTCTTTAGAAAAATCGGTGTTGATTGATTTAGAAGAATATGATGTCAGATTTGGTTGGCATGGCTACCTTTGTTACAACAAAATAACAGTAAATAGAGACTTCAACAGTCACTATATTTGAAAACCACTGTTGAAGATCTGGCAGTCAATAAAACAAAAAATTTATAGAAAACTTCCAACCTGGACTTGGAAGCCTTTAAAATAAGTGAAACAAAGGAACGTAAATTACTCACATATAAAGACGTAATTATATGGGAAGATGATAACCCAAGGTTGAGGACGACAGAAGAGTTAAAGCAGATAGGTCATGAATTGGAGTAATAAAAAAGACAATGGTGAAATCGGCTCACATATAGGACACCAAATTGAGCTAGAAAAGTGGATGAAAGTCTGGAAGGAAGATATACAATTTACTCCAAATTTAAATCTTAGAGAAAATTACTATGAGATGTTATATAGGTGGTATATGACTCCTGAGAAGTTGCAGAAAATTTAAAAAATGGGAAGTTCTTTGTGTTGGAAATGTGAAACAACTATTGGAACTCATTACCGCATGTGGTGGATGTGTGAATTTGCTAAAAAAATTTGGAGAGAAATTCATGGTTCAATTCAAAGAATTATTAATTTTAAATTTGAGATAAATTTGGAATTATATTTGTTAAATATATTGGGCCAAAAAATAGAAATGAAAAGGAAAAAAATATACTTTTATATCTTGTTACAGCAGCTAGATTAACTTTTGCACAACATAGGAAAGGAAAAAAAGGAATAAATTTGGAGGAATGGAAACTAAGAATTATGGATATGATAGAGAGAAAAACTTGCCTATTCATTAAGAAATATTTCTATGCAGAAATTTGAAAAAGAATGGAAGAGTGTGTTAGATTGGTTAAAAGGTAAGGAAAAATAACTGGTTATGTTTATGTGCATGTAAAATACTGAAACTACTAAAATATTGAAAATGAAGTATATTACAAATGTATTACATTTTGGAGAGGAAATATTATTTAATGGAGCGGGTATAAATAGCAAGGACAAAAACTGTGGAAAACATAGATAAATGGAAGCAGGGGGGAAGGGGGAAAATATTTGATATATACAGTATTCTATATGTACAGATTTTGATAGATACATACAGAATTTTGTAATTTCTTTTCTTTCTTTTTTATGTTTTATCGAATTTCATTTAATAAATATATATTTAAAAAAAATAAAAAGTCAGCACTGTTTCTTGTAATGCATATTCCTAAGTATTTTACTTTTCCCCCAAATTGTTCCTTGTTTTCATAGTTAGTTCTTCTTCTTCTTCTCATGTCATATTTTTGTTAATATTTTTTTTATTGATTTTCAAATCAGCCATCTCATCAAATTCTCTCACCTTCTTCAAAATTCTTCCGATGTTCCATAATGAGTCTTCTGAGAATATTACTAGATCACTGGCAAATCTTTTAGCTTGTATATGTGATCTTTAATTTTGATCCTTTTTATCTCTAACTCAGACCTGATGTTTCTGTTGAAGACTTCTAACACTGATATGAACAAAAGAGGTGAGAAGGGACAACCTTGTCACATACCTTTCATTATACTCAGAAGCACAGTCTTTTCTCCATTAATTATAATTTGGGCTGTCTGGTAATTTTATCTGATAACTCTTGCTCTCTGATCATTCCTGCCACAATTCATTCTTTTGAACACTTCTATCATGAAAGGACATCTCACTTTATCAAAGGCCTTCTCAGCATTTAAGAAAAGCTTAGCCAATTTTTTTTATTCTGCTTTTTGAAATCTCTATATTATTTACTAACATTCTTGTGTTGTTCCTTAAAAGACGACTAGGCAAGAAACTGTTTTGATCTGAATGAATCAGTTTATTTAGAATTTTTTAAAAAATCTCTCTGCCAAGATACTTGCAAATATTTTATAGTCTGTGTTTAATAGAGAGATTTGTCTGTAGTTCTCTGGTAATATAGGGTCTTTGCCTTCCTTCGATATAAGAGTAATATTTGAGTTGATCCATGAGTTTGGTAAGCCATCAGAAGTAATACGATTGAAGGTTGTTTATAGCAGTATCATCAATTCCTCTTTGAAAGTTTTGTAAAATGATGCAGTGAAACCATCTGAGCTGAGGGCTTTAGATGTTTTTAATTTTCTGATTGCTTCTACTATTTCCATCACCATGAAAAGAGCATTCAACATATTTTTTGATCCTCTGTTATTTGAATTACGTCTTGTCTTTGTAGATATGCCATCAATTTATTACATTCATGCTCTATGAGGTGTTTATCATCATATAATTGTTTATAATATTTATGAAAAGTTATCGTAAGATTTTCATCTGATATTAATTTTTCTCCTCTTTTGATTTGCATAATCAATCTCCTTTCCCTTTCTTCCCTTAATTTGAATGCCAACCACTTCCCAGGTTTGTTGGCATGTTCAAAATGCCTCAGATGACAACCTTTCATTTTCTTCTCTATCTCTGATGTATTCTCAGCAGTTAATTCATTTGGGAGAATTTTTATTTCATATTTTATTTTTGAATTTTGAATATTTTGATGAAGTTCAATCTCTTTTTATTTCAGTGCTGTGTACAGCTTATGCAGATATTCTGCTCATTTTTTCTTTAATTGAGACCCCAGTTTAATTGAATGACCTCATATAACTGCTTTGCATGCATCCTAGATCATGTTCATGGTTAACTCTTTGAACATATTCTTTAAAATAATTTTTCAAAACTTATTTCACTTGTTTAATGACTTCTTCATTTTTTAATAGATTATCATTCAATCCCCAACATGTTTCTTTTTTTCCTTATTTTTAATTGAAATTGAATTGGGTTATGATCAGATGAGATTTTAGGGAGGGTTTCCATATCTTTCACTTTTACATGAATGGCTTTGGACATCAAAGACAGGTCTATTCTCAACATGGAGTGATGTTTATCCAAATAGAATGTGTATTCCTTTTTGGTCCCACGTTTGTATTTCCAGATTATCTACTAAGGCAAATTCATCTTGCAGTGTGAAAAAACTCTGAGGTAGTTTTCCTTGATTCTTTTTTATAGGTATGAATTAAGCTCTGTCTTCTATTGGATTTATAACTCCATTCATAACCCGCACAATCAAAAGATTTTCTTGATTTTTTTCCCCAATGGTACATTTCATTATTTCTTTTTAAATTTTGTGATAGAATTTGTCCTTATTTTCATTTGGGGAATGTATTCCTACCATTGATGTTTTGAAATCTGGGAAATTTACTTCTTATCTGAGGTAGTGGGCTTCATTATCATGGAAAATCTCTTCTATTATATATTTATGATTAACATATATCACCACTCCTCTCTTCTTCTTTTTTTGTGTATGCTGCAGTAAAACAATTACCAAGTTTTGGATTTTTAAAGTATTTTGTATCCTTTTCTTGAATCTGAACTTTCTGTAAATATATATATCCAGTTTAGATTTTTCTAAGAAGTGAAAAACATGCCTTTTTTGTGTACCAAATTAAGGCCTTTAACAGTCCAAGATAACTTTTTTATTGCCATTTTTAAACATTAACTTTGAGGACTTTAGTTCAGGTCACCTTCTAATTCACTTTTCCAGTTGATGTTCTCCCTTTCCTCCTTCTTCCTCAATATTTACATTCATCTTATCTCCTGTAGCTTTATCTTCAGTTAAGGAATCCACTTCCTCATCCTTCTTCTCAAATATACTGTTATCCTCTTCTCTCTGAACATTCTTCGCAAACTCCTTCTGTAATTTTTCACATATCTTCTTGGCTTTATTGGGGGAGTTAATTAAAAATCATCTAAGTTTGTAACTGAAGTAAATACCTTCCGCCCTATGCCATTTGTAATTTATACCGTGTTTCAAAAGAAATTATGTAAGAGATTTATATTCTTGTCTTCTTAAAATCCGAGGGGGGATCTCATATTTTAACCTCATTTCCATCAATCAGAAGCTTCTTTGCATAACTTTGCTGAAGGATTATATCCTTTGTCCATGTTTTGGTAAAATATACCATGACATCTCTGAGCAAGCTTCTCTCCTTGACTATTCTTGAATTAATATGAAAAATCTTGTCTATACTCACCTCCAGTTTCTCTTCTGTTAAAGGTACATAGCTTGCTAATGCTGTCAAAATTTTGTTGAAGATGTCCTCTTGTTGAACCTCAGGTATGCCCCTCAATTTCAGGCACTTCTCTCTATAACACAGCTATAACATGGTTAGCACTGTACTCTGTTGCTCTTGGGTATGTTTGATCTGCTATGTCACCAGTTCTGTTTGTTTTGATTCCTCTTGTAAATTTTCTATATCTATTGTCAGTGTGTGTGTGTGTGTGTGTGTATTTGAAGACTTCGTCCAATTTTTTACCCAGATTTGAATTTCTTTCTTTATATCCATCTTAATTTCTGTTCTACACTCTTTCAATTATTGTTTTATTTCTGTTTTGAATCTTCTCAGTTCCTCCAGGATTAATAAAGAAGAGTCTGCTGTTTTAGATAGTGTATCCACTAATGGTCTCCTCATAGTCAACATCAGAGTCTGTGACTGAGCATGCACAGATGCAAGAGCTCTCTTTGTTCCACATGGTATTGTGATATTAAAGTTTAAATATTTGTAAATTTTTCTTGGTTTTTGCCAGCAGGTGGCAGTGTTGTATCACCTTGTGAAAGTTAGATTTCAGCCTCTTATAATTCCTTCTTGTTTATTTTAACTAATCTCTTATGTGCAGCTGGTTCTTGTCTTCTTAGTGATAGCCTTGAACAGCTTGTTGATTTCAAGATTGCAACTGGTCTGGCTGCATCTTGAATTAGGAATATATTTGCTAGCTGTGGCTAACAACATAGGGTAGCTGACAAATACTTATTCATCCTCTAAACAGTACCATAGGAAGGCAGTTCAATACAATATATATCAAAAATTCATAGTATTATATATTTCTTCACAGTGTCATATACATTAAACTAGAATACCTATTGACTGCACAATTTCTCCTTTATACTGTCAAATTAATTGTGAAAAGGCTTCATTATGTATAACCAAATCAAGTAAAAATTCAAGGAAAGATACCGAAGATATTATGAGAAGGGTACAAGGAAGTTTAAAAGGTGAAGAGTGGTGAATGTTAAATAAAGTAGCATCTATAAGATGATTAAATGTAACTGTAATGCAATTGATTTGATACTTAAATAGCTGAATTTTTAAATTAATATTAGTATTTTAATTTCAAAAAAGATTATAATTAATAAAGTGATCTCTCTCTTACACCACATAAGATATAAATAAATAGAAGATATAATGAATTTTACAGAAGTCTTAAATGAATCTATATGTATGAAAATGACAACTATATAAAACTTGTATCCATATATCTAAATAAATCTGTATATATCTATGTACATCTATATATGTAGAAATATGTAGGAATTCATCAACTTATATTAATACTTATTATTCAACATAAGTCGTGTCTTTAAAGTTTAAATCCTATCGCCCCTCTATCACAATTGACACTTTATTTCTGTGTCTGTGCCTCGCTCCTGCTACGATTTTCAAAGTAGTATTCAATACAGCAGGACCAGACTACATGAAGCTCAAATGAAGGTTACTTTGTAACAAAGTAGATCTCTTGTTGACTCTGTCTCTGTCTTTGCTTAATCATTGAGAACTTCGTTCAACTGTTCAAAACTGTTCGTTTCAAATGTGAATTCAATTCAAAACAGTTCACTTCAAAGGTCATTACACAACCTGACACCGCACACTTCTATTCCATTCAAAACAGTATCCACAAAAGTCCAATCTTCCAGATGTCAAAAATAAATGTCAAAAATAAAAAAGCACTTAGTCCCTTTAACTTCTCTCTAAACAATTGATCAATTAATTTTTTATTTTTTTGTGAAGTAGGTACAGTGAGGGGAGATGCAGCCCTCCAAGGTCTCCTGGAGGGGCTAATGCAGCTCACTAGACTCCCCTACTTGCTCACCCCTGCTCTGCTGTATGGATGACTTTATAAGTAATGTGTTCAGAATTAACTTCATCCCACCTCTGCAGTTTGTATTCCATTTATCACCAGAGTAATTTTGAGAGATAAATCAGGCTGCTAGGAGATAGTCATAGCTATTCAGTGCAGCTTCTTGACCTAATTATGCCTAATGAACGGGAACAGACAACTGTGAAATTACAAAAAACACCATGAAGTTACAATATACTACTTAATCTTAATTATTCATTAATAACTGCATTGTGCAGAATGTAATTCCTCTGTCATAGAAGGGGTTTGTCATGTCAGCTATGCTTCCTGACATAAGTTACGCATCCATGGTTATGCATAAAACATTATTGTATTAGAAAATTATTGTTATAGGTTATCTTCTTAGTTTTTAAATTTAGTTTATTGTAGTGAGCATTTGGTTAAGCTGTTAAAATGGAGAGCTGGGTTAATTGTTTGTTTTAAGTATTGCAATCAACTGGTGATTTATATGTATGGGCTGGAGAGTACCTAAGCTGTAAGTGTGGATTGCCACACAACTGCATATCAAAAGAAGCTGTTAGGGAATTACAGCTTAGTGGAAGAGAATCAAAGAGAAGGGCTAGAGAGCAGATGGCCATACGGAGTCTGGCTGATGTAAGGCTATATAAACAAATAACAAAAACAACAGAGATACATTATATCAAAGTAGGCAAATGAAATATTTTAGGCGACCACTGGAAATTTGGGAAGGGGGAAAGATACAAAGAATCCATCAATGGGAATTGACAGTACGCAAATATTGTATCAAGATAAAACCAAAGTGTATGATGTGAAAAATTAGATTCAGCAGCCATTTTGTGATTAAGCTTAATATGCCTCATTAAATACAATGGTAAAACCCCATGTGTTTTCTTGAGAGCCAAAGGTCAAATCACACATGACAGGGCTTCTGTTGAGCAACTTCAGGAAACTTTCAAATCACCACATATGTCTATTCTATATGTGTATTTTAGTAAGTGAAGCTGCAGTGAAATTCCTATGATTGTCACATACAACAGTCACAGACTGTATTTCTCAAAATTTCTTCCATGAAAGACATAAATTCATAACATGTGAAATAGTGGTACAACATTGTGGAAGTCTAGGACAAGCATATCTTCTTTCATGAAATGTCACAGACTCTAAATCTGTATTATACTGGCTCCATTTTGCCTTCTGCCTTTTTTCCTTCTTCCTCCTCTGAAATTTCAAAATTTGTATTCGTGGAAGTGTGGTTTTAGAATATTCTCATGTTGCATTAAATTAAGATATAAGAAATTCCAACTGTTTTGAACAAGTTGATGCTGGCATCTGGTGACCCCAAATTATTGGAGATGCCTGCTTAATAAGGTTGAAACTAAAAAGAAACAGTTTAACAGCTTATAGATAGCTTTGAAAGAAGCCTGAAGTCCCTTTTGAAGTTTCCTTGCAAGGAAGCTTGAGAGATTCTAAGGATGTACTGTGTTTTAAATACAAACACCCTCTGTATATGTGTTTGTCTTACCCCTAGTATATAACTTGTATAATTGAAAATAGATATTCAAGAAACACTATAGAACTCCTGTATTTTTTCGTAACTGACCCTGGAAAACTCTGCTCCTAAAATTTAAATACTGAAGAAAATGAGAAAGATAAAATGATGCCATGTAAAATGATTATTTATCTTGAGCCATAGTTTCAAGTGTAGGCTGAATGAAGTGCTGCACAAAAGAAGAGAAAAATACTTGATTTGTGTATCAAGCAGATGGAAGGACTCCACTATTTGCTGATGTATAAGACTCACTTTTTTTCTTGAAAAATACTGTTTGAAAATGGAGTGCATCTTATACACCAGCGCATCTTATATGCCCACAAATAATATTTGCCGGCATGTAAATGGGGTGCAACTTATATGCTGGTGCACCTTATACGCCGGCAAATATGGTAATTCACCCATAGACCAAAAACATCTGCTTCATTTTCTTCTATATTCAGATCACTATGAAACACGCTACCTAAGTTTCATTGTGTGCTCATGTTCCATTGTCACTAAGCAACAAGGAAACTCTTTGCTCCTTTAGCAACTTCATTCCTTTCCGGATTTGCTGTTTTCTTACATTGTTATTTTTAAACATACAAACAGAAATCCTGATTGTTCAGTTAGATCTCTGTGGTTTTTGCTGAAAAATCTCTGATTTCAATGAGAGCTGCTGGATATTATCAGAAAATAACTGAGGGCTTTAACTGGAAAAAAATACCAAGAAAATAGTGATGGCTTCTCAGGTCACTGCAAGACACTATAGTCCTCTTAAACATTTAAATCTTCCTATTGATTCATTTCACAAGATGCATCAGCAACAATACAAAGTTCTGCTAAAGATAATAAATATGCCTTTTGTGAGGGGACCTGAAAACAGACATTCATTTGCCAGTTTCCATAAGAAGTACAACAATGCTTTCCTAAAATCCAATCCTTTTATATCTCCTGAAGATAAAAGCTACCCCTTAGCTCCACACAGGAAAGATGTGCCAGTAATTAACTCTTACTCAGGATTTTTGAGCCCAGGAGCTGGAACTGAATCAGAAGCAGGTCAGCAAAACCCATGTGGAAAAAACATTGAACTGCAGAGGAATGACAAAGATGTGCAACCACCACAGGGGACACATGTCCCACACTGGAAAAAGCAGATTGCTAAGAGAAGATCCTCACTGCTTTTCAAAGATGTAAGCCAGGACCAACTATGGAACACCAGAGCAGTCCCAGACACTTCTTTCAGAGCCAAAATTGGAGGTAAATTACATTACTTTTGTCATTGCTATATTTTCTGATGGATTAACATAATAGAAAATGTTAATACAATGCCAAACTTAAAAAAATACTATATCTCATGTAGAATTTTCATGCCATTTCTTTACCAGCAAACAAAGATGTTTCCGTTCTTCCGTACCTTAGGCATCTAAGCTGGATTGCACGTCTAGTGGTAAGAGGCTGATATAGGTTTGGTGGGAAGTGGGACTGAAGTACAAAGCCATACATGCAAGCACATTTTAAAGAAAATTGGGCAGAAATTTAATGTATCTAGAGTTCTATAGGTTGGCCTGGCATGACACAAATATCCAAAGACCAAAAGCAGTCAAAGGATCCAAAGCATTTGATGCACCTGCCTCCTGACCAAAGGAAGAGGCAGCAGTGGAGATGGTAACAGAAAAGTTACATGGGTGTTTAACCACTATTTGGTTTGGGAGTGAAAGCAGGTCCTGCCCCCAGCTGGATCTCACATTGGATATTTTCAGCTGGAGATCACCTTGGATGCCCCAGAAGTCCCCTATGGAGAGCCCCCTCCCAAGAATGATGGGTTAGATTCCAAATTTCTTCCAAGACCAGATCTTGCCATATGCCACCCTTCCTCAAGTTGTGACGGTGGTACATTTCGAGTAAATTATAGCACCATGAACATGCATCAACAATAAATTCTAAATCAATCACCAAGAACAAGGAAGAAGAAAGGCAGCTAAACCCAGACTGCCTTGCAAAGCATGTCTAAATATATACTCACCAGGCAAGCCAAAGTGAGGCGTGCCACTCCATTGTTGGGTCCATAGTTAGTGCATGCACACACACACAAACACAAACACACACACACACACACACACACACACACATCCCCTCCCACAAGCTGATCGACTCTTCCCAGCCCCGTGAAAAGCACAGAAAAACTCAGGAAGAAGATGCCTTTATGATACTAGAAGATGAGAGCTCCATGAAGCCTCCCATGGTACAATGGCCTACAATCTACCCCTCCCCACTGTAAGTGTGAGAGGACCCTGCTTATAGTTGGAGAGGACTGTTTCTTCATATTGATTTATTTTCAGTTATATTTTTGTATTTTATGTTTCAAATTTTTTTTACTTAAATGTTACCATTAACCATGTGAGGACCTTTTTCTGAGGAAAGCAAGATATTAATCTATTGTATAAAAGTCAAAGTTTGTGAGTGAGTTTGTCTATCTGTCTGTGTCAGGCAGGCAAAGAACTCATATGATTGTGTGAAGCGAAGACCTCATATGATTGGCTGCCTGTGAAGATTCTATGGAATCCTGAGGTTGGCTGTTTAGGGAGGGGCCTTTAGAATTCTCAGCCAGAGAGCTCTGAATAGGCTGGTTGCTATAGAGACAAGGCCTAGCAGCAAGGAGAAGGCCAGTGTATTCCCTCAGAAAACAAACCTTTGGTGAAGTTCTGATCTAAAGGGAATAAAAATGGAAACTTAAAAAAAAACCCCAAACCTCTGTATGTTAATAAATCTGAATACAGATTGGACTGGGAAATATGGGGAAAAGTTACAGGTACTAGACAACACAATTTGGGAAATTAGAGACACAGGATCTCAAATCTTTCCAACAAGTATTACCTATGAGAAAATAAAATAAAATAAAATAAAATAAAATAAAATAAAATAAAATAAGCTAGTGTAATATAAATATAATAAATAAATAAAGTAGTACTCTATTCACTTCTATGCCTCAACCAGAGGTTACTGTCAGGATTAATGCTTTTTTTCTTCTAAGGACAGACTACATGTCTCAGATTTATTCACTGCTTAATTTATATCATGCCTTCAGAAAGTGATGTGGAATCCAAGATGGTTCACAACAGGATTAAAACAAAGTGCAGCTGAAAATGGGCTGATAAAGAAGTTAAAAAAATATAAATTGTATTAAAATGCCAACAATTTAAAATAGAATAATATCTTTTAAAACATAAGAAGACTAAAGATACTGCACCTATGCCCTGTTAAAATACCCTTTTCTGCAACCAGTTAATCACCAAATGGCTGTTCAAATAAAAAGCTGCTGCCAGAAGTAGAGGAGCCAACTTAGCCTAGCACAGGAGGGAATTCCAAACCTTGGGAGCAGCTTCTTAGAACCCTTCTGACTAGACAGGGCTCTAATAATGATGGGACCAAAAGAAACAATTCTCCTGAGGATCTTCAGACTTGGACACGGTCATATCCTTGATAGCAAGAACAATATGAAAACTTCTTTTGCTTGCATATTCAAAAACTGATATTCAGAGGGTTTCTGAGTGTATCTTTTAAATTTCTTCCACATACTGGAAAGTTGTCATTCACCCCTGAGAATAAAAGGACGCCCCACTACTCTCCAGGATGAAGAGAAACCATTAACACTCTCTGGGTTTGGTTGCTCAACCAAGTAGAAATCCACCTAACAGTAGCATGGTCTAGGCCAGAGAGTCATTGCCTGACCTCTCGCCCCATCAGCGGAACTCTGTGGACTCCTGGAAGCCAGGGAGAGTGCCCAAGAGCACAGCAGGCAGTGATGATGGTGAGAAGAAGAGAAGTGATACCGGCTGGCAGAGGACCCATTGCAGCGGTGGCAGGAGCAGGAGAGCCTGATCCCCAAAGCCTTAGGTTGAGCTAGCCTCAAGTTCCCTACATGGGGCTCCAGCTATATTGGAAAGCAGTTGGCACCACTTCTTGCTTCCTGGTTCATGGTGGAAGGGGGAAACCCTCAGCTCCTTTGCCACTCCTTGCCCTGCTGGTGCATCCACTCCTGGCTCCCTAGTGCACAGTGAGTGGCTACTCTTCTCAGCAGCAGTTGTTACCCTGATTTCTGGGGGTCCCAGGAGGGACACCTAAATGTGCTCACAACAATGGGAATTAGCACAGAGCACAATTTGGCAATGCAAGATGCAGGGTAACGTAGCGAGATCTTGAACCCTATGTCTGTGGGGTCAGGCCAAGTCAAGGATAAGGCAGATGTTGCATTAATAATTATTATTTTATTGAAACACAATCAGACAAATGTATGCAGCACACTCACACAAGAGGCTATAGAAATAAAGATAGGAGCGGATAGAGGGATTTTTAGAGGAGGTTTGGTATGGGAAATACTATACCTGTCCTGAAGCCCAGTTAGAAGCAGAGAAGCTGGGGAGTGTGGATTCTCAGCACATGGAGCTGAGGGGAAGCCTCACTGGATAAAGCGACAGCCAAGATGGAAGCCAAGAGCGATCCGAGGAAGCGCTCAAAGTCAGGGGTTCTTATAGGGAAAATTGTGGCCACAGGCTAGTCCGTACTTGGGGAAAACAATGAGTTTGGGGCTGGACACAAAGCCTCCGAAAGGTCAGTACTTTAGATGATTGAGTTATAGCCAGATTGTCATTAGAGTAGCCAGTATGCAAACGCAGAGTGCTTGAGCATTGTATAGTCCACTCATCAAGCTGCCTGTGCGGGGCAGGGGATCTTTTGAAAGTAGCGTGCATGCATAATGTGGTACTTGCCTTGAGGTCTCCTGAAGCTGCATTAGGCAATGACTGGCCCGCCTAGATCGGGATGTGAATGGTTTGGCTATTGTCGGCCGTGCCTGTGCGCGTGCTTGTCTGGGGGCCTTGCAAGCACGTGGAGAGGAATGGGTACAGAAGGCCAAATTATTGATATCAAAAGATATCTTAATATCCCACAAACTTGGGCTAGCAATGGCGGTAACAATCCCCCCCAAAAAATGGGCGATATTGGGGACAATATCGATCATTTTCCAATTAAAAATCAAAAATAGTTTTAGAGCCGAATAGGGGTCTACAGGTTCAGACGTAGTATTTCTCCATAGGGAAAGGGAATTTTGGGGGAAAAGCAAAGGGTTTTCTATCTTATAAAAACATTCCTAACTAAAACCTAAACACATTCACACAAATGCATAGCAATAATAAGCAATAAACAACAAGAAATAGTCCTGTAAATTGGGAAATGGCAGTAAATCAGCAGTTGAAGCAAACGTCAAATTGCAAACCAGTTAAACCTTTGAAGCATAGCGTGCCTTCCAATGAAGCACTGCAAGTCTTGAGCAAGGAGAAAGTGGTAGCAGTTACAATGTATCCAATTTTGCAAAACTAGCTAACAGTTGCGAGCTGACTGCTTGCATCTTGCAGATCTTTGGAGAAAGGAATAGTCCATATGAAGCTTCTTCGGTGATCAAGAAGCAAAAGTTTTTCAAAAGTGGGTTTTTAAGTCCAAAGTCCTTGTCTCTGTCGGGAGGTGTTTGGGTCACCCCCCCTCAAGGTCCCACAGCTGCTGCAGAGGGCTCAGGCATCTCCTTGGACTGGCTCCCAATTGGAGCTGCGATTTTCTTCTTCACCCCCCCTCGATCCCCGGGGGAGATGGTCAGGTCCGGGAGGTCTTCCCAGCTCTCCGGAGCTGTCGACCTATAGCTATTTTGGCAACAGAACTGACAACAAGGTTATCCAATGCATAGATAAAACGCAAATTACCAGCTCAGCGCCTGATGGGAGTTCAAGTTGAAACAATTTTTGCTTGCTGTGATCTGAAAGTGTATGTGGGAGTGAGGATTTAAATAGCTCCCAAGTATAAAGCTGTTTTGGCCGTAGCAGGGCCATCCAGGCAGCGAGGTTGTGGATTCAGAACCCGCATCCATCCCCCGGTCCCATGGCAAGGTCTAACATCCCAGCACCATGGAAGTAACTTGGGCTATGCAGTTCCCACTCGCATGCTGGTCCTGAGGCTGGGTTACCCAAAGTCGTCCCGGAACGAGATCGGATTCAGATATCCAAAGTCATTCCAGAACAAGGTTGGATTCCAGTTAGCAGACAAATAGCCAAAGTCATCCCAGACAGGATGAGGTCTTACTTGGCAGTTCGCCAAGGTCCCCGCATCACTCAAGCCAAGAGCCAGACTCCAAGCCTGATGATGTATACCGAGGGCTTCGATGTCTGCAGGTACGGTGCTGGTAGCTAGATGTAGGTTCTGAGTGCGCAACTTCCCTACCTCAAGAAAGCTGGACTCCGAGGCAGGCCTGAAAGATGGTTGCCTTCGGATAGGCTTTTGACACCAAATGGGACATCCAATTCAAAACAATTTAAACTAACAATTAACTATTTACAAATTACGAGCCTCAGAGCTCTCAATAAAACCGGCCAGCTTGTAGCTGGAAAATTTGTTTCTTGACTCACAGTGGGAGGCCAATCAAGCATATGGCTAATATTACTTGAAAGATGACCAGAATTATTAAAGGGTGCAAAGCGAAGTGAGCGATTTCTTGCCCCGTGGACGACCAACTGAAGGTGTCCCGCCATGACTGATGTGAGGCTGACTCCAAATCTTCTGATGATTCAACAATTACTTTGGCGGAGTGATTGATTGTTAATGTAAACTGATGGAGGGAGTGCGATACCTCCAGTACTCTATTGGTGAGGCGGCTGAGATTCTGTAGCCATGTAGACACGGGAATCTCATTCTCGATGTGGAATCCGACTAGTTCGGACTCCGTGGGCACATATCCATTCTCTAAGATATAATCTTTTATCTCCCGCCTGAGATAGAAGTTGTTTCCAAAACAATCCTGTACGTGCTGCGAGCAAAAGCAAGGGTTGCCAGCAGTGTGGTTGATGCTTACTGTCGCACCACTAGGCAATACTGTCACATTTGAACATGGGGTTCTTAAACAAAAGCACTCCTTATTGATCTGTGCCATGACTGTATAATTGACCAGTATGATCACATATTCAGAAATATTGCTATGACCAAAACTATCAATATTGCGAAAACACTGTACCCAATGGTGATGAAATAAACAACCGGATAAATCAAATGAGTGCATACCGTTGGACCAATGGTACATTCGTCGGGGGAGTAAAGTGGCATTAGTGGCTATTAAGGGTAGTCCTAGATGGGATAATGGATGTAAAATTACTGGGTCCAGAATCCTTTCATGTACAACTTCCACCTTGAGAGTTAGGCTCTCCCAAGTGGCATGCCGTATCTGCGCCAAAGCAGCGGGGTGTTCCAGGGACTCCGGGTAGTGCTCTCTCAGCAGGCTCAGGATCTCCGCGTGTATTAATCCCATGAGGCTGGCCTGAATCACCTGAGTGGCAAAGGTGATTATGTTGCTTTGTAGTTGTGTACGCTGAATAGCAACTGACATATTTTACATCGTGCTTTTTAAGACAAGACCAAGGTCAGACACTATATCTCTCTCTGCGCCAACCCCTTGCAGTAACAATTGACTGATCAAATCCATTCCTCACGCCAGGTTAGTTAGACCAGCAGCGAAGGATATACCGATTTCTTTAGTCTTGGAGCCGATCATGCCTAATTTATTTGCCAATACCTCATTATCCATAGCGTTGATTATTGTGCCGCCAGTGCCTATTCCTCCTAAGACGGTCCCTAGGATGCTTCGCTTAGGGTGAGTGTGTGGGTGGGAAAAGGACAGCCACCGCTTTCCCCAGTGCTCCCACTGTGTCCATGCTAACTTCAGATAAGGCTGGCAGGCAGGAATGACCTTTGAAATATTGACCACAGTGAAATTTAGAACCATGGTAGTGACAACAGGTTGGGAGTTCAAGTATGCGACTACCTCTATATCCCTACGTATTACGGTGCTCCCTACATATATGGCAGGGAAACTAGTAGAAGGAGGGGTATAAGCAGAGGTATCTGGACACCACATTTTGCCACATTCGTACTTGCAACCAGTCGGGATACGGGTGAGATTACGGCACGTGAATAGAAAGGTTTTCCACTCCCATGCCCGGTGACAATCATCATAGGTCAACCTAATTACAAACAGGGAGGCATTGCGGTACTGGCTCCAGACCATTCTGATGGTCAACGGAGATGGGGCAATGGCCATTACGGTGTAGACTTTAGCTTCTCTACCAGCCACAGACATTCATAGCTCAGAGCTAAGCCTCCCTCTGGGATGTACATGTATCTGAGAATATAATTCAAACGGGTACCTCTTCTGAAACCAAGGTAGCAGCTCTGAATTTCGTAGCAGGGCTTCTGCCTCCTGGTAAGGATTCCAATGGCAGACTGCCTGCACGTTGAATTGCCAATTGGTGGTGAATTGACTGGTGTATTCAGGAGATGCTCCAAGGACACATTTAACTAACGAGAACAGTACTTCAATCCACGTGAACGGTCTCATTCCATCTCCCTGTAGGGAACACAGATATGGGAGTCCGTCACTACTAAAACTATGTACAAGAACTATTTACAGAAACGGGAAAGCCAGAGGGGGTGCCACTCCTCTCTGTCCCGTTCAGACAAGGGTCATTTACCCATTGTCAAAGGCCTCATAGATTGAGACTGTCAGGGCCCTGGAACTCCAGGACACAAGCTCTGAGTCTGAGCCAGAGGCCCTGGAACCTGCTGCACCCACACAGCCCGTCCCAGAGGCTGCCCCAGACACAGAGCCCTTGGTCCCAGTAGCCCCAGCAACAGAGCCAGGGGTTGCCTCAGACCCAGCCAAGCCAGAAGAGTCAGATAGTGAGGTGCAAGAGCAGGTACCTACTTACCAGCAGCATCGGGAGCAAAAGAGTGCTCTCAGGAGGTCAGAGCGTTTAAATAGGAAATGCCAGGCAATCAGGGTCCAGCTGAGAAAACACCTGGAGGAGTGATCTGGCTATAAAAGCACGCACTCAGCCTTGGGTCATTGTTGGCTCACAACCGTCCCGTTTGGGGGGAGTTACGTGTTGGATATCTCGAATCCCTGTCTTGCCTCCTGGAACGCTACCCGACCCGCTGGAACATCGCCTCCTTTGGATCTCGGACCGGCCCTGGTAACTTCTCTTGCTTGAACTAACTCAGACTGTTCACTGAAACCCTGGCTGTGACGTAACAACCAGGAAGTCTCCTTGCTGCTAGAAGCTCTTTATTTTATGGCTGCCTTATCTTTTCATTTGCCGTTCGCCGGGAAGGCTCTTTGATTTATTGCCTCATTAGCAAGAGACTTGTTAACCGGCTCTTGGGCTGCCTGCCAAGCCTAGGAGCGGACAGAGACAAATGTCTGAGACAAATTAATGGCTAGCACTTCCTTGCAATTTACAGAAGTCTGGCAAATCACTGGGTTCACGTTAGGCTTTTGGGTGCCTGGATCTTCCGGCTCAGGAATTATCACTGAGGTGGGATCAACAGGCTGACTTTTCCACTCCTTAAGTTTGGAGACGTGGAAGAATTGAAGCCAGTCTCCCTTCTTCCTCGATATGCGGACCTGGTAGACCGCGGGGCAAATCCTTTTCACAATGGGGATGGGACCCAACCATTTAGTGGCAAGAGAGTGCTTGTCCTTATAGAAGTTTCTATAAAGCACCAGCTCCCTTCTTCCCACTGGCATGGGTGATGAACTCATCCCAGCCTCTTGTCCATCTTTTGCAGGTTCTTACCTAGTTGTTCTGCTACCTGCCTATGTATTTGTCCTATATGCTGAATCAGATTCTTCACCCACTAGTTGTTCAAAACGACGGGTTCCAAATCTGAAAGCAAACTAGTATCGATCCAGAAGGCCTCCGGCAACATCATTTTACACCCGGTCATAACCCTGTGTGGCGTAAAACCATGTGATGCCACGGTGACCCTGAATGCCATCAAGATAATGAGCAGTTTAAAGTCGCAATCCTTCCCCGAGGAACGCACAACCTTCCGGAGTGCCTCCTTCAAAGCACGGTTGGTACGTTCTATCTGTCCAGAGCTTTGTGGGTGATGCGCAATGTGGAATCACTGGTGTATGGCCAGAGCCTTGCACAATTCTTGGGTCACCTCTCAAGTGAAGTGAAGTGAACTCCGAGAGCTGAGTAAAAGTCACATGACATGCCCCAGCGAGCCCAGACATTGTTGAACAGCAGCCGCGCAGCTGTGCTAGCTGTATTGTCTCCGCAAGGGAATGCCTCTACCCATTTGCTAAAGGGATCAATAACCGCTAAGCAGTACTTGTTCCCTCTAGGTGTAGAGGGCAAAGGACCTATAAAGTCTATCTGGATTCGGGTCCAGGAACCCTCAATCCGTTGATGCTGAATGGGAGCTTTGGGACCGGAGGGGTCAGCGTTGACCATGGCACAAGATAAGCAATTGTCAACCCATTGGTTAACATCTTGCTTCATCTGGGGCCACCAACTGGTTTCCCTAACTCTGTCCAACGTGACTCCTTGTCCATGGTGTTGCTGCTCATGAACGAACTGGATCACGTCTCCGTGGAGGTCTTTGGGCACTATCCAATGGTGCTGGCCACTGGCATCGATGGCCCCAAATACTCTGTCTAGCTGTTCTATCTTAAAGCGGCCAGACTCGTCAGAGCCGTCCACGTGCATGGAGGAACCATCACAGGACCAACATGTAAAGTCTTGTAGTTGAGCTTCTTTGAGAGAAGCTCCCCATTCAACTGGCCAATTGGTCTTATACACCAGTGGTAAAGGGCACTTCTTCATGGCTCCAGTCACAACTAGACCATAGGGAGCCGGTGGATCCCCTGGTTGTTTTTCGAAATCCACCTCACGTGACACCAGGGAAACGGTCCATTTGGCTATCAGTGCATTGGATACCTGGTTGTTCTGGACCTTTCCAGATAAAATGTACTTAAGCGGTGTGTGTGTGGGGTCTGGACAATCACACGGGTGCCTCCAATCATAAATTCCCAGTGCGTTAGAGCCCAGACTAGTGCGAGGCATGTTTTCTCGCAGGTGGTGAATTTAGCCTCATGGGAGTTCAAATTGCGGGAGGCATATGCTATCACTCACTGAGTGCTGTTCAGTTGCTGCGATAGGACTGCTCCTATGCTCCTATCCAAGGTGGCTAGTTGTATGACGAACGGTTTAGACATGTTCAGGTGTGCCAATGCTGGCGCTTTCATAAGGTCCTCTTTTAACTGTGCAAAAGCCTGTTGTGCAGCTCCCCACTCCCACTGGGCATTCTTTTTCAACAGGGCATATAGAGGCTTTGCCTTGGTGGCAAAAGACTCAATAAAATCCCTGGAGAAATTGAAAGTTCCCAGGAGCGAGCGAAGAAAATGCACATCTGTGAGGGCAGGTAATTTCGCAATTACCTCGACTCTTTGTGCATTGGGGTGTGTCCTTCTGCTCCTAGACAAAGACTTAGGCATTTGACCTCCGTGGTCACCAACTGTGCCTTTTCCCTACTGGCTTTGAACTCGGTGTCTCTAAGGATCGCCAGTACTTCATGGATAATGTCTCTAGTTTTGTCTTCCGAATCTGAATGGATGAGGATGTCATCCACGTAGGACAAGACGTGCAGCCTAGACCACATCTTGACCACGTATGCATGGCAGATGCTGGGGCTCGAGTGAAAACTCTGAGGTGTTCTTTTAAATACGTACTGTTGCCCTCGGAACATGCAGGTGAACTTATACCAGCACGCTTCGTGTAGTGGTATTGAATGGAAGGCGTTAGCCAAATCCAATACAATATAATATTTAGCGCCCGCCGCAATAGCAGACAAGATCTCATTGTCTTTGGCCACGGGGGGAGTAACGGAGTTCAAAGCTCTGAAATCCACCATCATTCGCCACGTTTTACCGTCGGCCTTGAACACAGGCCACAAGGGCGCGTTACAGATGGACTGCATAGGAGTGACTACGTCCCACTGGACAAGTCCTTCAACCCTCTTTCCTATGCCTTCCTCTGCCTCAGCAGGATACTTGTACTGCCTCTGCGGCGGGGGATCCTTGCCTTTGATTAGTACACAAGCACCCTTCACCTTGCCACACTCAATTTTGTCTCTAATCCAAACTTCAGGGAACTCTTGTACCCATTGGTCAGTAGCCACACACTGCACAGGGGCAGGGGCCTTAATAGCAGCACAGTGATGTACCGCAGAGATCTCGTGGGGTTCCTGGTCTAATTGCCACAAAAACCCGTTCGCGTAATCAACTGTAAGCTTATTTCCCCGGAGGAATCCAATGCCCAAAAGGCCTTCATCTTCCCCACAGTTCTCACAAGCCCACAGTTTAAAACTGAATATGTTGATGGACATAGGGATGTTAGTCCATGCCTTAGCTTGGTGTCCCCCCCCACCATATCCAGTCAACTGGACAGTCTCGGGGGTGGGCTCACCCTGTCTCACTAATTTGGGGTGCAGCACATTCAGCGCTGCACCAGAATCCACAAGAAGGGTAGCAGGAGTCTTGTCCCTCTCAGTCCCAATGCCTGCCTTCACCCAGAACCTTCCCCACTTATCTGGTTTCAGCTGAGCCACGACGTTGCAGGGAAGCTTCCTGGACAGGGGGCACCTCTATTCCTGCAGGTCCAGGCTAGGATAGTGTTCAGCCAGAGGAGGGCAGTTGGTCACGGCGCTGACCGGCTGCTTACTTCCCGCCTGAAGCTGCTTCTCCAGGTCCTCTATAAGCTCAGATGTTGGCCTCTTGTAGAACTGGCTCATGTCCAGTCTGAACCATCTAAGCATATTCCAGATCCTCACTCTGTCTGAAGAGTACGTCTGGGCTGTGGGGTCATAACCACCAGACGTCTCCCTAGGAGCACCAGTGTCCAAGGTCTGCTTTGGGGCTACGGGCAGCTGAGTGGAGTTCCCAGTCTTGTTGGGCTGACTGCGGGAATCCCTAGCCTGCCACTGCCTATTGTCCTGTCTGGCAGGAGGGCGTGAGTTCCAATTCCCCTTGGGGACAGAATTTGAAGCCGTCTTCCTATGCACGTGGAGAGGAATGGGTATAGAAGGCTGAATTATTGATATCAAAATGATATCTTAATATCCCACAAGCTCGGGCTAGAAACAGCAGTAACAGGGGGGTTATTTTCGAGACAAACTTTAAATAAAAATTATATAAAAAAAAGTTGTCATCAGTGGCTGTGCTTCACATTGGAAGGAGGTCTCAAGTGGAGTTACTCAGGGTTTTGGCCTGGAACCAATGTCCTTCAATGTATTTATCAATGATTGAGATGATGGGGTGGAGGGAATACTTATCAAATTTGCAGGTGATAAAATGCTGGAAGGAGTAGCTAACACGTTGGAAGATAAGAACAGAATTCAAAAGGACCTTGATAGATTAGAAAACTGGGCTGAAATTAATAAAATGAAATTCAAGAGACACAAATGCAAAATTCTACATTTAGGCCACAAAAACCAAAAGCACAGTTATAGGATGGGGGAAACATAGCTCAGCTGTACTACATGTGAAAATTACCTTGGGATTTTTGTTGATCATGACCCAGCAGTGTGATTCTGAAACAAAGAGGGCAAATATTATCTTAGCTTGCAAAAATAGAGCTGTAGTTTCCAAGTCAAAGTAGTAACAGTCCTACTATATTTTTCACTGGTCAGGCATCATCGGAAGTATTGTGTTCAGTTCTGGACACCTCATTTTAAGAATGATATAGACAATTTGGAATGAGTTCAAAGAACGACATTGAGGATGATAAAAAGTATAGAGAACAAAACATATGAGAAGAGGTTGAAGGACCTGGGCATGTTCAGCTTGGTGAAGAGAAGACTGAGGGGTGATATGATTGCACTCTAAATATCTCAAGGAATTCCACAGAGGGGAGAAGCACCTGCAGAGAGGAGCAGTTCTCTGCATCAGAGGGTAGAACTAAGTCTAATAGTTTTAAGTTACAGAAAGCCAAATTTTGACTGAACATTAGAAAGAACTTCATGAAAATGAGAGTGGTTTTGCAATGGAACCAATTGCATTGACAGGTGGTCAGGTTCCCTTCTCTGGATGTCTTCAAACAGAGGTTGGATAGCTATCTGCTGGGGATGCTCTAGCTGGAGATCCTGCACTGAGCAGTGGTTGGACCTGACTTCCCATAGGGCCCTTTTCAATTCTATGATTCTATAATCTTAAGGGAAGGGGAATGAACCGTGGCTGGTGAGTGTTTCCATGCCCTGATGGTCTTTTGCAGTGGAACTAAGAAGGGCTTTTTAAGGGCTCTAACACTAACTTTCTATCCACCCTACACCCTTCAAGATGAATTGCATTAAAAATAAAGGGCAATGATTACAGTTGTTTAGTTTAATTTAAATCTTTATCAATTGGGATCATTCCTCAAACTGATTTGGAGGAACATTGATACGTTGACTAGTCACTGTTTGGTTTCCTTTCCTTGTCTACACAGATAGTTCTTTTTTAAAAAAAATCCTCTTCTGCAACACCATTTGAACCATTTGAACAACTGAAAGGAAAGAGATTCTGAATTATAATATCAGCCATAATGCTAACCTTATTGTCTTCAATACTCCCACCACCTCTCCTCATTGCCAATGTCAAACATGCTATCACACTGTAGATTTCTTGGTTTTCCATTAACAAATTGTTTAAGTAATTTTAATAAATCAGCACAAAGCAAGTCACAAACAAGGTTCAAATTCAGTCCTATCTAGACATCTCAGAAGAGAGAAAGAAATTGGAATCACTGGTATCTTATTGACTGATCTATTTTATTTTGTATGTTTTTCATTTCTTCTCCTTTCTCTATTTTCTCTAACATTTCTATCACTGTTTGCCAGAGAAAGGCTAAAACCTGACTGGTTTATTCAGCAGAATACTAAAAATTATCAGAGAAGGGAAGGGGTCCTAACTGTCACTATGGAAAAAGAACTTGGACTCCTGCCTGTTCTGGTTGGTATGTGGGATTAACTTAATTGTTGTGGATTACTCCTCCATGCCATCCTGAGAATTGGAATCACTGATATCTTAATGATTGATTGATTGATCTATTTATTTATTTTGTATGCTATCCTTTTCCCAGAGTGGGACCCAAGGTGAATTCCAGAAGAGACAGTTAAAAAATAGAACAATGACTTTTTTTAAAATAAAATTCCACATATAAAACAGTATTAAAACAGTTAAAAACTATGCAAAATTTAAAAAAGAAGTGAAACATCCCAATAAAAATTTATGTGCTTATAGATTGAAAGCCTGCTTAAACAAACGAACAAAAAAGGATTACAAAAATAAAGAATATTTGTATATGCCTGGGAAATTTCAAGCTTCAAACAGACTTTTGAACAAAACGCTTCATATAGGTTCACAAAATTACAATGCTAATGAATGACTGTTTGTTTGACACTACTAAAAGTGCTGTATGTAATTTATGAGGAATCCCACTGCTACCATTTTTTCATCATTGTCACACTTATAAAACTCTTTAGTTGTACATTACACAACAAAGTTGTAAGTTAATCTAATATCAGAGTGCTGCAATATATACCTCACAAAAGTTCAACACTTTCTTTCAGGAAGTACAAGTCCAGTAAAAACTATACCTGCTCCATCTAAATCAAAAGAAGGTTTCTCACCTCATACGTTTGCATTTCATGGGGACCCAGATGTTAAGGTAATTTTGTTTACTGATATTGATTCTGCTGATTGTATACAACTAGAACATATTTTCAAAGTAGTGTCATTTTAAATGTTTGGCTCTAAGAACAACAGTGATCTTTGAAAATAATAAAAGTTTTATGACTTCCGGGTTGCATGGCACCGCGGAGACAGCTTGGTGAAAGAGCTCCATAGTGAGCTCCAAACCAAGCTACCATCTCGAGTGGATGAGCTGAGGTTTTTCTTTTTCTTTTTCAACAACTCAACTCGGCAGACACCTCCTCCAGTAAAGGGGATACAGCTGGGACTTATAGGGGGTCGATATCCACCTCCAGGCTAGCCTTCAACTGTTTTGGGGGTGTATGCGTGGAGCTGGAGAGACCGAAGAGCTGCCGCACCCACGCTGAGGTAAACAGCCAAGGAACTAGCACCACCGTCAACTTTTTAAATTTAAAATATGTTTGAAAAGCCGCAAGGTACTCAAAGGCTTCTTTGAGTTAACTCTGGAGTGAAAGTGCTCTCTAAAGACTTTTTTTTTTTGATGAACTCTCCAGCCAGTGTGAGTAATTGGCGTCAATGAAGACAAGGAAGGAGTAAGTTTTCGCTCTGATTCTTGACACTTGAAAGCAAATACCCTACCAAAAACTGTTTGAATTGCGAATTTTTGACCATAAGGCACTGTGAACTACTCTAAAGGTACAGTTTTGATGTTGAATCTGAGAAAGCATTTTTTGTTAAGCTTGTGAATCATTAACAACAAAAAAAAAAATCTACTTCAAGAGGAACCAGAAATCCACTAGAGGGTGCAGCATGAATACAGACGCCACACCACACAGGAGAAGAGGGAGTAACTGCGGAGCCTGCCGTGAAACCAGAATGGGTTATATCTGCTGGGATTAGGCAAAAAGGTGAAGAGGACAACATCAATATATGGAGAGGAAATTTAGCAAATTTTGATTGAAAGAGATATCACGCCTAAAGAAGGGTGGTGAGGGATTTATAGTTGGAATAATAGTGTATGAGGATATGGATACTAGGCTGAAAACAAAAACAAAATCAACAATAAGATCTTCAGTAGATTTACCAAATAAAACAACCAGCAACCCAGACACAAAACAGTTAGAGATGGCCCATCAAATTCAACAACTAATAACTGAGTTTAAGAGTTTTAAATCAGAAATAAGGCAGGAGCTGAAAACTAATTGTGTGGAGATAGGGTCTGATATGAAGAAAGAGTTGGAAACTTTTGGTTGCAAATTGGATTTATTTTCTAAAGATATTTCAAGACTGAAGGAAGAAGTAAAAGAGCTTCGGGAACAAATTAAAAAAATTAGAAAAAACAACAGACACCTCAGTACAACAAAGTGAAGAGAGGATTCAGATTGACCTCCAAGAACTCCACTATAGGGACAAATGTATTAAACTTAGAGGTCTTCCTGAAACTACAGACGAGAACCTTTATGAGTTATTAGTTCCTATTCTAGCAGATTATATAGGGACCCTGGTGGGGAGATTTGAATTGAGTATTGATAAAATCTTTAGACTTAACTCTCGCATTGCCAAGAATGGGTTCTCCCTAGGGACATAGTAATCAGCCTAAATAGCTCTGTAATGAAAGAAAGGATTTTGCAAACTAGTTACAACAAGCAACTTGTGCTTAATGATAGAGAGATAAAAAATGTTCAAGGATATTCCATTCCAAATTCTCAGAAGGAGATGCAATTATAAAACCCTTGCTCAACTCCTCTTGAAAAACCAGATAAGTAATAGGTGGGAAAAAGTGGAAGGATGATCTTTCTCCTATAAACAAAGAAGATACAAAATTGATTCAGTGCCAAAACTTGAGATTATCGTCAAACTCAAGAAAAACTTTGAAAAAGTCAGATTGAATGAGAAAACAGATGAGAACAGAAATGAAACCCTAGAACCAATGAAGTTTCAATCTTCAATGAAAGAAGCTAAAGCTAAAAATAAAAAGGCAGACAAGCTACAAAAGGCAGTCAAGACATCTGAAATAACTATATTTGACCAAGAGAAGGAAGGAGCTGTCGAATCAGAAGAAGAAGAAGATATTGAAGAACAAGAAGGACTTTTTGAAGGAATTGGAGTGCTAGAATTGGATTCTGAGGGAGAAAAACAGGAAGAAGCTCAAGAAGAATTAGAGGAAGAAATAGTACATCTACCTGCAGGTGGCAAGGGAGTGACCTCTTACGAATAATTTAGTAATAATCTATTAGTAACAATAACAATTGAAGAATCATGAATATTAAAATTCAATCGTGGTACATGAAAAGCATTAACTTGGAGTACAACGCAGATAGATTTTTCATATCTTTGAAAAAGCTCACTTGGACATAATAAGCTTACAAGAAGTTTGCCTAAGAGCACAAGATTTATAATTCATGAGGAACCCGAAGCTACGATACTGTTTCGCTTCAACTAATGAAAAAAAGAAGAAAGGAGTGATTGTCTATGTTAATTCAAAATATAATGCCAAGGAAGTTTTCAAAGGTAACTTAGGCCATTATATTGGTGGAGAAGTTTGTATACAGAACACAACCATATTGATCGTGGCAATTTGTGCCTGATAGGGAGCAAGGGTGACTTTTTTTAAAAAAAATCTACAATGAAATATCAAAGTATGCTGAGAGAAAATTTCAGGAAAACGTAATAATAATGGGGGATATGAATGGAGTCATAAACCCCACTCTTGGTCGATCCTCCCACTATAAGAATAAAAACAAACATAATCAAGGAAAACTACCTAAGAGCTTTTTCTCAATGGTGGAAAACCTAACACTTGTCAATGTCAGAAGGTTTAAAGAAGGCAATTCACAAGGATATACTTTCTACTCAGATCGGCATCACTTGATGTCTAGAATTGATTACTTTTTTGCTTCCAAATAACTTCTTCTTCAAATTGACATTATTCCCAGACAGAGTTCTGATCATAATCCATTACGTTTCAATTTAATCATAAGAGGCCCTTTGAGAAATTAGAAATTGAATGACTCCTTTCTTCATGATCACTGATTAGTTCTAAAAATTAGAGAAATAATTTCATCTTACTTTAAGGAAAACATCAATGGTGAGGTCCCAATGAGAACAGTTTGGGACACTTTTAAAGCAGTTCTAAGAGGCTACTTTATAAGGTGGGGCTCAGAGGCAAAGAAGAAGAAGGAAGAAAAATGTCATAAAATCATGGAAGATATGATCAAGAAATAAGATATAATCCCTCAAATAGGACTTTAATTATGAAATTTAAGTCTCTACAGAATCAGCTAAATGAAGAGAATCTAATAGAGATGGAAAAAAAGATAAGACTAACGAAACAGAGATACTTCAAATTTGCAAACAAGCCAGGAAAGCGGTTGGCACTAAAATTACATAAAGAAAAAGAAAAGAGGCTAATTTCAAAAATTAAATCAGGCCTGAAAAGTCTCACTAAACAAGAAGATATTAAGAAAGCTTTCTTTGAATACTACAAACAGCTTTATGGTATGAAACCTACCTCAGAGAAAGAGCTTATTAATCTTCAAGCAAATTTGGACAGCCAAGACATTCTGAAATGTTCAGATGATCAGAAATTAATACTAAACTGCTCTATTGCCTATGTAGAAATAATAAAAGCAATTAAGAAACTGAAAATTGGCAAAGCCCCAGGACCGGACAGTTTTTCCCCTAACTTCTATAAAATTTTTGGTGACAACATAGCCCTTCCTTTTCAAAAAACATGCAAAGAGATCTTACAAAATGGCATCCCAGACATGGAGGAATGCTAATATAACCCCGATCCCAAAAGAGGATAAAGAACCGACTGACATTAAAAACTACTGTCCAAGCTCTCTGTTGAATGTTGACTTGCAAATATCTTGGCTGATAGACTGAAAAAAGTACTTTCTTCCCAAATTGATGAAGATTCAAAACAGCTGCTTGCCAAGAAGATATCTAATAACATAAGAACAGTTCTAAATATAATAGGGTACTATGAACGTCACAATGAAAAACAGACGGCACTGGTGTTTATAGATGCTGAAAAAGCATTTGATTTGGTGAATTGGCTCTTTTTGATGGAAACATTTTGAAGAATGGATGCAGGAAAGAACTTCTTGTCTTGGATAGGAGCTATATATAATAAACAGCAAGCCCAAATATTGGTGAATGGAGAAAAATCTGATATTTTTGATCTGGTAAAAGGAACCTGACAAGGCTGTCCATTATCTCCACTTCTCTTTATATCAGTTCTTGAACTGTTGAATAGAACAGTGAGAAATGACATTGATATAAAGGGACTTCATTTAAGAGGTCACAATTTCAAATTGAAATCTTACACAGACGATCTAGTTGTTTTTTTTTAGAAGACCCAGTTTTAAGTTTGGCTAAGTTGATTCATGTCTTAAATGAGTTTGGTGAATATTCAAGAATTAAAGTCAACAAAAATAAAACATCAATTCTGACAAAAAAATCTTAGTAAGAAGGAAGAAGATGAACTAGTCAAGATCTCAGGATTTAAAATTGAAAAGAAAATTAAATATCTAGGTATCTGGCTAACCAAGCAAAGCAATCAATTGTTCGATAATAACTACGTAAAGACTTGGAATAGTATTTAAAAAGATCTAGAAAATTGGAACAAATTAAATCTTTTACTATTTGGGAGATTTGCGACCATCCAAATGAATGTGCTACCTAGGATGAATTTTCTCTTCCAAAATATTCCTATAATTATTAGTGATAAACCATTTGCCACATGGAAAAAAGATCTGACTAGGTTCATTTGGGCTGGTCATATGCCAAGAATAAAATGGAACATACTAACTGATCTCAAACTAAGAGGAGGATGTGGAGTACCCGATTTGAAAACTTATTATTATGCAAGTGGTTTAACTTGGTTGACTGAATGGATAACTTTGCAAAATGAAAGATTGCTTGCATTGGAAGGTGCGGATAAAAGAATGGGGTGGCATGCCTACCTATGTTACGGCAAAGCAGCAATTGACAAGGAATTTTCCAACCACTTTCTGTGAAAGGCTTTACTAAATGTCTGGATTGGCTCTGCTATAAAGATATAATTTCCTTTTCTCCCCAGAATTCTGTCAGATTAAAAACCTGAGAAGAATTGGCAAAAGAAAACATAATGTGCAATTGATTCTCTTATTGACAATTGCTGGAATGATTTAAAATGGATATTAGATTAGAAGTTTTTTCAACAAAAGATGACAAGAATGAGTTTGAAAAAATAATCTTTAACAATGAGACTAAGCAAATGTCAAAATTCTATAAAATTTTACTCTTTCAAGAAAGAGAAGGGGATAAAAGACTCCATGCTTAAATGGGTGAGGAACATAGAACCAATCCAAATACAGCACTGGGAGGAGAGCTGAAAACAGACGTATAAATTTGCCACTGCTCAAAGCTTAAGAGAGAATTACATGAAAATGCTACATAGATGGTATTTAACACTGGATAAACTAAATAAGATATACAAATCCACCTCTGGAATTTGTTGGAAATGTAAGAATGAGTTGGGCATGTTTTATCATCTATGGTGGACATGTTAGAAAGCAAAAACATTTTGGATAAGTATACATAACAAGGTCTCAGAAATTTTCAACCATAAATTCCCGATGTCACCTAAATTCTATTTGTTAAACATGATTCAAGATTTGCCCTCAAATCTTTCCAAATACTGGAGGATTTTGCTATACCAGATTACAGCAGCTAGGATAGCCTTCGCAAGAAAATGGGAAAAAAATGATACCCTCACTCTGGAGGAATGGTGCTATGAGATTCTTGAAATGAAAACAATGGATATTCTATCACATATAATTAAGAGAAGAGATGAAGGAAAAGTTAAAAATGAGTGCATTTTGGTAACCCAAAACTTATTTGCATCTGAGCATTGTGATAACTAATCCTTGACTATTGAGATACTTTATTAAAGCTTTGTAACATCAATTTAAAGCTCTAAACAGACTCTGTTGTTCATAGAGTCATAGGGTCATCAGTAATAACCCAACAACATAGAATACTTGCAGCATTTAATAGATGAATTAGTGAAATCAAGTTCAATAATATGCTTTAGTAGCTGATAGAATCCTGTAATTTTGGGATGGTCTTCTGAACTTTAGCTGAATGCTAGTCTATGTATAGATCATTTAAAGTACTCTAGAGTTACAAGGGAAGAGTTGAAGTGGGATAGAAGTTTCTTAATATAAACATTGACAGTATGACAGACTAATTAACCCATAAAACGTGAGGAGGAAGATGGATATAATGGGCAAGAGGCTGTTGTTCTTTTTTCTCTATATGTTTGTTTGTTTGTTTCCTTTCTACCAATAGAACTTTACGAAGTATAAACAACCAGTACCTATTTTTGGGTTGTTTATTTTAATGATAAGTTAAAACTCATAGTTTAACATTACAATATTATAAAACATGAGTTAGCATAACATTGTTCAAATTCCCAGCATACAACAATGGTGATGGGACTTATGAATGTATCTGGTTTCAAATTTGATTCCAACACACACACACACACACACACACACACACACACACATACATACACACATACACACACACATACATACATTACCTTGTACAAGTCTAGGTTATATACTGAGAGACTTTTGTTTTATAGGTTCTGATATATGTAATACACGTGTATATATTTTATAAAGATTATCAATAAAAAAAATAATAAAACAGTTTTATAAGTGCAAGTCTAGAGTTAGCGAAATATCTAAAGTTAAATTCTGAAAAATATGGCATGTCTCAAATAACAGTTGCAATTTTTTGTGATGACAATAAAGAGGTAGCCAAATGCTGTTCGACACTATTAAATAAAACATCATGAATTTAAATGGGACTTATTAATGGAAAGAGCATTGATGCAAGTAGCCGTCCCTTAGTTTCTGCACCCCCCAACTGTTCTAACTGCCTATGCTATATATGTCCTTTGACTATTAAGGTCATGGCAAAGCTTATTCAGTGGTTCTCAAAATTTTTATTACTGTGACTCCCCCTTTGTAACTACATGCACACATTGCTCCCCCACCCCTGACAAAGGCATTCAGACAGGTAGTGAGTCTCAATGTAAAAATAGGCAGCTGAAGCCAGGGTGGTGGGAGAGACTTTAATCATTCTCAGTAGACGTTTCCACCAGATGGAGCTTGGGTTCCTCAGTGATTATTTTGGAGGATGGCTTGGTTTAGCTGTTTCCAAAAATTGACTAGGAGTCAGGAAGATAAATATATTGTTTGTTTGAAAGAGAAAACAGAGAAACCTTATCCAGTTATGCAACTCTTTTAGCTTTAGCTTGCCTTCATGTTTCACTTTTATTAATAAACTTTTTAATAATGACTGCCAATATTTACCTGTGCACTCCCCACCCCCCCCACCCCATCATGCCCTGCCTTGGAGACCCTGACAGTGAGGAGGAGAGTTCTGAGTCAGAGGCAGAAGACAGCCCAGAGGAAGACAACAACCAGCAGCAGGGGGCAGAGCAAGGGTGGCAGAGCAAGGGGAACAGAAGGACCGGCAGCAACAAGAGTCAGAGGAAAAAGCAACACAGGCACCTACCTTGGCAGAATGACAGCAAGAAAGGGAAGGGCCCACGTTTTCAGCTTGTTTATATAACAAGCAAGCCCTAATGAAGGAACAGCTGCATCAACATTGTTAGCCGATAAAAGACAAACACTGGCCTATCACCCCAGGATCAACAAGTGATCTTCCTGGTGGTTGAAACCTTGTGCTGGTACCTTGCTTCCTGAACTCTGACTCTCTTTTGACCTTTGCCTGTCTTGACTACTGTTCTAGTTTACCTCTATGGATTTGGATACTTTTGAACTCTGGACTTTGGGCTTGAATCAACTATCCCTCTGAAGATCCCTCTGTCTTACTCACACCTTTATTTTCCTTAGTTATCTGTGTGTTTGTGTTGCATACATTGTGTGTATTTAATAAAGACTATTCATTATTTTCCAACCGGTCTGCTTCTTGACTTGGCCTGACCCCGTAGACATTGGGTTGCAAGATCCTGCTGAGTTACCCTGCCTCTCGTTTTGTCAGCTTGTGCTCTGAACTAATTTCCCCAACTTCTATAATTTTGATAGCAATCTGGTGTCCCTCCTGGGACCCCCAGAAAACAGGGTAACACAATCCCATCATTTCCTTGCTCATTCACTTGCTTCAAACATATTTTAAAAAACCCTTTTTGTTGTCCCTTGCATGCCAGTCTCAAATTATTGTGAGCTTTAGCTTTGCTTACACTATTCCTACAAGCTTGGCCTACACATCTGTATTCTTCCCTGATGATTCACCCTTTCTTCCATTCTTTATATATTGTCCTTTTCTCACTTCCTTCTTGAGTTTACTGTGAAGCCATGTTGGCTTTTTCAGATATTTTCCATTGTTCTTCTTCCATGAAATTGTAATTGTTCTGTTAGCAGTTCCTTCTTCATGAAATTCCACCCATACTGATTGTTCTTTTCCTTTAGTTTCTTTAGCTATGCGATTCTTCCCAGTATTTCCCTGTGCTTAAAATATAAAATCAGCTTTCTGAAATCCAAGGTTCATGTTTGACTATACTTTTCTTTGGCCTGCCCCACAAGCATGAATTCTAGCATTATATGGTCACTCTTCCATATGAGTGACCATATATGGTCACTCTTCCCTAAAATACCAACTGCTTTGATTTCAGAAACTAGTTCCTCCCTATTGCTTAGGATCAAGTCCAGGATTCTTGATCTCTTTGTTTCTTTCTTATCCTTTGAAAGAGGAAACTATCTATAAGGCACATCAGGAATTTGCTGCAAGTGTATGCTTAGCAGAGGTAGTCTCTCAACAGATATCAGGATAATTGATGTTCCCCATGGCTACCAGTTCTTGCTTCTTGGAGGTTTCTAAGATTTGTTTCAGAATAGCACCTTCTCCCACCTTGTGGCCAAACTTGTAATAAACTCATACCACAGTGTTGTTTTTGACTTCCTGATAGAAGCAGGGCAAAGATGAGGCTATCCTGGCCTCCCTAGGGAGGGAGTTCCAAAGTCTGGGAGCAGCCACTAAGAAAGCCTTCTTGTTGTTGCCACCAAATGAGGCTGGGAAGTTAGTGGGACAGAGAGAAGGCCCTCTCCTGATGATCATAAAGGGAGATACAGTCTTTCAATTACATTCAATATCTGAGTCCTGGTTAATAGAATCCATACTCCAGGCTGCTGGTTGTTTTCAGACATCTTTTTATACGTTGAATGTTCAAAGATGCAACAGGCATAGAAAAGACCATAGGGCCATTATATCTTGACAAGGGTGACCCCTGATTTCTGGGTTTTATTTTCCTGGGAGTGGAAAATCTTGTAAGCCTCTGAGCGATGTTCAGTGACTCCATCTTGTCTCTGCAGAACATGTCTGGACATGCAAAAATGTCTGCCTCTCTCTTGGGAATATATCTCTTTGCAGGGTGTTACCCTGATTCCTGGGGGTCCCAGGAGGGACACCTAAATGCGCTTCCAATTTTATAAGTTGGGGGAAATTAGCCAAGAGCACTGCCTAGCAATACGAGAGGCAGGGTAACGTAGCGAGATCTTGAACCCTATGTTTACGGGGTCAGGCCGAGTCAAGGAGCACACAGAAGTTGAAACAATAAATGATGTTTTATTAAAACACAATCAAACAGTGTATGCAGCACACTCACACAGATAACTAAGGAAATAAAGGTTGGAGTGGGGTAGAGGGATTTTTAGAGGAGTTGTTGGTTTGGGTAATACTCCACCTGTCCTGAAGCCCGGTTGGAAGCGGAGAAGCTGGGGAGCGTGGATCTCAGCACGTGGAGCTGAGGGGAAGGCTCACTGGACAAAGTGACAGCAAGGCGGGATGGAAGCCACGAGTGATCCAAGGAAGTGCTCAAAGTCAGGGGTTTTTATAAGGAGAATTGTGACCTCAGGCTAGCTCGGACTTGGGGAAAACAATGGATTTGGGGCTGGAGACAAAGCCTCCGAAAGGTCAGAATTCGAATGATTGAATTATAGCCAAATTGTCAATAGGATAGCCAGTCTGCAAACACGGAGTACTTGAGCATTGTGTAGTTCGATTGTCAAGCTGCCAGCGTGGGGCAGAGGATCTTTTGAAAGTTGCGTGCATACTTAATGAAGGTACTTGCCTTTGAGGTCTCCTGAAGCTGCGAGTCGGCTATTTCTGGCCTGCCTGTATTGTTTTGGAATATCACGGCGATTATCGGCCGAGCCTGTATGCGTGCTTGTCCGGGGACCTCGCAAGCACATGGAGGGGAATGGGTATATGAGGCCGAATTATTGATATCAAGAGATATCTTTTTATATCCCCCAAGCTCGGGCTAGCCAGGGCAGTAACAAGGATATCTTCTGATTGGCTGTTTTGGACTATGTGGTTCTGAGGGGTTCAAAACCAATTCTTGTTGGTTCGGGGCAGTGGGACAACTTCCAGAAGGGATCATATGACCTCTGCTGGGATGAATTGGGGCAAAAATCAGAAATCTACGATTGACCACATAGGTCCAAAGAGTCCAAAACCAGTTTGTTACCGCCATTGCTAGCCTGAGCTTGTGGGATATTAAGATATCTTTTGATATCAATAATTCGGCTTTCTCTACCCATTCCTCTCCACATGCTTACGAAGTAATTGCTTTTGCAGATGTATATCCTATAATGTGATGATTCATCCAAAAGCATTTTGATTTTGGGAAAATGTTTAACTGATATACAGAAAAACATGCAGCAAGAAATAGGGGGATGGGTTGAAACATTTTCAGGCCTTGAAATTTAGAATTATATTTCAAGGCCTGAATATATATATAGAATATATATAGAATTACAAGCTTCAGAGAGCAAGTTGTTCATACAGCAACAGAACTATTGTAAGTGAAGTCTCTCCCCTATGGGGGTAATTTGGCAGGTGACACTCTCTCAGCCATGGCAAACCTCCTCTGTTTAATTCTTGTAAAGAAAGCCCTATCATACAATTGCATAGGTCAAATTCGACTTGAAGGGAAGCACTTGGGAGAGAGCCTTCTCCTTGGTTGTTCCCAGACTGTGGAACTCTCTTCCATAGGAGGTCTGTTTGGCCCTCCTCCCTGCTCTCTTTCTGTTAGCAGGTGAAGACAATTTTCTTTAGATAGGCTTTTGGATCTTGAATTTTAATTATGGAGGTGTAGTGTATATGAAGTGGTGTGCTGTATTTTAAAATCTTTTTTAATATAATGTTTTAAATATGTTTAAGTCTTCTCACTCTTTTTAAGCATGTTAATAATTGGAATATATAATTTATTTTTAACTTTTGTAAAGTAAATGCTTAGCAATATCTTTTTAGATTATTGTAAGCCATGTTGGATCCCTTTTCGGAGAAAAGTGGGATATAAATTTAATAAATAAATACATAAAACCAGATTTACTCCAGTGTTCCCCACTCACTCAGTGATCTGAATATTGTATGAAAGGTTATATGTTAAATTTCCTTCTATGTCATTGCTGTACAAGTGGATGTCTTACAAATGTGTACTTGAGAAATTACATAGTTCAGAAAACAATCTTCTACATTCATTTACATAATGTTCTTATTTTTTTTAAATGAAGTCAAAAGATCCTTCTTCTGAAACTTGCAGAGATGAGAAGGCCCGGAAGTATATGTACACCTCAGCAACTCAAAGGTTAGCATCTATTTCTGTTAAAAGAAAGTCTGCTTCCATGTCCTTCCTCTTTTACTGCTTCCAGTCACTGATAGATGGCAGTATATGCTGTACATTTCTTTTATGTTTCTCTTCCATTGGAAATATATAAACTATCATATATTTATTTATTTACATACATCATGGTAGGTAATGCATATACTTGTCGGTTCATGTACATACTTATCTCTTTTCCTGTGAATAAAAGTATAAAAAAAAGCCCACTTTTTTTTCTCTTATATGTGTAGTCATTGACTATTAAAAGTAGCTTTGATCTGACATTACAAGATCTGTTCTGTGCATCTCTGAAAAAGGGCTATGTGAATTATTTGACTGCCGTTCACTATAATAATCACCTATAATAATGTCTTTTAAATTTCTTCCTCTTACTTCAAAGAGGATATGAAGAAGTTCCTTGGGACAGAATATTACTGCCAAAAATCAAGCCTCCAGGTTCAGCACTAGAACCAAAGGGTGATTGTGTCTCCCAGTATTTTGCAATGAAACGGTATGAACCAGCTGCAGAAATAAGCCAAGTAAGTCAACTTTATTACAATCTGTTGTGGATGTGGGCAATGGGTGACAAAGTGTATTAGTGTATAATACACACTTTGTATTCAGGAAGATCCTAGATTTAATTCTTTGCATCTTTAGTGAAAAAGATCTCAAGTTGGGAATAGGAAATCTCTTCTTAAGACTCCAGAAGAGCCAAGAAAATTGATGCCAGTCAGAATACACAGAACTAGCCCAGATGAACCACTAGTCAAATTCAGTATTTATATCACAGAAAAAGCAGTTATGGCAAACTACTATTCAGTTGTTTTGAATTCTCCTGCTCTTCATATGTGCATTGGTGGCTCTTCTTAGGAGCCAGACAGAGGGCCTTTCTGTACTACACAGTTATAGTACAATTATTCCACTTTCAACACCTTGTGGAATTTTGGGGTTTGTAGTTTATTGAGACCAAAGGGTTCTCTGGTTGAGAATTCTAAATGCCCCTCCCAAAACTGCAAACCCCAGGATTCTATAGGATGTTGAAAGTGGAATAATAGCACTATAACAATGTAGGGTGCCCTGTGTCATACTTAGAACTGATCAGTTGAAATCAAAGCGACTTAATATAGTTTACTAATAACACAATTTCTTACATCCTCTTGTTAGCTCCTACAGCAATCTCACTGCATCAATGGTAACTTCATAAGTCAACATTTTTAGATAGATAGAAGGATAGATAGATAGATAGATAGATAGATAGATAGATAGATAGATGGAGTGTGCCTTCAAATTTCCTGTCAATTTAGAGCAATCTGTTATCTCACTGGAAAACCCTGTCACAGGGTCTACAATTTTGATATTAAAATATGATTCAGTGTGCCTGAGAGGTCACCCAGATGGGCACGTAGGCAGCAATGGTTAAAGATTGAAAATCAAGACAGGCCAGTAAAATCGCCAGTCACTTAGCCCCAGGAGACCTCAAGATGTGTAAACCCACAATAAACAAAGGGTCCTCAGCCCTGAGACGCCAACTTAAGGGGATTAGCGTGTCTGCCCCAAACTGTGCAAATATTCCATCAGACGAGGACCATTTACATGAAGTCACACCACAAACAAACACAGCCGAAGATCCTGAGACTTTGGCAACACCTTGGAATCTCATCACACAAAGGAAATTGCCATGGTGGAGCTTCGTTACCACTCCAACACCCATTGTTCTCCCCGGGAAAGGATTAGTCCTCCAGGTACTTTTCCCCCTACAGATAGTCCCAGTTTTTGTGTGGGTCTTTGTATCACTCCCGGTCATCCCAACAGACCGTTGCTCCATCCGTTGAGTGATCCTCTCAGCCCTCTCCGTGCTGAGTCCCACTTCTCCGCTGCCTTCCTGGACCCAGGACTTCAAGAAAAAATGCAGTATTACTCCAACTGTACCCCCGCAATACTCCCCTATCCAATTTCCTCTCTTTTGTTTCTTAATAGCTCTTGAGTGCGTGTGTGCATGATTGCGTTGGTGTGTGAGACTTGCATTCAATAAAATGATTTATTGGACATTCTTGTTTGGTTTTTGGCTTGGCCTGACCCCATAAAAACTGGGTAAAAGACCCTGCTAGGTTACTCTGCCTCTCACATTGCTATTGCTTGTGCTCTGGCTAGTTTCCATTCCCCATCACGTGGAGCACGTTGAGGTGTCCCCCAAGGGACCCAAGAAATCAGGGTAACAGATTGGTGGAGAATGCGGGCACCCCTGCACCCCTAATTTGAGTGGAAGTTGCAACCCACTCAAATCAGGTCAGTGCGGACATAGGGAATTGGCCAACCAAACTCCTGGAGTGTGAGGAACATGAGTGCTTGTGAATCTGTGTGTTTGAGCCTTAAAGCTGTTCTGTCAGGGTTGGAAATCCCTCCCCCTTTCTATCTTGGTCCGTGTATGGCAGCTGCACCTACGTGGTCACTAGCGGAGCAGTGAATCACGGCAGATAGCAAGGGCTGTACACATGGTTGCCCTGGGAATCACATCCCTAACTTGGGGACTATCGTGGGTTGGAATCCTGAGTGCTAGGTGCTAGGCCAGGTTCAGCTTGCACACACATGGTAGTGTAGGCACACACTACCACAGGGGGGATCCCCCAAAGCAAAGCGGGTAGTGAATCCCATACAGCAGGAGCACAGAAGAATCCCGTCCAGCAGTAAAGTTAGATGTGAGTGGTGATTACCGACCTAGATTAGGGTTTTAAAAAGTTTCCCCGAGGTAGAGGAAGCTGCCCCTCACTCGAAAAACTAGTTAAGGGACGATTCAGTTTGGTTCCTCTCCCTCTTCCCCTGCTGCTTGGCCAGGCGGCACTGTGAGTTCTGTTGAGTTTGTGTTCCCCCTTCATTGCTAGGCGGAGTCTAGGTGGAGGTCTTTCCCCAGGATCAAGGCAATCCTCCCAGTCCCTGAATCGTATCTTTGTCTTTTTGCCCTAAGCTGTCGAGTTGGAAGGTCGGGCTTAGATCAGCAAAAGAGACACTTTTGGGCAGGCCGTAGGTAGGTTTCTAACCCTCTTTCCTGAAGCAATTTCCGTAGAGTTCGTCTCCCTAGCATCCCCCCAGAGGTCTCGGTGATCCTTCCCATCACTACAGACCTGGTCCCATGTGAGTGTGTTAGTGAGAATGTTGAGAGTGGAAATGGAGGTGAAAAATCTCCTGTAGGAGGAGAAGGTCATGGGAAAGATAGAACGTTGGGTTCTCCACAAGGGGAAATATCCCTGGAAGGACTCCAGCTTTAAAACCCCTGGCCCCTTCTTGTCCTTGAGGGAGGCTTATTTCAAAGCTAGGACATCGAAGACCCCTTTCGGGCCTTCCAAGGACACCCTGGCAGCTTGGGAACTTTGGCTCGCAGCAAGGGATGCTTCAAATGCCCTAGTAGCGGCCCGAGCCCAAATCAAAGAGTTAAATAAAGAGGTTGCCCAGCTTCAAGCCGAGGCTGAGATTGTGAGAGCGGACAAACTAACCTTTGCATCCTTCGCACAAGCCACATCCCAGAAGCTTAGTGAAGCAATCATCCAAGCCCAAACATGGAAAGAACAAGCTGAATCCTTAGAGGAAAAGCTGGCCCAATCCAAAACTGCTGCCAAATTCATGGCAAAACAATGTAGAGAACACCAAGAGCTAGTTAGTCATGCAGTATGTCACAAAAAGATAGAAGAGCTTGAGAGGGAGCTCCAGATCCGGCAGGCAGTCATTCCTGCTGTTTGCCCTGAGTTTCCTGCTTCCCTTCCCATTGCTGCCCTCAGAGAAAAGCTGCCTGAGGACGCAACCTTGGCCACTTTTTTAGTTGACTCCAGAGAACCCCTGAACATGCAGGAGCTCACCCAAAAGGCGGAGAGGCAGGCCCAAGAATTGGAGCAATTGAGGGCACAAAACAGTACCCTGCAAGCAAATTGGCTCTTCCATCTGCTGTACAGGAAGCCCATGCCAAATTTGAGGAAGTCTCAGTACAAATCCAAATACTTCAAAGTAGACTAGCCACTCGAGAGGAAGAACTTGTCAAAACACAACATGCTAGCCAGAGAAAACAACAGGTTAGCCATGAGGATTGCAATAAGAAAATTGCAGAACTAACACGAAGATTACAGAAAAAGGAAACTGTCCTTTTAAAAAGTTACCTCCAAGTGTCTAGTCCTCAAAGTTGTTCCCTCTCAGAGGGCCCAGCTAGACAGCCTCAACCCTCCCAGGATTTCATTAGCAGAGAGAGCCTTTCCTCTCTGTGGCCTCTCTCAAGTGAAAACAAAGGAAGTGTGGATTTCGGGCAAAATCCTTTTGAAAAAAATGAGCCAGCTCTTTTTCTGTGAAGAAATTAAAGTCTAATTGGAAATGTCCATGAATGAACACAGTTTTTGTTTCGCTTTGCGTATGCAGAATAGGATTTTCTTTTTTAAAAAACAAACAAACATGTAAGCAACATAGCATGATATGACTTCTCTTTTTTGATTCTGCATTTTCTTTGACTCCTAGAGAAATGTTTTAAAACACCTACAGAAAGTCTCAGCTCAGGAAACATTTAATAAAAGCTGTCTCCTCTTGCTACAAATCTCTGTCTTGCTGTTAAGATTGGGTGTTTTTTTTCTCCCCAGTTCCTGAGCATTTGCATAACTATGAGGCAAGGCAATGACCCTTCAACAGTTCACTTGATATCTTTTGGTTTGAAAAGGGGTTTTTTGAGACAAACCTCTTTTAAAACCTCACCCAAAGTATAGAAATTTCTTTTGACATGAAAACTGCCAGCCAGTTGAAAAAGTCTGTTCCAACACACGAGATTCTGAGGAAGTTTTTTTTCTTTTCTTTTTCCACTCTGAGAAAAAAAAAAACCCAAGTGTTAAGAACTTTTGTTTCAGCCTGCAACACCATTTTTTGCAAACCAGTACAAAAGATGGCAATAACCTCTCATGTGATCAATCCTTCTCTCTCATGTGATTTTAATTTTGGCATTCCAAATTCTGCCAGCGGTCTATATTGCAGGGATGGTGCAGAAGCACTCTGTGAAGTACTGCTACTTGACGTTCTCTCCATCATTTACCTAGGCTGGCCAGCTGTTATTTGTTGCCCAGCCAATAAACAATTCTGCCCCAATATACCAGTTTCTAAATCACACCCCCACAGTTGTTTTTTTGTTTTGTTTTGTTTTAATTCTTTTTCCTTACCAGGGATGTACCAGCAACTTGCTAAAGCCACCAGCCCTGATGCGTGGCATGGGCCCCCCAACCTCGCTGGTTGGGACTTTTTATTAACCTTTCTCTTGAGTTTCCTTTTGATGCAGATATCCTGATCTATTCAACCCTCTGATGCCAGCTAATTATTCTATATGTCGAGACTGACACCCAACTGATCCACCCTTTTGATACGGGGGGGGGGGGGAGACTTTTGAGCCACCTTCCTGAATAGATTTCCTCTCAAGGCTAACAAAATGAAATTCAACAGAGAGAAGTGTAAGGTCCTACACTTAGGTAGAAAAAATGGAATGCAGAAATATAGGATGGGGGACACGTGGCTGGATGGCAGTACGTGTGAAAGGGATCTAGGAGTCTTAATAGACCACAAGCTGAACATGAGTCAGCAGTGTGATGCGGCAGCCAAGAAAGCCAATGCAATTCTCGGCTGCATCAATAGGAGTATGGTGTCTAGATCGAGGGAGGTACTGGTACCACTCTACTCTGCTTTGGTTAGACCTCATCTTGAATACTGTGTCCAGTTCTGGGCACCCCAGTTCAAGAAGGACATGGTCAAGCTGGAGCAGGTCCAGAGGAGGGCGACCAAAATGGTGAGGGGCCTGGAAGACATGCCCTATGAGGATAGACTTGGAGAGCTGGGTATGTTCAGTCTGCAGAAGAGAAGGTTAAGAGGGGACATGATAGCCGTGTTTAAATATTTGAAGGGATGCCATGTAGAGGAGGGAGAGGGCTTGTTTTCTGCCACTCCAGAGACCAGGACAAGGAGCAATGGATTCAAGCTGCAGGAAAGGAGATTCCACCTGAACCTCAGGAAGAACTTCCTGACAGTCAGGGCTGTCGGGCAGTGGAATATGCTGTCTCGGAGTGTAGTAGAGTCTCCTTCCTTGGAGGTTTTTAAGCAGACGCTGGATGGCCATCTGTCGGGAGTGCTTTGAGGGTGTTTCTGCATGGCAGGGGGTTGGACTGGATGGTCTGTGTGGTCTCTTCCAACTCTACATTTCTATGATTCTATGATTCTATGATTCAAAGACTCCAGGGAAGAAGATAAACCTTCTACTCAAAGACATAGAACTCTGTGCACTGAAAAGCCTGATGGACTATGTAGTACATTTCATAAAACTGGACTTTTTTTCTCCAGCTTTTATTGCAGAAGCTTTCTCAATCAACCACACTGACTTCTTAGACATTGGGGGTGTGTGAATTCCTCACTCCATTTATACAAATCTGAAAAACAAGAACAAGAACAAAACTGTTTTTCATGAACCACCCAATGTATTGGAACTCTCATTCTGTAACTACTGCCATTCAGTTGAACTATTGCCTTCATTCAAATTCTTGATAGCCATATCATTTCCTTTGATTGCTGATGTATTTGTCTTTAGTTATTGTTATATATGCATATTATGTATACTTTTAGTAATCTCTGCTTCGATTGTTATAAACTCTGTGTGTGAGTGTAATGTATGCATGATGTTCTGCTTTCTGTCTCTCTTTCCTTTTCATGTATTTTAAGAGCAACCTTACAGAATTTGTAGAAAAGTGGTAGACAGACTGAATGTGGTAGGATTTGAACTCAGAAGTCATAGGTTTGTTAGGCTTGCCTAAGTTGAACTTTTCCTATGCTTGTGTTGATTTCCTACTGATCACTGTTATTCTTCTGAATTGTTTGTATATTGCTGTTTGTACTGTGAATTTGATCACCATCCTGGCTCTTTTGTATCAAGGTGTGTGTGTGATGTGTTTTGTTATTTTCTCCTGTCTACAGCTATCATTATTAAAGAAGACATCATACCATAGAATAGAAGTTTATGTTAGATAGATCAAAGAAGATTTTGTATACGCATTTCTTATACTCCAATTGTTGGAGAATATTGCTATAACCAATTGCTGCTTTCATTTACATACTGTTGTACTTGTGTATAAATGTGAGTGTGCCTAGAAATAATTCGATTTGTGAAATTGAGGTCTTTCTCCTTTTCTATGTTAAGTGAAGTTGCTATACTCTCAATTCCCTTGCTTTTGTATTGCAGTTCTGACGAGAACTCCTTTTTGTTGACACCCATTTTTCTTTTACTCGATTTGGCTCTAAAATTATTTTTGTTTTTAATTGGAAAATGTACGATATCGTGCACTCATCGTCCATTTTCGGGGGGGGGATTGTTATCTCACTGGAAAACCCTGTCCTGGGGTCTACAATTTTGATATTAAAATATGATTCAATGTGCCTGAGAGGTCACTCAGATGGGCACATAGACAGCAATGGTCAAAGATAGAAAACCAGGTCAGGCCAGTAAAATCCCCAGTCACGTAGCCCCAGGAGACCTCAAGATGTGTAAACCCACAATAAACAAAGGGTCCTGAGCCCCGAGACACCAACTTAAGGGGATTAGCGTGTCTGCCCCAAGTTGAGCAAATATTCCATCAAGCGAGGACCATTTACATGAAGTCACACCACAAACAACACAGCCAAATTATCCTGAGACTTTGGCAACACCTTGGAATCTCATCATGCAAAGAAAATTGTCATGGTGGAGCTTCGTTATCACTCCAACACCCATTGTTCTCCCCGGGAAAGGATTAGTCCTCCAGGTACTTTTTCCCCTACAAATAGTCCCAGTTTTTGTGTGGTTCTTTGTATCACTCCCGGTCATCCCAGCAGACCGTTGCTCTGTCCGTTGAGTGATCCTCTCAGCCCTCTCCGTGCTGAGCCCCACTTCTCCTCTGCCTTTCAGGACCCAGGACTTCAGGAAAAGGTGCAGTATTACCCCAACTGTACCCCTCCAATACTCCCCTATCCAATTTCCTCTCTTTTGTTTCTTAATAGCTCTTGAGTGCATGTGTGCATGATTGCTTTGGTGTGTGAGACTTGTATTCAATAAAATGATTTATTGGACATTCTTGTTTGGTTTTTGGCTTGGCCTGACCCCATAAAAACTGGGTAAAAGACCTACTAGGTTACTCTGCCTTTCACATTGCTATTGCTTGTGCTCTGGCTAGTTTCCATTCCTCATCACATGGAGCACATTGAGGTGTCCCCCAAGGGACCCCAGAAATCAGGGTAACAAACTGCATAAATCTCTTAGGGTTTTCTTAGGCAAAGAATACTCAGAGGTGATTTTCCTACTTCCTTCCTCTGAACTATAGCCTATAGTTCCTTTGATTCAATGGGTCTCCTCTATGTCTTCTAACAATAAGATTCAGTTTATTTCAATAGGTCTACATAAAGATGTTTAAGTCAAAATCAACTAATATTTGAATTCTTCCATTTTAGAAAAAGATGCCCAAATTTTGGTCCAAACACATTCCACTAACATCATCATTTGTAGTATCTTGATAATCTGCTGGTCAGGCTTCTAAAAGAGAAACAATTTGCTAAAAAAAAGAAAGAAAGAAAGAGAGAGAGAGAGAGAGAAAGAAAGAAAGAAAGAAAGAAAGAAAGAAAGAAAGAAAGAAAGAAAGAAAGAAAAGTAATGATTATTACCATTATAGCAGAAGCCATTTGTGAACTAAGCAGTGTCAGAATACCTCCACCCTGTTTACCCATTGCCTATGATTGCTGGTGTTATTGTTAATGTCCCATATAAAGCTGCTGATCCTCTCAAGCATTCTAATTTCTTTTTTTTAAGGTTGTGGGAGACCTCTGGAGCAGATTTCAAAAAAGAACCTTCATGTTACCACATTGGCCAGTTAATTTGTAAGTTTCACTGGTTTTTACTATTTGAGAACATTTGCCTTCTTTTTATGACTCATATAATGAGACTTTTTAAAATGATATAAAGCTAGATTTTAGCTGCAAGAATGTATTTTCCTTTTGCCAAGTTGACAGTGGTCATTTCCACACTGCACTGTTATAGCGCTATTATTCCACTTCTAACATCCTGTGGAATTCTAGGGTTTGTAGTTTATTGAGGCCAAAAAATTCTCTGGCTGAGAATTCTAAATGGCCCTCCTTAAACTGCAAACTCCAGGATGCCATAGGATGTTGAAAATGGAATAATAGCACTAAAGCAGTGTAGGGAGGAAGTGTCAGTGTTTCAAAAGTTCCTCATCCTAGTTTGATAGGAACACAAACCATATAAATTTCTGAGTTATCACAGCTCAGCATTGTACCATTCAGTTGCTTTGGGCCTCTTTGTTCTGCTAGCAGTGAACACTGAGTGAGTTTAACCGGGAGGATTAAAAGTAGGGATGGGACGAGTCCAGAATTTTCTGAATCCAGATCTGGATCTGGATTCCTGGATGGTTCTGGGAATCCATGAATCTCATGAATCTTGAATCTTTTGAATCCTTTTCTTAAAAAGACTTTTAAAATAAGGGAAAGAAAGATAATCTTGGGCAAGACACACTCTCTCAGCCTTAACAAAAGCCTAGGCAAAGGCAAACCTCCCTCTGAAGAAATCTGGCGAAGACAATTGTCATAGTTTTGCCTCAGGATCTCCCCAAATTGAAAATGACATGAAGGCCCTTTCTACATAGGTAGGAATATGTGGATTAATCCCACATGTTCCTGCCTGTGCAAACAGGGCCACACACTAGGGTACATAGATAATCCATGTCAAAACTGGCTTTTCTTTGCAAAGCTCCTTCTGGCATCCTGGAGTTTGTAGTTTGATGATGCACCAGTACACCAGAATTGTGTATGAAAGAGGTTTGCAAGGGAGCTATGCAAAGGAATCTTTCAGCTGACCTTGAAATCTCAAGCCTGTAGCTTCCAGTCAAGTACTGAAATTAAATATGAAATGTTCAATTTAAATATCTTAGAATACAAGTCCAGATGTAATTTCTGAAATTGTTAGCAAAGGCCATTATTACTCCAAGTGAAAAACTGACCTACTTACTATCTTCCTTTGTATGTCTGGTCTCCCAGGTTTTCAGGCAGCCCAGTCTCCAACAATCTATTTGGCTGGCGGATTCAAAAGATTCAGTTTGCCTAGTTTGGCACAGGGATTCGGACTCGGGAATCTCAAATCTTCACCCAGGATTTGAGGATTCGAAGATTCAGTTGGCCTATCCCTATCTTTTACATTATTCTTTCTATTTCATTGTATAATATTTTATTATATTTTATCATATCTTACCTTATTTTAGCTTATTTTACTCCATTGTATTTTAGTTACTCATCTTACTGTATTTTATAACATTTTATGTTATATCTTTTGATATGGTCAATTGACTAATAAATAAATCTATACTGATACTGGCTACCCTTGAATCCAAATGATAAATTTTATCAATTTCCCATGAAAAATCTCTTGTTAAAATTTCTAGAAAGTCAGCCATAGAGTCAATCACTCCTGAGTAGATATCTTCATTGCCATTTCTTGAATTCCTCAGATTCTTTTACATCTCTCTCTTAGTTTAAGGCCCAAAAGAACCACTATGTCCACATTCTGTTCTTGCTCTAATGATAATTTCTCATTATTTTCCCCAAATGTTACGTTTTGTCTTCTAGTGTTACCAATTTCTCATTTATTTGCTTCACACCATTAGTAATCTGGTTTAAAGAAGTTTTTTTAATTTTTTTAATTTCAAGGTTTACAATCATAAAATAATATCTTATTTTATATAATCTACATTATATACATTTTTTACATAAAATAAACGCCCTCCTTCAATAATCAACCCTTCTTCCATATTTCATGCTTTCCCCAAATTACATGCTTATTGAACATCTCCATTATCAAAACCTGTTTTTTGCTAATTTGATTTTTTTCCTTTTCTACCCAATCATCAAACTAAGCTTAATATGTATAATTAAGTGTTTATCATGTTATATTTCACCCTCCTTCCTTTTCCCCCCTTTTCCTCTTTTTATTTACTCCTTGATGTCTGTACTCACTTTTAGCCTAGTCCAAAACCAATCTCCATTCTCTTTCAAACTATTGGATTGAATTCTTCCTTTATCAAGCTTAATATTTTTTCCATTTCCATCATCTCCATAATTTTAATTTTCCATGCTTGATGGTTCCATTTTGTCTATTCTGTTGTGCAAAGCAAAATCTAGCTACTGTAATGAAATATAAAAATATCTTTCTGTTTTTCCTCAGTTCTTTTTAGCATCTGGTAATATTTAGTACATATATTTCTAGAGTCATTTCAAATTTGAAATTTATTATCTTTGAAAGTGTGTCATGATTTTTTTCCAACAATTTTTAGCTATTTCGCAGGACCACTACTATATGGAAAAAGGTACCAGTTATATTTTTGCATTTCCAACATTTTCCATTTCCTGTTGTTGTTGTTGTTGTTTTCACCAATTTCTGTGGGGTCATACTCCAGCACTGTACCTTTTTGTAGAAATTTTCCTTCAAATTCATGCTTAAAATAAATTTGATATCCATATCCCAAGCTGTATTCCATTTCTTCAATTCAATTTCATAACCAATATTCTGGGTTCATTTTATTGTTGTTTCCTTTATCAATTCATGTTCCATATCCATTCCTAGAAGTAGTTTATGTAATTTTGATATTGTTTTCCTTTGTTTTTAATCAACATTTCATCAATTTTATCTTCTTCTTTCTTAATTCCAACAAGTACATTATCCGTCTTGAATCTCTCTTTAGTTTGCCTGTATGGTAACCAATACAATTCTTGTCCCAATTCTTTTAGCTCTTCTACAGTCTTCAATATGAGACCATTTTCTTCCCATCTTTATATTTTAGAAGTTTGCCAGATGTTGTTTGACTTATGTTAAATGCTTCCCGTGGAGAGGTCCAAATGGGTAGTTTCCTATAAAATTTGTATTTGATATTTTGCCAGACTTTTATAAGTGGTTTGCTGATGTAATGGGTGTTGAAATATTTATCAATGCTTGCTTTATTGTAGCATAAGTACCCATGCCAGCCAAACCCTAATGTTGAAACCTTCCAGTTTATTTTGATTTGTTTCTGTTGTATTTCCACCATATCTTCATATTTTATCCACTTATCAAATAAAATGTTTTCTTTCTTATAAAAGGCCTCATGAGGGGATACCCATTTCGGGGTTTTTACACAGGCTCTTATAATGTATTTTTTCCAAATCTTTAATAAAGCATTTCTTAAGTAATGACGATTAAACTCTTTATTTGTTTTTCCCTTTGTTGTACCACAAATAGTAATGCCAGCCTGACCCTAGCCCATCTCCTTCTATATTTAATAGTTTCATATTGTCTAATTTGATCCATTCTTGTATCCAATTTAACCCACAGGCATGGTAATATAAAGTTAAATTTGGTAATGTTAAACCACCTCTTTCTTTAGCAACTTCCAATATTTTCATCTTAACCCTTGGTTTCTCCCCCCCCCCCATATAGATTTACAGATTTCTTTTTGCCAGTCCTTGATAACCTTTTCATTTTGGATAATAGGAACAGTTTGAAATAAATATAACATTTTCGGAAGTATTGCCATCTCAATTGCTGCGATTTTCCCCAACCAAGATATTTTTAAGTTGCTCCAATTCTTCAGATCCTTTGAAATAGATTTCCATACTTCCAGGTAATTGTTCTTAAAGAGGTCGGAAGTCTTATTTGTGATTGTGATTCCCAAATATTTGACCTTTGATGCCAACGTGTAGCCTGTGATTTGTGCTATTCGATTTCTTTCCAATTCTGTTATATTTTTCGTCATTACCATAGTTTTTTCTTTACTAATTTTCAAACCTGAATGTTTGCCAAAATTATTAAAAATATTTTTCAAGACATTTAAGTCCTCACCTGAATATCCAAAGTTATCACTAGGTCATCTACAAATGCCTTTATCTTATATTCCTTATCTTGTATCTTAACTTCTTTAATTTTATTACTACCTATTATCTTTAATATCAAAACTTCAATTACTAATAAGAATAACAATGGGGATAACGGACAACCCTGGCGTGTGCCTCTTTGTATTTTAAATTTGTCTGCTTTATGGCCATTAACAATTATTTGCACGTATTGCGTTGAATAGATAGTTTTTAATCAGTTAATGAAGTTAGTTCCCAGACCCATTTTTTGACACACACTAATTAAAAATTTCCAATTAACCGTGTCGAAAGCCTTTTCAATAGCTAGAAAAAAAGCAACTATTTTTTTCTGAGGATGGTTCTCAAAGAGTTCTAAAATATTAATTACATTTCTTATATTGTCTTTTATTTGTCTTCTGGGGAGGAATCCAGCTTGCTCCTCTGAAATTAATTCTTTTAATACTTCTTTCAATCTATTAGCTAATATTGCTGTAAATAGTTTATAATCTGAATTCAATAATGAAATTGGATGATAGTTTTTAATATCCATCGGGTCTCTTCCTTGTTTGTGAATTAAAGTTATATTGGCCTCCTTCCAGGTAACTGGGATGGTTTCTTTTAGTGCCTCATTCATAATTGTTTGCAATATGGGCGCAAGTTCTTTTTGAAAAAATTTTATAAAATTGAATTGTAAACCCATCTGGTCCCGGCGACTTCCCTTTTTTTGCTTTTTGGATTGCCTCTAACACTTCTGTTAACGTAATCGGTTTATTTAATTTTTCCCATTGTTCTTCTGTTAGTATTGCTAGGTCTTGTTCTGCTATATATGCTTCTATCAAATCATCTTGGAGGTCTTGGCTTTTATATAGCATTGCATAGTAGTTTGTCACTATTTTTTTTATTTGCTGAAAATCTGTAAGCAGCACCTCGCCACTCTTTAACTTGGTGATCAGCGTCTTCTCCTTCCTCTTCTTCAATCTGCATGCCAGCTATTTCCCTGCTTTATTTGCCCATTCAAAGTAATTTTGTCTAGTATAAATCATTTTCTCATTGAGTTCCATTTCTATTTGTACCTCTAGTTGTTTTCATATTATTTTTATTTCCCTTTGTGTTTCTTTATCTCTTGGGTCTTCAATCAGTTTTTCTTCTTTCTTTTTCAAGTCCTCATTCAGCTTTTGAAAATTCTCTCTTTTGCTCCTGTTAATTTCTGCATTATGTTGGATGAAATACCCCAGATAACTGCTTTAGCCGCATCCCATACAGTCGCCAATTTAATTCCTTTATCGAGGTTTTCATTGAAGTACATTTTTATTTGATTCTTAATTTTACTTACAAATTTTTCTTCAAGCAATAACTCCTCCTTTAATTTCCAATTAAATAATTCATCCCACCTTTGTTTTAACATCAATATAACTGGGTTATGGTCAGAAAAATTTCAGGGTAGTATCTCTTGTTTGACAACCATTTGGGCTAATGAATTAGAAATCAAAAACATATCAATTCGCAATAGTGAAGTATGGGGTTCAGAATAAAATGTATATTCTTTGGTTAAACCCTGTGTATATCTCCATGTATCTATTAAATCTAAATTTTCCATCATACTATCAAATGATTTGGGGAGTTTTCCTTCTTTTTCCTTATTTTTCTTCACTGATTTTCTGTCCAGTTTTGGATTAATCACCCCATTCCAATCATCTAGAAATATCAATTTATTATACTCTAGATCCACAATTTTCCTATTCAATTCTTTATAAAAGTTTTCTTGTTTTCTATGTGGTCCATATAAACCAATGACTAGAATTCTTTGGTTTTGCCAATTAATTTCTACTGCGATGAAACGACCAGCTTCATCTTTTAATATTTCTTTAGAGTATATTCTTGGATTTACGTATAACACTACCCCTCTTTTCTTTATATTTGGGGTGGCCATATATTCATTTCCTAGCTGTTTATTAAGAACCAAATGAATTTTCCCAGATTGTATACGAATTTCTTGTAGACATACTATATCCAATTTTTTCTTCTCGATATAATGAAATATTTTCCTTCTTTTTTGAGGGGTTGCTATACCTTTAATATTCCAAGAGAGAATTTTCAAGGTCATTCTTTAAGATTTTACAGTTCAATTTGAGTTAATTATTTTCTTCCACTGAATCTGAGTTGTCTTCGTTCTCTGACTCGTTTCCTGTGGCTTCTTCTTCTTCTTCTTCTTCGCTTTTTCGTTCTGAGGTATTCTTCATTCTATTCTCCAATTATAAGTCTTCTTTATCTTCTTCATTATGTGACTTTTGTCTCCATTGTTCTTTTCCATATCTTTTCATAAATATTTTAGCTTCCTGTACCGTATCTATCTTGAATTGCTTTTCCTGAATCGGAAGCTAAGGCCTTCTAGTTTTCCCCATCTGTACGGTACATTCTGGGATTTTAGAAAGGTTGTTTAGAATCTGTATTCATTCCTCTTTCTTAGGATCTGCGGTGGTATATCTTTGTAAATATATACTTTAGTTTTATCAATTATCAAATCAGTTTCAAGACTTTTTTGGATTATTTCTTCTCTCTTTTTTTCTGTACCAATTGTATCATTACATCCCTTGGGAGTTTTCTCTCTTTCGCTATTCTTGACTCTATCCTGTACATTTTGTCAATCTCCCACTCCATCTTTTCAATCGATATATTTAGGTATTCCGCTAGAGGTGGAATCAGTCTCTCATACAGATTTTCCTCTTTGCGCTCCGCCAGTCCTCTTATTTTTCAATAATTTTCTCTTGCTTTTAGGTCCGCCAGTGCTTTCTCATCCAGAAGTCGGTCCTGTTGTCCTTTCACTTTTTCAATTTCAATGCTGTAACCCAATTTTGTGTGATCTTTAAGTCTTATTGCAGTCCTCCTAGTGCTATTTTTATTCCTTTCAATTCATTTTTAAAATCTTGCTTCATCTCTCCTCTAAAGTCTCATTTCTTGCCTTATTTCTAACTTTATATTTCTGATCTCCTCTAACAGCGTTAATTGATATTGATCTGTTTTAGTCTGTTCCAGTTTTGATATTAGTTCCAAAGATAGCTTCCATTGACTGGTGGTTGTAGTCGTCTTGGTCATCTTTGATGTCTTTCTAGGATCCATGAAGCTTCCCCACGTTGGTAGAACTGATATTGGCACCTTAATAGGTTTCAAGAGTTCTTTTATCATAAATAATTATTATCACATAAGCTATTGTAGCACTTATTTTAGTCTATAAACTCTAATCAAATACCATTAAATTCAATTCAATTAATATATCTGCTACCTTTGATCAAATTAATAATTAATACCCCAGGCCAAAATTATTCTTCAAGTATCAATTCATCAGGTATCATCAATATCAAATATTATCAACTCAGTTATCAATTCATCAGGTATTAACCAGATAATATTTATAATAATCTGTTCAGGTTTATATTGTTTATAACAAGAGTGACGATAGTTGCCAGTCGATAAAATAAAATTCAGTGACCACTAGATAATATTCTATATATTTAACTATAAATTAAGCAAGTGTGATACAATATTTAATGCTTTAATCTGCTAACACTTATGATATTTATAATCTTTTGCTATCTCGTAATATTATTTTACTTAAGTCCTGAAGTGCTACTAATGGAGACTTGCTTTTGTCTTGTTCCAGTTCTTTTCCCTTCTCGCTCTGTCCCTTCCCTTCTCGCTCTGTCGTTCCGTTCTTATGCTATCTTCTTCTTAATCCTCTCCTCAATCCTTGGTTAAACTTTATATCCCAAGTCTCTACCCAGTCTCTTTTTTCTTCCTTTATCGTATCTCCCTTTCAACACTATTCAAAAAGTTTTACCAGTCTTTAAAGTTTAGAATTATAGTCCATTCAACTTTGGTATACTTCAAGCCTCTTCTCAGCCGTTGCCATTAAAGTTCCTTTGTCCTTTTCCACGTAGCCTCACTTCAAATCCTCGCCCTTATATTTCTTTCTTGTTTAAACACAATAACAGTCCACTACACACATATCCAAATGAGAGACGAGTAATCAGTCACTACGGTCCAAGCTTATAATGCTTACAGGAAAGTGGATAAACCTAAAAGTCAAAAGTTTTTCGCTAGCATTCTATAGTAGCTCCCAAAGCACATATTCTGCCTGCTAGCATATGTTGTATTCGTTCCACCTTCCGCTCGCCCTCCACTTTCCAATGTAATAAATTTTCCCCTTTCTGAATTTCTTACCCTCCAGATCTTCTAATGGTTTTAAGTCTCTGTCAGGATGAATTTTTGGACCCTAAAGTTTACTCTTCAGCCAAAGTTAACACAGTTTGCGAGCGTCGCTTGTGTGCCCAAGCGCTGCCAGATGGTGGTGGCTGCTCCAATCCTCTTCGTCCCATCCACTGCTGTCTTTCGTGATTCCTTCACTCGGATGGTAGCTGGGAGACGTGTTCCGATCTCTGGAGCCCCTTTTTCAATCTCCCTATACCAAGGGGGATCTTTTAGTTGGTATGCTGTAATCCCCAACCGTCTTCTGCCATCTGGCAAAGGTTCTCCTAGCGCAGAGCTTCACAGAGAACCTTGTCATGACACCATTGCCTAACAGGAAGTCCATTTTCATTTTTGACCTTGGTTTTTTCTTGCCCAAGTTAATCTGGTGATTTTTTTATTCCATAGTGTGAAGAGTTTTTCATTCATAATAATAGGGAGATTCAGAAATAAAAGTATAAATTTAGGTAATACAGTCATTTGAATCATGTTTATTCTTCCCATTAATGATAAGTTAAATTTATTCCCTTTTAGAAGGTTATATCTGACTTTATTCCACATTTTTTGATAGTTATTATCAAAGAATTCTGATTTTGTTTAGTTATACTAATACATGAATATTTAACTTTTTCCTATATGAAAGTCAGATACTTCTTTCAATTCTTCTTCTTCCTTTTTTGACATAGTCATAGTTAACAGTGTTGTTTTTTCTTTATTTATCCTGAGACCCATGACTTCACTATACTCATGGAGTAATTCTAATAATTTTAATATGGAATTTTTTGGTTCTTCTGAGAATATAACCAAATCACTGGCAAAGGATCTGAGTTTCATTTCATTCTTTTTTTATTCTCACTCCTTTTATTTGGTCATATTTTATCTTTCTGTTTAGAATCTCTAAAATCATGATGAAGAGAACAGGCAATAAAGGGCAACCCTGTCTTATCCTTTTTGTTAATTTGTACAGATTTGTTTTAGTAATCTGGCCTAAAGAAGTTTTAATTTTCCATTTTGATCTCACTTTTAATTCCTTTCTTCATCTGGGTCATATTTGAGTTCACTTGTATCACATTAATATCCATGTCTTCTTTAAGTTAATATTCTTTCAGGTTTTTTGAATCTCCTCCAGAATCAATTGGTTGGAATCCCCCTTCATGGGAGAGTTCACTGATGTTCCTCTCTTCTGCAAAGGTGCAGCTGTAATTTTTCTGGTAGTTGTCATTTTGACAGCTGACGGATTTTAAAATTCCACTTTTTTACTTCAAGCTGCTGTACTTGCTTTTTCACCACTAGGTGTCAGTATAGCACAGCAAGGGCTTCATGAATCACGTCCTTGAACTCTATGTAGGAAGATATCTTACATCAGGATAGGTTCAACAAAGTACTCCTTGCTGTGTTTCTGATGATAGCGGCTGCTTATCTCTTTGAAAGGTAAATGATAAATAATGTTTTCTTTCCCATATTCCTCTCAAAATTTAGACATTCATTTTTCTTTAACAGTTTAATTAAAAGAGAGAGAGAGAAAAACAGAAACTGCATATTCTTCTTGCCTTCCATTTTGAATTTTAAGTTACTTTTAAGTCTTAGGAGTGTATGATTATGAATGGGGGAAAGTTAAGAAAATAAAACTCATGATTGCCTAGCATATGTTGTAGATATCAAAGTTAAGTTAACTCACCTTTTCAAGTGTTTCTTACTTGCAATGTAGTTGAAGTCGGGATTTTAGAAGGTTCGTTGTGCACTGCTGGACTGCAAGGCAGCAGTGGGACATGACAGGGCTTCGATGTTTCTCCTGTCCTATTCCTGGTCTTCTCTCTCAAAGGATCTCCTAAATGCCCAGTTGCCTCCCACAGGACATGGGTGATGACTGATATTTTCTCCAGTTTTGGATATAACAAGCTGACTTCTGCCCTGCCTCGCACTCTGTCCCCAGTGAAAGAGCTCAGGGACAAGCTGTAACCACACGATCTTCAATCTAGAAATCTGTGAGCCACCAATTGATTGGTGAGCATTCCTCTCATCAGTCCCTACTGTCTTATTCCTCCTTCCAGCATCCATCTCAAAAAGTACAACTTCTCAATCTACAAGAAATGAGATTCCAGCTCTGCTAGGATAGAACTGGTGCCAATCAGACCTTTCCTCAAATGGCAAACAGCAGGTGCATAGGCTTTGATCTGGACTAGGATCTCTGTAGGGTACAAAGGGTTAAAGCCCCTTCTATTGCCAGCAGTGCACCAATCTGGACTGGAAGGCTCATGTCTACTATTTACTGTGAAAGAAATATCTGCAGTAGTTAACTGCTTGAAAGATGTAATGTGTACTGGAATCCTATGAATTTTCTTAGCATAACTTAGTGATTTTATATTAATAGGAAATAGTTTATTTGATTTTGATTTATTTTATTTGGTGTACCTACTTATTTGATAGTTTAATTAACTTGGTGTATAATTTAATTTTTAACAGTGTTAGTCCAAGTTCTCGAACTCAGCAACTCCCATTATACACGTAAGTAAGAAAAAATGCATCATAATAGATCTCTTACCTTAAACAGGGAATTTCATCTGTTCAAAAACCTCCAGAATCACCCAAATTGTTTGGCCCTACAAATTGTCAACCCATGCTGTGTAAGTGCAAGTGGTAATTTAATTGTTTGATTTTAAACATATAACTTGTGGATTTGAGTTCCAGGTGATATAAATTCTTTAGTACTCCAATCAAGAGCCAGAGCAAAGCTTGAAAAGGTTACTTTTTTTATTACAACTTGCCAAATCCTCCAACCCATTTGATCAGTGGAGTTGTAGCCCCCCACAAAATTTGTTCAGACTCTGAACCAATGTGACATTGGAGGAGATAAGCTATAGGGGAAAAGGCAGAGATCAATAGCACACACATGCACATAAGGAAAGACACAGAGATTACGAAAGCAAAGGTAGGAAAGATTTGGAATGATGAAGGATAGTGTGATGCATCTGAGTTGAATTTTGAGGAAATGTATCCAAGGAAATGTATCCAAGGAGTTACACATGTATGTCAATGGATGAGTTACATATTTGGATGAGTTACATATTTATGTCAATTTGAAAACATAGTGAGGCCAGGGCAGTAAAATGTTTTATCCTCATCACAACAAGCTTTCAAAAAAGGTTCACAACATAGCCTTTTAAAATGGAAACATTTCAAAGGCAATATATGTTGCAGATTCAAAAATATACAAATAAGTGCAAGAGGATGCCAAAGTAGATAAGACAGCTATAAGTTATTTCCAGGATCAGCAACAATATGCTGAGTGTCAGGTTGGCTGTGCCTCCCTGCCAAGTTTTAGGTAATAGCTTTTACCATTGATGCTTCATTTAGTAGGTGGGGGTAGAGACGATGAGAGGTGGGGATGGATGCACTGGGATCCCCAGAATGTTATGGTACCAGTTAGTGATAAGAACTGCCAGATATGGCCACAAGATCACTTTGCTGGCAGGCTGGATGAGAAACTGGGGGGTGGATGGCAAAGCCCAGGAAACAGGTTGGTTTGATAACAAATGGAATCACAGTGTGTGCTAATTTTGAAGTGTAATGTCATATATAGTATTGAAAATCCAATGATACCTTAGTTTTGGCGATAGCCAAGGTGTGCTGATGTTTCTATGATGGTCTGAATACAGCTTTTGAAACCTCTAAGCTGATTCTATGAACTTGAAGTGAGCCAGTACATCACACTGAAAAGTAAAAGAGGAAGTGGACAAATATCCTTGTGTTTTTTGAACATAAAACACTAACAAAACAAAAAGGAACACATAAGAAAAAAGAAAGCATATATAAAAAAGACAAAATAACAATCCACAAAGCAAAATAGTACATAATAAGCTATAAAAATTAAATAACAATATCAACAAAGAGCAAACTACAAATATCAAACTAAATTAACAAAGAGTAAACTATACACAATTAAAAAACTGATTCCCACCCCTGCTGCAAGCAACAAGTGGTAATCCTACAGTAACTACTAATCTGATAAGTCACAAATTGCAATTAAATTTAATGTTTGTTGCCTACATTTATTTCTATGATAAATCATAGTGAACTTATTACATTAGTCTATACTTTGTAGCCCTAGATGGGTTATTAATATTAATTCTGACTTAATTAGTAAGTAACTTAATTATTATTTAATTGGTTATTACAAATCAAAATTAATAATTCTTAAGTATAAAAATAATATATTTATAACATTCATAGTAAAATTGTTCTATTTCCTAGCTAATTAAGTCTATAGATTACTTAATTTTAACCCAATTTCATTTTATATGTGTGTATATATATATTTGTATATTAGTATAGCAACCAATTAAAGTCATATATTATTTTCATAGTACCATTCACATGATTGCAGAAAAAATGAACCTCTGAGCATAAAAAATAAGCTGCAAGTTCAAAACCCCCAAATCGTCAATTCACCCTCCTTTTCTCTTAAATAATCCATTAAAAGTTTCCATTTCTGCTAGTAGCAGGGTGTCATCTGCTTAGCTTAAACTGTTGAGGTCTTTCCTTCAGTTTTCACACCTCCTTAATCCAAGTTTAATCCATCTTTATACAAATAAGGTGATAAAATGCAGTCTTGCCTGACCCTCTTGCCAACTGGAAACCATTGTTTCCCTACAATCTTTCCTGATAGTAGCTCCTTGATTATGTATTAGAGCAATGAAATGTTGTGGCACACCTACTTCTTTAAAGGTGATCCATAGATTTTCTTGATCAACACAATCAAATCTTTTGCTATACAGCGCAGGCTAAGTTTCTTCTGAAATTCCTCAGTATTCTCCCTTACCTGAATTATTTTTGCAATATTTCATTGTTGTGTGCCTTCAAGTTATTTAAGACTTAGGTCAACCCCAAGGCAACACTAGCAGGAATTTTTTTGGGGGGGGCTGTGTGATGTGCCCAAGGTCATCCAGTGGGTTTTCATGGCTGACTGGGGAACCAAGTCCTGGTCTCCAGGGGTCATAGTCCATTGCTCAAACCACTATACCACACTGACTCATACCTCTTCCTTTTCTGATCTTGCTTGGACATCTGATCCTTTCTGATCCTTGCTTGGATATTGACATTTCTCAATCCATATATGATAAAAGTCTTTACTGTAAAGTTTCAGCATCACTTTGCTTACATGAAAAAATAATGCAATGGTCCCATGACTACAGTAATCTCTGGAGTCCCCTTTCTTGAGGACTGGAACATATATTGAAATCTGCCATTGTTTTATTATCCTTATTTGTTGGCAGATTTCAATTAGAATATGAATGGATTCTGTTGCTATACCTTGAAACAAAACAGTTCTAGTGGTATGCCATCCGTTTCTGATTATTTCTTTCTTCCAAGTGCTTTGAGTGCTTCTTCCACTTTACTTTTTAAAACTGTAGGTTCATCTTCAATTTTTTTCCTGAAATGAATCTATCATTGTTTCCTATCTTTTACTTAGTTTTTCAATGTATCATTTCCATCATCTTTTTATTTCTTCTTGGTTGTGTACTATATTCTCCTAATAGTCATGCAACATCACAACTCTTGGTTTAAATTTCCCTTTGATTTCTCAGATCTTGTTTCTTGGTTTCTTGTTCAACCTTTTTGTTGTTTTTTTCTATTTCTCTGTGTTGGTTCTTGTAGTAGTTCTCTTTGCCCCTGTGTGCACATTACTGAACAGTTGTGTTCAAAATCATGAACCGATTTCTGTCATCTTTTCCTTTTGTCTCTCTTAACTACTTGATCAGTTTTATCTGTCATCCAATGAGGCTTTTCTTTCTTTTTGGCTGTCATCCTGTATTGTTTCTTGACAATGTCCCTGGCTTCAGTCAAGAGTTCTTCTGGCCCCCAGTCTATTAGGTTTAAAAGTGCAAATATATATTTTTAGATTGTCTTTTAATTCTACAGGGATGTTCACCAGATTCTATTTTGTCATGATGATTGATTTAGTGTTTACTTTAGCTATACTCTAAATTTATATGTTAGCAGTTCATTATCTGTGCCACAATCTGCTCTTGATCTCATTTTTTCAGAGAGAATGAAGCTTCTCCATTTTCTACTTCCAATTATGTAGTCTATGTGATTTCTATATTGGCTGTGAGGTGATAGCCATGTATATAGTCATCTCCTTAGTTGCCCAAAGAATGTGTCTGCAATGAGCAAACTGTTATTGGCATCACAAAATTCAGCCATTCTCTTACTTTAACTAACAATGCTTGGTTCTGCTCTGTTTCCTATTTTTGCATTCCAATTGCCTATAATTATCTCTTTTTTGCAGATCTTTTTATAGAGCATAGTTTTTCATGTTTTAACACATCGATATTTATGGTATGGATATACATAATACACAATAAATAAATACTACAAATAACATGCTTAAATGTTGAATAGATGACCTGACTGAGTTCTTTGACTAGTTAATATACGTTTAGCTTTATAAATCTCAAATATATTAGTAAAATCTCAAATATAACTAATATGTATTCTATTGCTGTAACTTAAAAAACATGTTCATTTATCTTATGAAAGAGTTTGTTTAATCTCTATTTTGATACCTATTCTAAATTATATTTAAGTTTGGATTTGTATAATCCAGAATTTTTACATTTGGACTTTTGCGCTGTTTACCCATTACTTCTCTAAACCTTGTGCAGCCTCTTTTCCCATTTTTTCCCCACACTTGTGTAACTTTATCCCAATCTTCTTTGACACTTTTTGGATTTTTGTTATTTAACTTCATTGCCAGTTTGTCCATTTGGTACATATTATAGAGTTTAAATAAGCAGTCATTTTTAGAGAGAATTTCTCTTTCCTTCCACTGTTTTGTGTACAGAATTCTAGCAACTGTCACCATGTATAAAAGTACTCTCCCATAATCTTTTTGTATCCTGTTACCAACTCCTTTGAATATATTTAACAGATAAAGTTCAGCAGTCGTTGGAAAATTTATTGTTTATTGAATTGTGTATATTTTCCAAAATCTCTTTACTTTACCAAACTGCCACCACATATGAAAATTAGTTCCTTTTTCTTCCCCACATTTTTAGCATTCATTTTTCATATGTGCTAGTTTTTGTGGGATGAAATGCCATTTGTAAAACATTTTGAAATAGTTCTCTTTTAGGGCAGAACAGCCAATAAATTTTAAATTCACTTTCCACAACCAATCCCAGTCATCTAATTGAATTATACAACCAATATTCTGGGACTATCAACCTTAATTATCAACATTTCAAGAAAATTAGGAGTGTAATGGTCAAATTCTATGAAAAATTATACAAAGAAATGGATGTTACAGAAGAAATAATAAATGTAGACCAGAGATTATCTAGCACACAAAGAAAAAGAATGAACTCCCCTATAACTCAGGAAGAGATTGTAGAAGTTATTAAAAATTTAAAAGGATCAAAATTCCTAGGCCCAGATGGTTTTTCTAGTAATTTTTACAAAATCTTTCAGAGACAATTAAGTGGCTATATGGTTAAAATATTCAAAGCAGCTTTGGAAAAAAGAAGTATCTAGCTCTTGGAAGAATCCTGAATAATATTGCTGAATATTGCTGAAATAATATGGATACTAAAACCTAATAAAGATGAACTGTTCCCAGAGTCTTTGTCACCTCATTACATTAGGAAATCCAGATTATAAAATGTTTGTGAAGATGCTGGCTAATAGACAGGATAATTTTTTACCGATTTTAATAAAAGAAGACCAATATGGATTTATAAAAGGGGGGGTGACTAGTAACCCCATCAGAAACATTCTAAATGTATTGTACCTTGCAAAACAAAATAAAAAGAGGTTGGGAATTATTAAATTCGATGTTTACAAAGCATTTGACTCAATAAATTATATATATATAACAATAACTCATATCTATATATGGTTTATGACATATGATATCAAATCGTCTATCTATCTATCTATAACATTTGTAAAGGGCTTGGTTTAGGGAAGAATGTAGGTAATACTATCTGAAAATTATGTAGAGATAATTAGGCACAGATCTCAGGGAATGGAGATAGTTAAAGGAAAATAAATATTAAGACTGGAAGCTTAGGAGAAGATGGCGGCAACCCGGTAGGACGCTGTATTCAGAGCTCCAGCATTCTCACTTTTAACAAGATTTTATTAGTTTTATTAGTCCCTCAAACCGTCTTGTTGTTAAATGTTGTTTGAGGTTTTAATTTGTTAACCTTCCTTTGCCAAGAGCCTTTAATTTAGCCTGCTAAATGTATACGTTATCAGGCCTCCTGCAAATTAACTGATTAGCCGACTTAGTTGGCTGGAATCCCAGGAAATATACAAGAATTCAAAACTTTTTAACTGGATGCTATCAAAGCGAAAGAGAACTGTTAGGACAACATTTGGTGTTGTGATTTACCTCATTAGTAGAGCTGTTGGAATAAGCTTGGCGGAAAGAGAACTGCATTCAGAGCTCCCCGGCGAAGGCAAGAGATCATGGTTGTAACCAGAGCTCAGAGAAGACAGGGGAGAGTTACAGAATGCACTTCTTCATCCACACAAAAGACTATTTTGGACTTTTGCCAGCAAAGGGGAAGTAGAGAAGCATTTATGGAGAAGACCAAATGCAAGGATAGTTCCACCTCTGCTTTTTTTGCAACAGAAGCTCTGAACTCTATTCCTTTGGGGGATAACAACATTGATAAAGACTTTTTGGCATTCTCAGCAGTGCTATGCGACCAGGAACAGGAACAGGTGGGTAATTGGTCCCTATATTCAGAACTCTCATGTGAAAAATCTTATTCTGCTTCTTCTGCCTATAACACCCCACGGCCTACTTTAAACACAGTACAAGCCCAGCCTTTGGCTAAGGATACAGATAAAATAGGTCAGGAACCTCTTGCAGAAGTGTATAAATGTTTATGGGACCAATGCCTCCTCACAGCACAATCTAATGAGAAAATCTTCCAATCCATGGACGATCTAAGAAAGGAAATTTCTGGTCTTAAAGCCAATATTCAGGTCCTAATGGGTCTAATTGAAGCAGGGATTTTAATAGCAGCTCCTGCTACAACACAATCTAACCAGGAATCTGATAAAAACTTTACTTCCACTGACCTGCAGGTGGAAATTTCTCTTAGTAATAAGAGTGATTTCAAGGGCTCTTTGGGTGACCTTCTGCAGGATTGGGAAAATCAGATCATAGCTCCTTTAAATAAATCATCAACTGGAGTACAGAAGGACAATACATCTGAAATCTGTCACCTTACTCTTTCTGATCCCAACCTGATCATAATAGATGAATGGCAAGAGGATCTAGCTACTGAACCCGAAGAGGGAAATATTGAGGAGTCAGATGGCTTGAAAGTTGAATTTGAGGATTCAAGGGTGGAAAAAAACCAAACAGAGGAAGATTTGGACCAAATTAGGATTAATATTAGTGAGACCCTTCAGTCTAATTCTGATTTCTGTGTGTCTCTTTTTAATTGGCCGTTAAAACGAGCAGATGGTTCATGGAAAGAAAATACTGATGTGCTACAGGAAATCTTGGTAATAGCTGGAACGTCTGAGGAGGAATTAGGAGGATTATCCTGTTTGTGTCTATATCCTAGGGGGCAAAAGGGAATCAGAGGTGTTATTGAATTATCCTTCTCATCTTTGGGTCATTGTAAAACCTTTTGGGCTTTACTTCCAAAATTTAGAAATAACAATGTCTCTTTTAAGTGGGGTAGGTACAATTCAGGCCAACACCTTATTCATACCTACTCACACAAACAAGCCACTTCGTATAGAAAAGATACCAGACATTCTGTTTTTGGAAAGCCTAAACGGATTTTTACTGGTAAGGCCTTTTCTTGCAAGGGTTCAAATGATAGTAAAGCCATACCCGCATATGTTACCTATCCAAATAATATCCCTGTCCCTCATGAGGGTCAGGGGTATCGGGCATATCAATCCTTTAGACCCGCAGTTGGTAATTCCTTGATGCCTTTTAGAACTTATACTGGGAGTTTACAAGATAGTGGCAAGCATGATCGATCCAGGCATAATTTTGGGGTGAACCCCAAGAGGCCCCCTTACTGGAAGAGCTGGGATGGGTCTAAGGTAGGCAGGGGAAAACTTCAAGTTATTTCTCCTGCTACCAAGAACCAGTCAATACACCCCCTATGACTAGATATTACAGACTCAGAGTTTTCTCTTTCTATTTGTTCTTGGAATATTGCTGGGTGGCAAAATAAGAGCATAAGTCAGGAATTTGTGAAATTTCTTCTACCATTCCATATTATATGTGTCCAGGAAACCTGGGTCTCAGATACATCCTTTTCATTTTTACAGGGATTCACATCATATTTGCTCCCTGCTACTAGATTACACAAAAAGGGGAGACCTAGGGGCGGTGTAGCCATCTTAGTTTCAGCGAAATTGGATGTTGAGTCTGTAGTAATCTATCAGTCTAGCTGTACCTTTATTTTATCTCTACTGGTAAAAGGAAACCAGGGACAAGAGTTGATGATTTAATTTGTATCAATGTATACTGCCCCCCTGATAAATCTGGGGACTCAAGGCTCTTTTGGGAGGAATTGGAAGAGGCTCTGAATTTCTGCGAGACAAAGTACCCCAAGGCAAAAGTAGTGGTGTGTGGTGACTTTAATGCCCGTGTGGGCTCCGGCCCAAATGATAAAGAAAATAACTTCGGAATGGATAGAAATGAGGTATTTCCATCTGACCGTTTCTCACTGGATAAAACAGTAAATAAAGCAGGTCAGAAACTATTAGAGCTTATGTCCAGCCTGCAGTTGATCTGCCTTCATGGCAGTTCCTGGGATAACTCTTGTGGATATTTTACGTTTCTAAATAGCAGGGCTGGTAGTGTTATTGATTATATTTTTTGTTCTTCTCAGCTTTTGTCTGATAAGATTAGTTATAACATCTTAGATCGCCCAGAAAGTGACCATTTACCTATTCTTTTGATTATTCCCACACTGATTCCCCAACTGCCCCTTCCATCTAATGATTTGGCTGAGGGTACAATAAGGGTGGGAAAACGACTAAGATGGTCACCCTCTGTGGAACTTTCTATTCAGAATCATCTATATAGTCCCTACCTTTTGAAAATGCAGCAGAATATTGTCAGGGGACATATTGATCCCATAGAGGGTATTACAACCATTTCTGCAGTTTTAAGGCCATTTTTAATTAGGAAAAACAATCAGCCTAAAATGGCTTTTGGTAACATAGGTTGGTTTGATAATGAATGTAGGCAAGCTAAAAAGAGTCTGGCACAATTAACTAGGAGAGTAAGACGAACTCATTTGCAAGCCGACCTGGAGGACTTGGCTTCCAGTCGTCAAATCTATAAGGATTTATTAAGGAAAAAAAAGAGGACTTTTATGATGACTCAGTGGAAGGAGTTAATGCTGGCAGCTCTGGAAAGGAATGAAAGGCGATTTTGGAATTTGATCTCAATATCAGATACAGGTTATACTCCCACAATAGAAGCGTGCATTCCAGCTAATACCTGGTGTGTTTATTTTAGAAATACTCAGGATGGCGATGTACATGGGAGCTCTCACCAAACAAGCACTAAACAAACTCTGCAAATGGCACTACCTAAATGGCCCCCTGTTTCTGAGAAAGAAGTGGCTAAACTCATACATGCGCTGTCAGCAGATAAAGCACCTGGTGAGGATATGATTCCAGCAGAGGTATATAAGAATAATTCTGAATGGTGGGCTCCTATTTTGGCCAAACTATTCTCCCATATAAATTCAACAGCTATCTTTCCTGAGGAATGGAAGCAGACCATAGTTGTTCCAATATATTAGAAAGGAGATAAATCTAACCCACAGAATTACCGACCTATTAGTTTGCTGGATATCAGCTCTAAGATCTATACTCACTTTCTCCTTCAGCAGCTGACTAAATGGGTGGAGTAGAAAAATGTTCTTCACCAGGAACAAGCTGGTTTTAGGAAGGGTCATAGCACAGTGGATCAGATCTTTGTGTTACACCACTTAATTCATAAATATACCATAAGCTTCTCTAAACGGCTTTATGCAGCATTCATTGATTTTTCCTCAGCCTTTGATACAATTAATAGGAATCGTCTGTGGAGCAAACTTGTAATGACTGACATTGATAAAAGACTACTCTTCCTAATACAGGAATTATATACAGATACATCTATGAGGGTCAGGATCAGCACAGATGGAAGGCTGACACAGGAAATCAATACAACAAAAGGAGTTAGACAGGGGTGCTTACTAGCACCTCTTTTGTTTAACCTTTATATAAATGATATAGTAACACAGTTAAATTGTCCTGATCACTTTCCACCCTCCATAGGAACACATAAAGTAGCACTTCTAATATACGCTGATGACATCGTACTACTCTCAATCAATAAAATTGGGCTGAAGAGAAGCCTCAATAAACTCTATGAGTTCTGTCATACAGAACAGCTTAGGATTAACTATACCAAATTCAAGGTGCTCATCTTTGGTAAGCGACCACCTAAAATTAAATGGCGTTTGGGTGGCAATAATATAGAACAGGTCCCTTCCTTTAAATATTTGGGGGTACATTTTGATGAGAAACTTACCTGGAAGACACAATTATGCAATATAAAAACAACAGTACAGAGGTCAGCTCATGCTACTTTGAAGTTCTTTTATTCCAAAGGGGGGAAAATAGTGTTTCCAGCTTTGAAAGTGTATTCAGGAAAAATAATGGCCCAAATGCTATATGGTGTAGAGATTTGGGGGGTAAATCACAGGAACCTGAATGACCTGGAAGTCTACCAGAATAAATTTTTTAGATCTTTGCTGGCAGTACCACCTGGAACCCCAGCTGCATTCCTCAGAACGGAGTTAGGTGTACCATCTGTAAAAGCAAGGTCTGAGTTGGCAATTCTTATGTATTATAAAAGGGTCCTTGACATGACTGATGATCGTCTGCCTAAGCTGTGCTTAGCTGAGCAATGGAAGATTGGTGGCTGGGCTAAGCTAGTTCAGGACCTGCTAATAACCAAAAGTCTCTCAACAGATATTTTTGTCTTTGAGGGATTTAAATTTAAAGTGAGGGATTATATTTATAAATTGGATAATGAGCAGGACCTAAGTGTAATTAAAAGATCAAAGTTTTCACACTGGTATTGTATGGTGAAATCTAACTATCTGAGAGCATACATACACTCACTTTTCCCTCTTTGAGAATAGCATTCATGGAACTGCGTTTTCAAACTATGACAACATCTGTTTTAGATGGCAGATATAGAAACATTCCAAGACACCTAAGGATCTGCATTTGTGGCATGGGGGAGGTAGAGATCATACACTACTTATTCTTCTGCCCCCTTTATCAAAATCCTCGAAAGAGATTTTTGGGACATATTCTGGCTCTCTTGCAAGGTGAGACTTCCTATGTAAAACTGTGCTGGCTGCTCTCAGACTGTGATTCACTGGTTACATATAAAACAGCTTTATTTGCCAAAGCTGCCAAAAGCATTCTTGCAAACTGTTTGAAAGAGATTGCTATAGACTGTGCCGGGGATTCTCTGATCTAATATTTATATGTATGTATGTAAATATATTTTATATTGGTTTTATGATTTTATGATTTTAAGTATAAGTTTTGTAATGGCTTTTAGACAAATACAATAAATTTACTGTACTGTATTAAGACTGGAATGAGAGAAGGTTGTCAATTATCCCTTTATTGTTTTATTTTGGCTGTGGAATTATTGGCTAATGATATAAGAAATAATAGCAATATGACTGGATATAAAATAGCAAAGGAGGAAATTAAGATTAATCTATATACAGATGATGCAATAATAGTGACAGAACAACTGCATTGAAAAATAAAAGAACTAGTTGAAGTGATTAAAAATGTTGAGAAGATTCAGGACTTAAGATAAATATGGAAAAGTCTGAGGTGATGTTTATTAATACCAAGACCTAAAAGAAGATGTTGGTACTGTAGTTTAAGTCAGAAGTTAAAAAAAAATAATCTTGGAGTAAACATAATGAAGAAAGTGGATAATAGAATTCAGAGTAATTATAATCAAGTACAGAAAAATAATAATTTGGTCAGTAAATGGAATAAAAGTCAATAGAATATATGGACAAAAATTAGAGCTTTAAAAATGCTGGTTATCCCAAGATTGTAATTTATTTCAGATTATTCCAGAGATTATATCTGTTAAGGAGGTGTTAAGGAACTGGGATAAGAAAATTAGGGAGTGGATGTCAGGAAAGGAAAAAAACCAGGAATTAACAATAGTTTATTATATATGTCTCAAGGAAAAGGAAGATGGTGGTCCCCCAGCTTAGAAACTTATTATGAGACTTTTCAATTGAAGAGATTATTAGATTTTGAATTTGACTATAAAAGATGGATGAACTATTTAAATAACATGAAATTTAGATTATTGTCAGAAAGGAAATTAGGGAGAAGGTTTATTGGTGTAATAGAGGGCCTGTTGAGGTCCATTTGAGGCCTGTTGAGGTCCACTTGGGTGGTATGAAAGAAATGGAAGAAGATAATGTATGCACAAAATTATAAATGGTACCCAATAGAATATTTGAATAGGCAAGGAAATCAAATATTAAATAGAGTTATTAAAAATTAAAGGATAAAAAAGTTATAGGGCAATTATATGAGAACTCAGAGAAACCATTTAAGATTGAAAATTTATTTGGTATAATTGGCAAACAGTTTTGGCTTCAGTTAGCTAGGATTTATAAGAAGTTGCTAGAAACAAGAGTGCATGGAGAAACTCAATATCTGCTAGAACATTTAACGAGAAGAAAGATTGAAGGGGAAAAAAAGGAATGGGGGCAAAGAGAACTGTTATAATTAATCAGTGCAAGGAAATCAGAAAAGACTAAAAAAAAAGGTGGAACAAGACACTTCTTCCACTAGATCAAATACTCAAAGGGAAATATGACCAACAACAACAACAGAAACCTGTTTGATGAAGAAAAAATAAAAAGATGATGAAAGAAAGAAATTGAAGAACTGTATAAATGAGATACAGTAGGTGCTCTCAAAGTACAAAACACTCTCAAAGCACTCTCAAAACACAAAACCTGACTCCGGTGACGGATGGCATAGGAACAGAGCAGTTGCAAGCTATAGAGACAAATCTATCAAAATGCTAAGAAAAATCTTCCAACAAATATGTACACAAAAATGGGCCCACAGACTAGAAATGATCAATCTATCTATCCCCAAGAAAAGGACTCCAGTGATCGTAGTAGCCATCAGACTATTGCTTTAATCTCACACATAAGCAAAGAAATGCTCAAGGTTTCACAACACAGATTTTTACCATATACACCATTGTGTCCGGGCCTGCTTCTTTCTCTTTCAAATGGGTAGGGTAGCTCCCCAATCTGATAAAGCTCCTTGTCACTTCACACACATACTTCTTCTGAGTAAAGAGTGAGGCATTTCAATGGTTATTTAGAACTCCTTTAGAGTTTTATGGTACCGTGTTTTCTATTTGGGTTTTAAATACTGTATATACTACTCAACTGAGCCCAAATTTATAAAAATAAACTATAATTTTTATCAAAATAACAGAATAAAGAATTGGAGCTCATATACAGATCAAAGCTAATACAGATCTCTAAAGTGCTTATGAGCACCAGTATCACAAACAGCCCTTTGGCTACACTATCACCAAAGGCTCAACCTTCAAATCTAGGTCATGCTTTCTGACAAGATTCTGTTATGGTTTGATTTCAATTCTTTATCTCTCTATGCTTTCCCTGAGAAAAAAACCCTCCTATTCACACAACTCCCTTGGCTAACTGAGGAACTTTATTCCAGAGCTCTGGCTGAAGGACTTACAGAAGGACTACCAAATGTCAGTCAGTGCTTGCCTTTTTTCATATTCTCCCTTTCCAGCTTCCTGCCCCTCCTTCACACTAGCAGCCAAGTTTCTCTCTTGAGTAGCTATTCTAGTTGCCTGGCAACCTGTTTCTAGGTTGCTCTGGTACATAGGACAGCCACACCTTTAGAACTCCATCACAACCATTCATTATATGGAATGAGAAATGCCAGATGTCTAAGCTGGCTTCAGAAAAGCAAGAGGCATCAGATATCATATTGCAAACATATATTGGCTAATAGGGTGCACCAAAGATCTTCAGAATAAAACTGGCTTGTGTTTTATAGATTCTAGGAAATCTTTTGATTGTACAAATCATGAGCAACTGTTGATCATTGTAAAAGAAATGGGTGTGCCACAACATTTAATTGTCTGATCCCTAAGCTACATTCTGGACAAGAGGCTTCTATCAGGACAGAGTAAGGAGAAAAAGGAATGGTTTCCATTGGCAAGGGAAGCTGCATTTTTTCACCATGTTTAATTTAGAATAATAGAGTTGGAAGAGACTACAGGGGCCATCCAATCCAACCCCCTACCATGCAGGAAACCTTATCAAAGCACTCCCAACAGATGGCCATTCAGACTCTGCTTAAAAACCTCCAAAGAAGGCGACTCCACCACACTCTGAGGCAGCATATTCCACTGCTGGACAGCTCTGACCATTAGGAAGTTCTTCCTGAGGTTCAGGTGGAATCTCCTTTCCTGCAGCTTGAATCTGTTCCTCCTTGTCCTAGTCTCTGGAGCAGGAGAAAACAAGCCCCCTCCCTCCTCGACATGATGCCCCTTCAAATATTTAAACATGGCTATCATGTTCCCTCTTAATTTCTCTTCTGCAGACTACATACATGTTTATTTTACATGCAGAACATATACAGAAAGCAAAGTTTAGATTGATATGAATGAGGTTTGAAAACTAGACAAAGCAATATCTACAATTTAAGATCTTCAGACACCATATTGTTGTTAACTGATGTCAAGTCAACTTATGGCAACCCTATGAATAGAGACCTCTAAGTTACCCTATCTTCAACCACCCTGCTCAAGTCTTATAGATTCAGGGCTGTCTATCTATCTGTAATGAGGTATTCTTTTCCTATCGCCTTCCACCTTACTTGCTTGCATCATTGTATTTTCTGGTGAGCCATGTCTTTTCATGATACAACCAAATATTAGACATCTTGGCTTCTAGGGAGATTTCAGGCTTGATTTGCTCTAGGACAAATTTATTTGTCTTTTTAGCAGCCCAGAATATCTGTAGAACTCTCAAGAAAGACCACATTTCAAAGGAGTTAATTTTCTTCCTATCAACTTTCTTCACTGTCCAGCATTTACAAGCATACATAGAAATTGGAAATCCATTGACATGGACAATCTTAACTTCAGTATTCAGTGATATATCTTTACACTTGAGGATTTTTGTCTTGTTCCTTCATAGCTGCCCTTCTAAATCCTAATCTTCTTCTGATTTCTTGACTGCAGTCTCCATTCTGACTAATGACTGAACCAAGGTATGGAAAATCTTGAACTATTTCAATGTCTTCATTATCTGCTTTGAGATTATGTAAATCATCAGTTGTTATTATTTTTTTAAATGTTCAATTGTAAACCTGTCTGTACTTTCTGCCTTGACTTTCTTCAGTAATCGTTCCAGGTCTTTGCCAGTGGTATGGTACCATCTGCATACCTTAAACTGTTGATGTTTTTTCCTGCAGTTTTCATGCCTCCATCCTCCAAGTCTAATCCTGCTTTCCACATGATATGTTCACCATAGAAGTTAAACTGGGTGATAGAATGCAGACTTGCCTGACACCCTTGCCAATTAGAAACCATTCTGTTTCTCCATATTCTGTCTTAATGGTAGCCTCTTGTCCTGCATACAGGTTATGCATCAGGAGATTCAAATGTTATGGCACACCTATTTCATTAGAAGTGATCTATAGTTTTTCATGATCTACACAGACTTTGCTATAATCTATAAAGCACAGGCTGATTTTCTTTTGAATTTATTCAGTATGTTCCATTATCCAACATATGTTTGCATTACGACTCCTAGTGCTTCTTTCTTTCCTAAACTCTCCTTGGACATCTGACATTTCTCGCTCTATATATGGTGGAAGTCTTTGTTGTAGAATTTTGAGCATCACTTTGCTTGCATGGGAAATTAATGAAATGGTCCTGTGGTTACTGCATTCCCTTGTATCCCTTTTCTTGGGGATTGGAATATATTTTGAGTAATTTCAATCTGTGGGTCATTCTTTTTTTCCCCATGTTTGTTGATAGATTTTAGTTAGAACTAGAGTAGATTCTGTTTGTGTAGACTAAAGTTACTCTATTGATATGCCATCTGTTCCTGGTGATTGAATTCTTCCAAGTGTTCAGTGTGCAGCTTTCACTTCACTCTCTGAAATTGGAAGTTTGTTTTCATATGGTTCTTTCTTGAATGAATCTGTCAACCTTTCATCTCTTTCATATAATTCTTCTATTTATTATTTTCCTCATATTTTTATTTGTACTCTGTCATTTAATGTGTTTCCCTGCTTGTCATAGACCATCTCCACTCTTGGTTTAAATTTCCCTTTGATTTCTCAGATCTTGCGGAAGAGGCCTCTTGTTCTTCCTATTTCATTGTCATCTTCTATCTTTCTGCATTGAAATACAAGTTGCACAGTTCATTGAATAGTTGCATTCAAAGTTTTTGTCCCATTTTACTTTTGCTTTTTGTCTGTGCTTCACTGCTTAAAGAGATTCATCTGTCATCCACTGAGGCTTTTCTTTCTTTTTGGCTACAGAAAATGTCTTTTTTCATTCTTCCCTGACAATATCCCTGGCTGCAGTCCAGAGTCCTTCTGGTCAATAATGCCTAATAGTGCAAATCTAATTTTCACATTACCCTTAAATTCTATAGATGTTCTTCAGGTTCTAGTTTGGCATGATGGAAGTTTTCAAGAGAAAATGGAGTTTCTTCATCTTCTGCTTGTAATTACGTAGTCTATGTGATTTCTATATTGGCCATCAGGTGATATCCAGATATGCAGTTGGTTCTTGGGTTGTTTGAAGAATATATTTGTGATGGACAAACTGTTGGCTTCACAAAACTTAGTCATTCAGTTTCATGCTTTATTTCTTGATCCTAGGCCAAATTTTCCTACAATTATTGGTTCTGTTCTGTTCCCTACTTCCAATCCCCTATGATTAACAAAAAGTCCTGTTTGGTGTATGATCAATTTTCTCCTCAACTCCTGAATACAATCTTTCAATTTCTTCTTCTTCTGCCTCTGTAGTTAGAGCATATACTTGGAGTAAGGTTATATTGATAGGTTTTCCCTGAAGTCTTGTTAACATGATTTGGTCAGACTTTGCAATGTATCCTTTGATGTCTTTTGCTATAGATCTCCTCACTATAGATCTCCCATTTCTTCTTAGATTTTCATCTCCTGACTAAAACATTGTGTAATTATCTGACTGAAAATGTCCCATTACCAATTTTTGAATATACCAATTAGTGGTGGAGCTTGGAGTGTGTGGATGGTGGCATGGCTATGGTGTGGGGGCGTGGCCATTGTGTGTGTGGGCTTGGCTGAGGTGCATGGGGGCATGGCCAGGGCACGTGGGGGCATGGCCAGGGCATGCAGGGGCATGGCTATGGGCGTGGCTACAGACACCTCAAAAACATTGCCATCTGGGGTGAACCACCATCCCCCCACCCCTACACGACTGATACCAATATCACTGAACACATCAATATGATGACAGAATTGAGGAAATCAAAGAAAGAGGCAGAAAGAATAAATATAAATGTAAGGAAGTTTATGTTAACTTACATTTGTAACTCCAGCAAAGGATAAATGGAATGTAATAAGAAATGGTCAATTTGTTTATGGATTTAAAAAAAGGAAAGAACAATTTCAGGTTCGGTAAACCTATGAATTTATTGTTTGCGTCCAGTAATTTTTAATTTAGAGTATCTGTGTAAAATTCAAAGGTTAATTAAATTCAACCTGGTCTTAAATTATGAAGGAAGTAGATAAGATCCTTAAGTGTAAAAATATATCATTAAATCCCAAAGTCAGACCCATCCATGCCATTTTATTCTGCATTTCTATGTATGATTGTGAAAGTTACATATAAATTGTATAAAGTTGACAGTAAAAAAATAATTAATTTGAAATGTGTTGGAGGAGAGCACTGTAGATATCATGGACTGTGAAGAAAAACATATACTTAAGTTTGAGAGCAAATCAAGCTGAAATATCCCTGGAAGTCAAAATGACTAAACTGAGGCTCCTATACTTTCAACATATCATGAGATGTCATGAAGCATTGGAAAAGGCAGCAATGCTGGGTAAAATTGAATGCAATAGGGAAATAGGCAGACCATATTACTGATGTTTTGACTTAATAAAGGAAGCTATGGCCTTCAGCTTGCAAAATCTTAGGAGGACTCTTGACTGGGCCTTTTGCAGGGTCTCTCCTTCATAGTTTTGCCATAAATCAAAACCAATTTGATGGGAAATATCAACCATAAATCATAGCTCCCCAAGCCAAACTGAAGATTTGGGTGTCTCCTAGAACTGATGAATAAACATTCAAAAAAGATACAGTAGTAATGGGAGACTTCAACCACCTTAATATTTGTTGGAAGACAAACTTTGTCAGGAATAGAAGATCCATATCATGTCATGCCCTCCCCATGCAATGTGATTGTAAATGAGATGTGAGAAATGTGTATGAATGTGCTGAATATGACAGGGATGAATAGGAATATAACATAAAGTTATAACAGAAAGTCTAAGGGCTTCTACCTTGGCCACCTAACTGAACTGAGGGTGTGCAGTGAAGGATTCATCCATGCAGATGGCTCCGTAACTGGTCTTGGGTGTGCCTGCAACATGGAGGGATGAGCCACCACAGAACCAGCATACAAAATCTTGCAGTTGGGACCTGGTAAGGCCCACTCTGTGGGCTACTGGACATGTAGGAAACAGTGGAAGGGGATACTCGTGCTGCTTTCCTGTGTCTACCAGGGCATATATATATGATTTGATTGGCAAAATACATTAATTGGCATTAATGGACCCTTCTGTGACTGTAAGGTCGAACTGGGCAGAGGAAAATTACTGACTGAAGACGTGTGCTGCAAAGTTAGTTAGAAGATCCCCTCTAGGCATAGCCATCATCATTGTCAGGCAAGCCACCAGGTAACTCCAGAGATAATAGGCTTAAGCTGAAGCTGTAACATCTCTGACACCACCAATAGCGACAGCAAGTTCCTACCCAAACACCGATTGTTTCAGCCCTTTTGCCTTACACCTGGACATTTCTCTCCATTGTTCCTTTACTTGTCCACCGTTACAGAGCTGTTACGATAGCCATTAACTTTTTGTCACCTAACACTAAGACCATTAACTCCATCTGGACCCCATTCTCCATATTGCAACCTCCATTGTTTGCTTGACCAGAGAGCCATTTACACTCTTGTCCTCCAGGCAAGCAGTATGATGCAGTATCTTGCCTGCTGAATGCCGCATTGTTGCTTTTATTTCCAAATGAGTACTGTCCTTAAGCACAAGCCTAGGCCACATAGTTCCTTTCTTTGCTGCTGTCTGGATTGGTAATTATTGCCTATTCCCTAAAACTCTGTTAACAACTTTCCTCCTTTTATCCTTCAGGTAGCTCTTCTGTGAGTGCTTGGATCCTTTGCATGTATGATTGAACCTTTCAATAAAACTCATTTCAGTTCATCTTGGAATCTCTGGCTGGTTCTTTCCTGCTAGGACCCAATAAACATTGGTGGAAGATTTCATTTGGTAACCTGCTTCTCACAAACCTCTCAATTGAGCTAATTTATTCCCGATTATCATATGGAGATACTGGCATTAAGGGTGGACCCCTGAGTCACCCATGTTGTGGAGTCACAATAAGGGGCAAGATCTTTGCTCTTCTCCTTCTTGTAATCCACCCCGCGGTTGACTAGGGCAAGTGTTCACTTTGCAACCTGCTCATTGGAGACTTGTCCATTCTGGATCTTGCCTGACAGAATGTATTTGAGGGGTGGTGGTGGTGGTCTGGACAATGACGTGCCCATCACCCACAATGAATTCCCAGTTAATGAGGCTCCATACTAGGGCCAGACAGACCTTCTCACAAGGACTGTATTTTTGTTCAGCCGGCTTCAGGCCACAAGAGGTGCATGCAATGACTCTTTGCATGCTGCTTGCTTCTGAGCGAGTGTGACACAGATGTTATACTACAACGTTCCCAATTGGATTTAAAATGACCATGACATATCTGGGTGAGTAAGGGCTGGAGCTTTTGCTAAGCTGTGCTTCAGCTTGGTAAAGGCATTCTATTGAGCAGGTCCCCACTCCTAAGTAGCATCCTTCTTCAGAAGAGTGTACAAGGGGCTAGACTTCTCTGCAAAGGACTCAGTGATAACCCAGGAGAAGTTGAATGTATCTAACAATGCCCTGAGTACATGTACATAGATATGGGAAGCTTGGGGATCATCTCCATGCCCTGTGTGTCCGGTGTGTGTTTGTCTGTCCCCAGAGAGCACCCCAGGTGCTTCACCTTGTTCATTACCAATTGGGCCTTCAAGTTTCAACCACCAATGTTTATGGGGTCCTAGCAGGAAAGAACCAGCCAGAGATTCCAAAATGAATTGAAACATGTTTTATTGAAAGGTTGCAAGTTCAAGTTTCCCTTGAACCTGGTGTCCATGATCACACCTAGGACTTTCCTAGTTATTTCCCAGGCCTCCTCCTCTCTTGGTGTGTGCAGTAAAATGTCCACATACGATAGGACATGTGGCCAAGAAGTAGGTTTAGTTTCTCACACATTTTGATCATGTGGGCATGGCAAATGCTGGGGCTTGAATGTAAGACTTGCAGGGTGCGGTTGAAGATGTACTACTGGCCATGGAATATGAATGCTTGAGGGAATGGAAGGTGTTAGCCAAGCCCACCATGCTATCATATGTAGTGCCCGAAGCAATGGACGACAGAAGTTCATTGTATTTGGCTACCACGGGGGCAACTGGGGTACTTGTGGCATTGAGGGCATGGAAATCAACCATCATCTGCCATGTCTTCCCCTTTGCCTTAAGGGTGGGCATTGCAGATGGACTGCATGGGGTGATTACATCCGTCTTTAGCAGACCCTCTATGGTCTTTCCAATACCTCCCTCTGTTTTGATTGGGTATTTATACTGCTGTTACAGAGGGGGATCTTTTCCTTAATGAGGACACAGGTGTCTTTTACCAGACATCTGGTAAATTCCTCTGGGGATTCCAATGTTTGGGGGGTCATTGACAACTGGTTGCAACATGCACGATGCTTTAAGGGCCCCACAGCTCTAAATTGCCAAAACAATGTGAGGGGGGTCGCTAAGTTGCCACAATGAGCCGTGTCTATAGCCAAACAGTGGCCAGAGAAAGGGAACTCCCAAAATTCCATCCTCCTCCTTTTCAGTCTCACACATCCTGATCTTCATGTGGAGTTTCTCTACAGTGATCAGAACATCCTCCCTGATCTTCACTTGGTAAGAGCCTCCTCCATACCCTGACAATGCAATGGTCTTGGAGATGGGCTTTCTATTCATGGCTAAATCTGGGTGCAGGATGTTCTGGACTACTCCAATGTCCACAAGGAGTGTGGTGGGGGTTTCTGCCCATTGGTCCCAATGCCACCTTAACCATCAGCCTTCCCCACATGTCAGGCTGTAAGTGAGCGCCAACACTTTGAGGAAGCACTGTGGACCATGAGTGTCCCTAATACATGAACATATGGTGTCGCATGTGTCGCTTGGTGAAATGATGTCCACCAGCTGTGTGGTTCCAACAGAGCCATCCTGAAGCTTCAACAATGTGTCGATCAACTCTGTGGTTGGATGTATGTAGAACTGAGACATGTCAGCTCCTGCTCTTTTGAGCAGCTCTCAAATATGCCTCTGCTCCTTGCCATATACCAACCACTGAAGATCATAGCCTCCAGACTACTGTCTAGGGTTTGACATTTGGCTCAGGTTCCCTGGACCTTGTCATTGTGCAGAGGCAGAGGAAGCATTGCCTCAGCAACAACCGTTGCAGGAATGGAGTTATTGCATTGATCCCTACAGTTCCAACTACTGGCATCTCCACCAGAGTTTTTGTCCTTGCTCCTAACTACTGCAAGGAGCCGGGTCTCTGGGCCACTCACCCTGTTGTACTGTGTATGAGGGCCATGATTTCTGTAGGTCACTGGCTGTCTGGGCTTCCACAACTTGGGATCTGTACCTTTCCAGGGGACCTTGGTGTTCCTTACCACTCCTGATTCCTGGAGCAGATCTGCAACCCACCAAATTTGTTCTGATAAGAAGCTCCATGTGACTATGTCCAAGTCCAAGGGACCCAGAGCCATTTTGGTTTGGGAGTTCAAGCCTCTATAAAGGAGCATCTGGAACTCCTCTGTGTCATAAACGTAGGTGGCCTGGTCTGACAAGAATCAGATGTTCTGGGCCAGAATAGCTAGCAGCTTCTTACTGGCTATGTAAGCCTCCGGATTCTCTCCTGGAATCTAGATCTCCATTACATAAAGAGCATTAGCCATCTGCCCTGACTGCAAAAGTGGGATAAGAACAGGTTGCTTATCTGTAACTGTGGTTCTTCGAGTGGTCATCTGTGCCCTCACACAATGTGATCTTCGCGCATGTGCAGTAGCTTTGGGAAAGTTCTAGAGCCGAGCAGCTTGGCGGGAACCCCTCCCCCATCCGGTACTGAGCATGCTCAGTCCTGCCAAGCCAACGGTCTCTCCTCAGTTTTGAAGTCTGCTGAAGCAGGACCTGAAGAGGGGAAGGCTGGGCAGGTGTGTGTGAGGGCACAGATGACCACTCGAAGAACCACAGTTACAGGTAAGCAACCTGTTCTTCTTCTTCGTGGTCTCTGTGCCTCACACAAGGGGAGACTGAGTAGCTTACCAATGGACAGTGGGTCAGGTCCTACGGCACGGAAGAGATCACCGCACTGTTACCCTGTTTTCTGTGGGTCTCGGGAGGGACACCTAAATAACCTTGCAATTACACAAAAATTGGGGAAATTAGTCAAGAGCACTAGATGGCAGAACAAGAGGCAGGGTAACGCAGCGGAATCTTGTAGCCCAGTGTTTACGGGGTCAGGCCAAGTCAAGAAGCAGACCGGTTTGAAAATAATGAATGATCTTTATTTATTCTGTCGGGAGTGCTTTGAGGGTGTTCCTGCATGGCAGGGGGTTGGATTCGATGGCCCGTGTGGTCTCTTCCAACTCTACATTTCTGTGATTCTGTGATTCTGTGAAAAACAGGCACACAATGTAGGCAACACACGCACACAGATAACTAAGGAAAATAAAGGTGTGAGTAAGACAGCGGGATTTTCAGAGGGATAATTGGTTCGGGTGATACGAAACCTGTCCTGAAGCCTGGAACTAAATGGAGAGTGAAGCTGGGGTTCAATGTATCTCAGCACGTGGAGCTGAGGGGAAGCTCATCAAGCGATGCAGCAGCAAGGCGGTCTGGAACTCGGGAGCGATCCAAGGAAGCGCTCAAAGTCAGGGGTTTTTATAAGGAGAATTGTGACCACAGGCTAGGTCGGACTTTGGGAAAACAATAGATTTGGAGCTGGAGACAAAGCCTCTGAAAGGTCAGAATTTAAATGATTGAGTTAGAGCCAAATTGTCAATAGTATAGCCGGTATGCAAACGCAGAGTACTTGAGTGTTGTATAGTTCGATCATCAAGCTGCCAGAGCTAGGCAGAGGATCTTTTGAGAGCTGCTTGCATACCTAATGGAGGTACTTGCCTTGAGGTCTCCTAAAGTGGTGAGTCGGCTGTTTCTGGCCTGCCTATATTGTTTTGGAATATTACGGCGATTATCGACTGAGCCTGTATGCGTGCTTGTCCGGGGGCCTCGCAAGCACGTGGAAGGGATATGTGAAGCTGAATTATTGATATCAAAAAGATATCTTTTTATATCCCCAAAGCTCGGGCTAGCCAGGGCAGTAACAGCATGACCAAAGCAGGCATCATGCTGGGCCCGACAGTCCAGACTGTAGTGGCATACAAAGGTCAAGGGTCGCGACCAGGTAGCCAAGCGACAGAGTTCTTGGAGATCAACGCCCCGGAGGAGGGCTGCTGAGGATGCCATGGCCCTTGTGGAGTGGGCACAGAGCAGGGCTGGTGGAGGTTGTCTAGCCAGTTCATATGCCAGGAGAATGATCTGGGAGAAAATCGCTGGGTGGACACTTTATGGCCCTTCCAGTGACCACCAGGACAAACAAACAGGTGTGAAGTCTGTGGGAAGGACGAAGTCCATTGAATGTAAAAGGCTAGAGCTCGATGGACGTCAAGTGAATGAAGCGCTCGTTCCACAGGCGTAGCTGGATCAGGACAGAAAGTAGGAAGAATGACATCTTGGTTGAGGTTGAAATCCGAGATGATCTTAGGCAAGAAGGAGATGTCCAGGCGCAGCACTACCTTGTCGCAATGGAAGACAAGGAAAGGCTCATCCGAAAGGAGTGCAGTGAGCTTGCTTGCTTGCCTAGCTGAGGTGACAGTGACGAGGAAGGCCGTCTTCATAGTGAGGAGGCGGTTATCTGAAGTAGCCATGGGTTCAAAGGGTGGTCGTGTCAGTTGAGAGAGGACCAAGGCGGAAGTGGTGGAGTTGTCAGGGGGTAAAGGTGTTGCAGCCCTTTCAGAAATTGTTTAAGGGTGGCATCACGGAAAAGAGTTGCAGAAGGGGTACCACGTGGCTGATAGGCTATGATAGCCAAGAGGTACACCTTAAGAGCCGAGAAGGCCAGGCCCTGTTCCTGGAGGTGCAGAAGGAAATGCAGCATGGTGGGCAGAGCAGTTGGCGATGCCGGTTCTTGGCGAGCGTCAGCAAAGGCCAGGAACCGTTGCCACTTGTAGTGATAAGATGGGCGCGTAGACTCCTTCCTGGCAGCTGTGAGGACAGCCTGAATGGTTGGAGAATCTAAGGAATTAGCGTGCAGACTCAGGAGTGGGAGGTCTGGATGCAGAACAAGGCCATCTGATTGCAACAGAAGGTCTGGCGCTGATGGAAGTTTCAGAGTGCGGCCTCGAGCAGCCGCGAAGATGGGGCCGAACCAATGTTGTCTCGGCCAATACGGAGCCACTAGGATGGCATTGGCATGGTCTGAGAGAACCTTGGCCACCACTCAATCTAGGAGTGGGAATGGTAGAAACGCATACAGCAGCTCCCTGTCCACAGAAACTGGAAAGCATCCCCGAGAGAGTCGCGGCCCAGGCCAGCCCTCAAACAATAATGGAGGCATTTCTTGTTCCGACTGCTCCCAAAGAGATCGATGGTCGGAGCACCCCAGCGAGACACTATCATCTGGAAAGTGGCATCAGAGAGGGACCACTCGTGGTGACAGGAGGCATCCCTGCTCAGCGTGTCCACTGTGACATTGTCTCGGCCCACCAGATGGACTGCGATGGAGTGAATGCGGAGCGGTACACACCAGTCCCAAAGTCGAAGAACAAGGTGGAGAAGGGTGGCCGAGTGGGTGCCTCTCTGTCTGTTTACATAGCAGACGGCCGTTGTGTTGTCTGACAGGATCTGAACTGTCCAGCCAACCACAAGACTGCGGAAGGCTCGCAAGACCTTCAGGATGGCCAGAAGCTCTAAGGCATTGATGTGGAGACATGTCTCCAGGCCAACCCAGTGGCCCCACACCATCAGATTGTTGCAGTGTGCTCCCCATCTCGAGAGGGAGGCATCTGTTGTGACCGTGACCCAAGGACGGGGCTCGACGAATGGCATCCCGGAAAGTAGGTGCCGGAGGGAGAGCCACCATAGAAGAGAGTCTTGCAGTTGCCGAGGAACCCGCAAAAGGAGACGCTGGTCATCTTGAAGAGGGTCAAAGACTCTGATGAACCAGTGCTGCAGGGGGCGAGCATGGAGGAGAGAGAGGTAAGTTGCCGCTGTCGCCTCCACCATGTAGCCAAAAAGCTGCTGCTGAGACTACTGGGGCACTGAAAACAACGGTAGTTGCCTGACGCAGAGTGCGGGCCCGTCTCACTGGCAGGAAGGCCCTGGCAGCGACGGAGTCCAAGGCTGCACCGATGAAGTCCAGAACACGTGTTGGCTCCAGGTGCGACTTTTTGGGGTTCACCCTGAGGCTGAGGCTGGACAGAAAAGATAGTGTGAGATGACTGTCCTCATATAACTTCTGTTTGCAGGGTGTCACCAACAGCCAGTCATCTAGGTAAGGGTATACCATAAAGCGCTTCGTGCGGAGCTATGATACCACAGGGGCCATGCATTTCGTAAAGACTCTGGGCATGGTAGAAAGTCCGAACAGCAACACCTTGTACTGATAGCAAACACCATCGACCGTGAACCGAAGGTACCTCCTGTGGTGGGATTGAATTGCAATATAGAAGTAGGTGTCTCGTAGGTCGATGGAGGCCAACCAGTCCCAACGCCTCAGAAAGGGAAGGATGGAAGTGAGAGTGACCATCTTGAATTTCCGGGGGAGAATGTGAGAATTCACCCCCCTGAGGTCCAGGATTGGTTGCAGGGTACTGTCTGATTTCGGTACCGTGAAGTACCGGGAGAAGAAGCCAGTGGTACTGGTCGAGGACGTGACCCGCTCTATGGCCCCTTTCTGGAGTAGGGACTGTATCTCCTCTAGTAGGGCCAGGTTGGCTGGGGTGCAATAAAAAAGGCCTTGAGGTGGTATACTTTGAAATTCGATGGCATAACCAAGACGGATGATGGAAAGAACCCAAGAGTCCGTGGTGATGTGACACCATTCACTGAGATGATGAGCCAGCCCCGGATTCTTGGTGAAGCTGGTGGGCAGGCAGAAAAGTGGATGTGGTGGCGACCTGTGGCAGAAGTCAAAAATGTGACTTCGCTGTGGAGAAGGACTTATTCAACGAAGGTTGGTATCTCCTGAAGGTCCTCCGTGATGAGGCTGGAAGAGAGGACCGAGCAGAGGGTTGGCGCGGTGAGCGGGATACATAGGAGTAGGCCAATCGATGCCAGGAGAAGTGAGAAGCAGAGGTCCATCGAGACTGTGGAGTTTGATGGAGTCCCATCCTCTTAGCCGTGAGATGAGCCTTTACGAGGTGGTCCATGGCATCGTTGATAGTAGAGTGGAACAGACCCTGTCTATCGAAGGACAGGTTCTCAATCCACTTTCTGCTATCCTCCTGGAGTCCAGCTGACCGCAACCATGCAAAGCGACAGAGAGCGACCGCACCTACCATCACTCTAGCTGCACCGTTGCCAACGTGCCGGGAAGAAAGAATTTGCTGATTGGACAAGGCCACCGATTCATTATAGAATTAGATGGCACTTGTCCTCTGATCATCTGGTACAAGAGCCAGCAAGGGGTAAAACCTGTCCCAAATATTGCACTGGTAGGCCGCAAGGCATGCTTGGGTGTTGGAAATTCACGCAATCAAGGAAGAAGTGGAGTAGAAGCGCCTGCCAAACGAGTCCAATCGGTGACCCTCACAATCCAGCGGAGTAGTATGTGCCCTCTTGCCACCCTTCATCTGGGACGACTCAACAACAATGGAGTTCGGTGCAGGGTGGTTGAATAGAAAATCCACATCCTTCTTTTGAGTCCTATAAAGGTGTTCCAAACGATGGGGTGTCGGTTGGAGGGAGGCTGGTTGGGCCCATGGATGCTTCAACACCTCTTGCAGTACCGGAAGAAATGGTATTGGGGCTGCCGACGGCGGGCGGGTGTCAACATAATGGAAAACTGGGTCCTGCACTGTTGGAGCAGGCCCAGAGACATCAAGGCCGAGGGCACTGGCCATCCTCATCAAAATATCAGAAAACTGTCTCACATCCTCGGGCACCAAGTCCGGTGTGGGTTTGCCGAACGCCAGCAGCGGAGAGGAATGTGAATCAGGTGTGGAGTCACCGGAGTCCGAGTCGGACTCATAAGGCTGAGAGGACTGGGAAGATGGTCTTTGGTCACAAGGCAACTCAGACGATGTAGCAGCAGCCGGAGGGGCCGGAACAGTTAATGATAACGGTATTGATGATGGTACTGCCGGTGGCACAGGCGGTGGAAGAGCTGTTGGTGTAGGTACCGGGAGAACAGCCGGAATTGGACGGACAATAGACTGCATCAAAATCGAAGCCATCAGTGGCTGCAGAGGTGGCAGAAGAGTGTCAGCAGGTGGACATGAGATAGTAGCAGTCACTCGAGGAAGCAGCAAGACAGGCCGGTGTCGAGGCAAGCAGTCATGAGAGTGATGATGCGACGAGGATCATCGGTTGTATGGAGACTACGATCTGGAGCGAAATGGAGACCGCTGGTACCAAGGTGTTGGGCAGTATCGAGATGCCGAAGGTGGGGACCAGGAACAACAGCGGTACGGTGACCATCGGCGGACGTCTGCATGGTATCGGTCTCTGTATGCAGGGGAATACGAATAGTACGAACCCGGCTGCTCTCTCCAAACATGCTTGTGCCTGACGAGAAGGGCAAATCGAGCCTCATTCACGACCGACCACGATCCAGACGGCTATCCTGCCGTTGCGGGGATTGAAGCCTCTCAGCACATCCCGGACAGTGCGCCGCACTGGCCTCGGTGCGGTCACGTGAAGGTGCCCTTGGTTGGGAAGGAACCCGAGGGGCATAAAGACCCGGATCAGAGGCAACTGGACAGTCAAGCCCAGGATCAGGCTGAGCGTGCAGTAGGAGCATCGCAGCCTGTAAAGCTGTCGTAGCAGACTGCAGCGGGTCAGACTGGGCCGAATGCTCCTCGGACAATTGCTCCTGCAATGCTGGAGCCACAAGTACCGGAAGCTGGGCTTCATCCTGCTCCCAAGAAAGATCAGGAGGGCCTTCCTCCTCGATGGCGGCCATAGCAGGCTGGGTCAGAGGAGGTGTTGGAAGTAGCGACGACTGAGTTGCCAGTGAAGCAGATCGGTACTTCTCTTTCTTCTTCTTCTTCTTCTCTTTAGAGGAAAGATCTGAAAGATGAGAGGAGGATCGCTTCCACTGAGCCGCTGTAAGGGGCTTAGAGGACTGAGCCGTCTGCGAGCCCGCAGAGGCATCCCCAGAAGAAGAGGAGGTAATCAGCATCCTGGTAAGCTACGGAATCCTGGGCAACGATGAGACCAGAGGCAGGGACGTCGAGGACAGTACCGAGCCTGGTACCGTCGCGGTTGAGATCAAAGTCACCGAGGCCGACGAGGGCATGGTCAGATGCCATGAAGAAACGGAGGAACGAGAAGCCATGGAGGTGAAGAGAGCAGTATTCGAAGCTGCCTGCTCTTTGATTTTTAAGGCTTGCTCCCAACAAAAAGATTTCAACCTGGAAGCCCTGTTCCTCAACGTCTGGGTTATAAACTCTTTGCAAACAGAGCACGTCCTAACATTATGGGCCTCTCCAAGCCAAAACATGCACTCGGAGTGGCTGTCCAACAAAGCAACTTTATGGTGACAAGTAATGCAGTATTTAAACAAAGAAGACATAAGAAAACAAGGGGAAGAGTTCTTATAGAGTTTGAAGGACATGAGGTCAGAAAAAACGAAGAAAAAGCTGCTCAACAGAAGAGGTCTTTCCGTTAGCTGTTAACATGCCAGCAGATGAAAGAAAAACTGAGGAGAGACCGTTGGGTTGGTGGGACTGAGCGTGCTCAGTACCGGATGGGGGAGGGGTTCCCACCAAGCTGCTCAGCTCTAGAACTTTCTGAAAGCTACTGCACATGCGCGAAGATCCCATTGTGTGAGGCACAGAGACCACAAAGAAGAATCTCCCTCACCCAAGGGTATTTGACCAATGTAGCCAAATCACTGATTTGCTGGCAGTTATTCCAAACTGTAGATAGCTCGAGGGTCCACCCATAATGCCAGTGCCTCCGTGAACCTGTGGGGAATATTAGCTCAAAGAAGAGACCTGTGAAAGGGGGATAATCTTACGAGATCTTTTACATGTATGTATACCAGTACTAATAGAGGGAAGAACCAGCTGGAGATGCAAAAGTAAGCTTACTTGTTTTATTGGGTGGGAATAAAGACACAAGATCCAAGCAGTCTTGCAATCACACAAAGCTAACTGAAGGAAAAGAGAGGAAAGTTTTGGATAGCAAGAATTTAGGCTGAAGTGGGAGATTTTTACCAATCCAGCAGAAAGGAAGCAAAGTGATATGGCTTAGACTAGAAGTCCAAAGGTAGTACAAATTAGAAATTGGAGTGCAGACTGATGGTCTGTATGCCACAAGTACTACAAGTTATCTGGTGAAAAGCCAGGGTTTAAATACTCTTTTTCTGCCCTAAGGGAGAAGGTATGAATGGCTCTCTGGTAGAATAGACAATGTAGTCTGGAGAGTGGATAATGGGATCAAGAATGAGCAAATGGCCTTAGCATTAGGTGACAAAGGACTGATGGGAATTCTCATAGCTCCTTAATGGTGGGACAGGTGAGAGGACAAAAGGGAGAATTTTGTACAAAGGGAGAAGGCAAAAGACAATCAGCCTTTCCATAGAAGCAGTTTTGGGAGCTATCAATTCTAAAGGTTGTGTCATTGGGTCACATCTGCAAGTCCATTGTCTGGGGCTTCCCTGACTGTGACCTAGCCATGCCTGAGGTCTTGTCCTGGCCTAGTTTTGCAATACACATGTTCAACCAATCCTTCTTTGCCAACGAGCTCTCAGTCATATTAGGATATAATTTATATTTCATGCCAAATAAATATATGTTTTGCCAATTAAACTTTATCATGGAGAATGGCTGTACAGCCTGGTAACAATCACTAGTCCTGTATAATTGGATATGTTTCAGTTTATACAACCTGAGAATTTGAACAGGATACTTGCATAGATGACAACCACCACATGCATATCGATCCCTGTTGAAAGCAGCATGTGAAGGACTGGCAAATTGGCTAAGGGGAGTAGTGAATGCTTCCTACAGCAAGACAGGTTTCCAACTTGCCTAAAAGAGGCTTTGGTGAGGTCACAATTTAAATAATCCTCCTTGTATCCCACCCTACTGGAGAACTATCAGCCCATCTCCAATGTTCATGTTTTGGGCAAGGTACTGGAGCATGTGGTGGCCTCCCAACTCCAAGCAGTCCTGGATGAAATGGATTATCCAGATCGATTTCAATCTGGCTTCAGACCTGGCTATGGACCAGAAACTGCTTTGGTCACCTTGGTAAATGAAGCATGCAGGGAACTGGACAAGGGGAATTAGTCCCTGTTGATTCTGCTGGACCTCTCAGTGCCTTTCATATCATCAACCATAGTATTCTTCTGGGTTGCCTTTCTGGGATGGTGTTGGGGGCAATGTTCTACAATACCTCTTGTCTTTCCTGGATGGGTAGATTCAGAAAGTCATGCTGGGGGAATGCCTGTTCAACACCTTGGTCATTATCCTGTGGTGTTCCTCGGGGTTCAATTCTGTCCTCATTGTTTCATATACATGAAACCACTAAGGAAGGTCATCCAAAGTTTAAGGTTTCAGTGTGTCATCAAATGCTGATGGCACAGAACTCTTTTTCTCCCTCTCTTTTGTCTCAATCCAAGGAAGCTGCTTCTGTACTAAATCAGTGCCTGCTGCCAATAATGGATTGGATCAGGGATGTCAAACTCAATTTCATCTTGGGCCGCAACAGCATTATGGCTGCCCTCAAAGGGCCAGTCGTATCTGTAAGATTATATAAATGTATCTACTCTTTTATCATATTAAATAATTGCCTCTGCATTCGATTATTACTGGTTTTTAAACTGTCTTCCCTCTGCATAAACTTTATTTGTCTTGGACATTTGGGGACTATTTCATCGTAGTTTATGGTCCCTGTACCTCTGTAAAGTAACACAGAATTGGTCAGTATATCCAAAGTGTGCCTCTTTCTGCCCCCAGGCTCGCCAGGCGGGGGGAGTGCCACTGCTGCAGCAAAGGTGCAAGGGCCACATGAGATGGCCTGGTGGACCAGATTTGGCCCGCGGGCCTTGTGTTTGACACCTGTGTATTGGATGAAGGTTAATAAATTGAAACTTAATCCAGACAAGACAGAAGTGCTCCTGGTCAGTTGGAAGCCTGATCAGGGAATAAAGATTCCATCATTTCCACCATTTCTTTGATTCTGTGAAAACATCCTTGTTGAATAAGAATCCACATAGCTTCTGCAATAGGCTCACAAATCTAAAAGTAATTGTTTGTGCATCTAGGACCAAGCCAGTGTGCTTTCCCCAAAATATGTAAATTATTTTGTGGAATTCACTGCCACAAGATGTGGTGGTAAGTAATATCTTAAGATATCTTTTAAAAGTTTTTAAAAGGCATAGAGGATAGGTGTGCATGTCGGCTACATGGCAGCCTTTCCCAACCCAATACCCTCCAGAATAAAGAAGAGGAAGAAAGGAGGAGGAAGGGAAAAAAAGAAAAGAAATGTGGCAGAACCATTAAGACTAACTTGCTTTTATTTTTGCATGAACTTTTTGGGATATAAGCGCACTTCTTTGGATGCAGTATCAGGTTCAACGCTGCAAGTGTTTTAGACCGCAGCTTCCATCTGTCTGGCCATTGTCTAGATATGGAGGGTGCCAAATTGGAAAAAGCCCTTATATGTAACTTCTAGATTTAGAGGCAATATTTCGTTGGGTATTTGCTTCAGAGATGCCAGTCCTAAGGGAGAGCTATTGTCTTTTTGCCTTATTTGTGAACTTTCCAGAAGCATATAGCTAACCACTATAGAAGATAGCATGCTGGTCTAAGTGGCTATTTTATCTTATCCAATAGGGCTCTTGCATTTATGACAGTGGAAAAAAATCAGTGTTCAGTGAATGTTTTAATGAAATTTACACTCACATAGATCACAATTAATTCTGCTTTTCCAGGCGCATGGGCCGAAGAAAAGGGAGGGGAATGATAGGTTAAAAAATGACTAGGTCAAAGGTGTTCTAGTATTTGTTATACTTTTGCCGTACTAATTTCCAAGGTTTTTAAAATTCGTCTCCCACCACCCGCGTGACCACAAGTGGCGGGGGGGACACCTTTGCTGCCCTCCCACGAAGAGGAGACCACGCAATCACTGTGTGACAAGGGTTGCACAGTGGGATGGGGAGGGGGCGGGGGCGGGGTTTGCAGACCCCTTTTTAGGGCCGCGCCGCCCCTTCCTCAGCCTCTTTGTTTGCTGGCAAGGCTGACAGCGGGGGTTGATGATGCTGGCCCTGAGGGCCAGCCACCTGGCTGCCTGAGAGGCCTTTGTTTGGGGCAGCAGAGGGAGGCAGCTGACGGTCACTTCGGCGGCTGTCCAGGTTCAGGGCATGTCTCCCCCTCTCTTGAGGCCGACCCTCGTCAGGGGAGGGGGTTCCTGTGGGCCCCCCAGGCTCTGAGGGCAGTCGCTGTCGCAGCGGCAGTGGTGGCCTCGTCAGTGGGGGGGAGGCTGTTGTTACTGCACCGGTAGCAGCAAGCTTTCTCCCCCCTCTCTTCCCCCCCCTCTCCTTTCTTCCTCTTTTCCCCTGCTCGTCTGCACTTCTTCCCCCCTCCCTGGGCTGATCTTTGGCAGCGGCAGGGTTGCAGTGGGCCCCCTAGGCCCTTGGGAGGGCTGCTGGTGCGGCGGCAGCGGCAGCAGAAGTTGGAAGCAGCCCATTCGGAGGCCCTTGGGCATTTGGGGGACCTATCTGAGGAGAGCAATTGTTGTGGCTTTCCCTGCCCCCCTAACTTTTATATATATATATATATTATTATTATTATATTATTATTTTTCTTTCTTCTTCTCTTTCCTTCTTTTTCTTCCTTTTCCTTTTCTCCTTCCCCCCCTTCCCTTCCTTCCTCCTCCCCCCTCTCTCTCTTAGGGCATGTCAGGCTGAGAGAGCGTGCATGTCAGGCTGAGAGAGTGTGCCTTTTCACTTCCTTTTCTTTTCCACCCCTTCTCTCTGTTGCTCTCACTTTTACACCTCGCTCCTGGGGGGAAGGTGCTCTTTTGCAGGTTTTGCCACATCTGGGCTGTGAGAGAGTGTCCAGTGGGCCTTGGTGGGCTGAGAGAGTGTGATCATTTGTTGTGGGTTTTGTTTTGTTTGGTTAAGGGAGTTAGGGTTTATTAGGTCTGCCAGTGGTGCTGATGGCTTCCAAACAAGCTTCATCAGCATCCAAGGGCAAGCAGCCCACCAAGAAGCCCACGCCAACCAAAGGGGCCATGCCAGCCAAGGTGGCCACGCCAGCCAAAAGGGCCACACCAGCCAAGGCCTTAGCTGCCCCAATGTCAGTGTCCTCATCGTTGGATGAGGATGGGGGAGCAGATGTGGAGGCCACCATTTTTGCTAAGCTTGGGGCCATTGAGAGTGGCCAGCGGCCTGTGGGGCAGAACAGAGGAAGGGAGGAGCAGAGGGTCTCCATGCCAGTGAGTGTTATTAACCAGATTTTGGCACGGCTAGACGCTATTGAAAAGGACAGAGCGGGTGAGAAGCGGACAGAATCGCCTCCAGGGAGGTGGGAACAAGCATCCTCATCACAACATGTCAGTTGGGAGGCCGGGCCCTCGGGAGAGTCGGAAGCAGCAGGAGCAGCACTGGGTGAGTCTATTGGCCACGAGGAAGGTACTGCGTCCGTAGCATGGCCCTGGAGTTTCATTACACCACCGAGGAATATGGTATGGGCTCCGCCAGCAGGTTTCCCAGAGTTATCGTTTTCTTCTTCACCTTCTTCCCCTGGGGAGCAAATGTCACCCTCTCAGCTGCCATCAGGAGTGACGCTGCATTCCCACGATGTATCGCGGGAGTCAAGCAAGGATGCAGGCCTTGAGGAGAATGCAGGTGGGCAGTCAGGGGTATTGGACGAGCACCTGACCTCAACCACTATTGAAAAGATACTGAAGGGAGAATACGTGGACCTATTCTCCCTTTTGTATCGAAAGCTTGATAAGAAAGAGAAGGAGGATTTGGACGCAGGCGAGAGGGAAAAATTGAAAAAACGCAGGATTGACCGGAACTGGACTAATTGGTTTATAGGTTGTCTCATTTACATGGACGTGATAGTTAAGGCCCAGCCCTCCAGGGCTCACTCCCTGGTGGTATATTTGAACACGATTTTCAGGGCTCATGTAGATTTTGCTGGGACTGGTTGGCTGCACTACGATGAGAAGTTTAGGATGAGGGCAGCGAAGCAGCCAAGCCTGCGATGGGATAGTATATACCCTGAATTGTGGATGCAGACGTTGACCCCGGCTCACCCCATTTTCGGGGAGAGGTCCCACTCCGGTCATCTGGTGCAGTTCAATAAGTTCGGAGGGCCTCGCCGCACTCAGGGCTCGCAGGAGCAGCAGCAAATACAGCTCTGTTGGGAATTTGGGATGCAAGGGTTTTGTACCCGTCGCCCTTGCAAATACAAGCACCTATGTGGGATCTGCTGGGGCTCTCACTCCATTCGCAAGTGCAACAAAGGGAAAGGGGGAGGGACGAGCCTCAGGGATGGAGGTGGCAAGCGGGGGCCAGGAAATCAGCCACCACTTCACAAAGGGGCCCAGTCTAATTAATGTGGAGAGGCTGCTGGCTTGGCTCCGCTTTTACCCGGACCGGGCCGCAGCTCTATATCTGGGGGAGGGATTTACTTGGGGGTTCAGGATCCCAAGTATGGGATCTTGGCAGTTTTTTTTTTTTTTTATGGCCAATAACCTTAAATCAGTAATAGGCAAAGAGCATGTAGTGAGGGAGAAAATTAGGAAGGAGGTTGCTGAAGGCAGGGTATTAGGTCCATTTGACCAGCCTCCCACTCCCAATGTTAGGATTTCCCCACTAGGAGTTGTCCCTAAGAAAGCTCCAGGTGAATTCAGGTTAATCCACCATTTGTCTTACCCCATGGGCGAATCCGTTAATGATGCCATTCCGGCTGAGTTATGTTCGGTTAGGTATACTTCGTTCGATGCAGCTGTACTGGTGGTGCGCAGGCATGGTGTTGGGGCCGAGCTGGCCAAATCTGATATCAAGTCAGCCTTCCGCCTGCTGCCCGTTCATCCATCTGACTCTGAACTTTTGGAATTCGCCTTTGAGGGCAAATTCTATGTGGATCGCTCCCTCCCCATGGGAGGTTTTGTGTCTTGCTCTGCTTTTGAGACATTCAGCAGCTTTTTAGAATGGGCCATCAAAAGCAAATCAGGCCTTAAGGGCATTATACATTATTTGGATGATTTCTTATTCGTAGGATGCTGCGGTTCTGGGCAGTGCGCATTCCTCTTGGCAGAATTCACATCTCTTATGGGGGAGTTAGGTGTGCCCTTGGCACATGAGAAAACCGAGGGCCCCACACAGCAACTTACATTTCTGGGCATTGAATTGGATACAGTCAACCAAGCTTGTAAACTGCCGCCAGCTAAGGTTCAGAATCTCAGGTCAAGGGTGGCTTCCTTCATGGGTAGGCGTTCCTTCGGTGCCTGTGCAACGCCATGAAGGGCATCACCAAACAGCATCACAGAATTAGGATCACCAGAGGGATTAAACTGGACTTAGGAGTGTGGCAAGAGTTCCTGGCTGACTTCAATGGTGTCTCTTTTTGGCGGGATGAAATCAAGGTCAGGGATGCACTGAAAATATCATTGAATGCAGCAGGATCCATCGGTTTTGATGTCTTTTTCAGGGGCAGGTGGTGTGCACAGAGATGGCCCGAGAGTTGGGCAGAGGCAGGCCTCACAGCTGACCTTACATTTTTGGAATTTTTTTTTTCCAATAGTAGTGGCAGTTCACATCTGGGCACGTGACTTAGCAAACGCTTCAGTCCACTTTTGGTGTGACAACTTGGCCACAGTCAGAGTGATTAACTCTCTCTCCTCTAGGTCGCAGAGCGTCATGCACTTGGTGCGGGTTTTCACGCTTCAATGTCTCCATTTTAACATAGTCTTTACAGCTGTACACGTTCCTGGTGTGGATAATTCCTTGGCTGATTCTCTCTCCCGTATGCAGATGAAACGTTTCAGAGAGCTGGCACCAGATGCTGCCCTCCTCCCAGAACCGATGCCCTTCGATCTGTGAAAGCTTGGCGGGGTGAGGTAGCACAGATCATCGGTATGTCAATTGCGCCCAGCACCAGAAAGAGTTATAATAAGGCCACTAAGGATTTCACTAGCTTGCGGAAATCTAAAGGGTTACATGACACATGGCCACTCCCGGTGGACCATATTTTGCAGTTCTGCTTGTCCCTTAAGGAAGCAGACCTCTCCCCTCAATCCATTAGATCCCGCATGTCTGCCTTGGCCTTTTGGTCCAAGGCATGAGGCTTCCCTGATCCCACCAGCGATTTTAGGATACGCAAATTTATCGAAGGGTGGGTCAGGCAAAAAGGGATGGCCCGAGATGACAGGCAACCACTTTCTTCTGGCATTCTGAAGGGCTTGGGCGGCACATAGGAAGTCTTGTGCTCTTCTGCATACGAGGCTCTCTTATTTCACTCGGCGGCTCTCACTGCATTTTTTGGCACATTGAGGGTAAGTGAGTTGGTGGTTCAGAGTAAGGGAGACAGGTCTGGCAGGGCCCTAGAGTTTAAGGACCTGACCTGGGGTGAGTGGCATTTATGCCTTCACATAAGGGGATCGAAAACTGACCAGGCCAGGCGGGGCACTGTGGTTACTTTACAGGAATGTTCTGATGCCGCTTTATGCCCGGTCAGGGCGCTGAGGGCTTATATAGCCAGCTGGGGGACACATTTGGGGCCTCTGTTTTGTCATGCTGACACAACCCCGCTCGCTAGGTATCAATTCTGGGCCATCACGAAAAAGGCTTTGACCTTTCTAGGCCTACAAGGCACCAAATTTGGTATGCATTCATTTCACATAGGTGCAGCTTCCACTGCAGCTTTGATGGGCATGAACGCTGACGACATCCAGAGGATTGTGAGGCGGAAGTCCAGGGCGTACCGGCGCTATGTCAGGTCGATTCACCTGTTATAACGTTTCTGGTTCGTTTCAGATTGTCCTGTTCTGGCTGGGAGGAAGCGAGCGCTAATCTGTGGTCACAGTTTCATCTTTTGGGCGGAGCGGCAGGCTCGTGATGGCCATTTTGGCCCGCATTTGGGATTGTGTGACCGAGCCTCGCTCCAATGGCTTGGCAAGAGAGGCCTTCGCTGGCATGGCTTGTTGCCTGCGCTGTTTGGGGAGTACCGTGGGCCTCCGCCTGATGTGTTGGTCATTCACCTGGGTGGTAATGACCTTGGACTTTTAAAAGGAAAGGCCTTGATCATACAGGCCATTCATGCTATGCGGCTTATTCTCAATACTTGGCCTGGCACCTGCATTGCTTGGTCTGCAATGATTCAAAGAAAAGTGTGGGGTGGGGGAGGGGATCCTCGACCCTTGGAGTTCGCTCGTAGGCGAGCGAACAGAGAAATTCGCAATGCTTTGAGACAGGGCTTGGGTCACTATATTCCTCACTGTGACATTGTCTTTAATAAACCTGAGCTGTATAGGCCTGACGGGGTACACTTGTCATCCGAGGGCAATGAAATCTTTCTACGGGATTTGAAACGGGGGCTTGAAGCTATCCTGAGTGGGAGTTGGGGGGATAAGGACTAAGCAGACGCTTGCCCTTATCCGTGGCTGGTAGGGGGCGGTCTAAGGGTTTTGGTGAGTACCTATGGCACCCTTTGGTGTAGGATAAATGCTGTCCCTGAGGCGGGCCCGGGACTTGCCCCTACCGTCATGAAACTGGGGGGTTGCGGTTTGTGGGCTCGCCTTCCAGAAAAGGGCCGGCCAAAGTTTTAATCCACCCTCATGGGTTGGCTTTGGGGCCTGGTACCTCGCCCAAGGAGGGCTGGGGAAGAGGTCTGGAGCTGAACCTTGCCTTAGCCTACCCATGCTGTTGACCCCCCCTTCTCAGGTCATAAGTTCAAGTTCATGGTCAAGTTTAAATTCAAGCCCAAGTTCAAGGTCAAGTTCATTTCCAGATTTATGTTAATTAGGCATACATTAATAAATTGCCCTAGTTCAACCCAAGCCCTGTGTGTGGTCTCTTCATTTCGTGGGTTGGGCGGCAACGCCTTATGACATTCCTCGTGAGAAGAAGCATCACTAGTGCATTTAAAAGGGTGTTATCAGCTTCTCATAGGCAGGGTCAATTGCTTACTTTGTTCTTGCCTCAAAAGCATTCTGAATGTGTCCAAAGATCAGAGTTAAAATTCAGTAAGCTCTCTTGAAGTTTCCATATTCAACAGCAGAAGTTAGTCTCCACTCTGATTTGGCATTGCACCTCAGAGATATATCAACTGTGCTTTATACCTGAGGTCCAGATTTAGTGGAGTGATGGGATCCACACTTGGCACTGTGCTTCAGAGGTTTTGAGTGTGTCTAAAGGGTGGCATGAAATCATAGATAGGAAAAGGGATGCTTGCCAAATGAAGAAGAAGCAATTGGCTTATAAACAGTCACAAAATGTAACGTAAAACTTTTAAAATATCTAGATGTTGTTTTTCTTGTGATTAAATCTTTTCATTAAATTTCATCATAAAATTTACATAAAGTTAACATGACCATACACATAATTCTTACCATCAAACAGGAAAAAGAGAAAATTATAAGAAACAACATGCTAAAAAAGAGAAGAATTATAGAAAAGTTACATAGGAAAAAAAAGAAGGAATTATATCTATCCTTCAGCTATTTAGAAATATAAAAGTATAGAGAAAGAATCTTTAGAAAGAACCTTACCTTTAGTGTTGCTAAATTGTGGGCTGCTATAGGTACTATGTGCATGCATACTGGGTCATAAGCCTGTATACAAGCCATCATCCTTCCTCATTTGGAAGTGTAACCTGTCTTGTTTCATGTTCAAAGTTCCATTCTTTTATTACCAGGTGAGTTGTTTCGACTGGGTTAAGGAACAGATAAATTTTAAAAATACTAGATTATTGAATCTTGAAGGAGAAGATTTCTGGTCTGAGTGGCATGCCTATCTTGGTATAGCAAAGAAAACATAAATATAGATTTCAACAATCACTTTATAAGAAAATCATTACTAAAGATACGGAAGAGATGTTGCCCACAAACACCTGAAACAGAAGAATGAAATATATTGCATGTCAGGATATCAAGGAAAATATATATACAATACAGTATAGATGGTATTTTTTTCTAGATAAGTTATCTAGGATATACAATAAATATGATAATAAATGCTCGAAATGTGATGCAGAAAGAAGGTACCTTCTATCATCTTTAATGGTCTTGCAAAAGAGTTAAAAAATATTGGAAAACTATACATATTCAAATTGAAAAAAAATCAGGAATTCATTTAGAAAGGACACTGGAATTGTTATCCACTAGGAATGATAGAAGAGAAACTAGAAAAAAGATATGGAAAAATACTATTTTATACGACTGCAGCTGCCAGAATTATATTTGCACAAAATTGGAAGCAAAAATAACTTCCTATGGGAGGGGACTGGATTTTTAAACTAATCAACATGGCACAAAAGGATAAACTGACAATCTTAATAAAAGAAGAGAGTATAAAAAAATGTACAAATGTGTGGGATACATAATTATTTATGAATCAGTTGCGGAGAACTAGTGGTAGCAAGCTCTAGAGTTTGAAAATAACAGGTATCTTCATAACTAAAATATCAAAATATACTTGTTTTATTTAATATATTATATTATGTATAAAATATATTTTATTTAATATTGTGATACTTCGTTATATGAGAGAGATAAAGATTAAAATAGATATGTTATGTCTTTAATACCAAATAGAATCATATTTGTTTAGTTCAATCAAAAGAATATATCATATATAAATAATTAGAATTTGAGACCTGTTGGGGGAAGTCAATGTATGTGGTTAAGATGATGAGGTTAAGGATGATGGTGTTGACTTCATTTTGTTTTAATGTCTATTTTAATTAAAAAAATTAAAAATTTCTATTCTTTTGCAATTTTTATTCTCTTTTTTATACTGCTGGTCATAGACTGAAATAAAGGTTTGATTGGTTAAGGAAGTAATTATATCAGAGACCATGGCAACAACTTTTGTGAAAATCACAAACTTGTCTTAAAGTGCAAAACTGAAATTGTCAAGTCAAAATGTGGAACAATGGACTGCATGCTGAGCCATCAGTTTTGATGGTCTGAGCTAACTGTTCACTTTTTTTTTCTGGGTGGAGTATGAATGACATTGGAAGCAGTGAAGATTCACACATTATTTTCAGCTTTCCCAAAATAATTCATTTCACATGTGTGGTGAAATAGTACTGTTTGTTTTTTACTGCAAAAACTGTCTGGTCATTTTGTTTGCTTTGGGATTTGACTGCACAGAGGGCAATTCATCTGTGTATGTTCTTGACTACCTTTTAAATAAATAATGAAAAAGTTGGAGTTTGCTTCAGTGGCCTCAGCAGCTGTGTTACAAATTATTTATAGATGGCTTTTGTACCCCTTTTCCCTACCTTTCTTCCAAACAGAGGCTGTGCTGGTGCTGAGAATTTTGAGGACCTAGACAACCCAAATGTGGACGTAATTATACACAGCAGAGTACGAGGTGCCAAACCACATTACGTGAAATCTTCCTAGTATGTAAAACTTCTGTTTTCTCCTTTATCCTGTAATTAATACTTCAGCTTCAGTCAAGGAGAATTTAGGGTTCTTGGTGTCACGCTGCTTTGTGATCAAAATATTTCCAAAGCCTTGAAATAGCTATAGGAAAAATGTCTGTGTGTCCTGTTGAGAAGGCCAGCCAAAGTTCACAGTCCTTAAACAGAGTCAGTAGAGTCACAGTCAAGGTTTGCCAAAATTTATCAGTCAATTACCATTCTTGTTCCAACAGTCTGGTTCAGCAATAAATTCAGAGTATCCAGCAGCATAGTCAGCAGACAAAGCAAAGTTCAAGGTTTTTCAGGAACTCAAGCCAACGATCAAAACAATGTATTGCTTTCACCAGAAATGGTAGTTGCCTGCAACGGACTTCTCACCATCCTGTCTCTGACATTTATTGGCCAGCAGCCTCTCTCAGCTGTTGCTGATTAATGAGTCTTTCCTATATAGGTGCTCTGAGTGGCTTGTGGGTCCTCCCTTCTTTGTATATGCTGGGCTACAGAAAGTATTTTCCCATTCCTCTTCCCTGTCTGTCATCACTGGAGAGGGTGGAGGTGCCCCTCCTGCATCAGGGCAAGTTTCCATGGCTGGGGCCAGAAGCAAGCAATGTAATGTAGGATGGATACAGAAACTATGGAGCAGTCACAGCCAGAAAGACATGGAGTTTACCTGTGCCGTGATGGGGTAGGGACCAATGAAGTGGAAGGTCTGGGTTCCTGCATGAACAATAATGGGGCAGGTATTGGGTGGAGTCAGATGCTATCTCCCCGTTCAAGAGGGGATCCCAGCAGTTGCCTGGCATCAACATACTTTTCATAGTCCTGCTTGGCCTGGTCCAATTGCTCCTTAAGGAACAACTGTGCAGTCTTCAACTCCTTGAGACAGTTATCCATCACGAGGATGGAGGACTGAGGGACAATGGCTGGAAACTGGTGAGGGTGGAAGCCATAATTAATGAACAAGGGAGTTTGCTGGGTTGAAGCATGGAGGAAGTTGTTATACATGAACTAGGCCAATGGCAGAAGCTCCATCCTGTTGTCTTGCTGGTAGGTTGTGTAATAACAAAGATATTGTTCCAATACGGTAATGGTGTGCTCTGTCTGCCCATTGGTCTGTGGATGATTTACTAACAGATGTTAGGCCTGATGTCCAGTTGTTGAAGGAGACTTTGCCAGAACTGAGCAGCGAACTGAGGGCCTTGATCTGAGACTATCCCCTTTGGAAGACAGTGAAGCCAGAAGATCTGTTGGATGAACAGACAAATAGTGTCCTTTGCCGGGGCACCCCTGAGCATGGAACAAAATGGGCCATCTTAGAAAGCAAGTCTATCATCACTAGAATAGTGACTGGCTGACCACGGAAGGTCAGTCACAAAATCCATGGAGATTATCTGCCAGGATCCCACAGGACAGGTGGGGCAGGTTTTGATGTAGCACCCAACTTCTTCCTGTATCCAAGGCCACTAGAATTCCTGTGTGAGGCAGTGCAATGTTTTGTACAGACCAAAGTGCCCTGTGGGTCAGCTGTCATGGCATAAATGCAAGACCTTCTCCCAACACAGCCCCTTAGGCACTTAGAGGCATCCCGTATGATACAGGAGCCCCCTGCCAGGTGGAGTAAGGAGTTGGCACTCTCTCTTGGGCATGAGCCTTTATCAGAAGATCCTGATGCCGGTGCTCACAAATTTAGTTCAGCAGTATGGATAGTAAATGGGTGGCTGCAAAGAGTTCCAGCAGAGGATGGAACTCTCAGAGAGCCTCCACTTCTGACAATAAGACATACTCTGGTTTCCAAGAAAGAGCATGTGCCTGCTGGCTCTGGGAATGTGTGATGTAGGACAGCCAGAAACTGAACTTGGTAAAGAACAAAGACCATTGCTTTTGGGGCTGGGTTAGTTTCTAGGCTGTCTGCAGGTAAACCAAGTTGCAGTGGTCTGTGTGCACCTTCACTGGGTGGACGGCCCCTTCTAAGAAGTGTTGCCAGACTTTGAAAACCACCTTGATAGCAAAGAACTATTTTTTTTCCAAACCATGTAACTTCTCTCTGGTGAGGCCAGCTGGTGGGAATAGAAGGTACATGACAGGAGATGTTGTCCCTTTTATGCCAGTTCTAGAATCACTATCCCAGTGATGACATCCAAAGCATCTGCCTCCACCACAAAGGGGGTCCGGGGATCTGGATGCTGCAAGATGGGCTCAGACCTAAACCACTGCTTGACCTGCTGGAGCACTTGTTGAGCTACAGGAGTTCAACAGAATGGGGCCTTTCCCCACAGAAAGTTGGTGATGGGAGTGGCCTGGGTTGTGAAGTTGGAAACAAGCTGCAGATAAAATTTTGCAAAGCTCAGGAAGTGCTGAACCTCCTTCCAATTCTGAAGAGGTTGCCAGGAGATGATTATCACAGTCTTGGCTGGGTCCACTCTATCCCCTTTGCTGAGATGCAATACTCCAGAAAGTCCACTGCCAAGAGGTAAAATGCAGACTTGTCTAGTTTGACATACACCCAGTGCTCCCATAAGTGTTGGTGGACAATTCTGACATGAGTACCATAAGCCATTTAGTTCAGGAAGTAAATTAGAAAGTCATCTAAATAAATGATGACAAACTAGTCTAGGTAGTCCCAGAAGACATTATTGACAAAGTGTAGGAGGACCATGGGAGCATTACAGATCCCAAAGGGCATCACAGTGTACTCACAGTGCCCATACTTGATCTGGAGGTGGTCTTCCATTCATCTCCAGCCTGGATCTGAATGAGGTTATAAGCCCCCTGCAGATCCAATTTGGTGAAACACTTGGCATTGCACAACTGGTCCAGTAGCTCTGAGATCAAAGGCGAGAGTAGTGGTTATTGATAGTGATCTGGTTAAGGGCTCTTTAATCATTGCACAGTCTCAGTTCATTATTTTTATTGTGACTGAACAGCACTGAGGCCCTTGCAAGGGAGGTTGAAGGCCTAAAAAAGCTGCAGCTCAGGTTCTTCTCCAGAAAATCCCACAGGGCAGCCAATCCCAGCTCTGATAGCAAATATAGGTGACCTGCTGAAACTGCAGTTCCTGGGTCAATGGGTCCAGGTCAATGGCACAGTCATATACACAGCAGCCGGTCCACTTCCTTCCTGTCAAAGGCATCCTCAAAGTCCTGGTACTTGGCTGTTAGTGTCATGCATGTGCTCTGGACAGCAGTGCTCCTGGCACTATTCCAACAGAAAGAGTACCCTGCTTTGGGACTAGGAGATATAGGGATCATGTTGGACCAGCCATGGCATTCCCATGACCAAGAGGAAGTGTGGCATGGTTGCCATGTAGAACTAAACCTGCTCCATGTGGACTTGAACATCCAAACTCGACAAGGAGGTCTGGTGAGTCACAGGTCCTAAACTCAAGAACCAATCATCAATAATCTCAACTGGCTGAAGCTCCTGCAGTTGCTGCACCAGAATGTGGTGCTGGGTGCAAAAGCAAGGTCCTTAAAGTTGTTGGAGGTCCCAAAGTCTATCATGGCTCCTACTTGAACAGCCTCTCCTTTGATGTCTCATACATGGCAGCCACAAGCAGGGGGTTCTACTTGGGCTTGCTGAGGGTCCAGGGTGATCCCAGGCTCCTCCCTCCCACACTCAGGAGCCCATTCAAGCCTGTTTACCAGCCTGTTTCCTAGTTGGGAAGGGCCACAACCTTTTTGCAGGGCAATTCTCTGCAAAGTGGCCAGCATCACCACAATATAAGCACAATCCAGCCTCTCTTCAACACTCTTTTTCCTCAAAATAAAAATATAGTCATGCTCCCTCCCAGCTGCATGAGCTTCTCTGAAGAAGTGGGACTGGATCATATAAGCACTGTAGCCACAGGAGCTGGACTGGGAAGATGATAGGAGGTCTGAGAGGTGGAGGCTCAGCACACCTTCCAAAAGGATTCCAGGTGTACGCCAGGCACTGTTTAATCAACCAGCTGCACAGTGGCTGGTGGGACAGCCTAGCCAGTTTATCCAAAACATTAGCCTGATATTGGTCCTGCAGTACTGCATGACTCCAGGCCAGATCTTGGCCAGCAACTGAAAAACAGTGGTGTAGATTGCCACAAACCCCATTCCCTGCTGCAAGTACTCAATACAGCAATTAGCAGTTTCTGCCTGCACAGCATCTTCCCAGGTGCCTCTTGTTTCCATTATGAAGCCAGCAAACTTAGTTAGGAGAGGGCTGTCCTGGAGGACATAGGGGGTTACTCATTTGGCTGCTTGGCCAGACAAAAGGGTTTATGCAGTCATTAGAAAAATCTTTGGGCTGGACCTGGAGCTTATTAGCTGGCAGTGTGCCAGAAATGCCTCAAACTAGTCAGGCATACTAGCAAATGTTTTTTGACAGAGATTCTGGACACTTGCACCTGGATGGAAGTGAAGGAGTTCGCTGTTGCTGTTGTTGCTGTTGATCCAGCCCAGCCTGCAAATTACCTACACCTGCAGTCTGCTGAGCAGCTTGAGCAACAAGGACCTGATTTTGTTGCTACAGCACTTTAATTTTTTTCAGTGACTGTAAGTTAGGATTGCAGACAATCTGTCCTGTTCAGAAAGCCAGTCTAAGTTCACAAGTCCTTAAACAGGGTTTATAGCAGCAGAAACAGTCAAGGTTTATCAGGCTTATCAGTCAATTACAATTCTTGCTCCAGCGGTCCAGCAATAAATTCAGAGTGGCAGTTCAAGGGAGCATCCAGCAGCATAGTTAGCTCACCAAGCAGAAGTTCAAATTCGAGGAACGTGGACCAAGGGTCAAAAGAAGAATATTTTGTTTCCACTGGGAATGGTAGTTGTGTGCAATGGATTTCTCCCTGTCCTGACTGTAATATTTATTGGCTATCAGCCACCCTCAACTGTTACCTGATTAATAAGTCTTTCCCATATAAATGCTCTGAGTGTTTTGTGGGCCCTCATTACTCATTTATGCTGGGCTGCAGTAAGTAATGTCCCATTCATGTATTTGTATTGTGGCTGTTGAGAAGACTCCTGTCTGTTTCTGCATCTGGGTCCTGGGACTGAGGCATGACTGTGTGTGTGTGTGTGTGTGTGCGCGCGCGTGCGCGCGCGCGCACAAGCACACATGTGTGCTTTTTATCTTGTCGCGGAAGTGTTTGATAAAGTAGAATCCTGAAAAATGTCCAGTACTTGTTTTTCATAGTATCTTTTACAAATTTATTAGTCATTTCATTTTTTTTTTTAATGTGTGCCTCAAGTCCTTTCTGACTTATGCCAATCATGAGGTGAACCCATGTGGGGGTTCTTGGCAAGATTTGTTCAGAGGCGGTTTGCCTTTGAAGGGGACATGATAGCCATGTTTAAATATTTGAAGGGATGCCATGTAGAGGAGGGAGAGGGCTTGTTTTCTGCTGCTCCAGAGACCAGGACAAGGAGCAATGGATTCAAGCTGCAGGAAAGGAGATTCCACCTGAACCTTAGGAAGAACTTCCTGACAGTCAGGGCTGTCCGGCAGTGGAATATGCTGCCTCGGAGTGTGGTGGAGTCTCCTTCTTTGGAAGTTTTTAAGCAGAGGCTGGATGGCCATCTGTTGGGAGTGCTTTGAGGGTGTTCCTGTATGGCAGGGGGTTGGACTGGATGGCCCGTGTGGTCTCTTCCAACTCTACATTTCTATGATTCTATGATTCTTTTGAGGCTGAGAGAATGTGAGTTGCCCATGGTCATCTAGTGGGTTACCATGGCCAAGTGGGGATTCAAACTGTGGTCTCCAGAGTCATAGTCCAACTCTTAAACCTCACACCACACTGGCTCTCTGACTTCATTATTAGGATCATAAAAGTAATCATAGGTAGTTTAATTTGCTAATAGAATTGTATTTAGTATATAAAACTGTAAAGTATGATTCACAATAATTGCAAATCTACTAATTTGATTATTTTTTTTAAAAAAATGGTTATGAATGGAACTTGTCAGCTTCAACTTTTGTGGGCTCAATGAATAAGGATCTTCTAAGTGCTGCTCATTATATTGCAAATTCAGGCCCTGATTTTCTATATTGATTCAATACATTCATAATGCAACCTTCCTCTTTGCCTACAGCGTTCTCTATTCCCAGCATCACCTTGAGCATAGATTTGCTTGCAAGAGAGATTAATGTGATGATCTGATGGTTATTACATGGTTAATGCAAACCTTTGTGTCCCCTTTCTTTCAGATTGGAATGTATGTTGAAGTTTTCAGTCTGTGGGTCTTTGTTTTGTTTTCCATACTAGGTGGATTTTTTTTTGTTAGTTTTGGATAGAATATGTGTGGCTGCCTGACTTACTGGGTGGTGAATTTGCCGGTTGGGCTGACAGCACAAGTCTCCACATGGCGTCGGCAGCATTCTGTGGCTTCCTCCTTCCCATCAGCCCCTGCACAACTGAGTGATGTGGGGAGGATCCTCCCCCAGCTAGTGGGCAGCCAATCAGTTTAAACTGCCCAGTTTGAACTGATTGGCTGCCTCTGCTGGGTCAGGAAAGACTGCAGTCTTCCCTCTGGTCTGGGCAAGGAGTATTTAAGGGGAACCCTCCCTAGCCAAGGCTCGCTTTGCTTTGGTACATTGCTTGAGGAAGACTTTGAGTGGTGAAGTAGCATCCAGAAGAAGGAGCAGTTGTGATCAGAAGAAGTCATAGATTTTGCAGCAGTGGCGAAGAAGACTAAGGCCCTGGCATGCACAGTCAGTCAGTCAGCAATAGCTAACGAGGACCTAGGCAACACAGCTATCCTACAAGGCCTTTCCAGCACACTTGAGAATTTGTGGAGAAAATGGAAAGGTGGGAATCCCAAGTAGGTGCAGCCAATCAGTCACTTGGTAGCCAGCATGAGACCTAGGAAGATACTACTCAGCAACAGCCAGCAGGCAGTTCTAGGAGGCAACATGCAGGAAGCTCATCACCTAGCAGCAGCTCATCAACTTCCTTTGAACAGGTTTCTATTCAGGAAGTGCGGTCCAGCAGGAGTAGCAGGAGGGGTAAGAGCAAAAGGCAAAGATACAGCAGCAAGGAGGATTCAGCAAGTGAGTCCTCAGAGGAAGGAAAAGCAGACAGGGAGTATTGGAGGGCATCTGCACATGTTCTCGGCCTCCCTGACTGAGCCATCAGAAGGAGAGAAAAGGGTAGCCATAGTGGTGCCCCCCTGCTCTGCCTGGGAGGGGGATCAGGGTCCTTCTGAAGTGATCCAGTTAAATTCCTTTGGTGATCACTGGGACCCCCGGGGATACATCTGGGTAGCCACATTAGGGAGTGTATCTTCAATGGGTATTACATGGAAAATTTTTCACTTCTTAAACTGGAAGGGTAGGAAGGCTGGTTTCCAAAAGGTGACAAAAAGAGGAAGAGAGAGGACAAGGGTGAGGCTGTTGAATGCTCATTCAACAATTGGATGGCTAGAAACATCGTCTTCATGGGGGTGGTCCAAGCGGCATATCTAGACAGGGGCTGGCACCTATCCAACCACTTGGGCAATGTGCTTAAAGTTAGGGCTCTAGCAGGTGATTTGGCTGCCTTTGAATACAATGAGGCCTTCCGAAAAAGGGCATCTCAAAGCAGTCAGGCTCACTGGGACCTTATAAATGACAAACTGTGGTTAGTTTTGGTAGGACCCACATTAAGGGCAAGTCTGAGGGGGCTAAACCCTTCCATGGGGCCAGCAGAAAGGACTCCAGGAAATGAGTATGCTGGGAGTTCAACATGGGCGAATGTCACAGGATTCAGTGTAGGTTTGAACAGTATAGCGAGAACTGCCTGGGACATCATCCCAAACTTTCTTGCCCGTGCCCAGTCAACAGGCAGCAATCCTTTTGGACAGCGCGCCTTGGAGGGGGTAGGAAGAAAGATGACCCTCCCAGCGGCCCCAGTGCAGGCAGCACTGGCTCCAAGATATGAGGGAGGGCCTGGGGAGGGTGTTTTTTCCTTGGCCTATAGCCCAGTCCAGCTGGAGGCCTCCGGCCCCTCTTAGAAAGGTACCCAATAAGTCTGCTGCCAAATTTCTTCGGGATGGTTTTGTTCACAGGTTCAGGATCCCAGTCTTGGGTCCTAAGCTTGCTATGAGACTGGGAACCTCAAGTCGGACAAGGAACTGCCAACCATTGTGGCAGAAAAAATTGACAAGGAGGTCAAGACTGGTTGGGTGGTGGACCCCTTCTCTGAATCCCCCTTTTCTAACCTCAGAGTATTCCCAGGGCCCTTATGGCAAAATGCAACATTCAGTCTTCATTTCATCTGCTCCCTGTGCATCCTGAGGACTTTTGTCTGCTGGGATTCAAATTTGGCGGTGCTTGACATTTTGACAAAGCCATGCCTATGGGGTGTTCTGTTAGCTGTGCTGCCTTCAGGCATTCAGCACCTTCTTGGAGTGGGCTGTTAAAGTCAGGGCCAGTTCCCCATTTGTCACTCATTATTTGGATGATTTCCTCATGGTAGAGGGGGGCGGTTCTCACCAATACACCAGGCTGCTGGATGTTTTCCAAGGATTGGCAGCAGAGCTAGGAGTCCCCTTGGTGCAAGGTAAGATGGAGGGGCCTGTGAACTCACTGGTTTACCTGGGCATCACAATGGATACTGTCAGAGGGATATCTCATCTGCCTGAGGACAAATTGCAGGCACTCAAGGGCTGCCTTCATGGCGTGCTTGCATGCAAGAAAACCATGCTGAAGGAAATGCAGGTTTTGCTCAGCCAGCTCAACTTTGCCTATAAAGTGATATCCCCAGGTAGGGCATTTTGTGCTCATCTTGCTAGAATCACGGCCAGGGTTAAGGCTTCTCATCACAGAATTTGCATCACCAAGGGAGTTAGGGAAGACTCACCATTTGGGCTCACTTTCTTGAGGTATACAACAGGGTCTCACTGTGGCAAGAGCCATGGAAACCAGGGCTGGCACTACAGGTGCACTGTGATGCTGCTGGTGGAATTGGGTTTGGGGTCTATTATCAGGGGCATTGGTGCACCCAGCAGTGGCCAAAGGCTTGGCTCTGGGACAAGGTTGTTCAGGACCTCAATTTCCTGGAACTCTTTCTCATCGTGGTAGCAGTGTCCATTTGGGCCCACCACTTCAAAGACAAGAAGGTACGTTTCTGGTGAGATAACCAGGCGGTGGTGGCGGTGGTCAACAGGCAATCTTCCAAGTCTGAGAGGGTCATGAAGCTAGTGCGTAGGCTGATTTTACTTTGCTTGTCAGCTAACATTACATTCACAGCTCATCATGTTCCAGGGTAACAGGATTACAGATGCTTGTCTCAGTTTCAGGTGGACAGGTTCCGGTCCCTGACACCGGGGGCAGACCTTTAACCAGCACTGTTTCCAGAATCGTTGTGGAGCTGTGGGAATTCAGCATGATGCAGGGAGTATTTAATTCAGTGGCTCCTGCCATGCTAAGGGCTTACTTCAGGACAGTGACCAAGTTTGTGGCCTTCAGCAAGGGCCTGGTTTTAGATCCAGCTTGGCCAGTCCAGGAGTGGCTCATCTTGCAATTTCTGGCTTACTTATGGGATACGGGGAGGGCTCTCTGGTCCATGTCCTTGCACCTTGCAGGCATATCCTTCTTCAGCAAGGCTAAGTGTTTCAGGGATCCCTGTGCCGCATTATTGATCAGAAAGGCAGTGAAAGAGTGGAGTAGAATGGCCCATTTCTTTTGAGCTATTGGGTGACCTCTCCTGCCAGCTGCCAGTCTTGCAATGAGTCCAGACTGTTCAAGGCAGTATTTTCTCTGGTATTGTTGGGGGCTTTCAAAGTTAGCGAGTTGGTGGTGGGGTCTAAGACCGACCACTCTGACTGGACTTTCCAGGTGGAGGATATTACACTATCTGACAGGGCAGTTACCATTAAGGTCTGCAGGTCCAAATGAAATCAGCTGGAGTAGGGAGGGGCACTGTTCAGCTGTGAGCCATCCAGGGCCCTGGTCCATGCCCAGTTAAGGCCCTTCACAAGTTTTTGGATGGGCACCCTCCTCAGGAGGATTACCTGTTCATCCACGAGGATGGGTCCCCCCTTTCCAGGTTCCAACTGGTGGCAATCCTTAGGGAAACTCTTAGGAGTTTGGATTGCTGGCTCTTGAGTTCAGCAGCCACTCTTCCCAGAAAGGAGCAGTCATATCTGCTGCCCCATGTGCTTTGTCAGATGATGCCATCAAAAGGATAAGGAGGTGAAAGTCCAGGGCATTTGTGGGCTACATAAGCCCAGGTTTGGTGGTACGCAAGGAATAACACTGTTCCTTTTTTGAGTGGCAGACCAGCACAATGGGATTGGCCTGTGAATATGGCTTGGGGAACTGAGGGCAAGAGGTCTAGGGCATGGAGGCGTGTGGCTGAGGGATAGAAATACTTGAGGATGATTACCAAGACAAAAGACGACCTGCAGCTTTGGGTCTCTGGATTTTGTGCTGGACCTGTGGGCAGATGGAGGCCAGGCTATATATTTGTCTTGCACCAAGCCACACTGTCAGGGGCTATAGGGCCAGACACCAGGCTTCATTGGGTGCAGTTGTTGGGTTTGGCAGAAGGTGGGAGCAGTTCCCCCTGCGCCTTTTGTGGTGGTGACATGAGTCAAAGCCGGACAGCTTTGGTGCCTTGGGCAGCTGGGGTGCAAGGCTGGAAGTGGGTGTACACTGGGCAGTTGGACATGCTGCCACCACACGCCTTGTCGGTCAGATGGAAGTTGATTCGGTAGGCATTTTGGGCTCATCGGTCAAAAGGTGGGTTGGCTGATGCCTGGATCTGGACCCATGCACAAGCCAACCCCTGTTACATCTGTAGCCAATAAAGTTGTGGCCTTTTTTCCTCCAGGCTAGTGTGTGTGTGTTTTCTTCCACGCTTCCTCGGCCTTGAGAGGCAAATTATAGCTTGTAACAGCACACTTGATATGTCCACTGTTCCTGGTGATTTATTTCTTCCCAGTACTTTGAAAATAGTTTCTACTTTACATTCTAAAATTGTAGGTATTTCAGTAAAAGGTTCTTTGTTGAAGGAATCTGTCATTGTTTCATTTCTTTTTGTATGATTCTTCACTCTATTGTTTCCATATTCTTTTTATTTTGTCTCCAATATATAATGTGTGAGAGCCAGCATGGTGTAGTGATTTCAGTGTTGGTCTATGATGCTGGAGACCAGGGTTCAATTCCCTGCTCGATCATGGAAACCTACTGGGTCACCTTGGGTGTGTCACACTCTCAGCCTCAGCAAACTCCACCTTTGGTTCACTATAAGTCTGAAAAGACTTCAATGCATACAACAACAGATATAATATGTAGCCCTTTTTATTGCTCAGCATCCTTATTCTGGGTTTAATCACAGAATAATAGAATTGGAAGAGACCACAGAGGCCACCCAGTCCAAGACCCTGCCATGCAGGAACACACATAAAAGCACTCCCAACAGGTGACCATCCAGCCTCTGTTTAAAAACCTCCAAAGAAAGAGACTCCACCACACTCTGAGGCAACATATTCCACTGCTGAACAGCTCTGACTGCCAGGAAGTTCTTCCTGAGGTTCAGGTGGAATCTCTTTTCCTGTAGGTTGAATCTATTGCTCCTTGTCCTAGTTTCTGGAGAAGTGGAAAACAAGCCTGTTCCTTCAATATGACATCCTTTCAAATATTTAAACATGGCTATCATGTCTCCTCTTAAGCTTCTCTTCAGCTGACTGAACATACCCAGCTCCCTAAGCTGCTCCTTGTAGGGCTTGACTTCCAGACCGTCCACCATTTTGGTCACCCTCCTTTGGACACGTTCCATGTCCCAGCATGTCAATATCCTTCTTGAAATGAAGCACCCAGAACTGGACACAGTATTCCAGATGAGGTCTGACCAAAGCAGAACAGAGTGGTACTATTACTTTCCTCGATCTGGACACCATATTCCTATCGATGCAACCAAGAAGTGCATTGGCTTTCTTGGCTGCTGCATCACACTGCTGAAACATGTTCGGCTAGTGGTCTACAAGACTTCTAGATCCTTTTCATACATACTGTTGTCCAGACAGGTGTCTCCCTTTCTATATTTGTGCATTTAATTTTTTCTTCCTAGGTGTAGAACCTTACATTTCTCTCTGTTGAAATTCATTTTGTTAGCCTTGCCTCAACTCTCCAGTCTGTCAATCTGTCATTTTGAATTTTGACTCTGTCCTCTGGGGTATTAGCAAGACACACACACACACACACACTTGGTATCATCTGCAAATTTGATCAACACACTATATTCCTTCATCTAAGTCATTGATAAAGTTGTTGAATAGCACTGGGCACAGGACAGAACCCTTTGATTTTTTTGGAACATGTGAAAGGAGTTTCTTGTTCTTCCTTTTATTTTTTACTTCTTCCCTTTGCACTGATTATGTTCTCTTTGTCCTTTTGTATAAATCAATAGATACATACAGGATTTTGATTCTTTCTCTGTCACCTTTTACTTTTTTACTTTTTACAAGACGTTAGCTATTAACAAGATATTGTTAACTATTAACTATTTGAAGAGGCTGTTCTTTACCTCTGGCAACAGGTACAATCTTTCTGCATGCTTATGTAATAATGTCCCTGGTTTCCGTCCACAGTTCTTCTTTATCTTGGTTGATTATGCTTATTTTTTGTAGATTTATAGGAAGCAGACAAAAAGATATGTTGAAAACATAAGAAATTATCAGGTCTATAGTAAACAAGGAGAGTTACTCATTCATTCACATATTTCCCACTTTTCCCCAGTGATAGGACTGTTAACCCATTAAAAAACTATACAAAAATATGAACAAAAAGTATAAATATTGAAGTTTAGTAGTATTATAACTTTATTGATTAGTCAATTGACCATATCAAAGCAAATAGCATCAAACATAAAATACAATAAAATGAGATAAGTAAAATACAGTAAAATAAGAGAAAAGAGAAGATTATAAGAAAATACCAAAACTTATAATTATACAAAAACATATCATAAAAAACTTATAATATAATAATAGTTTATCATCTTATCTTGTGATAAGGATGATGAATTCATCTAAGTACATACTGTTTCTGTATTTTATTTTTCATCTTGTGATAAGATGAAAAATAAAATACAGAAACACTATGTACTTAGGTGAATTCATCATCCTTGTATGCAATCCCAATATGTTCTATATGTTGTTTTCTCAGTTGGACTGTTGCCTGGTTGTACACCCTCAATCCATGATATAGTTTAATTGGCAAATATCATTTAATTGGCATGAAATATAAATTATACCCTGCTATGGCTGCAATGCTATACTGGCAAAAGAGAACTGAATAAACACGTGCAATGCAAAAGAAGGTCAGACGGGACCTCAGGGCATGGCCAGGTCATAGTCAAGGAAGCTGCAGTGATAATGGACTTGCAAATGTCCCTCATTGACTCAACCTTTAGAAACAATAGCACCTGAAAATGTCTCCACAGAGCAACTGATTGTCTTAATCCCTCTTCTTCTGCCCACCAAAATTCCCCTTTTGTTTCTTCACTTGTCCTACCATTAAAGACTTATCACAATTCCCATCAGTCCTTTGTCACCTAAAGCTATGACCATTAGCTCATTCCAGACCCCATTGTTTACTATGCCAGGAAACCATTAACACCTTACCCCTTGGAGTAGAAAGAGGGGATTTAAACCCTGGCACTGAGCAAGATAGTTAGTAGTACTCTGGACATAGGTCATCACTCTGCTGATCTGATTACCATTCTGATACTACCCTTGGACCCTAGTCTGAACCACATCACTTTGTCTCTTCTCTCTGGATAAGTAAATATCACTTCACCCTAACTTCTCACTGTCTAATGTTTCCCCCCTTTTCCTTCAGTTAACCATGTGTGATTGTGAGACTGCTTGGATCTCATGTGTGTGCGATTTCTAATTCCTCCAATAAAACAAATATTCTTTGAATCTCCAGCTAGTGTTTCTGCATTAGTTCCACTATACACCGGTGTAAAAGATCTTGCTAGGTAAACGCTTTGCAAACCTCCCTTTTGAGCTAATATTCCCCACTGTTTCACAGAGGCATTGGCATTTTGGGTGGACCTCTCAGTCATCCAAGTTTTGGGGTAACAGAACAGCCCTAACTATAAAGTTAGCAGTTCTTGTGACTACATATGTGTTTGTGCTCTGAAGGAAGTAAGATAATTATTTGTTATGGTTCCAACATATAGTTCTGTCAAGTAGTGTCTGTAAATACTGAGCCCTTATTGGATTGTATAATTGACAGTTAAATGAGGCATGCACAATGTTTCAGGTGTTCCACAAACACATATGTTCTCAAAGTATGGCACTTGGTGGAATTGTCTGCATTCAACCATAGAATCTGGCTGCTCAAATCTTGCTTTAGAAAGAGCTATCCTATGGTACTGAGTCAAACTCATTGTAAGGTATTTTTCTACTTGAAAAGATATTTTACTTTTTGCATCCATTTCAACAATCTGAAGTTTGCAAGTAGCTCAATATTGGTTTGGGCATTCACATCCAAGACTCTTTGTATGAATTTTACTGTGGCCTGATGTCCAGCTAAAAATAGATATTATGTTGAAAAGTCAAAATGTGAGACGGTTTGGAGAAGTTGATTGACCCAAAAGGTGGGTTGAGGTGTGTTCATCTGTTCTTCCAGGCACATTTTTGGTTGTCTATCAGATTCCACCAGAATCTTCCACCAATAGCTGAAAACTTTGATTACTGCTATGAATGGATTGAGTGCCTGTTTTGGCTCTTATCGCTGCTGCATGTGTATTCCTGACGGTCCCCAGGTTTGTTCTTAGAAAGCCTACTTGATTTTGTTCAAGTAATAGGACCTTTGATAGGCCTCATAATTCAGCACCATATGTTAGCACTGGTGCAACTTTTGCCTAGTGGACCTTTAAAATGGAAAGCAGAGAGCTTCGGTGATTATAACTAGGTACTTTAATTTAACATTTTGGAGTTTATTGTGGACTTTGTTTGTTAGAACTTTGTTTGACATGGTTGACCCAAGGTCCTATGTCCATAAAAACCACCCCTAAATATGAGGAAAAAAAATCTATTTGTTCTATAGGTTTCCCATCCAAGTGCCATTTGTGTTTGACCCATCTTTGTGGAAAAACCACTACTTTGGATTTGGGCTTAGCATCCAATTTCCCCATCAGTCTTCTCAGGCCTAATTGGGAATGTGCCATTAGAACAATGTCATCTGCATACAAAGGGATGCTGACATGGTCTGTTAAGGATCTTTGGCATGTCAACATCTGTAGACCAGAGGAATCCTGGGATGTCATTAACATAAAGATTAAATAATATTGAGCCCAAGATACATCCTTGTCTAATACCTTTGTAAGTGGGTATGATCCGTGTGAGAGAGCCATTGACTCCCATACAGACTTTCAGGCATGTGTTTGCATAGAAGACCTTTACTAGATATAAAACTCTAGGTTCCAGGTTTAACTTGGCCATCTTCTTCCACAAGATGTCTCCATTTATGGAGTCAAATGTCACAGGAAGATCTATAAAGGATGCAGCCAGGTGTTTACCATCTATTATATCTTTGATAATAATATGGTGTAGCACAAAGCAATTACCTATTCTGTGGTGCCAAGGTCTGAACCCAACCTGTTTTTCCACTATGTTCTTCTCAATTGCTCAATCCTCTATTTTTCTTGGGAGATGTTTTGCATCTTAGCTGTTATATCAATAAAGCTTATGGCTCTATAATTTCTAGGGTCTTCCTTCTCTCCATTTTGTTATATGGGAATGATGATGGAAAGTTCCCATACTGCTGGAAAATAGTCAAGATTGTCTATATATGTAAACAGTCCTGCCAACATTGGAGCTCACCAGTCAACGTGTGTCCTAAAAAGTTGTTGTTCTTTTTTTCTTTTCGTAAGGCGTTGTGTATGTATTCTAAGTTAAGTGTAAATGTATAATTTACTGTACACGATATGTTATTTATAATCTAAAATGTTATATAAATGTTATATAATGTTGTTGAATGAGACAAAGATAATTAAGAGGAGGATACAGCATGGCTGTACAGTATTTATCCAGATGTGCTGGATAAGATATAAGAACACTTTTATTTCCAATTGCATTTTACAAACTCATAAGTGAATATTTCCTCTCATATTACTAAGGAAGGTTGTAAAAAGAATATCACAAAAATCTGCAGCTGTCAGCTTCTCAGTGGGAGAAGTTTCTTGGTCCATATCTAATTCCACTTGATTATTTATATATGTAATAATTTTTTCTGTTAATAAATATCTATTAAGGAATGAGACATTAAGAGCTTAAACAAGTATCTTGAACGAGGGCTTGTTCCTTTTTTTTCTTCCTCTTTTCTTACCCCTACTATTTTTTCCTTTCTGTTTTTTTGGTTAGGTTGGCATAGTAATACTGTCAAGGTTGATTTCATTTTTATGTTATATATAAAGTGTCAGTAATATAATGTATAGTTAAGGATCTAAACAAATGTTGAACTGATCAAGAAGATTATCTGTTTCTGAAATTAATAAAAAATATTCTTGGAAAAAAAATGTGTCCTAAAAAGTTCTAGGGGAAGGAAGCCTTTGCCATGTGCCTTATCGGGTTTCAGAGACTGAGTAGTGTGTTTAATTTCTGTCACTGACACTGGTGGCCAAGGAGGGAAGTTAACAAGTGTCAGAAGCTCAGTAGTCATCTTTCCTGAAAGATCCTGCTTAGAGTTGGCAAATAATATAGTATAAACATTCTCCCAAAGTGAAGCTGGTGTGGGAATATCAGGTAATAGCTTATGCTCCTTCAAGCAGTCCAGATATGATATTGCAAAATATAGCTGAGTTTGGCACTTTTGTTCATTTTTCTAGCTCAGACCAAACTGTAGCTGTGTATTAAGCCTTCTCGGTGGCTATTAGCTTCTTGTAATTACATCTAAGCTTTAGCATCTTAGCATGACTGTCTGGTGTAGGATTTCTTTGCACCAAATGCGTAGCTGTTTTAGGGTCTTTCTCGCGCATGAGTAATCAAGGTCAAACCAATCAGATTGTATGGGTTGACAACTCCTAACTGGTAATTTATCTATTAGAAAGTTTTTTAATGTGGAACACAGATTGAAGTACCTGATAAAAAATTCCATTTGGGTCTTGAGTAGATGTCACAATCTTTTTCCCAGTCACAATTACAGTTACAGCTAAAATGCATATATAATACATACATAAATATATTAATTACATATGAACTAAGTACATTGCATTTGTATCAAAAGTCCAAATACAAAATTTAAGATTGGTTAGGTTACAAATGTAGTCCTTTTGATTTAAATATCTCTTGAGTGTCCAAAATTCCTAAATTATATATGCTTCTGTAATATTTGTCTACTGGTAGTAATGACAGAGACACCAAACTTAGCCAACTTCTCTGTAATTTGTATATCCAAATGACATTCTAACATTGTTGCTTTTTGTCTTTTCAATTAGTTCCCAGGCACTGTTAGGCAAGATGATGGGTCCTGATATGTGGCCATAGTTCACTGTATTGGTTGGTCCTTCAGGCCAAAAGTTGCCATCTTGTGCACAAGTGATGTGCACTTGGAGAAGTGGCTCTCAACAGAGTTGTTTGTTGCTTCTTCCACTTAAGGGGCACACTGGGCCTTTTCCTCATGTATTAGTCATTCAGACTGTCCACAAACAGTGGGGATGAAGGTGAGGGTGAGGGTGCAGTTGGGATTGTGCTCTGACCTGGTTTTGTGCTCCATTTGAGCATTACGTGCAGCTCACAGGGACCAAACCAGGTTTGTTGTTTTAGTTTTTCCACCCATTCACTAACTTTTTGGCCCTTACAGGTATCAGTTTTGGACTGTTACCTCGTAGACCTTAACAGTGTTTGGGTCTGCATAAAGTTAAGTTTGCCACCTATTTATTAGGATTGGGGCTGCCTCCACTGCTTCTGCGATGGGCTTCAGCCCTCAAGACATCCAGCACATCAGCATTGAACATCTTCTGCTGCAAAGATGTACATGCACCCTATAACGTTTTGGAGGCTGTTTGGTTCAATGAACTCCCCCCCCCCCCGTTTTCTCTGTTACTCTGTTCTCTACTACTGTGTGGTAAGATGGTAAGTCCTGATTTGTGGCCACAGCATGATTTTTGGGACAGCATGCTGGGCCAAAATTTGCAATATTGGCTCTCAGCTGGGGCTGGGTCAATCACTGGGGAGTGGTTTCATAAACAAGGCCCACACTGGGGTGACCTGTTGCCATAGTGTTTGAGAAGTGCCATGGTCCTCCACCTGATGTTTGGTTATTCAGCTTGGTGATAATGACCTAGGTTTGTTGAAGGGCAAAGCCTTGTTTCTGTAGGCACTAAATGAAACTCACAATGCCATGAGTTAAGGGTTGGGTAATTTTACAACATACCAATATTGTCTTCCAATGTCCTGAGCAACAGGTGAGGGCTGTGTCAGCTGTCTCAATGGGAGAAAGGGACTAGGCAGACGCTTGTCCCTTATCCATGGTGGGTAATGGGGGAGGAGATAAGTCTTCAGTGTACACCTTTGGCACCCCAGTCAGGTGTAGGGTAATGTAACCCCGTAGCCTCCTCTTTAAGGGTCCTGGAACTCAGGGGATAGGGGAAAAGGCCACCATTGAGGTTTGCCTGGAATGTGCACTCTCACCTGTAGGGTCCTGGGACTTCTCTGGGATCCTACTGGTTTGGCCTTCCAACTAAGGGTGACTGGGGAGCAACCCAGAATGAATGGATTGCCCTTGGGGTTCAGGTGTGTCACCCAGGAGAAGGCTGAGGAGGTGGTCATAGGGATGACATCTAGCCTCGGCTGGTCCTGAAACAAGCTACTTTCCCATCTCGCTCATACCCAAATAGGTCAAATAAAGTAGCCTTTATTACCCCAACGTTGAGTGTCTGGTTTTGTTATTCCAGCAATATGTACCTGGACTCTCACAAATGTGGTGCTGAGGGGGAAGGTAGCATTTGTTGCCCTCCCTGGAAGAGACAAGGATACCTTCACACGGGGAAGTGAGCGGTCAGCACACTCTCCACCTGACCTCATTCGGTTCAACACTGAGCAGCCCACCTCCCACCCTCAGTGCAGTACAAAAGTGACCTGGTCACCCTGAGGCCGGGTAGGATTTTTTTCCCCCTTGTTTGGCAGGTTTTTTTTTCCATCTACCTCATACTGTGTTGAAGGGAATTGGGGCAATTGGCTTAGGCAGCGTCCGTAAATTTTAGGTAGCGGGGGAGAAGACAAGTACACCTTTGATGCCGCATCCGGGTACAGGGTAATAGTCTGTAACTTCCCCTTTAAAGGTCTTTGGACTCAGGAGGTAGGGAAAGCAAGTTACTCCCTCTATCTTGCTCATACCTAGGCCAATGCAATGAAAATAAATAAGTCAAATAAAGTAGCCCTTATTACGCCAATGTCATGTGTCTGTTCTTGTTATTCTGGGGTTGGGCAGCAAAAGGCCTCATTTTAAACAGCATACTAGAGATTGTGGGCTGCCTGAATGTAAGTAAAATTCTCTCACAGCCTCTGCTGGTTGGGAGTTGTTCAGTCTTCTCTAAATCAATCAGCTCAATTTCTCAGCATAGTAGCTGGCTTAGAGATAAAATAATTACTCTTTTTGATCCCCATTGTCCTCTGTTAACTCTGTTGTTTGATATTTGTATGGTGACTTGATTAGGCTGTAAGTGATAATTACAGTTTAAATGCCTTTCTCCCTTAGTTACATGACCACTAGGTATTTGTATATCACTGTGTTCCACATGTATGGCCAGCTGTCTCTGCTTGTTACTCTCTCTCTTCATCATTGTCAAAATAGGGGTAAGGTTACCCGTGGCTTCCCTGCTGGCCGCTTTTACAGTACACTTTGTATAGGAGGTCTGTGCTTTAGCAGTGATGGCATTTGGTTGATTTTCAATAAGCTTTTTAAAGGCTTCTTTTAAGGAGTCTACTTTATTTTTAGTTGTAGACAACTGCTGAAAGATAGTAATAACAGTTTGTGCTGTTAGCAGTCTGTGTCTGGTTAGGAAGTCAGTTATTTTTTCATTCTTTTAAGTTTGCATTTATACTCCCATCCTGCAAACGCTGTGCAGCTGCTGGGCAGGTAGCAACAGTCTGTTTAGATGGGGAGATGGCAACCTCTTACACAGAAGACAAGAGATCTGTGAACTGTTGGCTTTCAATCTCTGCTTGAAAATCCCACTCTAGTGCATCATGTCCATTGGACAGATTGGAAGGGATTGTTAGGTTACTTATTGGAGATGACTGTCTGCTTGTTAGGTAATTGTTGACTTTCAGCTGTTTCATAGAGTTGGAAGTAATTTGTGTTGCAGAATGTATACATTGTCTCTTCTTTCTTTTTCCCACAGTAATCAGGAATATCCTGAAGTTTTTATCTGCTCTTTCTAAACAATTCCAATTCCATTCCAATAAGGCAGCACAAAGTTGTCACACTGAAGGGATAAATGTAAAATAAAATTGATTGCTATTTAAAACAATAGACTATGTAAAAAGTTTTTAAAGAGTTAATGAAAGGTAAACTTTTGGAGGAGCTTTTTCCAGTAGCTGCTGCCTTATTCTAGAAGATATGTAAAAGCAACAATTTGCAAAGTTAAAACAATTAAAATTCATTAAAAGGCTATATATATCCCAACAAAACAGCAGCACACCATTAAAAGCCCATGCCAGTTGGTTTCTAAAAGCCTGACAGAATAAGGACATTTTTACTTGCTGATGGAAGGAGAGCAGGAAGGGATCCTTATGATGTATTCTGAACTTAGTCTTCACCATTGTTACTGCCCTGGCTAGCCCGAGCTTTGGGGGGTATAAAAAGATATCTTTTGATATCAATAATTTGGCTTCACATATCCCTTCCACGTGCTTGCGAGGGCCCCAGACAAGCATGCATACAGGCTCAGCCGATAATCGCCGTAGTATTCTAAAACAATACAGGCAGGCCAGAAACAGCCGACTCGCAGCTTTAGGAGACATCAATGCAAGTACCTCCATTAGGTATGCACACAACTTTCAAAAGATCCTCTGCCCCGCACTGGCAGCTTGATGATCGGACTATACAACGCTCAAGTACTCCGCATTTGCATACCGGCTATCCTATTGACAATTTGGCTGTAACTCAATCATTCAAATTCTGACCTTTCGGAGGCTTTGTCTCCAGCCCCAAATCTATTGTTTTCCCCAAGTCCGACCTAGCCTGTGGTCACAATTCTCCTTATAAAAACCCCTTACTTTGAGCGCTTCCTCGGATCGCTCCTGAGTTCCAGACTGCCTTGCCGCGTCATCGCTTGGCGAGCTTCCCCTGAGCTCCACGTGCTGAGATACATCCAACCCCAGCCTCGCTCTCCATCTTCTTTCGGGCTTCTGGAACAGGTTTCGTATCACCCAAATCAACTATCCCTCTGAGAATCCTGCTATCTTACTCACACCTTTATTTTCCTTAGTTATCTGTGTGCATGTGTTGCTTACGTTGTGTGCCTGTCTTTAATAAAGATCATTCATTACTTTCAAACCGGTCTGCTTCTTGACTTGGCCTGACCCCGTAAACACTGGGTTACAAGATTCCACTGCGTTACCCTGCCTCTCGTTCGGCCAACCAGTACTCTTGTCTAATTTCCCCAATTTGTGTAATTGCAAGGTTATTTATGTGTCCCTCCTGGGACCCCCAGAATACAGGGTAACAGAGTGGTGGAGCAACGCGGGCAACCCCGGTACTCCTAATTTGAGAAGGAGTTGCGAAGCTCCTCAAATCAGGCTGGTACTGACTTAGGGAACGGCCAGTCAGGTTGCAAGAGATTCAGTCAGGCAGGAACACGTGTGTGTGTGAGAATTCTGTGTGTGAGCTCTAGGAGCTACTCTATCGGTGTTGGAATCTATCCCCCTTTCCTGCTGGGTTTGTGTATGTCAGCCGCCCCAGCACTGCCAATCGCAAGGGGTGTGCACAAGCTGATCCGGGAATCACATCCCTAACTTGGGGTCTATCGTGGGCTGGGATCCAAAGTCTTAGGGTGTTAGCACCGTAGGAACAGTCTACACCCAACCAACACCATAGCTATAAGGCACAAAAAGCATATAAGAAAAGAGACCCTCCTCTTTTCTCTCCCCCACCCCAGAGTTGAGAACACGGATGCGTCCGGTTCCTTGTCATGGTAGGTGTAGAGAAAGCGCAGGTGCGTCCCGCTGTGTGTTCTCGGATGCGTCCCAATTGGCTAGCCGACTAGGTGCGGGTGGTGAGTCCCGACCTAGCCTAGGGTTTAGAGGTTTGGCCCATGGTAGAGGAAGGTACCCCTCACCCAGAAAACCAGTTAGGGATGGTTCAGTTTTG